>CM077309.1:74732500-77232500 GCA_039655065.1 Glossophaga mutica | reverse complement strand
GCTGAAAGAAATCTCTAGAAGATGAACCCCTAACATTTCTATTGTCAATTCACAAGTTTAAAAAAATACACTATTGACACTGGCGCTAATGATTCTGGAAAAGAAAGTGATAACCTTTAAAATGTCAAGCTGTTTAAACTTTTCAGATTAAGAAGAACATACTATTAGTGAGGGACTGTCAAGAATATTTAACTAATAAGAGCTCTCCTGGAACATGCTGACAAAAGGTTGACAAGCTCAGAGTCAGAGCAAGGCAGCTTAGAACCTTGTAGCAATTATCGATGGAAGTCCTATAATGGTCTTCTAAATGTCATGTCTGCAGGAAGCCTGGGAAGAGATGCTTTCATGAGATACAGGGTGCCTCTGTGTGGGGACTCCAGACTGTGACTGCTATTAATAAGTGGTGGCAGGTTAATAGGTTATATCACCAAACCAGAATTATGAAAATTTTCAAAATTTTGCAGTGGGCTTTCAAATTGCTTTTATATCAAAATACCAAGACTCCTAGCCTAACATGCAAATTGTTTGGTGCTAAATCAAATCTAGGTTCATTTTGTTTTCCATTTTGGAAGGATTTGTATGTTGCACAAGTCAATGAATAGCTGAATTGAAATGAACACAAACTGTGATTTTAAGACTCTATCTCCATGGCACATAATGAAGCTGAAATAAAAAAGGAAACAAAACATATTCCCTGTCAGTCAACTCTCTGAGAGTGTTTATTTGTTTCTCTAAATAGAGTACTCAGATAATAGCAGGAAAACAGTTTTTCACTTGTAATGTTGCTTAATAAATGATATGGGTGAACTAGGACATTTTCATTTATTATTCAGGTAATTCCAAAATAAAGTTCTTTCATGATTCTAAGGAAGTCAGAAAACCTTTTCTTCAAATTGTCCTAATAATAGTAGAAGGTAAACAAAGCTAAACTATTTATGAAAAAGTAAATGAATAAAACAAACTTGGAAGAAATAAAAGATGCTGTGTGGTTTTCTGTACTTGTATTTCTAGGCCAGTAATGTCGGATGTAAATGCAAACAGACTGGTGTTGATTGACATAAAGATCTTTATATCATTTGCTTTAACTGGCTTCCAACCTGGTAATGATGTCAATGAGAACACATGATTCTTGTCATTGATGAATGAAAAAGCAGGAGGACTCAAGATCACCAAGCCTTAGAGGTATTTCCATAACAAAGACAACCAAAATGAATTACTCTGTCATTACACTTAGAACCCTCTCTTTGTTCAGAAAATACTTTTATAGTTTGAGTGTCTAGTGGTACAAATTATGAACAGAAAAGCATATGAGACAACTCATTTTACATAGTACTGATGTTTTCTTCTAAATTACAGTCAGGTGTATTGTAGCAGGTCATTAACACTCTCAGGATGCCTCTTGAAGGAAGCAAAGATTTTTATGCTAATTTGCAGATGCAGGCCCTGGATTCTGTTGCCATTTCTTTTGGCATTTAGCTCTCAAAGTGTATGTCTAATATTCTCTTTCTTCATTTTCTCAGTATATGTTGATGCCCCAAAATATGCTAGTTTTGATTTAAATTCTTGTCCTCATTGAATGTGAATTTTGTTGTTAGAGTCACTTAATTTTTTTCTCCATTTCTTAACACAATGCTGTTTTTCCTTGTCTCTTCGATGGCTTCTCTCTATCAGTATAAAACATTTGTGTTTGATTACCCGTGCCTGTCTTCTAAATTTTGTCCTAATTTTATTTTTAATTCACAAGGAGAATATGGTTCACTTCTTTACATTATAAAGAATAATGTATAATATAAGTATAATATACGTAATGTGCATTAATTCTTAATGGAAATGTATTCCTGGATACCTCCCTTAGGAATGTTCCAGAATTTTTTCTAATGTCCACACAAATATTATTGGAGCTTTAAGGATAGTTATAGAATATATAAGCTATACCTTTTGTTTTGTGCCAAATTAGTAACATGTTTCACACTCCATAAACACTTAAGAATTTAATTACCAGTTCAGAGTTTTGCAAAGTTCTTTTTTGTTTCTGGAAAAGTTACAGAGAGTGTTAAATGTGAGTGCCACTCAGCTTTTCCCATAAGTAACTGGAATGAGAAGAGTTTCAATTAACATTCACTTTCCCTAGGTCAACATCAATGTACAGTTACATGAGTAAAAAAAAATAAACTACTCTTGGTTTAAGTTATTAAAATTGGTAATGTTTGTTACCTCAACATAAGTTAGTCTATGTTGATAGTTAATATATTAGAAATAGGTTGATGGTAATATAGCTATGAAGTGAAAGAGCTTGTATTTGAACTGTTTTTAGTATCAGAGTCTGTGCTGATAATCCTACATCATATAGCCCCTCTGTAAATATGGTAACTACAGTACAGGATAAGTCTATAAATAATGAGAAGATATTCTATAGTGAATTAATTGCACCCATTATTACAGGTGTTATTGTCAAAGCATGTAGTAAGCAGACTTAATAAGTATTTTTGTGAAATTTAATGATAAATCTCATGAAAGAATGTATTAAAAACCCAAAGAAGCTCAAGAATAAACGAGTAGACTAGACATGTATATTCCACTAAAATAAAACAGTAATGTTTCAATGTCTAATTTTCTTAAGTACCAGATCAGTTTCATCTGTTTCATGGACACGTACTGTCATACTTCAAGTTTCTGTATTGTACTGTAGAACTGACATGCAAAGGTGGTGAGATGCATTTACCATGCTGGCACTCTGAAGAGTGCTTCCACGAGGTTTCTTCTCAGGACTCTTCCAAATCACAGAAATAATTTAAAAGCATATTAAGAGATGCAGAAGTAGGCAACCAGTTTAATAAAGGAAAATTAAAAGGTAAAACGAAAATTATCTGATCTGGCAAATTAAACTAACAAAACTTAAATTAAAAGAATTTTAATTTTGCAAAGTTTGATTTTGCAAAGTTTAAATATTTCAAAGTGATGGATAAAGATTTCGTAAGTTTTTTTAAAGTTGTTGCTGACTCTCTTTTCTAAAAGATTTACCTTTTTTCAGTAACAAATTATAGAATACAGGAAAAGTGAGAAGGTGTCATTTACCAACAAGAGAGATAGCTGATATACTCTGTATAGTCAGAAAAATTAGATGGAGACACGTTAATGTGAAATGTCTTAAAATGAAATGCTCAACAAGAGCCTCAGGATTCAATATTTTTGAATCTTATTAAGTAATACTTAGTACTTTGCAGCAGTTTTATACTTGCTTTGCTTTTTTCAAATACTTTAGAAGCAAAGGATAATTATTATCTCTATTCTAGAGATGTGAAGGAACTACAGCTAAATTGGTACACACTTTTAAAATTATACAGACATAAATATATATTGAGCTAAAACCAAAGAATGCATATTTTAATCCTGAACCTAAGACAATTTTAATTCAACTTGTACATTTCCTTGATCATGATAAACCATCATACACTATAAAATAACTTTTCAAATACAGTAAGTTACCTATTTTAATTCCAGGCATATTTTATTTTGTCTATTCAGTTGTATTAAATTTCAAAATTTGAAATAAATGCTCTATCACCATTCTTAAAAGAGATATATTTAATTGTGAACTTTATTGAAGATTATTTTTATTAGTTAGCCATTTCAGCAAAGTCAATTTTCAGATGTCCTATAGACAAAAAAGAATAATTAAAATATTTTTCTATTTATTATTACTTAGAGCTCCAAAATTATTATATTAAATGCTATGGAAATTGTCTTTGCTGTTGTGTGCTGTTATAATTGATCCCCCAATACCTGAAAGTGCATGTACATGAAGGCTGATATATAATGACATCAATCACATTAATCAGAGTAGTTTAGCCACTCTGTTATTTTGGCTTTAAACATGTGTGCCATGAATAAATGTTTACTAGGCTGACTGTTCAAAGTGATAGTTTAAGAAGATAATAGTGTTGTAATCTAAAATTTTCAGAGTGGTTGGAAGATGGTGGCGAGGTAGATGGGAGCTTAACACACTTGCTCAGTGCACCCAATTGGGATGCCTAGCCGATCTTCTGAAGAACAGAGTGAATAGCCAACGGAATCCCAGCTTATATGAAGTTTGGAAGTCAAAGATTGCAAAAGACATTAAAAAATTGGAGAGTATCATGCTAAGCGAAATAAGCCAGGCAGTGAAAGACAAATACCATATGATCTCACCTTTAACAGGAAGCTAATCAACAAAACAAACAAACAAGCATAATATAAACAAAGACACTGAATTTGAGAACAGTCTGACAGTGACCAGAGGGGGAGGGGAGGGAATTTCAGGGGAAAAGGGGAACGGTTTAGAGCAACAAGTATAAAGGACTCATGGACAAAAACTATGGGGGGTGGAAATGGGAGGAAGGTGGGGAGGGCTGGGGTGGTGGGCTGGGGCGGGGTAAAAGACAGAAAACTGTACAATATCAACAATTAAAAAATACTGATTAAAAATAAAATAAAATAAAATAAAATAAAATAAAGAAATAAAATATTTGTTTAAAAAATGTAAAAAAAAAAAAGACATTAAAAAATTGACGGTAAGGAAATTTTGTAGGTGGACAGCAAAATCACCTGGCCTTGCACCCGGGACCATGGCCCGGCAGCTGTAGTGCAGGTCCCTGCTGCCATAGGAGCTTTGGAGGAGAGCCGGGTCAGGGATTCTAACTTCACAGGTCCCTGCTCTCCCAGATCAGGAAAACCAGTTCTGCCTGGGAGAGATCTGGATGCTTGAAGTCACGGGGGGATAAAGATGCAGTGGGAGACACAGCAGGAGGCATTCCCTAGCTTGGACTGTGGTCACTGGCTCAATAGTACCAGAGAAATCAGGGAGCAGGAGAATCCTGGAAATGAGAAAAGAGTTGGGCCATGACTGACCGTGACCCAGAGACTCTTGGGACTGGTCGGAGAGTTGGGCTGTGTGAAAAGCCTGGTGCTTGTTAAAAATGGCATCCTGAAACCAAGGGGAAGTCACTCAAAAACAAAAAAACAAACAAACAAATAAACAAACACAGCAAGCAGCCATGGTTCTCTCTCAGCAGCCAGGCCAGCAAAGAGGGAGGAAGAAGCATGCAGGTTGCTCCTAACCAGTGCACCGCATGGGTGGCACAACATGGTGGATTAAAGACACTGGCCTGGTACAGGAGGATAGTTTGAGCCATGCAGTGCTCAGAAGGATTAGGCTGGAGGCTGGGCAAATCTGAATATTATAGCCCAGATCTAGGCCCCATCATTGAAAAACCACAGGAAAGGGAAAAATGGAAGTCCAGCACCACTGTGCCGGCAGCAAACAAGGAAAACCAGAACTGGCTAGGCAGTTTAAAGTCAGGAAGATGCTTATTTTTTCCCCAAGTATGAGACAATAAGACCTGGAGCTGTGAAACAACCAAACCACCGAAGACAGGACAAGGGAGACATCAAAAGGCTAATTCCACCTGAGAAACTGAGACAATTTCACTTTGCTGTCCTACAGAACTTGTATTTTATTTTTTATTTTTATTATTGTTTTTTGTTACTTTTACTTATTCTGTTTTATTATTTCTTAAGTTTTATTTTTTATTTCTCTTCTTTCTGTTTAGTTTTCTTCATTTTGATTTTTTTGTTTGTTTAATTTCATTGTTTGACTGGTACTTTTGTCATCCCTTTCACATTGTGTTTTAATTTTTCTTCTCTCATTTCACTTGTATTCCAATAACACACTACTCTTGGTCTTTTACTTTCTAGTCTTTGTATTCAAATCATATATTTCTTTTCATATTATTGTTGTTCCTGTATTATTCTAAATAATTGTTGTTCCATATTATTTTAAATCCTACACAACACCCCTCCCTGGTCTTGACTCATTTCACTGTCTTCTCGAGCTTTTATTACTGAGCTTTATTCTCTCACACATTATGCCTAGTTTCAATCCCTTACTGTCACTGTATCTCACCATCTAAAAGTGCACAAGCACTCTATTTTCTGGATTCAGCTCACATTCTTTCTCCCATATAATAGTAGTCTTATCTCTTTTTCACCTTTTATAAAAAGTGGCTAATTGGGTGAAATATCAGTTATCACTGTACTTCTCCAAGGATCTCCTTTCTGTTATCTACTTGTTGATTCTTTAAATCCAATAGAAGACTCACCTTCTGTCTTGTTCCATTTCACCTTCACCCTGCCACATGATCACATATAAGAGAAGGTGGGAGTTGTAAACACCAGTAAACCCTCTGGAGGAGAGAACCCACTAAAAAAGGAACCACCAACAGGTAAAACCCAAGTACAACTAGACAGCCTACAAAAATGGAAGAAAGGGCAACCCTAGAGCATCCATACAAGGAGATCCAAGAGACCACACCACTGAATCCCATAGAACTCCTACTATAGAAGTTCACCCTACCATGACAGCTAGTAAAGCAGAGCATCAGGAATTGCAAGAAAAAAAAAGAGTCTCTTGAAATGGGGAAACAAAAAAAGAGCTTGCAATTAAAAGAAAAGGGAGAGTCCCCACTAAAAGAGCTAAATGAAATGGAGGCAATCAAACTATCAGATATAGAATTCAAAAGAATGGTTATAAGAATACTCAAGGAACTCGCATACAACTATAAGGAATTGAGTGACAACTACAAGAGTATGAAAAAGGAAATAGAAACTGAAAACAAGAACCAGGAAGAAATGAAGAATAGAATTCCTGAAATAAACACACACACACACACACACACACACACACACACACACTGGAAGGAATTACAAACAAGCAGGATGAAGGAGAGGACCATATTAGTGAGCTGGAAGACAAGGTGTAAAGAAACATACAGGTAGAGCAGCTGCATGAAAAAAAGAAAAGAAAATATGATGACAGATTAAGGGAACTGCAAGATAACATGAAACACAACAACATTTAACTGATATGAATACCAGAAAGACAAGGAAAGGAGCACAGGATAGAAACCCTGTTTGAAAAAATAGTGAGAGAAAACTTCCCAAACCTGGAGAGGGAGAAAGCCACTCCAGTCCAGGAAGCACAGAGGGTCTCAATCAAGATGAACCCAAAGAAGCCTATTCCAAGACATATCATAATTAAAATGACTGGTTTAAAGACAAAGAGAGAATCTTAAAAGCAGCAAGGGAGAAATAAGAAGTAACATAGAAGGGAGCTCTCAACACTATAAGGCTAACAGCTGATTTCTCAACAGACACACTGTAGACCAGGAAAGAATGGCAAAAAATATTCCAAGTAATGAAAAGTGAAGGCCTGCCACCAAGACTACTCTACCAGTGAGACTCTCAATTAAAATGGAAGGCAGAATAATGAGTTTCCCATACGAAATAAGACTGAAAGAATATACCTCCACAAAACTAGCATTGCAAGATATGCTAAATGGATTGCTATAAAAAGTTGAGAAAAGGGTGAGAGAAAGAGGAACAAAGGTACAAATAGGGTAAAATGGCAATGAATAAGCACTTATCAATAAGAATCTTAAATGTTAATGGATTAAGTGCTCCAATCAAAAGACATAGAAAAGCTGAATGGATAAGAAAACATGATCCACACATATGCTGCCCACAAGAGACTCAACTCAGAAAAAAAGACCTACATAGACTAAAAATAAAATGTTGGAAAAAATATACATGCAAATAGGCAGGAAAAAATGTGGCCGTAGCAATACTTATATCAAATAAAATAGACTTCAAATCAAAAGCTATAAAAAGAGACACAGAAGGGCACTTCATAATACTAAGTGGAACAATACATCAAAAAGAGATAAACATTGTAAGCACACATGTACCAACATAGGATATAAAATCTTGAAGGACTTCAAGAAGCATATAGACAGCAACATACACATACTAGAGAATTTTAAAACTGCATTGTCAAAAATGGATAGATTTTCCAAACAAAATATCAACAAAGATATTATGGCATTGCACGATGTCCTAGACCAAATGATCTCAACTGATTACACACACACACACGCACACACACACACACACACACCACACACCTCTTTCATTCAAAAGAAGCAAAATACACATTCTTTTCAAATGCACATGGAACATTTTCAAACATAGACCACATGATAGACACAAAACAAGCCTCAACAATTTCAAGAAAATTTAAATTATATCAAGCATTTTCTCATACCACAAGGGCCTGAAATGAGAAACCAACCTCAAGCATAAAAATAAAAAATATTCACATTCATAGAAATTGGATAGCATGCTTTTAAACAATGAATGGGTTAATAATGAGATGAAAGAAGAAATCAAAGAGTTTCTGGAAACAAATGGAAATGACCACATAAGGTTCTAAATCCTATGGGACAGAGCAAAGGCAGTCTTGGGAGAGAAGTTTGTAGTGATACTAGCCTACCTAAAAAATATACAAACATTTCAAGTAAATAACATAACCCTACATCTACAAGAACAGGAGGAAGAACAACAAACAAAGTCCAGAACAAGTAGAAGGAAGGAAATAACCAAGGTCAGAGGAGAATTAAATGACATAGAGAGTAAAAGAACAATTCAAAGGAACAATAATCCAGGAATTGCTTCTTTGAAAAGGTAAACAAAATTGACAAGCCTTTAAGCAGACACATCAAGAATAAAAGAGAGACTATCCAAATAAACAATAAAAAATGAAAAAAGAGAGATTGTAACTGATATCACAGAGATACAAAGGATTGTAAAAAATTACTATGAACAACTATATGCCAAGAAATTTTAAAACAAGGGTGAAATGGACAAATTTTTAGAATAACGTAATATCCCAAAACTGAATGAAGAAGAAGTACAAAGCTTTAACAGACCAATAACAGCTGATGACATCATCCAGTAATCAAAAAACTCCTGGCACACAAAAGCCCAGGATCGGATGTTTTCACAAAGAAATTTTACAAAACATTTAAGGAAGAGCTAACCCCTATCTTTCTCAGACTCTTCAAAAAATAAAAAATAAAAAAAAAACAATTCAAAAAGATGGAAGACTCCAAAACTTTTTTACAAAGCCAACATCATCTTAATTTCAAAACCAGTAAAGACACAGCAAAGAAAGAAAACTACGGGTCAATATCATTGATGAACATAGACACTAAAATCCTCAACAAAATATTGGCCAACCACATCCAGCAACATATTAAAAAGATCATACACGATGATCAAGTAGGATTCATCCAAAGGATGCTAGGATGGTACAACATTCACTAATCAATAAACATAATATATCACATAAACCAAAGGAAAGACAAAAATCACATGATCTTGTCAATAGATGTGGAAAAAGCATTTGATAAGGTACAGCACCCATTTATGATAGAAACACTCAGCAAAGTGGGAGTAGAGGCAGCATTCCTCAGCAATATAAATGCCGTATATGAGAAACCTACAACCAACATCATACTCAACAGACAAAACAAGAAAGTTTTCCCACTATGATCAGGAACAAGACGAGGATGTCCACTTTCACTACTTCAATGTAGTATTTGAAATTTTTGCCACAGCAATCATGCAAGAAATAGAAGTAGAAGGCATCAAAACTGGAAAGGAGGAAGTAAAACTGTCACTCTTTGCAGATGATATGGCAGTGTATATAGAAAACCCTATAGATTCCATTAAAAAAAAAAAAAACACCTACTCAACATAATAAGCAAATTTGGCAAAACAGCAGGATACAAAGTCAATATTCAGAAATCAAAGGCATTTTTACATACCAGCAATGAAACATCAGAATCAGGAATCAGGAAAAAATTGCATTTGCTATAGCAACAAGAAAAATAAAGCATTTAGGAATGAACTTTGCCAAAGAGGTGAAAGACCTGTATTCAGAAAACTACACAACACTGAAGAAAAAAATTTAAGGAAGACACAAATAAATGGAAGTATATACCATGTCCATGGACTGGAAGAATCAACACCATCAAAATGTCCATACTACCCAAAAGCAATTTATAGATTCAACACAATTCCTATTAAAATATCAATGACATATTTCACATAGAACAAACATTCCAAAAATTTATATGAATCCATGAATGACCCCAAAAATCTCCAGCAATATTTAGAAAAAAAATAGCAAAAAAAGAGGGATCACAATCTGATATCAAACTCCATTATTTGGCCGCTGTGATCACAAAAGTATGGTACTTCCCTGGCTGATATCTGTAAACCAAAGGATTGTCAGTTCGATTCCCAGTTAGGGCACATGAATGGGTTCCAGGCCAGGTCTCTTACAGTAGGGGTTGCATGAGAGACAAACAGACATTGATGTTTCTCTCCTTATCTTTCTTCTTCCCTTCCACTCTGTCTAAAAAATAAATAAAATAGTTTTTAAAATAGTTTTAAAAAAACAGTATGGTACTGGCATAAGAACAGATACACAGACCGTTTGAAAAGAATAGAGAACCCAGGAATAAACCCAAGTCTCTATGGTCAATTAATATTTGATAAAGGGGGAAAGCATATAATGGAATAAAAATAGCCTCTTCAGCAAATGGTGCTGGGACATCTGAACAGCTACTTGCAAAAAAAAAAAAAAAATGAAACTGGATCAGCAACTTACATCATACACAAAAAGAAATTCAAGTTGGATAAAAGACTTAAATACAAGTTGTGATACCATAAAAGTCCTAGAGATGAACATAGGCAGGAAAACCTCACATATTCCAGGAAGCAGTATTTTCACCAATATGTCCCCTAGAGCAATGGACATAAAGGAAAGAATAAACAAATAGAATCTCATCAAAATAAAAAGCTCCTTTGTGGCTAAAGAAAACAACATTAAAACAAAAAGAGAACCAACCGTATGGGAAAACATACTTGCAAATGATACCTGGGACAAGGGTTTGATCTCCAAAGTATATAAAGAATTAAAATGACTCCACTCCAGAAAGACAAACAACCCAACTAAAAAATAGATGAAAGACTCAAACAGACACATCTCTAAGGAGGACAGGACGTACAGAGGGCCTGGAGACCTATGAAAAGATGCTCAGCATCCCTAGCTATCAGAGAGATGCAAATTAAAACCACAGTGAGATAACACTTCACACCAGTCAGAATAACCATCATAAACAAATCAACAAACAAGTGGTGGAGAGGTTGTGGAGAAAAAGGAACCCTAGTGCACTGGTTGGTAGGAATGAAGACTGGTGCAGCAACTGTGGAAAACGGTATGGAATTTCCCCAGAAAACTAAAAATGGAATGCTTTTTGACCCAGCAATACCACTGCTGGGCTTATACCCTAAGGATCCTGAAATAACAATTCAAAAGTACCTATGCACCCCAATATATACAGCAGCACAATTTACAATAGCCAAGTTCTGGAAGCAACCTAAGTGCCTATCAGTAAATGTGTGGATCAAAACACTGTGGTACATTTACACAATGGAATACCATGCAGCAAAAAGAAAGAAGGAGCTCCTAGTCTTCAGGACAGCATGGATGGAACTGGAGAGCATTATGCTAAGTGAAATAAGCCAGGTCATGAAGGACAAATACCAAATGTTCTCAACTTTAACTGGAACATAATCAACAACACAAACAAGCAAGCCAAATACAACCAGAGTCATTGAAATAGTGAACAAATTGACAGTAACCAGAGAGGAGGGGTGAGAAGGATAATAGGAGATAACATGGGGAGGGCCATCAAGGAACATGTATAAAGGACATATGGACAAAGCCAAAGGGGAATAGGATTGAGGATGGGAGGCAGAGATGTGTGGGGAAGGGTGGGTGTGGTGTAGTGAAAATGGAGACAACTGTACTTGAACAATAAACAATTAATTAATTAATTAATTAAAATGTTCATTAATTGTAGTTGATTTAAGTTATATATAGGAAATCATAAAAACTCAGCCAATAAAACTGTTACAACTAATTAATACATTTAATATTGCCATCTGTAAAATAAATGTACACAAATGAGATGACTTTCTATATACTAACAACAAAATATCTGAAAAAGAACTAAAGAGAGCATCCCATTTTTAAGAACATCATAAACAATAAACACTTAGGAAATAATTATCTGAAGAAATAAAAGATTTGTACAATGAGAATGATAAGAATTTGATGAATGGAATTGAAGAGGGGACAAATAAATGGAAAGGTATCCAATGGTCACAGATCAGAAGTAAATGCTAAAATGTCCATACTACCAAAATCCATCTAGAGATTCAATATAATCCCTATCGAAATTCTAATATCACTTTCCAGAAACAGAAAAAAAAAAAAAAAAAAAAACTCCTAAGATTTGTAGGGAACCAGAAAAGATCTCAAAAAGATAAGTAATCTTTAGAATGAAAGTTAGAGGCATCACACTTCTTAATTTCAAAGTATTCTAAGAAGTTTTAGTAAATAAGAATGGAATAAAAGAGAAACATAGATCAAGAGAACAAAATAGAGAGTAAAGGGGGCGGAATTCACACTTGCACTTAATAATGTTTGACAATGGAGACAAGAGCACTCAATGGGGAAAACTGGATAATGACAATTGAGCTTCTATCTCACACTACTCACAGAAATTAACTAAAAAAATTAAGGGCTTAAATGTAAGACCTTTCCTGTGAAACTCAGAAATAATAGTAGGGAAGAAGCTCCTTACAAAATAAAATTGGTCTTGGCAATTTTTTATTTTGGATGTGGCACCAAAAATACAAACAGCAAAAGCAAAATCAACAATTGGGACTACATTAAATAAAAAGGCCTCTGCACAGCAAAAGAATCAACAAAATGAAAGGACACCCTTCAGAATGGGAGTAAATATTTATAAACCATATATCTGATAAGGGATAATATTCAAAATACATGAAGAACTCATACAGCCCAATAACAAAGATACAAACAATTCAATACAAAAATGAACTGAGGAACTGAACATTTTCCCAAAAAGACATCTAAATGGTCAACAGGTATGTCAAAATATGCTCAACATTACTAGTCATTAGGGAAATGCAAATAAAACCATAATGAGATATTGGATTGGCCAACAAAGTCTGTATGTTTTTTTTTCTGTAAAATAAAACACATTTTTCATTTTCACCAGTAACTTTATTGATTTGGATTCTTGAGTATGTCAGCTATCTCCATCATGGGACAAGGGACATTGCTCTCAAATAATGTCTCAGTTTGATCACTATCTACTTCAACTGGTCTGCTGAGCCATGGAGCATTGCCAAGTAAGAAATCTATAGCATAAGACTTCACAAACCACTCAGAGCACCTTCTCCACACACTTCACAAATCTTTTTGTATGTTTGTGTGTATTTTAGTTGCATTTTTATCTTTCTTGAAATAATAAAGTGTAATATGCCAAAAACGTTGTGTATTTTCTTCCATCTGCAATATTAAGATGATTATATAAAAGTTATCAATTTTGATAAGATTTTAAAATTCACACCAATGTGACAGCTGTCACAATACAATCTAAGAAAATTATTTTGAATGAAGTTAAAGACAACTAAGTGCTACTAGAACCATCTTATGAAAAAACCAAAAGAACTTTTTGGCCAACCCAATATCACATCACATCTCTTAGAATGGCTATCAACAAAAAGACAAGTGTTGGAAGCAACCTAGATGCCCATCAGTAAATGAATGAATCAAAAAACTGCGGTACATTTATACAATGGAATTCTATGCAGCAGAAAGAAAGAAGGAGCTCATACCCTATGCAACAGCATGGATGGAACTTGAGAGCATCATGCTAAGCGAAGTAAGCCAGGCAGTGAAAGATAAATACCATATGATCTCACCTTTAACAGGAACCTAATCAACAAAACAAACAAACAAGCATAATATAACCAAAGACATGGAAATGGGGAACATGCTGAAAGTCACCAGAGGGGAGAGGGGAGGGAATTTCAGGGGAAAAGGGGAAGGATTTACAGGAACAAGTATAAAGGACACATGGACAAAAACTATGGGGGGGGGGGTGGAAATGGGAGGGAGGTGGGGAGGGCTGGGGTGGCGGGTTCGGGTGAGAATAAAAGACAGAAAACTGTACAAGATCAACAATGAAAATAAAAATTAAAAAAAAAAAAGACAAAGACATAACAAATGCCATTGAGGATGTGGAGTAAAGGGAACCCTTGAGAGCTGTTTGTGGTGGTGTAAATTGGTTCAGCCACTATGGGAAAAAATGCAGAAATTCCTCCAAACAAATAGAACTACCATATCATCTAGCATACCATTGCTGAGTATATATCCAGAGGATAAGACAGGATATAGAAGAGATATTTGTACCCCATGTATTACTAATATGTTTAATTGTAAAATTTCTTTCTCTGTAAAGAGATGTAGAAGGTATTAAGAAGCACGTATTTGCTGTTACAGAATAGTCATGGGGATGTCAAGTATGGCATAGGGAATATAGTAGCCAAAAAACATATATGCATGATACCTGGACATGGTTGACAATGTGGGGATTGCCTGAGGATGTGGGGGGAATGGGTGGAGGAGGGGAAAGGGGGGAAAATTTAGGCAACTATAATGGCATAAACAATAAAACATAATTTAAGAAGAAATATAAAGAAGGAAGCAGCTCTGCTATTTAGTAAGGTAAAGAATTTTAACCAAATTTTCTGAAATACTTGTGAATGAAAATATGATTGACAGAAAACTCTTCACATTTGATAACATAGAAACCTAAAAGGATAAGAATATTTTTCAGTACTGAATAATCCTACTTATTTAATGAAAAGTAAAATTGAAATGAAAAACTTTTAAAGGTAAATTTACCTTCCAAAACCATTTCATTAAATTTAGTTATCCTTGGAGGTTTGTTCCAGGAGATTTTAAAAATTAGCTAAACTAGCCCTGGCTGGTGTAGCTCAGTGGATTGAGCACAGGCCTGCAAACCAAAGGATCGAGGTTCGATTCCCAGTCAGGGCACATGCTTGGGTTGCAGGCCAGTTCCCAGCATGGGACACACCAGAGTCAACCGTATATTGATATTTCTCTCCCTCTCCCTCTCTCCTACCCTTCACCTCTAAAGATAAATAAATAAAATTTTTTTAAAAAATTAGCTAAACTATATTATTTCATCTCAGAGATTAAACTAAGAAGCAGCCCAATAATGTTTATAATTAAATCACAGTTTGAGGAATACTTCCTCAGTTTAATACTTTGCTAGAATAAATGTATACTAGAAGTGAAGAAAATTAAATGTAGATGACTCAACACTTTTACATTATTGATGTCTGTAGCTATTTAAAATATAATCCATCATAAATGTTCCTCCAGACTCCATGCTTATTCAGAGAAAATGAACTTGTCATCAGGCAGAGTTTATGTTCCTGAAGCAATGTGAATTATTATTATTATATGTGAGGAAAAAGTAATACAAATGGAAACAGCTGTCAGGCATAATTCAATTCATTATTGTTTAACGTAACAGACAGAGGTAGAATCTTATGAAATTTTGAGTCTGCTACAAATAGAAACATAATCATGGACATTTCTCTCGGTTCCTGACAGCCCTTACCTGAGCCAACAGAAGGCCCTGGGATCAGCATGGGATTCTGTAAGTCAGCTAATCTTCCCTGTCACAGAAAGTGTTCAGTATGGTTACATGTTTGTGGGCAGTGATGTCAGAAGAGGCTTTCTGTTTCCTACAATCCAAACAGAATAATTACTATGTAGTATTGAATAACTTTTAAAACTTTTAAGATAATATTATAGATTTTTTACAAGATAAATGTAATAATCAGTCTGAAAGAATATCTGGTTTTTAGTTGGTCTGACTTGGTCAACAAAGTAACAAAGTTACTTGATTTCATAATTTAATATTTTCCCAAGTGAGACAATGGATTTCAACTCTTACCAGGAAAAGTGACCAATTCTGATAAAAATGTAAAATCAGTACACTTTTCCACTCTCCTAATTCCTTCTCGATCCTAAAGAACAAGCTGCTAAAGCACACTTTTAGTTTTTACTCTGCTATCTAAAATTTGCTCTTTATTTTTATTTGCTTTTAATAATTAAAAAAGATAGTACTGTGCCATTTAACATAAGACCCTTGTGCATTTTTTCAGGTTTATGCAAACATTATCATTCTTAACTCCAGTCTGTGAATTTTAGCTACCATAGTTTTTTCACATCATACTTCTTCAAAATCCATGCATTAACTCCTGTCCCTCCTCATCTTTTAAAATTCTATGACTTTTTTTCAGTCTCTAATTTTCAGAATTTCAAGTCAAATATTATTTACTTCATGGGCATTCTCCATAAACTCCTTCTACTATTCATGACTATTATTTGTTTTCTTACCTCTGCATTTTTCACAACTATTGTCATTTTTAAGTTAAATATGTAACATGATTCTTTAATTAAAGTTGCTATCATTATAATCTGAACTTCTTAATGCCAAGTATTCTGTTTTGACTCATGTCTTTATTGAATGCCTAACAAGTAACAAATGTTAATATTTGTTGAAGTGAAGGGTTTTGCTAGTCCATTGGCCACAGATTAGCAATAACATAAAATAATTTTTCCACAGCTACATCATCAGTAAACACAAATATTGCCACTAACCATTAGGTAACCTGTATGACATATAAAAAATAAACATATTAATTTGCAATAAATTTGGTCCTAACTTTCATTCAGTTCATGATTTATGTGTAAATTCATTTAGTAGTTTCATGAATGTAGGGCTCTCTCCCCACTAAAAATCCTCTACACTCATGTGCCACATAACGACTTTTTGATCAAAGATGGACCATATGTCCAATGGCAGTTCCATAAGATTATACCCCTGAAAACCTCTCCCTCCTTTCCCCACCATAATCCCCTTCCCACCTCCCCTCTGGTCACTGTCAGTTTGTTCTTACTTTCAATGTCTCTGGTTATATTTTGTTTGCTTTTCTGTTTTGTTGATTAGGTTCCATTTAAAGGGTTTTCAGGAACAACCGTAAGGGACACATGGACAAAACCAGGTGCGGAGTGGGATCAAGGGAGGGAGGTAGGGATGGCTGGATTAGGAGGGAGTAGTGGGGGGCGGGAAATGCAGACAACTGTACTTGAACAACAATAAAAAAAAGATAAATAAATTAATTAAATAAATAACATTGAATGTCAACTGTAATTTAAACATTAAATATAAATTGTAACATTAATTTAATTAAAACATTTACATTAATTAGAAATGTATGCAGCAGCAAATTAAAAAAGATTATAATGGATTATAAATTTCATACCTCCTAGTGGTGTCATGGCCATCATTAATTGAGAGAAATATTCATGGTGCTTTATCTGCTTACAAGAAAATCTATGATAAAAAAGAAATAAACCAGATAAACAACCATGGACATATTTCTTTTTTTTTTAATTTTTATTTTCATTGTTGATCTTGTACAGTTTTCTGTCTTTTATTCTCACCCGAACCTGCCACCCCAGCCCTCCCCACCTCTCTCCCATTTCCACACCCCCCATAGTTTTTGTCCATGTGTCCTTTATACTTGTTCCTGTAAATCCTTCCCCTTTTCCCCTGAAATTCCCTCCCCTCTCCCCTCTGGTGACTTTCAGCATGTTCCCCATTTCCATGTCTTTGTTTATATTATGCTTGTTTGTTTGTTTTGTTGATTAGGTTCCTGTTAAAGGTGAGATCATATGGTATTTATCTTTCACTGCCTGGCTTACTTCGCTTAGCATGATGCTCTCAAGTTCCATCCATGCTGTTGTATAGGGTATGAGCTCCTTCTTTCTTTCTGCTGCATAGAATTCCATTGTATAAATGTACCGCAGTTTTTTGATTCATTCATTTACTGATGGGCATCTAGGTTGCTTCCAACACTTGGCTATTGTAAATTGTGCTGCTATAAACATGGGGATGCATAGTTTCTTTTGGATTGGTGTTTCAGGGTTCTTAGGATGTAGTCCTAGCAATGGAATTGCTGGGTCAAAAGGGAGATCCATTTTTAGTTTTTTTAGAAAATTCCATACTGTTTTCCATAGTGGTTGTACCAGTCTGCACTCCCACCAGCAGTGCACTAGTGTCCCCTTTTCTCCACAACCTCTCCAACACTTGCTGTTTGTTGCTTTGTTTATGAGGGCCATTCTGACTGGTGTCAAGTGGTATCTCATTGTGGTTTTAATTTGCATCTCTCTGATAGCTAGCGATATCGAGCATCTTTTCATGTGTCTCTGGATCCTCTGTATGTCCTCCTTGGAGAGGTGTCTGCCCAAGTCCTTTGCCCATTTTTTAATTGGGTTGCTTGTCTTCTTAGAGTGGAGTCGTGTAAGTTCTTTGTATATTTTGGAGATTAAACCCTTATCTGAGATATCATTGGCAAATATGTTTTCCCACACAGTCGGTTCTCTTTTTATTTTAATACTGTTTTCAAAGACCTGTATGCAGAAAACTACACAACACTGAAGAAGGAAATCAAGGAAGACACAAATAAATGGAAACACATACCGTGTTCATGGATCGGAAGAATTAACATCATCAAAATGTCCATACTTCCCAAAGCAATCTACAGATTCAATGCAATACCTATTAAAGTACCAATGGCATATTTCACAGATATAGAACAAACTCTTAAAAAATTTATATGGAACCATAAACGACCCAGAATAGCGGCAGCAATCTTGAGAAAGAAGTGCAAAACAGGAGGGATCACAATACCTGATACCAAAATGTATTACAAGGCCACTGTAATCAAAACAGCCTGGTACTGGCATAAAAACAGGCACGTGGACCAGTGGAATAGAATAGAGAGCCCAGAAAGAAACCCTAGTCTCTATAGTCAATTAATATTAGACAAAGGGGGCAGCAACATAAAATGGAGTAAAAATAGTCTCTTCAACAAGTGGTGTTGGGAGAACTGGACAGCTTCGTGCATGGACATATTTCTGAAAAGAGTGACACCACCTCAAGGAGAGCCTCAGGCAGGTCTTTCAGGAGGTGTTCTAGAAGAAGGCATTGCCATCATAGGAGATGATAGGTCCATGTGTTATTTCCCCTGACAACCTTCCAGTGGGACAAGATGTGGAGGAGGAAGACAGTGATATTGATGATCCTGACCCTGGGTAGGCCTAGGCTAATATGTGCCTAGTTTTTAACAACAACAACAACAAAAAAAAAAGCTTAAAAATAAAAAAAAATGTGTAGAAGAAAATATAAAATAAGAATATATAAAATAGAAAATATTTTTGTACAGCTGCACAATGCGTTTGGGTTTCAAGCTAAGTATTATTATAATGGAGTTGAAAAGTTTAAAATATTAAAAAGTTTATAAAGTAAAAATTTTACAGTAAGAAAAGGTTAACTAATTAAAGAAGGAAAATTTTTACATAGTGTACCAAAGTACATAGTGCTTATAAAGTCTATAGCAGTATACAGTGTGCACTCACTTACCACTGACTCCTGATTTACCCAGAGCAACTTCCAGTCCTTCAGGTTCATTCATGGTAGTGCCCTCTACAGTTTCTTTAATGTATTTTTATTGTAACTTTTATCTGTTTAGATACACCAATACTTAACCATTGTGCTACAGTGGCCTATGGTATTCAGGACAGTAACATGCTATACAGGTTTGTAGCCCGGGACTAGTAGGCGACCATATAGTCTAGATGTGTATTAGGTTATACCATCTAGGTTTGTGTAAGCACACTTTGTGATATACAGACAAGGACACGATTGCTTGATGACACATCTCTCAGAATGTGTCCCCATTGTTAATATGTGCATGATGTTTTTTCACCTGAGGTGACAGGTGCTTAGCAATGTCCCTTTTTCACATCTTTCACTGATCCTACCCCGGCTTGGGTGTCTTATTAGCCATGTAATAAATACTATTTGTTTTATTTTATTGAAATAATTTTACATCTCTGCATTTTAATATAAAAAACAAATTAGTAATTCCAGCTGAAAAATGACATCATAGATATACAAACTGATTCCCTCTTTTACTATAGACAAAAAAAGCAATTTAGTACACTAAACTTATTTAAATCAGTTGTTTAGGCACTATAGGGAAAATATAAAGAGTACATTGAGTTCCCTTTTCCAGTGACTCCTCTGAAGGTGGTGAGGACGAGGAGGAAAAGGGCAGACTGCTACTTGGCAACTGCTGATTCACTTTGTGGTTATTTGTTGGGTAGAGGTAATTCTCGACAATCAGCTAACAGGCTTCAGAGGAACATGAGGTCTATTTTGGAGTGATGAGAAAATGATATTCACATGATGATGAAGAAAAAATGATTCTCTTTGCCTAAAAAATATTTTAATGTGAACTCTTGATTTCTGCAGTTATGGATATTTAAGAGGAATATAGAAACTGAAACTAAGATTACATTATATTAGAGAAAATTAGATGTGTTAAATTAATTTAGTTAAATCATTTTCTTCTTTGTTTTATAATCTATCAACTTCCACATGAGTTTAGAAATTATAATAACTACAATAATTAAATATTCTATGTTTTACATAATAAAAACCCTATTTAAATTTCATGATATTCAAGCTGGAATCTCTACCATGGTAATTTTCTTTTAACAAGCAGAATGATTATTGTTAGGAACATTTTATTTTGTAGAAAATGAGAAATTATAAGTGAAATTATCTTTTCTTACTTCCAAATTAAATCACCATAAATTTAAAATTGTCTGCTGGACCAATAGCTATATTTGGAATATTACAGTTTGGAACCCAATATCTAGTGTGCTTGAATTTGGATTCAATTTATTATCAAAATTTTTTTCTTTTGACAGGTAAAATTGTTTTATTTACTGAAATTATTTAGAGCAAAACATATTATTTCAACTATCAAATTTTATCTCTTACATGATAATTGAATCACTTTTGTGATTGACATAATATATATATAGATATAGATGATAAATAATAATTATATAATTATAGATACAAAGAGGAATTGTGTTATAGAAATTATATCACACAATTGTGTGGAACCAGAAGTCCCATGGTCTGCTGTCTGCAAGGTGGAGAACCAAGAAACCTGTGGTATTTGAGTCCAGTTTAGGTCCAAGCGCTCACAACCAGGAGCAGTGATGTGTGAGGCAAGAGAAGATGAATGTCCTAGCTCAAACAAAGAGAGCAAGGTGAGCAGTTCCTGCGCATTTTGTTCTATTCAGGCCTTCAGGTGTTGGATGATGCCCACCCTCATTAGTGAGGGTGATCATCTATTCAGTCTACAGAGTCAAATGTAAATGTCCAGAAACACCTTCACAGATACAGAAAAATGATGTTTTACCAACTACCTGGTAAACCTGACACATAAAATTTACACTCATATTGTGGCACCAGGAAAATGAAATATATGAGATAAGAAATATTTGTTAACATCCTCCTTAGATTCTTCATTTTCTCATCAGATTTCTTCATGGGTATCTAGGCTTGCGTTTCAACCTAATGTGAAATTCATTTGGTTTCTCACATGGCTTCTTCCTTTCCTCACACCAAACCTTACTGGATACAAAGAATTTTTTATCAGTCACTTATTCTTTAATATATGTTCTCTTTCTTCCTCCTCCTCATTTTCTAGAAGATGATTTATATACAATGTTCTAAAATAATCCAAATGGTTTTCATTGCTTGACTGTTAACTTGATTGGCAGTATATAACTCTAAAATTAAGTTTCTTTATGAACAGCTTACTCTTGGATAAAAATTTTAAAATTATTTGTCTCAGTGAGCTGAGACTTCTTGATTTACCCAGATATGGTTGCACATTTTGCTTGGATCTTAGCACCAATCTTTGCTATATGATGTATGTGTGCAAATTTTTGTATACATTTATGAATAAGAAATAGTAATTCCTTCATTTCACACTCAGGCATCTCTTAGCTTATGCTCTCCTTTCCTTTTTTTAAATGTGATTATTGATTTTACAGAGAGAGAGAGTAGAAACATCAATGTGAGAAAGAACATCAATTGTTTGCCTCCCCTATGCAACCTGACCAGGGGATCGAACCTGGAACCTAGGTATGTGCCCTGACTTGGAATCAAACCTGCAAACTTTTTGGTGTACAAGATGATGCTCCAACCAACTGAGCCACCCAGACTGTGTCTTTTTTTTAAGTAGTCAATTTTTTAGGGTAGTTTTAGGTTCCCAACAAAACTGAGCAGAAGGTACAGAGAATCTATATTCCACACTCCCAGCACATGTAAATAGGTTCTCCATTATTGACATCTTTCTAAAGTGGTACATTTGTTACAAATGATGAACCTACATTGACACAACATTACCTCTTAAAGTCCATAATTTACATTAGGTTTCATTCCTGGTGGCATACTTTCTATGGGTTTGGACAGATGTATAATGAAATATACCCAAAATTATAGTATCATGTAGAGTAATTGTACTGCCCTAAAAATCCTCAGTGCATCCATTGCCTATTTATCCCTCTCTCCTAACCTTTGACAACAACTGATCTTATTATTGTCTGCATAGTATTGCCTTTGGAATCAGAGAGTGGTGGTATGTAGAATTAATTTTGGGGGGCATATGTAGGATCTCACATTTTCCTTGCATACTATCATCACTCACAATAATAAGCATACACTTAAATAACAATCACATGAGAAAATATGCAATAAAATTATTCTTGTATTTTCTATTTTCAGTAGTAGACCCTTCAGTCTTTAAAAGAAACAAATGTTCCTTTATGTTTTAACCTTCCTAGGAATGAATTAAGTAAACTTTAAATGTACACAGATATGTCCATTTGGACAACAAAAAAAACAATTTTAAGAATAAGACAATAATTGGTATGAGGTTATTAATATTTATCAGATATTTATAAAGCACACATGGATGTGAGCTTTTGTGAGAGCTGATGAAAGTTAGTCTTTGTTCTTTATTGGGTATTTTCTTCTTTGCCTTTTTATTACTTAACAGAATGTTTCAAGTTCTTTTCGCTTTTAAAAAATTAACCTTACTTTTAGCTCTTCAACTGAAAAAAAACTATGTCTATTCTCAAGTTTGATTTACCCTTAAAAATAAATGCAACCTCTCTTCACACTGGGAAATAGATTGGTTATTCATTGAATGTTTTACTAAACTTGACACTTTCTATAGCAGCTATCACAGAAATTTATTTCCACTGAACATTTAAGAATAAAATTATTGAAATATGAGGCTTTAATAAGTGTGATATATAGTCAGTAAAAGAAATAAAATAGAGGTAGAATGTAAGGCAGGTAAACCAGATTCTTTTGCTGAATCTAAGACAACAATTGTGCACTCTTGACAGTCACTCAACATCTCAAGTCTGGATGGTTTACCTAATAAGTGAAAACTGTTACTAGATAATATCTATGGTGATTTCTACTGCTGAAACTCTAAATATAAGTTTTCATTTGTTTTCTCAAGTTGTCTGCCAGCAGACACAGTATAAGTACCCTAGATTTAACTTTTAAAATGATCCAAATATTACATACCCAATGAATTATTACATTATACAATACAGCACTTAATAGAAGAGATTTACATGTAATACATTTAGTTATTTGCCAATTTTAGCCATTTTTAGTCTGCATTTTAAATTCTGTATACCGGACAAGTTTTCTGAATAAGTACAGGAAGAGGTAGTTTGTGGCACATAAAATAGTTACATTACTTTAAGTATTCATTAAATAATAATGGTAAAAATTTTATTAAATGTAAATACATCAAAAGAAATAGCTAAGTCATAGATAATATCAGGAAACACTTTTCAGAAGTAATAAGCTAAATCTTCAAAACTTATTAGGACTTAAACAAAGAGAGCATCTAAAGCAGAAGGATCAGA
Organism: Glossophaga mutica; assembly: GCA_039655065.1. Lineage (NCBI taxonomy): Eukaryota > Metazoa > Chordata > Mammalia > Chiroptera > Phyllostomidae > Glossophaga > Glossophaga mutica. Next base: position 77,208,754 of record CM077309.1, on the reverse strand, counting down.
ATTTGCAAACATGGACTTCCGGCCAAGATGGAGGCATAGGCGGACACACTGTGCCTCCTCTTACAACCAAAATTAAGGACAACAAATATTTAGAAACAAGAAACAACCAGAACTTATAGAAAATTGAACTGTACAGAAGTCCAACAACCATTCATCCAGACCGGTAAGAGGGGCGGAGTCGTGGCAGAAAAAAGTGGAGGTGCGGTCCCGGGAACGCAAGCAGCAGCGGCTGGCAGTTCCCAGGTGCACAGGCAGTGACTGGTGGTCCCCGGGCCCACAGGCAGCAGTTGGCGAACCCCAGGCACAGGGGAGCAACTGTGCAGACCCAGTGAGGCCACACAAGGCGTCTGGCTGACCAGGTGGTCCCACATTCGCACTCACAGACCAGCCAGGCAGAGGGGAAGTGGCAGAAGGGACCGGAGTCCAGGAGAGAGCAGAACAGGCACCATTCTTCCCTCTCGGCCCTTGCCCCCACCTATAGCATCACAACCCAGCCACTGGGCTGCCCCGCCCTGAGGAACACCTAAGGCTCCACCCTTCACTACATAACAGCTGTGACCAGACTAAAACCAAACCAAAACAAACAAACAAACAAAAAAACCACCAAAAATGGCTCAAACCAGAGAACAAATGAAAGCCCCAGAGCCAATTCCTCTAAACCATGAAGAGATAGCCAACCTATCAGATGCAGAGTTCAAAGCACTGGTCATCAAAATGCTCACAGAATTGGTTGATTTTGCTCACAAATTAGATAAAAAAATGCAGGCTACAATACGTGAAATGAAGGAAGACGCATGGGGAACCGATAGAGATGGAAGGAAAACTGGGACTCAAACCAATGGAGTGGACCAGAAGGAAGAAACTAACAACCAAACAGAAAACGAGGAAGAAACAAGAATTCAAAAAAATGAGAAGAGGATTAGGAACCTCCGGGACATCTTTAAACGTCCCAGCATCCAAATTATAGGGGCCCCAGAAGGGGAAGAAGAAGAGCAACAAGTGGAAAATTTATTTGATTAAATAATAAAGGAGAACTTCCCCAATATGGCAAAGGAAATAGACTTCCAGGACGTCCAGGAAGCTCAGAGAGTCCCAAAGAAGTTGGACCCAAGGAGGAACACGCCAAAGCACATCGTAATTACATTAGCCAAGATTCAAATGAAGCAGAGAATTCTAGAAGCAGCAAGGGTGAAGGGGACAGTCACCTACAAAGGAGTTCTCATCAGACTGTCAGCTGATTTCTCAAAAGAGACCTTACAGGCAAGAGGGGGCTGGAAAGAAGTATTTGAAGTCTTGAAAGGCAGGGACCTACATCCAAAATTGCTCTATCCAGAGAAGCTGTCATTTAGAATGGAAGGGAAGATAAAGTGCTTCTCAGATAAGGTCAAGTTCAAGGAGTTCATCATCACCAAGCCCTTATTATATGAAATGTTAAAGGGACTTATCTAAGAAAAAGAAGATAAAAAATAGGACAGTGAAAAGACAGCAAACTCACAGCTATTAACAACCACACCTAAAACAAAAGCAAACAACAAGAACAGGAAGAGAAGCACAGAAATGGAGATCATATGGAGGGTTAGCAACAGGGGAATGGGAGGAGGAGAGAGGGGGGGAAAGGTACAGAGAATAAGTAGCATAGATGGCGGGTAGAAAATAGACAGGGAGAGGGCAAGAATAGTATGGATATGTAGAAGTTAAAGAACTTATGACACATGGACATGAACTAAAGGGGGGAATGTGGGTGGGAGAGGGTGTGCAGGGTGGAGGGGAATGATGGGGGAGAAATGGGACAACTATAATAGCGTAATCAATAAAATATATTTAAAAATAATAAAAATAACTTCTAAAGAAAAAAGAATTTGCAAACATATAGTAAAAAATCAAATAAAATAATTCTATTATCAAAATAATTTAAAAACCAATGTGTTTTGCCAACATACTATATAAAAATTATGGGAAATGTAAATGTTGAATTAGAGTAGAGCTGCTGGTTAGGCATGTAAAATACAATCTTAGATGACCATTCCTTTGGGAAGTCTAGGAGTCTAAAATTGTTATGTTTTAATTAAAACAATTTGCTATTTTGAATATATGTTTTAAATGTGTACCAATTCTGTATAAAAATATTCTTTTAGTAACATCTTTAGATTAATCTTAAACATTATACCTGATTTACTATAGCTACTGTTCTTACTGGCTTGAATTTATTGCTTGTACATTTAATCAATAACCCAGTCAGTGTCAACCCCAGTATTTATCAATTTAACCTAATTTTGACAAAAAAAGTACCACCTACTCTGCTGCCAGGAAAATTATTTAATCTCATTTATGTCCTGTTTTCCTTTTAATTACTTTCTCTCTCTAGATAGATGCCTGTAACCTAGCTGGGTAAATTGCCCTAAGCCTATTCCTTCAGGCCACAACATTTAACAACTTCTTTGCATCATCCCAGTACAATGATGCTTATTACTTAAGCATATATACTTATACACAAATAAACTTGTACACAAATATTCTTATTCATTTGGCCTCCTTATTCACGAAATCAGATTTCATGATTTTTTTCTAACTAAAGCCCATCAGTGACTTCCCATCACACTTAGAACAATAGTCCTTTTCTTTCCTGGGCTCATATCCTGGCAGGATCTGGACACTAATACCCTTGGTCCTTTGCCACAGTCCTTCTGGTTTCCATGCAATTCTTCCAATGCATTGCAGTCTGGAAGCTTTTCAGTTCATACTCTCTGCCTGGATTCCCTTTTTCAGATACAGAAATACCCCATTCTGTTTCACTTTATTACACTTCACAGATAATAAGTGTTTTACAAATTGAAGGTTTGTGGCAACCCTACATTGAGCAAGTCTAATCTGTGCCATTTTTCTAACAATATTTGCTCATTTCGTGTCTCTGTGTCACATTTTGGTAATTCTCAACATTTCAAACTTTTTTGTTTGTTATGATGATCTGTAATCATTTATCTTTGATGTTACTATTGTAATTCTTTTAGGGTGCCACAAACCACTCCAATATAAGATAGCAAACAATCAATAAATGTTGTATGAGTTCTGACTGCCTTGCTGACTGGCTGTTCCCGTTCCCACCCTCTCCTCAAGCCTGCCTATTTCTGAGACACAGCGATATTGAAATTAGTCTACTTAATAATTCTACAATGGGGAGACTTCCAGCCAAGATGGAGGCATAGGTGGACACACTGTGCCTCCTCTCACAACCAAAATTAAGGACAACAAATATTTAGAAACAAGAAAACAACTAGAGCTAATAGAAAATTGAACTGTATGGAAGTCCAACAACCATTCATCCAGACCGGTAAGAGGGGTGGAGTTGCAGCAGGAAAAAGTGGAGGTGCGGACGTGGGAACACAAGCGGCAGTGGCTGGCAGTTCCCAAGTGTGCAGGCGGCTGGCAGGCCCACAGGCGGTGGCTGTCAGACCCTGGGCACGTGGTGTCAACTGTGCAGACCCAGTGAGGCCGCTCAAGGAGGCTGGCTGACCGGGTGGTCCCACCTTCACATGCACAGATAATCCAGGCAAAGAAGAAGCAGTGGAAGGGACTGGAATTGAAGAGAGAGTGGAGCAGGTGACATTGTTCCTTCTCAGACTCTGCCCCCACATATAGTGTCATATCTCAGTGACTGGGCTGCCCACACTGGGGAACATCCAAGGCTCCACCCCTCACTACCTAACAGCTGCGACCAGACCAAAACCTAAACAAAACAAAACAAAAAAAAACACCAAAAATGGTTCAAACCGGAGAACAAATCAGAGCCTCAGAGCCAATTCATCTAAGCTATGAAGAGATAGCCAACCTATCAGATGCACAGTTCAAAGCCCTGGTGATTAAGATGCTCACAGAATTGGTTGATTTTGCTCACAAATTAGATGAAAAAATGCAGGCTACAATACGTGAAATGAAGGAAGACGCATGGGGAACTGATAGAGATGGAATGAAACTGGAACTCAAATCAATGGAGTGGACCAGAAGGAAGAAACAAACAACCAAACAGAAACAAGGAAGAAACAAGAATTCAAAAAAATGAGGAGAGGCTTAGGAATCTTCGGCACATCTTTAAACTTCCCAACATCCGAATTATAGGGGTCCCAGAAGGGGAAGAAGAAGAGCAACAAGTGGAAAACTTATTTCAACAAATAATAAAGGAGAACTTCCCCAATCTGGCAAAGGAAATAGACTTCCAGGACATCCAGGAGTCCCAAAGAAGTTGGACCCAAGGAGGAACATGCCAAGGCACATCATAATTACATTAGCCAAGATTCAAATGAAGCAGAGAATTCTAGAAGCAGCAAGTGATAAGGGGACAGTCACCTACAAAGGAGTTCTCATCAGACTGTCAGCTGATTTCTCAAAAGAGACCTTACAGGCAAGAGGGGGGCTGGAAAGAAGTATTTGAAGTCTTGAAAGGCAGGGACCTACATCCAAAATTGCTCTATCCAGCAAAGCTGTCATTTAGAATGGAAGGAAAGATAAAGTGTTTCTCAGATAAGGTCAAGTTCAAGGAGTTCATCATCACCAAGCCCTTATTATATGAAATGTTAAAGGGACTTACCTAAGAAAAAGAAGATAAAAATAGGACAGTGAAAAGACAGCAAACTCACAGCTATTAACAACCACACCTAAAACAAAAGCAAACAACAAGAACAGGAAGAGAAGCACATAAATGGAGATCATATGGAGGGTTAGCAACAGGGGAGTGGGAGGAGGAGAGTGGGGGAAAAGTTACAGAGAATAAGTAGCATAGGTGGTGGGTAGAAAATTGATAGGGGGAGGGCGAGAATAGTGTGGGAAATGTACAAGCTAAAGAACTTATGACACATGGACATGAACTAAAGGGGGGAAATGTGGGTGGAAGGGGGTGTGCAGGGTGGAGGGGAATGATGGGTGAGAAATGGGACAACTGTAATAGCATAATCAATAAAATATATTAAGTAAAATAATAATTCTACAATGGCCTCAGAATGTTCAAGTAAAAGAAAGAATTTCACTTGTCACTTTAAGTCATAAGTTATAAATGAGTAACCTTAGTGAGGAAGGCATGTTGAAACCCAAGACAAGTTCAAAGCTAGGCCTCTTGTGACAAACCAATAGTTAGCTATGTTGTAAATGCAAAGGAAAAAATCTTGAAGAAAATTAAAAGTTCCACTCCACCAGCACACCAATGATAAGAAAGCGAAACAGCCTTATTGCTGATCTGGAGAAAGTTTAGTGGTCTGGATAAAATAAAACAGCTACAATCTTCCCTTAAACTAAAATTTAATCCAGAGCAAGGCCTTAACTTTTCAATGATATGAAGGCTGAGTGAGGAAAGGAAGCTGCAGAAAGAAAGTTTTAAGCTAGCAGAGTTTGGTTCACGAGGTTTAAGGAAAGAAGTTCTCTTTTTACCATCAAAGTACAAGGTGTAGCAGCAAGTGCTGATGCAAAAGCTGCTGAAAATTATCCAGGAGATATAGCTCAGGTAATTAATGAATTCAAAATAGTCACAGGCAAATAAAATATAGCATATAAAATATAGTAAAAATGTTACAATAACTATATATGGTATAAGGTGAGTAATGAAAATATCAGGGGGAGATACTTTGTAAAGTATATGATTGTCTAACCACTATGCTATACGCTTGAAAATAATACAAGTAATATTAAATACAAAATAAAGAGTGTACCTTTAGGAAAGATAGTTAATAAAGATTTTCAAGTAGATAACAAATGTTTAGTGCTGACAAAACAGCCTTGTGCTGGAAAAAATATACCATCTAGTGCTTTCATATCTAGAGAGAAGTCAATGCCTGGTTTCAGAGCTTAAAAGTGTAGATGGAAAGAGGGAAGGGAGGTAGGGATGGGTGGGATGGTGGGGAGTGGTGGGGGAAAAAGGCAGAACACTGTACTTGAACAAGAGTAAAATTCAGGAGTTTTTAATTAAAAATGTGTATACATAATACAAAAAATAGTTTGTTTTAAAAGGAGTTGATGTTTTAAAGAGCAAATGTATTTTTAACTGTATTTTATTGATTGTGCTATTACAGTTGCCCATTTTTTCTCCCTTTTATTCCTCTCTGCCCTTTACCCCCTCTCTCCAGCATTCTCCCATGATTTTATAAGTTTTTAAAATAAATTTTGGATATTAAGCCCTTGGGAAAAAAAGGACATGTTGACTCTCTCATTAAGGGTTAATGTAACTAGTGACTTTAACTCGAAACCAGTGCTCATTTACTATTCTGAAAATCTTAGGGCCCTAAGAATTTGGCTAAATTGACTCTGCCTGTGCTGTATATATGGGACAACAAACCCTGGATGACAGCACATCTGTTTACGACATGGTTTACTAAATATTTTAAGCCCGCTGTTGAGACCTGTTACTCAGAAAAAGAATATATTCTTTTCAATATGTAATTTCTCATTGACAATATACCTGGTCACCCCAATATCTCTGATGGAGATGTGCAATGAGATTAATGCTGTTTTCTTGCCTGCTAACACAGTATCCATCCTGTAGCCCATGGATCAGGGAGTAATTTAAAATTTCAAGTCTTTTTATTTAAGAAATACAGTAAGGCTATAGCTGCCATAGATAGTAATTCTTCTAGTGGATCTGGGTAAATTCAACAAAAAATCTTCTGGAAAGAACCGACCATTCTGGATTCTATTAATAACATTCATTATATATGGGAAAATGCCAAAATAGCAACATTGACAAGATGTTGGAAATTGATCCAACCATCATGGGTAACTGAGGGGTTCAAGACTTCAGTGGAGGAAGTAAATTGTTGATGCAGTAGAAATGACAACAGAACTAGTCAATAGAACTAGTGACTGAACTGGTGACTGGACTGATTCTAGTAAGAGAACTAGAATTAGAAGTGGAGCTGGATAATGGGACTGAATTGCTACACCTTCATGATAAAACTTTAATGAATGAAGAGTTGCTTCTTATGGATGATCAAAGAAAGGGGGTTCTTGAGTTGGAGTCTACTCCCAGTAATGATGCTGTGAAGATTGTTGAAAGGACAACAAAGGACTTAGAATACAATGGAACTTTGGTTCTCAAGCTTAATTCACTATAGAACACTCTTTAAGAGGCAATTTGTTTGTAAAGGAGGGAGATGGCGGTGATGTAGGTGGGAGCTGAGCCCCCTTGCTCATGCACCAAACTGGGACACCTAACAGATCTTATAAGAACAGAATGAATAGCCAACAGAATCCCAGGTGATATGAAGTTTCTAAGCTAAAGTGTACAGGAAATGCTTAAAAAGATGGGTGTTAAGGAGATTTTGTAGGCCTATAGGAAGGTCCCTGGGTCTTGTGCCAGAGACCACAGCTGCTGCCAGAGCATTGGAGAAGAGCTGGGTGAGTGATAGTAACCTAGAGACTCCCTCCCCACCCAGAAAATCCCAGACCTGTCCCAGGAGAGACTGGATGCATAAAGTCACTTGGTGGGGTGGGGGAAGGGGGGGATAAAAACGCAGTAAGTGACACACAGCTGGCAGCGTATACCAGCTGGGGCAGCAGTTGCTGACTGGGACAGTATCAGAAAAATTAGGGAGCCGGCTGACACCTGGAGCTGGGAGAAGAGATGGGCTAGGACTGGCCATGACCCAGGTAGACTCTGGACTGGCCAGAGAGTTGGAATGTGTGGAAATCTGGGCACTTGTAGGAATGGCCAGCTGCAACCAAGGAAATTCACTCAATAAAGGCCCTCAGCTGCTGTGAAAAGACCTCTCCAGCACAGTGGCAGGGCCAACGAAGAGGGAGATTGGGGAATGATTTGTTCCCACTCAGTGCTACTCATGGACTGATCACAGAGTTGCAAAATAAGGTTTGGCACAAATGTGCAGAATGGATAGTGCTGGCTACACAGTGCTCTGAGTGCATGGGCTGTAAACTGGGCACCTCTGCTTTTTGTTGCCCAGAATGAGCCCCCATCCTTGCAGAACCACAGGAAGGGAAAAAATGGAGCTCAGCCCCCGCTCTGCCTGCTAAATCCCTGAAGACCTGTAAAACCAGCTTGGCAGGTTTAAAATAAGCAGGTGGTTTTTCTTTTCTTTTTTCTTTTCTTTTCTTTTCTTTTCTTTTCTTTTCTTTTCTTTCTTTTTTCTTTTCTTTCTTTTTCTTTCCTTTCCTTTCCTCTTCTTTTCTTTTCTTCTTTTCTTTTTTTCAATATAAAATGAGACCTGAAGCTGTGAGAAAACACAAGACTGATCCAGAAAGAAGTCAGAAATTGAATACCAACTGCTGAGAAAATTTTCAGATTGCTATCTTTCAAAACTTGCAGTTTTTGTTATCTCTCTTCTTTCCATTTATTTAGTTTTTTGTTTTTTAATCTCCCTTTCATATTGCATTTTAACTTTTCATCTTTCATTTCACTTACATTCCAAATAACACACTACTCTTGGTCTTTTAATTTTTATTCTTTTTATTAAGATTATATATTTCTTATCATACTGTTGTTATTCCAAATCCTACACAGCACCCTTCCCTGGTCTTAATTCACTTCACCATCTTTTTGAGTTTTGTCATGTTGTAGTTAACTTTATTTTCTCTCACACTACATCAAGTTTCTATCATTTACTCTATTTCTCCTTGTTTCTTAAGTCAGCTATTTTCCCCCTTCTAATAAGAAAGGGGAAAAATAAGAGTTTAATTCCTTTTTCACCTTTTATAAACAGTGGGTATTTGGATGAAATATTATGGTAATTGCTGTACTTCTTCAAAGGGTTTCCTATTTGTTCACTACTTGTTTGTACTTTAAATACCATAGAATACTCTCCCCCTGCCTTACTCCATTTTTCCTTCCCCTTTGCCCTGATCAGTTGAGTGAAGAATTTTGTTTCACTGTTCTCCCCTCTCTCAAGCTGGAATTTATTCCTTGCTCTATTAGTTTGCTTTCCTCATCCTCTCCGAATCATTTTTCTTTACTGTAGACATTTCATATTCACTTTTCACTTTTCTACAATACTCTTATTCCTGCTCCATCGTTATTAAAGATCATTCAGCTGTCATTGCTATCGACCCTGCTATGGGTTTTTGTTGTTGTTGTTTTTTGCAATTTTGCTCCCATTAGCCCAGTACCTTTTCAATTTTACTTCAAACCTCATAGTACATTCTATCCTCTTCTTACTCCATTGTTCCCATCATCCTTTCCTGTTTTACTTACATTGTCAATTTTGTTCTCTCCCATTCTTCGCCTTGGCTCTATTCCAACTCTTATTAATTCTCATCCCTCTTACAACACAACAACACTTCCCTCTCTTTTAGTCATCTCATATTCTGATTATCATATCTTATAGTATTTGTAATCCTTCTTCACATTTATGAATCTCAGTTTAATTGCAGTTAAGACTGCTGTTGTGGTGGGAGGTTCTTTTTGCTGCTGTAGGTTTTATTGTTTTGTAATATTACTTTGTTAAGAAACACGTGCTCGATAGCATACAAGACAAGGTGGGAGTTATGAATACCAGTAAACTGACGGGAGGGGAAAATCCAACAACAAAGGAGACACCATCAGGAAAAGCCCAATTACAACAAGAGAGCCCACACAAACAGAAGAAAGGGAAACACTACAACATCCAAACAAGGAGATCAAATAGTCTATACCACTGACTCCCAAACCCCTAACACAGAAGTTCCCCCTATGAGACAGCTGGCAAAGCAGAGCACCTGGAATCACAGAAACAAACAAAAAGATACATCTGAAATGGGGAGACAAAGAAAGAGCCCACAATCAAAAGGAATGAAAATTTCCTCAGTAAAAACAATAAATGAAATGGAGGCAAGCAGACTATGAGATACAGAATTCAAAAAAATGGTTATAAGGATTCTCAAGGAACTCAAGACAACTACAGGAACTGAGTTGGAAACACAACAGTATGAAAAAGCAAGTAGAAATTATAAACAAGAACCAGAAATAAAGGAAGAATACAATGTCTGAAATTTAAAAAAAAAAACAAAACACTAGAAGTAATTATAAGCAGGCTAGATAAGGCACTGGGCTGAATTAGTGACCTGGGAAAAAAGATCGAAAGAAATACCCAAGTAGAGCAGCTGTATGAAAAATACTAAAAAATATGAAGATAGCTTAAGGGATGTAGGACACCATGAAACACAACAACACTTGAAACATAGTGATACCAAAAGGGCAAGGAAAGGAGCAAGGGATATAAAACCTGTTTGAAAAATAATGCCAAAAATCTTCCCTAACTTGGAGAGGGGAAAAGCCACACAAGTTCAGGAAGCACAGAAGGTTCCAATCAAGATGAATTAAAAGAGGCCTACCCTAAGACACATCATAATGAAAATGACAAATTTTAATGACAAAGAATCTTAAAGGCAGCAAGGCAGAAATAGGAAGTAAAGCACAAGGGAACTCCAACAAGGTTACCAGCTAATTTCTCACAGGAACACTGCAAGCCAAAAGGGAGTGAAAAGAAATATTTCAACTAATGAAAAGCAAAGGCCTGCTAAGAAGCAAGATTCTCAATAAAATGGAAGATAAATTAAGGAGCTTCCCAGACAAAAGAAGGCTAAAAGAATAAACCTCCACCAAATGGCAGTGCATGATATGTGAAAGGGACTGCTTCAAGGAGAGGAAGAAAAAGAGTTAGAGACAGAGGAACACAAGTACAAAGGCGGGGGATGAATAAGTACTTACTAATCATAACCTTTAATTTAAATGGATTAAATGTTCCAAACAAAACACATAAGGTAGCTGAATGGTTAACAAAACAGGACCCACATATACGCTGACTACAAAAAACCCACATCAGAACAAAAGACATACACAGACAGAAAGTAAAGTGTTGGAAGAAAACATCCCATGCAAATGGGCAGGGGGGAAAAAGGGGGATGTAGCAATACTTACATCAGACAAAATAGACTTTAAAAATCAAAGCCACAAAGAGGCACAGAAGGACACTTCATAATCCTCAAGGGAAGAATTTATCAAACGTTATAAATATATATACACTCAACATCGGACCACCGAAATATGTAAGGAAAATCTTGGAGGAGTTCTAAAAAGATATAGAGAGCAACACATTTATATTAGGGGATTTTAATACCCCACTGACAAAAACGGACAGATCTTTCAAACAAAATATCAACATGGTTACTGTGGCATTGAACAATGCCCTAGATTAAATGGATTTAACTGACATATATAGAATCTTCCATGTCAAAGAAGTAAAATGCACATTCTTTTCAAATGCACATGGAACTCTTACAAAGATAGATCACATGATAAGATACAAAACAAGCCACAACAATTTCAAGAAAATCGAGATCATATCAAGAATTTTCTTTGACCACAAGGGCCTGAAATGAGAAATCAACCTTAAGGAAAAAAGTAAAAAATATTCAAATTCATGGAAATTGAATAGCATGCTATTAAACAATGAATGGGTTAAGAATGAGATTCAGTAAGCAATCAAAACATTTGTGGGGGAAAAAAAAGGAAAATGACCACACAATAGTCCAAATCCTATGGGGCACAGCAAAAGTAGTAATGAGACAGAAGTTGATAGCACTATAGGCCTACATAAAAAAGATAGAAAATTTTCAAATAAACAATGTAACTACATTTACAAGAACAGGAGGAACAACAACACACAAAGCCCAGTATGAGTAGAAGGAAGGAAATAACCAAGATCAAAGCAGAATTAAATGACACAGAGATTAAAAAGCAATTAAAGGATCAATGAATCCAGAAGCTGTTTCTCTGAAGAGATAAACAAAATCGACAAGCCTTTAAGCAGACTCATCAAGAAAAAAAGAGAGAGGACCCAAATAAACACAATCAGAAATGAAAGAAGAGAGATTGCAACTGCTACCATAGAGATACAAAGGACCTTAAGAAATTACTACAAAGTAGTATATGCTAAGGAATTTGAAAACCTATGTGAAATGGACAAATTTCTAGAAAATATAATCTTCCAAAACTGAATGAAGACACAAAAAGCCTGAACAGACCAATAGGAGTTGGGGAAATCAAAGCTGTACTTTTAAAACTCCCAGCACACAAAAAGACTGGACCAGGCAGTTTCACAGGAGGATTTTATAAAACATTTAAGATAGAGCTAACACCTATGTTTCTAAGACTCTTCAAAAAAATCCAAGAAAAGGGAAGACTCCCAAACTCTTTTTTTGAGGCTAGCATAATACTAATCTCCGAACCAGATGAAGACACAATAAAGAAAGAAAACTACAGGCCAATATCACTAATGAATACAGATGCTAAAATCCTCAAAAAATATTGGCAAACTGCATCCAGCAATACATTAAAAAGGTCATACACCATGATCAAGTGGTATTTATCCAAAAGATGCAAGGATGATATAATATTCATAAATCAGTAAACAGAATACATTACACAAGCAAAAGGAAAGACAAAAACCACATGATCAGAGCAAGAGATGTGGAAAAAGCATTTGATAAGATACCCACTTAAGATAAAAACATTTTATCACCCATTTATGATAAAAACACTCAGCAAAGTTGGAGTAGAGTGAGCATATATCAACATAATAAAAGTCATGTATGAGAAACCTATAGCCTACATCATATTCAACAGGCAAAAACTAAAAACTTTCCCACTAAGATCAGGAAAAGACAAGAATGTCTGTTTTTACCACTTCTATTCAACACAGTATTGAAGTTCTAGCCACAGCAATCAAACAAGAAAGAGAAATAAAAGGCATCCAAAATGGAAAGGAGGAAGCAAAATTGTCATGGTTGGCAGATGACATGAGATTGTACATAGAAAACTCTGTAGACTCCACCAGAAAACTGTTCAATCTAATAAGTAAATTGGGTAAAACAGTGGATTACAAAGTCAATATTCAAAAATTGAAGTCATTTTTACACACCAATAACAAAGTGTCACAAACAGAACATAGAAAAGAAATCCTACTTGCTGTAGCATCCAGAAAATAAAATACCTGGGAATAAAGTTAACCTACTAGGTAAAAGTCCTATACTCAGAAAACTACAGAACACTGAAGAAAGAAATTGAGGAAGACACAAATAATTGGAAGCATATACCATGTTTATGCATTAGAAGAATTCATATAATCAAAATGTCCATACTACCCAAAGCAATTTATAGATTCAGTGCAATTCCTATTAAAATTCCAATGATGTATTTATTTCACAGATATAGCACAAACATTTCAAAAACTTATATACAGCCATAAATGACCTTGAATAGTTGCACCAATTTGAAAAATAAGAACAAAAGAGGAATCACAATACCTGATATCAAACTATATTACAAGCCACTGTAATGAAAACAGACTGGTGCTGGCATAATAACAAACACATGGATCAATAGAACAAGATAGAGAGTCCAAGAATAAATTCATGCCTCTATGGTCTATTAATATTTGACAAAAAGGGAAGGATGATAAAATAGAGCTAAAATAGCCTCTTCAACAAATGGTGTAGGGAGAACTGGATAGCTACATCCAAAAAAAAAAAAAAAAAAGAAAAGAAAAGAAAAGAAATTCAACCACCAATATACACCATACACAAAAATAAAATCAAGATGGATAAAATACTTAAATATAAGCTGTGATAGCATAAAAGTCCTAGAGGAGAACACAGACAGGAAAATCTCAGATATTCCACACAACAATATTTTCAACAGTATGTCCCCTAGAACAAAGGACATAAAAGAATAAACAAATGGGATTGCATCAAAATAAAAAGCTTCTGCATGGCTAAACAAAACACCAGCAAAATGAAAAGGGAACGAACCATATTGTGAAGTACATTCACCAATGGTACTTTGGACAAGGGTTTGATCTTCAAGATACATAAAGAACTCACATGACAGCACACCAGGAAGACAAACTATCCAATTAAATAATGGGAAATGGTCCAAAGTGGACATTTTTTGAAGGAAGACATACAGAGGGCCCAGAGACATATAAAGGGATGCTCAACATCAGTAGCCATCAGTGAGATGCAAATTGAAACCACAGTGAGATACCACTTTACACTGGACAGAATGGCCATCATAAACAAATCAACAAACGACAAGTGTTGGTGAAGTTATGGAGAAAATGGAACCATAGTTCACTGTTGGTGGGAATGCAGACTGGTACAGCCACTGCAGAAAACAGTATGGAATTTCCTCAAAAAACTAAAAACTCTTGGCAGTTCCACTGCTGGGATTAGACCCTAAGAATCCTGAAACACCAATTTAATAGAACATATGCACCCCATTGCTCATAGCAGCACAATTCACAATAGCCAAGTGCTCGAAGCAACCTAAGTGCCCATCAGTGTATAAAAACTATAGTACATTTAAATGATGGAACACTACAAAGCAGAAGGAAGGAGCTCCTACCATTTGTAACAGAATGGGTTGCAAATGGGAACTGGAGAGAATTGTGCTAAATGTAATAAGCCTGGTGGTGAAATACAAATGTCGTATGATTTTACCTATAAGTTGAACTTAACAAAACAAACAAGCAAGCAAAATAGAACCAGAGACATTAAAATAAACAACAAACTGACAGTAACCAGAGGGGAGAGAGAAGGGGATAACAGAGAAAAGAAAGGGAAGGGTTTTCAAGGAACATTTATAAAGGGCCCATGGACAAAGCCAAAGTGGCTATGAATGAGGGTGGAATGTAGTGGTGGGTATGGTGTGGGAGAATGGTGGTGAGGAAATGGAGACAATTGCACCTGAACAACAATTTTAAAATAGCAAAGAAATGAACAGTAAAAAGAAGTGATTTGTTTGAAAATTGAATTATTTTTTCAAATTAGAAACAAATTGAATCAATCTGCTCCAGACCCTCAAATAATTCTCTGTTTTATCCTTCTTATATACAGTACATGTCTAATGTACTGTAAATAAGCACTTTAAAAACAAAAAAGACATGAAACGTAAATGAAAATTTAACCAAAAGGAACTGAAAAATATACAGTAAAAAGACACATATTTACATACACACTAGAACATACCTTTAATATTGAGAGGTATTGATGACTGAATTTGGAGAGGAGGGATGGAGGGATGAAGGGATGTTATTGTTTGGAAGGACAGTCCCCTTTCATAAAAATGTCAGATAGCTGTTCTGCGTTTCTTTCTCTATTGTCTCTTTGCTCCATTAGAACTTGCTTCAGGCTCACTGGACCTCTTTCTCACTAGAAACCAATCCAATGCTGTTTCTTTTTTCCCTGCATTTTAACTCTTGCCTGAAGTGAAACACTGGGTTATCAGAGAAAAAGTTCATCAGTGACAAGGTTTGCTTTGTCTTTGTTCAGATGGTATTTCTCAATAAAACCTTGCATTTTTTTTTGTTTGTATTTCCCAAGCATTTCCTTGATTAGGTAAGTATGAATATCGCTCCTTCTTCTCTGAAGGGAGCTCCTCAGCTCCCATCTCTTCCTGCTTTCTCTAAAAATCTTGGAGCTCCACCAATTCCCCCACATCATCATCATCCACACTGAAGCCCATGGACTTGTCCAGAGACACAATATCCTCCATAATAGACACAGACTCATCCCTCAATGCCCTCAAAGTTTCTTTCAGCAACAGACACAGGCCTCAATTTCTTCCAGGCTGATTGCATAGTCCTAGAGTACACTTCCCCCCATGCTTTGTTTATGAGCCTTAAGCAGTGAGGATATTTAAATGTTCCTTCCAAAACTCCCTGAGGATTAAACTAGTTTCAGATGTTATCTCAAAACACCCCTGAAACAGCACTCCTGTTTACACTTTCTTAAAATTGGAAATGGCCTGCTGGTTCACGGGTTGGATTAGAGGAGGTGTGTTAGGTAGCAAGAACCTAACAGTGAGGAAGCAGTACTCCTACCAGCTCAGCCTCCAAGCCTAGAAGTTGGGCAGGAGAGCTGTCCATTATAAGTGCCCCAAGCCCTAACCTCTGTAGCTCAGTTGGTTGGGTGTCATCCTGCAAGGCAAAAGGTCACCAGTTTGGTCCCTGGTCAGGGCACATGTGAGAGGCAACCAATGGATCTCATATTTTGTTTCTCTTCCTCTCTTTTTCTCTCCCTTCCCCTCTCTTTAAAAATAAATAAAATCTTAAAAAAAAAAAAAAAAAAAAAGGAATGCCTGAGTGGCAATTGTTTTTCCCACAGGATTTCTTTACACTTGAGGCAAACACTTCATGAATCCACTCAATAAAAAAAGTTGTCTGGTGACCCAAGCTTTGCTATTTGCCTTCCACATTACATTAAACTTATTTCTTGACATTATTTTTCTTGAAAACTCATGGTTTTCAGAATAGTAAAGGAATAGAGACTTCAATTTAAATTCCTCACTTGTATTCCCACACAACAATAACAATGATATCAGCCTGTCCTTCATTGGTTTGTGTCCTAGCAATGATTTTTCTTCCTGTGTGATGTAGGTCCTCTTCGTCATTTTCTTTCAGCAAAGGCCTGTCTCATCACAATTGAACATTTGCTGGGGAAACAAATCCCTCAGCCTCTACATATTCTTGAAATTCTATCACAAAATTATCAAGAGCTACTTTGTTAGAACTGGCAGCCTCCCCATGACTCACTATACTATGTATGCCACTTCTTTTCTTAAATTATGGAACCACCCCCTACTAGCCTTAAAGGAATCACTTTTAGTACTTATTCTGGGGTACTCTTTCATCAGGTCAATACGCAGTATCTTCACTTTTTCATATATCATTGCCTCTGAAAAACTATCACTGGCTAGTGGCTTTTTGTTTATCCAAATCAACAACTTTTCTACTTTAATTGCTTGTGATCTTGTTTTGTGAACACTTTCACACCCTTAGCATTAGCAAGACTAATTCTTTTTAAGAAGATTTTATTTATTTAGTTTTAGACAGTGGGGGAGGGAGGGAGAGAAACATCTACATGAGAGAGAAATATCAATTGGTTGCCTCTTTTACCTGCCCAACCTAGGAACCAACCTGCAACCCAGGCATGTGCCCTGACTGGAAATTGAACCAGCAACCCTTCTCTTTGCAGGATGACAACCCAAGCAACTGAGCCACACCAAGGTCAGACCTCTCAACATCAGTATTTTTAATGGTCTCGTTATGTTTTAAAACTGTGCAAATCAATTCATTTCACCATGCCATTCTCTTTCTCAGTAGCCAGATCAGACACACAAATACCTCTACCATGATTTCCAATTACTTCTTTTTAAAGCTTTATGGTTGATCTCGCAACTTTCCTTTTTTACTTTGCTGCTATTGTAACAGGGTGCAGCCAAGAGGGGGACCCCAAATATGGATTTGGAATGGGTTCCAGAACTCAAGGTGTCCAGGAAATATTAGAAAAATATATAGGATGTCCTTTCCCCTCCCCGCAACAGGTTTGAGTTGGGAGAAGGGACACATAGAGAAGGACTATGCATAGCTTTGCAGCTAACCTCTGGCATGGTCATTTAACATATCTATAGCCTTTAACTGGTTTCATAGATATGTTAAATAACTGTGGCCATGCTTTGAACCAGGGGGATGGAAGTGACTTCCACCCAAGATGTAACTGAGGAGGGGCAGCTCCCCTAGTTACAGCATCTGCATAAGAGCTTGGGGATGATTGGCTCCACACTATGGGGCCACGCCTGACCAGACTCACTATAGCAGCCCAGTAAACCTGGAGGGATAGGGAATGCTGGCAGGTGTAACTGATTGTAGGAGGAGTCGGAAACTGGGGTGCAGAGGAGGGTTGGCACGGGGATTTAAAAACCCAGACTCGGCAGCCATGTGAAGGGAGAACCACGTGGTTTTGCCAGAGTGGGGACCCCCTGCAGCTTTGGCTAGAGTGAGGACCATGTAGCTTTGGGGTGCTGCCTTTTGCCATGTGGCTTAGGAAGCAGGAAAGACTGCCTGGAAGATAAGGGGTGAAAGGACTCTTGCTGGTGGGCCATGAGAAGGTGCCACATGACTTTGGATTAACTGGAGATCTTGGCAGTGACACAGCTGATGGTGCCGGGATCCTGCATCACAGACTTCTACTTTTCCTGAGATACGGTACTCCAGATTAGGGCAGAGGGAGAAGGAAGGACTGTGTGTGTCTGTGGGTATCCTAAAGGACTTTAATATTTTAATGAAGATGTTAAGTCGCTATTTTGTCTGTATAGCTTTAAATAAACATTTCCTTTCCTTTTCACAAATCTCTGGCATTGAGATTGAGAGACGTCTTTCCTCTGGTGGTGGGCATAGGGAACCTAGTGGGGTTTCCTTTTGGAAATAGTATATCTTACCCCTCTGTGGCCCTGTTCTGTAATATTATCACTAACCTTCTTAGGACCTGTGGTGACTTTCTGTATGTATTTAATAATAATAAATATTAGGAACTGCCCTGCCTGGTTTCAGAAGCTGTAACCTGCCATGGCTAAGGTTGAGTAAGAGACCTTGAGACCATAAGCCACAAAGGAGACAATGCTTATCTTCCTGGCAGGGGCACCACCTCTGCCCCCTTTACTTCACCCTGCTTGGCCCCCACTGGATGACTGATTAGCCAAAGATGGGTAAGATTCCTTAAGGGAGGGACAACCTAAGACAGAACAGTTGTGATGGGGCCATCAGGGAAGGACTTAGTAGGCTATAGAAAAAGGGGGTGATGGATCCTCACGCTTCTGCTTTGACGTAGCCTGAATCCTCATTCTGTCTACAAGAAGTCTCATAATCTTTTGACTGTCTTACTTCCCTGCCTGATTTAAGCCTAAAACAATGCCAGAGGGTGGTGCAGCCCTGGGCAGGAAAAGGCAGTTTTCTGGGGCGATCAGGCCTAAGAAAGAATGCAAAAAATCCTATGAAATCTGTTTTGCTAAGAATGCCCTAATTTTCTGATAAAGGTCCAAGCATAAAATGAATTTGTTTTCCCAAGTTTTATGGCCCTTTAGCTATCTGACCCTGAATCAGAGTAAGCCCTGATAGTTCTCTGAATGTTATCTATTGTTTGATCATTACTGTCTGGCAATGATTGATGAGCTTTACCTGTATTTCTGTGCAAACTGAACCCAATAAAAGCCCATTGAGGACCAAGCTCAAGGCCCTTCTCCTTTGAGAGCCACATTTTTTCGCCAAGCATATCATGTCTTGGTAAACTTATTCTCATCTGCGGCAGATGGAGGGGCTCCATGGGTGGGGTCCCCTACAAATAAACGGCAACAAAAGCAAAAAAAAAAAAAAAAAAAAAAAAAAAACAAACATGAAAATATCCATGGCACAATTTCCTGAGATTTTAATAACACAAAATTTAGTGGTAAACTGACTCATACTCATGCATTCTCTCCTTTGTTGTCTGAGAGACATATGACTGATCTTACAGGTATCAGCATGAAAAAATTGTCTGGTCAAAAACCAAAGTTTTGTTTGATAAGGAAGACATTTTTTAGGTGCACAGTTTGGTTGAGAGCTGAATTGTTTGAGGTGGAAGATAAACAAGACCCCAAGTATTACCATATTACATAAATTTAGTTGATGAAGCAGCAGCAGGTTTGAGGGGATTAACTTGAATTTTGAAAGGGAAAAGGACTCATAGACATGGATAGCAGTGCAATGATTGCTGAGGGAGAGTGGTGTAAGGGAACTAAATGCTAATGGAAGAAAATGAAGATTAAAAAATTTAAAATAAAAAATAAAAAATGGTAGGTATTTTCTAAGCTGTGGAGGGTATTCAAACAAAATTTAATATTAAATAATTTTAAAGAAAATACATAGCTTTGTTTCCTTTACACTAAAATGTAAAAAACAAAAAAAACAAAAAAAAAGAAGAAGAGGGAAAGAAGTTCTACTGAGGGTAAAGTGCTATCAAACAGCCTCACGTGCTACGGAGAAATCATTCATGAAAGGAAGAGTCAATTGATGTGGCAAACATCACTGTTGTCTTATCCCCAACCTTCAGTAACCCACACCCTGATCAGTCAAGAGCCATCAAAAAGGTAGTACCCTTCACCAGCAAAAAGATTGTGACTTGCTGAAGGCTCAGATGATGGTTAGCAATTTTTAGCAATAAAATATTTTAATTAAGGTATATACATTATTTCTCTAGACATAATTCTAACACACACCTAATAGACCATTGTACAGTATAAACATAACTTTTATATGCACTGGATAACCAAAAATTTGTGTGACTAGCTTTATTGTGATAATCACTTTATTGCTGTTGTCTGAAATCAAACACACCATATCTTTGAAGTATGCCTGTATATAATTTTCCAACATTACCTGGGAATAAACTTGCTACTCTATATTTTAAATATTGTATAACATTACTGAGTTCTACTTGCTCATCGTAAATTAACAGCTGAGTCACACAAAATTTATTAAATGACTGTGGGTTATTATGTTGCATTCTTAAGATGACTATTTGAACTTTTGAAAATCATCCCACTTGAAAGAGTAATAATTGTAGGTTTGATTTTTGAAACTTCAGATTCTACTCCTGCTACTGATTTGCATCATGTGTCCAAAGACTCCTTGACTTCAAGCATTCAGAGAATATGTAAGATAATGAAAGAAACCATGGTGATTGAGTTGCATTCCACTTTTCTTTAATCCTTCCATGTATCCTGAAGTGTCAAATGTTTTACTGTACTTCAGAAGGAAACTCACTGAAGCAAGAGAATTCTTTCATTCACCCAGAGTTTCTTAAATCACAACTAACAAAAGAATTTCACCTATTTTCTGTGCACAATATGTAGTCTTCGTGCTTTTTTTTGGGGGGGTACCATTAAATAAGAAAATTTTCCCACCAGAGGTATAAAATGAATGAAACTATGATTCCCTGCTACTTTTGTGGCTTTGCCATTTCATTTTAAGACATTCTTATTTAAAATTTCATTAGAAATGTATTATTCTATGGGATAATATATCATATTTTACACAATAGTAACAGATAAATTTTGGAGCAATATAATGAAAACACACAACTAATTCAATGAATATATTAAATCCAAATATTTTAAACTTATGGAAGTCTTGTTCAGAGGGAAAGATGAGAAAAAGTATTACAGAAAAACCAAAAATGAGTTTGCCAATTCAAAGATCATATATAAAAAATGAGGTGCAGCACAATTTACAATAGCCAAGTGTTGGAAGCAACCTAGGTGCCCATCAGTTAATGAATGGATCAAAAAACTGTGGTACATTTACACAATGGAATTCTATGCAGCAGAAAGAAAGAAGGAGCTCCTACCCTTTGCGACAGCATGGAAGGAATTGGAGAGTATCATGCTAAGCGAAACAAGCCAGGCAGTGAAAGACAAATACCATATGATCTCACCTTTAACAGAAACCTAATCAACAAAACAAACAAACAAGCATAATATAAACAAAGACACTGAATTTGAGAACAGTCTGTCAGGGTCCAGAGTGGGAGGGGAGGGAATTTCAGGGGAAAAGGGGAACGGTTTAGAGCAACAAGTATAAAGGACTCATGGACAAAAACTATGGGGGGGTGGAAATGGGAGGAAGGTGGGGAGGGCTGGGGTGGTGGGCTGGGGCGGGGTAAAAGACAGAAAACTGTACAATATGAACAATTAAAAAATACTGATTAAAAAAAAATGAGGTGCACAATCTAATTAAGGAGACAGTTCAGCTGGTAGAGATGAGAGGAGTCCATCCAGGGCCATCTGTGTGTCTGCAGTTGAGAGAATGCTCAGTGAATTAGCTGGCTATGCATGGCAGTCGTGAACCTCACAACTGCTTCTGTGCAACCACGGATGGCTTCTCAATAAATGAGGATGGGTTCTGACAAACTGCAAAGGCTGGATGAAAAATATAAATTGAAAATTATGTAAAATTAGTGATGGTGAAATTTCTAAATTAAAATATTTGAAAGTTTTCACCTAACCCAACACTGACTAAGGGTTCAAGTGTTGAAGTGAAGCTTTCTTCATTCCCTATCAGTTCAAAATAGTGTTGGAATTTTTTTGTTGTCATTTTTTGTTTTTTGCTTAATCCCTCCACATTTTTCACCCTGGTTCCCCAAATGCCCCTGTTCTCTGATAGCTGTCAGTCTGTCCTCTAGAGAGAAAGGGGATTGAGGGAGGTATAAGAGAGTAAAGGGGGGATAAGTGGCGATGGAAGGAGACTTGACTTGGGGTGGCGAACACACAATACAATATGCAAATGATGCATCATATATAATTGTACACCTGAAACCTAAATAATTGTATTGAATAATGTCAACACTATTAATTTAATATAATATAATATTGGAGGACAATTGTCCAAAAGTCTCTCATACTTTTTGTCCTCCACACCTGCAATGCCTTCTGAAGAAGATATTTACTCTTTTTTACTCTAGACAATCTTTTAAAGGACATTTGTATAGTGAAGAGCCTTGAAATAGAGAAATAATATCTTCTTCAAAGAAGACAGATTTCTTTGCAGTTTTTTAGGAATTACTGTTCTCCTTCTATAGCAAAGTCAGGTGCTACCATCTTGTACCATCAGGTGCTACAGTCATAAAGATAAAGCATCCTTCAAAACAAAGACAAATGTATGTCCATTCCAAAAGATTCTAGTGCTCTAAGAACAGAGTTCCTTTCCTATAAAGCAACTCATTGTGTGTGCAGATATGCAGATATCAACTGGCTTTTTTTCACATAACTGTGCAAAATGGCCCCAGCGAACCATAACAAAAATGTTCTCGTACTCTGGCTACATCTATTGCTCTGAGTAGTATACCATCCTTTGCGCGTGACTCAGGAGTATCATGCCTTCATCCAGCATCCATGAAATCTTGACATGTTAGTTGACTCTGGTTACATCATGTTGGCTTTGAAAACTAATATATGTCAGGTTTTTAGCCTCATGAACAAATCTTGTCATTGGCTGGGTGTCAGGTGGCGTGATAGGAATAACTGGGCTGCTAGCTTGGGTTTGTGCATATGGTAGCTAGGAGGGTTCAAGAGGGAGAAGTGTGCAGAGCATCTTTAAGTAAAAGCTCAAAAGTAGTATGCATTAACTTTACCCACACTGAACTGGCAAGAATGAAGAGAGAAAAAGAGACAGCCCTAAAGAGAAAAGATGCAGAACCACACTGTAAAGGATGCACAGCCATTTTTGCAGATTATCTTTCATACATGCATTACCTTATTTAATTCTTCAATTAACTTTTCAAGTTTGTGTTACTATCTCCTTTTTACAAATGAGCAAATGAAGGCTTGAAAGAATTAGTTGCTTGTGTAAGGTTACAGTGTCAGGAAGTGTACAACCTGAATTCTAGTGCAGGTCTGTCTGAATGCTGAAGTTTCTCAATTGTCACCTATTGCTCCATACACTTCAGAATGAGTCTGCTTCAAATGGATTTTCATTTGACCTTTGACACTGTGAGTATCTACTGAAAAAAATAGATAACGAGACTATAAAGACTTCCACTCCTTTTCATGAGATCCATTCAGCATTACTTTCCTACTTCTTTAAAGTTAGTTAATCTTTCAAAGCTTTATTTCTTTCACTTCTAAAACAAACAAAAATTTAGTTAGGGTTTTGAAGTGCCAAGAGGAAGAAGAAAGGCATGTATGACACCTCATAAATCTCAACATAAAAGTTCAAAGCTATTGTTAAAAATTGTTGTATCTTAGACACAGAATTCTCAAGATCATTCCTTTAGAATTCAGTCTAAAGCTCTTTGGTAATGTCCTATATTCTTCCAAAGATCATCACATTTTCTCCTATTTTTGAAAGATATAACTGTATTTTATTCTCAAGTTTTGTATCTGTCATAATAATTATGGTCAAAATAAGCATTCTTTTCCTGAGGTGTTGCTTTCCTTTCTCAGCATTTTCTTAGGTTAAATTCACTACAACCCCACACCAGAAATCATTCTTAAATGAACCAAGGGATGCAGGTTTGCTGGATTGTTGATATGATACATTCTATGTCTTACTATTGTTTATGAATATAATTAAAATCACATAAAATGTAAGTAGCAGAAAATTGCAACTTAGAAGTAGAGACTCTGCTTCCTGGAAAAGACTAATGAGTATAAAGGGAAGGGGTGAGAATCTAATTGTTATGTGAAAATAAGATGTAAATCATCTCCATGCACATCACACATACACCATTCACACACCAGGCACATGTACACAGGATGAATACATGAATTGGCAGGTAGTGTTCTAGGAAAAAATAGAGAGATTAGGCTGCAATTAGTCTTATGAAAGAGCAGAGAATAAATTTGGAAAACTACACAGACAGATTCATTAAATAGCAAAAAAAAAGTATAACATATAAAATGGGTGCCAAAATCATAAGCACTATAAAAATTTGTAAATCACAGGCACTTTTAAACTTCTTCTCTGCTGGAATGTTCTAAATTTCTTTGTTTTAACTGTTCTTCGAGTGCAGTTATCTCCATTTTCACCCCACCATGCCTCCCCACCCCACCCATCCCCACTTCCCACCCTCGAACCTACTCCCTTTGGTTTTGTACATGTGTCCTTTATACATGTTCTTGATGATTCTTCCCCTATTTTCCACATTATCCCTTTCACAACACCCCTAATTTTCCCATTGATTTAATAAAGCAGGTCACTTCTAAAATTCTCTTCCCTATGTAAACTTTGTCCATGTTGACTGAGGACAAACTCTCATAGTATGCTTGGGAAAAAACGACTTCTAAAAATTTGTTGTAGTTTATTAATCTTTGAATAGACACATTTAGATGGCAAATGGAAGGATCTTTTAGCACTGAAGGTGAGGCTAAGATGACCACAGGAAATCATGGACCAGACCACACTGGTTGGATCTAGAGGGTAGATTTTTTCAGGTGTTCTTGTTCTCCAGTAGTTAGTGATCAGCGAGATACTCTATATTGAACATTTTCACAAACAGACAAAAATAATAATTTGTTGATGACTGGAAATGCCAGCATAGGGCACAAAGCCTCTTGTGGATATTGTTTTATAAACCAAAATGTAGTCCAAATACAATGTAGAAATGAGATAAAAAATGGAATAAAATATAAGATTTTTGGGTATAAGAATAAATTGAACAGAGCCCATGATCTGCCTCCTATGATGTTGAGCTGACATTTGCAGTCAGTCTGATGGACAATGCTGCTGAACTTTAAAAGGTCCTGTTTTCAGCCCTGGCTGGTGTGGCTCAGTGGCTTGAGTGCCAGCCAAAGGGTCACCAGTTTGATTCCCAGTCAGGGAACATGCCTGGGTTGCAGGTCAGGTGCCCAACAAGGGGCGCATGAAAGGCAACCACACACTGATGTTTCTTTCCATTTCTTTCTCCCTCCCTTCCTCTGTCTAAAATAAATAAATAAAATACTTTTAAAAAAGAGGTCCTGTTTTCAGAGAGCATGGAGGTTGTAATCCAGAAATGTTGTTGTGTAGTGTAGGAAAAGTGTGTACCACCCGTTTCCAGTTATTCCTAACTTCTTTATTGTTTGGGCAAATTTAACTTCTCTGGAAATTTGTACATTTTACTTTTGTTGAAACAGGTAATATTTAGATGTATGCTTACTCATTTTAAAATAAAAATGATGATGTAAAGGAATTCTAGCATGATGCCCCTTTGAGAATGTAATCAGTATGATTTCAATTAGATTTGTTTCATATTACATCTAATGATCAATTTAGGTAAATGTTTTCATGTATTTGAAAATTATTTGTATTCTTCAGTTACTAGATGTAGTTCACACTATGTGTCAGTTAAGTAACCATTGTTTGATATTTTCAAATTTTTCATATCCTTAATCTTTTCCCTGTTTCTTCTGTCAGTTGTTATTAAAGGTTTTCTAAAACTCTAGTGTAATTGTATATTTGTCTCTTTATCCTTTTAGTTTTCTCAATTTGACTTGGTCTATTTTGAGGCACATTATTAGGTACATACAAACCTTCTAGCTTGATTTAACATTTTATTTTTATGTAATACCCCTTTTTATTCATATATCTGGCCTTAAATTTCTATATTTGATAATGTCAGTATAGTTAAACCAACATCGTGGGGTTTTTTGTTTGTTTATATTTTTTATTTTTAGATATTTATTTTTAAGATCTTAGATTTCTCATCTCTTGGCTTTAAATCTTTATGAGTCATTTTTCCAATTCATTGAAATATAATTTATATATAAAACTGCACATATTTAATGTATATATAATTTGATAAGTTTGGACATATTCAAGCACATGTGATACCATTAGCACAATCAAGGTAATGAACAGACCAATCACCTCCCCAAATTTCCCTGTGTCATTTTATGTTTTTTTCAAGATTTTATTTCTTTCTTTATTTTTAGAGAGGGGAAGGGAGAGAGAAAGAGAAGGAGAGAAACATCAATGTGCAGTTGGCTCTTACATACCCTCTACGGGGGACTTGGCCCACAACCCAGATATGAACCCTGACTAGAAATCAAACCAGGGACCCTTTGGTTCTCAGGCTGGCACTCAGTTCACTGAGCAATACCAGCCAGGGCACTTTATGTTTGTTTGTTTGTTTGTTTGTTTGTTTGAAAAACAATTAATGTGAAGTCTAACCTTTAAATAATTTTTAAGTGCCTAATATATTGGTAATTACAGGCACTATGTTTTACTGCAGATGTATAGAGCTTATCCATTTATGTATTTGTTACTTTATAACATTAACTACCATCGTATTACTTTTTCCTTTCCCTTCCCTTTGCACCCATCATTCTATATTCTGCTTATATGTTTGACTATTTTAGGTATGTCATATAGTGCAGGGGACCCTGGCCTGGGCACCAGATGTGGGGGGGCTCCGCCCGCAGAGCCCCATCCCTCCGTCATGGATGAAAGTAAAAACTACCAAGACATCTTCTGCTTGGGGAGGAAAGGGGTCAAACTCTCAGAGGAGAATGACCCAGAGCCCCATCCTCACTAGGCTTTTATTGGGCTCCAATACAACGGAATACAGGTATGTCAGGCGACAAGGATCAAACAATGGTTAACATTTCAAAGCAATCTGAAGGCTTAATCTGAGCCAGTGTTTGTCAGGAAGGGGGGTTGCCAGACTTTGGGAGACATGCTCATTTCTTCCTGGGACACTTATCACCTCAGGAAGAGCACTCTTAGCAAAGCAGGTTTCACAGGACTTTAGGAATTCTTTCTTATGCCAATCACTCAAGGAGCCGTCCTGGCCAGGACAGGGCTGCACCGCTCACCCCCACAGTTTCAGGCTTTAAGGCAATTAGGAAGCAGGAGACATCTCCCAGATGGAAATGAGGACTCAGGCTATGTCAGAATAGCCGGGGGGGCGAGGGTCCATCACATCCTCTTTGCTGCAACCCCCCGAGTCCTTACATGAGGCCTTCCAAGTGGTTGCGTCTGGCTTAGGTTGCCCCTCCCATGAGGAGTCTTACACGTCATTGACTGCCAACCAAGCTATGGGGCCAGAGATGGGTAAGGCAGAAGCAGTGCCCCTGCCAGGGAGATAAGCTTTGTCTCCTTCGTAGGTCACATCCTTGTGACAGAACAGACCCAGATGAAGTGGGTCCCTTGGGCTCTTACACAGCCCACCATGGTGTGAGGGTTACAACTCCTGAAACCAGGCTGAACGGTCCGCAACAATATAGTTAGATCATGTAGTGCTTGTCCTTTTCTCAGTCTATTATTGGGTGCATACACACTTAAAATTATTATAATTTATGGATGAATTTTTCTTTATTCATTATAAAAGGACACTATCCCTAGTTATTTTCTTTGCTTTAAAATTTACTTTGTCAGATAACAATTCAGCATATAGTTGATATATATTTCCAAGATGAAATTCTTTGGTTTTTATTTTTTATGTATTCTTTCATGGTCTTTTTTTAACTCTTGTTTTATTGTTGTTCAAGTATAGTTGCCTTCATTTTTCTGCAACCACTTTCGCCTCCCCACCCACCCCAACGTCCCAACTCCCACCCTCAATTATACCCCTTTTGTCTTCATCAAGGGTACTTTATACATGTTTCTTGACTTCCTTTTCTTTCCCTCATTTCTCCTCTCTCCCTTCCCCTCTGGTTATTGTCAGTTTATTCTTTATTTCAATGTCTCTGGTTCTATTTTGCTTGCTTGTTTGTTATGTTGATTAGGTTCCAATTATAGGTGAGATCATATGGTATTTGTCCCTCAAGGCCTAGCTTATTTCACTTAGCATAATGCTCTCTAGATCCATTCATGTTTTCACAAAGGGTAGGAGTTTCTTTCTTCCTTCGGCTATGTAATATTCCATCATGTAAATGTACCATAGTTTTCTATCTACTCATTTACTGGTGGGCATTCAAGTTGCTTCCAGCACTTGGCTAGTGTAAATTTTGCTGCTACAAACATTGGAGTGCATAGGCTCTTTTGAATTGGTGTTGCTGGATTCTTATGATATAATTCCAACAGTGGAATTGCGGCTAAAGGAAACATCAGCAAAATGAAAAAGGAACCAACCGTATTGTGAAATATGTTTGCAGATGATACCTTGGACAAAGGCTTGATCTCTAAAATATGTAAAGAACTCACACAACTCCACTCCAGGAAGACAAATAATCCAATTAAAAATGGGCAAAGGACCTGAACAGACACTTTCTCCAAGGAGGACATGCAGAGGGCCCAGAAATGTATGAAAGGATGTTCAGCATCAGTAGACATCAGATAGATGCAAATTAAAACCACAGTGAGATACCACTTCTCTCACCAGTAAGAATGGTCATCATTAACAAATCAACAAACAGTAAGTGCTGACGAGGATGTGGAGAATAGAGAACCCTAGTACATCATTGGTAGAAATGCAGACTGGTGCAGCCACTGTGGAAAACAGTATGGAATTTCCTCAAGAAACTAAAACTGGACCCTGGCTGATGTGGCTCAGTGGATTGAGTGCTGGCCTGTGAACCAAAAGGTCACTGGTTCAATTCTTAATCAGGGTTCATGCTTGGGTTGTGGGCCAGGTCCCTAGCAGGGGGTGTGCGAGAGGCAACCACACATTCATATTTCTCTCCCTTTCTCACTCCCTTCCACTCTCTAAAAAATAAACGAATAAAATCCTTAAAAAAATAAGAATGGAAATTCTTTGCTTTTTAATTGGGGGATTAAGGCTCTATTTGTATATATGTATAATATATATATGTATATATATACCATCTCTTTTCTGTTTTAATTTCTGTATGTTCTTACTTCCCTTTTGTATTGAGCATTTTTCTGATTCTATATACTTTATTATTTTATTAACTTTATTAAACCAGATTTTTATTGCGTATGGTTTGTATTGGCTACTTGAAGATTTACTTTAGTCATCTTTAATTTCTCATAGTCAACTTTTAAGTAATACCATATGATTTCACATATGAACCTTATTTCATTTTTTATATTTTCCTTCTTTTTTGCATGTCTGTTAAAATGTTTTATATAATGCCAATTCTACTCACAAGTCATTGCCACCGATTCTGCTTTCAGATCAGCCTAGTCTACATATTTTCAAGAAACACAGGCTTATAAACAAACATGATTAATGAAATTATTTAATTAATAATAGATTATTCTAGTCTTTAGGAAATTCTACAAGACAAAAGTTCTGGTAAATAAAAATAAGTGATAATTAAATACCATGAACAATGTTATCAACCAGCCTGTCCCAATCTGTGTTGCTAAGACATGGACGATCTGGAAAATATAAGTATATATTAATTAGATTAGGCTTGCTTGAGTATATATGTTTGTTAAAACTCATCAAACTCTCTAGTTAAAATTGATTCATTTTATTGCATATAATTCTGAATAAATTGTTTTAAAATTTTTAAAAAAGATATTAAAATATATTGCAACACATGAAACAGCTGAAAACAAATTTAAATAATCTAATTTCAAACTAAACATTAATGTAGAGTGAACTTTGTTTTTTGGCAAAATGATGAAGCTGTATTCATCTTTTTTATATAGACTTTCTATTTTTATACAGAAATGCCCAAATATTTTGGTAAAATTTCATAGTATTTGCAATAAATATGCTGTTTATATTTAACAAATAATTTGAATATTGAGAAAAATATATTGCCATGTTTTTCTATTGTATTTTTCCATTACCATTTATCCCCTTTATATACCCCCTCCCTGTATAATCACCCCACTGTTGTCCATGTCTATGAGTCCATTTTCCTTTTTGCTTGATCCCTCCACCCCCTAAAAACTCCCACCCATAGCTGTCATCCTGTTCCTATCTAGCAGTCTGTCTCTATTTTGCTTACTAGTTCAGTTTGTTTATTAGATTCCACATATGAGTGCGATCATGTGGTACATTTCTTTCTCTGACTGGCTTATTTCACTTAGCATAATTCCAGGCATTTTTTTTGTGACTCAGTCTAGAAAAAAGGTAATGCATTGTTGATTAGAAACCTGATATATATTATTCTTTATTAACATCTTGATACTCTGCTCATAAAGAGGGAAAAGAACATTATTGATGGCCAAGTAGGAACCAAGTGCTGTTCTACAGTATATAATTATTTTAGTCCTTTCTTAGATTTTTAAAATGAAAAGCCCTTTCCAATGATTAGAATTAAAAAATGAAAGCTCTGTGATATCATCAAACAGTAAGTACATTGCTGTGATTCCTACACAAATAATAAAAATAATTTCATGAAAACAATTTTCCAATGTTGATAAAACATCTTATGATGTATGAAAACATTGAAAAAAATCAAAATAATTACATTATTTCTGGAAGTCAACAACTTACAGTACTATAACATGATACTTTTGAAACAAATAGGACACTTCATAGAGGAAAATCTCAGGCACAAGAGTTGAGTTACCTTGACCAAGTCATAGTGAGATTCAACATGTACCCATCCACCAAATCTATACTGTCTCTCCTGAAATCCTTTGATCTTTCCCTGGAAAGATAAAATTGATTATACAGAAGAGAAACTGTCACTTTCTTTAATATTTTTCTAAGATTTAATATTTTATTTGGCCTTTCATAGTTTTTTAGCCTAGGATTTCCATAAAACCCTGCTTTTTCCATGGTGAAAGTTTTTTGTTTGTTTGTTTCTTCATTGCTTCCCAATCAAGGAAACTGAATTTGAATTAAATATGCTGTTAAAACACAGATTGACAATATTTCTCACTGTTTACTACAAAATGACATTGACAACATTCAAAATACTGGTGGTTTATCTTGCTTAGCTGATGATGTTCCTATACTTTCTGTTGATTAATTTCTAAGATTGGTTTTCCTCCTGTGCCAATCTTTCCTCAATCATTAAGAATAACTTGATTGTTTTGGAATAGCTTTAATTCTGTTTTAAATTTATCAAGTTTTTCAAACTCACCTACTTGTTTTTCTAATCAAATATTTAATTGTTTAACTTTAAATATTGGTAAGTCAAGTTAATAGCTCTTTATAAGCCTGAGCAATGAATTCAAGACCTACATAAAATTCTGATCATTTTATTTTAGTCACTTAAATAGATGTCTAGCACCTGCTTTATCATGCACTGTTCTAAGTCAAGGAATACAACAAAATCCTCACATAGAAAATACTATACATTGATGTGTTCTGTAATTATTTATGTTATTTTTATCCAACAAATTATTTTTTAAACTATGCTATATTCAGGGTATTGTCCTAGCACTTTTGAAATAAAGAGGTATAAGATATGGTTCACCTCCAGATGGGTACATGTGTTAAGAGATCTACTTAGGAAGCTAGATAAAATGTAGGTACTCTGGTGTTATGATAGAGTATATATGGTATAAAGAGATATTTCCAAAATGCAACATAGAAATTTAGAGAAGAACAATTTATGTGTGTTTGTGGTGTGTGTCTCTGTGTGTAATGGATTGGGGTAGTTGGGATAGCTCAGTCCCCCTAACCAGTCCCCATAGCTGTCATCATGATGTCTGTCTATGTTTTACTTGCTAGTTCAGTTCGTCCATTAGATTCTACATATAAGTGAAATCATATGGTATCTGTCTTTCTCTGACTGGCTTATTTCACTTACCATAATGTTCTCCAGGTCCATCCATACTCTCACAAAGGGTAAAATTTTCTTATTTTTTTACATCTGAGTAGTATTCCATTGTATACTGTTTTACCCACTCATCTACTACTGGTGGACACTTGTGCTGCTTCCACATCTTGGTGATTGTAAATAATGCTGCAGTGAACATAGGGGTGCTTATGTTATTTCAAATGAGTGTTTTGGGTTTCTTCGGATATATTCCAAGAAGGGTGATTGCTGGGTCAAAAAGTAGGTTGATTTTTAATTTTTTTAAATATCTCCATACTGCTTTCCACCATGGTTGCACCATTCTGCATTCCCACTAACAGTGCAAAAGGGCCAACAGAAAAATTTTAAATTATAAACATAGAAAGGATGAGAGCGATACAAAATTACCATTAGAATGTCACAATAACAGTCACCTTAGGCAAGGCCCAATGATGAATGCTGAAGTTGGTGGATGGGACTAAATTTAAATAAAAAGGAGATATTTGCATAGCCTCAAAGGCTCTTTTTCTGCTGTTGCCAGATACAGGTCCACAATTCTTTTTATATTCTTTTCTCTAGGAGGTGGAGATTAATTCTTTCCCTTTAAGTGTTGCTTCTACAAATATTTACTTTTACAAATAATGTGCAGAAAGGGAAAAATAGTAATTTTACAATGGAGAAGCCTAAGAGACACCACTATAATTAAATGATAAAAGTTAAAATCAGTAGGAATAAGTTATTTTAATATTATATATACTTTGATACTGTATAATGAGAAAGGCACTTTACCTTTCTTATATTCTTCCCAAAATTTATAACTCCAGTTATGTGAAACCAAGTTGAGAAACATTCTACAAAACATCTGACCAGTATTCTTTAAAAGTGTCAAATGTATGAGAAACAATGAAGAACTGAGAAACTGTCACAGATCTGAGGAAACTAGGGAGCCATGATAACTTAATACAGCATGGGTTCCTGGATTATATCCTTCAAGAGAAAAAGGACATGCATGAAAAGACTAGGGATATCTAGTACAAGTTTGTTGGTTAATTGATGGTAATGTACCAGTGTTAGTTTCTTGATTTTGATAAATGCATCATGGTTATATAAAGTTTATTATTAATGGAAGCTCACTGAAGGATGTACAGACACTATGTTATATTTGTAACATTTTTGAAGATTTAAAATTATTTCAAAATTTAAAAAGGAATAAAAAGTAACTATGTTTAGCAAAATAAGCATATGTTAAATAAAAATATAAAAGCAATAGCCTTAACATGATCCATGAGAAAAAAAATGTAAGTTGTACTTCATTAAAATAAAAAAAAAACTCCAATCTTTTACCTTGTGAAAAAAGGGTTTCATGAATAAAAAGACAGCCACAAAATGAGTGAAGAGAATTATAACTCAAATATCTGATAAATCACTGCTATCCAAAATATGCAGACCTTTTATATCTCAACAATAAGAAAACATGTACTGTATAATTTCAAATACATTATGGAAAAGGAAAACTATAGAAACATTAGATCAGTGGTTGCCAGGGAAAGAGAAAAGAAGGATCAATAGGAGAAACATGGAGGTTTTTTAGGGTGATGAAACTATTCCATACATTAGTATAATGAAATCTTTATGAAATTATGCCATTTGTCAAAACTCACAGAAAGTGCAGCCCAAAGAGTGAGCTCCAATGTAAACTATAGACTTCAGTTAATAACCATTTATTTTTATTTCACCAGTTTTAACAAATGCACCACATTAGTGCAGGATGTTAATGACAAAGAAAACTGAGGCTAAGGTTTGAGGAAATATATTGGGACTCTGAACTTCCTGGTGATTTCTTCTGTAAACCTACAACTTCTCTAAAAACTAAAGCCTAAAAAACAAACAAACAAACAAATACTCATCTTTAAACAGGAAATAGAGTGAGTTAGATGGTGATATTTTGCCTCACTCTTCTCATGGAAT
Organism: Glossophaga mutica; assembly: GCA_039655065.1. Lineage (NCBI taxonomy): Eukaryota > Metazoa > Chordata > Mammalia > Chiroptera > Phyllostomidae > Glossophaga > Glossophaga mutica. Next base: position 77,174,859 of record CM077309.1, on the reverse strand, counting down.
GTAGAAAGTGGGAGACTCTATAAGGAAGACCTCATATTTTGAACAGCCTTTGGAAATGAGGTATGGCTATGGTTTAGTGGGTTGTGGACAGGGGCTTATGGGGAAAGGTGAAATTTTATTGGAAATAAAAATTTCAGAAATAGTGTTGCCTTAGGTGATGTTTTCTTATGCTTTAAAAAATTCTTCTTAAATATTATAAATAAAACCAAGTAGAATCTTTCATTGAATTTATATTTGAAAATTGAGAGGGCTATAAAGAAGTGGACAGGATGGGTCCACACAATAAAGATTGATATCTTACTGGATAGTCATATAATTGAAAAATAACTTTTACATTGTTTTCACCCAAGGATATTAGCTATTTTACTAATCCATTGTTCATATTAGCTCAGTTTTTCATGGTTTAAGGTAAAGCTATTTTTTAAAAAATATATTTTATTTGTTTATTTTTAGGCAGGGGAAAGGGAGGAAGAAAGAGAGGAGAGGAAACACTAATGTGTGGTTATTTCCCATGCACGCCCTACTGGGGACCTGGCCTGCAATCCAGGCATGTGCCCTGACTGGGAATCTAACCAGGGACTTGTTGGTTCCCAGGCCCGCACTCAATCCACTGAGCCACACCAGGCAAGGCTAAAGTAAAGCTTTTTTCTCTCTACAAAAACCACTGTACTCCTAAGCCAGTCTGGGCCACCTATAATTGCTAGAATCTGCTTTCCCTCAGTACCATACTGAATGCTGTATTCTGTTTTCATCACTCCCTAGGCTTAGGGCCAGGGATATTGTGTCAGTAGCTTACAAATGGCACAACAGGGGTAACACAGAAGGAAAATTGACAAATACTACAAATTAGAGTATTATGAGCACTGGGATTATTATTAGTATTTTGGAGACCTAACTTTTAAGCATATACTAGAATAACAATGCCGATGACTGATATTAAAATGTAATCAATCAAATAACTTGAGTTTTTTAAAAAATCCTTTAAATGTTTTAACTCCGTTAGCAAGGCAAAGTGAGCTACAAGCAAAGAAGTGTAAAAAGAGACATCATAGGATTATTACATGAATCTCAAATATATTATCATTGCTCAGTGGCAGGGCTGCATCACCTTCTTGGATTTAATTAGCCCACAACTTGCCTCCTCTGCCCAGTGGATGTAGACTGGCACTAGAATCAAAGTCTGTTTATGTTTGATACCTGTGGTGGCTGTCAGTGACTCACCCGTATAACATTATTGTGTTTTAATAGATTTCATCAGTATTTTGTGCAGGTATCCACAGAGTTGAGACTGTAAAGAGGACCCAAAGATTAGAAAAGATATAAATATCTACCCAGAAGTGCCTTTGCTTGTCAACTCTACTTGTACTTTTTTGACTGAAAGTGTCCTTGGCTCAATCTTAACTTTTCCCAAGAGCCATATATCATCTGAAATACAAATTTTCTTTCACTTTCAAAGCAATTATTTTAAGTAGTCTATGAATTGTAGTAAGGGCACATTACTTCAAGAGGAAATATTTTCCTTTCCCTGAAATTAGTAATGAATACATATCTCAAATGTACTGAAGTGTTTTTTGAGCCTCACTTTGATGGATTCTCATCCAGGATCTGAATCTGTCCTCCATGAACAGTGATTCCTCCAAGTTCTCCATGGGCTGTGTTTCAGGAAGGCGGTGAGCTCTCTACTAAATCAATTTGTATTCCTAATGCAGTACAGATTTGGAGCAGCATAATTCAAAGTGATTTCTCCAAATAATACTTCCTTTGACAACAGTTTTAAAGTGGCAAGGTGGCTGGGAAAAGTACAAGCTTGAGATATCACATGCCCCAGAAGAATTCAACATACTTCTGTGACACTGATAAACTAGAAGCTGAATTGTAATGTGAGGTAGCAAAGCAGTTCATAGGTTCACCCTGCACCAAACATTGCTAAATCTACAGCCAATAGAGAAACCATAGAACTGTAGCAAGAGTAACAGAAAAGCCCAGATGTTATAGGGGTGGAAAAGCCCATCATATCAATGATCAATAACCTTAAAAGCTATAAATACACTGTAACTCTCTTTTGTGTCAAGAATTTGCAAACTAAAGGGTGCACCAGACCCATAACTTGCAACAGTACAATCCATAAATATGACTCTATGTGATAGACTGTGATGGCTAAGAAGGAACTATCATTGTCCCCTGGATTAGTAATTGGCAGTGTTGATATTGAAAGGGGTTACACAGTAAAACCCTCCAAACACATGAATCAAGGGAAAATGCACCCTTTGTTTTTCATTTGTTCAGGTTGATTTCAAGAAATGTCAACCACCATGTCTTGAAAGTCTGTTGGTAATGTCTGCATTAAAGGAGAAAACAATGAATTTTAGAAACCCTCATAGAATAAAGACAGGCTTATGTTGAGAAAATCTTTCTTGCGTACTTGAATTATCCCCATGGCATTTTATCGTCCTGAGTTCGGCAGTTCACATAACAGTTCTTTCCATTTCTTATTCACATCATGAACTCATTATCTTTTTATTTGCATATTAATAACAAAAATGAAAGAATAATAGTAACCAAATTGGAAAAAAGCAAACATCAAACTTTGTCTTTGGCTTCTGGCCAACATGGAGATATAGGCAGAAAAGCTTCACTTCCTCACACAAGCAAAAGAAGGATAACAATAAATTTAAAAACAAAGAACAGCCAGAACTTCTAAGGAATCATTTGCAGGGAAGTCCAACAATCAAGGATTTAAAGAAATATTCATCCAGACTGGTAGGAGGAGTAGAGACAGGCAGCAAGGGCAGAGAGGATGCACAGCAAAAAGCAAGATGGCAGACCATGTAGGTAATCCCTAATTTGCATGCAGATAAGCTGTATGGAACATGGGGGAGGGAGACAGATTTCGAAACCCAGGGTTTTAGCACTGGAAACTAAAGACTCAAAATCCCTGGCTGTAAAGTTCTGTGGGGTTGCTGCAGAGGGAGAAACTCCCAGCCTCTCAGAAGAGTTCCTTGGATAGGCCCACAGGGTCCTAAAATGTACACAAAACCACACACCTGCGAATCAGCACTGGAAATGGCGAAATTCACTTGTGGGAATCAAGGTATGTGATAGAAATTGTGATGAGAGCAGAGCAAGTGGCATTCTTTCCTCTCTTACCACTCCCCCACAGAAAGCACCACAATAAAGCAAAAAGGTTTCACAGTCCCAGTGAACACCTAAGGATCCACTCCTTACCATGTAATAGGTGCACCAAGACAAAGAAATATGTCCCAAATTAAAGAACAGATCAAAACTCCAGAAAAAGAGCTAAGCAATGAGGAGACAGACAAACAGACGCGGAGTTCAAAACACTGGTACTCAGGATGCTCACAGAATCAATTGAGCTCAGTCTCAAAATGAAGGAAGAAATGAAAGCTACACAAAGTGAAATACAGCAAAATATATAGGGAACAAAGAGTAAAGGAAAGGAAATGGGCACTCAAATCAATGATTTGGAACAAAATGGAGAAGTAAGCATCCAACTGGAACAGAATGAAGAAACAAATGCAAAAAAAAAAAAATGAGGAGAGGCTTAGGAATATCTGGGACAACTTTAAGTGCTCCAACATCTGAATCATGGGGGTACTAGAAGGAAAAGAGGAAGAGCAAGATATTGAAAACTTATTTGAACAAATAATGAAGGAAAACTTCCCCAATCTGACAAAGAAAATAGATAAACAAGTCCAGGAAGCCCAGAAAGTCCCAAAGAAATTGGACCCAAGGAGGAATACACAAAGGCACAACATAATGAAGTTACACAAGATTAAAGATAAGGAGAGAATCTGAAAAGCAGCAAGAGAAAAAGAGACAGTTATCTACAAAGGAGTTCACATAATACTATCAGTTGATTTCTCAAAAAAAAAAACAAAAAACAAAAAACAAAAAACAAAACAAAACAAAAACTTTGCAGACAAGAAGAAGCTGGAAAGAAGTATTTGAGTCCAGAAAGGCACAGACCTGCAACTGAGATTACTCTATCCAGAAAAGCTATCATTAAAGTGCTTCCCAGATAAAGTCAAGTTAAAAGAGTTCATTATCACCAAGTCCTTATTATGTGAAATGTTAAAGGGAATTATCTAAGAAAGAGAAGAAGATAAAAAATTATGAACAATAAAATGACAACAAATTTACAACTATCAACAACTGAGCCTCAAAAATAAAAAGTAAGCAAATGATTAGAACAGGGACAGAATCACAGAAATGGAGATCCCATGGAGGGTTATCAGTGGGGAGGGGGAGGAGGAGAATTGAGGGGAAAGGTACAGGAAATAAGAAGCGTAATAGGTAGGCACAAAATAGGCAGGGGGAGGTTAAGAATCGCACAGGAAATGGAGAAGCCAAAGAACTTATATGTACTACCCATAGACATGAACTAAGGTAGGAGGATGCTGGAGGGTTGAAGGAGGCAGTACAGGGAGGGGAGGGATAAAGGTGAAAAAATTGGGATAACTGTAATAGTATAATTAATAAAATATACTTTAAAAAAGAACAAATATCAACCTTTGTCTCAATTATTTGTGTATGCTTTCCTTTAATAGACCTAGAAAACAAACCTCAGTCTTCTTTTTATTCACATAATAAAAATAGGTCTTCTTCTGGGTACATTAACATTACTTCAAATTTCCATTTCATCTCTTGTAATCTTTGTTTACTTTTTCTTAGAAATAACAAGGAAGGTTTAACAGGATGTGAGTTTGGTACTGAAAAAGTAGTGCATTTCATTGTTTTGAACTCTAAATATTTTATATACACACACAGTTATTATGGTGAGAGGTCATGGATAAAAGGACTTATATTTTCAAAAACACAGAGATGAGTTGTCAAAGTTATGCTAAGACTGAGGCACTGTGAAGTACTTGGATCCTGACTGACTTTATTGAAAAGAAATATCTTTTTCCTTTCTAATGACTTCTTTAACTTTACTTATCCAAATATAACTATAATTTATTGATACCATAAAAATGTGTTTTGGGCCCTGGCTGGTGTAGCTCAGTGGATTGAGCGCGGGCCTGCGAACTGAAGGATTGTGGTTCGATTCCCAGTCAGGGCACATGCCTGGGTTGCCAGGCCAGTTCCCGGCAGGGAACATACAAGAGGCAACCACACATTGATGTTTCTCTCCCTCTCTACTTCCCTTCCCCTCTGAAGATAAATAAATAAAATCTAAAAAAAAAAAAAAAAAAAGTGTTTTGGTAGCACTCTTTTAAATCATATGTTAAAAGAATGGATAAAGTAACAAAATAGGCAATAACTTAAAATTAAGCTTAGAACAAAGTAATGTGGATGTATGGACATAATTGCAAAGTAAAAATAAGAGATGTAATAATTTATATTTAGAGCAATATTGCATTAAATAATTAATTTTATGAAAGAAAAATGCTTTCTTCTGCTTACCCTTCTAACTGATTAAATGTAACACCATCATCATATCACAAGCCTGCTTTTAATAATATGGTAAAAACCATTTTTACCACTACATCCTGATAAATATTTATTGGCACCTACAAATATGTGCTGTGCATGCTAAATTGGTTGTTAATATTTCAAGACATTTCTGAAGTCAATATAAAAACTGCTTCATCTACTCTAAATAATACTTTGGAAAACAAACATCTGTCAGTCTGACAAATATAAGTCACTGGAAAATAATAAGGAGAATTGAGAAATAAGAATTATACCATGCAGTACCATTTATTTAATGATATGCATATCTTTATTTTTACTTGGTACAATTAAAAGAACACTGGATTTGGAATCAAAAGATCTGGGTTTGAATGCCAAGTGCAATAATTACTAACAAAGATGTAAAGAATATTAATTTATTGTTTTAATATCTATGTTCTCTTCTAGGGTAGAATTAAATTGTATTTGTGAATACACATTCACTATACAGGACTTTACTAATGTTATTATCATTATTATTCTCAGTGAATTTTTTTATTTATATAAAGTATAATTTAGTATACTTTGAAGTTTAGTATAATTTGGTGTTTCCAGTTTTCTTGCTTTTGGCAGATGCATAGAGCCAAGCATACACCTCCCCAGTCTTGATATAGATTTCATCAACTCAAATATTCCCTTGTTTTGTTCTTTTGTAATCAACCTCTAGCCATTCTTCCAGCCCCCGCCCCCCGACTAACCACTATTTTCATTTAATTGTGTGCCTTTTTTAGGTGCCACAAAGACAGAATCAAACACTGTGTAGCATTTTGATTCTGGTTTCTTCCATCTCACAAAAGACATTCAAGATCCAGCACATTTTTTTATAAAAGAGTAGCTTGCTTTGTTTCCTTTTTTTTAAATGTTGAGTGGTATTCCACATCTTCCATAGCATGTGTATACCAGAGTGTGTTATCCATTCACCAGTTCAAGGATATCAGGTTGTTTTCAGTTTTGGGCAATTAGAAACAAAAATGCAGTAAACGGCATACAAGTTTTATGGAAACCTAAATTTTATTTATTTTGGGTAAATATGTAGAAGTGTGAAATTTTATCACATGTATGCTTAGCTTATAAGAAAGTACTAAGCTATTCTTTACAATATCTCCACTGGTTGGCATTCCTGAGAGCAGTGTCTGACTATTCTCCAGCACTTGGGATCGTCAGGTATTTTTGTGCAGTTTGAAGCAGAAAGAAATGACTATTAATAGGTATTCAGTGGTACCTCATTTTTCTTTAGTATGTCCTTTATTTTTATTTTTATTTCATTTTATTTTTAGAGAGGGGAAGGAAGGGAGAAAGAGAGGGAGAGAAACATCAATGTGTGATTGCTTCTTGTGCATTCCCCAATTGGGAATTGGCCTGTAACCCAGGCATGTGCCCTGACAGGGAATCAAACTGGTAACCCTCTGGCTTTCAACCATACCAACCGGCAACACTGGCACTCAATCCGCTGAGCCACATCAGCTGGAGCCCTTTATTTGTATCTATTATGAATCCATACCTCAGACTCAATCTCTCTTAACAAGTGCTTAATTTACCAGTCCCCATGCCCTAGCCAAACCTCATAGGATACTCAAACAGAAATGGCCTACATGTCTAATATTTAGATATTTACTAAATATCTGTGTGCAGTAGAAATTGCATATCTGTGCTGCACAGGGTGGCTTTAGTTGCTCATTAAATATTTGTCTTGTTGAAAATTTTTCTGAATATCTGTCTTCAGGTATTTTTTGCAGATCAAACTACTTCAAAGTACCATGTTCATCTTCAAACACTTTGCTGTTTCTCTTTCTCTTCTCACCTACAATTATCTTCTTCATTGCTTTCTTTTGAGATTATTTATAAATGGTACATTTTCTCTAACACCTTACCATAATCCATTAAGCATTTCTTAACTCTAAATGTATAATCATTCTTGTTCCTAACATTAAACATCTACCTTTTTACTGTCGAAAGTTATTAATATCCACACAAAGTTTAGAGGAAGAAGGTATAATGACTATATAGCTTTAATATCATTTCAATATGTTGGTTTTTCATTGACAATTTTATACGGTACTTTTAGAATTTGAGTTCAGAGGTCACATGGAGAAAGATGCCTCAGAGAGAGTCATCCTCATTGCTTATTCAGGTTAAATACAGTGGGATACCTCTTCAGTTTTAGAATTTTCTGTCCTGCTTGTCTTTAAAGCAGCTCTTGTAAAGATTGGGGCTTTTTTTTTTTACTCCTGGGAGTTCAATTAAATAAGTTATTTTTAGTTTTTTCAATAAGTTTAATACATAACATTTTTGAAATTTAACCAGTTGTCTCCTTGCCATAGTGTCTAACACATATGTATGTCCACAAAGTGTTATTCATGTTGTTTGCATTCATTTGAATCACCTACCTGTGAATTAGAAAATTAGCAAGAAAGTTTAAGAATACCCCTCATGCTCAAATTTGAAATATGTATTAATGACAAATTGATATTATTCGTACTACATAAATGTCCTTTTCCACATAACACTTCATTAGTTGAGCTATCACCCATCATTTTGTCTTTACTTTTGGGTTTAATTTTTTCAACTTCAACACCATTACACTCACATGTGGAATCTAATGAACAAAATAAATTGACATACAAAATAAAACCACAGACATGAGCACATGGAACAGACTGACAGACCTCAGAGGGGAATGGAAGAAATTAGCCAAAGAAGATATATGCATATGTGCAAAGCCCATGGATATAGACAACAATGTGGTGAAGGCTGGGGAAGGAGCACAGAAGCTGGGTGGAGAGAAGCAAATGGGGAGATTGGGGACATCTGTAATAGTGTCAGCTATAAAAAGAAATTAAACCATTAATTCAGATATTTAGAAAAAGACAAATAATTACAAATATGCCAGCATGTGTCATCTTGGGTCTTATCAGAGTTTGTGTTGCCAATGCACCACAGGTGTAGAGATAGATTATTGAATTTTCAGGAAAAGTATGAAGGTGGTTATGCTAAAAGATGCAATATACAAGTAATTGTCACATTACTTGCAGTGTGGAAACAGTTACAGTAATTATGCTTTTATTCCTTTCCAAAGTGACATCATATTCTTATGCTTCTTAGATTTTCTTATTTATTTCTCTTGAATCAAAAATATTTCAATTGTGTTATTGTGTGAATGGAACATAATATGGCAATTTGTTTTTATTAAATTAAACATAGTGGCTTATGGAACCTAGCGACAAGAAATAAATAAAAAAATAATAAGAAGCTTTTTTCACTGAATTTTGTGAGCCAAGTGTTCATTGCAGTTCACTCTGGAGAAAACCAATAATGTATTTAATTAGACTACTTGGTGCTTAAAATAAACTTGAAAGGCATGCTATGAGAAAAGGAAAATATCTAAGGCAATATGTGTTGTTGAACTAATATTTTAAACCATAGTAAGTAGTTTCATGTATAGCCATAAATCCCCAGAATGTCTAAGAGAAACATAAGTTTTTTAGTGTAAGTAATATAGATATCTGGCATTTCAGTGTTGATATTGTGCTCTTGGTATCTGTACGGCTATTTCCTTTCCTGTCATATTCAAGTCAAAGAATTTGGCAAAATAAAAGCAAATCATAATTTTGATTTTGGAACTCAAACCATTTAATTATTTTTTTTCAAATGTTTTTGTTTCCTAACTAATTTTCCTGCTTCTAATCTTGACCTAGTCTTGTCTGTTTTCAAGAGCTCCCAAAGTGACTATTGAAAATTAAATCAGATCATATGACTCCTCAGCTTACAGAGAACAGAAACACCTTCCTTCACCTGCAGAAAAAACTCCAAACTTGGCCTCAATCTAACCCCAAGCCAGAATCCCCAGATATGAACCTTGCTCACCTCCTTCATCTCTAGTCTAATGATTTTTCACTTGGTTCACTTAATTACCATTCCTGTTGCTATTCATACTTGCATCCTACAGAATTATGTTCTTCTGCTTGATTTTTCTCTGTTGCAAATTTCTTTCTCCTATCCTAGCATCTTTGTTTCCTAACAAATGGGTTCTAGAACATAAACTCAGAAGGACATCCCTACCACTCAATTATTAATGTGTCATATCATGGGTTATTTTCTTGACCATACTTATCGTGATATAAAAATAAATTCTTATACTTTCTGATTTTCTTAACTTGAATGTAAGCTCTAGAGGATGAATGAACTGATGATAAATATTTTGTGAAGCTAAGTTGGAGTCCCTTGGTATAGTACTTATGGAAGGTGGCCAGAAATACAAGTGAACTTGGTTGTAGAAAAGTTATATTACTCAATTAAATGCCTTCATCCACAATTACATAGCTTGAAGGATGAAGAGAAAAAAGAGTCATTGAGCTGGTTAAAATAATATTCAAAGACCTTGAAAGTGATTGGAAGTGATGTGTGATCACAATTAATGTCTTTGCAGAGTAACTATCTACTACTCCTTGTTAGATAGTCAAAGCCTAGTAGTCAGAATATTTTCTGATTCTTTTATGTAAGACGCATAAAATATTGCAAGTCAAATTATGACAATATACATGAAAAATATGTGACAAGGATATAGTGAGGTCAGAGTGTAGAGGAGCACATTCAGGAGGTGGCCTGTGGTCATCTTTCTCCAGCTTCAGGAGAAGGAAGAATGTGTCCCTGAGATATTGATAACTGACCTTTTGAAAAGTAGACTAATGGTATGTGCTGGAAGGCAAGTTCTTATTTATGAAATATCTTAGGAAGAAGTTCCTGGGTTAATATTCCTTATTATTCATGAACATAAGTTCCATAAGTGTATAAGGCATGTCTCTCAGGAAGATGTGTCATAATTTACATACTTCCCACTTTGTGAGGTGACATGAAAACCTCAGTTAGAGAATCCATCAGTTATTCTGGGTCACAATGGATGTGTCTTGATTAATGAGGGAAGGACCCATGGATCCACCTAGTATTTCCTTTCTCTTCCTCTGCCTGGCTTTCTTTAAATTTATTAGTAAAGTTTAATACAGCATATATTTGGTGAGTCTGATTTGGTCATTCAATTACCAGTGTTAGTGTAACCTTATATATATATATATATATAGATCATCATAATGAGATTGCTCTTGTTTAGGTAAAACCTGATCACAATGTTCTCTTTAAGTCTCTATGACCACATTTAACATATGTTGGTAACATTTCAAGTTTGTGTTGTTGTTCATATTTTATGACATTAAGTTAATATACAGTTACAAATGAATAACTAAAATACATTGAATTTCACTTACATTTTTAAGGTTTTAAAATGTATTTATTAGAAACATTTTTGAGGTAGGAATTTTTAGTACCATTGTTAAATGAATTAAGTTCAGTCAACTCATTAACATACTCAAACCAGATAAAAGCTCAAAGTATAAATTAGTCACATTATTTCAAAATCTATGCTGAAAAAGCAATTTTATATAGATTACCCATTTCAGGGTAAATAAATAATGGTGAACTTATTTTATTCTCAGAGTCAAGGCTCAGAGCTGTTACAGACTTATCAAATTGAAAAGTTTTATATAATTATATTTTTATGGTCTGAGTAGCTAAAAACTGACAGAAGAAACCCAGTAAGTCCAATCTATTTTATTTTTTACTGCTCTCAAATATAAATAGAAAAAGTGATTTGAAAAGTACTAAAAAAGATTGTTATTACAGCAATAATCAAACCTGAAAATACCTTCCATTTGGTCTGGATACACATGGCCATAATCTCACTGAAGTCTATATCCTGGTCATAAAGTAGAGGAAGGAGGATTCAGATGTGAAAGGAAGCTTGAATTTTGGCTAAATTAATAAATAATTCAGACATTAGTAATAATATATATGCAAATATTTAAGAGCTAAATTCATAAATCCAAAACATTTTATACATCAGTTATAGATTTCTCTGGTTGGCCTTCACAAATATCCAAAAACTAAAAATTGATAATCTCTCTATATATATTTATAAATAATAAGAACTTTTTTCTTTATCTCAGTATAAATTCAAATTGTGATTAACATACAATGTTCTCTAATAAGCATATGCTGTTCTGTTATAGGTGAAAAAGAATTAAAATACCAGGGAACTAAATAGAAGCAAATAATAAAACACCCTATTATAATTATGAGGTTAAACAAAAAAAATGTTAATGTTTTGTTTCTTGGAGGACTCATTAGCAATAAAAATAATAACATAAAATAATTTATCACCATAAGTGACATCTTAGCCATAATAACTCTATTGTAAAAATATTTATTGTTGCTAAAATTATACGGCTAAACTCTTAATCCTTCATTTCCTCTGAATAAATTTAGATTTGGACTTTTCTATTTCCAATGAGGATTCTCATCTTGTGTGTATTCCTGTGTACTTAATTCTGCAAAAACTCTCAATTCTGGGGCTTATGTGAAGATGTTTATCTATGCAGAACCTTAAGTAACATGATTATGGTCTAGTAAACATACATATATATGTATATATATACACATATATGTGTGTGTTTAATATTTCAGAGCATGACAGTTAAGAAGACTAAAAGCTGAACTGATACCTACTTTTGATATGTATTTGGTTTAATTTTTTTTAAATTGGATACACCGAAATGGCAAAACTAGAAGGAAAATATATAATGTGAATTTGTTGGAAATAAAATAATTTACTGTTAAAACTGCAGTTTATTTAAAAATAAATTAGGGCTATTTGGGATAGTAGAAAAGAAAACTAGGCTGTAATATTCACAAATATTTTCTTCCCTTCGTAAGGAATGTTCAGTACACAAGGGATTCCTTATATTTTAAGTTTTTTTTTTTTTTAATGCAGTTACTGAGAATTTTAAACCACACCACAATGGTAATTTTGTCATTAAAACATTTACCTCTAATAAGCACATGAAGTAAAATGTTACTTAAAAGTCCTTAGATTTCACTTGTAATGAGGGGTAGTTAAAACACTATTTTTTAAAGTTTTATTTTAATTGTTGTTCAAGTACAGTTTTCTGTATTTTACTCCCATCCCAGCCCACCCACCCAGCCCTCCCCACCTCCCTCCCATTTCCATCCCCCATAGTTTTTGTCCTTGTGTCCTTTATACTTGTTCCTGTAAACCCTTCCCCTTTTCCCCTGAAATTCCCTCCCCTCTCCACCCTGGTCACTGTCAGCCTGTTCTCTATTTCAGTGTCTTTGGTTACATTTTGCTTGTTTATTTGTTTTATTGTTTAGGTTCCTGCATTGTTGGTGAGACTGCAGACTGGTACAACCACTATGAAAAACAGTATGGAATTTTCTCAGAAAATTAAACATTATTTTTTATTGTTGTTCAAGAACTGTTGTCTCCATTTTCTCATCACTACTCTCCCCTGCCACACTGACCCCCACCTCCCACCCTCCATCCTACACCCCTTTAGCTTTGTCCATGGTTCCTTCATACATGTTCTTTGATGACCCTTCCCCTTCTTTCCCCCCATTATGTATGCCCATCCCTCTTCCTCTCTGGTTACTGTGAGTTTGTTCTTTATTTCAATGTCTCTGGTTATATTTTGCTCGCTTGTTTGTTTTGTTGATTAGGTTCCACTTACAGGTGAAATCATATGGTATTTGTCTTTCCCTTCCGGCTTAATGCTCTCCAGTTCCATCCATGCTGTCACTAATGTAGGAGCCCCTTCTTTCTTTCTGCTGCACAGTATTCCATGGTATATCCAAGTTCCTTTAGTATTTTTCAAAGACATAGCTTTAGATATCATTATGTACAGTCTATTATAAATCTTATGCATGAGGGATACTTATTTATTTAAACCAAATATAATCTCAAAGTGTGCACTTTTATTCCAGGAAAACCATCTGGCCCCAAATTGCAGGCTATTCTACCCCAGAACGGAAGTAGATATATGTAGCTTGGCTTTCAGTGTGCCTAAAAACTTTCCAGAAACTATGTTCTCTCTTCCATTATTGAGCCTTTGGTGTTTAGAATTTGCCTAAAGCACGGGTTGAGTTTTGGAGTTGTCTGATTCTCCATATTTTATATACACACACACACATATACATATATACATATATGTTATATATATATACACACATATATAATCTGTGTGCAAATACTTTATCACTTATTCTGGACTTATTGGAAATTGTAAATCAACAATAAGAGCTGCATTTTTAGTTTCTTTCTGTTCATTAAAGAAAAATCTTGTCCTTGGAACGGTTTAGAGCAACAAGTATAAAGGACTCATGGACAAAAACTATGGGGGGTGGAAATGGGAGGAAGGTGGGGAGGGCTGGGGTGGTGGGCTGGGGGCGGGGTAAAAGACAGAAAACTGTACAATATCAACAATTAAAAAATACTGATTAAAAATAAAAAAATGCAAAAAAAAGAAACATCAGATTACTGTATATACTGACAGGGGAAAAAAGCCAATTTAGTAATTTCTCTGCATATACCTGAACCTGTATTATATCATTAAGTCAGATAAAGGGTACTATGAACCTGAGTTTTAGATTTGGAGTATAGGAGTAAGCCATAAAATATAGCAAAGTTCTGAAGAAATCTGATGTGACAGTTGCAAGAATATAAGCCTTTAACAAAGGTTCAGTGAAATGGTGTTTCCTTCAGATAAAGTGATTATATCTTGTAGTTATTACCCACAAAAACATCATAGCAGAAGGGTGATGGTTCATGATCCAGGATTTTAAGCATATGCATATTTCCAAGGCTAATACTATTAAAGTGCCTAGAAAAACAATATCCTTGGGACTTGGACCCTTGGACCAAACTGTAGCTTGTGAAAGAGAAAAAAAAAAGAAAAGAAGAAGAGAAGAGAAGAGAAGAGAAGAGAAGAGAAGAGAAGAGAAGAGAAGAGAAGAGAAGAAAAAAAAGAAAAGAAAAAAGAAAAAGAAAAGAAGACTTTACTCAGGTCTTGAATGTTTGAAACTTAACACATCAAAAATTAGGAAGTTTTTAATACACTTAACATTTTATATTTTAAAATGTGAAGTACATTTTATTTAGACATTTAAACATGGTAACAGTCATTGTATAGAGTTGATGTCATTTAAATCTTAAGTCTTTTTCCATGACTGACTCACAGTATATCTCTGGGTACTATGATGAACCATATAGGTTGGCATAACTTAAGATGAAAAATCAAAACAGGGGTCAATTTTGAAAAAACTACAATAGTTTTTGTGACTATAGATTTGTTTCACACAAAACATTTTCAGTTCTAAGATTGTTATGATAATATCAACAAATCTTAGATCCCTTTTAATTAACTACCTTAACCATTTAATTAGATTCATTAACCTAAAAATGATTTTCTTGTCTCCAACAGAAATAAATCCAGCCTCAATCTAATGACTATCTGTAGCAAACTACATACAAGTCATATTAATGCAATTTAATTATAAGGTCTTTTTTGACATTTGTTTAGTTTAATTAATTTGTATATAGTACCCTGAAACCCTTTTTGTAGCCATAGTTGGGAAGAAGAGATACTATAAATATTTAATTGATAACTTTTCTATTATATGCATAGAATGAACACAATTTTTGTTTTTTTGTGTGAAATAATAAGGAAATTGGAAAAACAAGGCAGAAAATTAAAAGCCCACATGTATTTAGTATACTCAGTTTAAATAATTATAGTTTTTTTCCTATTTTAACAAAATTGTGGTATTACCATAACTTCTTATATTAATATTATTTGGACACAAGATTTCAATGGCTACATAAAGGTATGTAATATTATATTATTAATATGTAATATTAATATGCAATGTAGTATTTAATATGCCATATTGTAATTTATTTCATCCTTATTCTGTTGTGAACTACTTCACTAGTTTCTAATTTTTTTTTCAAATTATAAGTAATACCTTAAAAAACAGCATCGTACATAAAGTTTGCTGTTTTCTTATAATTACATTCATTTATTGTCTTTCCCTTAATTCAAGCATTTATTTTACTATTTCTAAATTTCAGTGGTTGACTTCTTTATTTGTGATTTATGATAACATACAGTTGAATCTTGTTTTTTACTCAGTCTGAATATTCTGTCACTTAGAGTATATCATTTATTTACATACAATATAATAGTGGTATGGTTGGAAGGGACACTTCTTTTCTGTCTGTATCATCTGTGAGCCTTGAGCTGAAGAATAGAAAAATTGTGTACTAGCTGAGACATAGTTTGCCCCTTCATTTTCATTGTAACACATATTTAGCAACATCTACGAAGTTATGTAACTAGGTCTATGATGAAGATAGCAACAGTTGTAAATATAGAAAGGAAAGATGTTTTCCAGGAGAAAAAAATTGGATGTGATTTTATATTTATATAATTCAGTTTGATGTAGTTTGGTCCATCTTTTCATTTCTGAACCAAATGTCTGGTCAGAGGTGTTCAGAAATATAATTCCTATGGCTAGTGTCATTGGTTGGAGTTGAATCCCATGGAGTAGCTTTGCCTTGAGAGACAGAGCAGCCTACTGTTGCTGGCGGAACATGGAAGAAGTGACAGGCAGGTGAATTTAACAGATAAATGTCATACTAAGTGGGCATAACATTGACAAAGGGAGGTAATGTTTGGGGGACCATTTCTAGCTTTCTAGAGGCCAAATGAGGACCTTGATCTTGTTCTTTACTCTTCTCACTCTGTTTAAGTATTTAATCTATCTTTTTAGTTTCAAATGAAAACTAATACTTCACCCATAATTCTGTGCCTCAACCATATGCTGCTTTTCTGGTCTCTAAACAGATATACGTGTCTACTAATATTTTCCACTTGATATGTTCTACAGCCCCCTCAAACCCAGAATGTTTAAAAACAAAGCTCATTATCTACTTTGCCTGTACTCTGTCCTTCCATCTTGGGAATGCCACAATATTTACCATTTCCACATCTAGCTGCTTCCACTGGCATAATTAATGATTATCAAAGCCATCTACTTCACATCCATATCATGCATCACTTTATACCTGTGTTGATCTAATAGGCATTAAAGTCATTTCTTTTTTTCTAATACAGCTCATGTCCAATAACACTCCTGTTAGAATACCTTCTCTAAAGCACAGAGAAGAGTAACAATTTCTTGATGTTTGGAGTGAAGTACAAAGGTCTAAGAACCTTTTAGGTTCTGGTCCTTTCTTATTCCCCTGGACTCACTGCCTCTTCCCAATGCCTTGTGCTCTCCCCACATCCCTCTCTCTTCCATTTTCCCAACAAAACCGGCTTTCATACATTTTCTCTTCTCTCAAAGTTGATCTTGCCTCTTTGCCTAAAAGCCCTTTCTCTAAATTTGTCACCCAGTCATCCTTATTTTCTTATTTTCAATATAACTCTGAATATCACTTTCACCTGGATGACTTTCTTCACCTTCAAGTGTAGTGTTATCCCAAGTCTGGGACAGCAAATCATTATAAATGCTACATAAATAAAAAAAGAGCTATGCACTTACATATATTTATTAGAAAAATAATTTCACACATCTAACCTGTCATTATGCTTATTTTCTTTCTAGGCAAGGCTTTCTTGATTTAAGACAAATTTTTAAAAAACACGTGAGACTAAAACTTACTCATTAGAAATTTGGCTGTTTTTCACTCCCCCTCTGCTTGAATAAGTTTATAGTTTTGGCAATAAAGTCAGTACTCCTTTTTTCAATTTAGTTAAATTCATGAGTTGTCATTTAAAATAGGTTATTTTGGTTTAACTGACCCTACTGCTGTCAGATTACTTTAACACACCATAGCTTTGCTCTTCCTAACATAACACATCTCACATAATTCTTCTCCCTAAATTTGGAAACTACTACTAAATTTTAAGTGTGGGCAATAATGTCTGACAGAGTCCCAAACTCCCGCACTGAACCTACCTCCATACCTGTCTATGAAAAATATATTTTCTACATTAGCACATGGATCTGTTCCTCAACACTGTACTTATCAATATAAGCCATTTCTGCACTAAGTTAACTACCACCCACTGCCCTGCATGCTGCATAACCTTTTTTTATTGTTGTTCAAGTACAGATGTCTCCATATTCCCCCCACTACTTCCCCTGACTCCAGCTACCCTAACTTCTCACCCTTGATCCCATCCCCTTGGTTTTGTCCATGTGTCCTTCATGGATGTTCCTGAAAACCCTTCCTCCCTTCCCCCTCATCATCCCCTCTCATCTCCCCTCTGGTTACTGTCAGTTTGTTCTTAATTCCAATGTCTCTGGTTATATTTTGCTTGCTTGTTTGTTTTGTTGATTAGGTTCCACTTAAAGGTGAGATCATATGGTATTTGTCTTTCACAGCCTGGCTTATTTCACTTAGCATAATGCACTCCAGTTCCATCCATGCTGTCACTATGAGATACTGCTACATAATCTTTATTGCAGTTTATACTATATAACTGTGATCCTGAAGTTTGAACCAAGCAACAACATGCAGAATGATATATACACTCTCTCTTTGTTATCACTTCCCCACTCCTCTCTGTATACTGAAGATTTGACATAAATATAAATATAGATTATTTTAAGCTATTGTTTTGTTTTCCACATATAAGTAAATTTTGGTAAATAAACCCTGTAAAATAAATTCGTACCCTTGCCATGCAGAGAGAAATGTGGTTATGTTTGACGTGTTCCTTACAGTGATTTCTCTTGGTGTGGGATTTATCTTACAATAGTTTAGTCAGATAGTATGTAAACTTTCTGCCCTGTTCTTGTTGCTGTTTTTCCAGTTAAGTCTCACTAACAATATTTTATCACATCAGTACAAATCTGATTAAAAAAAGACTGCCATGAATTCCTTTCTATTTGTTGTTGCCTTAATTTGGACTCAATATAATGATATATGTGTACATACAAACACATCTGCCAATACTCATCTGCATTTAGAGTAGTTGTTGATTATTGACTACTTCCAATATGGGAGGCCTGAATGATAAATGTTCCTTATACACGATTTCAATGATCTTGCAGTAGGGATTATGATTCTTATTCTCATAAAACAGATGAAGTCTTTGGCATTCAAAGTGTTTTCAGTGGGTATAAGTTCATAATGCAAGTATGTGGCTTTAGACCTAGGAGTGCTCAAGGGTATCTTATCCATCTGCACTTTGTTTTCCAGAGCAGAGGGGCCCATTCTTGGCTGCAGCCCCCAGGCTCCTAGCTGACTGCAGTCTGTCAGGCCACAGAGAAGCAGTGTTAAGAGCCAGAAGCAGAGGAGCACCAGGGAGCTGTCTCTTCACGGCTTCACTACCGCCTGATTATACTGAATTTAGATCTTTGCTAACATCTTATTCTACCCCTCCAAGCTAGGGTGTTTGGTAAATAAAATCCGTAAAATAAATTCATACCCTTGTCATGCAGAGAGAAATGTGGTTATGTTTGGCATGTTCCTTAAAGTGGTTTCTCTTGGCATGGGATTTATCTTACAATAGTTTAGTCAGATAGTTATGTAAGTGATATGTATGGTAAGTGATAAGTATGATAGGTGTTTTACCAAACACCTCCAAGGTGTTTCAGCACCCAATTTAACTTTTCAGCTGTTCATCAATCATCCTTCTAAGCAGTCAAACCCCTTCATTCTCAAACTCAAGTTGTACTTGCTTCTGGCTTGGAGCCCTTGTTTATAAATATTTTTTAGAATATTTATTCTGAGATGTGCTTGAAGAATGTTATTTAATTATTTATGGGTGAAAGTTACTATAAAATGTGTATGTTCCAATAGACCTGGCCATGTTAAGAAGTCAATAATTTATGCAACCCATCATGTCCTAGGGCTATGTGAATCTTAGTAAGTCACGAAGCCTCCTGGGAATGTACCATATATGAAGAAAGTGACTAATATGCAATAACCTTTTGCTCAACATCATTACTTTCTATTTCTCTAGTTCTATTGTATATTCAATATTACTGAAGTCTCTGATAATCT
The DNA here is from genome assembly GCA_039655065.1 of Glossophaga mutica. Taxonomy (NCBI): domain Eukaryota; kingdom Metazoa; phylum Chordata; class Mammalia; order Chiroptera; family Phyllostomidae; genus Glossophaga; species Glossophaga mutica. The sequence goes on along the minus strand of CM077309.1, from coordinate 77,155,466 downwards.
AGTTATCAAAAATCTAAGAATTGTTTCAGAATTCTTGTCATTTACAGTTACTTTAAATTGATAATGTTCATTCATTGTGGAGATAAGCAATTTACTAGCTATAATGCTCCTGTAGTGTAAGAATTCCAGGAGAACTATATATGTAGTTCCTGTATTTAGCAGTTTGTTTTCTGTGCGAAGGTTCTTAGCTGTATCTTGACTGCATAGTACATGGTCTTATCAGCCAGTTTGAAAGTTATCATACAGCTTTGCTGCTTCTTTCCCTCTGATCTCTCATATCTCTGCACCAGAATATCTCAGACAGAGGTTTCCTTCTAGTACAATAGAATCCCAGACAGGCTTTTTATACCTTTCTAACGTAAAATGAAACATCACTTTACCTAATAGTTTGTTGGTGATTCTGAACAAGATCCTTTTTTCCTCATAAATAACATGAGGAAGAGAATAATATTGCCATATTTTAGAATTCTTGTGTTAAAATATCAAAGTGATTTTATGTTCCATTTTTTATGTTTTGTGCTAAATTATTGAATAATCTTTATTGCGTTTCCTTTTTTCAATTAATAGAAAATATATTTATTAATCTAATTTCTTTAACAGAGGAAATGGTTTCTAAACTATCATTCTCTTACATTTTTAATCTGGAAATTTTGTTTGCAACCAATTTTACATGGGGTCCTCCAATTTCACTTTAAGTCCTCTGTGGTGAAGCTAGTAAGTCTTTTAATAAAAATGCTGTTTCTTCTTTTGCAAGATGAGTATCATCCATATCTAGCATTTAATACATACATATAAAATATGCCTTTGATCATATTAATATAATCATATATACATATCCATCTTTTCCAAAGTCAAGTCTCTCAACTACAAAAAAAAAAAAAGAAATGAAACTAATTTAACTTCAGCTTCTGTTGTTTTGAGTGTTTCTTTCATTCATCCACCTGGTCATCCATCCATCCAGTCATTTATGAATATATCAATAAATGCATCTATTACTTCATTATTGCATGGATTTAGTCAGTTATTTTTTTTCAACACATAGATATCAAATTCTTGCTATGTTACTAAATAATTTATTCTTGTTTTTAGCTTATGGGGGTTTTGTAGAATTTTTATCCACAAATTAATCAGCATGTTTATAACTTATTTGTGGGTAACTATACTTAAAGTCATCAATATGTCATAATTTAAGAAAATTAATTATTTTTCATTGATTTTGGTCCCCTGTTCATAAATTGTCAGTTAGTTTTTCAATATAATTAAAAAAAAATGTCCCTGGCTGGGCGCCTCAGCTGATTGGAGCATCATCTAGTAGTAAACAATAAAGGTGGCAGGTTAGATCCCCAATCACAACACATACCCAGGTTGTGGGTTTCATCCATGGTCAGGGCCCATAAGTAGGTTGCAGTTTCAATTCCCCCATTGGTGTGTGTATGGGAAGAAACTGATAGAGATTTCTCTCTGACTTTGATGTTTTTCTCTCTCCCTTCCTCTCTCTCTAAAATAAATAAACATATCCTTGGGTAAAGATTAAAAAAAAAGATTTGGTGATGTTTGGAGAACTAGGTCTGGGTCTCATTTAGCATAATATGAAATTATGAGGCTGAATTCATAGGCTAAGGGTTTTATGTGCAATGGTAAAAAAGAACAGCTGAACCATTTTCTATAGTACTCACACACACAACTCTCCCACAAACACAGAATGACAAAAAAAAATGTGTGTGAGAAAGATAGCAAAAAAACCAGCTTCTTGGGGAATATGCACTGATTAACATTCGTTAGTATAAACATATAAAGAAAACTTAATAGTTTAGCAATGACCAGAATAGTTATTTATAGAATACAAAGTAATTACAAAAGAATATTAAAAACATGTTTTTAAAGTACCAAATATAAAATATAATACATAAATGTTAATGATAATTGCTTTACAGGAGTTGGGAATTAGGTAGACATTAACATGCATGATACAATCATAAGATGTTGCATTTAATATTGCAGTAGATGTAGTCTGACAGAGATAAAAAGGAAAACTACATTTATAGCAATGTATGTTCTCATCATAAATATATGATCTGCTTTTAAGACACCAGGCCACAATATATTTTGTTTTCTTTCATGTTATCTTGTTTAACCTGAGAGTGATAATTGGTTTTTATGTCACATCTTCAATTTTATTTCTTGCAGCTTTGAATTTTAGCAGTTTTCTAAGATGTGTATTGATCTTGAAGCTTTGCCAGTGCTTTTGGCTTTTGCTACTATATGTAAAGAGATACATGTTAAGCTTTCAAGTTATTGATCTTTTGAAGAAAGATAAAAGATGCTTTTACTTAGTGTTAATGTAAAGATTATCATAACATTTTTTCTGACATTTGTCCTATTTTAAAGACCATATCCAAACTTCAAGCAAAACCATCAAAAATGTAGATATATTAGGTTGCCATCAATATATTTTCCTCTCTATCTCTGTCACTGATGCATTTGTAAGATATTTTCATTTTTATCAAATTCTACAGTGAATGAGTTCTTCAAATATTTATATAGTAAATGCCATTCAATTTAATCAAATCAGCACTTTTTTGAACCCAAATATATGCCTGGCATTTTGCTTAAAGATAATAAGGCAGTCATACCTAAATAGACACAGTACTTGCCTTACAGACCAGGGTAATAATCCATTAGTGTCTATTGGTATATTTGTGTCTTTATGCTTAAAACGAAAAGAAAAATCTTTTTTACAGAATTATTGTCCCAAGAATGTATTTGCAAGATGAAGTAAACAAGCTTATGGAACAGGAAAAGATGTTAAGATTAGAAAAATATTAGAAATCATGTCAATTAAAACCATGATTGTAAATAATAGCTTTTGAAAATTTCCTTCTGGAAAAAGAAAAAAGGAAATTGAGTGAATCCTAGAACAAAACTGGGTGAAAAACTAGAGCGATAATAACAGATTCTTCCTGGGACCATAAACCACAAAGTAAAAGTCATCCACAGTCATTTCCATCACATGATTTTTTATAGCTTCATTTTTTCCTGCATGTCTGCTTCATTTTCCTCCTCTGCAATCTGCCTTTCCCCTCCTCAGAGCTGGCTGTCTCAGAGCTCCAGTACTACATTCTGACCTCAGTTTCCTTCTTCCCAACCACCCTCAAGTCTTAATCTTTCTCAAAGCCCTTCACGATCTGTTAGGATTCTGAGCACATGGTATTGAGAGAAAGGGTGTGCAGGGGAGGCAGGGAGGATGGGAGCCTAACCTATCTGTCTGCATTAGCTGTCTCCTATTGAGGGCTCCTTAACTGTATTGATATATCAAAAAATGCATATTAATAGTCTCTTCATTTTACAGAATAATAAACTGATGTTTATAGGTGAAGCAATTTTCAAAAAGTGAGACCATTAGGAACTGGCATGGCCATGTTGATGTGACTTCACTGTTAACTGCTATGTTTTCCAGCTCCCTAGAAATAGATGTAAGAAACAAGTGCTAGATCTTTATTTGGGAGGTGAATTCCTACAGTGAGGTAGAGGGGAGGAGGGAAGGAAGGTGAGAGAGCATGGGGAAACATGCATGGTGCTGAGTTGGGTGCTGGTTACTTCTTCACCATGAACCACAAATAGGACTTAGGAAATGGCTTGGCTCGTGCAATTGAACAGATATCTGGACAAATGCCATAGAGGATCTCTGCCTTGGAACACTTCAGGAAAAAAGTGATTTATCTGCCTGGCTTTTTCCATTTTCTGTCTCCCATTGGACAATGTATGCTTGAAGGTGAACCACATGGATAAGAAAGAGAACCCTTTGTACCAGCTCTTTTGGAGGACATGTTAGGGCCAATACAGAGGGGTCTGCTGTGGTAGTGAAAGAGGCAAAGTAAGGATATATGATACAGCCAAACAACCATCAAAAGTTATAGTAGAAGATATACAAGAGCACTCAACTCAGGGTTTAGTTCTCACAATTTCCTTTAAAATTAACTAGAAAAAATTATCCCAATAAGCTATCAAAAGTCCATAAGGAGACCTATGTAAGAAGGGTCTGTATGCATGTTCTACATTGCTTCATAGCACTATAGGTGGTAGCTCAGATTTTGAGTTAATTTATGTGGTCAAAGCTAGGTAAAATGATTATAACATGATTTATGCAGCAAAGCCATGTCAGCCACAGAATTCTAACATAAAAAAACCACAGAGCAGTAGCCCAAACAAAATTGTGAGGACTGAATTCTAAGTACTAACAAGCCATTGCCAGTAGAGACTCACTGTCACTTCCATCTCTTGCAATGTGTAAGGAGGACTGATAACATTGATGGGATCAGGGGGGCAAGGTGGATATTTGACAGTCACATGTTGATATGTGTAATAGGTTGGAATCTCAAGGAATTCAAGCCACACACTCAGTCTAGAAGCACTAAAGCGCCCAGTTTTTCTCACTGTCTTTTATTGCGTGCCCAAGATTAGTGCACCCATGGCTGCAGATAGGGCTGGGATATGAGTAAGTTCTCCCTGAAGCACTCAGGCATCTCTACAGTATGAGACAGTGGATCACCAAAAGGCAGAAGATCTAGGCCCTCCATGGAACACTGTGTTCCTGTGATATTGAAGAAAGTGGATGTCAAAAGCTGGAGGAAGAGTGAGAGTGCTAAGGTAAGTACCCCCCATGGTATTATGGGCTTTTACTGAACACTGTGTAGCTATCCTGTATAGACCAGTGGCAAGGTTGCACAATAGCTAGCTCTCCCTCAAAGACAGAACCTAAAAAGTGAGGATGGAGAGCAAGCATAATTCTCCTGGATTGGAAAAAATTGACAATTGGCATAGAAAACAGTTCTTTCACAGTTCAGAAAGCTTTTACATGGTTTATGAAGTCACATAATACCATTTGAAAGTAGACTTGATTATTTTCAACATTATATAGTAAATGGGAGAGCATTAAAAGATACAGCCATAACTAAAAACAACAATTTAATTAACAAAATTTATAAAAGTCAGATCACCCTAAATAATTAAAGAATGAAGGCATATGGAAACAAAGAAAGACTGATTAAATAGAAAACAAATATAAGTAGTACACTTCAATGAACTCAACTGATCATTATAACAAAAATAATATATAGTATCCATATATTATATATAATATGTTATATATAATAATATAAATAGAGCATAGCAAATATTATATATAGTATATGAATAATATGTAGTATATGTGTTATATAATAGTATTACATATTATTACATAATATGTAATAGATTACATAATATATTATTTTTATATATTATTCAGTGTGTGTGTGTGTGTGTGTGTGTGTGTGTGTGTATGTATATGGACTGAAACCCTCAATTAAAAGGAAGAGCTTGAAAGACTGGAATTTAAAAAAAAAACACATAGTTATCTGGGGTCATCCAAGATACAGGAAACTCCTGAAGTACCTTCCTCCCTCAGTCACACCAATGTATAGTTGCCCAGGGAGCAACTGTTTCTGAAAGAATCCAGAAACTGGCTGAGAGACTTCTACACATAGAGCAAAAAAGAGAAAATACTCATATTGATACAGACAGGAAAAGCTGACACACTCTCTCCATAAACCCCTCCCCAGGTACAGAACCATACACTTGGGAGAGAGCCCCAACTCTAGTTCCCTGCTGAGGGTTAGAGGATTTGGACTCTGCATTTTAGTGCCTCGACTTTTAAGCCTTACATCAAAAGGCAAGTCATCAAAACACCTGACCCTGAGAGGCACTAAGACTTGCATGTTCCAGACCCATTCGACTAGAGCTAACAGGCAGTTGTTTTCCAGATGTGAGCACTGGTTGTTGGTATCTGCCACAGCTCAGCACAAAGGGGCAGGCAGAACCTCCAGCTTCCAGGTACTTCCTAAAAATGTGCCATTTGCACTTAGATGCTGATTCTGAGAATTGTGATTCTAATTTAGCACATGTTTTGGGGCCCTGCAGTGACTCTTCCTTGAGACTGGGAACCAGCCAGACTTCCATGCTGGCTCTCCCAGAGCTCATTCCATCTTGCTAGTGTCTTCCTGGAAGGCATCCATGCAAATGTCTGCACCCCAGGGTCCCCATGTCACACGGCTTTGAGCCAATGTTTGCCTTCTTGAGTCCCACAGGACTGTCACAAAGGAGTTGTTAACCAGCTCTCACTCCAGGCTCAGCACAAAGGGAGCAAGTACTGTCTACCTCCTGGTCTTTCCCTGAAAAGTGTTTGTTGCGGAACATTCAGCCTGCTTTCAGGAGTTGTAACCCTCACCCCATGTTGGGCTGTTTAAGAGCCTAGGGACCCACTTCATCTGGGTCTGTTCTGTCAAGAGGACGTGAGCTACTAAGGAGACAAAACTTATCTCCCTGGCAGGAGCACCGCTTCTGCCTCATCCATCTCTGGCCCCAATGCTTGGTTGGTTAGTCAATGATGGGTAAGACTCCTCATGGGAGGGGTAACCTAAGCCAGACACGACCATTTGGGAGGCCCTCATGTAAGGACTCGGGGGGCTGCAGCAAAGAAGATGTGATGGACCCTCGCCCCCGGGCTACTGTGATATAGCCCGAGTCCTCATTTCCATCTGGGAGATGTCTTCTGCTTCCTAATCAGCTTAAAGCCTGAAACTATGAGGGCAAGCGGTGCAGCTCGGTGCTGGCCAGGATGGTTCCCTGGGTGATCAGGCATAAGAAAGAATTCCTAAAGTCCTGTGAAACCTGCTTTGCTAAGAGTGCACTCATTTAAATGATAAGGGTCCGAGGAGGAAATGAGTATGTCTCCCAAAATTTTGCAACCCCCTTTCCTGACAGACATTGACTCAGATTAAGCCCTCAGATTTCTTTGACATGTTAAACCTGCATTCCTGTGTATTTGAACCCAATAAAAGTCCAGTGAGGAAGGGGCTCTGGGTCATTCTCCTCTGAGAGTTTGTCCACCTCTCTTCCCCAAGCAGATCATGTCTTGGTAGTTTTTATTTTCATCCATGACAGAGGGATGGGGCTCTGTGGGTAGAGCTCCCCCACATCTGGTGCCCAGGACAGGGGCCCCTGCAAGTGTCCTTCTGTGGACTGTCATAGCTGCTGCTGGAGGGTCAGACTTCTAGTTCAGCAGCATGTCATGAATGGCTTCTGCAATATTTTTGTTTCCATACATATTAAGCTAGGATAAAATAAAATATATCACCAAAGTTGTGTATTAAAAATATTACAAATGTTTAGCACATTATCAGACATATGTTGCCTTTAATGCACACTAGTATTAATATTATCTGTGCAGGTATTCTAAATAAAACATTATATCTAATATATCTAAATGTTCTATATAAAATATTATGTTAACTATATTGATGATTTTAAGACCTTTATTTTTTAATTTTTATTTTAATTGTTAATCTTGTACAGTTTTCTGTCTTTTATTCCCACCCCAGCCCACCAACCTAGCCCTCCCCACCTCCCTCCCATTTCCAACCCCCATAGTTTTTGTCCATGTGTCCTTTATACTTGTTGCTTTAAACCGTTCCCCTTTTCCCCTGAAATTCCCTCCCCTCTCCCCTCTGGTCACTGTCAGCCTGTTCCCAATTTCAGTGTCTTTGGTTATATTATGCTTGTTTGTTTATTTTGTTGATTAGGTTCCTGTTAAAGTTGAGATCATATGGTATTTGTCTTTCACTGCCTGGCTTTTTTCGCTTAGCATGATGGATGGAACTGGAGAGAATCATGTTAAGACCTTTATTTAAAAAATATATATATATATGTTATTATCAAGCCTGAATTTAAAGCATAAAAAAGCATTTACTGTAATTTTATTCTATTCTATTTTATTTTTCTATACTATCTATCCTTTCTTCTTTATTCTTCTGAAGAAGCCATTTAGATACCAATATACCTATATTAACTTTCCTTTAACCCTTCAAATAAGGTGAACATTAGTACTAATTGCCCAACAACTAAAACAACTTATTTTTAATGGTATTTGCTTTTTAAAATGTTAGACAAGTAAAAGAAATAAAATTGAAAAGTTGAGAGCCACATGTTTACATACTACTTTTGTGCTGAGGTAAATTTAACAAGAGAGTACATTTATTTATTGTGGATGGATTTCTCTATATAATTGCATTATTTTCCCATCTACGGTTTGTATGTGAATAAAAGTTTTCCCTTCACTATGTAGTACCTCCACATTCCTATTGGACCTTGGGTTTGAGTTATAATGGTACATTAAATTTTAACCGCAGACATAAAGCTGCCTTTTTATTTGAATATGCGGCTTTATGCACCCACAGTGTCACTATGCAGCTTTCAGTATCCTTTTATGCTCCAAATTCCTTTTTTCTAGAATTCCACTGGCCCTCGAATGCGATTATTTGTCTGAGGTATGTTTGGTTGGTCAGACATGTAGTGCATTTATAAATTACTTAGTCAAAATTTTGCAAAGAAGAACTCCAGGCTTTTTTAACAGTACTTGAAAATCATACTCTGTCATAAAATAAGATTAATATTAAACTATAAAATAGTAGAAATAGCTTAGAAACTCTTCAAAAAACATGGGTATTTGCATTGTGTTCTCCTAATAATTTGTATCTAGTAATAGTATCTAATCTTAAGCATGATTCACTATGTTTTATGTGCCCTTCAGAAATATATACAGTCACTTATATGTTCTTTGTGGGTCAGTGGAGGGTATAATAATAACAAACACAGTTTTAAGAACTTTGTGTTATTTCATTTAATTCTTACAGTAATCCAATAAGTTGAGTACTAATATCATCATCCTCATTTCATAGGTAAGAAAAGTGATGCTCAAAAGTTTAAGGAATTTGACAGAAGATACTAATCAAGTACGTAGCTGTTTAGACACAAACTCAGGTCATAAGACTCTGGAGCTCACACCCTTAACCAGCAGGTGGGATGCTACATTTTCAATAAATATTATCCCCATATCTATGACATTCCAGAGACTGCTGCTGTGTGTCAGTCATATTGAATATATTATCTTACTTAACTTTTACAATAATCCAGGAGTGGATCTCTCACATCTGCAAATAAAATTTTCAGAGAAGTTAACTGGCCACATCATTAAAAACAGGCAGAATCTTTTCAGACTCAATCCCTTCCACTCCAAAGAAGTAGCCTACTTATGCCTGTTGTAATGAGTGGAAAACCTTGAATTTGTGTGTACTTGACAGGTCAAGGAAGTCTCTTTGGGAAATGTGGTCTGAAGAAGGAAATGAGACAGAAATGTGAAAAATCCACAAGAAAGTGTTTTCAGTTATCCTCTGTTCTTCTAGTTCTGTTGATTTTTAAAAAATCTAGATGTGCTTTTGCACATTATATTTCTGTGTGCAGAAATACCTTTTGTTGTTGGCTAAGCATGGTTGGGTCGGGGAAAAGAACTTGAGAGTAGATTGATTTTATGTGAAGCCATTTCAGATAAATTGACACTAAATTTTAGAAAGGATTGTCTTTGTTCCAGAGTTCCAGGGAGTGTTATTTTATCCCAGATAATGTTTATGGTGATTACAGAGTTAAAAAAAAAAAACTATATTCAATATAAACAGCATGACGATGTGAACAGGAGAGTTTGTGTCACAGGGCCTGCTGTTCCTCCCAAGGGATGCCCAACCTGTGGCTCTCGGGCTGCATGTGGTTCAGGATGGCTGTGAATGTGGTGGCCCAACGCAAAATCATAAATTTGCTTAAAGCCTTTTTTTTTTTGCTCATCAGTTTTCATTTGTGTTTGTGTATTTCATGTATGGCCCAAGACAACTTTTCTTCTTCTAATGTGGCCCAGAGTTGCCAAAAGTTTAGACACCCCTGCCAGAATGAAAGGGGTACTTCACCTTCCCAAACCTCACTTTTCTCACCTGTTACACAGGGTAATAAAATTCTGGCCACTAAGGGAACTGTCAGCTCTAATAATCTATGTGATCATAAAAGCAGGCAGAACAAAACATGTTAATTTCAGAACAAAATAGTAAGTAGGAAATTAGACATAAAGTCATGTTAATGGTATATTTGTTAAGTCATATCAGCAAAATTTCTCCGGTAGATGCATACACTAGCTGAGAACCAAAGGTACAAAGTGTGCGCTAAATTCTACAAAAAGAAGACAAAACTACAAGTGTTTAACTTCGGAGTATTTAGGTTAAAAAATTACTCTGTCATCCAATCAGAAGACATCAGCATGAAAAACACAATAAAATGTGTGTACTTAAGATGCTGCTCTGGACAGTGAGTCCTAGGCACACCTTCAATATTTTCCAACCTGCATGATTTCTAGAATTTTCTATTTTATATGCATATACAATCATCAACACAAAGAGTGATGTTCTATTGTGTTTCAAAATACAATTCCATTCCATGCAATTGGTGTATTAGTGGACAATTTGAATATAATGGAAATTATATATTTGCTTATATATAATTTCATTCCTGAGAAACATGAGATGAACACAGATAACTATATCCAACCAAGTTGTGCTATGTAGGAATACAAAAAAAAAAAAACCCACATGCACAGACACCTGTGTAGTCTATTAATTTTTGACAGAGGAACCAAACACATACAATAGGCTAAAGACAGTTGATTCAATAAATGGTGTTGGGAAAATTGGACAGATATGTGTAGAAAATTGAAACTAAACCATGTTCTTATACCACAAACAATAGTAAATTCAAAATTGATCAAAGACTTAAATGTTAGATCTGAAATCATAAAAATCCGAGAAGAAAACAAACAGTGAAATCTTGGACATTGCTCATATCAATTTTTTATTGGATATTTCTCCCCAGGCACGGGAAACAAAAGAAAAAAATAAACAAATGGACTACATCAAACTAAAAAGGCTTTGCCCAGTGAAGGAAAACATCAACAAAATAAAAAGAAAACCCACAGGATGGGAGAACATATTCACAGATACATCTGATAAGGGGTTAATATCCAAAATGTATAAAGTCCTCACAAAACTCAACACCAAAAAATCAAACAACCCAATGAAAAAATGAGCAAAGTATCTGAACAGACACTTCTCCAAAGAAGAAACACACATAGCCAATAGCCATATGAATTAAAACCACAATGAAATACAATATCACACTTGTCAGGATGGCTATCATCAATAAATAAATAAATAACAAGCAATGGTGAGGATGTGGAGAAAGAGGAACCCTACTGCATTGTTGGTGGGAATGTAGATTGATGCAGCTACTGTGGAAAGCAGTATGGGGATAATGCAAAAAACTAAAAATGTATCTGCCTTTTGACCCAGTGATCCCGCTTCTGGGAATATATTGGAAAGAGCTCAAAACACTAATTTGAAAGATCATAAACACCCCTATGTTCATTGCAGCATGATTTACAATAGCCAAGATATGAAAGTAGCCCAAGTGTTCATCAGTAGATGAGTGGATAAAGCAACTATGTGACAATTACACAATGAAATACTACCTAGCCATAATAAAGAAAATTTTAGACTTTCTGACAGCATGGATGGACCTGCAGAACATTATACTAAGTAAAATAAGTCATTCGGGGAAAGACAAATACCATATATTTCACTCATATGTGGAATCTAATGGACAAACTGAACCAACAAGGAAAATGGGGGTATACTCATAGATGAAAAGCAGGATGACAGCCAGTGGTCAGAGAGTAAGGGTGCAGGGATTGAGCAAAAAAGAAAAAGACCTCATGGACATGGACAACAGTGTGGTGATGACTATGGAGAGGGGTGGTAAAAAGAGACTAAAAAAAAATCAAACCAAAAAAAAAAAAAAAAAAAAAGCCCACATGCCCAGACCTCAGACATCTACCAGATGCCTTGGCCATGGTTCACCATGTGTGTTCTTATTTTCTCACATTTGTGAGTGCACGTGCGTGTATATATAAGGTGTATATATATATATACATATATATACACATGTGTATGCATGTATAATATAATGTGTACATGTATATATTATTCATGTTAAGATTATTGAATATTTATACATGTGTATTTATATGTTTATTTATATGTGTTCATTTATATGTAAATGTAATTCAACATTCCAAACATGAATATTCTGTTTCAAAACACTAAGCAATGGATGAAAAAGGAAACCTTTAGTGGTTGTACAAATCTGCAATCCCACGAACAGTGAACTAAGGTCCCCTTTTCTCCACAACCTCTCAAACACTTGCTGTTTGTTGCTTTGTTTATGAAAGCCATTCTGACTGGTGTCAAGTGGTATCTCATTGTAGTTTTAATTTTCATCTCTCTGATAGCTAGCGATATCGAGCATCTTTTCATGTGTCTCTGGATCCTCTGTATGTCCTCCTTGGAGAAGTGTCTGTTCAAATCCTTTGCCCATTTTTAAATTGAGTTGCTTGTCTTCTTAGAGTGGAGTCGTGTAAGTTCTTTATATATTTTGGAGATTAACACCTTGTCTGAGGTATCATTGTCAAATATGTTTTCCTATACAATTGGTTCTCTTTTTATTTTAATACTGTTTTCTTTAGCTGTGCAGAAGCTTTTTATTTTGATGAGATTCCATTTGTTTATTCTTTCCTTTGTGTCCCTTGCTCTAGGGGACATATCAGTAAAAATATTGCTGCGTGAAATATCTGAGATTTTCCTGCCTACGTTATCCTCAAAACAGTATGGAATTTTCTAAGAAAACTAAAAATGAACATACCTTTTGACCCAGCAATTCCACTGCTTGGATTATGTCCTAAGAACCCTGAAACACCAATCCAAAAGAACCTATGCACCCCTATGTTCATAGCAGCACAATTTGCAATCAAGTGCTGAAAGCAACCTAGGTGCCCATCAGTTAATGAATGGATCAAAAAACTGTGGTACATTTACACAATAGAATTCTATGCAGCAGAAAGAAAGAAGGAGCTCCTACCCTTTGTGACAGCATGGATGGAATTGGAGAGCATCATGCTAAGTGAAATAAGCCAAGCAGTGAAAGACAAATACCATATGATCTCACCTTTAACAGGAAGTTAATCAACAAAACAAACAAACAAACATAATATAAACAAATTCACTAAATTTGAGAACAGTCTGACAGTCACCAGAAGGGGAGGGGAGGGAATTTCAGGGGAAAAGGGGAACGGTTTAGAGCAACAAGTATAAAGGACTCATGGACAAAAACTATGGGGGGTGGAAATGGGAGGAAGGTGGGGAGGGCTGGGGTGGTGGGCTGGGGGCGGGGTAAAAGACAGAAAACTGTACAATATCAACAATTAAAAATACTGATTAAAAATAAAAATTAAAAAAAGGAAACCTTTAGATGTTAAGAAGATTGAAATGATACAGTGATTTAGAAGAAACTGTAGAATGTTTGCTATCTCTCAGGTCTAAAGAAATCTACATTGCAGAGCATTGTAAACAATGACACAGAAATAAATAAAAACACCTTCAAGTGCTGCACAGCCATAAAAGTATGGTCTGAAGAAATAGAAACAAATGGGAAGACTTGTTGAGAAAATGGATTGAAGAAAAAAATAGCAAAATTCAGAAACAGTCTGTCACATATTCAAAAAGAAAGCAGTACCTATATGTTAAGACCTTACTGCCACACCATGTAGAAACGGCTCCCTTTGGTGCCTTATGGACTAGTTCAGTGATTTCAAATATTACTTTAATTTCCCAAGACTTCACCTGTTGGACCCAGCAACTGCCACATATGAGGGGAAATTCCTGGCCATGATACAATAATTAGTTGAAATAAAAAGATCAACTTTCAATTTTGATGAAAGAAGCATCTATTAGAAATGCAGGTCTTCCAGAGAAGATGGAGGCATAGGTAGACACACTGTGCCTCCTCAAACAACCAAAAGAAGGACAAAAACAAATTTAAAAACAGAAAAAACAACCAGAACTGATAAAAAAAATCAAACTGTATGGAAGTCTGCAACCAAGGAATTAAAGAAGAAACCATTGATCCAGACTGGTAGGAGTGACAGAGACAGGCAGCCCAGTGACTCCTGACAAGGTGGTGGCTGGAGGACCAGGGAGGGCGAGGCAGCAAATTGCAGACCAGGCAGTCCCACATTCAAGTGAAGATAAACCGGGAGGAACAACTGGGGAGTAAGAGAGATCACACAACCCAGGGTTCCAGCATGGGGAAATAAAGCCTCAAACCTCTGCTTGAAAATACCTGTGCAGGTGGGGATAGCAGTGTGAGAAATTCCAAGATTCACAGGAGAGTTCGTTGGAGAGATCAACAGGGTTCTAGAAGTACTCAAGCCCACCAACCTGAGAATCAGCACTAGAAGGGTCCAATTTGATTGTGGGTAGTGGGAGAAGTGACTGAAAACCGGCAGAGAGTGGAGCAAGCACCGTTGTTTCCTCTCAGATCCCTCCCCCACATACAGCATCACAACTCAGTGAAGTGGGCTGCCCCACCCTGGTGAACATCTAAGGCTCCACCCCTTACTACATAACGGGCCTGAGGAAACAAACAAACAAACAAAAAAAATGGCCCAAAGGAAGGAATGATCAAAGCTCCATGAAAAATTCAACGAAGCAACAGAGAGATAGCCAACATGTCAGATTTACAATTTGAAACACTTGTAATCAGGGTATTCAAAGAATTGGCTGAATGTGGTCGCAAATTACATAAAAAAAATGAAAGCTATGCTAAGTGAAATAAAGGAAAATGTACAAGGAAACAACAGTGATGGGAAGAAACTGGGACTCAAACCAACGGTGTGGACCAGAAGGTAGAAAGAAACATTCAAATGGAACAGAATGAAGAAACAAGAATTCAAAAAAATGAGAAGAGGCTTAAGAGCCTCCAGGACATTTTTAAACATTCCAACATCCAGGTCATAGGGGTACCAGAAGGAGAAAAGGAATAGCAGGAAATTGAAAACTTATTTTAAAAAATAATGGAGGAGAACTTACCCTAACTGGCAAAGGAAATAGTGTTCCAAGAAGTCCAGGAAGCTCAGAGAGTCTCAAAGAAGTTGGACCCAAGGAAGCATACACCAACACACATCATAATTACATTACCCAAGATTAAAGAGGAGAGAATCTTAAAAGCAGCAAGAGAAAAGGAGACAGTAACCTACAATGGAGTGCTCATAAAACTGTCAGCTGATTTCTCAAAAGAAACCTTGAAGGCAAGAAGGGGCTGGAAAGAAGTATTCACAGTCAAGAAATCAAGGACCTACATACAAAATTACTCTATCTAGCAAAGCTATCATTTAGAATAGAAGGGCAGATAAAGTGCTTCCCAGACAAGGTCAAGTTAAAGGAGTTCATCATCATCAAGGCCTTATTATATGAAATGTTAAAGGGACTTATCTAAGAAAAAGAGGATCACAAATATGAACAGTAAAATGACAAAAACTCACAGTTATTAACAACCACACTTAAAAAAAAACAAAGTAAGCAAACAACTAGAACAGGAACAGAATGACAGAAATGGAGATCATATGGAGGGTTATCAGCAGATAGTGGGAGGGGGATAAAGGGGGAAAAGATACAGAGAATAAGTATCATAAATGGTAGGTAGAAAATAGACAGGGGGAGGTTAAGAATAGTATAGGAAATGTAGAAGCCAAAGAACTTATATGTATGACAAATGGACATGAACTAAAGGGGGGAGGCAATGTGGGTGGGAAAAAGTGTGCAGTACAGAGGGGAATAAAGAGGGGAAAATGGGATTGTTGGGAACTGCCCTGCCTGGTTTCAGAAGCTGTAACCCGCCCATGGCTGAGTAAGAGAACTTTGGACCATAAGCCACTAAGGACAGAAAGCTTATCTTCCTGGCAGGGACACCATCTCTGCTCCTTTTACTTCACCTTGCCTGGCCCCCAATGCTTGATCAGTTAGCCAATGATGGGTAAGATTCCTCAAGGGAAGGATGTCCTAAGACAGGCATGATCATGGGGCTCCCAGGGAAGGACTTGGGGGCTACAGAAAAGGGGGGTGATTGAATCTCGCCCCTTGGCTTTGACATAGCCTGAGTTCTCATTCTGTCTGCAAGAAGTCTCCTAATCTCTTGGCTGCCTTACTTCCCCTGCCTGACTAAGCCTGAAACAATGCCATAAGCCTGAAACAATGCTGGTGGTGGATGCCAACCTGTGCTAGAAAGGGCAGGTTCCCTAGGGTAATCAGGCCTAAGAAAGAATGCATAAAACCCTATGAAACCTACTTTATTAATACCCTCAATTTAAATAATAAGGGACCAAGCAGGAAGTGAGTTTGTTGCCCCAAAATTTTATGGCCCTTTAGTTATCTGACCCTGACTCAAAATAGGCCCTCAGAGTTCTTTGAATATTATCTATTGTTTAATCACCTCTTTCTGACAATGATTGATGAGCTTTAGTCCCATGAAAATCAAACCCAATAAAAGCTTATGAAGGCAAGGGTCAGGGCACTCTCCTCTGGAGAGAGTGGCCAGGCCTCTCCGAGGCCCTCTCCCCTTGAGTAGCCATGCCATCCCTTTTCCTTCACAGGACTCTGTAGTCCATGTGAATGTCTTGTCTCATCAATTATGCCGAGGACACCGCAGGCCACTGTCCAAGCCATGGGAAAAATGTAGTAGCATAATCAATAAAATATATTTTAAAAACATGAAATGCAACATTCAAAGAATGTGCATATGAAAAAGAGAGAAACATGTCCAAGGATTAAGAATGAGGTAGATTTATAACTGAATTTTTGTGCTCACATGGAGAGAACTCAGTGAGCCCCACCACCCACATTTCCTTTTAGAAGTAGCAGCTCTTTTTCAAGATAAAATGACATATTTATTACAGCATTTCTGGATTTCTTTTTTTGTGTGTGTGTGCGTGTTATTTTTTTTTCAGGGGAAGTTTCTTTTATTTTTTTTTAATATTTATTTATTTATTTATTTATCTTTAGAGGGGAAGGGTAGGAGAGAGGGAGAAGGAGAGAAATATCAATGTATGGTTGCCTCTTATGTGTCCCATGCTGGGAACTGGCCTGCAACCCAGGCATGTGCCCTTACTGGGAATCGAACCGTGATCCTTTGGTTCATAGGCCCGCGCTCAATCCACTGAGCTACACCAGCCAGGGCATTTTTAATATATTTTTTATTGTTGTTCAAGTACAGCTTTCTACATTTTCCTCCTTCCAGTTCCTCCCACCCCACCCATCCCCACCTCCCACCCTCAGTCTCATAAAGAACACATGGACAAAGCCAAATGGGAGTAGGGTTGAGTGTGGGAGGTATTTATGAATTTCTTAACCATGTAACATATGTGAAGCTGGCATGTGAAAATGGTGACATATGTGAAAATGGTAACATATGTTACCATTTTTATTAGGTTTCTGTCTTTTGTGAAAGTGTGTCACTGAGGCAAGTTTTTAATGTTGCTTCCCATTATTTCCATAATCCCTGTGGTTTTTATTGTGCAATTTTGCATAGCAAGGCAATTTTTAAAAATGCATATATTATGTTATAACAGAACTGACTTTGGATTTAATCAAAGGTAAAATGGCTTAGTTGTACTTGTGTTAGCTTCTTCTTACTTCTCCTCATTCACCCCTATCTTTTCCCTTAATTATAAAATTAATATGCTTGTTCAAAAATCATTTATTATAATACAGAATTGTGTAAAGTTAAAAAAGGAAAGACAAATGACAAAGAAAGAACTCCATCACTACGACCCCTCCATCCTTTAACCTTTTTCAGATTCATGGACAGTTACTACAAACCTAGATTAAGTTATTAAAATCAAAGTGCAGCCCTGTCTGGGTAGCTCAGTTGGTTATAGTGTCCTCCCAATATGTCAAGGTTGCAAGTTCAATTTCAGGTCAGGGCACATATAAGAATTAACCAATGAATGCATAAATAATAGGAACAACATATCAATCTCTCTCTCTCTCTCTCTTGCTCTCCCTATCTGTCTCTAAAATACCAATTAAAAAAATCAAAATGCATTAATTCAGGTTTGCCTCTATTGTTCACAAACAATATCACTTTTAATATCATAAGCATCCAAAGAAATAGGGTTGTATATTCATTTATTCCATTTTGCCATATAAGTAATTAGTTTAGATTCATAGATAATTGATTCAACTATATCACATCCAGATAAATTCAGAGGATGTTTGTAGAATTATTTAAACTAATATCTCTGAAAATGTGCTCTTGGGAAAATAGCATCACATCACCTGAGAATTTGATAAAAGTGTTAATTTTCTGGCCACATCCCAGATTGATCGAAAATTTCTGGGAGTGGGGCCCATTAATGTGTGTTTGAACAAGCTTTCCATGTCATTCTGATGCATGCTATGTTCATGTATGATAACCACTGAATTAAACCATCTCAAAGGTAATTTGGGGAGAGGAATTCAGAGACCAGATTACCTGTATTCTATCTAGGGTCTGGTACATTCTGGTCACCATATAACCTTGCTTATTTTTCAATGATATATGTCTCTTTCCTCAACTGGTTGAAAATTACATAAAATGTATAAAATCAATAGAACTTAGAACAAAACCTGTGGGGGCCCCTGTCCTGGGTGCTAGATGCGGGTAGCTCCACCCGCAGAGCCCCATCCCTCCATCATGGATGAAAATAAAAACTACCAAGACATGATCTGCTTGGGGAGGAGAGGTGGACAAACTCTCAGAGGAGAATGACCCAGAGCCCCTTCCTCACTGGACTTTTATTGGGTTCAAATACACAGGAATGCAGGTTTAACATGTCAAAGAAATCTGAGGGCTTAATCTGAGTCAATGTCTGTCAGGAAAGGGGGTTGCCAAACTCCCTCCCATGAGGAGTCTTACCCGTCATTGACTAACCAACCAAGCATTGGGGCCAGAGATGGATGAGGCAGAAGCGGTGCTCCTGCCAGGGAGATAAGCTTTGTCTCCTTAGTAGCTCACGTCCTCTTGACAGAACAGACCCAGATGAAATGGGTCCCTAGGCTCTTAAACAGCCCACCATGGGGTGAGGGTTACAACTCCTGAAACCAGGCTGAATGGTCTGCAACAAAAACCTAGTATGTTGTAAGTACTCAAAAAACGAATGTAACATTTTTAATTTTTTAATATATTTTATTGATTATGGTATTACAGTTGTCCCAGTTTTTTCTACCCTCTATCCCACTCTTCCCTGCACCACCCCCTACATTCCCCTCCCCACTTAGTACATGTCCATGGATTACACATATAAGTTCTTTGGCTTCTACATTTCCTATACTATTCTTAACCTCCCCCTGTCAATTTTGTACCTACCATTTATGCTCCTTCTCTCTGTACCTTTTCCCCCATTCTCCCCCCTTCCCCTCCCCACTGATAATCCTTCACATGATCTCCATTTCCATGATTCTGTTCCTGTTCTAGTTGATTGCTTTGTTTTTTGTTTTAGGTTCAGTTGTTGATAGTTTTGAGTTTGTTGGCATTTTACTGTTCATTTTTTTTTATTGTCTTCTTTTTCTTAGATAAGTCCCTTTAACGTTTCATATAATAAGGGCTTGGTGATGATGAACTGTTTTAACTTGACCTTGTCTGGGAAGCACTTTATTTGCTTTTCCATTCTAAATGATAGCCTTGCTAGATAGAGTAATCTTGGATGTAGTTCCTTGCCTTTGATGACCTGGAATACTTCTTTCCAGCCCCCTCTTGCCTTCAAGGTTTCTTTTGTGAAATCAGTTGATAATCTTATGGGAACTCCTTTATAGGTTACTGTCTCCTTTTCTCTTGCTGCTTTTAAGATTCTCTCCTTCTCTTTAATCTTGGGTAATGTAATTATGATGTGTGTTGGTGTATGCTTCCTTGGGTCCAACTTCTTTGAGACTCTCTGAGCTTCCTGAACTTCTTGTAACTCTATTTCCTTTGCCAGTTAGGGTAAGTTCTCCTCCATTATTTTTTAAAATAAGTTTTCAATTTCTCGCTCTTCCTCTTCTCCTTCTGGCACCCTTATGATACAGATATTGTAACATTTAAAGTTGTCCTGGAGGTTCCTATGGCTCTCCTTATATTTTTGAATTCTTATTTCTTCATTCTCTTTTGGTTGAATGTTTATTTGTAACTTCTCATCCAAATTGTTGATTTGAGTCCTAGTTTCCTTCCCTTTGCTGTTCGTTCCCTGTGCATTTTCCTTTATTTCACTCTACATAGCCTTCACATTTTCCTGTATTTTTCAACCATACTCACCTTTATTTATTTATTTTTTTTGGAGCGTCCTCATTACCAGTGTTTTGAATATTGCATCTAATAGTTTGTTTGTCTCTTTGTCACTTAGTTGTACTTTTTCTGAAGCTGTGATCTGTTCTTTCACATGGGCCATTGTTTTTTGTCTTGGCCCACCTCTTATGTAGTAAGGGGCAGAGCCTTAGGTATTTGCCAGGGCAAGGCAACCCACTTCACTGAATTGTGGTGCTGCATGTGGGAAAGTGGTTCAAGAGGGAACAGTGCCACTTACTTGGGTCTCATCTGACTTTCCATCAGTTTCCTCACTACCCACAAGCAAATTGGGCCCTTCTGGTGCTCATTCTGGGTGGGCTGTTTTTGTACATTCTAGGACTCTGTGGGTCTCTCAAACGATCTCTCCTGAGAGTCTCAGAGTTTCTTCCACAGCCACAACACCCACAGGTTTTCTCAGTCAGAGGTTTTGAGACTTTATTTTTCCATGCTGGAATCCTGGGTTGTACCGTATGTCTCTCTCCCCAGTTGTTCCTCCCAGTTTATTGGCATGCAAGTGTGGGACTGCCCATTCTACCAGCTGTTGCCTCACCCATGCTGGTCCTCCAGCCACTGCCTTGCCACAAGCCCTCTCTGCTTCAGTTGTCCATCTCTGCCCCTCCTACTGGTCTGGATGAATGTTTCTTTAACTCCTTGGTTGTCAGACTTCTATATGGTTTGATTTTTTGGCAGTTCTTGTTATTTTTTGTTTTTAAATACCATATATTGTTGTCCTTCTTTTGGTTGTATGAGGATGCTAAGTATATCTACCTATGCCTCCATCTTGACTAGAAGTCCCTGTAATGTAACATTTAAATCTCATTCTAAGCATCTTCTCTTGTGAGCATTTAATAGGCTAAGTAATAAAATGTTCATCTTACACAATTATGTGATTAATTATAATTAATAGTATTTGAGCCATATATGATCTTGAATAATAAAATGGAGTTCAGGGAATGAGAATGTGGAAGGAATGTATAAAGCTCTGACTGTGTATCATGAGTTGGGATCTGAGAAGGTGACTGGGATGGCCTCTGAGACTGATAGGCACTTGTGGAAGGGAAAGAGGCAGGAAGCAGGGTATGGCAGTGGGAGTCATTGAATCCTGATGTTCTAATAGCAGCCTCAACTAACTTCCTGTGGAAGCTTGAGTTAAAACAGCTGATTACATTGGACCTTTGGAAGGGCTTAAATGGCTTGACATTTATAGACCTTCTTCCATCAATCTTTTGATGTGGACTACCCCCCAAAGGTATGAAACTTTGGGTGAGGAAGTTAGAGTTAAATCTATCCCTGAGGGTGCTAAGCTTGGTTTCCAATAGCATCTATCTCAGATGAGGCAACAAGCTTTCTTAAAGAGCTATTTGAACAGCGGGTACTTTTTAGAAGGAGGACAAGAAGAGGGCATCACCACTGGCCCCATATAGGAGATTGTTCTGTGTGGTGTGGGCCCACACCCATGGATAGGTTCTCCCGTGGGGAATCAGGCCTGCATTGTATCTAGGCTGCTTTGAGACTTGCTTTTTGCTAAAACTCCCTCACCCTGAATTGAGGCAGCAAACATTTACTGCATATTTTTAAAGAAACTTCCTAAAATCTATGCTAAAACTTCCAAGGATGAGTGTAACAAGTTCAACCACTTTTCTATTTGCAAATATCCTTCTTCTGTGATGTGATTAGTGGCATCCTCTCTTTTGTTTTCTGTAAAAAGTAACCACCTAAAGGGAACCTGTGCATAGTAAATGAGGACCCTTCTCAATGTAATGTGCCCAGAAAAGCAATAAAAGCTTGCCAAAGCAAGGGTCTGGGCGCTCTCCTCTTAAGAGAGTGTCCTAGGAGCTCCGAACCTTTTTCTTCTCTTAAGAGAGAAGCAGCTCTGTCCCTTTTCCTCCACAGGACTCAGTAGTCCATGTTAATTTGTCGTGTCTCATCCACAATGCAGTGGACACTGCTTGCCGGTGTCCGCATTAGCCCCATAATATCCCTTCCTTATGCATTAAAGCTTTGTCAGGTAGTAAAGCATGCAAAATCAGGGTAGGTCTCTGGTGACACATAAAAATTAAATTACATTTATCATCATTTCCATGAGGAATAAGAAATGTAAAGTAAACAATAACAAATTATTTTTTCCAAATAAATTATAAATGTGTCAAGACAAGCATAATTTACATAAGAAAAAGGGACCATGGTCCTTTCTTAGGAAGGAGCTAACTTCAATCTCAGAGAACATGTGATGTGGTTCCTCTTCTATTCTCTGGAATGGATTTAATCTGGTGGTAGCTATTTGTGTGATGTGTTGGTATTGGAGATGTACCCTTTGCATAAGTGAAGTCCACCGAATAAATCAAATTTAATATTAAGGTAGAGATTTACACTATCTCTTTCTACCTAAAGAAAATGAAGTATTTCTCAGATGTGACATTTGGATATATAAAGAGAAGGAAATCAAAATAATGTTTCACTAGATGTTAAACAGTAGAAGAATAAAAGAAAAGAAGAAAGATATTCACAAAATACAGTTACTTAAAGATGTTTTAATGTCTATGGCTTAGTAAGTTTAGGTTTATATAATAAAATTGAAAGTACATAAAAATTGTTTTTCTGTATTTTAGCTAACTAACCATCAACTGCCCATCAACTGCCTCACAGTTTCTCATCTTTATCAACATTTTGCCTCAGAGCCTGATGGTTGGAGAGCTACATATGTGTTTGTCTTCCCAATTTCCAGAGATATGTCTCTGATCACTATGCTTTCACCCAGCTATACTCTAGACAAGTTTCTGAATAATTCCACCGTATGTTCAATTGGGTGCCTTAGATTAGTTATGGCTTTGAATAGGTTATCTTATCAAACTAATAAATGGACTGTAAACCAGCTGACATACTGTGGCTGGAAATGGCTTATGTCCATGGCTCAATTACAGACCAGTCAATGGGGAAACAGGAAAGCTCAAGGTGATTAATTGATTGCAATGTTAGAATAAGCAAGTTAACTCTCATTGCCCTAAATGTAAGCTGACATTACAAATGAGAATAGAGGAGAAACAAAACAATTAGGATGAAAGCTATCAAAGGACATCAGGGGACAATTAAGAAACAACTGCAGACTCAAAGAGAGTGATGTCATACATCCAAAGGAATGAATTCTCACCCCTTTGCATTTGATAACAGTGTCTGTCGTGGCCCCTTCTGTTCTTTGTATTTTCTATCTTATAGAATACTAATGTACTAAGAAATTGATTTATAATTTATTTTATAATACTTGAAAAATAAATTCAGAATGATTCAAGTTTTATCAATATACTGTTATGGGTCTTTTAAAAAAAATTCTAACTGTCCAGATCTGAAGAGTTAGACATCCCCCCACTATTCCAGAAAGGAAAAAGCTACTGGAAACTTCAAATTACTGTTTTGTTCTACAAAGGGCATCATTCTTCATATTTTCCTACCTCCTTACTTAAAATTAAACCTGTTTTCTAAACAGTAGCCAGGTCATTGTGAACTGCCTACTGAGAATCTGGTGTCACTGTAAGGAGACATTTAGAATGAAAACCAAAAAAGGAAAAAAAAGAAGAGAAATGAAAAGAAAGGGGAGTAAAGGGATCAAAGCAAGAGGAGAACACTGTGAAAAGCAGAACAGAAAGGGGATGTGTTTAAAAGCTGGCTACAATAGGAAGCCTTTTTTCCCTTTCTTTCTTTTTTTTTTTTTACAACCTAAATAAAATGGTACAGAAGCTCCAAAGGAAACTACAAAAGATGGTGACAATCACAAAAAAGGAAAAGAGAAAGATTTAAAGCCTTTTCACAATTCAAGCTCACATTGTGTGAATTGCATGGAGCTCAAGTTGCTAGTTATTCCTCACATTCACATTTCAGCTCATCTTTTGACAATGGGAAGCAGAATAGGACAAAGGAAATAAATTATCCATACAATGATTAATAATATAGACCTGTGTTCCTCAGAGCCTAAGGCTCTCTGTGAACATTTATCAGGCACCAAGCTTGTTAGTAAATGAAAGATAATCAAACCACTACTTTAACCCAGAACCAGTGAAAAATTAGGGATATGCTTGAGAAAGGAAGGGTAAAAAAAAAGATGTGGTTTGGGTGGACTTCGTTTAGAGTTTCAGTGGAAAAATAAGATAACCTTGCTGATCATTAATACTACAGATACTTCAAATCTTATCTTGGTCTCAAACCTGGTTATCTCTTTTAAAACCCATATAATTTAAACTATATTATTTCATCTTAATCTCAACCATGTAAACAAAAATTAGGAAAAATAAGATGTTGATTGTAACATGTTTCTTACTGTCATGGATTACCAGTTATTATATATAGTCTGAACAATCAGAACTTTTTATCCTGTTTATTTTTCCATTCAGTTAGCACATAATCATGACTTTGTTTAAAAGGTATTTTAAAAAATTAAAGATTTTATTATTTATTTTTAGACAGAGGGGAAAGGAAGGCAAAAAAGAGGGACAGAAACATCAATGTGTGGTTGCCTCTCATGTACACCACAATGGGGAACCTGGCCCACAACCCAGGTATTTGCCCTGACTGGGAATCGACCCTTTGGTTTGCAGGCCAGTGCTCAGTCCACTGAGCCACACCAGCCAGGAGGTTAAAACACATTTTTAAGCAAATGTGTCACTTTGTTGCAATGTGGTTATTAGTTTAGTGAGGGGTAACTTTTACAATAATATACAATCATCAAACTTATTCTAAAGATTGAGGAATAGGAATAAATTCTTCAAGTACATGATAGTCTCCTAACATATTGGATATATTATAATTTGTAATAAGTGTTTTCATTTTATTTACATGTTATTTTCCCCAAACTTTTGAAGAGATAGAAGATAAAGTGTTTTGAGTTAAGCAAAGAAATAAACATACCTTAAAAATCTTATTTTAATAAATAAAGATAATAGCCTCTATGGCATTCATCTATAGTATTGTCTTATGAGTAACCATTTTTCAACACAAATTATCTATTTATACACATTTAGCTCAGAAAGAAGAAACTTCATATATGGACTCATTGGTGACTTTTTTACAGTATGTTGCATACATAAAATTTATATTTAATGAAGGAATTTGATCCCAAATTATCCTTTGTTGGCTTAATTTAAAATTATGGTGTGGCTTTATTCCTTTTTTCTGTTTCAAGTATTAATGTTATCCAGACAGCTTACTGGTTGAGTGCAATGGTAAAAACATTAGTTAAGATGCATTTGTATTTTAAATATGCCATATAAGCACACTGCTAAAGAGGTAAGAATATTAAACAATATTTATTGGTAGTGTAAGTATAGCTACGAAGCACTCATATGGAACCTAACATCATCCTCAATGTCACATGTCCATCCTATAAAATCCGAATCTCCAAAGTAATTTCTTCCTAATAATAGTCTCTCTTAAGAGGGTAGCTGAGGACCTGGCTGGTGTGGCTCAGTGGACTGAGTGCCAGACTGTGAATCAAAGGGTCGCCACTTTGATTCTCAGTCAGGGCACATATCTGGGTTCCAGGCCATGTCCCCAGTGGGAGGTGTGTGAGAGGCAACCACACATTTATGTTTCTCTCCCTCCCTTTAAAAAAAGATTTTAAAAAAGAGGATAGCTGAGTGCCAGTACTTCATTAGCACCTCTAACTCCAGAAATTATCCCAGTAGGTGGAGGATGGCACAGTGAGTACATCAGTTTTTCGTTGTGTCATTTATTTGTCATGACATTGACCAGAGAATTGAGGACAGTGTAAGGTGTGAACTCAACTTATGTTAAAGGACAGGGTGTGAGATATAACTTTTATATGGAAATATATGAATACATACATATGTATTTTAATATAATTTAATATATAAAATATATATCTAATGTGTATATTTGTATACAGGGTCTGGCAGAAGTAAGGTCTGCTTGGGTGCTTGGGTGTGGTTGGTAGGGTAATAATATGGGTATAATAATTTATAGTTTTAATTTGAACATTTAACCTAAAATGTCATATGGTATGCTTAGGTATGATATTATTATTTTACAGAATTACATGCTCTTGATTTTGTAATAAAAGATTTTGTATAAAAGGGGATGTTATTGGCGCTGGATCATGTATTCCTTACTTCACAGAAAGATTGATGGTCATCACTTTTTCAGTTTCCTTTTATTGTTAATATGCCAATGTTTAGACTCACTTGAAATTTATTACATCCTCCCCTTTGCTTTCTCAAACTCTGAAACTTTGGAAAGAACTAGGCCTATATCTGAATACATTAGGTTCACACTCTGTAGGATATAATTGGATCAAGGCTGTATGAAGAAAAGTTTGGTCCAGGCTAATTAACTATAATTATGCAAAAATCACTACTATCTTATTGATATTATTATGTTTGCATTAAACAAATACTGATGAATTCCTCAGAAAAAAGTATCACTATATGACTGGAGCTTCAGGTTATATACCTCCTTGATCATTATATTCCAGAGCTGTTTCTTGAAATTTTGGTCAACTGCTGCTCATAAACACAAAAGAAAAGGCAATAAATTATTAAGAATTAACAATTTTTGAAGTTTTTATGGTATTTCAACCAAGTCCATTACTAAATTTCAAGTGGACTCCTAGATGGAGGTAGCATTGCTTATGTATTAATTCTGTTCACAAAGGGGTCTGATATCAAATGCATAAATAAATGTCATGGTCTATGAGAAATACTCTCCCTACTATAAGAATCTTGGAAAACTATACTTCCCTATACACACTCTATTGCTTTGTTAAAATGCTGCATAAAAGTAACTCACTAGTCTAAAAGATTGATTCATTTATGAGAGAGATAAATCATATAGAATCTTAATGTACAAAACTGAAAATCACAGATCACTTTCTTGTTCTTCTAAGTTATAGATTAAAATGTTAAAACTAAGAATAGCAGCTTTGCAGTATGTATCACTCAAAGAAAGCACAAATAGATATTACTTTGAACAACAAGTAAATGGACACATGCTTACTCAATGGCATCTACCACCCCCACTGACTAGTACAGTGAGTCTTCATTGTTCACACATGTCCATTCTTCTTGGCTGCCAGATCACATCTATGTCGTGCAAACTATTCTCAATATGTTAACAATGGTTGGACTTTTTCTGGACAATCTAATAGATTTTAAATCAACAGATACATATTATACTTAAATATATATTTTTCTAGAAACAAAATACTTTCAATAGAAAAATCTTATTTAAGAGCTTCGTGTGGAGATTACTTATTTCAGCTGAATGTGGCCAAAAGAATTACATTGTCAGTTTATAAAAAAACAACATAAGTAGAAGGATAATTTACTAAAATATTAGAAAAGAAGCTGTTTTGAAGATATCACATTTTAATAATTTTGGAATGAAAACTATCATAATTTTCCCTAAATAGCTAGGTTTATAAAGACATTGTATTAAAACATTACAAATTCTGGGATTGTTGTAAGATATCATGGTTGATATTCTGAAGCAGTGCTAAGCCCAAAGTATTATTTAACTTTGTACAAAAAGGGTGCCTTTAAATTGACATACAGATAATTGATACATTTCATGAATTGTTTCTTCAATGAAAAATCAACAATAAAAAGCAGGAAAAAAACATAGTATAAGCAGATAATTGCTTTTAGAAATTAAAATTTAGGAAGTACATAAGTAAAATTGGCAACCTTTAAATAAGTGCAAAAACACAAGATAATTATTTAAAAGCAGTGATATGAATACAGTTTAAACTTACAAACTGGAGAAGATTATTTTTTAAAGCCAGGGTAATAGATTTTGTTTCTGGATTGTTCCCAAGCATCTCCTTTGTCTTTTGTGTAAAAGATTCATGAGTATGTTATTATATTAGAGGTTGAATACACACAGTTAGCATAGGAGGAGATATGTATTTACACATTCCTACAGACCTAGACCTAACTACTTCTGCCTGTAAGTATCTGTGTCTTTGACTGAGACCCTTCTCTCGTAGCCTTACCCTACTCTGCTCTACCATCACCAAGTGGTAAATTTAGTAGTTACTTCTCTTCTGAAGCAGCTATTGAGCATCAATTCAAGGTCTTCTCATTTATTGGATGATCTTTCAAAATTTCCCAGAATCTGAGCATCGGTTGCTTACAAAAAGCACTTCTTGAAGCTTCACCCTTTATAGAATTATTTCTTCACTTCTCAACTGAGATAAACAAATGCATACCCACTCATACTCACATTATTGTCTTAAAATACACCTCTTAAGAACCCAACCAAAGATATTTACTCCTGGCTTTATTTCAATAATACATCCCTTTTCGTTCTTTTCCTGTGATTTGGGTGGGAATGACCCTACTCTTGAGTCCAGGATAGGTCTTCACTGACTTAGACCAATGGGAGCACACATTTCCTATCCACTGTGAATAGTTTAACAATGACCAAGTGACATGATTTTGGATAATAGGAAAAAGTGAGTATAAACATTAATGTAAAGATACCATACATGATTGTCTGTGTTTTGTTCTCTGGTATGACACAAAAATGGAGATATTTGTAATCACAAAGGAACAACCTGGAGATGCAGGGGAACTGCAGGAAAGCATACATAAACCTGAGAATACACCTGAAACAGTAGAATGGTGAGATGGGAAGTCAGTAACTTTGACCCACTGTATCAAGCTTCTGCTAATAATCTCTTCTTATGCTAATCAACATGAAAGTTTTAAATTTTCTTAGCCAATAATTACCTTGTATTTTATAAGATTTTGATTTTGATTCAGTGGAGTCCAATGCAGTTCCTGAGAATCCCAAACAGAATGATGTAATTACATATATTTAAAACTATAATGTTAAACCAATGCATTTATTTTTCTTCCTCTAAAAGGTAGTTTACTTTAGTGCTTGCAACTGAAGATTAAAAGCCAAAATTTTAGTCTATATTTAAAATTTTCCTTTCTCACTTTGTTCACAAAACATTATTTGGATCCTTACCATGTGCAAGA
This sequence comes from Glossophaga mutica, assembly GCA_039655065.1. Lineage (NCBI taxonomy): Eukaryota > Metazoa > Chordata > Mammalia > Chiroptera > Phyllostomidae > Glossophaga > Glossophaga mutica. Next base: position 77,126,322 of record CM077309.1, on the reverse strand, counting down.
TGTATTTAAGGCATGATTCAGCACTTAATCTAGAAAGAAACTTATATAGTGAGATAAATGATATGCCAAACATTGAAAAATACAACCTTACTGCGTTCCTGAACACACTGTTAGGTTTTAGTTTGAACATCACTAATACACAGATGAGAAAAATGAGACTCAGAGAGTATGAATATAATTAGTATAAATTTTATAATTGAGAAATCAAGACAAGGATATAGAAGTTATAAATCTGGAATTAGAATTTTTCTACTATATTAAACAAACTAGTTTTTTAATAGTTGAATGAGATTTTTTTAACTGAGATATAATTGGCATATAACATTGTGTAAGTTTAAGGTGTGCATGTTTATTCGATACATTTATACATTATAGTATGGTTACTACTGTAGTATTACCTAATATTTCTTCCATATCACATAATTATTATTTCTTCTTTGTGATAAGAACCATTAAGATTTACTCCGTTAGCAACTTTGAAGCTTTTAATAGAGTATTTCTATTACCACTCTTCTGTGTAATAGATCTCTAGGGCTTATATGTCTATGAGTTGCATGTTTGTACCTTCAACTACATCTCCCCAAAATCCTCCCACCCTCCCATCCCCTCATACCATATTTCTACTGTTTTTAAAAGTTTGCTTTTTTAGATTTCACATGTAAGTGAGAGCATACAGTATTTGTCTCTCTCTGTCTGACTTACCTCATTTAATATAATGACCTTAAGGCCCATTCATGTTGCAAAATGGAAAGATTTCCTTCTTTCTCCTGGTTGAATGTTGAGTAATATTCCATATGTACCTGTATATAAAACTATGAGGGAAGTTGGAAACCTTATTACTCAGTACCTTAAAAATCAGAGCCTCAAACTATCAATTTTTTTGTAGTTAGAAGAGGTCTTGCCTGAAGGATGATATGTCCTGTAGGTAGGTTATCGATTTCACCCAGAGGTTTTAAGAGGCAGTTAACAAGCCACACACTATTCTAAAAATTGGAAGGGTGATGACTAGTAATTGAGAAATAGATATTTGATTTTTATGAATGAGGTTTTAGAAAATAAAATAGTTCTTAAATGTTGAAGTACCACTGATATAAATCTTACAGCTTTACTTCCATTGCACTTGATTAACTTATTTAAGTATGTGCCAAAAGCTGGATTCAGAAAAAGTCATAAAAGAAACACCTTAACAAGCAAAATGATTGTTTTTGATAGGTTTTGAACCAAACAAAGGTCCATGAAATTAAAAAACAAAAGAAAGAGGAAAAAAAGGAAATACATTCAATTTGCCTACCCTTAGATATCTTTCAAACTGGATTGAAATTAATTAACATATTCTTTATATATTTTTAGTAATAAAATATGAAGCAAACCCTGTTTATTATGGGAAGTTGATAAAGATCCTTCCATGTATGCTAATGTACAGAGTAGAGACTCAAATAAGTTTTAGACTTTGCTCATCCTGAGAAAGAGAGAAAACTTAAAATGACTAAAGAAAGGGGGTGAAAATTATATCTATATCTACACACACACACACTATATATATTTTATATATATATGGTAGGATAGTCCGGAAGGAGGAAACTCCAGACGTGCCTCAGGGCTAAGATAGAGGACAACAGTACAGGACAGAGACCCTATTCTAAGACTGGTTGCTCACGCTTTCTGGAAAAGTGCTGAATCATGGCAAATTATGAATGCACCTGTGCAAAAGATGCTACATGACCCCTGCTTCATCATAATAGCACCATAATAAATTAACATTGTGCGACAACCTTCCCCAGTGGTCAGCCAAGGGAAATCATGAGAGACCATATGCACAGCAACTTTAAAGTAATATAACTACTTGTACATGCTTAATAAAAGCCCACTAAAACTAACCAGGAAATATATGTCCTATAAAAATAGAATCGCTCTAGCCCCTGAGGTAAATCTCTGCTCATAGTTGGCCCACTCTCATATTCTGTAGAGTGTATTATCACTGAATAAATCTGCTTTCTCTCTTCCTGCTATAAATTCTGTGTGTTCAGTTTAATTCTTTGTCCATGATTACCAAGAATCAGGTTACCTGTGCCCACCTGTGACATTATATGTGTGTATACGTATATGTATACATACATATATATTTGATGTAGATTATTAAAGAAAAATGCATTCATGTTTGAGTAGTAGCTTAGAGTGGAAAGAAAATTCTATCACTATCTGGCTTTCTCTTTGGAAAACTGAAACTTGGAAGAAAATATAGAGAACATTTTGATGTTTTCTTTATAAGAAAAGAAGTGTCTTCACTCTTCAACATCCCTTAACTCTTTTACATCTCAAATCCTCTAAATCATGGTAAAAATTTGGATCATTATTTCAAGCAGGAAGGAGAGAATGTGACTTAGAATCCATCTCAGGTTACAAACCAGGACATTTATGTCATACCAGTTTGCCTAATTGTGTACTTTCCTATGTGGACAAAGAGAGAAGACAAAATACAGTGATCGTGCTGGAGTGTACAGAGTGTGGAGCTGTTGCCTGTATGCTGTGGAAGCATGGTGTATCTATGGAAAGTGCTACTGAAAGGCCAGTGAAGACAATCCATTTGGGGTTGAGCTTAGGTAGGGGAAAATGGAGCTAATAGTAGAGGATAAAACAGCAAAACTGAGGTAAATAAAGAGCTAGGTGTCAAAATTGCTGAGATTTATTTTTCCTTTTTGCCTTGAAGGTAGATATTTTAGCTTAAAAATCTTACAGGAACAGTTATTCCAGATAAAAACAAGACCCAGCATGTTTTCATAGAAATAAAAACCTAATGAGGTATGATGAAAGATAACAAAAATACAGATGTAAATTATAAACTATGGGACTAGGTAGATGACCCAAATCCATGTCTGAAGTCACTCAGTATGGCAGCAGAACTCAAGTTTGGAACAGAAAAAATAGAAGCTAACATTTTTTCAGGGTGAGAAGATGAGAAAATAACAAAGAGTTAGAAACTATTGAGTTCCACCAAGTCTTAAAAGAGTATGGTTTTTAGTTTTCTGTTTTTATCCTTATTTAAGGTAGAATCATGATGATCTAGTATGGAGAACAGAACTTGGGGAGAATGCTTGGGGAGAACTCTTAGTCAGAAGATAAACATGGAATGGGAAAATGACAGTATCAGCTGACTCCAGAAAATGTAGTCCTAGAGAAGAGTTAGTCCCATTTCCCTTAATCCTAGGAGGAATAAACAGCAAACTGTCTCAATTATTCAAGAGGAAGGGTGGAGAGTTTTGAGAATCATACCTTAAAAAGTATTTCCAGAGAATGAGGAACAAAGTCTATAAGATGTAAATAGCTGGAGTGTGGGTCAGGAAAGATGACCTTATCTCATAGGTAGAACTTCTTAGAAGCTTTACTCAGGAAAGTCAATTTTGCACTTTTACAAATATCTCCAAGAAAACAATCAGAAAGAATAGCTGGCTATAAGACAGTTTTAAAATGATAAAAGCTGACTCATGTCTGTAAATAATTTAGAAGTTAGAAAGGAAATCCTTAAATAGGTCATTTACATAAACTGAAGGGGTGTTTATTCTGGGGGTGTGGGCTTTGCTTGTGTTGTGCAGACTTGAAGGAGATAGTTACATCACAGGTCCTGCTGTCCAAGTGCCCACGTGGATGCTTGCCCATGAAATCAGATCATTCTAAGTTGCTTTCTTTCTACAACTTGAATTTATATACAAATGGACTGAACCTGGTAGAGTCATTTTCAGTGTGAGGATAAGAAGATGATTCGGTGACTTGCCACATCTTGAAAGTTATACTCATTTACTCACTAAAATTTAACTGAAAATGACCACAAATGACAATTATCTAAACAATATGCTGTTGTTGAAGACAAAAAAAAATATTACATTCTGGTTTTTGTATACAGCTTAAGGAGAAAAAAAATTCCAAATTCGTGCAATAATATAAGAAGTTACTCTTTGGAAATGATTTTCTAAATAAACATCTTCATTTTAGAATTAGCAATTAGAGAATAGAAGTATGAAATATTAACCTTGAATAACACTTTTGCATTAAAAACTATTTCCATTTTTCATAATGAATTCAACTATTTGGTAGACAAATTTATACATATAAAAATGAAAATTTTCTCTTTTTATCATCATACAAAAATTGGATTAAAAATATTGATCTAAACAACCACTGTACAACATAAATACAAGGAAAACCCATGTTCTGATTGTAAAGCAGCATAAATACTTCATTTAATTATATCAGACATAAAAAATATATTCTCAAGGCTCAAAGGTCAAGGTAGAAAGGCAGTTTTGTAACAGGATGCAGCCAAAGGGGGCCCCAAATAGGGATTTGTAATGGGGTCCAGAACTCAGGGTGTCCAGGAAAAATTTGAAAAAAAAAAATATATATATATATAGGATGTCCTCACTCCCACAAGTCTGAACTGGGGATTGGGAACACATGGAATAGGGCCATTGAGAGCTATTTTGCATAGCAACAGTTTTGCAGATAACTTCTAGAATGGCCATTTAACATATCTATAATTTTTAACTGGTTTCATGGATATGCTAAAGAGCAGTGGCCATGCTTTGAGCCAGGGAGATGGAAGTGACCTTAACCAATGAGGTAACTGGGAGGCAACTCCATCTGGTTACAGCACCTGTGTGAGAGGAAGCAGATGATTGGCTCCACATCATGGGGCCATGCCTGGCTGGACTTCCTATGACAGCCCAGTAAAGTTGGAAGAATATGGGAATGCTGGTAGGTGTAACTGATTGTGGGAGGAGTCAGAAATGGGGCTGCAGAAGAAGATTGGCTCTGGGATTTAAACCCAGGAGTGGCAGCCATGCAGATTTTTTGGGGGGATCACATAGCTTTGGGGTATTTCCTTTTGCCATGTGGCTTAGGAAGCAGGAGAGACCTTGCTAGGAAGAAAAGGGATGGAATGACTCTTCCTGGAGGGCTATGAGAAGGTGGCACATGGTTTTGTATTAACTGGAGATTGTGGGGCAACACAACTGATGGTGCTGGGAACTGCGGGGCTGCCTGAACCATGGATTTCTACTTTTCCTGAGATACGGTACCTCAGACTGGGCAGATGGAGAAGGAAGGACTGTGTATGTTTGTGGGTATTCTAAAGGACTTTAGTATTTTAATTAAGACATTAAGTCATTACTCTAAGTTTGTATAACTCTTCGAATAAATAATTCCTTTCCTTTTCATCAATCTCTGGCATTGAGAGACATCTTTCCCTGGTGGCGGGCAAGGTGAACCTATTATGGAGCAGGCGGGGGTATCCTGAGGGGGGTCCATTCAGTAATAATATATTGTTCACCACCCCCACCCCCCGGGTCTGTTCTTTAACAGTTTCACTTGACTTGTTGCTCTTTTCCCCACCAAAATCAGTAAAATATTTTTTAAAGTGTGTATTTCTTTAAAGGAACAAGGGGTTAATATTTTATAATTAAATAGAAAAATATTCATAACTTTCAAGAGCCATTCAAAATTGGAAAAACAGACACTAAAAGAAATCCCTACCAACTTTTAGGTTTCATTATTTCAGAGGCAAACAATAAACAATGACTGACTAAACTCCATCTCTCCATTTAGGTAGACATAGTAGCTGACAGTTTAAGAAAATTGATTTAAGCTTCTCACAGACTGTGTGTAGAATATGTGAATTCCTTGAATAATTTTATTCATTTACCATGCCATTTTCAGCTTCCAATTATAAAACTTGCACAGATAAGAGGAAGAGTGGGAAATAACAAGATACCACACCAGCTGTGCTGAGCTATTTAGATTTACACAGCTTGAATATTAAATTATCCAGAAGGTGAAACTGTGTAATAGACATGAAAAGTATTTCTGTCAGAGACTCAAAGAGTTCTTAGATTTAATAATGACATTTTGCACATCTGTGTTGTTAGTGGATATATGATGTATTAGTGTACCTGACACATATGGAGATGTGTCTATCATTAGACACATGGCCTTACAATGCCAGGCACAGAAACACATTCTCACAGAGCATTAACAGGACCCTGCTGTAAATTAGGGATCTTTGGCAGCTGTTCTGAATCTTAATAATTATCAGGGCACCAGCTTCTTTAATACTAAGGACATAATAAATTGTATTAGGGTCTGGTTAAAGAATTATTTTTGGAGATAGTGTGATGATATTAGTGTGCTAAAGAGGAATCTGGAGAACAGAGTGAGTGAAAACATTTTCCCAAAATGCCAAATTTAAGGCAAAGTTACAGTTTAGGCACAGGGAGGATACTGCTATGACAAACAGGCAATAATGAAATTCCATGGTGCAACTGCTTACTAGGCTGGCGGAAGGGAATACATAGGTGGCTCAATTAAATACTATTTTTTTTATAACCGTGCTTGCTTGCTTTGGAATGAATCTCATTTTAAATGTCACTTTATCTTCCATTCATATATGTGTTCTTATGATCCTCAGGGGTTGGTATGGACTCTCATCCTCAGCGGGAAAAGAGACCGAAGCTAGTTTAGCAACAGATGTGAAAGTCAAACTGCTCACCTCTAATCCAGTGGAAGGTGAGGATAAAAGGCAACCACATTTTTTTACATTTTTAAAAATTTTTGTTCAATCACAGTTCTCTCCATTTTCCCTCACCACTCCCCCTACCCCAGCCATTCCCCACTTCCCACCTTTGATCCTACCCCTCTTTAGTTTTGCCCATGTGTCCTTTATACATGTTCCTGAAAATGCTTCCTCCTTTTCCCCACATTTTGATGATGGTTTCCTTAGTTGTATCTTCTGTGTGGCTGAAGAAACCATCATCAAAATGAAATGGGAACCAACTGTATGAGAGAACATATTTGCCAATGATACATTGGGCAAGGGTTTAATTTTCAAAATATATAAAGAACTCATAAGACTCAACACCATAAGAATAAATAACCCAATTAAAAATGGTCAAAGGACCTGAATAGACACTTTTCCAAGGAGGACATATCGATGGCCCATAGATATAAGAGAAAAAAGTTCAATCACTAGCCATCAGAGAGATGCAAATTAAAACCACAATGAGATATCACCTCACACCTGTCAAAATGGCTATTATTGATAAATCAACAAACAAAAAGCACTTCTGAGGATGTGGAGAAAAGGGAACTCTAGTGCACTGTTGGTAGAAATGCAGATTTGTGCAGCCACTGTGGAAAACAGTATGGAATTTCTTCAAAAAATTAAAAATGGAACTGCCTTTTGACCCAGCAATCCCTAAGAGGCCCAAAACACCAATTCTGAAGAATTTATGCACTCCTATGTTCATAGCAGTACTCTTTACAATAACCAAGATCTGGAAACAGCCTAAGTGCCCTTCAGTAGATAAGTAGATTAAAAAATCTTGATACATCTACACAATGGGATACTAGGCAGCAGAGAGAAAGAAGGAAGGTCTTTCCTTTGCAACAGCATGTATGGGCCTGGAGACTATTATGCTAATTGAAATAAGCCAGTTAGTGAAAGACATATACCATATATCAAAGAACTTACACGACTCCACTCTAAGAAGACAAGCAACCCAATTAAAAAATGGGCAAAGGACTTGGGCAGACACCTCTCCAAGGAGGACATACAGAGGATCCAGAGACACATGAAAAGATGCTTGATATCGCTAGCTATCAGAGAGATGCAAATTAAAACCACAATGAGATACCACTTGACACCAGTCAGAATGGCCCTCATAAACAAAGCAACAAACAGCAAGTGTTGGAGAGGTTGTGGAGAAAAGGGAACACTAGTGCACTGCTGGTGGGAATGCAGACTGGTACAACCACTATGGAAAACAGTATGGAATTTTCTAAAAAAACTAAAAATGGATATACCTTTTGACCCAGCAATTCCATTGCTAGGACTATATCCTAAGAACCCTGAAACACCAATCCAAAAGAAACTATGCATCCCTATGTTTATAGCAGCACAATTTACAATAGCCAAGTGTTGGAAGCAACCTAGATGCCCATCAGTAAATGAATGGATCAAAAAACTGTGGTACATTTATACAGTGGAATTCTATGCAGCAGAAAGAAAGAAGGAGCTCATACCCTATGCAACAGCATGGATGGAATTGGAGAGCATCATGCTAAGCGAAATAAGCCAGGCAGTGAAAGACAAATACCATATGATCTCACCTTTAACAGGAACCTAATCAACAAAACAAACAAACAAGCATAATATAACCAAAGACATGGAAATTGGGAACAGGCTGAAAGTCACCAGAGGGGAGAGGGGAGGGAATTTCAGGGGAAAAGGGGAAGGATTTACAGGAACAAGTATAAAGGACACATGGACAAAAACTATGGTGGGGGGGTGGAAATGGGAGGGAGGTGGGGAGGGCTGGGGTGGCGGGTTTGGGTGAGAATAAAAGACAGAAAACTGTACAAGATCAACAATGAAAATAAAAATTAAAAAAAAGGGATCTAATGAACAAAATAAATAAGCAAAATAGAACAGAGGCATAGAATCAAGGAATGAATTGACAGCTGTTAGAGGGGAGTGGGGAGAAAAGGGAGACTGTTTGAAAGAAGGTTAAGGGATTGTTCAAATAACATGTGAAGGACCCATGGGCATGGACAACAAGGTAAGGATTGGCTATGGAAGTGGGGATTGGGTGGCATTAAGTGGAGTAAAAGGGGAAAATTAGGACAATTGTAATAGCATAAAAAATAATAAAATAAAAAATAAAATAAAATAAAATTTTTAAAAAGGCAACCACGGGTAGCTTCTGGGTTGTCCTCATGTGAGTCCCAAAAACAATGAATACAAAGAAATGGAAGAAACAGGAGGACTGTTGAAGAGTAATATCATTCCTCTTTAACCCTGATAATCTTCTTGTTCTAAAGTCTGTATTTCTGATATTAATATAGCTACTCCAGCTTTCTTTTGAATAGTGTTGGTAAGGCATATCATTATCTGTCTCTGTACTTCTAACCTATATGAACCCTTATATTTAGACTTTTCTTGTATACAATGTAAAATTGACTTTTTTTTGTAATACACTATGACAATCTCTGTTGTTATCTGGTAAATTTTGATCATCCCCATTTCCAGTTGATGCAGTTGTTAGTTTTATGTTTTGTCTTTTTATTGGGGACAGCTCATCTCTACTTTTAACTGAACATTTCATGTTTCCATTTTCTCCCATCTCTTGAGTTATCAACCTACAGTTTATTTTTTTAAGATTTTATTTATTTATTTTTAGAGAGAGGGAAAGGGAGAGAGAAAGAGAGGGAGAGAAACATCAATGTGTGGTTGCCTCTCATGCACCCCCAACTGGGGACCTGGCCTGCAACCCAGGCATGTGCCCTAACTGGAAATTGAACCAGTGACCCTTTTTTTCACAGGCCAGCACTCAATCCACTGAGCCACACCAGCCAGGGCTCAACATACAGTTTAAAAAATAGTGTTTAATTATTCTAGTGGTTAAAATATATTTGGTAAATTATGTACATACACCTCCAAATAATATGATACAATTTCACATGTAGTATAGGTACTTTAAAACAAAATAGTCCCATTCCTCTCTTGTGCCTTGTGACATTGCTTCTATTTATTTCACTGATTTTTATACTGTCACCCAGTGATTAACTATTATTCTGAATTTAAACAGTATCTTTCAGATTAATTAATATTAATAAAATATTTACCCTTATTTCTTCTATAACACATTTTCTTTATGTAATCACAAGTTTCTGACCTATTTCATCAATCTTCCTGAAGAAATTGTTTTAACATTTATTTCAGGGTAGATCTGATGGAAATATATTCCCGCAATTTTGTCTGAAAATGCTTTATTATTTCTCAATTTATGAAGGATAATTTTACTGAATTTAGAATTATAGGTTGGTCCTTTTTTTAAATTTAGTAACTTAAGGGTTTACTCATTCTTTTTTTCCTTATGAGGCTTCTGAAAAGAAAGTAAGTATGGTAATTTTTATCCTTATTTTGGGAAAAGCATTCTTTCCCCCTTATAATCTATATTTCTTCAAGATTTTATATTTGTTCATTTTTTTCTAGATGTTTTTGATTTTGACTGTACAATGCTTGGTGTTATTAGAGCTTCCTGGATCTGTGGTTTGATGTCTATGAATAATGTGAGTTCTCAGACATGATTAATTCAAACATTTCTTCTCTGTGGTTTTCTCTTTCTTTTACTTCTGGCATTCGAAGTACATGTCAGTTACACTTTTAGATATTGTCCCACAGTTTTTGATGCTTTTATTTTTTGAATAGTTTATTTTTTATTGTAATTTTCTGTTACCGTTTATCATCCTTATAATCTCTTCTATCTCCACCCATCCCCTTGCCCAACAATCACCACACTATTTTCCATGTTCATGAGTCCTTTTTTTTTGTTTGATCTTTTCATTACAGTCTGAGAGGTTTCTATTGACCTATCTTTACATTTATTAATCCTTTCCTCAGCAGTGTACAAACTGCTAATGAGCTTGTTGAAGACATTCTTCATTATGTTACTCTGGTTTTGATTCCTAGCAATTCATTTGATTCTTCTTAAGTTTTGATCTCTCTGTTCATGCATCTGTTTCTGCATTTTGTCTAATTTTTTAGGGCCTTTCACATATTTTACAATTCATATAAAGATCCTTGTCTGTAATTTTAACATGAATATTAAATCCTAGTCTAGTTCTGTTGATTTGTCCCTTCTTATGCCTTGTAATTTTTTGTTTGTCCTCACCCAAGGATATGTTTATTGATTTGAGAGAGAGAGGGAGAGGGAGAGGGAGAGGGAGAGAGAGAGAACAAACATTAGTATGAGAAATATCAATTGTTGCATCCTAGGTGTGCCCCAATGGGGAATCAAACCTTCAACCTGGGTATGTGCCTTGACCAGGAATCAAACCCACAACCTTTCAGTTTACAGGACAATGCTCTAACCAACTGTGCTACTCTGCCTGGGTGCCTTGTAATTTCTTTTTTATTTTGAAATCTTAAGGTGTTTGATTGGATAACAGGAGATCAGATAAATAGGCCTTTAGTGTGAAGATTTATGTGGATAATGAGTAAAAGTTGTGCTGTGTTTTTGTTGTAGTTATAGACACCAGAGTCCTTAAATTCCTATTGTGTCTTTGTTTTTTTGTCTCCCCTGTTGAATCTGTGTCTCAAAGCTGTTTCATTGATAATCCACTAATATTATCTTGGAAATCTGCAGGTGTTGTAGTGATATACAGGAGAGAGAGAACATTCTATAATCTTCCCATTAAATATCATCCCTGGGCCTGTCTCAGGGCTGGGACCTTAGCAAACAGTTCTTGGTTTTAGCTCTTTCCCCCCCAATCTCTCTTACCTTGCCACAGCATCTCCAGCATTTTTCCTTGTAGTTGTGACTCTCATTGATATGATTTTTATTTTATGTTGTTCTTTCTCACCTTAGGTGTCTCAAGAAGACTGGAGGGAACTGGAATGGAGATTTTCTTCCTTCCAGTCGGGATTAAGTTTTAAAAGTGCACTGTGTCAAAGTATTTTCCCCTGAAATAATAATAGGTTGTTTTCATGGAGAAGGCTGTAATCTTATTTCACAAAAGTTCCATTCCTCCTCCTCCTGACAGAGCTATGTGCTCAGATATCCACATTGAGATCCTGGTTGAGTTATTGGAGGAAAGATCATGAAAGCGAGAACTTGCCTAAGGCTGTAGTTCTCAGGAGTTTGTTGATCTTATACTATTCCACATTCAGCCTCCAATGATTCTAAAAAAAATTAAAAAAAATTGCATTTAATTGTTCTTACCAGTCCTTGGCTCCAGAGGTTACTCCAAATATGCAGCTTTCTAGTGCTCTAACTCTGGATACTCTTGTCTCTACAGAATTTGGGTGGCATCTACCCTGTAAATTCTGTATTTTAGTTTTGTTTTTTCAGTTTTATTTTATTTTGTTTTGTTCTTGTTGCTAAGGACTGGAGGACAACTTTCAAGCACTTTACATGCTAGAGCTGAAATTAGAAACACCCTAGATTTATCTTTTGAAGGATAAAAACTCTCATTTTTCTTCATGAGCAATCCTGCTTCATGCATGAAACTGCAGAGCCATGCCAAGTCTTTATGAACAGTGATGGGTCTTCAACTAACAGATACAAGGCTTCTTCTAGGTGATGCCATGCTATTCCCAGATAGGAGGGTTTGAAGATGGGGCAAACATTTCAGACCTTTCACATTTCAAATAAAGTTCAGAACCCTTTATACATTTTTATGGTAGTAGGAATTCACAGAGTGAAGATTTTTTTTGACAACTCTAAAATTTGTTCCTTTGATCTCCCCTGTGATATCAGTGAATTGTCTTGCCACTCAGGGGAGGATCTCATAGCAGAGTGAGGAAAAAGAAATTAACTATCTTTTGTTCTTTCCAAAAAATGTTTCTTCAATGACAATATAAAAATCATATACATATGATTTTTTAAAAATATAAAAATCGTATTAAAATAAAAATCATAATATAAAATCATAATATAACATAATATAAAAATCAAATTAAAAATGAAATTCTTTCCTTTTCCACATCCTACCTATCTCATTAAATATTCTGCTTGGCAAAATGGTGTGATGGTTTCTTACAAAATTAAGTATACTATTTGTATATGATTCAGCAATTGCAGTCTTTGGTATTTACCCAAAAAAGTTGAAAACTTATGGCCACTCAAAGTTTGCATAAGAATATTATTAAAGCTTTATTTATTTTTCCCAAAACTTGGAAGCAAACAAGATGTCTTTCAGAAAATGAATAAATATATAAACCATGATCTAGCCAGGCAATGGAATGTTATTCAGCATTAAAAAGAAATAAGCTATCAAATCTATAAGAGACATGGAGGAAACTTAAGTGTATATTATTATGTGGAAGAAGCCAAAGTGAAAATGCTACTTACTGTATTATTCCACCTTAATAACATTCCGAAAGAAGACAAAACTGTGGAAACACTAAAAAGATCAGTGGCTGCTGGGAACTGAGAAGGAAGGGATAAATAGGTGGAGAAGAGAGGATTTTTAGGGCAGAAAAAAATACTGTGTTTGACCTTATATTGGTGAATACCTTTCTTATACATTTGCCCAAACCCACAGAATGTACAACACAGAGTAAGTGGTCATGTGATCTATGGACTTTGGGTGATTATGACGTGTCAATGTAGGTTCATGCATCAGCAAATGTACTCTCTGGCAAGGGTTATGGTAATTTAGAATGGTGTGAATGTGTGGTGGCAGTAGGTTATAGGAAATCTCTGTGCCTTCTCTCAATTTTGCTACAACATAAAACTACTCTAAAAATGTGTTTTTAAATAATAAAACAGAAAGGTGATTGTAGGGTTTTCAATTAAGTAATAATAATTGGTGAGAATAGCTAGTAAGATACTTTTGCATAATTAAGCAAGTAAGCCAATTTTTCTCTTTATTTCTTTGGTTTTTAACCTCACTCTGAAACCACTTACTTTTCAAAGAAAAATTAAATTTTATTTCAGGTCCAATTATTTTATTTTTCATGCAGTATGTGAAAAACAATGTCTTGAATTCAATGTCACTGTAACTCTGTTAAAATATCTGTTGTTTTTTTGGGAGGGAGAATAAAGATTATCATTAAAATATTAATATATTCTATTTCATGATTTTTATACATGCAAAATAGTATAAAGGGTAACACTATAAGCATAAATGAGTTCACCAACCAGATTAAGATATAAAGTATTATTATTTATTAGGATTCTTATTAATGAAAAATGTTATGAACATGAACAATGTTTAAAATGTATATTAATATTCAAACAGTAGGTTATATTGACTTTCTTAACAAAAAGATGCATATAGTTTTTCATTCTGATGACTTGTATAGATCTATTTACATAAAGGACATATGATTTTGTTTATCAAGTGTCCAACTGGCTCTTCTTGTGAATTTAGAAAATTATTTGAAAACTTACTATTGACCATCTCTTCCGTTGACAGAGTTGCAGCTGCTTTTATTTTGCTTTAACTAATCTTAATAATTTATTGTATAGTTGAATGACATTCATAGAAATATAAAGATTGCTTGTTTTGGTTTGCTAGTTGGCGAACATAGCTGTTTTCACAGGGGACACGTACCTAATATAACCCTAATATGATTATCTGTCTTCAGCTGCCTTATTCACATGTGGAAAAGAAGAATTAATTATTTTAAATGCATGTCTAATATGTCCAGATTTTTAATTGGATACAAAATAAAAAAATAACACTCCTCTGTGAATAGATCTATAACTTCTTTGTAATTACATTTACAGCTTTTACTATTTCTTAATTATTTTTCTATATTTTGAGAGTTTTATTACAATATTTTTACAATGTTTATAAATGCAAACTTTTAGGTAGGCAGTTCTGTGAAGAATTAATGGACCTTACCAATGAGAATTTATTTTCAAACTAAGCGCATTCAAACTCCACCTAATCATCAACGTTATTTTCAGTCAGTCAGTATCATTTAAATGTGTACCATTTTTTTTAAATCCATAATTTGTTTAAACCATATACCTGCTTAAATTCCTATACCTATATATTTTCACTGGTCATTAATTATAGCTACGGCATTATTTCTAACAGTGCAAATTAGTTTTAATATACTTAGAGCAGAGTGTCATCGTAGGGGCTAACAAAAAGATCTGCCACAGGTATATTCTTGATAAAAATATGAATATACCTCTGACGTAAAATGTGTCTTCTCAAGATTAAGAAATATGCCAGCTCCTTGAAAGCAAACTTTTGTGTAGTTCAATTGGTTTGTCTTTTATTCAACTAACAATAGCATCCTTCAGTATTTATTTTTAAAAAGTTCCCCTGAGGACAGGTTAAATTATGCCCCATGTGTGAACCTTTTCAATAAATATAATGATCATAGTGAGTGATAGTATTAACTATATTATCTAAGACAGGAAGGACCTAAAGCATGTACAAAATGTATAAATTAAGGGTTTAGTTTAGTAACTACTGTGATGTGAAGTAAAGGCAAAGACAACATGACTCAGATTCACTCTGATCATGTCCTCTTAGCCAAGCCTTCTAATGTAAAGTGTTGCAGGAGGAAGAAGATGGCGGCGAGGTAGGAGGGAGCAGATTCCACCTCCTCTACACATGGGACAAAAACCTAGCCAATCCATTGAGGAACAGAGCAAACAGCCAACAGTACCCCAGCATATATGAAAATAAGAGACCGAAAATTGTAGGGGACACCGAAAAACCAGACAGTAAGGAGAGTGCTTTTAGGACAATAAGGTTCCGGGGACCAGCGAGGGAACCAGGGCAGCTGAAGCCCCAGGCCAGGCTCCCGCCAGGTCTGCCAGAGTCCTTTGGAGAGAGCAGGGTCAACTGCTCGCTCCCCTGCCAAATAAGGTTTGAGCGGCACCAGAAGAGACTTGATTGCCTGAAGTTGCAGAGAGGGGAATAAGGACAAAGTGGCAAACACACAGGGGCTATGAGCACCCACAGAGTCTGTGGATGCTGGTTAGGGAGAGTTGAGAGTTATGAAGTGATGGGCCCTGACCCTGATAGTCACCAGTCTGGCTGAAGAATAGGGCTGTGCTAGACACCAGGCCATTGTACAGAGTGGCAGGCTTGAGTATGAGGAATTTCTCAAAAAGAAAGATTGAAAAGAGAGACACTGTTTGGTGAATTCTCCTGCTCCGACTACCTCCCCACCAAGCCAGACAGCAATGAAGGTTTTGGAGAAGGCCTTGCAAATACCCATAGCACTGGGAGGGGTGTGTGCCTGAACCGGTGGGACCAAGGCAGCCTGGCCAAGTGCACACACACGCCCGCACCCCAACCCACAGTGGTAACCCCAGGGAAAGAGTACTCTGAGGAAGATCTGGATCCCACATCCAAGGTGCCCAGCAGAGGTACCAGGCTAGCTCTGGGGAGAGTGTGCATGAGGCTGACTGAGTGCAGATGCAGAAGGGAGAAAAGTCATACCAAGTGCCACTCAGTCTGCTTTGGTCAGCAAGACCAGAAAAACTGGTTTAGTCAGTTTGAAACCAGCAAGAGGGTTTTTTGTTTGTTTTTTTAAATATATTTTACTGATTATGCTATTACAGTTGTGCCATTCCTCCCCCATCATTCCCCTCCACCCTGCACACCCCTCCCTCCCACATTCCCCCCTATAGTTCATGTCCATGTGTCATAAGTTCTTTAGATGCTACATTTCCCACAGTATTCTTGCCTTCTCCCAATCTATTTTCTACATACATTCTATGCTACTTATTCTCTGTACCTTCTCCCCATCTCTCCTCCTCTCACTCCCTTGTTGCTAACCGTCCATATGATCTCCACTTCTGTGTTTCTGTTCCTGTTCTAGCTGTTTGCTTAGTTTGCCTTTATTTTTGGTATGGTTGTTAATATCTCTGAGTTTGCTGTCTTTTTATTGTCATATGTTTTATCTTCTTTTTCTTAGATTAAGTTGCTTTAACATTTCATATAATAAGGGGTTGGTGAAGATGAATTTCTTGAACTTGACCTTATCTGACAAGCACTTTATCTGCCCTTCCATTCTGAATGACAGCTTCGCTGGATAGAGCAATCTTGGATGTAAATCCTCGAATGTCATGACTTGGAATACTCTTTCCAGCCCTTTCTTGCCTGGAAGGTCTCTTTTGAGAAATCAGCTGACAGTCTGATGGGAACTCCTTTGTAGGTGACCGTCCCCTTATCCCTTGCTGCTTCTAGAGTTCTCTCCTTCATTTGAATCTTGGCTAATGTAATTATGATGTGCCTTGGTGTGTTCCTCCTTGGGTCCAACTTCTTTGGGACTCTCTGAGCTTCCTGGACTTCCTGGAAGTTTATTTCCTTTCCCAGATTGGGGAAGTTCTCTTTTATTATTTATTCAAGTAAGTTTTCCACTGTTGCTCTTCTTCTTCCCCTTCTGATACCCCTATAATTCAGATGTTGGGACATTTAAAGATGTCCCGGAGGTTCCTAAGCCTCTCTTCATTTTTTTTTGAATTCTTGTTTCTTCCTTCTGGTCCACTCCACTAATTTGAGTCCCAGTTTTCCTTCCATCTCTATCGGTTCCCCATGCATCTTCCTTCATGTCACGTATTGTAGCCTGCATTTGTTCATCTAATTTGTGAGCAAAATCAACCAATTTTGTGAGCATCCTGACCACCAGGGCTTTGAACTGTGCATCTGATAGGTTGGCTATCTCTTCGTCACTTAGAGAAATTGGCTCTGGGGCTTTGATTTGTTCTCCGGTTTGAGCCATTTTTGATGTTTTTTGTTTGTTTGTTTGTTTTTGGTCTGGTTGCGGCTATTATGTAGTGAGGGGCAGAGCTTTAGGTGTTCCCCAGTGTGGGGCAGCCCAGTCGCTGAGTTGTGATGCTGTATGTGGAGGCGGTATTCGAGAGGGAACGATGGCACTTGCTCAACCCTCTCTCAGATCCTTCTGCTTCTTCCCCTTCACCTGGGTTATCTGCGAGTAAATGTGGGACCGCCTGGTCAGCCAGTTGCCTTGCACGGCCTCACTGGGTCTGGACAGTTGCCACACTGTGCCCGGGGTCTGCTAGCCACCACCTGTGGGCCTGGGTTCTGCAAGCTGCCTTTGCCTGTGCGCCTGTGTTCGCACCTCCATGTTTTTCCTGCCACGACTCCACCCCTCTTAGCGGTCTGGATGAATGGTTGTTGGACTTATGTACAATTTTCTATCAGTTCTGATTGTTTTCTTGTTTCTAAATCTTTGCTGTCCTTAATTGTGGTTGTGAGAGGAGGAACAGTGTGTTCACCTATGCCTCCATCTTAGCCGGAGGTCTCTGTTTTGTTTTTTAAGTAATCTTTTATTTTTTAATTTTTATTATTGTTTTATCTTTCAATTCCTTTTTCCTCTCTTTCCTTCTTTCTAGCTTTATTCCTTCTTCCTTTCTTTCCAATTTTATCTCCTCTTCCTTTCTTCTGCTTTTTTTTAATACCCACGAGTGAGACAAAAATACCTGGAACTCTGAAAAGACCAGAGTTAGACCCAAAGAGGGGACATCCCAACAGTTGAGGCAATGTGACAAATTTCACTTTGCTATTACAGAGAACCTGCAAGTTATTGCATATTTGTATTATTATTTTTCATTATTCTTACATCATTTATTTTAATAGTATTTTTGTATTTCTCTTCTTTCGTTATAATCTTCTTTGCTTGGCTGGTTATATTATGTCATTTGACAGGTAACCCCTGTTCTCTCTTTCTTAGTGTATTGCTAATTTACTGTCCTTAACGTCACTTGTGTTCCAATAGCAGACTACTCAAGGTCCTATACTCCCTATTCTTGTTATGCAGGTCATATAGATTCTGTCATGTGGTTGTTGCTCCATTATTATTGTAAATAATAGCTATTCCATTACAATTTTAAATAATACGCAGCACCCCTTCCGGATCTTAGTTCACTCTGCAGTTTCCTGAACTTTATTACTCTAGTGGTTAAATCTATTCTCTCACACACTACACTTACTTACTATCCCTTACTCTCACCATATCTTGTAATCTGACCTCCCACAAACTCATTGTTTTGTAGATCCAACTCACAATCCATCCCTCCTGAGTAAGAGTCGTGTCTTCTTTCCACCCTTTCTAAAAAGTGGCTAGTTGAGAGGAAGATCACGGTTAACATTATACATAGGCAAAGGATCTCCTATCTCTTCTCTACTGGCTGATAGTGTAAATATCACAGAATATTCTCTTCCTGTCTTAAACCATTTTGCATTCCCCCTCCAACTTATCACAAAAAAGAGTAAGTGGAAATGGTGAACCCTAGAATACCCACTGGAAGAAGAAATCCAACAAAAAAGGAATCACCAACAGATAATGACAGAAGAAGGTGTAAGAGGGAGTGGACACCACACAAATCTCAATTTGGGATTTATCTGGAAATACAGCTAAATAGTGCAGAAACTACCCAGTATAAACAACTGAAGAAGAGCAAGAGAAAATCGTCCAAATCTTGTACATATTGAAGAACCAGCTTCAACAAAATACAAGAGGTGGTGGACAAAATGGCCCTCAGTAAACCAGCTGGTGGGAAGGAACCACTGAAGAAAGACCCAACAACAATTAAAACCCAAAGAGAAACACTGAGCCAAATTAAATAAAAGCCTAAGATCAGTGACCTCAAGGGATCAAGGACACTGCACCACTGAATCTCACAGGTATTCTACCACAGAAGTTCATACCATAAATGTAGGGAGCCAGAAAATATCAAATTAAGAAGCTGAGGCTAACAAGAAGAGTCCCGCAAAGAATGGGAAGACAAAGAAATGATCGCCAAATGAAAGGAAAGGAGGAAACCTCAGAAAGAATGTTAAATGAAATAGAGGCAACTCAACTAAAAGATAATGAGTTCAAAGCAATGATTATCAGGAAGCACAATGAGCTCACAATGAACTACAAAAACTACAGGGAAACTATAATGAACTCACTGCAAACTATATCAATATGAAAATGGAAATAGAAACTACCAACGAGAGCCAGGAGGAAATGAAGTATACAATTTCTCAACTGAAGGACACAGTAGAAGGAATCAAAAGCACAATCGATGAAGCAGAAGACTGGATCAGCAAGTTGGAGGACAAAATAGGAAAAAAACACAGAAAGAGTAAGAAAAGGAAAAGAGGCTCAGAAAGAATGAAGAAGGATTAAGAGAAATGCAAGACAACATGAAACGTAATAATATCCGTATAATAGGAATACCAGAAGGAGAACAAGAAGAGCAAGGAATAGAAAACCTATTTGAACAAGCAATGATGAAAACTTCCCTAATTTGATGACAGAAAAGTCACACACATCCAGGAAACACAGAGAGTCCCAATCAAGTGGAACCCAAAGAGGCCCACTTCAAGACACATCATCATTAAAATAGCAAAATTCCAAGATAAAGAGATAATCTTAAAGGCAACAAGGGAGAAACAGGAAGTAACATATAAGGGAGCCCTAATAAGGTTAGCAGCTGATTTCTCATTGGAAACACCCCAAGCCAAAAGAGAATGATAAGACGTATACCAAGTAATGAGAATCAGAGGGCAGCAGCCAAGACTACTTTACCCAGCAATGCAGTCAATCAAGATAGAAAGCCAAATAAGGAGCTTCCCAGAGAAAAGAAGTCTAAAAGAATACACCTCCACCAAACCAGTTTGTGTGAGAGATGCTAAAGGGACTGCTTTAAGGAAAGGAAGGAGAAGAGACAGAGAGAGAGGTACACAGGTACGAAAATGGCAATGAATAAGTACCTATCAATAAAACCTTAAATGTAAATTGATCAAATGTTCCAATCAAAAGACATAGAATAGCTGATTGGATAAGAAAGCATGACCTACAAATATGCTGCTTACAAGAGACCCACCTCAGGACCAAAAAGCTACACAGACTGAAAGTGAAAGGCTGGAAACAAATTTTCCAAGCAAACAGATAGGAAAAAAATGCCGGGGTAGCAATACTCATATCAGACAAAATAGACTTCAGAAAAGGGCCATAAAAAGAGACCCAGAAGATCACCGCATAATACTCAAGGGAAGAATCCACCAGGAAGACATGAACATTGTAAATATATATGCATCCAAAATAAGAGCACACAAATACATAAAGAAAATCTTACAGGATTTTAAGAAAGATATTGACAGCAACACAATTATAGTGGGGGATTTTAACAACCCACTGTCAAAAATGGACAAATCGTCCAAACAAAATATCAACAAAGATATTGTGGCATTGAACAAGGCTCTAGATGAAATGGACTTAACTGATGTATAATAGAGCCTTTCATCCCAAAGAAGCTAAATACACATTCTTTTCAAATGCACATGGAACATTTTCAAAGATATACCACATGATAGGACACAAAACAAACCTCAACAAATTCAAAAAAAATTAAAAACATACCAAGCATTTTCTCCAACCACAAGGGACTGAAACTAGAAAACAACCATAAGGGAAAAAAACTCAAAACACCAAACATCATGGAGATTGAATAGCATGCTATTAAACAATGAGTAGGTCAAGAATGAATTTAGGTAAGAAATCAAAAAGTTTCTGGAAACAAATGAAAATGAATTCACAACAGTCCAAAACATTTTGGACACAGCGAAGGCAGTCCTAAGAGGGAAGTTCATAGTGATACAGGCCTACCTAAAAAAGACAGAAACATTTCAAACAAACAACCTAACCCTACGCCTACAAGAACTCAAGGAGCAACAGCAAAGACAATCCAGAACAAGTAGAAGGAAGGAAATAACCAAGATCAGAGTAGAATTAAATGACATAGAAACTAAAAGCACAATTCTAAGGATCAAGGAATCCAGGAGCTGGTTTGTTGGAAAGATAAACAAAATAGACAAGCCTTTAAGCAGGCTCATCAAGGAAAAAAAAGGGAGGACCCAAATAAACACTATCAGAAATGAAAGAGGAGAGATCACAACTGACACCACAGAAATACAAAGAACTGTAAGAAATTACTATGAAGAACTGTATGCCAAAAAATTTGAAAACCTAGGTGAAATGGACAAATTTCTAGAAAAATATAATCTTCCAAAACTGAATGAAGAAGAAGCAGAAAACCTGAACAGACCAATAACAGTGGATGAAATTGAAGTAGTAATCAAAAAACTCCATACACACAAAAGCCCTGCTGGATAGTTTCACAGGAGAATTCTACAAAGCATTTAAAGAAGAACTAACCCCTATCCTTCACAGACTGTTCCTAAAAATCCAAAATAATGAATGACTCCCAAACTATTATTATCAAGCCAATATCATCCTAATCCCAAAACCAGATAAAGACACAACAAAGAAAGAAAACTTCGGACCAATATCTCTGATGTACCTAGATGCTAAAATCCTCTACAAAATTTTGGCAAACCGCATCCAACAATGTATTAAAAAGATCATACACAATGACCATGTGGGAATCATCCCAGGGATGCAAGGATGGCTCAACATTCATAAATCAGTAAATGTAATACACCACATAAACAAAAGCAAAGATAAAAAACACATGATCATATTAATAGATGCAGAAAAATCATTTGATAAGGTACAGCACCCATTTATGATAAAAACACTCAGAACAGAGGGAATAGAGTGAGCATTCCTCAAAATAATAAAGGCCATATATGAGAGATCTACAGCCAACATCATATTCAATGTGCAAAAACTAAAATCTTTTCCACTAAGATCAGGAACAAGACAAGGTTGTCCACTTTCACCACTTCTATTCAATACAGTATTGGAAGACTTAGCCACAGTGATTAGACAAGAAAAGAAAATAAAAGGCATCCAACTCAGAAAGGAGGAAACAAACTATGATTGTTTGAAAATGATATGATAGTGTATATAGAAAATCCTATAGACTCAGCCAAAAAACTGCTTGTCCTAATCAATAAAATTGGGAAGCAATGGGATACAAAGTTAATATCCAGAAATTGAAGGCATTTTTGTATATCAACAATGAAACAGCAGAAGCAGAAATCAAGAAAAAAATCCCATTCAATAGAGCAAAAAGAAAAATAAAAAACCTAGGAATAAACCTTACCAAGGAAGTAAAAGACCTGTATGCAGAAAACTACACAACACTGAAGAAAGAAATCAAGGAAGACACAAACAAATGGAAACACATACCATGTTCATGGATCAGAAGAATTAACATCATTAAAATGTCCACACTACAAAAAGCTATTTACAGATTCAGTGCAATACCTATTAAAGTACCAATGACATATTTCATGGACATAGAACAAACACTTCGAAAATTTATATGGACCCATAAACGACCCCAAATAGCTGCAGCAATCTTGAGAAAGAAGAGCAAAGTAGGAGGGATCACAATACCTGATACCAAACTGTATTATGAGGCCACTGTACTGTGGCCTCAAATACTCAAAACAGCCTGGTACTGGCATAAAAACAGGCACATGGACCAGTGGAACAGAACAAAGAGCCCAGAAATAAACCCAAGTCTCTATAGTCAATTAATATTCAACAAAGGGGGCAGTAACATAAAATGGAGTGAAAATAGCCTCTTCAACAAATGATGTTGGGAGAGCTGGACAGCTACGTGCAAAAAAATGAAACTCGAGCATCAACTTACACCACACACAAAAATAAATTCAAGGTGGAAAGAGGATTTAAATATAAGCCATGATAAAATTAAAGTCCTGAAGGAAATCATAGGCAGAAAAATCTCAGATATTTCATGCAGCAACATTTTTACTGATATGTCCCCTAAAGCAAGGGGCATAAAGGAAATAATAAACAAATGGGATCTCATCAAAATAAAAAGCTTCTGCACGTCTAAAGAAAACAGTATTAAAATAAAAAGAGAACCAACTATATGGGAAAACATATTTGCTATTGATACCTCAGACAAGGGTTTAATCTCCAAAATATATAAAGAACTTACACACTCCACTCTAAGAAGACAAGCAACTGAATTAACAAATGGCAAAAGACTTGAACAGATACTTCTCCAAGGAAGATATACAGAGGATCCAGAGATGCATGAAAAGATGCTTAGTATTGCTAGCTATCAGAGAGATGCAAATTAAAACCACAATGAGGTACCACTTCACACTGGTCAGAATGGCCTTCATAAACAAAGCAACAAATTACAATTGTTGGCGAGGATGTGGAGAAAAGGGGACCGTAGTGTATTGTTGGTGGGATTGCAGACTGATACAACCACTATGGAAAATACTATGGAATTTTTCTCAGAAAACCAAAAAAGGGTCTGCCTTTTGCCCCAGCAACTCCACTACTATGATTATATCCTAAGAACCCTGAAACACCAATCCAAAAGAACCTATGCACCCCTATGTTCATAGCAGCCCAATTTACAATAGACAATTTCTGGAAACAACCTAGGTATCCATTAGTAAATGAATGGATCAAAAAATTGTGGTATATTTGCACAATGGAATTCTATGAAGCAGAAAGAAAGAAGGAGCTCCTACCCTTTGTGACAGCATGGATGGAACCGTAAAGCATTATGCTAAACAAAATAAGGCAGGAAGTGAAAAACAAGTACCATATGATCTCACCTTTAACAGGAACCTAATCAACAGAACAAACAAGCAAGCATAATATAACCAAATACACTGAAACAGAGAACAGGCTGACAGTGACCAGAGCGGAGAGGAAAGGGAATTTCACGGGGAAAGGGGAAGGGTTTACAGGAACAAGTATGTAGGACACATGGAGAAAAACTAGCGGGGGGGCGGGGGTGGAAATGGGAGGGAGGTGGGAAGGACTGGGGGGTGAGCTGGGATGGGAGGAAAAGATAGAAAACTGTACTTGACCAACAATTTAAATTAAAAAAATAATAAATTTTAAAAAAGTGTTGCAGTACTACTACATGTTTAGGAACTGAGGATACAAAATGTTAACAAAGTATTTTAAAAATTAACTTACCCCTGACTATGTTCAGAAAACTTGGTCAACACAGTATGGTTTGCTTTGTTCCTCTATTAGTTTTTTTTTTTTTTTTTCATTTGCTTTTAACATTCATCAATTTTAAAATACCTTAGGAATCAGAGGTTGAATTTCCAATTTATTTATCTTCTACTGTTCTTGGTACACATTTGGTAAATGACACTGACCAAGTGACTGGAAATTATGTCCATTTTGATACATAGGAATTTACATAAAACTAGGTTGCCTAAGTATGAGGAAAGGGTAGCTACAATTTTTGAAATATGATGCATGTATACAGTATTTTTCTTTTTTTTTTCACATTCCTTTATTGTTGTTCAAGTACAGTTGTCTCCATTTACCCACCACTCCCCCTACCCGAGCCATCCCCACTTCCCACCTTGATCCTAACCCCCTTTGGTTTTGTCCATGTGTCTTTATACATGTTCCTGAAAACCCTTCCCCCTTTACCCCCCATTACCCCCTTCAACCTCCCCTCTGTTTACTGTGAGTTTGCATTATTTTTAAACAGACATATGAGACTTGAATTTAAAAAAAAAAATATTCTCTTATACAAAAAAGTGAGTAATCATAGTTTTTGGACACTTGCTTTATTCACCTCATCACCTTTCATATTTACTAAAACATTCGTTAGCAGACTCAGACTTCATGTCATCTTCATCCTGGATAGTTAAATAGTTACCCCTGAAACCTATGGGTATTACATTACATACTATAATTATTAATAAAATTAGCAGTATGTTTTGGTTATCTAAACCCAATCCATATTCAAATACCTATGTTATTGGGGAAAATGTATTACCATTTCAGTAGGTAAAAATCAAGTCCAAAAGGTCACCACTGCATGAGGTTATTATATTTTTTATCCTATTTAATTTGTGGTTGTTTTTTCCTCCTTTCATCTCATATGAAGCTTAAACCATGTGGTATTGTCTGCCTAGATCAGTGCTGAGAAAGGTTCTGAGGCCAAGCTCAATTTCATAAAAAAAAAAAAAAAAAAAAAAAAGAAAAGAAAAGAAAAGAAAGATTAAAAACCATGTCTGATGTATGTCACCGAAATGTTCAAATAGTACAACATGTAACCTTAAGTTAAATATTATTAGAAGAAACAGAACTACCTACCTGAGTTCCTTTATTTGGACAACAGAAGAATTGACTTCACTGACTGTACCTGGACCCTGATGTCCTCTGCAGTAAGAAACAGGTATTTCTGAGAATAGTCCTGGATGACTCAGTGCTATATTTATTGGGAGAAAGTACATGAGGACATTGTTCACACATTCATGAAATATGTAGCCTCCACAAAAACCCAAGGTGAAATGTCTCTGTCATCTTATTGCCAGGAGTCACTGGGCTTATATTGAGCAATTAAGTTGATTACAGAAATCCTGTGAATGTTGATAAAGCCTCCTTTTAATAATTTTTCCTGTTAGAAATTTTAGAGACAATTGTTTTCTAATGTTAGCAAAAATACTAGGAGAGTTTGCAGGTTTGTTTTTGTCTTAAAACTTGATTCCTGGCTTTATTTTTCTATTTCTGATTCTTATTTGGTCTTCATCTTTCATTCCTTTCATTTCTCATGCTTTCAATTTTTATTTCATCTCTCTGTGTTTGTGTGTGTATATGACCTTAATTTTTCCTGGAAGAAGGCAAGGTTTCATAAATAAATTTAAAATGATTAAGCATTTTAGTGCCAGCATTTATAGCACAGCACAGGTTTTTATAATTCATATGGAAAAAATTTGAGTACATACTTATTATATTTCAGGCAGTATTCAAAATGTTGGGGAACTGTCAGTGAACAAGAAAAACAAAAATCCTTTAAAGGTGACAGCAATTTAGAGATAGTATTAGAAGAAATAAAATAAACTTTTTTAGATCAACTTTTTGTATATAATTGGCTTTATTTTTATTCTATAACAAGAATTGTCCAACTTGATAAAAGTAAATATGTATGACTATGTTTATTGGTCCAGAAAAATTAAAACACTAGAAAACAAAGAAGTTACTTTGTGCAAAAATTTGTTGTTCAAAACAGAGGTTTGTTCATGTAAAATTATGTCCATATTAAGAAAATATTTTTGTTAGAGGAATTATTAAAAGTAAAAAAGATTATTATCATGAGTATGAAAGTCTCTATATCTTTTCTGGTTTTCTTAGTGAATCATTCATTTTTTAAAATGTATTGTTCAATTACAGTTGTTCGCATTTTTCCCCTATTACTCTCCCCTGCCCTACCCACCCCCACCTCCCACATTCAATCCTCCTCGCTATTGGCTTTGTCCATGGGTCCTTTACACAGATTCCGTGACTTGACCCTCCCCTTTTATCCCTTGTTAACCCCCTCCACCCTCCCCTCTGGTCACTGTCAATTTGTTGTTTATTTCCAACTCTCTGATTCTATTTTGCTCACTTGTTTTGTTGATTAGGTTCCCCTGATAGGTGGGAACACATGGTATTTGTCTTTCACTGCCTGGCTCATTTCACTTAACATAATACTCTCCAGTTCCATCCATGATGTGGCAAAATGTAGGAACTTTTTTTTTTCTTTCTGCTGCATGGTATTCCATTGTGTAAATGGACCATAGTTTTTTGAT
Organism: Glossophaga mutica; assembly: GCA_039655065.1. Lineage (NCBI taxonomy): Eukaryota > Metazoa > Chordata > Mammalia > Chiroptera > Phyllostomidae > Glossophaga > Glossophaga mutica. The sequence continues at coordinate 77,099,280 of CM077309.1, read as the reverse complement.
CCATTCTTTTACTGTTGGGCACTTAGGCTGTTTCCAAACCTGGCAATTCCACTGCTGGGATTGTACCTAAGAATCCTGAAACACCTATTCAAAGAACCTAGGCACCCCAGTGTTCACAGCAACATTATTTATAAATAATATTGAATTGCTCTTAACACAAGTTTTGATATAATGCTGCATTTAAGAATGTAACCACTGTGTTTATTTGGGTCCTCTCTCTTTTTTTCTTGATGAGCCTGCTTAAAGGCTTGTCGATTTTGTTTATCTTTTCAAAGAACCAGCTCCTGGATTCATTAATCCTTAGGATTGTGCTTTTAGTCTCTATGTCATTTAATTATGCTCTGATCTTCGTTGTTTTCTTCCTTCTATTTGCTCTGGGCTGTCTTTGTTGTTGTTCCAGGAGTTCTTGTAGGCATAGGGTTAGGTTGTTTGTTTAATGTTGCTATCTTTTTTAGGTAGGCCTGTATTGCTATAACCTTTCCTCTCAGGACTGCCTTTGCTGTGTCCCATACGTTTTGGATTGTTGTGAGTTCATTTTCATTTGTTTCAAGAAACTTTTTGATTTCTTCCTTAATTTCATTCTTGACCTATTCATTGTTTAATAGCATGCTATTCAATCTCCATGATTTTGACTCTTTTGGGTTTTTTCCCTTGGGGTTGGTTTCTAGTTTCAGGCCCTTGTGAACAAAGAAAATGCTTGGTATGATTTTAATTTTTTTGAATTTGTTGAGGCTTGTTTTGTGTCCTATCATGTGATCTATCTTTGAAAATGTTCCATGTGCATTTGAAAAGAATGTGTATTTAGCTTCTTTGGGATTAAAGGCTCTCTCTATATATGAGTTAAGTCCATTTCATCCAGGGTGGCAGAAAGAAAGAAGGAGCTCTTATCCTTCTTGACAACATGGAAGGAACTGGAAAGCATTATGCTAAGTGAAATAAGTCAGGCAGTGAATGGCAAATACCATATGATCTCACCTTTAACAGAAATCTAATCAACAAAACAAACAAACAAGCAAAATATAAAAAAAAAGACACTGAAATTGAGACCAGGCTGACAATTACCAGAGGGGAGAGGGGAGGAAATTTCAGGGGGAGGGGGAAGGGTTTGAAGGAACTAGTATAAAGGACACATGGACAATAACAAGGGTGGGTAGAGATTGGAGGAAGAGGGGAGGTCTGGGGAGGTGGGCTGGGCTGGGCATAAAGGGCAGAAAACTGTACTTGAACAACAATTAAAATTTAAAAAAATTCAAATAAAATAAGTCCTAAATTAGAAAAAAAATGTATCCATGATATATCACATTTTGATGAAAGATCTATTTGTATGAAATATAATTGACACCTTGAGGGCATTGTTTTTCAATATAAAAATATTTACAAAAAAATAAAGGGCTAAAATATTCTACTTGCTAATATTTTTTTTCAACCCAATGACTAATCACTGGGATTATCACTCCATTGTATTAGGTATATTTTCATCATTTATCCTGTTAATTTTAAAATAATTTTTATAATAATTTTATATTTACTGAAAAGTTGCAAAGATACTACAGGACATTTTTGTATACCTTTCATTGAATTTCCTCTAATATTAACATCGTACATTTTTTCTAATGGCACATTGTAAAAACTAAGAAATTAACATTGACATTATTATTAACTACACTGCAGACTTTATGCAGATATCCAGTAATATCTTTTGTTTGTTCCATGATCCAGTCACATTCCACTTAGACTTTTTGAACTATTTTGAGGAAGTAGAGGAAGCATTTGAGAGAATGGGATTCATATAGAACAGACCTAGAGTTCAAGTTCTGGTAATGCTGGCATCATGTACAATTTTGGACAAGTATAACTACACTGGGACTTGTTTTCTCCATTTGCAAACCAAATTTATATAGAATGTTACTTCCTGACACATAAGTTCTCAGTACATGTTCAAGTCCTAATGGGGTCTTAAGTTTTCTTTTCACAAACACTTAACTATCAGCTTCTAGCTTGTTATGGAGATTCCTAGCTCATGCAAAGTTTAAAATTTGACAGCATATGCTGAAATGCAGAATAAAGGTGTCAGGGTGATGGAAGTGTGTGTGGTTGTGGCTGCAGTGGCCTGAGAAAATATTCGTGATGGTAGCTTGATAAATTGAGCAAAGCTTTTTAACTGTGCTGTGGAGAGTTTAGTTGGCAATATATCTTTTTGTATAGCTTGAAATTCAGTATGCATGGATGAACTACAAACAAAAGTTGCAAAGTGAAGCACACTGCATAGTCCTATTGTGTTGAATAAAGTCAATGAGTAGTTCTAACATGCAATAGTGATAGTGACTTTCTTGGTGATTCATAATTAAGACATTAGTTCTCTATCTCTTATTGTGTGTTATACTATTTGGGCTAATTTTAGGTAAGTTGATTTCGAATACAACAGAAATTAGTTTTGGTATTTTCTCTACATTATGGCTCCTTAAGTAAATCATAAATAAATTTTTTAATTAACCGGATTTTATTTTTTTTATTTCACACATGCTTGAAGTGTATAAAAGCAAAATAATTAAGAATTTTAAAACTTAGCTTCCTTTTTTTCTAAGATGTTACTTATTTTTAGAGAGACGGGAAGGGAAAGAGAAAGAAAGGGAAACGTGAATGTGTGGTTGTCTCTGCACACCCACTGCTGGCGACCTGGCCAGCAACCCAGGCATATGCCCTGATTGGGAATCAAACAGGATACTCTTTGGTTTGCAGGACCACACTCAATCCACTGAGCTACACCAGCCAGGGCTTAAAACTTAGCTTTCTAAGGTTACCCTGAAATGTTACTTAAAATTAAATAATTTGTTTTTGGTTTCATCTCAAACCCCAAATCACATGAGTTCTAATAGTCTCTGTCCCCTATTTTAAAAATGTCAATGTTTCTTAGGTCACAACTGAATAAGCAAAACTGCATTCTTGTTATTTTATAACTGAAGATTGTGTTATGATGAGATTTGTTCTTTCACACACTTTGTCATTTATCTATTGTAAATTAGAAAGGACTTGTCAAGCAATATCTTTAATAATATGGACTTGAATTATATCATTTTGTTAGAGTAAAAATAAGATAATCATATATGATATGGAGAATCACTTGGTGATGCTAGTAACTTCATGCTCACTACATTCAAAGATTGCTTTGTGTGTCTACTTGAGGGACAATATTGCAGGCAATAGATGGAAGTTGCTACTTTAAGCATGAAATAATAATGGTTGAAGTTAGAGAAGGGATTCATTGTTGGATCTAAGTAACTATTTTATTTATAATTATAATATAATCATTAAATAAGAAACCATTCTTCATTTATCTGCAATATTACTATTATGCTAGCAATTTATTCAAAGACACAGTTACAAGTTGAACCTTGGATTCTGCAGTGAAAATTGTTCTGCATAATGAATTGTAAGTTTGATGCTTTGAAGAAAAATGCATATTTGCCTTCCATAAAACTAATAGTTATTACTTCAACATAGCTACCAATAATAACAAATCCAGTTCCCCTTGTTTAACTGCTTAGTTTTACTTCTTTCCTTTTTTACTTCATCATAATAAATGTCTTTATTTTATGAATATCACCTGTATTTTAATATATACTTGAATTTCATTATATTAGTATATATTTTTGAGTGATTTTTACTAGGTTCACAGAAAATTTTCCCATTTATTCAAAGAGGTCATTGATCCTAACATATTTAATCAGAAAACTGTTATTATGATCAGTCTATTATATATTGGGAATGACAATTAACTAGTGCTTTGGAATAATGAGTAGGTAGACATTAAAACAATGTTGTGAGTGATCACTGCCTAACACATGTCAAGACAAAGAGGGTAGGAACTGGTGAGTGAACTATCTATAAATATTGATTTAGGAAGAAGAAAAAATACTAGCATAAAGTCATAAAGAAACACCTAGTTCATCATCTCTAGACTGGAGAAGGTAGATGATTCATGTATTCTTCTTTATATTTTTGAATTGTTAAAATTTTTCAATGGCTAGTTTGATCAATTCTTGCTTTTGTAAAGAAAATAATAATATTAAAATCATTCTACTTTCAACAGTGATTCGTGATTATATCAGAGATGCTTTAAAAAGATTCATAAAGTTAAGAAATGTATTACATTACTTTAAGAAAGGCTCTTCTGTAATAGAAGATTTCAATAGTCTATGTTTCTTTTTTCTCCACAATAATAGCAACAGAAAAAAGAAACTTTTCTATGGAAATCAGTGCTACTATTATTTCTTCATCCATTACTGTATCTGGTATATTTTCATCAGTACTTTACCAGCTGCTGTGGGTCCAATGGTTAATAAAACAAATCCCTTAGTCCTCAACTTGTTCATAATATGAAAGTAAAGGATTATGGCAGAATATATAAGGTATTAAAAGATATAACTACAATAAAATGTAACATACAAATATTAGTTGGTATGTTATAGCTTGTTAATATATAAATACAAGAAACAAAGGATACAACAGACTCTTCAAACTAATTCACACACAGTCTACTGTAGGCAAAATGATAGAGTCAGAATTCTCTGAATTGACCAAGATGTGATTAAATTTTTTAAGGCAATATATGTGTTATTATTAAGAAGCAAATAGGAAAAGCAGAATTTGACTGTAGGTTGTTCATATACTTATCTGGAGAGTGCAGGAAATGAAATGGAAGATTAGATCTGAACGCAAGTTGCTTTCTTATTGTGGTTCAAGTACAGTAGTCTCCATTTTCACCCCACCATGCTTCCCCACCCCACCCATCCTCACCTCCCACCCTTGAACCTACCCCCTTTGGCTTTGTCCATGTGTCCATCATACATGTTCCTTGATGGCCCTCCCCCTATTATTCCCTATTAACTTTCTTCCCCCTTCTCTCTGGTTACTGTCAGTTTGTTATTTGTTCAGTGTTTCTGGTTGTATTTTCCTTGCTTGTTTGTTTTGTTGATTAGGTTCCACTTATAAGTGAGATCATATGGCATTTGTCTTTTACCTCCTGGCTTATTTCACTTAACATAATACTCTCTATTTCCATCCATGTTGTCGTGAAGGGCAAAAGCTCCTTTCTTTCTGCTGCATACTATTCCATTGCATAAATGTACCACAGTTTTTTTGATCCACTCATTTAATGATGGACACTTAGATTGCTGATGGGAATTTTCTAGGTCTGAAATCTTCCCTGACCAGTTCAAACCATCCTTGTCCCATGTTACTTGCACTTCCACCATGTGTTCCTGTTATATTTTGTAAACACAGCATTGTATTGATGTGCTTGGGCAGGGACTCTCTCTCCTTGGCAAGGTCATGCTGCATCTCCACTTTGCAACACAGGACCTAACATGGTGTAAGCACTAAATAAATATGCAACTGAGACTGATCAGTGATGCTCCACATATACTGTGATTCCACTAGGTCTAAGAATCAACCACATACCTAGCCATCTTTACTTTGAATCTGACACCATTCAGACAGACATTATTAAAGTATATTTTCCTATTGGAATTCCTTCAAGTATAAAGTAGAATGTGAAAACTATATAATCTGCTGATCAAATTTATCTATTAAAGTATTTATATTGAAATAGTTTATCCCTCAAGCACTTCTGAATTTAGTTCATGTAAAGCAGATTGTAAGAGACCAAACATCTTGCAAGGACTAGATCTTGTTTTGAATCTGTGAAGTCAAAACCAGATCCAGAAATGTTCTAGTGAAAAGATTGTCACTCCTGAGAGCCCTGATTTTGATGCTACCTCTATCACATCTATTGCTTTTTTAGATAAATATCTATTTTGAGAACCTGAAGACAGCTATCAAAACTCTCCTTGGGGGAAAAAAGTGTGCCTGAACATATGCACATATGTACATTTAAATGTGTATGTTTGAAAGGGTTTTACAAATTTTCTAATTGTAATCTACTGTAATCTTTTCATGAAATATCTTAAAAATGTTATCAGAATAAGACTATTTTTTAATTGATAAGTTTCTCTTCCAAAACTGTAATGCCACAGTACTGTAGAACACAATGCAAGTGTGAGGTTTGGAAGTTATCTTTCATGTTAAAAAACAAAGCAAGTCAATGTGAATAATCAAAAATGGACATTTTTCATTTGCAAATTCTCCTCTTGCCAACAGTCAATACCACCTTCAATCTTAATTCAGCTAAAAACAGAATTTATAGGTTTTATTTATTAATACAGGCTGCATAAATTAGCCTAGGAAGTAAATAATTTAAGTTTGACGAATGTGAAATTTATTAATTTGAGCAGAGACAGCTGCTATGGGATGAATATATAAGCTGATGTCCTCACCCCCAGCCTCAGAATGTGACTGAATGCAGAGAGAAGGCTTTTAAAAGGAAAATGAGGTCCCAGGAGTGAGCCCTAATGCAAAGTGACTGGTGTCCTATTTATAAGAACAGAAAAGTTTAATGTACAGAAACATGGAGGAAAGATCGTGTAAGGACATAGGAAGAAGGTGACCATCTACAAGCCAAACAGAGAGGCCTTAGAAGGAAACCAACACTTGATGAGGGACTTTTGGCTTCTACAGAGATAAAGAAATAAATTCCTATTGTTTAAGCCACCCAGCCTGTGGTTTTTTGTTATGGCAGAGCTAGCAGAGTCACATAATGCCTTTCATTTTCCAGTGAATAACCTACTAAGGAAATGGTCATTACAAATATTAATGAAGGGCCATTCCATTACAATCTATCCCTTTGGAACTTTTATGAATCAGCCTAGTATGTGCTTTCTTTGGTGAAATGGTTACTAATTATAAATGATGTTAAATTTCACTCCCAAAAGACAGTGGAGCTCCTCCTGTAAGAATCAGAAGAACATGATGGACCTTTCCTGTACTATGGGGAGTTTCTTTACCGCAGCTGGATTTCCTTGGGATACAATGCCAGAAACACACTGAGAAATACAAAAGGAGGGTTTTTTTTTTCCCCTGGAGCCCAGGAAATACCTTTCTATGTGCAAAGAAAATTCAAAACATTACCATAGAAATTGACTAGAAAAAAATTGCTAACCTTCTTTAAAGTCTCAAAACCACTTTCTTCATTGTTTTCTTATAGATTTATTCAGACAAATGGGAATATAGAGGACTTTCCAAATTTTCAATTTTTCTTTAAATTTGACACTTCATCTTCTTTTAAATCTGTCTTCTAACTTATTTATGAAGTTGTCTTGAATTTTTTGTATCATTCCCTTTTCCTACATTCTACTCATACTATAGTAAGGTTAGTCTCTCTGATTAATGTTTGTATTCAGAATAATCATTTTTGATTTCCAGGTTGTAATCAAGGAGACTGTACCATTTCTTAATGTCCATCAGCATCACATTTCTCTAACTCTTTATTAGTAACTGCTAAAGGGATTGAAATAGTGATGATTATAGTCTTTCAACAATATTCATCACTTAAGAAAACATTTTCAGGTGCAAGACCTTCTATTTTCTCTAGGCTCTCTTCAAAGACTACATTCCAAAGAGTACTTTTTCAATTTTCCAGATGGGTTAAAAAGTCTACATTTAAAGTTTAAACCATGGATTGATTTAACAAATATTTACTGAATACTGATTTTCACATAAGGTACTGGTTCACTACATTGGGACACAGGAAACTACCCCAGGTTCTTCCCTCAACAGAAGGTACAAACTGGCTACCAGTATTTTAAAATATTGTATAACTTTTAGATTGTGTGCCATATCACTGAAATGTGGGAAATGGCCTTCTTCAGTCATCTAACAGTATTTATAAACATTATGAGCTTTCACGAAGCAGACTTTTTTAGAGTTGTCTTGATTTTCAAAGTATTTAGAGCACAAATATTCTAGTTCATCTATAGTTGCTAGTTATAGAAAATAACTATAGTTTTATATTTTTTCATTAAAAATGAAAATATAATACCTTTCCTGTAGATGTTTATTTGGGATAAATGAACTTATACTTACATGTGCATATGAATGTGAGTATAATCTTTGTGTGTAAGTATTTCTGTTTGTTCACATTCACACACTATATAGATAAATGTTTAGCAACTCACTCTCTAGGAAAAAGCCCTGATATAAGTACTTAATATAATTGATTTCAAGTTATCACCATAACATCTCCCAGTTTGCAAAAATCTCTGGAAATCTAACAATTGGCTTTTGAAACATAGTACAAGCCCAGTCAAACAAACCGCTTAGTTGTGATCCACCACTTAGTGTTTCATTTGTGACACACTACATGTTTGATAAATTGCAGTTTTTGATTCATAACTGAAATGTACATATTTAAATAGAAGGGATACAGTAAAAGTTATCTGCCCTTTCATTTGTTAATTATGGAGACTTTTTATGGCTCTTCCCAACAGGTTGTGGGTGGGGTGCATAGCATCTAAAAATAGTTTCTTCAATAATTAAATATAATATGAAAAGTTAAAAATTCTTAAAGGGTGCAAGGTTGAAAGATAAATATTAAGTAAAAGTTACAGCCAAAAAATAACAGTTTTTTTAGAGTTTTTAGTATTTTTGCGCAGATTTCAGACTTTACCCTGTCATGAGTGCCATGTAAAACAGGTTATGAGGTAGGACCGTTTGATAACTTTGTTAGCACTACAAAGTCCATTGTACATAGTCATATTGCCAGAAGAAGTGTGGACAATTGAGTTTTTGTTTAAGCAGATACAAAATAGCGATGGTAAACTCTCATATAAGAAACAGGTTTAGCTATAGGCAGAGTTGGTTTAAGAAAAACTGACAGGTGAGAAAAAGAAAAGTATATCCTATAACCTAATTATTTTATTTTGGCTCTTGGTTTTCATTAACAGTACATATGAAAAAATTCTAAACCGAAAGAAACAACCATACCCCTTGGAGAAATTTGTATTATCTGTTCAAGATACACTTGTATGTTTATAAAGATGTAAATAATAGGGTCAAGGTGAAGAGGTTTCTGCCAAGAAGGAGTCAATTTGGTTTTCAAGCTGTAAACTTTTTTTGGGCAGTTGCATTAGTAGCAGAGGTTAGAAATTTAAAGTTTTAGCAGATTTACCTAATGCATAGAAATAAAAACAGAAAGGCTGCCAAGGTGAAAAGATAAAAAAAAAAATTGTCCCAAATGAAAGAACAGAACAAAACTTCAGAAAATAACTAAACAAAATGAAGACAAGCAATTACTAGAAGCAGAGTTCAAAACACTGGTAATAAGGATGATCAATGAACTTAGTGAGAACTTCAACAACATGAAAAAGGACATATAAACCATAAAAACCATCAGAAATTAAGGATAAACTAATAGAAATGCAAAATAATTTACAGGGAATAAACAGCACTGTTGGTGAAGCTAAGGATAAAACCAGTGAATTGGAATATAAGGAAGCAAAAACCACTCAATCAGAACAGCAAAAAGAAAAAAGAATAAAAAAAAATGAGGCTAGTAAAGAGCCCATGGGACAACCTCAAGCATACCAACATTTGCATTGTAGGGATACTAGAAGAGAGAGCAAGAAATTGAAAACTTAATGAAAAAATAATGATAAAACTTTCCTATCCTTGTGAAAGAAATAGTCATACAAGTCCAGGAAATGTAGAAAGTGGCAAGAAAAGATTAACCTAAAAAGGTCCGCACCAAAACACATCATAATTAAATGCAAGAGGTTAAAGAGAAAGAGAGAAATTGAAAAGCAACAAGAGAAAAACAGTTAGCTACCTGTAAGGGAGTTCCCATAAACTGTCAGATAATTTATCAATAGAAATATTGCAGGCCAGAAGGAATTGGCAAGAAACATTCAAAGTGAAGAAAAGCAAGGACCTACAACCAAGATTAGTCTATCTGGTAAAGCTATTATTTAGAATCAAAGGACATATAAAAAGCTTCTCAGAGAAGAAAAAGTTAAAGGCATTCATTACAACTAAACCAGTATTACATGAAATGTTAGGGAGTTTTCTTTAAGAAGAAGGAGTTAAAATGTGAAAAATAAAATGGCAATAAATATATATCTACTAATAATTGAATCTAAAAACAAAATTAACAAACAAAGAGAACAGAAACAGACTTATAGATGCACATAACATTTTGATCGTTGCCAGATGGGAGGGATGTTGAGGGGTTGGGTGAAAGAGGTGAAGGGAATGAAAAGTACAGATTGCTTGTTACAGAATAGTCATGAGGATGAAAAGTACAGCATAAGGAATATAGTCAATAATATTCTAGTTCTGGTCAGTGTGGCTCAGTTAGTTGGAGAGTCATCCCATTATCCAAGTGTTGTGGATTCAGTTCCAACTCAGGGCACATACCTAAATTGCAGGTCCAATCCTCCATCCAGTAACATACAATGCCAGGTCCAGGCACATATGGGAGGCAACAAACCAATGTTTTGCTTTCAATCAACGTTTCTCTCTCTCCCTTTCTCTCTCTTTACAAGTAATGAAAACAAATGTTCTTGGGTGAGGCTAAAAAATAATCACAATATTCTAATAACTATGTATGGTATCAGATGGGTGTGAGATATTCTAGGATGATAACATAATAAGTTATATAATGTCTAATCATGTGAATGTACATCCAAAACTAATATAATATTGTATGTCAAAATTTAACTGAAACATAAAAATGTTTAAAATAAACAAATAAAAAGTTTTACCTTATGTGGGAAAAAATCAAATCTGAATTGTGCACTGTTGTATCCTGATCGCGAGACAAATGACCAAGTCGGAGACAGGTGAAAATGAGGATGGGATTTATTAACCTGCGCAGAGGCAAGCTTCCGACTGCCTAAGCAAGAGATACAAATGGGAGTTCTGCCCTGCACTTGTAGTGAGCTCCTTTCATGCATGATTAGCAAGCAAGCAGTTTACAGAAGCGGAAGTTGCGGTTATTGCTAGGGTACACAAGGGTCCTATGACTTCTATGAATGGGTCTTTTGTTTGGAGATCTGACAGTCTTAATTACTCATAAAGTGGCCTTCTGCATTAATTACTCATAAAACTGGCCTTCTACATTCCCCCATTTGCTTTTGGTATTATTTGAGTCAAATCCTTGACTCATCATCTCTCGGTATTATGGCATACGGTTGGGATAATACCATAAGTTTGACTGTGTTTACCCTGTCTTTTATAAAAGATACTAGCTTATTCAGTAGAATAGGCCCACAGGTCAGGCCTATGAATAACAGCAATAAGGGTCCTCTTATGGAAGAGATAAGAGTGGTCAACCACGGGGACATCTTAAATACCCCTGAATACCAGCTACTTTCTTCTCCTTTCTCCCTTTCCCAAAGTCTATGGGTAAGGGTTTTTATGCTGTATCATATTATTCCTGAATGGTTAGCATAAAAACAGCAATTTCCCCTAAAGCTGAACAAACTCCTCCTTGTTCCTTTATTCCTTCTTATTTTCCTACACAATCCTATACTTTCCTTCACTTCACTTTCTTAATTCCTTCTTACTTTTCTCCTGTTTGGAATTAAGCATGCTAGCAGCTTCTCACAAACATGGAAGCTGCTGTTCCTTATCTCAGAGATGACCTGGCTGGAAATCCCTTTTGAGACTGCTGCATGCCCACCGGGCTTCCCAGGTGCTGGTGTAAACCATAAGGCCTGATTCGTTCCCCCGGAATTACAATTATTAGTACTCTGACCCCCATAGTCTCTGAGTAATGGCCCCTCAAGCAGGTAGTTTCTTCAGGAGACAGGTGAGTCACAGAACCTGTCTTCGAAGAATTTGGAAAAATCAATGGTTAAGGTTATAGCAGAATTATCCCAGGTATAGTTAGAAGCAATAACAGTTCCATCCGTTGTTCTTATCAGAACCCATTCTTGCCTGCTTAGGGCCTGACTTGTGGCAATGCAGATTAGCAATAGACCTAGTTGGTAGTGAAAGTCACTTCGAGTGGCTGGTCTGGATGCTGCTTTACCCTCCATCTTTTCCTGCTGTGGTCCTGATCCGAGTCAGCGGGCTTGAGGTGTGAATTATGGATCCAGTAGGGTTTTTCTGCTACTTTCACTGCAGTGGGGGTGCTTAGTATTAACTGAAATGGTCCTTCCCACCTGGTTTCAAGGTTCTTTCTTCTGTGTCTTAGTGTCCATACCAACTGTCCTGGCTCATATGCTGCTTGGGATATAGAGGCTGCTGGCTGTTCCGACTGTCGTTGCCTGAGTGCTAGAGCTTCTTTCCTGATGTGCTGTAATACCTGTAAGGACTCAAGAAAATGGTTGTTAGATATAGACAAAGCTTCAGTGGTAAGTTTTGGGATTAGTGGCACGGGATGTTCATATATGAGCTCATATGGGGTCCATCAGTTTAGATAAGGGGTACACCTTATCCTTAATAGGGCAAAAGGGAGGAGCTCTACCCAGTTCTCGCTGGTCTCCTCTTGGAGTTTAATAATGGTTTCTTTATAGTCCTGTTCATTCTTTCTACTTGTCCTGAACTCTGAGGTCTATAAATACAGTGTAATTTCCAATTGATCCCTAACCTATTTGCTAACTCCTGGGAAATTTTTGAAATGAAAGCTGGTCCATTGTCGGAACCGAGGGCAAGAGGTTGCCCGTATCTCGGAATTATTTCTCTTAATAGTATTTTACATACTGTTGAGGCAGTTTCTCCCTTAGTTGGGAAGGCCTCTACCCATCCAGAGTATGTATCTACTAATACTAATAGGTACTTATGTCCAAATTTCCCAGGAGGCATTTCAGTGAAATCAACTTCCCATAATTCACCCAGGACTTGTCCCCAATACCTTACCTGAAGAGGGAAACTTCTGACTGGGGAATTTACCTTTGCACATATTTTACATCTTGATACTATCGATGTTACTAGTTCTCTTAACCTTGGGGCATAATAATATTTCCTAACTAATAACTCTAGCTTATTCTGTCCTAGATTGTTGTGGACCGTTCAGCCTGGTTTCAGGAGTTGTAACCCTCACCCCATGGTGGGCTGTGTAAGAGCCCTAGGGACCCACTTCATCTGGGTCTGTTCTGTCACAAGGACGTGAGCTACTAAGGAGACAAAGCTTATCTCCCTGGCAGGAGCACCGCTTCTGCCTCATCCATCTCTGGCCCCAATGCTTGGTTGGCAGTCAATGACGGGTAAAACTCCTCATGGGAGGGGCAACCTAAGCCAGACACAACTACTTGGGAGGCCTCATGGAAGGACTCAGGGGGCGCTGCAGCAAAGGGGGTGATGGACCCTCACCCTCCTGGCTATTCTGACATAGCCCGAGTCCTCATTTCTGTCCGGGAGATGTCTCCTGCTTCCTAATAGGCTTAAAGCCTGAAACTGTGGGGGCGAGTGGTGTAGCCCTGTACCGGCCAGGACGGCTCCCTGGGTGATCGGGCATAAGAAAGAATTCCTAAAGTTTTGTGAAACCTGCTTTGCTAAGAGTGCTCTCCCTTAGGTGATAAGTGTCCCAGGAGGAAATGAGTATGTCTTCCAAAGTTTGGCAACCCCCTTTCCTGACAAACACTGGCTCAGATTAAGCCCTCAGATTTCTTTGACATGTTAAACCTGTATTCCGGTGTATTGGAACCCAATAAAAGCCTAGTGAGAAAGGGGTTCTGGGTCATTCTCCTCTGAGAGTTTGACCCCTTTCCTCCCCAAGCAGTCATGTCTTGGTAGTTTTTATTTTCATCCGTGACGAATGGGGAGTTCTACGGGTGGAGCCCCCTGCACTAGATGGGTGTTTTCATGTAGTTCCCTAACTATTTGTCTAGATACTCCCTGTGGTAGATAGAGTCTGTGATCTGGTAGTATAATTCATCCTTCTTCATTCTGCTTTCCACCAAATTCTAGCCCTTCATGTTTTTCTTCTTTAGTATAGAATGGTATTGCCAGTAGCTCAGGATGTGGTAACAGTGGCAGGAGAGTCGTAGGTTCTAGTTGGGCGGTGGTTCTTGCCACAGCATCGGCTAGTTGGTTTCCTCTTATGACGGGGCTGTCTCCTTTCTGATGCCCTTTACAATGAATAATTGCTACTTTCTTTGGTAACCATATGGCATCTAGCAAGGCTAAAATCTCTTCTTTATTCTTGATCTCCTTTCCCCCTGCTGTTAAAAGTCCTCTTTCTCTATAGAGTGCCCCATGGACATGTGCAGTTGCAAAAGCATATCTGCTATCAGTGTAAATGTTCACTATCTTTTGTTCAGCTATTCTGAGGGCCTGGATGAGTCCTACTAGTTCTGCTCTTTGTGCGGATGTTCCACGTGGTAGAGCTGCTTGCCATATAATTTCAGTTTCTGAGGTTACTGCAGCTCCTACATATCGCTGTCCTTCCTTGACATAGCTGCTACCATCGGAAAACAAGTTCAATCCGGCTTGCTCATAAGCCTCATCCTTTAAGCCTGGCCTGACCCCAGCAATATGTTCTAGTATATATATATATATATATACTTTTCCATTTTTTAATTTTATTTTTAATCAGTATTTTTTAACTGTTGATATTGTACAGTTTTCTGTCTTTTACCCCGCCCCAGCCCACCACCCCAGCCCTCCCCACCTTCCTCCCATTTCCACCCCCCATAGTTTTTGTCCATGAGTCCTTTATACTTGTCGCTCTAAACCGTTCACCTTTTCCCCTGCAATTCATTCCCCTCCCCCTCTGGTCACTGTCAGACTGTTCTCAAATTCAGTGTCTTTGTTTATATTATGCTTGTTTCTTTGTTTTTGACAGTCATGAACAATGGTGGGGTCAGGAGCTGGTAACATGGTGGCTGGATTTAAGGCAACAGTTTTCAAAAACTGTACTGCTGGTGGGTTCAGGAGCTGTATCTGATATTGCGTCAACCAGGCGTTAGAGAGCCAACGGTCTGGTGGCGACTTCAGAATCCTTTCAATATGGTGCTCTCCGATCACTTGCGCATTCTGCCCTAAGGTCAGCTCACTGGCCTCCTTAACCAGTAGGGCAGTTGCTGCTAAGGCCCTGAGACATGCCGGCCATCCAGCTGCCATGGGATCTAATTTCTTGGACAGGTAGGCTACAGGCCTTCTCCAGGGTCCCAGGGTCTGGCTCAGTACTCCTTTTGCAATGCCAGTCTTTTCTGCTACAAATAGCTGAAAAGGCTCAGACATGTTGGGTAAGGCTAATGCTGGTGCAGATACCAATGCTTCCTTGAAAGCCTGGAATGCCTTTTCTTCTGCTTCTGTCCATTGGAAGTTCCCCTCTTTCCCTCTGGTCAGGACATGGAGGGGCTTGGCTAGCTCAGCAAATCCCATTATCCAAATTCTGCAGTATCCCACTGCCCCTAAAAATTCACGCACTTGTCTCTTGGTGGTGGGTGTAGGGATTTGCAGTATGGTCTGGATTCTCTGGGAGGAAAGGGCCCTCTTACCTTGTTGTAACACGTAGCCAAGGTAACTCACGGTCTGCACAGCAATCTGGGCCTTCTTTGCAGATACTCCATACCCCATCAGCTCCAGGTCCCTTAGGAGGTCTACGGTGGCTGCCAAGCATTCCTCTTCTGTTTGGGCTGCCAACAGTAGGTCATCTACATACTGTAGGAGCACTACGGTGGGGTGAAAAGTGCGGAAAGCCTGTAAATCCTTACCCGGTGCTTCATTAAACAAGGTTGGAGAGTTCTTGAAGCCTTGTGGCAGTCGAGTCCGTGTAAATTGTCCTATTAGTCCATTCTCTGGATCATTCCACTCAAAGGTAAATATCTCTTGGCTTGCTCGTGCCAAAGGGATAGTGAAGAAGGCGTCTTTCAAATCCAGTACTGAGTAGTAGCTCTGTGTTGGGGGCAAAGAACTTAACAAGGTATATGGGTTAGGCACCGTTGGGTGGATGGTTTCTATCCTGGCATTGACCTCTTGCAAGTCCTGTACTGGGCAATAATCGTCCGTCCCAGGTTTCTGCATTAGGAGTAAGGGCGTGTTCCACACTGACTGGCACGGCCTCAGTATTCCCGCCTGCAGCAATCGCTGAAGGTGTCTGGCGATACCTTGCCTCGCCCTTGCTGGCACAGGGTACTGCCGCACCCTGATAGGGGTGGCAATACTGGCAAGCTGGACCAAAACAGGGGGTTGATGTGAGGCCAATCCGGGAGGGTTGGTCTCTGCTCATACTCCTGGCACCTGCTCTTGGACTTCAGTTATTCTACCCTGCTCCCGGCAGTTATCTTCCGTTACCAGAGACACTAAGTACTCCTCTGATATGGGTACCATTACACTGAGATTTATCACGGCCTCTTGACCCGGTTCCCCTTGAGGTCTGGCGTCTCCCCTGAAGGTAATGGTGGCCTGGAGTTTCTGGAGTAGGTCTCTGCCCATTAGTGGATAAGGGCAATCAGGAATTACTAGGAAGGAATGAGTAATTGTTCCTTTTCCTAGATCCATAATCCTTGCCGTTGTCCAGGGGTAGGCCTGCGGCTTCCCTGTGGCCCCCACTATCTTTGTAGTTGCTTTTTGCATGTGCCCTTGAGGCTGTTTTAGTACGAAGTGGTTCCCGTGTCTACGAGAAAGTCTACAGGCTTTCCTTCAATCTCAAGGGTTACCATGGGCTCTTGGGAGCCAACAGAGATGGAGCCCTGGCCCCATCAGTCTAAAGTTTGTAACAGGACCTCCATTCCCTTTCCTTGGCGTCTTTGGGTCCCAATTAGTTTGGGGCACTCGTTTTTCCAATGTCCTTTTTCCTTGCAATAGGCGCATTGATCCTTTTCGACTCTTCCTTTCTTTCCTTTGCTACCTCTTCCCTTATTGTCCTGACCTTTCCCTTTCTGGGGGCGGGGGGGGGGGGGTTTCCAGGCTGCAATCAGAATCTTGGCTACTTCCTTTGCTCTCCCTATCTCCCGGTCATCCTCGTTTACATAAACCTTTTGGGCTATCTCTAATAGCTTGCTCCTATTTTCCCCTTCAAATCCTTCTATTTTCTGTAATTTTCTTCTTATGTCTGCAGCTGATTGTGTCACAAATGATATAGTTACTAGCCGCCAGTTTTCATCAGCTTCGGGGTCTAGGGGAGTATATATTCTGTATGCCTCTACCAACGTCTCTAAGAAGGCCACTGGTGACTCATCTTTTCCCTGAATTTCCTCCCCTATCTTTCCGAAGTTTGTGGGTTTTCTAGCTGCTGCCTTTAGCCCTTATAATAGAGCCCGGTGGTACTGCAAGAGCACCTCTCTTCCCTCTGGGGTGTTAGCATTCCAGTTTGGGGGTTGTGAGGGGAGAATGTCTTCTAGCTCCTGCCTAGCTGCAGGAGAATTTCCCTCTTCCCCTAGTACAGCCTTGGCTGCTTCTCTTAAGATTCTTTCCCTCTCTTCGGAGGTAAATAATGTATACATTATTTGTTGGCAATCATCCCAGGTTGGCTGATGAGTTCTAAATATTGTTTCAAGTAGAGCAATTAGCCCTCGTGGTTTTTCAGAAAATGGGGTATTTTGGTGTTTCCAATTATACAAATCGCTGGTGGAAAACAGCACATATATTAGCCGTGAGGGAGTCCCAGAAGGAGCATCAGGTGCAGGAGCAACCTCTCGCAAGGGCATTATGGCTGCTCCCTCTCCCGTCGATGCCTGTTCCTGCCTGTATCTGGTCCCCCCTGGAGTATGAGGTGGATTGGCATAGGAATCCTTGCCTTCCGGCTGGGTGGAATGGGGTTCTTCCCTCCAAGGGTAAGGAGGTGGGGAATTCAAAGGATCCAAGGGGTCTTCGATTGCCTCTGGTAACACCGGATATAAGCTGGGGTTTTTCCGGTCTGAGGGTGCAGTGGGCATCTGCAGTCTTCTGTCTCGCCCTCTTCCTGTGGCTAACAGAATGGCCCTTCTGCTTCCTGTTCTCTGTCTTAGGCACCTCTGCACATAACCTGGCTTGTCCATTGCTATATCTATCCACACATCTATATAGACCATCTGGTCTGGGTGAGGTACTCTACACACTACCGATCTTACAGCAAATAATACCGGTATGTCAAAAGTTCCCTCAGTTGGCCACCCCACCTCAAACGTAGGCCACTCCTATTTGGACAAGGTTCTTAAGATTTCTGGATTTACCTCATAACTACCATAGCCGCGGCACAGCACTGGAAGTCAGAAAAATTATTCATTAGACATTCTAGAGGAGTATATCTGGCCCATTCTTATAAATGTTAGTATCACAAAACAGATGACAGCACTGAGGACAATACACAGAGACACAACAGATGCGTGGGGCACAATGTAATTAGGCATAAGTTACTCAAAACAGACACCAAATCAGAGAGCAGCGTCCTGCTTCTGAATTCCTGGGTAGGTCTCAGGCAGCGTCCCACCTACTACCACAGGACAAGGCTCCTGAGCACTTTCAAAAGAGGATCCTCGTACTTACTCAGTTCGAACTGCCCATCCGGTCTCCAGGAAAACAAACTCCACCAAGGGAGGATATCGCTGGTGCCTCCAAATGTTGTATCCCGATCGCGAGACAAGTGACCAAGTCGGAGACAGGTGAACATGAGGATGGGATTTATTAACCTGCGCAGGGCGAACTCCCGACTGCCTAAGCAGGAGATACAAGTGGGAATGGCACCCTGCACTTGTAGTGAGCTCCTTTTATGCATGATTAGCAAGCAAGCAGTTTACAGAAGCGGAAGTTGCGGTTATCACTAGGGTACACAAGGTTCCTATGACTTCTATGAATGGGTCTTTTGTTTGGAGATCTGACAGTCTTAATTATTCATAAAACTGACCTTTTACATTAATTACTCATAAAACTGGCCTTCTACATGCACCGGGTTGGGATAGGGACTGTGAACACTGCAGGGCAGCAGGGAGAAGATCACGTACTCTCAGGTCTCAGTTCATAGATTCTCTCCTTACAGAATTGTTCCCCAATCTTCCTGGTCAGAAGTGCCCTCATCTATGGACCTATGAACCCTTGCATTTTTTGCTTTCATTGTATTAATTAAACCTCATTAGAATAAATTTTATACCATGTGTCTTATGAATTGGAGTGGATGCCTGGGGAGAAAAGGCTGCCTGTGTGGGAAGTATGGATCAAGATTGTTTCTAGCTGGGAACTGAGAAGGTAGGTCAGTGGGAAATCTTAGCACTCTGCTCTCCTTTCCTTCCCAGGTTCCCCACAGAGTTCACATCTGCTCTCTTGAAGATTTACAGCTGGTGAGGTTGGCGTCTGACTGATAATAGCATAGCACAAATCAGTGTCAGGACAGGAGTAGGTTAAACAGATACTGCCCTTCAGTATTCATTTCCCATGTGCCTCCCTGAACCCCAAGGCTCATGTATTAAAATGTAGTGGCCTATCTGCTCTGTCTGCTGCTTCTTCCTTGTGGTCTACAGGCAAAACCGTATCCTAAATCTCAACTGATGGAGGCATTAGCAATGATTCTCCATACCTGGGACCTCGTGCCTAACAGACAATGTTTAAATACTTCTTTTTTAAATTGAATTTATTGGGGTGACATTGGTTCACAAAATCAAACAGATTTCAAGTGCACAACTCAACAAAACATCATCTGCCCACTGTATCATGTGCCCATTGCCCAAAGCAAAGTCCCTTTCTGTCCCCATTTCTTCTCCTTTTCCTAACTCGACCTACCCCCACCCTCTTTTTGCTCTATCACACACTGTTGTTCGTGTCTATGTGGTATTGATATGTGTTTGTTTATATAGATAGATGGATAGATAAATAGATAGATAGATAGATGATAGATAGATAGTCTGGCACAAATAGCACACCTTTTTATTACAAAATGTTTTATTATGAAATCATCAGTGACCAGGCAATTCCAATGCTGGGATTATACCCTAAGAACTCTAAAACACCAATTCAAAATACTTATGCACCCCAATGTTCATCGCAGCACAATTTATAACAGTCAAGTGATGGAAGCAACCTAAGTGCCCATCATTAAATGAGTGGATCAAAAAATGATGCTACATTTACACAATGGAATACTGCACAGCAGAAACAAAGAAGGAGCTTCTATCCTTTGTAACAGTGTGGATGGAACTAGAGAACATTATGTAAGTGAAGTAAGCCAGGTGGTGAAAGGCAAATACCATATGATCTTACCTATAAGTTGAACCTAATCAACAAAACAAACAAGCAAGCAAAATATAGCCAGAGACATTGAAATTAAGAACAAACTGACAGTAACCATAGGGGAGGTGGTAGTGGATAATGAGGGGAAAAGGGGGAAGGGTTTTCAGGAACACGTATGAAGGACACATGGACAAAACCAAAGGGAGTTAAGATCAAGGGTGGGAAGCGGGGATGGCTGGGGGTGGGGAGAGTGTAAGGGAGGAATGTAGACAACTGTACTTGAGCAACAATAAAAATGTGACAAAATACAAAATGTTTTATTTCAAAATCTTCAGTATGTAATTCTGTAACATAGCAATATCACACTTAAGCACACCAGATGACATTTTAGGTAAATGTTCAAATTAAAAGTCTAAATTATTTCATCTATATCATTACCCTATGAATCACACTCAAGCAGGCCTTACTTCTGCTAGACCCTAATTAAAGACAAGTAAATATAAATATGATATTGCTTAATTCCTTCACCTTATTTCATCCAACCCCTTGATCCTCTCTCCTCTGACAGCTGCCAATCTGTTCCATGAATCCATGCCTCTATTTCTTCTTAGCTCACTAGAAAAAAAACAAAAAACAAAAAAACAAAAATCTAGTCTGTTTTTCAGCCTTTGCATGACATGTATCACACAAGGTAACTGATGCACTAAGGAAATGTGAGCTCCCACATCAAAATCCTGTACATCTCTGGAATGCAATCAAGGTGTAAGAGACACACCGTGCTGACTGACATTTGGTGACTGGTAGAATTAATTGAAGAGATGCAATAATTTAAACTAAGTGTATCTGATGTATGTAAGGCAGGATATTAATATGTAACAAGAACAAAAAATTTTCAAAAATAGCTGGGTAGAAATGTTAGGTCTGAAAATTATGAATTTAAAATTAAACTGTTTAAAAATTCAATATATGGTCACAAATCAGAGGAGGTATAGTTTACTTTGGGTATTCCTTCTTTATCCCCTCTAGATCCACCCTCTACAGCCATTCACCTTGCACTTACCCATACATCATGCGTTCAGACAATGCCTTGCCCTCTTACTTTCTGTCAGTCAATGGATTGCACAGCAGATCAGAGCAAGAGCTCATTCACTCATACCTAGGGTCATTCACTGCTTGGAAGAGTCTTTCAGTGGCTGGTTCTCTCCATGGAATTACATCCAAGTTTGCAAACTGCTCCCTCACCTTGTCTGAAGGTGTACAGTGGTAACAGATGTTACTTCCTCCACCTCTCCTGGGTTGCTTCAGTGCCCTTTATTGTTTCCCTTAACCTTGAACACAGCTCTAAAGATGATTCCTTCATTCAACTCTTTCTGTCACCTCTCTTGAAAGGGTGCTCATCTGCTTCTGGAACACTGACTACTGTATTACTTTGTCATCAGTGGCCCAGGAACCAGACCTTGAAAATAGAATTTTTACATATATAAAGAGTTAGATGGACAACCACTAACTTGAGGCAAATGGAGCATCATAAACCATCTACCTCATGCAATGGAAAGATATGTAGGTGGGCAGTGATGGAAGACAGGGTAGCTCGTGCACTTAGGTGTTACAATGACATAGATTCTCTGGAATGTGAATCATTCATTGGTAACTTAGCCTGTAGAGCAAGTTGAGCACCATGGTAGGAAGAGACAATAAATCCCCTGGGGAAAGTACTCACCCACTGACAAGACATGCATTCTCATTGAACTTGATTATTTGTAGGATCAAACACAAGAGAACCCTTTGGTGCTAATTTTAACTGTCGTTCTATTTTTTTTTTTTTTCTTAACTGGGGCAAATCAGAGAACTCCTTTTATTCCTCTATTGACCTAGAAAATATGTTTTTGACTCCCATCAGCATAGACTATAGGAAATAGTTTGCTTCCTTGCATTACGGGTTGCAGTGTGTATCTGCTCTCAGATTCATCATTTCGTTTATGTCTCCTCTCTTCATATTACAGGTTGGGGACCTGCATCATTTTTTAAATCAAAACAAATCATTCTGGATGCAGAAGTGGAGACAGTAGGCTACATTGTATGGACTCAATTCTATGAAGTCATTGCAGTTTTTTATGAAAGATCAAGCAGAGAGACTGGTCTAGGAATTTGGGCACCTCCATGTCTCTGAGAAAAGTTCCTAGTCCTCCTCTCCCAAGTTACTATGCACATAAAATCCTTTCTTTCATTAAGGCATTTGACTAGTTAACAAATCTTCTTTAGAGTTTTCCACATAGTTATTCATTATGTCCAAAGTGAGACTTTTCCAAATTGCTTTCAGAAAAAAAATAGGCACAATAGAGAAATATTTAAATCTATATGTAGAATGAGATTTAAATTATTTTGTTATTATGGAATACTCTCTTATTTGGAGAGTACAAGAATTAATTGTCTAAGTTCACACACACCTAGCATTTAACAAATATCACCAAGAAAGACTGTCTCTTAACTGCATTGTCTATTCCTTTAATGAGATCATTTTAATTCCAAAAAGAACTGAACCAGCTAGTTAAGATAAAACAAAAAAAATATTACATAGTAACTGAAATTTTTATTATTAAACATGTACTCTTATTCAAACTAGGGACTCTGAGGTGAAAATTCTGTGTACTGTATTACTGATCAAAAGAGTTTTCTTTTTCATCCTTGTTTTAACAAATACCACAAACTGTTACATATTTATCCCAAAGCTATATATTATTACTACAATGTATTTCCTATGTTAATATAAATGAAACATGGCAGATGCAACTTTATTAAGGTTTATATTGTAAATACTCATTGACTTCTGCATCTGAGAAAGTTCAGTCAGTGCTCCATGAGGCAAAGGATTCTACCCATCAGCTTACCATATATATCTAGAAATAATGAACACATCAGATGCTGACCTCCAGAAGTATTCCTCTGATTTGTTCCATTTCACAGCTCACCGGGGTTATGCCCCATTAGGTACCATGTGTTGTTTCATCTCATAAATTTTGCAGAAGAGGGAGACATGAGGAAAATGGAAAAATAGAACAAAAGATGGATTTTCCAGTATATAAAATACTGCTTTTGATAAAGACCAAACACATTAAAAAGCAGAATCCATAGCAATTCTTTGAAAAAGAGGCAGATCCCATAGGTTTTTCCAAACTTCCATGACTTGATCCTAGTATTCATTTGCTCTGCTCCTATTTGAATTCATCCTGAAGATTACAAAAGCTGGTGGTCCAGTTTAATATTTTTCTTTTCTTTCTTTCTGTTCTTTTCCTTCTTTCTTTTTTTGTTTTGGATATTTATATATGTTGCTGTTTTCTGTTTTTCAGAAAATCAATCTCACTATAAAAGTAAATACATCATATAAAATAATTTTAAGAATTATTAAATTCAATAGAACTTACTGCATCAGTGCCTTAAGTACAAGTGTATCATCTCCATAATATGTGTTTACTACTTTTAAAAATTAATCTATTCTGTTTTGCTTTGTTTGCCTCTTGCTATCCTCTCTTTCTTTATGTATGTATTTCCCATGCCTTTTGTTTGTTCCTTTGATTTGTGATGAGTTCCTAGAGTGAAGTGTATTAGAAGCCAATCAAATTAGATTATATAATTAGATGATATAGCTCCTAAGTAGAATAAATCATCAAAAAAAAGAAGAAGAAGAACATGGTGGAATCAATGGAACTTTGCCACATGGCTTTATCTCTCAGTTTTTCATACTAAATTTCTTACCTGTTTCCACTTTTCAGCAGAAGACCTACCATACTGAACCCAGTATTGGTCTTGGCCAATAAGAGAAAACTTAGCTCATAGAAATCAATGTTTTATTTTCTAACACTATATCTTGAAAACATTATGATTATCATAATGCACAAGTTGGTAGTTTTGGACCACTTGTTAACCAAGTATATGAATGTTACTCAACTTTAACTTTTGAGTCTTGATGCTTATTTTTTGAACTCCCTAAATACACTATATTAAGAATATATATTATAATCATGCATGTAAATGGGATAAATCCACATAAAACTTATTGAAATTGGATTTGAAAGTAGATCCCAATGTGACTTTACAGAAAAAGTAAACCTGAAAAGTGACAAAAGCAATCAAACTGAAAGTGTTTGAAAAATAATATGTTGGGTATTCTTTAATGAAAGAAAACCATAGTTGTGACATTATTATTTATGAAAACAGGAAAATAAATAAAACTTGCTTTTTATTTCATAGAATTAGTCTCACACTGAAATATAAACATGATAATCCTCAAAAATGAGAGAGAGAAATGAATTAGGAAACAGTAGAAATATTTTTAAAAAGGTTATTTGAGAGCCATAGGACAATATGAAAAGTGCAACATATGTTTGATTGGAGTGCCTACCAGTAGCAGCAAAGAGAAAGAAAAAGGCCTCCCAAACATGTGAAGGGATAATAGCTAAAAATTTACTAAACCTCATGAAAAACAGTGAATGACAGGTCCATGACATGTGTGAAACCCCAAGCTTGGCAATTAAAAAAAAATCCACAATGAGATATAAAGATTAAAAAAAATCCTAAAGGAAGGCAGAGAAAAAAGAAATAATATATCCATGTACTTATTTTATAAAGCGAATTATGCACAGATAGTGAAATAGTTTCTCCAATATAAATTCAGGCTAAATCTTCATATGATTTGATTAACATTAAAAAGTGAAAGCATATCAATCTCTGCTTGCTACCAGCTATAGTAGAAAATATGTAGAGTTATCAGAAAATGATGCTATTAAACACTATTTCTGTGAAAGAAAAATAATGTATCTCATGCTGGTAAAGGTGTATCATCCCATAGATGAAAAGTGTTGCAAATATACATTGGACCCAAGTATAATATCCCTCTTATCAATCAATATTGGAAGCTGGAAATAGACTCTGTGCCTAAAATATCCTGTGTGATTCAACACAAACAGCAGAAGTTGAAGTAACTCTTGGGCAAAAAACCCCTTTCTGGTCTCCTGCTATCAGAGCTATCATGTCTGCCTGTATTTATTTTTGAAATAAATCATTGGATTTTTGCCTCATCTTAACAACATTCGTACAAGAAATAATTACATAGGATTGTTCAGTTCATCAAGAAAAGCAGAACCTTGATAAATGATTCTCCAACTGTTAAATCAATAAATAAGATTGAGTCCCTATTAACTGTATAGAAAAATTTACAAAATGGAGGGCATGGCCACACACTTTAACAAAATAAAGTTGTGTCTTAAACAATTTGAAAGTTAGAGCCACAGACTCTATGCAAAACTTAAGTTGTCCCTCGGTTTCTGCCAGGATTGGTTCCAGGAACTTCTTGGATACCAAAATCTGCCAGTGCTCAAGTTGTAGTTCAGTGCATGCAGACAGCCCTAAACACCCATGGACTATCAAATACAAATTAAAAAACAAGATCAGGAATGAGACAAGGGTGTCTGCTTTCACTACTCTTACTCAGCATAGTATTGGAAGTTCTAGCCATAGGGATCAGACAAAAAAAGGAAATAAAAGGCATCCAAATTGGAAAGGAAAAAGTAAAACTGTCATTATTCACAGATCACATGCTAATGTACATAGAAAACCCTATAGTCTCTACCAAAAACTTATTCAGCCTAATAAGTGAATTTGGCAAAATAACATGATACGAAGTCAATATTTAGAAATTGATGGCATTTTTATACACCAATAATGAACTATCAGAAAAGGAAAGTAGTGAAAAATCCATTTACTACAGCAACAATAAAAATTTATTCCTAAAGTACCTAGTAATATGCTTAACCAATAAGATAAAAGACTTATACTCAGAAAACTATGGAACACTGAATAAAAATTTGAGGAAGATACTAATAAATGGAAGCATATACAGTGTTCATGTATTGGAAGAATTAATGTCATTAAAATGTCCATACTACTCAAAGCAATCTGTATATTCAACACAATACATATTAAAATGCCAATGGCGCCCTGGCTGGTGTAGCTCAGTGGATTGAGCGCGGGCCTGCGAACCGAAGGATCGCGGTTCGATTCCCAGTCAGGGCACATGCCTGGGTTGCCAGGCCAGTTCCCGTCAGGGGACATACAAGAGGCAACCGCACACTGATGTTTCTCTCCCTCTCTCCTTCCCTTCCCCTCTAAAGATAAATAAATAAAATCTAAAAGGGAAAAAAAAAATTAAAAAAATAAATAAAATGCCAATGGCATAGTTCATAGACCTAGAACAAAGATTTCAAAAATTTATATAGAACAAAAAAGGCCCTAAATAACCTCAGCAATCTGGAGAAAGAAAAACAAAGTAGGAGGGATCATAATACCAGATATCAAAATATACTACAAGGCCACTGTAATCAAAATAGTCTGGTACTGGCATAAGAGCAGACACATAGATCAATGGAACAGAATAAAGAGCTCAGAAATAAACCCATGTCTCTATGCTCAATTAATTTTTGACAAATGAGTACAAGCATATAATGGAGTAAAAAGTCTCTTCAATAAATGGTGTTGGGAGAACAGGACTGGTATGTGAGAAAAATGAAACTAGAACACCAACTTACACTACACACCAGAATAAACTCAAAATGAATAAAGGATGTAAACATAAATCATGGTACCATAAGAGTCCTAATGGTAAACATAGGCAGTAAAATTTCAGACATCCCATGTAGCAATATATTTGCTGGTATATCTCCTAGGGCAAGGGAAATAAAGGAAAAAGTAAACAAATGGAACTACATCAAATTAAAAAGCTTCTGCATGGCTAAAAAATCATCATAAAAATACAAAGGGAACTGACATATAGGAGAACAAATTTGCCAATGATACATTGGACAAGGATTTAATCTCCAAAATATATAAAGAACTCCTACAACTCAATACCAGGATGATAAACAGTCCAATTAAAAAATGGGCAAATGACCCAGATAGACAATTCTCCAAGGAGGACATATAAATGTCCATAGACATATGGAAAGATGCTCTACATCATTAGCCATCAGAGGATGGAAATTGAAACCACAACGAGACATCACCTCACACATGTTGGAATGGCCATCATTAATAAATCAACAAACAACAATTTCTGGCAAGGATGTGGAGAAAAGTGAACCCTATAGTACACTACTGACGGAAGTGCAGACTGGTGTAGCCACTGTGGAAAATAATATGGAATTTCCTCAAAAATAAAAAATGAAGTGGCTTTTGACCCAGCCATTCTATTGCTGGAAATATACCTTAAGAATCTCAAATCACTGATTCAGAAGAACTTATGCACCCCTAGGTTGTAGCAGTGCTATTTATACTAGCCAAGTGCTGGAAACAGCTGAAGTGCCCATCAATAAATGTGTGGATTAAAAAACTGTGGTACATTTACATGATGGAATACTACACAACAGAAAGAAAGAAGGAAGTTCTACATTTTGAGACAGCATGGGTGGAACTGGAGAATGCCAAATGAAATCTGCCAGTCAGTGAAAGACAAATACCATATGATCTTACCTATAAGGGGAATCTAATGTACAATATAAACTAACAAGCAAAATAGAATAAGAGGCATGGAAACAAGGAACAGACTGACAATGAAGAGAGGAGCAGTGGGAGGGAGATAATGGTAGAATGGAGGTGAAAGCAATAGCCAAAGAACATGTGTGAATAACCTATGTGCAAGGACAATGGTGTGGGGATTGACTGTGGGAAGTGGGCCAAGCAGAGGAGGGCCAAGGAGGAAAAATTAGGACTATTGTAATAGAATAATAATAAAAAATTAAAAATAAAACAAAATACTAAATCAATTTTAAAAATATAAACAGTACAGGTGTTTATTTAAAAAAAAATCTGCCTGTAAGTGGACCTGGGCATTTCAAACCTGAGTTGGGTGTGCAAGGGTCAACTAGACTACTTCTTCATGTCAGTTTCTATCATCACTTGACAAGATCATTGCAATAGCCATTGAACTGCTGTTCTCTCTGCACTCATTATTGCCTCTTCAGACCAAAATCGAAATAACTTTTCAAAATTCATTTTTGGTTTATGGCCTAAATACTTACTGTGTTTCTGGTCTTTTAATTTACTCAGGACCACTGCACTGTGGAAGGTTACAGAACACAGGAAATTAAACACAGGGGCCAAGCAGCTATTGTTCTCCTGAGATATGGTTAATGTGTGGGCTGCACCACATACCCTGTGATCCAGGCTCAAACAAGGACTTTAGCCTAAATTCCAAACACCAGAGACCAAAACCAACTGTCTTGACTAACAGGACACCTCAGTCTTCAAACCTTTATTGTGTTGTTTGCTTGGGGCATTCTCTGTACTAATTTGTTGTGGTTATAAAGCAATGAGCAAAACAGCTTACATTATGTATTTTCTATTCCACACCTCTCAGCTCCATATTTTTTCTCCTCAAAACACACTTCTGTTTTTTAAAGATTTTATTTATTTATTTTTAGAGAGGGACAGGGAGAGAGAGAGAAAGAAACATCAACATGTGGTTGCCTCTCACACGTCCCCTATTGGGAACTTGGCCTGCAACCCAGGCATGTGCCCTAGACTGGGAATTGAACTGGCGACCCTTTGATTTGCAGGCTGGTGCTCAATCCTCTGAGCCACACTAGCCAGGAAAATCCACTTCTTTTAAAAAATCTGTTTTATAAGTGTAAAAAAATATTTTGTATCAGTCAATCTCTGCAAACCTTTCTACTGTCTTCTTTTCTTTTTTTCTATGTTCTAACGTATTCTGACAAAGTTGCTATGTTTTTACTGAACCCTTACTCTCCAAAGGGCTTGTGATAGAATAAAGATAAGATGGTCCCAAAATTGTTTTTGTTTGAATCCAGGCTTCCTGATTGATTAGCTGTAGAACTGGCAATTTTTTTCATACCTTCCTGTATATAAAATCGGCAATGACAATCAGAGAGTTAGCATTTGGATAAATGAGAGATTGCTTATTAAAAAATTACAAAAATATTTATAACACACAGAAGTGTTAAATATTATTGTAACTGAACTGGTAACTCTGTGAGGTAATCAGTTCTGTGTCACTATAAGAAGAGAGTAGAGATTTGTAGAATAGAGGAAATTACCACCATGGTTAAGAAAATTGAACTAGGTAACCTAGTCAATAATTTAAAGAATAGTCATAATTTAAAGAATCTTGTATTCTCTGGATAAATGTTCTAAATGAAAGTATTGTCTTTTATTGAATACAAAGTAATTATAATATAGTTAGCTAAATATAGATATATAAACTTAAATAGTCATAATTCAAGAAGTTTCCAGTTTAGTGGAGTGGATACCATAAATTTTAGTGAGTTCTAGTAAATTATCCTTAATTACACATACATGTGAAGGGAAAAATCCACAATGTTCTGCCTTATCATAGGTCCTTAATAAATACTTGTTGAATTATTGAATATAAGATAAACTGTGAGTCACAGCATTGTATTGTACTTCTTACTCCCAGTACTATAATATCTGTTATTTTCCCCACTTTGGATTCTGAAACAATAGGCCAATACTACTTGCATTTAGGGTTTAGACATTTTACACTGAAGTCAGTCTGAAGCTTAATAACCTTTCTGAGAGAAAACAACCAGAAATAAATTGTTACAAAACCAATTTCCCCTAAAGAAAAGCTATCAAGTTACTATGTAGCAAAGCCTACTCAAAATGCCAGTGCAAGGTTGGATCACAGTAAAGTTGTATCCCACTGGAAGTCAAGTTTGCTGTTTCTAGAAGTTGTTTATTTATCTTACTGAAAGCTTGCAAGGTAATAATAGTGGACCCTAATCCATTTTGTCCTTATATGAGAATATGAAATTTCACTTTAATTTACATTCTATTTATAAAATTTACTATGTAAACATTTTAAAATTGGATATTCTGTCCAAAAGAGGATGGGGGAGAAGATTGTTAAAAAAAAAAAAAAAAAAAAAGGTAAAGTGAGTGCTCTGTATAATTCTGTGATATAAGTTTAAATAGAAAGTGGAATTGTTAAGATCCTAAACATATTTTCCAGCTGCCATTTCTCAGTTTATCCAAATGGATGGTAAAATGGCAAAATTTATATTTGCATATATTATTATATATTTGAATAACTAAATAGAACAAAATACAGTCTGAATATGTGATCTCTTTTCTTACCCCTGCATTGGATTCAGTGAGGTCTGAAATAGGCAATTACAATATTTCTTGCCCAGTATTTGGAAGAACAGTCACGCACAAATAGAAACAACATAGGAGGCAAATTTGTCCAGGCTTTCCCAGAGAAAGGAGCAGAATTCCTATTCATATGCAGTGCTTCCTTATACAGAGCATTAGTTTTTACCATGCTGTGTGAATGTGATCCATTACAGAGCTTTTATTGCCACTTTAATAAATCTTTGCAGTGAGAACATGGATATTTTAGGAGGTCAAATCATAATATTCAGCAAATGACAGTGTATAAAGTATTTTCTGATGAAAAAGTATTTAAATCAGAAAAGCTATAATTGTTTAGATAATCAGCTTTGACAATAAAAAAGATCAACATTAATTAAATTCTAGACTTCCAGGCAATAAAAGTGACATTTCCATTATTTAATGGGGATTTATGTTTTAATTTTCTTTGCTTTGAAAATATATTTTTATGTAGAGGACATACTTTATTTTATCATATTCACTAAGTGCTATTTTTTGCCTTTAATATCATGAATCAAGAATATTTAGATACAGGTAATATAAGTCAACCAAGGAGTTTAAAAAACTTATTATCTTTCATAACATCAGAAAATAAAATAGAAAACTCAAAATAATTCTTTACAGATACACATGCACACATAATTCACAGAAAGAACATTAGTTTTAATTTTGTTGGTCATACCCATTGTAAAAGAGTGCAGTTTAAAAAGTTAACTCAGATTATACATACATAATATTTTTCTACTTTTAAAAGCAAAAGAAAAATATACACACACCCAAGAGTGGGCAAAAATAAGTGTACACTTGTTCATACAGAAAAGTACAAATTAATTAATAAATAATAGTATAAGAATAAACTCCAGTTTTAACATAATCATATATATATATAGTTATATAGTTATACACACTCACCACACACACACACATAACACATGTATGTGAAACCCCTAATTTGGCTGATTTTCAGATCATATAAATCATTACTCTGTTTCTGCATCATCTACACCCAGCCTTTTGTTAATAACATTTCCCCTTTTGAATTTCACAGGACACTAGCAACATGCTTTTATTCACACTGAGTTAGAAAGTCTTGT
The DNA here is from genome assembly GCA_039655065.1 of Glossophaga mutica. Lineage (NCBI taxonomy): Eukaryota > Metazoa > Chordata > Mammalia > Chiroptera > Phyllostomidae > Glossophaga > Glossophaga mutica. Next base: position 77,068,003 of record CM077309.1, on the reverse strand, counting down.
TGCTGCTGAGATGGCTGATGGAAGTATGTTTTACTTTAGAGGAAAATAATTTATCAGAAATTACGTACTGTGCTCTGAGCTCTGTAAGGGCAGGTACATTATGTTATTTCCAGTTTGTCTCTCAGTTTCTTAAATTTATTCTCATTTTATTAACACATTCTGAGCTGTAATTCCATGGACTCAGGGACCGTGTCTTCCTCACTCATTCTTGTATTTTTTCTACCATGGGTGCCAAGATTTTATTAATCTATTTATTCATTCAGCAAATATTTGAGAGCCTATGACCACCAGGTACATGGTATAGAGCAATGAACAGGACTCACATGGTCTCGTCCCCACTATATTCTAAAAAGTGCAAAGTCTACGGGTTTTTCTAGTGAACCAGTAATAATTTCTCTTTGTATATTTAATAGCCAGTTGAGGAATGACATTATAATGTCTTTGCCATGGGTTAGGAAACTGAAGCATGGGCAAGTTTCAAAACTCACTCAAGGTTATAGCAGGAGATGATCACCAACCACTGGAGTTCAGGCATTAAATACACCCTACCTAATGCTTTTTTTAGTGGTTAAATTGATTTTCACCCCCTCATTGTTTTATTTGAGGCCTATATATGTAACCATGCAGCATGGGGTTTTGGCCATTTGTCACCTTGATACATAACCCTAAGATTTGTATTAAAGAAAACAGGTTTTTTTTTTTTTTTTTTTTTTTTTTAACAAGGTTCCAAGTTGGGGTGGGCTGAAAAGACTCCTGCTTTGAGCCCTTCTTTGCCACAATTCCCAGAACCTCACTTGCTCCCCAAAAGTTTACAAGCCAAACCACACCCATAAGTCCCCCATTTCCTCATTTGCCCGTTTAGAGCTTAAGCCAGCCATGCAACCAGATTTGCATCGTCTCTGGAATATGCGCTCACACCTTGCAGTCACTATCCTCTTGCAGTAGCTCTCTCTTTCAGGACCTGGGGTGCGCAGCTCTAGGGAGAGCTGCCATCCAGGACCCACGTGCCCTGCTGCATTGGATCATAGAGTCCCAGAGGCTGGAGCCCAGTGAGGCACTTGTCCCAATGTGGTACCCTGCCTTCAGGAGCAAGCTTTCAACCATGTGAGACCTAAGACCCTGATGGACATGGCATGTGCCAGTCCTATGAGCACTGCAGTCCATATGGGGAGCAAGGGCCAAAGACCCAGAGCATCCAAGTGTGCCTGAAGCCAAAAGTCCAAGCCAGAGCACCACAAGCCAAGAGCCACGAGGGAGAGCCAAGAGCCAGAACCTGTACCAAGTGCCAAAAAGCAAGAGAGCAAGCTTCTCCTTGTCTCCTGTTTAAATGTCATCTCTCCCAGAATTCCATGTACTCCAGAAGCCAGTGGGATTATCCAGCTTTCCAACCAATGAGGGCTATTGCTGGCCACATTTGGCTTTACCCCACCTCTGGCTGAGTAAGGATCAAAGTCTCCTCCTGCAGCTCCTCCTGGCTGGGAAGTATGGGCTGCCTGGTTTCAGATTTAAGCATTCTGGCTGGTGTACACTTAATAACTGCCTTTGTTTTTTAAAATATATTTTATTGATTATGCTACTACAGTTGTCCCATTTTCCTCCCTTCACTCCCCTCTGCCCTGCACACCCTTTCCCACCACATTGCCCCCCACCCCTTAGTTCATGTCCATTTGTCATACATATAAGTTCTTTGGCTTCTGCATTTCCCATTCTATTCTTACCCTCCCCCTGTCTATTTTCTACCTGCCATCTATGCTATTTATTCTCTGTACCCTTTCCCCCTCTCTCCCCATCCCACTCCCTTGTTGATAACCCTCCATATGATCTCCATTCCTGTGGTTCCGTTCCTGTTTTAGTTGTTTGCTTAGTTTGTTTTTCTTTTTGTTTTAGGTGTGGTTGTTAATAATTGTGAGTTTGTTGTCAGTTTACTGTACATATTTTTATCTTCTTTTTCTTAGATAAGTCCCTTTAACATTTCCTATAATAAGGGCTTGGTGATGATGAACTCCTTTAACTTGACCTTATCTGAGAAACACTTTATCTGCCCTTCCATTCTAAATAATAGCTTTGGAGGATAGAGTAATCTTGGATGTAGGTCCTTGCCTTTCACGACTTGGAATACTTATTTCCAGCTTCTTCTTGCCTGTAAGGTCTCTTAAGAAATCAGCTGACAGTCTGATGGAAACGTTTTGGTAGGTAACTGCCTCATTTTCTCTTGCTGATTCTAGGATTCTCTGCCTAATTTTTATCCTGGGTAATTTAATTGTGATGTTCCTTGGTGTGTTCCCCCTTGGGTCCAACTTCTTTAGGACTCTCTGAGCTTCCTGGACTTCTTGGAAGTCTGTTTCCTTTGCCAGATTGGGGAAGTTCTCCTTTATTATTGGTTCAAATAACTTTTTCACTTGTTGCTTTTCCTCTTCTCCTTCTGGTAGCCCTATGATCTGTATGTTGAAATATTTAAAGATGTCCTGGAGGTTCCTAAGCCTCTGCTCATTTTTTCAAATTCTTGTTTCTTTATTTTTTTTCTGATTGGATGTTTCTTTCTTCCTTCTGGTCCACACCGTTGATTTCAGTCCCAGTTTCCTTCCCATTATTATTGGTTCCCAGTGCATTTTCCTTTATTTCACATAGTGTAGCTTTCATTTTTTCATCTAATTTGTGACCAAATTCAACCGATTCTGTGAGCATCCTGATTACGAGTGTTTTGAACTGTGCATCTGATCGGCTGACTATGTCTTCATATGTCTTCATTGCTTAGTTGTATTTTTTTTCTGGAGCTTTGATCTGTTCTTTCATTTTGGGCCTTTTTTTTTTTTTGTCTTGACCTTCCTGTTGTGTAGTGAGGGGCGGAGCCTTAGGTATTCACCTGGGCAGGGCAACCCAGTAACTGGGTTGTGATGCTGTATGTGGGGGAGGGGTCTGAGAGGGAACAATGGCACTTGCTCCAGTCTCTGCCAAATTTCAGTAATTTCCCCTGCTTCCCACAAGCATATTGGGCCCTTCTAATGCTGATTCCCTTGTGGGTGGGCTTGTGTACAATCCAGGACCCTGTAGGTCTCTCCAATGAACTCTCTTGTGAGGCTAGGAGTTTCTCCTAGCACCTCAACCCCCACAGGTGGTTTCCATCAGTGGTTAGAGGCTTTTTTCCCCATGCCAGAACCCTGGGTTGTGTGGTCTGTCCCGCTACTCAGTTTTGCCTGGTTTATCTGAGCAGGAATGTAGGACTGTCCAGTCCACCAGCTGCCTTGTTCTCCATGCCCAGATCCACAATTTGCTGGCTTGCTGGGTCCACCAGCCACCACTTTGCCATAAATACTCTCCACCCCGGCTACCCGACTCCACCCCTCCTACCAATCTGGATAAATATGTCTTCTTTAACTCCTTGGTTGTCAGACTTCAATACAGTTTAATTTTCTGTAAATTCTGGTTGTTTTTTCTTTTTAAAAATTTTTTTCAATAAAAGATTTAACTTTTTAATCAATTATTTTAATTTATTTCCCTATAATTTACTTTCTTAATAACTTAAAAATTCCATGAATTTCATGATGTCAGTCAATTGTTTTTTGTTTTAAAATTGTTGTTGTCCTTCTTTTGATTGTGTTAGGAGGCACAGTGTGTCTACCTACCCTCCATCTAGGCAGGAAGTCCCATAACTGCCTTTGTTGTGCATTGTGCCGTAAACACTGTGTCTTCTGCTCTATCAGCTTTTACCTGCCTTGGAGAAGGTAGGGTGTTTTAAATTCACAGCCTCATCAGTTTTCTCCATCCCCTGCCTTTTCTTTCTGGGAGACGGAGCAGTCTCGTGCCAGATTTGGAGTTTTCCTGCCCAAATTAGGATCATTTGCTTTCTAGCAATCTTTGTGCCAACCTATCGCATTACATGTATGCATTTAAACTCAGGGTTGATAGATATTTAATGTAAGCTTATGAAATGTAATCCAGAAAAAGGTAACTTTTCTGGACAGCGATGGTGCTGACAGACAGACAAAGCACCCTTCCGTCAAGTCACTCATTTGCCTTAGTGACTTAAGCAAACTGGTTTGTGTTTATAAAACAGGTGTTGGATCAGAGGATTTCTAAGGTCTTTCTCAGCTCCATAGAACTATATATCTAATTGCATTAAATGGTTAAAAAATTACATTTAATAAGATACAATTGTGCTTACTTTAGTAGAATATGGGAATGAGACATTCTGCATTAGAGGATGTTTGGATAGCTGAATTTCTCCTCATTAATATTTTATTATTGACAACAAACTTAGATAATCTAAGCTTGCTTTGTTTTGTTAGTGCTGTTATTGTTTTCATATTTTGACATAATTTTCCATATTAGGTAATTGCTTTTCATAATTATCTTTTCTAATGACTCTTCTATCTTTATAATTTCATCTCTTTTAATTTTGACTGGGATGATAAAAGATAACCTTATTTCTTAAATTTTACCTTTGCAACAAGGATTAGACAAAATTCTGACTTAAAATCTATAGAACTCTTCTGTGGAAAAGAATGGATGAATGACTATGAATCTCCTTTGTGCTGTGTAGATTACTTAATTTCCACATTTTAGGAGATGGTACTTCAACTTATTGGAATCTATACCAAAAACTGGTTTATAGAACATTTTTAACAAATGTTTGTTTACTCTGTATTCATGCATGCATATACAGTAGAGCACTGTACATAGCAATTTATTTATTTGCCTCTTAAAACTTAAAAATAAAAAGGGTAAAAAAGAAACTTTGCAACTGTAAGACTGTAGACTGCTACTACTATTGTATAGAAGCCACATAAACACCTTGTATATATTTATCTTTTCCTATTATAAGGCACTCACTGCCATGGAACTATTCTACATGAGAAGTAAAATATTGCTTACCTCATATTAGTGTGTCACTGAATGAAAGTGTAATTTTAAATTCTGAGGCATATCATATTGATTATTTGTTTGTTCCATAAAATAAAGAGGGCTTATAAAAACCAAAACTGAATAGAAGCTGTTGAAATACCTACTTCACATATAAATCAAATTTGGAAAAGATGATGATGATGACAATGATGATGGTGTGTGTGTGTGTGAATAATTATGAAACACAATGATGGATTTAAATAAAATTCACATGTAGGTGTTTTTGTGTATGTACTCACCACTGTTCCTGCTGCTATTCATTACATGTGTATCTTTATAAATCCTGTACTTTTCAAGTTCCATCATATCAAAATTGTTAAGAAAATTAAATTCATTTTATTTATAGGTTTAAAAGAAACACAATAGCACCATAATTTCAGAATCCATCATGCTAGTGGTTCATGAATATAAACAGAATTTCTGCACGTATGTGTTTCTAAGGGAGGTATTTAACTGAATATGACAATATGGGAGAGTAACAAAATTTCTTCCTGACCAACCACAGTTAAAATATGAAAACATAATATTTCATAGCCTTTTCCTTTCTGTTGTTGTGGCTAATTATAGGTTTTATTGCCCATAAATCTATGTAACTCTTAAGAGCTAAGCATATGAGTTTTGGGACAATTCTTCTCATTTTATCATTTAAATAGTTTATGTGATCTCATCTCTTCTCAGAAATATTCTTAGAATAATAAGGAAATTGAAGATTATTTTTTCAGCATCCACTTGCTGTATTTGTATATTAAATTACATGTAAGTATATGAAATTATTTTATTTATCCATCTGCTTCTTAACATATCTTAATATTACAATAGACATAACACCAATTATGCATATTTAGCTTTCCAAGCACGTTGAAATCTTTCATTTTATGTATAAATATATAATAAGTAATATAAGCATATGCATATAATCATATATATGTGCAATTATAATAATTTTTATATCATAGCACATTGAAAATATACTCCATTTTGTAACCAAATGCAGGTTCAGCTGCTTGCTGCCACTAAAGATAATACTTGAGATGCAGGTGCTAATGTAAAGGAAAGTGTTTTATTTTCAGGTTCCAGCTACCTGGATGATAGGGACCTATTATCTCAAAGACTTTCTTCTAGGAAGATGAGGACTCACATCTCAAAGCCCATCTCTACCTATCAGTGGAGGTAGAGTTTTTTATGAGGAGGGAAAGGGAAACAGAACAAAGAGATCAACAAAGAGGATGGAAGAGATCTCTACATGCAGATGAGCACAGTTCATTCTGATAAGGCAAGTGATGGTCTGGTACCCATCACCCTGGTTTAGTCATCCTGAATTCACATCATCCTGACTCTACAATTGAAGGTCAGGAAATCTCCTGGAACTGGGATGCCTGAAAGTCAGGTTCTATATATTTTGAAGTCAGTCCCTAGGATTCTTATACAAACATGCTGTTTATCTATAAGCTACATATTAGTCAGAGTCAGTACTTAGAGAAACAATGTCAAAATGGTAATGGTGTGAGTTACAATTTCCCACCATGACAATTTTCTACTGTTACTAATACCTACTGTCAATTTTTCTTCCATTACTGTGGAAGTTAGATAGTTGTAGCTAAAATGTTTCAGAAAATTAGAAAAGTTCAGGGTTTAGTCTAGTTCATAGATGAAAAATAAAATTATATTGATTATTCAGTGAACTACAGACTAATTTCCATAATTGTATATAATAGATTTTATTGAAAGATCATTTTCCCCTATATCACCCTACACTCAAATCTGCTTTGCTGGAATATTACAAAAAATTTGTAGATTTAATTAGTCTAACAGGGCAAAGAAGCCAAGACACACAGTTGCTATCAGGCTTTGCCTACAATACCTATATGTATGGGTAAATCCTCAAGATTTTTTAAAGTATAATCTATTGACTATGCTATTACAGTTCAATTTTTCTTCCCTTTATCCTCCTCTGTCCTGCATCCCTTCTGCTTCTAGCATTCCCCCACCCCTTAGTTCATGTCCATGGGTTGTGCATATAAGTTCTTTGACTTCTCCATTTCCTACGCTGTTCTTAACCTCCTCCTGTCTATTTTTTACCTAACATTTATGCTTTTTATTCCCTGTACCTTTTCCATAGTCTCCTCCCACCCCCTCACACTGAAAATCCTCCATGTGATCTCCATTTCTGTGATTCTGTTCCTCTTCTAGTTATTTGCTTAGTTTGTTTTTGTTTTTCAGGTTCAGTTGTTGGTTGTTGTGTTAGTTGTTACTGCTAACAGCTTTTTACTATTTTACTGCTCACAGCTTTGATCTTCTTTTTCTTATCTGTCTCTTTAATGCTTAATATAGTAAGGGCTTGGTGATGATGAACTCCCTTAAATTTACCTTATCTGGGAAGCACTTTATCTGCCCTTCCATTCTAAATGATAGCTTTGCTGGAAAGAGTAATCCAAGTTGTACATCCTTTCTTTTCATGACTTTGGATACTTCTTTCTAGCTCCTGCTTGCCTGCAAGGTTCCTTTAGAGAAATCAGTTGATAGTCTCATGGGAACTCTTTTGTAGATAATTCTCTCATTTTCTCTTGCTGCTTTTAAGATTCTCTTTTTATCTTTAATCTTGGGTAATTTAATTATAGTGTGCCTTGGTGTGTTCTGTCTTGGGTCCATCTTCTTTGGGACTTTCTGAGCTTCCCGGACCTGCATATCTATTTCCTTCACCAGATTAAGGATGTTTTCCTTCATGTTTTTAATTGCTCACTCTTCCACTTCTCTTTCTGTTACCCCTGTGATTCGAATGTTGGAATGTTTAAAGTTGTCCCAGAGGTTCCTAAGCATCTACTCATTTTTTGGAATTCTTGTTTCTGGTTGAATGTTTATTTCTTCCTTCTCTTCCAAATTGTTAATTTGAGTACTGGTTTCCTTCCCTTCACTGTTGGTTCCCTGTATATTTTTTTCTTTATTTCACTTTGCAAAGCCTTTACTTCTTCCTTGATTTTGTGACAGTATACAATCATTTCTGTGAGCATCTTGATCACCAGTGTTTTGAACGCTTCACCTGATAGGTTGGCCATCTCCTTGTCCCTTAATTATTTTCTGGAGTTTTTATCTGTTCTTTCATTTGAGCCACATTTCTTTGCCTCAGTGCATGTGTTGCACTGTAAGAGGCAGAGCCTTAGGTATTCACCAGGGCTGGGCAACCCACTTTGCTGCCTCGTGGTATCATATGTGAAGGAGGGTTCAGAGAGGGCACTTGCTTGGCTTCCAATCCACTTTCAGGCACTCCCCTCTGCTTTCCACAAGTGAATTGAGCCCTTTGAGATGCTTCCCTGGTGCTGATTCCCAGGTGGGTGGGTTTATACAGATCTTTGACCCTGTGGCTCCCTCCAATTCACTCTCCTGTGAGATTGATAGTTTCACCCTCTCCTGCAACCCCCACAGGTTTTTACAGCCAGTGGATTTCCAGTTCTTAGATCCAAACATCTGAATGGAGAACGATGTCTTTGGATTAGATTTTTAAACATTGTATTATAACAAGTACTCCAGTTCTCCTCATTGTGAAAAGGGAAAAATGCAGCTAACCCTTGTTCAGCATGGGTTTGTCTGCATGGGTTTACTTACACGTGAATTTTTATTTTTTATTTTTTTAAATATATTTTATCGATTATGCTATTAAAGTTGTCCCATTTCTCCCCCATCATTCCCCTCCACCCTGCACACCCTCTCCCACCCACATCCCCCCCCTTTAGTTCATGTCTGTGTGTCATAAGTTCTTTAGCTTCTACATTTCCCACACTATTCTTATCCTCTCCCTGTCTATTTTCTACCCACCGTCTATGCTACTTATTCTCTGTACCCTTTCCCCCTCTCTCCTCCTCCCACACCCCTGTTGCTAACCCTCCATATGATCTTCATTTCTGTGGTTCTGTTCCTGTTCTAGCTGTTTGCTTAGTTTGCTTTTGTTTTAGGTGTGGTTGTTAATAGCTGTGAGTTTGCTGTCTTTTCACTGTCCTATTTTTATCTTCTTTTTCTTAGATAAGTCCCTTTAACATTTCATATAATAAGGGCTTGGTGACAATGAACTCCTTTAACTTGACCTTATCTGAGAAGCACTTTATCTTCCCTTCCTTCTAAATGACAGTTTTGCTGGATAAAGCAATTTTCTAAGCCATGAAGAGATAGCCAACTTATCAGATGCACATTTCAAAGCCCTGATGATCAGGATGCTCACAGAATTGGTTGATTTTGCTCACAAACTAGATGAAAAAATGCAGGCTACACTACATGTGGATTTTTAAATAAATACCTTTACTGTTTTCCATCTATGGTTGGGAGTCTTCTGGCACAGAGGGCCAGCTGTATGTGTTGATCTACACCATATTAAACAGGGACTTGAGCATCTGTCGATTTGGGTACCCAAGGGGGACCTAGAACCAATTGTTTGCAGATACCAATAGCCAACTAAGTTTTCAGTGAGTCAAAAAAATTACACAGATTTTTGACTGTAGGAAGGTCAGTGACCCGAATACTCATGTTGTTCAAGGTTCTACTGTACCTGTATCTTTAGGTTTTCTTCAGTCAATTCCTTTGACAAAGAGTTACTTCAAATTAAGTATGTATCATGGTCCCTAGTCTTTAGAGACTACTTGGTTTCAGAAAACTCTTTCGCTGGCTATCACAGAATGAAAGAAGATAGTATGAGTAATCAATTTGCATAGCAAACAGAGGTATTTATATTGAGATTTTTACTTTCCTTATTCACTGAAATAATATTTCAGAAAAAAATATCCAAATATGAAATCTTTCACATATGATATATACATCTGGAAATAGCTTATACATAAAAGTATTATGATATTTTGGGCCTGAATTTATTGTTTTTTCTTTCTCCAAATTTAGTAATTATTCTCTGGAAAGCCAGATAGTTTTGAAATGCTCTTGGGGGGAAAACCTATAATTTTCTGCAGAAAAATAAATTTATTATATTAACATTTAACCAAAAATATTTTGTTTCATTTTTCTTCCTCACTGAAGCTTAACTTTTTACCTTTCTATTTAAGAGTATAGGAATAAAATGAAATATTCCAGCTAAATAAGTCACTTGCATCATTCTATTCACTACTCATTCTCAAATGGATATCTATTCAAAACTTCATCTTAAAAATGTTGTATAAAGTTTGAGAGGAATAGAACTGGGAGAGAAGAAAGCATTAAACACAGTGGTTCTTGGATGGAAGTCTGTCTCCAAACACTTAGATTGATATTACTGCATTTTCTGACACCAGGAAACTTAGTTGAAGCCTCTCTATTTGACTGTTCTTCCCACAGTGGACTCTCACCCCAAAGAGCACTCTTTCCAATTGCCCTTTTTAAGTGCATCTATAAATCAACATTATGAGAAATGTCTTCGGTGTATATAGAAAAACAGTATATGAATGGTAAACAGTTATTTGAGGCCTTTCCATTGACCTCAGACCTTTCTTATAAAGCTACCAAGGAAAGTAGTGGCTTATTCAGTGCCTTAAGTGCAAAATTATTGATTTACTTACATGACTTTTGTAAAGAGCAACAAACTCCTCAGATATATTTGCTTTTCCAATCTGCCCTATTTGATATTTGCTGATAGCTTAGGTTTTTATTAAAATTTAGAGATGTCTGTCTCTTTACCTTCTCAATAATTGAAATTTTGGAAGTTTATTGTTAACACATTGCATCAAAGCCTGGAAAGTTTTTTGTTAAAAAAATAAAATCAATTTTATTGAAATTGAATTCTGCAAACAAAATGCAAGAGTAATGGATCAGTTTAATGGGGTTGTTAAAAGCTTTCTTCTTTAACCCTAACATGCCTTGCTGTCTAGATTTTCAAATCAGCTTATTAAAGTCCAGAAAAATTGTTGCACATTAGAATGTCATTATCTGTTATCTGCTTGGCCACATGAGAATAAGAAAGTCACATTTGATCTGTACTACTCAGAGTAATATTTTAAATTGTTAATAATGGTAAAGAATCAACAAAATACACCAATTTACTATTTCATGACTGGGTCCACTCAGCACAAAGCAAGCATCAATTTTGGTAATGTCTTAAATGTTTAGACAGACTAATTCATCATAATGGATATTAGGATTAATAAAATTGATTTTTGTCATACATAAACTTTTTAAAAGATCTCCTGTTTATTTTGTTTTATGTTTATTAGTGTTCAGAATTTTTGTAATCAATTTCTAATTTATTAATGAAAACTGAATTTACATTTGTTAGCCTTAGAGCTAGAAGTGCTAGATCAGAAAAAATATTTCAAAATTAATACCATTATGGAACCTCAAGAAAGGGACAATTCCACTGTTAGAATAGTCAAATGAGGTTTACAAGATTCAATATCATTTTTATATTTAATTCAATTTGATGAGATGTCATAAATATATTAAATGTTATATTAAATTTATTATATATCAAAAGTAATGGATATAGTTGGATATGCGAACATACATATTGATAAACATGGTCAAATGCTAGTAATTCTAACTAAGATACAGGCATAAATAAAGCGGTCATCCCAAGAAATAAATGAAATGCAAAAAAGACAAATTCTCCTGGCACATTAGGAGGTATTTGATTATAATGAATAGATTTTAAAATATGGTTATAATGAATTTGTTATAAGATATACTCTGATATGAAAAACTTTCTAGTGAAGTGTGCCAACTGATCAGTACAAACTTTTGAGAATATTCTTTCAGCTTCTTAAATAATTCTAGAAAAATCTGAGCCTTTCTCATTGTTTTGCCAGTATTTAAAACCCCTTGTTGGTATGCCTATCATGTAATATAGCCTATACATTCTGATTTAGAATTTAAACTTGTATGCTCATGTTCTTGAAATATAATCAGATAGTAGTAAGTTCTACTATTGAAGCAGTTGATAAATTTAAGTTTGGTTATTGAAATTTAACTAATATCTCACTCATTTATATCAATTCTTTAAAAATGTGTTTACAATTAATATTTCTCAAACATTGTATTTTGTCTTTATTCTCCTACATACACACATACCATACAGGGAAAGGAAATACATATTCACATAAAAAGTGACAAAGAGTAACTTATTTTCTATTGACATGGTGAAGTACATAAAATACCCTGTTCTCACTGCTTTTTTATTATGTACTCATCTCTAGTCACCATGGCTTTTCACTTTTCAAAAGTTGTCCATATCTCTAAAGAATCAGATATGTTACATTGGAAGGGAGTTAGTGATCTTACATTGATGTTCACTATTAACATTTGAATAAGGTTATAAATGTCAATACTCAGTTTTTAAATATTTTATTTATATTTAGAGAGAAGGGAAGGAAGGGATAAAGAGAAGGAGAGAAACATAGATGAGCAAGAGATACACTGATCAGTTGCCTCTCATATGCCCCTAACTGGGGACCTGGCCTGCAACCCACGCATATGGCCTGACTGGGAATCAAACCAGTGACCTTTTGGTTCACAGGTCAGCACTCAATCCACTGAGACACACCAATCAAGGCGAAATGTCGACATTTTTAATAATAATTATCTCAGCAACAATTTTGCTACAAAATAGACTCCATGTAATTTTTGATTGATCAGATGACCTTGATTGTTACTATCTAAATTTATGACTTGCATTATAAAGAATGCATTTTCTTAGGCAAACAAATCGAATTAAAAGCTGCTCACTAAAGAAGCAGTTATATCACTTGTAGATTTTTTTGATTGAGGAAATTTATTCTGAGCCTTCTACATTTTCTATTAAAATATGCAGTTCTAAGTTAATGTCTGCCTCTCTCTCATAAGTATTAGAAAAGTCTATGTTCTAAAATTACTCATTTTATAGTGCAAATTCAATTTTTGTACCTTGATGATTACAGAGTGCCATAAATTTCCTATAAAATTGGACATTATTTATATCTTGAATGCTGGCAGACACATTTCATTTTATACTGCGAAGCATTTATTTCATTTTATACTGAAGTCATCCAATACAATAATGAGCCAGATTATTATATCTGCATGCATTTTAGAGGTGGTAGCTTAGGTGGCATTAGGTACCAAAGTCTTTCTTTGAACTTGCCTAAGCTCAATAAATGTTATGAAATCGATAAAGTTTTATGTGATGCTCCAAATCTCGCATTTTTGTAGCTGTGCTCATTATTGCATGTTCCTTCTTCTCAGAGATTTGTTGCTGTAAATCCACTTAATGAATAAAACACAAGTATCGATAAACTTGTTTATATAGAAGACCATATGTTTAATATTTACATTACAAAGTAAAACTACAGGAAACTACAAAACACCAACAATACTTAATTCAAAAGATCGCATACTCTTAGTAGAGTATATGTTTTACTGTAACTGGGTTGTTGAATGAGTTCTGAAGATGTGACATTGCTTTTAAGATTGCTGTATCATTAGGAATTACAAGACCTTTAAAGGCAAACACCTTAGTGGGAGGGGTAAACTCATCTGAAGTTTGAAGTCATTGCTTGTGACAATCACTCAGAGAAGAAATGAGTTATTTATGTGAGTGTGATCTTTTTTCCTTATTAATTACATTGAATAAATTATAAGATAAGGGTCCATTTTATTCTTTTGCATGTGGTTGCCCAGTTTTCTCAATACCATGTATTGAAAAGACTGTCTTCACCTCATTGTATATTCTTGCCTACTTTGTAGTAAATTAATTGGCCATATATGTGTGGGTTTTTTTTCTGGGCTCTCTATTCTGTTCCATTGATTATGTGCCTGTTTTTGTGCTGGTACCATACTCTCGATTACTACAGTTTTGTTATAGTTTGAAATAGGGAGCATAGTGCCTCTAGGTTTCCTCTTTTTCCTCAAGATTGCTTTCACTATTTGAGGTCTTTCTGGTTCTATACACATTTTAGGATTATTTGTTCTAGTTATGTGAAAAATACCATTGCAATTTTGATAGTGATTGAATTGAATTTGTAGATTGCTTTGAGTAGTATGGACAACTTAAGAAAATTAATTCCTCTTATGCATGAGCATGATATCTTTTCTTTTTTGTGTTATCTTCAAATTCTTTTCATCAATGTCTTATAGTTTATAGAATGCATATCTGTTATGTTTGTTTAAATATATTTCTAAATATTTTATTCTTTTTGATGCAACTGTAAATGGGATTTAAAAAATTCAGATAGTTTAACATGAGTGTTTTGAAACACAACATATTTCTATACATTAATTTTGTATCCTGCAAAATTTTATTTTTTTAAATTTTTAAATTGAATTTATTGGTTGACATCAGTTAATAAAATTATATAGGCTTCAGGAATACAATTATATAATACATTGTGTATATTGTATTGTATGTTTACTACCCTAAGTCAAGTCTCCTTCTATCACCATTTATCCCCCCTTTACCTTCTTCTACCAATCCTCTCCTACCTTTCCCCTGGTAATCACCATACTGTTGTCTGTGTCCATTAGTTATTTTTCATTCTTTGCTTAATCCCTTCTCTTTTTCTCATCCAGTCCCCAACCCCTTCCCCTCTGACAGCTATCAGTTGGTTCTCTGTATACATGAGTCTGTCTGCACTTTATTTATTTTGTCCATTAGATCCCACTCATAATTGAAATCATATAATATTTGTATTTCTCTGACTACATTATTTCCCTTAGCACAATACTCTCCAGAACCATCCATGTTGTCACAAAAAGGTAAGATTTCCTACTTTTTCACAGCTGAGTAGCAGTCCATTGAATAAATTTCTAACTTTTAAGTTCATTTATTAATTCTAGTATTTTGGTGGAATCTTTAGGGCTCTCTCTAAGTATCAAAAGTATCAAGTAATCTGCAAACAATGACAGTTTTACTCTTTCTATTTGGAATGACTATTATTTGTTTATCTTACCTAATTCCTGTGGTTAGTACTTCTAATACTATGTTAAATAAAAGTGGTGAGAGTGGGCATCCTTGTCTTGTTCCTGATTTTAGAAGACAAGTGTTCAACTTTTCACCATTATGTATAATGTGAGTTGTGGGTTTACCATGTATGCCCTTTATTATGTATACGTGCATTCTCTCTATACTGAATTATTTGAGAGTTTTTATCATACAGAGGTGTTTAATTAATTGAATGTTTTTCCTGCATCTTTTAACATGATCATATGATTTCTATACTTTATTTTTTTTAATGTGGTGGATCATGTTGATTGATTTGCAGATGTTGAACCATGCTTGCATCTCTGGAATAAATTTTAGTTAACCATGGTATATAATCCTTTTAATGTGCTACTGAGTTATTTGCTAATATTTTGTTAAGAATTTTTACAATGCCCTGGCTGGTGTGGCTCAGCGGATTGAGCTCGGGCTGTGAAACAAAGGGTCGCGGTTTAATTCCCAGCCAGGACACATGCCTGGGTTGCAGGCCGGGTCTCCAGTGGAGGCCATGTGAGAGGCAACCACACATTGATATTTCTCTCCCTCTCTTTCTCCTTCCCTTCCCCCTCTCTAAAAATAAAAATAAATAAACTATTTTTAAAAAATTAAAAAATTATTAAAAAATTTTATAACTATGTTCATCAGGAGTATTAGCCTATAATTTTCATTTTTTTGTGATATCTTTGTCTGGTTTTGGTACCAGGGTAATACTGGCTTCATGAAGTATGTTTGAAAGTGCTCCCTTCCCTTCAATAGTTTGGAATGATTTGAGGATAAGTATTAAATCTTCTTTGAGTTTCTGTTTCTAGAATTTTGTTTGTTGGGAGGATTTCAATGCTGATTTCATTGCTTTCTTTTTTAATTTTTAATTGTTGTTCTTGTACAGTTTTCTATCTTTTATTCCCATTCCAGCCCGCTGACCCAGCCCTCCCGACTTCCCTCCCATTCCCCCCCCCCCATTTTTGTCCATGTGTCTTTTATACTTGTTGCTCTAAACCCTTCCACCTTTCCTCTGAAATTCCCTCCCCTCTTCCATCTGGTGACTGTCAGACTGCTCTCAATTTCAGTGTCTCTGGTTATATTTTGCCTGTTTGTTTGTTTTGTTGATTAGGTTCCTGTTAAAGGTGAGATCATATGGTATTTGTCTTTCACCACCTGGCTTATTTCGCTTAGCGTAATGCTCTCCAGTTCCATCCATGCTGTTGCAAAGGGTAGGAGCTCCTTCTTTCTTTCTGCTGCATAGAATTCCATTGTGTAAATGTACCACAGTTTTTTGATCCATCCGTTTACTGATGCACACCTAGTTTGCTTCCAGCACTTCGCTATTGTAAATTGTGCTGCTTATGAAGACAGGGGTTCATAGGTTCCTTTGGATTGGTGTTTCAGGGTTCTTACGATTTAATCCAAGCAGTGGAATTGCTGGGTCAAAAGGTAGGTCCATTTTTAGTTTTCTTAGAAAATTCCATACTTCTTTCAATAGTGGTTGTACCAGTCTGCAATCCAACCAACAGTGCCCTAGGGTACCCTTTTCTCCACAACCTCTCCAACACTTGCTGTTTGTTGCTTTGTTTATGAGGGCCATTCTGACCAGTGTGAAGTCGTATCTCATTGTGGTTTTAATTTTCATCTCTCTGATAGCTAGCAATGATGAGCATCTTTTCATGTGTCTCTGGATCCTCTGAATGTCCTCCTTGGGCAAGTGCCTGTTCAAGTCCTTTGTCCATTTCTTAATTGGGTTGCTTGTCTTTTTAGAGTGGAGTCATGTAAGTTCTTTGTATATTTTGAAGGTTAAACACTTGTCTGAGGTATCATTGGTAAATATCTTTTCCCATGCAGTCGGTTCTCTTTTTATTTTAATACTGTTTTCTTTGGCCATGCAGAAGCTGTTCATTTTGATGAGATCCCATTTGTTTATTCTTTTCTCTATGTCCCTTGCTCTATGGGACATACCAGTAAAAATGTTGCTGCGTGAAATATCTGAGATTTTCCTGCCTATGTTCTCTTCTGGGACTTTAATGGTGTCACAGCTTATATTTGAATCTTTTATCCACCTTGAATTTATTTTTATGTATGGTATGAGTTGGTGCTTGAGTTTCATTTTTTTGCACGTAGCTGTCCAGTTCTTCCAACACCACTTGTTGAAGAGGCTATTTTTACTCCATGTTATGTTGCTGCCCCCTTTGTCGAATATTAATTGACTGTAGAGACTTGAGTTTATTTCTAGGCTCTGTTCTTTTCTACTGGTCCATGTGCCTGTTTTCATGCCAGTACCAGGCTGTTTTGATTACAGTGGCCTTGTAATACAGTTTGGTATCAGGTAATGTGATCCCTCCTGCTTTGCTCTTCTTTCTCAAAATTGCTGCAGCCATTTGAGGTCATTTGTGGTTCAATATAAATTTTTGAATTGTTTGTACTATGTCTGTGAAACATGCCATTGGTACTTTAATAGGTATTGCATTGAATCTGTAAATTGCTTTGGGAATTATGGACATTTTGATGACGTTAATTCTTCCAATCGATGAACATGGTATACATTTCCATTTTTTTGCTTCTTCCTTGATTTCTTTCTTCAGTGTTGTGCAGTTTTCTGCATACAGTTCTTTTACCTCCTTGGTTAGGTTTACTCTTGGGTATTTATTTTTCTTTTTGTTATATTGAATGGGATTTTTTTCTTGATTTCTGCTTCTGCTGTTTCATTGTTGGTATACAAAAATGCCTTTGGTTTCTGGATATTGACTTTGTATCTGGTTGTTTGGACAAATTCATTTATTAGGTCGAGCAGTTTTTCGGTCAAGTATATAGGATTTTCTATGTACACTATAATGTCATCTGCAAGCAATTATAGTTTTGTTTCCTCCTTTCCGATTTGGATGCATTTTTATTTCCTTTTCTTGTCTAATCGCTGTGGCTGAGACTTCCAATATTATATTGAATAGAAGTGGTGAAAGTGGACAACCTTGTCTTGTTCCTGATCTTAGTGGAAAAGAATTTAGTTTTTGCCTGTTGAGTATGATGTTGGCTGTAGGTCTCTCACATATGGCCTTTATTATGTTGAGGAATGCTCCCTGTATTCCCACTTTGCTGAGTGTTTTTATCATAAATGGGTGTTGTTCCTTATCAAAACTTTTTCTACATCTATTGATATGATCATGTGATTTTTGTCTTTGTTTTTGTTTATGTGATGTATTACATTTACTGATTTGTGAATGTTGAATCATCCTTGCATCCCTGGGATGAATCCCACTTGGTCAAGCTGTATGATCTTTTTAATGTATTGTTGGATGCAGTTTGCCAATATTTTGTTGAGGATTTTAGCATCTATGTTCATCAATGATTTCCCTGAAATTTTCTTTCTGTCTTGTGTCTTTATCTGGTTTTAGGATGATGTTGGTTTCAGAAAAAGAGTTTGGGAGTCTTCCATCATTTTGGTTTTTTTGGAATAGTCTGTGAAGAATAGGGGTTAGCTCTTCCTTAAATGCTTTGTAGAATTCTCCTATGAAACCATCTGGTCCAGGGCTTTTGTGTGCCGGGAGGGTTTTGGTTACTGATTCAATTTCACCACCTGTTATTGGTCTGTTCAGGCTTTCTGTTTCTTTTTCATTGAGTTTTGGGAGATTATATTTTTCTAGAAACTGTCCATTTCACCCAGGTTTTCAAATTTCTCAGCATACAGTTATTCATAGTAATTTATTACAATCCTTTGTATTCCTGTGGTGTCAGTTGTAATCTCTCCTCTTTCATTTCTGCTTCTGTTTATTTGAGTCCTCTTCTTTTTTTCTTGATGAGCCTGCTTAAAGGCTTGTCGATTTTGTTTATCTTTTCAAAGAACCAGCTCCTGAATTCAATGATCCTTAGAATTGTGCTTTTAGTCTCTATGTCATTTAATTCTGATCTGACCTTGGTTATCTCCTTCCTTCTACTTGTTCTGGGCTGTCTTTGTTGTTGTTCCTCGAGTTGTTGTAGGTTAGGGTTAAGTTGTTTGTTTGAAATGTTTCTATCTTCTTTAGGTAGGCCTGTATCACTATGAACTTCTTTCTGAGGACTGCCTTCACTATGTCCCATAAGTTTTGGGTTGTTGTGAGTTCATTTTCATTTGTTTGCAGAAACTTTTTGATTTCCTCCCTAATTTCATTCTTTACCCATTCATTTTTTAATAGAATGCTATTCAATTTCCATGATTTTGAGGGTTTGGGGATTTTCCCCTTGGGTTTGGTTTCTAGTTTCAGTCCCTTGTGTTTGGAGAAAATTCTTAGTATGTTTTTAATTTTCTTTAATTTTTTGAGGCTTGTTTTGTGTCCTATCATGTGTTCTATGTTTGAAAATGTTCCATGTGCATTTGAAAATAATGTGTATTTATTTCTTTGGGATGAAGGGCGCTCTCTATATATATCAGTTAATTCCATTTCATCTAGAGTATTGTTCATTGTCACAATATCTTTGTTGATATTTTGTTTGGAATAGCTTTCCATTTTTCTCAGTGGGGTGTTGAAATCCCCTACTATAATTGTGTTTCTGTCAATATTCTTCTTGAAGTCCTCTAAGATTTTCTTGATGTATTTTGGTGCTGCTACTTTGGGTGCATATATCTTTACAATGTTTATATCTTCGTGGTGGATTCTACACTTGAGTATTATGAAGTGACCTTCTGGGTCTCTCTTTATGGCTCTTCTTTGGAAGTCTATTTTTTCTGATATGAGTATTGCTATCCCGGCTTTTTTTTTCCTGTCCATTTACTTGGAGAATTTGTTTCCAGCCTTTCACTTTGAGTCTGTGTGTGTCTTTCATCCTGAGGTGGGTCTCTTGTGGGTAGCATATGTGTGGGTCATGCTTTCTTATCCATTCAGCTATTCTATGTCTTTTGATTAGAGCATTTAATCCATTTACATTTAAGGTCATTATTGATAGGTACTGATTCATTGCCTTTTTCGTACCTGTGTTCCCCCCCCCTCTCTCTCTCTTTCTCTCTCTCTCTCTCCCCCCTCCCCCCTCTCTTTTCCTTCCTTTTCTTAAAGCAGTCCCTTTAATATATCTTGTAGAGCTGATTTGGTGGAGGTGTATTCTTTTAGACTTCTTTTGTCTGGGAAGCTCCTTAATTGGCCTTCTATCTGGATTGACAGCCTTCCTGGGTAAAGTAGTCTTGATTGCAGGCCTCTGGTTCTCATTACTTGGAATATTTCTTGCCATTCTGTTCTGGCTTAGAGCATTTCCATTGAGAAGTCAACTGTTAACTTTATTGGGGCTCCCTTGTATGTTACTTCCTTTTTCTTCCTTGCTGCCTTTAAGATTCTGTGTTTGTCTTGGAATTTTGGCATTTTAATTATGATGTGCGTTGAAGTGGGCCTCTTTGATTTCCTCTTGATTTGGACTCTTTGTGTTTCCTGGATTTGTGTGACTTTTTCTGTGTTCAGATTAGAGAAGTTTTCCATCATTACTTGTTCAAATAGGTTTTCTATCCCTTGCCCTTCTTCTCCTTCTGGTATTGCTTTTATATGGATATTATTATCTTTCATATTGTCTTGCATTTGTCTTAATCCCTCTTCTTTCTTTCTGAGACTCTTTTCATTTTCTTGCTCTCTCTGGGTGTTTTTTTTCTACTTTGTCCTCCAACTCGCTGATTCAGTCTTCTGCTTCATCGATTGTACTTTTGATTCCTTCTGCTGTGTTCTTCAGTTCCGAAATCATATTCTTCATTTCCTCTTGGCCCTTGTTGATAGTTTCTATTTCCTTATTCATGTTGATATAGTTTTCAGTGAGTTCATTGTAGCTTCCCTGTAGTTTCTGGTAGCTCATTGAGAGCTCATGGAGCTTCCTGACAACCATTGCTTTGAACTCAATATCTGATAGTTGAGTTGCCTCCATTTCATTTAGCATTCTTTATTGGGCTTCCTCCTTTCCTTTCATTTGGTGATTCTTTCTTTGTCTTCCCATTGTTTGTGAGACTCTTCTTGTTAGCCTCAACTTCTTAAATTGATCTGTTCTGGCTCCCTGGGTTTATGGTGTGAACTTCTGTGGTAGAATACCTGTGAGGTTCAGTGGTGCACTCTCCTTTGGTTATCTCGTTGTTCACAGCTTCCACTGTCTCAGCTGTTGGGATGCCCTCTTTTTCCGACCAACTCTGTTTTTTTTCACAGTTCCAGTTTTGTTTTTTTTGTTTTTTTTTTTGTCTTACTCTTGGGTTTTTAAAAAGAGAAAAGAGGAAAAAATAAAAAAATGAGAAAAAAAGAGGAAGAAAGAAGACATAAAATTGGAAAGAAAGGAAGAAGGAATAAAACAAGAAAGGAGTGATGAGAGACAAAAGGAGTTGAGGGGTAAAAAAGATAAAAATAATAAAGAAATAATAATTAAAATTTTAAACAAAAACAAAAACAAAAACAAAAACATCCACCAAACCAAAAATTCTTGCTCTTTTCAAACTTCCCGAGCTGGGTTTTCTCGTCTTGCTGGCTGCAAAGGCCAAAGGGTGACAGTATTACTTTTCTCCCTATTCAGCACTCAGTCATCTTTGGGCTGCTCTCCCCAGGGCTATCTGTGCACTCTCCCCAGTGCTAGCCTGGCACCTCTCTGCACAGGGCCTTGGGCATGTGTTCCGAACCTCCTAGGGAGCGTGCACTTTCTAGAGTCTATGGGTGTGTGCTTGGGTCTCTGGTCCTGCATCACACAGCTGTCTGTGGTGGTGCGTGGGTGCCTATGGTTGCACAGCCACCTCCAGTGGTGCCGGCACCTATGTTCTCACGGTCGTAGTCACATGCAAGTGCCTATGGTCACTCAGCCGTCTCCATTTGTGCCTGCGTAGCTGTCTGTGGTCGCATGTGGGCGACTCTGGTTGCTCAACCCCTTTCTGGTCACGCGGGGGCACCTCTGCTGGCGAGCTCTGGCATGCACTCCTCCCAGGGCTATGCTCACATCCCCAGTGTGTTTGCCATTCAGACCTTAACTCCTCTCTGTGAGACTTCAAGCAACCAGGTCTCTCCTGGTGCTGTTCAAACCTTGTTTGCCTGAGAGTGAGCGGTTGACCCTGCTCCCTCCCTGGCGCCCTGTGGCAGGCCTGGCAAGTGCTGGGCTGGGGCCTCAGCCACCCTGGTCTCCACGCTGATCCCTGGGCTCTTATTGTCCTGAAGTACTCTCCTTACCATCTGGTTTTTCAATGTCTGCTTCAAATTTTGATCTCCTATTTCCAAATATGCTGTGTTACTGTTGTTTGTTTGCTCTGTTGTTCTGTAGATCGGCCAGGTTTTTCTCCCATGTGTAGTGGGAAGTGGAATCTGCTCCCGCCTACTGCATCACCATCTTCCTTCTCCTTCATATACATTCTTGACCAGCACTGCCAAGAGCTGAGGAACTTTGGCTTGTCTTCAGGAGTAGTCAAGAAAAGAGGAGATACCATATTCTGCTTCAGAGCCAGTGTTTGAAGAAACCTCATTGCTTTCTCATAATTAGTCTGTTCAGATTTTCTGTTTCTCCATGGTTCATTTTTAGAAGATTGTGTATCTAGGACTTGATCCATTTCTTCTAGGTTGTCCCGTTTGTTGGTGTATGATTGTCTATAGTAGTTTCTAAGATCCTTTGCATTTGTGTGGTATCAATGTACCTTCTCTTCTGGGTTATTGAAAGAACTAAACATAAGTAATAGATAAATAGATTAGCCCTGGCTGGTGTAGCTCAGTGGATTGAGCGCGGGCCTGCGAATCAAAGGATCGCGGTTCGATTCCCAGTCAGGGCACATGCCTGGGTTGCAGGCCAGTTCCCAGCATGGGACACACAAGAGGCAACCATACATTGATATTTCTCTCCCTCTCCCTCTCTCCTACCCTTCCCCTCTAAAGATAGATAGATAAATAAATAAATAAATAAATAAATAAATAAATAAATAAAAATATTTAAAAAAATAGATTAGAGATACAGGGTGGGGGTTGTTGTTATCTTTTGCCTTTGATTTGAAGAGCCTAGGATTTCACTTTAGACAGAAAAGGCTCAAAGCTAAAAGCAGAGGGAAATGCTAGCTAAACATGTTTATGGGCTCTGAAAAACAAAACAATAGAACATGTCTTTCAATTCAGATTATCTACTTTTGTGCCTGTCTGTTTTTTTTTTTCTCTTCTTATTTGAGGTGTTTTTAATAACCTAGATTTTGCTTAAATTTACACTGAGAAGTTAATAATGTGTGTTAGAATATTGCAAAGAAAGTCACCCCTCTCTATCCTGAAACCACTGTAGCAATGGGGAACAATAAGAAACCAATGGGCTCCATGCAAAGAAAAAATAGAGACAGAACTAGTGTCATTCAGCCCACCAGCTGCTTCTAGCCAGAATACTATTTTGTCAGTGATTATATTGAGAGATATCAATTTTATTTACATTAATAAAATAATATAAGGTCTTATTGATTACCATTGGTAGGTAAATCGTAGGGTGATTTTCCTAAAGCCACTCAAACTCCATCATAGGCTTATTTTATTGGACTATTGCTGCTATCAATTTCTTCTATCCAACTGCTGCCACTGTGGCTGCTTTTACTTTTTTAATATAGTGATTACTCTGAATAACACTGCCTTGTAAATATACAACATGTTGTGATTACTAAGTGCTTTCAGATATGCTGAAAGCTCTGTCTGCATTAATTCTACAGCTTAGCAACAGGTCCAAAGGAGGGCCTAGAACATACAGCTGCAGCAGTTTCTGACCCTTCTAAAGTAACATCATTCCTAAAGCATGCAGCATGGGGCAGAATACTTTGACTGTTTTAGTTCAGCCAAGCTTATGATAGTCTAAATCCCTCAGGTCTGGGAGTGCTGGTGACTAGAAGAATGAAAAACATGGTTAGTTGTTTAGCTATTTCTTGTGTAGTTTCAGATGTCCTGGCTTGGTTTATAGTTTGCATCTTTCATAGCACTTGCCAAAGGCCATTCCAATTACACAAAGTCATTTAGTATGATGACATTTTAACACTCAGTTTCCAAAAGCTCTAACCTTATAAGGAGTCATGTCAAGAGAGACCAATAATTATTTATGAAACTGTTTAACTAATATGTAACATACCTAGATGTCTACCTTCTTCTGGTGAACAAATACTTAATGTCCTGTGACCAAGCAAATTTCCTATTTCCAGATGCAAGTTTCTATATTTATTAGAATTCTGTTGCAAGTAACAACAATCTAACTTCAATTAGTTTAAGTGAAAGATAGGGTTGGGGGCTGATGAAGTCAATGTTGCTAGGAGCAGATGGGTCCAGACAAGTGGTATAACCAAAATGATTTGTCTCTGACTTAAATCTTTACCTTTTTATACACTCTGGCTTCATCCCTTTCATAGTTCACTGCTTAGCTCTGTGAACACATGGAAGGTAGAGTGGGGGATAAGGCCATCAATAGCTCCTGGATCACACCTCCAACCTGGCTCTAGTCAAATTTGGAGCCATGCGTAGTCTACAGTAATCCCTAAAGATTATGGCAATTGGAGTCATGAATAAGTGTAGTTTAGGACACATATCCACAATTCTTTCCAAGCAAGTAATTGTCCTATGTTTGGAAAGAAAGTGAGGCAGTTTAATAATAACAGGAGGACTGGTTCAAGGGAGTGACAAAATGCAAATAAAGTTAAAAAATGATACAAGTATGTTAAAATGCAAGGATGTCACTCAAACAGCCTGTGTTTTTTTGGTAATTAATAAAGTATTTCTGTATCTTAAAAATGAGGCATGGCCATAATAATTACAGTGCTGGTTTTAACAGGTGCTGAATTTCATTATTTTTGGAACATTTGCTTTAACTTGCAAATATTACTAATGTTGGCAACATGAATTATGGTGGAAAAAATGTGATGGGGTAATTAACATAAAATCCTTTTCATTATTCATTATCACAATGTAATTTTACACACTAGTTTTTTTTTAATTTAAATTTTGGGGTGAGAGGTATTGATTGAAAAAAATGCCTATTTTTCTTCCACATTCTCACCGAAATTCAACTTTAATGTTCATCTAGTGAAGAGGAGTTCCATTTTCCCCAAGAAAACTGATTTTAGTGTTGCACAACTGAAATAGGAGTGTGAGTTTTCTAGACTAAATTAAACAGATGTTATTGTTTGCCACTGAAATTCTTCTGCCTGCCACTGATCTCATACAGGCACAATGGTTTGGCAGCCAAGGTTCACATAATCTACTTTTGATAAACACAGCCAATATTAAAATACAATTCACTTGTATTTCAATACAATTTACTTGTAGTTTTTCAAGCATTTTTATTTTCTTTATGAAAAGAAAAGAAAACTTCTTTATTTTCTTTATTTTTCATTATGAAATTTGTGACAGTGACCATTTGCATAGTTACTCTGATCTTGAGCTAATTCAATACTGGCCTTCAATCTTTGAAAGAACTGGTCTGTTTCTGGTTCATCTACATTTTCTGTTGTGGTCAGAAAACTTAGCATCCTGTGGCATTCAACAGGGCTCCCTTGGGTGTGCCCTGTGTCCCAGTAGTGAAATCCCAAACCTGGGAGACTGGCTGAAACTGCCTAACATATGGTATCCCAGCTACCACTTTCTGCTCATCTTTTCTGTTGCTTGGGTGAACTAGAGTGTTGGTAAAAGATAAAAAATACATCAGGATTAGGTCTCTGAATATGCATTTTTTTTTTTTTTGTCTTGAATCAAGTTCTGGCTGTCCCAGTGCCTCTCTCAGACAAAACAGATTCATTTAAACATGTTTTATCCAGTTTCCTAGACCCAACCCAACCCCAGAGAGAGTATGTTTTGGGCTAGTCTACCATCTGCAAAAGCTGGTATACTATGACCAGTACATTGGTATTTTAAAGAAAATTGAAATAAAATAACAATAATATAGCATAAGACTATATTATTTTCAGAAAATATATTGTTAGTAACAAAGAAGAAAGCATTCTTAAGATGTTAAAAAAAGTGAAAAGTTGTATAGTAATGCAGGCTAATAATTTAATCTCTAACTTATTTTTAAAATATTAAACTTAAAAAGTTATGTTATACTCATATAGGAACTTTTTCTATTTATGCAAAGTAAAAATGTCTTATACATTGCATTATTAATGTGCAGTATATCACGTCCCTTTATTTGCCAGAGTAGTACCTATTGTCAAGAAGAGTTAAACTACCATATTGTTCTTAAATATATGTTTCTTTTTTGGCTACCTTTCAGGAAAGAACAATACAATGTGGAAAGACAAACTAAAAACACCCTCCCCCCAAAAAAACAACCCCCCACCTTACCCACAACCCAGGCATATGCCTTGACTAGGAATCAAACCAGAGACCCTTTGGTTCTCAGGCTGTCACTCAATCCACTGTGCCACACCAACCAGGCCTGAGAATCCATGCTTTCTTCTGAGGGAGAAATACCCACTCAACATTCTTATGAAAAATAGTTCTCACTGTTTATGATGGTTTAGGTGTAAATATGTTAGCAGGTGGGGAGAGATTAGGGAGAACTCAAGTATGTTTACTGGTTTTCTTTTCAGGAGCACTTAAATAAAGTTGTGAAACAGTATCCTAATGCAGGGAGATATTTACTTTTGAGTACGTAAAAAGGTGATTCTACTTTGGAACTTAAAGAGTAATTATGTGTGTCATTCATTGTGCTGTGCACTTTAAATATCATACCTCTTTCAGTCCTCCCTAAGCCATTAGATGCAGGTAGTATATCAATTCTATCTTATGGAACAGAAAATCAAGGCTTAGAAAATATCAGAATCTTTTCTGGGTTTACAAAGGTAGGTAGTCAAGGTTGGATATAAGCCAACTTTCAGAAAAATATCTTCATTGTGTATAAAACATCTGCTGCTCAAGCTACATTGGTTTGGTTTTAAAATCACATTATTCCCCCGGCGACCGGAGGCGGCTCCGCAAACGACCGGAGGCGGTCGCGCGACCGGAGGGGCCTCTGCAGCCGACCGGAGGCGGCCCGGCAACCGGAGGCGGTTCTGCAGCCGACCGGAGGCGGCCCGGCGACCGGAGGGGCCTCTGCAGCCGACCGGAAGAGGCCGAGCGACTGGGAGCAGCTCTGCGACCCGGTTGGAGGCAGCCCTGCGGCCAGAGGCGACCCTGCAACTAGAGAAGGGGACTCTGGAAGAACCGGAGCTCACATCTGTGATCCTGGGGTGAGTGTGCGCAACTCGGGAAAGTCTCGGAGCCCATGCCCGTAGTCTCCGGCGGGGCGCCTGCGCCCTGTAGGAGACCCGGAGCTCACAGCAATAAGCTCGGAGAGGGATGGATCTGTGAGAGATTCCAGCTGAAAGCCATAAACTCTGGAAAGCTCGCCCCCTGCAGGAGGCTCAGAAATCACACCCAAGGCCCTGCATGGAGAGTACGCCGTTAGCCCTGGGGACAGTGCTGGGCTGGCACTGAGGACAGTAGCCCAAAGCTGACTGAGTGAGGAACAGGGAGAAAAGCGGTACGAGTCACCTTGCAGCCTGCTACAGTTTGGCCTGTGTGAAAATAGCAAGAGATTTTTTTTTTCTTATTATTCTTTTTTTTTTTTGGGGGGGGGTGTTTTGTTTCATTTTGTTTTGTGGGTTTTTTTTGATAGTTGTTTTTTGTCTGTTTACTTGGGTTTTTTGTTTGTTTGTTTGTTTTGGTTCGTTTTTCGTTTTTGTGGGGTTCTTTTTGTTTTGTTTTGATTATATATTTTTTATTTCTTTATTACTTCTACCTTTTTTATCCTTCAATTCCTTTTGTTTCTCTTTACTTCTTTCTGGCTTTATTCCTTCTTCCTTTCTTTCCAATTCTATCTCTCCTTCCCTCCTCTTTTTTCACTTTATTCTTTTCTCTTTTTGAATACCCACGAGTGAGGCAAAGAAATCCTAGAACTGTGGAAAAACCAGCGTTGGACCAAAAGAGGGGGTATTCCCACAGCTGAGACAGTGGAAGCTGTGAACACCAGGATACCTGAAGAAGACTATAACACTGAATCTCACAGGTATTCCACCACAGAAGTTCACACCATAAACGCAGGTAGCCAGAACAGATCAACTTAAAAAGCAGAGGTTTACAAGAAGAGTCTCACCAACAATGAGAAGACAAAGAAACAATCCCCAAATGAAAGAAAAGGTGGAAGCCCCAGAAAGAATGCTAAATGAAACAGAGGCAACTCAACTATCAGATATTGAGTTCAAAGCAATGGTTGTCAGGAAGCTCCATGAGCTCTCAATGAGCTACCAGAAACTACAGGGAAGCTACGATGAACTCAGTGCAAACTATATCAACATGAAAAAGGAAATAGAAACTATCAAAAAGGGCCAAGAGGAAATGAAGAATACAATTTCTGAGCTGAAGAACACAGTAGAAGGAATGAAAAGCAGAATCGATGAAGCAGAAGATCGGATCAGTGAGTTGGAGGACAAAGTAGAAAAAAACAGCCAGATAGAGCAAGAAAAGGAAAAGAGGCTCAGAAAGAATGAAGAGGGTTTAAGAGAAATGCAAGACAGCATGAAACGTAATAATATCCGTATAATAGGAATACCAGAAGGAGAAGAAGAAGAGCAAGAGATAGAAAACCTATTTGAAAAAGTAATGATGGAAAACTTCCCTAATTTGGTGAGAGAAAAAGTCACACAAATCCAGGAAACAGAGAGAGTCCCTATCAAGAGGAACCCAAACAGGCCCACTTCAAGACACATCATCATTAAAATGGCAAACTTCCAAGACAAAGAGAGAATCTTAAAGGCAGCAAGGGAGAAAAAGGAAGTAACATACAAGGGAGCCCCCATAAGGTTAGCAACTGACTTCTCAATGGAAACGCTCCAAGCCAGAAGACAATGGCAAGAAATATTCCAAGTAATGAGAACCAAAGGCCTACAACCAAGAATACTTTATCCAGCAAGGCTTTCAATCAAGATAGAAGGACAAATAAGGAGCTTTCCAGACAAAAGAAGTCTAAAAGAATACACCTCTACCAAACCAGTACTACAAGAGATACTAAAGGGACTGCTTTAAGGAAAGAAAGGAAAAGAGAGAGTGAGGAACACAGATACGAAAATGGCAATGAATCAGTACCTATCAATAGTAACCTTAAATGTAAATGGATTAAATGCTCTAATCAAAAGACATAGAATAGCTGAATGGATAAGAAAGCATGACCCACACATATGCTACCCACAAGAGACCCACCTCAGGATGAAAGACCTACACAGACTTAAAGTGAAAGGCTGGAAACAAATTTTCCAAGCAAATGGACAGGAAAAAAAGGCCGGGGTAGCAATACTCATATCAGACAAAATAGACTTCAAAAGAAGAGCTATAAAGAGAGACCCAGAAGGTCACTTCATAATACGCAAGGGAAGAATCCACCAAGAAGACATAAACATTGTAAATATATATGCACCCAACATAGGAGCACCTAAATACATCAAGAAAATCTTAGAGGACTTC
Source organism: Glossophaga mutica (assembly GCA_039655065.1). Lineage (NCBI taxonomy): Eukaryota > Metazoa > Chordata > Mammalia > Chiroptera > Phyllostomidae > Glossophaga > Glossophaga mutica. The sequence continues at coordinate 77,038,795 of CM077309.1, read as the reverse complement.
AAGAAAGATATTGACAGCAACACAATTATAGTAGGAGATTTTAACACCCCACTGTCAAAAATGGACAGATCTTCCAAACAAATTATCAACAAAGATATTGTGGGATTGAACAGTACTCTACACGAATTTGACTTAGCTGATATATATAGGGCCCTCCATCCCAAAGAAACTAAATACACATTTTTTTCAAACGCACATGGAACATTTTCAAAGATAGAACACATGATAGGACACAAAACAAGCCTCAACAAATTCAAGAAAATTGATATCATACCAAGCATTTTCTCCGACCACAAAGGACTAAAACTAGAAACCGACTTGATGGGGAAAATCCCCAAATCATCAAAATCATGAAGATTGAATAGCATGCTATTAAACAATGAATGGGTAAACAATGAAATTAAGGAGGAAATCAAAAAGTTTCTGGAAACAAATGAAAATGAACTCACAACAACCCAAAACTTATGGAACACAATGAAGGCAGTCCTCAGAGGGAAGTTCATAGCAATACAGGCCTACCTAAAGAAGACAGAAACATTTCTAACAAACGACTTAACCCTACGCCTACAAGAACTCGAGGAACAACAGCAAAGACAGCCCAGAGCAAGTAGAAGAATTAAATGACATAGAGACTAAAAGCACATCCTAAGTATCAATGAATCCAGGAGCTGGTTCTTTGAAAAGATAAACAAAATCGACAAGCCTTTAAGCAGGCTCATCAAGAAAAAAAGAGAGAGGACTCAAATAAACACAATCAGAAATGAAAGAGGAGAGATTACGACTGACACCACAGAAATACAAAGGATTGTAAGAAATTACTATGAAGAATTGTATGCCAAGAAATTTGAAAACCTAGGTGAAATGGACAAGTTTCTAGAAAAATATAACCTTCCAAAACTCAATGAAAAAGAAACAGAAAGCCTGAACAGACCAATAACAGGTGGTGAAATTGAATCAGTAACCAAAACCCTCCCGGCACACAAAAGCCCTGGACCAGATGGTTTCACAGGAGAATTCTACAAAACATTTAAGGAAGAGCTAACCCCTATCCTTCACAGACTATTCCAAAAAATCCAAAATGATGGAAGACTCCCAAACTCTTTTTATGAAGCCAGCATCATCCTAATCCCAAAACCAGATAAAGACATAACAAAGAAAGAAAACTTCAGGCCAATATCACTGATGATTGTGGACGCTAAAATCCTCAACAAAATATTGCCAAACCGCATCCAACAATACATTAAAAAGATCATACACCATGACCAAGTGGGATTCATCCCAGGGATGCAAGGAGGGTTCGACATTCGCAAATCAATAAATGTAATACATCACATAAACAAAAGCAAAGACAAAAATCACATGATCATATCAATAGATGCAGAAAAAGCTTTTGATAAAGTACAACACCCATTTATGATAGAAACACTCAGCAAAGTGGGAATAGAGGGAGCATTCCTCAACATAATAAAAGCCATATATGAGAGACCTACAGCCAACATCATACTCAATGGGCAAAAACTGAAATCTTTCCCACTAAGATCAGGAACAAGACAAGGCTGTCCACTTTCACCACTTCTATTCAATATAGTATTGGAAGTCTTAGCCACAGCGATTAGACAAGAAAAGGAAATAAAATGCATCCAAATTGGAAAGGAGGAAACAAAACTATCATTGTTTGCAGATGACATGATAGTGTACATAGAAAATCCTATAGACTCGGCCAAAAAGCTGCTCGACGTAATAAATGAATTTGGCCAAATAGCTGGATACAAAGTCAATATCCAAAAATCAAAGGCATTTTTGTATACCAACAGTGAAACAGCAGAAGCAGAAATCAAGAAAAAAATCCCATTCGATATAGCAAAAAGAAAAATAAAATACCTAGGAATAAACCTAACCAAGGAGGTAAAAGACCTGTATGCAGAAAACTACACAACACTGAAGAAAGAAATCAAGGAAGACACAAACAAATGGAAGCATATACCATGTTCATGGATCAGAAGAATTAATATTATCAAAATGTCCATATTACCCAAAGCAATTTACAGATTCAATGCAATACCTATTAAAGATCCAATGGCATATTTCACAGACATAGAACAAACACTTCAAAAATTTATATGGAATCATAAACGACCCCGGATAGCGGCAGCAATTTTGAGAAAGAAGAGCAAAGTAGGAGGGATCACAATACCTGATACCAAACTGTATTACAAAGCCACTGTAATCAAAACAGCCTGGTACTGGCACAAGAACAGACACGTGGACCAGTGGAATAGAACAGAGAGCCCAGAAATAAACCCAAGTCTCTACAGTCAATTAATATTCGACAAAGGGGGCAGCAACATAAAATGGAGCAAAAATAGCCTCTTCAATAAGTGGTGCTGGGAGAACTGGACAGCTATATGCAAAAAAATGAAACTCGAGCACCAACTTACACCATACACAAAAATAAATTCAAGGTGGATAAAAGATTTAAATATAAGCCATGACACCATTAAAATTCTAGAGGATAATATAGGCAGGAAAATCTCAGATATTTCATGCAGCAATATTTTCACTGATACGTCCCCTAGAGCAAGGGACATAAAGGAAAGAATAAACAAATGGGATCTCATCAAAATAAAAAGCTTCTGCACAGCTAAAGAAAACAGTATTAAAATAAAAAGAGAACCAACTGTATGGGAAAAAATATTTGACAATGATACCTCAGACAAGGGATTAATCTCCAAAGTATATAAAGAACTTACAAGACTCTACTCTAAGAAGACAAGCAGCCCAATTAAAAAATGGGCAAAGGATTTGAACAGACACTTCTCCAAGGAGGACATACAGAGGATCCAGAGACACATGAAAAGATGCTCGATATCTCTAGCTATCAGAGAGATGCAAATTAAAACTACAACGAGATACCACTTGACACCAGTCAGAATGGCCTTCATAAACAAAGCAACAAACAGCAATTGTTGGAGAGGTTGTGGAGAAAAGGGGACCCTAGTGCACTGTTGGTGGGATTGCAGATTGGTACAACCACTATGGACAACAGTATGGAATTTTCTAAGAAAACTAAAAATGGACATACCTTTTGACCCAGCAATTCCACTGCTTGGATTATATCCTAAGAATCCTGAAACACCAATCCAAAAGAATCTATGCACCCCTATGTTCATAGCAGCACAATTTACAATAGCCAAGTGCTGGAAGCAACCTAGGTGCCCATCAGTTAATGAATGGATCAAAAAACTGTGGTACATTTACACAATGGAATTCTATGCAGCAGAAAGAAAGAAGGAGCTCCTACCCTTTGCGACAGCATGGAAGGAATTGGAGAGTATCATGCTAAGCGAAATAAGCCAGGCAGTGAAAGACAAATACCATATGATCTCACCTTTAACAGGAAGCTAATCAACAAAACAAACAAACAAGCATAATATAAACAAAGACACTGAATTTGAGAACAGTCTGACACTGTCCAGAGTGAGAGGGGAGGGAATTTCGGGGGAAAAGGGGAACGGTTTAGAGCAAAAATTATAAGGGACTCATGGACAAAAACTATGTGGTGTGGAAATGGGAGGAAGGTGGGGAGGGCTGGGGTGGTGGGCTGGGGTGGGGTAAAAGACAGAAAAGTGTACAATATCAACAATTAAAAAATACTGATTAAAAAACAAAAAAATAAAAAATAAAATAAAAATTAAAAAAAAATCACATTATTCCATAAAATACAGGAACCATAGGCTCTGTACTGGGCCTATTCCCTATCAACTATTAAGTTCTCTATCAACTTTAAACTCTGACTTGTACAGTATAACTTTAAACTCTTACTGTACAAGTAATAAAAATGACTGGTTCATAAAAATGAAAGAACAACTTATTGTGTGAAACCAGCATCCTGCAGCAAGAAAAGTTCACAGCAGACCACGGTTTTAGAAATTCCATTGGAGAGAGTTCAATTTTTTTTTAATCCTGCTATAATTGCTTCAAAAACTAAATGAAAATGGAATCATTTATTACCATGTAGAAGGATTAAGCCCTCAATTGGATTTCTGAGTTTAAGATGAAAAAGTAAGCTAACCTTCAAAATGGCTTAAAATTGAATTTTATCTTCTCATAAGGAACAATAGCTTTAAGAGATTTAGAAGTATAAACCCTATAAAAGAATATTTTAAAGTGGTATAGTAATACAAATGACTATTTTATAAGCAAATGAAACCAAATATTCTATTTGTGTCCTCAAACCCAATATTGATATGAATATTGTGTAATCTTTCAGTGAAACTCCTTTTTGGTATATCCTAATTTCTTGTAGGCTAAATAAAGAGATCTAGGATAAATGCTACAATCATGCACACACACATATCAGCATAATATGAATAACTTACTTTTCTATATTGGAAAGATGATAATAATAATATTTGTCCAACGTATTTACATTTTTCAATGTAATTAATATTTTCACCTAATAAGAAAAGTAGAAGGCCCTGGCTGGGTAGCATTGTTGGTTAGAGCATTGATATGCCAAAGGTGCAGGTTCAATCTCCACTCAGAATACAGTAAAAAGCAACCAATGAATGCATAAATAAATGGAACAATAGACTCTCTCTCTCTCTTCACTTCCCCCCCTCCTTTCTTCTGTCTCTAAAATCAATAAATTAAAAAAGAAAAGAAAACAGGAAAGAGTTATTCCTTTAAGGGTAACATCCTGCACAGTTGTGCTTTAAGATTAGAAGAGCCTTCTTAAAACTCTACTTTTGTCAGTCAGCTAACAATGCTACTTGAGAAAAATGAAAGAGGTTTGGGAAATATTCACAGATGGAGTGGTCAGACTCTAATTATAAAATACGGTAATATCTCAGTGGCTCTGTACTGGGCCTATTCTCCACCCCAGGTACCTTTGATATTGAATCATTTTGATTGTCTCCTGTGTGAGGGGGCTGCTACAGGAACCTAGTGGGTAAAGACTGGGATGCCACTCAACATCCTACAATGCATGAGACAGCCCCTAGCAACCAAGAATGTGCACAAAACCAAGGCTTTGCCTCTAGGGTTTATATTGGTATATACCTGTGGATTCTGACTTTTAATGCAGAGTTCCAAAATAAGCATATTGCTGATGGACTGGACTCAACATCTCTGTATCTTTAGTTAAATACTTTTTACTTAATTAGGAAATTGAAAGCACCATCCCCTTTCCATGCATGTTGGCATTGGGAAAGTAAAAGCTTTCTAATGTATACTTCTATTTATTTTATTACTAGAATGGAATTTGTATAAATTAATCCAGTAAATTCCCAGATGAAAATATTTAAGACACATGTAATATATTCTCAACATACCTGTGATTAAGAATCACCTGGTATGCTTTGAAAATAGTAGGTGCCTAAATTATTTGATTTATTACATGTAATAAGGACCGAGGAGTCTGTATTTTAATAAGAACACCATGTTATTCTGATGTAGTTGGTGGAGTTGGAGCACTATTTGTGAAAATAGAATAGAATCTCAGCAGCTCTTGTTGTATAGCATGCAGCAATATGTAAGTTTGCACCTGAATGTCTGTGATACAAAAATTCAATGTCAAATGAACATGTGAGCTAGGGTCTCAGAAGTGCAAATAAAACATGCTAAATGAATCTTATGGCTTTAGATCAATATATATTCAAATACTGTCAGCTCAAGCATTTCAAAACTTAGCATTGTATTTGACATATAATGTTACCTCCAATTTATTTTTTAATAAACGAAGGAATGAATCAATGGTAGACACATGAAATCAAGTATATATGTTAGTTTTTATTTCCATGCACTTATACAAACTGCAATCATCAGGTAATAAGGAGTATAGATTTCTGGCAAACGCACATGATAGAAGTGTCCATTAGCAGGAAAATAAATAAGAAGTGCAAATATATCCAGTAATAAAGTGATAGTTTTAATAACTTTCACTGTGTTTTTTTCTAATAAATTAAAATTTTTTGATACTGGATATTACTATTGATGTTATTTGCAGAGATTCAGAGAGATCACACCACTCTCTCATACAAGAGAGGGAGAGTAAGATGTGACTAATATCATGGCACCATTGGAAGGAACTGAAAGACAGATCACAGCAAGAGCACACAAATGAGGATAATGAAAATTTACCAGAGTATGTTTTTTGGTATTTGTCTCATTCTTTTCCCAGCTCCATACACATTACTGACCAAGATGGGTCTTTTATTGCAATGTGTCCACAAAGTCACGCTATGAGAGATAATGAGCCAAATTTTGCTTTGCAGGTAATCTGCAATATCGAATGCAAAGATTCAATAGCAACGAGAGTTTAGAATAGACAGAAAGGGAAAAAAGCCAATATGAAAAAGAGGCTTACAATAACGGGGCACTATCAATAGTAAAGAAGTATTTGTACCATCCTTTGAACTCCTAGTGTATTCTGAATCAGAAGCAGGTACATCTAATGATGTACTACTGAATGTATATGTTTTGTTCCACCTACAAGACTATAGTGAGAACTAAAGAGGCATACCTATTTGACAATGACAATACACACATATGTAGTCACCCAAAACCTTACCACTGGAATGGATGAGTGTATGTCAGTAAATAGCTTCCTCTGTGCATATGGCTGAATATTTATTGACAAGCCTTTCATTGTTAGATGGGTTATCTTGCTGTAAATGCTGAATTCAATGTAAGTTCTTTTAAAGAAATTTTAATGTATGGATTAAATGACTTGCTTTTTTTGTTTGCTTGTTTTCTGTGTCTGCTTATGTAGAAAGGACATCCTGTTTAATATTTGCTAGTGAATAATTATAAGAAATCAGAGATTTAATAAAATGACTAAGAACAGCTAGAACAGGAACAGAACCACAGAAATGGAGATCATATGGAGGCTTAGCAACAGGGGCATGGGAGGAGGAGAGAGGGGGAAAAGGTACAGAGAATGAGTAGCATAGATAATGGGAAAAAAATAGACAGGGGGAGGGCAAGAATAGTATGGGAAATGTAGAAGCTAGAAAACTTAAGACCCATGGACATGAACTAAAGGGGGGAATGTGGGTGGGAGAGGGTGGGCAGGGTGGAGGGGAATGATGGGGGAGAAATGGGACAACTGTAATAGCATAATCAATAAAATATATTAAAAAAATAGAAACAGAACAGGAAATAGGGTTTGCACTTTTTTGTTATATCAGATTGAATTTCTTTCAACAAAAAACTGTCTATAAATAATTACTTAAAGATTTCAGAACTCACTCAACTCAGTAATCTTAAAGAGTAGCTTTGGGAGGGTGGAAGATGGCAGTGAGGTAGGTAGGAGTGGAGCCCAGTTCTCCCTGTGCCCAGCTAGACCAGCTACTCCATTCTGAGGAATGGAGTGAAGAGCTAATGGAATCCCAGCTTGTATGAAATTTGGAGGCCAAAATTGTAGAGGACATTGAAAAACTGATAGTAAGGAGATTGCGTTGGGACGGTAAGGTCCCTGGGACCAATGCAGGGTCCAAAACTGCTGCAGTCCCGAGTTTAGCACCTAACTCACAGGAGGAACCTGACAGGATCCTTGGAAGAGCTCCCTGCCCTACCAAACAGAGAGGACAGAGCCATACCAGCATGGACCTGGATGCTTGAAGTTACTGTAGGGAATAGAGAGACTAAGTAGGAGACACACAGAGGCAATGTTCACCCACTGGGACTGTGGACACCAGCTAGGTCATTGTCAGAGAAATAGGGGGACTGGGTGACACCTGGAGAAGGGAAAAGAGTTGGGCCCTGACAGACCCTGACGTGGATAATCACCAGTCAGTTTAGAAAGTTGGGCTGTGTGAAAAGCTGGTCACTCGTTAAGAATAGCAGGCTTAAACAAGAGGATTTTGTTTAAAAAAAAAATAAGACTCTCAGTCACTGTTTAAGGAACTCTTGTGCAATGGCTGGCCCTTAATGTGGCTGCCTCTTGCCATGGCTGGCTTGCACCATGTGAAGAGGAAGAGGGAGGTGTCCCACATAGACAGTTCAGAGGAGGGCAGCGGTGTTCAGGGAGTTAGCAGTCACCAGAAAGACTTAACTCAGTGAGAGAGCTGAACTACCCTTATAGACTTTCAGTGTACTCAGCACCTAGGCCAGCAAAGAGGGAGAAGGTGGTGTGTGAGTTGCCCCTAATTAGGGAACTTCATGGATGGCAAAACTGGTGGATTAAAGGTGCCAGCCTTGGCCAGATGGGCGGTGGGGGCCTGGCATACACAGAGGACCTGGGCTGGAGGCTGGGCAACTGTGAATTTTGCAGCCCAGACCTGGCCTCCATCCTTGCAAAACCATAGGAAGGGAGAAAAGCGAAGGTTAGTCCCCTTCAGCCTGTGGAATCAAGGAAGACCAGCAGAATTCACTTGGTGGGCTTAAAGTCAGCAAGAGGCTTTTTTCCCTTCTCCCCACATGAGACAATAAAACCTGGAGCTGTGAAAGATCCAGAGACAGACCCAAAGAGGGAACACAAGGCTAATCCCAACAACTGAGTAACTGAGACAAATTTCACTTTGCTATTCTAGATAACTTGCATGTTATTGTTTATTTGTATTATTATCTTTTCATTATTTTTACTTCTTTTATTTTATTGGTATTTTTTATTTCTCTTCTTTCTGTTTAGTTTTCTTTCTTTGTTTAACTGCATTATTTGACTGTTTTTTCCTGTTCTCTCTCATATATGGTATTTTAATTTTCCTTCTTTCACTTCAGTTGTGTTCTAGTATCAAACTACTCTTTGTTGTGTACTTCCTATTCCTGTTGTTCACATCATATAGTTATTGTCATATGTTTGTTGTTCCAGTATTATTGTAAATAATTGTTGTTTTATACAATTGCAAATACTACACAGCATCCCTCCTTGATCTTAGCCTATTTCACTATCTTCTGGAACTTTATTACTCTTGTGGTTAATTCTATTCTCTCTCACACTACTCCTAATTTTTATCTTTTACTCTCACTACATCTTATCATCTGGCCTCCCACAAGTGCTATGTTTTCTGGATTCAACTCAAATGCTTTCCCCCCTCTAACAAGAGTTTTATCTCTTTTTCACCTTTTACAAAAAGTTGCTATTTGGGTGAAATATCATGGTTAATGCTATACTATCAAAAGGATCTCCTATCTCTTCTCTACTTGTTGGTACTTTAAATCCCATAGAATACTCTCTTAATTCCTTTTGCTATCCCCCTGCAACTGATCACATACAAGAGTAGGTGGGAGCTCTAAACACTAATATACATGCTGGAAGAAAGAAATCACCAACAAGGAACCACCAAAAGGTAAAAAAAAAAAAAAAAAAAAAAAAAAAACATGTACAATAAGAGAGCCCACACAAACAGAAGAATGGGCAAACCTAGAGCATCCAGACAATGAGATCAAAGAAACCATACCACTGAATCCCATAGAATTCCTACCATAGAAGTTCACCCTATAAAGACAGCCAGCAAAGCCTAACATTAAGAAGTAAAGAAACAAACAAAAATAATCACCTAAAATGGTGAAACAAAAAAAGAATCTACAATCAAAAGAAATGAAGACTTCCCACTAAAAAAGCTAAATGAAATGGAAGCAAGCAAACTATACAATTCGAAATAATGATGCGGCATTGGTGGTATAGTGGTGAGCATAGCTGCCTTCCAAAATAATGGTTATAAGGACGCCAAGGCATTCATAGACAACTACAAGTAACTGAGCAAGAACTACAACAGTATGGAAAAAGAAATAGAAACTATAGACAAACACCAGGAAAAAAGGAAAAATGCAGTTTCTGGGAAACACACACACACACACACACACACACACACAAACACTGGCAGGGATTACAAGCAGGCTGGATGAAACAGACGACCAAATTAGTGAAATAGAAGAAAGGTGGAAAGAAATACCAAGGAAGAGAAGCTTCATAAAAAATACTCAGAAAATATAGAGATAGCTTAAGGGAACTCCAATTAACATGAAATGCAACAACATTCTAATCATAGGAATACCAGAAGGACAAGGAAGGAGCAAGGGATAGAAACTCTGTTTGAAAAGATAATGGCAGAAAACTTTCCAAACTGGGAGAGCGGAAAAAAAAAAAAAAAAAAAACAAAAAAAAAAAAAACATACAATTACAAGAAACACATAGAGTTCCAATCAGTATGAATACAAACAGGCCTGCTCCAAGACATAACAAAATTAAAATGCCAAGTTTTAAAGACAAAGAGAGAATTGTAAAAGCAGCAAGGGAGAAACAAGAAGAAACATACAAAGCAATTCTGATAAGACTAGCAGCTGATTTCTCACCAGAAACACTCCAATCCAGGAGAGAATGGCAAGAGATATTCCAAGTGATGAAAAACAAAGGCCTACAACCAAGACTGCTCTAATCAGTGAAGCTTTCAGTTAAAATGGAAGGTGATATAAGGAGTTTCCCAGACAAAATAAGCCACAAAGAATATGCCTCCACCAAACCAGCACTACAAGACATGCCAAAGGGACTACTATAAAAAGACAAAGGAAAAGAGTGAGAGAGAGAGGAACATGGGCAAAGTGGAGGAAGAATAAATGTCTATTATTAATAACCTTAAAGGTTAATGGATTAATTGCTCCCATCAAAAGACAAAGAGTAGCTGAATAGATAAGAAAACATGACCCACACATATACTACCTACAAGAGACCCACCTCAAACAAAAGACATACACAGACTGAAAGTGAAGGGTTGGAAAAAAATATTCCAAACAAAAGGACAGGGAAAAAAAGCCCGAGTAGCAATACTCATACCAGACCATGTAGACTTCAAAAAAAGGGCCGTAAAAGAGACCCAGAAGGACTCTTTATAATATTCAAGAGAAGACTCCATCAAGAAGACAGAAACATTGTAAATATATATGCACCCAACATAGCAGAACCCAAATACCTAAGGAAAATCTAGGAGGACTTCAAGAAAGATATGGAGAGCAACACAATTATAGCAGGGGATTTTAATACTCCACTGTCAAAAATGGATATATCTTCTAAACAAAATACCTACAAAGATATTGCAGCATTGAACAATGTCCTAGATCAAGTGTATTTAACTGATACATATAGAACCTTAAATTCCAGAGAAGCAAAATACACATTCTTTTCAAATGCACATGGAACATTTTCAAAGATAGATCACATGGTATGAGATAAAAAAAGCCTCAACAAATTCAAGAAAACTGGAATCATATCAAGTATTTTCTCTAACCACAAGGAACTTTAACTAGAAACAACCTCAAGGAAAAAATTCAAAAACACTCAAATTTGTGGAAATTGAATAGCATGCTATTTAACAATGAATGGGTTAAGAATGACATTAAGGAAGAAATCAAAAAGTTTCTGGAAACAAATGAAAATGAACCCACAACAACTCAAAACTTGTGGGACACAGTGAAGGTAGTTTTGAGGGGGAAGTTCACAGTGATGCAGGCCTACCTTAAAAAGATAGACACATTTCAAATAAACAACCTAACCCTACATCTACAAGAACTGGAGGAAAAACAACAAAGACAGCCCAGAGGAAGTAGAAAGAAGGAAATGATAAAGATCAGAGCAGAATTAATTGACATAGAGACTAAAAGAACAATTTGAAGGATAAATAAATCCAGGAGCTGCTTCTTTGAAAACATAAACAAAATTGACAAGGCTTTAAAGAGGCTCATAAAGAAAAAAAAGAGAGAGGGCCGAAATCAACACAATCAGAAATGAAAGAGGAGAGATTACAATTGACACCACAGAAATACAAAGGATTGTAAGAAATTACTATGAACAACTATATGCCAAGAAATTTGAAAACTCAGGTGAAATGGACAAATTTCTAGTAAAATATACTTTTCCAACACTGAATGAAGAAGAAGCAGAAAGCCTGAACAAACAAATAACAGTTGACAAAATTATAGTGGTAATCAAAAAACTTCAGGCACACGAATGCCCTGGACCAGACGGTTTTACAGGAGAATTCTGCAAAACATTTAAGGAAGAAGTAACCCCTATCCTTCACAGACTGTTTCAACAAATCCAAGAATATGGAAGTCTTTCAAATTCTGTTTATGAAGCCGACATCATCCTAATCCCAAATGAAAACTATAGGCCAACATTGCTGATGAATATAGATACTAAAATCCTCAACAAAATATTGGCAAACTGCATCCAGCAGGACATTTAAAAGATCATATACCATGATCAAGTGTGATTCATCCCAGGGATGCATGAATGGTACAATATTCACAAATCAATAATCATAATTCATCACATAAACAAAAGAAAGGACAAATATCACATTATGATATCAATGGATGCAAAAAAGCATTTGATAAGGTACAGCACACATCTATGATAAAAACACTCAGCAAGGTGGGAATAGAGGGAGCATTCCCCAAAATAATAAAGGCCAGATATGGGAGACCTACTGCCAACATCATACTTAATTGGTGAAAACTTAATATTTCCTACTAAGATCAGGAACAAGAGAAGGATGTCTGCTTTCACCATTTCTATTCAACATAGTATTGGAAGTCCTAGACACAGCAATCAGACAAGAAGAAGAAATAAAAAGCATTCAAATTTGAAAGGAAGAAGCATAACTGTCATTGTTTGCAGATGACATCATAGTGTACACAGAAAACTCTAGAGACGCCACCAAATCCATGAGACCTAATAAATGAATTAGACAAAACAGAGGATACAAACCTAATATTAAGAAATCAAAGGCATTTTTGTATACCAACAATGGAATATCAGAAAAAAGAAATCAGGAAAAAATATCATTTCACATAACAACAAGAAAAATAAAGTATCTAGGAATAAACCTATCCAAGGAGGTAAAAGGCCTACACTCAGAAAACTACTCAACATTAAAGAAAGAAATTAAGGAAGATAGAAACAAATGGAAGCGTATACCATGTTTATGGATTGGAAGAATTAATGTCATCAAAATGTCCACACTACAGAAAGCAAATTATACATTCAATGCAATTCCTATTAAATACCCAATGTCATATTTCACGAATATAGAAAGAACATTTCAAAAATTTATATGGAACCACACATGATCCTGAATAGCCTCTGCAATTTGGGAAAGAAGAACAAAGCAGGAGGGATCACAATACCTCATATCATGCTGTATTACAAGGCCATTGTAATCAAAATAGCCTGGTACTGGCATATGAACAGACACATGGACCAATGGAACAGAACAGAGAGCCCAGAAATAAAACCAAGCCTCCATGGTCAGTTAATATTTGACAAAAGGGACAGCAGCATAAAATGGAGTGAAAATAGCTTCTTCAACAAATGGTGTTGGAAAAGCTGGAAAGCTAGATGCAAAAAACAAACTCGATCACCAACTCACAGCATACACAAAAATAAATTCAAGGTGGATAAAAGACTTAAATATAAGTGGTGACACCATAAAAGTCCTTCAGGAGGACATAGGCAGGTAAATCTCAGATATTACCCCCCCAAAAAAATATTTTCACTGATGTGTCCCCTAGAGCAAGGGATATAAAGGAAAGAATAAAGAAATGGGATCTAATTAAACTACAAAGCTTCTGCATGGCTAAAGAAAACAGCATTAAAATGAAAAGAAAACCAAGTTTATGGCAAAACATATTTGTCAATGACACATCAGACAAGGGTTTGATCTCCAAAATATATGAAGAATTCACATGACTCCACTTAGGGAAGACAAACAACCCAGTTAAAAAATGGGCAAAGGCTTGAACAAACACTTCTCCAAGGAGGACATACAGAGGACCTAGAGATGTATGGAAAGATGTTCAGCATCACTATCCACCAGAAAGATGCAAATTAAAACCACAATGAGATACCACCTCACACTGGTCAGAATGGTCATCATAAATCAACAAACAACACATGATAGAGAGGATGTGGAGAAAAGGGAACCCTAGTTCAGTGTTGGTGGGAATGCAAACTAGTACAGCCACTGTGGAAAATGGTATGGAATTTCCCCAGAAAACTAAAGGAAACTGCCTTTTGACCCAACAATTCCACTGCTGGAATTATATCCTTAGAACCCTGAAACACTAATTCAAAAGAACCTATGCACCCCAGTGTTCATAGCAGCACAGTTTACAATAGCCAAGTACTGGAAGCAAACTAAGTGCCCATCAGTAAATGAATGGATCAAAAAACTATCGTACATCTACATAATGAAATTCTACACAGCAGAAAGAAAGAAGGAGCTCCTATCCTTTGTGACAGCATGGATGGAACTGGAGAGTATTATGCTAAGTGAAATAAACCAGGCTGTGAAAGACAAAGACAAATACCATATGATCTCACCTGTAAGTGGAATCTGATCAACAAAACAAACAAGGAAGCAAAATATACCCTGAGACATTAAAATTAAGAACAAATTGACAGTAACCAGAGGGGAAATTGGAGGGGATAACGGGGGAAAAGTAGGAGGGGTTTTCAGGAAAATGTATAAAAGATACATAGTCAAAACCAAAAGGGTGTAAGATCAAGGGTAGGAAATAGGGTTGGCTGGGGTAGGGGAAATGGTGGGGTAAAATGGAGACAACTGTAGTTGAATAACAATTTTTAAAAGTTAAAAAAATAGGAAAACAATAGAAAATAAAATAAAAAAATAAAACTTCTGATGACAGAAACAATGTATTTAAAAAGGTAAAAATTTGTTCATGATGTATAAAGAGATAAACAAAAGAAACAAAAATATATAGAATATTATGCTATTTTCTTCTCTGTATTCATTTATCTATTTTTTTATTTTTGTACACATTAATTTATCTCTATGTCTTAGACATAATGTATGAGATAAACCAAAAAGTTAATTCTAAAAAAAAAAGAGTAGCTTTGAACTGAAGTCTAACCTCTTAAAAATCATTGTCATCAACAAATTAACCTGCACATTATGTATCAAATATGTATTTCCTTATAAATGTATCTAAATTTTCCAGGATAACAGTGTTCACATATTTATTTCAAGGAGTCTCTTCAGGATTGCTATCATAAAATGAAACAACAAAGTAAGATTATAAGCAAAATAAAAAAGGAAAACAAATGTAAGTAGCTCAGTATATATATTAAAATAAATTCTAACTGAAATGGATTGTAAATTGAGTCTCTCTAAGAATTATTAAATAATATACATGTAGGACTGTGAAGTGTTTGGGCTCTGAAGTGTAAAAGAAATAATTTTGAACTCAGAATTTACCATGGTAGAAGTGCATGAGTTTGACTATCTAAATTTCTTTAGTTTTCCATTTCTTTATTTATGACATTTGAGTGAGAATCATCTGTACCTTATTGTACCATAGGGAGGACTACATGAGATTATACAGTTAAAATTCCTGACAAATAGAGTAATCATAAATTCTGGTTAATATTATTAATGTAAATAATATAAATAATTATCTGAAATTATTTCATATGTAGTTCTCTGAATTTGAAACTAGTAAGAAAAAGCAAAACAGGTTTTTTAGTTCTTATCAGTTATATTAAATTGCAAACAAGTTATTGTTAGACTGTATTCAGAATAGAAAAAAATCAATTTCCAAGTTTATTTCAACCTAATTTTAAATGTATTTATTTAGTTAATTAAAAATGTGTTTTTCTCTAAACCGCAATATTAACATTTATTTTAATATATAAACATTTTATTTAAGAAAAAACTTAGAGGCTGTGATATATATTCAAAATATTTTTTAAGTAGCATTATTTAACTTGTTTTATAAATGAAAAAATTAAACCTAGAAATTGTTAAATTTTTCTTTTTTATCAGTATTTTTTAATTGTTGATATTGTACAGTTTTCTGTCTTTTACCCCACTCCCAGCCCACCACCCCAGCCCTCCCCACCTTCCTTCCATTTCCACCCCCCATAGTTTTTGTCCATGAGTCCTTTATACTTGTTGCTCTAAACCGTTCCCCTTTTCCCCTGAAATTCCCTCCCCTCCCCCTCTGGTCACTGTCAGACTGTTCTCAAATTCAGTGTCTTTGTTTATATTATGCTTGTTTGTTTGTTTTGTTGATTAGGTTCCTGTTAAAGGTGAGATCATATGGTATTTGTCTTTCACTGCCTGGCTTATTTCGCTTAGCATGATGCTCTCCAATTCCATCCATGCTGTCGCAAAGGGTAGGAGCTCCTTCTTTCTTTCTGCTGCATAGAATTCCATTGTGTAAATGTACCACAGTTTTTTGATCCATTCATTAACTGATGGGCACCTAGGTTGCTTCCAGCACTTGGCTATTGTAAATTGTGCTGCTATGAACATAGGGGTGCATAGGTTCTTTTGGATTGGTGTTTCAGGGTTCTTAGGATATAATCCAAGCAGTGGAATTGCTGGGTCAAAAGGTATGTCCATTTTTAGTTTTCTTAGAAAATTCCATACTGTTGTCCATAGTGGTTGTACCAATCTGCAATCCCACCAACAGTGCACTAGGGTCCCCTTTTCTCCACAACCTCTCCAACACTTGCTGTTTGTTGCTTTGTTTATGAAGGCCATTCTGACTGGTGTCAAGTGGTATCTGATTGTAGTTTTAATTTGCATCTCTCTGATAGCTAGAGATATCGAGCATCTTTTCATGTGTCTCTGGATCCTCTGTATGTCCTCCTTGGAGAAGTGTCTGTTCAAATCCTTTGCCCATTTTTTAATTGGGTTGCATGTCTTCTTAGAGTAGAGTCTTGTAAGTTCTTTATATATTTTGGAGATTAATCCCTTGTCTGAGGTATCATTGTCAAATATTTTTTCCCATACAGTTGGTTCTCTTTTTATTTTAATACTGTTTTCTTTAGCTGTGCAGAAGCTTTTTATTTTGATGAGATCCCATTTGTTTATTCTTTCCTTTATGTCCCTTGCTCTAGGGGACGTATCAGTAAAAATATCACTGCGTGTAATATCTGAGATTTTCCTGCCTATGTTATCCTCTAGGATTTTAATGGTGTCATGGCTTATACTTAAATCTTTTATCCACCTTGAATTTATTTTTGTGTATGGTGTAAGTTGGTGCTCGAGTTTCATTTTTTTGCATGTAGCTGTCCATTTCTCCCAGCACGACTTGTTGAAGAGGCTTCAATGCAATACCTATTGAATGCAATACCTATTAAATTCAATGCAATACCTATTAAAGTTCCAATGGCATATTTCACAGACATAGAACAAACATTTCAAAAATTTATATGGAATCATAAACGACCCCGGATAGAGGCAACAATTTTGAGAAAGAAGAGCAAAGTAGGAGGGATCACAATACCTGATACCAAACTGTATTACAAAGCCACTGTAATCAAAACAGCCTGGTACTGGCACAAGAACAGACACATGGACCAGTGGAATAGAACAGAGAGCCCAGAAATAAACTCAAGTCTCTACAGTCAATTAATATTCAACAAAGGGGGCAGCAACATAAAATGGAGCAAAAATAGCCTATTCAAAATATTTTTTAAATTATTTTCCTCTCCTTCAATTTTTTATTCTTATTTTTATTTTTAATATATTTTATTGATTATGCTATTACAGTTCTCTCATTTCTCCCCATCATTCCTCTCCACCCTGCACACCCTTTCCCACCCACATTCCCCACTTTAGTTCATGATCATGTGTCATACTTATAAGTTCTTCAGCTTCTACATTTCCCACACTATTCTTGCCCTCCCCATGTCTATTTTCTACTCACCATATATGTTACTTATTCTCTGTACCTTTTCCCCCTCTCTCCTCCTCCCACTCCTCTGTTGCTAACCCTCCATGCGATCTCCATTTCTGTGATTCTGTTCCTGTTCTAGCTGTTTGCTTAGTTTGCTTTTGTTTTAGGTGTGGTTGTTAATATCTCTGAGTTTGCTGTCTTTTTACTGTCATATTTTATCTTTTTTTCTTAGATAAATCCCTTTAACATTTCATATAATAAGGGCTTGGTGATGATGAACTCCTTTAACTTGAACTTATCTGAGAAGCACTTTAACTGCCCTTCCATTCTTAATGACAGCTTTGCTGGATAGAGCAATCTTGGATGTAGGTCCTTGCCTTTCATGACTTGGAATACTTCTTTCTAGCCCCTTCTTGCCTGTGAGGTCTCTTTGGAGAAATCAGCTGACAGTCTGATGGGAATTCCTTTGTAGGTGACTGTCCCTTTATCCCTTGCTGCTTTTAGAATTCTTTCCTTCATTTTAATCTTGGCTAATGTAATTATGATGTGCCTTGGTGTGTTCCTTCTTGGGTCCATCTTCTTTGGGACTCTCTGAGCTTCCTGGAATTCCTATAATTCTATTTCCTTTGCTAGATGGGAAAGTTCTCCTTTATTATTTGTTCAAATAAGTTTTCCACTTGTTGCTCTTCTTCTTCCCCTTCTGGTACCCCTATAATTCAGTTGTTGGGACATTTAAATATGTCCTGGGGGTTCCTAAGCCTCTCCTCATTTTTTTGAATTCTTGTTTCTTCATTCTTTTCTGATTGGATGTTTCTTTCTTCCTTCTGGTCCACTCCATTGATTTGAGTTACAGTTTTCCTCCCATCACTATTGGTTCCCTGTGCATTTTGCTTCATTTCACTTATTGTAGCCTTCATTTGTTCATCTAATTTGTGACCAAAATCAACCAATTCTGTGAGCATGCTGATCATCAGTGCTTTGAACTGTGCATCTGATAGGTTGGCTATCTCTTGGTTGCTTAGACAAATTGGGCTGGGGCTTTGATCTGTTCTCCCATTTGAGCCATTTTTTCGGGGGGTCTGGTAGCAGCTGTTATGTAGTGAGGGGTGGAGCCTTAGGTGTTCCCCAGCGGGAGGCAGCCCAGTTGCTGGGTTGTGATGCTGTATGTGGGCATGGGGTCCGAGAGGGAACAATGGTGCTTGCTCTGCTCTCTCGGTTCCAGTTCCTTCTGCCACTTCCCTCAAGCAAATTGGCCCCTTTTGTTGTTGATTTCCATGTGGGTGGGCTTGTGTACATTCTAGGACCCTGTGGGTCTCTCCAACGAACTCTCCTGTGAGTCTGGGAGTCTCTCCTTGCACTCAACCCCCACAAGTGTTTTCAATCAGTGTTTTTAGGTTTTATTTCCTGGTGCTGGGATCCTGGGTTGCAAGGCTTGTCTCGTTCCCCATTTTTTCCTGGATTATCTGCACACGAATGTGGGACCATGCCATATTAGCGCCAGCCACCTTTCGATGCCTCAGTGGGTCTGCCGTTGCCCCTGGTGCCTGGGGTCTTCTAGCCACCACCTGTATGCCTTGGATCTGCCAGCTGCTGCCTGTGCACCCAGGTTCTCTAACCTCCACTTTTTCCTGCAGCAACTCTGCACCTCTTACCAGTCTGGATGAATGGTTGTTGGACTTCCATACAGTTCAATTTTCTATCAGTTCCGGTTGTTTTCTTCTTTCTAAATGTTTGTTGTCCTTAATTTTGGTTGTGCAAGGAGGCACAATGTGTCTTCCTACACCTCCATCTTAGCCAGAAGTCATATACAAAGTATTTTTGTGTGGTTTTTTAAAAATATAGTTGTTTAATTATTTTTGAATGTCAAATTTTAGTGGAATGTTTCTTTTTTTTCCATTTTTTATTTTATTTTTTTTAAATCAGTATTTTTTAATTGTTCATATTGTACAGTTTTCTGTCTTTTACCCCGCCCCAGCCCACCACCCCAGCCCTCCCCACCTTCCTCCCATTTCCACCCCCCATAGTTTTTGTCCATGAGTCCTTTATACTTGTTGCTCTAAACCGTTCCCCTTTTCCCCTGAAATTCCCTCCCCTCCCACTCTGGACACTGTCAGACTGTTCTCAAATTCATAAAAATATTAAAACTATAAAATTTGTCTGTTCAATGATTTTTCTTATTTTAGCAATTTCTTACAGTTTTTAACTAGTTAGGTTCATGACAAGTTTTATAATTTTAATTACTAGCCTGGTTGTTGTGTGTAACATCTCACTATGAACATGCATTCAAAAAAATCTCCACATATATTCTAGTGCATTGGGAAATCATTTATGGCATATGTATCAGAATGAAATATGATATTTCTGTTAAATACACATATATGACTTTAAATCTATACAGATATGTCAAAACCAAAATCCAGTTTGAAATTTTAAAATGGTATGTACACTTCTTCCTGAATTAGGTTAGTGATGATTAGCGGATTTAGAGGATGGTGACAATAAATACTTGGTTTCTAGAAATTAGCTAATACTAATTTCCAAGATATTGATCACAAGACAACAATGATGATATCTGAAATGTACTGAGGGCTTCATATGACACATTTGATATATTATTGAATATGATTAGCAAATAAGAAAAATGTACTAAATAATCTGCCCCAAGTTAAAGTTGAGATTTTTCTTATATATATGTAGATTGAAACTCAGACAAATAGACAATTGATTCAATGATACATTCTTTTAATCACTATTCATCATGTACCTTTAACCCCTTTTCTCCTCATTTTACCCTAATTGTCTAGATAATTGAATTCTGTATCTCCTCAGTATATTGACATAAGAAGCAGATCGAGGATAGAGGGGGGAAAAGACAGCTATATTGACTGTTTTTTTATTTAAATTCATGGTTGCCTAGCCCTTTCATGATATCATTATTAATTCATTAGTTGGCCTTCTCTTGGCTGTGTCAACTATCTCTTATTTCTTCAAAACCCCAACATCCTTCTTCTACTCAAGCTAAAATGTTAAATACCAACTCTACTTCCATTTGCTAAATATGTCAAACCACCTTCATTGTGCCTATTCTCTGTCTCTTCCACTTTTTTTAAAATTTGTTCCTTGTCACCCTGCCTCTGTTCTTCTCTAAAAAAATTATTCACTCCTTCCTGGATTTCTGTAGGAGACCGTTCTGCATGGCGTGGGCCCTGCTCCCACTCGGAGATGCACAGGACCCAGGACCATGGATAAGTTCTCCCATGGGGAATCAGGCCTGTAATTGCCTAGGCCGCTTTCAATTTTGCTTTTGCTAAAACTCCCCAGTATGGGGTGTAACCGGTTCAACAACTTTTCCCTTTTCATTTGCAAATATCTTTCTGTGATGTCATTAGCGGCATCGTCTCCTTTGTTGTCCATAAAAGGTAACCCCCTAAAGTGAACCTGTGTATAGTAAATGAGGACCATCATGTAATGTGGGGAGAAACCCAATAAAGTCCTGTTATGGAGGAGGCCACGGGCTTTTGCTCCCCTTGAGAGAAAAGCCGTGCTGTCCTTTTTCCTTCACTGGACTCTGTAGTCTGTGTGAACGTCTCATTTCATCCATAATTACTCAGACACTGCAGGTCAGTGTCTGCATCAGATTTCAGTACCTTCTCCCTAAAATAAAACAATAATTACTATGTCTTTCTTCCTTCCCATTGTGGAATTACCAATGTTCTCTTTTCTACCTGATTATTTACTTTATTATAATATCCCCCAGGTTTAAAAAGAAAAACTCTTTTGAGACTTTATTCTCCTGAATAATCCTAGTCTCCTAATTTTCCTTTTAGTAAAATTCCACTAAATTTTAGCTTATTATCTTTGTTATTTCCATATTACACCATTTTCTCTTTTCTTTTTGGTCTATTTTAATCCTATGATAATCAAAGTCACAAGAACGTCCATTTTTCTAAATGTAATAGTCAATTCTCAGGCCTTTTACACAAACTCTTAGCATCATTTACACAAGTGATCTTTACTTTTATTTAAAACTTTCCTTCACTTGGATTTGAAGGTGCTATACTGTCTATTTTTCTTCTACTTCATGAAACATTCCTTTTTGTTTTCCTTTTAGGATCCTTAATTTCTAAATGTAGATATTGGAATGCCTCAGATCACCATTCTTTTCATCTTTCTTTTCTATCCACCGTCTTTTTCTAAAAATATCATGAAATGCCATGACTTAAACAGCCTTTATAAAGAAATGACTTTCAGATTCATATCTTAGTACTGTACTAACTTCATTTTCTAGGTCAAGATTTTATATTAAGACCTTCCCTAATATTTCCATTAAGATGTTCAAAAGAACTCCCAGACTTTATCCATAGTAAAAAAAAAAAAAAAAGAAAAAGTTTTTCAGTCTTTTTTGGGTAACAATTTCCTGATCAGTCATCCAAATATCTAGGGAAAAAAGTTAGATTCTTTGCTCATTCAATCTCAACAATTTACTGCTGTCTGAAGGACAAATTTTCATTTTCTTAACCACTACATCCTTAATCTTAGCAACCATAATATTTAGCCTGGATAGTTACAATAATCTCACTAATCTCTTAAATGATCTTATTGATTCCTCTCTTCCCTCTTTCCTCATTACATGTGGCATAGTTGCATTCCAGTTATTGGCTGAAAGATCAATTATAATCTAGAATTCATCCAAGTCTTTTTACCCTTTCTAAATAGTATCTTTTCTCTCTAAACTTCCACACTTTTGGCTCTTAACCACCACCCACCTCCCTGCTGTTTCTCAAATACTTCAAGAGTTTTCCAGACTTAGGGTTTGCAAGTGGTATTCCCTCTGTCCAGAAGTATGTTGCCCAGACCTTGTATGACTTGTAGCTTCATATTATTCAGATCTTTGTTCAATTGTTACATCCTTAGAGTAAATTTCCCTGATCACTTCATCTCTATTACTCCAGAATCCCTCACCCCTGGTTGACTTTTTTATAGCCTCGTCTACTGTCCTATAAAATAAGTTTCATAAAATCAGGGACTATTTCTATCTTGTTCAATATATTATCACCAATAGCTAGAATAGTCTATGGAACATAGAGTAAGAATAAATAGATGGTAAATTGATTAATAAATTTAACCATCATTTCAACATTATTTTAGCCATATTTTTATATTTGAATGAAGCAGCTGAATAAACATCCCTCATGCAAAGTTCTGACATATATCTAAAAATTATAGTAAAAATGAATCAGAAAGAGGATGCAAACTCTAATGAATAAGTATTTATCTACAAGTAAATAGATAGAAGCATACTAAAAATTCACTCTATTTAAGAATCTTAAATAGACTTGAGAGACAAGCCACAATTTAATGATGATTAACAAGCTGGCCAAGTTTTAATTTTTCAAAATAAGTAGCTGTTATTTTTCTTTTTTTCAAGAACTACTTAAAATGTTTTAAAGTTCATACAAAATGAACTCAAGCATATGGAATTTTTAATTAGCAAGTGTATATCTTTTTGTCTTTTTCAAAATATATTTATCCATATTACAAATTTTCTTGTATAAGCTGTTACATAGTCTATCTTATTAATATTTAATGTGGAATAAAGTATATATGTCTCTTGGTTACTTTACATTTTGAGATATGAGATTTTATACTAATGCCTTTACTCCTTCAAGTTAACTTTTTAGGTAATAAAGAGATGGAAGGTTGTAGTAATAAAAAAAACTTTTCAACTCAAACTGTATCATTTACATTGTTTGCTGATGAGACATGTCAACATTTACACAGTGAAGTGTGCCTAAATGTTCATTTCTATTTAAATCAAATTCATCTTCTTCAGAGTTTATGTGTATATTCAAGGAATAAAATTGGATTCTCTCAGAGAAATAAAATCAGTTACCATTTATTTCAGTCAAAGAGGTAATCAACATGCTTGACTGGAGAAACTATTCAAGGCTTGAGATTTTCTAAACTGTTTTTGCACACACATTCTAGAGTATAAAATATTAGAACATCTACTAAGCCAATTTTTGAGGAATAGTATATTACACACAATTTATGACCGTGGGTCTCAGCATGTCTTCCATAAACCTATTAAAAAAGGAACCCTAGAGTATTATAAAGAATGGGAAGTAGATGAAACTCAGAAAAACTGAGTTTATGAACTCACAAATTTGATGTTTAGTTTTCCAACATTCCTACCTTATAATCAGAGGGTGACTGCATTTCTCTAGAGTAGTAGTAATCCATATCACATTGCTGCCTTCCCTGTCACTGGCCAGCCTCTTCCCAAGCAGGCACTTTCCCTTATGTACTAGCCAAGCTGGCAGGCATCAGAAGGTATACTTGTTCCAAGCAAAGGGAATACATCCTGAGAGAGATTTTTTTTTTAGATTTTATTTATTTATTTTTAGTGAAAGAGGAAAGGAGGGAGAAAGAGGAGAGAAACATCAATGTGTGGCTGCATCTCACATGACCCCACTGGGGCTCTGGCCTGCAACCCAGGCATGTGCCCTGACTGGGAATCAAACCAGTGAGCCTATGGTTGGCAGGCTGGTGATCAGTCTACAGCCACACCAGTCAGGGCACATCTTGTGAGACCTTAATGAGTGAAAAGACGTGACAAATTTAATGAAATCAAAGGAGGGAAATATGGTAAAATAAATACAGCAAGGTGCAAAACACCTTGCTGAGAAGATAGTAGAAAACAGATTATGCAAAACTTAGAAATTCATATTAGTTTAAACTTCAAAAGGCTTTAATTAATATAAATAGAAAGTTAGGGGCATAGATTTGGATTTGAGATGATTTCTTTTTTCTGGAGCACTGCATGTGGAAAGGAATGGTGGATCATGTTCATGGGGTGGAGGCTATGACCACACTGTTGAAGAGGAGAAAGGAAGCTTAGAGTGCAGTCATAGAAGCAGGATGGATTTGAACAATAGTTTGGACATTAAACTTGTGAAAGAGAGCAGGCTACACGTGAGGGATAGGAATGTCAAACTTAATTTAGTGGATCCAGATTCAAATAGTTAGATAGAGAATGCCAGTTTAAATCCATGGGAGTAGTATGTTTCTAATTCACAAGTATTTATATTTTAGATGTGTTGTAATCCTTATATGCACAAAAAATTTGAGGATTTCTACTGACAGTGTCCTTCTCAATAACACTACACAAAGAGTCAATCTCTGTTTCTGCCTATAAATGTGCTACATCCCCAGGGAAACGTGTCTGTGTAGATCCAGAGAGGAGAAAGAATAATTCCACAAAGTGCGGGGAGGGTTTTCATTTGGTTTTTACCCTCAAACCCATGCCAGTCCTTCATCTCCCACACATCCACACTTGCTTTCCTCTATGCTTTTCTCTCTTGTGGTGGTTAGTGAAATATACATATGTATTAATTTGTTTTATTACATTGGGCTGTTCTTTTCTTCCACTTCTGTCCATTTATAAAAATATACTTCTTCACTGAATTTCCCTGTTCAGATTTTGTCAGCTTCTTACCCGTTATCATGTAATTCTCAGCAATGGAGCTAGAGATTAATGTTTTTCATAAATGGGGTCCTAGGTTTCTAAAAGGCTAGTTATGTGTGGTTTAAGAAATGAAAAGTCATGCTGATATCCACAAAAGTGATTTGAGATGGATTATTTAATAATTCTTAAGATTTCCCAAGCCCTGGGTTACATTTTTTTTTTAGCCAATTTAGTTTCCCTGTCTTTAAACCAAGTGTTCCCAACATATGATAATGCTAGGTATATAACTTACTTTGGGGATATCTTCCCTTGTTGACACACAGTAGACCATTTTGGCAGCTCTTTCTGATTTATTTTAGTAGTCACTTAGGGAATCAGGGGTTTTGTTTTAGTCTAGCAATATGTAATACAGGATGATCACAGTTCTGGCTACAAGGTACTCAGTTTTTAAACAAAAGGAATAATTGTCAGAAGCTTCCATTCCAACCATTGGAGAGCAGGTTGTTTCATAGGACCTCAGCCTTTCTTTCACAGTATTTTGGACCAACATTTACAAACAATGTATTTAGCAGGTCCAGGAAGGGTTGGACATTTTTATTATAATGTACTATGATCTTAACCTATTACACCTGTCAACAACACAATAAAATCTGATTTTGATGAAGATGGTGAAAAAGAAAACAAAAATCCACAGCACAATATCTAGCAAGGAATGATACATTTCAGCCTTTAGCCACACAATTTACCCACCACCCTTGTGACATGTGATTGGAGCTATTCACAGGAAGCACATTCATTTCTTTTCTCAAAACCTCATGGTTTGGATTATCCTCTAAGTGGATAATCCTGTTGTATGCTTAGTATTTCCACACTTGAGGCCTTAAATCACAGATCTGTTGCGATAATATGATAGGAATAAAATGGTCACTTCTCGAATGAACAGATTTTATATTATCAATAGGTAGTCATGGAGTTAATAAAGAAGGCAGGAGTAAAACTTCCCATATCCTAGAATTACATAAATGTTTTACATGGAACATTGGATTGTTTTCAATATTTATTTGGACAGTATGCATACAGCAATAGAACGGTGCCCTCCCTGCACTTTGTGGAATTATTCTTTTCCAGTCAAAGGTGAGCAGATTACGATGGACAAACATTGAAAAAGAAGAAAAGCTAGTGCAAACACCAAGAAAATTTGCAGCTAAATTATTGTCAATTTTTTAGATACATGGGTTAAATTACCTGCAATTCATTTGTTGAACAAATATTTACACATGAGCAAAAGACATAATATGTCAGAGAGGTCATTATGCTAGAAATTAGAAAGCTGTTAACCTAAATGGAGCATATGCATCCTGACAGGGGATATATCAATGATGGCACAGACATTAATGCGTTTGATCAGCACCACAGCTTTATGGGTTCTGCTGTTATCATACCCATTTTATGGATGAGAAAATTCATATAATGATGTTCTGCAAGATCATAGGCAAGATGCTATTTTCTGATCCTCAAAGCTATACTTATTTTGCAAAATAAAAATAAATATTTTCCTAAATAACTTAGCATTAAGTTTTACTTTAGTCTCTGAGCCAATATCAGGACATAAAGTGAATAAAATTCTGGAAATCCGAAGACCTGGAAATTATTTCTAACTTATCAATTACTAGATTACAGACATATTTTTTTCTTAGGTAAGTCATACAACTCCTAAAATTTTAAAACACATGTAGGAAGCATAAGTGGTAGGTACAAAATAGACAGGGAGAGGTTAAGAATAGTATAGAAAATGGAAAAGCCAAATAACTTATATTTATGACACATGTATGTGAACTGATGGGGGGTACAGGGTGGCGGGGTTAAAGGGGAGAAAAGAATGGGACAATAATCAATAAAATATACTTAAAAATAATAAAACACATGTGTCTAATTCTTGTCATGGGAAACAGATAGGAATAATGCTGGGGACCAAGAATATAAGAATAAAAAAAATCCATTCATAGGGAGTCATTCTAAAAGGTTTGGGCTTGATTTTAAACTCAATAATTATTGCAAATTAATTTTACACATAATAGCAGTTAACATTTGAATAATGATTTTGAGGAAATATGGCTGAAACATCTGTCCTTGATAATCTGAGCTGATTTGGAAATACTGGCTTACCCTGGAATAAGCCTGTGTCATTTAACAAAAATCATTCTAGAAGTCTCACAGATTGACAAAGACAATGCATTTTCCACAGGTAAGAAGAATATTCTTAAGATTTTGACCCATAACTATTAGGACTCCATGACAACATTATTTAGCTTCTTAATTGGTTTCCTTATTACAAGAGTTTCTCTATTATTTTTTCAATTAATAAAGTGGAAAGAGACCTGACTTAGACCATTCCCTTGGAGATAACACAGTGGAGTCCTTATTCTAAGTTTCAGTATAGAGATAAATCTTTCTAATGATTATGCCCACTCCAGCTTATACAATGTGTGTGTATATATGTATACACACATATATATAATCACTGATGAATTAACCTCTAAATATTTAACTATACCTTCAAAATTAGAGGAAAAATATACAGATGTCTCATGAGATGTGTAGGAGACTGCCATGAGGTATTTGTCTTTGCTTTATCTTTGATGAATTCTATTAAAAAAAACACACACAAATAACCCAAAATCATTGTATCTAACAAGCCTTTACTGAATGTTTGGGAAAAAACAGAGGAAGATTAGGACAAAACACAAAAAGAGATAGCAAATTTCATAAGTCAAGTCTAGACATAGAATTACTTGCATATTCTTACAATTACTAGTGAATTTATTTTCCCCTATTTCTTTTTGCAACTACTAGATTGAGAAAACTTCTACCACTTCTTGGATTCTCAGAGAAATTTTAATTTCAACATTCCATTTCTCAACTTATTCATAAAATCATAGCTTAGTTTACTTAAACAAAATACATTTTATGTGCTTTATGACACAACCAGCTATGCCTGGTGTGAAGCTGTCCTTAATTCCTCATCAAAGTGGAATCTCAAAAATAATTAAGGAATTAATTAAAAATAATTAATTTCTTTTAATAGTATTTTTCTCTCTGATAGACACATTGTGACTGTATGTGATTCTTAAAATAACAGTAATTTCCTCACTACTTATAAGGTTAATTACTTTTAGAAATGCACTCATTTGTTATTAGTTAGATTTCATTTCACATTACAAAGCAATGTAGAACATATCCTGAAGCTTAGCATAAATTTTGAATTACTTCATATACATTACATTGACCTAATTACAGAAAACAGTGGGACTTGATGTATTGGTTTAAATTTGATGTGTTTTTCTGTTTCCCTTCTATTAAGTTCTAATAAATGAACTTTCAAAAGTGGCCCACAAAACTCCTGAAAGGGAAAAATAACTTATTTAAATGAGCTATCAATTTTCTAGAAACAAATCATTGACTAGAAATAATTGCTCATAAATTATTACACCAACTGGAATTAAGGAATGGAGTAATGAAGTTGTTTATTAAATGTAAAAAGAAATGTAGTATCTATTAAACATCTGCCAATATTAACTAGGAATTGATGATGACTGTAAATACTTGGTTACTATTTGATTCCCTGAAAAGATCCTTGGTTTGTTGTGAATTAATATGTTCACTTTGCAACTAAAATGACATTAATTTTCAAGATCACAGATTAAATACAATTGAAGTTTCAGTGGGAAGCATGGAACATTTTTAGA
Organism: Glossophaga mutica; assembly: GCA_039655065.1. Lineage (NCBI taxonomy): Eukaryota > Metazoa > Chordata > Mammalia > Chiroptera > Phyllostomidae > Glossophaga > Glossophaga mutica. The sequence continues at coordinate 77,009,935 of CM077309.1, read as the reverse complement.
GGTTTTATATCCAAAATGACAACAGAGATCAAAACTCCTTAAATCTTTGCTGCCTCTGAATATAAAATAAAACTCAGGAGCATTTTATTTTGCAGAATGTTTCTGGGTTTGTTCATTGATTGGGAATCAAGATAGAAAGCTGTACATAATTTAAAGCAAACCCAGCATGAATGTATAGAGGCAAATATTTCCCTTCAGGGAATTTCTTTAGAAAACTGAAGAGATTCAAGGCAGAAGATGAACTTTATGTGAAGTGTGAAAAAGTTAGGTGAATTTTAGGTGAATACATTTAATCTCCTTTGAAGAGGATTCTTGCTAAGGTATATATCTCAGACCATGCTTGGATGAACTGATTGATCAAATAGCCTGAACCCATAACTTTCAAGTTTGAAAACTGATCATTTCAAGTTGAAACCAGACTTTTGGGACTTGTGATTCTGTGGGAAGTGCAAGTTCTGTTTCCCAGCTGAATCATCTACCTGCTAGGAGTTCAGGCTTTTTTCTAGTCATCTAAACTAATCACACTATTAAATTTGTTAATCTGTCTTGACTTTTCAACACTGGTCTTGAAGGGAAAAGCACTGAAAAATAAATGCAGTATCGTATTGATGTTAATTTCTTAATTTTTACAAACCCATGATAGCTATATAAGATGATAATTTGGGGGAAATTGAGTAAAGGATACCTGAACTCTCTGATAATGCTGTTAAATCTAACATTTGTTTAAAGTAAATATTTTTAACAACAGATCCTCTCAAAGTGGCAGTTTGCAAATATCATGTATACTTTGCAGAACTCTGACTCTAGAGTAGATTTACTAAAGACCCTGTCTGAGAACTGGAAAGATTTACTCAGCCATAAGAATGAATGAACTCTTACCACTTATGACAGCAAAATTGGACCTAGAAAGTACAATACTAAGTGAAATAAGTCAATCAGAGAAACACAAACACTGTAAGATTTCACATATATGTGGACTATAAAGAACAAGATAAACAAACAAAATATTAAGTCTCATAAATACAGAAAACAGAATAATGGTTGCCAGAGGGGAGGGGATTGGGCAATCAGTGAAAAAGGGAGAAGAGATTAAGAAATATAGGTTGGTAGTTAAAAAATAGTCACAGGTTACAAAGTACAGTATAGGGAATATAGTAAACCATGTTGTAATCACTATATATGAGGCCAGGTGGGTACTGGAAATATTTGTAAAATATATGATTGTATAACCACTATTCTATGCACTTTACACTACTATAAATAATATTGAATGTCAACTGTAATTGAAAAGTATTTGAGGAACCAAAAGAAAATACATACACACACACACACACACACACACACACACACATATATATATATGTATTTATAAGTATGTAATCTTTAAGCTGTTTCATTTGGGCTTGCTATTCTCAATGTGTTTGTTTTGTTTTTATTTTTAACCTTGTTCTCAGCCCACTCAATATCTTTATTCCATTTGAACTTGACCTGAGCATCACTGCTCAGCCAGATATGATTTTACTTCTGGCTTTAACTTGATGGCTCTTCATATGAATGTTTTCTCTCATTAGAGGCATATTCTGAGAAAAACATTAAAAGATAAATTAAGATTTCTAACAGCTTTGGTTACTTAGCATTAACTCTTCCCACCTTACAGCTTTAGGAATCTTGCATGTTACCTCACAATCATGTCCTGTGTAATCTTCTCTTTTAAAGCTTCTAAAGTGTTCCTTACACCCCCTCACTCTTTATGTAGTTCCCTATTTGAGGATGTGTAGTTATACAATTTTTAAAAAAAGAGTTAATGTACATTCTTCAGGTTCCAATGTTCTCAATGTGCCCTTTGAGGCAGTATAAATACTCTGTCCATAGAATTACAAAATTGCCTGTGTGTTGGCAATACTTGGGGTTAGAGGATGGAGGAGACCTGATCACTGTAAAGACATTTCTCCATAGTAAGGTTGAGTGAGTGAGAGGACCCACATCATTAATGGCTGATAAAATGAGAGAACATCAGGTAAAAATTATTTGAATATCAGGCATCTGTATTTTGGTGACAATTGGATAGATAGGTATATTTATATTAAAAAAAATGAAGAGAGGGACTGAGTTTGGCCTTCAGAAAGGACACTATACTTTTTTCTTCCTGAATTTCCATAATTTTGGAGTAAAATATGTTACAAATAATTAGGGGCTTAAGGAAATCAGAATTTATCTGTCATCATCAATTTGCAGATGTCTCTATGCCATTTTACAGTATAACAAACCACTTCAACTATGTATGGAGACTACAGTTTATAGATCAGCAATTTGGGCACATATATACTGGTCTAGTCTGAGCCAGTTGGTTCATGAATCTATAATCATTTGGTGCTGGCTTATGAAGGATTTGGCTTGGGTGACTGCAGATCAGTCCTTTCCCCAGGCTGTTGCCCAGCCTGCAAGGTGTAGTGCAGTTTGGGCATATGGTGGCAACATTTCAAAAGCAGCAAGAGAAGCCAAACCCTGATGTGAGGCCCCTTTGCTAGGTTCTGCTTTTGTCATGTTTGCTACCAAACCATTGGCCAAAGCAAGATATGAAGCCGCCCTGAAGTAAAAGAGTAGAAAAAGATTCGACATTTTGATCAGAGAAAGTCAATTGCTAGTTTTCACACATAGAGGAGAAAGTTTTGTGGCCAATTTTGCGATCTACCACAATGTACGAAAGATATGTGGTTAAACTAGGTGAGGAGTTAAATTGGACCTGCTTTCTTCCTCTGAATACTAGGCATAAAACCAAAACTTCCTTTTCATTAATGCCAACCTTATATGAACATTATTTCAAGAGTATTGAGAAGTCAGATTAGCCCTAGAAAATTTCTTCTGTTTACTTCTTTATCAAAAGTTAAATCATTTCAATACACACTGAAATAAAATGTTGAACACAAAATAAATAGGAGTAAGTAGAATAGGAAAATTCAATATCTTAATATATCATTCAAATTAATTAACATTTTTATTGCATTTACAAGTGAAATTGTAATAGCTTGGCAAACTCCTTAGAGTCATCAGTAAAGAACTTGGAAGAACATCATAGAGCCAATTTTGAGGACAGAAAATTCACTAACTAGTTTCCAAACAGTCTTCCCATTCTGTGGAGGAACATAAAAAGAACAAAATAAGATACCTACTCATAGAAGACAGAAAAAAAATCCCTTGAGTCATGTGTGACTGTACTTCTAAGCAAATAAATTCCCTCCTTCCTTTGTGTACCCACGGTCTCAGGACACTGAGGCAAAGGATTCTTCTTCTTTTTTTTTTTTTTAACCAAATTCAAAATAATGACTCTGTTCTACTCTGATTCTGTAAATAATAAATCTTATATACACAGCATAAATAGGAAGTAATTCCAAAGCTGAAATATTCCAATGTATTAGAAATATATTATAGTTTTTAATTCCAAAATAATGTTCATATTAGTAATACTAAGGGAAGTAAAAAAGATATAATTTGACTGTGTACAAAAGATTTAAGCACCTTTGCAGGTGGAAAGGAGTGCTTTCCTCATTCCAAGAAACATTTGTTCTGTTAATTACAGATGGTCTAAGTGAACTAACTAAACTCTGGAAAAATCAGCTGAGAGAGTGATTCATAAGTATTACCCACGTCACTTTGTCTTCTCTAGATTTCATCTTTTATTTTACTGGATTTGAGGAAAATTTGTTTAGATGTTTTGGGAAATCTTCCTTTAGACAGTTTTTTTTTTTTTTTTTTAGATTAGCACATTAATTTTTTATTTTTTATTTTAATTGTTATTCTTGTACAGTTTTCTGTCTTTTACTCCCACCCCAGCCTATTACCTCAGCCCTCCCCACCTCCCTCCCACTTCCAACCCCTTAGTTTTTGTCCATGTGTCGTTTATACTTGTTGCTCTAAACTCTTCCCCTTTCCCCCCTGAAATTCCCTCCCCTCTCCCCTCTGGTGACTGTCAGCCTGTTCTCAGTTTCAGTGTCTTTGGTTATATTACGCTTGTTTGTTTGTTTTGTTGATTAGGTTCCTGTTGAAGGTGAGATCATATGGTATTTGTCTTTCACTGCCTGACTTATTTCGCTTAGCATGATGCCCTCCTGTTCCATCAATGCTCTTTAGACAGTATTTTTAGAGAAATATACAATGACATCACTACTCAGGGGAATGCTATTCTTCCCCTGGGGAAACATTACTATTGAGGAATAAATAAGAGAATCTAAAAATCATTTCCATTTTACAGTGGTTTGTTTTATTTCTTGAGCCTATGTGCCAGGAAGCTGGCTGGATTAAGTGTGTCTTTATTCTTTGGAAATAGCTACATTATAAAGTAAAATTTCCATCTAATCTCATAACTAAATGTCAAATAAACTACAATGGACATGGGAAAGCCAAAGAAATCCAAGAGCTTCCTATCGGTTTCACCAGACTTGTTCCTTGTCATACTCAGTATAAGTCTGATTGAGATAACAATCTAAATACTAGATCAGGTGCTAGTCTCTACCTTTTTACCCCTCTATTTAAAGTTATTTTATTTAATTAAAATAGACTTTTTAACATTCAATATTACTCTGTATTAGTTTCAGGTGTGTAGCATAGTGGTTAGACAATTATATACATTACTATTATTATTTATGTGAGCAAATCTCTAGATGAATTTTTCTTTTTCTTTTTAAGCATCTTTCAGCAAAGAAGAAATTCTTGTGGCCAAGCTTTAGATTCTTATTTATTTAGTTAGCTTTTTTAGTATCAATAAAACAGAAACAGACATTTTAATTTAGGGTGAAATATGTGGCCCAAGCATCTCCACCCCTTCTTTACTTTTCTTCCACAGGATGCCAAAGGCACAGTGAAATCTTTCTTGCTGAGCCTAGCTACATCCTCAGAATCTTTCTCAACCCAGAGTTTAGGCAGTCAGCACTAATCAGAGGATTTTATCTGGCATTCTTGTGCCAAATCCCTTCAACCCTGATTACCTTAACTTAAGTTGGTAGCAGTTCTCACCCCATTGAATTCTCCTCCTTACTTCAATTGCAGCCCCCAGTTCTGACAGCCGGGCCTATTCTTGCTCAGTGATGAAACATTGTCTACAGTAGGTGGCAGCAAACTCTCTTTTTAGAGGGTCAGATCCAAATATTTCAGGTTACAAGGTAGACCCTGCTATCATCACAGGGTGGAAACAGCCATAGACAATGTGTAAATGACAGGCATGCCTTTGTCCCAATAAAACCTTATTTACAAAAACAGGCCTCAGGCTGGATTTTGTCTGGGGGTCACAGTTTGACAATCCCTCTCTACAAAATAAGCTATGTGGACAGCTCAATATGCCATAAGAGACCACCCCAGGGCTGATTTCTTTCTAAGTCTTTACTTTCACCTCCTACGGCGACCCTACTCTCCTCACCCCACACACTACCAATCTCAAAACACAGCCCACTACCTCAGGTGTTAGGTTCTTTTTGTGTATCTTTATATGCTGATTCCTCATTTCCTCATCCTGGATGCCTCTGTGTCCCTACAGATTTAGCATCACATCCATTTCACACCCCTGCCCTGTGATTCTCTGATATTTACACACCCCACCTGGCTCCATACTTGGTTATTATGTTATTGACCATACTTCCCAACCCTGTGACTATTTTGTAACTATTAATTCTCAATCCCTACCTTTTCACCCAGTTTCCCAATCCTCATCCCCTCTGGTAACCATCAGTCTGTTTTCTGTACCTATGAGTCTGTTTCTGGTTTTTTGTTGTAGTTGTTGTTATTATGTTGTTCATTAGATTCTACATATAAGTGAAATCAAGGCTATTTGTCTTTCTCTGAGTGACTTCTTTCACTCAGTGCAATACCTTCCAGATCCATCCATGCTGTTGCAAATGGTAACATTTCATTCTTTTCTACGTATGAGTAATATTACATTCTATGCATGTTTCACAACTTTTTTATCTGTTCATCTATCAATGGGCACTTGTGTGTATCATTTTCAATCTCATTTAATACATTTTCAGAGTTGTTTTAAATAAGTATTTCCCAAAGTGTCAGACTTAACTATGTTAACATTATTGGACATTATGTAAAAAAATAAACTTACTGTTGTCATATATTTGAGGATTACTTTTTACTGCAAAATTTCTCAGTGAAAAATATTCAACAGATAATATATATTTTTGAGACGGGAAATTATAGTTGACACTCTAATAACCTTTGTGTTTTGTTCCTCTCCTCACCATCCCAAACCGTGTGGTGGTTCTGGGTACAATAGGATGGTCTGACTAAAAACCTGGGATTGACCACTTTCAAAATCTATAGTTAGACCACAATCCAAGAAACTGTAGTGTATAAATTGGTATGCCAAAAATGAAAAGATGTGAAAATTAGGGTTAATGTATATTTTCCAATACAACTTTTATTAGTACTGTGCATGTCATACATCTGTTCTTTCCAATATGGTAGACACTAGTTATGTGTGTCTATTAAGTACCTAGAACATGATTATTGCAATTAAGGAACTAATTTTTAAATTTTATTATTTTAAATTAATTTATATTTAAATAGTCATACAAGGCTAGTAGCTACCTTTGTGGCAAAAAGCAACTTGGTCAAAATACTTTAATTTGAACTAAAAATTTTATTCTATTAAAGATACTAAACATATAATTACAAAGAAAAACATAGTTGAAAATTATGACCTTCACTGAAATTCATAGATTCTACCAACTGCAAACATCAATATGAAAACACAACATTTTTATTCTACTCAGACTAATTTCTGGTCAAGATGGAGGCATAGGTAAACATGCGCACCCCCTCACACAACTGCATCAAAATTATAATTATGCTACACAACAATTGTCACTCAGAACCATCAGAATTTGAGTTGAATGGAAGTCCAACAACTATGGAACTAAGGAACTAAGGAACTATGTCACATCCATCCAGACTGGTAGGAGATGCAGAGACGTGGGACAGGCTGGTTCCACAGCTATGTGTGATGGATAAAAATTCAGGAGGGATATCTGGAATGAGGGTCCCTTCCCTGGCCCCAGCCCAGGGTCCCAATGCCAGGAAGATAAGCACCCATAATTTCTGGCGGTAAATTATTGGTCTGTAAACTCCAGGGAGGGTTGAGTCAGTGAGTCCCAAACAGAACCTCTTAAAGGGCCAGCACATGGAGTCCCAAACAGAATCTCTTAAAGGGCCAGCACATGGAGTAACCCAGACTCACTCATTCTGAGCTCTAGCACTGGAGTAGCAGCTTGTGGGGGCACCAGTGACATATGGGGAAGAACTGAAGTGTCTGGCATCAGGGCGATAACTGGGGGCAGTTTGCCATATATTTTTATAAAATATAAACAAAAAATAATCTTTACATTTGATTTGAAATTTTCAGTGATCATTTAAAAATCTCAAGACTATTCCTGGTACATACTTGGTGCTCAGTCAATATATATTGAGTGGGTGCATGAATAACCCAGGGCTCATCATTGGTGCCTACACTTAGAATAATGCCTGGAAATTGCTGCAACAAATACTGTTTATAAGGTTGTAACCCATATGAATTGATAGTACTCTACATGTAAATTAAATCTCCTGATTATAGATATTCATATGAGTTCATAGAACCTAAAGCTTGATCTCTCTTTGAACTCACATATTTGATTATCCATATTACATATGGTACTTAATTAGCTATCAACTTTGAGTTTTCCATATTAGTGGCTTTATAATTATTGAATACTTATTAAGCAAACATATAATTATTTAAATAGTCATGTGTATATGCTTTTTGAGCCAAATTACATTTGTTTATTTGTTTTTAGGAAAGCTATGGTTTTTTTTTATATATTTTTATTACTGCCAACCAGCATGGAACTTTACATGTAGTGAATACTCTATTAAGTTTTCTATTAATTTGATGTCCATCAGGATACAAGATTTTGCAGAATATCCATGTGGGAATTTTGGATGTGATTTCTACAGGAGCAAGAAATGAGATGAAAATCATTAGCAACACTAAGCAAACAACAGGTGGTACAGTTAATACACTTTCAACAGCAGGATTAGGAATCGCCACAGTTGCTAGATAAACTCAGTTTCAATGTAGCAAATATTCAATAACATTACAAGGACCTCTATTAATATCCAAACCAAATAATGCAAGAATTATTTCTTCTGGTAAAATATTTTACATATGTGTGCATAAAATTTATACATAGCAGTACACCTTTTATATAAAATGTATTATTTAAGGAGCTGTATTGGCCATGATAATCATCCTGAACTGGTAAAGATTGTGTTTTTTTTTTTGTTTATAATTCTTTTCCTTTTACATCAATAAAAATAACAATGCCAACCTTGAGGTTAATGTAGCCATCTGTGAGGCAGAATGTATGAGTATTAGGGTTTTGTTTCATCAACAGCACAGCTGAGCCAAATAAGACCTGTAGAAATTATAATCTTTAACCTCAAAGTAACTACTAAGAATCAACTGAGCTCTTGTTTCATTCTTTTTTTCATGTGCTCCTAACCTATAGGCTCTTCTACATAGGCAAACATTTACCAAGTCAGTGCCTCCACAATAGATTGAGATTTCACGTTTCCTTCCAAAGCTTTACAAAGTGCCTTGTAGAATTGCAATTTCATAGCTAGGTGCTTCCTTATAATTTCAACTTTTCTTTCAGTGTACTCACCTCTTTTCAGTAATTAATATTCATGTCATCCCTGAAAACATCACTCCCTTGCTTGCAACTATGTTTTTGTTTTCAGCTCATACTCCAGGAATTTCAGAATCAAGAGATGCATTTGTGTCACATAGCTCCATCTCTCTCAACTAATGATTCTAATCACCGACTTTATCTTAAGTTAGAGGAAAAAAAGAGTTTCAAGGACTATGCTCATTGGACCTCCCTTTTTGATCATTTTATGTTGTTCTTATACTGACTAAACACCACATTGCTATAAATAAGACACCAGAAAAATTCATATTTCTTCCCAAATGTAACTTGCTTCTGCTTCCTGTACTAAGAATGCCACCACCATCCATCCAATCATGTGAAGCTGAGAGAGTAACAAATCAGCCTTGATACCTTGTATACTATTTCAATCTCTGACAATTTTACCTCCTATTCATTCACTTTTTTACATTTTCTCTTACTTAATCTTAAGGTGGCATCATTATTTATATCCAATACCCTTTTGCCCACCTTCCTGCATTAAGACATGCTTCACTTCAAATGTTTTGTCAGGGAGCATACAGACTAGTTTTTGAAGTTACAAATGTGATTGTGTTACCTGTTTTAAGCATTCAATGGTTTCCAGTGACCATAAGAAGATTCAAATATTTAAAATTATCTACAAATTTTACAGAATCTCTATTACTGGCTAACTAGTGTTAGTTTAAACAAACTATTACCCATTCTAAACCATATTCTAGAGGAATTAACATTTTATTTTTCCTAACTGGTGTGTTTCCTAAACAAATAGCACATGTATTGATTTATGACAGATTTGTTTCAGTCTGCCATCCTCTGAGCTACTCAAAGATTATGAAAAAAACAGTTTTATTTCTCTTTTTTGTTTATTTATATTGCATTTTTTCATTATCATTTATCCATCCTATACTCTTTTCTACCTCTACCTACCACCACCACATCTGCAAAATTACCACACTGTTGTCTGTGTCCATGAATTTTTTATTTCTTTTTCCTTTTTATTAAATACTTTTGAATTTTATTGTTGTTCAAGTACAGTTTTCTGCCTTCCCCCCCACCCCTCCCCTGTCTCCACCCCCGAACTTGTTTTTGACCATGCGTCCATAGAGTTGTTTCTGTAAATCCTTCACCCTTTTCCCCCTCATTATACAACCCCACCTCCCCTCTGGTTACTGTCAGTTTGTTCTTAATTTCAATGTCTCTCGGTATATTTTGCTTGCTTGTTTGTTTTGTTGATTAGGTTCCAGTTAAAGGTGAGATCATATGGTATTTGTCTTTCACCACCTGGTTTATTTCACTTAGCATAATGCTCTACGGTTATATCCATGCTTTTGCAAAGGGTAGGAGCTCCTTCTTTCTCTCTTCTGTGTAGTATTCCATCATGTAAATGTACCATCGTTTTTTGATCCATTCATTTACTAATGGGCACCTAGGTTGCTTCCAGCATTTGGCTGTTGTAAATTGTGCTGCTGTGAACATGGGTTCTTTTGGATTGGTGTTTCAGGGTTCCTAGGATATGATCCTAGCAGTGGAATTGCTGGGTCAAAAGGCAATTCCATTTTTAGATTTCTGAGGAAATTCCATACTGTTTTCCATGGTGGCTGTTATCAGTCCTCATTCCCACCAACAGTGCACTAGGGTTCCTTTCTCCACATCCTCTCCTACACTGGTTTGTTGATTTGTTTACGATGGCCATTCTCACTGGTGTGAAGTGTTGTCTCATTGTGGTTTTAATTTGCATCTCTCTGATGGCGTGAATCTCAGTGATACTGAGAATCTTTTCATATATCTCTGGACCCTCTGTATGTCTTCCTTGGAGAACTGTCTGTTCAAGTCCTTTGCCCATTTTTTCATTGGGTTGCTTGTCTTCTTAGAGTGGAGTCCTGTGAATTCTTTATATATTTGGAGATCAAACCTTTTTCTGAGATATCATTGGCAAATATGTTTTTCCATACAGTTAGTTCTCATTTCATCTTAATGCTGTTTTCTTTAGCCATTCAGAAGCTTTTTATTTTGATGAGATCCCATTTCTTTATTCTTCCACTTAAATAGAAGAATAAAGAAATGGGACACATCAGTGAAAATATTTTTCTGTGGAATATCTGAGATTCACTGGCCTATGTTCCTCTGAAGGACTTTTATGGTGTCACCACTTATATTTAAGTCTTTTATACACCTTGAATTTATTTTTGTGTATGGTGTAGGTTGGTGATTAAGTTTCATTTTATTTCATGTACCTTTCCAGATCACCCAACACCATTTATTGAAGAGGCTATTTATGCCCCATTTTATGCTGTTATCTACTTTGTCAAGTATTAACTGACCATAGAGACTAGGGTTCTGGACTCTCTGTTCTGTTCCGTTGGTCCATGTGTCTGTTTGTATGCCAGTACCATGATGATTTGATTATAGTGGCCTTGTAACACAGTTTGATATCAGGTATTGTGATCCCTCCTGCTTTGTTCTTCCTTCTCAAAGTTGCTGCAGGTTTTCAGGGTCATCTATGGTTCCATATAAATTTTTGAAGTGTTTACTCTATATTTGTGAAATATGCCATTGGTACTTTAGTAGGTATTGCATTGAATCTATAAATTTCTTTGGGTTATGATGTTAATTCTTCCATTCCATGAACATGGTATATGTTTTCATTTGTTTGTGTCTTACTTAATTTTTTTCTTTAGTGTTGTGTAGTTTTCGGAGTACAGGTATTTTACCTCCTTGGTAGGGTTTACTCCTAGGTATTTTATTTTTCTTGTTGCTACATCAAATGGGATTTTTTTTCTGATATTTCATTGTTGGTATACAAAAATGCCTTTGATTTTTGAACATTGACTTTGTATGCCACTGTTTTGCCAAATTCATTTATTAGGTCGATCAGTTTTTTGGTGGACTCTATATAACCTTCTACGTAAACTATCATGTCATCTGCAAGCAATGACAGTTGTGTTCCCACTTTTCCAGTTTGGATGACTTTTATTTCTTTTTCTTTTATGATTGCTGTGGCTAGGACTTCCAATACTATTTTAAATAGAAGTAGTAAAGGTGGAAAATCTTGTCTTGTTCCTGATATTAGTGGCAAAGTTTTTAGTTTTTGCCCATTGAGTATGATGTTGGCTGTAGGCCTCTCATATATGGCCTTTATTATGTTGAGGAATGGTCCCTCTATTCCCACTTTGCTGGGTGTTTTTATTGTAAATGGAAACTCTAACTTATCAAATGCTTTTTCTACATCTATTGATATGATCATGTTGTATTTGTTTTTGCATTTGTTTATGTGATGTATTACATTTTTTGATTTGTGAATATTGTACCATCCTTGCATCCCTGGGATGAATCCTATTTGATCATGGTGTATGACCTTTTCAATGTATTTCTGGATAGAAGCTGCCAAAACTTTTTGAAGAATTTAGCATCTATGTTCATCAGGGATATTAGCCTGAAGTTTTTTTTTCTTTGTTGTGTTTTTGTCTGGTTTTGGGATTAGGATGATGCTGGCTTCATAAAGAGATTTTGGGAGCCTTTTGTCTTATTGGATTTTGGGGAATAGTTTGTGAAAGATAGGGGTTAGCTCTTCCTTAAATTCTTTGTGGAATTTTGTGAAACTGGTCCAGCGATTTTGTGTGTTGGGAGTTTTCTGATTACCACTTCAATTTCATCAGGTGTTATTGGTCTGTTCAGGCTTTCTGAGTTTCCTTCACTGTGTTTTGGAAGGTTATATTTTTCTAGAAATTTTTCCATTTCAATTTAGTTTTCAAATTTCTTGCATACCGTTCTTGGTAGTAATTTCTTACACTCTTTTGTATTTCTGTGGTATCAGTTGTAATCTCTCCTTTAATTTCTGATTGTGTTTATTTGTCCCCCCCCCTCTCTTTTTTTCTTGATGATTCTGCTTAAAGCCTTGTTGATTTTATCTTTTCAAAGAATGAGCTCCTGGATTTATTGTTCCTTAGAGTTATGCTTTTGGTCTCTATGTAATTTAATTCTGCTCTGATCTTGATTATTTCCTTCTTTCTACTTGCTCTGGGCTGTCTTTGTTGTTGTTCCTCCAGTTCCTGTAGATGTAGGGTTAGGTTGTTTATTTGAAATGTTTCTATCTTTTTGAGGTAGGCCTGTATCACTATGAACTTCCCGCTCATGACAGCCTTTATTGTGTCCCATAAGTGTTGGGTTGTTGTGAGTTCATTTTCATTTCTTTCCAGAAACTTTTTAAATTTATTCTTGATCTCATCTTAACCTATTCATTGTTTAATAGCATGCTATTCAATCTACATGAGTTTGAATATTTTTTAATTTTTTCCTTGAGGTTGGTTTCTAGTTTCAGCCCCTTGTAGTCAGAGAAAATTTTTGATATGATTTCAGTTTTCTCGAATTAGTTGAGGCTTGTTTTGTGTCCTATCATATGATCTATCTTTCAAAATGCTCCCTGTGCATTTGAAAAGAATGTGTATTTAGCTTCTTCCAGATGAAGGGCTCTCTATACATCCATTAAGTCCATTTCATCTCGGGCATTGTTCAATGCCACAATATCTTTGTTGATATTTTGTTTGGAAGATCTGTCTATTTTTTACAGTGGGGTGTTGAAATAAATCCCCTGCTATAATTGTGTTGCTGTCAATATTTTTCTTAAAGTCCTCCAAGATTTCTTTATGTGTTTGGGTATGCCTATATTGAGTGCATATATATTTACAATGTTTATATCTTCTGCTTACATCCTTCCCTTGAGTATTATGAAGTAACCTTCTGAGTCTCTATTTATGACCCTTTTTTGAAGTCTATTTTGTCTGATATGAGTATTGCTACCCTGGCTTTTTTTTCCCGTCCATTTGCTTGGAATATTTGTTTCTTGTCCTTCACTTTTAGTCTGTGTAGGTGTTTTGTCCTGAAGTGGGTCTCTTGTAGGCAGCATATGTGTGAGTCATGATTTCTTTTTTTTTTTACCTATGTCCCTCTTTCTCTCACACTTTTTCTTCCTTTTCTAAAACCAGACTCTTTAGCGTCTCTTGCAGAGCTGGTTTGGAGGAGCTGTATTCTTTGAGGCTTCTTTTATCTGGGAAACTCCTTTTTTGGCCTTCCATTTTAATTGAGAGTCTTGCTGGATCAAGTAGCCTTGGTTGCAGGCCTTTGCTTTTAATTACTTGGAATATTCCTTGCCATTCTCTTCTGGCTTGGAGAGTTTCCATTCAGAAGTCAGCTGCTAACCTTATCAGGGCTCCCTTGTATGTTGCTTTCTGTTTCTCCCTTGCTACCTTTAAGATTCTTTCTTTGTCTTAGAAATTTGCCATTTAAATTATGATGTGTCTTGAAGTGATCCTCTTTAGGTTCTTCTTGATTGGGACTCCCTGTGTTTCCTGGATTTCTGTGGCTTTTTCTGTCATCAAATTAGGGAAGTTTTCCATCATTACTTTTTCAAACAGGTTGTCTATCCCTGTTCATCTTCTTCTCCTTCTTGTATTCCTTTTATAATGGGTGTTATTACATTTCATGTTATCTTGCAGTTCCCTTTCAGCTCCTTCATTTTCTCTAAGTCTCTCTCTGTTTTTTTGCTCTTTGTGGGTGTTTTTTTTTTTCCTATCTTGTCCTCCAGCTCTCTGATTTGATCCTCTGCTTCATCCAGCAAGCTTATAATTCCTTCTAGTGTGATTTTTATTTCTGAGATTTTATTGTTCATATCTTCCTGCTTTTTGTTGATAGTTTCTATTTCCTTTTTAATACTACTCTAGTTCTTACTCAGTTCCTTGTAGTTGTTTGTGAGTTCCGTGAACACTCTTATAACCATTATTTTGAATTCTATATCTGATAGTTTGCTTACTTCCATTTCATTTCGCTCTTTTAGTGGGGAGTCTTCCATTCTTTTTGCAGATTCTATTTTGTCTCCCCATTTTAGGTGACTCTTGTTTGTTTCTGAACTTCCTGATGTTTTGCTTTGCTAACTGTCTTTGTAGGGTGGACTTCTATGGTAGGAATTCTGTGGGGTTCAGTGGTATAGTCTCTTTGATCTCTTTGCCTGGACACTCTAGGTTTGACCTTCCTTTGGTTTGTGTGGGCTCTCTTGCTGTACTTGGGTTTCTATCTTTTGGTGGTTCCTTTGTTTGTGGTTTCTCTCCTCCAGGAGGTATACTGGTGTTTGCAGCTCCCACCTATTCTTGTATGCAATCAGTATCAGGGGTTAGGCAAAATGGATTAAGACAGTGGGGGAGTCTTTTATGGGATTTAAAGTATCAGCAAGTAGAGAAAAGATAGGAAATTCTTTAGATAAGTATGGCAGCAACTATGGTATTTCACCCAACTAGCCACTGTTTGTAAGAAGTGAAAAAGAGATAAGACTCTTGTTAGAGGGGAGGAGGATTGTCAGCTGAATCCAGAAAACAGAGCGCTCGTGCAAGGTTAGATTATGCAATATAGTGAGAGTAAAAGCTAGAAAGTAGGCATAGTGTGAGAGAGAACAGAGTTAACCACAGCAATAATAATATTCTGGAATAAAGTGAAGTGTGCTAAGATTAGGGAGGGTTGCTGTGTAGTATGTACAATCGTATGGGACAATGATTATTTACAATAGTACTTGAACAACAATAATATGAGAAGAAATATATGATTTGGATAACCTTAATAGAAAGTGCACCATGAAGATTAGTGTCTTATTGGAACATGAGTGAAGTGAAAGAAGAAAAATTAAAATACAGTAAAGAGAGAATAAGGAAAACCAGTCAAACAATGCATTTACACAGAGAAATAAAATGAGGAAAATGAAATGAGGAAGATAAATTTAAAAAATACTAATAAAAGTGGTACAAATAATGAAAAAACATATACACATAAACAATAAAATGCCAGCTCTATTGGATAGCAACGTAACATTTGTCTCAGTTTCTCAATTTTGGGGGTTAACCTTGTGTTTCCCCTTTGGATCTGTGTCTGGAACTTTTGTAACTCCATATCTTATTGTCTCACTTCGGGGGAAGGAAAAAAAGGAAAAGAAAGAGAGTACTAGAAAAAAGTAAGCCTCCTGATGACTTTAAACCTGTTCAGCAAGTTCTGCTGGTCTTCTTGGATGCCACAGGAAGAGGAGGATTGGGCTTTGCTTCCTATGGTTTTGAGAGGATGGGGGTCAGGTCTGGGCTGCAATATTCCCAGGTGCCAAGCCTCTGGCCCAGGTCCTCCATGAGCTTCCAGGCTCAAATCAGCCACTCAGTTTCTGGGCATGCAGTGTGAGTCAAGCTTGGGCATGTTGTTCCACTCAGCCACTCAGTTTCAGGTGTGCAGCTCCAATCAGCCACTCAGCCTCTGGGCTTGAAGCTCCAGTGAAGTTTGGGCATGCAGTTCCATTTAGCCACTCAGTTTCTGGGGTGCGTAGCTCAAATCACCCTTGGGGCAAGCAAGCCTCTTGCCCAGCTGCTGCTCAAGAGTTCCTTATAAAGCAGCTGCCCACTGTTCTTAACAAGTGCATGGCTTTTCACACAGTCCAACTTTCCAACCAATCCACAGACTATCCAAGTCAGGGTCCAACATGGCCCAACTCCTCCCCTCTTCAGGTATCACTTGGCACCCCAATTTCTCTGGTGCCAGCACCCACAGTCCCAGTGAATGTATACTGCCTCTGTGTGTCTCCCACTTAGTCTCTATTTCCCCCAGCAACTTCCAGCATCCAGGTCCCTCCTGGTGCTACGCTGCCTTCCCTACTCTGGTAGGGGAGAGAGCTGGTTATCAAACTGACCTCCTTGTATCCTGCAGCAGAGACTGGCCTAGGGGCCACAGTGGCCTAGGTCCCTGCGCAGGTCTCGGTGTCCTTACTGTCCCAGCGCAATGCCCTCATTGTCTGTTTTTCAATGTTCTCTACAATTTTTGTCCTCCAAACTACGTGTAAGCTGGGATTCTGTTGGCTGTTCACTGTCTTTCTCAGAAGATTGGTTAGGTGTTCCAGCTGGGCAAAGGGAAAACTGGGCTCTGCTTCCACCTACCTTGCCTCCATCTTGCACACCTCCTCTCTTTTCTTTTTTGTTTGATCCCTTCACCCCATTCAGAGATGTCAGTCTTCTCTCTGTCTATGAGTCTGTCTCAGTTTTGCTTTTTAGTTCAGTTTATTCATTAGATTCCACATATGAGTGAAATCATATAGTAATTGTCTTTCTCTGACTGGCTTATTTCAATGAACATAATGTTCTCTAGGTCCATTCATGCTGTTGCAAAGGTCAAGATATTCTTTTTTACAACTGAGTAGTATTCCACTGTGTAAGTATACCATAGTTGTTTCATCCACTTATCTACTGATGGATACTTGGGCAGCTTCCCAATCTTGGCTATTGTAAATAACACTACAATGAACATAGGGGTGCATATGTTCTTTTAAATTAATGTTTTGGGCTTCAGTTCCACAAAGATAATGGAACATACCTTTGCAAAACAGCTACAAATGAAGCCAAAGATTTCTTAGTGGAAAGAAACCAGCATTTTAGACTTAATGACTGCACCAGTACTCATATCCACCAGAGACAAATTCTGGAGGAAGAGATGTATGGGAGCATGGAAGCTCTGTTCCAGAGGAATAATGACTATGATAATGGCAGGGTTACCAGATAAATAGTAAATCAAACAAATTAAAAAAAGAGTACTCTTGGAGTTCAGAAAAGTTTGAAAAGACCAAGAGGATAAATTCAACCACAGAACTTTGATTTTGCCTTCTCATTTCAATAGTAGAGCATAGTTTGTTTTCATGGACATAGCTTATGAGTTTTGAAGTCACCGTACAATAGCTGAGTCTGTGTCTGAATTTATCCCACATATTCTTGGCGGATGATATAAAAAGGAACTCATCCTGACAAGAATTCAGTTTGGCAATTTTGAAGAATGGCCAATTACTCAAATTAATGAATCTTTCAAATAAAAAAGAGGAAGTGAAAGAAAAAGAAACAGCATATGTATTCTGAAACTACCTTGCCTAAGACTGGGCTCATGAAATTGAAGGATAAGTAATTGGGTGATTTCCTCCCTTTTTTAATTTTTAATTTAATTATTTTATTTTATTATTTTATTATTTTATTTTATTTTTTCAAATCTCTTTTTTATTGCTGTTCAATTATAGTTGTCTCCATTCCCCCCATTACTCTCCTCCACCCCCCACCACCTCCATTCAATTATCCCCTCCCCATTAACTTTGTTCATGGATCCTTCATACATGTTCCTAGATGACCCTTCCCCTTCTTACCCCTCTTATCCCCTTCTCCCAACCCCTCCGGTTACTGTCTTTTATTTCCATGTCTCTGGTTCTATTTTGCTCATTTGTTTGATTTATTGATTAGGTTCCACTTATAGGTGAGATCATATGGTATTCGTCTTTCACCACCTGGCTTATTTCACTTAGCATAATGTTTCTTTCTTAATAAATCTTAGTTAATTTGCCTCTGCAAATTTCAGAAAGCTTGCAGTTAAATGCCAAATTTGACAGTGGAGATAGGCTAGAGGGTCACTGAGACTGTTTTCAAAATAACTCCAGGGAAATTTTATCCCATATATTATTTTATTTACAACATATATAAGATATATGTATAACAAGTCATGTATGACATAATATTTTTTCTGGGAGCTTAGGATCATTATACGAAATAATTTTCTAACAAATGAAGTCATAACATAGAATTTTTAAATTTACATATTATTTCTTATTTGTATAATCGATTTACCAACTTTAGGCTGTAAAATACTAAGTATATTAGTGGGATTTTTAATAAGTTTAAGAAATTTGATGCTATAACTATTATACTTTTAAACACACTAAGTGAGATTGTACTGAAATCATAATCTATATATATAACAAAATATATTAATAATTAAGTGTTGAATGTGATGTAATAAATACACTCTTCTTTAAAAAAGAACTTTAAATTATGCCTTCAGCCTCAATTAATTTACATTGAAATATGAAAATGTAATTTTAATCAGGTGTCCTAGAGGCACTGGAAATAACACCCAGTGAAATAATTCATTATGACCTAGATTTGAACATTATGTTTGTAAGCTTTGGCACTAATTTTTTGACTAAAATATAACCCAGAATAAACCCAGTTGTAAACCTATTCCATGTTCCACCAAAATAAGTGTGGCTGGAGAAGCTGTAACATGATTGTTAAACTCATGCCCCCTAACCTTAAATGAGAGTGAGCTGCCCAGAAATCATTACTTACTAAATCATATCTGTTGAAATTTTTTGTTTGACTCCCCAAGAAAAAGAGAAGAAATAGAGAACTGACTCCACAGGCCCCATCACAGAGCAGCATTTGTGACAGATTCTGTTCTCTTCACTTGCTGCCATTTTGGCTCTTATAAAAGGCAAAGCCTTTTGTGCATTAGGCTCTGCCTACTCTCATACTCAAGAATGCCTCTTTAGCAATTCTTCTCTATATCCCCTGTCTTCTTCTTGATTAATTTCTGTTTCTTATTGTCACATATATTTGCCAATTCAATAAAAATATGCACTCTGATTACTTTCAGAATTCAGCATTGCTCACCACCACCACCATGGTCATCACCTGGTGCAAGCTACCATCATCTCTCATGTGGTTGACAGAAACACACCACTTACTTATATTCCTTGTTAAAAAAAATCAACAGAGAAAATTTAAAGAGCAAATTGACTTTATTTAATGACTCACACCAAGCAGCATTTCATTTAGCAAATAGAAAGGAGCTCTGAGTTGCTACACAGAATGAAAGAAAGGGTTTTTTGACATAAAGAGAGTGGGACAAGGGAAAATTCGGGTTAGCTCATTTTTCTTAGGGGGATGGAAGGAGTCTGTAAAGCAAAGTATCTTACTACTGCTGACCAGAAAGTTCCAGACTCACCAGTTAAGAATATATTTCTGGAGAATGTAGAGAATACATTTAAGTTAGGTATTAAATCTTGGTTTGGTGATTTGAGCTTAGCAGAAGTGAATCCATTTTAGGTATTATCTCTTTCTCTCTCTTTCTTTCACTCTCTCTTTTAATACCATGCTTTAGGGCGCACCAGTCTAACCTTGACATAGCAGACAGTGTAATTCCTTTCAAATATAAGTCAGATCATGTTTTTGGCAAAATCCTCTAATGGTTTTCTGACTTAAAGTCAGAATCATCTCAGTGGCTGGTAATGCTCAACATTGTTTCCTTCTTAATTCTTCAAGTTCATATCTCATCTATAATGTAGTCTTTTCATGTTTTTTATAATCATTGGCCTCTCTGCTGTTTCTGAAACATGCCAATGATATGACTTCAAGGACACTTAATTTGCTGTTTCCTCTTTTGATAAATACCTTATCTCACTTTCCTACCTCCTTCAGGTCTTTACATATATGGAATTTCTCAATGGGACCTTCCATGCATTCCTGTTTAAAAGTGCAGCCTCTACTACTTACTACCCAGTATCCCTTTCCCTGTTTAATTCTAACCATAGCAGTCATTGCCATCTCCTACAGTTTGATTTTACTTGTTTTATATGGTCCATCTATATTAAGTTGTCAATGTAAGAAACATTCAAACCAGTAGAGAGTTGTTTTGTGTGTGTGTGTGTGTGTGTGAATTTATTTGAGCAAAAGTGATGACAATTGCCAGGAAGCAAAATCTCAGTTAGAGACATGCTCCAGAGAATGGTAGTTCAGCACCTTATTTTGTATATTAGAGAGAAAGCAAAATTGGGGGGGGGTGGATTGGATAAAAAACTAAATGATAGACACTTTTACACAGGTAGATACATAGTAGTTAATGGTCAACAATTAACATGATAACAATAACAATGAGGGGATTTGTGCCTCCCCCCCCATTGTGCAGTGTCTGTGCTTTGAGGGGTCTGGAAAAAAGGAAAGTCGGCATTCCAAAGGTTTGTTATCTTAGATTCAAAAAGAAAACAGATAGTCTCAGTTAGGGTAAAGATTGACCTTTGTTAGGGCAAAATACCAGCTTAGGACATGACTACCCACTTTAAACTGCTTTTAGTTAGAAAGTTTTAACTTCCGATCATCATATATGGTTACTTTAGTTTTCTGAGTTTGTAGGGCTTCCACACAGGCCTCCCCTGAGCTTGTCAGGTTTTGCATGTGACCCCTTTTCTTCCACAAACTGAATTAAATTCTATGAAAGCAGAGATTATTTTTTTCCTTTTGATTACTACTGAGTCCCAGGTATCTAGAATAATGCTGGGCACACAGAAGGTATACAAGAGAGGTAAGTTAAATGAATGATACATTTATTTATTTACATATTTTAAATAGTTCTAGTCAAGACACAAAATTCAGTCAAAAATCACTTAGTCTTTAACTACAGTCCATCTTTTAAATTGTCCTGAAATAGAATAGGAACCTTTAATCTCTACATTCTAATCAAATACAGCCTAAAATGAGAACTACTCTAGTAACTATAATTCTTAGTCAATGACATGACATTTGAATTTTAATCCTACCTGCTAAACTAACCAGAAATACACTCCTCACTCCCTTCTCATGATAAATTTTCTTCTTTGCAGTCTCAGATGACAAACTAGGCATGAAAATATTATACTTGGCTTTTGTCTCTAGGTGTGCTCCTCTAGGCTAGACTAAGACATAGTGGTTGTGAAGGTAGTACTCCTTTAGCTACAGCTGTATTTGTTCTAGGGATAATTACTTTTCCATCTGGCATTGGGGGGAGTGTACTACATTTGCTTTAGGGAGAAAACAGATAAACTATTGCAATTGTGTAACAAAGCAAATTCTACCAATGTGCAAGGTATAGAAATGACATACAGCACTTACTATATAGTGCCTTCACCATTAATGTGATAAATGAGTAAACCAACTCTGTTTATATGTGTTAAGATTTGTGAAGAAAAATATCAGTAAGCAATGACTCCTATAGTTGGCAACCTGTTTTATTGTGCTTTCATTGACTATGCTTATCATTGGGTGATTCCTGAATTCAGTTTGAAAATTTAATTTCACATGCATGTATTTATAATGAACAACCTAAACTGTTAAGACACCAATTTAGGTGGAAGTAAGAGCTCTGAGGAAGTAAAGACAAACATTCTAATCCCATCTTTCAAGAATAAAATACAATATGGCTTGCAAAGTCATTAATCCACACATATGCAAATACACCAACAAATGTGTGAATGGAGGTCATAATACTCATGGTACTCTTGTTAAAATAAAGGGGTTAATAACCGCTCATGAAAAATGTACCTAAGATAGAATAGTGGTAACGTAATCAAAGTTAAGGAAAAATTTTGGGGCAGGAAAAGGTCTGATAATAAAGGCTGTCAGTGTTGCTACTGGAGCCTTATTTTATGCAGCAGTATGTTATCTTTTTTGCCTGTTTCATTATGAGGCATTTCAATAACTCATTGTCAAGAAGAAGGTTTCCTGTGTATATCTTCAGTCAGACATTTTCATAACAATGACAGCAGTAAGTGCACAGTCTGCTGTTGAATCTGGCTCATCTCTGCTGTTTTAAAACAAGGTTCTTGAACACCCAAATGGAAACAAACAAGAAATGGTAATATATCCGTAACCGTCACTCCATTTGAATGATCATGGTACATTTCAGAACCCTTAGTAAGGAATAAAAACAAGAAAATCTTAACCTAGGAGCTTTGCCTTTGATATTGTCCAGAATTCATATTTCAGTTCTGAATTGCATATACAATAATGCTTTGATGGTTTGCCACTCAAATGCTAAAGTTGAAAAGCAAAAAGTAAGCAAATGCAAATAGAAGATAATTAGATCATATGGTCTAAATCACAAAGACCATCATGTTCATTTTCCATTGCTTATTTGTTTACAGGTAGTATTTCTAGTTTTTTCTATTAGGATAAATGTGAAGTCTTCTTCAATAGAAGTTAATTTCATGGACCTCCTATATTAAGTTAGCTCTCAATATTTAAGGTGTAACCTAAAGAGAAAAGCTTTGAAAATGTCAAATGATAAAATAAAGGCCCAATTTAAAAATACTATTACTAAATTGCTGTGAGATATTGTGCTTTCAAATAAATACATTAATGTACTATTGCCAGAATGGCACTTGGGATTCTGTTCCCACCCAATTGATAACCATATAATTCAGAATGTAATAAATGCACTCAATCCATCATTATTTATCTCCCCTACCCCCAGCAATCACCATACTGTTGCCTGTGTCCATGAAATTTTTTCTCTTTTTTGCCCAATCCTTCCACCCCTGCCCCCCACCAGCTGCCAGCCTGCCCCCCAAAGCTGACAGCTTGCTCTCTATGAGTCTGTTTCTATTTTTCTTGTTAGTTCGTTTTATTAATTAGATTCCACATATACATGAAATCATATAGTGTAGGATAAGTGGAGGTGTTACAGAACAAGGGACCAGGGCAAGTAGGAGTACGATACACTATTACTGAAAGGACCCCCCACTAGGTTCAATTGTCCATTGCCATAGGAAAGACATCTCTCAATGCCAGAGATTTTGTGAAAAGGAAAGGAAATGTTTATTTAAAGCTATACAGACTTAAAGTAGTGACCTAATGTCTTCATTAAAATATCAAAGTCCTTTTGGATACCCACAGATGCCCATAGTGTTTCCCTCTCCCTCTGCCCTTATCTGGGGTACTGTATCTCAGGAAAAGAAGTAGAAGTCCCTGATTTGAGCTCCCAGCAGCTGCCTAGTCCTCTCTTCACCAAGGCTGCGGGGAGGTCTCCTCCACTCTGCCAAAACCATGTAGTTCTCCCTGGCAAAGCTGAGAGGAGATCTGTGGGGTTACCACTCTGGCCAAAGCCACCTAGTTCTCCCTCACATGGCTACGGGGTTCTCTACTCTGGTCAAGGCCTCATGGCTCTCTCTTAATGGCTGCTGTGTCAGGGTTTAAATCCCCAAGCCAATCTTCCTCTGTGCCCTCATTTCCGACTCCTCCCACAATTGGCTACACTTACCAGCACTCCCGTATCCTTCCAGCTTTACTGGGCTGCCATCATGAGTCTGGGCAGGTGTGGAGTCAATCATCTCCAAGCTCTCACATGGGCACTGTAACCAGGGGGTGTTGCCTCCCAGTTAGGCTTGGGTGAAAGTCACTTCCCTCCCCCTGGCTCAAAGCGTGGTCACAGCTATTTAGCATATCTATGAAATCAGTTAAAGGTTATAGATATGTTAAATGACCATGCTAGAGGTTAGCTGCAAAGCTGTTGCTATGCAAAACAGCTCTCAATGGCCCTACTCTATGGGCCTTTCCCCCAACTCACACCTATGGGGGGAAGAGATGAGGACATCTTACATATCTTTCTGATATTTCCTGGACACCTTGAGCTCTGGATCCCATTCCAAATCCCTATTCGGGGCCCCCCTCTTGGCTGCACCCTGTTATAGAGGCAGCCTGGCTTTCTCACCCAGGTGTCGGGTTGCTAAGGGAAGTAGTGTTCCCATAGCCTTAGAGGGGCATGATAACCAGTATTCTTATAACCTTGAAACTGAGTCCCATAAACTATTCCCATAACATGAAGTGGGCTCTCATGCGCAAAATTCTGTTATGTTATGTAATGTTCTGGCATTTTTCTGGCTTTGTTCCCCTCTAGTACTTAAACAGGTAGAGACTCCCTGCTGGGAAATGATGATGAGATACACATGCAAGGGGACAGGTGCCAGGATGGGTGATGTGCTCGGGAGCAAGGGACATGACATGAGACATGCATACAGACACATAGCTTGCAGTTTACATGGCTTGTCCACCCGTGAATAAAGGCATGCCAGACATCTCAATAGTTCTGTGAATATTTTCCTGTCTGCACAAATACCATGAACCTGCCAGGCTTTCAAGTATCACAACACATATGGTAATTGTTTTTCTCTGCCTGGTTATTTCACTTAGTATAATGTTCTCTAGTTTCATCCATCCTTTCACAAAGTGTAACATTTCTTTCTTTTTGATGGCTGAGCAGTATTCCATTGTATAAATGTACCACTGCTTTTTTTATCCACTTTTTTTATCCATCAGTAGTGATGGACACTTGGGCCATTTCCAAATCTTGACTATTGTAAATAATGCTGCAATGAACATAGGGGTGAACAGCAGACAGATAATGTGTTGTGGAATTATGCACCTGAAACCTGTGTAATTTTGTTAACCAGGGTTACCCCAATACAGTCAATAAAAATAAAAAATAAAATACAAAAATGAAAAAAATGAATGAATGTATTAAAACTTAGGATAGTGAGAGAGTTCAGAGAGTACTGGGGGAAATCTGTCTAAAAATTATTTATTTCCTATTATAAAATTAGCATTCACTCCACTACATGGTTGGCATATCTGATATTTTTCCAGACCTTTTGAACTTAAAAATATTGCCATGAGAAAGGGGGAAGTAATAACCAAGATGAATATCATGTCTTTTTCCATATTGTTTAATTATTAAGTGCAAAATAGGATAATATCAGGATCCTGTATGATGTCAGATTATTAGAGAGTATGTGGAAAATTAGATGACATCCTTAATAAAACTAATCACATTAATTTTAATGAGAAAGTGATCTGTAATCTTGACAAGTTTCTTAAGTTCTTTGAATTTTATTAAAAATATCCTCACTTATTCAGTAGTATAACTTAATTGTTTGAGGATGATTTTATTGTTAGTAAAATGAAAGTCTATTTTATCAACATTTTGTCTGTTCAGTATACACTTTCCTGAAATTGAAGACTGGTCTGTCACACTTGGTAAAAGCAAACTGGAAACTTAGGAGTCTTTGTTGTGATTTCAAAATCTAATCAGAGTCATTGAAGTTTGAATAAAGATTAAGAAATGTGGTTGCATCACAACATGTCACAAGACAAAAGGTACTCTGGTAGCTAAGAAGTGGTCAGATTGTCAAGAATTAGGTAGGTCTTCTTACACTCAATATATGAAAAAAAGGGCATTAATTCCCATTGCAATTAAATGTCTCTACCTTCTCTGCCTTTGTTTCATCTTATAGATCATTTTTCACCAACCATCCACCATCCTCCTATTGGAACCAGCTTATTCTTCCCTTATCAGTACATTGCTGCATTGCCTGCTTCCCTGCATGGCCACTGCATCTACTTTTGCTCACACCATAGACTCCCTTTCTCCGATCAATGACTGGTGAAATGCTTTGTCTTGGTTTTCAACTCTAGCCAAAGTCAACCTTATAAACCACAAATAGTCAACATCAGCACAAAACCAAAAGTCGCTAGGGTAATATATAGGCAAACAGTCACCTGCTCCATCCCTCATCTTTACCTTTGGGCAATCCTGCCTGGCACACCCCCTGCCACTCATGATGAGTTATTCGCTAATGTCCATATAGCCAGATTTTTCTTGCCTCTGGGCCTTTATATGGGTCTCTGTTCCTGGAAGAGTCATATATTCATATTATTAGTACTTAATCTTGGCACATCACAGCTTTTCCAGGTAGCACTTTTGTTGTTCCTCCAATGATGAGTTGGACTCCCTTGGAACGTTTAAATCTAATACTTCATAAATGATTTATATTTGATAGTAGTTGTGCTTACCTTGTTCTTGTTTTTTTCTTAATTGTTAACTCTTTCAATGGATAAATTCTGAGTTGTTTCATTCCCTAACATATTAAAGTTTCTGGATACCTATTTACTGAATAGTATAGCGTAGTTTTAACTACTAATCCTGGCCACCATTTATTTATGCTTATTACATACATGGCATCTAGCATTTTAAAACCATTGGTCCATACATGAAGGTCTGTATGTGATTTGGCATCATTTATCTTTTCTATATTACAACTCTATGTGGTTAAGTTTCTTTAATTTTGCTATTTTAGAGATAGTAAAGAGTTTAGAGATGTGTACATACACTGAATCTAAAGAGCTGATAAAGTAACACATTCAGAGTTTTCTTCAGGTTATTTTATATTAAATACTAAGAAATTTCTCTTATTCTGTATCCATTCTTCTTTACAGACCCCACTAATTTTCTGATATAGAAGAGTTTAGATACTTCAGGAACTGAGTATTTTGGGTATGGTAAAGTACATAGTTGGGTGAATGAATGAGAAAATTCATGTCACCTAAATTATGTTCTGCTCATATAATCTATCATTACATCACCTTTAAAGCAGATCATTTTAAACAGCATTTCAGAATTCTATAGTAGCTACTGCTAGATTAAAATTTCCAATGTAAACCAATGATTTCCATGTCAAAAAAGTTAATAAATTTGCAAATTTATTTTTACAAGGAAGCCAATTTGTTTATTCTGGTGTGATTAATTATGAATTATATATAGAAGTTGTTAAAATTGTAATGACATTTTGTCAAAACAAATGAGGAATAGGATCATATATAAACATATTTATGTTTACTTTACTGCCATTTTTATATAACATATGTATTCAAATTTACATTGTATATAATCATATCTGCTTACATACAGTGTCAAATTTCAATTTTTAATACTTTCTATATAAAGGTTAATTTTGAATTGTTTCAAGTTTGCATATGTATAATGTAACTAAACCCATAATAAGGAGAGAAGAAAAATAAAACAGCTGAAATGCACAGAATAGGACACCTCTGTGGAGTGGAATCACCACCTGACATTCAGGAGCATATTAAAAACTGGGGTACTTTGTTAAGGCATCAGGGTGACACACTGCTTCCCAATTCCTCTCTCTAAAGTCATAAAATTTGAGGGTGACATCTAGTTGGCAAAATCACTAGGCATTTGATTTTCAAAAGTAAGTGCTAGGTGGTAAAACAAAACATGGAGATAACACACAAAAAGTAGAAAGAAACCAGGTATGAATCCATAAACAAAAGTATACTAAAGTTATACATTTGCTTTGATTACCCTGAAGATTCATATTCCTCAGTACATCCTACCCAGAAAGCAGAGGCAAATAAAATACTCTGATGTTTGAGTATTTTGAGTAATTTGAGTAAACAACAGAAATATAAGTGATGACTTGACATCTGAATACTTAAACTATTGTAGTTCTGTTAATTTTCAATGCAAAGTTTTCAATCAGATTTTTAAAGATTGAGTGAGAATTCAATAAAATTCTAAAATGTCTAAGATTGAGATAATGTCAATAGAAGATCTCATGTTAAACCTCCTTCTCACCACCACCCCCCACACACAAAGAGATGCACGCACACATAACATAAACACCACTGCAACAAAGGGACACAGGGAAACTCTAGGAGGTGTTGGGTGTGTTTATTATCTTGATGATGGTAATGGTTTCACAGGTGTTGCATGTGTGTGTGGTTCTAAAAAAGTAGCAGGAAAATGATATCCTCTAGAGATCGAGATTTTCAAGACTGTTCAATAAAACTAAAGTGAGTATCTACTTTGGGATACTACTTTCTATAGGTCTGACCTAGGCTCATGAATGTGCTTTATCTTTAGGATTTGATACATATTTTTAGGATACATTTAAATATTGCTTTCATTTTTTCTGATTTTTTTGAAAGGATCATATTATTACATTATATCAAATATAGCTAACAAAGCTGGAAACTACATTAAATTTCGGACACAATATATTGATGTGAACTTAAAAAGAAATTCAGACACCATAACTTTGAAATGTCAACAAAGTTAAGAAGAGAGACAAAGAGAGTACCTGCAGAGTGGTTGATAATTTTCAGTACCTGGGTGCAGCAAAGTGAGGTGAGGAGAGATTCCTTGCATTACATAGATAGGTTGTCCTAGATAAGGTTGGAGTTGAGGTTTCAGTGAACAAATTGAAGGGAAGGGACAATTATTGGCTATAAGGAAGCAGAGTTAGAAGGACAACATTTAGCTCTTCATTTCTCGTTCATAGATGAACCCACTCAGACAATACATAGTTATTCATTTCTCCCTGTTCCTTGATTTTGGTTTCACTTTAGCAGTTTGATGTTGCCACAGTGGGAGTAATTGCATCACAGAACTTTATAAATGTTACAGATCAGCATTTTTTATGCTTTTCTTAGAGAGCCTGTTGTTAAATTTTGCCAGCACCTCACTGGGTGTGCACATCATTCCTTTAATGATTCTTGATTGTTTCATATGCATATGTATGCATTTACTTGTACATTTAATTTTACCTGTTCTTGAAATGCATGAAGATGAAAATCATCTGAGAATTGTTTATATCATTTGAAGACTAGTATTGAAAATGCATCTGTGTTATTTTAGTCTTCACTGGGTTAAAATTAATTTCTTGTCATTTAGTCTGATATTTGGGTTGTTTTCAATTTTTTCACTACTGATAATAATTATTACAGATTTTTGTATCTACTTCTTACTTTTAATGTACATTTTCTCCTGCATGTACAGATAGAAGTGAAATGACTCCTAATAATCTTATTTTTTTAATAATGCCAACTTTTGTCCAAAATTATTTTAACAATTTACATGCCTACCAGAGGAAAAATAATTTAGATTTTTAATATTTTTTCTAACATTTTATTACTATATTAGGTTTTAATTCTTCCCAGGTACATAGAAATTCTTAGTTTGATTTGAATTTTCATTTTTCTGATGAATGGTTTGTGTGGGTTCTGTGTGTGTATGAGAGACCGCACATATGTTATTTTTCATGAATTGTAAGATTATCTCAGGCTGACAGTGACCAGAGGGGAGAAGGGAGGGAATTTCAGGGGAAAGGGGAAGGGTTTACAGGAACAAAAGGACACATGGACAAAAACTATGGTGGGTGGAAATGGGAGGGAGGTGGGGAGGGCTGGGGTGGTGGGCTCCGGTGGGTGTAAAAGACAGAAAACTATACAAGATCAACAATTAAAATAAAAATTTTTAAAAATAATAATAATAAAAAGAAAAGTGTAAGATTATCTCATTTACCATTCTTTTACAGACGGTTTCTATGTTTAATTGGTATGATTATTAATATTTTCTTGGTTCTACTCCTGTGTTGACAATGTACAGCTAATGGAAACATGTATACCTTCTGATTACTTACAAATGCTTTCATTCTAATAGATCTGTATTCAGGCTTTATTGTTTACTAAAATTTTAAAATACTAAACTTAAAATGTATATTATATTTACTTTCTAGTTAATAACTATCTTTTAATAAATGGAATATCTCAATGTTAACACATTTAATTTATATACATATAGACATACAGGAATATATGATAATATTATATTGACATTTTGGGGAAAGGGGGTTAAGATATCCTCCCCTACATCAAGACTATAAATGTTTACCTATACTTTTCTAAGAGGTTTGGATATATTTTGTCTTTTCCTTCCTCCATCCCTTTTTTGCTTCTCCCTTCCTCCTATTCTTACATTATTCTTTCTTTTTTATAAGGACAAACGTTTTATTCTAGGTGCCTAATTGTTCAGTCTATTTTATTCTTGACAATCTAGCATGCTAACTTTGTCACATACCAATATTTACTTGTGTGTCTGTTTCAAAACTTCTATTTTATTGCCTTCAATCAACTTGTCTTCTCATCACCTGAACAGACTACTGTGTCTACTATAGATTTATAATACATTTTGATATACTATTGAGTAATCCCCTCCTTTCTTCAGACACCCTTGGCATTTCTTTGATCTTTGCTTACCTGGGTTCAATTTAGAAATATCCAGGCTATATCATAAAATCTCTACTTGGAATTTTATTAAAGTACCATTAAGTTTCTAATAAAAGTTTGAGAAGATGATATTCTTAAGGCAGTAAATCTGTCCCCTTGCTGGTGTGGCTCAGTGGATTGAGTGATGGCCTGTGAACCAAAGAATCACAGGTTCAATTTCCAGTCAGGACACATGCCTGAACTGCAGGCCAGGCCCCCAGTAGGGCGTGCACCAGAGTCAACCACACAGTGATGTTTCTCTCCTTCTCTTTCTTCTTCCCTAAAAAATGGCAGTAAATCTTTCTATGGAAGAACTAGATATATTAAACTATTTAGATCATCTTTAATGTTTTTCATTAGCGCTAAGTTATATTTCTTAGGTTTTACACATTTTAAATTTTTCTCAATTTTTGTTTTATTTAAATTTTAAATATTTTATAATTATGTTTTAATTGTTTTTTATTATATGTAGAAATACAGACAAAATATATACAGTGATCTTACAACAACTTTGCTAAACTTTCTAATTTAATTAATTTGTCAATAAATTGTTCTGGGTGTTCTGTAGACACAATCATTACCTACTAACAATTGAAGTTTCATTTATCCTTTCAGTTCCATATACAACCTATTATTAATGCTTGTTATGCAGATGTCTGTACATCTTCAAAATCTTGCCTAGAGCAAGTCATTTAGAATCACTTAAAAAGTAGTTTTTACAGTTTAAAATACTTCTAAAAATTTAGCCAATATTAGCACCACCTGGATAGCTTGTTAAAATACAGATTGCCCAATGTCATTAATCATCAGAGAGATGTAAATTAATTTACATCAGAAATATGTAAATTAGAACTATGATCAGGTATCATTTCACACCTGTCAGAATGGTTATTACCAAAAAGTCAACAAACAACAAGTGCAGGTTAGGATGTGGAGAAAAGGAAACCATTTTACTATTGGTAGGAGTGCAAACTGGTCGGTCCAACCACTATAGAAAACAATGTGGAGATTCCTCAAAAATTGAAAATAAAACTGCCTTGTGACCCAGCCATTCCATTTCTGGGAATATATACAAAGAATCTCAAACCACTAATTTGAAAGAATATACATAGCCCTATGTTCATTGCAGCATCATTTATAATACCCAAATATGGAAGCAACCCAAGCAATAGTGCCCATTAACAGATGAGTAAATAAAAAGCTGTAGTACATTTACACAATGAAATACTATTTAGCAGTTTAAAAGAAAGAAAGAAGACAGAAAGGAAAAAAAAGAAAGAAAGAAAGAAAGAAAGAAAGAAAGAAAGAAAGAAAGAAAGAAAGAAAGAAAGAAGAAGGAAGGAAGGAAAGGAAAGGAAAGGAAAGGAAAGGAAAGGAAAGGAAAGGAAAGGAAAGGAAAGGAAAGGAAAGGAAAGGAAAGGAAAGGAAAGGAAAGGAAAGGAAAGGAAAGGAAAGGAAAGGAAAGGAAAGGAAAGGAAAGGAGAGGAGAGGAAAGGAAAGGAAAGGAGAGGAAAGGAAGGAGAGAGGAGAGGGGAGGGGAGGGGAGGGGAGAGGAGAGGACAGAAGAGGAGACAAATAAATCTTTTGCAACAGCATGGATAGACCTAGAGAGTATTATGCTAGGTAAAATGAATCAAAGACAAATACCGTATGATTTCACTTATTTGTGGAATCTAATGGACAAAATTAACAAACAAACTGGAAACAGACTGATAGATACAGAGAGCAAACTGACAGTTTTCAGAGGATAGGGAGAATGAGGGGCTGGATGAAAGAGGTGAAGGAATTAAGAAGTACAGGTTGTTATGTACAGAATAGTCAGAGAGCTAAATATTACAACATAGGGAATGCAGTCAATAATATCATAAGTATACATGGGGTCAGGTGGGTACTTGAAATATCAGGGGACCATTCTATAAGTACATGATCTTCTAACCACTTTGCTGTGTATCTGAAGCAATAGAGAATAATATTGAATGCAAAGTGTAATGGAAAACTAAAACAAAATAAAATAAAGGTTTTATTCTTTTATCAGATTTTTAATTAAATTTGAGGGGAAAGGGGGAGAATTTGGGACAATTGTAATAGAATAACAATAAAAAAATCTTAAGATCCAAGATGGAGGAGGAGTAAATGGAAGCTACAATAATTCTTCTCAGGAGCAATTTGGAATTAAAACTAAGTTGTAGAGAAATCATCCTGAATAATGAACTGAACACTAGCTGGAGAGAGGTATTACAATCATGGACAGAGTATCACTTCATCACAATGTGACTGGTAGGGAGTGCGGAGGTATGAGAAGGCTGGCTGGGCTCCCATAAGCATCAGCTGAAGATATGGAGGGATCTTGATGGACATAAAGAGAGACATATAATCATAGTAGGGGATTTTAACACTCCATTGACTTCAATGGATATATCTTCTGGGCAGAAAATCAACAAGGGGAGAGCAGGGTTAAATGACAAACTAGATCAGATGGATTTAATTGATATCTTCAGAGCATTTCACCCTAAAGCAGCAGAATATACATACTTATGAAGTACACATGAAATGTTTTCTAGGATAGAACATGTTAGGACACAAAACACGTCTCAATAAATTTAAGAAGATTGAAATAATATCAAGCATTTTCTTTGACCGAAATGCTGTAAAACTAGAAATCAATAACAAGAACATGAAAAAACACATTAAGACATGGAAACTAAATAATGTTATTAAAGAATGAGTAGGTCAACAACAAGATCAAGAAAGAAATCAAAAGATCCTTGAAACAAATAAAAATGAGAACACAACAATCCAAAAACTGTGGGACACAGAGAAAGCAATCCTAAGATGGAAATTCATAACATTACAGGCTATTTGAAAAAAAAAAATCTCAAATAAACAATCTAACTTTACTGTTAAAGGAATTGGAAAAAAACAACAAACAAAGCCAAAAGTAAGCAGAAGGAATGAAATACTAAAGATCAAAGAAGAAATAAATAAAATACAGTCTAAACAATGATACAAGGATCAATGAGTCCAAGAGCTAGTTCTTTGAAAAGATTAAAAATATTGACAAACCTTTAACCAGACTCAACAAAAAATAAAGATAAAGGACCCCAAAGAATGAAATCAGAAATGAAAGAGGAGAAATAACAACTGGCACCAAAGAAAAACAAAGGATTGTAAGAAAATATTACAAACAACTATATGTTGACAAATGGGACAATCTGGACAAAATGAATGAATTCCTAGAAACATACCATCTCCTAAAACTCAATCAGTAAGAATCAGAGAATCTGAATATACTGATTACACCTAGTAAAATTGAAGCAGTAACAAACAAACACCTCCCAAAAACCAAAAGCCCTTGACCAGAGGCCTTCATGGGGATATTTTACCTAACATTTCTAGAAGAGCTAACACTTGTCCTTCTCAAACTATTTCATAATATTGAAGTGCAGGGAAGGCTCCCAAACTCATTTTATGAGGCCAAAATTATCCTAATTCCAAAACCAGATAAAGACACTACAAAGAAAGAAAACTATATGCCAATATCTCTGATGAACATAGATGTTAAAATCCTCAACAAAATTGTCAAATTGAATAAAGCATTGCATTCAAAAGATCATACACAATGATCAATTGGGATTTATTCTGGGAATGCAATGGGAGAACATATTTGCTTATACATCTGATAAGGGGATAATATCCAACATTTAAGAAGTACTTACAAAACTCAAATCAAAAAAACAAACAATCCAATTTAAAAAATGGGCAAAGGACTTGAAAAGACACTTTCCAAAAGGACATACAGATGACCAATGGACATATGAAAAGATGCTCAACATCATTAATCATCAGAGAAATGCAAATTAAAACCATAATGAGGTACCATCTCATACCTATCATCAATAAAGCAACAAGACACCAATGCTGGTAAAGATGTGGAGAAAAGAGAATTCTTTTGCACTGTTCATGGGAATGCAGATTGGTGCAGCCACTGTGGAAAACAGTATGAGATACCTCAAAAAATTAAAAATGGATTTGCCTTTTGACCCAGTGATCCCACTTCTGTGAATATATCCAAAGGAGCCCAAAACACTAATTTGAAAGAACTTAAGCATCCCTATGTTCATTGCAGCATTATTTACAACTGCTAAGATATGGAAGCAGCCCAAGAGTCCATCAATAGATGAGTGGATAAAACAACTATGGGACATTTACACAATGGGATACCACTGGGCCATAAAAAGATGAAATTTTACCCTTTGCAACAGTAAGGATGTACCCAGAGAACATTGTGCTAAGTGAAATAAGCCAGTTAGAGAAAGAAAAATACCTTGGTATTTCACTCATATATGGAATCTAATGAACAAACTGAACTAACAAGCAAAATGGGGAAAGATTCATAGATGGAGACCAGGATGTCTGCTAGTGGGTGAGGGAGGTTAAGGGGTTGAAGGATTGAGCAAAACTAAAAAAGGATTCATGGACATGGACAACAGTGTGGTGATTGCTGTTGTGGGGAAGTATAAAGGGATTAAAAAGTAATATAAAAATACAATAAAGATTATTTTTTAAATCTAAAAAAATAAAATCATTACAATTAATAAATCTCACTAGTAATTTTTATTACTCTGTAGTAAAATCTGCAATAAAGACCATTTTGAATGTTGAAAAAATACAGATTGCTGGAACTCACCCCCAGTGCTTTTGTTTCAGATATATTAGTTGTGGAGTGATACTTGAGAATTTGCATTTTCAATTTCCAGTTGTTGCTAACGATTCTGGTCTAGGGACTATGGTTAAAGAAACCTTGTTGTAAAAGACAGACTGGAAACTCATGTATTTCACTAGAAATTTGTGATGTTATTAATTTGACATACAAGATACTCCATTCCCTATCACATTAACAAGGATAATATTCTTCACCTTTGATTTTATAAAGATTAAATATTGGAGCATTATAAAGTATTTATCATAGTTTATAACAACGTGTTGATTTTTTTATCTGAATTGTGTCTTTAAGAGTTAACAAATGAGCTAAATGTTTTCACAGAGTACCTGGATGTTTCCACAGAGTACCTGGAATTTTACATTGAGGTAAAGATTATGATATCTGATATGACAATGCATCCTACCGTGGCCTCAGTTAAAACAAACTTCATTAATAAAGTTTGGGGATGCATGGAAGTAACAATAAAGTAACCTTTTATTGGCTGTATCAGTAATAATCAAAGGATGACATAGAATTGTTGTGTAAATATGTATATGAAAGCTAAATATCACAATCTGTTGTAAAGAATTAGAGGACCATAGAAATCCTGAAAATGGGAAATTTAAGCATAGTTTACAAATGTTGTTCAGCAGTTTTATTGTTTTTCATCAGCCCCTAAATTCCTTAAAAGAACATTGTATTGTATACTGCCTATAGGTTACATTCAGGTAATTGTATGTTTTTCAGTAGTAATCACCATATTTAAAACCACATGCAACATAAGTTTTGCCTAAATTACCGCTTGAGATTGAAAAGTATAATTGGTCAATTTATCACAAACATCAAGAGAACTGTGGAGTAAAACAAATAAATCTGCCTCCATATTTATTTCTCCATATTTCTTTCAAAAGACATGGAAAGGGATTTATTTTTATAGTATTAGTCTGTGTGTGGATAGACTGGCTAGAATCACCTTCTTGTTTTATAAAACTGGACTAATTAATTTTAGTCCTCTCACTTGAGAATAGTAGTTAATTTGTGGCTTCCTTATTCTACCTACATATGTAGTAAATCATCTAGCCAGGAGAATAACAAACTATTGGAAAACAATAATTCTATTCTATTTACTGGATTAGAGAGAAAGCACTGTAAACTCAATTAAATTGTAGTATGTTTCAGGATCTATTAGTTATAAAGATAGTACAAATAATTCTAACATATCTATTGCATAGATGTATACTTGATAGGGGACTTAAGACCTGGAAAATGTTAGCTTAAAGAAAAAGTTATTAAACCTAGCAAGTAATGTGTATATTAAAGCTTTTGTTTCAGAAACTACAGATAAGGCCTATCCTGGCTCCTGGGAAACAACCAGCCTCCTGGGTCGCTGGCTGGAGATTACCACCCGGGGACCGGTTAGAGGCATCCCGGCCTATGTATCACAAACAGACACTACCCCTCCCTTTGGGAACAGCATTGCCCAGAAAACAAATGCTGCAGCTTCACTCACCTAATTCTCCCTGAATTTCAAAGCCCTCACTGCACCTTGTTTGTCTTCCCCCACCTCCCTTATAAAAATTCTGGCCAGGAAAGAGAAGGGAAGATGGTTTTGTTAGGGTACTAACCCTCCATCTTCTCAGATCGCCGGCCATCTGAATAAAGTGCTCATAAAAGATTCAGTCACTGTTATTTCTTATTGGATTTGGTAATGACAGGCAGCCTGAACGCCGATGTCTTTTCCGGTACATACTGATTTATTCCTAAAGAAAATATTATGCTTTCATTGGACTATCTCAGTCAGGATCCTAATCTGAGAGTAT
This sequence comes from Glossophaga mutica, assembly GCA_039655065.1. Taxonomy (NCBI): domain Eukaryota; kingdom Metazoa; phylum Chordata; class Mammalia; order Chiroptera; family Phyllostomidae; genus Glossophaga; species Glossophaga mutica. The sequence continues at coordinate 76,973,151 of CM077309.1, read as the reverse complement.
TATTTAATTCAACTGTAAGATCTGTCATCTGTAATAATTCCAGTATTGAGCACCTTGCATCTTGGAATAAATAATTTAGCCCACTATCTTTAAAACTTGTCCTACTCATCAAGAAATCTTGCAAACCTAATATTTTAAAATTATATTAAAATACTACCTTACATTGTCAACCATAAGATAATAACATTTAATAAGAAATTGACCAGGAATTCTTAAGGACCTAAGTAGCTCCTTAGTACTAAGTTGAGCAAGTGGAAAGTTCATTCAGTTTTCCAAGTTAATGCCCTGGCATCTCTATCAATAGTGATAGGGGACTCAAGAGTTGGGAAATGTTAGTTTAAGTAAGAAGTTATAAGCCTAGCAAGTAATGTATATGTTAAAACTTTTGTTTCAGAAACTACAAATAAGGTCCATCCTGGCTCCTGGGAAAACAGCTGACCTCCTGGGGCACTGCTAGAGATTACCACCTGGGGGCAACTGGAAGCATCTGGGCCTTTGTGTTCCAGGAAGAGAGAGATAATCACCTGATCCTGGGAACAGCTAACTGCCCAGGACAGGAATGTTGCAGCTTCTTTCACCTAATCTTCCCTGAACTTCAAAACCCCTCACAGCACCTTGTTTATTCCCTGCTATAAAAAGTCTGGTCTGGAAAGAGAAGGCAAGACGGTCTGTTAGGGTATGAACCCGCCATCTTCTGAGATCGCCAGCCATCTGAATAAAGTACCCATAAAGATTCAATCGCTGCCATTGCTTACTGGGTTTGGTAGTGACAGGCAGCCTGAACACAGATATCTATTCCAGTTTTAATAGCAGTGTGAGGGTCTTTAATGAATGGCTTCCATATCCTTGCAAGTCACATCATAATATATTAAAATTCAAAAATATATTTTTTCAAAATTTCTACTGTGTCAGAACACAAGAATTGCTCGAAACCCACAATCTAATGAATCAACATATGTATACATGTCTTAAATATGCATTTAGCAATTCATGAGTGAACTAAAATTTTTATAAAAGTACTAACCTACAGGTACAAAGATAAAAACACCTGGATGGGAACTCAGTGCTGATAGTGAACTTCAGTCTCACTTTTGACATGTTGTGTAGCCTATCTCAAGGTAAACTCTCAACTTCACAATACAGGAATGATATGATGATACCTGGAAAGTTAAGTGATCCGAACTTTGTGAGCATCACATGAGATACTGGATGTAGAGAAATTGGGGAGCCAGGTGACACCTGGAGATAGGAGAAGAACTGCGACTGGCCATGAACCAAATAGTCTCTGGACTGATCAGAATTGGTCTGTGTGGAAAGAAGGGTGCTTGTTAGGAATGTCCTGCCACAAAAAAGGGGAATTACCTAAAAAAAGGCTGTCAGTCATTGTGCAAGAACCTCTCCTGTGAAGCTGCAGGACCAGGGAAGGGGGTGGGCACAATTTGCTTCCATCCAGTGCACCTCATGGATTGATCAAAGGGGGCCACCAGGGACTCAGACAGGTAGCAGCACCCAGATAGACTTAATTCAAGGGGATCTAAACTACCCTGAAGGGACTTTGTGCATGCAGACCCAGGCTGACAAAGAAGAAGAAGGAGGATTGCGCTTTGCTCCCAATAGGTGCACTTCATGCACTAATCAAAGGGTAGCAAAATGACACGCACTGGCCTGGCACATACGCAGTGGACATTATGGGCCTCACAGTGCTCTGAGGGGGAGGGCTTGAAACTGGGCATCATGGAATATTGCAGCCCAGACTGAGCCCCAATCCTCCCGAAAACACAGGAAAGTGGAGGGGAATGGAGCACAGCCGCCCTCTACTACAGAATCAAAGAACAGCAAAACCTGTTTGGCAGGTTTAAAGTCAGCAGGAGGCTTTTTGTGTTTTTTCAAGTGTAAGACAAAAATACCTGGAGCTCTAAGACCAAAGACAGAACCAGAAAGAAGTCAGAAGGCAAATGCCAACAATTGAGACAAATTTCACTTTGCTGTCCTTCAGAAGTTGCATTTTACTTTTTATTTTGTTATTTTAATTTTTTAATTTTAATTTTAATTTTGATTTTTAGTTCTCTTCTTTCCATTTAGCTTTTTTTTGTGTTTGTTTGATTTCATTATTTTTTTCTAAGTATATTTTATTGGGTATGCTATTACATAATCAATAGTTGTCCCATTTCCCCCCTTTCATTCCCCTCTGCCTTGTACCCCCCTCCCACCTGCATTCCCACCCTTTAGTTCATGTCCATGGCTCATACATATAAGCTCTTTGGTTTTGATAGCAGACTCAAGAGTTGGAAAATTTTAGTTTAAGGTAAATAGTTATAAGATAGTAAGTAATGTGTATGTTAAAGCTTTTGTTTCAGATAAGGCCCACCCTGGCTCCTGGGAAAACAGCCAACCTCCTGGGGTTCTGCTAAAGATTACCACCTAGGGACAAGTGGAGGCATCCAGGCCTTTGTGTTTCAGGGAGCTGCAGATCACCACCCACCCACCCCTGGGAATAGCTAACTGCCCAGGACAGGAATGTTGCAGTTTCTTTTAACTAATTCTCCCTGAACTTCAGAACCCCCTCACTGTACCTTGTTTATTCTCTGGTATAAAAATATTGGCCTGGGAAGAAAAGACAAGATGGTCACTGTTAGGGTATAAACCTACTATCTTCTCAGATCACCAGCTATCTGAATAAAGTACCCATAAAGATTTAATTTCTGTCTCTGCTTATTGGGTTTTGTAATGACAGACAGCCCGAATGCCGGTGCCTTTTCTGGTTTCAACTTCTACATTTCCTATACTATTCTTAACCTCTCCACCTCTATTTACTACCTACTATTTATGCTACTTAATCTCTGTACCTTTTACCCCTATCTCCACCTCTCCCTCCTCTGCTGATAATCCTCCATGGATCTCCATTTCTGTGATTTTGTTACTGTTCTAGATGTTTGTTTTTGTTCTTGTTTTTAAGTTCGGTTGTTGATAGTTGTGAATTTGTTGTCATTTTAGTATTCATAGTTTTGAACTTCTTTTTCTTAGATAAGTCCCTTTAACATTTCATATAATAAGGGCTTGGTGATGATGAACTCTTTTAACTTGACCTCATCTGGGAAGCACTTTATCCACCCTTCCATTCTAAATGATAGCTTTGTTAAATAGAGTAATCTTGGATGTAGGTCTTTGCCTTTCTTGACTGTGAATACTCTCCAGCCTCTTCTTGCTTGCCTGTAATCAGCTTGATACAGGATGCAACCATGGAGGAGGTGGTGGGGGTGCAAAATAGGGATTTTGAATGGGGCCCAGAACTCAGGGTGTCCAGGAAATATTAGAAAGACATATAAAATGTCCTCACCCCTTCCCCCTCAGGTATGAGTTGGGGGAAGGGACAAATGGAACAGGAACGTGCAGAGCTATATTGTGCAGGCACAGCTTTGCAGCTAATCTATGGTATGGTCATTTAACATATCTATAACCATTGGCTGGTTGCATAGATATGTTAAATAGCTGTGGCCATCCTCTGAGCAGGGAGATGGAAAGGGATTTCCCCCTACCCAAGATGTAACTGGGGGGGGGAGTTCCCCCAGGTGACAGTGCCTGTGTGGGAGCTTGGAGAAGACTGGCTCCAGGACATGGGGACACACCTGCCCAGACTCATGATGGCAGCCCAGTAAACTTGGAATAATACAGGAATGCTGGCAGGTGTAGCTGATTGTAGGAGTCAGAAATGGGGACACAGAGGAAGATTGGCGTGGGGATTTAAACCCAGACACGGCAGCCATTACGGGGGGAATACCACATGGTGTTGCCAGAGTACAGAACCCTGAAGCTATGTGAGGGAGAATCACCATGCAGTTTTAGCAGAGAACCACCACTTGGCTTTGGCAGAATGGGGACCTCCTGCCCTGTGGCTTTGGTGAGGGGAGAGAACCATGCAGTTTCACCAAAATGCAGACCCCTGAAGCTTTGGTAGAAGAGGATCATGTGGCTTTGGGGTGCTCTCTTTGGTTGCATGGCCTGGGAAGCAGGAGAGACTTTGCCTGGAAGAAGGGTGAAAGAACTCTTGCCAGTAGGCCATGAAAAGGTGCCACATAGCTTTGGATTAATTAGTGATCCTGCCTGGAGAGTGACAGAACTGATGGTGTCAGGATCCTGGATCCTCGATGTTTGCTTCTTTTCCTGAGTTATGGTACCCTGAATTAGGGCAGGGGGAGAAGGAAGCACTGTGGGCATCTGTGGGTATCCCAAAGGACTTTGATATTTTAATGAAGACGTTAGATTCACTATTTTAAGTCTGTATAGCATTAAATAAACATTTCCTTTCCTTTTCAGAAATCTCTGGCATTGAGAGATGTCTTTCCAATCTGGCAATGGACAATTGAGCCCAGTAGGGGGTCCTTTCCCTAGTTGAATATCATGACCCCCTTGGCCCTGTGTGTGAGTGGCATATGCTTGCTCTGTAACAAGCTGATAAACTTTGTAGGTTACTGTCTGCTTTTCTCTTGCTGCTTTAAGATTCTCTCCTTATCTCTCATCTTGGATAATGTAATTATGCTGTGCCTTGGTGTGTGCTTCCTTGGGTCTAACTTCTTTGGGACCCTCTGAGCTTCCTGGACTTCCTGGAAGTCTATTTTCTTTGTCAGATTGGGGAAGTTCACCTTCATTATTTTTTCAAATCAGTTTTCAATTTTTTGCTCTTCCTCTTCTTCTGGCACCCCAATGATTCAAATGTTGGAACATATAAAGTTGTTCTTGAAATTACTAACCCTCTTCTCATTTTTTTTTAACTCACGTTTCTTCATTCTGTTCTGGTTGAATGGGTATTTCTTCCTTCTGCTCCAAACCATTGATTTGAGTCCTAGTTTCCTTCCTAACACTGTTGGCTCCCTGTACCTTTTATCTTTATTTCACTTTGCATAGCTTTTACTTTTTCTTCCATTTTGTAACTATACTCAACCTATTTTGTGAGCATTGTGATTACCAGTGTTTTGGATTCTGCGTCTGATAGGTTGACTGTCTCTTCATTGCTTAGTTTTATTTTTTCTGGAGCTTTGATCAGTTCTTTCATTCGGGTCATATTTTTTTTTCTCTTGGCACACCTGTTACATGTAGTGAGGGGCAGAGCCTTGTGTATTCACCAGGGTCAGGCAACCCAGGTCCGGTGGCGCCATATGTTGGGGAGGGGTCTGAGAGGGAACAACGCTGCTTGTTCAGCTCTCTGTGGGCTTTCACTTACTTCCCTTACTACCCACAAGCAAATTGGGTCCTTCTGGTGCTGATTCCCTGGTGAGTGGTTTTGTGTATGTTCTAGGACCCTGTAGGTCAGTCACTCCAACAAACTCTTCGGTGAGGCTGGGAGTTTCTCCTGCCACTTCAACCTTCAGGTTTTTTCAGTCAGGTATTGAAGCTTTATTTCCCCTAACTGAAACCCTCAGTTGCAGGGTCTGCCTCACTCTCTGGTTGTTCCTCCCAGTTTGTCTGCAAGCAAATGTCGGACCTCCCACTCTACCGCCCACTGTCTCACCCAGTCGCCAGGCAATGCCTTGCCTGCCCCAGTCCTCCAGGCTCTGTCTTGCCATGAGTCCTCTCTGCCCAACTGCCCATCTCTGCCCCTCCTACCAGTCTAGATAAATGCTTCTTCTTTAACTCTTTGATTGTCAGACTTCTCTACAAATCTATTTTCTGAAAGTTCTGGTTGTTTTTTTGTTTTTAAATTTGTTGTTGTCCTTCTTTTGGTTGAGTGAGGAGGCATAGTGTGTCTATCTATACTTTCATTTTGGCCAGCTCATTGATTGGTTTTCTTTACTCTCCCTTTCATATTGCATTTTAATTTTTCTTCTTTCATTCACTAATATTCTAATAACACACTATTCTTGATCTTTTACTTTTTATTCTTTTTATTCAGATTATATATTTCTAATCATATTATTGTTATTCCAAAACCCACATAACATCCTACCTGGTCTTAATCCATTTCGCTGTATTCCTGAGCTTTATTACTGTGGTGGTTAACTTTTTACTCTCACACACTATGCCAAGTTTCTATCCCTTAATCTCACTCTATCTCACCATCTAACCTCACATATGTGCTCTGCTTTCTGAAGCTCACATTTTTTTCTCAACTCAGATTCTTTTGTCCCTTCTAATAAGAGTCTTATGTCTTTTTCAGCTTTTATAAAAAGTAACTAGTTGGGTAAAATACAATGGTTATTGCTGTATTTCTCCAAAGGACTTACTATCTGTTCTCTACTTGTTAGTACTTTAAATCCCATAGAAGACTCTCCTTCTGTCTTACTCCATTACACCTTCACCCTGACCCTGATCACACACAAAACAAGGTGGGAGTTGTGAACACCAGTAAATCTGCTAGAGGGGAGTACCCACCAACAGAGGAGCCACCAATAAATAAAGCCCAACAAAAAAAGAGAGCGCATACAGACAAAAGAAAGGGTGACCCTAGAGCATCCGGACAAAGAGATCAAAGAGACCATACTACTGAGTCCCACACAATTCCTACCATAGAAGTTCACCCTACAAAGACAGCTGGCAAAGCAGAGCATTGGAAAAAAAAATAGAAACAAACAAAAAGAGTCACCTAAAATGCAGAGACAAAGAACCCTCAATAGAAAGGAATGGATGACTCCTCAGTGAAAGAGCTAAATGAAACAGACACAAGCAAAGCATCAGATATAGAATTCAAAAAATGGTGATAAGGATGCTCAAGGAACTCACTGTTAACTAAAAGGAACTGAGTGGGAACTACAACAGTATGAAAAATAAATAGAAATTGTGAACAACGACCAGGACAAAATTAAGAATACAATTTCTGGACCAAAAAATACAGTAGAAGGAACGATAACCAGGCTAGATGAAGCTGAGGACCAAATTATTAAGCTGAAAGACAAGGTAGAAAGAAATATCCACGTAGAGCAACTGCATGAAAAAGATTCAACAATATGAAGATAGCTTAAGGGAACTGCAAGACAACATAAAACACAACAGCATTCAAATCATAGGAATACCTGAAAGAGAAGAAAAAGAGCAAGGGATAGAAACCCTGTTTGATACAAATAATGACAGAAAACTTCCTAACCTGGAGAGGGGAAAAGGCATGTAAGTTCAGGAAGCACAGAGGATCCCAATCAAGATGAATTGTAAGAGACCTACTCCAAGACATATCATAATTAAAATGACAAGTTTTAAATACAAAGAGAGAATCTTAAAAGCAAGTAGAAATAAGAAGTAACATATAAGAGAACTCTGATAAGGCTGGCAGCTGATTTCTCAACAGAAACACTACAAGCCAGAAGGGAATGGAAATAACTATTCCAAGTTATGAAAAGGAAAAGCCTGCAACCAAGACTTCTCTACCCTACGAGGCTCTCGGTTCAAATGGAAGGTGAAATAAAGAATTTCCCAGACAAAAGAAGGCTGAAAGAATATACCTCCACCAAACCAGCAATGAAAGATATACTAAAGGGACTGCTTTAAGAGGAATAAAAAGAATTAGGGAGAGAGGAACACAGGTACAAAGGGGGGAAATAAATAAATACCTATCAATAATAACCTTAAATGTTAATGGATTAAATGTTTCAATCAGAAGACATAAGGTAGATGAATGGATAAGAAAATAGGACCTGTACATATGCTGCCTACAAAAGACCTATCTCAGGACAAAATACCTACACAGATTGAAAGAAAATTGTTGGAAGAAAACATTCCAAGCAAATGGACAGGAGAAAAAAGCTGGTGTAGCAATACTTGTATCAGATAAGAAAGACTTCACAACAAAGGCCATAAAAAGAGACAAAGAAGGACACTTCATAATGCTCAAGGGAAGAATCCATCAAGAAGACATAAACATTATAAACACATATGCACCCAACAGAGGAGCATGCAAATACATAAGGAAAATCTTGGAGGACTTCAAGAATGATATAGACAGCAATGCACTTACACAGGGGATTTTGACACCCTACTGTCAACAATGCACAGATCTTCCAAATGAAATATTAACAGGATGTTGTGAATATTCTGAACAATGCCTTAGATCATATGGACTTGACTATTGGATATTGTGAAATATTAACAGGATATTGTGAATATTCTGAACAATGCCTTAGATCAAATAGACTTGACTGATATATATAGAGCCTTTCATCCCAATGAAGCAAAATACACATTCTTTTCAAATACACATGGAACATTTTTGAAGACAGACCACATGACAGGACATAAAACAAGCTTCAACAAATTCAAGAAAATTGACAGATTTTCTTTCTTTTTTTTTTAATTTTTATTTTAATTGTTGATCTTGTACAGTTTTCTGTCTTTTATTCTCACCCAAACCCACCACCCCAGCCCTCCCCTCCTCCCTCCCATTTCCACCCCCCCATGGTTTTTGTCCATGTGTCCTTTATACTTGTTCCTGTAAATCCTTCCCCTTTTCCCCTGAAATTCCCTCCCCTCTCCCCTCTGGTGACTTTCAGCCTGTTCTCAATTTCCATGTCTTTGGTTATATTATGCTTGTTTGTTTGTTTTGTTGATTAGCTTCCTGTTAAAGGTGAGATCATATGGTATTTGTCTTTCACTGCCTGGCTTACTTCGATTAGCATGATGCTCTCAAGTTCCATCCATGCTGTTGCATAGGGTATGAGCTCCTTTTTCCTTAAAAAGTAATCCAAATTTTTTTGGCTCCTGCAATTAGTACTAAGCTCAATTTCTTTCTTAGACTATAATTTATTTTTAACTTTGAGTCTTTTATCAGACTATGATTTTATTTTTAATCTTCAGTCTTTGATACAAATATCTTAAAGAAGCTGAAAACCAAAATTTTAGATAATTTTTTATTTTAAAATAATCAAGGAGATTATAAAATAAAACTTGTCTTATTAAGGGTTAAAAATCCAGGGTAAAGATTTCTCTTTTGCTTACAAAATACACAAACTATAACTTTAATTTTGAATTACCTCAGGTTAGATCATGCTCATTTTAGAATTAAATTTAACATTCATAGTAATAATAATTAGTAAAAACAAGGTGTCGCTGATATTTATATTATGTTTACATTCAAAATAAAGTGATGTATTAACTACATTAACACTTTATGCCCTTTACAGATATGAAGTGATATAATACAAGTCATATAGTAAGTAATTGATATACAAAATCACGTTTTATAAACTTTGGAAGACTGATTATTTGGACAAACAATAAAATGAATCTATAGTTTTTAAAAGAATGTTTGTAATACAAATGATTCAATCACTTTTACAAATTGTAATGCATACTTTAAGAATAATAGCTGTTAAATATTCCACTTTAAGTTTCAAAAATTTTCATCTATGATACACTGATAACTTCCTATGAGACTAACCCCTCCCTCCAAAGTAACATATGCAGACATAGTAAGCTAATTCCTCTTTGCTTTCAGACTTTAGCCCTGTGTCTGTCTTTATGGTAAGAAGGTGATGTGGGCAATTAGAACCTTCATGTTAGAAAAATCAACTGCACCCTCTAAGAAACACACCTGTTCCTCTTATCTACCATATTAAGGAAAACTCATGGAAGAAGAAGATCTCTCAGATCCCAAAGAATTCTAAAATATACATGTCAGCATTACACTATTTTTTAACAGAAGAACCTGAATGCCAGCAGTATCAACAGTGACCTTGGATAAAACACACATCTAAATTTGACAGTGTCTGTGTTGTGGCAGCCTAGGTTAGAGTCCTTGGATGAAAGGCTGAGAGACTCTGATCCAGGGCACTGCTTTAGAGCCAACCAAAGATGATGTTTCATGAGGGCAGCTGTGATAGGGAAACTGAAGGTCCTGAAGAGGGGAGACTCTGACTCTCAGCCTCTTCCTTTTCCTCTCTCTGTGCTCTCAGCTTCACTTGCTCCTTTCAATCTTCTCTATTCTCTATTTTCATCCTCCATCTTCTTCCTTTCTTTCCTTCTATTCCCTTCTGCATTCCCTGACCTATGCACTCTTCATCTTCTTTATTTCATTTTATTTTATTTTATTTTATTTTATTTTATTTTATTTTATTTTATTTTATTTTATTTTATTTTATTTATTACTTAGACTCTGTTACAGATTAAAACAGAATACAAACACTTACCTTTTTTTTTAAAGAGCTTCCCCTTTCACTCTTTTTTTTTAAGATTTTTTTATTTATTTATCTTTAGAGGGGAAGGGTAGGAGAGAGGGAGAGGGAGAGAAATATCAATGTAGGGTTGCCTCTCGTGTGTCCCCTGCTGGGAACTGGCCTGCAACCCAGGCATGTACCCTGACTGGGAATCGAACCGCGATCCTCTGGTTCACAGGCCCGCGCTCAATCCACTGAGCTACACCAGCCAGGGCCAAACACTTACCTTTTTGAAATTTAATGATAGTGGAGGAAAATAAGCAATAAAAGTAAACATAATAAATAAATATATTATATGGTACATTAAACAAGATGAGTAAATTTTTCAGAAAAAGAGGAGGGTAAGAGGATCAGGTTTGCATAGAAGCAGTTTGAAATTTTAGAAAATGGGCAGGGTTGCATCGTTGTGAAGATGCCATGAAGCAGAAGCCAGGAGTAGACAGAAGAGTCACTCATACACGGGCCTACAGAGCGGCCGCAGCAGCAGAAGGGGCTAGTGCAAGGGTCCTGATAAGGAAATCTGCTGGAGTCGTAAGCATGGTGAGAACACAAGAATTCCAGAGTGGCTGAAGCTGACTAAAAACTCTAGGGAAAGGAAGACAGGTAAGATAAAAAGTTAGGGAAGTGGAAAAGTTACAGATCATTGTAAGGACTTAGGTTTTGAATTTGAGAGAAATCAGTAAGTCTGGAGATGTGTTGGTGTGAGTTTGTGTCTGTGTGTAAGCTCTCACATTAGTTGGATAGAACATTTGAAAGGGTATCTGCTAAAGTACAACCTTCTTACATTCCCCAAAAATCAGAGTGAAATGCCTACAGTATTTTTTGGACTACAAGACACAGTTTTTCCCCTCCAAATTTGGGAGGAATAATGGTTGTTAATGCTGCTGTTGAGTTCTGTTTACATTTACATCGGTGAAATATTATGTTATTTACATTATTAAATATTTACCACATTTTTGCTTTAAATTTTTTTCCTGTTTTCCTCTAAAACCTAGGTGTGTCTTATGATCAGAAAAATACAGCATCTTGGCTTCAAAGTATCTCTGAGGGCATGTGAATTGGGAACAGAACAGTGGCTCTCTGAGGTTACCTGGAAATCACTAGAGTATTGCACATTTTCCCAGAAAACTTCCTTCTCTTTTGCTATCCTGCCAACATTTCAGTCCCTAGATTGAAGGCAATGAGCCTTAAAAGAATGGAAGAAATGTGGAGGAATGCAGTGTTCAGAAGACATTATGCAGATTCATTTTCAATGGGGTGAAATTAGCAATCACAGTTTTCATTTCCTGTGATGTACTCATCTGCTGTATCCTCAAATATCTCTTCCACACTCATATCCTCATTTTATGTAGGTTTTGCAGTGAACAGAAAAAAGCTACACCTACAAATAATGAGTAGCACAATTGGGGTGTTAACTGATTTTTATCTGTCAATGACTCTATTGGCTGATAATTTGACACAAGTCAATTTCCCCCACCTGGGAAGGAAATTCAAACAGAAAAAAGGATATCAGGAAACATCTGATTGATTGTTCACTATGTTTTTTTTTTTTTAACATAGGCTTTCATAGTTCTTTTTTGTCCATATTATATTAAATATACATTACAACTGCCAAATTTGTTTCAGATAGAAAAGGCAAGTTGCATAAATAAAAGCCAAAGAAAAACTGTAATCATGTGGCAAGCCTTCTAATTGAGCTCTGCACTCTCCCTTGACAATAGGGAACTATCAGTCTTTCTGGGACTAGAAGGAAAGATTGACCCCTTCAATGGATCTTGATAAAGGATTCTACCTTGACTGATAGATCATGAATGAGAGTAAAATTTTTAATACTTCATGAATTGCAATTAAATTCAAAAAATATCTCTGCAAAAAGAACCATATAGAAATTAGCATATTATCTTTACTCATTAAGCCTCAATATTTTTATCTGTGAATTTAAAGTATAATATAAATAGTTGGGAAATGTTGATCTTTTGTTTTTATAAGTTAAAATTACTGCTCTTTTAAATGCTATTCCTCACTTAAAGTTACCTGGAGAATGTGTGTTTTAAGAAAATGAAAGAATAGAAAAAATCAGAACACCAGCCCTAATGATGACAGGAAAATATTTCAATATTCATCTATGAAGGATTGTACATGCATTTTGTATGGCAGTGATTCCAGAGGGACCTTGTGTAATGGCCTGATTTTTTTCCAAAATGTCTTTAAAAACCTAACATATTCTTTGAATGGGAGTCAATTGTAACATGATGGTCATGTTTTGATGACCATATTTAGAAGGAAAATTTAATATCAAGTTTAACAGTATTTTTCAAACTTACTAAGTTTTAGAAATAAACAAGTAAATACATGTTTACTAAGTAATTGAAAACACTAGCTAAAGATAAATAACAATAAATAAATGAATAACATTAATAGGTAATATATAACTAAGGTACATATGGAAATATTAACAAAATAAATAGCAACATAAGCATTAACATTAATTAAAGTACCACATCTCACAGAGATTATTGGGTATATCCATACTTCAGACTATGATGTTCATTACCATTGTTCCAAATACAACTTCAGTCTTTGAAATATCTCTATCAATATCTAAGTTGAAATGCTATATTCGTTAGGGTTTTTTTTTATTGTTGTTTAGTTACAGTTGTCCCAACTTTTTCCCAGTTGCTCTCCCTTGCTGCACTCTCTCATCCCCAGTCAATCCTCAATCTACTGTCCTTGTCCATGAGTTCTCTATTCATGTTCCTTGACTTGACCCTTCCCCTTCTTTCCCCCATTATCTCCCATCCCCCTCCCTTCTGGTCACTGCCAGTTTGTTCTTTATATCTCTGTTTCTATTTCGCTCCTTTGTTTATTTTGTTTATTAGATTCCACTTATAGGTGAGATCGTATGGTATTTGTTTTTCACTTTCTGGCTTATTTCACTTAGCATATACTCTCCAGTTCCATCCATGCTGTCTTCAAGGCCAGGAGTTCCTTCTTTCTTTTGGCTGCATAGTTTATTCCTTAGTTTTAACCCTTGTTCAATTTGAACTATATGTTAAGAACAGTAAATAATCCAGTGATATTACATATGTTATTAGTTTCATTAAATGACCAAACACAGTGAGCGTTATTGATGGATATTTGCTATTTGGAGCCTAATTTATTACAGGTTTTTGTGGTAAATAGTTTTTGTTTTCATTTAATGACATTAAAAATATCTTATTTAGTCACAATTTTTATGTCTCCATCTCTTCCTAGCTTTGAACATATCATTATACTATCCCAGAAGAAAAATGTAAAATCTAAAATATTCTACATGGGCAATCCATAAATTAAAAATGTGTTTTCTCCTGAGAACTTATTGATAATTCTGTGGCTCTGGTCCTCAGTAATTTGTAACCTGTTAGAAAACACTTCAGCTGCCTTCATGAAAATTTCTCCATTTTAACTCATCTCCCCCAACCACACACACATACTCAAAAAAATTACCTCCTTCTGTTTTTTCTTAATAAGGCATTTTCTAAGTTATTAAAGGTTTTCTTTTTTATTAACCTTTCAGTTCTTAATCCTCTATGATGTAATTTTCACTCCCAGGATACCATTGAATTTGTTACTTCTAGTGTCACCAGTGTCTTGATAGTCTCAAAACCCATTAGTAGTAAAATCAGGTACCACCTGCCCTTGTTTACATGTTGGGTTCTCTATTGAAAAGTCTCTCCTGGTTTTGTATTCTGTGATATTCTTCCCATCGACTCCTCTTATTATGTTTCCCTGCATCTTTTGCTAGAAAGACTGCCTCTGACATTTGTCTTTTTCTGTTTCTTTGCCTTTTTTTTTTTCACTGTATATGCTTCTGGCTTTACTTTATATACTGCTTTATAAGTACTGCCCTCATCTTTACAATTATAAAATCTCTATTTCTAGCCTCCTCTTTAAAGTGTGCCATTGATATTTTTATCTCACTATTTTCGATATTAAATTCAGTGTCATTGAATAACTATCTAATTCTACTTTACTCTCCATTCCTATTTTATCTTCATTTCTCCAGCATTTTGCCCACACTACATGGGATTAAACTTCCACATTGCCGAAATTGTTATATTTCTAAAAGCAGATCAACTTTATAAATTCTATTTACTTATACTTTTTATGTCTCTTTACCATAATGTCATCAAAATCAAAAGTATTACTATGATATTCCAGTTGTGAACATGTTACTCCAATCTAATTTCCTCTCTTACTCTTCTCCAGCAACACCACATGCTTTTGACTCACCTTTTTTCTACCTTGAACTTAATAGTCCTTTAACAATGATGTTCATTCCTCTGGAATATTACTCTCTTCCTTTGGGAAAGCATAATTACAATTTGGAATAAATGAATTAATTTATAATGCTATGCATTTAGAAAAGTCCCTTGTATAAAACACATGCTCATTAAATGCCAATGACTATTACTTTTGTTACATATAATTGTAGTCATAGTCACAGTAGTAATAATACTTAATGTTCATTTTAAAGGTACTTGCTTTTATTTAAAGTTAGTTACCACCTTTCTTCCCTTTTTTCTTCACTTCAGTTAGAATTACTTGTTTTTCCTTGTTTTCTCTAGTTAGACAAAGTTGTCTCACTATTGCTTTCACTGGGATTTGACTATTAATGTAGAACTTATAAATTTTATAAATCAATTATATATATGTTGTTAAATCACTTCTGGATGAGGAAATGGTATGTTCATAATATCTTTAAAAAGGAAGAAGTGGGATGGCTTTTCAGATTTGCTGGGAATATTGAGTTTTAAAAAAGAATATTAATTTTAAAACAAAAACTGGATTAGTTCTCATAGTCATTTGAATTTGTATGTTTAATAAAATAATCAGGATTCTGGTCTCACAAGGAGAGAACTCCTTTATGCTAGAGTGATCTAAACATTTTATGAAAATGTTTCTTCTGATCAGACTTAAAAGAAAAGTCTGTATCTAATTTTCAAGTAAAACAAAAGCATAGAGACTCCTGGATTTGAGATTTTGTGTCAAATCAATGGTGGGAAATAATAATTATATGTGAGCTTAAGCCATTTAGAGTTAGAACAGAAAAAGGGAAGTAAATTATCTTTTGCTCAGCGCTAAGTTAAATTAGCTTAGTCAGAATGTGCAGATGGGGAAAAAGGTACAGAGAGTAAGTAGCATAGATTGCGAATAGAAAATAGACAGGGGGGAGGGTAAGAATAGTATAGGAAATGTAGAAACCAAAGAACTTATATGTACGACCCATGGACATGAACTAAAGGGGGGGAATGTGGGCGGGAGGGGTGTGCAGGGCGGAGGGGAGTGAAGGGGGAAAATGGGACAACTGTAATAGCATAATCAATAAAATATATTAAAAATACATAAAAAAGAATACTCAGATGCCAATTATTCAGGACTAAGACAAAATACCAGAGACATTTCTACCAACTTCTAAAAGGAGGAAGGTGAAAATCCAAAAGTAGGTTCCATTCCTGGCAGATCAAAACCTCTTTCAGAAAGAAAGACAAAATTGGCATCAAAATGATAAGAACATAGAATTCAGTTTTACATTACTGGTAGATACTGTATTAGTAGAGAATGTTAAATTTAGACTTAGTTATAAAGGCAGTGGTGAAACAGATTTACTAAAGCTAAGAAAAATTTCATGTAATCAAAGACACAATAGAGTTTGAGTTTTATCTAAATGAGAGATCAGAATGCATGAAAATGAGGACATTCTATGTAGGATGGTCTGTAATAAATAATAACAATAGTTATAATTAACACTTATAGTTGGTACTATCAGGCATGTTATTAATTCAATAAACTGTTATAATAACCTGTAATTTAGGTACTATTATTATGTGAGTGATAACCTCATCTACTCAAATAGTTAATTTACTAAGATTCAGTCCATATTCACTTTTGGAGCCAAAATCACTGCTAAATACCCAGAAGAATGTAAATAGGTGGGAAGAATGTTATCCAATAGTTTTAAAAGGAAATTTTCTCAATTATATTGATTTCAATCCCTCTGACCTCCATAACTTTCTTGGATTTTTAAAAATTAAATTCATTTTTATACCCATCATTTAAGGAACGATTATTCTTTAAAATGAAAACTTCAGAATTTAGAATTGAAAGTTAGAAAATTATTGACAAAGCAAATTTTCCCTTTATTTCTATTGCCAACCTCAGTGACCTTGCCTATCACAAATAACCACTAATAAGTGTGTATCATTTCAATTTTTTTAGTAAACTGCTTATGTATATTTATCTGTCATACATATATACACATACGTTTATGTATATACATAGATATGGGCACAGGTACAGGTATGTATTTATCTACCGTATTAATGTTATCCACTGCCATAAAATTTATCAAAAACTCAGTAGCTTAATGCACCCCGAATTTATTGTTTTATAGCTTTTTAGGTCAGGAGGCTGGCATGGGTTTCTCTGGGCTAAAACCAATGTGTCTGCAGGACTGTGTTCCTTGCCAGGCTCCAGAGGAGAATTCATTGTCTTGCTTTCTCTAGCTTCTACAGACCACCCATATTCCTTGGCTCATATCCTCCTCCTCCAAACCAGCAACATCCCATTTCTCTGATCATTCTCCTATAGTCATGTCTGCCTCTAACCCAAGCTGGTAAAGCTTCTCCAGCTAAGAACTCATGTAATTTAATTGGGTCCATCTGGATAATCCAGGATAATCTCCTCAAATTTCATAACTTCATCTGCAAAATTCAACTTGCCACATAAAATAGCATATTCACAGCTTCTGGGGATTAGGAGGCAGATGACTTTTAGGTGCCATTTTCCAATCTATCACATCTAAATGTATTATTTATAAATTAGGCAACAGGAAGTATCACTGCAAGTCTCACAGCTGTTATTTTATTTTATTTTTTCTGTTAAAAGCACCTGCTGGGTATAAGGAGTTACTGAGGGAGCAGTCTTGAGGAAAACAGTATTACCCATTCAATACCCATATAAACATATGTATCCAGGAGGTGATAGTTGTGGTGGGAACATGTATGCAGGACTCAGTGAAATGATTTGAACTACTGTGAAGACTGGAAAGACAACTTGGCGTTCTTCTGAAGATTAGGTGAATGAGGGCAGGGAACTTGTGTAAGGGTTGAAGGTGCAAGGAAGCATTCACTCAGTGACTTAGGGTTATTGTGATTTGAATAAGCCTTGTGTTCTCAAAACATGCCACTTTAGTTTTAATCGTTTCAGGGTCAGAAGTGGTTGAGAGTCAGGCATCTTGCCTGACTCCTGATGGGCACTGTTGGGCCATTCTGTGGCTAGTACTGAATCATGAATTAAATTTCTCAACTAAAATCATGTACAAATTATTTTTCTCTCGGTATGCTTTTCTTTAACTTTTACTAAGAACAGGTTACTAAAATCTTTTGTTTATTAAAAACAGACCTTGAGATCCTACAAAGCTAAGTTGTTTATTTTATGTCACTTAAATATTTTTGGATTAAAGAAACTTTATTATTATCATCATTATTGGTTCTAAAGTAAAAGACATCTGTTGCGGACCATTCAGCCTGGTTTCAGGAGTTGTAACCCTCACCCCATGGTGGGCTGTGTAAGAGCCAAGGGACCCACTTCATCTGGGTCTGTTCTGTCACAAGGACGTGACCTACTAAGGAGACAAAGCTTATCTCCCTGGCAGGAGTGCTGCTTCTGCCTCATCCATCTCTGGCCCCAATGCTTGGTTGGCAGTCAATGACGGGTAAGACTCCTCATGGGAGGGGCAACCTAAGCCAGATGCAACCACTTGGGAGGCCTCATGGAAGGACTCGGGGGCTGCAGCAAAGAGGATGTGATGGACCCTCGCCCTCTGGCTATTCTGACATAGCCCGAGTCCTCATTTCCGTCTGGGAGATGTCTCCTGCTTCCTAATAGGCTTAAAGCCTGAAACTGTGGGGGTGAGCGGTGCAGCCCTGAACCAGCCAGGATGGTTCCCTGGGTGATCGGGCATAAGAAAGAATTCCTAAAGCCCTGTGAAACCTGCTTTGCTAAGAGTGCTCTCACTTAAGTGATAAGTGTCCCAGGAGGAAATGAGTATGTCTCCCAAAGTTTGGCAACCCCCTTTCCGGACAGACATTGACTCAGATTAAGCCCTCAGATTTCTTTGAAATGTTAACCATTGTTTGATCCTTGTTGCCTGACATACCTGTATTCCCATGTATTTGAGCCCAATAAAAGCCTAGTGAGGAAGTGGCTCTGGGTCATTCTCCTCTGAGAGTTTGGCCACCTCTCCTCCCCAAGCAGATCTTGTCTTGGTAGTTTTTATTTTCATCCGTGACTAATGGGGGGTTCTACGGGCGGAGCCCCCTGCAGACATCTCTAGGATTTCTTCAGATATCTGTGCTGGTTTGATGAAATACTATTAGAACACTTTGCACAGTTCTGTGGCAAAAATAAGTGTTCTGTGTCTTTTCCAATTATTTTGTTTACTGTGATACTGGCTCATTTCCATAGGTTATATCTTGCAGCAATATTTTAGAGTTAAAAAAGCACCAAAGACATTAGTGATAAAACAATGTAATTAAGTATCTCACTAAGAATATAGACATCCTCTTTATTTAGATATGGAAAACAGGTAATTGAAAGACTAGTTTTTAAACACTGTGAGTCCCCAAGAGACATGACAAAAATTTGATGTCATTGGATTTTACTTATGTGATTAGTGTTTGATTTGACATTCTAGATCCCAAGTGATGGGCCTGTGTTGAATTCCTACATTTTTTCATAATACCTATTCTTTAGTTGTTAGAATTGTTTATTTATTAGGTTCTGCTTCAAGTGTTATGTTATTATATAGCATTTTCATTTTGGAGATTAAATAAATTTAATTTGTCTCAATAAATATGACAGGGCACTTTAAAACACAAAGTTTATGATATAATAAGTAGATATTTATTGATATAATATAATAATTAATAAAATTATTATTATTAGTTTTTATGATTTTTTTCTGGAATCCCCAATTTCATAATTGGGTTATGTCCAATGCATGGTAGAACAGTAGATACTTAAAAAATATCTGCTGAATAATGAGACTTTGTTTACACTCTCAGTAGATCAGAAGAGGACACTTTCATTTCCTCGCAGAAAGGATAGAGAATATACACACCACAGGTGTGTGAGATGAGCATAGAAAGAAAATAAATACAAACTAAGACTTTTGCTTTTAGTAATGTGAATCACTCCTCCTGTGTAGAATTTTGTAAATACCTGGAGAATGAAATATTGTCTAACAGGACAACTTTAGAGTTGAAAGGATGCTGACTAGTTATAAAAACAGAGATGTGGAAAACCATATCTCAAACTGATACTTGTGTGAAAATGGTAACAGTAGCATTATTTACGATAGCCAAAACTTGGAAACAACTTGGGGGTTTATCAACCAAAGATGGATAAACAAAATGTGGCATACAATATGTGGATTCTTCTTCAGCCGTAGTAATGTATGAAATTCTGATTCATGCTACAACATGCAGGGACTTTGAATACATTATACTAAGTGAAATAAGCCAGGTACAAAAGGGCAGCTATTGCCTGATTCCATTTCTACAAAATATCTAAAATAGGCTAATTCAAAGAGAGAGATAAACGAGAGGTTATCAGGCAGTGAAGTAGAATTAATAAGGAGTTATTGCTTAATGGGTATAGACTTCTGCTTGATGTAATGAAAAAGTTTTGGAAGTAGAGAGTGGTGATGGCTGTACAACATTGTGAATATTATTAATGCTACTATGTTCTACACTAAATTTGTTTAAAAATTCAAATTTAACTGTTATGGATATTTTGTCACTAAGATAAAATATATAATTATGCCCTGACCGATGGCTCAGTTGTTTGGCACATTGTCCTGTACACCAAAAAGTTGCAGTTTCAGTTCCTGGTCAGAGCACATACCTGGGTTGTGGGTTTGATCCCTGGTTGAAGCATGTATGTAAGACAAGCAATCAGTGTTGCTCTCTCACAATGGTGTTTCTCTGTCTCTTTCACTAAAATTAATAAAAACATATTCTCAGGTGAGGATTAAACATATAATTAGCATTACTTCATCTAAATTTTAAAAATTTATTTTCTCATCTTAAAAAATGGAAATGGTAGCTTTTTAAATTTTGTTTGCATTCCAGTAATTTCAAAACTATTGCTACACATTATAACCAGTTTAACAAGCTACTTTAAAAACTATTCTATTTACATTTTTTTCATTGTCTTCATTCCTAAGACCTTAGTTCAGGTTAATACACCAGTGAGTAGCTGAATATGAAGATTGCTTTAGAAACATTCTTTAACACATAACTTTACTGACCTTGAAATAAGAAATGTGCTGCCCTGAGTTCTATAATAACCAAGATAATTTTTCAGTTTCAAGATCAATATTATCTCAAGGGTCACTTTCTCCATTCGAATTCATATCCTCATGTTATTGATTTAACAGGGAGTTTCCAATGATTTTAAAAGGGCTGTGTACAGAGATAGACTTAAAAGTGCCTGGAGCCCAAAAACGCAGGCTAGAGACTAGAAGTTATCTGGAATGTGCTTTGGAGAACTCACTCCATTGGAATAAAGTTATAGTAAAGTAAGCTAGTTTATTTTATCAACTAAAACCTGTATCAATGATTTCCTACAGAATAATCAATGTTTTTTTCTTTAAAAGACAAGATTTTCTTTAGAGAAAGTCAGTCTAAGCCTAACAATTATTGCAGTTATTGGGCCATTCTACTATCTCCATCTAAGATTTTTTATTAAAATTATGATTGGTAAATAAACTTAATATTTACAGTATGCCTGTATTTCTTTCACTGGACTAGTCAGAGCAGTCACTGAGATCCAGAAGTAAATAAACCATAAGAACATACATGATATAGTATTTATGTTGAACTATTACAAATGCAATCTATTCCTGTATGAGTTTACATTATCTTCATCTACCTTAAATTTTTAAATGTAGTTACTATGTGCTCCACTTCAGCTTGATCCTTCATATTTTTTTGGATAGTTACTTCTAGGTATAATGTTTCAATAAGTGAATGAGTTCAGCAAGATGTAAGATCATGCCAACTGTAGGCATGGTTTTACTACTCCTCTGATTCATGCATTTTATTTTCTTTCACGGCATGAGTTAGATTCTCCAGGACAGGACTGAAAAATAGTGATAAGAAGAGACATCTTTGCATTGCTCATGACTTCAGAAGAATAGAATTCAGTGTTCACCATTAAATATGATATTACCTGTAGGTTGCTCATAGATGTCCTTTGTCAAGATCAAGAAGTACCCTTGTAGGCTGTAGCCAGCTGGGTATCTCAGTTGGTTAGATCTTTCTCCTGATATGTAAAGGTTGTGGGTTTGATCCCTGGTCAGGACACTTACAAGAATCAACCAATGAATGAATGAAAAAATAAGTGGAACAACAAGTCTTTCTCTCACTCTCACTCTCTCTCTCATCAATAAAAAAATAAAAATTAACCTTCTATTTCTAATTTTCTGGAAGTGTTTATCAAGAACGTATAATAGATTTCACCAAATGATTTCTCTCTGTGTATGAAAATGAGCATTTGGTTTTTCTTATTTATTTGTTAATATTATGAATAACCTTGGTTGATTTTTCAATATTAAAAACGTCTTGTAATCCTAAAATAAATGCCATTTAGTTTTGAGTTGTTATTCTTTTTATGTATTGTTGAATTTGATTTCCCAAGTTTTTATGAATAATTTTTACTTCTCTTTATGAGGGACATTAGTTTGATTTTTTCTTGTGATAACTTTGTCAGGTTCCTGTATCAGACAGATACTGACTTCAGATAATGATCTGTAATGTTTTCTTTCTCTCAAATTTATTGGAAGAATTTGTGTAAAATTGGTGTTATTTCTTCCTTAATTTTTTGGTAGATTTCATCAGTGAGACCTACTGGTCCCAGAATTTTCTTTCTATGAAGGTTTTTAGCAACAAATATAATTTTTATAATAGTCATAGTGTTAGTGGGTTATGGATGATCTTTGGTTATTTCTGTTTCACAAAGAATTCATCTTTTTCATCTGCATTGTCAAACTTATTAACTTATATTTATTTATAATATTCCCTTATATCTGAGTACTATTTGTAGAATCAGTAGAAATGTCATATCTTATTTTATATTGGTAATTTGTGTATTTGCTCAATGTTTTTTCTTATGAGTTTGGGTAAAGTTTTGTCGATTTCATTGATCTCAAAAATAACATTTTATTTTATTGATTTTCAATTGTTTTGTTTTCTATTTTATTGTTTCCTCTTTAATTTGTATTACTATGTCTAATTGTTTTTGACTAATCTTATTTTTTTCTACAGCATTAAAAACGTAACTGTGGTCACTGATGTAACATCTTTTTTTCTCCTTCAACCTCTGGTAAACACTATTCTATTTTCTGTCTTTGTCCATTAACTTTTGACTTATTTGTACCTTTTTATATTAAGTAGGTTTTATGTAGGAAATATAGATTTAAGTCAAGTTGTTTGATTCTGTAAATTCCCTTTTATGTAAGGTTTTATCTGCATGCCGATAATTTTGATATGTTGAGATAACAATTTCATTCAGTTCAAAATACTTTATTTTTTTTCTTCTTTCACCAAGTGTTTTATACACAAGTATGTTGCTCAGTTTTCAATTTGGTGTAATTTTTCAGGCATCATCCCATAGCTGAATTTTAATTTCATCTCAATATAGTTAGAAAACATCCTTTGTCTGACTTCAATCATTTCAATTTCATGAAATATGTTTTATGACCCCCAAATGCTTTATTTTAGATTTTTTTCTACATGAACTTAGAAATAATATGCATTTTGCTGTTGTTGGGTAGAATGTTCTCAAAAGTCAATTAGATCAAGTTGTTTCATAGGACTTTTACAATATGATATAGCTATAACATTTTTCTGTCTACTTAATTTTTCCAACTATTGAGAGAGGTGTACTAAATTCCTGGTTATTATATTATATTTATATGTTTTTCCTTGAAGTCTAACAGATTGAGCTTCATATATTTTGTTTCTCAGTTATTAGGTGTGTAAATGTTTAAGGTAGTTTTGTTTTACTGATGAACTAATAGGATAAAATTATCTTATTTCTCTGCCATGATATTATTTGTCGCAAATTCTATTTTTCTAACATTCATACAGCTGCTTCAACATTCTTTTACTTAGTGTTAGCATGACATGTCTTTTTCTTTATATGTTAACTTTTTATTGTGCTAAATTAAATGTAACATAACCTTCACCATTTTAACTATTTTTAAGTATACAATTTGGTAGCCATAAGTACATTCACAATGTTTCATAACCACTACCAATCCCCACAGTCCATCTGCAAATCTTTTTATTATCCCAAACTAAAAATATGCTCCCTTAATAAATAATAATGAAAGAAGAAATGCCATATTTCACTAATCACAAATATATATAAGTATATATGTATATGTGTACACATATATACATATACATACAAATATACATATACATATATATCATAGCTCTGTATATACATGTATATACAGACCATCAATTATATATATGTGTGTGTGTGTATATGTATGTATGTATGTATGCATGTATAGTCTGTCTAGAAGGTATCCAGTCATGTAATATGAAAAGTACAGGCATTTATTGCAGAATATACAAGATTAAAGAAACATCGTACTTAGGACAACGATGCCTCAGTCCCCTTCAAAGTAGTCAACTTGGGACCTCACACAGTTCTCTCAATCTCCATCAGCTGTCCTATCATACTATCCTAAATCTCATTGACAGCCTGAAGTCTCTTCTTTTTCAAAGATGATTTTAGTTTTGGGAAAAGTCAGGAGTCACAGGGTGCCAATTCTGGGCTGTAGTGGGTGCTGAGTCACCTGGGTGATTTGATGTTTCACCAAAACACTGCACAAAACATACACATGAGCAGGTGCTTTGTTGTGATGAAGCTGCCAAACACCAGTTGCCCACAGTTGTGGCCTTCTGAATCACCTGAATAGTTTTCATGGAGGAATGTTCAAGCTTAATACAAAATTTGATGCAGGTTTGTGGTTCTACTAGCTCATTTTGAATGTGATGGCTACACAGTACACATGCTCACTCAGTGGCATTTACCACCACTACTGATTAGTACAGTGAAGTCATCATTGTTCACATATGTGCACTCTAGTCCATTTTCCTTGGCCGCCAGGTTACACTTATATCACACAATCAGTTCTCCGTATATTAACAATGACTGGACTTTTTCTGGACACACCTTCATACACACACATATGTGCATATGTATGAAGTGCATGTGCGTATATACACACATTCATACATTATTTGTATGTTAAAATATAAATTTTATATTGTGTATAAAATATTTTATATATTTATACAAATATTTTTATATTATATATACATATATCTGCATATAGACACCCCCATACATACATACCACACACCACATATATATGAAACCCCTAATTTGGCTGATTTTCAGTTAGAATCAAATACATCATTATACTGTTTCTGCATCATCTATGCCCAGCCCTTTGTTGATAACATTTTCTTTCTTGAATTTCACAGGACATTAGTGACATAGTTTTGTTCACACAGAGTTAGAAAGTCCTTGTTTCAACTGCTGTTGAGATGGTTGAGAGAAGTATGCTTTATTTTAGAGGAAAACAATTTTTCAGAAATTTTGTGCTATGCTCTGAGCTCTGTAAGGGCAGGTGCATTTTGTAATTTCCAGTTTGTCTCTCAGTTTCTTAAATTTATTGTCTCATTTAATTAATACATTCTGTGCTGTAATTCCCATGGACCAAGGGACTGCATCTTCCTCATGCAGATGTTGTTACATTTCATGTTGTCCCAAAACACCCTCTACCAGCCCCACTCTGGTAAGCACTGTTCTATTTTCTGTCTCTGTCCATTAAGTTTTTACCTATTTGTGTTTTTCAATATAAAACAAATTTCATGTTGGAAGTATAGATTTATCTTATTTTCCATGCAATATTATAAACTCTGCCTTTCAATTTGAATGTTTATACCTCTAATTTAATATGATTATTAATATCTTCCGTTCAAATGTATCACTTATAATTGTTTTCTTGTGTTATTTCCTCCTACATTTTTTCTGTCATTGAGTTGAGTATATTATTTTATCTTACATTATTTGTTGCATCTTAAACAGAAAAATGACTTATGGTATTTACGTTTAAAAGATCACAATGGCCATGTGGGAGGATAGGTTATGGGGACCAAGAGTAGAAAGAAGTTCAGTTAAGTCTTGTTTTCACATGCATGGGTGGGATCAGGCATTTGCTTACTTGTTTCTATTTTAGGGTTAGAAATAAGATTTTTGTTTCAGCCACATGATACTTGAAATAATGACCAGGTAGCCAAATAAGTTTGATTAGGTAAAATAAAAAACATAATTTTCAAATGAATAAGTCAGTGCTAGAGATGTAAAATTGTGAGCCAATCTATATGAATATCAATAAATACATTTTAAACCCTGGTGGCTGACTGTATAATTTTGGGATGGAGTAGAGAGAAAAAAGAAGGTCTCTGTACTAATTGGGAAACTATAAAATTTATATTGTAACATACAAAGAATATTATGAAGGAGAAACCAATGTGTAGAAGACAAACAGGTGAGTGAGGTGTCATCAACAACAAGGAAAAACAGTGTTTTTTAAATGGAACTGCCTTTTGACCTGGCAATTCCACTGGTGGGACTATATCCTAAAAATCCTGAAACATCAATTCAAAAGAAGCTATGCACCCCAATGTTCATAGCAGCACAATTTATAATGGCAAAGTGCTGGAAGCAACCTAAGTGCCTATTAGTAAATTAGTGGATCAAAAAAACCTGGTACATTTATACAATGCAACACTACACAGCAGAGAGAAAGAAGGAGCTCCTATCCTTTGCAACAGCATGGACAGATACGGAGAGCATTATAATAAATGAAACAAGCCAGGCAGTGAAAGACAAATACTGTCTTACCTATAAATGGAACCTAATCAACAAAACCAACAAGCAAGTAAATATACTCAGAGACGTTGAAATTAAGAACAAACTGGCAGTAACCAGAGGGGAGGTTAGAGGTGGTAATGGGAAGAAAACTGGGAAGGGTCAAAGAACATGTATAAAGGACACATGGCCAAAGCCAAAATTGGGCAGGGCTGAGGGTGGGAGGTTGGGATGGCTGGAATATGGGTAGTGGTGGGAGGAAAATGGAGACAACTGTACTTGAACAAACATTTAATTTTTTTTCTTTTTTAAGAAATGGAGAGAAGGTTCACATGTTAAAAATTCTGTCTAAAGTTCATTAAAAATAAGACAGAGAAATAGCCATGGATGGCATGCATGGGACCATTGTTGACCTTGATAGCATTACTATGAGCAGCATGATTTGAGTAGTGTGAGGAAATTAGAAGTTAAAGAGGTGATCGTGTATAAATCTAAGTATTTTTCTGTGAAAAGTTGGGAGGAAATATAATGTGGCATTAAAGAAGAATGTGGGGTGAATTGAAGAGGTATTCCAGCTTTGTTTCATTTTAATTGTTTGTATGTTTTTGTAACTATGAACCTAAGAACATATTTATATTCAACAGATGATAATGAATTAATAATAATTTAATAATCTGTAAGGAGAGGGAGCATTGCAGCAGTAGCTATTTGACAGGTGCAAGAGAGTGGGGCCTAGAGTACAGGGGGAGGTCTTGGCTTTCATTGGGAGAAGAGCCACTTGACCACTGTAACCAGGGGAAATGCAGAGGGTGAGTCCAGGTCAGATCATATATAGATTTATTGGTGGGAAATGAAGATGCTTAGGATTGATTGCTTTAATTTTTCATGAGGAAGTTTGACACAAGATCTTTGTTTTTTAATTTTTAAGTTACATTTTTGAGATGACATTGGTTAATAAAATTATATAGGTTTCAAGTTTACAATTCAGGCTTCCGGCCAAGATGGAGGCGTAGGCGGACACACTGTGCCTCCTCTCACAACCAAAATTAAGGACAACAAATATTTAGAAACAAGAAAACAACCAGAACTTATAGAAAATTGAACTGTACGGAAGTCCAACAACCATTCATCCAGACCGGTAAGAGGGGCGGAGTCGCGGTAGGAAAAAGTGGAGGTGCGGACCCTGGAACGCAAGTAGCAGCGGCTCGCAGTTCCCAGGTGCACGGGCGGTGGCTGGCGGTCCTCGGGCGCCCAGGCGGCAGCTGGCGGACCCCGGGCACAGGGGGGCAACTGTGCAGACCCAGTGAGGACGCACAGGGCGGCTGGCTGTCCAGGGGATCCCACATTCGCGCACGCAGACGGTCCAGGCAGAGGGGAAGTGGAGGAAGGGACTGAATTCAGGAGAGAGCGGCGGAGCAGGCGCCATTGTTCCCTCTCAGACCCCGCCCCCACATACAGCGTCACAACCCAGCGACTGGGCTGCCCCATACTGGGGAGCGCCTGAGGCTCCACCCCTTACTACGTAACAGCACGCAAGCGCAGATAATCCAGGCGAAGGGGAAGCAGCAGAAGGGACCGGAGTCCAGAAAAGAGTGGAACAGGCGCCATTCTTCCCTCTCGGACCCCGCCCCCACCTATAGCGTCACAACCCAGCGACTGGGCTGCCCCGCCCTGAGATAAACCTAAGGCTCCACCCTCTACGTAAAAGCTACGACCAGACTAAAACCAAAACAAAACAAAAAAACCCACCAAAAATGGCTCAACCCGGAGAAAAAATGAAAACCCCAGAGTCAATTCCTCTAAGCAACGAAGAGATAGCCAACCTATCAGATGCACAGTTCAAAGCACTGGTCATCAAAATGCTCACAGAATTGGTTGATTTTGCTCATAAATTAGATGAGAAAATGCAGGCTACAATACGTGAAATGAAGGAAGACGCATGGGGAACCGATAGAGATGGAAGGAAAACTGGGACTCAAATCAATGGAGTGGACCAGAAGGAAGAAACTAACAACCAAACAGAAAACGAGGAAGAAACAAGAATTCAAAAAAATGAAGAGAGGCTTAGGAACTTCCAGGACATCGTTAAACGTCCCAACATCCGAATTATAGGGGTCCCAGAAGGGGAAGAAGAGCAACAAGTGGAAAAGTTATTTGAACAAATAATAAAGGAGAACTTCCCCAATCTGGCCAAGGAAATAGACTACCAGGACGTTCAGGAAGCTCAGAGAGTCCCAAAGAAGTTGGGCCCAAGGAGGAACACATCAAAGCACATCGTAATTACATTAGCCAAGATTAAAATGAAGCAGAGAATTCTAGAAGCAGCAAGGGCTAAGGGGGCAGTCATCTACAAGGGAGGTCCCATCAGACTGTCAGCTGATTTCTCGGGAGAGACCTTCCAGGCAAGAAGGGGCTGGAAAGAAATATTTGAAATCTTGAAAAGCAGGGACCTACATCCAAAATTGCTCTTTCCAGCAAAGCTGTCATTTAGAATGGAAGGACAGATAAAGCGCTTCTCAGATAAGGTCAAGTTCAAGGAGTTCATCATCACCAAGCTCTTATTATATGAAATGTTAAAGGGACTTAACTAAGAAAAAGAAGATCAAAAATATGACAATGAAAAGACAGCAAACTCACAGCTATTAAGAACCACACCTAAAACAAAAGGAAACTAAGCAAACAGCTAGAACAGGAACAGAACCACAGAAATGGAGATCATATGGAGGGTTAGCAACAGGGGCATGGGAGGAGGAGAGGGGGGGAAGGTACAGAGAATGAGTAGCAT
This sequence comes from Glossophaga mutica, assembly GCA_039655065.1. Classification (NCBI taxonomy): domain Eukaryota; kingdom Metazoa; phylum Chordata; class Mammalia; order Chiroptera; family Phyllostomidae; genus Glossophaga; species Glossophaga mutica. Next base: position 76,944,228 of record CM077309.1, on the reverse strand, counting down.
AGATAGTGGGTAGAAAATAGACAGGGGCAGGGGAAGAATAGTATGGGAAATGTAGAAGCTAAAGAACTTATGACACAAGGACATGAACTAAAAGGGGGAATGTGGGTGGGAGAGGGTGTGCAGGGTGGGGGGAATGATGGGGGAGAAACGGGACAACTGTAATAACAATCAATAAAATATATTAAAAAAATAAAAAAAAAGTTTACAATTCAATGATACATCATTTGTATATTGCATTGTGTGTTCACCCTCCAAAGTAAAATCTCCTTCCATCACTATATAGTTGACCCTTTATCCACTCCCCAAACCCGTTCCCTCTGGTAACCACCATACTGTTGTCTGTGTCTATGAGTTTGTGTTTATCCTGTTTCTTCATTTGTTGCTTTCAGTTTTGTATCCCACATATGAGAGAAATCATATGGTTAACTTTTTCTCACATATCACTTAGCATGACGCAACGTCTTTAGCCCTTGCAGGTAAGGAATCACGGAGAGCAGGATTGGAAGTTTGAAGCGTGAGGAGAAGGTATGAACCAGTTGCTTTAGAAATGGAAAGAAATAACATTCTAGGGAAGTGTGGGAGAATTCCAGGAAGTCTTAAGGGCCTGTATGAATTGAAAGAGACAAACAGCCCAACTTCTTTGGGACTCTCTGAGCTTCCTGGACGTCCTGGTAGTCTATTTCCTTGGCCAGATTGGGGAAGTTCTCCTTTATTATTTGTTCAAATAAGTTTTCTACTTGTTGCTTTTCTTCCCCTTCTGGGACCCCTATAGTTTGGATGTTGGGACGTTTAACGATGTCCCGGAAGTTCCTAAGCCTCTCCTCATTTTTTTGAATTCTTGTTTCTTCCTTGTTTTCTGTTTGGTTGTGTGTTTCTTCCTTCTGGTCCGCTCCATTGATTTGAGTCCCAGTTTTCCTTCCATCTCTATCGTTTCCCCATGTGTCTTCCTTCATTTCACGTATTGTAACCTGCATTTTCTCATGTAATTTATGAGCAAAATCAACCAAGGAGGAACACATCAAAGCACATTGTAATTACATTAGCCAAGATTAAAATGAAGCAGATAATTCTAGAAGTAGCAAGGGATAAGGGGACAGTCACCTACAAAGGAGGTCCCATCAGACTGTCAGCTTATTTCTCAAAAGAGACCTTACAGGCAATAAGGGGCTGGAAAGAAGTATTTGAAATCTTGAAAAGCAGGGACCTACATCCAAAATTGCTCTATCCAGCAAAGCTGTCATTTAGAATGGAAAAACAGATAAAGCGCTTCTCAGATAAGGTCAAATTCAAGGAGTTCATCATCACCAAGCTCTTATTATATGAAATGTAAAGGGACTTATCTAAGAAAAAGATAAAAAATATGACAATGAAAAGACAGCAAACTCACAGCTATTAAGAACCACACCTAAAACCAAAGGAAACTAAGCAAACATCTAGAACAGGAACAGAACCACAGAAATGGAGATTATATGGAGGGTTTGCAATGGGGGCGTGGGAGGAGGAGGGGGGGAAGGTACAGAGAATGAGTAGCATAGATAGTGGGTAGAAAATAGACAGGGGCTGGGGAAGAATAGTATGGGAAATGTAGAAGCTAAAGAACTTATGACACAAGGACATGAACTAAAGAGGGGAATGTGGGTGGGAGAGGGTGTGCAGGGTGGGGGGAATGATGGGGGAGAAACGGGACAACTGTAATAGCATAATCAATAAAATATATTAAAAAAAAAAAAAAGAAAGAAAGAGACAAACAGCATGGCCGTGTGATTTTTCTCAGTGTTCAACTATTTAAGCAGGTACAGGTATCCAATATTTAACAATTCGGTTAGAAAGAGGTTTGGAATTTTTCTATTTTAGATACAGAAAATGGTAAAAAGGACAAGGTTTTAAGAAAGCTTGTGATAAGTTAATTGTACTAATGGTGCAGAGTCAATATATTCAAGATCTCAATGAGGCCATGACTTGGCCATAACACCAGGGGACAAGTGTCCTTCCCTTTGAGTTATATGATGATGGATATTTACGTAGTGGCCAGTGAACATCTATATTGATGGCTGAAATGGACAGTCAAGTCTAGTGGAAACTAAACTTTTCTGGGAGTCATAGTGAAACAGTGTGCAGCCAAGAGGGGGGCCCAAATAGGGAATTGGAATCGGGCCTAGAACTCAGGGTGTCCAGGAAATATTAGAAAGATATATAAGATGTCCTCACCCCTTCCATGCTCAGGTGTGAGTTGGGGGAAGGGACACATGGAGTAGGAACATGCAGAGCTGTTTTGTATAGCAATAGCTTTGCAGCTAATCCATGGCACGGTCATTTAACATATCTATAACCTTTAACTAGTTGCATAAATATGTTAAATAGCTGTGGCTATGCTCTAAGCAGGGGGATAGAAAGGGACTCCCAGCCAAGATATAACTGGGGGACACTTGGGCAGATGTAAGTGCCCAGGTGACAGTGCCTGTGTGAGAACTTGGACAAGATTGGCTCCATGACATGGGGCCACACCTACCCAGACTCACGATGGCAGCCCAGTGAACTTGGAATAATATAGGAATGCTGGTAGGTGTAATTGATTGTAGGAGGAGTTGGAAATGAGGGCACAGAGGAAGATTGGCACAGGTATTTAAACCCAGACTGAGCAGCCATGAAAGGGAGAGCCACGTGGCTTTGCCAGAGTGGGGACCCTCGCAGCTTTGGTAGAAGAGGATCACGTGGCTTTGGGGTATTCCCTTTGGCCACGTGGCCTGGGAAGCAGGACAGACTTTGCCTGGAAGAAGGGTGAAAGAACTCCTCCCAGTAGTCCATGAGAAGGTGCCACATGGCTTTTGATTAATCAGGGATCATGGCTGGATGGCAAAACAACTGATGATCTTGGGAGCCTGAATCATGGACGTTTGCTTCTTTTCCTGATTTATGGTACCCCGAATTAGGGCAGGGGGAGAAGGGAGCATTGTGGGAGTCTATGGGTATCCAAAAGGACTTTGATATTTTAATGAAGACATTAGGTCACTACTTTAAGTCTGTATAGCATTAAATAAACATTTCCTTTCCTTTTCACAAATCTCTGACAATGAGAAACATCTTTCCTAAGGCAGTGGACAATCAAACCTATTGGGGGTCCTTTTAGTAATAGTATATGGTAACCTCCTTGGCCCTGTGTGTGTTCTGTAACAAGAGTTTCAATGAAAGCAAATAAATAGAAATAATAGCTAATACTGTATTTATTTAACACTTATATCATGTCCTTAACCCACTAAGTTTCCAAGTTTATCTTGTTTATTGTCTTTATAAAATTTCATGATGTGTTATAATTTTGTTGTTGTTGTTTACTTTTTAAATAGGAAAACTATAATGGAAAGAGATTAAACAACTCGCTGAGGGCCAAAATGCTTATAAAATATGGAGCTTAATTAGAACCATGCATACTCTGCTGTTCTGTTGCCAGAAGACTAGATTACAGTTCTAGATCTGTGATGCCTGGTTGTGTCACTCAGAAAGGACATTATTTTATTTCTGTTTCTTAATTTGTGTGGTAGTAAATGCTATAATATCCTTTTGTCTCTAATTTTATTTTTAATTTTTTTAGGAAGTTATTTTAAAGAAATTGCAAGGGACATTAAAAATCCATGTATCTATATTGAAATATAGAGATGGAATTTTAGTTAATGTTTTGAGATTTTGCTTTATCATTAGCTATTAAATTTTATATTCCCTTACAATTCTTAGTTTTATAAATCTGGTACCTGTTTAAAGTCAGGATTCTTTATTATAATAAACATCATTTTCTCTCATTTTAATGGTGTACTATGTACTATAACATGATTTATCTAATAATTACAAATAATAAGGAGCTATTTGAGGTACAGTGACTAAATTTACACTCAAAATACTTGGTGATTTCAACAATGTTTCTCAATAATACATAATTTATGTAGTATAAAATCAATATTATGTTTATATAATGGGGGTTGGTGTCAAAAGTCCTGGCATACATATACAATATGTTATATAATTTGTTACATGACACCAAAGCATTAGATTTTCAGCTCAGGAATTAATTACAAATGCTGAACATTGTAGAAGCAAGGCAGTAGTTTGAACTAGAGAACTCATTGTATATAAAATGAATAACATACATTCCTCAATATTCTTATACAACTCTAGTCCTGAGTATATATATAGTTAGTAGTATTATACATATTAGTGTAGCAATGTTTTATACTGTCATAGTAAATATATATAAATAAATACAGTAAATACACAAATATATATTTTCCCTTTCTATTTTTTAAATGATTTTTTTAGAGATAGAGGAAGGGTGAGTAAGAGGAAGAGAGAGAGGAGGGAGAAACATCATTTGTTGTTCCAGTTATTGATGCTCGTATGTGCCCTGACTGGGGATTGCACCTACAACCTTGGTTTTTTGTGAGACTGCTTTAACCAACTGAACTACCTGGCCAGGACTCCCTTTCTGCTTTGATCATTACTAACCAGCTGGAAACTCAGTGCAACCTCACATTGCCTTTTAACTCTCCAAAGTTATAATAGAAAGTACATAAACTTATTGTATTTATTCACACTTTGATTCCCCAGTAATTGCCATAATATTGTATGAGGTTCATGATTTGGGGTTATAAATTACTCCCTTGGTATATATACTGGCTTATAAAACAGGGTCATGAATTGCTACACATTATGCATTGTTAATATCCTTCAAACAATGATGTACTTGGAAGAATAAATTCTGTTTACCTAGGTTGAACATTTTTTTTTTTTTAAGATTTTATTTATTTATTTATTTTTAGAGAGGGGAAGGGAGGGAGAAAGAGAGGGAGAGAAACATCAATGTGTGGTTGCCTCTCACGTGGCCCCCACTAGGGGCCTGGCCTGCAACCCAGGCATGTGCCGTGACTGGGAATCGAACCTGCGACCCTTTGGTTCGCAGCCCGCGCTCAATCCACTGAGCTACGCCAGCCAGGGCAGGTTGAACATTTCTAATAAATGTTATTAATAGAATATCAGGGCTACATATTCAAGGAAATTGTGAATCTATAGAGCCAGCTAGTTAGCTAGGTAGGTAGGTAGATAATAGATATCTATTAGACTAAGACAGGTGTGATTATTCCAAATCAATTGCAGTGAATTAGAAAACATTAAAATTGGTACTAAAGTTTATTGTCCTCAGGATATTCTTTAGAATCATTCTCTCAGAGACAAAGTGAAGCATTCAATTTGTACCTACATTAGCATTAAAATGTGCTTGAGATGACCTCATATGAAGAATTTAGATACAAAATATAAAATATTAATATGTAACTTATTTGTTATCATAGTGAACATTGTATTGCTAGCTATAAAATTATTCATTTATGATTTATACCTTTTATTCAAATTCTGCATGTTAGCTCAACTAAAGAACAATTTAGTATATTTCCTTGGGTGTAATGTTTAAAAATTTATAATTTTTTATGATATATGGGTTACAGGTGATACCAGATAATATTGGCCTCATTTAATAAAATACACTAGAAAGTAAAATTTTTGAAATGGCCCTTTATTTTTACATTGTTCTGATTTTAAGAAAATTGTTCAAGGTGATTTATAAAGATGTTTATGGTTAAGGACAAATTCTGCATATTTTATATATATCTAAATTTCAAAATGTCAACTTGTGTTAAAAGGCAATAGAACACATGGACATTATATAGGGAACTGGTCTACGTGGCAATGGTGGATAGCTCAGCCGTGGTTTGGAACTGACAGGTGCAAGGCAGCGCATAGGAGCCAGGCTCACAGAGGCTTTCCCATGGGGAACCAGGCCTACATCATATCTAGGCTGCTTTGAGGATTTGCTAAAACTCTCTCAGCCTGAGTTAAGGCCACAAAAGTTTAATGTATATCTTTGAAGTAACTTCCTAAAATCTGTGCTAAACCTCCCAAGGACAGAGTGTAACAAGTTCAATCGCTTTATCCCCTGCATTTGCAACATTCTTTTCTTTGTTATCTCTAAGAAGTAATCAGCAACATCCTTTTCTTTATCTGTAAAAGCTAATCATCTAAAGCAAAGCTGTGCATAATGAATGAGGACCTTGCTTGATGTAATGCTCCCAGTAATGCAAGTGGCCGTGCCATCCCTTTTCTCCACAAGACTTCTGCAGTCCCTGTAAATTTCTTCATCGTAATCACAACACTGTGGAATACCACTGGTTGGAGTCCGCATCACATTTCTATCTGGAGAGGAACTACCAGATGATATTATGGTATGTAGCTAGGCAATGTGATGCTTGAAGTCACTTAATCAAAGTCTAAATAAAAACAGTAACTTGTACAATATCATGTATGGATAGCATGACACTGGAAATTTTGAATAATTACAGAAGTGAAAAAGACCTTGTGAAATTGAGTTATTACACCTATCTGCAGGAAATTATGTATCATTAAAGTTATTTTATTTACCTTTACTTTTTCTCTGAAAATCATTCCCCCAAATCTCCTAAAATTTATTACAGAATGTAAAAATCCTTATTTCCCATGTAACTATACCTCTTACATTTTGAATCATCTTTAAATAACTGTATCAAGAATTTTTTAAGAATTTCTTTTAGATACCAGCTCACTTTTCAGGTAAATTTTCAGGATAGTATACCCGTACCATCTCACAAATCTTTGAACTTTTATTCTGTATTACTTCACATGTAAAAAATAAAATAAAATGATATAAAAGCAGCATAAATGTGATAAATTTTAGCAAAGATTGTGATTAAAAATTTATGTTGTAGTTTCTAGGTGACAAGAGATGGCATATGTGAATAAATGAATGCATATTTTAAAAATGCCAATTCTTGCTACGTAGTGGAATTAATCTTTTTAACCAAAGATATTTATTTAAACTTCATTTACATATAAGTACCAGATCTCATGCTACCACATAAAGAATATTGATCAGGTATACTGCAATATACATCAATTTCAGACAGTATGTCATGATCAATGCATAGATATCAGGCTGTTACACTTGCAGTTGGGGAGAAATACTATAAGTGACCTCAGCTTGGGGAGTGTCATTCAGATGTCTTCAGCTATTGCAGCTGAAGAAGCTTCTTGTGGGATAGTCAGCAGGAGCAGGAAAAGTAGAGACAAAGAAAAGAAACCTCACACAGTGCACACTCTTTTGCCTTTGTCTTAACTTCCTGCATGGGCCAGATGAGATCTTAACAAACCTACTCCACAGGTCCATCCAATTCCATACTCCAGTCAATCTATCTCCATTTGAACAGGACACTCTTCCAATGTGCTGAGTTTCAGGTTCAGGAGCCTCGAACGATTTAGAGAAGATTCTGGAGGGAATATAGTGCTAGATAATGGCTTTCCTGATCTCTCTTCCTCACTAGTTCTCTTTGCATCTCCTGCAGATAGCTGGGTGTAAAAATCATTGTCCAGATCTACAAATAATTGTCTATTAAGTGCATACAAGTCACATGTGAAAGAAGAGTAGTTAAAACATCATGAGACTGTATCCACACTCCCTTAGAAGAAAAAAGAAAGCAGAAAAACATCATTGGGTATTTACTTTTAAAATCTATAGTAAAAAACAAGCAAGTAATATAGCATAGAACAACCAGAGAAAGAAAATATGGAATGCTTACTATGAGAAAAAAATGTTTACAAGTTTTCTAGGAAGTTAGAAAATTATGAGACTATTTTATTTTTAAAAAGAAGAAACCAAAATTAAATAAATGAATTAGTAGAATTAAAAAAATCACCTTAGAACTATAAAGTTAAAGACCAAATAGAAAAATTAGTTAGCAGAATCCATGGTGATAAAGCTTTAAGCAACAATTTGGAATAAAGAAAAGATTCTAAAAGCTTCAGGAAAGATAGATAGAGGAGGGGGAAACAATGCCCCTTACAAAGAAATTAAAAGCAGAATATTCTATCGAAGAACAGGACCTTCAAATTATGAAGACAGTTGTCAGATACTGTACCTCATCACTGCATTTCTAACTTTTTGTGATATATTTTTGGCAGAGCTCTTAACTTCTATGTTTGATTTCATTATTAATAAACAATTTCACTTTCAGGTTCTTGAAATACAATGTAATCCAATATCCAAATTTCAATCTCTCTTTTAGTTTAAAGTGCTTCCCATACTCTCCAGCCTGTGGGACCTTCCATCTCTCCCGTAGCTCAGGCCAGGCTTAGGAACTGAATTTACAGAAGGAAATGCTGGCCAAACCTCCTCCTTTTCACTCCACCAACTCCTTCCTTACTGGTATTGTTTCAGGTCCCCTGGAGGAGCAGCTCAGAGGGCACAGGAGGCAAGTAGAACTGGGCCGTGATTGTGCATTCAGGGTTAGGGGTAGGAGTGCCAGCTAATGCCCGAATATTCCCCATTCTTCCCTTGCCCACCCGGAACTGCCTTTCTCTTGTGAAAGGAAAGCAGCTGTCCCTATGCTCATTGGCAGGCACATCTACAGAGGCTTTCTCAGAATGCCCTGTGCAGGACACCCTTCTGTAGAACCTGTGGGGGAAAATTTTGCATCTCTGCAAAACCAGACATTGCAAATGCAGCACACATCCACCTCAGCCCTCTACACTTCCCACTCAGGCACAACAGAGGTTCCCAGTCCTCCTTCTTTGCACCTGTGTGCCCTGCTTTACTTAGACCAAGGTGAAGGTGGCCATGGATGTGGCAGGAAATTTTCAGAGCACCATCTTCAAAGAAATCCTCCTTCATTGGTCACTGCTATTTCATCATTTTTCAGACTCTTATATTTAACATAAAACTGGGTGATCACCTGGAAGGGTTACTACACCTGTTTTGAGCTTCTGTTTTCTGTTTTACATGTCTGGCAAAGATAGCATAGTACTGTTCTTCAGGACTTTTTGTTCTCTATTTTGGGCCTCATTTGTGTAGAGTAAAACAAATTTTAGAATTTTATGAATAACTGAGTTTGGTTGATTTAGAAATGGATACTTTTGGGGTCAAATCGAACTAGAATTCATAGCAACCATGATACCTTAGGGGCAGGGGGCAAGCTGGGACCATTCGTATGGCCTGGTGTTCCCGGCACAACTGCTGGTCACAGTTTGGTGCCCTAGAATGTGGAATATAGCCCTCTGCTGCCCAGAGAATTTTTTGAGGGATGTCTGATTATAACACAAGCTAGGAACTGTAAAGGAATTCTAACAAAGATGGAGCAACCCTCATGAAGGAACATCCAAATCTTGTGCTTAAGGTCCAATTCAAGAGATAAGATGACCTCTCTTGGGGAAAAATAAGAATGATTCTTTCATACCTCTGGGAAGTTAAATTGTATTCTAGTCCCCAGTTTATGACTGAGGCAAAACACACACACACACACACACACACACACACACACACACACAAGAAACAATCCAGAAAGATATAAGCTCTACCACTTGTCCCGTGGTGGCTGGAGATGAAGGATTCCAGCCTGTTCTTCAAGTTATTTCTCTTTTTATATGGAACATATGGGTGATTTTAATTCTATAAGAATTTCCCAAAATGAAAAATATGACCCAAACTTATCTTTTATAGGAACAGATTAAGCCAGAAGTTTGTAGCAGGAAATGAATAGGGTACTGATGTGGGTGGTGGTCAATGCTGGTGTCCTGGAGTTCCATGTCTGGACACCTCCCTGACCAGGAATTGGTTGCCTGAGGTGCTGCTATGCTGCACTGCTCACCGGGCCATATAGTGCTGGCTTTCAAGGATACAGAGAAGAAGGGGACACATGGTGCTGAGACTCTTTATTAGTTATTGATTCTGTGGTGTCAATTTAGCAACATCCACTTGAAGCGTGATGCTGTTTCTAGTGTGGGATTCAAGTAGTCTCCTTTTGTGTATGTAAAAACACTAAGGAGTAAGATTCAGGAGTCTGGCTGTGTGTAGATTTTGGCTTCACCATTATTGATGTACATAAGTAGGTAGGTTATGCAAATATGCTAGGCCTCAGATTTCTCATCTGTAAGGTGCCAATAATAAGATTAATACTAACGATCACGAGCATTTATTCCCCACAGTTTCCCCAGCTGAAGAGAAACCCTGTGCTACCTAACACATCCCTTGAGACACCTCTGATATCAACTGTGGTGTAACATCCAGCTTCTCTCCCTCATATTTTGTTGTCACATTGCATCTTGATTAAGGGTAAAATTTCCTTGTCAGAGTTTCTCTTCGGAACCACCATGCTGTGGATCCCACATCTTTTGGAGAAATGACAGCTGATCTCAGTAGACATGGGCTTAAGGGTAGAAGCTCTTTACAAATGAGATATGGTTTTGTCTGTTCGTTTGAGCACAGATAATGACAAATTTGTTGGAGTCTTTGAAACAAATAAGTAAGAATTTGCTATTGGAAGCAGATAAAAGTGTTTTTTTTTGGACAAAGTATTAACTCTCCTGCTGATTCGAAGTAAGAGCTGTTTTTCACAGCTCCAGGGAGCCAGACTCCTTACATGGAAAACCCAGAAAGTAAACACACAGTAGCTGTTGTAATAGGTCAGATTAAGTGGACATTGATGGGATCAAAGTGGACAGAGTTTTTAATTAGAATCCCTGTTTATTATACTCTTATCCAGAAATATATAATTTACTCTGTTTGGCTTTGGTTCATAATACTAAGTGTATGAAACTTTGACTATGGAATTGTCAAAAATAGACTAGATCCCAAGTTCTGTTCACTGAATTTTTTTTTTATGATGTGAATGATGAAAAACAAATTTTAGAGGAAATTGAACACAGGCATTTGAAGAACAGCTCATCTCTCCCTGTCATTTTCCAATCACCATCACTAGGATTTTAGAAATTCAGTGAATGTGTGATGTTATAAATTAATAAAGCTGATCTGAGAAGCCCTATTTTATGAGGGAAAATCATATTTTGGTCCAATTAAAATTTAACCCATTTTTTAAAAAAATTAATAAGGTCTTAGGGTTGTTATACTGTGAACCTGGAAATTAGATATTCTAAGAAAGTCTCAAGGGAAAACAAACTATTAAACTGAAGTAAAAACAATCAATCAAAAGCAAAAACCATACCCATACAAATAGTTCTTGACTTTTTAATTTAGAATAGAAGCCAGAGCATGAAAGGAAACAATATAGATCTTACTGGCCAGGCTAAACAGAAAATAAAAGAAAAACAAAATACTAGAATGTCTGTTATAAATGGTTAAATAAAAACAAAGGGCTATTTTCACTATTATAGAAACATGAAGATTGACTAGGTTACAAGTAAGCTTATCTGGAAAAAAGGCATACCTGTGTGGATCTTTGAACAACCTTGGATTCAGGAAGTGATTGAGACACCTTCATAAGACACATGGAAAAAAATATCAATCACCTTGATGATTGAGAAATCTATACAGGTGTTTACACAATAATTTGGACACAAGTGAGGAGAGATTTACTATTAGAACACATAAAATACTTTAAGCAGTATGAGATGAGTCAAGATGCCACCTGTATTGCAAGAGGGAGGAAGAAGAACATTGCATGTTCCCTCAGGGAGCATGTCTGAGAACTTGACCTAATTGAGAGCCTAACGAAGGTGGTCATTGGGAAGAGAAAAACCAAAGGGGAGAAAAGCAGGAGAACAATAAATGTAGTCCAGACATGTGTTTGATGGTTGTCTGAGGGACTGGAACCAACTGCTTGTATTAATTCCACACAGGTAGGTGAAGGTAGAGAGGTTCTGTGTGGATAATAGAGCTTTTTTCAGACCCAGAAACCACTGACTTCTTATCTTACTAGTGAGGAACCCTTCATGAAGGGGGAATGTATTCAGAAAACAAAAAGTGTGAGTTTGAAATCGGAACTAAATAGTAGAAACATTTAACGAAGGAAGTGAGGTTGGTTGTTGTCAGAAGAAATAATGAATACACTTTGAAAGGTTAAAAATATTAAAATGCAGCCACCCTCACTTGAGTAGAATAGGGAATAAGATCAGCTCCTGGAAGAATTGTGTGATGTGATTTCATCACTGGGGTTACAGAATTTGAAGGAAGTGGTTTTGAATTCCATATTTATATATCTCATTTGTTGCATCAGCGAACACATTCTGAACAGTAATTAATAATAGACATAGCAGACTGAAGGTAGAGAACAGGAGGGTGGACACTTTGATTCAATTCTGTGAGCCCCTAAGCACGGGACCCAGTGGAGCCCGTCAGGACTTCCCACATGTTGCACTAAAATAACAAGTGGGTATTGTTTTCAGTGGCTCCATCTGTGATGGATAGCAATAGAAAACTAATAGAGTATATATATAGTTTCACAAATAAGAAATAAAGAAGTGCATTTTAATTTAAATAGGGGGAATCTAGTAAATTTAAACTGTAGAATGTTTCCAGAAAACCCAATTTTCCTCTTAAATGACCCTAGATTTTATTTTAGAAGTAAGGAAAAACTTGGACTTGAATTTGCACATTTACATTACATTATAAAATTTAGTTTAACTCATTGAAGTGTAGTCATTGTATATGAGAGAAATAGCTCAAGCAAAGGGGGCCTTATATGTCCTGCCCTTCAAGGATTAGTTAGCATACACAGAAAAGGGATACTACTTTCCACAGGATACAAGTTATGTTTGTGGAAAGTGGTGTGCAGTTTTGGTGTTTACTAATAACCAAAGCATATTATTTTTACTAAAAATAATGTCCAGCAAATGTTCATCAAAGAGCCCTGCTATATAAGCATGACCTTTTTGGGGGGAATCAAAATACTTAGATGCAATAAAAAATAAAATTACATAAAAGCATTTATATAATTTTAAAATTGTTGTATTTACTGGCGTCATGCTTAATAACAGATGAATCTATTTTTTTGCATGTGAAAGTGGCCATAATATTGCTACTGAAAGATTTAAAAATATAAAATTAGCCTAGAAGTCAAAGGAAGAAATCCAGCTGTTCCAGAAGTGCTTCTTAAGGTAAAGGACAGGCAAAAAAAATCAGGTAAAGAGGCAGAGAGAGAAGGAGAAAGAGAGAGATTCACTGTAACTTTACTCCTTCTGTGTAATTAGGAAGCACACACCATGTGCAGCTGCAAACCTGGTTTACTACAGCAAATGAGTATCAGGTGAGCTGCAGTAGTGAGCAGGTAAGAGCAAGAAATAAATTTAAGAGAAAGCAGATTGTGTTTGGCAAAAGTAACAAATCAGTTGTGGCCAATTGGGTTTAGGAAATCACTTAATTCCCAATTTAAACAAAGTATTGCTGATAAAATAGTGACATAGAAATATCTTTCCTGAGCAATAGTACATACACAATATTATTGATACAACTTTATAGTTTTTCAAATGGGCTTTAATGTATAATCATTTACATTATTAAAATTATACATGATTGTAGAATTTTGGAAACATTGTTTAAGAGATCTTTTGCTTTCCCAGTATGGAATTTTCTAAGAAAACTAAAAATGGATCTACCTTTTGACCCAGCAATTCCACTGCTAGGATTATATCCTAAGAACCCTGAAACACCAATCCAAAAGAACCTACGCATCCCAATGTTCATAGCAGCACAATTTACAATAGTCAAGTGTTGGAAGCAACCTAGGTGCCCATCAGTGAATAAATGGATCAAAACACTATGGTACATTTACACAATCGAATTCTATGCAGCAAAAGGAAAGAAGGAGCTCCTACCCTTTGCAACAGCATGAATGGAACTGGAAAGCATTATGCTAAGTGAAATAAGCCAGGTAATGAAGGACAAATACCATATGATCTCACCTTTAACAGGAACCTAATCAACAAAACAAACAAACAAGCAAAATATAACCAAAGACATTGAAATTGAGAACAGGCTGACAGTCATCAAAAGGGAGAGGGGAGGGAATTTCAGGGGAAAAGGGGAAGGGTTTAGAGCAACAAGTATAAAAGACATGTGGACAGAAACTGTGCAGAGGGTGGAAATGGGAGGGTGGTGGGGAGGGCTGGGGTGGTGGGCCGGAATGGGAGTAGAAAACAGAAAACTGTACAAGAACAACAATTAAAATAAATAAATAAAGGGGGAAAAGAGATCTTTTGCTTTCCCATTTAGCAGATAAGAAATTCGAAACCCTAGAATGTAAGTGACCTGTATGTAGACCCTCACACATGGTGCCCAAACACTCTGAGAAAAAATATGCTTACTTGATGATAAATGATTCACAACCTTACCTGTGGGATTATAACAATCTCCATACAGAATGCACATGTAATTGCAATTTAGGAGAATTATAAATGTGATCTAAAATCTGTATGTTAGCTCACACAGAGCTGCCATCAGCACCATGAAGGAAAGGGCTGACCCTTTTACACAAATTGGTCCCTCACAAGAAACAGATAGCTAATTCATCAGAAACTATGCATTAATGAAAATAATCTGGGATAGATCAAAATGTGTGGCACAAGGGCAGGAAACATGCTTACCATCCTCCCTGAAGGCTGAACAGCACCTTCCGGAGTGATCCAGGAATTCCATCCTCCTGATCACACCAGAGGCCACCATCCGGTGGCAGGTGGAGGTAGTACATTCAGTTGGACACCAGATGAACCACTACTGGGCCTTGTGCTGATACAAAACCAGCAGGGCAGAAGAGCAGGGACTAGCCAAGCTTGAAGGAGACAACCACAGACTGTGGATAGCTTGTAGCCTTGAATAGGCTGCCTAAAGCTAACTGGGACACCAGCTGACATCAGGGACAGGTCATGGAAGAGAAGACAGTAGGCAAAAAACACGACTCTGCTGAGATGAATTCCACCTCACTCTTTTCCATTATTTGTGTAACTTCCCACCCCTGCATAGCTTTTTAACACAGTTTCTTTGTTTTCAATTTTGTTCCTATTATTTTTATTTTTATATTTATTATTTTCATTATTTTTATTTTAGTTTTAATTCCCATATCATATTTTATGCTTCCCTTCTTCTACTCCATTTTGCCTTCAACCTTCTCTTTTTTATTTTCATTTTAAATTTTATTGTTTTCTACACCTTGTTTCTATTTCTCACTGTTAGTATTTCTCTTCCATCCCCTCAAAACCATCTTTCTTTCTACCAGTCATGTCTGTTCTCTTTGCCTTTCTTATAATATCCTCAGTATTATTCAACCTTTATTAATATTTACTTGGTTATCATTGATATTGTGGTTATTATTGAATTTCTTCAACTCTATTACTAGGTGATCAGTATTTTTTAATTTTTATTTTAAATCTCATATATTACTGTCCCCCTTTTCTATTTTGCCTTCCTGCTGCCCTGTCTTATTTTCATTTTGAATTTTGTCTTCCTTTCTTAGCCTAGTTTCTAACACTTAAGCTTATTATTTCTCTCTATCCTCTTGAAATCAGCTTTCTTTCTTTTAGACAGCTCACAATTATTTTTTCCTTTTCTTCTTTTTTATAATATTATTATCTTTCCAACTTTATCAGTCTTTGCTCCTTAGTTGTGTATATTACTGTGGTGATTGTTTTTCTTCAATTTGGTTCCTATTTTTCAATTTTCTTCAATTTTGGTTTCTATTTTTTTCCTCCTCACATTATACTCTCCACTTGTCTTATTCCAGTTTGTCCTATTCCTCCCTTATTTTGTTTATGTGGTAAATTTAATTTTTTTCTTTTTCTTCACCTCGTTTCTATATCCTACTGTTATTATTTCTCCTCCCCCTACCCTATGAAAATCATTTTTGGTTAGTCATCTCATATTCTATGTTCCTTTCATATAATGTTCTTATTCTCTTTTCACCTTTATAAATGTTAGCTCATTTGTTGTTAATATTGCAGTAGTGTTTAGGGGTATTCTGCTGATGTGGGTTTTATTTGCTGGATTATTTTGTTTTGTTCTGGAAGTTTCTGTATAATAGCATGCGAGATGTGGTGGGGGTTGTGACTCCTAGTCAGCAAGCTGGAAGGGAGAACCCATCAGTGAATGAGCCAACAACAACCAAAACCTTAATTCAATAAGAGATCCCACATAAACTACATAAAGGGCCTGCTTAAAGTATCCATCTCAGGAGTTCAAGGAGACTGTACCACTGAGTCCCACAGGACTCCTACCACAGATAGTCACCAGATGAGGACAGGGAGTCAAAGCAGGTCAATCCAATATGCAGAAACAAAAAGAATCACCTAAAATGGGGAGACAAAGAAACAATACCAGTGAAAGCAAAGGAGGAATCACCAGAAAGTGTTAAATGGTATTGAGGCAAATGATTTATCAGACATATAGCAAAAAGTAATGGTTATGCGGGTACTAAAGGACCTCAGTGAAAATTACAAGGAACTGAGTGCTAACTACAACAGAATTAAAAAGGAAATAGAATCTATGAACAAGAAATCAGAAAAATATGAAGAATATAACATTTGAAATAAAAAATACACAAGAAGGAATTACAAGCAGGCTGGATGAACAGATGACTGAATTACTGAGCTGTAAGAAAAGGTAGAAAGAAATATCCAGATAGGTCAACAGCATGGAAAAAAAAAAGACTCAAAAAGTATGAGGATAGCTTAAGGGAACTTCAGGACAACATGAAATATAACATTTGAATTATAGGAATACCAGGAGGAGAAGAAAAGAAGCAATGGATAGAAACCTTGTTTGAAAAAGCAATGACAGAAAACATCCCTAACTTGGGCAGAGGAAAAGCCATGAAAGTTCAGGAAGCACAGAGGGTCCCAATCAAGATGGACCTAAAGAGACCTATTCCAAGGCACATCATAATTAAAGTGGCAAATTTTAAAGACAAAGACAGAATCTTAAAAGCAGCAAAGGAGAAACAGATAGTAACATATAAGAGAGCTCTGATTAGGCTAGCTGCTAATTTCTCAACAGAAACACTGTAACCCAGAAGGGAATGGCAAGAAATATTCCAAATAATGAAAAGCAAAAGCCTGCAGCCAAGACTACTCTACTGAGCAAAACTCTCAATTAAAATGGAAGATGAAATAAGGAGCTTATCAGACCAAAACAAGGATAAAAGAGTATACCTTCACACACACACACACACACACACACACACACACACACACACACACACAAAACCCCAAAAAACCATTGCAAGACATGCTAAAAGTATTGCTTTAAGAAGATGAAGAAAAAAAAGAGAAAGAAACACAGACACAAAGGAAAAGATGGTAATGAATAAAAACCTATCAATGATAATCCTAAATGGATTAAATGCTCCAATCAAAAAACATAGGATAGCTGAATGGATAAGAAAATATGACCCACATATATACTGTCTACAACAGATCCACTCAGAACAAAAGATCTGACCAGGCTAAAAGTAAAGGGATGGAAAAAATACTCCAAGCAAATGGATATGAAAGAAAAGCTGGTGTAGCAATACTTGTATCAGACAAAATAGAATTCAAAACAAAGGCCACAACAAGAGAGAAAGAAGATCACTATATAATATATATGAGAGTTGTTCAATAAGAAGATATAACCCATGTAAACATATATGCACCCAACAAAGAGCACCTAAATACATAAAGAAAATATTGGAAGTCTTTAAGAAGATTAACAGCAATACAGTCAACATGGAGATCTTAATACTCCACTGTCAACAATGGATAGATTGTCCAAAAAAGGATACTGTGACATCGAATAACTGCAAAGATCAAATGGACTTAATTGATATTTACAGAGAATTTCACCCTAAAGAAGGAAAATATACATTTTTTAAAATGAATATGCATCATTTTCAAGGATAGGCCACATGGTAGGACACTAAATAAGCCTCAACAAATCAAGAAAATTAAAATCATATCAAGCATGTACTCAGATCACAGTGGCTTGAAATTAGAAACTAACCTAAAGGAAAAAAACTCAAAAACATTCAAATAGGTGGAGACTGAAAAATATGTTATTAAATAATGAATGGATTAACAATGAGATCAAGGAATAAATAAAAAAATTACCTGGAAAGAATGAAAATTAACACATAATCCAAAACCTATTGGACATTGCAAAGGCAGTCCTGAGAGGGAAATTCATAGCAATAGGCCTACCTAAAGAAGATAGAAAAATCTCAAATGAAGAACCTAACCCTACCTCTAAAAACAACTAGAAGAACAACAACAAAGGAAGCGCAAAGTGAGAAGAAGGAAGGAAATAATCAAGATCAGAACAGAACTAAGTGACATGGAGAGTAAAAAGACAATTCAAAGGATCAATGAATCTAGGAGCTGGTTCTTTGAAAAGATAAACAAAATTCATAAACATTTAACCGTATTCATCAAGAAAAGTAGAAGATGACCCAAATAAATATAATAAGAAACAAAAGAGGGGAAGTAGCAACTGATACTACAATAATAGAAAGGATTGTAAGAAATTCCTTTAAATGACTAAATGCCAAGAAACTGGACAACCAGAAAGAAATAGATGAATTTCTAGAAACATAGGATGTAACAAGATTGAATCAAGAAGAATCAGAAATCCCAAATAAACCAATACAAAAAGCAAAATTGAAGCAGTAGTCAAAAAACTCCCAGCATACAAAAGTCTTCGAATGGATGTCTTCACACATAAATTTTACCACATTCAAAGGAAAACTAATTCTTCATATTCTTCTCAAACTATCCCAAAAATTTCAAGAAAGAAAATTCCCAAACTTTTCTATAAGGCCAGTATTATCTCAATTTCAAAACCAGATAAAGACAGAGCATAGATGCTAAATACTAAAAAAATATAGCAATCTGGTTCCAGAAATATGTTAAAATAATCACACACCATGACCAAGTAGAATTTATACAAGTGATGCAAGGATAGTATAACATTCACTAGACAATAAATGTAATAACCCACATAAACAAAATGAAGGACAAAAACCACATGATCATGTCAATGGATGCTGAAAATGCATTTGATAAAATTCAGCATTCATTTATGATAAAAACACTCAGTAAAGTGAGAATAGAGGTAGCATTCCTCAACACAATAAAGGGCATATATGAGAAGCCTACTGCCAACATCATACTCAATGGGCAAAAATGATAACCTTTTTCCTTAAGGTCAGGAACAAGACATGTGTGTTTGCTCTCACCATTCTTATTCAACATAGTACTGGAAGCTTTAACCACAGCAATCAGACAAGAAAAGAAACAGAAAGCATCCAAATTGAAAAGGAGGAAGTAAAACTGTCATTATTTTTGGACTACATGATAGTGTACATAGAAAACCCTGTAGTTTCCACAGAAAACTACTCAACCTAATAAGTGAATTTAGCAAAGTAGTGGGATACAAAGTCTTTTTCAGAAATCAGTGGTATTCTTGTACAACAACAATAGATTATCAGAAAGAGAAACTAAGAAAAAAAATCCCATTTATCATAGCAATTAGAAAAATAAAATACCTAAGAATATGTTTAAAGAGATAAAAGACCTATAGAACCCATTTGTAGAATCCATTTATTTGTTCTATTGGAAAACTATAGAACACTGAAGAGACAAATTGAGGAAGGCACAAATAAATGGAAGCATATACCCTATTCATGGATTGGAAGACTTAACATCATTAAAGTGTCCATATTACACAAACCAATGTATAGATTGAATGCAATCCTTATTAAAATACTAATGGCATATTTTACTGATCTAGAGTAAATACTCCAAAAAATACCATGCATAGCCTCAGCAATCTTATGAAAGAAGAAAAAAGTTGGAAGGATCATGATATCTGATAAAAGCTATACTACAAGGCCACTGAAATCAAAACAGCCTATATTGGCATATAATAGACATATAGATCAGTGGAACAGAATAGAGAGCCTAGAAATAAATCCATATCTCTATAGTCAATTAATATTTGAAAAATGTGGCATGAGTATACAATCAAGTAAAAATAGTCTCTTAAATAAATGCTGTTAAGAGAACCGGACTGCTATATGCCAAAAAAATGAAAGTAGGCCACCAGCTTACACTATACACTAGAATAAACTCAAAATGGATAAAAAAACTTAAATATGTCATGGTGCCTTGGTCCTAACAGAAAACATAAGCAATAAAACTTCAAATATCCCATGTAGCAATATTTTGCTGATATATCTCCTAGGGCAAGGGAAATAAAGGAAAAATAAACAAATGGGACTACATCAATTTAAAAAGCTTCTGAATGGCTAAAGAAACCATCCTCAAAATGAAAAGGGACTAACCATATGGGAGAACACATTTGCCAATGATATATTGGACAAAGTTTAATCTCCAAAATATACAAAGAATTCATACAACTCAATACCAGGAAGAAAAACAAGCCATTAAAAAATGGGCCAAGGACATGAAAAAACACTTCTCCAAGGAGGACATAAAGATGGTCCACAAGACATATTAGAAGATACTGATCATCACTAGCCATCAGAGGGTTGCAAATTAAAACCACAATAAGATAATACCTCACACTTGCTGAAATGGCTATCATAAAATAGTCAACAAAAAACAAGTGCTGGCAAGGATGTGGAGAAAACAGAAGCCTAGTGCATGTTAGTAGGAATGCAGACTGGTACAGCCACTGTGGAAAACAGTATAAAGTCTCCCGAAAAAAATTAAAAACTGAAGTGCCCTTAGATCCAGTAATTCCACTGCTGGGAATATTCCTAAAGAATCCTGAAACACCAATTCAAAATAATGTATGCACCCCTTTGTTCATAGCAACACAATTTACAATAGCCAAGTGCTGGAAATAGCCTACATGCCCATCAGTAGATGAGTGTATAAAAATTTGTAGTACACAATGGAACACTATGCAGCAGAAAGAAAGAAGGAACTCCTACCTTTTGTTACAGTATTGATAGAACTGGAGAATATTATGTTAAGTGAAATAAACTAGTCGATGAAAGACATATGCCATATAATCTCACTTATAAGGGGAATCTAATGAACAAAAGAAACTTGCCCTGGCTGGTGTAGCTCAATGGATTGAGCGCGGGCCTGTGAACCAAAGGATCGCGGTTCGATTCCCAGTCAGGGCACATGCCTGGGTTGCAGGCCAGTTCCCAGCATGGGACACATAAGAGGCAACCATACATTGATATTTCTCTCCTTCTCCCTCTCTCCTACCCTTCCCCTCTAAAAATAAATAAATAAATAAATATTTAAAAAAAAAAAGAAAAAGAAACTAACAAGCAAAACAGAACCAGAGACTTAAAAACATGGAACATACTGATAGTGGTCAGAGAAGGGGAAGGAGGATGATGGTGGAAAGAAGGGGAAGGGACTAGTGAAAAGAGCTTGTATGAATAACCCATGGACATGGAAATGGTGTAGGTATTGACTGTGGGATCGGGGGTAGGCTGTGTGGAGGAGGGTAAAGGTCGAAAAATTGAGGCAACTGTAATAGAATAGTAATAAAAAATAAAATCTATATGTTATAGTTAATACTTGTCAGTGAAATATCTAGAAAGTGATAGCTCTGTGCTTTAAAGGGCTTCTCTTTGGGGGCCTTATCCATTGTCCTGACATTAATCTGTCTGCAGAAAACTTCATTACCTATTATTTTTCCGCAAATAATGTTTTCTGTAGTATGTAGAAAGGACAAAAATCATCCCATTTACACAGTGTAGGTTTCTTAGTTGGCAAGCAATAAAGACCTGATTTCAAAATAATAGCAGCTTAAAGAATTTTGAGAAAACTTGAAGAATAAATTGTGGAAAATAAAAGCCACAGAAAGGAGGTTATGAAGCCAGAGTCACAGCCAAGTTAGGCTGCACAATGAAGATGGGCAGAATATTGTAGACTGAGCTGCCACTATACCCTAAAGACTGTGGCTTGCAGGCTGCATGCAGACAAAAGCCTCAGGGAGCCCTATGCATTTGTATCTCTGAATCAAGACTCTTAGCAGGCAGCTGGGGCTTCTGAGGGACTAAACTTAGTAGCAACATGGAGTGTGGACGACAATATCAACCCTACATTACATTCTGGCAGGATTTTGTAAATTGAAGAGACTTGGAAAACTAAAAAAATAATAATACACTCCAGATATCTGCTTTCCAGAAATGATATTTGATTTAGTTCTCAAAACCATCTAGCTCAGAAAGTCTTGGATTCTGAGCAAGTGGAGCTACCCAGGGAGGTGAAACCTTCTCTCTGTTGGTATATGTCACACAGTGGTGGTACTTGAAGGCAGCACTTGGCCTAGCAGCTTCCTAGAAGTGGTCAGAGGCAGACCCCCTCCACTCACTCATGAGTCAAAGATTCTCTCTGACATACTAGGATCATGAGGTCAGGTGAGTGAGTTCCCTTTCATCTTTTAATTAGCCATATAGACCCCCACTTTCCCAGTGTCTTCCACATTAATGCAAGATACTATTCTTATAAAAATTGTTATTCTCTAATACTCACAGAGATTTATTTCCCTGACTGCATCTTTACTGACATATCTCACAGGAAGATGTGAGCTTTCCTTAGGCCTCATTGTGACATGCTTTCATTGCTGATCCAGATCCTGGTATCACCCCATGAACCAGATAAAGTAAAACTCAGAGGAATACTTTTAAACATCTGAAGAACTTCAGATTTTCATTTATACTGTCAAAATTCTGGGGAATATTTGTAGAAGTAGATGCTTGTAGATACTGCATGAAACAGAGGAACGGAATTTAAGATCAGGTTGGATTTATCGATATAGGTGTTCTTAAAAATGAACTTAAATGCATTGACCTAACTTGATTAATTGGAAATGGTTCAGATTGTTTGCTTGATTAAATCACAAAGTCAGCCTTGATGTATATTGAACTAAGGGAGAATGAAAGACAATTCATTAACCTACTCATTTATTATGTCTATTACAGGGATCAAAAGAATCTCCCTTAATCATGACATTGATAAATACATCGAGTCATGTCAATAACCTTGAAAAGTACTGCAGTAACTCTCATAGCCATGAAGAATCTAAGGGTACATGATGACTAAATATAATATATCTTTGATGGGACCCTGGAACAGATAAAAACACATTAAGTAAAGCTAAGGAAATGAGAATAAAATGTTAAATTTAGTTAAAAATAATGCATATCTCTATTGGCTCTTGAATTGTGAAAATGTGCAATACTAATGTAAGATAATAATAATAGGAGAGACTGAGTCTGAAGTGTATGAGAACTTTGTTGTCTCATCCCATTTTTTTTGTAAATTTAAAACCATTCTAAACTAAAAAGTTTATTTAACAAAAGAAGTACACTAGTTATTTTCTTGGACATCCTGAGATAAATGTGGGATATATTGTCATTCAAAGGGGCTTGCTGATGTTAGCTAGAGTGATGTAACCCTGGTTCACAGAGGCAAAGTGCAGCCCCACAAGTACTGGATGTTGTCACCCACAGGGACATTAATATGGTATTGTCAGTGTTTTGAGACTCAGGGCCCTGTGACAGTGGTGAATTGCTTATACTGTCCCCAGTTTTGAGGAAAATGCTCCAATGTCCATAAAATACAAACTACAGTACCAACCAACAAAGAAGCTTGGTTTTGGCTAACAGAAAATAATCTTTTGTCAACTCATGAGAGTTTTGGTGTCTCATCCACATTCCCATGTTCGAATCGGTTCATGTGCCCAGAGTTCCTTGAATGAAGTCCTTTGATGTTTTCGTGGAAACACCCTGAAATTACACTAAAATCTTTGTTCAAGTTCAATGATGATTGGAAGCTAACTTTAGAAAATGTTAATCCATTGATCACAGAGTGGGAACTTCTAAGGCTCAGGTAGGCAATGGAGTTTACCCTGAGTCCATCCGCAGGAACCTGGTGATTCCATGAACCCATGATGTGTTGTAGGGGACATCCAGAGGTGGCGGTAAGTCAAATACATTGCCACTCTCACCACAGCTGACCTCATTACCATCAAACTTCTGCCTGCCCACCCTGCCAGCTGCAGCATCCAATGGGCACATTAAAATCACTTCACACGTTGGGTGGAGGGAGTGTGTTTTGATTTTGTTTAATGACTTCTATAGTGGAGGAAACAATAATTTGTTCACATTAGAATATATACTTATTCTGGATATGAATTTGCCTTCACTATTTGCCATGTTTTACTTGTAATACTAACCACAGAATGTTAAAAATTTCATTCTAAGGTATTTCACTTCTTTACAGCATTGTCTCTTAGCAACTAAGTCATTTTATGACAACTGGTATATCCTCTTGCTGATAAACAGATGATCACACAAAAAAGATATAACAACATATGTAGGACTCAGCTGTGGTACAGCTTGGAGACAGAACCATAGTTTCAGTTTCTCTCTTCTAGCAGGAGATACATACTATTGTGAACTGGAGAACAGAAGAAGATACTATTTCTTCTATAATCAGAGGACTCAATAGGTGGGAATGGGAAAATTGCCTCTGACCATTGTGTCTAACTATCTGTTTCTCAACTTTGATTCCTATACTTGCAACAAGAAAGCATGAAAAGATTTATGTTGAACTGGAATTTGAGACTGACATTTAAAAATATTGGGTCAATTGAACTCTTCATCAATAGACTGAAGAGGAAGATCAAGTGTTGACTAAAGTGATTAATGTAGATGACCAAGGAAATGAGGTTGCTGCTACTGATAATGGTATGAAAGAGAATTCATGCCTCTAAAGTAGTTCCTCAAGGTGGCTGACAGCATTTCTATATGTTTCATGGTTAACTATAATCAAGGGTCTGGGCATCTAGTACAGAGAGGAAGAACAGATACAAAGAACTTCAGGAAAGTTTTGGGTTATCTACTAATGGAGATGCAGTCTTAAAGAACATTGTCAGAGTGAAGAAACCTTTGGGAGTTATAACTTCTTGAGTATTATGTTGATTCATAGAAATATCTATATCTATAACATATCTATATCTATAACATAGATATAAATATTTCTGTGAGTCAACACAATGTATATAATTTATAAAAGTGTACAGTAATAACATGTGCTGTTTATTGTATGTCATTTATTAATCTAGCCATTTAAAAATACGTAAATAATGTCATAGCCTTATAGCTATTAAGGACATTGGATAACTAAAAACATCTGTGCAAATAAAATTTCATGTCCAAATAGCTTCAAAGATACATTCTACCAAACTTTAAAAAACATAAATAATAGAACTTAATACAGTTCTACAAACTTTTCCATAAGAAAGAGGGTAAGAAAGAAAACCCAGAAAGATTCATTAAAATGCCTATTTTATGGAAGACACCTAATTCAAACATATTATCTAGTTACATTCTCACATTACAATAAAGGTAGGTGACATACTCTCATTTTATACTAGAGGAGATGGAGTTTCCAGGAAGATTTGTAATATAGCCAAGATCACAAAACTGGTTTGTCAGATTTCAAAAAAAACACCCCTTCTATTGTATTTCATTTAATTGACTCCTATAAAACCCTTTTCTATTATTTAGTGAAAGTTGAGTTTTTTAAATATAAAGAATTATCAGGGTTTTCAGGAACACGTGCAAAAGACACATGAAGAAAACCAAAGAGCAGTAGGATCAAGGATGGAGATTTGGGATGGCTAGGGTGGAGTGATTGGTTGGGGGGAAGGGACTTGAACAATAAAAATAAAATAAAATATAAAGAATTCTCAAAAGGAAAAAATCTTGATAACTACTTATAGTTTTGTAAGTGAGGATGAAAATTTCATGTTCAGCTGTTATGAATCTTCTTTTTCTACATACTTGGTCAAGAATGACCCAAAAGGACTCCAGTGGCATAGACACTGTGACATTGGGCAACGAGAGTGTTTACTTCCTGCTGGTTTTTAGATTCACAATAGTGTGTCTTTCAGAGAACATTGTGTTACCAATGTTTTCATATATCAGAAAATAAAATATGACTTTTTATTACTATCAATTTTACTATTTATCCTATGCCTTGTTTTATTAAATCCAAACACTGCATATAACCATCAAGTATTTGTGAGATGTTATTATAATAATGTTTATAGAATTTCCATTTTTAATAGCTTAGAAATATTTGAATCTAGAGTATATAGAAATTGTTTTATTTAATGTGTGGTTATAACATATATATGTATATATGTAATGTATCCATAACATATATCTATTATGTAATATATATAACATAAAATCAAGCTATTCTTTTACTTAGAAAAATATACAAAATTTTTTATTCTACATAGTTGACACAAAACTGCCTTTAATGATCATTTCTTATCTTAAAAATCTAATACATTATGTCTTTTAATTATCTAAAAATCCCAACTGTCAACTCATCAGAAATCCATAAAAATAATTTCAAGATCAACAATATGTGTATATGTAGTAAATAATCAAGATAAGAGTAATAATCAAGATAAGAGTAAATATTCAATCCTAAAAAGAAAGTTTAATGATTCGGTTGATACTCAGTGGTTGGTTGACTGTGAAGTACTAGGCATAAACATGCTTGTCTGCATGGCGAGTCTCTACATCAACAAGATATTCAAAAGCCCAGTAAAGATATTAGCAATAGGGACACATGGATTTTGTAAACTAGTGCACTTTTTTTTTTAAGAAAGACCTCTGAGATGGGGTTAAATTATTTACCTAGTTCATCATTAAAATTCAGTAGAGAAAACATTAAATCCTGATATTAATTTCAGTGCTGTTTATAAGACTGTTTTACATCAGAAACTATGGCATACACCTATTCATACAATCTATGGATTATTTGAAGAAAGAGACTAATTTATTCTTTTAATATGTTTAATAATTGGTCAACCAGTTTTGTAAAATTTTCTATACTAGGTTTTGAAGCTGTAGTGGTGAACTAACTATTTCATTTGCCTTAAAAGTCATGGAGTCTCCAGAAATAATAACCAAAAGGTAATTGAAACAGGGTGCAGCCAAGAGGGGGCCCCCAAATAGAGATTTGGAATGGGGTCCAGAACTCAAGGTGTCCAGAAAATATTAGAAAGATATATAGGATGTCCTCACCCCTTACCCCCACAGGTGTGTGTTGGGGGAAGGGACATATGGAGCAAGAACATGCAGAGCTGTTTGGAACAGCAACAGCTTTGCAGCTAACCTCTGGTATGGTCATTTAACATATCTATAACCTTTAACTGGTTGCATAAATATGTTAAATAGCTGTGGCTATGCTCTGAGCAAGGGGGATGGAAGTGACTTCCATGCAAGATGTAACACGAGGGTAGGTCCCCCTGGTTACAGAGCCTGTGTGAGAGCTTGGATAAGATTGACTCCCTGACACAGGGCCATACCTGCCCAGACTCACAATGGCAGCCCAGTAAACTTGGACTAATACAGGAATGCTGGCAGATGTAACTGATTGTAGGAGGAGTCAGAAATAGGGGTACAGAGGAAGATTGGCATGGGGATTTAAAAACCCAGACTCTGCAGCCACGCTAAGAGAGAAGAACCACATGGCTATGGCTAGAGTGGGGACTGCCACAGTTTGGTAGAAGAGGACCACATGGTTTTGGGGTATTCCTTTGGGCCACGTGGCTTAAGAAGTAGGAGAGACTTTGCCTGGAAGAAGGGTGCAAGGACTTTTGTTGGTGGGCCATGAAAAGGTGCCACATGACTTTGGATTAATTGGAGATCCTGCCTGGATGGTGACACAGCTGATGGTGCTTGGAAGCCTGAAACACGGATGTCTACTTCTTTTCCTAAGATACAGTATCCCAGATTAGGGCAGGAGAGAAGGAAGGACTGTGTATGTCTGTGGGTATCCTAAAGGACTTTGATATTTTTAATGAAGACATTAGGTCACTACTTTAAGTCTGTATAGCTTTAAATAAATATTTCCTTTTCTCAAATCTCTGGCATTGAGAGATGTCTTTCTTCTGGCAGTGGACAAACAAACCTAGTGAGGGGTCCTTTTGGTAATATAGTATATCGTACCCTCCTTGGCCCTGTTCTGTAACACAATTATAGTGCATTTGTCACGCAATAACATGTGAAATACAAATTCCAATCAGGAAGCGTCATCTAATTCAGTATTCAAATATCAATGTGTGTTTTCTGTAGAAAGAAACTCTAATCAATGGACTAAAGGTGATGAAGAAATGCTACATAGAGATAGAATAAAGACAGGATAGGGAGTGCTGGGGTAGAGGATGTGAATGAGTGCTACGGGCCCAAGGAGAAGCTTGGACAATGCAATGAAAGCAACAACTGGAAGGACCACAAATAGTATATACAGTAGAGTAGTAGTATATGTAGTACAGCAAGATATATGGGGAACTATATAGAGAAAGAGGTAGAGGACAAATAATAAAATACTTATAATTGCTTTCAGGGAAGTAGACATCATTGAAGAGATTGGTGATATTTGAGGTGCTAATATAACAGGGCAGGATGGTGGAATTGCCAATGGAAAATGAGAAAACAAGGGTGTGGGCTTGGTGTGGGCAGTGATTGAGGTCATGTTCTGAAAGGCAGAAAATTGTTTTAGGGCGGGGGATCACTTTTCAGCACGATGAATTTGACTGGCTTTTTTTTTTTTGTCCATCAAGTGAAGATGTCCAAGAGGACCTTGACCTGGAGCCCAACAGACAGTTGTGGGAAAGGGACACAGATGTAGTGCTTCACACTACATAAGTCATTTATTTTACAGATGGTAGGTTATATATTTCATTGAACATTAAGTCTAGTGAGAATGGCAGACCTTTAAGTCCTGAAAATATATTACATAGATAAAGAAAAAGCAGTTCACAGAGTATTTTGAATTATCTGATGGGTGGAAGGAACATGATGGGAGTATTAAGACATGGATTCCAAGGATGAAATTATTCCAAGGAGTGTGAGTAATCAGCCTGTCAAAGTCTACAGTGAAGAGCATAAGGCAAATGTCTTTAATGGATTTAGCCATTAATTTGGTTTCTTTTTTTTAATTTTTTTTATTTTTTATTTTTTAAATATATTTTATTGATTATGCTATTACAGTTGTCCCGTTTCTCCCCCATCATTCCCCCCACCCTGCACACCCTCTCCCACCCACATTCCCCCCCTTTAGTTCATGTCCATGTGTCATAAGTTCTTTAGCTTCTACATTTCCCATACTATTCTTACCCTGCCCCTGTCTATTTTCTACCCACTATCTATGCTACTCATTCTCTGTACCTTCCCCCCCTCCTCCTCCTACGCCCCTGTTGCTAACCCTCCATAATTTGGTTTCTTATTAAGGTGATAAATCCATGTTTTATAAATCATAGGCAAAAATTAAAACAACTGTTGTACCATTCTTAATACTAAGCACACAGTAATTAGTTCTAAGACAGCAATTTCTGAATTTTTTTGAAAGAATGATAAAACATAAACTTACTTATCAAATTGTCTTTGGTTAAGCCATCAAATGTCAAAGAAAGCATTACTTAAAACAAATGTAGTCGGAGGGAAGATGGCGGCATGGTAGGAGGGAGAAAATTCCACTTCTCTCTACACATGGGAGAAAAACCTAGCTGATCTACGGAGGAACAGAGCAAACAGCCAACAGTACCACAGCATATATGAAAATAGGAGATCAAAAATTGTAGCGGACATTGAAAAACCAGACAGTAAGGAAAGTACTTCAGGACAATAAGGGCCCAGGGATCAGTGCAGAGACCAGGGCAGCAGCAGCCCCAGGCCTGACCCTCTTCGGGTCTGCCACAGGGCTCTAGGGAGGGAGCTGGGTCAACAGCTCCCTCCCCTGCCAGACAAGGTTTGAGCAGCACCGGGAGAGTCCAGTTGCTAGAAGCCTCAGGGAGGAGAGTTAAGGACTGAGCGTCAAACACACGGGGGCTATGAGCACCCACGCATTGCCCTGGGAGGAGTGCATGTCAGAGCCTGGGACCAGAGGGGGTCTAGCCACATACCCACAACTGGAGGAGGGGGAATAGTGGTAGACTCAGAGCTCATGCCAGTCAACCCAGGAAGTGCACAGGAGCTCAGTAGGAGACCCAGAGCTCACATCTGTAAATCTGGGGAGTGTGCGCAATCTGTGGGAGAAACAGAGCCCATGCTTCTGTGAACCTGGGATGAGGTCTCACACTGCAGGAAACCTGAAAACCACACCCATAAACTCCAGCAGTGCACACCACTACTTAGGAAACCTGGATCCCACACCCATATACTGGGGGAGTGCGCATGATCCCTGGGAAACCTGATCTCATGCCTGTGAACCCAGGGTGAGCACACACAATGCAAGAAACCCAAGGAGCCCACACCTGTAAACTTGGGATGGTGCGCAGGCCCCTTAAGAGTGGCGGAGCTCACACCCATAAACCTAGGGAGTTTTGATCCCTGGGAGACCTGAGTTCACACCCAGTAACTCGGGGGAAGCTCACGTTCTGCAGGCTGCCCAGAACCCATGCCCCAGGACCTACACGGAGAGGCACTGGACTAGCTCTGGGGAGAGTAGCCAAAGCTGACTGAGTGCTGAACAGGGAGAAAATGATACCAGTCCCCCCTCAGCCTGTTACATCCAGCAAGACCAGAAAAACCGGTCTGGCCATTTTGAAACCAGCAAAAGGAGTTTATTTGTTTGTTTGTTTGATTTTTTTTCAGTAATGTTTTATTTTTACTTTTTTATTCCTCAATTCCATTTGCTTCTCTTTTCTTCTTTCCTGTTTTATTCCTTCTTCCTTTCTTTCCAATTTTATCTGTTTTCCTTCCTCTTTTTTCATTTTTTCCTCTTTTTAAATATCCACAAGTAACACAAAAAACCCAGAACTGTGAAAAAAACAGAGTTGGACCCAAAGAGCGGGCAATCCCAACAGATGAGACAGTGAGACAAATTTCATTTTGCTGTTACAGAGAGCCTGCAAGTTATTGCATGTTTGTATTATTATTTTTTCATTATACTTACATCATTTATTTGAATAGTATTTTTGTATTCCTCTTCTTTCTGTTTAGTCTTCTTTGCTTGGCTGATTATATTGTATTGTTTGACAAGTTTCCCCTGTTCTCTCATCCATAGTGTATTCCTAATTTATTGTCCTTTACTCTACTTGCATTCCATTAGCACACTACTCAAGGTTCTATACTCCCTATTCTTGTTATCTAGACCACATAGTTTCTGTCATATGATTGTTGCTCTAATATTATTGTAAATAATAGCTGTTCCGTACAATTGTAAATATTAACCAACACCTGTCCCAGATCTTAGCCCACTTCACGGTTACCTGAACTCTATTACTGTAGTGGTTAACTCTAGTCTTTCACACACTACACCTATTTACTGTCCTTTACTTCACCCTACCTCAGAATCTGACCTCCCACAACCCTATTCCTTTTTAGATTCAACTCACAATCCATACCTCCTCAACAAGAGTCTTATCTTCTTTCCATCCCTTCTAAAAAATGCTTGGTTGTGTGGTAGAACACAGTTAACACTATACATAATGAAAGAATCTCCTGTCTCTTTTCTACCAG
The DNA here is from genome assembly GCA_039655065.1 of Glossophaga mutica. Taxonomy (NCBI): domain Eukaryota; kingdom Metazoa; phylum Chordata; class Mammalia; order Chiroptera; family Phyllostomidae; genus Glossophaga; species Glossophaga mutica. Next base: position 76,912,867 of record CM077309.1, on the reverse strand, counting down.
TTGCTACTGTAAGTATAATAGAATACTCTCTTGCTGTCTTAAACCATTTTGCCTTACCCCTCCAACTGATTACAAAAAAGAATAGGTGGAAGCTTTGAAAAAGAGGATACCTGAAGAAGACTGCACCACTGAAACTCAAAGGTATTCTACCACAAAAGTTCACACCATAAACCCAGGGAGCCATAACAGATCAATTTAAGAAGCTGAGGCTAACAAGAAGATTCTCACAAACAATGGGAAGACAAAACAACAATCCCCAAATGAAAGGAAAGGAGAAAGCCTCAGAAAGAATGCTACATGAAATAGAGGAACTCAACTATCAGATATTGAGTTCAAAGAAATGGTTATCAGGAAACTCAATGAGCTCACAATGAGCTACTAGAAACTACAGGAAAGGTACAATGAACTCACTAGAAACTATATCAACATGAAAACAGAAACATAAACTATAAACAAGGGCTAAGAGGAAATGAAGAACACAATGTCTGAATTGAAGAACACAGTAGAAGGAATGAAAAGCAGAATCAATGAAGCAGAAGATCAGATCAGCAAGTTGGAGGACAAAGTAGAAAAAAACACCCATAAAGAGCAAGAAAAAGAAAAGTGGCTCAGCAAGAATGAAGAGTTATTAAGAGAAATGCAAGACAATATGAAATGTAATAATACCCATATAATAGAGATATCAGAAGGAGAAGAAGGAGAGCAAGGGATAGAAAACCTGTCTGAAAAAGTAATGATGGAAAACTTACCTAATTTGATGACATAAAAAGTCACACAAACCCAGGAAACACAAAGAGTGCCAAACAAGAGGAACCCAAAGATGCTGACTTCAAGACACGTCATAATTAAAATGGCAAAATTCCAAGACAAAGAGAGAATCTTAAAAGCAGCAAAGGAGAAACAGGAAGTAACATACAAGGGAGCCCCAATAAAGTTAGCCGGTGACTTCTCAATGGAAACACTCCAAGCCAGAAGAGAATGGCAAGAAATATTCCAAATAATGAGAACCAAAGGCCTGCAGCCAAGACTACTTTACCCAGCAAGGTGCTCAATCAGGATAGAAAGGCAAATAAGGAGCTTCCCAGACAAAGGAAGTCTAAAAGAATACACCTCCACAAAACCAGCTTGTGGGAGAGGTGCTAAAGCGACTGCTTTAAGGAAAGATAGGAGAAGAAACAGAGAGACAGGAACACAGGTATGAAAAGGAAATGCATAAATACCTATCAATAATAACCTTAAATATAAATGGATTAAATGCTTCAATCAAAAGACATAGAATAGCTGAATGGATAAGAAAGCATGACCCACACATATGCTACCCACAAGAGACCCACCTCAGGATGAAAGACCTACACAGACTGAAAGTGAAGGGCTAGAAACAAATTTTCCAAGCGAATGGACAGGGGGGAAAAAAGCCGGGGTAGCAATACTCATATCAAACAAAATAGACTTCAAAAGAAGGGCCATAAAGAGAGACCCAGAATTTCACTTCATAATACTCAAGGGAAGAATCCACCAAGAAGACATAAACATTGTAAATATATATGCACCCAAAGTAGGAGCACCGAAATACATCAAGAAAATCATAGAGGACTTCAAGAAGGATATTGACAGAAACACAATTATAGTAGGGGATTTCAACACCCCACTGTCAAAAATGGAAAGCTATTTCAAACAGAAATCAACAAATATATTGTGACAATGGACAATACTCTAGATGAAATGGACTTAACTGATTATATCTATCTATCTATCTATCTATCTATCTATCGATCTAGATATCTATATCTATCTATCTATCTATCTATCTATATATATCTATGTATATATCTCTCTATAGATATATATATAGAGAGAGACAGAGCCCTTCATCCCAAATAAATAAATACACATTCTTTTCAAATGCACATGGAACATTTTCAAAGATAGACCACATGATAGGACACAAAACAAACCTCAACAAATTCAAGAAAATTGAAAACATACCAAGCATTTTCTCTGACCACAAAGGACTGAAACTAGAAACCAACCCTAAGTGGAAAAACCCAAAACCCTCAAAATCATGGAGACTGAATAGCATGCTATTAAACAGTGAATGGGTGAAGAATGAAATGAGGGAGGAAATCAAAATTTCTGGAAACAAATGAAAATGAACTCACAACAATCCAAAAGTTATGGGACACAGCGAAGGCAGTCCTGAGCGGGAAGTTCATAGAAATACAGGCCTACCTAAAAAAGTTAGAAATATTTTAAACAAACAACCTAACTCTGTGCCTACAAGAACTTGAAGAACAACAACAAAGACTGCCCAGAAAAGTAGAAGGAAGAAAATAACCAAGATCAGAGTAGAATTAAATGACATAGAGACTAAAAGCACAATTCTAAGGGTCAAGGAATCCAGGAGCTGGTTCTTTGAAAAGATAAACAAAATCGATAAGCCTTTAAGCAGGCCCATCAAGAAAAAAAGAGAGAGGACCTAAATAAACATAATCAGAAATGAACAAAGAGAGAGTAAAACTGACACTAAAGAAATACAAAGGTTTGTAAGAAATTACTATGAAGAACTGTATGCCAAGAAATTTGAAAACATAGGTGAAATGCACAAGTTTTTAGAAAAATATAATCTTCCAAAACTCAGTGAAGCAGAAGCAGAAAGCCTGAACAGACCAATAATAGAAGATGAAATTGAAGCAGTAATCAAAAAACTCTCAACACACAAAACCCTGGACCAGATGGTTTCACAGGAGAATTCTACAAAGCATTTAAGGAAGAGCTAACCCCTATCCTTCACAGACTATTCCAAAAAATCCAAAATGTTGGAAGACTCCCAAACTCTTTTCCTGAAGCCAACATCATCCTAATCCTAAAACCACATAAAGATGCAACAAAGGAAGGAAACTTTAGGCCAATATCGTTGATGAACATAGATGCAAAAATCCTCAACAAAATATTGGCAAACTGCATCCAACAATACATTACAAAGATCATACTCCATGACCAAGTGGGATGAATCGCAGAAATGCAAGATGGTTCAATATTCCTAAATTGGTAAATGAAATACATCACATAAACAAAAGCAAAGATAAAAAACACATGATCGTATCCATAGATGTGGAAAATGCTTTTGATAAAGCACAGAACCCATTTATGATAAAAACACTCAGCAAAGTGGGAATAGAGGGAGCATTCCTCAACATAATAAAGGCCATATATGAGAGACCTACAGCCCACATCATACTCAACGAGCAAAAACTAAAATCATTTCTACTAAGATCAGGAACAAGGCAAGGTTTTCCACTTTCATCACTTCTATTCAATATAGTATTGGAAGTCTTAGCCACAATGATTAGAGAAGAAAATAAAATGCATCCAAATTGGAAAGGAGGAAACAAAACCATCATTGTTTATAGATGACATGGTAGTGTACTTAGAAAATTCTATAGACTTGGCCAAAAAGCTGCTTGTCTTAATAAATGAATTTGGCCAAACAGCAGGATACAAAGTCAATATCCAGAAATCAAAGGTATTTTTGTATACCAACAATGAAACAGCAGAAGCAGAAATCAAGAAAAAAAATCTCATTCGCTATAGCAAAAAGAAAAATAAAATACATAGGAGTAAACCTAACCAAGGAGGTAAAAGACCTGTATGCAGAAAACTACACAACACTGAAGAAAAAAATCAAGGAAGACACAAATAAATGGAAACATATACCGTGTTCATGGATCTGAAGAATTAACATCATCAAAATGTCCATACTACCCAAAGCAATTTACAGATTCAATGTAATACCTATTAAAGTACCAATGGCATATTTCACACACATAGAACAAACACTTCAAAAATTTATATGGAATCATAAACAACCCTGAATATCTGCTGTAATTTTGAGAAAGAAGAGCAATGTAGGAGGAATCATAATACCTGATAAAAAACTGTATTACATGGCCACTGTAATCAGAACAGCCTGGTACTGTCATAAAAACAGGCACATAGACAAGTGGAACAGAACAGAGAGCCCAGAAATAAACTCAAGTCTCTACAGTCAATTAATATTTGACTAAGGGGCAACAACATAAAATGGAGTAAAAATAGCCTCCTAAACAAGTGTTGTTGGGAGAACTGGACAGCTACATGCAAAAAAAAAAAAAAAAAAAAAAAAAAAAAAAAAAAAAAAAGAAGAAGAAGAAGAAAGAAAGAAAGAAAGAAAGAAAGAAAGAAAGAAAGAAAGAAAATCGAGCACCAACTTACACCATACACAAAAATAAATTCAAGGTGGAGAAAAGGTTTAAATATAATCTGTGACAACATTAAAGTCCTAGAGGAGAACATAAGCAGGAAAATCTCAGGCATTTCATGTAGCAATCTTTTTACCGATATGTCCCCTAAAGCAAGGCACATAAATCAAAGAATAAACAAATGGATCTCATCAAAAGAAAAAGCTTCTGCACAGCTAAAGGAAACAGTATTAAAATAAAAAGAGAACCAACTGAATGGGAAAACATATTTGCCAATAATACCTCAGACAAGGGTTTAATCTCCAAAATATATAAAGAACTTACACGACTTCACTCTAAGAAGACAAGCAACCCAGTTAAAAAATGGGCAAAGGACTTGAACAGTCACTTCTCCAAGGAGGGCATACAGGGGATCCAGAGACACATGAAAAGATGCTCAATATTGCTAGCTATCAGAGAGATGCAAATTAAAACCACAATGAGATACTACTTCACACCAGTCAGAATGGCCATCATATACAAAACAACAATGAGTGCTGGAAAGGTTGTGGAGAAAAGGGATACCTAGTGCACTGTTGGTGGGAATGCAGACTGGTACAACCACTATGGAAAACAGTATGGAATTTTCTCTGAAAACTAAAAAAAGGATCTGCCTTTTGACCCAGCAATTCTACTGCTAGGATTATATCCTAGGTACCCTGAAACATGAATCCAAAGGAACCTATGCACCCCAATGTTCATAGGAGCACAATTTACAAAAGCCAAGTGCTAGAAGCAACCTAGGCGCCCACCAGTTAATGGATGGATCAAAAAAAAAACAAAAAACAAAAAACAAAAACCAACAACAACAACAAAAAAAAAAAAAACTATGGCACTTTTACAGAATGGAGTTCTGCACAGCAGAAAGAAAGAAGGAGCTCCTACCATTTGGGACAGCCTGGATGGAACTGGAAAGCATTATGCTAAGTGAAATAAGCCAGGTGGTGAAAGACAAATACCATATGATCTCACCTTTAGCAGGAACCTGAACAGCAAAACAAACAATCAAGCCAAATATAACCAAAGACACTGAAATTGAGAACAGACTGACAGTCACCAGAGGGGAGAGGGGAGGGAACTTCAGGGGGACAGGGGAAGGCTTTAGAGCAACAAGTATAAAAGACACATGGACAAAAACATGGAAATGGGAGGGAGGTGGGGAGTGCTGGGATGGTGCACTGGGATGGGAGTAAAAGACAGAAAACTGTACAAGAACAATTAAAATAAAATTTAAAAAAGAAAAAAAACACACATAAAGAAGTGATAAAGACGGTTATACAGTAAATAATAAACCCATGTCAATTTCCCAAACAAGTGAAAGAGAGTAAAAATAAGAATAGATTTAGGAAGTACTTGGTTTTTTTTTTTTACCATGTCAAGGATAAAAAATTACATTGGTTAAACTAAGCAGTTTAGTCAAATACACCTCTGATTATATCTCACATTACTGAATATAACTATTAAAATTTTACTGTGAGAAACAGTTTTTTATTTCTGGACCAAATAAATATTTGCCTTATTATTGTTCTTATAATTTTTGGTATAAAAAGCACCATTCTTCAGTTCAATACTTAAGTGATCATAACACGATTGAGAAAGCAAAATCATTTTAGTTGTAGATTATTAACATTATTGTTAACATATGATGATTTTTAATTAAAAATGATTATACAATAAAATTACCACCAATAGAAGCCTTGGCCTGTGGATCACCCCAACATGAAAGATTTGACATAAGACAAGAAGTTACACAATTTATCTGTTACTGCCCTCAGTCTCTGACCAGGTACGACACCTGGAGATTGACTTCCATTTCTTACAGTTCATTTGCTTCAAGCAGGAATCTTTATTTTTCCAGGTTAGCTTCCATGAGCATGTTTATTATAGACTGAGAGGTGGACTTATTCCTTGGATTATTTTTGCAGTCATGTATACTGATTTCCTTGCACTAACAATATGGAACTTCAGGTACTTTTCCCCCCAGAGATTTAATGGCTAAGGGCAAAACATATTGTCCCAATCAATTCATCTGTCTTCCTATTACTCTTTTAATGTTTATGTGAATCTGGAATAAATTTCCATAATATTGATTACTGGAAAATGAAAAAAAAAATCAGTGTTCCAGTTGTGTGGTAAGGACATACAAGTAGCATACAAAGTGAATAACGTTTTCTGTTTAAATTTCTTTTTTTATTTTTGGGCTTACCATAGCCCAAACAAAATCGTTTTATTTTTAGTTTATGTTTTATAATGTTTTGGGTATCATTATATATAAATTATTCATCAGAAATTCCTATATATCAACCTTCCAATAAAACTCTTTTTTTAATTTTTATTTTAATTGTTGATCTTCTACAGTTTTCTGTCTTTTATTCTCACCCGAACCCGCCACCCCATCCCTCCCCACCTCCCTCCCATTTCCACCCCCCTCATAGTTTTTGTCCATGTGTCCTTTATATTTGTTCCTGTAAATCCTTCCTCTTTTCCCCTGAAATTCCCTCACCTCTCCCCTCTGGTGACTTTCAGCCTGTTCCCAATTTCCATGTCTTTGGTTATATTATGCTTGTTTGTTTGTTTTGTTGATTAGCTTCCTGTTAAAGGTGAGATCATATGGTATTTGTTTCACTGCCTGGCTTACTTCGATTAGCATGATGCTCTCAAGTTCCATCCATGCTGTTGCATAGGGTATGAGCTCCTTCTTTCTTTCTGCTGCATAGAATTCCATTGTATAAATATACCACAGTTTTTTGATCCATTCATTTACTGATGGGCATCGAGGTTGCTTCCAACACTTGGCTATTGTAAATTGTGCTGCTATAAACATAGGGATGCATAGTTTCTTTTGGATTGGTGTTTCAGGGTTCTTAGGATATAGTCCTAGCAATGGAATTGCTGGGTCAAAAGGTACATCCATTTTTAGTTTCTTTAGAAAATTCCATACTGTTTTCCATAGTGGTTGTACCAGTCTGCACTCCCACCAGCAGTGCACTAGTGTCCCCTTTTCTCCATAACACTTGCTGTTTGTTGCTTTGTTTATGAGGGCCATTCTGACTGGTGTCAAGTGGTATCTCATTGTGGTTTTAATTTGCATCTCTCTGATAGCTAGCGATATCGAGCATCTTTTCATGTGTCTCTGGATCCTCTGTATGTCCTCCTTGGAGAGGTGTCTGCCCAAGTCCTTTGCCCATTTTTTAATTGGGTTGCTTGTCTTCTTAGAGTGGAGTCGTGTAAGTTCTTTGTATATTTTGGAGATTAAACCCTTATCTGAGATATCATATAATATATTATAAATGCTATGGCTGTTGAAAAAAAATTTAGGAACAGAATTTTTTAAATTATTTTATTTTTGTTCAATTACAGATGTCGGCATTTACTTTCCCCCAGTCCCCCGACCTCACCCCACCCATCACCACCTCCCTCCCTTGCTTCTCCCACACATTGGTTTTGTTCACATGTCCTTTATAGTTGATCCCGAAAACCCTTCATCCTTTCCTCCAATTATCCCCTCCCACCTCCACTCTGGTTACTGTCAGATTGTTCTTAATTTCACCACCTCTGGTTATATTTTGCTTGCTTGCTTGTTTTGTTGATTAGATTTCAGTTAAAGGTGAGATTGTATGGTATTTGTCCTTCACTGCCTGGATTATTTCACTTAGCAGAATGCTCTCCAGTTCCATCCATGCTGTTGCAAAGGATAGGATATTCTTCTTGTTTTCTGCTGTGTAGCATTCCATTGTATAAATGTATCATTGTTTTTTCATCCATTCATTTACTGATGGGCACCTAGGTTGCTTCCAGCACTTGGCTATTGTAAATTATGCCGCTATGTACACTGGGGTGCATAGGTTCTTTTAGATTGGTGTTTCAGGGTTCTTAGGACATAATCCTAGCAGTGGAATTGCTGGGTCAAAAGGCAGATCCATTTTTAGTTTTCTGAGGAAATACCGTACTATTTTGCACAGTGGCTGCACCAGTCTCCATTCCCACCAACAGTGCCCTAGGGTTCCCTTTTCTTCATGTCCTCTCCAACATTTGCTTGTTGATTTGCTTATGATGGCTAATGATGCTGAGCATCTTTTCATATGTCTCCGGATGCTCTGTATGTTCTCCATGGAGAAGTGTCTGTTGAAGTCTTTTGCCCATTTTTTAATTGGGTTTTTTGTTTTCCTTGAGTAGGGTTGTGTAAGTTCTTTATATGTTTTGGAGATCAAATCGTTGTCTGAGATATCATTGGAAAATATGTTTCCCATATAGTTGGTTCTCTTTTCATTTTAATGCTCTTTTCTTTAGCCATGCAGAAGCTTTTTAATTTGATAAGGTCCCATTTGTTTATTATTTGCTTTATGACCCTTGCTCTAGTGGGCATATTGGTGAAAATATTGCTGAATGAAATGTCTGAGATTTTCCTTCCAATGTTTTCCCCTAGGACTGTTATGGTGTCACAACTTATATTACATCTTTTATCCACCTTGAATTTATTTTTGTGTATAGTGTAAGTTAGTGATCGAGTTTCATTTTTTTTGCATGTAGCTGTCCAGGTCTCCCAACACCATTGGTTGAAGCAGCTATTTTTACTACATTTTATGCTTCTTCCCCCTTAGTCAAATATTAATTGACCATAGAGACTTGGGTTTATTTGTGGGCTCTCTATTCTGAAGAACAGAATTTTTTTATAAGTACAATGTGAGGTATGGAAGCCATCAGATCAAGTTCGAAGAAATTACTCATCATCAATAAGTAGCAGAAACAATTTCAGCAACAGTTATATATGTATGTACATATACATTACACATTTATTATTGTATTAGGCTCCAACTATAGAAAATACATCCATAAATCATGTAGTTTTTGGTTTTCAAAATAACTTCAAGTGTTTAATGGAACTTTATACAGAACTCAGAAAATATATTTGGACACTTTTGAGAAAGTGTATGGTATCACAATTTCTTTCACTTTTCTTGAGACAACCAAAAACAATAGAAGTTTCACTTAGAGTCTTAAAACATATTCAGTTAGCAATAATCTGGAACTGGTTTTTAGGAAGCAAGAACATTCTATTGTCTGATCAAAAGTGTTCTCTTTCAGCCCTGGATGGAGTGGCTCATTGGACTGAGCACTGGCCTGCAAACCAAAGGGTCACTGGTTTGATTCGCAGTCAGGGCACATGCCCGGTTGCAGTCCATGTCCCCGGTGAAGGGGGTCCATTAGAGATAACCACACATTATTGTTTCTCTCCCTCTCTTTCTCCCTCCCTTCCTTTCTCTATAAAAATAAATAATATCTTTAAAAAATATTCCCTTTAATATACTTACTTTTATTTCTATTCGAATTCTTCTAAAGATAATTTTGCTCTCTCTTTAACTTAAAAATATATGGTATTTATCTTTCTTTATTTTTTATTTATTAAAGTATATTTTATAAATTGCAGTAGTTCTAATTCTTTCTCCCATTTTCCCCCCTCTGCCTTCATTCCCACCATCCCCTCCGCCTTAGTTCATGTCCATGGCTTATACATACAAGTTCTTTGGCTTCCCCATTTACTACACTATTCTAAACTTCATCTTGTCTATTTTATGCCTACTATTTCTGATTCTTATTCCATGTACCTTATCCCTCATACCCCCACCCCCTCCCCATTGATAACCCTCTTCCTGATCTCCATTTCTGTGATTCTTTTCCTCTTCTAGGTGTTTGCTTAGTTTTTTTTTTTTTTTTTTTTTTTTTTTTTTAGGTTCATTGTTGATAGCTATGAGTTTGTTGTCATTTTACTGTTCACAGTTTTTGATCTTCTTTTTCTTAGATAAGTCCCTTGAACATTTCACATAATATGGGCTTGGTCGTGATGAACTCCTTTAACTTGACCTTATCTGGGAAGTGCTTTATCTGCCCTTCCATGCTAAATGATAGTTTTGCAGGCTAGAATAATCTTGGATGTAGGTCCTTGTTTTTCAGGACTTTGAATACTTCTTTCCAGCCCTTTCTTGCCTGCAGACTTTCTTTTGAGAAATCAGCTGATAATCTTATGGGAACTCCTTTGTAGATAACTGTCTCTTTTCCTCTTGCTGCTTTTAAGATTCTCTCTTTATCTTCAATCTTGGGTAATGTAATTATGATGTGTCTTGGTATGTTTCTTCTTGTATAAAACTTTCTTGGGACTCTCTGAGCTTCCTGGACTTGTATGTCTATTTTCTTCAGCAGATTGGGGGAGTTTTCCTTCATTATTTATTCAAATAATTTTTCAATTTCTTGCTCTTCTTCTTCTTCTGGTACTCCTCTTACTCAGATGTTGGAACATTTAAACTTGTCTCAAAAGTTCCTAAGCCTCTCCTCATTTTTTTGAATTATTGTTTCTTCATTTTTTTCTGGTTGGATTTTTGTTTTTTTCTTTTGTTCCACGTTGTTGATTTGAGTCCCCATTTCCTTCCCTTTGCTGCTGGTTCCCTGTATATTTTCCTTTATTTCAGTTTGCAAAGACTTCACTTCTTTCTTGACTTTGTGACCATACATAGTCATTTCTTTTAGGATCCTGATTACCAGTGCTTTGAACTCTGTACCTGATAAGTTGTCTATCTCCTCATTATTTAGCTTTTCCTGGAGTTTTAATCTGTTCTTTAATTTGAGCCATATTTCTTTGTGTCAGTGCACCTGTTATTGTTTAAGAGGAAGAGCCTTAGACATTTGCCAGTGCAGGGCAATCCACTTGCTGCATTGTGGTGCTCTATGTGGGGGAGGGGTCAGAGAGAGAACAATGCAGCCTGATCCCTTGCTCAGCTCCCCCCAACTTTCCATCACTTCCCTTGCTTCCACAAGCAGATTGTGCCCTTTCAGGTACTGATTTCCATGTGGGTGGGCTTGTGTATGTTCTAGGATTCCTTGGGTCTCTCCAACAGACACTCCTGTGCTGCTGGGAGTTTCTCCTGCCATCACAGCCCCCAAAGGATTTTTACAGCCAGAGGTTTTGAGACTTTAGTTTCCTGCAGGGGAACCCTGGTTTGTCTCACTCCCCAGTTGTTCCTCACAGCTTCTCCATATTCAAATGTTGGAAATCCCATCAGCCAGGCACCACCTCACCTGCCCAATCTGCTGCCTTGCTAAGTGTCCTTTCTACCTCTCCTAGTTGTCTGGATGAATGTTTCTTCTTTAACTACTTGGTTGTTGGACTTCCATGAAGTTTGATTTTTCTGGCAGCTCTGTTTTTTGTTTTTTCCAATTGGTCGTTATTCTTCTTTTGGTTGTGTGAAGAAATGAATCATTTCTACCTACACTTCCATCTTGGCTATCTCTAAATCTGCCTGGTATGTATTCTTAAACCCACCTTTCCCTTTTATAAGCTAGAATACACAACATATTGTCTAAGGATAGTACTGTTTGTATTTCAAGATCACTTAAAATGGACTTTACTTATTTTTAATATTTTTGTTATTTTATCTCTTTTCCCATTATGTATACCAAAAGTTTATTTCAGTATTTGGAATCTGTTAGAAAATAAACTCATAAATCTAAAGCTCCCTTAGCTAGTGCTTTACTGTCCCTCCTCACTATCATCATGTGTAGATGAGAAATGATTTATACTCATCTCTTAAGAATTTCAGCATCCAATTCACTGTAGATCTCTCTATTATAGTTATTTTTTTTTCTAATCGCCTGGACTTCTGAGTTTTTCTCTTCAAAAGATTTTGCCTCCCCCACAGTAATCATCTTAGTCCACACCAATAACCTTGGAATCCCTAAAAAGTCTCCATTCTAAACCTCCTTGTGTCATTCCATCATCTCCTTACTTTTGAGCTCTCTCTATTAACCTAATTGCTACCATTTTCTAACCTCTACCAGATATGTGAGGAGCCCTAACTGCTCACTCTTTCTAACTGCTTCTCCAACTTATCTTTATGTCTGTTTTTATTCATGGTATAGTCCACTGGCCATGAATGCAATCATTCCCTAGTACACCTTTAGCATCTCCTTGTTCCTTAGTTCCTGTTTCTTTCAGATGACAAAAATACCAACAAATCTTGCTCAAGTCAACTCTGTATCCACTGTACCCTTGTAGTTAGGTAGCTTAGTAACTCTAGAGGAACACCCTGCAACTACCCTTCAGTGTTTCCTAGGAATTCTATAAGTTCTGTGGTCCATAATCTCTCTCTGTTCTCAAAAACTCTTTTATACTCCTTTCTTCTGTTCATTACATAACTTACTGTTGTCTCTATTACTTTAAATAAGTCCCCATTCTCATATACAATCAGGCTCTCATTAGGTGTGTTAGCTTCCATGCCTTAAAGATATGACTTGAGCCTTGGCTAATGTGACTTACTTGGTTGGAGTGTCATCCAGTGGACTGAAAGGTCATGGTTTTGATTTCCTGTCATGGTTAATGCCTAGGTTGTAGGTTCCTCCAGGTCGTGTAGTAGAGGCAATAGATGGATGTTTTCCCCTCACATTGATGTTTCCCTTTCTCTCTCCCTCTTTTTTCCTAACTCTAAAATCAATAAGCATGTCCTTGGATGAGGATAAAAAAGATATGGCTCAAATAATTGTTCCAACTATGTTCTCTAATACACTCCTTCTAATGTATCATTTTCATTAGCATAGAAACATGCTATAATATATCTCATACTGAAAAAATTCCATGTTACACGTTCCACCTAGAACTACCTACATGTTTCTCAGCACAAAAAAAAATTTCTCAGAACAGGTCCATGTCCTTGTGATGTTTGCATCCTTCCTTCAGTCATTCTTAAAAACATTGCAATTAGCTTTTCTTACTTAGTAGTACTTACTTACTGTGTAGTATGGCTAACAAATATATTATTTCCTTTAGGAATCCTCAACAGCTACACAAATTATATTTTCAAAAATATTTGTTAAATTATTGATACAAAATGTTAAAAAATTTACCATATATTCATGTCTTAGAAGAATCTTGTAAGTTATTTCTTTTATCACAACTTAGAATTAAGTCCTAAGTAAAATTTGACATGATTTTATAATAAAACTAGTTTGACCCAGCTCTTTATGTAATCCAATGTATTTATATCTATAGTATGTTTTATTCACTGGTTATTATGAAAAGAAAAATTATTATTTCTTTTTTTACTTATAAATCTATTTTAGAAATAGCAAAGTGAATTCTAGTAATACTTGTTATGATTCAGTGAATACATAAATGTAAAAAAAAATACCAAAAAATGTTTAATTAGGAAAATGCAATCAGTCTTCATGTACCAAAAATGATTAGCACAGCAGGCTGCTATTCAGTTGTTGATTAAAAGTATATATTTATGTATTTGTAATAATTATATTTTCTACTGTATTTCACTGTGAAATGAAACTAGAGGAGGTATATTTTTAAAGTATTTTTATTGATTATGCTATTGCAGTTTTCACAATTTCTCACCCTTTATCGCCCCTCCATCCTGCCACCTCAACCCTCCAGCATTCCTCTATCCTTAGTTCATATCCATGGGTCATACATATAAGTTCTTTGAGTCCTGTGTTTCCTATACCATTTTTATCTCTCCCTGTCTATGTTATGCCTATCATTTATACTTCTTCCTCCCTGTACCTTTTCCTCTCTATTCCTCCCTTCCCCTTCCCCACTAAAATCCCTCCATGTGATGTCCATTTCTCTGATACTGTTCATGTTCTAGATGTTTGCTTATTTTTGTTTTCATTGTTTTTCTTTACTTTCAGGTTCATTTATTGATAGTTGTGAGTCTGTTGTCATTTTACTGTTTATATTCTAATCTTCTTTTTCTTAGATAGGCCCCTTTAACATTTCGTATAATAAGGGCTTGGTCATGATGAACTCCCTTAACTTGACCTTATCTGGAAAACACTTTATCTGCCCTTCCATTCTAAATGAAAGCTTTGCTGGATAGAGTAATCTTAGATGTAGATCTTTGCCTTTCAGGACTTCGAATACTTCTTTCCAGTCCCTTCTTGCCTGCAATATTTCTTTTGAGAAATCAGCTGATAGTCTTATGGGAACTCCTTTGTAGGTAACTCTCTCCTTTCCTCTTGCTTCTTTTTAGGATTCTCTCTTTATCTTTAATCTTGGGTAACTTAATGGCATGCCTTGGTGTGTTCCTCTTTGGGTCCAAATTCTTTGGGACTCTCTGGGATTCCTGGACTTCCCAGAAGTCTATTTCCTTTTCCAGATTAAGGAAGTTTTGCTTCATTTTTTGTTCAAATAAAATTTTAATTTCTTGCTTGTGTCCTTCTCCTTCTGGCACCCCTGTAATTTGAATATTGGAACATTTCATATTGTCTCAGAGGTTTGTAAGTCTCTCTTCACCTTTTTGAATGCTTGTTTCTGCATTCTATTCCTGTTAGATGTTATTTTTTTCCAAATCATTGCTTTGAGTCCTGATTTCCTTCCTGTCACTATTGGTTCCCTAAATATTTTGCTTTATTTCATTTTGGGTATCTTTCATTTGTTCTTTCATTTTTCTACCAAGCTCAATCAGATCTGTGAACATTTTGATTACCAGGGCTTTAAATCCTCCATGAGATAGGTTGGCTATTCCCTCATCACTTAGTTCTCTTTCTGAAGTTTTGCTCCATTCTCTCATCTGGGCTATATTTCTTTGTCTTGGCACACCTGATAAGTTGTAAGGTGGCGGGGCCTTAGGTATGAACCCTGGCAGGGCAACCCTCTTTGCTGCACTGATGGGGAGGGTCCAGAGAGGGAACAATGCAGCTTGTCTGCTCATCTTTAGCACACTTTCCAATGGACTCTCTTATGAGGCTGGGTGTTTCTCCCACTGTGGCAACAGCCATAGTCCACAGTCAACTCTGAGTCTCAGTTTCACTTTAAGTCAGCCCTGCCCTCACTGCGCTGCTGCAGCCTGCCCCACCTGCTTGGTCTGGTGCCTTGCCACAGTTTTTCTGAGCTGGCCCGAGCAGTCTGACACCTTACCCTTCTGGTTGTTCTGGTTGCCTTTTTCTTTAATTCCTTGGTTGTTGGAGTTCCATGCAGTTTGATTTTCTGGTGTTTGTGATTGTTTATTAATTTTACATTGGTTGTCATCCTCCTTTTGGTTGTGCGAGGAAGCAAAGGGTTTCTACCATCTTGGCCAGAACTCCTTCATCTATTTTTTGTTTTTAAAACTCTTGTAGTAGCCCTGGCTGGTGTAGCTCAGTGGATTGAGCACGGGCCTGCGAACCAAAGGATCGAGGTTCGATTCCCAGTCAGGGCACATGCCTGGGTTGCCAGGCCAGTTCCCGGCAGGGGACATACAAGAGGCAACCGCACATTGATGTTTCTCTCCCTCTCTCCTTCCCTTCCCCTCTAAAGATAAATAGATAAATAAATAATAAAATAAATAAATAAATAAATAAAATATTTAAAAAAAAAAACTCTTGTAGTAAAGTCTAAAACTTAGCATTCAAATATTTCTAGTTAGTGAATATCAATGAGATATTGGCAATACAGAATAAATTTATTGGTTTATTGAGTAAGTTTTTAGTGAAGTAAATGTCACATGTAAACATTTCTGGATAAATATGACATTTTACAGTAACTGCTCTCAATCTGGCACAAAAATTTATAGAAAGTTCATAAGTTTACTAAACATTAAATATAATGAATAAATCCTGTAGAAATCACAACATTATTTACAATAGCCAAGATTTAGAAGAAGCCCAAATGTCCACTAATAGATAAGTGGATAAAACAGCTATGGTACCTTTACAAAATTGACTACTACTCAGCTGTAGAAAAAGGAAAAAAAATTACCCTTTCAACAACATGGATGGGCCTGCAGAACATTATGTTAAGTGAAATAAACTGGGCAGACAAAGACAAATTCCATATGCTCTCACTCATATGTGGAAACTGAACTAACAAGCAAAATAAAGACAGACTCATAGACAGAGAGTAGGCTGATTGGTCTGGATGGGGAGGGATCCAGCAAAAAAGAAAGAGAACTCATGGACATGTACAACAGTGTGGTGATTGCAGGGAGCATGGGTGGGTGGGAGTGGAAGGGGGTGGAAGGAATATAAATGGTAATAAAAATACAATAAAATAAGCTATTAAAAATAAAATAGTTAAAAATAAAGAATAAAGAGGTCATTGACAAAGAAGGGCCATTGACTCTAAAATTATTTTTACAATATTAAAATGCAAAATTACACCTAGATGTGTTTTCACCATAAAAAAGAACATTTTCTGGTGGCAAATGGTACATTTTTTATTCTCTGACCTCTATGTGAAAAAAACTATTCTTAAAAATTAAAGATACTCTGGCTGGTGTAGCTCGGTGGATTGAACGCAGGCCTGTGAGCCACAGGATCGCGGTTCAATTCCCAGTCAGGGCACATGCCTGGGTTGCAGAACAGTTCCCAGCAGGGGACCCACGAGAGGCAACCACACATTGATATTTCTCTCCCTCTCTTCTTCCCTTCCCCTCTAAAAAAATAATAATAATAAAAATTAAAGATACTGATATAGATGTGAGCCATAATTCAGATGTTGCCAGAATTTTTCCCCAATATCTTTCTTCATTCATTTAGAAATTAGAAAACAAACATAAAGAGGTGGCTGCTGCAAAGGTTTTGGGGGAAAAAGAATGGATGTTTCTTTTATATCTGTTAAGAAATGTAATAGTGATAAATAAAATTTTGATTCAGGGTTTAACAGTGGAAAAATAAATCACAGTAGAAATGTTTGCTAGGTGTCAGAAAAGTGGCAGGAGGAGTGACTGAAAAAGGTAAATGTAGCTGAAAATTTGAATTGAGTTGATTTCTGATCACAACAACCTGCAACTATAGATTAGAGAATTTTTTTTCATGTCACATCATTCCACGCATGATGCATACAGTTACAGCAATGTGCACACACAAATAGGGCTTTGTGGGAAGATTATTAAAAGGAAGATAATAACAAATAAGACAGCTGTTATTCTATAAAATATCCAGCAGGGCAAGGAAAGAAAAGTAGAAACTTAAGGATGCTGACTCTAAAAATTATATTGAAAATAATCCATACTTAAAGATACAAAGGAAAATGTCATGAACCTCCTGTTGTCTTTCAGGAATGCAGGAAGACATACTCCTTGAAAAAGGAGCAGAATGCTGTAAGAAGACAGTAACCTAGAATGAAAATGCCTGGAATAAGTAGCAAGATGGGTAAAATAAACAAGATTAAAAAAAAATACCAAAATAGCTAGATTAAAGAACTCAGGGCATAATCAAGTATAAAACAGGAATGCTGGATATCAAACAAATGATTAACAAAAAAAATGGGTAAATAAACTAAAAAGCAGTGAAAAGATACAGGAATAAAATTATTGAGAAAGAAGTTTTTATATAGAGAGGGATAAAATCAAGGTAATTTTTGAATACTAGAGTTTCCTTTAAATAGGGACTAGAAGTCATTACACCAAATAATTATCAGAAAAGATGAATAAAAGGAAACAAGGAATGATCAGTGCATAAGAAACAAATTGGGCATACTTGAAGTTTCAGAGTAGGGAAATTCCTGAGGACAAGGAAAGTCTCAAATCCTCTAAAAAGCTTCATCACCTGGCATAATCTGGTCTTATAAACATGTAGTTAGAAGGGCACTGATTTAAACAGTCTGCTAATGCAAAACATGTCGAAAATTCCAGACATACCTTCCAAACAGTGAAAGGCTAATTTGTGAATCCATAGGAAAGGAAGTTCTGAAATTTTTTATATCGAAGCCACATAGCTCCAGAGAAATAATATAGTCAATGATGGGTAAGACTCCTCATGGGAGGGGCAACCTAAGCCAGACACGACCACTTGGAAGGCCCTCATGGAAGGACTCGGGGGGCTGCAGCAAAGAGGGGGCAATGGACCCTCGCTCCCTGGCTATTCTGACATAGCCTGAGTCCCCATTTCTATCTGGGAAATGTCTTCTGCTTCCTGAGCCTAATCAGCTTAAAGCCTGAAACTATGGCAAGAGGTGCAGCCCTGTGCCAGCCAGAACAGTCCCCGCCCACTCCCCCCCCCACCCGGCAGCGATCAGGCATAAGAAAGAATTTGTAAAGTCCTGTGAAACCAGCTTTGTTTGCTAAGAGTGCTCTCATTTAAATGATAAGGGTCCGAGGAGGAAATGAGTATGTCTCCCAAAGTTTTGCGACCCCCTTTCCTGACAGACACTGACTCAGATTAAGCCCTCAGATTTCTTTGAAATGTTAAACCTGTATTCCTGTGTATTCGAACCCAATAAAATCCTAGTGAGGAAGGTGCTCTGGGTCATTGTCCTCTGAGAGTTTGACCACCTTTCCTTCCTTCCCAAGCAGATCATGTCTTGGTAGTTTTATTTTCATCTGTGACGGAGGGATGGGGCTCTGTGGGTGGAGCTCCCAACATCTGGCACGCAGGACAGGGGTCCCCCACAATGTTTCACCAATAAACTATGTACAAGACATAATACATGAGTGGTCATGTTGTCATGATGAAGCTGTCATCACCAGTTCTTCCTAGCTAAGGATTTCTGTATCATCCAAATAGTTTCTGCAGAGGAATGTTTAAGCTTAATGAAAATTATGATACAGATTTGTTGTTCTACTCAATCATTTTGAATGCAATGACCACACAGTACACTTGCTCATTCAGTGTCATCTACTGCCCCCACTGACTACTACAGTGAAGTCATCATTGTTCACACATGTGCATTCTAATACACTCTTGTTGGCTGCCAGGTTACATCAATGTCACCTAAACCATTCTTGTCTTTTTCCAAACAGATCTCATATATCCATATTCTCAAATATATGGCCCAACATACTTTTTAAATACAAAGCCAAGGTAACAACTTTATAGGTGAGTGTAACCCAGCAGACACAAAGTTAACCAAGAGATCCATAAAATATCTCCAATAACAAGTCATATTGCCACCATGAACTCTAAGCTATGATACATGGAGAGGGTCACAGTATCATTTCTGTAATATTGTTGCATAAAATGCATAGCCCCATTTCAATCATGGAAAACATCAGACGAATTAAAATTGAGGGCATGAATCTATGCATGTGTAGGGGCAGGACATATATGGGAATTCTCTACGTGCCTCTCAGTTTTGCTGTGAACATAATTGCTCTAAAACAATATTAAAGGCAGAGTTTGTGTCTTAATATATGAAAATGATTAGTTAGACAATTTAAAAACCTTTAAGTATTTATATATAATGCCAAAGCCTCTTATAAAATATATTTAAAACAGCATACTTTTTTATTTATTTCTTTTGACCTACTGGATTCTTTAAATAATCGAGATGAATGAATTTCTATTTTCTTTACATTTAGTCTTTTTGACATTTCATGTTAGAACCTACAGATTAATGTTCACCAAGAAATAAAATAGCAAACTACATTAAAACTCTTTTTAGAATTTCTAAAATGAGTTTATGTATTATTCTGTTTAATTTTTTTGAATTTCAATTTACATTAGAAATTCAAGAACTCATTGCATTAAAGATCATTTAATGCATTTTAATCACTTCAGAATTAATCACAATCAATTGCTTAGCAATGACTTAAGCTCACTACTTATTGGAAGATTTAAACAGCCTTGAGAAAACAAATCAGATCTTTCCTAAAATTTTAGATAATTCATCAGAAGGATCAGGCTACCAGGAAAAGAGAATGTATGTTCTATAATTTTTCTTAGTAAAATAATGACTCCAAAATTCATCTTATTACTGTGCTATATGCAACAGGTATGAGGTGAATTTTAATATCTAAACATTTTCATTCATTATTAAACTTAATATCTAATGATAAGACTTGACACTGATATTTTATGTTCTCTAATGATGTATAAATTACTTATATTTTGATTGTTTACATGGGTGCTATTTTCATATTTTGCTGGGCTATTATTTCTGCTACATTTTCTTTTTCTGCTTATATGAAACTGAGGTTTAAGAAAACTGATCTCAGGTTTCATTTGTCTATTTTCTTTTGTCAAAGTTTTTTTTTAACTCTTTTTTGGACAATTTCCTAAACTGAACCTCCTTTCCTAGAAAGGAAGATGGAAGCTTGCTTCCTGAGGCTTGGAAACCACTACTTGAGAAGATTAAAAAATTATCTGTCTCAAAATATTTATCCTGGAGAAGGATTCAGTATAATTCTAGCTTCTTTCCTACACTTTAGATGGATTTGACTCAGGAACATCATCTTCCTGTGGACAAAGTGGAGTACAAACAAAAAGTTGTTTAATTAATTCCTTTACTACTTCAACATCTGCTCAATGTTATTAACTCAAAAATGTCTACAGTAATCACTTTCTTTCAAATCTTCTTTTAAATTACAAATCTTTCCACATTGCCAGCACTCCTGACTCCTGGTGTGTGTGTGTGTGTGTACATATTCATTCATTTGCAATGTGCTCTGAGTGTTTGCATAAATGGCAGGCTCATGTTTCAGATAAGTTATTTTGCTTTACTGCTTTGAAATAGACACACTCTACTGTCATAACGTAGTCTTCTCCTGACCCT
This sequence comes from Glossophaga mutica, assembly GCA_039655065.1. NCBI lineage: Eukaryota > Metazoa > Chordata > Mammalia > Chiroptera > Phyllostomidae > Glossophaga > Glossophaga mutica. Next base: position 76,892,122 of record CM077309.1, on the reverse strand, counting down.
TGTCCTCAGGAAGAAAAATAGCAGTTCCCACCCAATGATCTGATGATCTTAAACTATGGGCTGCCTTTGTCCACCAGGGGTTTCAGCTCCTCATTTGTTGCTTTGGCTTCCTATCACATCAGCAAACTTTGGATGTTGGTGGTCAGGCCTTTAAGTAAATCCTATTCATAATGCAACTATAGTGTTCAGATAACTTTCAGTTAATGGGTGACCAGAGCACATACCAACAACCAGGATCATCACCTGATGTACTTAGTCAAAGTCAGAGCATTTAATGGGACTACCATTCCTAGTAATGCTATTGTTACTGTCCATGAAACCTATCTTCATAATCATTTTTTCTTTTTGTCCCTTGGATATCTAGTGCAGCACATGTCAGTTGGTGACACTTTTTTTGCTTTTATTTATTTTTATTAAATATATTGAAGTGACATTGGTTAATAAAATTATGTAAGTTTCAAGTGTATACTGCTATAATACATCACCAGTATATTCCATTGTGTGTTCACCACCCAAAGTCAAGTTTCCTTTCATTACTTTTTGAACTGATAGACTATTATGAGAATTTTTAAAAGATTTTACTTATTTATTTATTTACAGAAAGGGGAAGGGAGAGAAAAGGGGAGAGAGAAACATCAATGTAAGAGAGAAACATTGATCAGTTGCCTCTGGCACATGCTTCAAGTAGGGACCAGGCCCTCAACCTAGGCATATGCCCAGATTGGAAATCAAACCTGTGACATTTTGCTTTGCAGAGTGATGCTCCATCAACTGAGCCAAACCAATCAGGTCCATAAGAATTTTAAAATAAATTTGTTTTTTATCCTTGGGCCAAACTCATAAACTCATAAGGACTCAACCTTTGAGTATATGATATCTGCGTGCATAGTTATTTTTGAGGGGAGTATTCAAAATATGTGGCTTTTATTGGTTAATTCACATTGAATACCCAAAAGGTAACATTTTCCTCATTTATATTTTATAAGATAATAAAATATTGAATCAATTTTTAGTTTAAAATATTTAAATGATATTTGATTAAAATATTTTTAAGGTGGGTAAATTTTGTTTAAAATAATATTCATTTGATAGTTATTTTGTGTTTAAAGTATGTTTTAAAAGTTGTTTAATTACTATAATTACTAAAAGTTAAGAAAATTACTATAATATATAAGTAATTACTATAGTATTAGTTTTAGTAATGTTAATATTGTTACTGCAACAAAATGGGGTTCAGCTGCTTGCAGCCACCAGTAAGCAAATTCTAGTAAGAAAGGCTGGTAAGAAAGGAAGAAGGGTTTTATTCAAATGCTGCACAATCTTGGAAAAGGGCAGACTCTTGTCTCAAACCCCATCCCTTCTGGGAAACCCAGATGAAAATCCATCTATTCTCAGCCAGATCAAAACTAAAGGTAGTGTCCAGAGTCCCTTCTCCCATTTAAAGCACAGTCCTTTGGGAACCTCAGGCAACCACTAAGTGGTCATCCAGGCATCTCAGCTTTTCTTCTGGCTACTGTCCAGCTTCATGCTCCCTCCTGGAGCATGCATGTGGGGCTGGCAGCATTATTGGTCATTGGCTTCCAGAGCCAGAGTGTCCCGTGAATGCTCCATCCTTTGTGCAGATGGGTAAGAGAGCATCCCTTCCTTCTCTTGGGCATATATTAGTTTCCTGCGTGTGATGGAGCAGGTGCTTTCTTAGCCCAAACATCCACACTGTGGGAGGGTCTATCCCCCAACCTATTTCTTCTTTTCTCCAAGCCACAATGACAGGTTTCTCCAATCCCATACTACCCCCTGCCACCATTCTGACCTCTATGGTGCATGTACTTACCTTCCCTTGGTCCCACGCCCAAATCAGGGACCAGAAGAGGGTAGGAGGACTTTCTCCATATCTAATTGTCTTACTAGCCTTGTGTGTGTTTACTATAATGCATCCCCCTGATGCCATCTTTCCCAGGGGTGGGAGAATCTGTTGCCAGGACCAGGACAGTCCACATCAAGGAGGAGTATTTACAAGGTGCCCACATGCTTACACAGACAACGTGGCTTTGCTTGTTGCTGTGGGTTGTTTGTGATATCTTCCTGTGACCCCTCTTGTTCCCTGTGATCTGGCCAGGCTATTCGTAACAATATGACTGAAAACCTAGAAAAGGATCAATTGTATATAAATAGGGATTTGGAATTAACAATCAAAAAAGTTTAAGATCTGCTTTAATGGATTATAAAAATGTTTAGGGAAGTTATCATGGTTTGTTCTCTGTTAGGTCCTTTAAAGGTTAGCCAACGGTGAGCTAAAAACAAAGAATTTTTATAAGACTGTTTTAAAGTTGAATGAATAAATGAATGAAGCAATGATCACATTACACATGAATGAAATAATTTTTTTCAGAGAGGGAATATCTTGGATTTCTGGGTGACAGTGCTAATCTTCAAGATTCCACAGCTTCTCAATTAATTTGTTTTTTTTTTTCATTGCTATCAAGATAGTTGAAGAATTATTGTTGGTTGGGCATATAAGAAAATATTAAAGAATAGAATAATTCAAACAAAAAAGGCTTCAGGAATTGATTTCTGTTAATTCTTCATATAAAGAATTTGTCAAAAGTGTAGTTAAGAATTTATAGATGATGTAGAGGAAATGGTGCCTATGTGCTCTCTCTCAATGAATAATGAATGGACTTCAAAGACATTCCTCTGGATGGATCCCAGAGGGCTGATGCAATAACACAATATCCTATGGCTATGTTGACAGTAAGAATAGGAATAATGGGCTATTTCTGAACTCTAGCAAATTTCCATCTCCTATATCAAGAGCTTCCTATCAAGGTTGTGATAAAGTAGTAATATTTTATAGATACACATTAATCACAATAAAAGAAGGTTAGGTATAGCTTCAATTTTGGTGTTTATCATGTTGTTTCATAAAACTGATCATTTTCTGAATATTTTTGAATAGTGGTACTTTGCATATACTTCTTTTGATAAATAAAATATGATTGCAAAATTGATACAGAACCCAGGTTCAGATGTCTGCTGCTTGGAAAGCCTATACCAGAGAGACAGATGCTGCTGTAAATAAAAATGGTTTGTTCAAGAGCCAGCAGTCTGAGAAATTGGGGGACTCTTGTTCCAAAGCCCATCTTAACATCTTAGTGCAGGCAGAAGTTATTATAAGGAGGAAGAGCGAAAATAGAAAAAGAAATCAAGGGGAGTGTGTTGAAAAGTTCTCTACATGCACAGTCATTTCTGACAAAGACCTTGAAATTGGTCAAACTATGATCTGGTGTGTGTCTTCCTGGTTTTCGTTATCCCAGTTTTATGGTTCAAGGTCTGCAAATCTTTCAGAACTGGAACACCTGAAGTTCGGAGTTTGTATCTTTGAAGTTAGTTTCTAGGATTCTTATATAAACATGCTGTTTATCTATAAGTAACATATTAGTTAGGGTCAGCAATTAGAGAAACATCGTCAAAAGAATGGTGGTGTGGGTTACAAAATTAATTTTCCAGTTTATCATTCAACCTGTGAAGGTTTTTAATGTTTCTTTCATAGGAAAAAAGTATTAGTCTTGTAACCTTGCAAAATATACTTCTATGCATTTATGGTATTGTTAGTTAGGCGAATATAAACCTCTGGGTTATTTTATAAGAAAAAAAGATAATAGACATACACGTGTGTTTTGTTACATTAGTTCTATAGGAAACAATTTGTCTGGGACACAACTTTATTAGCACACAATGGTTTGATAAGAATCATATTCTCCAGGGGTTCCAGTCAGACCCTATGAAGAAGCAATTCACTACATTGTGTCCTGGGGCATTGTCATTCACCTCACATGTGTGAACATTTGCTTTGGGAAGGTAGTTTACTTATGGCAAGATCAAATGTATCCAGTTCCATTTTGCAATGACAACAGTAACTTGTATGAGAGAATAATAATTACTCTTTCTTTTTTGTATTACTTTTTGAGCATCTTCAAAATTTAGTATGATTTTTAGCACCTTCTTAACCAAATTTCTCTTCATAACAGTATAACCTTAATAAGGTGGTATAAATTATATAAAAAAGAATTAGCGAGGCATTTTGCATAGATATGTGTGATTTTTCTTCAACAAAGGTTTCTCTTGATGCTATAAGGCTACACTGATCTCCATTTATACTATGTCTAGAGACATTAATAGTGTCATTTCAGACACATTTATTGAAGTACTAGTTTATATTATTTTGTTATTTGATCAGGGACTTTGTTATTTCACTTCATCTTCACAAGGATATTAAATGGTGTTGTTTGTCCCTTTCTCAAAGCAAGAAATTAATGCTAATAAAAATTGACATTCTAAGGTCTTATTGCTAGTAAATGGCAGAGTTTGAGTTAAAAATGTGTGTGTGAGGGGAGAGGGGAGGGAATTTCAGGGGAAAAGGGGAAGGGTTTTCATAAACAAGTACAAAAGATGCATGGACAAAAACAAAGGGGGAAAGGGGAGGGAGGTGTGGGGAGGGTTGGGGGGTGTTGGCTGGGCTTGAGGTAAAAGGCAGAAAACTGTACTTAAACAAGAATTAAAAATAAAATAAATAAAAACTTGTCTGTGCCTCTTAAATATAAATCCTTATTTCCATTTATAATGTCAAAAACATTGAATTAATATTGCTTGTGGCATTAGATTTGACCTATACCAGGTTTTCACTGACAATTTAATGTTATAGACATGCACCTCAACCTGGGACTTATTTGAAGCTCCGGAGCCATTCAAATACATTGCCATGAAAAAGTAATGCTATGTGTTATAACTTAGACAGACACAAATTCAAATAACTAACTTATAATTATTCCTACTGTGCACCTCCAAATAATAATTCCCAGAATGTTGTGCCCATTGGTGATGAAGATCCACATGTTAATTTCTCAAAGCTCAAGGGCTTAGAAAGCAACATGAATCATTTCAAATATTTTAAATATTTTAATTGCCTATAATTGAAATTTCGGTGCTACCTCCCACAGGACCACTGCGTGTTATGTCCCAATACATCACTATAACTATGAATTACTAGAAACTTTTCACCCTAGACTACCACATTTCTTTGAAGCCTCTCTCCTTGGCAGAATGGTACTTACTACAAGACATGTTTAATGCATATGGCCCTGCTTATCTTTTGAAAGCTGATTATTACATGGAGAACATGAAGGGAACTAGTAGTCATTTTCCATTTTTTTTGTTTATTTTTTTTTTTTTGCCTCTGCTTTTAATTTGATATGATGGGTTGAGTTTTGTTTGTTAAGTGGCTTCCTGTTACATTTAAGACCAAATCCAGCCAAATCCAAACCCCATCTCTTGGCCATGTCCAAGGCTTTATAATCTGTCTTGTGTTTAGTTTTCTAGATTAATCATTTGGCTGTGTCCCCCTTATACCTGTGCTCCAATCACATTGGACAAGACTTCTATGCCTTGGCCAGGCTATGTTTTCTCATGCCCCAGGGCTTCCCTTGTTCTACCATCTGAGTGCTTTCTCTCAGTGCCCTGCTTGGCTAAATCTTACCCATCTCCCAAAACTCAGCTCAAATGTTGATTGGAGAGATTTCCTACTTGACCTTAGCCTGCATATTATCGATACAGATATCGATATATAGATGGCTATAGATATACATACAGATATTGATGTAGGTATAGATTCAGGAGCAGATGCTGTGTGGATGTAGGTGTGAGTGTGGGTGGGTGCAGATACTGGTGCAGGTATAGGTGCAGGTGTAGGTATAGATTAGTGTTTTACTACATGCATAATCAAATTTCCTCAAGATGTTTGAATCCACCTTTTAAGCCAAGATCACTAACTTGTGAAGTCCATAAAAAACAAGCCAAAAATGGTTATGTTATATTTAATAAGGTTTAATGTAAATATTGAATGTTGTAAACAGTAAAAGCCATGCAGGAATTAAGAATTTTCACCCATCTTTCTATTTATCTTTGGGAGTCCCATAGTTGGCTTAAAGTGAGAATGGATCAAATATGCAAATTTGCAACAAGACATTCTTTCTTCAAGTACATTTATTCATCCCATGTTTCATATAATTCTGCACACATCTATATTTAAACAAAACCATGTATAAAGTATTTGATGAGTTGTCTGAGAGATTTTTGGTGTTAATTTTGATTTTGCAAACAGATTTTGTAACAGATCAGGTCACTGTTATTTTCTTCCAGGAAGAATTGACATTTTTTTTTTTTTTTTTTGCAATGATTTACCTGGGAAAACTAGTGGCCATATTGCATTCATCTAATCAGGGATTGATCTGATTGGAAGCCGGGCCTTTTTTTTATGAGGCCTGGATTATAGCTGCTGCATCCTTACTTCCTGGGCACAGACCACTTTTGGAGGGTTTCCCTTTTCCCTCCATTCCTGGGCAGGGAGTCTTGTACTGTGATTTTGATCCCCTCAATTTTAATAGACTGTTGGAATCTCTGCTCATTTCTCCATCACCTCTATGGACATCTGTTACCATTTCCTGGGAAGAAGCGACTCACAATGTTGAACTCAGTTTGCTGGATTTCCTTTTTCACATGTTAGCTTATAATACTGCACTGTCCTCATGGTCTTATGTGTTCAGTTAGTGGTTATTTTTTAAATTACGTTCAGATTTCACAGTTTAGTGAGATTGTCAATCCAGATAAAGAATCCGCATTAATGGATGTTTAAAATTATTCCAAATGTTTAGTAGTAGGAGGAAAATGTGACATCTATGTGTTCTAATCTAAAATAATGAATTGCTTATGAACTTAAAATATATATATATATTAGAAACTTTTTTATAGTACATCTTGACCTAACTTTAAAAAAGTAAAAACAAAAAACTGAATATATTGATTTTCTATGTGCATCAAGAAATAGAAGTTCCTTTTATTTTTAAAATAAAAAACACTTCTCATTGATATAGAACATCCTTCTGTACTGCAGCTTTAGGTTACTATAATATTTTAAATGTGATTTAATGGAAAATGACATTAAATTGCACAAGGGACATAGAATCAAAAATGTAATTGGAGTATATTCTTTAACGTAGGACAATTACAACCAATTTGTCACCTGTATCTCTTAAATTATACTTGTCGAAGGGGAAAACAGAGGCAATAACTTGATAAAAATCAATGGTGTAAAATCTTCTAACTTAAAAAAATAAATGTGGATACTAACCTAAGAGCAGTTGCAAACATAGTTTTCACTGAAAACAGGACTACATTTACACAGATGGCTTTTTCTTTTAGGAAGAGTTTAGTTGTCATTCATATTATATTTGAATATAATATGAAACACTGATACACTTTGAAATTAATCAAATATGATTTTTCTCCATACGTCGAGCAGATCAAGCCCATTTACAGGCACTGAACACACCCATTTCAATCTGGTTCCACCTCCCCAGAGATAAATGAATCTTCTATAAATGCATCAGATGATAGTGATGACGTACTTTAGTTATAATTTCCCTGGAAAATAGCTTGATATCCTTCATTATGTTGATTCTTATAAGGTAGAAAGAAAATTGTCAGCAATTTGAAGTATTTTTATTTTATTCAGTGGCATTAGTTAAAAAAAGTTTCCTTTAATTGAGACACACATGAATGTCAACAAATATTTATATTTCTTAACAGCATTGGTATAAGGCAAAACAAGTAGATGAGAAACTAATCTTTACAGAATATTTTAACCTAAGAGTTTGAAAGTCAGAGGTCATTTATTTCAACCATGTTTGATTCTCCACACTATAACTCAGTTAAGTAGTTTGAATATGCTTGTATAACCTCTAAGAGTTAAGAAGTCACTTTCTTATACAGAGCCCCTGGGAAATTCCACCTATGATTTTTTTGACCCTTTGCTAATAACTAAGGGGTATTCTGTTTCATGAATGAGGCAGAAGCAAAACTTTTGTTGAAGAAGCCATAGGTTCTTAAACTTTAACATTGTACTACTTGCTACAAACATTAGTTTATCATTTTTATTGTGCGGTTGGTTAAATTCTAATCATAACCAAAAGATATGTTATTTTTCTTTGTTTTGTACATAATTTTAAAATCATCTTTAGGATTCCTGAACATTTTAGTCTTTTTTTCCTGTTCAAAATTGAACACTTTGAAGCTTTAATCTTCTTTGCTCTGCTCATTATAAGCATACATTAATCTATTCTATGTGTTCTCCCCTTAATACACAACCTTTTTTAAATTAAAAATTACTGTGAATTCCCCATGCAACTGAGGTCAATTTCACTGGGTATGTTCCATATTTTACTTAACTAATAAGAAGCAATTATGGCTATGAAATTATAATAATTATATTTTTATTGTTGTTTAAATATATTTGTCTCCTTTTTCACTCTGCAACACCCCCACCCCACCCCTCCCTCCCTCCCACCATCCAACCTTTGGCTTTTTCCATGTGCCCCTCATACATGTAGGAAGTTATAATAATTATTTGAAGGCCCTGTGAATTCTAGAATGATCTTTTATTGAAGAATGTTACTCATAATTACTTTCAACAACTATGTGTAGGGTCATTTCTGTTGCCTACTCTATACTCACATTCAAGAAGGTAAATGGGATATACAACATATTTTGGTGCTTGCTTTACAGTTTATATTACAGATCAAATTACCAAATTATAGATTTCTCATTTTCAAAGATTTCTAAATCTAGGCAAAGAGTTTATCACTTATAACCATAAGGAACAAAAAATGACCTCTTGTTGAAAAAATTCTGTTCCTTATATCATCATATACTGTTGCTTTGAAACTGCTATATCGAAACCATGATAGAATTCTAATACAGGTAAGTCTCAGTTTAAGATTGAAGCTTTGATCAGTGGTATAGTCTGAACATGTCTGAAGATGGATATTACTTCCGTGGAGTAACATCAGTCATGTTTCCAAAGCACCTTATGCATATGCTTTCCTTAAATATATGCCCATCATTCAGTTCTAAAAGATGTGTTGTTGAGACTTCAATAACTCCAAAACAAGCAAGAAAAGAGAGAGCAATTTTAAAGGTTTCCTTGCCTTTTCTACCTCATGACTTTCTTCTCTCCCTTCCTACTTCTCTTTGCCTCAGTACTGTCCTTAGACACAAGTAAGAGGCTACCAAGCACAAGGACCTGCTGCTCTTAGGAGAATGTTAAACTTTAAGAAGACCTGCTCCTGATTTTCTGTGACTGAACCCCTTTATATGGGGTCAAGAGTCATGGGGTCAAGGGGATCTTCCCATCTAGAGCACACTCTCTCCACTCAAGACTGTGTTCTGGATACCTATTACTTCCATTAAAAGACCTCAAGTCTGATTGTGGTTCTTAATGCTGGCCTCTTCCTTGGTACCTTCTTTCCAAATCAGACCACAGTACAATTTGTATGTGGGGGTCTTAGAAGGTAGTGGGTGTCTATTTGAAAAAAATTAGGGCATGGATAAAGCAGGTTTTGGGGCTGGTTGTCCACATGCATCTGTGAGATGGTGAAAGAAGAGGTGAGACCATGGGTTGAACACCAGCTAGGAGTGGCCAGCTCTCTGTTTGAAGCAATGCTCTGCATGGACATATAAGGGACAGAGGGTTCTAGACTTAAACCTCATCTTTGAGTCCTGGTTTCCTTCCTGTCACTGTTGGCTCCCTATACATTTTCCTTCATTTCACTTTGCATAGCCTTCACTTCTTCCTCTATTTTGTGACCATACTCAAGCATTTCTGTGAGAATCCTGATTACCAGTGTTTTGAACTCTGCATCTGGTAATATGGCTATCTCATTCTCACTTAGTTATATTTTGGGGAATTTCATGTGTTCTTTCATTTGGGCCATAATGTTTTTGTCTTGGTTTACCCGTTACGTATTAAGGGGCAGAGCCTTAGGTATTTGCCATTGTGAGGCAATCCACATCACTGTGTTGTGATGCTATACATGGGGGACAGGTCTGATAGAGAACAATGTTGCTTACTTGCCTTTCTCCTTGCTTTCAGTCACTTCCTCTGCTACCCACAAGCAAATTGGGCCCTTCTGTTACTGATTTCCTAGTGGGTTGGTTTTTGTATGTTCTAGGACTCTGTGGGTCTCTCCAATGAACTCTCCTGTGAGGCTGGAAGTAACCCTCACATAATTTTACAGTTAGAGATTTTGAGCCTTTATTTACCCACTCTGGAACCCTGGATTGCCTGATCTGTCTTGGTCCCCAGTTGTTCCTCCTGGTTTATCCACACACAAATGTGGGACTGCCCAGTTTGCCACCCACCACGTCATCCATTCCACCACCCATTGCCATGTCCACCCTGGTCCTTCAGTGGTGGCCTTGCAGTGAATCCTTTCTGCCCCAGCTGCCAGTCTCTGCCCCTTCTACCAGTCTGGATGAATGTTTCTTCTTTAACTCCTTGGTTGTTGGACTTCCATACAATTCAATTTTCTGGAAGTCCTGGTTATTTTTGTTTGTTTGTTTTTAAATTTGTTGTTGTCTTTCTTTCAGTTATGTGAGGTAGCAAAGTGTATCTGCCTATGCCTCCATCTTGGATGGAATTCCTGGAGCATTCTTATAATTGTTACTCTAAACTCTACATCTAATAATTCACTTGCATCCATTCCATTTAGCTCTTATTCTGGAGAGTTTCTTGTTCTTTAATCTAGGGCCTATTTCATATCTTTCCATATAGCCTTCCTCTTTGTATTTGTTTCTATGCAAAGTATCTGCTATGTGCCTATTTCAACACTGCCTGCGACTGGCCCTGGTTATCCTGTTTAAAGTTTTAGCAGTCCACAGCTTTTGGCTGCCTCTGCTGGATCTGCGTGTGTGCAGAAAGAACTAAGCTGTGCACCAACACTGATTTTTACCAGCTCCATGCCTCAGGGAGGTTCAGCTAGTCACAAAGCTACCAGAGATCTGCTTCCACCTGCAGGCTTTCTGTGAGTGTTAATGACTGATAGTGCCTCTAGCTCTACTCAGCAGCTGGGCTAAGGTTCCACAAAGTGGGGCAGAGTAATTCCTATTGGTTGGGCTATTGCTTCCCACAGTCTGATGTTATGTGGAAAGCAGAGTTCTGCCCAAGAAAGATGGCTTTTCAGAGTATGGGAATACCTCAGCACAAAGATGCTGGCAGGTGACCCTTTAGTCCCTCCCTAGAGCCGGTAACCCTAGACTCCCCCCATACATCTCTAGTCCGCTCTGCCCTCTTTCTGCTGGAACCCAGGGTAAGTGGCTGCAAATGAAATTTTGTGCATTGGCCCTTTAAGAGAGTCTCTGTTTTTCTATCCATCTTTGCTTGGCAGGCAGAAATCTTGCTGGTTTTCACATCCTTATTTTATCTGGGTTTCTCATGGTTCTGGTGCTCCAGGATATGGAGCCCAGCATGGGGTTTAGACCTCCCACCTCTCATTTGGAATCCCCCGTAGCTACTGAAAAACCCTCTGCAACTTCAGCTGCCACTCATGGAAGGCCAGGCAGCCCTCTCATGCTTTCCCACATCCTACTAGCCTTGTTGGAGTGATGTGCTTTCTTCTGTAAGTCCTTGGTTTTGAGATTTCTCTCCAGCTAGTGTTCAGATGGTTATATAGGATGATTTTTCTGTAATTTATTTGTAATTCCAGATTAGTCCCAGGAGGAGGTTAGTGTAGTTTCCACCTCCTCTATTGCCATCTTGGATCTTGTACCTTTCCTAGGTTATTATTCAAGGAGTAGATTAACTTCTTCATAGCAAGGAAGCTGAACATAATATGATTTATTCTTTCCTCCTTTCTCTATTTCCTGTCCAAGAGAGCTGGGGAGAGAGTGGGTCTAGATTGTTTTGTTATATTTTAATAAAACCAGGCTTCTTATTATTTGTCATATAACCAGTTATGATTTATAGTAGGAATGACTCTTTATCTGTTTCAGGTAGATCACCACACCTCTGACCTGGTTGATTTTATGTGAGTTTCAGTTGTTTTGTTTATTTGAAGAAAACAATATTCAAACATTAAAAAAATAAACAAAAAGTTAACATTTTCCACAAATTTAAATGAGCATATTAAATGCCAAGTACTTTAGAAAAGTTAAGAATATTGAGAAATTTATATTTTAAGACTTGAAAGACTTACACAAAGAGTTATTAAGAAAATGTGTAGTCTATATAAGCATCTAATACTGGGCCATATAAATTTAAAACTGCATGCCAAAAAATCATTAAAAATAAATAATTAAATAAATGATTCAAATATGTTAATGTATTAGTTATAAAGTTCAAATATATGAAATAAACAAAATATAAACAATTTTAGAAAGTAATTGACAATGTCAAGGAAAATTAACTGGAAAGGTAAAAAATGACTAAAAATGTGTAATATTATTCAACTTATTTGTTAGTAATCGAAAATGACCAAAAGGATAACATTTATTCTCTCTGGATGATTAGTTTATAGATTATTTTTGAATTCTTATGCCTCTTCATATTTTCCAAAACACATGTATTATGTTTTTAACCAAGAAAACTAGAAAAACTTTACTATCTAAAATAAAAGTTAAATTTTAGAATAGTGCTTTATATACTATGATAGTAGTTTATTATAAACCTGGTAAAAGCTCTGGTGTAGGAGTCAGTAATTTTTTTTTTGAGTTTTTTTATTTTTATTTTTTTTTTAGATTTTATTTATTTATCTTTAGAGGGGAAGGGAAGGAGAGAGGGAGAGAAACATCAATGTGCAGTTGCCTCTTGTATGTCCCCTGCTGGGAACTGGCCTGGCAACCCAGGCATGTGCCCTGACTGGGAATCGAACCACGATCCTTCGGTTCGCAGGCCCGCACTCAATCCACTGAGCTACACCAGCCAGGGCAGGAGTCAGTAATTTTTGACTTTGTTGATAAAAGACTTACATTTTTGGTGAATATAGTGCTGTTAAAGCACAGCCCCATTGGACTATGCAAACTGAGTTCTAATAGCAACTCTGAGCATCTGGGCAGATGTTAGCACCCACTCCTCCTCTAGCTCATGTGAGAACTTGGGTTAAGGAATGGAATGAGCAGCCTTCTGGTTACCAGAGCTGCACAGGGAAACATGGCTAAGAACAGCTTTAAAAGGAAGAGCTGTTTCCGGGTTCACATGTGGTACTATTGCCTGTTGTGCAGCCTACTGCTGCCCATGGCTTGTTATTGTCACCAGAGAACTGCTGGGTCTGGCTCTGCAACTCTTTATATTCAGAACAGATGATCGTCTTTAAGGCTGAGGTAGACTTAAGTTGAAACATCATATTCTTCTTCTACTGTCATAAGAAAGACTTGAATTAAACTCATTTTACTGATTTTGAGACACAAATAGGACTTGTGGGATTATGAAACAGAGATTATTGATCAACTAGGTCCAAACCCCAGGATTCTAAACCTGGGTTCTCCCAGGATATCTTTTCCTGCAGAATCTGATGCCTCAAGCCCTCTATAAATGGTGGTCAGGGTCCACCTGTGCCTGAATGGATGTCCAGGGCTTACTTTTTCCCAAATCTAATAGTTGTCTTCTATGGATAGACATTGAGTTGAAAAAGAATTGAAGTTCACATGTTGACAAATTAAATAATCTTACAGTAAAACTCTAAATTACCCTCTAGAAAGAATGGTGGAGGGTAATTTGGGTTAGAGGTTTGATTGGCAAGGGTGAAAATTCTCTGGAAAGTAACCATTTCCAAGTTAAGTTTCATGTATGATTTAGATACAAATAAAGTAGTAAAAAATGAAACTGCAAAATGGTAATCTTAAATCATGGAGCAAGAAAATAAAAATATGTGTAAGGAAAGTAAGCATATAACATCAGTTGAAATTAAGGAAGATATTCCTCTCTGGGAAATAATGTGAAATATTTTTAGCCTCTGAAAATTTATATCCTTTCATAATTTAGTTAGGAAAGCAAATTACTAAATAAGGAAGCAGATTTTTATTGTTTTAACTTTTACTTAGGAAAATACTAAAGTTGAAGCATATACTCCAATAGGAAAAATGCCAATTAATTTTCATCTAATATTCCTCTCCTCCGGTCATAAAAATATATAAAATATTCAAGATAAAGAAACTAACTCTCTATAGTACGCTACAGTTAATCTATGGATCTCTTAAAGCTGTGTAATTCGTAACTCATTAACAGCCTCCTGATTTAGATTAGTGGCTCACTACAGCATTTAGAGAGCTATTGATCATACACCAGATTCAGGGAACATTTGTGTTTCATTTATGTTTACTATGTTTCAATAAATACTTTTTTCATTTTTTCTAATCTTTGCACATTCTATTCATAAAACATACTATTCATAGAACTTTCACAAGAGAATGCTTCAAAGATACAGAAATTTTATTTACCAAATAAATTCAATTTTATCTCACTGTCTTTCAAAAACCTCAAAATCCTTAGCTTCAATTATAAAGAAATACAAAGTAGTTTACTCATGACTCTAATTCACCTGCCATTTCACGTACAAAAAAATATATCGAGAATGAAATAAATAACCATTAATTAGCTTTTCAAATATTTTTGCTCTAATTTTATTCTCTTGTTTCTCTTAGATTTAAATTACAAGTATATTATATCTATTCAAAACACCCCATTTTTTAAAAATCATGCTCTTTTGTCTATTCTTCAGCAATTGTCTCCTGGCATCAGTATGAATATTTATATTGGATTTGTATTTCCATTCTGATCCACACTTTAGCTTCTGACATTTTTACTTCTACAGTTTATTTTCTCTACTTTTCTGTAAACTATGCATTTCTTCCTGGTATTATCAATTTGGCTTACAATCTCCTAATACATTTTTCATAATGAAATTATTTTAAGGCTTATGTTTAAAGATGCTGTTTTACTGCATTTCTTGTTGGCATCTTTTGTCTGTTGCTTCTCATGGATTTATGTTAAATCCTGTCAAAAATTAAACTACTTTTTAAAAAATTGTAACACTCAAATGTTCTATATAACATTCAATTAACTTTTAAAAAGCTCAAAGTCTTACTTGGAAATTTAAAAATATTTTTCTCCATTATATTTGGTTTTTGCTTATATAATATTTGTTAAACCCTATAATTTTTGCTAAATACACCCATCTTTATTACTTTTTAGTATTTACTTATCTGTATTTCTTAATCAGATTTATGTATACATTTTAAATATTGAAATATTTTCTTTAAAATCTTAAAAATGACTTACAGATGTTCAGTACTATTTTTCAAAATTATCACAAAGTTAAATTTGTTGCTGTAAAATTGGAGCAGCTTGTGACCTGTTTTAAGTGATTTGACACATTTTTTTTTTAATTTCTTAAGTGGATAAATAACAAGCTAGTAAGGAAGCTTAAATATTTTCTTCCATAAAGATGCCAAAATATGTATGTGAAAAGCATCCACAAAAATAAGTCACAGTTTTCATTAAATGGAAAGTATTACTGAAAAAGTATTTTACATACTTTCCCAGTAACTTAAGTTATCTTCTAATAACTTGTTATATTTTCAAATAACTTAAATTATTTGAAAATAGCAATGCTGATACTGAATTGAAACACTACTACTTTGGGTTAATGGCTACATTTTTTTGGTAATCTTAAGTACTGTATCCAATAGCCCTTTTATTCATAGTCAGTGTGGAACTGGACATTAAGAATATGAAAGAGGGAGAATACATACTTAATTAACATTGTATGAAATGAAGTATTATATAAAATGAATCCACCTTCTTTTTTGCTCTATTTTGTATTATGAACAAAACATCACAGCAATTTTTAAAATATGTAAATTTTAATAGCTTCCATCTTTGTTTTCTTTCTTAAAAAACAAATTCAATACCCTGCTAGTAAACCATAGTGACAGAGAAAAAGAATAGGAAATGAAGACAATAATGAAAGGGATGTAAAACATCCTAATTACATGGTGCAATTTGCAAAGAATCTGCATCAGCCATCCTGGAACTAATGCCTCCATGTGAGCTGGGTTTTGTGTGAATTAGGAGCATCCTTCACTAAGTATGTTTGTAACTGACTTAATCTCTTTCCAATTCAGCACTTAGTGTTCTGAAACAAACCAAAATAGCCCTGCCTCACCTCAAAAACGTTCCAAGATAAAGATAAAACAATTACTAGAATAAGTTCAAAACTTTTCTGAAATTATATATATATATGGAATATACTCTCTTTTGAACATTTCTCCCTTGAGAGCCAAATATAAATCCACTTTGGGAAGTTCAGAATATTTTTGGAGCAAATATTTCCTGTGCTCCTTGAGAACAGCAAATAAAAACCTAAAAGTGTTCAGATCATCTATTCATAATTGCATGTGTCTGACCTCAAAATTCAGCACCTAATAATACATGGTAATTCATTAATCAACAAGGCTACATTGAGTATTCATAATAGAAAAAATGTCATACTCTCAAATGCATGTGCCTATAATCTTTCACATTTTCCTTTAAAGACCAATAAAACATTACTCAAATACATCTGGTAAAATACTATAAACTTTCATTAAACTTTTTCAAGATCGTCGGTCTGGCAATATCCTTATGAACTGTTAACATTGTCAGTTCCTTAAAGTGATTAAACAGAATATTATTGAACGCATCTTTATTAGAGGTCTTGCTGATAAAATGAGCATTCTATACATCCATATCCCAATAAAGAGAGGAACATAAAAGAGGAAGAAAGAGTGAAAATAATCCCTAAAGTAATCATTTAAAGTCTGAGTGAAGTTCTTGAAGGTAAAAATTTATATCCACATGGGAAGAAAATAATAGATATTCAATGAACTCAAATGAAAGTAAGTCCCAAGAAATATATAACTGTGGAATTTAAAATATTTAGCTTATTATCAAATGCATCAGAAAATCCTCATCATTAAAATAATGAAATGGAAAGTGAAGACATATAAATAGAGAACATCTTCAACAGGAACTCTACATCTGATAAATGTCACACATTAAATCAATTGGGTGTTTGTGACAGCAATCCAAAGTTAAGTGTGAACTGACACACATGATGGACTGTTTCTTATTAATCATTTCAGATAAGTTCCTATAACAGTAAGATTGTTACTAGTAATATTTGTAATTTAAAAAATTAATAGACTTTATTTCTTAGAGTAGTCTTATGTTATAGAAAAATAAAAAAGAAAATACAGAGGGTTTCCATATGCTACATCTCCTCACCAACCCACTGCTACCCATAATTAAAATTTTGTATCGATGTGGTACATTTGTTACAACTGATGAATTGATGTTTACACATTGTTTTTAAGTTTGAAGTTTATATTACAGTACACTCCATGATGTTCAGGTCTATGGTTGCTGACAAATGCGTAATGTCATATATCCACTATTAGAGTATCACCCACAATAGCCTTGTGCCATAACAATCACCTGTAACCCACCTAGACTTCCCCCACCCCCTGCTTAGCCCCAAATTCTGGACATTTCTAATCTTTTTAATGACTCCGTAGTTTTGTCTTATACAGAATTTCATATATTTGGAATCAAATAGAATGTAGCATTTTCAGATTGGTTTCTTTCATTTAGCAATATGCAGGTAAGTTTCCTCCATATCTTTTTGTAGTATGATAACTAATTTACTTTTTTAGTACTGAATAATATTCCAATGTATGGATATATGATACTTTATATGTAGATCACCTATTCCAGCACATCTTAGTTGCTTCCAGGTTTGGCAACTATGAATAAGCTGCTATGAACATTCTTGTGTAGGTTTCTTTTTTTGTGTGTGAAATATTTGTTTTCAACTGATTTGGGTAAATACCTAGGAACACATTGCTGGGTCACATGATAAGGCTGTGTTTACTTGTATGTTTACTTTTTAAGTACTTAAAAACAAGTTAATCACAAATTAAAACAGATTTTAAAAATATTTTATTTATTCATTTTTTAGATAGAAGGTGAGAGAAGGAGAAAGAGAGGGAGAGGAATATCAATGTGTGGTTGCCTCTCTAGTGCCCCATACTGGGGACCTGGCCCCCAATCCAGGCATGTGCCCTGACTGGGAATCAAACCAATGACCCTTTGGTTCACAGTCTGTGCTCAATCCACTGAGCCACATCACCTAGGGCTAAAATGGATTTTCTAAAAGTCACAAAATGAATCAGCAAATAAGGAGGAGAGAGGGGGAAAGGTACAGAGAATGAGTAGCATAGATAGTGGGTAGAAAATAGACAGGGGGAGAAATGGGGCAACTGTAATAGCATAATCAATAAAATATATTAAAAAAAGTTAAAAAAGTTATAAACCCAAATAAATATATAATACACAAAAAAAGAATTAAAGAAAAAAATAATTATTTCATTTATCACAAGTCAGTTATTCATAGTGAACTTAAACTAAATATAAGCTAATAGAATAGTTGCTAAACTACAACTTCACAGTCAACATCACACTTCATTTCTTAAAGAGAAGGAAACATATTTAAATTTTTATCATAATAAATCCAGTGCCCAAGAATAGTTCTATATTTATAGAAGAATAATGTTTGAGTTAGAGATAATCACTTTAAGGCCAGAAAATGTACAAAATAATAATGTTGGGAGGAAAGTGAACAGATGTAGTTACCTAAGTTAAGTTCCCATAAACTGTTGCAAGTATTCTTTACACAACATGAAAGCTGATAAATCAAAAATCAAAATATTACTTGAATCCACATGGAAGTAAAATCAATTGTTAAAAATTAAAAATTGTGTAAGGACAGAATTTGTATAGAGTAAGATGGCAGGAAAAAATACCAATTATAAGTCAATTTTGTTGTTTTGATTCTTTGCATGTCCTTGTTAAGATACAATTTAAAATAAGTTAAATAAAGCAACAAAATATTGACACTCGTTCTGTTATACTCATAAATGGATTTAAAGGCAATACTAACATTCTAGTAGAGCTTTGCTTTCTGGGAGGTAAGGCATTGCAGTTTTATTACATGTGGACATTTTCAAGCTACCAGAGATGACTAGGATCTTCTGTAAAAGATATTATGGCCAAGTAGAAAGAACATCCACTGGCCAGTTTAACAATAATAATGATAATAATAATAATAAATACATGTAAATAAATAAATACATAAGAGGTAACATGACAACTTATTAGTTACTTTTGTGTGATAATGTTGGACCAACTCATTATCTTAAAAATTGATAAATATACAAAAAAAAGAATCAAGCATTTATCCTATATTTAATAGCTTATTATAAGATAGCAAACATGTTCACTGGGGAAAACTCTTATTGATAGACAATCAGAAGCTAATAAAGTAATTTTCAAGATTTTATATCTCATGGCACACAAACTAATTACTAAAATTCTGTGGCACACCAAAAATATATTTTTTTGCCAATCTGACAAAAAGAGGTATAATTTTGATTCATTTTCACACTGAACAGCTGTTGCTGTATTCACTTTTGTCATTTTTTCATTGGACAATCTAAGGGAACGGGGTCAGTGCCCCTGCTTATACAGTCAGGTATTGCATATCTTAAATTTTTTTGCCACACATAATAAAATAGTGTATCTTAATCTTGTATCATTTATTTGAATGATTACATCTAACTAATCTATAATCATTAGGTAAAAATCCAAAAAAATTTTGCAATGAAGGATAAGAATGAGAGGATAAAAATGTCATTCTTACCTTCTCATTGCACATACTATTCTAAACACACTACTCTAAACATATTATTAGAAATATCTACAAAAGATATTGTGTATCTTGATGGAATGCAATGGGAATTACCAAATTCTACATATAAAGTCTACTAATTAAAAAATAGAACTCAAATACTCATCTAGGCTCCAAAAGTAACTACTGGTTCTCAGGAACTATGAGGGCTAAACAGTACTAGGGACGAAGTTAGCAAATTCCAAACACTTGGAAACTCTATAAGATACTGAACTTAGTTATTCAACAAAAAGTTATGAGTAAAGACTAGAGGAGGAATGACGTATAAAAATAAAAGATGATTAAAGAGCATAGCAACTAAATGCAATGATTTGAACATTGTATGTATAAATGTTTATAAGTTAGAGAATAAAACATGATTTTTAATGTTAAGGAGTTTTTGTTAATTTTATTGTGAATATTGTCAATATATTAAAACAAATTTATCTCTATTTTAAAAATAATAAAATATTCACAGAATAATGATATTGTGTTTGACTCCAAGATAATCCATTGGTTTGAGTTGGTAGGAGGGGGGGGGTAAGGTTAAAAATGAACACAATATTGGGCATGGGTTTATATTGTTGAAATGAATGAGAGTTCCTTGAGGGTTTATTATATTTACCTTTCTACAATGCATATTTTGTGGTTTACTGTAACAGTGCTTTTAAAATAACATATTCATTGTGGAATTAAAATACAGGGAATAAAAAAGAAATAATCATCCATAATCCCTTTATTTCAAACATCAACTTTATTTTTATTAATTCCTAATGAAATCATAACCTTATTATAGAAATATTATAACCTGATTTTTTAAATTAAGGAGTATCACATTTTTCTACGTTATTTAAATTTATAAAAAACATAATTGTTTTTAAACAGTGAGTCATAAAGTGAACCTAATAAAGATATAATAGATAAGTATCAGAGATATAAAAGAGTTCTAAATTAAACTACATAAAATAATTTAATATAAATTTTAAAATAATTTAGATTTTTAATTGTCACAGAAAAATCATTATATCCACTTTAAAAAGCTCATATAAAGCAAAACTGACTTTGTAGGACTTGATAATTTCCTTGTATTTGGTACCAATAGCATTTAATTTCTTTATCTTTATATAATGAGAGTGAATTCTTTCATTTATTAAAGAATATTCTTTTGAAATTAAGGAATGGAACTTTTGATGTTTTATTAGTGATTATCATATAAATAACAAAAATATAAGGAAAATCAAGCCTATAATATTAATACATGCTGAGCACATATTATAGTTAAAAGGAGATTTTCTTTAAAATTTCCGAAAAATTGTAATTGCCATTTCTTAGACTTCGTGTTTTCTTTCTTACAGTTTAGTATGAATAGAGAATGCTGATTATATTTTGTGAGAATTTCAAACTATGACCCCAGTGAATCAAGCCAGCACATTAGAAAAACAAACTGTAAGACAGATGATAGGCCAACAATAAATACATATTGCTACTGGAAATTGTAGCAATTCCTGAGCAGTGTAAGGAGGTGCTGTTTCTATTGATTTTTTTTTAAATACAGAAGTAATTAAAATTCAAATAGACAAACCCAGACAAATTATCTGCTTTAGCTTCTGAAGTTTCTCAGAAAAGCTAGGCTTTACTCACTCTCAGCAATAACAATGCACTGTGATCAATGCCTGTTCTATGATCACTTCTTTTCTCTTTAGTTCATCCAAGAGAAACTATTTTTATGAATTTAAAAACCTGGTCTACTATTATGTCAATTATAGAAACATAGCTCAAGATGGAAACTTATTATCAATTAAGAAATGATCATTTGATTTCCAAAGAATGGTAGCACTGTGAAAATTAACTAGCAAGAAAATTTACTGAGCTCCATAGAAGCACAATTATTCCAGTGAGTTTCAATTGGTTAACAAGAGTAATGATTTTTTTGAAATAGATAACTTCTAAGTGACACTGAAAGGTTCTGTATAGATTTTTAAAATTACTTAATTCTCACAACATGCCTCCTTTATAAAATATTATAGGTTTAGAAAGTCATTTCTAATTTTTCTCTTTGAATGGGAAAAATGGCATTTATGGAGTGTGAGGGTTTGTGAGTGCAAAACACCTGAAAAGGAATTATGACTTTGTCCCTTTACAAACTGCCATCTTGTGGCAAACCTCTGAGAACCTTGGTGTCTCCCCTACCAAATGTTTTTGTTTGTTTGCTTGCTTGCTTGCTTGCTTATTTGTTATATACTATTTTTTCTAATCTATTTGGATGGTCCCTTCCCTGGTGTGGGGTACTTTTGTCATAGGCACAAGATGACTAGGACTCTGATAAATATTTCAGGGGCAGCCACTGCCTAGCTCATGAATTCTGTGTGTAACTTCCTCCTCTCCAGGAATCTGTCCTGTGGACTCAGTCCTTGTTTTCTGTTTGATTTTTTAATAATAACTATCCTAATGGGTATGATGTGCTATATCATTGTGGTTTTGATTTGCATTTCTCTAATGATTAGGGATATTGAGCATCTTTTTCTGTGTTTCTTAGCCATTTGTATATATTCTTTGGAGAAAAGTCTATTCTAATCTTTTAGCAAGTTTAAAATCTATTTATTTTATATTTTCTGTTATTGAGTTTAGAAAATCTACATATATTCTGGAGACTAACACCTTATAAGATAATTTGCAAATTATCTTACAATTTGAGAAAATATTTGCAAATTATTTTCTCCCATTCCATAGGTTGCCTGTTCACTCTTGTTGATTTTGTCCTTTGATGCACAGAAGTTTATATTTTTATGAAATCCCACTTTTTGTTTCTTTTTTAAAATTTATTTTTTTCAATTTAATCTTTATTTTATTTTTCCATTACCATTAATCCTTTATACCCCACCTGCAATCACTACATCGTTGTCCATATCCATGAGTCCTTTTTACTTTTTGCTCAGTGCCTCTAGCCCTAACCTCCCCAATCCCTTAGCTGTTATCCTATTCTCTATTTATGAGTCTGTCCCCATTTTCTTTTTTTATTTCAGCTTGTTTGTCAGATTCCACATATGAATGAAGTCATATAGTATTTGACTTTTTCTGACTGGCTTATTTCACTTAGCCAGGTCAGAATAATGTTCTCCAGGTCCATGTATAGTATACTGTCTCAAAGGGTAAAATTTTATTTTATTTTTTATGGTTGAGTATTTTTGTTTCCTGTTTTTTTTAGTTATATTTAAGAAATCATTGCCAAATTGAATGGTATGAGGCTTTAACCATGTTTTCTTCAAATGATTTTATAATTTTAATTCTAATATTTAGAAGTTGATTTATGATGATATGATTTTTGTAGAGGTTATAAGATAAGAATCTGACTTTATGTTTTTATATGTGGAATAGGAGTTGTTTGAAGAGAGTGTATAGATATAAAACGTCAGTATGTCTCAGTTGTCTTCTGATATTTATTATTGCCAAACAATAACAATCAATATACCATTATTATTGTTTGTGAAAGACTTGTTTTTAGAATTTCTTTTAAATTTACCTTTGACTGAGTTGTTACAGGACAAAGAGGGGTATTTTCTTCTCCCTACTAAGGTAATAAAGGTATCTAGATCAGAAAAAAAAAAAAAAAAAAGAAGTAACCCTGGCTGGTTGGCTCAGTGGATTAAGCTCCTGTCTGTGAACCAAAAGATCGGTGGTTCAATTCCTGGCGAGGTGATGTTTCTCTACCTCTCCTTCCCCTTCCCTTCCCCTCTCTCTAAAAAAAATAAAATATTTTTTTAAAAAGAAGAAATAAGACTATTTCAATTTGAAGGTGACATTATCTTGTATATAGAAAAATCTTTGAATTCACAAAAATAGAAAAAATAGGCACATTCTTACAGATAGAAACTATATTAGTGCTTTCCAGGGACTGAAGTGAGCAGGATATTGGGAGTGTATATTAACTGATATAGAGTTTCTTTGGGGGATGATGAAAATGTTCTAGAATTAAATAGTGCTGATGGTTACACAACTCTATGAATATATCAAAACCCACTGAATTTTATACTGTGCAAAGATGACTTTTATATGTTGATTATGTCTCAGCAAAGCTATTAAAAATACACAAGGTCATAGTTACTTTAAAAAAAAAAAAGCTGTGATTCTGGCCTAAATCTAAAATCATGTTATTTTTACTACAAAGGATTTGTTGTAAAGAGGGTGCTATGCTCAACAGTGAGATACACTGAGCCTGAGATTTAGAATGATTAAAAACTGTAAGCACATTTACAAAGAGAAGAGCTGGAACTTGGGTTCAGAATGAGATCTACCCACCCTCATAAAAGGTGTCAAACCTCCTTAAGTGCCTTACACAGAACAAAATATTAAGATAATAGAATCTGTATTTGTAGCAGGCAATATGCTTTTACACAGAGCTCTCAGTGTTTCTGAATTTATTATAACAAGCAATACTGGAAAAGTTTTATTCTCAGGACTTTCAATCATCAGTGACAATTGTCTGACAAATCAAATTTGATTCAGATTCCTATTACTCTGCATTTCAGAAAAATGTTCTACTTAATTTTTATTTCTATTATTCATCCACTCTACATTTGCTTGTGGACACATACCCTGTGCCAGGTGTTATTCTTGGCCTTAGGTAAAATGAATATTAAACTTTTACTTCCTTTTTCTAAAAACGTTTTTAGAAGATAGTCCCTACTTATAAGTTTTTTTTATAATTGATGGTATTGGAATTGTCTTCCTATTGTTGGAAATATTTACACATTCCTGAAGTGTTTTGCCCATCCATAACACATTCAGGAAACATATAGCAACACATACACAAAAAGATAGAGCTATCAAAGAGATTTCATTGTTATTTTGAACATTTTAACTACAAATGAGCAAAATAAGTATATATGTCTATATTTGTGTAAACACACACAAATACACACGTGCACACATGCGGGTGTAACCAAGCTAAAGTCCATTACAAAATATTTATTTCATCCTGCTTAGTTATCAAACCTGGCACTAGTCTTTAGCTGATTAATTATTCAGGATGGAAGCTGTACTCTCCTGTATTCATTACTCAGTATTAATTCAGCTTCATTTCCTTTTAAGGTTCATTGCAATTAATGATGCAGTACACTTAGTACAGCAAAAGAATTCTAATTCTCTGTGAATTCAAGTTTGTTACTTGTGAATTAGCTCTCTTTTGGTAACTAGACAGGCTTTAAATATGCTGGGCTTTGTTGGATGACATGAAGGTCAAAAGGAAAGGTCACACTTTTTAAATGAGTTAGAAATATATTTTCTAGATAGTTTAATCTCATCATTAGACTTTCAAATGCTTTAAGAGAAGCCTTTAAATATGTATGTCAGTTCTCAATTATCTATGTTAATAGAGAGAAGCAGCAGTGTGTATAATGCAAAATGAATGAAAATATACACATATTTGACTTAGAGGACAACTGTGTCATATGCTCAGATATGGAGGGGCCCTACCCGCAGAGCCTCATCCATCTGTCACGGATGCAATTAAAACAACCAACACATGATCTGCTTGGGGAGGAGAAGTGGTCAATCTCTCAAAGGAGAAGGACCAAGAACCCCTTCCTCAATAGGCTTTTATTGGGTTCATAATACACAGGAATACAGGTATGTCAGGAGGGAAGGATCAAACAATGGATAACATTTCAAAGAAATCTGAGGGATTAATTTGTTTTTTTTTTTAATTTTATTTATTTTTTTTAATGCATTCATTGACTGATTTTTTTTATCAGTATTTTTTAATTGTTGATATTGTACAGTTTTCTGTCTTTTACCCCGCCCCAGCCCACCACCCCAGCCCTCCCCACCTTCCTCCCATTTCCACCCCCCCATAGTTTTTGTCCATGAGTCCTGTATACTTGTTGCTCTAAACCGTTCCCCTTTTCCCCTGAAATTCCCTCCCCTCCCACTCTGGACACTGTCAGACTGTTCTCAAATTCAGTGTCTTTGTTTATATTATGCTTGTTTGTTTTGTTGATTAGCTTCCTGTTAAAGGTGAGATCATATGGTATTTGTCTTTCACTGCCTGGCTTATTTCGCTTAGCATGATACTCTCCAATTCCTTCCATGCTGTCGCAAAGGGTAGGAGCTCCTTCTTTCTTTCTGCTGCATAGAATTCCATTGTGTAAATGTACCACAGTTTTTTGATCCATTCATTAACTGATGGGCACCTAGGTTGCTTCCAGCACTTGGCTATTGTAAATTGTGCTGCTATGAACATAGGGGTGCATAGATTCTTTTGGATTGGTGTTTCAGGATTCTTAGGATATAATCCAAGCAGTGGAATTGCTGGGTCAAAAGGTATGTCCATTTTTAGTTTTCTTAGAAAATTCCATACTGTTTTCCATAGTGGTTGTACCAATCTGCAATCCCACCAACAGTGCACTAGGGTCCCCTTTTCTCCACAACCTCTCCAACACTTGCTGTTTGTTGCTTTGTTTATGAAGGCCATTCTGACTGGTGTCAAGTGGTATCTCATTGTAGTTTTAATTTGCATCTCTCTGATAGCTAGAGATATCGAGCATCTTTTCATGTGTCTCTGGATCCTCTGTATGTCCTCCTTGGAGAAGTGTCTGTTCAAATCCTTTGCCCATTTTTTAATTGGGTTGCTTGTCTTCTTAGAGTAGAGTCTTGTAAGTTCTTTATATATTTTGGAGATTAATCCCTTGTCTGAGGTATCATTGGCAAATATGTTTTCCCATACAGTTGGTTCTCTTTTTATTTTAATACTGTTTTCTTTAGCTGTGCAGAAGCTTTTTATTTTGATCCACAGCAATTAGACAAGAAAAGGAAATAAAAGGCATCCAAATTGGAAAGGAGGAAACAAAACTATCATTGTTTGCAGATGACATGATAGTGTACATAGAAAATCCTATAGACTCGGCCAAAAAGCTGCTCGACGTAATAAATGAATTTGGCCAAATAGCTGGATACAAAGTCAATATCCAAAAATCAAAGGCATTTTTGTATACCAACAGTGAAACAGCAGAATCAGAAATCAAGAAAAAAATCCCATTCGATATAGCAAAAAGAAAAATAAAATACCTAGGAATAAACCTAACCAAGGAGGTAAAAGACCTGTATGCAGAAAACTACACAACACTGAAGAATGAAATCAAGGAAGACACAAACAAATGGAAGCATATACCATGTTCATGAGGGATTAATTTGAGTGTCTGTCAGGTAAGGGGGTTGCAAAAACTTTGGGAGACATACTCATTTCCTCCTTGGACCCTTATCATTTAAATGAGAACACTCTTAGCAAAGCAGGTTTCACAGGACTTTACGAATTCTTTCTTATGCCCGATCACCCAGGGAGCCGCTCTGGCTGGCACAGGGCTGCATCGCCTGCTGTCATAGTTTCAGGCTTAAGCAGATTAGAGCCAGGATGCAAGAGATAAGGGAGACATCTCCCAGATGGAAATGGGGACTCGGACTATGTCAGAATAGCCTCGGGGGTGGGGGGTTGGTGAGGGTCCATCACTTCCTCTTTGCTTCAGCCCCTCCAGTACTTCCATGAGGGCCTTCCAATTGGTCGTGCCTGGCTTGGGTTGCCCTTCCCTTGAGGGATCTTACCTTTCATTGGCTAACAGACTAAGCATTGGGGGTCCAGATATGGATGAAGCAGAAGCAGTGCTCCTGCCAGGGAGATAAGCTTTGTCTCCTTAGTGGCTCAGGTCGTCTTGAAAGAACAGACCCAGATGAAATGGGTCTCCTGGGCTCTTACGCAGCCTAGCCATGGGGTGCAGTTACAACTCCTGAAACCAGGCAGAACAGTCTGCAACACTCAGAGAATAAGTGAAACTCAAAATAAGCAATGAAATTGAGTTGGATTCTTCCCAACAAGCTGTTTTTGCCATTGCATCATCCTTGATTCCGCTAAATGTTTCACCATGTTCTCTTTTCAATCACAATGCTGAAAATTATCATCTTTCTAATTTCAATAATGGTGCGAGCACAACCAAAAAGTACATAGCATGCTTTAATGTTTATTTATTTCTTATCTAATGGCTTCTGCCTCTTTAAGTAGTTAAGATAGAGTATAATACCGTATTCTAAAAAAACTTTTATTATGTTTGCAGAATACAAAGAGTAAAGACCCTCAAATGCTCAAAATAGATAAAGGTGCAGGAATTTTTTTAAAAAAATGTGTCATTTTATTTTTCATAGTGGTCTCTAATAATTAATCAGTTCCAAAACACCAATTCAGACACCCACTATGTACAAGATAATGTGTTAGAGACTGGGATTCTATGGTGAGCTTAATGTGAACCAAGAAACACCCATATAAAAATAATCAAGAATTTTGTAATATATTACTCATTTTTAAAGGGCAAATGTTGAGAGTTATGGAAAAAAGTCAAAAGAGCTTATATAATATAAATAGAAGAGAGACCATTAGGGTTTAAAACTATCTTTTCTCTTTGCAAAAAAAAATACATGTTTTAATTATAATGCAAAGTTCTGAATAGGTTCCAGAATCCTGTGAATTACAGAGTGTTAGAGAAATTGATTAAAAGTGGTTGTTGGGCTCTAAAACCATGGTACTGAAAAAACTTCCATAGAAGAAACAGGAAACTTTAGTCAAGCAATTCTGATGTCTTATTTATTTGGTTTCACTTGAGGGGAAAATAATCAAATATTTCAGTTTTAAATGTAATTTTTCTCCCAATATTTCTTTAAATGTTTTTCTTTTGTCTTTTATAAAAAAAGTTATTTTATTGTTAAATATGTCAGTAAGAAAAACATGAAGAATCAAATATAAAATAGGAAATTGACCTTAAAAGTTTGTGAAGACAGTGCAAAAATGAGACTAGGAAAGTAGACTCCAGAGCTAAGGTGTTTGAGCTCAAATCTCTATTCAAGGAGGTAACCTTGTGTAATTCACTTATGTCAGTTTCCCAGTAAGTGAAACACCGATGTTAGTACCGACTACCTCATAGCATTGTTAGGAGAATTAGATCAGTTATGCAAAATGTATAACTTCCAGCAAATAGCAAGAACCCCAAAAAGGTATGCTGCAACTTTATTATCAGGCAAACAACTAGGTCAGGAACAGAACCAGAGAAATGGAGATCATATGGAAGCTTTTCAATGCAAAGGAGGAAGAGGGTAATGGGGCAGGAGATAGAGGGGATAAGAAGCATAATTGGTAGGTATAAAATAGATGGGAAGAGGTTAATAATGGAATAGGAAACAGAAAAGTCAAAGAATTTATATGTACAACCCATGAACATGAGCTAAGGGAGGGGAATGCTGGAGGGTTGGGAGGTGCAGGGTGAAGGTGTGATAAAGGGGAAAAATTTGGGAACACTGTAATAGCATAATCAATAAAATATACTTAAGAAACTAAATTTATATCAATGAGGGTGCTTAGGAATTTTTAAAATAAAAGATAAGTGTTCAAAGAAAAAAAAGAAATTCACAGAAAATAGAATATTAACCCTGTTTCATTTTTAGTGATCAAAAAATGTAACTTAAAACATTGAAAATGATTTTTTTAATTTTCTCTCACATTTGGAAAAATAGTAAAAAAATAATTTTAGCCAGTATTGTTTATAGTATTGGGGAAACTCACTCATACACAGTTTGTAGTAGCATAAGTAGATGAACAACTTTATAGTGACTCTAAAATTTCAAATTTATATTAAATTTAAATTGTTTCATCCCAGCAATGATAAATTTTCTTAAAGTAATAATTTAAGGACGAAGAATGAATATACAAGGGTGGGTGGTGGGGTAATATTTTTTGAAGAAAAATATAGAGATAATTTAAATAGCTACAAATCTAATACTTATAAATAAGTGTGTTAAATCCAAATTGTACCACTGTGGCTTCAAAAATATTTAACTTATTCTGAATATTCATAAAAAATGCATGCCTATACAGACTTTTATGTGGAGTAGGTGCAACATAAAATCAAGTTGATTTTATTCTATAAGTAAAAATTTTAGTAATCATTGAAGTAAGTCATTATATAGAGGAAAGAAGCAAAGAAATGCTATTGCCATACATAAATTTTAGATTTACAGAATAAGACCTTGTTTACAAAGGTCTTGTATATAATAAACTATAATAGCATAATATACTATAATAGTATTATAGTTATGAAAGGGTTAAAAATGATGCATCACTAAAGTGAAAACAAAAATATTTATATTATTTTTATCATCAGTTTTTCATCAATATTCAGTTTTTCATCAATATTCAATTTTCTGTAGTAGAATGCTTAACTTGTCAAAATTTCAGTATTTTTCATAATATAACTAGTTTTACTTTAGGGGAAAAAAATACCTACCTATTCAGGGCACTGAGGCATTGACGTCTGTGCTACTTTATTCACTCATTTAACAAATTAGGGCCTACACTGTTATCAACAAAATCAAAACATGCAATAATCTTTCCCTATGGATTATATTCATTATTGTTGAGGGAAAGGGGTGGAATTAAACAAAATGCATTAATTATACATATAGTGGGTGGGGAGAAACAGATACAAAGGATACATTTTGGCACTTCTTAAAATAAAGCCTGAGCCCTGACTGGTGTGGCTCAGTGGATTAAGTGCTGGCCTATAAACCAAGGGGTTGCCAGTTCCATTCTCTGTCAGGGTTGCTATCCTGGTCCCCAGTGGGGGGCGCTTGAGAGGCAACCACACATTGATGTTTCTCTCCTTCCCTCTCTCTTTCCTTTACCTACACACAAAGCCTGAGACAAAGATTTGCAACATGGTTGACTCCGAAGGTGAGGTTAGGAATAAGGAGCAATAAAGTAGAGAATTATGGAATAGTAGAAGAAAAAGCCAGTGAAGTGTAGGTTGCTGAGGTTGCTCGTATAAACAAAAACAAAACAAAACAAAAAAACCCAAAATATTTGAGTCCACAGATTCTTCCAGAAAATGGAGTTTCCTAGAAAGTCCATCCAAAGCAGTGATTGTGATATGTCTCCACTGTTTCCATCATGCCTTGGGCCTCACCTGGGAGCTCCTCACCTGGAAGCTCTACAGATAAGCTGAGGAAAGGCATTAGCAGAGCACAAACAACCACCTCTGGTGCCTGGTACTCATTCCTTCCCCAGGTCAGCAGAGGGCCAACCTTGTCAAGAAGTGGCTCAGCCTAGGTCGGCTCAGTAGAGAACAAGACTGATGGCCTCTTTCTTCCATACTGAAGCCACTGCTGAACTGCTAAGACAGGTGGGAAGGCAGGCAGGCTGTTCTGACAGAGTAGCCAAGTGAAAGACGTTAACAACTGTTTTGTGGAGAAATTCTATGAAGGAAACAGAAAAATAGGCAGCAAAAGATTTTATTTTGTGTTTTTTTTTTTAATTTTTATTTTAGTTGTTGATCTTGTACAGTTTTCTTTTACTCCCACCCCAGCCCTCCCCACCCCCCCTCCCATTTCCACCCCTCATAGTTTTTGTCCATGTGTCCTTTATACTTGTTCCTGTAAACCCTTCCCCTTTTCCCCTGAAAATCCCTCCCCTCTCCCCTCTGGTGACTGTCAGCCTGTTCCCAACTTCAGTGTCTTTGGTTATATTATGCTTTTTTGTTTGTTTTGTTGATTAGGTTCCTGTTAAAGGTGAGATCATATGGTATTTGTCTTTCACTGCCTAGACTGCAGCAATAACTCCACTCTTATGTGCTGAAGAGACTATCCCTGTAAGGAAGGTGGACACTGGACCACACAGAGACCAGATAGAATTGCTGAGGTGATGTCCTGAGAAGGCCACATGATCCTAAAACTGCTGACATGTATTCATTGCTGAGTTCAGTTACGAAAGTGTTAAGACTCGCCACATTGATGTCACTATCTGGCAGGGAGGGGAGGCTGAGAGGTGCAAGTTGCATTGATTGGCACACATTATGCTTGCTTAATTTTCACATTGGCTGGTGGATTGTAGTGTGCAGAATTCCCCAACAGCTACTGTTGGTGCTTCCACTGAGTAGAAGCTTAGCTAAGGATCTTGCTTTTCTTCAAACAATAGAAAGATTAATATTCAAATTTTACCAGTCAGTAACAACTGAGGACATAACTAAATTGAATTACTTCTCTGGATGTATGCAAACTTACGGCTTTCTATCTTATACCTCATCCTGTTTAATACACACACAAAGAGTTACTATGGCAATACATGGATAATACTTCTGGCCCTTTTTAGTAGGTAGATAATTAGCATATTTTAAAAATAACTTGATTAGTCAAATAAAAGAAAATCACCTTAGGAAAAAGATACTTGAGATGATTTTTTGTCATTTTTTTCTAGTTATCTTTACTCCATTCTCTTTCACATTCATAGACAAATAATGGCGAATGTTCTAAAGGTCACATTTATTTTAAACCACAGCAAGGACTTGTGGGAATATTCTTAGTACTTGATGGCTCATGTTAGGCCACCACAGTTATTGAAACTATGGTTTTGTTTATTGACATTAGATGGATCTTATTTATTTCATGAGAATTATTTCTTTAGAGTCACCATATAACAGATATCACGTTTAGTCCTAAAGTTCCATGTCCCTCTCTTATTTCTTAGTGAACTTGAAATCTAAGTTTGTGTTGAGGACTTGATAGGGATAAAGGATTTAAACAGTTGGAAACATCTAAATTGAAGGTGAAAAATCTAGAAAAAGGAAGTAGAACACAACTATATATCTAGTGACCTCTGATCTGTTAGAGTTTATTTATATTTTAGATGGAGTTTTGATATCTACTTCACCCACCTGTCTCATTTCTCCAGATTCAAATAATAAAACAATGGAAAGAAATCCAAGGAAAAGTTTGTATAAACCAGATAGTATGGATGAATCATGTAACTTGCAGAATTAATATAATCAGGATTGTCACAGACTCCAATGTTTTATTTTTCTTTAAAAACAAACTCATTTATTACTGTGTAACTTTCTAACAATGCATATTTTAGGTATCAACAAATAGGAATGTGCTATTTGCACTTATAAAATGACACAGGTAACGAGATATATTCCAGAATCATAAAATTTATTGTTACTTATAAGCACCAATACACAAGAACATCAAAATTTATTTTCACAAGCTCACTATAAATAATTTCTTCAATAAAGGAATATACCACTCTCTAAAAATAATATAGAGTGAGGCTGAGATGTAGTTTTAGTAAAGAACAGAATATTTTGCTCTTGGTTATAATGATCAATTCATATCTAATAATATTTTACAATTATATTCATTTTCACATTATTTTAGGATATTTGAAGTTATAATTTCAATTGTTACCTAGTTAACTTTGCTTAATTTCTTTGTAATGAGTTCAAGAATAAACATTTCTCTTTCCTGATGAACACAATTGACTAAATAATAATGAATATAGCCAGGGATTAATAATAAAATTTAAAAAAAAATAATTTAGGATGGTAAGATCTAAGTGAATACATTTACAGAAAGGCTATTATACATGAAATATTATAAAGAAAATCATTGTTTTAGGAGACATGCTTAATTTCATCAACAATGCTTTAAAATTTTAAGGAGAGAGAAAAAGCATTAAAATTGGACACTGTTGTTTTTTTTTCCTGAGTCTTAGAGGAAATAGCATGAGACATGAAGAGGACAGTAATTCTGAGGATTGAATTATAGTGATAACACCAAAGATGTTTAGAATTTGAAAATTAGTGTTTGTTTTTCTTATATTCCAGTTTAGGGCCATTAAGGAGTTCTGCTAACCCAAGCTGATCATCTTCTGTACTCTCATCCTTCATATGAGTTTAGTGGTAGATACATCACAAATAGCTGGCTCTTCTGCACCTGAAAAGCTGTGTATAGGGCACATCTTTACAAAATTACCCAAAGCTTTAAGTAGATTCCTTTTAGGGAGCACAGAGTTTCTGCCTCAACCCTTGCCCTTAAATGGAGTTTGAAGAACACTCACATAGATGTGTGCCTGATCTGGTTGCTCAGTTTATATCTCAACCAGTCAGGTTCATTCACTGCTCTTGGTTGGACATAGGATCAAGTACTATTTTTAAGTTACTCCCAAGTTACTTCATTTCTTTGGGGGTCATCTAAGCTAATGATGCTTAGTTTCTTAAGCAAAAGTAAAATCTAACTATCTAAACCAAAAATGACACAAATGCATGCGAAAGAGTCACAGCCATGGAGATACACAAAACACATGGAGGCAGGATTGATCATCTTCTAGAACCTTTTGCTTGCTTCCCTCAGAGCTCTGGCTCCAGGTAGGACACTGAAATATTTTGTACAACTTTCCATGGGAAGAGAGTTTGAAAGAAGAGACCTCACAAGCTACCAACTAAAAGTTAGATTAAACTCTTCACTAACTATGCAAGCATAAATAAATGCAGTAGAAGGAGGTGGTCACATCGAAGAAGAACAAACACAACATATTTCTGCACCAGTATTCCACATTCTCTTGGAGCACCACATGTGAGTGTGCACCTGCTGATATGTAATTTATTTTGCATGGAGCTTAGACTCCCACTCTATCTTATCCAAAGATATTCTCAGATGGCATTCCACAGTGACAGAAGCTAGATGACATTTCTTGTCAACAGCCAGGTAGATATAATTATCATAAGAGAGGAAGGGTGGAAATTATAGCTATTTAGGGTAAATGCTAATAGGTCATGGTGTCACTAGGAACAAGGTAGTTAAGTCAATTAGAATATTGATCAATTTACATAATAATAATTTAATTCAACAGTAGGAAACTACTGTTGTCCCTTACCCATTTTTGAGATGCAAGTATTAAGTAAGTTCTGGAACCCAGAGCCTATGTTTAGATTGTCTTTCTCTTGAGGAAAAATCCTACAATTTCACCACAAGTACACATAGTAAATAATCATTTCAATTTTTCATAAGGAAATCTAAAATAATTTACTAAAATAACTGCATTGAGGAAGGAAAAATACATTGTTTGTATCTCTTAGGTAAAAGTTCTGAGCTGACATTAATAAAGACTCAGAGGGCCATTATAGTCTTTGAGTTAAGTAGAAGCTTACAGAGACCAGGAAATAAATAAAAAACTAATCCACAATTAGCTTAGAACTAACCCATTACATCAATATTTCTCCAGTTTACAAATATATAAAACAAGTATGTGTGTGTGTGTGTATACGCACACATAGACAGATAGAAGATAGATGTTAGATACATACATACATACATAGATGGTAATCCTCACGTGTGGAATGGGATTAGTTCTCTAACCTAGGAAGTAATGGCCATTATGATAGAAGGGATGAAATGGAAGCTCCTACAACTTTCTTTTATATACGTCAAGACAGTAAACCTAAAGAAATATGGTATTCCATGACACATTGCAGATATGGACTCCATCAACAACAACTTGAAGAATGCAGTAGGTAGACTCCATCATATCAACTCCCCTCTGTGATATTTATAAAATTCAGATGGATTATTGCAAATTACAACAAAGCATTGTTACGTCTAGCCAGGTTACAGCTCCACTACAGCTAATGTGATCAGCTCTTGCAACAAATAAACAAAACTTTTTTTAAAAAACATTTATTATTTTTAATCAGTATTTTTTAATTGTTGATATTGTAAAGTTTTCTGTCTTTTACCCCCCCAAGCCCATCACCCCAGCCCTCCTCACCTCCATCCCATTTCCACCCCCCATAGTTTTTGTCCATGTGTCCTTTATACTTGTTCCTGTAAACCCTTCCCCTTTTCCCCTGAAATTCCCTGCCCTCTCCCCTCTGGTCACTGTCAGCCTGTTCTCAATTTCAGTGTCTTTGGTTATATTTTGCTTGCTTGTTTGTTTTGTTGATTAGGTTCCTGTTAAAGGTGAGATCATATGGTATTTGTCTTTCACTGCCTGGCTTACTTCGCTTAGCATGATGCTCTCCATTTCCATCCATACTGTTGCAAAGGGTAGGAGCTCCTTTCTTTCTGCTGCATAGAATTCTATTGTGCAAATGTACCACAGTTTTTTGATCCATTCATTAACTGATGGGCACCTCGGTTGCTTCCAACACTTGACTATTGTAAATTGTGCTGCTATGAACATAGGGGTGCATAGGT
This sequence comes from Glossophaga mutica, assembly GCA_039655065.1. Taxonomy (NCBI): domain Eukaryota; kingdom Metazoa; phylum Chordata; class Mammalia; order Chiroptera; family Phyllostomidae; genus Glossophaga; species Glossophaga mutica. The sequence continues at coordinate 76,856,417 of CM077309.1, read as the reverse complement.
TCTTTTGGATTGGTGTTTCAGGGTTCTTAGGATATAATCCAAGCAGTGGAATTGCTGGGTCAAAAGGTAGATCCATTTTTAGTTTTCTTAGAAAATTCCATACTGTTTTCCATAGTACCAGTCTGCAATCCCACCAACTACACAACACTGAAGCAAGAAATCAAGGAAGACACAAACAAATGGAAGCATATACCGTGTTCATGGATTGGAAGAATTAATATCAAAATGTCTGTACTACCCAAAGCAATTTACAGATTCAATGCAATATCTATTAAAGTACCAATGGCATAAACCAAACTTTTGTTACTTTATGTATCTCTCTTGATTTGAAAAAATGATTTTTCTTGATGCCAATAGAAAGGCAGAATCAAAAGCAGTTAAATTTTAAGAAGAGCAGCATTTCTTTTTTTCTTTTAAACTTATTTTATTGTTGATCTTGTACAGTTTTCTTTTACTCCCACCCAGCCCACCGCCCCAGCCCTCCCCACCTCCCTCCCATTTCCACCCCCCATAGTTTTTGTCCATGTGTCCTTTATACTTGTTCCTGTAAACCCTTCCCCTTTTCCCCTGAAATTCCCTCCCCTCTCCCCTCTGGTCACTGTCAGCCTGTTCTCAATTTCAGTGTCTTTGGTTATATTTTGCTTGTTTGTTTGTTTTGTTGATTAGGTTCCTGTTAAAGGTGAGATCATATGTTATTTGTCTTTCACCGCCTGGCTTATTTTGCTTAGCATGATGCTCTCCAGTTCCATCCATGTGAGCAGCATTTCTTTATAAGATTGTATTAGGGCTCTTTTACTTGGCATTAGTCATAGTGGAGCCATAGCCATCTTCATTATCTTAATATTTGTTCTTACAGTAGAGTCATAGACACCTTGATCATCTTAGTATGTGCCAAACATCACAGCAGTCCATTATAATAATTATATTAGGTAACTGAATCCCATGAGCAGAAAGTATAAAATATTTTAAATGCTCTATTAGAAAGTAATGTCCACCATCATAATTACCACCTGTGATAGATGGTAATTAAGTTTCAAGGACCTGCTACATTTGTGTTTTAGGAATTTCTCACTGGAATAAAGGACCCCTTCAACAACTAACGAAGAGTAATAAGGCATCATGGGTTTCTCTGAACTCTGTAAGCAGCATGCATTATATCTGAGAATTTTTCTCTGAGTTAATTAACGGTCCAGCCTGCCTGTTCAATTGTGATGCAGGGCAAGAGAGTTACACAGCAGGTCTAAACTACAGTTTTATCTTCAGCCTGTGTGAAGGTACAAAAAGTATCTGGGGTAGATAACATTGTTATTTGGAGTCTCTGGTAGACACCAAAAGGTGAGTTGCAAAGTGTACCTTTAAGGTTCTGTAGGAGTGCTTCCTTCAATTTGGAAAAGAACTCTTATTACGTTACTCTGTCCCAGGATTTATCAATTCCTAACCTTAGGGACTAATGGAGATGCTCAACATTTTTTAGGATTGTGTACATATATAAAAATTCACTGTATTTTGGGAAGGTATATTAAAAGTAAGTCTCAAGCAGATCTAGAAGTCATAAATAAACACATTGAGAGAAGCATAGATTCTTTTTTCACCTATTTACACTGATGGCTTCCAGGTTCAGCATTATGATAGAATGTTGGGTTTCTTTTGAGTAAATGATGAAGAAGAAAGAGACTCAAGCCTAGTTCACAGACAAGGAATTATAGCACACTGGTAATATCCAGAAATAGTCTACTAACTCCTTGAACCTTCTGCACCTAACCCTAATATTAACTCTTTAAATACAGAACACATACAAGTGTAAATACCTCCCAGTCCCCATGAGGAAGTGCTACAAGCAATTATCACTGTCATCCAGACAATGAGTTCAAACCTATAATGAAAAAAAGAAGAGAGCCTTCTCATACCTCAAGAGCCTTCTCATACATGACATCCTTTATCATGTAACTTATATGCAAAATCAATGATTATCTATTAAGATCTTATGAGATGTCAGGCGATAAATTCAAATTATTATAAAGGATAATTTGAAATAAAGTTTTATATCTTCTATTCAAAATGCTGAAACTTGCCTAAATCTATGAAATAATGATAATATAAAGATATCACAATGGATAAGATATTTTTATAAGTAAACAAGTGAAATATAGAGATATCTATAATTTCAAACATATATAAAGCCATTTGATTGTATTTTTATTACCTTATAAAAACTACTTAAATATTTTTTGCTGTTTTTGAGTGTTTTTAAGAAGTTAAAATAGAATGAACACTTGTAGTTTTATGGAATTTGATGATGCTTTTTCAGTATGGAAACAAGTAGGCTACTTTGTTCCTGTTCTTGTAAAGGGAAGATGTGCTTGGGAAAGTATACGGTCAGGTGGAAACACTTTTTGATGAAAACTAGATACTATAAAAAAACATAATGTTAAATCATTAATAGCATAACTGCTTCAACTGGAATTTGGAAAAAGCAAGAATATAAAACAAATAAACAAGGAGCTCCTTGTGTGGATGGAACTAGAGACAGTGTGGATGGAACTAGAGAGCATTATGCTAAGGGAAATGAGCCAGGCAGTGAAAGACAAATACCATATGATCTCACCTTTAACTTGAAGCTAATCAATGAAACAAACAAGGAAGCAAAATATAGACAGAGAAATTGAAATTAAGAATAATCTGACAGTAACCAGAGGGGAGGTGGGAGGGTATAATAGGGGGAAGGGTTTTCAGGAACAGCTATAAAAGACACATGGATGAAACCAAGGGCAGGTGCAAGCAAGGGAGGGAGGTGGGGATGGCTGGGGTTGGGGGCAGTGGTGGGTGGTTAAATGCAGACAACTGTAATTGAACAACAATAAAATAATTTTGAAAATACAAATAAGCAATAAAGAATTTTATCTTAAAGTTTCTGAGCTAGAAGCACCAGTGAAATGTATTTACCACATTATTCATAAGCAAGCTATTACAGAATCTTTCACACACACATATTTTGTATAACTATTGGAGGGTAAAACAAGTATCTCATTTGTCAAATTTGTTTCTGTTGAATTTATCTATATTTGTGAGCTATCTTTACCAGTTACAGTAGATGTTAACATCAAATATTAGAATATATTCCATATAGACCCATAATTTTAAAATAATAAAGCTTTAATATTACTTTTATAACTAATAAATATTAATACTATTTTGGTGAAGACAAATTTTCCTATTAATAGAGAAACTGAGGCAATTTGTATTTTGTTTCATACTTTAAAATTTGCTTTGTATGTTTTATTTTATAAATATTAAATAATTGAAATATATACATACATAACATTTGCATATAAATATACACATATGAGAGTGCAGAAGAAAGGTGTTACAGAAATTTGAGGGCTCTTACTTTTTTCATTGTAGGTTAACTTTTATTTATACTGTTTAACAGGGCTAAAAGTGATCTTCTCTTGAATAAAGGGAATTTGCATAGTATGAAAAAATAAAGAGAAATACACATATTAGATTATTTTTGTAATACACTTTTGATATGCATAGCAATCATTTCCTTCCAATTCATAATATTTGGCACTATGAAAATTAGTCTTAAGAATAATGAGGTAGTACATTAAGTATTCACAAACTCAACAGTTCAGCTATATGTATTGGCAGGTACAGGTGTTTAGTCATTATCCTTACTCAGTTTTCCTTAGAAAGGTATCTTGGCAACTTACAAATTTCACATGTTCCTGTTTATGAATGAGACTGTGAAGTATAGATACAGAAGAGAGAAAGTATATATTATTATAATTGGACAAAGACCATCAATGCTCCAGCAACTCAAAGCCAGTAGGGAGGTCATTAACTAATGAGGTCACTTCTGAGGAACATGCCACCTTAGCTAACTTATTTCTTATATCTGTCACATTTACCTATTTCTATCTGAGTTTTCCTAACCAGATCCCAAATCTTTGAGGTCATTCATCTTAGTGTCGCTTAGCTATTTGGGATCCCCTCTGGGGTATTCTGCCTGTATGCAGTGCTACATCGCCAAGTCACAAATCAGAATTATCTTAGCCAGGCCTGTGATCTACTATGAGATTGTGCTATCCTTTAGTGAGCTGAGGTTTCACTGGGTGTGTTCTGTTCTACACATGCATCTCTAGCCTTAGGCAGGTACCACCTGGACAACATCAAGACACGACAAACATACAGAGTCTCCAGTAGTCTCTGCTGCTGTTTACTCTTCTTTGATTGAGTTCACCTGGGTAGTGTTTCAGGTGAGTAGAGTCCATGACTTTGAATTTGAGGATATACAGCTATTACATGAGAACTCTGATACCAATGTCCAGGGTGGGAGGCTTGGCTCTGTTCATGCTTAGAATCACTACTTTCCATGAGCTGCACAGACCTCATATGTCGTGCCCCACACTTAGTCAATGCAGCATCCCTAGACCAGCTGTTTGGGAATGGGTTCTAAGTACATCCCCATTGATTTCAGTTTATTTAAATATGCTCTTCATATCCTCATTACATATCACTATCCCTCTCATAAAGGAAAATAAATATGATCACATATTAGTGAATTTGAGTTCTCAGAAGAAATGGTCCATAGAAATGGAAGGTATTGTTATGATCATTACAAGCACAATATAAATGCATAGATTTAAGAAATAAAGTCCTGAAAAATCTCTGCATTTAGCTTAGACTGGGCAACAGATAATCAATAATTACATGCAAATGAGTCTTTTATTCAATACAACCAACATGTATAACATTTTCCATGCAAATCAGCAAGTACTGTAGAATTAAAAACCCTTGGGGCAACTAGTGACCAGGACAGTTCTCGTATGCATGCTGTCTCCAGAAAGTACATATAGCCTGGTTACACCACTGTTGCTTTTTCATACAAACTGCTAAGAAAAGTCAACTCAATCACACTCCACTTAATTTCACTTAATTTAAATCTCAGTGTACTTGCATGGACAATTTTCTTTTAAACAGTGATTTATTCTCTAAATGGAGAGGCATGGTTGTGATTTAAGATTTAATGTTCCCCTCTGGTCACATTTGGGAGACTTTCCAACACCAGGAGCCAATGTATTTAAGATATAACATGCCTCCCTGGTCATATTTGGGAGCTGTTTCTGGCTGTCCTGGGACACTTAGCTGCCTATCAAATAATGTGCCAGTGCTAGAAAAACTGCATAAATTGCTTGATGTCTATGTGGATTCTTTCAGAGTTAAGCTAAGCTCTTGTTTTCTCTTTAGACTAATTAAAATGTTGAGTGAAGGGGTAACATTGTTTTTAAATCTATTGTTGTTCAGTTATAGTTGTCCTGCCTTTTCCCCATTGCTCACCCCAACCCCATCTCCACCCCACTCCCACAGTCAATCCCCCCGCTTGTCCAAGCCCATGAGTCCTCTACTCGTGTTCCTTTGCTTGCCCCTTCCCATTCTTTCCCCTCATCATTCCCTCCACTTCCCTCTGGTCACTATCAGTTTGTTCTTTATTTCCAACTCTCTGGTTCTATTTTGCTAATTTGTTTGTTTTGTTGATTAGATTCCACTTATAGGTGAGATCATATGGTACCTGTCTTTCACTACCTGGCTTATTTCACTTAGCATGATGTTCTCCAGTTTCACCCAGGCTGTCACAAAGGCTAGGAGCTCCTTCTTTCTTTCTGCTGTACAGTATTCCATCCTGTAAATGTACCACAGTTTTTTGATCCACTTTTTTACTAATGGGCACTTAGACTGTTTCTAGCACTTGGCTATTACACATAACGCTGCTATGAACATTGGGGTGCATAGGTTCTTTTGAATTGGTGTTTCAGGATTCTTAGGGTATATATTAAAATGTATATTTTTCCATTTTGGTGAAACAAGTCTACTTTGGCGTTTTATTTTGGGCATATTTGAAAATTTAATACAACCCTGAATAGCAAAAAATCAAGCTAATTTCTGGCACAAAATAATAGGGTAAAGTGGTAATTGAAACCTGGATTTGACTTATGAAGTAAAATTGATAGACACAGTCTCCTGAGTATAATGTAACCTTCCAGTCTCTGGAGGTGAATGATGTTCATACAGACAAGTGCAAAGCACTGACATTGTACTTCATATGTTTTAACAAAGTCACCCTTTTGCTGCTAAGAATCCAGGAAAATTATCATTTTTATCTATCTTCCTAGAGCTGTGAAATTATGTCCTGAGTTTTAGTATAATTAATATAAAAGCATAGAATATGTTTATTAGATTTTTTTAAGCTGAGTGATAATTTTTGCACAATAAAAAACACATATCTTAGGTGTTCAGCTTGATGAGCTTTGATGATATTATAAATGCATGTAACTACCACTCAATGAAAGATGCACTTCAAAGACTGTAGTTCCAGGGATCACTTCTATAGTTTGTTACTAGAGAAGTTTCTCTGAACATACAGAGCATCTGAAACTATGAGGAGGAGATGGAGTGTTCCCTCCTGAGTGTGAAGCTGGCTCTTGGTCATGCTTTGGTAACTGCCATATGCCATTGATGATTGTTCTTCTCTTTCTTTTCAGAGAGTAAGAGGGAAAGAACACCATCTGAGTGGTAGGAAAAAAAAGATACATTTCATTTCCATCAATTGGAAGTGTCTCTTGAAACATATTCAGGTCAATGCTCACCCACCTTTAACTCAAGGGGTAACCACTTTATGAATTTTGCCATAAGGATTAATTTTATTGTTGCTGTTATTCTTAGAATTCAAAAGTGGAATTGGATAGAATGCATTATATTCTGTCTGATTTTTTACTCAATATAGTAATTTTGAGATTAATACATGCTGTTACCCTATATCACTAGTTTATTCTCTTATATTATCATATGAATATACAAAAATATATTTATCCAGTATCCTATTATATTTTTTCTTTTTGTGCTTTATGAATAAGCCATATTTAAGCATTCTTGTAAGCTTGTGTTTCATTTCTCATGGAGAAATATTTAAAGTAAAATTGCTGAATCATTAGCCAGATATGTTTAACTTTATAGAGGAAGGGGGGAAGTATAATAGGAGATAGCAGGGGAAGGGCCATTAAGGAACATGTATAATGGACACATGAACAAAGCCAAAGGGGGTAGGTTTGAGGGTGGGAGGTGGGGATGGGTGGGGCTGGGGGACATGGTGGGGTGAAAAGTGAGACAACTGTACTTGAATGACAACAAAGAAATGAATTCAGTAATGTAATAATTTTTTTTAAAAGAAATCACCAAAAAGTTCTTTAAGATGGTTTATTATTTTATGTTTCCACTAGCAATATATAGTCACATGACTTTAAATCCTTGTTTTGTTGTATTAATCATTCTAGGGTTTATGAATTGGTATTGCACTGTACTTCCAGTTTTTATTTCACTGATTACCATTATTACTGAATGCATTTTTATGTGTTTCTTGATCATTTCTGTATCTACCTTAATGAATGTGTAATGTTTTTTATCCTTTTTGAAAATACACTTAATGAGAAAAATAATTTCAATATAATAAAACTTTTAATCAAGTGTACATGAATAGCCCTGGCAGGTGTGGCTTATTGCATTGAGCACCAGCCTGAGAACCATGGGTCACTGGTTTGATTCCCAGCCCAGGACACATGGCTGGGCTGCAGGCCAGGTCCCCAGTAGAGGGTGTGTGAGAGGCAACCACGCACTGATGTTTCTCTCTCTCTCTTTCTCCCTCCCATCCTCTCTCTATAAATAAATAAATAATCTTTTAAAAAATTTTAAAAATGCGCATGAAAATATTTTAAGAGAATAAGCAAATTGACAATTTGATATTTTCTAGTGATATTTAAAATTGCATAAATAAGCACAATTCCAAAGGTAGAATTTTATTATAAAATATTTAGGCTCCTAAAATAGAAAAAAAAACTGAAATTTGATTAAAAATCTACTAGTAATGATGAGCCTGAAATGTTTTTGGCCAGTTACCTTTATTATTATTTTTTATAATTATCATTATTATTATTTTTGCTTCATGTGTCAAGCGTTCCATTTGAATATTTCTAGGCTATCAGGACATACTGATATCATGAGAACAATTTAATTTATCTAAATAATGCATTTTCAGAATAAGAGGCAAAACAGTTAAAAATGCAGAAAAATCAGGCCATATAAACTGTATTGATGAATGCAAAATAATCAGAAGATGACTTTGGGGAAAATTAACCATTTATAGTAAAAACTGCTTTCCTAAATGCAAGAGTTTAACCCTGGGGGAATCAAATCTAGATAACTGATGGCTCTAAAATTCTCAATTGTATTTTTTCACTTAGTTTCTTAAAAAAGAATAATCTTTACTCTGTGATGAGAAGCCAACAGAGTATGAATTCAAGAACAATTACAATGGGAATCCTTGTGTCAACCTGTGTGAAACAAAATCTACTTTGCTTAGTGCAAGTTCTGCTTCAATGGCCATCAGGTGCATATTGTAAAATGTGGAATACCATCTGCTACTTGGCCTTCAAACACATACTTATTTTAGGTGTCTGGACAGAGTTCTTTCATTGGTGTCTAGTTTATACCCATAAGGTATAAGTTCAGTGGCTAGTGGGTATCTTTTCTACAATCTTTCAGAATACCATTATGACATAGTGTTGTGAAACCTTCCCATAGTACAAGTGCTTTAGGGGCATAGTACAGGTACATAGTACAGGTGTTGGGACATTAGGCTGCAGATTACTGAAGCCTCAACCTTCTCATTTCCAAGGAAACTAGAAAGGAGTCTCCACCCTTCTGCTTTCTGTAAGTAAATACAATCATAAGGTCACTTTTATCTATGATTCTAACACAGCTATAATCAGTGGACTTATAGTTTCATAAAATCAAATTTTTAAACATTTTTCATTTTGTAAGAATTTCTTGGAGTTAAGGCCAAGCTGGAGGCATAAGTGCAAACATTTTACTTCCTCACACAACCAAAAGGATAACAACCAATTTAAAAACAACAAACAGTCAAAAGTGCCAGAAAATCAAATTGCATGGAACTCCGACAACCAAAGATTTAAAGGAACATTCATCCAGATCAGCAGGAGGGTCAGAGAAGGGCAGCCAAGCTCAGAGGTCATGCTGCAATGTGGCGACTGTGCAGGTGAGACAGAGCTGGCTGAGTGGGAGACTAAAGACTCAAAATCTCTAGCTGTAAAATACTGAGAGGGTTGCCACGGCGGGAGAAACTCCCAGTCTCACAGGAGAGTTGTTTGTAAAGTGGGGCTGGAGCAAAGAGAACAAGCAGCATTATTCCCTCTCTGATCCCTCCCCCACAGACAGAACCAAAATGCAGCAGAGGGGGTTGCCCCACACAGACAAATACTTAAAGCTCCACCCCTTACCACATAACAGGTGCACTGAGACAAAGAAATATTGCCTAAATTAAAAAAACAGATCAAATACCCCAGAGAAAGAGCTAAGTGATGAGCAGATAGACAACCTATCTGATGCAGAGTGCAAAACACTGGTAATCGGGATGCTCACAGAATTGATTGAGCTTGGTTACAAAATGAAGGAAGAAATAAAGGCTACACAAAGTAAAATAAAGCAAAATATACAGGGAATCAACAATAAAAGGAAAGAAACCATGACTCAAGTCAACGATTTGGAACAAAAGGAAGAAATAGACACCCAACTGGAATAGAATAAAGAAACAACAATTCAAAAAATGAGGAGAGGTTTAGGAACCTCTGGGCAAACTTTAAGCACTCCAACAAACAAATCACATGGCTTCCAAGAGGAGAAGAACAAAAGCAAGAAATAGAAAACTTATGTGAATAAATAATGAAGGAAAACTCCCCCAATCTGGTGAAGGAAATAGACTTCCAGGAAGTCCAAGAAGCCCAGACAGTCCCAAAGAAATTGGACCCAAGGAGGAACACACCAAGAACATTATAATTAAATTATCCAAGATTAAAGCTAAAGAGAGAATCTTAAAAGTGCAAGAGAAAAGGAGAAAGTTACCTACAAAGGAGTTCCCATAAGACTATCAGCTAATTTCTCAAAAGAAACCTTGCTGGCAAGAAGGGTCTTTAAAGAAGTATTCTAAGTCATGAAAGGCAAGGACCTACATCCAAGGTTACTCTATCCAGCAAAACTATCATTTAGAATGGAAGGACAGATAAAGTGCTTCTGATAAGGTAAAATTAAAGGAGTTCATCATCACCAAGCCCTTATGATATGAAATGTTAAAGTGTCTTATCTAAGAAATAGAAGATTAAAAACTATGAACAGTAAAATGACAACAAACCCATAACTCTCTACAACTGAACCTAAAAATCAAAAACAAAAACTAAGCAAACACTAGAACAGAAACACAACCAGAGAGATGGAGATCACTGGAGTGTTGTCAGTGGGGAGGTGGAGGAGGATAAAGCGGGATTAGATAGAGGGGATAAAAAGCATAATTGGTAGGCATAAAATAGACAGGAGGAGGTTAAGAATAGTATAAGAAACAGAGAAGTTAAAGAAGTTATATGTTTGACCCATGGACATGAGCTAAGGGGGGATGCTGAACAACAGAGGGTTGAAGGGCAGAGAGGGGATAATAGGGAGAAAAGTAATGGGACAACTGTAATAGCATAATCAATAAAATATACTTAAAAAGGGTTTATTATCTGTAATTCCTGTATAATCTGTAACTCTGATCTGTGTTTGGGGCCCATTCATAGCACAGAAGAGTCACAATGAACCATTTTTATGAAGATAAGAGAAGATGTTTACTCTGCTATTAGATTTTTTTAAACCAAGTGGTAATTTTTATTAAATGCACATATCTTAGGTGTTCTACTTGATGAGATTTAATTTTGCTATAAATACATGTAACTACCACTCAATAAAATATACATATCATCTCCATCAACTGGAAATGTCCCTTGCTGTACATAGCCCCAACATATGGAACTATCTTCAGGAAGTTGGTTGTCAATCCATTTCAGATTTAAGCACCCCTTGGTATTATTTTGGATAAAGAAGCTCCATTCCCCCTGATGAACATCTAACTCCACCTCAGAAGAGAAGACAGAGAATCAGAGTTTGCATCTTTCTCTTCACATGGTGACAAAAAGAGGAAAGAAGGTCTGTGCTTCTAGCAGCCAAACCACCACTGGGAACATTCTGGAGTGAGGTAACTGTTTAAGTACCTGTTCCTAATTTTCTCCTGGTAAAGTAAAAGACCCACAGAAGAATGTGAGAATATGTAAAACTGTGAGTGATGACTTTATAAAGTTCCAGAACACCTCCTATTAATAAACAGTTCAAAAACATGGAAAATCTTCATGCAATCTGTTTCTCGAAAGTTCTGGGCAATCAATCAGGTTAGGTCACAGTGGTGGCTACACTCTGGAAAGAGTACTAGGCATGATGGAGCTTCACTGGAAAGTGCCCCATGTCATCCATTAACACATGCCAAAGTGCTGAATGGGAAGTGGTGCAGACACACCATTCTACTTCACAAGACTTGGAGCTCATGGCCAGCCACACCTAAACTCCACTGCCTTAAGTGTGTTGGTTACAGCACTTAGAGAAATTGAGGGTGTCTCAACCAGCCCAACTTAGAGCAACTGCTGGCCACCAGTCACCCAACACTCCTGTTGGCCTGTATCAGAGTCCCCCAGTGGCTACCCGCAACATGTTGGCCTATACTCAGGAGACCCATGACACTAGCCTGAGCTCTGTGGGCACCAGAGGAGGTGCAAGTCAGGCAGTGTTTTCTTGATTTTTTTCTTTGTTTTTTTTATTACTGAACTGCAGCACTTCTGTATGTATTCATGATCTGAATCTTTAATTAAACATGCAATGCATACACTTTATCTCATTCATCAACTACCCTATTCATTTGCCAAAGTGACATCAGCAGATATTTTAGTTTTGATACTTGCCAGTTTTTTACTTCTTTAATTGTTAGTACTTTCATGAGACTAAGAAATCTTCCTCGAGGTCACAGACATGTTTTCTTATGCTATCTTTAAAAGTTCTATAATGTTAGCTTTATTTAGGTTTATGGTTCAAGATGAATTATTTTTTGTCTCTGAAGTAAGTTAGAGTGTGAGTTTTTTTTTTTTTTTTCTATAAAGACATCCAGGTGTTTCTGACATTCTTTTTTATTTTTTGGGGGGAAAAAGTCTTTTTACTGTTGTATAGACTTAGCAACTCTTATAAAACATTACATGTACACATGAGTCTATTTATGTATTCTGCATTCTGATCCATTGATATATTTTTTCTTACTCTAATATATAGTATCTCTATTATTCTAACTCTAAATCAACAACTTTGATTTTTCTCAGCTTTGTTTAAATATAAACTATTTTGGCTATTCAAGGATATTTTTGTTTTAAGAAAACTTAAAATTAATTTGTCAATTTCTGTAAGGAAGGTTGTTGAGCTTTGCATGAGATTGTGATGAATCATTTTGGGAGAGATAGACAATGATATTGAGTCTTTCAATCCATGATCATTGTATATCTGCCCATTTATTTAGGTTCTTCTTTAATTTCTCTTGGTTTTTCTTATTTCTTTGTTGAATTTTCTAGTGCAGTATTAGTCAATGTGATGAGAGGGGACATGCTTGCTTTATTCTATATCTTAGAAGAAAATCACTCAGTATTATACCATAAAAAAGAAAGTTATTAGCACAGGCAGAGTCCATACAGGACTCAAAATATTATGTCTAGGACAATTCTATCATATATAAAAATTCTGACCAGAGATCCAAGATGTGGCAGCTCTGTTCATCTGCTCACAGACACAGACCAGATTTGAAGTCAGAACAAAGTAGGGTGTGATGAAAGTTATCTGTGACTGAGCACATAGATGACAAGAGCATGGGGAGTGTGTAGGAGTATGCAAGAACTGGCCCGCCTGTGGGGCACCTGGGAGCCAATGGCTCAGGCTTTCTAGAACGTCTGGGAGCTTATGGACTGGGCTATCTAGGCACACTGCCACTGCTGCCCAGCCTGGCACTGCTGGATGCAGAGTCAAGGCAGCTAAAGATCAGCTCAGGACCAGTGAGCTACAAGGGTAGCAAGAGAAGGTCTGGGAGGTGAGGGCTCTGGAAACAGCAGGGCATGAGCAGATATTCCTGAAGCTAAAGATCTCTGGAGGGAGTGAGGCCAGCCCCATCTTGTGTTAGAATGTAGTTACAAGGTCCTTCCCAACACCACCCGGGAAAGATTCAGGGACAAACTTTACCTAAAACTGCTGGAGACTCTGAAAGGAGGTGGATCACATTGACTGTGAGAAAGTGTGTGTTTTTTGGGGGGGAGAGGGAGCATATGGAGAAGAGGACCCCCAGATACCAGTGCTACAGCATAGGGACAACATGGAAACATTTTTTAAAACTGTTTCTTAACATTTATGTTTATTTTTTTTTTGTTTTTTAATTTAAATTAATTTTTTTAATTGTTTATCAGTATTTTTTAATTATTGATCTTGTACAGTTTTCTTTCTTGTTCTCCAACCCCAGCCCACTGCCCCAGCCCTCCCCACCTCCCTCCTATTTCCACCCCCCATAGTTTTTGTCCATGTGTCCTTTATACTTGTTGCTCTAAACCGTTCCCCTTTTCCCCTGAAATTCCCTCCCCTCTCCCCTCTGGTCACTGTCAGCCTGCTCCCAATTTCAGCACCTTTGGTTATGTTATGCTTGTTTGTTTGTTTTGTTGATTAGGTTCCTGTTAAAAGTGAGATCATATGGTATTTGTCTTTCACTACCTGGCTTATTTAGCTTAGCATGATGGTCTCCAGTTCCATCCATGCTATTGCAAAGGGTAGGAGCTCCTTCTTTCTTTCTGCTGCATAGAATTCCATTGTTTAAATGTACCACAGTTTTTTGATCCATTCATTAACTGATGGGCACCTCGGTTGCTTCCAACACTTGACTATTGTAAATTGTGCTGCTATGAACATAGGGGTGCATAGGTTCTTTTGGATTGGTGTTTCAGGGTTCTTAGGATATAATCCAACAATGGAATTGCTGGGTGAAAATGTAGGTCCACTTTTAGTTTTCTTAGAAAATTCCATACTGTTTTCCACAGTGGCTGTACCAGTCTGCACTCCCACGAACAGTGCACTAGGGTCCCCTTTTCTCCACAGCTTCTCCAAAACTTGCTGTTTGTTGCTTTGTTTATGAAGGCCATTCTGACTGGTGTCTACTGGTATCTAATTGTAGTTTTAATTTGCATCTCTCTGATAGCTAGCTATATCAAGCATCTTTTCATGTGTCTCTGGATCCTCTGTATGTCCTCCTTGGAAAAGTGTCTGTTCAAGTCCTTTGCCCATTTTTTTTTTTTAATTGGGCTGTTTGTCTTCTTAGAGTGGAGTCCTATAAGTTCTTTATACATTTTGGAGATTAAACCCTTGTCTGAGGTATCATTGGCAAATATGTTTTCCCATACAGTTAGTTCTCTTTTTATTTTAATACTACTTTCTTTAGACGTGCAGAAACTTTTAATTTTGATGAGATCCCATTTGTTTATTCTTTCCTTGCTTTAGGGGACATATCAGTAAAAACGTTGCTGCGTGAAATATCTGAGATTTGTCTGCGTATGTTTTCCTCTAGGATTTTAATGGTGTCACAGCTTATATTTAAATCTTTTATCCACCATAAATTTATTTTTGTGTTTGGTGTAAGTTGGTGCTCAAGTTACATTTTTTTTGCACGTAGCTGTCCAGTACTCCCAACAACACTTGTTGAATTTTTGCTCCATTTTGAGGCAATTTTGAGGCAATTTTTGCTCCATTTTATGTTGCTGCCCCCTTTGTTGAATATTAATTGACTGTAAAGACTTGGGTTTATTTCTAGGGTTTCTGTTCTGTTCCACTGGTCCATGTGCCTGTTTTTATGCCAGTACCAGGCTGTTTTGATTACAGTGGCCTTGTGATACAGTTTGGTATCAGGTATTGCGATCCCCCCTACTTTGCTCTTGTTTCTCAAAATTGCTGCAGCTATTCGGGGTTGTTTATGGTTTCATATAAATTTTTGAAGTGTTTGTTCTATGTCTGTGAAATATGCCATTGGTACTTTAATAGGTATTGCATTGAATTTGTAAATTGCTTTGGGTAGTATGGAGATTTTGATGATGTTAATTCTTCCCATCCATGAACGCGGTATATGCTTCCATTTGTTTGTGTCTTCCTTGATTTCTTTCTTCAGTGTTGTGTACTTTTCTGCATATAGGTCTTTTACCTCCTTGGTTAGGTTTATTCCTAGGTATTTTATTTTTCTTTTTGCTATATCAAATGGGATTTTTTTCTTGATTTTTGCTTCTGCTGTTTCATTGTTGGTATACAAAAATG
This sequence comes from Glossophaga mutica, assembly GCA_039655065.1. Lineage (NCBI taxonomy): Eukaryota > Metazoa > Chordata > Mammalia > Chiroptera > Phyllostomidae > Glossophaga > Glossophaga mutica. The sequence goes on along the minus strand of CM077309.1, from coordinate 76,841,114 downwards.
CCATTGATTTCTGGATATTGACTTTGTATCCGGGTGTTTGGCCAAATTCATTTATTAGGTCGAGCAGCTTTTTGGCTGAGTCTATTGGATTTTCTATGTACACTACCATGTCATCTGCACACAATGATAGTTTTGTTTCCTCCTTTCCAATTTGGATGCATTTTATTTCCTTTTCTTGTCTAATCACTGTGGGTAGGACTTCCAATACTGTATTGAATAGAAGTGGTGAAAGTGGACAACCTTGTTTTGTTCCTGATTTTAGTGGGAAAAATTTTAGTTTTTGCCTGTTGAGTATGATGTTGGCTGTAGGTGTCTCATATATGGCCTTTATTATGTTGAGGAATGCTCCCTCTATTCCCACTTTGCTGAGTGTTTTTATCATAAATGGGTGTTGTACTTTATCAAATGCTTTTTCTGCATCTATTGATATGATCATGTGATTTTTGTCTTTGCTTTTATTTATGCGATGTATTACATTTACTGATTTATGAATGTTGAACCATCCTTGCATCCCTGGGATAAATCCCACTTGGTCATGGTGTATGATCTTTTTAATGTATTGTTGGATGTGGTTTGCCAATATTTTGTTAAGGATTTTAGCATCTATGTTCATCAGTGATATTGGCCTGAAGTTCTCTTTCTTTGTTGTGTCTTTATCTGGTTTTGGGGGTCATAAAAAGACTTTGGGAGTCTTCCATCATTTTGGCTTCATAAAAAGACTTTGGGAGTCTTCCATCATTTTGGATTTTTTGAATAGTCTGTGAAGGATAGGGGTTAGCTCTTCCTTAAATATTTTGTAGAATTCTCCTTTGAAACCATCTGGTTCAGGGCGATTGTGTGTCGGGAGTTTTTTGATTACTGCTTCAATTTCCTCTGCTGTTATTGGTCTGTTCAGGCTTTCTGCTTTTTCTTCATTGACTTTTGAGAGATTATATTATTCTAGAAACTTGTCCATTTCATCTAGGTTTTCAAATTTCTTGGCATACAGTTCTTCATAGTAATTTCTTACAATCCTTTGTATTTCTTGGTGTCTGTTGCAATTTCTCCTCTTTCATTTCTGATTGTGTTTATTTGAGTCCTCTCTCTTTTTTTCTTAATGAGCCTGCTTAAAGGCTTGTCTATTTTGTTTATCTTTCCAAATAACCATCTCCTGGATTTATTGATTCTTAGAATTGTGCTTTTAGTCTCTATGTCATTTAATTCTGCTCTGATCTTGGTTATTTCCTTCCTTCTCCTTGCTCTGGTCTGTCTTTGTTGTTGTTCCTTGAGTTCTTGTAGGGGTAGGGTTAAGTTGTGTGAAATATTTCTATCTTATTTAGGTAGGCCTGTATTGCTATGAACTTCCCTCTGATGACTGCCTTCACTGTGTCCTGTAAGTTTTGGGTCATTGTGTGTTCATTTTCATTTGTTTCCAGAAACGTTTTGATTTCCTCCCTAATTTCATTCTTCACCCATTCATTGTTTAATAGCATGCTATTCAATCTCCATGATTTTGATCGTTTGGGGATTTTCCCCATGAAGTCAGTTTCTAGTTTCAGTCCCTATGTTCTGAAAAAATGCTTGGTATGGTTTCAATTTTCTTGAATTTGTTGAGGCTTGTTTTGTATCCTATCATGTGGTCTATCTTTGAAAATGTTCCATGTGCATTTGAAAAGAATGTGTATTTAGTTTCTTTGGCATGAAGGGCTGTATATATATCAGTTAAGTCCAATTCATCTAGAGTATTGTTCAATGCCACAATATCTTTGTTGATATTTTGTTTGGAAGATCTGTCCATTTTTGACAGTGGGATGTTAAAATTCCAAACTATAATTGTGTTGCTGTCAAAATCTTTCTTGAAGTCCTCTAAGATTTTCTTGATGTATTTAGGTGCTCCTATATTGTGCATATATATTTACAATGTTTATGTGTTCTCGGTGGATTCTACCCTTGAGTATTATGAAGTGACCTTCTGGGTCTCTCTTTATGGCTCTTCTTTTGAAGTCTATTTTGTCTGATATGAGTATTGCTATCCCAGCTTTTTTTTCCTGTCCATTTGCTTGGAGAATTTGTTTCCAGCCTTTCACTTTGAGTCTGTGTGTGTCTTTTGTCCTGAGGTGGGTCTCTTGTAGGCAGCATATGTGTGGGTCATGCTTTCTTATCCAGTCAGCTACTCCATGTCTTTTGATTGGAGCATTTAATCCATTTACATTTAAGGTTATTATTGATAGGTACTTATTCATTGCCATTTTTGTACCTGTGTTCCTCTCTCTCTCTTTTCCTTCCTTTCCTTAAAGCAGTCCCTTTAGTATCTCTAGCAGAACTGGTTTGGTAGAGTTGTATTCTTTTAGTCTTCTTTTGTCTGGAAAGCTCCTTATTTGGCCTTCTGTCTTGATTGAAAGCGTTTCTGGGTAAAGTAATCTTGGTTTGCAAGTCATTGGTTCACATTGCTTGGAATATTTCTTGCCATTCTCATCTGGCATGGAGCGTTTCCATTGAGAAGTCAGCTGCTAACCTTATCGGGGCTCCCTTGTATGTTACTTCCTTTTTCTCCCTTGCTGTTTTAAGATTCTCTCTTTGTCTTGGAATTTTGCCATTTTAATGATGATGTGTCTTGAAGTGGGCCTCTTTGTGTTCCTCTAGATTGGGACTCTCTGTGTTTCCTGGATCTGTGTGACTTTTTCTCTCATCATATTAGGGAAGTGTTCCATCATTAATTTTTCAAATAAGTTTACTATCCCTTGCCCTTCTTCTTCTCCTTCTGGTATTCCTATTATACAGATATTATTCCGTTTCATGTTGTCTTGCCTTTCTCTTAATCTCTCTTCATTCTTTCTGAGCCTCTTTTCCTTTTCTTGCTCTTTCTGGCTACTTTTTTTTACTTTGTCCTCCAAATCACTGATCTGATCCTCTACTTCATGGATTCTGCTTTTCATTTCTTCTACTGTGTTCTTCACTTCAAAAATTGTATTCTTCATTTTCTCTTGGGCCTTGTTGATAGTTTCTATTTCTTTTTCCATGTTGATATAATTTGCAGTGAGTTCATCGTAGCTTCCCTGTAGTTTCTGGTAGCTCATTGAGAGCTCATGGAGCTTCCTGACAACCATTTTCTTGAACTCCTTATCTGATAGTTGAGTTGCCTCTGTTTCATTTAGCATTCTTTCTGGGGCTTCCTCCTTTCCTTTCATTTGGGGATTGTTTCGTTTTCTTCTGATTGTTTGTGAGACTTCTTGTAAGCCTCAGCTTCTTAAATTGATCTGTTATGGCTCCCTGGGTTTATGGTGTGAAATTCTGTGGTGGAATACCTGTGAGATTCAGTGGTGTAGTCTCCTTCAGGTATCCTGGTGTTCACAGCTTCCACCATCTCAGCTGTTGCGATGCCCTCTTTTTCGGACCAACTCTGTTTCCCCCCCCCCCCCGCCACAGTTCCAGTTTTGTTTGTTTTTCTGTCTTACTCTTGTGTATTTAAAAACAGAAAAGAAAAAGTGAAAAAAGAAAAGAAAAAAGAGGAAGGAAGGAAAGATAAAATTGGAAAGAAAGGAAGAAGGAATAAAACAAGAAAGAAGTAAAGAGAAGCAAAAGGAATTGAGGGATAAAAAAGGTAGAAATAATAAAAAGATAAAAAATATGTAATCAAAACAAAACTAAAAGATCCCCACAAAAACAGAAAACAAACAAAAAACTCTACTGAACAAACAAAAAAACAACTAAAAACAAAACAAAAAACAAAACAAAACAAAACAAAAAAACTCTTGCTATTTTCAAATGGGCCAAATGAATTTTCTGGTCTTGTTGGCTGTAACAGGCTGAGAGGTGACTCGTACCACTTTTCTCCCTGTCCCTCACTCAGTCAGCTTTGGAGCTTTGGGCTACTCTCCTCAGTACCAGCCATGTACTCTCGCCAGAGCTAGTAGCGCACTCTCCATGCAGGGCCCTGGGTGTGAATTCTGAGCCTCCTGCAGAGGGTGCGCTTTCCCGAGTTTATGGGTTTCAGCTGGGATGTCTTACAGATCGAGCACTTCCATGTTTATTGCTGTGAGCTCCAGGAGTCCTACAGGTCACATGCGCCTACCCGAGTCTAGGGGCGTGGGATCCATGTGTTTCCCGAGTTGCGGGCACTCACCTTAGGATCACAGATGTGCGCTCTGGGTCTTCCACAGAGCCCCTTCCTCTGGTCGCAGGGTTGCCTCAGGTCAGTTGCAGGGCCTCCTCCCGTCAGTCTCACAGCCACCTCAGGTCCCAAGGCCACCTCCAGTGGGTCGCAGAGCCACCTCAGGTCACAGAGCCACCTCCGTCCAGGTCGCAGGGCCACCTCTGGTTGCTTGGCTGCCATGTCTGGTTTTCCAATGTCTGCTACAGATTTTGATCTCCTATTTTCATGTATGCTGTGGTATTGTTGGCTGTCTGCTCTGTTCCTCTGTGGATCAGCTAGGTTTTTCTCTGGTGTGAAGAAGGAAGTGGAATCTGTGTCCTCCTACCATGCCGTCATCTTGAATCCTGGAAACATTTTTAAAAGGGGAGCTTGACAAGTACCTGGGATCATACACCTGTGTGCACAGGGAGGAAGCTGCAGCTTTGAAACCAAAAATTCAAAGGTGGAGAATACACTGAAGGAAGGGTAGGACCAGACCCAGGATGGCTCATGAGTAGAGGGCAGATCAGAGTAGAGAATTTGGAATGAACCTCCTATAAGAGAGTGACAGACTCAGGTCTGGAAGGCAGGAGCCAAATGCTTGAGATTTGCTTCAGTCACCCAGAGTCATTCACAGACAGGGCAACAAGACCCCACCTGTGGGATTACAGGCTCAGTGGATTGGCAAAACCAGGTTCAGGAGTTTTCTGCTGCATACATTTCCTCAGGGTAAAGAAGAAAAAGTGCCGATATGACCCTTCACCTGACACTATGTGCTACAGAGTTTCTCGGGCACTGATTTACTAAACACAGAGGAGCAGAGAAAATGGAGACAGGCAAAAGAAGGCACTATTTTTTGTCCTGTATAGCTGTTTAGCATTCATTTCATATACTTCAAGTTTGGGCATAATATGGCACCAGGTTTTATAATACAGTTTATTTCAAATCTCATATATTGCTGTTCCCTTCTCTTACCCCTTACTATGTTTTACCTCCTTGTATGTTTGTTTTAAGTTCTATTTTCTCTCTTGCTACAGTGTGTTTCTATTCCACAGTCTTACTATTGCTTCTCCCTCCAGCTTCTCAAAACATTTGTGATTGTCATTAGTCATCTCACATTCCTTCACCAGTTCTTAAAATACCTTTATTCTCATTCCACCTTTATTAATCTTTGTTCATAGGTTGTGGATAAGGTGGTCCTTGTTACTGTTCTTCAATCTTATTTCTCGACAGTGACTAAATTTGTATTTCAAATTCCACATTTCATTGATCCTCTCTCCTATACCATTTTGCCTTCCTCCAGCCCTTTCCTTTGTTCATTTTAAACATTAATTTTTCCTTCTTGACTGGATTTTCATCCTACACTCTTAGTGTTCCTTTTCCTTCTATCCGCTCAAAATAACTTCCTTTTCCTCTAGACATCTCTTAAGTTCGTCTGTATTTCCTTTGCCCTCTTATTCTGATCTCTCCTATATACATCTTAGCTCACTGGATGTTGATATTTCTGTGACAGAGTTTTTTCTGCAATTTAGTTCATATTTTATAAATACATGATTTGCTGTTGTGGCTCTCCTCTCTCTCTCTCTATATATATATATATATATTTATAATATATTTACATATTATAGTATATACAAATTATATAATATAGATAAATTATATATAATATATACCAATTATATATAAATATAATGCATATTATATTTATATACATGTAAATTTATATATATATAAATTTAAAACCTAAATTTAAAGAATATATGTATATATTTTACTCTTTGTATGTTTGTTTTAATATATGTATATATATTCTTTAAATTTAGGTTTAATCAAATACTATACCCTTACCTTCTCTTACTCCATTCCACCTTCCCTCCTCTCTTTTTAAGTTTTGAAGGAAATTGTATTTTCTTTCCTAATTTGCCTTGTCTCTATTCCCTACTCTTATCATTAACCATACATCTACCCTCACAAAATATCTTTTCTTTCACATAGTCATCTCATATTCATTTTTCCTTTATTATAATAGTCATAATCTTTTTACACCTTCATTAATATTGCCTTGTTCGCTGTTGATAGTGTAATCATAGTAGGAGTTATTTCTTTGGGTATAGGTCTATTCCCTGGGCTGTTTGGTTTCCGTTCTGGAAGCACCTGTGAAACAATATGCAAGATGTAGAGGGCAGAGTGAGTCAGCCAGGGGGCAGGAGGGAAGAACCCACCAAAGAATGACCCATCAATAACCAAAATACAATTATAACCAGAGAGCCCACATAAAAAGCATTAAGGACAGTGCAAGAGCATCAAGCTCAGTGATCAAAGGCAATGCACCACTTGTGGCTAGTACTTCTAATACTATGCTGAATAGAAGTGAAAGCAGACACCCTTGTCTTATTCCTGATCTTATTGGTAAAACTTTTAGTTTTTGCCCATTGAGTATGATGTTGGCTGTAGGTTTCTCATATTTGACTTTTATCATTCTGAGAAATGTTCCCTCTACTCCCACTTTGCTGAGTGTTTTTATCATCAATGGGTACTGTACCTTATCAAATGCTTTTTTCCACATCTATTGATATGATCGTGTGATTTTTGTTTTTCTTTATGTTAATGTGATGTATAACATTTATTGATTTGTGAATGTTGTAGCATTCTTGAATCCCTGGGATGAATCCCAATGATTATGGTGTTTGATATTTTTAATGTATTCCTGGAAATAGTTTGCCAATAGTTTGTTGAGGATTTTCACATCTGTGTTCATAAGTGCTATCAGCCTGTAGTTTTCTTTCTTTGTTGTGTCTTTATCTGGCTTTGGAAATAGGATGATGCTGGCTTCATAAAAAGAGCTTGGTAGTCTTCCCTTTTCTTGGATTATTTGGAAGAGTCTGTGAAGGATAGGGGTTATTTCTTCTTTAAAAGTTTTGTAAAATTCTCCTATTGAACCTTCCAGGCCAGGACTTCTTTGTGCCAGGAGTTTTTTTGGTTATTGTTTCAATTTCATCAGCTGTTATTGGTCTGTTCAGACTTTCTGTGTCATTTTCATTCAGTTTTGGGAGATTATATTATTCTAGAATTTTTCCATTTCACCCTGGTTTCAAATTCAAATTTCTTTGCCTATTGTTGTTTGTGATAATTTCTTACAATGCTTTGGTATCAGTTGTAATCTCTCCCCTTCCATTTCTGATTGTGTTTATTTGGGTCCTCTCTCTTTTTTTCTTAATGAGTCTGCTTAAAGCCTGTCAATTTTGTTTATCTTCAAAGAATCAGCTCCTGGATTTATTGATACTTTTGATTTTGTTTTATTCTCTATGTCATTTAATTCTGCTCTGATCTTGGTTATTTCCTTCCTTCTCTTTGTTCTGGGCTTTGTTGTTGTTCCTCCAGTTCTTGAAGATGTAGGACTAGGTTGCTCATTTGAAATGTCTCTATCTTGTTTATGTAGGTCTGTATTGCTATGAGCTTCCTGCTCAGGACTGCCTTTGCTGTGTCCCATAAATTTTGGACTGTTGTGTGTCCATTTTCATTTGTTTCCAGAAACTTTGATGTCTTACTTGATTCATTCTTACTGCATTCATTGTTTAATAGTATGCTATTCAATCACCATGAGTTTGAGTATCTTTAAGTTTTTTTCTTTGAGGTTGGTTTCTAGTTTCAGGTCCTTGTGGTTGGAGAAAATTTGTGTCCTATTATGTGGTCTATATTAGAGAATATTCCATGTTCATTTGAAAGGAATGTGTACTTTTCTTCTTTGGCATGAAAGGTTCTTTTATATCAGCTAAATTCATTTGATCTAGGGCATTGTTCAATGCTCAATATCCTTGTTGATATTTTGTTAATAAGATATACCAATTTTTGACAGTTGAGTGTTAAAATACCTTAGTATAAGTGCTCTCTATATCTTTTTTTTGAAGTACTCCAAGATTTTCCTTATATATTTGGATGCTCTTATACTGGGTGCAATATGTTTACCCTGTTTATTTATTCTTGATAGATTTTTCCCTTGAGTATTATGAAGTGTCCTTCTGCATCTCTTTTTATGGCCCTTGATATAAAGTCTATTTTGTCTGATACAAATATTGCTACTCCAGCTTTTTTTCCTGTCCATTTGCTTGGAATACTTTTTTCCAACCCTTCACTTTTAATCTTTGTAGGTCTTTTGTTCTGAGGTGTGTCTTTTGTAGGCAGCATATCTGTGGGTCATTTGTCTGATACATTCAGCTACCCTATGTCTTTTGATTAGAGTACTTAATCCATTTACATTTAAGATTAATGTTGATAGGTACTTATTCATTTCCATTTTACTCCCTTTGTACCTGTGTTCCTCTCTTTCTCACTCTTTTTCTTCATCTTTTGAAAGCAATACCTTTAGTGTGTCTTGCAATACTGGTTTGGTGGAGGTGTATTCTCTGAGCCTTTTTTTCTCTGGAAAACTTATTTCACCTTCCATTTTAATTGAGGCTCTTGCTGGGTAGAGTAGTCTTGGTTGCAGGCCTTTCCTTTTCATTACTTGTAATATTTTTGCCATTCTCAAATGGCCTGAAGTATGTCTGTTGAGAAATTAGCTGCCAGTCTTATTGGAGCTCCTTGGTATGTTACTTGTTATTTATTCCTTGCTGCTTTTAAGATTCTCTCTTTGTCTTTAAAATTTGGCATTTTAACTATGATGTGTATTACAGTAGGCCTACTTGGGTTCATCTTGATTGGGACCCTCTCTGCTTCCTGAACTTGCATGGTTTTTCCCCTATTCAGATTAGAGAAGTTTTCTCTCATTATTTTTTCAAACGGGATTTCTATCTCTTGCTCCTCTTCTCCTTCTGATATTTCTTTTTTTTTAAATCAGTATTTTTTTAATTGTTGATGTTGTACAGTTTTCTGTCTTTTACCCCGCCCCCAGTCCACCACCCCAGCCCTCCCCACCTTCCTCCCATTTCCACACCCCATAGTTTTTGTCTATGTGTCCTTTATACTTGTTGCTCTAAACTGTTCCCCTTTTCCCCTGAAATTCCCTCCCCTCCCCCTCTGGTCACTGTCAGACTGTTCTCAAATTCAGTGTCATTGTTTATATTATATTTCTATCATTTGAATTTTGTTGCATTTCATGTTGTCTTGCAGTTCCCTTAAGTAATCTTCATAGTTTTTTTAGTATTTTTTCACAGAGCTGCTGTACCTGGGTGTTTCTTTCTACCTTGTCTTCCAGCTCATTAATTCTGTCCTCTGCTTCATCCAGCCTAATTGTATTTCCTTCTGGCTTGTTTTTTTTTTTTTTTTTTTTTTTTTAATTTCAGAAATCGTATTCTTCATTTGTTCCTGGTTCTTTTTTATAGTGTCTGTTTCCTTTTTCATATTGTTGTAGTTCTTACTCAGTTCCTTGTAGTTGTCTTTGAGTTTCTTGAGAATCCTTATAATCATGCATTTGAATTCTATATATGATAGTTTGCTTGTCCCCATTTTATTTAGCTCTTTTACTGGGAAGTCTTCCATTCATTTTGATTACAGGTTCTTTTTTTGTCTCCCCATTTTAGATGACTCTTTTCATTTGTTTTTGTGCTTCCTGATGTTCTGCTTTGCTACCTGTCTTGGTAGGGTGAACTTCTATGGTAGGTATTCTATGGGATTCAGTGGTGTGGTCTCTTTGATCAAGTCGGATGTTCTAGGGTTGCCCTTTCTTCCATTCATGTTGTCTCTCTTGTTATACTTGGGTTTTACCTGTTGGTAGTTCCTTTGTTGGTGGACTCTCTCCTCCAGCACGTTTACTGGTGTTCACGGTCCCCACCTTATCTTGTATGTGATCAGTGGCAGGGTGAAGGCAAAATGTATTAAGACAGTGGGAGAGTATTCTACAGGATTTAAAGTACCAACAAGTAGAAAACAGAGGAGATCATTTGGAGAAGTACCACGATAACCATAATATTTTACCCAATTAGCCACTTTTTATAAAAAGTAAAAAATAGATAAGACTTCTGTCTCAGAGGGGAGAAGAAATGTGGGCTGAATCCAGAAAACAGAATGCTTGTACAAGGTTAGATGGTGAGATACAGTGAGAGTAAAGGATAGAAACTAGCAACAAACAGAGTTAACCACAACATAAAGGTCAGGAAGATAGTGAAATGGGTCAAGACCAGGGATGGGTGCTGTATAGTATTTACAATAATATGGAACAACAATTATTTACAACAATACCAGAATAAGAATAATATAACAAGAAATAAAAGACCTGAATAAAAAGATAGAAAGTAAAAGACTGAAAGTAATGTGTTACTGTAATATGAGTGAAGTGAAAGAAGAAATATTAAAATGCAATATGAAAGAAGTAAAAAAGAAAGCCAGTCAAAAATGAAATTAAACAAACAAAACAAGAGAACTAAATAGGAAGAAGAGAAATACAAATAATAATCAAATAAAAAATAAAAATATTGGAAAAATAATAAAATAAGCAGTAAAATGCAAGTTCTATAGGATATCGAAGTGAGATTTTTCTCAGTATCTCAATTGTTGGTATTATTCTTGTGCTCACTCTCTAGATCTATTTTTGGTCCTTTCAAAGCTCCAAGTCTTACTGTCTCACATTTGGGAAAAGAAAACAAAAGAAAAAAAAAGGCAAGGCAAGGCAAGGCAAGAAAAGAAAGAAGAAGAAGAGGAGGAGGAGGAGGAGGAAGAAGAAGAAGAAGAAGAAGAGGAAGAGAAAGAAGAAGAGGAAAGGGAAGGGAAGGAAAGGAAAGAGAAAAGAAAAAAGAAAAAAAGCTCCTGCTGACTTTAAACCCTCTAAACGAGTTTTGCTGGTCTTCCTCGATACTGCAGGCAGAGGTAGGCTGGGATTTGCTTTTTTCCTTTTCTGTGGTTTTGCAAGGATGGAGTTAACTCTGGGCTGCAGTATTCACAGGTGTCCAGCCTCTAGCCCAGGCCTTCAGAGCACTGCCAGATACTCACTGTCCATCTACACCAGCCTGGAAACTTTAATACACCATGTTTTTTCTGCCCATGAGATGCCCTGATTAGGAGCAACTGGTACCCCACCTCCTCCCTCTTTCCTGGCCTGGGTGCTGCACACACTGAAAATTTCTTCAGGGCAGTTTAGTTCCCCTATTAAATTAAATTTCTCTGGGTACTGCTACCCCTCTGAGCCCCTGCTGCCCCACTTTGATCAGTCCATGAGGCACCTTGATTTGGAGCAAATCATGGCCCTCCTCTTCCCTCTTGGCTTTCCCAGTCACTGCAAGAGTTCCTTAAACAGTGGCTGAGAGCCTTTTTTTTTTTTTTTTTTTTGAGTAAATTCATCTTGTTTGTGCCCACTGTTCTTAACAAGCACTTGACTTTTCACACAGTCCAACTCTTGGACCAGTCTGGAGACTATCCAGACCAGTGTCCACCACAGACCAAATCTTTTCCCTTCTCCAGGTGTCACCCAGCTCTCCAATTTCTTTTGTAATGTCCTACTAGGTGACCACAGTCCCAGCGGGGGAACACCACCTCTGTGCATCTCCCACTGCATCTTTATCTGTCCCCACTCCTCCCCACACTGCAGTGACTTCAAGTATTCAGGTGCCTCCTGGTGTGGGACTACCTTCTCTCTTCTGGTGGGGGAAGGAGCTGCAGAGTTACAGTTGATGATCTGCCTTTTCTCCAAAGCTCCTGTGGGAACCACTGACCCTGGTGTCAAGCACCAAGCCAGAGACTGCAGCAGCCTTGGTCCCCACACAGATCCCAGGGACCTTACCATCCCAACACAATCTCCTTACCATCTGTTTTCCAATGCCATCTACAATTGTGGCTTCCAAATTTCATAAAAGCTGGGATTCCATTGGCTGTTTACTCTGTTCTTCAGAATATTGGCTAGGTGTTCCAGCTGGGTGCAGGGAGAAGTAGGCTCCACTCCCACCTACCTCACCACCATCTTTATTCTGTCCTATCTTCCTTCTTTTCATGTTCTCTTTTTCATTTGTTTTCTTTTCCAATTCATTTCTCTCTTATCTTTTATTATATTTTTATTTGTCTTTTTGCCTTTTTTTCTTTTCTTATTTTTTTAGTGTTGCTGGATTTTTTAAATTGTTTTCAGTTGTGTTCATTTTGTCTTGTTTACATTTCTTATTACTTATTTTTAGGGAGATGGAAAGGGAGGGAGAAAGAGAGGGAAGGAATCATCAATGTGCGAGAGAAATATTGATTGGTTGCCTCTCACATGCCGCCCAACTAGGGACCTGGTCCATAACCCCAGCATTGCCCTGACTTAGAATTGAACTAGTAACATTTTGGTTCATAAGCCAGTGCTCAATCCACTGAACCATATAGGCCAGGGCTGTTTTATTTTGTTTAGTTCTGTCAGCACATGAAAAACAGTTTGGAAAATGAGATCAGGGTTGAATCTCATTGTCAAAGAGCCTGAGAGTTGAGCCCTCCCAAGAATGGGAAAACAACAATCAACACCCAATTACAATAGGAGGGCCTGTGTAACTCACATGAGATTCACTTTTATAGTACCCAGCTCAGGAGATCAAAGAGACTGTACCACTGGGTCCCCAAGGACACCTGCTATAGCAGGCCACCCTGTTGGGGTGGCCACCCAATTTGGGGAGTCATAACAATTCTATTTTGTTGCGGACCGTTCAGCCTGGTTTCAGGAGTTGCAACCCTCACCCCATGGTGGGCTGTGTAAGAGCCCAAGGGACCCACTTCATCTGGGTCTGTTCTGTCACAAGGACATGACCTACTAAGGAGACAAAGCTTATTTCCCTGGCAGGAGCACTGCTTTTGCCTCACCCATCTCTGGTCCCATTGCTTGGTTGGCAGTCAATGACAGGTAAGACTCCTCATGGAAGGGGCAACCTAAGCCAGATGCAACCACTTGGGAGGCCTCATGGAAGGACTCGGGGGGTTGCAGCAAAGAGGATGTGATGGACCCTCACCATCCCCCCCCCGGCTATTCTGACATAGCCCTAGTCCTCATTTCCATCTGGGAGATGTCTCCTGCTTCCTAATCGGCTTAAAGCCTGAAACTGTGGGGGTGAGTGGTGCAGCTCTGTGCTGGCCAGGACAGCTCCCTGGGTGATCGGCATAAGAAAGAATTCCTAAAGCCCTGTGAAACCTGCTTTGCTAAAAATGCTCTTCCTTAGGTGATAAGTGTCCCAGGAGGAAATGAGTATGTCTCCCAAAGTCTGGCAACCCCCTTTCCTGACAAACACTGGCTCAGATTAAGCCCTCAGATTTCTTTGACATGTTAAACTTGTATTCCGGTGTATTGGAACCCAATAAAAGCCTAGTGAGGAAGGGGCTCTGGGTCATTCTCCTCTGAGAGTTTGACCCCTTTTCTCCCCAAGCAGAAAATGTCTGGGTAGTTTTAACTTAATCCGTGATGGAGGGATGGGGCTCTGCAGGTGGAGCCCCCCCACATCTGGTGCCCAGGGCAGAGTACCCCACACTATTTAATACATAGAAACAAACACAAAGAGATAGCCAAAATGGGGAGACAAATTAGAGAACAAGAGAGATATGCAGAAAAAGAGGTAAGTGAAGTTGATACAAACAATTTATCAGAAACGGAGTTCAAATGAATGGTTATAAGGATACTCAACATCTTGGAAAGGGACATAGAAACCATGAAAAATAAACAGTCAGAAATAAAGAATACTATATCTGAAATAAAGAATACACCTGAAGAAATAAATAGTACATGGGTGAAGCAAAGGATAGAGTCAGCAAATTAGAAAATAAGATAAATAAATCACTCAATCAGAGCAACAAAAAGAATAAAAACATTAAAAAGCATGAGGATAGTTTAAGAAAATATTGTGTCAATATGAAATGTAACATCTACATCATAGGAGCACCAGAAGGAGAAGAAAGTAAGCAAGAGATAGAAAACCTTGTTGAAGAATTCACAGTAAAATTCTCTAACATGGTAAAGGAAAAGGTCACGTAAGTTCAGAAAGCAAAAGGAGTCCCAATCAAAATGAATCCAAAAGGAGTCACACCAAGACAAATTATAATTAAAATGGCAAAGATTAAAAACAAAGAAAGGATCTTAAAGGCATGAGAGAGAAAAAGTCAGTTATCTACAAGGGAGTTCCCCAAAAGTGATCAGGTAATTTCTCCACAGAGAACACTACAGGCCAGAAAGAAATGGCAAGGTATATTCAAAGTAATGAAGAGCAAGGGTCTAAAACCAAGACTACTCTATCTAGAATGACTATCAGACAACATTGAAGGTGAAATAAAGAACTTATCAGAAAAAAAAAAAGAAGGCTGAAGGAGTTCATTACCACAAAACCAGCATTGCAAGAAATGGGACTGCTATAAGTGGGGAGAGAGAAGAGAGAGAGAGAGAGAATGAAAACAGGCATAAAGAGTAAAAATGGCAATAAATAAGGACCTATCAATAGTAACTTTAAATATAAGTAGATTAAATTCTTCAATCAAAAGACATAGATAGGGTAACAGAATGGATAAGAAAACATGACCAATATAATATGCTGTCCACAAGAGAACCACTACATAACAAAAGATACACACAAACAGAAAATGAAGGGATAGAAAAAAATATTCCATGCAAATATTCCATTATATATATAAAATGTAGCATTACTTATATTGGATAAAATAAACTTCAGAACAAAGTCCATAATAATAAGAGACAAAAAGTTAAATATATCATGCTGAAGGGATCTCTTCAACAAGAGAATATAACCCTGGTAAACATACATGCACTCAACATAGGAGCACATAAATATATTAAAATAAATCTCTTGGTTCACTTTCAGAGACAGATTGGCAGCACTACAGACATAGTAGGGTCTTTTAACACCCACTGACATCAATGGATTGATGTTACAGACAGAAAATCAATAAAGAAACAGCGACCTTAAATGATATACTAGGTCAGATAGATTTAATTAATATTTACAGAACATTTTATCCCAAAGAAGCAGAACATACATTTTTCTCAAGTGCACATGGAATATTCTCAAAGATAGACTGAATGTTAGGACATAAAATAAGTCTTAACAAATTTAAGAAGATTAAAATCATATCAAGCATCTTCTTGGATCAAGGTGACATGAAAATAGAAATCAACTACAATAAAGGAAAAAATATTTAGACACATGGAGGCTAAACAGCATGTTATTAAACAATGAATAACTTTGTAGGTTACCAATGAGATCAATGAAGAAATTAAAAAAAAAACAAAACAGGGTTTCGGGTTCAGTAAAATTTCCCATTCCCTATGAACAGAGGCTATGAGGTGTCTTACCTTTTAGGATCATGTAGACTTATGCAGTTAACATGTCAACAACACTGCTTGTAACAAGATATTAGATCTTTCACCAAATACTCTAGACCGTAGCATATCTCATGGAAACTTATGACCTTTACAGCTGGCTTCATAATAAATGCAGTGTGGGCTCCTCGCCATTTTAATGTAAGAAAAAACTAAGTACTATATTTGTTTATATTTAATTTTTATAGTTTAGTAAAATTCATGCACTCTTAGCACCTATTCCTAGAAAGACAGATAGATGATGATAGATAGATAGATGATAGATAGATAGATAGATAGATAGATAGATGATAGATAGATCTACCACTTAGCAGATATATGAATAATGGGTAGGTAGATGAAAAGTTAGCTAGTGAGAAAATTAAAATAGGTAGATGGACAGGTAAACTTATAAGTAAATATAGAATAAACCTGCAGTTCAATAATTTTCCTAATTACAGATACTTTAAAACTCCATATAATTATTAGACTAATAAAGGCATAAGCCTTGGACATCACTTTACCCATCACTAAATAATGTTTTCTTTGAGGGTACCTTTTTAATGGTCCTTTTAAGGAAAGCTATAAAACCTGTTTAAGTAACTGAAGCTTCAAGCTTCAGGCTAGATTTGGATAGAGAGTTCATAATTATACAAATTAGAAGGAGGCCAAATTGATGAAGTTAATGTCTCTCCCAAATGAAGAAAAATGTTGCCAATAACTATTAAAATAGCTAAGCTGCTAATTAAAAATAGCCT
Source organism: Glossophaga mutica (assembly GCA_039655065.1). Lineage (NCBI taxonomy): Eukaryota > Metazoa > Chordata > Mammalia > Chiroptera > Phyllostomidae > Glossophaga > Glossophaga mutica. Next base: position 76,825,000 of record CM077309.1, on the reverse strand, counting down.
TGAAAGGTCTTTAATACCAAAGACTCATTCAACTTTTCCTAACCTAAATAATTCGATCTGCATCAAATCATTTTTTTTTTTTGTAGAAAATGGTGGAGATGTAACAACTAAGAAGACATGAATCCTTCTCTCCTCAATTACCCAGTCTAAAAAGATAGTGAATGCACTTCCACATACAGTTTCACCAGGACTAAATATAACCAAGGATTTAAATAATTACAAATATAATTATATAGGGCATACCAGTGTAAATATTTAATTGTGACTGGGAAATATTGTATTTGATGTGGCCATCAGAATGCTCAAAGACTCGGGCAACTAATTCAACTTCTATGATATTAGACAAGTTTCCTACTCTTTATGAGACTTAATTTTCCCATTGTGGTAGTGGCTTGGGGAGTGCTATCTATCCCATGGGGTATCAGGAGGGATTTACAAAGAAAATCTGTGTAAAGCATTCACATTTTAAGTTTAGTTAATATTGCTAGTTTTTTATGACTAGGTATTAGACCACTTGTCAAAACTTTGGAAAATATTTTGACAAGAAATATTTTAAGGCAAGGAATCTCAATTGTTTGATGGGGGAAATAAGGAATAAGTTTCTATTTTAAGACAGTCATTTGCAGCGTAATGGAAATGTTACATATAACCAGCATTTCAAAATTAGAATAGAATTATTAATTACTTTGTTGATTACTATATACTTGATTTGTGGAAACATGGAATTGTAGAAGTTATGGAGTATAACAACTCCTTCAAAAGCTTGTGAGTAGATGCTTGGATTAGAGAAGGGTGTTATATATGTGAAAAGGGTAGACACTGATTGAGTAGGTTAAGAAAAGTGTTTTAATGACAGAAATGAATGAGTATTTTAATGGTATTGGTGTTGGAGTAAGATGAGAAAGGCAGGTGAAAGAAATGAAGAGAACTGAGGTAGAATGAAGAGAACGATGTGAGTAATATGCAACGGAAGTTGTCAGTGAATTACCTCTATTTGAAGCAATTTATGGGAAAGAGAAAATGGTAAAAAAAAAATGGACGAGAAGATGGTGGCGAGATAAGTGGGAGCAAAGTCCACTCCCCCCTGCTCATGGGAAAGACACCTAGCAGATCTTCTGAGGAACAGAGCAAACAGCCAACAGTATCCCAGCATATATGAAGATTGGAGACCAAAAACTGTAGAGGACATTTAAAAATCAGAAGATAAGGAGAATGCTTCAAGATAATAAGGTCCCTGGGACCAGCACAGAGACCAAAGCAGCTGCAGCCCCAGGGCTGGTGCCTGCCTGGTCTGCCACAAGATTCTTGAGAGAGAGACAGGTCAATGGCCCTCTCTCTGCCAAACAAGGTTTGAGCAGCACCAGGAGGGACCTGGATACTTGAAGTCCTAGTGGGGGCAATAAGGATGAAGTGGCAAACACAGAGGGGTGTTGTATACCCACTGAGATTGTGGACGGCGAGTGGGAAGATTTAAGCAATGATGGACCCTGACCCGGTCAGTCCCTGATCTGATTGGAGAGTTGGGCTGTGTGAGAGGCCAAGCACTAGTTTGGAGCAGCAGGATTGAATAGGAGGAATTTTTCAAAAAGAAAACGAGAAAAAAGAGGCACTCAATGGCTGTTTGGGGAATTCTCTGCAGCAGCTGCCCCCTGCCTCCTGTACGACCACCCCCACCAGGCCAAGAGCTCAGGCCTGCAGCCCCAGGGATAGTGCACACCTGACCATCCAGACCAGCAGCTGCCAGTCTAGCCCCAGAAGTGAGGCCAAGTGCTCAGGTCTGATCCACAGCCCCCTCAATTCTGCAGGGCAGAGTGCACTTGACCCCACCATGCAGAGGCACCTCCCATCTGGCCCCTGCAACCAGGGCCCTTCAAGTCTCACTGGCTCTCTAAGAGGAAGAAGGAGACACCCTCACAGTGGAGTACTACAGTGCTCAAGGAGTCAGCAATTCCCAGAAAGATAACTCATTGGAGGGGCTGAATTACCCTGAAGGGGTGCTAAGAGTCCCTAACATCTAGGACAGCAAACAGTGAGAAGGTGGTGTGTGAGTTGCCCGTAATTGCTGAACCTCAAGGACAGTGCAACTGGTGGACTGAAGGTGTAGGGTGGGTGCAGAAGGGCACTGGGGGCCTGGCAGCGAACTGAGGAACTGGGCTGGAGGCTGGACAACTGCAAAGAGTGTGAAGAGTGGGAGAGTGTGGCTCAGGAAAGGAGATAAGTGAAACCAATCTCTCCTCAGCCTGCCAGCAGCCAGGAAAACTAGCAGACCAGGCTTGGCCAGTTTAAAGACAGCAGAAGGCTTTTTTTTTTTTTTTTTTTTACATTCATTCTTCCTTTCTTTCCTTCTTTCTTTTTTATTCCTTCTTCCTTCTTTTTTTTTTTTTATTCCCACAAGTGAGATAATAAAACGTGGAGCTGTGAAAACACCAGAGTTAGAAACAAAGAGGGGTCATCCCAACAACTGAGAAAGTGAGGCAAATTTCACTTTGCTACTCCAGAGAACTTGCAAGTTATTGTATATTTGTATTAACATTATTTTTCAATATTCTTATATCTTTTATTTTATTAGTATTTTTATATTTCTCTTCTTTCTGTTTACTTTTCTTCACTTGGTTTGTTAAATTTTACTGTTTGACTGTTTTCCCTTGTTCTCTCTTTCACAGTGTATTTTTAATTTTCTCTCTTTCACTTCACTTGTGTTCCAATAGCACACCACTCTAGATCCTGTACTTCCTATTCTTGTTGTTCAGATCACATAGAATCTGTCACATGATTGTTGTTCTATTACTATTATAAATAATTGATGTTCCACACAATTGCACATAGTACACAGTACCCCTCCCAAACCTTGGCTCACTTCACTGTTTCCTGATCTTTATTACTGTGGTTGTTAATTCTATTCTCTCACATGCTACATCTGTTTTCTATCCTTTACTCTCACTTTACCTCATAATCTGACCTCCCACAAGCTCACTGCTTTCTAGATTCAACTCATAATCCTTCTGGGTCCCTAACAAGGGTCTTATCTTTTTTTTCACCCTTTCTAAAAAGTGGCTACTTTGGTGAAATATTATGGTAAACACTATACATATAAAAAGGATCTCCTATCTCTTCTCTATAGTTAGGTACTTTAAATACCATGGAATAGACTCCTTCTGTCTTAAACCATTTTACCTTCCCCCTCCAAATGATCACAAAAAGGACTAGGTGGAAGCTATGAACAGCAGGATACCTGCTGAAGAGAAAACCCACCAAAAAAAGAACGACCATCAGATAACAACAGAAGAAGATGAAGGAGGGAGGGGAAGCCACACTTACTTAACCCAGGACGGATCTAGAAATACAACTAAATGGTGTAAAAATTACCCAGACAAACAACTGACAAGATGAGAGAGAAGCCTCAAAACCTTGTACACATGAAACAATCAACTTCAACACAACCTATCCATGCCTTCACAACAGATTATAAGACATGGTGGAGAGTGACCCTCAGTGTACCAGCTGGAAGGAAGGACCCACAACAACAACAACAACAACAACAATAAAAGTCCAAAGACGTACAGAGAGCCAACATAAATAACAACCAAAGACCAGCAAGCTCAGGAGATCAAGGAGACTGCACCACTGAATCTCACAGGTCTTCTACCACAGAAGTTCACACCATAAACCCAGGGAGTCAGAACAGATCAATTTAAAAAGCAGAGGCTAACAAGAAGAGGCTCACATACAATGGGCAGACAAAGAAACAATCCCCAAATGAAAAGAAAGGAGGAAGCCTCAGAATGGATGCTAAATTAAACAGAGGCAAGTTAATCTTCAGATATGGAATCCAAAGCAATGGTTATCAGGAAGCTCAATGAGCTCACAGAAAATTACCAAAAACTAAAGGGAAACTACAATGAACTCATTGCAAACTATATCAACATGAAAAAGGAAACAGAAACTATCAACAAGGGCTAGGGGAAAATAAGAATCCAATTTCTGAACTGAAGTAACAGTAGAAAGAATCAAAAGCAGTCTCAAATGAAGCAGAGGACTGGATCAGCAAGCTGGAGGACAACATGGGAAAAAACACCCAGAAAGAGCAAGAAAAGGAAAGGAGGCTCAAAAGAACACAGAGGAGATAAAGGAAATGCAGGACAACATGAAACATAATAATATCTGTATAATAGGGACACCAGAAGGAGAGGAAGAAGAGCAAGGGATAGCAAACCTGTTTGAAAAAGTAATGATGGAGAACTTACCTAATTCAATGAGGGGAAAAGTAACACAAATCCAGGAAACACAGAGAGTCCCAATCAAGAGGAACCCAAAGAGGTCCACTTCAATTCACATCATAATTAAAATGACAACATTCCAAGACAAACAGAGAATCTTAAAGGCAGCAAGGGAGAAACAGTAAGTAACATACAAGGGAAGCCTGATAAGACTAGAAGCTCACTTCTCAATGGAAACACTCCAAGCCAGAAAGGAATGGCAAGAAATATCTCAAGTAATGAGAACCAGAAGCCTGCAACCAAGGCTACTTTACCCAGCAAGGCTCTCAATTAAAATGGAAGGCCAAACAAGGAGCTTCCTGGACAAAAGAAGCCTCAAAAATTATACCTCTTCCAAGCTGGCTGTGCAAGAGATGGTAAAGAGACTGCTTTAAGAAAAAGAAGGAAAAGAGTGAAAGAGAGAGGAACACAGGTACCAAAAAATGGCAATGAATAATATCAACCTATCAACAATAACCTTGAACAAAAACAGATTAAATGCTCCAATCAAAAGACATAGAATAGCTGAATAAATAAGAAATCATGACCCACACATATGCTGCCTACAAGAGACCCACCGCCAGACAAAAGACCTACACAGACTGAAAGTGAATGGATGGGAACAAATTTTCCAAGCAAACAGGCAAAAAAAAAAAAAAAAAAAAAAAAAAAAGCCAGGGTAGCAGTATTCATATCAGACAAAATAGACTTCAAAAAAGGGGCCATAAAAAGAGACCCAGAAGGATACTTTATAATATTCAAGGGAGGAATCCAACAAGAAGACATAAACATTGTACAGATATATGTGCCCAACATAGGACCACCCAAATACTTAAAGAAAATCTTGGAAGACTTCAAGAAAGATATTGACAGCAACACAACTATAGGAGGGGATTTTAACACCCCACTGTCAAAAATGGACAGATCTTCCAAAGAAAATATCAACAAAGATATTGTGGTATCAAACAATGCCCCATATCAAATGGACTTAACTGATATATAGAGAGAGCCTTTCTTCCCAAAGAAGCAAAATACACATTCTTTTCAAATGTGCATGGAACATTTCAAACATAGACCATATGATAAGACACAAAACAAGCTTTAACAAATTCAAGAAAATCGAAATCATATCAAGACTTTTCTCTGACCACAAGGGACTGTAACTAGAAACAAACCTTAAAGAAAAAAATCCAAAACTCCTAAACTAATGGAGATTGAATAGCATGCTATTAAACAATGAATGGGTCAAGAATGAGATCAAGGAAGAAATCAAAAAGTTCTGCAAACAAATGTAAATGAACCCACAACCACCCAAAATTAATGGGGCACAGGGAAGGCAGTTCTGAGAGGGAAGTTCAGAGTGATATAGGCCTACCAAAAAAAGATAGAAACATTTCAAACAAACAACCTAACCCTATACCTACTACAACTCTAGGAACAACAACAAAGGCAGCCCAGAACAAGTAGAAGGAAGGAAATAACCAAGATCAGAGCAGACTTAAATGACATAGAGACTAAAAGCACTATTTTAAAGATCAATGAATCCAGGACCTGATTCTTTTAAAAGATAAACAAAATTGAGAAACCTTGAAGCAGTTTCATCAAGAAAAAAAGAGGACCCAAATAAACACAATCAAAATGAAAGAGCAGAGACTACAACTGATACCACAGAAATACAAAGGATTGTAAGAAATTACTACAAAGAACTGTATGCCAAGAAATTTGAAATCTCAGGTGAAATGGACAAATTTCTAGAAAAAATGTAATCATCCCAATCTCAATGCAGAAGAAGCAGAAAGCCTGAATAGACAAATAACAGTTGATGAAATTGAAGCAGTAATCATAAAAACTCCTGACACACAAAAGCCCTGGAGTGGATGGTTTCAAAGAGGAATTCTATAAAACATTTAAGGAAGAGCTAACCTATACCCTTCACATGCTGTTCCAAAAAATCCAAGATCAAAGTCTCCCAAACTCTTTTTATGAAGCCAGCATCATCATAATCCCAAAACCAGATAAAGACATAACAAAGAAAGAAACTTTAGGCCAGTATCACTGATCAACATAGATGCTAAAATCCTCAACAAAACATTAGCAAATCACATCCAGCAATACATTAAAAAGATCATATACCATGTCCAAGTGGGATTCATCACAGGCATGGAAAGAATGTACACTGTTTGCAAATCAATAAATGTAATACATCACATAAAGAAAATGAAAGATGAAATTACATGATCATACCAATACAAATGGAAAAAGCATTTGATAAGGTACAGCACCCATTTATGATAAAAACACTCAGCAAAGTTAAAATAGAAGGAACATTACTCAACATAATAAAGGCCATATATGAGAAATAAACATCCAAATTGGAAAAGAGGAAACAAAACTCTCATTGCAGATGACATGATAGTGTACATAGAAAATCTTAAAGACTCCACCTAAAAACAGTGTGACCTAATTAAATGAATTTGGCCAAACGGCATGATACAAAGTCAATAATCAGAAATCAAAGGCACTTTTGAATTCCAACAATAAAACATCAGAAGAAGAAATCAGGAAAAATCCCATTTGGTACAGCAGCAAGAAAAATAAAATACCTAGCAATAAGCCTAACCAAAGATATAAACAACATGTACTCAGAAAACTATGCAACACTGAAGAAAGAAATTAAGGAAGACACATACAAATGGAAACATATACTGTGTTCATGGATGAGAAGAAGTAACATCATCAAAATGTCCATATTACTGAAAGCAGTTTATAGATTCAATGCAATACCTATTAAAGTACCAATGGCATATTTCACAGATATAGAACAAACACTTCTAAAATGTATATGAAACCATAAACAGCCCTGAATAGCTGCAACAATTCAGGAAGAGCAAGAAGAGCAAAGTAGGAGTGATCACAATATGTGATATCAAACTGTATTACAAGGCCACTGTAGTCAAAACAGCCTGGTACTGGAGACATAAACCAATGCAACGGAAGAGAGAGCCAAGTCTCTACAGTCAATTAATATTTGACTGTAAAAGTCAATTAATATATGACAAAGGGGGAAGCAGCATCAAATGGAATAAAAATAGTCTCTTCCACAAATGATATTGGGAAAGCTGTACAGCTACATGCAATTAAATGAAACTCCAGCACTAACTTACACCATAACCAAAAATAAATTTAAGGTAGATAAAAAATTTAAATATAAGTTGTGACACCATTAAATTCTAGAGCAGAGCATAGGTGGGAAAATATCAGATATTCCATGCAGCAATATTTTAACTGATATGTGAAATGGGGTGTTATTAAAATAAAAAAGCGTCTGCACAGCTTAAAAAACTATTAAAATTAAAGAGAACCCATCATAAGGGAAAATGTATTTGCTAATGATACCTCAGAAAAGTGTTTGATCTCCAAAATATATGAAGAATTAACACAACACAAATTTAAGGCAAGAAACCCAATTTAAAAAAAATGGGCAGCCCTGGCTGGCGTAGCTCAGTGGATTGAGCTCGGGCTGCGAACCAAAGGGTCGCAGGTTCGATTCCCAGTCAGGGCACATGCCTGGGTTGCAGGCCAGGCCCCTAGTGGGGGCCACATGAGAGGCAACCACACATTGATGTTTCTCTCCCTCTCTTTCTCCCTCCCTTCCCCTCTCTAAAAATAAATAAAATCTTTAAAAAAAATGGGCAAAGGACTTGAACAGATACTTCTCCAAGGAGGACATACAAAGGGTCCAGAAATATATGAAAAGATGTTCAGTATCGCTAGTTATCAGAGACATGCAAATTAAAACCACAGTGAGATATCACCTCACACCATTGAGAATGTTCATCATAAACAAAGCAAGAAACAACAAATGTTGCAGAGGTTGTGGCGAAAATGGAACCCTAGTGCACTGTTGGTGGGAATGCAGACTGGTGCAACCACTATGGAAAACAGAATGTAATTTCCTCAAAAAACTAAATATGGCGCTGCCTTTTAACCAGAAATTCCAGTGCTAGAATTATATCCTAAGAACCCTGGAACACCAATCCAAAAAACCCTATGCACCCCAATGTTCACAGCAGCACAATTTATAATAGCCAAGTGCTGGAAGCAACCTAATACCCATCAGTAAATGAATGGATCAAAAAACTATGGTTCATTTACACAATGGAATTCTATGCAGCAGAAAGAAAGAAGGATCTCCTACCTTTTGTGACAGCATGGATGGAAATGGAGAGCATTATACTAAGTGAAATAAGCCAGGTTGTGAAAGACAAATATCATATGATCTCATGTTTAACAGGAACCCAATCAACAAAATGAACAAGCAAGCAAAATATAACTAAAGATCCTGAAATTGAGAACAGACTGACAGTGACCAGAGGGTAGATGGGAGGAGATTATAGGGGAGAAGGGTGAAAGATTTGCAGGAAGAATTATAAAAGACCCATGGACAATAACAAGGGGCGGTGGGTGCTGGAAACAGTAGAGGAGGTTGGGAGGGCTGGATGTGGGGAAGGGTAGGGAGAAAAGGCAGAAAACTGTACTTGAATAACAATTAAAAATGTTTAGAATATTGTAACAAGTAAAAAAGAAAGAAAAGAAAAAGAAAAAAAACCCAAAACTGGTATAAAATCTCACAAAAGGACAAGGAGAAGTAAGCATACTACATTCTTCCACTTCAAATTGCACCAGCATTCCTATATGCATTTTTTTTTTTTTTTACTACATAACATATGGTAAAGCTGAAGAAAGACTGAGTTTTTTTCCTAAAATATGTCACATGTATTAAGGTTGAAGGAAGGGTAAAATTGTTAGTTCACAGCAAAAAAGTATTATAAGTTGATTTGTGAGATTTTTCCATGTTTTCCACATGCCAAAAAAAATTAAAATAAACAAATTAAAAGGCATGGAACTCTACTTAAAACTGAATAAATAATGGGTCAGAAGAAGAATATTACATGAGATTGAATTAATAGATTATTAGGCTCTGGGCATGGAATCTAGCAAAAGTATGCAAGGAATTCCATTCTGTTGGATAATAGGTATTAAATGTTTTATGAAGTAGACATATAGAACCAAGAAAGCCTTATGATGATGTTGAGTTTCCACATCCATAAAAATAAGAATGGAGAAAACACTGTCATTGACCTGTGTCTCTAAGCTCTGAAGTGAGAAGACCAGGGAAAGTAGGTACATTCTTCCAATGAAAACACCAGAAATGTTCCACCAGCATTTGGTTGGTTCATTTGTTTATTTCCTCCTTCCTTCCTTCTCCTAAATCAGATAAATGAGCAAAGTACAGAAACTATAGTCCACCCACATAGCACCTGTTTTGGAACTCTATTTTTATGAATGATAGAAGTTAAGTTAATAAAATGTCCTGTATATGTCAGAGAAAAATTAAAAAGGTAAAGTGGAAGAAAAGGTATGTAGAAGGAGAGAAGGGTGTGTGTGGGGGAGGGGTGGAAAGAGAGACTCTTAAACCAGGGAGGTAGAGTGTCCACTGCATATTCCCCAGCCCAGAACAGGTCTCCTGTCTTCGTTCTCAGGTGACCTGTTTCTGAAGCTGAATCCCACCAGCAGACAGAATTGAGAAGCAGGGCTCAGTTCTGCTCAGCCCGAACTCATGGAATCAAAACTCAATCTTGAGCATTTCATCACTGTAAATATATTATTATCCTCATGCCATGGTAAAATACTCTTTACCTACAAGATCAAAAATACTCATTTAAAATGATATACTCTTCTCCTCTTCAAGGAGCATGAACATTACTGTGATATAAAAGACAAATTTTTACTTTAAATTGAAACTTTACTTACATAACTTAATAAACCTAAAATATCTAAAAAGAAATGATTATAATGAAAGTTTGTAAAATAATATAACAGTGCTAATTAAAAAATAATTTTGGGAAATCTGTGCTTAATGATAATGTTTCTCATTATTGAATATGCCATACTAACTAAAATTAAAGTCATTGTAAAATTTTATAATATCTGACTCTAATATTGTGAAGCTGGATTTACAGAGCCAGATTGAATTGGCAGCTGAAGTCATTATGTGTTAAAATTTGAATTATCTCCAATCAAGTTTGCTGAAAGTCTCTTTTATTTAGTGGTCCACACAGAATCCTTATTAAGAGAGTTCTAATCTCTGTACTTTTAGCCATCAGTCTAGTAGGAAACACCTATAAAATTAAGCTACCTCTTCACTCCCCCAATGTTCAGAATTGTATTAATGGCATCAGTGAGACTATTACTACTACTATAAACCACATGATTTATCAACAGAGATACAAGTGCTTTAGTATCAAAAGGGAGAACTATATAAGAAATAGTCATTTTTTTTGTATCATATTATTTCTAACATAAATCACTGCATGGTTGGGTATTTTTTATGAGAATCAGGGTGTAGCAGTAATTGATAAACTTTAAGTGGAATTTCTATGGTTTATAGCAATAAAAATCAATCAGTATAACTTTGGTTAATAGTTAACATTTTATTCTTCACATGTGCCAGAGAAGGTTTGTTACTTAACAGTCATACCAGACATTATAAATTCTTGAAAACCCCTACAGCCAATTGTTTAAGCATAAGCAGATAAATGATTGTTTATTTATTTATTCATTCATTTATTAAACATACAAACTGATCCGGTCACTGTGATAAATAAGATAATTAAAGAAAAGTGTTCTTACTCAAGCACTATATTGAGAATAACACTATTATTTTTTAGCCAATATATAAAGTATATTGAGATGAAGTTATGTTGACTTTATATATTGTTTTAATAAAAAAATTCTAGTGTATTTGCAGGAAATGCAATTATAATTCAATTCTTATGTTCTTGGAGTAATAGTAGAAATATCTACAACTAAAGAGCAGTGAAAATTTCTTTAAAAATACCCAGAACACTGCTAAGTTGTTACCAAAAACTTAGTCCACATATTCAGGTATTTTTTTGGAAACATATGTGACAGGCTTGAGAGAATACACATCCTTCTATGCAATCTGGAAAGTGGACAAGATTCACAATAAAAGGGAAAAAAACTGGAGAATTAGATCATAGGGTCAAAGCAAAAATTACACCAAATAAAGTTAAATAGCAACAAAGATTTTATTCAAGGCTATTACAATAAGGGGAGAAAGACCAGAATGAAGTCTGAACTCACTCTGCTTAAAAGACAAAGGACAGGAAGATTTGAAAGTCTGAAATGTGGAGAGTAAATAGCTTTACATTAAGGAAAAGGAAACCTTCACCTATTTTAATGAAAAAAGGTAGTTTTACAAATTGGAACAGGGCCCTGGTTGAAGCTAGACTGCCTAACCTCCCTGAGAGAAAGGATAATAGGGAAGCTGTCTCATGAGATGATGACCTTTCAAAAAGATAGCTCCCAGGTCCTGGAAAAGACATCTCGGCTTTTTATTTCTTCAAGTAGGTTTTCAGTCTGTTGCTCACTCTCTTTTCCTTTTGGTATTCCCATAATTCAGATGTTGTTATACTTCATGTTGTGCCAAAGATTTCTTCAGCTCTTCTCATTTTTTTTTTTTAATTCTCTTTTTCTTCTTGCTGCTTTGCTTGGATGTTTTTTCTGCCTTGTCTTCCAAATCACTTATTCAACCTTCTGCTTCATCTAATGTACTGTTAATTCCTTCCAGTCTATTATTTATTTCAGGTATTGCATTCTTTATTTCTAACTGATCCCTTTTTATGGTTCCTCTGTATTTTTTCATGCTGTTGAGTATCCTTATAAATCACTATTCTAAATCCTATATCTGATAAATTGCTTACCTACATTTCATTTAGTTATTATCTGGAGAATTCTCTTGTTCTTTCATTTGGATCCTGTTTTTTTGTCTTCTCAGTTTGATTTCTTTTTGTATTTGTTTCCATGCATTAGGTAGATTTGCACAAATTCTGGTGCAACATATATTGGACATTGCCTATGACTGGCCTGGAGCAATATATTTGGAGCTATCAGTGATACACAGCTTGTCTTTCCCTCTGCTTGGCCTGTTTGTGTGCAGAAAAACATTTGCTGCAAACTGAAGCTGGCTTTTACCAGCACTAGGCAAGGGGAAGAGTCAGCTAAAGTCTCAGACCTCCCAGAGATATGCCTTTGCCTGAAGGCTTTTTTTTTTTTTTTTTTTCTTTCAGGCTTTGTCTCTGAGATAGCCTCTAGCTGTACACTTCAGCAACCAGGTTTAAACCCTGCTGGGTGGAGGCAAGAGGGATTATAGTGGGTGAAGCTATTGCTTCCCCTTATGTTAGTGCTACTTGATGGGGAGAACTCTGCCTAAGAAAGAAGGCCTCTGTAATATGGGAATGACTCAGTACAGGGATACTGGTGGCTGATTCTTCAGTTCTCTCCCCAAAGCCACTGACCTTCACATCTCCTCATGTGGCTCTTGTCTTCTCTGCCCTCCTTCTGCCAGAACATTTGCCCTTTAAGAGGTTCTTTGTGTCTCTACCTGTCTGCCTCTGGTGTACAAAAACTCTGCTGCTTTTGACAGCTGTATTTTATTTGAGCTCATTTCCTGGATCTGGCACTATAGGTTGAGGAACCCAGCTTAGGGTTTGGACCCCACACTTCTCAGTGGGAACCTCCCTGGACACTGAAGTATCCCTTCAGAACTTCAGCTGCCACCCATGGAGCCCAGCCAGCCCTCTTACACCTCCACCACAATCTCTACCACTCTCATCGTGGTGAAGTGGTTTCTTCTCTCTGTCCATGGTTATAAGACTTCTCTACAGCTAGTGTTCAGTTGGTTACTCAGGATGATTTTTCTACAATTTAGTTGTTATTCCAGATTGGTCTTGGGAAGGGGTTAGTGTAGCTTCCACTTACTCCTCCGCCATCCTTAATCCTCTGAGGATTTTATTTTAAAAGCAATTGTGTTAAATGTGAAAATAGGGGAAAAGAGAATTGTAAAGATGTTGAGAACAGCACATTTCATTTTTTGCTTATGTTGAAATTCAAGTATAAAATGAGACATCTGTTGTAGGGAGAGGTTTCACAAAACTGAATACACAAATGATGAGAAAACATACGGATAAAGATGACAATGTAGAAGTTAAGTATTCAAGATATAATAGGAACAACTGAAAATAGTTTTCCACAGAAGTGTCACTGAATTGATTGAATGGAGAAAGAGCACGTGGAGACCATTTGATGTGACAAGTTTGAAGTAATAGGAGGAAATGCTGAAACTAGAACTGAGCTACAAAATGTTTAAAAAAATAAATAACAGACATCTCAGGTCAGAGAGTCATTGTCTCTACAAGGAAGTGTATGGAGAGGACCCCATTGTCTCTGAATGGAAATAAGAAAAGTTTCTGGGTCAGTGAACAAATTATGGGAAAGAAGACAGTAGGTGATCTATAGCTTAAAATCTAATTTCTAGTATCTTTCAAAGGAGAAGAGGAAGAAGCAACACAATCTTAAGGGTAATATTTTTTTCAGGGAGGTTAGAAATATTTAAGAATCTACATATATTTTTAAAAGACCCAAAAAAACCACTTTACAGAAGAAAATAAATTTTATAAAAGCGATTAATGAAAGTAATGAATTGAAAACAATAGCACGGGAGACATCGAGTCTATTAGAATAACTTGTAGAGGAAGAAAATCAATAAAAAGTATTTTATTATAAATAGATGAGGATAAATCAATTATTTGAAATGGAAATGCTTTTAAAGTTATAAAATCCTGTTGAAATGCAAGAATTTATTATTATTTTCATGAATAGATTCCTTTAAATTACAGTGACAGCATAAGAGATGTCAAATGTTTTGAGGAATGAAAATGAATAATAAAACAAAATGAAAAAGCTTGAGAAAATATAATATTCCAGGCAAGTTTTTCAAGATATTAGTTGGCATGTAACATTTCAGAAATAATTGAAATACTAAAATACCCAATACATTGCATAAAAAAATACTGCAATGCAATCCTATGTATTTATTTCTGGAAATGTGCAAATGACACTAATTTTTGTATTTTACAAGCCCAATGAAAATAAAAATGAATTCAAATTTTCAACTTGCAAAACTGTTTACTCTTTCTTGATTCCATACTAATTTTGCCAATAAGTGAAAAATACTTTTTTTTTAACATCCCTCAACTCTAATATTGCTATGGTATGTTTGTCTGTGTGTGTGATATCTCTCACATCTATATTTCACAAAAACTAAACTGCCCTAAATCCTTGCAGTCACATTAAAAACAAAATTCTAGTGTGTTGACTTCATCAGATGCAGAAAAATATTTTACTAATATTATTTTATACCATAATGGTTCATTTTGAGCTTCTAAATTTACATTTACAACAAGTTGTAATTATGAGTTATTATCTTAAGGTCTTGAAGTTAATGTAATACAGAACAAGGCCTTTTACCCCATGTTTAAGATTCCTCATTAGTTGTTCTTTCTTCAACACTAAAATGGTGTCACCCTTTGCTTTCTGTGATATTCAGCTACACATTTAATAATTTCTGAGTAAGATACAATATTTAAAAATGAACTTGACATCGAGATACACCAATGTATCAACCCAGCCAAATGAGTTTGAGTGATGTATATATTTTCCCTGTATAGAACGGGAAGCACCCTCATTCAGAGGTCACCTGTCTTTGATACACTTGCTGAAGATTAATTTGCTTAATTTTTCATGGTGATATCATTTATGGAAATTAGACTATATTCCTTTAGCACAATGATAGCAAAATTGTGTGAGGTATATAACAAATGAACATATTACATATTTTACCTCATTTGATTTTGACCTTAAAATAACAAAGCCCAGATATAATTTTTGTCTCAACTTTAAAAACGAAAGAAGTAGAACTGAATTATTTTAGTTCAGATCAGTGATCCTCAATCTGGTTTTGTATAGTGGTATGTTGACGATTGGCTAATGAGAAGTGAACAAAAAACAGGGAGCATCCTAGATACCTGTAAAGCAAAACACTGAGCTCTTTACTATCAGAAGCATATTAAGGTAATCATTGCATCCCTGAGTACTGGCTATCCTTGCTTAGCTTCAAGATTCACTCTCCACCTTTCCGCTCTCTTCATTGCATCCTTTGAGTTCATCTTATTTGGATTTCATGGGTGGACTTCTCTGCCCTTTGGCTCTTCAAAGAGTTCAACCTAGGACAGAGAGAGGAGAAATTAGGTGAAGTGTGCAAAGTGTTTCTCCAACTCTTGTAGGTAGTCAAGGTCAGCATGGTCTGGATCAGTCTCTTCAGGATAGGGAATCTCTGGCCAGGGAGCCATCTCCACACAGACAACTCTGATTGTGTGTCAGTCACTGCTCTCCCTCCTCACTCTGGTCTGGAACCCAGTGGGTTAATGACATCCCATTCATAATTCTTATAGGTCCTTAAACTTGTCCAAACCTGTATACATAGTAAATATTACACTGTCATCAAAATAACCATTATTAGCATATATCAGGCAGGATTCTGAGTGATACACATTAGAAGAAAGATGAAAAAATTGTTCTAGGCCCTTTGATAGTCTATAAGCTCCTTAAGGACAGAAAGTATGCATTTTATTTTGTCTTTGAGGTCTAGCCTGTGTCTAGTAAACAAGAAAGTAATATATTTTCCGGCTGTTCAAGTTCCCACCCATAATCATGATCTGATTTTGATTTTAGTTGGGAAGTTTAAATTTTAAAAGAATAGAGAGTAAAGCTGTTAAAACTAGTCCAATCAGACCATGATATCATTATAATAATTATGTAAATAATACAAAATGGACATTTTACACATATACATATCAAAGTTCCAAAGCATTTTATCAACATTATAGTTGAATCACAGAATATCATCTGATTGTAGTTGGATACATTGCAAGATTAATAACTTTTTATATAAGTAACATGGAATATTTTATAGAAGGTCTTTTGCACCTTTTAATCCACCTACAGCTTCTAGGATAGGGTTTTGCATAAGAATTACAATGTTTATCCAAACAATGTTTTATCTTATTAATATTCTAAAGCAAAAATAAAGTTTTCAGGTGTATTTTGAAACATATTAGTAATTGGTATGCATTGGATTAGGGTAAGTATAAAGTACAAAGTTTCACATCTTCCAAGTTAAATTTACATTAATTAACAATAGTTTAAAAAATATTTTTGACATTCACCTATTCTTAAATAAAGTCCAAATATTTCTGATTTAGTATATGAACTTACATTTTTCCAATTTTTGTTTTGAAAAACTAGAACAACCCCCTCTTTCTGTTAGTGGTGCATATTAATAGAAGAGAAATACTTCCTGAAACTCACAAATAAATATTTTTAACCTTTTTGATGGGAATATTTATCATGAATTTGACATGAGTTTTTAGAAATGATGAATGGGAAATTGAAAACATCTGATGATCTAATTCTGTCATAAATGTGTAGCAATAATAATGCATCATGTCCAAGTATAGCTGAAAAAATGAACAAAAAGTATAGTACTCTAACTTCATTGACAAATAGGTCCTTGGAAGTTTATTTTGCTTTAAATTTGATACTGTCAAAATAATTCAAATAAAAATTATATTCATTGTCATCCAAACCCAGCAATCTACTGGGTTAAGATAATGTGGAAGAAATCTCATATATTATAAACATATAGATATGCTAAGTAAAATAGGAGAAAATTATTTTAAACAAAAATTATTATAGCTGAGCATAGCACATATAAGATAAAGCTTCATGTCTCAGAAAGAAGATCTGATAACTGGACAAGCAGGCAGTTTAAACCTGTGGCTGAACTGATGAAATACTTAGGAGGAAAGGGAAACTTTATCCAAACCCACCGCACAAGGTACATTTTTTAAAAAAGTGTTTATTGTTGTTCAATTACAGTTATTCCCCATTTTCCCCACATTGTTCTTCCCTGTTATGCCCACCTCCCCCCACATTCAATCCTCTCCTCCACTGTCCTTGTCCATGGGCTCCTTCACAGCCATGCCTGTATAGGAGATGAAGATTTTACATTTTATAAAATTTTGAGATGATTTTAAATTCACATGCACTATAGTACAATATCACCAATGGGATACTGCATTGATCCAGTTAAGATACAGGATATTCCTATTACTATGAGGATACCACATGATGCCCTTTTATAAACATATTCCCATCCTGTTCTACCCCCTCTTTAAACCCTGACAACCACTAAATTCTCATCCATTTCTATAATTTTGTAATTTCAAAAAATTTTACATAAATGGAACTATATCCTAAGCCTTTAGGGTTCTCTGTTTTCACTTAATTCTCTGCATATTTATCATGTATCAACAGTCCATTCATTTCTACTGTTGAGTAGTATTCTGTGGTTTGATATATCCGAGATTGTTTAATCATTATCCTGTTAACAGCTGCTTTGTTTCTAGTATTTGTTATGATGAATAAAGTGGCTATAACCATCCCTACACAGATGTTGGTGTGATCCCAAATTTTTAACTGTCTGGGATAAATACCTAAGGGTGCAATTGCTGGATTGTATAATAGTTGTATGTTTAGTGCAAAAAAAAAAACAAAAAACAAAAACATAGCTACATGTTAGCTAACAGTAGATATTGTGGATTTAAAAACTTGTTAAATGAGTAGATTTTGTGTTAAATGTTTTTTTTTTTAACTGTGATGGATTTTACTTTACTCTGAATGCTAACTCATGACACCATGATAATACACATTTTCCAAGTCAAATGTTCTACACACACACACACACACACACACACAAAGGGATGAGAGGAAACTCGTGGCTGTAATAGATACATTTATTACCTGATTGTGGTGAAGTTGACAAGAGTGTATAGTTATGTCTAAATTTGCCAATTGTTTACATTAATTATGAGTACCTTTCTGTAAAACAATATGTCTAATTAAAGCTGGAGAAAAAAGAAAGGAAGAAAAGAAAGAAAGAAGGAAGGAAGTAAAAAAGGAAGGAAGGAAGAGGAAGAGAGGGAGGAAAGAAGGAAGGGGGAAAGAAACTGCCAAACTGTTTTTCCACAGTGGCTGTAACATGCTATAAACACACCAGCAATGCAGTAATGAACTAGTTTCTTCACATCTTTGCTCTCATTTGCTGTTACCACTTTTTTTTCAAATTCTAACCATCTTGTTACTTTCATGTAGTGAAGCCTAATTTTAATTTTAATTTGCATTTCCCTAATTGATAATGATGTTGAATGTCATTCCATGTGCTTTATTTTCCATTTGTGTGTCTCTTTAGTGAAATATCATTTTGTATTTGTCTATATTTGTAGGGATTTTTTCCTTGTTTTCTCTCTTTTTTCTACTATCGAGTTTTGAGAGATTATAAATGTTCTGAATACTATACTTTTGTCAGATGTGTTTTGGAAATGTCTGTTTCTTTTAGTCTGTAACTTCTTTTTTTCATCCTTTTAATTTGGTCTTTCACAGAAAAAGTTTTTAATACTATGAAATTTATTTATTTTTCTTTTGGTATCAAATGATAGAATTCTTTCCCTGGTCCTAGACTTCGAAGATTTTCTCTTGTCCTTTTTTTTTTTTTTTTTTTTTTTTTACTAAAAGATTATAGCTTTATGCTTTATACTTAAATTTCATGATTTATTTTGAGTTAGAACATTTTTAGCTATTGCTCTAGGTATCAGTGGTTGCCTGGGAGTAGGGTGGGGTGGAGAATGGAAGTCCACATTTCTTATTCTACGTCAGTTCACATGGAGGGTAGACTTCTAGTTACTGCTGGCTCCCTATATCTCCTCCAGTGATATGGGACACAAACACAAATATGCACAGTGTGTGCATATTTATAGTAATTGAAAACATAAATGAATTAATTGAAACTCTAAAAATTAGAAACTTTTATTTTTAAAAACTGTTGTATTTTTCAAGGAGCCAAAGAAACTATGTAGGAAAAAAAAAACAAAAACAGAGCACCAAAATTTAAAATGCATCCATGGATGTTGTAAACTAAAATTTAAAATATGCTAAAGACAGACTCTATATTCTAAATAATAGACCTGAGAAAAATATCTATAACTGACCATAGGGAAATAAGGAGATGAGAAATAATAAAATCAAGATTAAGAGACTATATGATAAAAAATAAGAGATTAATTATGATTAATGATGTTTCAAAGAAAGGCAAGAATAGAAATATAATAATTGACAATCTTCAAAACACAACATATTTGGTATTAAAGTCATGAATAAGATATGTAAAGCTCAAATCTTGAGAAACAGAAAAAATTAGATCAAATAATTTTCAGTCTAAATTAGTAACAATGAATAAAAAATGAAACTAAGCAAGAATTTTTCTGTGGTCCTTTGCTTGTTTTTTTTTTTTTTTTTTTTTTTTTTTTTTCTTTTTAAGTAGGGGCAAGGTGCCTGATTTAAAATAAAAAAGATACAAGGTAATTTTAATTATTAAAAAAACTATTTTCTACCCACCGTTTATGCTACTTATTCTCTGTATCTTTTCCCCTTCTCTCCTCCTCCCACTCCCCTGTTGCTAACCCTCCATGTGATCTTCATTTCTGTGGTTCTGTTCCTATTCTAGCTGTTTGTTTAGTTTGCTTTTGTTTTAGGTGGGGTTCTTAATAGCTGTGGTAAGGCAAGAATAGTGTGGGAAATGTAGAAGCTAAAGAACTTATGACACATGGGCATAAACTAAAGGGGGGGAATGTGGGTGGGAGAGGGTGTGCAGGGTGGAGGAGAATGATGGGGAAGAAATAGGACAACTGTAATAGCATAATCAATAAAATGTATTAAAAAAAGTAAAAACCCGACAGAGAAACGATATCAAATAAACAAAGGAAAATAAAAGAGAAAAAAAACTAAAAACTTTTAATAAATATTTTATTAAAATAAATAAGATTTTATTTAAATAAACCAGAGGGGAGGTGGAAGAAGCTAATGGTGGGGGAAGGGGAAAGGGTTTTCAGGAACATTTACAAAGGACACATGGGTCTATGCTATCCCATCTCCAGAGGCACAGAAGTGGAAGAGCATGAACACCATGGCAGCCACCTTGAAGCCACAGGTCACAGGTGCAGTCCTTACCCCCGGAGCACTGGCCAGCCCCTGGGGAGTCAGTGCACTTGCAAGAGTCTTGCAAGCTGGTCTCTGCCCCATGCGGAGGGCGCAGAGCTCCCAGAGAAACTGGAGGTCGGGCCCATCAGAAAGAAGGCCAGGAGCCACATCATCCGAGAGTATGTGGGAGCTGTGAACACCAGGATACCTGCTGGAAGAGGAAACCCACCAACAAAGGAACCACCAACAGACAACAACACAAGAAGATGAAGGAGGGAGTAGAAACCACACTAAATCAACCCAGGACTGATCTGGAAATACGACTAAATGGTGGAGAAATTACCTAGAACAAACAACTGAACAAGAGTGAAACAGAAGCCTCAATACCTTGTACGCATGGAAGAATCAACTTCAACACAACCTGTTCACACCTGCACAACAGAAGATGTGGTAGGTGGAGTGACTCTCAGTCTACCAGCTAGAGGGAAAGACCCACGAAAGAAAAACCCAACAACAATAAAACCCAAAGACATACAGAGATCTAACATAAACAACAGCCCAAGATCAGCAAGACCAGGAGATCAAGGAGACTGCATCACTGAATTTCACAGGTCTTCTACCATAGAAGTTCACTCCATAAACCCAGGGATTCAGAACAGATCAATTTAAAAAAGCAGAGGCTAATAAGAAGAGGCTCACATACAATGGGCAGACAAAGAAACAATCCCCAAATGAAAGGAAAGGAGGAAGCCTCAGAATGGATGCTAAATTAAATAGAGGCAAGTCAACTATCAGATGTTGAGTTCAAAGCATTGGTTATAAGGAAGCTCAATGAGCTCACAAGGAATTATCAAAAACAACAGGGAAACTACAATGAACTCACTGGAAATTATAACAACATGTAAAAGAAAATAGAAACTATCAACAAGGGCTGAGAAAAATGAAAAATACAATTTTTGACCAGAAGAACAAAGTAGAAGGAATTAAAAGCAGGATTGATGAAGCAGAGGATCGGATCAGCGAGCTGGAGGACAAGGTAGAAAAAAAACAGCCAAAAAAAAAAAAAAAAGAAAGAAAAGGAAAAAAGGCACAGAATGAACAAAGAGGGGTTAAGGAAATGCAGGGCAACATGAAATGTAATAATACCTGTATAATAGGGATACCAGAAGGAGAAGAAGAAGAGCAAGGGATAGAAAAACTGTTTGAAAAAGTAATGATGGAGAACTTACCTAATTCAATGAGGGGAAAAGTAACACAAACCCAGGAAACACAGAGAGTCCCAGTCAAGAGGAACCCAAAGAGGCCCACTTCAATTCACATCATAATTAAAATGACAACATTCCACGACAAACAGAGAATCTTAAGGGCAGCAAGGGAGAAGCAAGAAGTAACATACAAGGGAGACCTGATAAAACTAGAAGCTAACTTCTAATGGAAATACTCCAAGCGAGAAAGGAATAGCAAGAAATATCTCAAGTAATGACAACCAGAAGCCTGCAACCAAGGCTACTTTACTCAGGAAGGCTGTCAATTAAAATGGAAGGCCAACAAAGAGCTTCCCAGACAAAAGGATCCTCAAAGATTATAACTCATCCAAGACAGTGCTGCAAGAGATGCTAAAGGTTTTGCTTTAAGAACAGGAAGAAAAACAGCGAAAGAGAGAGGAACACAGGTATGAAAAAAGGGCAATGAATAAGTACCTATCAATAATAACCTTAAATAAAAACAAATTAAATACCCCAATGAAAAGTCATAGAATAGCTGAATGAATAAGAAAGCATGACCCACACATATGCTGTGTACAAGTGACCCACCTCAGGACAAAAGACCTGCACAGACTGAAAGTGAAGGGCTGGAAACAAAGTTTCCAAGCAAATGGACAGAAAAAAAAAGTGGAGTAGCAATATCATATCAAACAAAATAGACTTCAAAAAAAGTGCATAAGAGAGACCCAGAAGATTGCTTCATAATACTCAAGGGAAGAATCAATCAAGAAGACATAAACATTGTAAATATATAGGTACCCAACACAGGACCACTCAAATACATAAAGAAAATCTTGGAGGACTTGAAGAAAAATATTGACAGCAAAACAATTATAGGAGGGGATTTCCACACCCCACTATCAAAAATGGACAGATCTTCCAAATAAAATATTAACAAAGATATTGTGGCATTGAACAAAGACCTAGATCAAATGAATTTAACTGATATATACAGAGCCTTTCATCTCAAAGAAGCAAAATACACATTCTTTTCAAATGTGCATGGAACATTTTCAAAGATAGACCAAATGATAGGACACAAAACAAGCCTCAACAAATTCAAGAAAACTGAAATCACATCAAGTATTTCCTCCAACTACAATGGATCGAAACTAGAAACAAACCTCAAGGGAAGAAAAACAATACACACAAACTCATTGAAACTGAATAGCATGCTACTAAACAATGAATGGGTCAAGAATGAGATTAGGGAAGAAATCAAAAAGTTCCTGGAAACAGATGAAAATTAAATAATTACAACCCAAAACTGATGGGACACAGTGAAGGCAGTCCTGAGAGGGAAGTTCATAGTGATACAGGCCTACCAACAAAAGATAGAAACATTTTAAATAAACTTACCCTATACTTAAAAGAACTCAAGGAACAACAACAAAGACATCCCAGAGCAAGTAGAAGGAAGGAAATAACCAAGATCAGAGCAGAATTAAATGACATAGATACTAAAAGCACAATTCTAAGGATCGATGGATCCAGGAGCTGATTCTTTCAAAAGATAAACAAAATAGACAAGCCTTTAAGCAGACTCATCAACAACAACAACAACAACAACAGAGAGAGAGAGAGAGAGAGAGAGAGAGAGAGAGAGAGAGAGAGAGAGAGAGAACCCAAATAAACACAATCAGAAGTGGAATAGGAGAGATTACAACTGATACCACAGAAATACAAAGGGCTGGAAGAAATTACTACAAAGAAGTATATGCAAAGACATTTGAAACCCTAAATGAAATGGACAAATTTCTAAAAAAATATAATCTTCCCAAACTTAATGCAGAAGAAGCAGAGAGCCTGAACTGACAAATAAAACCTGATGAAATTGAAGCAGTAATCAAAAAGCTTCCAACACACAAAAGCCCTGAATCACAAGGTTTCACAGAGAATTTTATAAAATACTTAAGGGAGAGCTAACCACCATCCTTCACAGATTATTCTAAAAATTTCAAGAGGATGGAAGACTGCCAAACTCTTTTTTATGACACCAGCATCATCCTAATTCCAAAACCATATAAAGACATAACAAAGAAAGAAAACTACATGCCAATATCACTAATGAAAATAGATGCCAAAGTCCTCAACAAAATATTGGCAAACCACATTCAGCAATATGCTAAAAAGATCATACACCATGACCAAGTGGGATTAATCCCAGGGATGCAAGGATGGCACAATATTTACAAATCGATAAACATAATATACTACATAAACAAAGCAAAATGCAAAAATCACATGATCATGTCAATAGATGCAGAAAAAGCATTTAATAAAGTACAGTATCCATTTATGATAAAAACACTCAGTGAAGTGGGAATAGACAGAGCATTCCTCAACATAATAAAGGCCATATATGAGAGGCCAACAACCAACATAATACTCAATTGACAAAACTTAGAGCTTTCCAGCTGAGATGAGGAAGAAGACAAGAATGCCTGCTTTCACTGCTCCTATATAACATAATATTGGAAGTCCTAGAAATAGCAATCAGACAAGAAAAAGAAATAAAAGGCATCCAAATTGTAAAGGAGGAAGCACAACTGTTATTGTTTGCACATGATATGATAGTATAGATACAAAAACCTATAGACTCTACCAAAAAACAATTGACCTAACAAATGAATTTGAAAACAGTGGCATACAAAGGCAATATTCAGAAAACAAAGACATTTTTTGCATATCAACAATGAAATATCAGAAATAGAAATCAGGAAAAAATACAGCGCCAAGAAAAATAAAGTGTCTAGGAATAAACCTAAAAAAGGAGATTAAAGATCTGTAATCAGAAAACTATACAACACTGAAAGAAATTAAGGAAGACACAATCTAATGGAAGCATGTACCACACTCATGGATGGGAAGAATTAACATCATAAAAATGGCCATACTACCTAAAGCAATTTATACATTAAATACAATCCTTATTAAAGTACCAATGACATATTTCACAGATATAGAGCAAACATTTCAGAAATTTATATGGAACCATAAATAACCCCAGATAATTTCAGCAATTTTGAGAAAGAAGAACAAAGTAGGAGGGATCTCAATACTCGATATCAAACAAGATTACAAGGCCACTGCAATCAAAACAGCCTGGTAATTGCATAAAGAAATGGACACATAGAGCAATTGAACAGAACAGAGAGCCCAGAAATAAGCTCAAGTCTCTGTGGTCAATTAATATTTGACAAAGGGGAAGAAGCATA
Source organism: Glossophaga mutica (assembly GCA_039655065.1). Taxonomy (NCBI): domain Eukaryota; kingdom Metazoa; phylum Chordata; class Mammalia; order Chiroptera; family Phyllostomidae; genus Glossophaga; species Glossophaga mutica. Next base: position 76,800,244 of record CM077309.1, on the reverse strand, counting down.
AAATGGAGTAAAAATAGCCTCTTCCACAAATGGTGTTGAGAGATCTAGACAGCTACATGCAAAAAAATGAAACTAGACCATGAACTTACCATACCCCAAAACAAATTCAAGGTGGATAAAAGACTTAAATATAAGTCGTGACACCATAAATGTTCTATAGGAAAACATCTGCAGGAAAATCTCAGACATTCCATGCAGCAACACCTTCATCTATATGTCCCCTAAAGCAAGGGACATACAGGAAAGAATAAACAAATGGGATTTCATAAAATTAAAAAGCTTCTTCATGGCTAAAGAAAACAGCATTAAAATGAAAAGAGAATCAACTATATGGGAAAATATTTTTCACAATGATACCTAGGATGAGGGTTTGATCTCCAAAATGTATAGAGAACTCACATGACTCACTCTAGAAAGAGAAAAAAACAAAAACAAAAACAAATTAAAATGGGCAAAAGACTTGAACAGATACTTCTCCAAGGAGGGCATACAGAGGGCCCAGAGACTTATGAAAAGATGCTCAGCATCACTAGCCATCAGAGAGATGCAAATTAAAAGCACAATGAGATACCACTTCACAACAGTTAAAATGACCATCATAAACAAATCAACAAACAAATGTTGGAGAGGATATGGAGAAAAGGGAACCATAGTTACTGTTGGTTGGAATGCGGACTGGTGCAGCCACTGTGGAAAACAGTAAAGAATTTCCTCAGGAAGGTAAAAATGGAACCTTCTTTTGACCTGGCAATTGCACTGCTGGGATTATACCCTAAGAGTCCTGAAACACCAATCCAAAAGAACCTATGCACCCCTATGTTCATAGCAGCACAATTTACAATAGCCAAGTGCTGTAAGCAACCTAGGTGCCCATCAATAAATGAGTGGATAAAAAACTATGCTATATTTATTAATGGAATTCCAAGCAGCGGAGAGAAAGAAGGAGCTCCTACCCTTTGCAACAACATAGGTGGAACCAGGGAGCATTATGCTAAGTAAAATAAGCCAGGCAGTGAGGGACACACATCATATGATCTCTCCTTTAGTTGGAACATAATCAGTAAAAGAAAAAGCAAACAAAATATAACAGAATCATTGAAATTAAGAACAATCTAACAATACCCAGAGGAGAAGGGGGAGGGGACAGTGGGAGGAAGGTTTTTTCAGGAACTACTATAAAGGACATATGGAGAAAATGAAAGGGGAGGGTGGAAGTAAGGGAGGGAGGTGGAATTGGATGGGATGGGTGGGAGTGGTGGTGGGGTTATACACACTACTGTAATTGAACAATAAAGTAATTTTAAAAAAAGGACACATGGACAAAACCAAAAGAGGAAGATCAAGACTGGGAAATGTGGATGGCTGGGTTCAGGATTGGAGTGGTGGGGGAGAAATGGGGACAACTGTACTTGAACAACAATAAAAAATGTGAAAAAATAAATTTTTATTAAAATTATATTTAAAATAAAATAGTGCTCCAAGAAAGGTGAGTAATTTTCCATTACTAAAATTAAAAACAATTAGAAAAGGAAAACCACTGCACAGCTATAATTCTGTTTCTTTTGTAAAAAGTATATTTAATATAAGGATAATGTAGTGTTATTTTAGATAAATCCTTCACTTTTAATTACAGCAAAAGAATTATCAACAAATCAAATGACATGAAATATAGTAAAACCTGTCACACAGGCAGTTGAGATTCATTATTAAAAGCAAAAGAAGCTTGAAACAGAGATTCCATTTCTTATTAATGCAAAATCTACAAAAATCTTTGAATAGGGAGGGGTCTATATATTTTCAGCAATAAAAAATATTTGTAAAACAATTTGTAAAATGTATTGAACACTTTGAAAAACAACAAAAAATAATTATTTTAGTGATATTGTGGACACCCTCTTTCAATTTATAGTCATCTTAATCTTCTTACCTAATCTAGTGGTTATTCTATTTCTTATATGTATATACACATATACATACCCATGTACATTACATATGATCTTCAAAACTTGAGACAGGCCAAATCAAGCATGAGCAAACAGGACTAAAAATCCAGGCAAATCCACAGATTTGGCCTAAAATCATGAATCTAAAAAATAAATTGTTGCAGTGAACTGAGATAAATGTTATGATGGAGGAAAAACGGGACTCCATGGAAGACTGAGGACAGGCATTAAACCTAAAAAGAAACAAACAAAACTGCTTAGCAAAGCAAAAGCAAGTTCTGGAGATGGGCAGGGTTAGCTATATGGGCAGAGAACAAGCATCCCACTTCAATACAGCACAGTGAAAGTTTGGGGCCAGAAAAGTAAGGACTGTAGGCAAAAAGACCTTCAGGCTTTAAGTATTTAACACGCAGTTTGACTAGAACTTATTTTTAAGCAAACTCAAAGATCCCCAGATAAAATACTCTTCTGGTGACAAACACTATAGATTTATTTTGCATGTTGTTAAAACTCAAACAGTGGAATCACAAGGCACAAACCCTTCTGGATATATCTTTTTGCTCAGCACTACTTTGAGAGTTTTCCATGTTATTGGAAGTAGCAGGTGGTTAGTTTGCATTGCTATATAGAACACATTAAGTTAACATATTAGTTTATTTATCTAGCATACTGTTGGTGGATAGTTGGGTTATTATCAGATTTAAGATATTATAAATAATAAAAATATAAACATTCCTGTACATTTATAACGAGAATGTGTTAGAGTTCTTCTTAAAGCAGAAGTACATAGTCAGGTATAAGATAAATAATGAAAGAGCCTAATACTCACTTTGATATTTTGTTATGACGCTGGTGAACCATACCTAACTTTTGGATCTACTAACTACAAGAAATCTTATTCTCAACTAGTGATTATTGAGCCTTCAAAAATAACAAATATTTTATTTCATAGCACTCAATATGTAAGGTCAAATCTAATACAATATGAATTAGAAATTAAACTAGGAAGAATTTCAGATGAGGCAGAGAAAAATAGGACCAAAATCAGAAAGATGATTCTTCCCCATATGAGGGATTCAGGCTATATTCTCACCATTTGTGGTAGATCTTAGGACAGTGCAATAAAGAAATATACCTTTTAAAACTATCATTCTATTGATATGGAGATGAGCTGAAGGATATTCAGAAAGGAGCAGTAGGAGGCTTTTCACTATTTCTAGATAGAGTTGAATAAAGACAACCAGGGGAAAATAAATAAATGCTGTCAGTATTTCAAAAAAAATGTGTGGATCTCTGAAAATTTGAAAATTGGACAACGCTATCAACTTTCATCCATAGAAACTCATGGCTTTACACTTCCAAATTTTACATACAGTCCAGGGGATCATAGATCCTGTGTGAGATCCACCAACTAAGCCCATACTCAGATGCTCTGGATTGCATCAGCATAAATTAATATTAATAGAACATGTAGATTGGTTGGAGAGAAGGAGATATCCATATGTTTTTTGGCTTTAAGAAACAATTATTCACATCTTTCTTTCTCTTTTCTCACTTTAAATCTAATAGATAAATGAAACATAAGCATAAATGAAATTCAAATGTCAAGTATTTGCAAATAAAGCTGCTTGGAAATGATGCCTGGGTAAATAAAGACCACATGTGGCCTTCTGGATATGTCATTCAATTAAATTTAAATTCTTGGTCACAAGAAAAACATAGACTTTTTAAAGACAAAAGGTACCATGTGCTCCATTTTACATATAAGGTTTCTGTGTGTTTTACTGACAGTTGCCTCTGGAAAAAAGAACTCCTAGAAAGAACTCAGTTGAAAAGTACTTAGTTCTTCCTTTCAAACTCAGAAAGCAGAGATTTGTTGCGGTTTGGAGAGCTGTTCTCTTTTACTTTTTTAAAAAACATTTTACAGATATATCTCTACTATATTATGCTTTCCTCAAAAAATAGAAATTTCTGTACTTGTTTATAAAATCTATCCTATTTTATTTGTCCAAGTCATTAATCAGAGTCTTGACTTTACTATAGATATTTGATAATTCCAACCATAATAAAATTAATCAGTCTAATTTTGTTTTTTTCCTCTCCTTTATTCCCCTCTGCCCTGCACCCCTACCTCCCACCAGCATTCCTGCCTGCCCCCTTAGTTCATGTCCATGGGTCATACAAATAAGTTCTTTGGCTTCTCCATTTTCTATACTATCCTTAACCTCCCCCGGTCTATTTTGTAGCTGCTAATTATGCCCCTTATTCCCTATACCTTTTCCTCCATTCTCCACCCCCTCCCCACTGATAACCCTCCATGTGATCTCCATTTCTGTGATTCTGTTCCTGTTCTGGTTTTGCTGGTTTGCTTAGTTTGTTTTTATTTTTGGCTTTTTTTTTTTAAGATTCAGTTGCTCATAGTTGTGAGTTTGTTGTTATTATAATGTTTGTTGACATTCTTCTTTTTCTTAGATAAGTCCCTTTAACATTCCATACAAGAAGGGCTTGGTGATGATGAATTCCTTTAAATTTACCTTATCTGGGAAGCACTTTGTCTGCCCTACCATTCTCCTGTGCTCTTTTTTATTTTTTTTAATTTTATTTTAATTGTTGTTCAAGTACAGTTTTCTTTTACTCCCATCCCAGCCCACCAGCCACCCTCCCCACCTCCCTCCCATTTCCAACACCCCTAGTTTTTGTCCACGTGTCCTTTATACTTGTTCCTGTAAACCCTTCCTCTTTACCCATGAAATTCCCTCCTCTCTCCTTTCTGGACACTGTCAGCCTGTTCTCTATTTCAGTGTCTTTGGTTATATTATCCTGTATGCTTAATTCATGTGCAAAGGTAGAAAAGCTATTAGGAAAAAAAGAAAAAAACAACTGTATCTCTGAGAAGACCCCATCACTCCTCTTAAAGAGGGTGCTGAGTTAGGGCATTCAGGGAGATTTCTTCTGGAAAGAAAATTTAGGCAGCGGTGGGGAGGTGCTAGTGTTACTTTTAAAAAAAAATTATAGTTGCTAGATTTAGCACATAAAAGGCATGATACCCACTTAAATTTGAAGTTCAAGCATCACCCAATTATTTAGTTTAAGTATATCTTACACACTATTTGGAGTATGCTTATTTTAAAAATGTAGGTTTTTATCACTCCCTTTTTTTACTATAAACCTTCCACACTGTCTTCCCTTATATGTGCCTGGTTTATATAATACATTGTGGTTAGGCGAGTATCAAAACCTCTCCTTTCCCTACAAATTCTGCTCTTTACATTAAAAGGCACCTTTGGGGAGGAGGGAAGATGGCCGCGTGATAGGAGGGAGCAGACCCCATTTCCCCCCTACACACGGGAAAAAACCTGGCCAATCTACGGAAAACAGAGCAGACAAGGAACAGTAACACAGCATATTTGAGAATAAGAGGTCGGAAATTGTAGCGGGCATTGAAAAACCAGCAGTAAGGAGAGCTCTTCAGAACAATAGGAGCCCAGGGATCAGCTTGGAGAGCTGGGTGGCTGAGGCCCTTGTCTGGTGCTCCGCCAAGCCTGCCCCAGGGCTCTGGGGAGGACCCGGCTGGGAGATCTCAGGGGCCAACGCTGGACTTCGGTCCAGCGAAAGTGGGTGCCCCGCGCCAGGTCACTGCTCGACTTTGAACTGAGTTTTTGTGGTCGCCGGGTGACTGCGAAAGCACAGTCACCCCAGCCACAGACAGAGGCGCGTGTGAAGTAAGACAGCTGCATGAAAATAGGCACCAACATTCGACTGCACACGGTTGTGGGATAGTGGACACTCGTGAAAACACAGACACTCGCCACTGGAGACAGCTCTGGAGCCAAAGTTGCCAGTGCACGGGCAGGTGCTAGAACGCGGACAGCTCAGGACCATAGGTGAAGGCACGAGATAGCTGCTGGAGCACAGGCCCTGACCCACCACAGAAAGCAGGGGCAAAGGCAGGTGGCTGCGCACGACTGGAGAACCTAGCACACACCCATAAACTCGGGGAAGTGCCCACACACTAGAAGGCTCAGAACACATGCAGGAAACCCTGTGGGGAGAGGCGCCCACTAACACTGGGATACATAGCACAATGAGGACTGAGTTCTGAAAACAGAGAAAAGCAATAAGATCACCCCTCAGCCATTGCAGCCAGCAAGACCAGAAAAACCAGCTTGGCAAGTTTGAAAACAACAAAAGAGTTTGTTTGTTTGTTTTGTTTTTAATATATTTGTTTAAATATTTTGTTTTGCTTGGTTTGTTTCTTTTTTTTGGTTGTTTGTATTTGTGTGTGTGTGTGTTGTTTCTTTGTTTTGCTAGTTTGTTTGTGTTTTTTTTTTGTTTGTGTGCCTGTCTATTTATATGTGTTTTTAATTATTCCTTCTTCATTATTTTTATCTTCTTCTTTACTCCCCAACTCATTTTGCCTCCCTTTAATTCCTTCTTGTCTTATTCCCTCTTCCTTTCTTTCCAATTTTATTTCTTCTACCTTCCTCTTTTTTCTTCTTTCTTCTTTTTTTCATTTCCCCCCTCTTCTCCTTTTAAATACACAGGAGTGAGACAAAACAAACAAACAAACAAGCCTGGAACTGTGAAAAAAAACAGAGTTGGCCCCCAAAAGAGGGTATCCCAGCTAGTGAGACAGTGGAAGCTGTGAACAACAGGATATCTGAAGGAGATCCACCACTGCATCTCACAGATATTCTACCACAGAAGGTCATACCACAAACCCAGGGAGCCAGAACACATCAATTTAAGAAGTTGAGGCTAACAACAAGAGACTTACAAACAATAGGAAGACAAAGGAACAATCCCCAAATGAAAGGAAAGGAGAAGCTCCAGAAAGAATGCTAAATGAAACGAAGGCAACTCAACTATAAGATATCGAGTTCAAAGCAATGGTTGTCAGGAAGCTCAATGAGCTCTCAATGAGCTACCAGAAACTACAGGGAAGTTATGATGAACTCACCGCAAACTATATCAACATGAAAAAAGAAATAGAAACTATCAACAAGGGCCAAGAGGAAATGAAGAACACAGTAGAAGGAATGAAAAGCAGAATCAATGAAGCAGAAGATCGGATCAGCAAGTTGGAGGACAAAACAGAAAAAAACACCCAGAATGAGCAAGATAAGAAAAAGAGGCTTAGAAAGAATGAAGAGGGTTTAAGAGAAATGCAAGACAACATGAAACGGAATAATATCCATGTAATAGGGATACCAGAGGAGAAGAACAAGAAAAAGGGATAGGAAACCTGTTTGAAAAAGTAATGATGGAAAACTTCCCTAATTTGATGAGAGAAAAAGCCACAAAAATCCAGGAAACACAGAGAGTTCCAATTAAGAGGAACACAAACATACCCACTTCAAGACTCATCATCATTAAAATGGCAAACTTCCAAGACAAAGAGAGAATCTTAAAGGCAGCAAGGGAAATAAAGGAAGTAACATACAAGGGAACCCCAACAAGGTTAGCAGCTGATTTCATAATGGAGAGGCTCCAAGCCAGAAGAGAATGGCAAGAAATATTCCAAGCAATGAGAACCAAAGGCCTGCAACCCAGACTACTTTACCCAGCAAGGCTTTCAATCAAGATAGAAGGCCAAATAAGAAGCTTCCCAGACAAAAGAAGTCTAAAAGAATACACCTCTACCAAGCCAATTCTGCAAGAGATACTAAAGGCACTGCTTTAAGGGAAGAAAGGAAAAGACAGAGAGAGAAAGAGAGAGAGGAACACAGGTACGAAAATGGCAATGAATAATTACCTATCAATAATAACCTTAAATAAAAATGGATTAAATGCTCCAATCAAAAGACATAGATTAGCTGAATGGATAAGAAAGCATGACCCACACATATGCTGCCTACAAGAAACCCACCTCAGGGCAAAAGACATACACAGGCTCAAAGCGAAGGGCTGGAAACAAATTTTCCAAGCAAATGGTCAGGGAAAAAAAGCTGGAGTAGCAATACTCATATCAAACAAAATAGACTTCAAAAGAAGGGCCATAAAGAGAGACCCAGAAGGTCACTTCATAATACTTAAGAAAAGAATCCACCAAGAATACATAAATATTGTAAATATATATGAACCCAATGGAGGAGCACCTAAATACATCAAGAAAATTTTAGAGGACTTCAAGAAAGATATTGACAGCACCAAAATTTGAGTAGGTGATTTTAACACCCCACTGTCAAAAATGGACAGATCTTCCAAATAAAATATCAACAAAGATATTGTGGCATTGAACAGTACTCTAGACGAATTGGACTTAGCTGATATATATAGAGGCCTTCATCCCAAAGAAGCTAAATACACTTTCTTTTCAAATGCACATGGAACATTTTCAAAGATAGACCACATGATAGAACACAAATCAAGCCTCAACAAATTCAAGAAAATTGAAATCATAACACGCATTTTCTCTGACCAGAAAGGACTGAAACTAGAAACCAACCCCAAGGGAAAAACACAAATCCCTCAAAATCATGGAGATTGAATAGCATGCTATTAAACAATGAATGGGTCAAGTATGAAATTAGGGAGGAAATCAAAAAGTTTCTGGAAACAAACGATAATGAACTCACATCGACCCAAAACTTATGGGACACAGCAAAGGCAGTCCTCAGAGGGAAGCTTACAGCAATACAGGCCTACCTAAAAAAGACAGAAACATCTCAAACAAACAACCTAACCCTACGCCTACAAGAACTAGAGTAAAAACAACAAAGACAGCCCAGAGCAAGTAGAAGGAAAGAAATAACCAAGATTAGAGCAGAATTAAATGACATAGAGACTAAAAGCACAATCCTAAAGATCAATGAATCCAGGAGTTTGTTCTTTGAAAAGATCAACAAAATTGGCAAGCCTTTAAGCAGGCTCATCAAGAAAAAAAGAGAGAGGACTCAAATAAACACAATCAGAAATGAAAGAGGAGATATTACAACTGACACCGCAGAAATACAAAGGATTGTAAGAAATTACTATGAAGAACTGTATGCCAAGAAATTTGAAAACTTAGGTGAAATGGACAGGTTTCAAGAAAAATATAAACTTCCAAAACTCAATGAAAAAGAAACAGAAAGCCTGAACAGACCAATAACAGCTGGTGAAATTGAATCAATAATCAAAACACTCCCGACACACAAAAGTCCTGGATCAGATGGCTTCATGGGAGAATTTTGCAAAACATTTAAGGAAGAGCTAACCCCTATTCTCCACAGACTATTCTAAAAAATCCAAAAAGATGGAAGACTCCCAAACTTTTTTATGAAGCCAGCATGACCCTAATCCCAAAACCAGATAAAGACACAACAAAGAAAGAAAACTTCAGGCCAATGTCACTGATGAACATAGATGCTCATAAATCCTCAACAAAATATTGGGAAACCACATCCAACAACACATTAAAAAGATCATACAACATGACCAAGTAGGATTCATCCCAGGGATGCAACGATGGTTCAACATTCACAAATCATGAAATTTAATTCATCACATAAACAAAAGCAAAGACAAAAATCACATGATCATATCAATAGATGCGGAAAAAGCTTTTGATAAAGTACAACACCCATTTATGATAAAAACACTCAGCGAAGTGGGAATAGAGGGAGCATTCCTCAACATAACAAAGGCCATATATGAGAAACCTACAGCCAGCATCATACTCAACGGGCAAAAACTAAAATCTTTTCCACTAAAATCAGGAACAAGACAAGGCTGTCCACTTTCACCACTTCTATTCCATATAGTATTGGAAGTCTTAGCCACAGCGATTAGACAAGAAAAGGAAATAAAAGGCATCTAACTTGGAAAGGAAGAAACAAAACTATCATTGTTTGCAGATGACGTGATAGTATACATAGAAAATCCTATAGACTCGGCCAAAAAAACTGCTCGACCTAATAAATAAATTTGGCCAAACAGCCGGATACAAAGTCAATATCCAGAAATCAAATTTTTTTGTATAAAATTTTTTTTGCATTTTTGTATACCAACAATGAAACAACAGAAGCAGAAATCAAGAAAAAAATCCCATTCGATATAGCAAAAAGAAAAATAAAGTTCCTAGGAATAAACCTAACCAAGGAGGTAAAAGACCTGTATGCAGAAAACTACACAACACTGAAGAAAGAGATCAAGGAAGACACAAACAAATGGAAACACACACCATGTTCATGGATCGGAAGAATTAACATCAACAAAATTTCCATACTTCTCAAACCAATCTAAACATTCAATGCAATACCTATTAAAGTACCAATGGCATATTTTGCAGACATAGAACAAACACTTCAAAAACAATAAATGACCCAGAATAGCGGCAGCAATCTTGAGAAGGAAGAGTAAAGCAGGAGGGATCACAATACCTGATACCAAAATGTATAACAAGGCCACTGTAATCAAAACAGCCTGGTACTGGCATAAAAACAGGCACATGGACCAGTGGAATACAACAGAGAGCCCAGAAATAAACCCAAGTCTCTATAGTCAATATTCGACAAAGGGGGCAGCAACATAAAATGTAGTAAAAATAGCCTCTTCAACAGGTGGTGTTGGGAAAACTGGACAGCTTCGTGCAAGAAAATGAAACTCGAGCACCAACTTACACCATAAACAAAAATAAATTCAAGGTGGATAAAAGATTTAAACATAAGCCGTAACGCCATTAAAGTCCTAGAAGAGAACATAGGCAGGAAAATCTCAGATATTCCACACAGCAACATTTTTACTGATATGTCCCCTAAAGCAAGGTATATAAAGGAAAGAATAAACAAATGGGATCTCATCAAAATAAAAAGCTTCTGCATGGCCAAGGAAAACTGTATTAAAATAAAAAGAAAACCGACTGTGTGGGAAAACATATTTGACAATGATACCTCAGATAAGGGCTTAATCTCCAAAATATACAAAGAACTTACACGACTCCACTCTAAGAAGACAAGCAACCCAATTAAAAAATGGGCAAAGGACTTGGGCAGACACTTCTCCAAGGAGGACATACAGAGGATCCAGATACACATGAAAAAATGCTCGATATCGCTAGCTATCAGAGAGATGCAAATTAAAACCACAATGAGAAACCTCTTGACACCAGTCAGAATGGCCCTCATAAACAAAGCAACAAACAGCAAGTGTTGGAGAGGTTTTGGAGAAAAGGGGACCCTAGTGCACTGTTGGTGGGATTGCAGATTGGTACAACCACTATGGAAAACAGTATGGAATTTTCTAAAAAAACTAAAAATGGACATACCTTTTGACCCAGCAATTCCACTGCTAGGACTATATCTGAAGAACACTGAAACACCAATCCAAAAGAACCTACGCACTCCTATGTTTATAGCAGCACAATTTACAATAGCCAAGTGTTGGAAGCAACCTCGATGCCCACCAGTAAATGAATGGATCAAAAAATTGTGGTACATTTACACAATGGAATTCTATGCAGCAGAAAGAAAGTAGGAGCTCCTACTCTGTGCAACAGCATGGATGGAACTTGAGAGCATCATGCTAAGTGAAATAAGCCAGGCAATGAAGGACAAATACCATATGATCTCACCTTTAACAGGAAGCTAATCAACAAAGCAAACAAACAAGCATAATATAACCAAAGACATGGAAATTGGGAACAGGCTGAAAGTCACCAGAGGGGAGAGGGGAGGGAATTTCAGGGGAAAACGGGAAGGATTTACAGGAGCAAGTATTAAGGACACATGGACAAAAACTATGGGGGGGGGCGTGGAAATGGGAGGGAGGTTGTGAGGGCTGGGGTGGTGGGTTGGGGTGAGAATAAAAGACAGAAAACTGTACAAGATGAACAATTAAAATAATAATTTAAAAAATAGAAGGCACTTTTGAACAGACTCACCAGTCATTTGCTCCCCAAATTTGTATTCTGATATATCTTCAATACTCACAGGGAAAATGTTCTGTTTGGGGGTCAAATCTCTCCAGCTTTTGGCTGTCACCACTGTCTCCTCTACAGCTTCAATTTCAACCCTCATTGAAAGCTCCCCAGTGCCATTTTTACAGGTAGTGTAATTCAAGTAATTTTAGTTTGGAGTGATTGTTTTTTCCTTCAGAAATTTTATAATAATATGGCAGATACATTTTTGAGGTAATCATAGATTGCAACACAACCATTCTTAGAAAATTTATTTCAGAATAATGTTCTACTTCTTCATGACTTTAAAAGAACCGTTGGATGAGTATAATGTGTTCAGATGATTTCACACCAATGTTTTTACAATTATGTATTTTTGAGAGGTAATCAAAAGTAATTACAAAATTTTTTTTATTTTTTTTGTTTTACTGTCTTTGGAGGCTGTGACGATTTCAAACATTTGAGATAGGAATTAGGACATCTTGTGACTCCCCCTTCTCTGTTCCCCTTTTCCTGGATCTCCTGCTCAAAAGACTACACCAGCATTCACTTCCTCAATTCTCTTTGGCCCGACATCTCAGGCCTGCTTCTCTGTGTTTTTGCACTTAGTACCCTTTTCTTTTAAAATACTCTCCTTATGCCCATTACCTTTTGATTATTTATGTGTCAATTCAAACATCAGCCCTGAGAAAAATTCCCTGATCATTTCTTGCTAAAACAGCTCTCCCATACCTTTTATTCCTTGGTTTTATCTTCTTCATAGAAATCAACTTCCCTCCTTCTTTTCCTTCCCTCTTCTCTTTCACTCCTTCTTTATTTTTATTTTTTCTCTTTCCTTCTCTTTTGCTTCATATCCATGGATGGAAGCTAGTGGAGAAAAGAGACTACACCCCATACACCATTTTGCTCTCAGCATCAGAACAGTGCCTAGTGTGTGATAATGTTTTTAAAATATCTGCTTCATAGCTGATGGATTGAGCAACTCACTGAATGATCCTGAGAGAGAAATAAGCCATAGATAAGCAAGAACCATTTATGATAAGACAGCATTGGTGTTAGGGCTCACAGGCTATGAAAGAATTCACAAACAGAAGAAAATGTGGAAAGCAAAGTTTTTATTTTACTTTCCCAAGAGAGGGAAGAAAGGGTGAGGTGTGGAAGTATGAACCAGTACTGAGCTTTGAGCTTTTATTGGCTTATAATTAGATTATAAAAGGGCTAGGCTGCTATACAACACAGGAGGTTTTGAGTGGTTTTGCATAAACTGCAGTTTGCTCCAATGTTATCTTTTGCCTGTAGTTGTGGGGGGCAGTTAGTCATGTTTTGCTCTTGGTTTTCCAGTCCTGGGGACATAAACTCGGAAGAGTAAAATGGCAGTCATGTTTAACAAGGCCATGAGCCTGCTCAGCAAATGGTACCACAATAGGAAATGGTGCTGACTTCGTCCGTCCTTTCTTTTGGGAAGAATGTGCTAGTGAGGTATAGGTGTTTCTTTACTGAATTATGTGAGGGCACAGGGTGGACTCAGGAAGCCCAATAATAGGGCTATGTCAGGAATGTCAGGGCACAGAAACACACTGAACACGTTACCTGTAGAGGTGATACTTCAAAACTGAACTCGTTAAGGTTGTCATGAGCCACCATTTATAGAAAAATGTGGACAGAATATGTATTTGCTGTTAGCAATGTGTACAATGTGTACTATTTTATAGGTAAATAAAATTTATTCCAACAGTATTACGTATGTGTTTACAATCTTTTAAATTTGTAAAAGTCACTTTTGGTTGGGTGAAAGCCAGATTTGGCCGAAAGGCCATACTTTGTCTACCTCTGATCTAGCTCATTCTTCAGTTCTCGAAGTGAGCTTACTGTCTTATTAACTCACTTCCTGAATTTGTAACCTCTCTAGTATATCGGGCCTTCTAGGATTACTCATTGTTTTATTCTTTTTTATTCTAGAATTCCTTGTTTCTGTCATCCAACAACCGACCTTAGTCTTTTCTTGTCTTCTCATTCTCTGTCCTCCATCAAATAAATATCAGAAGTTAAATAGCTGAACAATGTTTCTCAAGATGCAACACTGATATTGGACAGCATTTTGCAGGTTCTGCTACTTATTGAATTCCAATCAGCAGGCTTTAATCAGGACTGAGGACACATTGGTCATCTATGGTAGAGCTGTCATAGCTGATGGCTGTACTAAACTGGTTCTTTATGTATTGCTTTGCTAGCACATTCTGGCTTCCAAACTTGGCTTCTTTCAAAAACCTGTAGACAAATTTGTCACTTCATTTCTTGCTTTCACATTGTTTGTGCATTTAGTCCCAAATACTTTTTCTCTTCTGTCTTACCATCCCATTTCATTCCAGTGTCTTACCAAATGTATGATCTTTACCTCACCACTTTTAACACTGATCCAATCTTGATATCATGGGACTGTGTTTCTTCCCTAATTATACACTAATTTTCTTGTGTCTTTATTCTCAACATGGCAATTAACTCATTTTTATTTAAAAATATATTGATGTCTCCTTTATCAAAAATAATTAAGCACACAGTATTTCTTCCCTTTACAAAGCCATGCGTTCCTTTTGATCAATATTTTTCAAGTACAGTTAACATTCTCACAAATATAGATGGGGATTGATGAGTTCAAACTAGTTAATTTACTTTCATTTTTCCATGCTACTCACTGATTCACTGTATGAATAGAAAAACTACAATCTCATGCTCATCCTGCTCTACTCCCCAAATAACTTAAATAATCATCTGTTCCTCTGACTTTCCAAATCATTGGATATTTATTAATTACTTAGATGGATCCATTAAAATCTTTATTGTTTAATTTATTTATATATTCTTCAATTTATTTCTTCAGTGTCTTATAATTTTTCAAATACAGGTCTTTTATATTCTTCTTTCAATTTATTCTTAGGTATTTTTAATGTAATTTTAATGTAATTATTACTCAGCTGCCATTTCTGATTGTTCATTATTGCTGTAAAAGAATACAACTATTTTTTAATATTTATGTTATATCTTTCTACTTTACTGAATTAATTTATAAGTTCTAGCAGCTGTTTTAGTGGAATCTTTAGGGTACTATTAAGTTAAGTGAGACTATTAAGTTAAGTGAAGTAGGCGAGTCAGAAAAAGACAAGTACCATATGATTTCACTTATCTGTGGAATCTAATGAACAAAATAAACTGACAAACAAAATAGTAACAGACTCATAGATAAAGAACACAGACTGAAAGCTGTCAGAGGGGATGGGTGTTGGGGGGTTGAGTGAAAAGGTGAAGGTATTAAGCAAAGAAAAAAACTTCATGGACACAGACAATAATATGGTGATTAACAGAGAAAAAGACAGTGGAATGAGGATGAGGAGGGTAAATAGGAGATAAATGGTGATGGAAGGAGACTTAATTTGGGATGGTGAACACAATACAAAGTACAGATAATTGTATTATAGAATTGTACACCTGAAACCTATATAATTTTATTAAACAATGTCACCCCAATAAATTCAATAGAAATTAAAAATCTTTTAATGTTTCAGAAATTATATTTAAAAATACTTGTCTTACAGCCCAGAGCAAGTAGAAGGAAGGAAATAACCAAGATCAGAGAAGAATTAAATGACATAGAGACTAAAAGCACAATTCTAAGGATCAATGAATCCAGGAGATGGTTCTTTTAAAAGATAAATAGAATTGACAAGCCTTTAAGTAGGCTCATCAAGAAAAAAAGAGAGAGGACTCAAATAAACACAATCAGAAATGAAAGAGGAGATATTACAATTGACACCACAGAAATACAAAGGATTGTAAGAAATTACTATGAAGAACTGTATGCCAAGAAATTTGAAAACATAGGTGAAATGGACAGGTTTCTAGAAAAATATAATCTCCCAAAACTGAATGAAGAAGAAGCAGAAAGCCTTAACAGACCAGTAACAGCAGATAAAATTGAAGCAGTAATCAAAAAACTCCCAACACACAAAAGGCCTGGACCAGATGATTTCACAGGAGAATTCTACAAAGCATTTATGGAACAGCTAACCCTTATCCTTAACAGATTATTTGAAAAAATCCAAAATGATGGAAGATTCCCAAACACTTTTTATGAAGCCAGTATCATCCTAATTGCAAAACCACATAAAGACACAACAAAGAAAGAAAATTTCAGGCCAATATCACTGATGAACATAGACTCTAAAATCCTCAACAAAATATTGGCAAACTGCATTCAACAATACATTAAAAAGATCATACACCATGACCAAATGGGATTCATCCCAGGGATGCAAGGATGGTTCAACATTCACAAAACAGTAAATGTTATACAACTCATAAACAAAAGCAAAGACAAAAATCACATGATCAATAGATGCAGAAAAACCTTTTGATAAGGTACAACACCCATTTATGATAAAAACACTCAGCAAAGTGGGAATAAAGGGAGCATTCCTCAACATAATAAAGGCCATATACGAGAGAACCACAGCCAACATCATACTCAACAGGCAAAAACTAAAATCTTTTCCACTAGGATCAGGAACAAGACAAGGCTGTCCACTCTCTCCACTTCTATTCAACATAGTATTGGAAGTATTAGCCACAGCGATTAGACAAGAAAAGGAAATAAAAGGCATCCAACTTGGAAAGGAGGAAACAAAACTATCATTGTTTGCAGATGACATGTTAGTATACATAGAAAATCCTATAGTCTCGGCCAAAAAACTGCTCGACCTAATAAATGAATTTAGCCAAACAGCCAGATACAAAGTCAATCTCCAGAAATCAAAGGCATTTTTTGTATAGCAACAGTGAAACAGCAGAAGCAGAAATCAAGAAAAAAATCCCATTCAATAGAGCAAAAAGAAAACTAAAATACCTAGGAATAACCCTAACCAAGGAGGTAAAAGTCCTATATGCAGAAAACTACACAACACTGAAGAAAAAAATCAAGAAAAACACAAACAAATGGTAACATATACCATGTTCATGGATTGGAAAATTAATATCATCAAAATGTCCATATTACCCAAAGCAATTTACAAATTTAATGCAATACCTATTAAAGTACTAATGGCATATTTCACAGACATAGAACAAACACTTCAAAAATTTATATGAAACCATAAACAACCCTGAATAGCTGCAGAAATTTTGAGAAAGAAGAGCAGAGTAGGAAGGATCACAATACCTGATACCAAACTGTATCACAAGGCCACCGTAATCCAAACAGCCTGGTACTGGCATAAAAACAGGCACATGGACCAGTGGAACAGAACGGAGACCCCAGAAATAAACCCAAGTCTCTACATTCAATTAATATTCGACAAAGGGTGAAGCAACATAAAATGGAGCAAAAACAGCCTCTTCAACAAGTGGTGTTGGGAGAACAGGACAGCTACGTGCAAAAAAATGAAACTTGAGCACCAACTTACGCCATACACAAAAATAAATTCAAGATGGATAAAAGAATTAAATATAAGCCATGACACCATTAAAATCCTAAAGGAGAACATAGGCAGTAAATCTCAGATATTTCATGCAGCAACATTTTTACTGATATGTCCCCTAGAGCAAGGGACAGAAAGGAAAGAATAAACAAATGGGATCTCATCAAAATAAAAAGCTTCTGCAGGGATAAAGAAAACAGTATTAAAATAAAGAGAGAACCAACTGAATGGGAAAACATATTTGCCAATGATACATCAGACAAGGGATTAATCTCCAAAATATACAAAGAACTTACACGACTCCACTCTAAGAAGACAAGCAACCCAATTAAAAAATGGGCAAAGGACTTGGGCAGACACATTCCAAGGAGGACATACAGAGGATCCAGAGACACATGAAAAGATGCTCGATATTGCTAGCTATCAGAGAGATGCAAATTAAAACCACAATGAGAAACCTCTTGACACCAGTCAGAATGTCCATCATAAACAAAGCAACAAACAGCAAGTGTTGGAGAGGTTGTGGAGAAAAGGGGACACTAGTGCACTGTTGGTGGGAGTGCACACTGGTACAACCAGTATGGAAAACATTATGGCATTTTCTAAGAAAACTAAAAATGGATCTACCTTTTGACCCTGCAATTCCACTGCTTGGATTATATCCTAAGAACCCCAAAACACCAATCCAAAAGAACCTATGCACCCCTATGTTCATAGCAGCACAATTTACAATAGCCAAGTGTTGGAAGCAACCTCGATGCCCATCAGTAAATGAATGGATCAAAAAACTGTGGTACATTTACACAATGAAATTTTATGCAGCAGAAAGAAAGAAGGAGCTTCTACCCTTGCAACAGCATGGATGGAACTGGAGAGTATCATGCTAAGCGAAATAAGCCAGGCAATGAAGAACAAATACCATATGATCTCACCTTTAACAGGAAGCTAATGAACAAACCAAACAAACAAGCCTAATATAACCAAAGACACTGAAACTGGGAACAGGCTGACAGTCACCAGAGGGGAGAGGAGAAGGAATTTCAGGGGAAAGGTGGAAGGGTTTACAGGACCAAGTATTAAGGACACATGGACTATGTGACTATAAAAACTATGGGGGGTGGAAATGGGAGGGAGGTGTGGAGGGCTAGGGTGGTCAGCTTGGATGGGAGTAAAAGATAGAAAGCTACAAGATCAACAATTAAAATAAAAATTTAAAAATAAAATAAATTGACATACTTGTCTTAAATATTCAAACACTAGCTAAGTTGTATTAACTGAATTGTTTGCAATACAGAATGGAATATTTTATTCCAGTTTATTAAAATATATATTAAAAAATGTCTACCAAGAAATCTCAAGGTAAGTAGTCTCTAAATTTTCTTTAAATCTAATGCAACCTACAGCTTTTCTTAGTTAACAAATATTAAGCCCATGCCTACCATATTAAAAGAGCACACTATATATCAGCACTCCAAAAACTGTAATGAGCTGAATTCAAACATCTACACAAATCTAATGAACATATTGAATTATTACATGGTGATAACGTTGTGCAGGGGATATTTTCATTGATTTTACTTATCTTTGGATATCCAATAGTGTTTATAAAATATATGCATGCTACATTGATTTTTCACTTTATTATTTTATGCTTATGAGTAAAAATGCAAGACCATAAATTGAATAGATCTCGCTGTATTAGAAAAAATAAGAGAATTGTGGTTAATCATCAAGTGTGCTACAAAGCAATAATATTTTAGCCCTAAGCAGGTGATCACTTGGCTTCTTCAAGATTTCCTTGTGCTCTATTTTTTTCTTTTTAGATTTTTTTAATTTATTTATCTTTAGAGGGGAAGGGTAGGAGAAAGGGAGAGGGAGAGAAATATCAATGTAGGGTTGTCTCTCGTGTGTCCTCTGCTGGGAACTGGCCTGCAACCCAGGCATGTGCCCTGACTGGGAATCGAACCGCGATCCTCTTGTTCGCAGGCCCGCGCTCAATCCACTGAGCTACACCAGCCAGGGCCGTTTGTGCTCTATTTTTAGGTAAATAAAAATAGCACCATGTCCATAATTCTGTAAATATATTAGTGAATATGTAACCTGGAAATGAAGCATAAAAATAAATGCTACAGTGTATTTCTGTGAATGTATTTCCCTTATAATTGGTCACATGTTATAAAAAAACATGTTTTCACTTTCATTATTATAGTCATAATTAGTAACTTACTGTATATGAGAGTGGGGTTTCCTTGAGCCTAAATTTAGAGTTATTTTCATTTATTTAATAAATAGGCTTCATACAAGTGAAAATGAAATTGTTTCAGCGTATGTTCTTTTAGAACAATGTTGGCAATAGTATATAATGTGGAAGCATTAATATAATCAACAACATTTTAAACATAATGTTTGCTCTTCAACTACCATTCTACTCATGGTGAAATAGAAATTGATTTCATTTCATTCCTCAAGATTTAATACACAGAATTTTAGCCTCATCAGCAACTACTTTCTTTTGATGCTTAACAGCTTCAAAACAGTTTTATTGTACTAATACTAAAAATGTGTAATCAGGAAATGTAAGAAATAATTGATTCATCTTCAATTTCTTAAGATTGATTATATTTTGGATTAACTCAAAATTTAATCTGAAGCAAATCAGGATGTTAGGAGCTTTTTTCTACTAAACTTGTGTTTAAATTTTTAATTAGAGTTTACATTATTAGTCTGTATTAGTTTCAGAGGCACAGCTTAGTGGTTAGAGTATTATTTACTTTACAGAGTGATCCCCTGATATTTCCAGTACCCACATGGCACCATCCATAGTTATTGAAATATTATTGACTATATCCCCTATGCTGTACTTTACATCACCATTGGCAGTATTCTGTAACTGCCAATCTGTACTTCTTAATCTCTTCGCCTTTTTCACCTAGCTCTTCACCACCCCCTTTCCTTCTGGCAACTCAAGAGATGTATACCTACCTACCCACATAGACCTTTCAAAACTCCGTTTTGTTTGCAATAAGGTTAGTTTCATAAGTAATGATGCAACTTCAATTTTGTTAGCTTACCATAGATTTTGAAGAATGATAACATAGAATTGTCCAATATTACATTTTGATTACATATGTGCAGAAATGAAATTTACTCACAAATGAAAAAAAAAAAAAACTACCAAAATGTGATTTTATATTTTCACAGTTTTTTTGAAAAGTATAAATGCAGTAATGCTGAAGAAGTTGCTAGGTAAACTGAAAATTGATGTAACAGCAACAGAAAAATCAGTACTCCTAATCTCCAGGAACAAATACCTATAACTGAATAGCTAGAATAATTTTGAAAGTTTTGTAATTGAAAATTACATTAAAGACATACAGCTATTATTGGCCTGTCTTGTAAGATTTTAACACCTTTTAGAAATTAAAAGCTGTACATCTAAAAAATTTGATATTTCTCCAAAGAATGGTAAAACACTGTATATACATTATGGCATATGCACAAACCTGGAAAATATACATTATGAGTTGTTTTGCAGAAAATTATTTAGAAAGGAAAATAAACATTAAGTCACAGAACTTTAATTTTTAAATAAATTTAAAGGTGTACAATAATCATTTGCCAGTGTAAATTCTACTTGGATTCATCAAAGGTACATATAAAATACCTTTTATTCACAATTAAATGAAGTCTTGGTAAATTTAGCTGTTTATACCTTCATGATTAATGTTGAGTATCCAATTATACTAACAAATACCTCACTATACTAGCCAAATAAGATAGAAATATAATAGTTTGATCATATTTTTGTACATTTACGATAAAATGCAGCTATCATAGTTGTTAATAAACAATAAACAGTTGATTATAAGTTGGGATGTAATTGAAATACTTCTCTAAAATATATATGTTCGTTTATTATTTGAGATTCATAAAATGTTCTCTTAGATCTTTGTCTATTTATCATATTTTATCAAATAGGCATACATTTCAAAGCTTAATTCCTAAAAGGCATTATACACGAAAGCAAGCAGTCATAACTTATGTTTCCTAACATGTGAATTACGTTTGAGTTCCTAAATCCCATCCTTTCTTGTAAAATATTTTTACACGGACACAGACAGACACACGTATGAGATGGACATTTAAAGAACAGTTATACCTTTCTGTTAAAAAATGTTTTTGTGACTTATTTTTTGCTTATTAACTATACCAAAATATCATCTACTTAATTCCATTTTGTTTCTGATAACAAAAGCACAACATTCGATACACCGATCATTAAAAATCTCTATTTATAGAGGAAATTTTGGTAAAATCTAAACAAGTTACATATGCATTGACTCTTTAACCCAATAATCTTATTTTGAGGAATTTACCCTGAAAGTACCAGCTCCACAAATGTGAAATCACAAGAGACAGGTTATTTATAAAATATTATTTGAAATAGCAAAATATTGAAAATCACTTGTGTTTATTCACAAGGCACTAGTAAAATAAAATATTTAAAAATACAGAACATATGATTTAGGCACTAAATGAATCCAGGTGTTTCCTATGTTTGCGAGCATTTACAAAATTGTGGACTCTGCACATTTCTTTCTTTCTTTCTTTCTTTTTTGTATTACAAAATGAATAACACGTATTCATATACAGACAAAAAAACACAAATTCTACTAAATACTTCAACAAAAAGAAAATACAGCTGTCTTCATTTAGTTTTATAAACACTTTCAAAAAACTGGTAGAAATAAATACAGGGTTGGGCCATGCCATATACATAAAATAGTCATCTCTACATGTACTTTGTTAATTTCTGATTTTTAATTCTTCATGAACTTTTTTTAAAATTTAGCTGAATGGACACCAAGCTAGGCACATAATGAAAAATTTTCTACACAAGATTACAAATGTAATGATGTTTGTCCATTTCAAAATAATTAAGATTTGTACACAATGCATAGAACCCTTTCATTGAGATTTGCGTTTATAACCTAACAAATGACATTCCAGGCAACTTTACAAAAGTTTAACCAGCCTACATTGACATAAACATTGATCATAATCAAAGATAGTTCTTGCTCTACACATTTCTTAACATGATACAGAGTTCACGAGTATGAACAATACCCAAAAAGTGGGGAGGAGGCACTTTTTTGCTTTAGAAAGTTTGCATAATAAATCTAAAAGCAATCACAAAACTAGAAAGTCACTGATTTGGAAGTGCCAAAGTATTACTATTTTCAGCAAGGCTAGCCAATGGATGCTAAAACTGTTGAGTGAAAATGTGTTCAGGAAAAGAATATTCCCATCCTCATAAGCATGAGAGAAAACACATGATTTCTCACATCTTAATTATAAGGAGGAAAATAAAGTCATTTTAGTGGAGATGTTGCAACCTTATCAAAATTAGAAAACCTAGGATCACAAATCATGGAACAAACTAATATAACAAACCTGTGAATGAGATTAAATAGAAACTACAAAAGTCACCTGTACTATATTCTTAAAAAAAAATGTAACCTGAATCTTACTATGAGCTAGAAATCAGGGAAATACAGATTTGACAGCTTCTACAAAAGAACTGATTTGGGCCCTTCAAAAATATCAATGTGATATAAAACAAGTGGGAGATTCTTCTAGAGTAAAGGATTTTATAGATAGATAACAAGCAAATGTTACTGGTGATAGCTGATTTGAGTCCTCATTCAAACATACAGCAAAGAATACCTTTACAGATATTTGAGTAAATTAAAATTAAGAACTTTAAAATAGATTATATTGTTGGGCTATTGTATGTTCTAATGTTAAATTTATGGGATGCAATAATAATGTAGTAAGAAAAAGCAAATGAGACACGTTGTTAACCATAGGTGAATCCAAGCAAAGGGTACCTGGCTATACCTTGTACTATGTTAGCTGTAAAGTTTTCAAAATAGAATACAGGGACTTTAGTTAAGTACTAAAGTCATCATATTCTTTAGTTAAGGATTTTCATCATCATATTTTTATAATTTTTCAATTATTAAATCAGGTAGTTTGGCTAATCTATTCACATATATATTACAAATAAAGTCTGACCTGCATACAAATTTATATATATATGCAGCCAATTAACCTTGATACCTTGGGAACTTATTAAACCTAAGGGTAGGGCATTGTCAAAAACAAGAGTTAGAGAATAATCGCCTTACCTTCTGTGTCCATAATATTAAAACACACATTAGACTTCACATGTACCCTCACTGGATTGAGCCTCAATTTTTCCCAGAGGACACCAGCTCGCCATTGCACACTTTGATGTCCTTTTTCCCCACTGTCCTGGCTCTGTCTGTTTCCCTACCTCCTCTGGTGATTCCTGGGACCAGCTTCCTGATAAATCACCAACACTTGCTCTTTATCTCAGACTCTGCTTCCAGAAAACCTCAAACTAAGACTACCTGAGAAAATGCTGGGAATTTGTCATAATTTATGCTAGAAATAATGCTATTATTTTAACTTATCAGTATGGAAATTATGTTAAAAATGAAAAGCAGAAGTGATAAGTGTACTCAAACCCAAGTCAAATCCTCCAAAGGTGAAAGTTCTTGCAGAATATTCCTCCTCTTACTCCACCCAGGCGTTTCAGTCATTCTCCGTAACCAGGACTCAGTGGTCACAAGTTACCTCCTGTCAGCACCCAGGGAAAGTAGTGATTAATACCCTTAAAATAACATTTTCTGTGTAAACCTTGATTCCCCTTAGTAACAGTTTTTATTTTATTTTATTTTATCAAATATATCAATCCTACATATCCTCCAGCACCAAGACATTATAATTTTTCTAAGTTTTTTAATCAAAACAGATCTTTACTGGGGAAGAAGAGCTGCTTATATTTTCAAATCAATTATTTGCCACCATAATAGGGTTCTTGCTGATTTTTTTCTAATTTTTTAAAACCAACTCTCAATGTTTCTAGGCATTTTTACTTTCATCAGTATATACATGAAAAAGAAGTAAAAATTTGAGACTAAAGGTGGTGGACAAATTTTAATTAAGTGGAAAGAAAAAATACAATAAATACAACAGCAGTTTGATTTAGTATGAAAAATCTGGCACAGTTTTTAATATGACCCTAATACATGAATATGGAAGGGAAAATATTAATGTCTTAAGTGAAAGTAAGGCAAGCATTGACATAAAAATATTTGTTATAATGTAATTTTAAATTTATTATTATTTCTTAGCTACCAAACTGTAGAAGACCAAATGTTTAAATTTACTATATTTAGTCAATGATAATAAATGTAAGTGGAGATGGGAGGTAGAAAATTTTTTCTTTGGCAGATATCAATGTGTTTAAAATTGGTGAGAACCTTTAGACATTAAACGCTTCCTTCAAGAGAAAGTGGGAAAAAATGAAAAACTTACAATCAGTAATAAAGCTTTCTATCAAGCCAATGAAAACCCTGTAATAGACAATAAAAGTTAGTTTTGGCTATCAAGGGGAAAAAGAAAATTTTACAGAGCTATACTCAAAATTTCCTCATCCACTATGGACAGAAAATATTAGCATTCTGTCTTTTATCTTTTTATTCTTTCCTTACAGAAAACTAGGAGAAATAGAGAGTGTGAGAATATTAACACTTGATATATCTCTTGATTCATATAAACAACCTGTTGTACAAAATATTGTAGCTTTGATTTTGTACATGATCAAAATCATGATCTTCCGCTGATTTTCTCTAATACATTTTAAAGCTGTCAGTGAAATTCTGATTAGTATTGTTGCAATCTTATAGATTCACTCTGACCAGCTGTATTTATATAGGGAAGACTGAAAATATGTTTTTAAGAACTGTATCTTACATCTTACTGAGACTGCTTCATTGTTCCAAGCATTCATTTTTTAAGTAGTTAGGACATTTTAAAATCTCTAGACTAAGAATTTGAGTGACTAAGATTTTGGAATATCACTGAAAGACAAATACTCTGGTGAAATAATTTAAAATATTTAGAAATGCTGTCAAAATTTGTATTGCACATTTTATCCCTTATATAGAAAAGGAAAACCATCAATGGTTAAGGAAGAGAGACAAACAAGTGTGAGCTGGAGACCAGTGGAATGGAACAGGATTTCAGAAAATGATTTTCCTTCTCAGTGCAGCCTGAATCCTGTTTACTGCTCTTCTGATTTAAATGGATGGAAAGGAGCCTGGGCTTCTGCCACTAGTAAGTTTGGAGTATACACTTAGCCATGACTGAGGATTGATGTTATTGTGACAAAGAGTAAATAAAGGTGAAATAAAAATGGGATTTGGCAGAAAGGACACTAAAAGATACTGGGTCAACAAATGAAAAAGTCGTTTATCAGATCTGAAGCCACAAAAATACTGCTAACCAAGCAAAATAAAAAATACAAAATTTTAATAGTATGATTGATCAGAGGCCAAATAGAATGTGGTCTCTTTATAACTTTTATTGGTATTTTTTCTCATCTTTTAAAATAATTGCTGGTTTAAAAATGATGTTTTTATAATACCTTTAAGTTTTCTTATAATGGTATTAAATATTGTACATTAAAAAGCAAAAGACATTTTGCAATGTATACCCAATTGCAATACTCGCTAATAAAATTTTCAACTGCAATGAATTTAAAATTTTACAAAGCATATTAATAAATGCATTCATTTATACCTCATAATATTTTCAAGGTGATGACCTTAAATTTTTTTCATCTTGTATTTACTTAATCACAATATATTTATGATGTGTCTATTCCATTCTATGCTTTGTGATAGGCTTTTCTGGTGTAGTTTCCACATGCAGGGAGCATTACATTCCAGCTTCAAAAATCAGCAGTAAAAAAAACTGCCCCGAGGAAAACAGCCCTTCCTCTTCTCAGTGTGATTTCTAGCAGATAATCGAATTTCTTTTCTCCTTCCACTCCTCCTCCTCCTCTTCTTCTTTCTCTTTCTTGTGTTTCTTTTTCTATTCTCTTTTCCTATAGGATACAACCTTGATAAAATCAGGGACCAAGTATTTATTTTTTTTATGTTATAGAAATAACTTTTGAGCAGTTATATACACCCAGGTACTGATTTCTTTCCTTTTTTTACAGGTATTTATTTCTAATATATAGAAAGCATGCTAATTAATTGTCATTTTTACAACTTTATGAGTTGTATACCCATCTGGTAATAATAATATAAAATAAAGTAATATATTCTCTAGATCTAGACAGTAAGGTACCTTAAGCATAAAGAAATATAAAATGAAATCACATTATGTCCTCATCTGTATGGGGATTAATAAAAACACTGTAATCTGTCTGTGAGGGAAGCTGCTGTACATATGTTGCTGCATTTTAAATTCTGGAAGAAAAGCATGCTCTATGTGACTCATCATGAAGGGAGAGAGCACAAGGAAACCTTCACATGGGTTTCACCAGACTTACCCCTTGCTTTCAACTTATATTTAGAGTTTTGTTGAAACTTTGATTGGTTACTTTAGTTTAAATTCTATGATACATCTGTAAATTGTCCAATATACTTTATTTTCTAATTTCAGTGTAACCTGAATAAAGCTTAATTAAAATATGCTACTCAATAATTGACTGCTAATAAGAATATTAAAAAGTCTTTTCATATATAATTAACCAATCACTATTGTAGCAAATATTAGCTATATAACAATAGTAAGTTATATTGGTGGGGAATAAAGTTGCATTCAAAACAAAATCAAATCAAAACTAACATAAAATGTTTATTTCTTCTACATAAAATGGAAAACCACCAAAGTAAAAGATACTGAAAGACTACTGCATTGAAAACTATTAGATTACAAAGTCATCACAAGCCATTGAACTCATGACCATCCATTTTCTATGTGATGCCAGCTGAACTGCAGCAAACATACTCTCAGGGTGTATCAGCCTCTGTTTCTACTGTAATCAAATCCCTTGCCAGGTCCTTTCCCTCTCCACTCCCCTCATTAGTCTAAACAATGGAAACCACACCTGCATACTGAATACTTTAAAATGGATCCATTCATCCACTGCTCACTTCTAAAATGAAAATATAATTTCATACTTTACTCAAAGAGCACCTAATTTTAATTTTGAAGCTTATCAGATGTCCTTATCGATGTAGGGCAACATTTTATTTTTTCTGGATACTAACTGCTGTAGATAGAATAAAGCAATAACTTCCAAACATAAAACATAATGCCTTTTCAGTATAAATAAAGTCTGATGTGCAGATCTTCCAGGAATGACACTGCACTCGCCACTTAAAAATATATATATTTCAGTGACTGAAAAATACAAAATAAAATCTGGCAAAGCCATGAGTAGAGGCTCTTCTTACTAGTTATTTACTTTAAAAAATTAGAAAGTGGTGAAATAAATGAAAGAGATTTGTTTTATTTATTTTTAATAAAAACATTATAGTGAGAATATTATTCTGGGTGATCATCTCTGGCAATCATTCTAAAATATTGGGATTGTATAGCTCCCTAAATACAAACACTGTTTTGATCACCTTTATGTGGCAATATATTTATAGTCCACTATCTCAACAGTACATTCTTAACACTCATTCTGCAGATATTATTACTAAAAAGCAAATAAACATAAGCATTTCTATGTATAATATCACAAAAGTGAATTATAAAGTACTTACAAGGAGAAATTTTATGTTATCACTTCTGCAATTTCCTGTTAAAGTAAGTTATATTTAAACATGATAATGATGGGTGCACAAATCTGAATTAATTTATTAATTAAATATATATTTATGATATATAATTTTAACCAAACTGCTTATTTTATCTCCAAGTTAGATTTTACTTCAACTCTACCCCTTATACAAGGCCATATAATAGTCATATGTGTATTGTAAGATACAACTATTTAAAATTTTTTCTCACCTACATTTCATTATCACTTTGATATGATTAAATATGTACTTTTAATTGTTATAAAATTTATGTGTTAATAATCTGTCTGAAATACTTGAAATGTAATATTTTGAAGGTACCATATTTTGCCATGTATAATATGCTCCTGTGTACAATACACAGCCACATATTTGGCCTAAACTTTCAGGAAAAAAATTTTTGTTTTAATCTCTTAATTGAATTATTTACTTATTTATATTTAGAAACAAAATTGATATCATATTCCAGGCTATTATTTTGCATCCAGATATCATCATTGCTTTCTATAGTTATGTTTTTAATGCGTAAGCATTAATAAATTAAAACATTTATATAGCGATGGAATTAATACTACCCATGTATAATACACATCCTTATTTTTCCCTCAAAAATTCGGGCAAAATAGTATGCCTTATACATGGCAAAATATGGTAATTTAGAAATGGTAGATAGGACAATTTATTTGAATAATTAATCGGATAATTTTTCCACAAATATAGGTATATGGTATAATATTGCTGTATAGAGTATCACATGGTTAAAAATTTAATATATTATCAGACAAATATTACAAAATATTATGGCCAACTGAATTTGGATTATGATAATACAATATATTAGATTACACACCTGCTATTTACATCAAACATTTTTTGAAGTGTCATTTCATAAATGCAGTTGTTTCCAGAGCTTTCAATAGACCTTCAGAGGTAGAAAAGAACACACTGAAGCTTATAGAGTCAGAATCCAAAGATTCATCGCTTTTCCATTGTCATTACATGTTTGGGATATTTTTGGCAAGGTGAAAGAGGTGAGTTATGGTGATGATGATGACATCTTGAATTTTATAAAGGCCAATCCAACAAAAGTGATTTTATGGACTGAGTAGTTTAATCTAAAATTTCAGTTTATGGATGCATGCTCTGCATTATATAAGTGCAGCTGAGACATAAATTTGGTAGGATAAAGGGATCAGGATACTAGAGTAGTTCATAGATATTTCTCTGAGACCTAAAGAATCTATGCATCTGTGCAATGACCCAAAGTGGCAGTTTCCCAAGCAGATTATTATTTTTAATGGATTAAAATTTAAATAAGAAAAAGTAGGAGTGAAAATTGCCAAATCTGTAGCTAAATAGCACATATTAAACATTCCAAGTGAAACAAGATTGTGTTACATCAGCTCTTTAAACTGTTCTCTTGTACATGTTAATATAGAATATAGTCATTTGGTCACTGCAATATCAGTCTCCTAAAATAGAAATGATCTCCAGTTATCATCTTTGGTTCTTTAACCCCAGAAAATTATTATTGAGATACCACACGCAGCTCACTCTGTGTTTTGCTAAGCTTGAGTTGACACTGTAGATAACCTATTATGCAGCCTGAGACGAGTTTTTGTTTGTTGCTTTGTTTGTTTGATTGTTTGTTAGACATACTTAAGACTTAATGTTGGCATTTGTCTGTTGGTTTTATATCATAAAATTTTCTGCACTTCTGTTAAGTTGTAATTAAAATAACATAAATAATAATAATCACTTCCAGCAAGGGAGGGAGAAATTTGGCTGGGATGGGAGGGCGTGATGGGGGAAAATGCAGACAACTGTAATTGAACAACAATAAAGTAATTAAAAAAAGAAAAATATTAATCACTTCCCCATTGAATTCTTTGTTATATATTGTTTTTAAGTTTTGGGTAAATGTTAATACTTTTATTCAAAAATATATCTTTATTTAAAGTTCATTTTGTAGTTCAAGTGTCCTCTCTTCTTGAGGGATTTTTCTCTTTGTTTGTTTTTTGTTTGTTTTGCTTTGTGTTATTTTTTCTCCAAATAAAACTATACAAAATTAACAATTAAGAGTCATCAAATAGACAAAGCATACATTTTTTTCCAAAAAAATATTTCCAAAGACACCGATAGCTGTTTCATCCTGGTTAGCTCAGCCCTGGGTACTCAAGGCAGCAGCTAAAGAGAGATTCTGACCAAGCAAAATGGCTAGGGAATATTTGAGGAAGATATAATGTCTTTATTTAAGTAGCTATCAGAAATAATTAATTAATGAAATATTTACATGACATATTGCTGTAGTTAGAGGAACTGGCTAACATAGGGTAAGATATTCTCAAATTAATTATTTTAGAGTAAAATGTCCCAAGTGTTTGGGGTTAAAAAAATAAAAAAGGAAAAGAATCTAACAGTTTACCGTGAAAGTTCTCTTACAAATTGGCCTGCAATTTTATTTTATTTTTATTTTGAGCTTCTTTTTTTAATTTAAATTATTTTATTGTTGTTCAATTACAGTTGTCCCTATTTTCTCCCAACCCTTCCCCTTCACCCCCTCCAAACCCACCTCCCCCCTTGCTTCCACCCTCCTCCTTGGTTTTGTCCATGTGCCCTTTATAGTAGTTCCTGAAAAGCCTTCTTCCCACTGTCTCCTCCCCTCTGGTTATTGCTAGATTGCTCTTAATTTCAATGACTCTTGTTACATTTTGTTTGCTTTTTTCTTTTGTTGATTATGTTCCAGTTAAAGGTGAGATCATATGGTATTTGTCCCTCACTGCCTGACCTGCAATTTTAGAAAAAGCCTAAAGTAACTCCTTCCTTGGTGTTTGCCTTATATGTTAATTCTTCCCCAGACAACTTACTGTTGGTACTATCTGGTGGTGTTGCATGATCAAATGTGAAAAACTAAGCCTATGTCACTATACAAATCCTGAATTATATAGTTTTGTTGTTTGGTCATCACTTGTTTTCCAGAGAGCAGTATGGCTGTATAGTTGAGCTAATTTATCTGGTATAAAGACAAAAATTGAACTTTTGTTTTTATTCTTATTTGACAGTTTGCTTGCATAGAAATTGTGAAATGGTTATAGTTAATAAACTTCTGAAATTCTACTTCAAAACTTTTCCTTTTTTTTTTTTTTTTTGCTTTTTAAAATTGCTGTTCAAGTAGTTTTCTGCCTTCCCCCCACACCTCCCCAACCCCAGCCCTTTTCACCTCCCTTCCCCATTTTCACCCCCTTGTTATTTTACATATGTCCTTTATAATTGTTCCTATAAACCCTTCACCCTTTCCCCCCATATCCCCTTCCCTCTCCCCTCTGATCACTGTCAGCCTGTTCTCAATTTCAATGCCTTTGGCTATACTTTGCTTGGTTGTTTGTTTTGTTGATTAGGTTCCACCCATAGGTGAGATCATATGGTATTCATCTTTCACCACCTGGCTTATTTCACTTAGCATAATGCTCTCCAGTTCTATACATATTTGTTTTTATTTTGTTTTTTGTCTGTCTTCTAAGATGATTTCTGTGATAGGAAAGAAAGGGAAATGCAGACACACTTTACCTTGATGCAGACAGTTTACCTTAGTTGATGATTTGTAATGCAGGTAAAATCCCTGGGAAACTTTGGGACATTAAAGACAAGAGTGTTTAATATCTGAGCAAAGGAGGTGGCCCCAGTCAGAGGAAATAGGATAATTTGTGGAGTCAGAGAATGTTTGGAAAGGTAGAAAGAAAAGCAGGAAAAACTAGTGTTGCAGATCTAAGAGACTCCTTTCAAAAAAGAACAAAGACTCATGGTGTAAAATGCTACATAAAGATGACCTCACAATAACAATGATGCATAAAGATCATCATTAAACTCTAAAAGAAATTTAAACAGAAAGTTGGGATGGAAGTCAAATTTTTTGGTGATGAGCTAGAAAAGAAAAAGGCATAACTGTAATTGGAATGAAGGCTTCTAAAACATGAACTAGGTGTGGGAACAGGCTAAAATATATTTTCCTTTGCTTTTCTTTACTCTTAGCAGAATAAGTATTAAATATGTTTAAAGATAAGAATGCATAGAAATGAGGTTTTCTGTGTTTGAATGTATAAGACTGAGCAATTAATAGACCAAATTTCATGGTAGATAAAGGTAAGTTCAGACCTTATGTAAGAATCTGTTGATATACCCAAGGAGGAATAATATGTCACTGAAAAAAAAAAAGAATATAATAAACATAGATATAGGATGGGATTTCCAAAGGGTTTTAACTCTAGTCTGATCATATATCTCAATATTTTATTCAGAAAATATAGTTTTATAGACACAGTTCAATGGTGTAAAAATTCTCCAAGAAAACCCATATTTTAAAGTACACTATTTCATATAGTAAACACATTTAAAAGATAAGTAGTGAAGTCAGGTAGATCTGAACTTGAATAGAGGCCCTGCAATATGGTGTTTCTGTCCATCAGAATGCAGTAATCTCTGGAAAATGAGAGTGTATAGAAAAAGGCACTGAAGTTTTATTTTTATTTTGTTTAATGTAAGTTGAATATTTATTACAGGCCAGGTAGACCTGAACTTGATTAGGGGCTCTGCAACATAGTTCTTCTGTCTTTCTTTTTTCTCTGCTTTAGGTCCCTTTTAGAGCAGGGGTATCAACATCATTTTAACTGGGGCCACATCAGCCTCACGGTTGCCTTCAAAGGGCCGAATATAATTTTAGGATTGTATGATTGTAATTACTCCTTAACTAAGGGCAAGGAACTCAGTGCTCCCATTCGGTAAAAACAAGGTGCTGGGCTGGATAAAACAAGGTGGAGGGCTGGATTCTACCTGCAGGCCTCGTGTTTGCCACCTATGCTTTAGAGGCAAATAGGTTCCTTTTCTTTTGTTGGCAATCTTGATACCCAGAGTGTTCCCTATGTTCACCTTCATGCCTGGCATGTAATAAACACCCAACTTGCATTAAAAAAGTCTCCTTTCTTTCTGCTGCATAGCATTCCGTTATGTAAATGTGGCATAGTTTTTGATACACTTATCCACACATTTATGGATGGGCACTTAAGCCGTTTCCAACCCTTGGCTATTGTAAATAATGCTGCTATGAACACTGCGGTGCATAGGTTCTTTTGAATTTGTGTTGCAGGATTCTTAGGGTATAATCCCAGTAGTAGAATCACTGGATCAAAAAGCAGCTCCATTTTTAATTTACTGAGGAAATTCCATACTGTTTGATGCAGTGGCTGCACCAGTCTGCAGTCTCACCAACAGTGCACTATGGTTCCCTTTTCTCCACAACCTCATCAGCCCTTGTTGTTTCTTGATTTGTTTTTGATGGCCATTCTGACTGGTGTCAAGTGGTATGTCATTGTGGTTTTAGTTTGCATCTCTCTGATGGCTAGTGATGTTGAGCGTCCTTTCATATGTCTCTGGGCCAGTCCTCTGTTTGTCCTCCTTGGAAAAGAGTCTGGTCAGGCCCTTTGCTCATTTTTTTTTCAGTTATTCCTTTACTGTCCTGAAAATACATACATATTCTTTTTAATTTTTATTTTAATTGTTGTTCTTGTACAGTTTTCTGTCTTTTACTCCCATCCCAGCCTACCGCCCCAGCCCTTCCCACCTCCCTCCCATTTTCATGCCCCCCATAGTTTTTGTCCATGTGTCCTTTATACTTGTTGTTCCAAACCCTTCCCCTTTTCCCCTGAAATTCCCTCCCCTCTCCGATCTGGTGACTGTCAGCCTGTTCTCAATTTCAGTGTCTTTGGTTATATTATGCTTGTTTGTTTGTTTTGTTGATTAGGTTCCTGTTAAAGGTGAGATCATATGGTATTTGTCTTTCACTGCCTGGCTTATTTCGCTTAGCATGTTTCACGCAGCAACATTTTTACTGATATGTCCCCTAAAGCAAGGGACATAAAGGAAAGAATAAACAAATGGGATCTCATAAAAACTAAAAGCTTCTGCACAGCTAAAGAGAACAGTATTAAAATAAAAAGAGAACCTTTGCTCATTTTGAATTGGATTGTTTGTCTTCCTAGTGCGGAGTTGTGTGAATTTTTTAATACATTTTGCATATTAAACCTTTGTCCAAAGTATCCTTGACAAATATGTTTTCCCATACAGTTGGTTCCCTTCCCATTTTGTTTACATTTTTTTTTTAGCCATGGAGCCTTTTCAATTTGATATAGTGTCATTTGTTTATTTTTTCTTTATCCTTTACCCTAGAGTACGTATCTGTGAAAATATTGCTGTGTGAGATATCTGAAATTTTCCTGCCTATATTCCCCTCTAAGACTTTTATGATGTCATAACTTATAATTCAGTCTTTTACGCATCTTGAGTTTATTTTGGTGCATGGTTTTAGTTGGTGCTCTAGTTTCACTTTTGACGTGTAGCTGTCCATATATCCCAGCACCATTTATTGAAGAGGCTCTGAACTACAGACATGGTAATAAAGAACAAATTGACAGCAACCAGAGGGAAAAAGGAGGGGGATAATGAGGGAAAGAAGAAGAAGGAACATGTATAAAGGATCCATGGGCTTGGACAATGGGTTGGGGATTAACTGTGGAAACAGGAGTATAGGAGGGGCAGGGAAGAGCAATGGGGTAAATAGTGGGACAACTGTAATTGAACAATAAAAAAAAAGACAAAGGCAAATTAAAATAAAGTAAAATAAAATAAAGTAAAATAAAATAAAATAAAAATAAAAGTCTCAGTGCTTTCTTCTACTTGCCCTCATTTTTCAGCGATTACTACACTCTGACTGACAGAAACACCTGCTTCTGGAGTCATCACCAGTATTGATAGCCCATTGTTTGTATTGGTTGAATGTGTCATTCCCAGGCTTTTTGAACTACCTTCCTGAGGCACAAACTTTTACTTTCTTGTGGTTTCAGAATCTGATACTTGAAATTCTGACAACAGAAAGAAAAAAAAAATACCTCTTGGCATATGAAAGGGTATTGAACAATGATCCACTTATTGCAAATTAGAAATGGAACTTTTGTGATTAGAAGCATTAGATTCAGCTTTATCAAACCTTCTTCTGTAAACAATCATTAAAATTATTAAACAGGTTTAAAAGTTAACAACAGAAATCCCTCTTCATGGCTAACTGGTAACATAATTCAGATAAATCAAGAATGCTGATTTATTTTCAATAGCAATCCTGTCATGTCAATGCTGTAAAACTGCTTTTGAGGCTTAAAGCAACAAATTCCTTGATTAACATACTTCATATAAATTTGTCTTTCAAAAATAAATAGTAATATAAAATGTGCATCTCACAAATGTGCACATTATTAATTACTATGAAATTTTAAATGAGAGAGAGATATAAGAACATGTTTGTAAAATTTAAAAAGAAGATAGGGGTTAACAAATTTTACTTTCATTTTGGAGAATGTCAACAGCTAACTTGGATACCTAGA
This sequence comes from Glossophaga mutica, assembly GCA_039655065.1. Classification (NCBI taxonomy): domain Eukaryota; kingdom Metazoa; phylum Chordata; class Mammalia; order Chiroptera; family Phyllostomidae; genus Glossophaga; species Glossophaga mutica. Next base: position 76,764,835 of record CM077309.1, on the reverse strand, counting down.
CATATTTTTATATGGATTGTGTCACTTAAGATTAACAACAACAAGTCCTGGTCACTTAATATAATCACTGATTTGGTAGTTATAGGCATTTATAATACCAATCCTGTTTTTATTATGTTACGGAAAATGAAATGACCAAGACGCAGGAAGATGGTGAAGCACGACCCTTTATTACACACGTGGTCCCAGAGGAAGCAGTCTCCAAATTCTGGGCCCCGAGAAGGGGTTGGGCTAGGGTTTATATCAGGTCCAGGGAAGGAATCAGTCTACGTGAGGGGCAGCACGGTTCTTGGCAGGTATGCGGAAGCCAGAATAGATAGGGGGAAGGGGCAGAAGCCCCTGCTGTCTCGGAGCTGGAGCAGGAACTGAAGCGGGAAGGGGCAGATGCCTTTGCCATCTTGGGGCTGATGCTGCTGTCACATTCCCCTCTTTAGATGCTAGACAGAATCTTCTGTCTCAGCATCTACTACTGAAAGTCTCCTGTACTGGCGCTGTTGGAGCATCAGTATTCATGCGGTTGTCTTCTGGACCAGGATTCCTTCTATCTGGACCAGGAAGGTCCACAGTAGCCAGGGCCCGCAAGTTACTATTAAGAGGAGGGCTAGTAAGGGGCCTAGGATTGGCGCTAGGAGAGAGAACAGGGTGCTCTGCCACCATGAGGAGGGCTCTGGCGAAGTTGTCGGTCTGAGCCGGTCCTTGATCTCATTAAGCCGGTTAAGGTTCTCTTCTACTATGCCGCTTTCATTGACAAAGTAGCAACGGTCTTCCCAGAGGAACATACATGTTCCTCCCTTCTCGGCAGTTAGGAGATCGAGTGCTCGCCTGTTCTGTTGAGCTACTCTAGCTAGGGATGTGATTTGCCTTTCTAGGGATGCCATGGAGTTGGCGGCCGCCTCTAAGGCTTCATCTAGTTCTCGCTTTAACTCAGTTTGAGACTGGAGGCTCACTGCCAACCTGGTTCCCCCAACACTCACACTAGCCAGGGAAGTGGCGAACATCAATCCTACTATGAGGGGAAAGAACACGGCTTGCTTCTCCCGGCCGCTAGTGCGGATTAGGTACTGAGTCTCGAGCTCTCCTGGCTGGTAGAGTTGCAACTGGAGCGCTAAGGCTACTAGGGTACAGTTCTCTGGTTTGGAACAGTTAAAATCTTTCTTTAGGGTTCCACTGCACCAAAAGAAAAGCCGTGCCAGGCTCTTGAGATATCCTCCTGTTTTTCTACACCAGGCAGAGCTGTTCCAGGTGGAGCTGTTTATGGCCTGGTATAGGGGAACCCTAGTGAGGCTGACCCAGTTGGGTGACGAGCTTGGGTTCAATAGGTGTGGGTTGGCATTCACAGCGACAGCTACTAAGGGTGGAAGGCCTAAAGAGGCGCATAGGAAACAATCAAAGAAGTTCCCGGGGTCGGTTAGGTTTAGGAGGGCCGCCCCCTGTCTGATGAGGGATATCCAAGAAAACGGCTGCTGGTGTCCTGAACTGGTCTGGGTGGCCTCCTCTTCTTTTTCTATGTATTCCTGAACCCGCTTAATTGCGGTGAGCCCTAGTCTTGTTATCTCCTGCTTTCTATAGATGATAATATCTCCTACCGGACCTGCGTGATACATGTTTACATATACTTTCCCTTTAACTCCTTGAGCCCACTCATGGCTTTCTGTTTTATTTATATTAGTAACTATTCCCTCTCCTCTGCTGGTGAGTCTGGTGGAGTGGGTTCTGCAGCCTATATAAGGGCATCCCCCATATTTTTCTGGCCATTTTCGGCAATATTCTTTATCCTGATCTATTAGGAGGCAAGCTGCTGGAGACTGGCTGAACCACCAACCATTTAAAGCTTTTAGTAGTACATTGGGGATTATTAACTGTATTTTCCCTTTGCATACCCCACCAGTACATGGGGTCCTGGATACCTCCTGAACTTTTGTCCAAGTGTCCTGGGTGTAAATTTCTTGAACTATGAAAGTCTCATTTATCTGCACCTGCAAGGCTGGAATTGACACTGGGAGTAGGCCCAGGATTCCTATGATAATAACAAGAGGAGCCATCTCTTATATACACAGCAGGCTTAATAGGATGCAGACTACTGTTAGATAACACAGTTGTAGTCCTACCTGCTCCCCTATTGTCCACTCCGTTGGGCTTGTGAACCACAGCCCAAGTCCTCCAAGAGTGATGATGGTCCCGAGGCCGAGGAGGGGTCCCCAGGAACAATCGCCCATTCCTTATGTCGCTTGCCTGGGTCTCTTTGTAGTCTCAGGATATACAGCTTCGGGGGAGGTACCTCTGTCTGGTCCAGGTCCGCCGCCGCTGCCTTGGCTCTCATGTGGTGGATCCATGGGGTGAGTCCTGCAACTTTTAAGGCAGTCTGGGTGGTTAGTAGTACTAGGTAGGGCCCTATCCACTTTGGTTGGAGGGGCTCCTTTTTCCAATCTTTTACCCATACATACTGACCTGGCTTGAAGGGATGGGCTGGCCCCGCTTTTGGCACTGGGTCTAGCCCAACTTGGGCTTTCCCGATCTGATCTAATTCTTTCCCTAATATAGAGAGGTACTTTGTCTGCCCTAATTCTCCTGTTAAGGTTAGGTTGGTGAGCCCGGCTACCCTGGCTATAGGGGTTGGTCTTCCGTAGACTAACTCGTACGGGGTGTATCCTTTAGCATTTGGGGTACTCACCTGGAGGAGAGCGAGTGGTAGGAGGTCAGTCCAGGGCAACCCGGTTTCTTGACATAACTTGGCTAGAGTCTCCTTAAGAGTCCGGTTCATTCTGTCTACCTTTCCAGAGCTCTGGGGTCGGTAGGCAGTGTGTAACTTCCATTTTATGTTCAGGGCATTGGTGAGTTCTTGGATTATTTTTGAGATAAACGCTGGCCCGTTGTCACTGTTCAGACTTAAGGGGAGTTCGTGCCTGGGGATTATTTCTCTTAGCAGGGCCTTGGCTACTTCTTGGGCTCTCTCAGTCCAAGTCGGAAAGGCCTCTACCCATCCAGAGAAGGTGCACACCAGGATTAGTAGGTACTTGTAGCCCCAGCTGGGCTTTAGCTCAGTAGTCTATCTGTAGGTCCTCAAAGCGTTGTCCTCCAGCATATTGGACCCCTAGCGGGGCTTGTCGGTGCGCTGAGGTGTTGTTCTGTGTGCAGGTGACACATTTGGCCGCTACGTTGGCACATAGCATACTCAGGTTGGGAACATATATGTACCTTTCAAGCAGGCATTGTAGACTCGCTTTCCCCAGGTGGGTGATGGTATGACAGTTCTGGACTATGACTCCGGCCTGGCTCTGCGGGACAAACACCCAACCGTCAGGCAATTTCCACTGCCCCTCTGGGGTCTTAATGGCTCAGGCCTGCTTTGCCCAACTGTTTTTGGCCTCATGATAATCCTGAGCCTGGACTGGAGAGCAGATGAGGGGGCCTACAACGGCGGGCTCTGGTGCCGGCCCTAGAGCTGCTTCTTTGGCAGTTTGGTCTGCCAGCTGGTTGCCCTCGGCTTCCTCAGAGTGGCCCTTTTGGTGTCCTTTACAGTGTACAACGGCCACCTGCTGAGGTTCCCAGACTGCGCCTAATAGGCGGAGGATCTCGGTCTTGTTTTTTATTTCTTTTCCTTCTGCGGTTAGTAGGCCTTGTTCTTTGTAGATGGCCCCGTGGATGTGTAGGGTTGCAAAGGCATACTTGGAGTCGGTATAAATGTCCGCCCTCTTCCCTTTGCTGAGCTCAAGGGCCCTTATGAGAGCAAACAGCTCCGCTCGTTGGGCCAACCATCCAATGGGCAGAGCCCCAGCCTCAATTACCTGGTCTTTGGTAACTACGGCGTATCCAGCTTTTCTTTTTCCTGATTCAGTTATATAGCTGCTTCCGTCAGTAAAGAGCTGTAGGTCTTACTGAGCTAAGGGCTGGTCTCTCAGGTCACATCGGCTGGCAAAAACCTGGTCAACTACCTCCCCGTAGTAATGGTCCAGTTCCCCGGACTCAGCTGGCAAGAAAGTGGCAGGGCTGATGGCTCTTACTGTCTGGAGGTGTACCCTGGGGTTCTCTTGCAACAGCCCTTGGTAGTAAGTTAGGTGTGAATTCAAGAGCCACCGATGTCCGGGTCCTTCTAGAAGGCTGTGCATGGTGTGGGGTAGGTATAGGTTGGTCTCCTGTCCCAAGGTTAGTTTGTTTGCTTCTTTCAGCAGGGCGACTGCTTGCAGGCAGGGCAGCCAATCGGCCGCCACATTGTCTAGTTGCTTGGACAGGTAGGCCACAGACCACTGCCAGGGTCCAAATTCTTGGGTCAGAACCCCTAGGGCAATCTTTTCCCCCTCGTGTACATATAGTGAGAAGGGCTTGTCCAGATGGGGCAGGCCGTGGGCCAGGGCAGAGATCAAAAGGTCCTTGATTGCGACAAAGGCCCGTTGTTGGAGATCTCCCCACTGGAACGGGGCACTGTCTGCCTCCTTTATGGACTGGTACCGGGGTCTGGCTACTTCGGCAAAGCCTGGTATCCATATCCGGCAGAACCCAGCTGCCCCTAAGAACTCTCGGAGTCTTTTGGTGGTAGGGATGGGCATCTGACTGACTTCCCTCCTCTCTACCCCTAAGGCCTGCTGGCCCTGGCTGATTTGGAACCCGAGGTACTTCCCATTGACAGAGCTGTGCTTTCTTTTTTGAGACCCGGTATACCCTGGCCTCCAGTAGCCGGAGAAGTGCTCGAGTCCCTTCCTGGCATTCTCCTAATCCCCTGCCTGCCAGGAGGAGGTCATCTACGTATTGGAGGAGCACCAGTCCTGGGTTCGTGTCCTGAAAGGAGCGCAAGTCTCTGGCCAGGGCTTCACTAAAAATGGTTGGCGAGTTCTTGAATTTTTGTGGTAGCCGGGTCCAGGTCAGCTGAATCTTCTCTCCAGAATGTGGGTCTTCCCACTGGAAGGCAAATAAGGCTTGGGTCTTCGGGGGCCAAGGGAATGCAAAAGAATGCATCCTTAAGGTCAAGGCACGTGAAATGCATGGCAGCCATTGGGAGCTGACTCAACAGAGTATACACATTCAGTACTTCTGGGTGCAACGTGACGGCTGCTTCATTGAGTGCCCTCAGATCCTGTACCGGTCGATATCCCGAGCCGTCCGGTTTCCTAACCGGGAGAAGGGGCGTGTTCCAAGGTGACTGGCAAGGGACTAGGATGCCTTCTTCTAAATACTTATTAATGGTTGCCGCTATCCCTAGCCGGGCTTCCCTCAGGATTAGATATTGTTTTAAGCAGCATGGGGAGGCCCCTGGTTGCAGTTCTATTAGCACTGATTCTCACCCTACTGCGAGCCCTGGGGGATTTCCCTCGGCCCATACACCGGGGAATTCATCTGCTAGGGGGCAGATGGCCTCGACTCCTGGGGTTTCATGGAGGCGATATTCCTCTTCTCTGGGCAGAACCAGGGCAACTACTCCCGGCTCTGGGAGCTCTAGAACAGCCCCCCCCACACCAGGTGGAAAGATACTCTGGCTGCTAATTTCCTGAGGATATCTCACCCCAGTAGGGGCACGGGGCACTCCGGCAAGTATAGGAATTCATGGACGATATGGTGCCCTCCTAATTCTACTGTCCGAGTCTGGCAGAACTTTCTCGGAGCTGCCAACAGCCCCGTGGCTCCTTGGATTAAGACATCCTTCCCGGAGGGTGGGCTCACCGGGGTGGTAACTACTGAATGTTCCGCTCCGGTATCTACCATGAAGTCTATATCTCTGCCCCCTACTGCAAGGCGCACCATGGGCTCATGGGTGCCAAGTGGAATGGAGCCTGGTCTTCCTCATTCTGTGTCCAGGCCCGCAAGGCTGAGGATGCTTGGAGCCGGCGGGGCCAGAGGGGTCGAGGTTTCTGTAGGCTGCTCGAGCTTCTTCTTTCGATTTGGGCAGTCCCACTTCCAATGGCCCCGTTCTTTGCAGTATGCATATTGGTCTTTTTCGACCTTGAGGTGCCCTTTCGGTTTTCCCTGCCCAGGCCAGGGCTTGATTTGGGTCGGACTGGCTAGCGTGGCAGCCAGTAGGGCTGCCTGATTTTTCTGTGCTTCTAATGCGGCCGCCTCAGCGGCCTTGTCTCTGTTATCGTAGACTCTGTTGGCAACTGCCAAGAGTTGGCCTATGGTCATGCCAGAGAATCCCTCAAGCTTCTGGAGTTTCTTCCTAATGGCTGGAGCTGACTGGGACACAAAAGCCATTGCTACCATGCACTGGTGGTCAGGACTCTCCCAGTCGAAATGGGTGTATACACCGTACGCCTCCATGAGCCGTTCCAGGAAGTCGTCCGGACATTCTTCTGGTCTCTGGGTCACACCAGTGACCTTGGTCATATCAGTAGATTTTCAAGCCGCTGCTTTAATCCCTTGGAGTAGGGTGTTGCAGTATCGCTCTAGTGCCGCCCTACCCTGTTCGGTGTTTGGGTCCCAGTTTGGCTACATTTTGGGTGCGGCGGCACGGGCGAATTCAGTGGGGTCTAGGGTTCCCGCAGGGGCATGAGCTTCTAAATAGTGGTGTGCCTCTTGGAGGATCTTGCGCCTTTCCTCTGTGTTGAAGAGGGTAAGGAGCAACTGTCAGCAGTCACACCAGGTGAGCCGGTGCGTTTGCATTATGGAATCAACCAGTTCTATTATTGCCTGTGGTTTCTCTGAGTAAGGGGATGTATAGTGTTTCCAGTTCAGCAGATCTGTGGTGGTAAAGGGCTGATAGTAGTACATGACCACGCCCGGTTGTGGGGTCCCATGGTCCACCATCCTCGGGGCTGCCTGGACCTCTCAGAGGAACATCTGCAGTGCCTGATGGCTCCTTAGTCGTGTGGCAATGGGTGAGGGGTCCGGCCCCCTATATGTCTGGGGGACGGGAGGATACAGGCTGGCTCCCTCCAGGGTTGATAGGCCCGGCGGGGAGACTGACCCCAGGGGCGTCAGGGGGTCCCCTGGCGACGCTGTGGCAGGAGCCTGGTATGGTCGGAGCTGGAATATTGGTGGTTCCTCGTCTTACGGGTGCCCATGGAAAATTGGGGCCCCTGGCTTAGCCACTAAGATGGCCGCCGTATTCTTACTTGGGCGCAAACAACAGCCCTCCGTTCTCCAGCCGGTTGGGCCGGCTTTCTGATCTCCTCCCGGTGCACTGCTGTAGCCATCATGGCATTTCCTGAGCTAATTCCTGCCATCTGTCTATGTAGGGGTATTCGTTGGGGTGTCCTGGCCTCCCGGTAACTACCAGGTGGACTGCCCTAATAGTGGACAAATTGAGGGTTCCCTCGGGGGTCCAGCCTACCTCGAAAGTAGGCCATTCCGAGGTACAAAATGTTTCAAGTTGGTCCGGGTTCAGGGATGGGTCTTGTCCCCTGAAGTGGCCGAAATTCTGAAGCATAGAATCTAACACTGTGGATGCCACCCATTTTTCCCTCCAAACGGCTCGGACAGACAAAGGAAATTGGTCACTCGCTTGCCCACCTGGCCTGCCCTCTAGCGAGACGAGGTCGATCTTGGCTAAGGTAGGGCTAACACGACTAACACGGGTAACACGACTAACCAGGGCTACCTTCTAGCCCCAGCAGAATTCGGGATTATTGCCAACTGTTATGCCGTACAATCCGACACAGGAACCACAGGTGAGGGCCCACTCACGCTCCATAGGTTTTCGCCCGTGGAACAACAAACACATTCATACTCTGCACACACTCACACACACTCGGAATTTATTACATTCCCTCCAATCCGGAATAACTGGGTCTGGTGTCCGAGCCGGTTGGCCCAGGCCTGGTTTCTGGTGGGGATTACTCCCCCTGAAGAGGGTTCAGTCCCCGGGCACTTACAATTTGGCACCTTCTGATCGTTCGTGGTTCACTTCCCCCTTCAGATCCCAGGTCTCAGAGTGGCAGCAACCTCTCGCCCAAGGCAGAGAGACCTGAAAAATCCCAGGGAACATGCTTTCCCCCTTTCCTGGGGTGCCGCAAGCCGAGTCCCCACTCGCCTTCACCTGAGGCAATCTCCTGCTTCACGTGAGGTTGCTTCCCAGTCAGGGAACCAAATGTTACGGAAAATGAAACAACCAAGACACAGGAAGATGGCGAAGCACCACCCTTTATTACACGCGTGGTTCCAGAGGAGGAAGTCTCCAAATTCTGGACCCCGAGCGGGGGTTGGGCTAGGGTTTATGTCAGGTCCAGGGCAGGAATCAGTCTACGTGACAGCCAGCACGGTTCTCGGCAGGTATGCAGAAGCCGGAATCGATAGGGGGAAGGGGCAGAGACCCCTGCTGTCTCAGGCTGCTGCTGCTGTCACAATTACACAATATAATTAACTTTACATTTTATTTATTTATTTTATTTTGTTTTTTTAAATTCTACTTTAGTTTTTTATTTTATTTTTATTTTTTAATCAGTATTTTTAATTGTTGATATTGTACAGTTTTCTGTCTTTTACCCCACCCCCAGCCCACCACCCCAGCCCTCCCCACCTTCCATTTCCACCCCCCATAATTTTTGTCCATGTATCCTTTATAGTTGTTGCTCTAAACTGTTCCTCTTTTCCCCTGAAATTCCCTCTCCTCCCCCTCTGGTCACTGTCAGACTGTTCTCAAATTCAGTGTCTTTGTTTATATTATGCTTGTTTGTTTGTTTTGTTGATTAGGTTCCTGTTAAAGGTGAGATCATATGGTATTTGTCTTTCACCACCTGGATTATTTCGCTTAGCATGATGCTCTCCAGTTCCATCCATGCTGTTGCAAAGGGTAGGAGCTCCTTCTTTCTTTCTGCTGCATAGAATTCCATTGTGTAAATGTACCACAGTTTTTTGATCCATTCATTTACTGATGGGCACCTAGGTTGCTTCCAGCACTTGGCTAATGTAAATTGTGCTGCTATGAACATAGGGGTGCGTAGGTTCTTTTGGATTGGTGTTTCAGGGTTCTTAGGATATAATCCAAGCAGTGGAATTGCTGGGTCAAAAGGTATGTCCATTTTTAGTTTTCTTAGAAAATTCCATACTGTTTTCCACAGTGGCTGTACCAGTCTGCACTCCCACGAACAGTGCACTAGGGTCCCTTTTTCTCCACAACTTCTCCAAAACTTGCTGTTTGTTGCTTTGTTTATGAAGGCCATTCTAACTGGTGTCAAGTGGTATCTCATTGTAGTTTTAATTTTCATCTCTCTGAAAGCTAGAGATATCGAGCATCTTTTCATGTGTCTCTGGATCCTCTGTATGTCCTCCTTGGAGAAGTGTTTGTTCAAGTCCTTTGCCCATTTTTTAATTGGGTTGCTTGTCTTCTTAGAGTAGAGTCTCATAAGTTCTTTATATATTTTGGAGATTAATCCCTTATCTGAGGTATCATTGTCAAATATGTTTTCCCATACAGTTGGTTCTCTTTTTATTTTAATACTGTTTTCTTTAGCTGTGCAGAAGCTTTTTATTTTGATGAGATCCCATTTGTTTATTCTTTCCTTTATGTCCCTTGCTCTAGGGGACGTATCAGTAAAAATATTGCTGCATGAGGGATTCATCCCAGGGATGCAAGGATGGTTCAACATTCACAAATCAGTAAATGTAATACATCACATAAACAAAAGCAAAGACAAAAATCACATGATCATATCAATAGATGCGGAAAAAGCATTTGATAAGGTACAACACCCATTTATGATAAAAACACTCAGCAAAGTGGGAATAGAGGGAGCATTCCTCAACATAATAAAGGCCATATATGAGAGACCTACAGCCAACATCATACTCAATGGGCAAAAACTGAAATCTTTCCCACTAAGATCAGGAACAAGACAAAGCTGTCCACTTTCACCACTTCTATTCAATATAGTATTGGAAGTCTTAGCCACAGCAATTAGACAAGAACAGGAAATAAAAGGCATCCAAATTGGAAAGGAGGAAACAAAACTATCATTGTTTGCAGATGACATGATAGTGTACATAGAAAATCCTATAGACTTGGCCAAAAAGCTGCTCGACATAATACACAATATAATTAACTTTAAATTCTTTTCTTTCTCAAATAGAATTAAGCTTTCTGAAAATATGGTTTATGTATTACTATGAATTGGATGAAAATACGTTACCTTAAACTTGCATATACTTAAACGTATATCTCACTGAAGTTGTACACAAAAGTCAACAGCATTTAACTTAGTAATCTTTGGAGCATGGCATAAAATTTTATCTTTTCAGTCGAAAAGGCCATAAGTCAAACCATATCCCCACTGTGGTATTTTATTGGTGTTTAGCATTTTACTTGTTTTGCAATATTTCAAAATATGCTTATATTTCCAGAGACTTGGTCATCTGAAATTCAGTCTATACAAGTCCTTAGAGGTAATTTTTGGAAGAAAATCTTAAAGGAACTGCTGCCAGTAAAAGGAAAAGTATTCTGTTCAGAGAAAAACAGCAGGATAATACATTTTCTTTACACAGCCAATAACATTTTTATGGAACAGTTTCGTGAAAGTAGATACTGGCAATTTTTTTTAAAAGCCATTGGGATAAGCAGAATGTTCTTACAAAATGTAAATTTACAATTGGATTTTCACATGTATTGATGCTCTTAAATTCTTATTTAATAGCTACTGAACAGAGGATAAATACTAATTTAGTGGATTCATTTATGAATTCTTTTCCAACTCACTATGTTAGATATTATGAAGACATGTTGCAATCTTGTTTTGGGTTGCACAGGAGTTGTGAATTAAAACCCTCAATGGATTCTCTCTATTAGGTCCATGGAGACAAAAGGATAAACTCAATGTGCCATTTTCATCACATGGTTGGACGCTGCTAACTTCTAGACTGGGAAAGAAAAAAAGTGGACTGTTGTTGCATATGATAAAAACTAGGTAGGGCTATGCTAAGTATGAAGATCAGCAGTTTTCAACTGGTGTGCCACAAGAATTTTTTAAACATGCAATTATATTATTTAGTCAGTGGTACAGACCTCTATTCCTTCAGATTGTCATATAAAAAATGACAACTGCCAACACAACAATAGTTGTCTGGTGTGAATGAATAAAAATTATACCTATTTTTGTCAGATCAGAAAAAAATATATTTTGGGGTGTGCCACTGAGTTTTAGTAATCAATTTATGTGTGCGTGCCATTAGATGAAAAAGATTGAAAATTGCTGGTGAAGATGTTATCTAGTTCTTGCTATTCAGGTTTCAGGTCAAAGAAGACAGAATTCTTTGAATTTTTCTGCCTAAAACTTAAATTACTGAAGAACTTTAAAAAAATAGTTATACTGTTTGGAAGTTGCCTGTTCACTGGGTTCTCCAATAGCAGGAGCCATACCAATTCTCCTCCCTCCCTGAATTACACACATACCACATATATACACTTTATGGTGCATATATATTAATGATATGTACTAAGTGACTTACTTATTGTGTATATGTATGTGTGTACACAGATATAAACATGCATATACATGCATAAATATAGACATGCACATGTGTATATATGCACATATGTGTACACATACACGCATATTTGCATGTGTGCACACATGTATGTATGCATGGATATAAACATATATACCATGCATGCATATGCACATCACTATATATATAACACAAATATTGTATGTTATACACCTATAAAATGATATGTATATTGTATATATAAATAATGTATACTAAGTAAAAACATTGTTTAGCACAATATATTTATATACATTATAAACAAGTGTGGTAAATATACCATATGGCATATATAGTATACTACATGTAGTATATAAATATAAATTTGAATAGGTAATTATATTCACATATTTTTAAACTCCAACACTTGACAAATCTATATTTGTTCTCTTTTCTTAACTAGTTAACATTGAATAATATATGCATTTTTCTTTGAATTCAAGAACCAAACCATGACATGTTGCTGGTGACCTGTACAAAGCATCTGGTATCCAGAATGTTCTGTGCTAGGGACCCTGCACACAGAAATGTAATGAATCCTCAAAACAAAATGCAAGACAGACATTATTATTATTTAAATGTTTTAGATTAAACAAACTGGTATTTCAAAATCTCAAAGACATAAGAAATCATATCCAGATAAGAACTGCTGTAGCCAAGATTCAACTTCGCGTCTTTCAGATCACAAAGAGTATTTTTGCATTATACCATGTTTTACTAAATCTCAGAAACCAGAGATAATGAAAAACTGGTCAGGATTTATGATTTCAGTAAATTACATATTCTTGGTGCAGGCATTTAATGTTTGTTTTTCTCCCTACAATCTCAGTTTCTTCATATGTAATGGAAGTATTAATTTACTTTATATAGTACTTGCATAATAATTACTAAAAGTAACTGAAGGGACATTTAACGCTGTAAATTTTCAAGAAATATTACAGTATTTCACATTAAGACTATGCTTATGTAAATGTTTGCTTAAATAGATTATATGGTGAATAATTATTCACACAGTGAATAAACTATGGATGAAAATGACATTAATGAATGAGGAGAAAATTGTTCAAACTGTGCTTTCCATGTAAATAGTGAAGGCAACAGCCAAATATCAGCATTGTCAACTTCACTGAAATTCTCTTTTCCTGCCTTATCATTATTTTCTGGATCAGGATAGACATAAATTCAAAGGAAAATTGATACAGTAATATAATCTTTGGTATTTTAAGTAGCATTCCAAATAAATTATGCAGTATGCCCCAAATTCTCATTTTCTTCTGCAGTAATTTTATATTAGCTTATTTTTATCATTCACATCACGCAACTTTCAAGACAGATATTGGAGTAATAGTAAAAATTATTCAACCTTTGTCAGTCATGTCTTTTGCTTTGGTACCAGAGCATTGAAGTAGGTTGCATTACTTAGAACTTGTTACTTAGGACTTCTATCTTTCAGTCTATTTTAATTGTTGTCACATAGCAGAGAAATAACAACCAATGGTTAGTATGTAAAGATAAATATTTTATCTAAATTAATATAATGCTTTTAGCTATGTTGAATTTTTTATCGTTCTATGATGTTATTCACTTTAAATATATTTATGTTATTTCATTATATAGTTTATGATTATATATTAATGACCACCTTTTGCATTGATTTTGAAAAGAAAGACATTTTCATAGACAAAAGAAAGAGAAAACTATCTGGAGAATTTTTCCTCATTGGTGAAAGACATGCTTTTATTAAATAGGAAATTAAGACACTTACAATGGAAGTGCTGGTTGTCATGGCATTGATAGTCAGTTCACCCTCTTCCTAATTTTGCTTCCTCACTCTTATATTATTGCACTTCAGATGCATTCCCCAATATTTGGCTTACACCTGTCTCTTCAAAGACCCGTTAGAAGGAATTCATTCTAAAACAATATGCTTGAAAAATTTTGTCATATTAATCTGCCTGCAGTCATTTTTTAAAAATGACTGAGCACTACTTTTTCTAATCCACACCTTGATATCCCAAACCTGTTCTTAAGTTTATATACAGTCATATACATGTCTACATATCTTCTGGTGGCCCTTCTGAACTTGCAATGTGCTCTTTTGTTTGTAAAGGTATCTTTCTTATTAGAATCATTAGTTCCTTAAAATTAAGAAAAATTTCCCTTAGAAATTATCTAATGTCTACCACAATGTTTAACACTAAGTAAAACATGTTTTTAATGAATGAAGAATTAACTAAAATATATTTTTATTGGAAATGGACAGCAGTTCTAACAAGCTCCTTCTTAAAACTTTCAGGTAGAAAATATGAAAGAATTACAATGGTTCACTTTAGCATTATTTATTACTTAGTATTGAAAATGTATCACTTTGAAGTTAAGGGAAAGAAAAGGAAAAACTATATAACAGAGATTATATATACACACATATAATTACAGTATATTATCTCAATATAGCATATATAATATATTGCTATATAGCATATATACTATATTGGTATATAGCGTATGCTATGTATACTATACATGCACTGTGTATACTATATACTATAGTGTGTGTGTGTGTGTGTCTCAGTATATACCCTATATATACCACTATAGTACATATAGCAGTACATGTATAGTAGTGTGTATGCATGTACTATACTAGTATAATACATATAGTATAGTATACTATACACACACACACACACACACACACACTAGTATATGGTACATATTACTATATGCTATATATTACTATATAACATATAGTAATATACATTCCATACTAATATATATTACTATGTATTATATATTATAGTATGTATATACTATATATACTATAATATATAGTATATATTATATCTATGTGTAATCAAACTTCTTTTGAGTAAATTGTCAAGATTTATTACAATATTTTGATGAATCGTGAATTTCTAGTGCTTAGATCTTTCATAGTCTTTTGTAAGTACAAAAATGTATAGTATTGCCTAAGTGATAAATTATTTTAAATTAACCATGGAGTTCAGTAGCATAAGTAATTGAGTTTTCACTAGATTTATAATGAGAAATATGAATGGCATGAGTCCAAATACATAGTAGAATCCATGTCCTTTCTCTTTATTAATTATTAAAAGGTCCTTTCTTGTACTAACAGCAGCTTGTCAACTCACTCTACCTTTTATTGATCAGAAAGTCAATATTATTTATCAGTCAATCCTCTCAGTCTTTCATTCATTTATTCAACATTCAATTACATATTATGATTTCAAAAATATAGATTTAGGGACTACAAATTTTTTAAAAAACAGTATCTTACTTTTAAAAACTGGAAACAATCAGAGTTGTTAGAAAAAGTTTGAAGAAAATATGGTGATAACATATTTCATATAAAATATAGAAGCAAAATCATTTACAACCTTTTTTTATCAAGTTATTATTATAGATCTACCTGGCTATAAATTTACAAAGAAGAGGAATGATGCCATTAGAAAGATGGACTTCATTTTCTTCTGTGATATTATGTTCGAGAAAAATGATTTTAATGTGGGTATTATATGAGGAATTAATATTTATGTTATTAATATTTCCCAAATTAGTTTAGGTTCATGGGCAACATGGCCCTTCATCTCCTGGCAATGAAAGTTGGTAAGAATTCCATATTTATTGACTTTCTTCCAATATGGATTATAAGATATCCTTAAATAATTGTCTATCATACAAAAGATTTCATAAAGATGGTCCATAGATTTATGAAAAGATGTTTGACATAACTAGCCATCAGAGAAATGCAAATTAAAAACACTTAGAGATATCACCTCACACCTGTCAGAATAGCCATCATTAATAAATTAACAAACAAGTGCTGGTGAGGATGTGGAGTAAAGGGAATCCTAGTGCACTGTTGGTGGCAATACACACCAGTGCAGCCACTGTTGAAAACAGTGTGGGATTTCATAAAAAATAAAAATGTACCTGCCTTTTGACCCAGAAATTCCACTGCTGATAATATACCTTAAGAATCCTGAGTCACCAATTCAAAAGAACTTATGCACCCTTATATTCACAGCAGCTCTATTTACAATAGCCAAGTGGTGGAAACAGCCCAAGTGCTCATCAATAAATGAGTCGGTCAAAAGACTGTGGTCATTTACACAATGGAATGCTATGCAACAGAGAGAAACAAGGAACTCTTACCTTTACAACAGCATGGATGGAACTGGAGAGCATTATGCTAAGTGAAATAAGCCAGTTGGTGAAAAACAAATACCATATGATCTCACCTATAACAGGAATATAATGAACAACATAAATAAACAAATAAAATAGAACCACAGACATGGAAACATGGAACAGCCTGAAATTGACCAGAGGGGAGAAGGGAATGGGATAATTGTGGAAATAAGGCGAAGGAACTAGACAGAAAATATGTGTGAATGACCCACGGACTTGGACGACAGTGTGGAAATTGATAGTGGGTGTTGGGGGTGGGATAAAAAGAGGAGGGAAAAGAGGGAAAAACTGAGACAACTGTAATAAAGTAACAATAAAATGATAAAAAATAATTTAAAAGATTTAATCAGTACATGAATAATAAAGTGCATGTTTAGAAAGAATGAAAACAATACTCCGGATGAAATGCATCCATGAGTCCTCCTGACTCTGTTACAGTCAAGGAATATTTATTTTGTACTTATTGTTTGGAATTATAATGGGATACAATAAAATTATGCTATAATCATAAATAAAATATGCTTTCACAAAGTATATTAATTATAAAAAACTATTATTTCCCAAAATTTACTGTTTCTCTTAAGTAATTTTGATTGTCTCCCCTAAATAAAAACAATATTCCCTTTCAGATTATGATAAAGTGATATAAGACATGCACTACTGAGGATACATTTTCTTGTGAAAAGAAACTATTAAGAGGACAAAAAGAAAAGCATGTCAGCTTTACAGAGTTACATATATTTCAACTCACATATTTTCCGATGTTTTAATGATATTAGAATTAAATGCTAACAATAAAACCAAATGAGAACAAAAATCACTAAATTATTTCTAAATCTAAAATTATTTTTACGTATATCTCATATCACTCCAAAATGGTTAATATTTTCAGGAACAACTATAAAGTACACATAGACAAAACCAAGGCGGGGTGGAATCAGGAGAGGGAGGTGGGGATGTGTTGAGTGGGGGGAGTAGTGGGGAGAAAAGTCAGACAACTGTACTTGGACAACAATAAAAAAAATCAAAGAATTGAGACAAAATGGAAAAAAAAATTAAAAATCCATTTAGCTGAAAAAAAAAACACTACTCAAATAAATTAGAAAAAGGAAAAAAATCCAAGAGAATAAATAATAAATATACCTTCAAAAGAAGTTATAGTATGGAAAAAGAAAGAAATTACAGAAAAAGAAATTTGATGCATTGCACAGTGCCATTTATGTAAATTAAATTAAATGATATATATAAAAATACTTTGTCATCCCTAAAGATTTTTACAATGGTGTTTTGTGATGAGGGCTAGGATCAAGAGTATGGAATAGTGTTAAAATGAATATAAAATGAAATAAAATAAAATGATAAAGATATTGATTGGACTGATAATTATTATCTGATGTATATGATTATTTAGGTTTACTCATGTGTACCTGAAAACTATTTAAAAAAAGAAACAGGACAAAATGTGAGCAAGTAATTTACTTAGCAAAACCAAGTTCTAGACATTTGTGCAAATATTATTTATTTCTTTAAAAATAGTAAGATTGTTGTTTGTTTATACAGTTGAAAAAATTAGTTAAGACTGGCAAGTATATGGTTGGTTAAATGAGAAATTGCATAAGGTTAAAGGAACTTAATTGTTGTAATCCTTCTAAGGTGATATTTCCCAAATGGAAGAAACAATAAACTTCACTACCAATAGTTTTTATTCTAAATATTTGATCTAGGAAAACATAATTGTTGACAAAAATAAATATAAAAATTTCACCTAAAATTAATAACATTAACCTCAAAATATTATATTTGATTCTATATAATTATGTATACTTTGTTTTAATATATGCTTATATATGTTTATATATATGGAATGAGTGACTGCAATGATTCAAGGAATAGGAGGCAGGAACTAGGATTATTTGTTATTATATGGTACTCATACCACTTGTGAAGTGGTATAGTGTTATTTGAAAATGGACTTGGATTAACTGTAAATGAATATTGCCAACTTAGGGATGATCACACATAAAATAAATTTAGAAAGAAGTATAATCAATATGCTAAGAAAAGGAAAAATCATATAAAACATATTATTAAAACCACAAAAAGCAGAAAAAGAGTGGAAGATGAAAATAGAAACAAAGGACAATGGCAATAAAGAGAAAACAGTCACAAATATGGGAGAAAGTATGGGATTATTTGACTATATCAATAATCACTTTGAACGTCTTTAGTCTAAGTGCACTAATAATATGACAAAGATTTTCAGAGTGGATCAAAAGACAAGACCTTAAGTCTTTTATCCACCTTGAATTTATTTTTGTGTATGGTGTAAGTTGGTGCTCGAGTTTCATTTTCTTGCACGAAGCTGTCCAGTTCTCCCAACACCACTTGTTGAAGAGGCTATTTTTACTCCATTTTATGTTGCTGCCCCCTTTGTCGAATATTAATTGACTATAGACACTAGGGTTTATTTCTGGGCTCTCTATTCTATTCCACTGGTCGACGTGCCTGTTTTTATGCCAGTACCAGGCTGTTTTGATTACAGTGGCCTTGTAATATATTTTGATATCAGGTATTGTGATCCCTCCTGCTTTGCTCTTCTTTCTCAAGATTGCTGCCGCTATTCTGGGTTGTTTATGGTTCCATATAAATTTTTGAAGAGTTTGTTCTATATCTGTGAAATATGCCATTGGTACTTTAATAGGTATTGCATTGAATCTGTAGATTGCTTTGGGAAGTATGGACATTTTGATGATGTTAAAGCCGTAACACCATTACAGTCCTAGAAGAGAACATAGGCAGGAAAATCTCAGATATTACACGCAGCAACATTTTTACTGATATGTCCCCTAAAGCAAGGGACATAAAGGAAAGAATAAACAAATGGGATCTCATCAAAATAAAAAGCTTCTGCATGGCCAAGGAAAACAGTAGTAAAATAAAAAGAGAACCGACTGTGTGGGAAAACATATTTGCCAATGATATCTCAGATAAGGGTTTAATCTCCAAAATATACAAAGAACTTACACGACTCCACTCTAAGAAGACAAGCAACCCAATTAAAAAATGGGCAAAGGACTTGGGCAGACACCTCTCCAAGGAGGACATACAGAGGATCCAGAGACACATGAAAAAATGCTCGATATCGCTAGCTATCAGAGAGATGCAAATTAAAACAACAATGAGATACCACTTGACACCAGTCAGAATGGCCCTCATAAACAAAGCAACAAACAGCAAGTGTTGGAGAGGTTGTGGAGAAAAGGGGACACTACTGCACTGCTGGTGGGAGTGCAGACTGGTACAACCACTATGGAAAACAGTATGGGTTTTTCTTAAAAAACTAAAAACGGATCTACCTTTTGACCCAGCAATTCCATTGCTAGGACTATATCCTAAGAACCCTGAAACACCAATCCAAAATAAACTATGCATCCCTATGTTTATAGCAGCACAATTTACAATAGCCAAGTGTTGGAAGCAACCTAGATGCCCATCAGTAAATGAATGGATCAAAAAACTGTGGTACATTTACACAATGGAATTCTATGCAGCAGAAAGAAAGAAGGAGCTCATACCCTATGCAACAGCATGGATGGAACTTGAGAGCATCATGCTAAGCGAAGTAAGCCAGGCAGTGAAAGACAAATACCATATGATCTCACCTTTAACAGGAACCTAATCAACAAAACAAAGAAACAAGCATAATATAACCAAAGACATAGAAATTGGGAACAGGCTGAAAGTCACCAGAGGGGAGAGGGGAGGGAATTTCAGGGGAAAAGGAGAAGGATTTACAGAAACAAGTAAAAAGGACACATGGATAAAAACTATGGGGGGTGGAAATGGGAGGGAAGGGCTGGGGTGGTGGGTTGGGGTGAGAATAAAAGACAGAAAACTGTACAAGATCAACAATTAAAATAAAAATTAAAAAAAAAAAAAGACAAGACCTAACTAACTGTATGTTGTCTATAAGAAATTTCTTTAGATATAAGACACATATGAATTAGAAGCAAATGGATAGAGAAACATAGTCCAAAATGCAATGTGCAACAGGAGTAGCTTTCTTAACTTCAGACAGAAGAGATTTTGAAGTAAGAAAATTTATCAGGAATGAACAAAGGCATTATGTAATGAAAAAAAGGATCATTCTTCAACAAGATCTAACAATCTTTCACATGTATGTACCTGCTAACAGAACGTCAAATTAGGTAAGACAAAACTGATAGAACTGAATGACAGACAGAAGAATCCACAATCATGGTTGGAGACTTCAACACCCCTGTCTCAGAAATGAGCATCTCCAGGAGAGAGAAGATCAGTAAGGACATAGTTGAATTCGACCACTCTATCAATCCATGAATGTAAAGGACACCTATAGATTATTTCACCCAAGAGCAGGAAACAGATGCTTCCCAAGCTCACATGAAATATTCACCAAAATAGACCACATTCTCAGCCATAAAACACACCTTAATCAATTTAACATTATAGAAATCATACAGTGATTTCTCAGACCACAATGGAATTAAAGTAGAAATCAGATAGAAAGATAACTGGTAGTGTCCAGAGGGGGAGGGGAGGGAATTTCAGGGGAAAAGGGGAACGGTTTAGAGCAACAAGTATAAAGGACTCATGGACAAAAACTATGGGGGGTGGAAATGGGAGGAAGGTGGGGAAGGCTGGGGTGGTGGGCTGGGGCAGGGTAAAAGACAGAAAACTGTACAATATCAACAATTAAAAATACTGATTAAAAATAAAATAAAAAATGGAAAAAATAAAGATAACTGGAAAATTCCCAAATATGTAAAAATTAAACAACTTCTGAATAAAAAGAAATTTCAAGAGTAATTAAAAACCCCAGTAGGTAAATAAAAATGAAAACATTAATTGTAACAAATGTACCCATCTAGTCAGGGGAGATATTGATAATGAGGGAGGCTATGCATATGTGGGGACAGGAGGTATAATAGGAAATCTCTTTACATTCCTTCTATTTTGCTGTGACCCATATAATGCTTAAAAAATAAAATCTTTTCACTTTCCTTACCTGACCTCACCTCATTCCTTGCTACCCGACTGGATACAAATTGCCACGGGGAAGGAAATGTTAGCTGAAAGGAGATTAAAGTTGTTTTGTTGTTTATGCTTTCAGAAAGATTGTTCACAGCATTTCCAGATTCTGATCTCCAAGGTATCAGTCAAACTAAGGAGACCAGAATTTGTCCCTCCCTTGTCCTTGTCCATGCATCAGTGGAAAGGAGGGAGGAGACTGCTGAGAGAAGAGGGAGGAGGGTGAAAGTGAGGGAAGCAAGATGAGAAAGGGGCGTAGAAGGAATAAGTGAAGGCAAGAAGAGAAGAGCCTCCCAGGTGGTGGCTAGCCCTGGTGTCTGCTCACGTGTCCATCCTTCTGGGTTTGGGACTTGCCCAGGGACAATGCCCCAGGTCCTGCGCTGTGCAACAGCTTCATGCCTGAGACCACTGGGGTGTGCCACTCTCCACCTGGTCACCGTTGGTGCCCCACAGCCTCTGTGAGTGCCTTATCCCCTGATCTGGGATCAACTTTCACTGCTCCAAACTGCTGCAGAGTAGCACTGTTGGAGAAGAAGAGGAAGGGAGAGAGATATTAATGCAAGAGAGAAGCATTCATCCCTGGCTTCCCATAGGTGCCTCGACCAAAGATCCTACATGCCTGGGCTGGGAATTGTATGAACCGGATTGGAGGACTGAACCCACAACCTAAGATCACTGTTGCCATGTGGAGACTTTTTTGGTTCCATATAAATTTTTGAAATATTTAGAATCTGAGGATGGTGGTGAGGTAGGTGGGTGTGGAGCCCAGTTCTCCCTACGCCCAGTTGGAACACCTAGCCAATCTTCTGAGGAACAGAGTGAACAGCCAATGGAATCCCAGCTTATATGAAGTTTGGAGGCCAAAAGTTGTAGAGCATATTGAAAAACAGACAGTGAGGGGATTGCTCTGGAACCTAGGATCCTGTGGCCCCCACAGGATATAGGAAGAGAGTTAAAACAGCAGCTCCCTCCTCTACCAAAGCAGGGAAGGCAGCCGGAAGTCCCTGGGGAAAATAGAGATGAAGTGGGAGACACACAGAGGAGGTATAAATCTGCTGGGACTGTGAACACCAGCACCAGAGAAATTGGGGTGCTGGGCAATACCTAAAGAAGGGAGGAGTCGGGCCATGTCAGACCCTGACAGATTCAGTCTGGACAGATCCAGACTGGTTGGAAAGTTGGGCTGTGTAAAAAACCATGCACTTGTTAAAGAATGATGAACAGCTGCTTTGTAAGGAACTCCCCAGCAGTGGCTGACTTGCCCTGAGGGTGATTTAAGCTGCAAGCTCCCAGAGACTGAGTGGCTGACTGGAGCTGCCCACCTGAGACTGAATGGCTTATTTGAGCCTGGTAGCTTATGGAGAACCTGGGCTGGAGGCTGGGCAACTGTGAATATTGCAGCCCAGACCTGGTCCCCATCCTCTCAAAACCATAGGAAGGGAAAAAAGTGAATCCCAGCCCCCCACTTCCTGTGCCATCCAGGAAAACCAGAACTCCCTAGATGGGGATGGGTTTAAAATCAGTGGAAGGCTTATTCTTTTCTTTCCTCTCTCTTTTTTCTTCCCCAAGTGAAACAATAAGACATGGAGTTATGAAAGGTCTAGAAACAGAACAGAAGGCTAACCCCCAAAATTGAGAAACTAACAAAAATATCACCTTACTATCCTATACAGCTGGCATTTTATTCTTTATGTGGATTATTATTATTTTTCATTATTTTTACTACTTTTGTTTTATTAGCATTTTTACAAATTTTTCTTCCCTATGCTTAGTTTTCTTCATTTTATCTCTCTGTTTAATTGCCCTGTTTAACTGGTTTTCCTTATTCTCTCTTTATTGTATTTTAATTTTCCTTCTTTCACTTCACTTGTGTTCCAATAACACACTACTCTTGATGATGTACTTTCTTTTCTGATTATCCAAGTCATATATTTCTTGTCATGTTATTGTTATTCCAGTACTATTGTAAATAATTGCTGCCCCATATAATTGTACATACTACATAGCAACCCTCCCTGGTCTTAGCCCACTTCACTTTATTCCTGAACATTATTACAGTTGTGGTTAAGTCTATTCTCTCTCACACTATGCCTACTTTCTATCTTTAACTCTTACTATATATCATCATCTAACCTTGCACAAGTGCTCCATTTTGTGGATTAAGCTCACAATCCTCCTCCCCTCTAGCAAGAATCTTATCTCTTTTTCACCTTTTGTAAAAAGTGACTAGTTGGATGAAATATCACAGTTAACACTATACTTATCCAAAGAATCTCCTATCTCTTCTCCACTGGCTGATACTTTAAATCCCATAAAATATTCTCTCCCTGTCTTTATCCCTTTTGCCTATCCTCTGCCACTGATCACACACAAGAATAGGTGGGAGCTGTGAGCATCAGTATATTTTCCAGAGGAGAAAAAAACATCAGCAAAAGAACAAACCAAAAGTAAAAACCCAAGTACAGCAAGAGAGCCCACACAAACAGAAGAAAGGTCAAACATAGAGTCCAGACAAGGAGATCAAAGAGACCATACCACTGAACCCCACAGAACTCCCACCATAGAAATCTGCCCTAAAAAGACAGCTAGCAAAGTGAAAAATCAGGAGGCGCAGACACAAACAAAAAGAGTCATTTAAAATGGGGAGACAAAATAAGAACATGCAATCAAAAGGCACGGGGGACTCCCTACTAAAAGAGCAAAATGATATAGTGGTAAGCAAACTAACAGATATAGAATTCAAAATAACAGTTATAAACAAGCCCAAGACAACTACTCACAGACAACTACAAGTAACTGAATGAGACCTACAGCAGTATAGACACCGAAATACAAACTATAAACAATAAACAGAAAGAAATGAGCAATAAAATCTCAGAAATGAAAAACATACTGGAAAGAATTACAAGCAGATTGCATGAAGCAGAGAATAGAATCAGCAAGCTGGGGGACGAGGTAGAAAAAAACACCCAGAAAAGCCAAGAAAAGGAAAAGATTCTCAGAAAGAATAAAGAGGGGTTAAGGGAAATGCAGGACAACGTGAAACATAATAATATCCTTATAACAGGGATACGAGAAGAAGAAGAAGGAGAAGAAGAAGAAGAAGACAACCAAGGCATAGAAAATTTGTTTGAAAAGGTAATGATGGAAAGTTTCCCTAATTTGATGAGAGAAAAAGTCACACAAATCCAGGAAATACAGAGAGTCCCAATTAAGAGGAACACAAAGAGGCCCACTTTGAGAGACATCATAATGAAAATGGCAAAATTCCAGGACAAAGAGAGAATCTTAAAGGCAGCAATGGAGAAGCAGGAAATAACATACAAGGGAGTCCCAAAAAGACTAAAATATAAGACTAAATATATATATTTTCCTCTAAACCACCTTTGCAAGATATGCTAAAAAATCTGCTTTAAGGAAGAAAAAAGAAAAAGAAAATGGGTGAGAGAGAGAGGAACACAGGTATGAACACTAGCAATGAGTAAGTACCTATCAATGATAACCTTAAATGGATTAAAGGCTCCAATCAAAAACAGAAAAGCTGAATGGATTAGGAAACCACGACCCACACATATAGTGCCTACAAGAAACCCACCTCAGGAAAAAAGACCTACACAGACTGAAAGTGAAGGACTAGATACAAACATTCCAAGCAAATGGACAGAAAAAAAAAAAAAAAAAAAAAAAAAACAGGGTATCAATACTCATCTCAGACAAATAGATTTCAGAGAAGGGGCTATAAAAAGAGACCCTGAAAGTCGCTTCATAATCGTCAGTGGAAGAATCCATCAGGAAGACATAAACATTGTAAAGATATATGCACCCAACAGAGGACCACCCAAATACATAAAGAAAATCTTGGAGGACTTCAAGAAAGATATTGACAGCAGCACAATTATAGTAGGGGATTCAACATGCCGCTGTCAAAAATTGATAGATTTTCCAAGCAAAATATCAACAAAGATATCGTGGCATTGAACAATGCTGCAGATCAAATGGACTTAACTGATATTTAGAGAGCCTTTCATCCCAATGAAGCAAAATTCACATTCTCTTCAAATGCACATGGAACATTTTCAAAGACTGACCATATGATAGGACACAAAACAAGCCTCAACAAATTCAAGAAAATTGAAATCATATCAAGAATTCCTTCTGACCACAAGGGACTGAAATATTGAATATTAAAATAAATAAATTAAAACTGATATTCTTCTTTCTCCTCTTGTCACTAAATGGTATATGAGGTCTGCTGAGAAGGAATTCAGGCATGCAACATTAAAAATAGAGAAATTTATTGAAGAAGATGCAAGATATAAGAATCAATGTACATAGGATAATGATGCCTCAGTCCCCTTCAAAGTAGGTGCCTTGGGATCACATGATTCTCCAAATTGCCATCATCTACTCTGTTGCATTCTCCTAAATCTCATCCACATTCTGAAATCTCTTCCCTTTCAAAGGTGATTTTAGTTTTGAGAAAAACCAGAAGCCACAGGGCTTTAAAACTGGGCTATAGATGGGCTGAGTCACCTGGGTGATTTGATGTTTTGTTAAAAATCTCTGCAGGAAACATGAAGCATGAGGGTACATTATTATGATGAAGCTGTTTATCACCAGTTGCTGATAGCTGTGGCCTTAGGAATCATCTGAATAATTTCTGTGGAGAAATGTTCAAGCTTAATGTGAAATTTGATGCATATTTTGTTGGTCTACTAGCTCAGTCATTTTGATTGTGATAGCCACACAGTATACGTGCTCACTTAATGGCATCTACCACCCCCACTGACTAGTACAGTGAAGTCATCATTATTTACCCATGCACATTCCAGGCCACTCTCTTTTACTGTCAGTTCAAACACTTGGATGTCACACAAACCATTCTTGTTATATTAACAATGGCTGGACTTTTTCTGGACAGGCCTTGTATTTTAATGATTTATCTGTCTTGCTATCATATGTCAATTCTGTTGCTTCTAGATGGTGCATAATACTTCCGAGTGCTCATCCACCACATTATATCTACTGTACTAGGTGATGGTAGACAGCTTGTGAAGTTGTTACTACCACACTCAAGCCTGCATTTAACATCATTGCTTGTAGCTCCTTCTTCAGATGTGAAGGATTCCCCCTTGCTTCTTAATCTTTGTCACATAGAAATTATTCCACATGTGTATTTCTTCAATAAATTCATTTTATACCATTCTCTCAGGAGTTGTTGTTCACTCAGCATCTTCAATCTCTCCATTTAAAATTATTGTCTGGAACCCCCTGATTATATGAGACTGAGAAGTTTTTCACTACAAATAGATTTTAAGTTATTATATGCCAAATCTCATTTTCTCCAATGATTTTGTCAAAATCGAAAGAAAAACATGAGTCCAAAAGTGACACAGGGTAAACTAATTTGAAAAGGTTCATTTAGAAAGAAGCTAGTAAATTCAATCAAAATATTACCAGAATAATAAATTGTAATGTTAAAGTGGTTAACTAATCTGTGGGAAAACAGAGATATGAAAAAATACAGTTATGAGGAGTACTTTACCTTTATGTTCTGCAGTTAAACTCAGATTTGTGTTATGCTTTATATTTTTAATATCTTTCATGATAAAATACATAAATAAAGTATTCCCAATAACCAGAAAATTTATGATATTTTCCTCATTTTGTAAATGCTTCTTATGATCATGGAAATTGCCTTCAAAATTTGTTTAATATTCATATTGGAATAAAGCATCTGTTGTGGCAGATGGGGCACATGACATCAAGTTCAGCTGTTTCAAGAACCCTTAAGGGTCAATGTGTAGTTTACAAAAATAATTTGTAATACATTTTGGATTAATTAGTTTGAATTTATGGTGTTCCATAAAGGTGTGTTGCAGCTGCTGTAGTACTGAATTAACTAAGTTCAACTGTTTTCTCCTCTTAAAACATGATTTTGGCAGAGAGAAGCCAAACTTTTCCTATTAGTCATTCTGTTTATTTACCAATGAACACAGACTCCTAAAAAATCTGTAAAGATAGCACACCGGAATGTGACAATTATAAGATTTATAAGATACAAATAAAGTCCAATGTATGGGAATTGATTGTGGGAGTGGGAAGTGTGATGGGCAGAGAAGGGAAGAGGGGAAAGATTGGGAAAGCTGTAATAGGAAAACAACAAAAAATGATTAAAAAAAAAATAGCCCTGGCTGAGGTGGCTCAGTGGATTGAGCACCGGTCTGCAAACCAAAGGGTTGTGGGTTCGATTTTCAGTCAGGGCACATGCCTGGGTGGCAGGCCAATGTTTTTCTCCTTCTCTTTCTCCCTCACTTCCCTTCTCTCTAAAAATAAATAAATAAAGTATTTTAAGAATCTGAAAAAAAGAATTAAAAAAATAGAAAAAAGCCACTCTGTTTTTGTGAGACTTCATTAACTTTTAAAGTCACCTTTTCATTTATACCAGCTTAGAATAAACCATCCAGAAAATTTACTGGAGAATGTTCCCATATTTTAAAAAAGAATTCTGGTGAATAAAACAAATTATTTGACTTCTGATTGAATGTTTGTAATATTTATCAATTGGATTCTGTGATGAATTTTTTTTACAATTTTATTACATGTTTTTGGAAGATTTTTTCACCTTAATTTCTTTGTCCTTCCATCCTGCATTTCTATCTAAATATAGATGTGCAGCTTTCAATCAATTACTGCACTACCCACAAGCAAATTGGGGACTACTAGTGCTGATATCCAGGTTGGAGCTGTGAACACCAGTATACTTGCTCAAAGGGGAAACACACCAACAAAGGAACCACCAACAGTAAACAATGGGAAGAAGGTGAAGGTGGGAGTGGAAGCCACACTAACCTCAATCGAGGACTGTTCTGGAAATACAACCAAATGGTGAAGAAATTACCTAGAACAAACAACTGAACAAGATGAGAGAGAAGCCTCAATACCTCATACAGACAAAAGAATCAGATTCAACACAACCTGTCCACACCTGCACAAAAGAACACAAGATGTGGTGAATGGAGTAACCCTCAGTGAACCAGCTAGAGGGAAGGACCCAACAAAGAAAGACCCAACAACAATAAAAACCTAAACACATACAGAGAGCCAACATAAATGACAGGTCAAATCCAGCCGAAGTCAGGAAATCAAGGAGATTGCACTATTGAATCTCACAGGTCTTCTACCATAGAAGTTCACACCATAAACCCAGGGAGTCAGAAGATCAATTTAAAATGCAGAAGCTAGCAAGAAGGGTCTCACAAACAATGGGAAGACAAAGAAACAATCTACAAATGAAATGAAAACAAGAAATCTAAGAAAGAATGCTAAATGAAATAGAGGCAAGTCAACTATCAGATATTCAGATCAAAGCAATTGTTATCAGGAAGCTCAATAAGCTCACAGAGAATTACCAAAAACTACAGGGAAACTTCAATGAACTCACCACAAGCTGTATCAACATGAAAAAAGAAATAGAAGCTCTCATCAAGGGCCAGGATGAAATTAATTTCTGAACTGAAGAACATAGTAGAAGGAATCAAAAGCAGGCTAGATGAAGCAGAGGATCAGGTGCAAAAAAAACACCCAGAAAGAGCAAGAAAAGGAAAAGATTCTCAGAAAGAATGAAGAGGGGTTAAGGGAAATGCAGGACGACATGAAACATAATAACATCCACATATAATAGGGATACCAGAAGGGGAAGAAGAAGATCAAGGTATAGAAAACCTGTTTGAAAAAGTAATGATGGAAAGTTTCTCTAATATGATGAGAGAAAATGTCACACAAATCCAGGAAACACAAAGAGTCCCAATTAAGAGAAACACAAAGAGGCCCACTTCAAGGCACATCATAATGAAAATGGCAAAATTCCAGGACAAAGAGAATCTTAAAGACAGCAATGGAGAAGCAGGAAGTAATATACAAGGGAGTCCCAATAAGACTAGCAGCAGACTTCTCAATGGAAACACTCCAACCCAGAAGAGAATGACAAGAAATATTCCAAATAATGAAAACGAAAGGACTGCAACCAAGGTTACTTTACCCAGAAAGGCTCTCAATTAAGATAGAAGGCCAAATAAGGAAGTTCCCGGACAAAAGAGACCTCAAAGAATATACCTCCTTCAAATCAGGTCTGCAATAGATGCCAAAGGTCTGCATTAAGAAAGGGAAGAAAAAGAGTGAGAGAGGAACACAGGTACAAGAAATGGCAATAAATAAGTAAATATCAATAATAACCTTAAAGATAAACAAATTAAAGGTTCTAATCAAAAGACACAGGAACACTGAATGGATAAGAAATCATGACCCACACATATGGTGCCTACAAGAAACCCACCTCAGGAAAAAAGACCTACACAGACTGAAAGTGAAGGACTAGATACAAACATTCCAAGCAAATGGACAGAAAAAAAAAAAAAAAAAAAAAAAAAAACAGGGTATCAATACTCATCTCAGACAAATAGATTTCAGAGAAGGGGCTATAAAAAGAGACCCTGAAAGTCGCTTCATAATCGTCAGTGGAAGAATCCATCAGGAAGACATAAACATTGTAAAGATATATGCACCCAATAGAGGACCACCCAAATACATAAAGAAAATCTTGGAGGACTTCAAGAAAGATATTGACAGCAGCACAATTATAGTAGGGGATTCAACATGCCGCTGTCAAAAATTGATAGATTTTCCAAGCAAAATATCAACAAAGATATCGTGGCATTGAACAATGCTGCAGATCAAATGGACTTAACTGATATTTAGAGAGCCTTTCATCCCAATGAAGCAAAATTCACATTCTCTTCAAATGCACATGGAACATTTTCAAAGACTGACCATATGATAGGACACAAAACAAGCCTCAACAAATTCAAGAAAATTGAAATCATATTAAGAATTCCTTCTGACCACAAGGGACTGAAACTAGAAACAAACCTCAAGAAAAATATCCCAAAACACTCAACATCAGGGTGATTGAATAGCATGCTGTTGTACAATGAATGGGTCAAGAGTGAGATCAAGGAAGAAATCAAAAAATTCCTGGAAACAAATGAAAATGAACTCATAACAACCCAAAACTGATGGGGCACAGTGAAGGCAGTCCTGAGAGGGAAGTTCATAGTGATACAGGGATACCTAAAAAGATAGAAACATTTCAAATAAACAACCTAACCCTACACCTACAAGAACTCCAGGAACAACAACAAAGACAGCCCAGAGCAAGTAGAAGGAAGGAAATAACCAAGATCAGAGCAGAATTAAATGACATAGAGACTAAAAGTACAATTCTAAGGATCAGTGAATTCAGGAGCTGGTTCTTTGAAAATATAAACAAAATTGACAAGCCTATAAGAAGGCTCATCAAGAAAGAAAGAGAGAGGACCCCACTAAACACAATAAAAAATGAAAAAGGAGACATTACAGTTGATACCACAGATATACAAAAGATTGTTAGAAATTACTATGAAGAACTATGTGCCATAAATTTGAAAACCTAGGTGAAGTAGACAAATTTTTAGAAAAATATAATCTTCCAAAACTGAATGAAGAAGAAGCAGAAAGCCTGAACAGACCAATAATAGCTGACAAAATTGAAGTAGAAATAAAAACCTGCCAGCATGCAAAAACCCTGGACTGGGCAATTTCACAGAAGAACTCTACAAAGCCTTTAAGGAAGAGCTAACCCCCATTTTTCACAGACTATTCCAAAAAAATGAAGAAGATGGCAGACTCTGAAACCCTTTTCATGAAGCCAGTATCATTCTAACCCTTTTCATGAAGCCAGTATCCCAAAACCAGATACAGACACAATAAAGAAAGGAGACTTCAGGCCAATATCACTGATAAACATAGACACTAAAATCCTCAACAAAATATTGGCAAACCTCATCCAGCAATACATTTAAAAGATCATACACCATGACCAACTGAAATTCATCCCGGAGATGCAAGGATGGTACAATTTTCACAAATCGAAAAAACATAATACATCACATAAACAATAACAAAACCAAAATCCCATGACCATATCAGTAGATGCAGAAAAAGCATTTGATAAGGTACAGCACCCACTTATGATTAAAACACTCAGAAAAGTGGGAATAGAGGTAGCATTCCTAAACCTAATAAAGGCCATGTATGAGAGACCTACAGTCAACATCATACTCAATGGGCCAAAACTAAAAATTTCCTGCTAAGATAAGGTTGTCCATTTCTGCCACTTCTATTCAACATAGTATTAGAAGTCCTAGTGATAACAATCAGATAAGAAACAGAAATAAAAGGCATCCAAATTGGAAAGGAGGAAGCAAAACTGTCATTGTTTCAAGGTGACATGATAGTGTACCTAGACAAACCTATGGACTCCACCAAAAAACTTCTCAACCTAAAAGTGAATTTGACAAAACAGAGGGATACAATGTCAGTGTTCAGAAATCAAAAGCATTTTTGTATACCAGCAATGAAATATCAGAAACAGAAATCTGGAAAAAAATCTCACTTCATATAGCAACATGAAAAATAAAATACCTAGGAAATACCTAGACAAGGAGGTAAAGGATATATACTCAGAATATTAAACAATGCTGAAGAAAGAAATTAAGGAAGACACAAACAAATGGAAGTATTTACCATGCTGTAGGATTGGAAGAATTAACATCATCAAAATGTCCATACTACCTAAAGCGATTTATAGATTCAATGCAATTCCTATAAAAGTACCAATGACTTTTTTTTAACAAATATAGAATGAACATTTCCATGGTTTATATGGAACCATAAATGACCCCAAAAAGCTATAGCAATTTTGAGAAAGAAGAACAAAGTTGGAGGGATCACAATGCCTGATATCAAACCATATTACGAGGCCAGTATAATCAAAACAGCCTGGTACTGGCAAAAGAACAGACACATAAACCAATGGAACAGAACAGAGAGCCGGGAAATAAACCCAACTTTCTATGGTCAATTAATATTTGACAAAGGAGAAAGAAGCATAATATGGAGTAAAAATTGCCTCTTCAACAAATGGTATTGGGAGACCTGGACAGCTAGCTACATGCGAAAAAAAAAAAAAAAAAAAAAGGAACTCAACCACCAACTTAAACCATACACAAACATAAACTACAGGTGGATAAAAGACTAATACATAAGTTGTGACACCATGAAAGTCCTAGAGGAGAATATAGGCCAGAGAATCTCAGATTTTCCATGCAGCAATATTTTCACTGGTATGTCACTTACAGCAAAAGATATACAGGAACAAATAAACAAATAGGATCCTATGAAAATGAAAAGCTTTTGCATGGGTAAAGGAAATGACAGCAAAATGAAAAGGGTACCAACCATGTGCTAAAATATATTTGCCAATGATACCTCAGACCAGAGTCTGATCTCTAAAATATATAAAGAACACACGTGGCTCCACTCCAGGAAGACAAACAACCCAATTAAAAAAAGGTCGAAGGATGTGAACAGACACTTCTCCAAAGAGGATATACAAAGGGTCCAGAGGTATATGAAAGGATGCTCAGCATCACTAGCCATCAGACAGCTACAAATTAAAATTGCAATGAGATACCACTTCACACCATTGAGAATAACCGTCATAAACAAATGAAGAAACCAGTGCTGGCCAGGTTGTGGAGAAAAGGGAACCCTAGTATGCTGTCTGTGGGAATGCAGACCGGTTCAGCCACTGTGGAAAACCATATGGAACTTCCTCAGAAAACTAAAAATGGATCTGCCTTTTGACCTGGCAATTCCACTGTTGGTATTATACCATAATTATCTTGAAACACCAATGCAAAAAATCTGTACACCTTAATGTTCATAGCAGTATTATTTACAACAGTCAAGTGCTAGAAGCAACCTAAGTGCCCATCAGTAAATGAGTGGATCAAGAAACTGTGGTACCTTTACACAATGGAATTTTAAGCAGCAGAAGGAAAGAATTAGCTCCTAGTCTTCAGGACAGCATGGATGGATCTGGAAAACATTATGTTAAGTGAAATAATCCAGATGGTGATGATGGTTGGGTTGGGGGAAGTGGTGGTGGTGGGGAAATGGAGACCACTGTACTTGAACAACAATAAAAAAATACAGTATACATAAAAAGATGCTCAAGAAAAGAACTTCCAGTGCCTGTGAGAGCCAAACATACTTCAGCATGTAGACATCTTTCCTTTCCTTCCCTTCCCTTCCCTTCCCTTTCCTTTCCTTTCCTTTCCTTTCCTTTCCTTTCCTTTCCTTTCCTTTCCTTTCCTTTCCTTTCCTTTCCTTTCCTTCCTTCCTTCCTTCCTTCCTTCCTTCCTTCCTTCCTTTTCTCTCTCTCTCTCTCTCTTTCTTTCTTTCTTTCTCTCTTCTCTCTCTCTCTCTTTCTTTCTTTTCAGTTTGCTCCCTTTTATTTGATAATAATAACCAATGGTATTAGTACTAAATCAGCAATCAATCACCATATTCTCTGATTTGTTCTAGAATAATATGAAGATGGTCTGTCTTAAGAGATGTTGATTTATGTTGAAGAGATGCAGATTCTTGCTGTAGCTCCATTGTACTTAGCTGCTGGCAGTTTTCCAATGATTGATTTTATTGTTAATCTATATGTTATTGATTAGTTTTAATGTTGCAAAATGCACCTGTACCTATATATTCAGTCTTTTCTATTTATTCTCCACCTATATTTGTGCTTATGGGCCTCAGACATAACACAATTGTGGTGGTATGTATTCAGATGTTAAATACTGTCTTTAAAAGGTACTTTGTTCTTCAACATTTCTTTTATCACTCCTTATAGAAAATTTTCTAACTTTTCACTACTTTCCAAGAGTTTTAACAATAATAATTCTTTCAAAGACCATCTTTCATCCTATTTAGTAATTATAAATTTCTGTATACACATATGTATAAATATATGTAAAATGCAGCTGTAAACTTCATTTAGAGAACATACTATTTACTTTTAAACATAATGCAGAAACACACAGGAAACTTGTCATATTTCAGTTCACAAAGAAAATCTAATGTAAATCCAAACTCTGCTCAACATATGTACAAAAGTCATTTATAAGAATTCAATCAAATGTCTAAATTCATAAGACAAAATGACCAAAGATATGGGCAGAAAATTTAAAAAGAAGGAACTACAAATGCCTAATGAGCAGATAGATATGTTTGCAACTATCATAGTCATGTGAAAAGGTAGCTCTTATTAAAATATTTTACCCATCAGAGTAGTAGTAATGTGGTGAACACACAATGCAATATACAGATAATATATTACAGAATTTTACATTTGAAATTTACATGTTACTGACCATTACCTTAATACAGTTAATTAAAAAATAAATGTCATATCCTCCATATACTTCAATTTGTCCTTTTTATACCATCTTCATAAGTATATACACATTTTAAATAAGCTCAACTTAGTTATATATTATCAGGAATTAATATAATGAACTATTCGTTTATAATATATAGCTTAGGTTGGGAGATATATCAAGTTTATTTTCTCTAATGATTGTGAGGAAATGGATATAACCAAAACCTATGAATAATAGGATGAAATTTTGAACATTTTCATTGATCTCATTACAAGTCAAAAATTTCAAAAATCTTATTAAAAATGTTAAAATCCTCACTCACAGCTTAATTCATTAGCTTGCATAAAATAATGATCCATTTGGTTTATTTTCTATGTATTTTTCATCACAAAACTTCAATTTTTTAATGTCTATGTATTTTAATCTTCTAATTGCTTTTCAAAATTTCTAGCCCTTAATTTAATACACTAAAATTTGATTACTATGGAAAAGCTGAATCTGATAGGCATTCTGTTCTTATAAATGTATTCAGTTACTGTAAAGTAAGTTGATGAAAAAATATCATTTCATAGATATTACTTTTTTTTCATTTGGAAGAGGAATTTACTTTTTGGATATAACCTGACTTTGACATATTTTCAGTTCACCAGGAAACTGTGGGAAGTAAACTCTGACAGGTTTCTTTTCTCTGTAAATTGTCTCCCATAATTTCTTAGAAATTCTTAAGTTTCTTTCAGATTTCTGCCATCAATAATCTCTTAACATGCTGACTAGATAAGCTATCAAGAAGTGCAATTATTTATCCTTATGTGATTTCATTTATTACATGTTGTGATACAGCTGCAGTAATAAGCTTATATATCACCTCAACACTACTGAATGAAAAAAAGACCCAAAATCTGCAGATGTATATTTATATTCTATTTCACTACCTAGTGAGGACAGTAATGTGAAAGTTCTACCTTGCTTAAGATACTGATGTGCTGAAAATAACTTCACCCCAATATGCTCTTCACATGAGAAATGGGCCTGTTTCTTTTAACACATTTGAATGATACTTCACAAACCAGATTTTAATAAATATGTAAGAAGAAATTTCCAGAACCAAAAAAAGAGTTTAATGATATTATAAGACAAGATGTTATAATTATGAACTTTTGTCTTACAAATTCTTATTATCATTATTATAATATTCTAGTAAATAATACATAAATTAGTGCTGAGGATTATTAGCTGAGGCTTTGAAGGCTGTCACAAAAACATGGACTACAAAATAGAAATGTTTATTAATGTGTTTACAACCTATTAATTTTATTGAGTATTTGATTATTAGAAAAGCTACACATATAGCTTCTGATTATGTGAACTAAATTATTTTTTGTATTATACTTGTATAATTTAAGATTCAACACATTCTGCAAAAGTTGACAGGTGAAAATGTAGAATTAGGCAGAGGATGTTGAGATAGTCAAAATATTTTTTAAATAATATACCAAAGTCCTAAAATATTGCTGTATAGGTATATATCATTAAAATTATCTACGCTGGGGACTTCCTGCCAAGATGCAGCTGTAGGTAGATATACTTTGCCTCCTGGCACAATCAAAAGAAGGGCAACAACAAATTTAAAACAAAACAACAAGAACTTCCAGAAAATTGACCTGTATAGAAGTCTAACAACAAAGGAATTAAAGAAAAACATTCATCCAGACCAGTAGGAGTAGTGGAGATAGGCAGCCAGAGTGGAGAACAACCATGGAAAACAAGGTGGTAGCTGGAGGAGTGGGTTGGTCCCACATTTGTGTGCGGATAAATCAGGAGGAACAACTGGGGAGCAAGACAGACAGTACAACCCAAGTTTCCAGCATGGGGAAATAAAGCCTCAAAACCTCGGACTGAAAAAACTTGTGGGGATTATGGCAGTGGAAGAATCCCCTAGCCTCACAAGAGAGTTAATTAGAGAGACCCACAGGATCCTAGAATGTACACAGCCGCCACCCCCACCACCAGAATCAGCACCAGAAGGGCCCAATTTGCTTGTGGGGAGTGGAGGAAGGGACTGAAAGCCAGTCAAGAGCTAAGCAAGCAGCATTGTTCCACCTTGGACCCATCCCCTATATACAGCACCACAATACTGCAAAGTGGGTTGCCCCACTCTGGTGGATACCTAAGGCTCCACCCCTTACAACATAACAGGTATGCCAAGACAAAAAATATGGCCCAGATAAAAGAATAGATCAAAGCTCCAGAAAAAATACAACAAACCGACGAAAAGATAGCCAACCTATCAGATGCACAGTTCAAATCACTGGTAATTGGGATCCTCACAGAAATGGTTGAGTATGGTCACAAAACAGAAAAAAGGGAAGGCTATGAAAACTGAAATGAAGGAAAATGTACAGCAAACCAACAGGGAAGGGAGGGAAATCAAGGCCCAAATCAATGGTTTGTAGCAGAAGGAAGAAATAAACACTCAACAGGAACAGAATGAAGAAACAAGACTTTAAAAATATGAGGAGAGGCTTTGGAACCTCCGGGACAACTTTAAACATTTCAATATCCGAATCATAGGGGTACCAGAAGGAGAAGAGGAAGAGCGAAAAATTTAACACTTGTTCGAAAACATAATGAAGGAGAACTTCCCTAATCTGGCAAAGGAAATAGACTTCCAGGAAGTCCAGGAAGTTCTGAGAGTCCCAAAAAAGTTGGATCAAAGGAAGCACACATCAAGACACATCATAATTATTACCCAAAATTAAAGATAAGGAGTGACTCTAAAAAGCAGCAAGAGAAAAGGAGAGAGTTGCCTACAAAGGACTTCCCATAAGACTAGCAGCTGATTTCTCAAAAAAAACCCTTACAGTCAAGAAGGGGCTGGAAAGAAGTATTTGAAGTCATGAAAGGCAAGGACTTACATCCAAGATTATTCTATCCTGCAAAGCTATGCTTTAGAATGGAAGAGCAGATAAAGTGCTTCTCAGGTAAGGTCAAGTTAAAGGAGTTCATCACAACCAAGTTCTTATTATATGAGATGTTAAAGGAACTTATCTAAGAAAAAGAGATCGAAGCTATGAGCAGTAAAATGACAACGAAGTCACAACTATCAACAACAGAACCTAAAAAGAAAAGAAAAAAACTAGCTAAGCAAACAACTAGAACAGGAACATATTCACTGCAATAGATATCACATAGAGGGTTTTCAGCAGGGAGCAGGAGAATGGGAGAAAAGGTACAGGGAATAACAAGCATAAATGGTAGGTACAAAATAGACAGGGGGATGTTAAAAATAGTATGGGAAATGTAGAAGCCAAAGAACTTATATGTATGACCCATGGACATGAAGTAAGGTGGGAGAATGATTATGTGAAAGGGGTACAGGGCTTAGGGGAAAATGGGAGCAAAAAGGGGGCAAATGTAATATCGTAATCAATAAAATATATTTAAAAATATTATATATTTACTCTGGCTTTCAATGGACTTACTCCCTAAAAGGAAAAAGGAATAAGTTAGCAAAAATATGCACATTGTTTTTCATGTGACTTCCTGTCATTTAAACTGTGACCAGGTCCATGATTGATGCACTTAATTGAGGAAAACTGAATAGATGCTTTCTGAACCAAAGGAAACAGCATAAGGACCCCATAGACTAATATGTTAGATCAATTTTGTCTTCAAACTCCCACTTTTTCAATTTCTACTGAAAAGCTCATTTTTAGGTCACTGCACAGCTGATACTACAATTTCTTCTATTTAGATAAACTCAACTTTTTCTTCCTTCTTATTTTCCTGCTGATTTTTCTTTTCCTTTTTTACTCTTTCATTCACTTCAGCTCTTCCTTAAAAGAACAGAAAGAATGGACCTAGATGGAACAGCCTATAGTACACAGAGGCTTTATGATGTAGTCTGCTGCTCTAGTGTTACAAGTCTATACAGCCCATTACTCTACAAACAACACAAGATTAATCAAGTATAAGATAAAATGATGCCATCTAGACACAAGATAGCATGAGATGTGTGAGACATCTGCAGTCCTAATAGGACACAATGTTTTACAGAAAAATTTATTTTTCTAAGTGGAAAGAGTACACTCTAAAATAACAATAGAAATACAGTACAGTAAATATACAAACTAGTACTATGTTCATTTGTTACCAATATCAAATGTTATGCATTGTACATAATTGCATGTGCTATACTTTTAAATGACTGGCAGTACAGTAGGTTTATTTATACCAACATCACCACAAACATATAGGTGATTCATTGTACTACGACATTATGACAATGGCTATGTCACAAGATGATAGGAATTTTGGAATTCCATTATAATCTTAAGAAAGCAGCCCTTTTTTTTTTTTTTTGGTATGAGTTTTGTCCAGAAGGTATATAGCAAATTAATATATAGCATTTATCAAAGAAGATACAAGACACAAGAAACATTGTGCATAGGACAATGACACTTCAGTTCCTTTCAAAGTAGGCATCTTGGGTTCATCTACAGTGTAAAATCTCTTCCTTTTCAGAGGTGATTTTAATTTTGGGAAAAGCCAGAATTTTCAGGGTGTCAAATCTGGGCTATAGGACTGGTGAGCCACCTGAGTGATTTAATGTTTTGCAAAAAACTCTGCATGAGAAATGATGCATGAGAGGGTGCATTATTATAGTGAGGATCCAATCACCTGTTGCCCATAGCTATGGACTTCAGAATCATCTGGATAGTTTCCACATACAGGAATGTTAAAGCTTAATGAAAAATTTGATGCAGATTCATTGCTCTACTTGCTCAGTCATTTTTTTTATATTATATTCTTTATTTTCCCATTTTTTCTCCCCTTTCTCCCCCTTTTCCCTGCACCCTACCACCCTCCAGCATTTCCTCCAACCACTTAGTCCATATCCATTGGTTGCGTATGTTCTTTGGCTTCTCCATTTCCCCGTCTATGTTGTACCTACCTATTATGCTTCTTATTCCCTGTACCTTTTCCACCCATTCTCCCCCTCCCCACTGATAAATCCTCCATGTGTTCTCCATTTCTGTGATTCTACTCCTGTTGTAGTTTGCCTAGTTTTTGTTCTTGTTTTTTAGGTTGTTGTTGATAGTTGTTTGTTGTCATTTTACTGTTCATTTTTTTAATTTTATTTTTCAATTACAGTTTACACTCACTATTATTTTGTATTAGTTTCAGGTGTACAGCATAGTGGTTAGGGAATCATATACTTTTTTTTAATCAGTATTTTTTAATTGTTGATATTGTACAGTTTTCTGTCTTTTGCCCCACCTCCAGCCCACCACCCCAGCCCTCCCCGCATTCCTCCCATTTTCACCCCCCATAGTTTTTGTCCATGTGTCCTTTATACTTGTTGCTCTAAACTGTTCCCCTTTTCCCCTAAAATTCCCTCCCCTCCCCCTCTGGTCACTGTCAGACTGTTCTCAAATATTGGGGAGAATACTTTGTTCAAGTATATGATTCTGAATTTGAGAATCATATACTTGAACAAAGTATTCTCCCCAATATTTCCAGTACCTATCTGGCAACATACATATTTATTATATTATCGACTATGTTCTCTATGCTGTATTTTATATGTATGTGACTATTTTGTAGCTGTCAATTTGTATTTCTTAATCTCTTCTTCTCATACTTTTGATCATCTTCTATTTCTTAGATAAGTCCCTTTAACATTTCATACAATAAGGGCTTGGTGATGTCATTTTGAATATGATCGTCACATAGTATATATGCTCACTCAGTGGCATCTACTGTCCCCACTGACTAGTGTAGTGAACTCATCATTGTTCATGCATGTGTTATCCAGGCTATTTTTCTTGGCTGCCAGGTTACATCAGTGTTGCACAAACCATTCTTGTTATGTTAACAATGCTGGGCTTTTTCCAGATAGACCTCATATCGTATATGTGGTCTGTCATTGACCAAAATGTGGTTATACAGTGCACAACTGTACTTGAAACTTTAAAACTCTATTCCTGAGTCACTCCACAAATTACCTTTATCAAATAATAAGGAAGGAACATGGGAATCTGAAATCTGAAAATTTCCCAGATGATTATAAGATTTTAATTATGAAAGACAGTGCTGTAAGACCAAAAGGATGCACACTATCACTGGGTTCACCTTACTCCCCTTCCCAGAGTAGCTCTTCTCCCAAAGTTTCCAATCACCTGGGTAAAGGCACAGCCTACAGAGAACACACATAGTATCAGAGCTGCTTTATGAATGTGGAAACTGGTTCTAGAATCCTATGTTCTACTTCTTTGCTTTGCCTCTTCTCTGAATCTCAGGTTTCTCATCTGTAGCCAGAAAGTTAATCAATATCCAGAGTCCTCTATACCAGAAAAATATACCTATTAAAATCTGTTGATGTATCATCCTTTTCAGAAATATGTCCTAAAAATTAAAAATTAAAATATACTTTTCTTAGTAACAAAGACTCAGCGATCAAAATGAGAATAAAATCAATGATACAGTATTAAAATAAAATGGTAACCCAGAATCAAATTATTTCAATAAAATATATTAATTAATTGTAAGTGATTAATTATAAGATTTAAATGCAAATAACCTAACCATACCAAATAAAATAGAAAAATTAGCAGAATTCATTAAAACAAATCAACTATGGGCTATATATAATAAACTATTCTAAATATAAAGACAGGTTCAAATTACAAGCAAAATAAGATGCATAATGAAAATAAGGAAACTGATGTGGCTATATCAGTCTTAGACAAAGTTTTCTCCAGGAAAAAAAAAAAAAAAAAGATAGTTTCAGCCCTGACCAGTGTGCTTTGACTGGTTGGAGAATCATCCTATAAACCAAAAAGTTGTGGATTGGATTTCTACTGAGGGCACATGGCTAGGTTGTGGGTTTAGTCTCTACTCTAGGATGACATGCATGCAGAAGGCAACTGACCAAAGTTTCTCTTACATTGATGTCTCTCTCTCTCTTTCACACTTCTCTCTCTCTCTCTTTTTTTATTTTTTTTTATTTATTATTATTATTTTTTAATCAGTATTTTTTAATTGTTGATATTGTACAGTTTTCTGTCTTTTACCCCACCCCCAGCCCACCACCCCAGCCCTCCCCACCTTCCTCCCATTTTCACCCCCCATAGTTTTTGTCCATGAGTCCTTTATAGTTGTTGCTCTAAACCGTTCCCCTTTTCCCCTGAAATTCCCTCCCCTCCCACTCTGGACACTGTCAGACTGTTCTCAAATTCAGTGTCTTTGTTTATATTATGCTTGTTTGTTTGTTTTGTTGATTAGCTTCCTGGTAAAGGTGAGATCATATGGTATTTGTCTTTCACTGCCTGGCTTATTTCGCTTAGCATGATACTCTCCAATTCCTTCCATCCTGTCCCAAAGGGTAGGAGCTCCTTCTTTCTTTCTGCTGCATAGAATTCCATTGTGTAAATGTACCACAGTTTTTTGATCCATTCATTAACTGATGGGCACCTAGGTTGCTTCCAGCACTTGGCTATTAAGAGTTTATTTATGAGGACTTCTGGCCAAGATGGAGGCGTAGATGGATACATTGTGCCTCCTCTCACAACCAGAATTAAGGACAACAAATATTTAGAAAAAATAAACAACCAAAACTGATAGAAAATTGAACTCTAAGGAAGTCCAACAACCATTCATCCAGACCAGTAAGAGAGGCACAGTCTCGGCAGTAAAATGTGGAGGTGTGGACCCAGGAACGCAGGCAGCAGTGGCTGACAGTCGCCAGGCATGCAGGCACTGGCTAGCAGACCCCAGGTGCACAAGTGGTGGCTAGTGGACCCTGGGCACGGGGTGAAAAGTGTGCAGACCCAGTGAGGCTGTGCAAGACAGCTGGCTGATCAGGTGGTCCCATTTGCACACAGATAATCCAGGTAAAGGGGAAGCAGTGGAAGGGACTGGAATCCAAGAGAGAGCAGAGCAGGCACTATTGTACCCTCTCAGACCCCACCCCCACATATAGCATCACAACTCAGCGACTGGAATGCCCCAAACTGGGGAACACCTAAGGCTCCACTCCTAACTACCTAACAGCCATGACCAGACCAAAAACAAAACAAAACAAAAACATCAAAAATGGCTCAAACGGGAGAACAAATCGAATCCTCAGAGCCAAATCATCTAAGTGAAGAAGAGATAGCCAACCTATCAGATGCACAGTTCAAAGCCCTGGTGATCAGGATGCTCACAGAATTGGTTGATTTTAGTCACAAATTAGATGAACAAATAAAGGCTACAATACGTGAAATGCAGGAAAATGCATAGGGAACCAATAGTGATTGGAAGAAAACTGGGACTCAAATCAATGGAGTGGACCAGAAGGAAGAAACAAACAACCAAACAGAAAAGAAAGAAGAAACAAGAATTCAGAAAAATGAGGAGAGGCTTAGAAACATCCAGGACATCTTTAAACGTTCCAACATCTGAATTATAGGGGTACCAGAAGGGGAAGAAGAAGAGCAATAAGTGGAAAACTTATTTGAACAAATAATAAAGGAGAACTTCCTCAATCTGGCAAAGGAAATAGACTTCCAGGAAGTCCAGGAAACTCAGAGAGTCCCAAAGAATTTGGACTCAAGGAGGAACATGCCACGGCACATCATAATTATATTAGCCAAGATTAAAATGAAGGAGAGAATTCTAGAAGCAGCAAGGGATAAGGGGACAGGCACCTACAAAGGAGTTCCCATCAGACTGTCAGCCGATTTTTCAAAAGAGACCTTACAGGCAAGAAGGGGCTGGAAAGAAATATTCCAAGTCATGAAAGGCAAGGACCTACATCCAAGATTGCTCTATCGAGCAAAGCTGTCTTTTAGAATGGAAGGGAAGATAAAGCTCTTCTAAGATAAGGTCAAGTTAAGGGGGTTCATCATCACCAAGTCCTTATTATATGAAATATTAAAGGGACTTATCTAAGAAAAAGAAGATAAAAATATGACAGAAAAAAAAAGACAGCAAACTCACAACTATTTACAACCACACCTAAAACAAAAGCAAACAACTAGAACAGGAACAGAACCACAGAAATGGAGATCACATGGAGGATTAGCAACAGGGGAGTGGGAAGAGGAGAGAGGAGGAAAAGCTACAGAAAATAAGTAGCATAGATGGTGGGTAGAAAACAGACAGGGGGAGGGCAAGAATAGTGTGGGAAATGTAGAAGCTAAAGAACTTATGACACATGGGCATGAACTAAAGGGGGAAAATGTGGGTGGGAGGGGGTGCGCAGGGTGGAGGGGAATGATGGGGGAGAAATGGGACAACTGTAATAGCATAATCAATAAAATATATTAAAAATATCATGGAATTGAAAAGGACTACTAGTTAAAAAGTTGGACATTTAATAAAATATGTACTTTAGTTAAAAAAAGAGTTTATTTATTTATTGTTGTTTAAGTGGGTTGTCTCCATTTTCCTCCCGAGATTCCCCCCACCCTAGCCATTCTTACCTCCCACCCTT
Source organism: Glossophaga mutica (assembly GCA_039655065.1). Classification (NCBI taxonomy): domain Eukaryota; kingdom Metazoa; phylum Chordata; class Mammalia; order Chiroptera; family Phyllostomidae; genus Glossophaga; species Glossophaga mutica. The sequence continues at coordinate 76,721,353 of CM077309.1, read as the reverse complement.
GATCCCACCTCCCTTTGATTTTGCACATGGGTCCTTTATAGATGTTCCTCTAAACCCTTGTCCATCCCCCACAGTATTATCCCCTCCCACCTCCCCTCTGGTTACTGTCAGTTTGTTTTTAATTTCAATGTCTCTGGTTATATTTTGCTCGCTTGTTTGTTTTGTTGATTAGGTTCCACTTATAGGTGAGATAATACGGTATTTATCTTTCACTGTCTGGCTTATTCCACTTAGCATAATGCTCTCCAGTTCCATCTACACTGTCACAAAGGATAGGAGCTCCTTATTTCTTTCTGCTGTGAAATATTCCATTGTGTAAATGTAGCATATTTCTTTGATCCATTCATTTTCTGATGGGTGCTTAGGTTGCTTCCAGTTATTTTAAATTGTGCTGCTATGAACATTGGGATGCATAGGTTCTTTTGGATTGGTGTTTCAGGGCTCTTAGGGTATAATCCCAGCAGTAGAATTGCTATGTCAAAAGGCAGTTCCATTTTTAGTTTTTTGAGGAAATTCCATACTGTTTTCCACAGTGGCCACACCAGTCTGCATTCCCACAAACAGTACACTATGGTTCCCTTTTCTCCACATCCTTTCCAACACTTGTTGTTTGTTACTTTGTTTATGATGGCCATTGTCATCAGTGTGAGGTGGTATCTCACTGTGCTTTTAATTTGCATATCTCTCATGGCTAGTGATGCTGAGCATCTTTTCATATGTCTCTGGACCCTCTGTATGTCCTCCTTGGAGAAGTGTCTGCTCAGGTCTTGCCATTTTTTTAACTGAGTTGTTTGACTTTCTGGAGTGGAGTGATGTGAGTCCGTTAGATATATTTGGAGATCAAACCCTTGTCTGAGGTATCATTGACAAATATGTTTTCACATACATTGGTTGTCTTTTCATTTTAATCCTGTTTTCTTTACTCATGCAGAAGCTTTCAATTTTGATGATATCCTATTTGTTTATTCTTTCTTTTATGCCCCCTGCCCTACGGGACATATCAGTGAAAATATTGCTACATGGAAAAATCTGAGATTTTCCTGTGGATGTTTTCCTGTAGGACTTTTATAGTGTTACAACTTATATTTAAGTCTTTTATCCACCTTGAATTTATGTTTGTGTATGGTGTAAGTGTGTGGTCGAGTTTAATTTTTTTTGCCTGTAGCTGTCCAGCTCTCCCAACACCATTTGTTGAAGAGGCTATTTTTACACCATTTTATGCTTCTACCCCTTTTGTCAAATATTAATTGACCATAGATACTTGGGTTTATTTCTGGGCTCTCTGTTCTGTTCCATTGGTTATGTGGCTATTCTTATGCCAGTACCAGGCTGTTTTGATACAGTAGCCTTGTAATACAGTTTGATATCAGGTATTATATCCCTCCTAGTTTGTTCTTTTTTCTCAAAATTGCTGTGATTTTTCATGGTCGTTTATGGTTCCATATGAATTTCTGAAATGTTTCTTCTACATTTGTTAAATATTCCATTGGTACTTTAATAGGGATTGCATTGAATCTATACATTGTTTTGGTTCGTATGAACATCTCGATGATGTAAATTCTTCCAATCCATGAACATGGTACATGCATTAATTTGTTTGTGTCTTCCTTAATTTCTTTCTTTAGTGTTGTGTAGGTTTCTGAGTACAAGTCTTTTACTTCCTTGATTAAGTTTATTCCTAGGTACTTTATTTTTCTTGTTGCTATATCAAATTCACACTTCTCTCTTGAATAAAAAAAGCAAAAGGATGTTCAGGGATAAGAAAGACATTACATAATGTTAAAAGAGTAAATTATCAGCAGTAAGATATAGCAATTCTAAGCTATTTGCAGCAGACCACAGAAATTTAAAATATATAAACAGCTGATAGAATGAAAGAAGATATTGGAAAGTCCAAATTAGAAGACCTATACAGCACTGCATAACCATGTGTTATATATGAAACTTGTATAATACACCACCCAAGAATAACAACGTATATTTTCACTTCTAGTATACCTAAACATTCACCAACATAGTATACATTCTGTGGTTTAAAATGTATAGCACCTTATGCTTGTATTAAAACTGAAAAAATTCTCAAATCAATGATATAAACTTTCAAGTTAGGAAACTAGAAAAAGATGATCAAATGAAACCCAAGATAAGAAAATGATAAATATAAGAGGAAATAAAAATGAAAATTAAAAGAACAAGCAACAAAAAAATCAATGAAATAAAGATCAATTTTTGAAATGATTAATAAATTTAATAAACCATCATTAAGAATTACCAAGAAAAATAAATATTACAAATCACTAAAACCAGTAATAAAAGCAGGAAATAACAACAGACCATAAAGATAATAAAAAGATAAAAATATAACATAAAATGTGTTAAAATTTATGCCCATAGTCTTGATAAACTGGATGAAATGGGACTAATTCACCAAATATAAACTAAAAACATTAACTGGAAAAGAAATAAACTGAACAGATATATTAATCAAAGGAAAATAAATATGTACTTTAAGATATTCACACAAAGAAAACTTCAAACACAGATGACTCCACTGGCAAATTTTACAAAAAATTTAAGAAGAAAATAACATTGATTAAAAATACATAAACTCTTTCAGAAAATAGAAGAGGAAAGGCCACTTAACCAACTAATTTTATGAGGCCAGTGTTAAACCAATAGAAAAATCACACAAAAGTATTGTAAAAATCTATAGACAAATTATTATCACAAAAATATTCCAAAAATCCATACCAAAATATTACCAAAATAAAATACTATGCAAAAAAAAACTAAACCTACAGTTTAAGAGAGAAAAGAGAGAATACTGTTACTTAAATTCTACAAGTTAGGATTGCCTTTCTTACCATTTCTATTGAACATTGTGTATTGCACTGAGTTTCGTAGCCAATGGGATGTGGCAAAAGGGGATGGAATTTCAGGGGAAAAGGGGAAGGGTTTAGAGTAACAATTATAAAAGACACGTGGACAAAAACTAGGGGGGGTGGAAATAGGAGGGATGTGGGGAGGGCTGGGGTGGTGGGCTGGGATGGGAGTAAAAGACAGAAAGTAGGTACTGTAACATGTAGACATGTGCATGAAAATGAATCTTCAAGTAAGTCACACACCTCTCAAAGTTATTTCACCCAACTTATAGATTTACTCAGTAATGAATATCTGCAGTTATGCTGATAGCAAACATAATCTACCCACTGAAAAGCAAGGCCTGTGAACATCTTTCATTCAACCTTCCTTTATATTTCTTAAAATCTGACTTTCAGACTGAAGAACTGCCAAAACTGTAACCATAACTATCGGCATTTACTAACTATAGCCTATCTGTGTAGCACCATCTTATGTGCTTTACATGTATTAACTTATTTAATACTGAGATATTCTAGTTATACAAATGTCATTTGTTTTCTAACTTTATAAAGTCAGGTTAGAAAGCTTACACAAGTAACCAAAGGCCACAAGGCTCATCAGTTGCTTTAGTTTAAAGTGATCTTAAAAATGGTGCATGCTTCCTCTCTAAGCTTACTCTTAAAACACACATTTTCAAACTTCACTGATATACAAAGTTCTGCTATTTTTTTTGCTTTGCTGAGCATGGTTTTTTCAAGCACTTATGCCTTATCTGTAAGTAATCTGTGTCTATAAATAATCTACGTCTCCAAATTTCCAGAAGTGCTTCCTAACTCCAATCAAAATCAACTTTTTTTCTGCAAAACAAGGTGAGATAACTTTTTATCTAGGGAAATGTGCTAGAAATTTATTATGTTATTACAGTAACTTTATCATGATATTAGAATACTTCATCCTTCACCTGTAAAACACGAGTTTGTAGCAAATTGTGATATGAAAATAATTTTTAATTCTAATCTAAATTTTTTAAGAAAGAAATACAAGAATGTTGCCTCAATTTTGGTTGCTTCCTTTGATTAGTGTTTGCTAACTGAACTCATTAAATTGAATGTGTATTATATGGAACAAAAATATTAGAAATAGAAAAATGTGACATTACCATGGGTTTGGTTAGGAGCTTGCAATGAATATGATGAACCTATTCATCCTCTGAGTTTATGGGAGAAAATAAATGTCAACCTTAATTGACTATTTCAATATCATTTATTCCTCAGGAACTTATAGTGATAATATTTGTAAAATATTCATTTTTTTAACTCAGAACTTTCATCTTTTAACCTCTCACAGCTCTATTGTCATCATAAGAACAAGGAATCAATAAGTGACATTTAATGAGAAATCACAACCTGTTAGTGTCAAATATAGATCTCTAAATTGGCTAAGTTTGATAGATTCTCATGAAGGGGTCATTTGAGTTTTTTAACATGAAGATCAAATGGAATATTTCTTTATTAAAGTGAAAAGCCAGCATAGATAAGCAGACTTCATTATAAATTTAATTTATGTCTCTTTTATAGCTCTATTTCCTTTTATGTTTTAGCAGTCTATTTCAATTCCATGGACCTTTTTTAAAATTTTCAAATATTTTAATGCAGGATATTTCATAACATATTTTATTCTTGTGTTGTATAGGATACCTAACATCCCTTTGTCAGATCAATTTAATTTTACAATCGGGTCATATTCTTTTGAATATTTTGATAGCCCCAATCTGATTAGCTGTTTTAGCTCATTTTGATAAGCACATAGAAAATTAAAAAGTTCTAGGAGCTTATTTACATATCAAGCCAGGAAAAATTCCCTGCGTAGCTTACATGTGTATGACAGGTAAAAAGGCAAAGTGCTAGAAAAAGAATATTAATTACAAACCTGAACTGGTTTTAATAGATTAACTGAGAGTTTTAATTCAGGTGATGCAATTCAATCTCATTTTAATTGCTATATAATTATTACCAATGAAAAGAGGCTGCAAGGTGAAAGTCTCTTTCCTATAAAATCTTAATTGTACTTTACTGTCAAATTTCCTTTAAGAAAAACATCTCAAAGAATCAAGAAAAGAAAAGAATATTCTCTGTGAGGATTGCTATTTACAAAACTAATTAATATATGATCTAAAATTTAAAGAAGCAAGATGGACAAGGTGTTTTGTGTTTTGATTCATTCAGACTATTTGTTTTTACTTGGTACTGCATATGTATTCCTTTATCCAACCCTCCATTTATTTTATAATGTTCTGCAAGCTCAGGAAGTTGGTGAAAGCTACCTATCATGGGAATAGAGAAAAAAAATGAGAGGTGAGAAAGAGAACAGTTTTCTCTCTTTTTTAAAGGTTTTACTTATTTATTTTTAGAGAGAGGGGGAGAGAAAAAGACAGTGAACCATCAATGTGTGGTTCCCTCTCGAACGCCACCTACTGGGGACATGACCTGCTACCCAGGCACATGCCCTGACTGGAATAAAAATAGTGACCCAATTGAAGTTGGTTCACAGGCTGGCACCCAATCCTCTGAGCTGCACCATCCAGGGCAAGAACAATTTTCATAAGGCCAATGAATCAGGTATGATTGATTATAGGCAATTATTTTTAAAAAAGATTTTATTGATTTTCAGAGAGAGGGGAAAGGAAGGAGAAGGAGAGGGAAAGAAACAACTGTGAGAAACATCAGTTGGTTGCCTCTTACACACACTGAGCTGGGGACCTGGCCCAGAACCCAGTCACATGCCCTGACAGGAAATCGAACCTGTGACCTTTCGATTAGCAGGCTGGCAGTCAATTTACTGAGTTACACCAGGGATTAGTTGGTTATAAATTACAGAAAATGATAAAATCATTTCTCAAGATGTTTCAATTGGAATTGGAAAACAAGAAATACCACTAAAGGGAAAAATCTCTAAATTGATATGAATTTATGTTTTGTGCTGCTCAAAGGATTTATTATAGGTATGTGTATGTATTTTGTATACTGTTTATTTTATTCCATTACTCATTCCTTTGAGGTACACAGGTAGTAATGATTATTTGTAAATGACTTCTCTATAACACTGTTCCTTGGTACTTATGCAAGTGAACATCCTCATCATGTTACTTTTAATTTAGCTGATTATTTCATTAGGTATAAAATAATAACATTATTTTATGTTATGTACTTATGTCATTACAAAATGATATAAGTTGTTGATTATCATATAATTACTTGCATGCACAATATAAAATACAAATGGTATGAGATTATCCAGTGTATGGACTTTAGTGTTGGTACAACTGCAGATGAGCAGTATATATCCATGTAACACATAGTTTTAATGATGCCTTTCCCTACTCACACACTTTGCTCTAAGTCATGTCTCTGACTTTTGCTAAAATTATTGTCATAAAAACTAAATTGAATATACTATTTAAAATAATTCTTAAAAGTTAACTGCAGTGTTCCTACTTTTTCTAATACTTTATTCCACTGTTAGATATTATTATCTTACATAATTTATAGCATAATAATATATTTTAATTACACAGAATTCTTTCTCCATACCCCATTTTCATTCTCACTCATTTTATATAAATTAGGCAAAGAGATTTTTCTCAAATATGAATATTATTGATTTTCTGTTGCTTAAAACCTTGCTTGCTCTCATGATAATTCCTATGATGGCCTGTGATACCTGTAATAATTGTCACTATTTTCCTTCTCAGTGTTCAATATGTCTATGCTTATCTCCCACACATTACTGTATACAAGGCGTATTTAAGATTTTGTTTCCTAAGAGGTCTTATTTCTGGTTTTCTTTTATTTTTCCACTAGTAATCCTGTTATTCTCTTCTACTTAAGATTCCTGGCTGGATACCTGCTTGGCCATATCCTGAATTTGATAACTCTTCTTCCAGATGATTCTTCTTCTTAGTACCTTCTGCTACACCTGTTTCTTATTAGATAATTGAATTGAAACATTTTTTTCCTTTCTATTTATTTCTTACATTGCAACATTCTCAGAGTAGCAGTCATGTGGTGTGTTGGTGGGAAATTAGGAAGTCAGAGTCAAGTAAATTATACATCTGGACAAGTCTCTTTTCTTTCTGCTTCAAACGATCATTGATTTAAGTTATTCTTCACTCAGAATGGTGGACTGACTTCTACCCTAAATCCTGGGGCTGTATTTACTTTCTAAACCAAATATGGTAAACACTCAGTTAATATCTCAATAATTTACAAAGGAATTGATCACAATAAACCCTGCTATGACATTTAAAGTGAAAATTTAATATAATTAGTAATAAACTGTAATTTGGTATTCTTTAACAAGGTTAGAGAGTGCTTTTCATAATTTACATAGATGGTTTTATGGCCCATCATAATTAACATAAGTAGTAAATGCTAATGAAATAGTTTTCTCTATGCCCTGGAAATCAGGTTTTGATATCCTTTCATCAAGACTCTCAAAGCCATAAATTTATTCTGTGGGACCTTTTGGTAAATATAAACTAAATTGTATCATGAAGGTTTGAAAACTGAAGATATATCTTCTACATAAAACAAAAGATAATTTTCCTCCAAATAATACTTTCCACTGATCTTAATGTCTCTCAGAATAGGTAAGCTTGAACAATGATGTGAATGAAGAGGTGATAAGGGTGAAAATTTTGTAAGATTTCTCCATTTTAACAATATTTGACGATGCAAGGAGCTAAAACATAAAATGAAAGGCTGCTGTACAATTTTTATTAGAAGTTTTAGTATTTTTTCAAATTCTGACAGGAAACTTAAAAAATAATGATCAATGAAGTGACTGAAATGAATCAACACACTATATTAATGTTTTATATGTGAATTGTGAAAAACAGTCAAAATTTACTCATTAGATAGAAAATGACATTTTTCCCTTCAAATTAGTGCCTTGAAGTCTATGTTTAAAGCATTGTGTTTACAATCAGTGACTAGAAAATCCAGAATATGTCATTATTGTTTTTAATATAATAATTCTTTTACATCCAAAGAAGTTTCTTTTGGTAGAGTAAAGAATAAGAGTTCATACAATTAACAACTTCCTAAATTTGAGCCTTGTAATGTATTTTTCAATAAAACCACACAGAACAACAAAATGAAAACAAAAATGTGATATCACCCACACTTTTGGCATAACTATGAGATAGAGGATATTAAAATGTTCAAATTACCTATGAGTAGAAAAGCCTAAATTCAGCAGATCCAACTCCAATATCCTGGGATTGGGCTGGCACTGTCTTTAGTAGTGACATTCTAGGTGAAGGTGTTAGCAAAGTACTGCTTTTTGGGAAAGTGGGACAATTTGCAAGAGGAAGAAAACCGTTGGCGACTGTGTAGGAAAGAAAAAGAAAAAAGCGAAGAAAATTAAGAGCCTCATAATATGTATAAGAGTCAAAAAACAATGTTGATTATACAAACAAAAGAAAGAAACCTTCAGCCAAGAGCTAGAAGTTATGGAACTTCAAACTCTCACAGCTACCTGATTACAATCATTATAGAAGATTCTGGAAAATATAATATTTCCAGAAGATTCTGGAAAATATAATAAAATGATACAACACAATAAGTATTCAAATATTATATATAGATCAAAGAAAAAGAGATTTGAAACACTTCTGATGGTAAAAATTCTTCATATAACCATAAATAAAATAAATTCATTATTCAATGCCCTAACATGATCAACTATTGTTTAAAATATTTATAGATAATAATCAAAATTCTCCCAGATAAAAAATGCAACACTCAATGCAAATGTGGACAACATTTGACACAAAAAACTATCAGAGTTCCTATCAGGGAAACTGGCAGTTACTGCCCTAACCAAGTTGTCAAGAGTGAAATGATCAACAGGAAGTCATGTAAATATTATGTACCGCTTTATGGAATGTGATGAAAAGGGCACTTCAGCTTAGTGGTATTGTAATGAAGAATCTATAAAATCAATCTAATTGTGAGAACATGCCAGGCAAGGGCAAACTGAGAGATATTTTACAAAACAACTGACTAATATGCTTCAACTCGTTAAAGGTTGATGGTAATGTAAATGAAACAACCCCTACGGAAAACAGTATGGAGGTTCCTCAAAAATGTAAAAGTAATACTGCCATATAATCTAGCAATCCCACCTCTGGGTATTATTTACCGAAAATACGTAATTGAAGAGATATCTCACCCCCCATGTTCATTGTGGCATTACTCACCACAGCCAAAATGTAGAAACAGCACAAATGTATAAACTTTTAAAAGTAGCCATAATTGAAAAACTAATCAGCAATAAAGAAATAAACTATTCATTCATTTAACAACACAGATAATTCTCAAAATAATTGTAAATTTAAAACTCCAGATAAAAAGAGGACTATTATATGACTCTATTTGTATGACAGTGTTAGGACTTTCAAATTAATCTGAGATAAAGTAGACCAGTGTTTATTTGAGGCTGGAAAGAATGGATTTGGAAAAGGACTTGAGAAAAGAATTCCAGAAGGCACTGGGAAGCTTCAGCTTTTGTAGGAAGCTTTAGCTTTTTTCAAGTCCTTTTTCAAAAGGACTTGAGAAAAGAATTCCAGAAGGCACTGGGAAGCTTTAGCTTTTGTAGGTAATAAATATGTTAATTTTTATTATTGTAGTGACAACTCTACTACAAATTTACAAATTCACACTTTACACATGTGCATATGATCACATTCCAGTTATAACTCAAAAAAGCTGGTTAAAAGTATACTAAGTGGTAATGGATTTTTGCATTCTCCCAGAAAAAGATGTATGGCCTTTGCTGATTTATTTGTCTACTAAAAAACATAAATAAACCTTGGAGAATATGGGATGATTGTAATTTATTCATAAACATATGTAATGTGCATAAGTTTAAACAAGATTTAGCAATCTTGAAATGCCATTGTTTTACCACATTTTGCCTCTGTTTATGAAAAACAAATTTTGACTCAGAATATCAAGGAGCTATCTCTTTTTAAAATATATTTTATTAATTATGGTATTACAGTTGTCTCATCCCCCCCCTTTTATTCCCCTCCACCCTGCACACCACCTTCCACCTGCACTCCCCTGCTTTAGTTCATGTCCATGGATTGTACATAGAAGTTCTTTGGCCTCTCCATTTCCTATACTATTCTTAAACTTCCCTTGTCTATTTTGTACCTACCGTTTATGCTACTTATTCCCTGTACTTGTTCCCCCTGTCACCCACCCACTCCCCCACTGATAACCCTCCATGTCATCTTCATTTCTGTGATTCTGTTCCTGTTCTAGTTGTTTGCTTAGCTTGTTTTTGTTTTGTTTTCTTTTTTAGGTTTGGTTGTTAATAGTTGTGAGTTTGTTGTCATTTTACTGTTCATATTTTTTGTTATTTTTCTTAGAGAAGTCCCTTTAACATTTCATATAATAAGGGCTTGGTGATGATGAACTCCTTTAACTTGACCTTATCTGAGAAGCACTTTATCTATCCTCCCACTCTAAATGATAGTTTTGCTGAATAGAGTCACCTTGGATGTTGGTCCTTGCCTTTCATGACTTTGAGTACTTCTTTCCAGCCTCTTCTTGCCTGTAAGGTTTCTTCTGAGAAATCAGCTGATACTTTCATGGGAACTCCTTTGTAAGTAACTGTTTCCTTTTCTCTTGCTGCTTTTAAGATTATCCCCCTATCTTTCATCTTGGGTAATATAATTGTGATGTGCCTTGGTGTGTGCTTCCTTGGGTCCAACTTCTTTGGGACCCTCTGAACTTCCTGAAAGTCCATTTCTTTGCCAGATTGGGGAAGTTCTCCTTCATTATGTTTTCAAATAAGTTTTCCATATCTTGTTCTTCCTCTTCTCCTTCTGGCTCCCCTCTGATTCAGATGTTGGAGCATTTAAAGTTGTCCCAGAGGTTCCTAAGACTTTCCTCATTTTTTTTGAATTCTTGTTTCTTCATTCTTTTCTGGTTCACTGTTTATTTCTTCCTTCTGCTCCAAATCGTTGATTTGAGTCGTGCTTTCTTTCCTGTCACTGTTGGTTCCCTGTATATTTTTCTTTATTTAACTTTTCATAACCTTCGTTTAGTCTCCATTTTGCATCCACACTAAACCAATTCTGGGAGCACCCTGATTACCAGTGTTTTCAACTGTGCATCTGATAGGTTGACTATCTCTTTATCAGTTAGTTGTATTTTTCTTGAAATTTGATCTGTTCTTTTATTTGGGCCATATTTTTTGTCTTGGCATACCTGTTATGTAATAAGGGGTGGAGACTTAGGTTTTCACCAGGGCAGGGTAATCCATGTCACTGTGTTGTGGCATGGTCTGGATTAATGTTTCTTCTTTAACTCCTTGATTGTCGAACTTATCTACAGTTCAATTTTCTGTCAGTTCCGTTTTTTTTTTTTTTTTTAATTTGTTGTTGTCTTTCTTTTGGTTGTATGAGTAGGCACGGTATGTCTACCTCTGCCTCTATCTTGGCAGGAAGTCCTCAAGGTGCTATTTCTAAATGCAGCTATTGGCAGAACCCAAAGGAAAATCTCTAGGCTATTTTATACCAAGTTTTTCTATGATTATCTAATTCTTCTAACAAACAATACATGATGATGTTAAAAAAAAATACATGATGATGAGTATTAAACTTGAAGTAAATTCTATATCATTGCCATAGCACCTCACATAAAAAATTCAGTATATATTAAATACCTAATTAATTTCTTATTATTTAGGCATAACCAAAGTATTGGTATTTTTTTGATCCTTGTAGATATATGGTTTAGTAATGTGAAATTGTTCATATGCAAATTGATTAATTTCATGTTGTAAATAACAATTATAAAATATGTTAAAATCATATCTAAGTAATTGACTAATAAACCACAAAATTGTTTTTTGTTTGAAAGAAAAACGTGCATATTTTGGAAAAAAGTTAATCAACCATTTCATATGTCTTGAATAAAAATGACAAACTTATTCCCCAAACCTTCTTACTTTTGACTGCAATGATCCTTGTTTGGAATCTTTCTGGTTGCCATTGCAACATCCAGCAACTGTTTAAGAACAGAATCAATTCATGTAAAGATTCATTTTGAGAGATAATGTTGCTGTGAATAAATCTTTGACCTTATTGCAAGCAAATGGATTCACTTAAATATTAATAGGTATAGTACTTTATATTCTCATGATTAATTAGTTGAAGGTTATTAAATTCTGGATATTCATTTCAATAATAAGTCACAGAATTTAAGTATTTATGCATCTTCTTTTTTGGTGATACAATGTTAGATTCTTTGAAATTGTTGAATGAATTCTAAATTATTTTTATATATTTTATTGATTATGCTATTACAGTTGACCCATTCACCCCCTTCATTCCCCTTGACCCTGCACCCCCATCCTACCCACATTCCCCCCCTTACTTCATGTCCATGTGTCATAAGTTCTTTAGCTTCTATATTCTCCATTTTAATCTTACCCTCCCCCTGTCTATTTTCTACCCATTGTCTATGCTACCTATTCTCTGTACCTTTTCTCCCTCTCTCCTCCTCCCACTCCCTTGTTGCTAATCCTACATTTCTGTGGTCCTGTTCCTGTTCTAGTTGTTTGCTTTTGTCTTAGGTGTGGTTGTTAATAGCTGTCAGTTTGCTGTCTTTTCACTGTCCTATTTTTTATCTTAATTTTCTTAGATAAGTCCCTTTAACATTTCATATAATAAGGGCTTGGTGATGATGAACTACTTTAACTTGACTTATCTGAGAAGCACTTTATCTTCCCTTCCATTCTAAATGACAGCTTCGCTGGATAGAGCAATTTTGGATGTAGGTCCCTGCCTTTCAAGACTTCAAATACTTCTTTCAAGCCCCTTCTTGCCTGGAAGGTCTCTTTTGAGAAATCAGCTGACAGTATGATGGGAACTCCTTTGTAGGTGACTGTCGCCTTATCCCTTGCTGCTTCTAGAATTCTTTCCTTCATTTTAATCTTGGCTAATGTAATTACGATGTGCCTTAGTGTGTTCCTCCTTGGGTCCAACTTCTTTGGGACACTCTGAGCTTCCTGGACTTCCTGGAAGTCTATTTCCTTTGCCAGATTGGGGAAGTTCTCCTTTATTATTTATTCAAATAAGTTTTCCACTTATTGCTCTTCTTCTTCCCCTTCTGGTACTCCTATAATTCGGATGTTGGGATGTTTAAAGATTCCCTGGAAGTTCCTAAGCCTCTCCTCACTTTTGAGTTCTTGTTTCTTCTTTGTTTTCTATTTGGTTGTTTGTTTCTTCCTTCTGGTCCACTCCATTGATTTGAGTCCCAGTTTTCCTCCCATCGCTATTGGTTTCCTGTGAGTTTTCCTTCATTTCACGTATTGTAGCCTTCATTTGTTCATCTAATTTGCAGCCAAAATCAACCGATTCTGTGAGCATCCTCATCACCAGCGCTCTGAAATTTGCATCTGATAGGTTGGCTATCTCTTAGTTGCTTAGATGAATTGGCTCTTGGGCTTTTATCTGTTTTCCCATTTGAGCCATTTGGGCGGGCGGGGGGTCTGGTCATGCCTGTTATGTAGTGAGGGGTGGAGCCTTAGGTGTTCACCAGGGCGGGGCAATGCAGTTGCTGGGTTGTGGTGCTGTATGTGGGGGGGAAGGGTCAGAGAGGGAATAATGGCATTTTTTCGTGTGCTCGCACTAGTGCGCTCTCTCTCTCTCTCTCTCTCTCTCTCTCTCTCTGAAGTATTTCAGTCTCTTCTGCCGCTTCCCACAGATAAACTGGGCCCTTCTTGCGCTGGTTCTTGGGTGGGTGGGCTTGTGTACATTCTAGGATCCTGTGGTTCTCTCCAATGAACTCTCCTGTGAGGCTGGGAGTCTCTCCTGGCATATCAGCCCCCACAGGTGATTTCAGTCAGTTCCTTAGGCTTTATTTCTCGGCACTGGGTCCCAGGATTGTGCAGTCTGTCTCTGTTCTCATTTTTGCCTGGTTTATCTGTGCACGAATGTGTGTCTGCAGTCAGCCAACAGCCTTGCGGTCCTTACTAGGTCTTCCCGTTGTCACCCTGGGTCTGGGGTCTGCTAGCTGCTGCCTGCATGCCTTGGACTGCCAACCACCACTTTTTCTTGCCGCAACCCCTCTCTGCTGGCCACTGACTCTGCCCCTTTTACCGGTCTGGACCAATGGTTGTTGGACTTCCTTACAGTTCAATTTTCTGTAAGATCTGGTGGTTTTTTGTTTCTAAACCTTTGTTGTGCTTAATTTTTGTTGTACAAGGGGACACAGTGCATCTACCTATCCTTCCATCTTGGCCGGAAGTTTCCATTTTTTACTTGAATTCTAAATTAATTTTTAAAGGACTTAAAGATTGGATCTAAAACACTACCATGACAATTAGAAGTTTGTTTTACTGATATGTAAATGAATTAGTATTTGCATTATAATATATTTATGGTAGAATTTTGAGACTATAAATACAAAATTAATTCAGGCATTATGAAAATACATCTTACCTGATTTTTAAAAAATTAAGTGGTGTTAGTATTAATGTTTCTTATTGACACCTTCTGGTTTAAAATTTTCTAACTGAAAGAACATGTATGTTAAAATAAATGTACATGTCATGTACATATTGTATGTGTTACATATATAGCACTATAAAGTATTAAACCAGAATATACATTTTACACTTAAAAATACATATTTATGGTTTCTTCCATAAAGAAATTAAACATGAGATAGAAATAGTCATGATTTTGAGTCTTCTTTAGACTAAATTTTTAATTCAACTTATCCCCATTACAGATATATTTTAACAATTTTTCAAAGTGTACTTAATACTGGTGCATGTGGTATTAAAACTAACTTTCATTGCCCAATCAGAGAACAAACTTCAAACTTGAAGAACTTGTGTTCTATTTTTTTGGAAGTATAATCATACCCTTCTCTCCCTTCTGATTTCCTAATATTTTGAGAATTTTGATACGTTTGACTTTTTCTTGAAATCCTCTCATCTTAAAACAAAAGAAATATTTTTATTATTTAAATTATAGAATGTCTGGCATGATCATTTCCAAAGTGAGGTATTCAGTCTATGCCTATGGATTTAGGAAAGCATTTTGCTTCCCCATGCACAATGGCAGATTCAGTTTATGAATATGACCATTGAAGTATCCACAGCTTAGAGAACAGAATATGTACCACCATTGTATTCTACACTTATCTTTCCTACTTCTCCTGATATTCCAATCATATAAGGAAAGAATAGAAATAAAAAGTGACAAATTGGTGCCAGAAAAATGGTTGTGCTTAAGTCCATTAAACACTGAAAGCTTTGAAGATACAACTATACAACTACAGCTATTCAGATAGAAAATAATGATTCTCATTAATTAAATAATCCCCAAGCAATCCTTTATTGTTTGCACATTATGTCAGCTTAAACTGACTTCTTTATGACTCTGATTTTTTGAAGAAACTACAATTAAATTAGTATAAAGATGATGATATAATTAAATTAGTATGAGGCAATACCTTTATAGATGCAGGTAGATACAAGATGGATGATAGATGGATATAAATAGATAGATAATTACTGTCTATCTCTATTTTTCTTAATTGTTATATTATTATTGTTATTGTTAATAGCAGTATTGAAAGTCATACTACTAAGTGAAATAATGCTAGAAGAACAGTTTTTTTTAATCTAATCTTCAAATTCCTATGTGATTCTGATCAATATATTCAAATTTTCCAAATTTCTATTTTGTTAAATATAATATGGGCAAATACTGATATTGTTTTATGTGTTGGCATACAATGTGTGTGAAGCACTTAAAAATATGGGACTTGAGACATTTACCACTTATAAAGTGCTTTCTGATAATGATGATATTGAAAACAATGATGATTTTTAGGGGTTAACATGATCTTTAGTTCCCCAAATATAAATTTCATGGTATTTGAATAGAGTCAGCAGGAGTCAACATGGCATGATCATCTTTTATGTTTTTAAGTGGATAAAACTTGTAAAAATTAAAATGTACATCAATATGTAAATCAAATAAAACATTTGTTCATTTGCAATAAATGGAAATACAATCTAAGAATAAAAGTATATCCTTTATTAGTTAATGACACTGATTTGTACATGTCTAGTGCATAAAGTTCTGATTTTTGTAAATTTAAATTTATCTGTGGGGCTGTTTGAACAATTGATGGCTCTCCCAGGATTGCATGAATTTTATATGGTTAAGTTCTTCCTGTTTGTCTGTTTATTCCACATATTATTACCAAGTCAAATAGCTTGGTATATTTTAGCAAATAATAAATTGTTGATAAGAGATAAATAATAAATAATAAAATGAAAATAAATAACAAAATTAAAATAGACTGTAACATTAGAATTAGGCTAAATTAAAAATTGTATTTAAGAAAATTAATTTCATAAGAAAATAGGACATTTCTCTAATAAAATGAGAGAAATGGAGAGAAAAGTTTGATAATAAAAATAATTCAAAATAAACTGTAAGTTTCTCTGTTCAGTATTACATAATAATAATTTTACATCAAAATTTGTATTAATTATATCACAGTGTATTTTACAATGTATCAAATAAATTCATGTTGCCCTGGCTAGTGTAGCTCAGTGGATTGAACATGGGGTCTACAAAGGAAAGGGTCACTGGTTCGGTTCCCGGTAGAGCTCAAGCATGCCTGTGTTCCGGTAAGGTACACAGTAGGAGGCATGCAAGAAGCAACCACACATTGATATTTCTCACCTTCTCTTTCTCCTTCCCTTCCCCTATCTCTAAAAATAAATAAAAATCTTATAAATAAATAAATAAATAAATTCATGTTATTTAATAAACAAAGTTAAGCTAAAGCTGAAATATATAGAAATAAATGGGAATATTTAGCTATTTTAAATGTTTAGCAATATCATTATTTACTGAAATATATCTCACTGACCACAGTGGAAATAAACTGGATATTTTCAGTGTTATATTGGGGTGTTTTAATCTTGACTTAATATTTTTCCCCAGTTGTCATTCCCAAATCAATGATTAATGATACACTAATACAACTAACTTTGCCAGTCTGAAACTAAAATGTCATTTCTATAGGTAAGAATGAATTTCTGCTACATAGAGCTTTCTGTCAGTAGTGAGATGTTCAATGAAGTATTATAAGCATATTTTTATCTTAAAAAGTTTTTGTTTATTTATTTTCTTTCTTTTTTATTGTTGTTCAGTTATAGCTGTCCTGCCTTTTTCCACATTACTGTCCCTGAAGCCATCCCCCCACTCCCACAATCAATACACCCACTTGCCCATGCACATGGATCCTCTATTCATTTTCTTTTGTTGCCCCTTCCCCATCTTCCCCTTGTTATCCACCATCACCTCCCTTTGGGTCACTATCAGTTTGTTCTTTATTTCCAAGTCTCTGGTTCTATTTCACCCATTTGTTTTGTCAATTATGTTCTACATATAGGTGAAATATGGTTTCTCTCTTTCAATGCCTGAATTATTGCACTTAGCATAATGCCAGGAGTTCCTTCTTTCTTCCTGCTGTGTAATATCCTATCGTGTAAATGTACCACAATATTTTGGTCCACTCATTTACTGATGGTCACTTAGGCTGTTTCCAGCACTTGGCTATTGTAAATAACAATGCTATGAACATTGGGGTACATAGGTTCTTTTGAACTGGTGATTCAGTATTCTTAGGGTATAATCCAAGCAGTGGGATCACTGGATCAAAAGGCAGTTCAATCTTTAGTTTCTGAGGAAATTTCGTACTGTTTCCCACAATGGCTTCACCAGTCTGCAATCCCACAGTGTAATAGGGTTCCTTTCTCTCTACAAACTGGCAAGCACTTGTTTTTTGCTGATATGTTAATTATGGCCATTCAGACTGGTGTGAGCTGGTATCTCATTGTTGTGTGGGGGCTCTGCCTGCAGAGCACTCCCATTCACCACATATGAGAATAAGTCTACATGATTTGCTTGGGGGGGAAAGGTGGTTGATCTCTCGAAGGAGAAGGGCCAGGAGCCTGTTCCTCAATGGGCTTTTCTTGAGTTCAATTTGGAAAGGAATACGGGATGTATAGGTAAAGCTCATCAATCATTGTCAGGCACTAATGATCAAACAATAGATAACATTCAAAGAACTCTTTGGGCTTATTTTGAGTCGGTGTCAGATAGCTAAAGGGCCATAAAACTTTGTGGAACAAACTCATTTCATTCTTGGACCCTTATCAGAAAACTGAGGGTATTAGCAAAATAGGTTTCATAGGATTTTGTGCATTCTTTCTTAGGCCTGTGCTGGAACCTACTCTTTCCAGCACAGGGCCACACCCACCTCCTGCATTGTTTCAGGTTTAAGGCATTGTTTGAGGTTTAAGTCAGGCAGGGAAAGTAAGGCAGCCAAGAGATTAGGAAACTTCTTGCAGACAGAATGAGGACTCAGGCTATGTCAAAACCAAGGAGGGAGGGTCCATCACCCCCTTTTTCCATAGCCCCCAAGTCCTTCCATGAGGGCTCCTTCATGACCATGCCTTAGGTCATCCCTCCTTTGAGGAATCTTACCCATCATTGGCTAACCAGTCATCCACCCAGGGCCAAGCAGGGTGAAGTGAAAGGGGGCAGAGGTGGTGTCCTTAAAAGAAGATAAGCTTTGTTTCCTTAGTGGCTTGTGGTCTCAAGGTCTTTTTACTGTGCCTTAGCCACAGTGGACTACAGCTTCTGAAACCAGGCATGGCAGTTCCCAATACATTGTGTTTTTAATTTGAATCTCTCTAATGGCTAATGATGTTGAGCATTTTTTCATGTGTCTATGGGCCCTCTGTATGTTCTCCTTAGGAAAGTGTATGTTTGGGTCCTTTGCCCATTTTTTCTTTTTTTTTTTTTTAAATTGTTCTTTAAGCACAGTTGTCTCTATTTTCACCATACCACACCACCCTGCCCCACCCATCCCTGCCTCCCATCCTGAAACCTATCCCCTTTGGTTTTGCACAGTGTATTTTATACATATTCCTTGATGCCTTTGCCCATGTTTTAATGAGATTGTTTGTCTTCTTGGTGTTGAGTAGTATGAGTTCTTTATATATTTGGTAGATCAAACCCTTGTCCAAGGTATCATTAGCAAACATGTTTTACTATACAGTTGGTTCCCTTTCCATTTTGCTGATATTTTCTTTATCTGACCAGAAGCTTTTTAGCTTGATGTAGTTCCATTTGTTTGTTCTTTTCTTTATATCCCTTACCCTATGGGATATATCAGTGAAAATATTGCCGTGTGAGATCTGAAATTTTCCTGCTTATGTTTTCCTCTAGGACTTTTATGGTATCACAACTTGTATTTAAGTTTTTTACTATCTTGAGTTTATTTTGGTGTATGGTGTAAATTGGTGGAGTAGTTTCATTTTTTGTATGTACTTGTCCAGATCTCACAACACCATTTATTGAAGAGGCTATTTTTCCTCCATTTTATGCTCCTGTCCTCTTTGTCAAATATTAATTGACCATATTCACATAGCTGTATTTTGGGGCTCTCTGTTCTGTTCCATTGGTTTATGATTCTCTTCTTATACCAGTATAGACTGTTTTGATTACGGAGGTCTTGTAATATAGTTTGATATCAGGTATTGTGATCCCTCCTACTTTGTTCTTCTTTCTCTAGACTACTGAGGCTATTGGGAATCATTTATAGTTCCATATACATTTTTGGAATATTTGTTCTATGTCTATGAAATATGCCATTGGTGGTTTGATAGGGATTGTATTGAATCTAAAGATTTCTTTGGGTTGTATGGATTTTAATGATGTTAATTCTTCCACTCAATGCCTACAATATATGCTTCCAGTTTTTTTCTGTCTTTCCAAATTTCCTCCTTCACTGTTTTGTAGTTTTCTGAGTACAGGTATTTTACCTCCTTGGTTAAGTTTATCATAAGTATTTTGTTTTTCTTGTTGCTATAATAAATGAGATTTTTCCCTCAATTTATGTTTCTGATATTTCATTACTGGTGTACAAAAATGCCTTCAATTTCTGAATATTGTCTTTGTATTCATCAATTTTGCCAAATTAACTTATTAGATTGAGTCATTTTTTGGTGGAGTCTATAGGATTTTCTATATATACTATTGTGTCATCTGCAAACAGTGACACTTTACTTCCTATTTTCCAATTTGAATGCCTTTTATTTTTTACTTGATTCATTGCTGTGACCATAACTTCCAATACTATGTTGAGTAGAAGTGGTGAAAGTGGAAACCCATGTCTTGTGACTGATCTTAGGGGAAAAGATTTTAGTTTTTGCCCAATGAATATATTGTTGGCTCTAGGTTTCTTTTATACAGCTTTTATTATATTGAGAAATGCTCCTTCTGTTCTCACTTTACTTAGCATTTTTATCATAAATGGGTGCTGTACTTTATGAAATGTTTTTCAGTATCGATTGATAGGATCATGTAGTTTTTGTTTTTCATATTGTTTATGTGGTGTCTTATATTTACTGATTTGCTTATATTGTACCATCCTTGGATCCCTGAGGTGAATCCTACTGGATCATGGTGTATAATATTGCTGGATGTGGTTGCCAATATTTTGTTGAACATTTTAGCATCTATGTTCATATGCAATATTATCCTGTATTTTTTTCCTTTGTTGTGTCTTTATCTGGTTTTGTGATTAGCATGATGCTGGCCTCATAAAGAGTTTTGGAGTCTTTGGAGTCTTTTCTCTTCTTGTATTTTTTGGAATACTTTCAGAAGAATTGGCACTAACTCTTCTTTAAATGTGTAGTAAAATTCTCCTGTGAATCAGCCTAGCCCAGAGCTTTTGTATGCTGGGAGGTTTTTTAATCACTGCTTCAATTTCACCAGCTGATATCAGCCTATTCATTCTTTCTGCTCATTCTTGACTCAGTTTTAGAGAATTCTATGTTTCTAGAAATTTGTCTATTTCATGCAGGTTTTCAAATTTCTTGGCATATAATTGTTCATAGTAATTTCTTATGATCCTTTGTATCTCTTTGATATCAGTTGTAATTCCACCTCTTTTGTCTCTGATTTTATTTATTTGGATTACTCTTTTTCTTAATGTGTATTGTTAAAGGCTTGTCGATTTTGTTTATCATTTCAAAGAACCAGCTCCTGGGTTTATTGATTCTTTGAATTTTTTTTTTTTTTTTAGTCTCTTTGTTATTTAACTGTGCTCTAATCTTGGTTATTTCCTTCCTTATACTCATTCTGGGATTTGTTTGTTGTTGTTCCTCTACTTTTGTAGATATGGGGTTAGGTTGTTTATTTGAAAATTTTAAATATTTTTTTAGTTTAGCTTGTATTGCTAATGAGCTTCTCTCTCAGGACTACCTTCACTATGTCACATACGTTTTGGACAATTTTGTGTTCATTTTCATTTATTTCCAAATTTTTTTTTATTTCTTCCTTGACCTCGCTGTTTGCCCATTCATTGTTTAATAAGATGTTATTCAGTCTTCATGAGTTTGAGTGTTTTGGGTTTTTTCCTTGAAGTTTACTTCTATTTTCATGCCATTGTGATCCTGGAAAATGCTCAATATGATTTCAATTTTCTCAAAATTTTTGAGGCTGTGTTGTGTCCTATCATGCCGCCTATCTTTGATAATGGCCCATGTGCATTTAAAAACAGTGTGTATTGTGCTCCTTTGGGGTGAAAAGTTCTGTATATATCAGTTTATCTGACTTGATCTAGTTTGTCATTCAGTGCCACGATGTCCTTTTTGATTCTTTGAATGACCTGTACATTGTTCACAGGGTGGTTTTAAAATCCCCTACTATAAGTGTGTAGCTATCTATATCTTTCCTTCAAGATTTTCCTTATATACGAGGGTGCTCCTGTGTTAGTTGCATATATGTTTACAAGGTCTTCTGGTTCACTGATTCGTTCCTCTGCTTCATCCAGCCTGCTTGTAATCTTTCTGATATATATATATATATATATATATATATATATATATATATATTTAATTTCAGATATTGTATTCTTGATCACTTCCAGGTTCTTGTTTATAGTTTCTATTTCCTTTTTCATGGTGATATAGGGTCCATTCAGTTTCTTATAGTTGTCAGTGAATTCCTTGAGCCTCACTATGAGCATTTTTTTGAATTCTATATCTGATAAACTGATTGCCTCAATTTCAATTTTATTCAGCTCTTCTACTGAAGATTCTACCATTCCTTTCTTTTTTCTTTTTTAATATATTTTATTGATTATGCTATTACAGTTGTCCCATTTCTCCCCCATCACACCCCTCCACCCTGCACACCCCTTCCCACCCACATTCCCCCTTTAGTTCATGTCCGTGTGTCATAATTTCTTTAGCTTCTACATTTCCCATACTATTCTTGCCCTCCCCCTGTCTATTTTCTACCCACCATCTATGCTACTTATTCTCTGTAACTTTTCCCCCTCTCTCTTCCTCCCACTCCCCTGTTGCTAACCCTCCATGTGATCTCCATTTCTGTGTTTCTGTTCCTGTTCTAGTTGTTTGCTTTTGTTTTAGGTGTGGTTTTTAATAGCGGTGAGTTTGCTGTCTTTTTACTGTCATATTTTTTATCTTCTTTTTCTTAGATAAGTCTCTTTAACGTTTGATATAATAAGGGCTTGGTGATGATGAACTCCTTGAACTTGACCTTATCTGAGAAACACTTTATCTGCCCTTCCATTCTAAATGACAGCTTTGGTGGATAGAGCAATTTTAGATGTAGATCCTTGCCTTTCAAGACTTCAAATACTTCTTTCCAACCCCTTCTTGCCTGGAAGGTCTCTTTTGAGAAATCAGCTGACAGTCTGTTGGGAACTCCTTGGTAGGTGACTGTCCCCTTATCCCTTGCTGCTTCTAGAATTCTTTCCTTCATTCTAATCTTGGCTAATGTAATTAAGATGTGCCTTAGTGTGTTCCTCCTTGGGTCCAACTTCTTTGGGACTCTCTGAGCTTCCTGGATTTCCTGGTAGTCTATTTCCTTTACCAGATTGAGGAAGTTCTCCTTTATTATTTGTTCAAATAAGTTTTCCACTTATTGCTCTTCTTCTTTCCCTTCTGGTACCCCTATAGTTTTGATGTTGGGACATTTTTTTTAAAGATTTTATTTATTTATTTTTAGAGAGGGGAAGGGAGGGAGAAAGAGAGGGAGAGAAACATCGATGTGTGGTTGCCTCTCACGTGGCCCCCACTAGGGGCCTGGCCTGCAACCCAGGCATGTGCCCTGACTGGGAATCAAACCTGCAACCCTTTGGTTCGCAGCCAGCACTCAATCCACTGAGCTACGCCAGCCAGGGCAGATGTTGGGACATTGAAAGATGTCCCAGAGGTTCCTAAGCCTCTCCTCATTTTTCTGAATTCTTTTTTCTTCCTTGCTTTCTGTTTGGTTGTTTGTGTCTTCCTTCTGGTCCACTCCATTGATTTGAGTCCCAGTTTTCCTCCCATCTCTATTATTTCCCCATGCATTTTCCTTCATTTCACTTATTGTAGCCTTCATTTGTTCATGTAATTCGTGAGCAATATTAACCAATTCTGTGAGCATTTTGATGACCAGGGTTTTGAACTGTGCATCTGATAGGCTGGCTATCTCTTCATTGCTTAGATGAATTGGCTCTGGGGCTTCAATTTGTTCTCCAGTTTGAGACATTTTTGGTGGGTTATTTTTTGTTGTTGTTGCTGTTATTTTGTTTGTTTGTTTGTTTTTGGTCTGGTCATGGCTGTTAGGTAGTGAGGGGTGGAGCCTTAGGTGTTCCCCAGTGGGGGACATCCCAGTCGCTGAGCTGTGATGCTGTATGTGGGGCGGGGTCCGAGAGGGTACAATGGTGCTTTTTCTACTCTCTCTTGGATTCCAGTCCCTTCCACCGCTTCCCCTTCTCCTGGATTATCCGTACGTGAATGTGGGACCACCTTGTCAGCCAGCCACCTTGCATGGCCTTACTGGGTCTGCACAGTTTTCACCCCGTGCCTGGGGCCCACTGGCCACAGCCTGTGCGCCTGGGGTTGCTAGCCGCCATCTGCACTCCTGGGAACTGCCAGCCACTGATGCCTGCGTGCCGGAGTCTGCACCTCCACTTTTTCCTGCCGCGACTCTGCCCCTCTTACTGGTCTGGATGAATGGTTGTTGGACTTCTGTACAATTCAATTTTCTATCAGTTATGGTTGTTTTATTGTTTCTAAATATTTGTTGTCCTTAATTCTGGTTGTGAGAGGATGCACAGTGTATCTATCTATGCCTCCATCTTGGCCAGACTCTACCATTCCTTTCAATCATGGGTTCTTTCTTTGTCTCCCCATTTCAGGTGACTTTTTTTTTGTCTTGTTTCTGCATCTCAGGGTGCTTTGCTTTGCCTGCCTGTCTTCATGGGATGGATTTCTGTGGTAGAAGTTCTGTGGGAGTCACTGGTGTGGTCTCTTTCATCTCCTTGTCTGGATGCTCTAAGGTTACCCTTTTTTCCATTTGTGTTGACTGTCTTATAATACTTGGGCTTTATTTGTTGGTGGCTTCTTTGCTGGTAGGTTCTCCCCTCCAGCAGGCTTACTTATATCACTACTCCCAACTTTTTTTCTATGCTGTTTTACCGGTGTTCCTTAACAAAACAGTATTTCTAGACAACTAAATGATGCCATGAAAAAGAACCCCCCTACCACATCAGCAATCTCTACTGCAATTGATGAAAGATTAATAACGGTGAAGTGAGATTATGACTATTATAAAATGACAAAAGGAATATAAGATGACTGAAATGGGGAAATTTTGAGTGGGGAGAAGAAGCAAAATTGATAAGAATAGGGATAGAACTGTGGCAAAGAAAGGGAGAGAAACAATTTAAAGCATAAGTAATATATGGAAGGGTGATAGGAACAATGGGGTAAGAAAAGGGAAGAATATACTATGAGGTTGAAAATAAAATTAAAAATGTACTGGGCCAGTGGGAACAAAATTGCAGGAAAAAACACAGCAGGGTTGGTTGCCATGATAGGTGAATGAAGTTTAATAAAGGTGGAAAAGAAATAAAATTTTATACATTTAAGTGAAAAGTGGATAAGAGATATCTACAGTAAAGAAAGATGATTTTGAGAGAATGGGGGAAGCAAACTAGTAAGAGAAAGGAATAAAGCCCATGTTGAGAAAGGGGTAAAATAAAATAAAATTCTTCACTTAACTGATCAGGGGCAGGGAGAAAGAAAAATGAAGTAAGACAGGGGCAGAGTATTCTATGGGATTTAAAGCACAAATAAATAGTGAACAAATAGGAGTCTGTTGGAGAACTACGGCAATAATCATGGCTTTTCACCTAACTAGCCACTGTTTATAAAGAGTTGAAAATAGGTAAGACTATTATTAGAGCGGAGATAGAATGTGAGCGGACTTAAGAAAGAACAGTGCTTATGTGAGGTTAGATGGAGGAGAATTAGTGAGAGTAAGGAATGGAAACTTGGCATAATGTGAGAGGAAATAAAATTTACAACACAAGTAATAAAGCTCAGGAAGATGGCAAAATGGATTTAGACCAGGGAAGGGTGCTGTGTGGGAATTGGAATATCATAATATTATACACACACACACACACACACACACACACACACACACACACACATAATATATGTATATAATATATATATATATATTCTGAACAAAAAGAATGAAAAATAAAAGACCAAGAATAGTAAGTTATTTGGAATACAATGAAGTAAAAGAAGAAAAATTAAAATGCAATATGAAAGGGATAAGAAAACAAAGAAACTAAAAAACAAAAACTAGAAAAAAGAAAAGAAGAAAAAGATTTGAAAAACACATACCAGTTTTGATGAAAAGTAAAGTAAAATTTTTCCCAGCAGTTGGTGGTCGCCTTTTGACTTCTTTCTGGTTCTGTCTCCTGTTTTCTCTCGGGTCCAGATTCTAGGTGTTTTGTCCAGCTTTTGGCAATACCACCTATGTCTCCTTCCCCTGTCTCTAGAGGGAGCTTTTATTGTGATCAAAGGGGTGTCTCTGGGTCTCAGTCTTCTAGGAAAATTGTGGTTGCATTCCCCCTGACTCTATACCTCCCATCTTAGTCTATTCCAGTTTATTTTCAATAATATATAGTTTCTGCTTAAATAGCTGTCAGCTTCACAGGGAGCAGGTGACAATCTCTGTTAAGAGTACTAACTCTCTTCTGCTTAGACAGAATCTGCAGCTTCATGTGTGAGCCAAGTCTGGGCATTGCCCTGAATCCTCCTTGTTGTTCCCTTTAACTTCTTGTTTTGATGGTTTCAGTGAAATAGGGCCTTAGGACCTAGTGTACTTTGTCTCCCTGTGGGGAGTTCAAAATTGGTCCTTCTTAGCTTTAACCTTGCTGTCTTACTCTTGGAAAGGAAGAAGAAGGAAAAAAAAAAAAAAAGCCCTGTGCTGGTTGTTAAACCTGCATAGCTGGTTTTGCAGATCTTCCCCACTTCTGCAGGCAATAGGGGTTTGGGCTCAGTTTTCCCTTTCTGGTGGAAGATGTTCCACCAAGGAAGGGGGAACAGTCTGGGCTGCAGTAATCACAGTGGTCTGTTCCAGCCCACTGCCCTCAGAGCAGTACGTGGTCAGAACTCTCCACTGTGCAGTTACACAGGGCAGAAGCAAATAAACTACCTCACTTTCAACAGCTTCTATCAATCTGTGAGGTCCACTGAGTGGGAGCAAATTGCACCCACAATCCTCCATTCTTGTTGACCTGGCAGCTGTGTGGGTGAGGTCAGTGCCTTGAGTGCCTCAGTTCCCCTTTTGTAAAAAGTCTCTGTGTGTGCCAATGCTGCTCAGAGCCACTGCCCAGCTATCAACAGTCCTACCCTCTGGCAAGTCAAGAGTCAATCTCAGTCATGAACAGTCACTGCCCACCTCTTCTACTGGCTCCAGATGTTTCCAGGGTCCCCCTGCACCCCCAATCTCTGGCACTATCCTAATTTGGTTGCACCTCCAACTATGTGCATGTGTGTTGTTTTTCCCCTTGACTTTACTGATTCAAGTCACTCCTGGCATGCATATGTGATTTGCTGGCCCTGGGAAGGGAGGGAGACACTAGGCTGCTCTCACTGACCCAGCTCTCCTCCTGAAACTGGAAAAGACACTGGCATTTGGGATTTCTGTCACTACCAAAGCCAATAAGCAATGACAGCGATTGAATCTTTGTGGGTACTTTATTTAGATAACCTGCGATCTGTGAAGATGGACGGTTCATACCCTAACAGACCATCTTGTCTTTTCTTTCCAGGCCAAGGTTTTTATAGCAGGGAATAAACAAGGAGCTGTGAGGGAGTTTGAAGTTCAGGGAGGATTAAATGAAAGAAACTGCAACATTCCTGTCCTGGGCAGTTAGCTGTTCCCAGGGGCGGGTGGTCGTCTGTCTCTCCCTGTAACACAAAGGCCAGGATGCCTCCCTCCAGTTGTCCCCAGGTGGTAATTTTTAACAGTGCCCTAGGAGGTCAGCTGTTTTCCCCGGAGCCAGGCTGGACCTTATCTGTAGTTTCTGAAACAAAACCTTTAACATATACATTACTTACTAGACTTATAACTTTTTACCTTAAACTAAAATTTTCCAACTCTTGAGTCCCCTATCACTCTGATGTTTTACCAAGCAGCCCTGATTTCTTGCACTATGCCCAGGGACTTTCCCTATTCACCCATAAAATTTTCCTCCTTATAATCTCTGCATAATTTGGCTTTCAAATTTCAAATTAACTAAGTTTCTGCTGGCTGTTCATTGTTTTTTTGAAAATCAGCTAAATGTCCCAGTTGGGCACATGAGTAAATGGTCTCAGCTCCCATCTACTTCACCAATATCTTCATCTCATTCTCAGTTTATTTTCTATTGTTTATTCAATTACAGTTGTCTCAATTTCTTTCTTTTTCCCTTTTGCCACCTTGTACTCAGCCCACACCTCTCACCCACAGTCAATCCCCTCTTTGTTGTTCATGTCTATGAGTCACTCATATGTGTTCCTTGACTAATCCCTATCTCTTCCTTTCATTATTTCCAGCTCCCACCTCCCTTCCTACAGCTATCAATCTGTTCCATGTTTCCATGTCTCTGGTTCTGTTTTTCTCATTAGTTTATTTTGATCATTGGATTCCAGTTACAGGTGAAGTCATATGGTATTTGTCTTTCACTGACTGGCTTATTTCACTTAGCATAATAATATCTAGTTCCATCCATAGTATTGCAAAAGGCAAGAATTTTTTCTTTCTTTCTGCTGCATAGTATCCATTATGTAAAGGAACTGTAGTTTTTTAATCCACTCATTTACTGATAGGAACTTGGGCTGTTTCTAACACTTAGCTATTATAAATAGCACTGTTGTGAACACAGGGATACATAAGTTCTTTTGAATTGATGTTTCAGGATTCTTAGGGTATATTCCCAGAAGGGGAATCACTGGGTTATAAGACATTTCCATTTTTATTTTTTTGAAGAAATGCAGAGAGATATAAATTGTCTTAATTTACATCTTTCTGATGGCATTGATGCTGAGCATTTTTTTCACATGCCTATGAGTCATCTGTATATCGTCATTAGAGAAATGTCTATTCAGGTCCTTTGCCCATTTTTTAAATTTGATTGTTTGTCTTCCTGGTGTGGAGTTATATGAGTTCTTTATATATTTTGGAGGTTAAACCCTTGTCTGATATATCAGTGATAAACATGTTCTCCCATACTATAGGTTCTTTTTCCATTTTGATGATGATTTCTTTAGCTGTACAGAAACTTTTTAATTTCATGTAGTACTATTTATTTTTCCTTTATTTTCCTTGCACTAGGAGATATATCAGCAAAAATATTGCCATGTGGGATGTCTGAAAATTTGTTGCCTTTGTTTTCTGGACTATTATGGTATCATAAAACCCATTATTTTTAGCATTTTAGAAAGCAAACAAAAGCAAAAACAATATATGTTGGAATTATGTAGCTGGTAGAATAATTTGTGTTTAGTTTAGTTTTATTATGTTTTTGTTTTGGCTTTAGTCTTACCTTCCTCTTGGTTGAGAGGTATCAGAGAAAATGACTATTATCAGTCACCAACTATAATCAGATTTATACACTGCCAAAGGAAAGCCATACAATCGTATTGGGGATATGTATCTCTCAAGAGATTATTTCACTCTGAAGGGCTTATTTTATTATTTCCCCTTTTTATTTTTCATAAAGAAACTCTCTTTTATATAAACCCAAATCACCTTTTTTTCTCTAGACATTTCAGTTTAATGGAATGAAATTGATTTATTTGCATTATTGACACCTGCTTTAATTAAAATATCTTAGTTTTCATTTAATTTTTAAAGCATAAAACACACATACTATATTCAATTTCTAAATAGCATGATTTTTAAAGAAAAATCTGATGTGAATTATATTATCTATCATGTAGAAAATCTAGATAGCTTATAACAATGGTCAGGAATATTAAATACTTAAAAAAATGAACATTGAACACCGAGGGTTTATTCTTTATCTCATTGCTGATTGTATTAATAAAATATTTTATTTTAGGTCTCAGCAATTTGCATATTTTTCTCTTTATTTTTTTATTGGCAAAATGTAATTCAATTGACTGATCACAGGTTTAATATCAATTTGATAATTATTTTGACAATATTAGCTTAAATTTTACTTCCACGTATGCACATTCTCTCTAGTGTGTTGAATTAATTAAATAAGTGTAATTAGTTGACTTAAACTATCTAGTCTACGATTGCCTTCTTTAAATTCTGTCCTTCACCTTAAAATATAACTGGTTACATAAAACATACAGCTACTAATCCCTGACCGACACAGTTGTCTTTTCAATGAAGTCCCTGTGAAAAGAAAATTAACATGAGCACAATGACATGAAAACTTGACAGTTATTGAACTTAGTTTTAAAATATGGAAGTATTTTCCAATAACAGTTGTTGACCAAACAGTTTTAAACTCTGAAACAGAGAAACCTTCCCCAGATGGAAGCAGGTAAGAATCATTTCAATTTCTTCATTGTGAATGTTCTGTTAAAAAATTTAGGGTCTGAAACAACTAAAATCTGGCTGCAATCTTTTTATTGGTCAGGTGTTGCATATTATTGAAGAAAATGTAATGCAGAACACTTCAGCGTCCCAGTTTCAGAATCATCTAGAAACAAACACAGAAAATGTAGTGTTTTTTTAGTAGTGACATAGATTACTAAGGGAGTTGTCTTAATTCAGACACAGTAGATGAGAGAGAAGCAATTTAAAAATAATACCTAAAGTGTTTATAATTCAAGAGAACATGGATTGGGAAAGTAGTACACACACTACTTACATATTCAGAAGCATTAAATTAAACTAAAATATCAAGAATAAATAATTTTTAAAGTAACCACAGTAAGAGACAGTGTAAAGACATACCATAGATGCCTCATGAGAACCCATGGATGTGAATACAGTGGAAAAATAAGTTCAAATTAGTAATAGAATGAACTGAAAATTAGAGTTTTATGGCTGGCTAACATTATTCAAAATGAAGACATTAAATTCATTACCACACACAGTCACAATTTGTGTGTGTGTGTGTGTGTGTGTGTGTGTGTGTGTGTGATGAGCACTAATATCCTCTCTTAGAGATTTTCAAATACACACTCTAGTATCATTAGCTGTAGTCACTAGGTTGTGCATTACATCCCCAGGACTTTTTAATCTTCTATCTGAGTATTTGTAACTTTTGACCAATGTCACCTATTTCCCCTACTTGTCTCATATCCACCTCTAACAACCAGCACCCTGTTTTCTGTATTTATGTGTTCAGGTTCCATATGTAAGTGAGGCCATAGAATATTTGTCGTTTTCTAACTTATTTCACTTAGTATAATGCCTTCAAAGTCACGTATGTTGTTGCAAATAGTAGGATTTCCTTTTTTTAAGGGCTGAAACATATACCACTGGCTATGTATATTATGTCTTCTTTGTTCACTCATCCATGGATGGACACTTAGATTATTTCCATTTCTGGTTTACTATAAATAAAGCTGCTATGAATATGGAGGTGTACCTATGGCTTAGCAGTCTCCAGACTCTCAGCCTCCTTTCACTCAGTACATTCTTTTATTACAGAATCTTGGCTGTTCATGTCCTGACTGCCTTGGCAAACAACTCAGTGTTGTATTTTCTTATTCCATAATCATGAGAACTCAGGAGACCACATGAGTTCTTAGCTTCTACAAACTGCTCATCAGTTTCTCCATTCTGAGCCTCTTGAAAGTAAAAAAATCCTAGAGAAGAAATGTGCTGTAAGTTGTCAATGACCCTTCATACATTTCCCTTCTCTCTTAGATATTAATATTTTAAGTCCTAAGTTGATAGCTCTTTAATGCTTTCAAAGCAATGCTTCTGAATTTTTGTTCAGTACATTACATTGGTTTGTCTGCAATGGACAAGATCACAATTACTAAAAACAAACAAATAAACAAACAAAAACAAAAACAAAGAAAGGAAAAAGTCACAGGAAGGACTCTTTAGGAATAGGAAACAAAGCTTATGCTCCTGTGCAGAGATGGGCGGTGGAGACAGGACCTCTCATTCTCATAAAACTAGGATCCTAAAAGAGTCACATTTCTGCCTGAGAGTGATCTAGAAAATAACTAAATCCTCCCAGATGTAGGGAAACCTGAGAGTAGAGAAGCAAATCTCTGCCTTCATTATGGATTAGGGACAAGTAAATAAAAAGCTAGAAGTTAACCAAAACTTTTCTAAGTTTGGTAGTTTTCTCTTCATGGTATAATGTCAGTTCCTATAGAAACCTACTTTTTCAATAGATCAGATACTCATATACAAGATAAATATGTTAATTCATCATTCAGTAATAAATATTTGCATTCTCTTACTGGGCTTAAACAAAAATCACTTAATTTCATTTGTAAGAGAAGAAAATTTATCTAATAATGACAGTTAAATTTGCTAAATTTAATTAATATGTTACACACTGAAAAATTTTTCATACTGTTACCCAGAGCCTATTTATATTTAAAAATAATGGCAAAGTAGTCAATCATCATGCTTTCTGATCTAAAAAGTGTAGAAGATAAACATTAAATGGGAAGAGGAAAGTCACTACAGGTTAAGAAGAAAAGGCTAACAAATCTGACAGGAAAAAACGAAACTCAAGATCTTTGGTTATTATTTAACATGTGGGTTAATACATCATTAACCCATTTAATTATTTTGCAGGAGAGCACAACTACTATTAATAATGTGGCCACAGTTCAGCAAGAAATAACTACGTAGGTTTCTTACATGTAAATATGATGAGGAAGATCAAATATAACTTATTAACAGTTCTATTTTTGCTGTTTTCAATGAAACAGCATGTGG
The DNA here is from genome assembly GCA_039655065.1 of Glossophaga mutica. Taxonomy (NCBI): domain Eukaryota; kingdom Metazoa; phylum Chordata; class Mammalia; order Chiroptera; family Phyllostomidae; genus Glossophaga; species Glossophaga mutica. The sequence goes on along the minus strand of CM077309.1, from coordinate 76,689,111 downwards.
GTTTAAAATTGTTCTCAAATTCAACATTGCAAAAATTTTTTAAAAGCTCTGAATCCAGATTCCCATTCTGATGTTCCATTGGAAAATTTCACTTGTCATTATTTGGATGTCCTCCCCTATCCTGGAGTTGTGCTAAGGTTGTAGGAACTTTCATGCACCAAGAAATCAGTAGAGAGAGGGTAGATGAAGGCCCCAGGCCTTAGTCATCAATTCACACAGTTTACTGAGACTTCTACTGCAGATTTCTAATTTGCATTTCTCTGATGATTAGTGATATTGAGTATTTTTTTCACATGTTTACTGTCACTCTGTGTGTTCTCTTTGGAGAAGTGTCAATTCAGGTCCTTTGCCCATTTTTATTTGTTTTTCTTTTAAGGGGTGTTGAGTTTTATAAGTACTTTATACATTTTGGAGATTAAGCCCTTATCCCTTTATTAGATGCATCATTGGTGAAAATGCCCTCCCATACAGTGGGTTCCTTTTTCTTCTTGCTGATGGTTTTTTTAGCTGTACAGAAGTTTGTTTTTGTTTTTGCTTTTTTTTATTTGATATAGTCCCATTTGTTTTCATTCTTTGTTTTCAGTGCCTTAGAAGATATATTGGCCAAAATATTTCTATATTAAATATCTGAGATTTATGCTCTATTTTCTTCTAGGATTTGTATGGTTTCATGACTTACATTTAAGTCTTTTATCTATTTTGAGTTTATTTTTGTGTATAGTGTAAATTGCTGATCTAGTTTTATTTTGTGCATGCATCAGTCCAGTCTTCTCAACGCCATTCATTGAAGAGACTGCCTTTATTATATTCCCTTTCCTCCTTTGTCAAATATCAATTGCTCATATTCCTGGGTTCTGTTCTATTCCATTGGTCTATATGTCTTTTCTTGTTCCAGTAACAGGCAGTTTCTGTAACAGTAACTTTATAATATAGTTTGATATCAGGGGTTTTGATACCACCAGCTTTGTTCTTCTTTTGAAAGACTACTGAGGTTATTTGGGTTTTTTGTTTGTTGCATATAAATTTTTGGATTATTTGTTCTAGTTAATGAACTATGCCATTGATATTTTAAAAGGGATTGTGTTGAATGTATAAATTACTTTGGGTAGAATGGCTATTTTACCATTATAGGGTTACTAAATGGCCTAATTTCAACAGGGTTAGTCTTTCAGGGCGTAGGGAGACTGAGAAAAGGGCTGGTTGGTGGAGGAGTGAGAACACAGAGATAATATTTAGTGATTAAATTTTCTCTTATATAGGTGTGGTTCAAAGTGCCCAAAACAATCACAATAGCAACATCAAAGGTGACTAATCATAGAAAAGCTTGAAATACTGGAAGGATTACCAAAATGTGACTCAGACACAAGTGAGAAAGTGCCGATACACTTACTGGATGCAGGGTTGCCACAAACCTTCAATTTTTAAAGAAAACACAATATCTGTGAAGCGTAATAAAGTCAATAAGTGCAGTAAAATGAGGTCTGCCTGTATCTGTTAAATGGAATTACCCATGTAAAAAACACAATTAACCAACTCAGGAAACTATCAGATTGTTGGAATAATGGCTGCTCCGTTGCTCTGAAAATTTCATTAAACAGAAACTAATGAATAATGTTTTGAAATTTTAGGAATCCATGTGCCATGCAAATATGAGAATATTTAATGTGGAGGTAAATTGAACAATTTAAAAATAAACAGAATCCAATTCTTTTTTACTACTGATTTCATTCTAATATTTTTTTTTCCTAGACAGGTGGGCAGTGAAAAGAGCAGTGTACATTGGAAAATTATATTATTCCTTTAAAAAATTATCCATTGTGGCCCTGGCTGGTGTAACTCAGTGGATTGAGCGAGGGCCTGCGAACCGAAGGATCGCGGTTCGATTCCCAGTCGGGGCACATGCCTGGGTTGCCAGGCCAGTTCCCGGCAGGGGACATACAAGAGGCAACCGCACATTGATGTTTCTCTCCCTCTCTCCTTCCCTTCCCCTCTAAAGATAAATAAATAAAATCTAAAAGGAAAAAAAAAGTACTTAAAAAAATCTTTAAAAAAATTATCCATTGTGCTGTTTTATTCATTAATATAATTTTGAAAAAAAACACTCTTTCTTTATTTTTTAAATTTTCCTATTTTGCTAAACAGGTTTTTTACCCACACTTTTAACATTTCTGTGCCCAACTGTATTTGATTATCTTCTACAGAAAATCATGTACAAGTGTTTTATTTTTTAATTCATCTAAAATTCATTTTTACTAACACATTACTGCTAAAAATTTCTATAAATTATAATATTTTAAATGTATGGCTAAATAATTTTAAAGAAATATATACTATGTATACCTGTATACAATATGCTGGAATTTTATGCTTGCATCTAGAAAATTATACTAGGTATGCAGTAAATAAATAAGCACCACAAACTGGCCATGAGTTTAGTGCCCCCACACCTGATTTTCTCTTGCAGTACAAATTCCCAGCCCCTACTTCCTCCTGCTCCCCAAGGAAAAGTAGTGACAGAAGCAGAAGTGGATGTAGGCCTGAGCAGAGCTCCTTGTGATGGGAGCTCTGGATCTGACAGAAGAAGCAGAGAAGGAAACTCCTAACACTGGGACAGAATTCACAAACTCCTTATTTTTCCCTCTATTCTTCATTTTCTGGGTGTTAATAAAAGGAAGGCAGCAGCAGCATCAACCTGAGCCCTTAGAAGCCCCATAGGACATCAATTGCTAAGTCTCCTAATGTTGCCAAAGTGTGTATTTCCAGAGTGTCTATATTTGTTCTGAATCTGTACTGTATTTTTAATTTTTCTTATATTTTTTTTAATTTCAGGAGGATATTTTCATGTTTACACTTCTAATTTGTGCTTTTACTGTTTTTAATTTATATATATTTTTCCCAGTGGAGATGAGCAAGTAATGATTAATTCAACCCTTTGATAGAAGAAAGAAAAACGTTTTTCCCATAAAAAGTGTCTTGGGTGGTGTGCAAAGAGATAGAGTAAAGGCTAAGCCACTCTTCATCCCCATATATACTTTTACTTAGAGGCCATCATAATGGCTGTCTGGCCCGAACATGAATTAGTTCTTTGAAAATCTGTATCAGGATTTCTGGAGTAAATTTACCTTATATCATAGATATATCAAATTTACTTACATAATATGTAGCATTTTGGAATTTCTTTAGTTGTTCTAGTCATGGATCTTTTATTTATATATATTTAAATATTAAATAGAAATATTCACATAAGTTATATCTGTGAAAGAATTACATTAAACACGTTATTGTTCATCCAAAGCTGTTGTATTTTGACCAATATCTCTCAGGAAATTATTTCTGATTAGTTAATTGTTGTAAGCATATCTTTGATTTTGAAAAGTGTGTGATTGAAATTGAGATATCTAGTTTCTCATTCCCAAGTATCTATTTTTGCTATTGAATAGAGTTCAAACATTGATATGTTGCTTATATTTAAATAAAGAAGATAGGAAAATTATTTCACACACTGATTTTGTTAAAAATGTAATTTTGTGAGTTTTTTTCAATTATTCTTACACTATCAATAATGATACCCTATGAATCCTGTTCTGGATCTCAACTATCAGCATCATTTGTTTTACTCTCTGTAAGTTACACATGATTAATAATATTCAGCATTGTGTCTGGAGGTGTCATTATTGAGTAATGCTCAAATTTATTGTATTTCCTGATATACTCAATACAACAAGTCTAGTTGATAGAATTACATTGCTAATGCTTTCAAAATTTCTCTCAACTAGAAATTAGATTGAAATTGAAAATTGATTAGATTGAAAACTTATTCTTGCTTTTGAACACTAGTTTAATATACTTTCCATGTCTATGATTTTTCTCAGATGGAAATAAGATTGTTCTTACAACTCTACTATAAAAGATCCGATGTAAGGCTTGACTCCATTCATGGAAGAACTATAAATTTTCTACATAAAATATTTATGAAGGTTTTATTCAAAGCAGTGTAAGAAAGCTTAGGACATTTTTTGAAAATATTATTCTAAATTGTCCATTTCCTTTTCTAATCTCAGCATTCTGATTTTGAATTGGATATTGCAAAATCCAGTTTATGCCTCCCCTCCTTCTGCAATAAAATACTTAGATTCACCATTTACTACACTTATTTACGAATCACTATATAGACTTTCTCTGCTATATCCAAAGTGAATTGAATGCAATTATACAGTATACATGTGTTGACCTTAAAAAAACTCCAAAAACAAATGAACAAAACAAAGATAAGCAAGAAGAGTTTGAGATCACAGAACTGCAATTCGAAAGCACAGATTCAAACAGAAACCAAATTGTGTCCCAATTGTAGGGTGAAGGCCAACGATTTTCATAAGGAAAGAAAATGAAATTATTACATTAGTTAAGGAAAGAAATTCCTATGGGTGCTAATAAATTGAGCTATTCTTTAGCTGGGCATGGCTGATTACTAATTCCATATTCAGAGAGAGTGTCCATATTCTTTAGTCTCTTTGGTCAGAATATCTGCTTTTCTATTAGTTTCACAAACATTGTTTGTAAGAACGTTGGTTTGACCCAGTCCACAGATTCTATTTCAGTTTGAATGTCCTGAAGTTTTTTTTATGTTTTTATTGTTATTCAATTACACTTATCCAAATTTTCCCACCATTACTGCCCAACTCCGCCCACCCACCCTCCAACATTCAAACCTCCCTTACATTGTTCTTGTTCATGGGTCCTTCATATTTATTCCTTGATTTGGCATTTCCTCTTCTTTTCCTCATTATCCTCCTCCTCTCTGGCCATTGTCAGTTTGTTCTTTTACCATGTCTCTGGTTCTGTTTTGCTCCCCTGTTGGTTTTGTTGATTAGGTTCCACTTACACATGAGATCACATGGTAATTGTCTTTCACAGCCTGGCTTACCTCATTTAGCATAATACTCTCCAATTCCATCCATGTTGTCATGAAGGTAGGAGCTCCTTCTCTCTTTTTGCTGCAGAGTATTTCATTGTGTAAATATACCACAATTTTTTTTGATCCACTCATTTACTGATGGGCACTAAGGCTTTTCCCAGCACTTGGCTATTGTAAATAATGATGTAAAGATTATTTGATTGCATATAGTCTTTTGAATTAATGTTTTGGGTTTCTTCAGATATATTCTCAGAAGTGGAATTGCTGGATCATAAGGCAGTTGCTTTTTTAACTTTTGAGGTATCTTCATACTTTACACAGTGGCTGCACCAGTCTGCATTCCCACCAACAATGCACTAGAGTTCCTTTTTCTCTACAACCTCGTCAGCACTTGTTATTTATTGATTTGGTTATGATGTCCACTTTGACCAGTGAGAGGTGATATCTTACTGTGGTTTTAATTTGCATATCTCTGATGGCTAGTGATGCTGAGCATCCATGAAATTTTGATGAGTAAGATGTACAAAGCAGTTCCTCTGGGGTGGCAACTCCAACTCCACTTCAAATTGACTCTGTTTACATTATTTTTCACATAGAAGTTTTTTTCAAAATGTAACAAATTTCTTTTTAAATGTGAATTATAGTGTTTGTTTTCCATTCATACATAAACTATTACATGTGTTTCAGGATCACTGATAGACACTGTAGCTTTTTTTATGGATTTCAGTGTTCTGAGATCTTGTAGTGGTGTCAGTTTCCAACAGTAAATTAAACTCCTCATATGAAATGAATTGTAAATTTTAAATAATGTCTCAGTCCAAAAAGCTAACTTCATTCCTATCTTCATGTGTAAGTATTATGTATGTATGAGTATACTCACGTGTATAAGTGCACACCCACCAGAGAAACAATAAATGACATTTAAAAATAGGTGTTATTCAGATAAGGAGAAATTTTATCTCTCATGTACTCTTTTGGGCAATGTGGATAACTGCTGGGTTGGACAAAAAGTCCATTTAGTTTTTTTCCCCTAAAATAAAAATATGTTATTCATTTTCACCAATAACATTATTGATTTGGATATTTTGAGTATGTCAGCCATCTCCTGAGTGGTATAACATTGATTTTTCTCAGTTAATGTCTCAATTTGATTGCTAACTGGTCTGCCCAACCATGGAGCATTGTCCACTGAGAAATCTCCAGCATGAAACTTGCAAACCACTCTTGACACCTTTGATCAGTCACCTTCTCTGTACACTATATATATTTTTGCATTTTGGTTGTGTTTTTATCTTTCTTGAAATAATGAAACATAATATTTCAAAATGTTGCTTATTTTCTTTCATCTTCAATATTAATATGGCTACACAAAAATTCAGCAATATTTATGCTTTCTTAAATGCATGCTGGTATGACACATCACAATGCAATCTAACAAAATTGTTTCCAATGAAGTTAAAAACAACTAAGCACTACTACAGCCATATTATGGAAAAAAGATAAACACACTTTTTGGTTAACCCAATATTTAACATTATTTAGTAAATCTAAATATATATGTATACTCCCATTTAGCAATTCTACTCTTAGGAAACACCTCCTAAAAATACATGTATAGTGACCAAAATACATGTACAATATTGTTCTTAGAAACATTTATAATAACCAAAATTTGAAAACAACAAACATGCTCATGAACTAAAATGGGTCAATTTTGTAATTTTACTCAATGAATTCTGTATAGCAAGGAGAATGAACTATAAATACACATCAATGTTCATATATCAAAGGAAACTGAAGGCATGAAAGAGGGCCGTCTCAAAAGGTACACATGGTATGATTCTATTTTATGTAACATTCCTAGGCAGGCAAACTAATTAGTGCCAATAAACACCAGAAGGTTACACTTGGGGATAGTGATAGAAATGGGAATGATGGGAAATTGATCCTGGGTGGACTCCAGCCAATATTATTTCTTAATCTGGGGACAAATTAAATATGTTGAGCATACGCATGTTTCTGTATACTTGTCATTTTTCTTAAAAAGTAAATAAATAAAAGTAACTGTATTTTTGGGAACCAATAGAGCAAGATTCCAAAATATATTAAGATGTTGCGTATGCATATGGGTTTGAGAAAGGAAATAAAGAATTTTATTAAAAGAGATAAGCAATTAATAAAATGTGTGAAATCTTTTAAAAGGAATAATAAACAAATTGAACAACTTGCTTTGAATTAAGGAGAGGGATTACAACTCTCTGTTCCTGAGGTTAAAAATCAACCAATCAATGCAAAACAAGAATAACAAAACAAACAGAAAAGCAAAGCAAAGAAAGAGGGAGAGAGAGAGGCAGAGAGAGACAGAGACAGAGACACTAACATGACCAGAACTGAAGTTCTGAGTTGGTGCCAGCCAGGAAAATTGAAATAAATAAATTCATGGAAGCAAAAACTCTTTTCTTCTCACAAAGTTGATAATCCATGTTTTAATGAATTCAGTTTGACAGTTAAGATGTGCTATATGTTTTAGGATTGTATTCTTGGCTAACATGCAATGTATTATTACTTGAATTAAGCCTTTTTTTTTTCATAATCTGTAATACGTTTTGGTTTCAAATGTCTTCTTTTCTGGCTTATGTAACTTGCTTTACATGTCTTAGGAATTAGGCTTCATTGTCTCCAGAAGACAATGAGTTGAATTTTCCTGGAAAACACTGTGTTAAACCAACCAACATTCTAAGGTAAATGATATGAATGTTGAACCTGAGGAGGTGAGTTACAGGAAAATATACTTTCAAGAAAACAACAAATCTTTCCTGGGTGGCTGGAAAGGAGAGTTAATTACCCATATAATAAAGCTCTTTTCATATTTCACAAGAAATTTTTAGGGTGATGTTAAGAAAACTTTATAACCACTGTCATAAATAATGTTTTTAAACTGACCATAGATGTGATAAATGGGGAAAGTTGTTTTATTTATTTCAGAAATATTAATGTACACAAGATTTCTAAATATGCAATGATTAGTGAGAATGTCTAACTCTTGTGCAGTTTGAGACTTTCCTGTAGGAAGATCCATGCAGCACTCACTACAGACATACTTCATGAGTGGTTGCTAAGCAGCCTCATTAAATATTTAGAATTTAATTATCTCATAAACTTAGGAGAGCTTGATTGACACAGGAAAAAAACATGTGAAAGGAATTTTTGTGGAATTAAGTGAAAAAGTCAATAAACTTGTAACTCAGCAGCAAGGTTTTTAGGATGAACTTCTGAGATTGTCACAGTCCTGGAAAAAATGAGTAATGGCATGAGGAAATACACAGCTGATGATTTGCTACTGAGTCACCACCGAGAACACTCCCTCAAATTTGGTTGACCTATAATATATGTATATTTAACATGTATTTTATTTTTTAGCAAAACAAAAATAAATAAATGAATGAACAAAGAAATGAAAAGTAAATAACACATCACGCATGTGACATTGGCAATATACAGCATATTGGTGTTTTGTTTTTATCATTCAGTGACCAGCTCCATTTGGTTTATGAGTTTGATTACAGAAAACCATATCTAATATATATTATTACTTAAGACAGTGATGCCAAAGTTTATTGATCAGCAGAAAACAGAGAAAGAAAGAAAAGAGAGAGTCGTGTGAAATTTAAGTGGATTTTAGTGCATTTATTGTTAAATTTAAAATATACTTCATTTTACAAAGCTACCATATAGATGGCCTAAAACTCTAGTTGATTCTGCAATTCCTAAGTACAAGCTTGATACAGAAATATTTTGTAAAGAACCTATGATAAAGTCACAGAAGCCTAAACATATCATAATCTGGGTGATTATATTTTCATTGACTAAAAAAATATATTTTCAGATTAAAATGTTAGGGGTTCAAGGTGACTCTGGAAATGTTACATCTGAGAAAGGTTGTGATTCACTAGTGATTCAAAAGTAAGCAGTATTTTAGTCAGTCCTGAGGAAATGTAGTGATGTTTAAGAAACTCTGAATTTTAAGTTCTTTGAGTCTTATACTCCCTGAACATGTTCTAAAAAGAAATTTAATTTTCAAATGGATGTATTAATGGAGTGAAAATCTAAGAGTCTAGAAATTTAAGAAAACTAGGCCTGTTTGAGTTGCAGCAAATGATGGGGTACTTGGTTTCTATCTTTAACTGATCATGAATATGCAAAACACAAAAGGATATGCACTTAACTTTCCTGTGTCATCAATTAAGCTAATAGTTTCCTCAAATTCTATTAATCAGTGTGTCAGCAACAGCCTGGATACATGATACTCAGTCAGGTTAGAACATTTTTCTACCTAGTATTTATAAAGGATCTTATTCACTAAAATGTCTAAATTAAGCAGTTTACAAGCCATCATCATTTTCTTCCTGTGTGATATTAATTTGCTTTTTCATTTGTATAAGTAGCTGTAAAAAAGGCCCATTCAGTTTTCTTGTTTTGCTATATGTAGTATTTGGGGGAGAAATTATGACTTCAGAATTTTCTGTGAAGGACATTAAAGATATGTAATCAAAAAACACAACTAAAAATAAACTTCAATATTTTTGTGTTATATTGCTTGAATGTTGCCCTATAGAGGAATACATGCAATATTATTATTTTAAAAGGTTGACATATGTGAGCATGCCATGTTTATATATTGCAAAACTTTTTGTTTTCCAAACTTGGCATATAAATGACAGATTCTAAAACTCAATTTACATAAACTGTCACTCAGGAGAATAGAGTGTGTTGAGTCTTCATTTCTATTCTAATCGATGACTGTCAGTCAAGTTGACATAGTAATGAAACAATGAAAAATTTTAACTTTCAAAGATGTCATAGTCTAGTAGTAAAGATCAGACTACAGTAACTCTAATAGAATTTCTTAAATGCTAGAAAATTCGGTGTAAAACATAATATGGTACTTGTCTTTAATTCATAAAACTGGATACCTAAATTCCATATCCTCTTTAGTATTCATTTCATGTATAATTTTTGAAAAGATAAGTTATAGGACATGGTAACCACATACACATTTGTAGTTCCCTAGGATCATTTAATCCAAATCCTTATCAGTTTTGTATCTCAGCAAACCAAAATAATGTTTTTTTTTAATTCTTAACCCCAAAGTTTGTAAGCCATTTCTGGACAACTACCTAGACATATTTTATCTTCTGAAATGTGTATTTTTCAAACAAAAACCATGGTACATGTCCAATATAAAACTAACTGTAGAACTGATATTGGTAGAAAATGAGTTATTGTGATGTCGCAAGGAAAATAATTTCCTGGTACCCGCATGGGAGGATGGGTCCCAGGAAAATTAAGGGGGGGTTTCTCCTGATTTCCCAATGTCCTATCTCTGTCTATATCACCATGGAAAATGTCCAATTTGTCTTTAGTAGTGCCAGAATGAAAGTCACTGCCCAGAGTTTCTGTTCCATATTAAAATACAATCATGTCTAGCATCCAGCAAGCTCAGCATATGTTTCCAGCTGCAATTCATTGCTGTGCTACGTATTCAGGCTCCCTCTTGGAGCTTGCATGTGGACTCCACTGGGGCCATGTGGCTGATACGGACACATGGCCAAGGAAAGAGTAGACAAGTGCACCATGTGAGTGCAGGTCATCAGGAAAGAAAGAGAGAGAACTTCTTTTTTCATCTAGTATTATATATCTCAGACTTGGAAAAGACCAGAAGATTTTTCAAAGTGACCAATCAACTTCCCAAGCTTTCATAGACTTTGGATAAGTCCACACTCTGTAGTTAGACTGACACTCCTTTATGGTCCAGCACCTCCCTCTGTGCTCCACCCCCCAACAATCCATTACCAGAGAGGAGAGGGGAGGAGTGTTAATGCCTTTGGTGGATCACAGTGCTATAGTCCCCTAGAGTGTGAAAAGCTGCAGCTTCCTGGTGAAGCAAATGGGCTCTTCCTTCCCATTTTATTAAGCTCAATGTCTAGTTTCCTTTTATGCCCTGTCTTTTTCTAAATAATTAGCTAAATATGGATAGTAACAACACATGATTTAAAGAATCCTTTTCATTATGCCCTCATTTTCTTAACCTTGGGTAATGATTCTTTTCCCATCAGAGACTCAATTGGAAGTTTCAGTTAAACAGAGGTCTTTCTCCCCTTCTGGGTACTCTAAAAATCAGGAGTAAAAGGAAGAAGGATAAAAAGAAAATGAAAGTTCACCCTGTAGATCATCTCCACAGAGTTTCTACCTCATGTTTGTGAAAATTCAGTTTTGTTTTCTGTATGTATTATTGATGCAAACTAGATTTCTTGCTTGATTTTCTAAAGAACAAGGGAAGAGGTGACAACAATTTCTCCTAAACCATCCATGGGAGTCTAATGAAAGCCAGATTAACTGTCATCCATCCAGGCATGGCTTTATATAACAGGCTGACCTGCTTTTTCCTGGAAACACCAAGAAACATTTGGTGGATACAGTAGTATATGACAGTTTATCAGGTGGAAAATAGCTATAACTCAATTTTGATCTTACATGCTGATATTAATAGGAAGATTGCTAATGTAATTATATTATAATTATTTATAAAGTTTCATATAAATATGATTGGAATCCATAACCTGTAAAGATGATAATTAAAATTATATTTATGTGGGGTAGTACAATATATAGTAATGCTATCAACTGTAATAATTAGCTTTTCTGGAAGTGGTTTTTCCTCAGCCAGTGGAAGTGTTCCACTAAGAGCAAAGGTAGGCCTAGCAACAATAGAGTGGAGGGATAATTGTACTTAGATGATATTCAATGTCCTTGCAATATCAATATTTTATAATACTTGCAAGTCTTCATGGATAGTAGTGATGGATTTCCTTATTTGTGCAAAATATTAGACAATTGTCAGTTTTCTTATTGTAGAGTTTTGTTTTGTTTTGTTCTTTAAGGCTATGTTCAATATTCTGATGGAGAACTAAACACTTAGCCCAAGAACCTACCTCAAGTCTTTAAGATTAGTTTGTGTTATTGGACAGAGCCTAATTACCAGGAGGAAAACAAATAATGGCAAGCACAGGTGAATTTGATGAATACAGGAGATAAAATTTAGCAATTAGGCTTTAGTTTAAGATCAGTATTGAAGAGTGCATAATATTTGTAATAATTTTCTCTCAATTATTTGAGACAAAAATCACTATGAACTAAGTTGAGGGATAAGGCTAATGAGAAAAAGCTGCGTAATTTTAATTACTGCATAATGATAAATGGCTTTAATTGTAAATTACCTTCTGTGATTTTTACCCTTTCACTCTATAAATTGTATTTGTAGTTGCTAAAAAGAAATAGTTTCTATGTGAAAAGTTCAAGCAAATCAATTATTTCACATTACAGACTACCAAAATAAAAAGAATGAATTTGTGGTTAAGCACAATTGTATTACTTATCATTATTTTTGACCTTTCTGAAATCACAGAAAATCAATCAGAGTACAGTGATACAGATTAAGCTGTGACCATTTGTCTGTCCACTTCAGAAAAAGCACAAGTATATGACGTGCTACTTGCCTTCTTGAAAACTCACATTTATTTACATCAAAACAGTCAAACATATAAGAATAAATTGTTAAGTATTATGTAACATAGTGTTCACTTTAATTGTCATAAGAATATGCCACTGAGTAATGGCACAAAAAGGTAGAATAATATCAGAAAGAGGTGGGTTCAATTTGTGGCTTGTCCAACTACCATGTGTCTGTTAAGCAGTAATTTAATCACCTGACCTTATATTTCCCAACTGTAAAATATGATGCTGACTTCAATTTCATTTGTCATGAGAATGACTATAATAAATAACAGCAGGTGTGTAACACACAGGTGTGTTCAAAATGTTATTACTTTATTCCAACAACAACAAAATAATTTATTTTACTGGGCAGGGAACTCCACATTCAAGGATCAGATTAAAATAAAATTTATTTGCATATTTTCCAATTAGTATTCAAACTGCTTGAAAGATTACCTGATAGTTCCAAGTGGTCAGTTCATTATCTCCATGAAAAGAAATACACTAGAAAACAAGCTATAATCAAAAAGTTTACTACATGGAATCAAGTCAGATCAAAAGAAATGATTTGGGAGAAGGAAGATGGTGGTACAGTAGGAGGGAGCAGATTCCACTTGCCCCTGTACATGGGAGAAAAACCTGGCTGATCTATGGAAGAACAAAGCAAACAAACAACAGTAACACAGCATATTTGAAAATAGGAGATCAAAATTGAAGCAGACATTGAAAAACCAGATGGTAAGGAGAGTACTTCAGAACAAAAAGAGCCCAGAGATCTGCATGGAGATCAAGGTGGCTGAGGCCTCAGCCCAGCGCTTGCCAGGCCTGCCCCAGGGCTCAAGGGAGGGAGCCAGGTCAGCTGCTTCCTCCCCAGCAAAACAAGGTTTGAACAGCACCAGGAGAGACCTGGTTGCTTGAAGTCTCACAGAGAGGAGTTAAGGTCTGAATGACAAACACTCTGGGGATGTGAGCATCCATGCATATCCCTGGGAGGAGTGCACGCGAGCTCAGGAGCAGAGGCGCCTGTGTGTGCCCAGAAATGGGCCGAGCAACCAGAGTCACTTGCACACGATCACAGAGGGCTACACTCCCTTAAGTGGAGACGGATGTGCGACCATAGGCACCTGCACGCCAACACAGACTACTGCGCATGTGTGAATGGAGAGAGCTACGTGTGACCAGAGACCAGAGCTCACACCCATAAACTCAGGAAAGTGCCCGCTCCCCAGGAGGCTCCAAGCTAGCTCTGAAAGAGTAGCCCAAAGATGATTGAGTGCTGAACAGGGAGAAAAGTGATACTGTCAACCCTCTGCCTTTGCAGCCAGCAAAACCAGAAAAAAAATGGCTTAGAAAGTTTGAAAACAGCAAGAGTTTTTGTTTGGTGTTTTGTTTGCTTGTTTGTTTAAATAATTTCTATATTATTATTTGTTTATTATTTTTATCTTTTTTACCTCTCAATTCCTTTTGCCTCTCTTTGCTTTTCTTGTTTTATTCCTTCTTCCTTACTTTCCAATTTTCTCTCTTCTTCATTCCTCTTTCTTTTTCTTCTTTTTTCATTTTCCCTCTATTCTCTTTTTAAATACCGACAAGTGAGATAAAAAAAAACACCTTGGAACTGTGAAAAAAAACAAAGTTGGTCCCAAAAAGGGGGCATCCCAACAGCTGAGACAGTGGAGGCTATGAACAACAGGGTACCTAAAGGAGACTGCACCACTGAATATCACAGGAATTCTATCACAGAAGTTCATACAATAAAGCCAGAGAGCCAGAACAGATCAATTTAAGAAGCTGAGGTTAACAAGAAGAGTCTCACAAACAATGGGAAGACAAAGAAACAATCCCCAAATGAAAGGAAAGGAGGAAGCCCCAAAGAATGCTAAATGAAACGGAGGCATCTCAACTATTAGATATTGAGTTCAAAGCAATGGTTATCAGGAAGAACAATGAGCTCTCAGTGAGATACCAGAAACTACAGGGAAGCTACAATGAACTCACTGCAAATTATATCAACATGAAAAAGGAAATAGAAACTATCAACAAGGGCCAAGAGGAAATGAGGAATACAATTTCTGAACTGAAGAACACAGTAGAAGGAATGAAAAGCAGAATCGGTGAAGCATAAGATCAGATCAGCAAGTTGGAGGACAAAGTAGAAAAAAACACCCAGAAAAAGCAAGAAGGGAAAAGAGGCTCAGAAAGAATGAAGAGGGATTAAGAGAAATGGAAGACAATATGAAACATAATAATATCCGTATAAAAGGGATAACAGAAGGAAAAGAAGGAAAGCAAGGATAGAAAACCCATTTGAAAAAGTAATGGTGGAAAACTTCCCGAATTTGATGAGAGAAATAGTCTCACAAATCCAGGAAACACAGAGAGTCCCAATCAAGAGGAAACCAAAGAGGCCCACGTTAAGACACATTCTAAGTAAAATGTCAAAATTCCAAGACAAAGAGAGAATCTTAAAAACAGCAAGGGAGAAAAAGGAAATAACATACAAGGGACCTCCGATAAGATTAGCAGCTGACTTCTAAATGGAAATGCTCCAAGCGAGAAGAGAATGACAAGAAATATTCCAAGCAATGAGAACCAGAGGCCTGCAACCAAGACTACTTTATCCAGCAAGGCTTTCAAACAAGATAGAAGGCCAAATAAGGAGCTTCTCAAACAAAAGAAGTCTAAAAGAATACACCTCTACCAAACCAGTACTGCAAGAGATACTAAAGGGACTGCTTTAAGGAAAGGAAGGAAAAGACACACACAGAGAGAGAGGAACACAAGTATTAAAATGGCAATGAATAAGTACCTATCCATAATAACCTTAACCATAAATTGATTAAATGCTCCAATCAAAAGACATAGAATAGCTGAATGGATAAGAAAGCATGACCCACACATATGCTGCCTACAAGAGACCCACCTCAGGACAAAAGACATACACAGGCTCAAAACAAATTTTCCAAGCAAATAGACAAGAGAAAAAAGTGGGGGTAGCAATACTCATATCAGACAAAATAGACTTCAAAAGAAGAGCCATAAAGAGAGACCCAGAAGGTCACTTCATAATACTGAAGAGAAGAATCCACCCACAAGACATACACATTGTAAATATATATACACCCAACATAGGAGCACCTAAATACATCAAGAAAATCTTAGAGGACTTCAAGAAAGATATTGACAGCAATACCATTATAGTAGGCGATTTTAACACTCCACTGTCAAAAATGGACAGATCATCCAAACAAAATATCAACAGAGATATTGTGGCATTGAACAACACTCTATATGAAATGGACTTAACCGATATGTATAAAGCCCTTTATCGCAAAGAAACTAAATACACATTTTATTCAAATGCACGTGGAACATTTTCAAAAATAGACCACATGATAGGACACAATACAAGCCTCAACAAATTGAGGTAAATTGAAATCATAACAAGCATGTTCTCCACCCACAAGGGACTGAAACTAGAAACCAATCCCAAGGGGGAAATCCCAAAACCCTCAAAATCATGGAAATTGAATAGCATGTTATCAAACAATGAATGGGTCAAGAATAAAATTAGGGAGGAAATCAAAAACTTTCTGGAAACAAATGATAACAAATTCACAATGACCCAAAACTTATGGGACACAGTGAAGGCAGTCCTCAGAGGGAAGTTCATAGCAATACAGGCCTACTTTTTCTAAAAAAGATAGAAACATTTCAAAGAAACAAGTTAACCCTACACCTACAAGAACTTGAGGATCAACAACAAAGACAGCCCGGAGCAAGTAGAAGGAAGGAAATAACAAAGATCAGAGCAGAATTAAAGGACATAGACACTAAAAGCACAATTCTAAGGATCAATGAATCCAGGAGCTGGTTCTTGAATAGATAAACCAAATCAACAAGCCTTTAAGCAGGCTCATCAAGAAAAAAAGAGAGAGGACCCAAATAAACACAATCAGAAATGAAAGAGGAGAGATTACAACTGACACCACAGAAATACAAAGGATTGTTAGAAATTACTATGAAGAATTGTATGACAAGAAATTTGAAAACCTAGGTGAAATGAACAAATTTCTACAAAAATACAATCTTTGCAAACAATGAAGAAGAAGCAGAAAGCCTGAGATGACCAATAACAGCTGACAAAATTGAAGCAGTAATTAAAAAACTCCCAGCACGCAAAAACCATGGACTGGGCAGTTTCACAGAGGAATTCTACAAAGCCTTTAAGGAAGAGCTAACCCCTATCCTTCACAGACTATTCCAAAAAATTGAAGAAGATGGCACACTCCAAAACCTTTTCACGAAGCCAGCATCATTCTAATCCCAAAACAAGATACAGACACAGCAAAGAAAGAGAACATCAGGCCAATATCACTGATAAACATAGACACTAAAATCCTCAACAAAATATTGGCAAACCTCATCCAGCAATACATTTAAAAGATCATACAACATGATCAAGTGGGATTCATCCCAGGTATGCAAGGATGGTTCAACATTCGCAAATCAGTAAATGTAATTCATTACATAAACAAAAGCAAAGACAAAAATCACATGATCATATCAATAGATGGGGAAAAAGCATTTGATAAGGTACAACACCCATTTATGATAATAATACTCAGCAAAGTGGGAATAGAGGGAGCATTCCTCAACATAATAAAGACCATACATGAGAGACCTACAGCCAACATCATACTCAATGGGAAAAAACTAAAATCTTTTCCATTAAGATTAGGAAGAAGACAAGACTGTCCACTTTCATCACTTCTATTCAATATAGTATTGGAAGTCTTAGCCACAGCAATTAGACAAGAAAAGGAAATAAAAGGCATCCAAATTGGAAAGGAGGAAACAAAACTATCATTGTTTGCGGATGACATGATAGTGTACATAGAAAATCCTATAGAGTCGGCCAAAAAGCTGCTTGACGTAATAAATGAATTTGGCCAAATAGCTGGATACAAAGTCAATATCCAAAAATCAAAGGCATTTTTGTATACCAACAGTGAAACAGCAGAAGCAGAAATCAAGAAAAAAATCCCATTCAATATAGCAAAAAGAAAAATAAAATACCTAGGAATAAACCTAACCAAGTAGGTAAAAGACCTGTATGCAGAAAACTACACAACACTGAAGAAAGAAATCAAGGAAGACACAAACAAATGGAAGCATATACCATGTTCATGGATCAGAAGAATTAACATAATCAAATGTCTATACTACCCAAAGCAATTTACAGATTCAATGCAATAACTATTAAAGTACCAATGGCATATTTCACAGACATAGAACAAACACTTCAAAAATTTATATGGAACAATAAATTATCTAGAATAGGTGTAGCAATCTTGAGAAAGAAAGGCAAAGTAAGAGGGATCACAATACCAGATACCAAACTACATTACAAGGCCACTGTAATCAAAACAACCTGGTAGTGGCATAAAAACAGGCAAATGGACCAGTTGAATAGAACAGAGAGCCCAGAAATAAACCCAGTCAATCAATATTTGACAAAGGGGGCAGCAACATAAAATGGAGTAAAAATAGCCTCTTCAACAAGTGGTGTTAGGAGAACTGGACAGCTACATGCAAAAAAAAAAAAAAAAGAAAAGAAACTTGAACACCAACTTACACCATACACAAAAGTAAATTCAAGGTGGATAAAAGATTTAAATATAAGCCGTGACACCATTAAAGTCCTAGAGGAGAACATAGGCAGGAAAAATCTCAGATATTTCACGAAGCAACATTTTTACTGATATGTCCCATAAAGCAAGAGACAGTAAGGAATGAATAAACAAATGGGATCTCATCAAAATCAAAAGCTTCTGCATGGCCAAAGAAAACAGTATTAAAATAAAAAGAGAACTGACTTTATGAGAAAACATATTTACCAATGATACCTCAGACCAGGATTAATCTTCAAAATATACAAAGAACTTACAGGACTCCACTCTAAGAAGACAAGCAACCCAATTAAAAAATAGGCAAAGGACTTGAACATACACTTCTCCAAGGAAGACATACAGAGGATCCAGAAACACATGAAAAGAAACTCAATAGTGCTAGCTATCAGAAAGATGCAAATTAAAACCACAATGAGATACCACTTGACACTAGTCAGAATGGCCTTCATGAACAAGCAAGTGTTGGAGAGGTTGTGGTGAAAAGGGGACCCTAGTGCACTGTTGGTGGGAGTGCACACTGGTACAACCAGTATGGAAAACAGTGTGGAATTTTCTAAGAAAAATAAAATGGATCTACCTTTTGACCCAGCAATTCCACTGCTTGGATTATATCCTAAGAACCCTGAAACACAAATCCCAAAGAACCTATGCACCCCTATGTTTATACCAGCACAATTTACAGTAGCCAAGTGCTGGAAGCAACCTAGGTGCCCATCAGTTAATGAATGGATCAAAAAACTGTGGTACATTTGCACAATAAAATTTTATGCAGCAGAAAAAAGGAAGGAGCTCCTATCCTTTGAAACAGCATGGATGGAACTGGAGAGCATCGTGCTAAGTGAATTAAATCAGGCAATGAAAGATAAATACCATATGATCTCACCTTTAACAGGAACCTAATCAACCAAACAAACAAACAAGCATAATATAACCAAAGACACTGAAACTGAGAACAAGCTGACAGTCACCAGAGGGGAGAGGGGAGAGAATTTCAGGGGAAAAGGGCAAGTGTTTAGAGCAACAAATATAAAGGACACATGAACAAAAACTATGGGGGGTGGAAATGGGAGGGAGGTGGGGTGGGCTGGGGTGGGAGTAAAAGACAGAAAACTATACAAGAACAACAATTAAAGAAAAAAATAATTTTTGGTCACTATTGTCACTTTGTTTTGATAGTATGATGTGGCAAGGGAACACCTCTTTAGAAATCATTAGTGACACTGTACCTTCGGTGATGCTAGAGGTAGAAAAAAAATTTGAACTTTAATCTTCCCATTTACCTTCTATATGATTATCATCTCTTTTCCTTTCAAAACATTACTTCTCAGCCCTGGCTGGTGTAGCTCAGTGGATTGAGCACGGGCCTGCGAACCCAAGGATCGCGGTTCGATTCCCAGTCAGGGCACATGCCTGGGTTGCGGGCCAGTTCCCAGCAGGGGACACATGAGAGGCAACCATACATTGATGTTTCTCTCCCTCTCCTTCTCTCCTACCATTCCCCTCTAAAGATAAATAAATAAAAGTCTTAAAAAAAAACATTACTTCTCTATAAATTGTTTTCCATTATTGAGAAAATGAAGACAACCTAATTCCTTTCCCCTAGCTTTTCAGTGTCTTTAATAGCAAGTGAAATTCCTCAGATTCATCATCACCATTTATGAATGTGGCAGGGCTGTTTATGCATTGGTTGCTTGTGCTGTCTTAATTTATTTCCTCAAAGTAAGTGATTCCAAATTCTACCTGTGCTTTTCTGTTTTTCCCTATAAAGTATCAACCAATAAATAATCCCTAAATCTTGCAATCTGCACTTCCAATAAATAAAGCAAACTACTGCTTATTTAAGCAAGTTTCACAATAAATGTTAATTTGTTGTTATCTGTGAAATATGTAAAAAATACAATATTGATTTAAAGTCTACAAAGTCCTAAATACCTTTTGTCCCATTAGAGATGACTTTTGCCATCATTGTTTAGCAAAAGTTCCAAATGAACAAGACTTCTTGAAGTTATCTCCCTTACCCCAAAGTGGACATCAAAAGCCCACCAATTCTTCAGCAATCCGAATGCTGGTATGTGATAATTTCTCTATTATCTATTTCTTTTTTCCCTCCTTTTTGTCCTCCCTCTTATCTCTCTTCCTTCTTTGAGTTGCCTATTCAATTTCTTCTTAATACTTGGTCTAAGAAAAATACTTTGGCAATTATATCACATAGTCCCTTAATTTCTTTTTTTATTGCTGTTCAAGTACAGTTGTCTTGACTTTTCTTCCACCCCACCCGTCCCCACCTCCCACCCCTAATCCCCACCCCTCTTGTTTTCCATCCATGTGTCCTTCATAGTTGTTCTTGAAAATCGCCCCCCATTATCCCCTCCTACTTACCCTCTTGTTGTTGTCAGTTTGTTCTTAATTTCAATGTCTCTGGTTATATTTTGCTTGCTTGTTTGTTTTGTTAATCAGGTTCCACTTAAAGGTGAGATCATATGGTATTTGTCTTTCACTGTCTGGCTCATTTCACTTAGCATACTGCTCTCCAGCTCCATCCATGCTGTCACAAAGGGTAATTTCTTAATATTATTTGAAATCAAAAACCCTGAAAACAATCATCCTATGTCATTGGCTCAATATAATTATTAAACTATTATGCAGAGAATGAAGTGTGAGGAAAAAGTAATTTATTATGAGATTAGATATGTCATGTATTTTATTTTGTTGCCACAGTAATTTATAGTCAACATAAAGCTTTGTCTTTACAAAAAGGTATAAATGTGTTTTGTTAACAATTATAATAACAATATTTTGACAATTACAGCTTGCCTATTTAAAATATGATTCTTGTGTTAAATAAGAAAATAGTTATATAAAAGTATATCCCGTAAGGAAAATGATTAAGCATTAACTCTTTTTAAAAAGGTTGATTTTTGTCCACTTTCTTTTTATGGGAGAAAAAACATCCATAGGAAAAAAAGAACATCCAATAAAGAGTATGATTTCTGTCTTTACCGAAGCAAAACTACCATTAAACTGAATCTTTTTAGAAACTTCTGAGTATAATGAAGATTTTTTTTTTTTCAGCATTAATCTCAGGTCATTAGAGTGCTTAAGTATTTAGGTATCCTCATCGTTTAAATATTTCTAGTTAACTTTTATTTAACTAATTAAAAAAGGTAAAATGATTTGTAGACATTTTGATGGCAGAGGTATTTGTTTCATTCTCATAGCTTTAAATGCAAAAAAAAGTCAGTTAACTTTCTGGAGTTAAAACATGTGAGTGCATGTTATTTTCAACACATACAATCCTTAACATATATTTGTATATGTGTATATTAGTCTCCTATTAGAAATAAAAATATAAAATATTTCAGAAAGTGAAGCTATAGCAAAATCCCAACAAAATATATAATGGTTTCAGGAATACAAGAACTGTTATATAGTTCATGTTTTGACCAAAACGAATAAACTAGCAGATCTCATGAATGTGCATTTTTTATTACAATACATTGAGACTGCAGCATGAAATCATAATGTATATGATATAACAAAGGATGAATTTAGAGCATTTCCAGATATCCCTAACCTGTCATTCTTTACAATATATAAAATTTTACTATAAAAATAACAATAATTTTTTACTTGTTCCTTCCCTATAGTGCATAACATACATACAGGTCATGATCAAAGTGAGAAAAATATAGGAGGGAAGACTACCAAAACTGCAGCTAATTTATTGTATGTATGAGAATATTTTTATTGGGAGCTGCTGTGACCAATTCACTTTAGCGCATCAAGATATAATAGTTGGTGTGCATCACTTTACGAGGTAAAATTTCATCTACATTTACAGAAGGTAATTTTGTATGTGTTAAAATATACCTATAAATACAGTATAAAATAATAGAAAATTTAGAAATTTCTTGTTGAAAGTTTACTCAAAATGCATAAATTCTGGTATTTAGAAAACATTAAATATTTTTAATGTTTTAACAAAACATTAAATATTTTTAATGTTTTAACAAAACATTAAATATTTTTAATGTTTTAACAAAACATTAAATGTTGTAAAAAAAACAAAAATGTTTCATATGTAAATATGTATGTATATAAATATAGATATATAAAGATGAATGCATAGATCATTAAATAATACCTGAAACCATGAGGAGTTCACAGTCTGGTAGAAGAAAAGAAAGAACACAAAAGTGCATACCAAACTTCATACAAACATGACCAAGGTAAGAAAAATTTACGGTGAGATAACACAAGACAGAGAGATAGTTCATTATGTACTCATCAAATATAACATCTTTTTTTTAATGTTTGACAACAATTTCTTTTTTAAATGTATTTTTATTGATTGTGGTGTTATAGTTGTCCAATTTTTTTCTCCCCTTTATTCCATTTCACCCTGTACCTAACCTCCCACAAGCATTCCCCCATCTTAGTTCATATCCATGGGTTGAACATATAATTTCCATTTCCTACACAATTCCTTTCTTTTTTAAGATTTTATTTATTTATTAGGGAGAAGGTAAGGTAGAGAGAAAGAGAGGGAGAGAAACATCAATATCTGGATGCCTTTCACATGGCCCCCACTGAGGACCAGGCCCACAACCCAGGCATGCGCCAGACTGGAAATCAAACTGGTGACCATTTGGTTCACAGGCCTGCACTCAATCCACTGAGCTACAGCAGTGAGGGCTCCTACACTTTCTTAACCTCCTCCTGTCTATATTGTACTATTTATGTTTTTTATTCCCTGTACCTTTTCCTCATTCCCCAACTCCCCATCCCTGCTGGATAACCATCCATATGATCTCCATTTCTCTGATTCTGTTTCTGTTCTAATTGTTTTTTTAGATTATTTTTTATTGCTATTGTTGTTTAGATTCAGTTGTTGAGAGTTGTGAGTTTGTTGATATTTTACTGTTCATAGTTTTTGGTCTCCTATTTCTTAGATAAGTCCCTTTGACATTTCATACAATAAGGACTTGGTGATGATGAACTCCTTTAACTTGACCTCATCTGGGAAGCACTTTATCTGCCCTTCCATATTAAATGATAGCTTTGCTGGATAGAGTAAACTTGGATGTAGGCCCTTGACTTTCATGACTTCAAATACTTCTTTCTAGCCCCTTCTTGCCTCCAAGCTTTCTTTTAAGAAATCAGCTGATAGTCTTGTGGAAAGTCATCTATAAGTAACCCTCTGCTTTCCTCTTGCTGCTTTTAAGATTCTCTCATTTTTCATCTTGGGTAATGTAATTATGATGTGCTTTGGTGTGTGCTTCCTTGGGCCCAAATTCTTTGAGACTCTCTGAGTTTCCTGGATTTCCTGGAACTCTATTTTTTTCTGTCAGATTGGGGAAAATCTTTTCATTATTTTTCCAAATAAGTTTTCAATTTCTTGCTCTTTCCATTTTCCTTCTGGCACCTCTATGCTTTGGATTTTGAAATATTTAAAGTTGTTCCAGGGGTTCTCTAGCGTATTATCATTCTTTTGAATTCTTGCTTCTTCATTCTGTTCTGGTTGAATTTTCTTTTTTGTTTTTGTTTTTCCTTCTGCTCCAAATCGTTGATTTGAGTCCTGGTTTCCTTCCCATTGCTGTTGGCTCTTTGTATATTTTCCTTTATTACACTTTGCATAGCCTTCACTTTTTCCTCTACTTTGCAACCATAGTCTACCATTTCTGTGAGCATCCTGATTACCAGTGTTTTGAACTTTGAATCTGATAGTTGAGCTATCTCTTCATTGCTTAGTTCTATTTTAGGAGCTTTGATCTGTTCATTCATTGGCACCATATTGTTTTGTCTTGGTGTGCCTGTTATGTAGTAAGGGGCAGAGACTTTGGTATTTGCCAGGGTCAGCAATGCACTTTGCTGTGTTGTGGAGCTGTATGTGGGGATGGGTCAGAGAGAAAACAATGCTGCTTGCTGGGCTGTTGGCCTGCTTTCAGTTACTTCCTCCACTATCCACGAGCAAATTGGGCCCTTCTGGTGCTGGTTCCCGAGTGAGTTGGTTTGTGTACATTCTAGGACCCTGGGGGTCTCTCAAAAAAACTCTCCTGTGAATCTGGGTGTTTCTCCTGCTGCCATAACCTCCACAGTTTTTTTTTTTTAATAATCAGAGGTTTTGAAGCTTTATTTCCCCACAGTGGAAACCTGGGTTTCCTGGCCTGTCTCAATCACCAGTTGTTCTTCCTTGTTTATCCACATGCAAATGTGTGACTATCCAGTCCATCAGCTGCCTGCTTACTATGTGTCCTCTTTGGCCCAGCTGCCCCTCTCTGCCCTTCCACCCAGTATGGATACATGTTCGTTCTCTAACTCCTTGATTGTTGGACTTCCATATTGTTCTATTTTCTGACAGATCTAGTTATTTTTTGTTTTTAAATTTGTTGTTGTCCTTCTTTTGGTTGTGCAAGAAGCGTAAGTTTTTCTACCTTTACCTCCATCTTGGCTAGAAGTCTCTCAAATTCAACTTTGGTTTTTTTTTTTGTTATGGTTGTTATTGTTGCTTTAGTTATTTTATTGTTGTTTAATTACAGTTATCTGTGTTTACTCCCCACCACACCTATCCACCTCAGCCCAACCTTCCTTCCACCCTTGCTACCACTCCACCTTAATTTTGTCCATTTAACCTTCATAGTTGTTCCTGAAAACCCTTCCCCCCTTTCCGCCATAATTCCCTCCCACCTCCCATCTTGTTACTGTCAGATTGTTCTTCATTTCAATGTCTCTGGTTATACTTTACTTGTTTTTTTTTCTTTTATTGATTAGGTTCCAGTTAAAGTGGGATCATATGGTAATTGTTCCTCACTGCCTGGCTTATTTCACTTAGCATAAGGCTTTCCAGTTCTACCCTTGCTGTCACAAAGTATAGAAGCTCCTTCTTTCTCTCTGCTCTGTAGTATCCCATTGTGTAAATATACCATAGTTTTTCAGTCAATTCATTTACTTCCTACATTGGTCATTGTGCTGCTGTAAACATTGGGGTACATAGGTTCTTTTGGATTGGTATTTCAGGGTTTTAGGATATAATCCCAGCAGTGTAATTCCCGGGTCAAAATGTAGTTGCATTTTTTGCTTCCTGAGGAAATTCCATACTATTTTCCCCAGTGGCTGCAGCAGTCTGCATTCGCACCAACAGTGCATTAGGATTCCCTTTTCTCCACATTCCCTCCAACACTTGTTTGTTGATTTTTTTATGATGATCATTTTCACCAGTGTTAAGTGGTATCTCATTGTGGTTTTAATTTGCATCTCTCTGATGGCTAGTGATGCTGAGTATCTTTTCATATGTTTCTGGGTCCTCTGTATGTCCTCCTTAGAGAAGTGTCTGTTAAGTTCCTTTGCCCATTTTTAAATTGGGTTATTTGTCTTCCTGGAATAGATTGATGCAATTTATTTATATATTTTGCATATCAAACCCTTGTTGGCAAATATGTTGTCCCATATAGTTGGTTCTCTTTTCATTTCAATGCTATTTTCTTTAGCCATGCAGCAGCTTATGAATTTGATGAGGTCCCATTGATTATAATTTTCATTATGTCCTTTGCTTTGGGGGACATATTGGTGAAGATATTGCTGTGTGGACTGTCTGAGATTCTTTTGCCAGTGTTTTTCTCTAGGACTTTTATCATGTCACCACTTATATTTAATTATTTTATCCACCTTTAATTTATTTTTGTGTATGGTGTAAGTTCGTCATAAAGTTTCATTTTTTGGTATGTAGCTTTCTTGGTGTCCCAACACCATTTGTTGAAGAGGCTATTTTTATTTCACTTTATGCTGCTGTCCTCATTGTCAAACATTAATTGACCATAGAGACTTGGGTTTATATCTGGACTCTCTAATCTTTTCCATTGGTTTATGAGTCTGTTCTTATGCCAGTACCTGGCTGTTTTGATTACAGTGGTCTTGTAATACAGTTGGACATCAGGTATTGTGATCACTTCTGGTTTGTTCTTCTTTCTCAAAATTGCTGCAACTATTTGGGATCATTTATGGTTCCATATAAATTTCTGAAGTGTTTCTTCTATATCTGTGAAACATGTCATTGGTATTTGAATAGAAATTGCATTGAACCTGTAAATCACTTTAGGTAGTATGGACATTTTGATAATGTTAATTCTTCCAATCCTTGAGCATGGTTTGTGTTTCCATCTGTTTGTGTCTTCCTTAATTTCTTTCTTTTGTGTTTTATAGTTTTATGAGTACAGGTCTTTTACATTTGTGTTTAAGTTTATTCCTAGATACTTTATTTTTCTTGTTGCTGTGTCAAATAGAATTTTTTCCTGATTTATGTTTCTGATTTTTCATTGTTGGTGTACAAAAATGCCTTTGAATTCTGAATATTGACTTTGTATCACTCTATTTTGCCAAATTCATTTATTAGGTCAAAGAGTTTTTTGGCGGAGTCTATAGAATTTTCTATGTACACTATCATGTCATCTGCAAACAATGACAGTTTTACTTCCTCCTTTCCAATTTGGATGCCTTTTATTTTATTTTATTTTTTTTGTCTGATTGCTGAGGCTAGTACTTCCAATACTATGTTGAATACAATTGGTGAATGCAGGCATTCTTGTCTTGTTCCTGATCTTAGTGGGATAGCTCTAAGTTTTTGCCCATTAATTATGATGTTGGCTGTATGTCTCTTGTAAACAGCCATTATCAGGTTGAGGAATGCTCCCTCTAATACCAGTTTGCTATCCTTTTAGGTATTCTATATCTTTTGATTGGAACCTTTAATCTGTTTAGTTTTAAGGTTATTATCGATACCTACTTATTCATTGCCATTTTTTTTTTGTACCTATGTCCTGCTCTGTCTCACTCTCTTTCTTCCTTTTCTTAGCAGACCCTTTAGCATCTCTTGCAGAGCTGGTTTGGAGGGATTATAATCTTTGAGGCTTCTTTTGTCTGGAAAACTCCTTATATGGCCTTCCATTTTAACTGAGAGCCTTGGTTGATAAAGTATCTGGGATGCAGGCCTTTGTTTCTCATTTCCTGGAATATTCCTTGCCAATCTCTTCTGGCTTGGAGCATTTCCATTGAGAAATCAGCTGCTAGTCTTATCGGGGCTCACTTGTATGTTATTTCCTGTTTTTCCCTTGCTGCCTTTAAGATCCTCTCTTTGTCTTGGAATTTTGCCATTTTAATTATCATATGTCTTAAAGTGGGACTCTTTGGATTTTTCTTAATTGGGACTCTCTGCGTTTCCTGGATTTGTGTAACTTTTTCTGTCATGAAATTAGAAAAGTTTTCCATCATTACTTTTTCAAACATGTTTTCTATTCCTTGCTCTTCTTCTTCTGCTTCTGGTTTCCCTATTATACAAATATTATTACGTTTCATGTTGTCTTAAAGTTTCTTTAATACCTCTTCATTCTTTCTGATTTTTTTTTTCCTTTTTTTGCTCTGTCTGGAAGTTTTTTTTCTATCTTGTCAGCCAGCTTGCTGATTCGACACTCTGCCTCATCTAGCCTGTTTTTGTTTCCTTTACTGTGCTCTTCAATTCAGAAATTCATTTCCTCTTGGCCCTTGTTGATAGTTTCTATTTCTTTTTTCATGTTGATATAGTTTGCAGTGAGTTCATTGTAGTTTCCCTGTAGTTTCTGGTAATTCTCTGTCAGCTCATTGAGCTTCCTTATAACCATTGCTTTGAACTTAATATCTAACTTTCTTTATTTCATTTAGCATTCTTTGTGAGGCTTCCTCCTTTCCTTTCATTTGGGGGTTGTTTCTTTGTTTTCCCATTTTTTGTGAGACACTTCTTGTTAGCCTCTGCTTCTTAAATTGATCTGGTCTAACTCGCTGGGTTTATGGTGTGAACTTCTATGGTAGGAGACCTGTGAGATTCAGGAGTGCAGTCTCTTTGATCTCCTCAGATTGCTGGTCTTGAGCTGTCCTTTATATTGACTCCCATGAAAGTTTCTTATCTGTGGGGTCCCCTGTCCTGGGCACCAGATGTGGGGGGGGCTCCGCCCACAGAGCCCCATCCCTCCGTCACGGATGAAAATAAAACTACCAAGACATGATCTGCTTGGGGAGGAGAGGTAAACAAACTCTCATAGGAGAATAACTCAGAGCCCCTTCCTCACTAGGCTTTTATTGGGTTCAAATACACAGGAATACTGGTATGTCAGGCAGCAAGGATAAAACAATGGATAACATTTCAAAGAAATCTGAGGGCTTAATCTGAGTCAGTGTCTGTCAGGAAAGGGGGTTGCCAAACTTTGGGAGACATATTCATTTCCTCCTCGGACCCTTATCTTTTAAATGAGTGTACTCTTAACAAAGCAGGTTTCACGGGACTTTAGGAATTCTTTCTTATGCCTGATCACCCAGGGAACCACCCTGGCTGGCACAGGGCTGCACCGCTTGCCTTCATAGTTTCAGGCTTTAAGCCGATTAGGAAGCAGAAGACATCTCCCAGACAGAAATGAGGAATCGGGCTATGTCAGAATAGCTGGGGGCTGAGGGTCCATCACATTCTCTTTGCTGCAGCTCCCCCACCCCCGAGTCCTTCTATGAGGGCCTCCCAAGTGGTCGTGACTGACTTAGGTTGCCCCTCCCATGAGGTGTCTTACCCGTCACTGACTACCGAATAAGTGTTGGGGCCAGAGATGGATGAGGCAGGAGCAGTGCTCCTGCCCAGGAGATAAGCTTTGTCTCCTTAGTAGTTCATGTCCTCTTGACAGAACAGACCCAGATGAAGCCAGTCCCTTGGCTCTTACACAGCCCACCATGGGGTGAGGGTTACAACTCCTGAAACCAGGCTGAATGGTCCACAACACTTGTCCTCTAAGAAAAATAGAGGCTGTGTAGAAGGTGTCAAGGAGGGTCTCTAGCTTTCATACTAAGCTTTCTATTATTAACTGTATTCAGCTTTTGAAAAAATCAATTTTATCTAACAACACCATTTAATTCATCTGTCTTCATAATTTCTATTTCTTTCATATCAAATAACCCTGTTATATCTGCTAGTGGATTTCCATTTTCTGGTAGAACATTCCAGCTTACTACTAGGAAATGTGTTAGCAGTCATAACCCTAACTTATTCAAAGGGTGATATGCACTCTCTAGTGCTAACTGTAGATAATCCAACTCCAAAATCTCACTTAATTTCCTGCATTCTAAAACAATTCTTGTACTCACTGTCACAGGTTGGTTGCCCTAAGTACCACTGAGATGTAGATTGGCATGCAGAAAGTGTGTTAGTACTTAATTCCAGTATCCATGTCTGTTTCAGTAAAACTCAGCAGCAGGATCAAACATGGAGAGAATGTGGGAGGGGCACTCTTGAGGGGGACAGCTCTGAGAGGGCCCAGAACATTACTCTCCAGCATCTTGTCATAGGACACAGCTGTCCCTTCGTTCTCTCCAGCTGGAGAATTTTCTGGGAAGATATGAGAGCTAAAAACAGCAGTAATGAAATGACTCTTTAGTCTTGTGAGTAAATCTGTATCTCAGCTTACTGAGAACCTTGTCAATCTTGTACAGACTTTGTCTTTGACTCTGAAGGAAATTCAGTTTTAGCAGAACAAAAGAAGAAGAAGGAAACTGAGAAGAGCTGAGTTACCAGTATCATGGGAAGGTAGGAAATTTCATAAAATCACCTAAGAAGTAATGGGCAAGAATGAAATAATTAAATTAGAGGGAAGGACGGAGGGAGTGAGAGATAAAGAGAGAAAGAGAGAGGGAGAGAATTTCCATGGGAACGTGATTAACAGTATAAAATTTGGGAATGAAGAGAAAAAGGAAGATAGCTACATTTGGTTATGAAATGCTGGTCATTATGTTTATATTTCTATTTATAATTTCTGTTTTTATTTTTATATTTTAGTCTTTTGAAAAGGCTTGAGTATATTTCTCTGCTGAAAAGAGCACGCAGTTAAAAAAAAGTGAGAAGTTGAGATATCACCTCTTACTTCCGGCCAAGATGGAGGCATATGTGGACACACTGTGCCCCCTCGCACAACCAAAATTAAGGACAACAAAGATTTAGAAACAAGAAAACAACAGAACTGACAGAAAATTTAACTGTACAAAAGTCCGACAACCATTTATCTAGACCAGTAAGAGGGGCAGAGTCGAGGCAGGAAAAAGCAGAGATTGGAGGACCCGGGTGTGCAGGCAGTGGCTAGTAGACCCCAGATGTGCAGATGGCCTCTACTGGAACCTGGGCGCTGATGGCAACAGGCCCAGTGAGGCCACGCAAGGTGGCTGGCTGACCAGGCAGTCCAACATTCACACGCAGATAATCCAGACCAAAACCGGGAGCGCCGGGAAATAAGACCTAAAATTATTGATTGAAAACACTTGTGGAGGTTGAGGTGCCAGGAGAGACTCCCAGTCTCACAGGAGAGTTCCTTGGAGAGATCCACAGGGTCTTAGAACATGCACAAGCCCACCCACATGGAAATCAGCACCAGAAGAGCCCATTTTGCTTGTGGGAAGTAGCAGAAGGGACTGAAATCTGAGAGAGAGCAGAGCAAGCACCATTGTTCCCTCCCGGCCTGGCCCCCACATACAACATTACAACTCAGCAACTGGGTTGCCCTGCCCTGGGGAACACCTAATGCTCTGCCCCTTACTATGTAACAGGCATGACCAGACCAAAAAAAAAAAAAAAAAAAATGGCTCAAATGGGAGAACAGATCAAATTCCAGAGCCAATTCATCTAAGTGACCAAGAGATAGCCAACCTATCAGATGCACAGTTCAAAGCACTGGTCATGAAAATGCTCACAGAATTGGTTGATTTTGGTTGCAAATTAGATTAACAAATGAAAGCTACACTAAGTGAAATGAAGGAAAACTCCCAGGGAACCAATAGTGATGGGAGGAAAACTGGGACTCAAATCAACGGAGTGGACCAGAAAGAAGAAACAACCAACCAAACAGAAAACGAGGAAGAAACAAGAATTCAAAAAAATGAGGAGAGGCTTAGGAACCTCCAGAACATCTTTAAATGTCCCAACATCCAAATTATAGGGGTACCAGAGGGGGAAGAAGAGCAACAAATGGAAAACTTATTTGAACAAATAATAAAGGAGAACTTCCCCAATCTGGCAAAGGAAATAGACTTCCAGCAAGTCCAGGAAGCTCAGAGAGTCCCAAAGAAGTTGGACCCAAGGAGGAACACACCAAGACACATCATAATTCCATTAGCCAAGATTAAAATGAAGGAGAGAATTCTAGAAGCAGCAAGGGATAAGGGGACAGTCACCTACAAAGGAGTTCCCATCAGACTGTCAGCTGATTTCTCTAAAGAGACCTTCCAGGCAAAAAGGGGCTGGAAAGAAGTATTTGAAGTCTTGACAGGCAAGGACCTACTTTCAAGATTGCTCTATCCAGTGAAGCTTTCATTTAGAATGGAAGGGAAGATAAAGTGCTTCTCAGATAAGGTCAAGTTTAAGGAGTTCATCATCACCAAGCCCTTATTATATGAAATGTTAAAGGGACTTATCTAAGAAAAAGAAGATAAAAAATATGACAGTAAAAAGACAGCAAACTCACAGATATTAACAACCACACCTAAAACAAAAAGCAAACTAAGTGAACAGCTAGAACAGGAAGAGAACCACAGAAATGTAGATCACATGGAGGGTTAGCAACAAGGGAGTGGGAGGAGGAGAGAGGGGGGAAAAGGTACAGAGAATAAGTAGCATAGATGAGGGTGGAAAATAGACCGGGGGAGGGCAAAAATAGTGTGGGAAATGTAGAAGCTAAAGAACTTATGACACATGGACATGAACTAAAGGGGGGAATGTGGGTGGGAGGGGATGTGCAGGGTGGAGGGGAATGAAGGGGGGGAATGGGACAACTGTAATAGCATAATCAATAAAATATATTAAAAAAGAAAAAATTGAGAAGTTGAAAATGAAATAAAATAATAGGTGAGTGGCCTGATACAGAAAGATACCTATATATCCAAGCTTATCTTTCATCAAACTGTCCAGTGGTTGAAGTAATAGAATCAGTCTGGAAAGAAAGAAAAGGGAAGGGAAAGATAAGTAAAATAAAAGGTAAATGTGAAAGGGTATTATACTTGGTGTTCTCAACCAAAAGAAAACAAATAAAAGAAAGTGCAAGCCCTGGCTGGTGTAGCTCAGTGGATTGAGCTCAGGCCTGCGAACCAGAGGATCGTGGTTCGATTCCCAGTCAGGGCACATGCCTGGGTTGCAGGCCAGTTCCCAGCAGGGGACACACAAGAGACAACCGTACATTGATATTTCTCTCCCTCTCCCTCTCCCCTACCCCTCTAAAGACAAATAAAAAAAAAATCTTAAAAAAAAATTAAAAAAAAAATCTTTACATTAAAAAAAAAAAGAAAGTGCAAAACATGAGCATTTGTCATGGGAATAGAAAGTGTTACAATGATAGGAGCCCTTGTGTAAGGAGTCAGTACTGGTAATTGTGCAGCAACAGCAGTAATAGCATGAATCAGGATCAGCATCCAAGATGAGGGGTCACTTCAGTCATAATACAATTCAAAATGATTTTATTTAAACCCAAAACATTTTTAATAACTTCAACCTTTATTTATATATTTATTTATTCATTTTTAAGTATATTATATTTTATTTATTTTTATTTTTTTAATTTCAATTATTTTATTATTGTTCAATTAGAGTTGTCTGTATTTTCTCCTCACCCCTCCCCCGACCCCATCAAAACACACCTCACTCCCTTTCTTCCACTCTTCCCCTTGGTTTTGACTATGTGTCCTTTATAGTAGTTCCTGAAAATCCTTCTCCCCACTGTCTCCTCCCCCACTCTGGCTATTGTTAGATTGTTTTTAATTTCAATGACTCTGGTTATATTTTGTTTGCTTTTTTCTTTTTTTGATTGTGTTCCAGTTAAAGGTGAGATTATATGGTATTTGTCTCTCACCACTGTGAGGAACAAGGAGGGAATAGCTGATAGTTACCAAGGTGAATTCCTCCCTGTTAGAGCATCGAAATGGACAGGAGCCAAGGTTAGGACTCTGCCAACAATAGCCCAAGCCAATGGGAAACCCCTTCTTTGTTTCAACGTGCCAATAGCTAACAGCCGCATCTGCTTCTGGATCCCCGCTTGCGCGCAAGGTTCCCATAAAGACCCTAGCCTGTAAGCGCCCCGCGCGGCTCTCGTCTGTAGCTCTTCTGAGCATTGTGTCTCCGGACACTCTGGGAGTCCGCCCCTGCGCAGGTTAAAACTTTTGGCCAATAAAAGTAACATCTCTGAATCCTGAAAGTTCCCGAACATCTGTTTCTCGCGTCGGTGGATGCAACATTTGGAGGCCCCAGCTGGATACTCCCTCAGTGGAGAGCTGGGTCGGGAACTGAAAGGGCCAGCTCGAGCTGGGTGAGTAATTGGGAGGATCCTCATATGGTTCTGGAAGTCTAGACTGCTTAGCCCTGGGGTGGTAGGTGAGACGTCACCGGCAGTCCACCCAGGGGACTCCCAAGGAGGGGACGCCCTCGGGAGTTGCGAAAGGGTCGCCTAAGGTTTTGGTTTCGCGCAGCGTCGCGCAGCGCCGTGTGAGTGACTGTATGTTTGAAAGCCGCGGCTCTATTGTGTCTGAGAGAAGAGTGGATGACAGAAGGTTGTGGTGTCTGTTCGTCTGTTTCGTTCTGACTATCCTTGTCACTCTCCTTGTGTACAAAATCCAGAAGAGTATCCAGTTCCGGCATGGGCCAGAGTGGATCGGTACCTGGGTCCCCCCTCGAATGCCTCCTTAACAACTTTTCTGATTTCCAGAGGAGGGCCAGAGGATACGGCGGGCCACCGCCGGACCCAGAATTCCTACGAGTCCTCAGCCAATTTGAATGGACGACATTTGGTGTAGAGTGGCCAGCAGAGGGAACCTTCGACCTCCCCATTCTTTTCGCGGTCCGGGCCACGGTGTATCGGGTTCCCCACCCTGACCAATTTGTCTATATTGATGTGTGGGTTGATATAGCGACAGATCGCCCGAGATATATCAAAAGGTGTGTGCAGGAAAAGAGGAGGGGGAGGAGGGCAATTTGCCTGACGGCGGATCTGGATAGAAGCCAAAGGGGAAAGAACAAAGGGGAAAGGGGAGAGCCACGGGCAGATGTCCCCACCAGACCCAGGCTGTATCCAGTGCTGCATAGCCAGCCAGAAGACTTCCTCGACCCCATTAGTGCACCGCCCCCATACCCAGTGCAGGTCCCGCCTGATTCCTCCGGGGACGTAGGAAAAATCCTGAGCCCGCCCCGGACGCGCGGCGGGACCCCCTACGGAGAAGGAGCCAGCCAGCAGGGAGGGGCAGAGGCTGCCCTTTTACCCCCACAGAGCGGGGCGGCCATTTTACCGCTATGGGAAGCGCCGTCTGCACCGGACGCGCCGCGGGCTCCTCCACGTCTGATTTATGTGCCTTTTTCCACCAGCGACTTATATAATTGGAAGCACCAGAATCCCCCTTTCTCTGAAAAACCGCAGGGGCTAATCTCCCTCCTCGAGACTATTTTTAGGACGCATCAGCCCACTTGGGATGATTGCCAGCAAGTTCTGCAGACACTGTTTACCTCCGAGGAGAGGGAAAGAATTATGAGAGAAGCAGCGAAGGCTGTTATGGGGGAGGAGGGCACCACCCTGGGGGGTAAGAGGGAACTAGAGGAGATACTACCCACCCATCCTCCAACATGGGACCCTAACTCGGGTGGGGGAAGGGAAGCACTCCTCCAATATCGCCGAGCTCTATTGAGGGGATTAAAGGCAGCTGCTAGGAAGCCCACGAACTTCAGCAAGGTTAGTGAAGTCATGCAGGGGCGAGATGAGTAACCAGGGGCGTTCCTGGAACGACTAATGGAAGCATATAGGGTATATACCCCGCTAGACCCAGAGGCGCCGGAAAATAGAAGGTTAATCAATATAGCCTTCGTGACTCAGGCAGCACCAGATATAAGGAAAAAGTTACAAAAGTTAGAAGGTTTTGAAGGAGAGAATGTCAGTAAACTCCTAGAAATAGCTCAGAAAGTGTATGTTAATAGAGATGACCCAGAGGTAGGGAGGGCAAAAGAAGTAGCTAAGATTCTACTGGCAGCACAGAGAGGGCCCCAGGAAGGAGACCAGAGAAAGAAAGTGAGGGGAGGCCGAGGACCAAGGCTGGGAAAAGACCAGTGTGGCTATTGCAAAGAAAGAGGACACTGGAGGCGGGAGTGCCCGAAGAAGGGGAGAACAGACGAGGACCCCCAGCGTGGCCCGGAGGTCCTCCTTCAGACTTTAGACTGACGGGGCCAGGGCTCCATACCTGTTGGCTCCCAGGAGCCCATGGTCACCTTGAATGTCGAAGGGAAACCAGTAGACTTCCTGGTCGACACGGGAGCCACATTTTCTGTTTTAAAGCAACCCCGGGGACAAGTCCAGAAGGCAACCACAAAAATTGTAGGGGCAACGGGTAAGGCCGAAGCATACCCCTGGACGACGGCCAGAATTGCCAACTTGGGGCGAGGGACTATTACTCACTCCTTCTTAGTTATTCCAGACTGTCCATATCCGCTGCTCGGGAGGGATCTGTTGCAGAAACTCCATGCTACAATAATCTTCAAACCAACGGAAACACCTGAAAAGACCAGCGTGGAGGTGACGGTCCCCCTCTCTGAAGAGTACCTGTTGGCGGCACTCCAGGACGGTGAGGAGAAGGAGAATGGAGTCCCGGAGAAGCTGCGAACGCAAGTACCAGGGGTATGGGCGGAAACAAACCCGCCTGGATTAGCTGCTCACCTGCCGCCAGTGCTAGTCCAGCTAATAAGTACGGCCCAACCAGTCCGGATCAGACAGTATCCAGTCCCAGCACGAGCCAGACAGGGGATTGCGGGGCACTTACAACGCCTGTTGGAGGCGGGCATTCTAAGAAAGTGCCAGTCTGCATGGAATACCCCTCTGCTCCCTGTCCAAAAGCCTGGGACCCAAGATTATCGTCCGGTACAGGACTTGCGGGAAGTGAACGCTCGAGTCGAGACGATACACCCCACTGTGCCAAATCCGTATACCCTATTAAGCTCGTTGCCCCCGACTCATACCTATTATTCTGTTTTGGATCTGAAAGACGCTTTCTTTTGCATACCCCTGGCCCCCCAGAGTCAGGAAATTTTTGCCTTTGAATGGAATGACCCCGATAACGGATTAACAGGGCAGTTCGCATGGACACGGCTGCCCCAGGGGTTTAAGAATTCACCGACCATTTTTAATGAAGCCCTGAGTAAGGACCTCCAGGAGTTTAGGGAGGCCCATCCTTCAATAATTCTCCTCCAGTATGTAGACGACATTCTGGTGGCTGCCCGGACACAGGAGGAATGCGAACTAGCTACACTTGACCTGCTCCGGGACCTTGAAAGAATGGGCTATCGAGTCTCGGCCAAGAAGGCTCAAATTGCGACCCAAACTGTGAGTTACCTGGGGTATGACCTGAAGGGAGGGCTGAGGGCATTGTCAAGCCAGCGGATTCAGACAGTTCTGCAAATTCCGGAGCCAACCACAAAGAGGCAGGTACGCGAATTCCTGGGAGCTGTGGGCTACTGTAGGCTGTGGATATTAGGTTTTGCGAGCATAGCAAGGCCCCTGCATGACTTAACCAGGGGCAAAGAGGACTCCTTCACGTGGACTGAGGAAGGGAAACAAGCATTCCTGACCTTGAAGGAGGCCTTAGTAGCAGCCCCAGCCCTGGCCCTGCCAGATCTAACAAAGCCTTTCCAGCTATACGTCGCCGAGAAGGGGGGTACAGCCCTAGGCGTTTTGAGCCAGGCTCTAGGCCCGTGGAAGAGGCCTGTGGCCTACCTGTCAAAGAAACTCGATCCTGTGGCGTCAGGATGGCCGGCCTGCTTGAGGGCTATTGCAGCCACGTCTCTATTAGTCAAGGAAGCAGGCAAGTTGACTTTGGGGCAGGATATACAGGTCATAGGAGAACATTATATTGAACAGGTCTTGCGGTCCCCCCCAGACAGGTGGTTGTCTAATGCGCGGCTGACGCAGTATCAGGCACAGCTGCTGAACCCTCCAGCGGTACAGTTCCTCAAGACCACTGCCCTGAACCCAGCTACTTTGCTGCCCATACCAGATGCCAAGATTGTCCATGACTGCACCCAGGTCCTAGACACGGTAACTGGGGCCCGCCCGGACTTGCGAGACCAGGCCTATGAAAGGGCAGACCTGGCCCTTTTCACTGATGGGAGCAGTTTTATAAAAGATGGACAGCGATATGCTGGGGCAGCCGTAACCACAGAGAGTGAAGTAATATGGCAGAAGGCGCTGCCCAGGGGAACGTCTGCGCAGAAGGCAGAGTTAATAGGACTGATCCAAGCCTTACGAATAGCTGAGGGAAAAGTGGCCAACATTTATACTGATAGCCGCTATGCATTTGCCACCGCTCACATTCATGGGGCCATCTACAGAGAGAGGGGTCTCCTGACTGCAGGGGGAAAGGACATTAAAAACCGTGGGGAGATTCTCTCTCTCCTAGAGGCCATATGGTTACCCAAAAAGGTTGCTATCATCCATTGCCGAGGCCATCAGAAGGGAGATTCTCCAGTTATAAGAGGAAACAATCTGGCCGATGCTGCCGCAAGAGAGGCTGCTACGGGCCAAGAGAGTAACTTGCTCCCCCTCGTACCCCAGCCGGAAATGCCCCCGAATCCCACATACTCTACGGAAGAAGAGCAGGAGGGAGTCAAACTAGGAGGAACAAAAGATAAGAACGGATGGATAGTGCTCCCGAACACCAAGCTGTACTTACCACAAGGAGTACTAACGAAAATAGTTCAGGACATTCACAGCAGTACCCACTTAGGACAAAACAAACTAGAACAGCTAATCAGGAAACATTACCTGGGACCTCACCTGAGGGAAATAACTCACTCCATCACCTCACGGTGCAAGACCTGCGCGAAAGTGAACGCCCAGAATCAGAAATTGCCCCGCTACGTGAGGCATCGAGGGAATGTCCCAGGAGAACTATGGGAAGTCGATTTCACTGAGATGCCTAAGGGAAAATTAGGATATAAGTACTTACTAGTTCTAGTAGATACTTACTCTGGGTGGGTAGAAGCCTTTCCCACCAGGGGAGAGACTGCTTCCACAATCTGCAAAATCTTGATAAGAGAGATTATACCTAGATATGGAATACCTATAGCCATAGGATCTGACAATGGACCAGCATTCGTTTCCAAAATCTCACAAGAGTTAGCAAGCAGGCTAGGTATCGATTGGAAGCTCCATTGTATCTATAGACCACAAAGTTCAGGACAAGTAGAAAGGATGAATAGGACGTTAAAAGAAACCCTAATAAAATTAAGAGAGGAGACCGGCGAAAATTGGGTGGAGCTGCTCCCTTTCGCCCTTTTCCGAGTAAGGTGCACCCCTTATATTAGGGCATGGGCGCCTTTTGAAATATTGTATGGGCAACCTGTACCCTTGATCCCTAAGTTGTCCACGGAAGAAATAGAGGTGTCTAACTATAACTTCCTCAAGTCCTTACAGGCGCTGCAAAGAATCCGGAGTGAAGTGCGCGCCTTTCAACAGGCTCAGCGCCAAGGATGCACTGCAGAGAAAGAAGGGATACCTGAACCGCCGGAGCCTGGACAATGGGTATGGGTCCTCAACCATAGAAGAAAGCATTTAGAGCCCCGGTGGACTGGACCCTTTCAGGTACCGATAAGCACCCCTACTGCCGTGCGGGTAGCAGAGAAACCATATTGGATTCACCTGTCCCACATCAAGACAGCCCAGCCACCGGAAGAAGAATCGCAAAAATGGCGAGTCCGGCAGGATCCAGACAAGCCCTTAAAGCTTACCTTTTCACATGCCTAGGGCTCCTGATCCTCGGCAGAGCCCCGGGTCAGGGTCTAGAACAAAGAGAGTGGGTAATCATAAGGACATTAGATGGCACAGTAATAGCCACAAATTATACTTGGGAAACAAGCAGCCCGATAACCCTAAGGGTTGATTTCTCCCACCTCTGGGGTGAAAAACTTTGTGATGACGGGAGGCTACACTCAATCAATCCACACAAACCCCAGTCCCTTGAAGGAGTCTCAGAAGGTTACGGGAACACATGTGAAAACAGTGGAGAAGAAAACTTGAATCGGGACCTATGGTATACTCCTTTCTATGGGTGCCCTGAACCCCCGTCAGGGAAGAGACGGACTTGTGGGTCCTCTGCAGACTTTTACTGTAAGGCTTGGGGTTGTGAAACCCTCACCAATGGTGGGTGGAACCCAGGAGGAGGGAAAGATAAACATATTACCCTCCAAAGAGACAAAAGACATAAGCCTAACCCCGGGTGGAATGACAATTGTGCCAAAGGTAATTGTAACCCCACTATAGTGACGGTCCTGAACCCAGGAGATCCAGAGTGGGTGAAGGGACGTACCTGGGGAATCCGCCTCTATGTCACAGGATGCGATCCCGGAGCCCTTCTCACTATCAGAAAGTTGCCCACGAAAGGAGGACCGTTACTAAGGGGGGCATCAGGAAGGCTACCGCCCCGCCCACCTAAGCCTACCCTCAGACCAGTGATCCCTGAGCCTGAGGGGACCACGGATACTCCAGGGCCTGTAAGTGCTAGTCCAGGCCCAACCGGGACCTCGGAGCCATTACAATTTGAAGAAGAAAACAACCCGAGACCTCCCCTCCGGGATCCTGAGTCCTTAATAGGGAAACCTCACCATCAGGGAGAGTCGGCATTAAGCCTTTTAGAACAAGTATTTCCATACTTTAATAGTACCCAGCCCGACATAACTGAGTCCTGCTGGCTATGCCTCAGCCCGAGACCCCCATTCTATGTAGGTCTAGGGGTCGACACCACCCAGGGAAGAGAAGGTGCGCCTGTCACAGGACCCCTTCCTACAGAACAGGACCAGATGAAGGACTTACAACAGTGTGCATTTGAGAGCACCATCACGCTAGCGGAATTCCATGGGCAGGGCACTTGTTACTTGCTGGCGAACTACACCCTTGCAAACTCAAACTACAGTGATTACTGCCTCAACCAAGAGCATCTGCCGGGAGCCCCCGGAAACCGGACTATAACGAAGGCTCCGGATGGACTATGGTTTATATGTACCCAAGGTATTTTTAAGTGTTTAGTACCAATTACCCCCGAGCTTTGTGTTAGTGCATATATCATTCCCCAGGTATACCTGTATGGGGGAGATCCAGACTTTCTGCTACAAACCCCTGCCAGAGTTAAGCGAGTTCCATTACTCATACCCATAGTCGCCACTATTGGGGTAGTGGGATCAGCAGCTGTAGGGGCAGGGGCACTAATCCATGGGGAGAATAATCTCAGACAATTGTCACAGACGTTCTCCAAAGACATCTCCCTGCTCCAGGAGCAAGTGGTATACCTAGAACACCAGGTGGACTCCCTGGCTGAAGTAGCGCTTCAAAACCGGAGGGGGCTCGATTTAGTATTCCTGCAACAGGGAGGATTATGTGCGGCATTAGGGGAAGAATGCTGTTTTTATGCCAATCATTCAGGAGTGATCAGAGAAAATATAAAAATGCTCACAAGGCGACTTAAAGAAAGAGAACAGGAGAGTGAACCCTCCTCATGGTACGCTTCCCTGTATGAAACCTCTCCCTGGCTAACCACACTTATATCAGCATTAGCCGGCCCCTTAGTCCTCCTCCTACTGACCCTGACTATAGGACCAATAATTCTGAACAAGCTTTTAGCCTTTATCCGCGAGAGAATAGAAGTAGTCAAGTTAATGGTATTGTCTCAGCCCTATACCCGCCTAGCGGCTAATGATAGTGAATCAAGGGTTTGATGTACTGCCAAAGAAAAAGGGGGGAATGTGAGGAACAAGGAGGGAATAGCTGATAGTTACCAAGGTGAATTCCTCCCTGTTAGAGCATCGAAATGGACAGGAGCCAAGGTTAGGACTCTGCCAACAATAGCCCAAGCCAATGGGAAACCCCTTCTTTGTTTCAACGTGCCAATAGCTAACAGCCGCATCTGCTTCTGGATCCCCGCTTGCGCGCAAGGTTCCCATAAAGACCCTAGCCTGTAAGCGCCCCGCGCGGCTCTCGTCTGTAGCTCTTCTGAGCATTGTGTCTCCGGACACTCTGGGAGTCCGCCCCTGCGCAGGTTAAAACTTTTGGCCAATAAAAGTAACATCTCTGAATCCTGAAAGTTCCCGAACATCTGTTTCTCGCGTCGGTGGATGCAACAACCACCTGGCTCATTTCACTTAGCATAATGCTCTCCAGTTCCATCCATGGTGTCTCAAAGGGTATAAGCATCTTCTTTCTCTCTGCTGTGTAGAATTCCATTGTGTAAATGTACCATAGTTTTTTGATCTATTCATTTGCTGATGGGCACTTAGGTTGCTTCCAGCAATTGGCTATTGTAAATTGTGCTGCTGTGAACACTGAAGTGCGTAGGTTCTTTTGGATTGGTGTTTTGAAATGTTTTAGAGAGATGTTAATGGTAAAAGGTAAATGGAAAAAGAAGGAACATGACATTGCAGGATTTGAAAGTGGAAAAGAGAGTACTGTGTGTATCTCAGAGAGAAAGACTGAAGAATGACAATTACAAGGTGAGGTTTTATAAGAATTTTCAAATATTTAAGAAACAAACATCATTTCCATGAAAGTTATTTTTTCCTCACAAATATCTGAGGCACACATGAAATCAGCTAACTGCATTAATAAAAAGTAATATTTTATGTTTTTAGCTAGAAGGATGTTGGAGATCTTAATATCCAAACTTGCCATTTTCCAACACAAGGAAACAAGAGTAAGGATTCACATTATGGTGGGTTATCTAATACTAGGTGATCAAGGAGAATGAAACCTAAACATTGTTATATCAGGTTTCATTAAAATTTAATACTCAGATGTATAGCTCATGACAAAATAATATGTAAATTGTGTAAGGTTATTTTTAAAAGTGTTTTTCTTTTATATAAGTACATATACATATATTTTAGGAGGAACCCAATACTAAGCAAATGTTGAACCCACATGTGGAATTGGAGACTAGCAGTGCCTTGACAGAAGTGATTACCCTGCAGAATAACATAGATTTTTGTGTAATGGGGAAGCTTGTTACCATTGTATATCTGTCCTTTTATCTTTCTATATATCTCTACCCACATGCTCATCTGTAACTCTATCATCATCTATATCCATATCTCTACCTATACTTATCCCTCCACCTACATCTTTACCTGTAACTGTGTCAATATCTAGTTATCTATCAACCTGGTACATAAATATGTCTGATATCTCATATTCTCAATAGTATAAACATGGTTCATTGGCATTTATAACATAACTTCATAATTGATGACATAGTTCACATTTCAAAGGTTTTACCTGGTAAAGCAATCAGCAAATATTTCAAGGTTTCACATCATTCATTTTTACTGAGATATAGCTTCCAAAGTTCCTTGGCCCTGACCGATTAAACACTTTACATAGGCACACTTTTTCCCACAAATTAATAAAAAATAATTGTCATGAAATAAAACAAATAAAGCACATTAAAGTTAAAGAATGAATCTTTTTTGCAAAAAAAAATTGAATGACAGTGATTTACTTTTAATGTTAAATGTTTAAGTTTAAATATAAGAAAATAATTATGAGCTAATAATCTGTTAACTACAGAGATCCCAAAGTCTTGAATAGTCTAAATTTTGATAGATCCAGTCCTACTAAGCTAAACATATTTTAAGCTTATCTATAAATTAATCAATAAGTATATAGTTATAAACATGTAATAATGAATTGCTTATGTATCCCTTCTTTTTTATAGTCTCATTCTAGATATATAACTAGATAGATTATACCTGATATGTTTCTGTTTTGAAAGCACATTAATATTATGAAGTGGTGGGTTGAATTGCCTCCCCTTACTTTTGTTGAAAGATTAATATTACCATTTTTCCTGGGTATTCTGTCTTTTCTTCCTAAAGGTTTAAAAATTAACTGCCTAAAATATTTGAAAAATACTGTTTTAAGTGAGAATACATTTGAATCGCTAGCAAAAAAACTCATTTTTAAAATATAATGAGTGATGATATTGTACCTTTTTCTGGAAACTAGTACTCCTGGAAATCACATTGAATTTCAGCAGTCACAGCATTCCCCCTTCATCATTTTCCTCCCATGTGATCCACTTCAGATCTTTTGTATATTAAAAGTCATATACGTATATAATTTAGGCAAGCATAATTGGGTCAAAGAAAATAAATATAATTAGCAGCTACCATCCGATGAGTTATTAAATCAACTTATCAACTTAGTCCCATTAAAAATCTCTACACAGCTACATTATATCAGGCACTGTACTAAATGCTAGAAATACAAACAAATATATGCTTTAATTAGCCTTCCAAAAGAGCTTATATTTTAATTTGGGAGACAGAATTAAGTGCCTGGATACAGTTATGATATTTTTAGAGGCTCTAAGTTGTATAAGACTAGATTAACATATTTCTTTTTTTAATTTTTATTTTAATTGTTGATCTTGTACAGTTTTCTGTCTTTTATTCTCACCCGAACCCGCCACCCCAGCCCTCCCCACCTCCCTCCCATTTCCACGCCCCCCCCCCCACAGTTTTTGTCCATGTGTCCTTTATACTTGTTCCTGTAAATTCTTCCCCTTTTTCCCGGAAATTCCCTCCCCTCTCCCCTCTGGTGACTTTCAGCCTGTTCCCAATTTCCATGTCATTGGTTATATTATGCTTGTTTGTTTGTTTTGTTGATTAGCTTCCTGTTAAAGGTGAGATCATATGGTATTTGTCTTTCACTGCCTGGCTTACTTCACTTAGCATGATGCTCTCCAGTTCCATCCATGCTGTTGCATAGGGTATGAGCTCCTTCTTTCTTTCTGGTGCATAGAATTCCATTGTGAAAATGTACCACAGTTTTTTGATACATTCATTTACTGATGGGCATCTAGGTTGCTTCCAACACTTGGCTATTGTGAATTGTGCTGCTATAAACATAGGGATGAATAGGTTCTTTTGGATTGGTGTTTCAGGGATCTTCGGATATAGTCCTAGCAGTGGAATTGCTGGGTCAAAAGGTAGATCCATTTTTAGTTTTTTTAGAAAATTCCATACTGTTTTCCATAGTGGTTGTACCAGTCTGCACTTCCACCAGCAGTGCACTAGTGTCCCCTTTTCTCCACAACCTCTCCAACACTTGCTGTTTGTTGCTTTGTTTATGAGGGTCATTCTGACTGGTGTCAAGTGGTATCTCATTGTAGTTTTAATTTGCATCTCTCTGATAGCTAGCGATATCGAGCATCTTTTCATGTGTCTCTGGATCCTCTGTATGTCCTCCTTGGAGAGGTGTCTGCCCAAATCCTTTGCCCATTTTTTAATTGGGTTGCTTGTCTTCTTAGAGTGGAGTCATGTAAGTTCTTTGTATATTTTGGAGATTAAACCCTTATCTGAGGTATCATTGGCAAATATGTTTTCCCACACAGTCGGTTCTCTTTTTATTTTAATACTGTTTTCCTTGGCCATGCAGAAGCTTTTTATTTTGATGAGATCCCATTTGTTTATTCTTTCCTTTATGTCCCTTGCTTTAGGGGACATATCAGTAAAAATGTTGCTGCCGTAATATCTGAGATTTCCTGCCTATGTTCTCTTCTAGGACTTTAATGGTGTTAC
Source organism: Glossophaga mutica (assembly GCA_039655065.1). NCBI lineage: Eukaryota > Metazoa > Chordata > Mammalia > Chiroptera > Phyllostomidae > Glossophaga > Glossophaga mutica. Next base: position 76,644,320 of record CM077309.1, on the reverse strand, counting down.
GGCTTATGTTTAAGTCTTTTATCCACCTTAAATTTATTTTTGTGTACGGTGTAAGTTGGTGCTCGAGTTTCATTTTCTTGCACGAAACTGTCCAGTTCTCCCAACACCACCTGTTGAAGAGGCTATTTTTACTCCATTTTATGTTGCTGCCTCCTTTGTCGAATATTAATTGACTATAGAGACTAGGGTTTATTTCTGGGCTCTCTATTCTATTCCACTGGTCCACGTGTCTGTTTTTATGCCAGTACCAGGCTGTTTTGATTACAGTGGCCTTGTAATACATTTTGGTATCAGGTATTGTGATCCCTCCTGCTTTGCTCTTCTTTCTCAAGATTGATGCCTCTATTCTGGGTCGTTTATGGTTCCATATAAATTTTTGAAGAGTTTGTTCCATATCTGTGAAATATGCCATTGGTACTTTAATAGGTATTGCATTGAATCTGTAAATTTCTTTGGGAATTATGGACATTTTGATGATGTTAATTCTTCCGATCCATGAATACGGTATGTGTTTCCATTTATTTGTGTCTTCCTTGATTTCTTTCTTCAGTGTTGTGTAGTTTTCTGCATACAGGTCTTTTACCTCCTTGGTTAGGTTTATTCCTAGGTACTTTATTTTTCTTTTTGCTATATCGAATGGGATTTTTTTCTTGATTTCTGCTACTGTTGTTTCATTGTTGGTATACAAAAATGCCTTTGATTTCTGGATATTGACTTTGTATCCGGCTGTTTGGCCAAATTCATTTATTAGGTCGAGCAGTTTTTTGGCCGAGACTATAGGATTTTCTATGTATACTACCATGTCATCTGCAAACAATGATAGTTTTGTTTCCTCCTTTCCAAGTTAGATGCCTTTTATTTCCTTTTCTTGTCTAATCGCTGTGGCTAATACTTCCAATACTATGTTGAATAGAAGTGGAGAGAGTGGACAGCCTTGTCTTGTTCCTGATTTTAGTGGAAAAGAATTTAGTCTTTGCCCATTGAGTATGATGCTGGCTGTAGGTTTCTCATATGTAGCCTTTATTATGTTGAGGAATGCTCCTTCTATTCCCACTTTGCTGAGTGTTTTAATCATAAATGTGTGCTGTACCTTATCAAATGCTTTTTCCGCATTTATTGATATGATCATGTGATTTTTGTCTTTGCTTTTGCTTATGTGAAGAATTACATTTACTGATTTGCGAATGTTGAACCATCCTTGCATCCCTGGGGTGAATCCCACTTGGTCATGGTGTATGATCTTTTTAATGTGTTGTTGGATGCAGTTTGCCAATATTTTGTTGAGGATTTTAGCATCTATGTTCATCAGCGATATTGGCCTGAAGTTCTCCTTCTTTGTTGTGTCTTTATCTGGTTTTGGGATTAGGATGATGCTGGCTTCATAAAAAGAGTTTGGGAGTCTTCCATCTTTTTGGATTTTTTTGAATAGTCTGTGGAGAATAGGGGTTAGCTCTTCCTTAAATGTTTTGTAGAATTCTCCTGTGAAGCCATCTTGTCCAGGGCTTTTGTGCGTCGGGAGTGTTTTGATTACTGATTCAATTTCACCGGCTGTTATTGGTCTGTTCAGGCTTTCTGTTTCTTTTTCATTGAGTTTTGGAAGGTTATATTTTTCTAGAAACCTGTCCATTTCACCTAGGTTTTCAAATTTCTTGGCATACAGTTCTTCATAGTAATGTCTTACAATCCTTTGTATTTCTGCGGTGTCAGTTGTAATATCTCCTCTTTCATTTCTGATTGTGCTTATTTGAGTCCTCTCTCTTTTTTTCTTGATGAGCCTGCTCAAAGGCTTGTCAATTTTGTTGATCTTTTCAAAGAACCAACTCCTAGATTCATTGATCTTTAGGACTGTGCTTTTAGTCTCTATGTCATTTAATTCTGCTCTGATCTTGGTTATTTCTTTCCTTCTACTTGCTCTGGGCTGTCTTTGTTGTTGTTCCTCGAGTTCTTGTAGGCGAAGGGTTAGGTTGTTTGTTTGAGATGTTTCTGTCTCTTTTAGATAGGCCTGTATCGCTATAAGCTTCCCTCTGAGGACTGCCTTTGCTGTGTCCCATACGTTTTGGGTCGATGTGAGTTTATTATGGTTTGTTTCCAGAAACTTTTTGATTTCCTCCCTAATTTCATTCTTGACCCATTCATTATTTAATAGCATGCTATTCAATCTCCATGATTTTGAGGGTTTTGGGTTTTTCTCCTTGGGGTTGGTTTCTAGTTTCAGTCCCTTGTGATAAGAGAAAATGCTTGGTATGATTTCAATTTTCTTGAATTTGTTGAGGCTTGATTTGTGTCCTATCATGTGGTCTATCTTTGAAAATGTTCCATGTGCATTTGAAAAGAAAGTGTATTTAGCTTCTTTGGGATGAAGGGCTCTATATATATCAGTTAAGTCCATTCCTCTAGAGTGTTGTTCAATGCCACAATATCTTTGTTGATATTTTATTTGGAAGATCTGTCCATTTTTGACAGTGGGGTGTTAAAATCACCTACTATAATTGTGTTGCTGTCTATATTTTTCTTGAAGTCCTCTAAAATTTTCTTGATGTATTTAGGTGCTCCTCCGTTGCGTGCATATATATTTACAATATTTATGTCTTCTTGGTGGATTCTTCCCTTGAGTATTATGAAGTGACCTTCTGGGTCTCTCTTTATGGCCCCTCTTTTGAAGTTTATTTTGTCTGATATGAGTATTGCTACTCCAGCTTGTTTTCCCTGACCATTTGCTTGGAAAATTTGTTTCCAGCCCTTCACTTTGAGCCTGTGTATGTCTTTTGTCCTGAGGTGGGTTTCTTGGAGGCAGCATATGTGTGGGTCATGCTTTCTTATCCATTCAGCTATTCTATGCCTTTTGATTGGATCATTTAATCCATTTACATTTAAGGTTATTATTGATAGGTATTTATTCATTGCCATTTTCGTACCTGTGTTCCTCTCTCTCTTTCTCTCTCTGTCTTTTCGTTTCTTCCCTTAAAGCAGTCCCTTTAGTATCTCTTGCAGCATTGGTTTGGTAGAGGTGTATTCTTTTAGACTTCTTTTGTTTGGGAAGCTCCTCATTTGGCCTTCTATCTTGATTGAAAGCCTTTCTGGGTAAAGTAGTCTGGGTTGCAGGCCTTTGGTTCTCATTGCTTGGAATATTTCTTGCCATTCTCTTCTGGCTTGGAGCGTTTCCATTGAGAAGTTAGATGCTAACCTGATTGGGGCCCCCTTGTATGTTACTTCTTTTTTCTCCCTTGCTGCCTTTAAGATTCTCTCTTTGTCTTGGAATTTTGCCATTTTAATTATGATGTGTCTTGAAGTGGGCCTGTTTGGGTTCCTCTTGATAGGGACTCTCTGTGTTTCCTGGATTTGTGTGGCTTTTTCTCTCACCAAATGAGGGAAGTTTTCCATCATTACTTTTTCAAACAGGTTGTTTGAAAAAGAACCTATCCCTTGTTCTTGTTCTTCTCCTTCTGGTATCCCTGTTATACGGATATTATTCCGTTTCATGTTGTCTTGCATTTCTCTTAAACCCTCTTCATTCTTTCTAAGCCTCTTTTCCTTATCTTGCTCATTCTGAGTGTTTTTTTTTCTATTTTGTCCTCCAACTTGCTGATCAGATCTTCTGCTTCATCGATTTTGCTTTTCATTCCTTCTACTGTGTTCTTCAGTTCAGAGATTGTTTTCTTCATTTCCTCTTGGCCCTTGTTGATAGTTTCTATTTCCTTTTTCATGTTGATATAGTTTGCCGTGAGTTCATCATAACTTCCCTGTAGTTTATGGTAGCTCATTGAGAGCTCATTGAGCTTCCTGACAACCATTGCTTTGAACTCGATATCTGATAGTTGAGTTGCCTCTGTTTCATTTAGCATTCTTTCTTGAGCTTCCTCCTTTCTTTTCGTTTGGGGATTGTTCTTTTGTCTTCCCATTGTTTGTAAGACTCTTGTTGTTAGCCTCAACTTCTTAAATTGATCTGTTCTGGCTCCCTGGGTTTGTGGTATGACCTTCTGTGGTAGAATATCTGTGAGAGTCAGTGGTGGATTCTCCTTCAGATATCCTGTTGTTCACCGATTCCACTGTCTCATCAGCTGGAATACCCTCTTTTGGGGACCAACTCTGTTTTTTTTTTTTTCCCCACAGTTCCAGGCTTGCTTGTTTGTTTGTTTTGTCTCACTCGTGGGTATTTAGAAAAAGAAGAGGGGGGAAAATGAAAAAAGAAGAAAGAGGAAAAAAGAGGAAGGTAGAAGAGATAAAATTGAAAAGAAAGGAAGAGGGGATAAGAGAAGAAGGAATTCAAGGTAGGCAAAAGGAGTTGGGGAGTAAGGAAGAAGATATAAACAATGAAAAAGGAGTAGTTAAAAACTCATATAAATAGACAGGCTTACAAACAAAAAGACACTAACAAACTGGCAAAACGAAAAAGAGACACGCACACAGACACCCCCACACAAATATAAGCAGCCAAAAAAAAAAAAAAAAAGAACTAGCAAAGCACAACAAAATATTTAAAAAAAATAAAAATATAAAAAAAAATAAATTAAACAAAACAAAACAAAACAAAACAAAAAACCCTCTTGTTGTTTTCAAACTTGCCAGCTGGTTTTTTAGGTCTTGCTGGCTGCAGTGGCCGAGGGGTGATCTTATTGCTTTTCTCTGTGTTCAGAACTCAGTCCTCATTGTGCTATGTATCCCAGCCTTAGTGGGCGACTCTCCCCACAGGGTTTCCAGCGTGTGATCTGAGCCTCCTGGTGTGTGCGCACTTCTCCGAGTTTATGGGTGTGTGCTAGGTTCTCCAGACGTGCTCAGCCGCCTGCCTTTGTCCCTGGGAGGCTTTCAGTGTTCGGGCACAGCTGCCTGCCTTTGCTCCTGAGAAGGGCCTGCGTTCCAGCTGCTATCCGGCGCCTGCACCTTGGGCCTGAGGTGTCCGAGTTTGAGCACCCGCCCGTGAACTGGCACCTCTGGCTCCACAGCTGTCTCCAGTGGCCAGCGCCTATGTTTTCACGAGTGTCCACTAGCCCGCGACCGTGTGCGGTCCCCTGAGGGTGTCTATTTCCATGCAGCTGTCTCACTTCACCCGCGCCTCTGTCTGCTGTTGGGGCACCTGTGCTTTCGTAGTTGCCCGGTGACCACGAAAACTCGGTTCAAAGTCACGCAGTGACCTGGTGCGGGGCACCCACTTTTGCTCCGGCTGCAGTCACGCAGTGGCCCCTGAGATCTCCCAACCAGTTCAGCGGCTGACCCAGCTCCCTCCCCAGGGCCCTGGGGCAGGCTTGGCGGAGTGCCGGGCTGGGGCCTCAGCCGCCCCGTTCTCTGCGCGCTGGAACCCTGGGCACTTATTGTTCCGAAGAGCTCTCCTTACTGCTTGTTTTTCAGTGTCTGCTACAATTTCCGACTTCTTATTCTCCGATATGCTGTGTTACTGTTCCTTGTCTGCTCTGATCTTCCGTAGATTGGCCCGGTTTTTCTCCTGTGTGTAGAGGGGAAATGGGGTCTGCTCCCTCCTACCACGCCGCCATCTTACAAAAGCTCGCCTAGATTAACATATTTCTATAAGCATTTCTAGAATATTCAAAATCACACACATTTCCCTGCACACTATATATGTGCTACATTTATTGGTGTAATATTTGCTGAGTAAAAGGCTAAAGGAATGAGTGTACATGAAACAATTTGTGCACTGAGATCAAGAGAGGCACAAAGGAAGCAGAATTGACTGTACTTGAATGAATGAGGGAAGATTTCATCACAGAAAGGATAATTATGTTCAGTCTTCCCAGACACAAAAGCCACCAATCTGCTTCATGCAGATCACAGAATTCCAAGCAGAAGGAAGAACTTGAGAAAAGGTCTCAAGTCAGAACTGAGAAGACTTACAGGGCCATGGGATGGAAGATGGAAGCGGAGCTTTAAGGGTAAAGGGCTTGCCAGAAAGACACCAATCATGTGTACACAGCTTCAAAGGTACTCAGACTCCTGCTCCATTCTGTGCAACACACATCATTAAGAAAAATGGCACCTTCTGTTTCAATTCCCAGCCAGGGCACATGCCTGGCTTGCCGGCCAGGTCCCCAGTGGGGGCCATGTGAGAGGCAACCACGCATTGATATTTCTCTTTCTCCCTCCTTTCCCTTCTGTAAAAATAAATAAATAAAATATTTTTTAAAAAGAAAGAAAAAGAAAAATGGCACCTTTTCTTCTGTTCATCCTGTCAAAGGCTTATGGATCTCCTCATCCTATCACTCCAAAGAATCACTAATACTATTATTGAGTGATCATAAGAGAAGATACCTAATGGGCAACTCTATTATGTTAAATAATTAAATAATACTAATGAAATGTAAAAAAAAAAAATGATGACATTAACATTTGGAAAGATTCCCTGTAGGTAGCCTAAAGGATGAATAGAAGGGAGTGATGATATTAACTATTTCTCTTCATGTGTTAAAACTTAGATTTTTTCAGCTCAGTGTTTATCTGCTTTGTCATAAAATGCCCCGAGTACTGGAAAGATACTGTTTTTCCAAGAGTAGATTTAAGTAGTAGAGAGAAAATTCTTAAGTAGACTTGGGACTCACAACTGCTTAAATGCCAAAGGGCATGTTTTAAATGACTTTAAATTACATTTCTATGTTTTCTCTCCAAGGTACCATTTGCATTTCCAAACTGCAAGAGTGGAAAGTAAAATTCGTCAGCACCTCCTCTGTTCATCTTTACCTACTACTCTATACCCTAACAGCCAGGTTACTTATTGTGAATGCACCTTGCCAAGGGAAATGGATGATGGTGTATGACAATAATCACAAAAGTCATCTTCAAAGGATCTGAAGCATCTAAGGAAATCAGCCCTGAAGTATTAGAAGGCTTAATAAAATAAATCAATACTCCTTCCTGTTCCCATTAAGTTATTATTATTTCCTCTTAAATGTAATTTCATTTGAACAGATTTTGAATATCAGAATGCAGTACTGGTGTTTTCTTTTATTGAGGTGAAGAAGAGTAAACAATTTATATGCATGATGAGCTGTGGTTGAGGATCAAGTTTTATATCATAGCTGAGTCAGAACACATTTCACATGAGCTTACCACACGACCTACTAATTAAGAACAACTCATTGTTAGCTCTATTAAGACCAATTTCACAGATAGATTCAAATATTTTCAGTTAGAATATACTGTGTTCAGAGCACAGGTTTTCAATGCTACATCACTTCCTATGTGTACTCACAGAGATAGTATATGTCTTAATGACAATGCACATATGTAACCATAAATTAGCAAATGAGTACTCTTGATGATTACTCTATTCAGTTGACATAGAGTTTCCTTATAATGCTTTAGTGTTAAAGTGATGGCAAACACAATGAGCGTATGATTTAAAGGCAAAAAACAGGATTTTGAGTTAATTTCTAATGCTTCATTGTTCAAGATGATGTAATGTCTTAGAGAAGAAATAGAAACTCCAAAGTTCCAGTTCACTCTTCTTTACAACTGTCATCAAATGAGATAATGCTCATAATAGCCCTTTCCAACAGCTCCGTGTAATGCCAATATTCACAATACTGTTGCCATTTGGCTCCAACTAAAAATCAACTGATTGGAAGTTTTCTATTCACAATTCTATCCACACATTTAGATAATTCTCCATGACTGAGTCACTCTGTCAATATCCTAGAATAAAAATATAACTTTAGTGTTAGTGGCATAAATACTTGCTACTTCAACTTTTCATGAGTAAGTGCAAAGACCCATTGTGTATATGTACATTGTATGCACAAGACTAAATTTGCTGGAATTCATATATGAATTATGTGTATATAGGTTGGTCTTGTCCCCAACCGTAATTAGTAATATTAGTCATGTTAGAAAATATCTCCAAACTTTAGTCTGAAAACAGAGCCTGAGCCAATGGCCTGGATGCATGCCACGTGTTTGAGATGGGACTCCAGGTTTCAGATGTAAGGGACAGGAGGAGATGGGTGGATTGTGACATGAACTTTGGGAAGTGGAATGGACAAGGGAAGGGGTCAATAGGAGGGCATATTGCAAAGTTAATTACTGATCCAGTCCTGGTATTGACCTGGGAAATCACTGGAAAAACCAGAGATTGTATTGTCAGACTCTCTACCCAAGTGAAAAAAGAGGTACTATTTAACTGCTGACTCCAAATCTGCATTGCTCAGGTGTGAGTATTAACTATACCACCATATAGGTGGTGCCTGTCTGAGGGAAGTAGCTGAATCAGTGCAGAACTGATCTTCTGCAACACCTGGGGCAGTATCAGAGAAGCCCCAGCAAGCAGCAGGCCATACCTGGGTCAGAGGGGAGGCCTTGCCCATTACACCTGCGCAAAGCTGATTGAAGCCTTTTGTGCAACTGCTTGTCACAACTGCGTGTGAAATGGCAGGGAATCCAGAATGATTTTGAAGTAGTATACAAGAAGTATCCAATATATAAACAACATTTCTCCTCTAAAAAGTATTTATTCCTTAATCCTGATGTAGCTGATGAGAATCTGAGGAACTACTATATGTATAACAGCTACTGCTCAGAATGAAAGAAGAGTATGAATATGAAAATGTAGAAAATGTAGTGAAATTTAGGAAGAAAGGTGTACTATATGAATAATTGACTTTTGTTAACTGATAATATCAAATTTCTTGTGTGGAAATGGAATTGACCTGGGAAAATTCATCAGTTTATTGTCATCCTTATATGGTATATTTTCATTTAAAAATCCCAAAGCAGTCAATTATGTTTGATAGAAGTGAAAATGTGAATAATATTAAACTTCAGGAGAATACAAATTAGCCCATTAGCAATAAAAGTATTCTTTCAATATTTAATAATTAGCCATCTGACTTCTCTATAATATTCCCCAAGTTATTTCTGATTTTAATTCAATTTAATCATCTTAACAAATATTCACTGAATGAATACAATTCCAGTTTTAGCCTTCTGGGAGGTACCCAGATAAAATGTTAATGGTTAAGATGGAGGAAATACATTTGGGCTTGACTTTGGGAAATTAATTTGGCTTTTGGAGGATTTGATTTTCTCACCTTAAAAACAGAGATTTAATAAAATGGACTTTTATATCCATTCGATTTATCTAGTTCGATGCATTTTCTTGACACAAAGCCTGCCTATGCTCATTCCAACGGGAAACAAATCTAATGTTGTGTAAGACTTTTGCCTACATCCCATTTTGCATACAGTTTTAAACCACGTTGCCAGGAATAGTCACTTTAACCTTTTTGGGAATGTAAGTGCCTGGAATGCTACAACTATTAATAGTATATCCTTGCCCTTTCTAGCTGACATTTTACTGTCCAAAACATTCTGTTTGAATCTGAATCATAAATGTATTTAAAGGAAGTTTTCCTTAAAAATATATGGAAATGACACTGATTTTTCTTAAGCTTATTATTATTCGTATTGATTTTACAATAGTGTTTTATTGGTATTTGTTTTCTATTTAGCCAAAGACAATTAAATGTTCTGGTTCATATAATTTATTTGAGTCAGGGGATTTTTTTCTACACTTAAAAATGTTCTATTTAAATCATGAAAGTAAAACATTATGGAGTTCCTTTTTGCTTGCTGTCATTTTGAGAGACGGAGTTTTATAAAATAGTGAATTAAGTTCAGAAATAGCATTAGTGATGCAGTTTTTCTGTGCCTGGGTGACAGCTAATGCATTTACTTGTACTTAAAGATCACTTGATGCACTGCCAGCTTTATTGGTTAATTTTAACTCTTACCATTGCTTGAAACTGGACTATTATAGTATCATTCTGGTGGGGAGGGTTGGGGTGGTGGGCTGGGAGCGGGGTAAAAGACAGAAAACTGTACAATATCAACAATTAAAAAATACTGATAAAAAAAGAAATTCAGTCCCTGTGAAACGGCAGGCCTTTACATTTTTTAATTATTTTTTCTTTCTTAAAGCTGAAATCTTTAAAAGACTAGGCAAATATGGCACTGAAAAAGAAGAAACAAGCAAAGAGTATGACTGAGGGATGACTAAACACGGTGTTCTATCCAGTCATACAGACCTAAAGCACAGTGCTTCATGCAGAACTTCCATCCATCTTGAGTTTATTTTTGTGTATGGTGTAAGTTGGTGGTCAAGTTACATTTTTTTTTTTTGCTTGTAGCTGTCCAGATTGTAAATATAAGTCATGACACCATAAAAGTCCTAGGGAAAAACATATGCAGGAAAATCTCAGATATTCCACACAGCAGTATTTTCACCGATATGTCCCCTAAAGCAAGGGACATAAAGGAAAGAATGAACAAATAGGACTTCAATCAAAATTAAAAGTTTGTGCATGGCTAAAGAAAACAGCAACAAAAGGGAAAGGGAACAAATTGTATGGGAAAACATATTTGACAGTAATACCTCAGACAAGGGTTTGATCTCCAAAATATATTAAAAAATCACATGACTCCACTACAGGAAGACAATCCAATTAAAAAATAGGCAGAGGACCAGAACAAACACTTCTCCAAGGAGGACATACAGAGGGTCCAGTGACATATGAAAGGATGCTCAGCATCACTAGCCATCAGAGAGATGAAAATTTAAACCACAGTGAGATACCAGCTAGCACCATTCAGAATGGTCATCATAAACAAAGAACCAGTGCTGGAGAGGTTGTAGAGAAAACAGAAACCTTAGTGCACTAAGGGCGCCAGTTTGGGATTGCAAACTGGTGCAGCCACTGTGGAAAACAGTATGGAATTTCCTCAGAAAACTAAATATGGAAGTGCCTTTAGACACAGCAATTCCACTGCTGGGACTATACCCTAAGACTCCTGGAACACCAATTCAAAAAAATCTGTGTACCCCGATGTTCATAGCAGCACAATTTACAACAGCCAAATGCTGGAGACAACCTAAGTGCCCATCAATAAATGAGTGGATAAAAAAAACTATGCTACGTTTATACAGTGGAATACTACACAGAAGAAAGAAAGAAGGAGCCCCTACCCTTTGTGAGAGCATGGATAGAACTGGAGAGCATTATGCTGAGTGAAGTAAGCCAGGAGGTGAAAGACAAATACTATCTCACCTATAAGTGGAACCTAATCAACAAAACAAGCAAGCAAGCAGAATATAACCAGAGACATTGAAATTAAGAACAAACTGACAGTAACAAGAGGGGAGGGAGGAAGGGGATAATGGGGGAAAGAAGTGGAAATGTCATTAAGTAACATGTATAAAGCACACATGGACAAAGCTAAAGGAGGGTTTGACTGAGGGTGAATGCTGGTGGAGCAGGGAAAGTTGTGAGAAAATGGAGACAACCGTACTTGAACAACAATTAAATAAATAAATAAATAAACAAACAAACAAACAAACAAACATTAACCTATTTTAAAAAAGAACTTCAAAGCTCCATAGAACTCTCAAACTCTTGGGCTACATCTTCACATTGTCTCTCCCTTTCATGACTGCCAGGACCATTAGCCTTGTGATAATAACAGCAGTTCTCCTGATGCTCTGTTGGCTCAGATGTTCTTGTATTATCTCACCTGATGACTAGTGCAAGCCAAGCTAGAGTGGTGCCCTGGCAGAAAGACTGGATAGAATCTTGGCAGAGTCTTTCATGTATTGATTGTGCAATAAAACCACATTTTAAAGACATAGAAATAAGAAGAGTTTAAAGTGTTGTATATCTGGTCACTCTCTTTGTTATGCTTAATATAATAGAAGAAAACATATTGCTGCTTAAGATTAAAAATAAAGTAATGAAATCCCAATTTTCCTATTGGTTTTTGGTTCTAGATATCTATATCTAGATAGATGGATAGATAGATGATAGAGAGATAGAGAGATAGAGAGATAGATAGATAATTTTTAGTCTCTACTTAATGAAAGAGTTTCACTGTTAAACATGCTTGAAACCTTGGTTTAATTTTATGCCACAATGACATTTAGATGTCAACCAATGCATCTTTCAGATATGTAGCTAGCAATTGCTGGGAACACTTTACTTTCTGACTGACATATTTTCATGCAAGAAGTTCACTTACAATAAACAAAACTGCCTACCAAGTAGTCAGAAATAATGGTGATGTATTAAAAGTATGACTTTTAGCACACTTTCTTCAAGAAAAGTGAGCATTAGAATGTTAGAGTCTGAATGCATGTTAGACTCTTTAACGCATGATGACCTTGTCAAGATGTTGATGAAAAGGTGGCAGGTACGTATATTGTGAATGGGTTGCAGAATTCAGGGCTTGTCGAAAACATGATCCACTTCTGCTCCTACCTTCACTTCTCAGCAGAGGGACTCTGAAGTTTTAGTACAAGAATGTGCACAAAAATGTTGAAAAAAATAAAGATGAATCAACAAAGAAAAATATCTTTCTTAGTTATGTCATACTAAGTATAATGGCAAACATTTAAATACAGAGATTAGCTAGAATTGATGCTGAATCACAGTAAGTGAGCTTCCCCATCAATCATCAGAAATTTATTTCTGTTTTTATTTTTTGTGGCTGTTTTCTTATAATCAAATTACTAAAAATCATTCTTATTACAAGATAAACTGTCAATAAGTACACACTTTTGCATATTTTTGTTAATGCTGCATGGATAATTCTGCATTTAAGAAAATAAATAATGGATTGAGCGCAGGCTGTGAACCAAAGGGTCACAGGTTCGATTCCCAGTCAGGGCACATGCCTGGGTTGCAGGCCAGGCCCCTAGTCGGGGCCACGTGAGAGGCAACCACACATTGATGTTTCTCTCCCTCTCTTTCTCCCTCCTTTCCCCTCTCTAAAAATAAATAAATAAAATCTTTAAAAAAAAAACACAAAGAATAATTTAAAAAAAAGGAAAATAAATAAGCTCCTGTATAGTGTAAGCTTTAAATCTCCATTGTTAACCTGCTTCCTAGTTAATCATACTTGTCCTGACATCTTGCACTGTTATCAAGAACAAATGAGAATTGCACAGAAGTGAGGCAACTGTCATAAGCTTCCCAGATGACCCTTCAATACCAAAAACATTTTCCAGCTGGTGGGACTGTTGCCCCCAGACAGCCCTCAGCTGTCACCTGGGAATTGCTTTAACCAAAGAGAACCCTCAGGTCCAGGGTTCCACACCATTTGCAGGATTACCAGTTGACACAGGTACATAAAGGTCTGGCTCTTCTCCTTGATTCAGGACAACTCCAGAAGCATCTATGGGGTTTGCTTAGCCATTGGTCAGACTAAATTACACCCCAACTGCTCCTTGTCTTCCCAACCTTGCTCCTTTTCTTCCCACTCATAGATGCATTCACGGTTTACTTAAAATGGTTAAAATACTAAATTTTATATATTTTTAACCTAATTTAAAAACTATTGATTGATGAAAGATAGTATGTTTAATTTTAAATGTTTGTTAGATACACAAGTTCCATTTCATAAAACAACTAAAGGAGCTTAGCTAATGCACGTTTTGTTACATTGGATGTCTTAAGCCAAAACATTCAAAATCTTCCAAAATGAAACTAGTAACTCACTTGGATTTATGAATTTGGCCAATTCTTCTATTGCTAATAATAACCTTTAATTCATTATTTAACTTTTAAATATATATGTAGATGCCATTGATATTCAAAGTTACATATGCAAGGGAATTCCAGGACATCTAGGAAAAAAAGTAGCAAGCAAATGCTTTAGTGCTACAATACGGAAACAATGTAAATTAGAAAAATAAATATTTTTATGCTGCCTTTTGTGTCCCCAAATTACCATCCCAGCAAATTTCCTTCTGAATCTCTAAACCTTTCTTTTAATTCTCACTTCTATCTATTCCACTCTAATTTATTAGGATGTCTATTGTATTCACAAACAGGTAGAGGCAACTGACAAAATGATGAAGTGTTAGTGTACACCCACACACAGAATTAACCTCCTATATTTATTCCTCTGATTTGAAGTTAAACCTTAAGCATGAATTAGCTATGAGAAGAGGTGGTCACTGAATGTTGCCATTTGGAAGGTCAACCAAAATCTATAAAATCTCACAATTGTAAGAAAATCAATATCTCATTAAACTCTCATCATCAACTATTATTTAATTCATGCCTTAATGTCATTCTTTCACATTTCCTAACTGTCTGCCCAGTTTGAATTCAGTATGCTCTCATTAACACCATTGGCAACTGCACCGATGAACTATTAGGCACAGTTTCCTTATCTTTGAAGTAAGTTCATGGCTATGAACTCAAGGTGTGGTTTTAACTAGTGGGAGAAAGTATTTGGAATACTTTATGAACTATATATAATTATAATTTTATAGGAGAACTTCACCTCCAAAAGGGCTTACAATGGAATTTCAATATGAAATTATCTCAATTCATTTACATCTGCCATCCAATATAATTAATTATAACGATGTAGCTAATCACACATCAATTACCTTTAGGAAATATTGAAACAAAGACTGTAAATTCAATCCTTGAAAAGTTTATCTTATATTTGAATTTTCATATATTATGTTGAAATTTGTTTAAAATTACATTCAAGATTGCTTTATTAAACAAGTAATCTTCCCCCGCTAAGGGAAATAGGGATAAACTCAAACCACAGAGTTATAAACAACAATCCTGACAATCAATATAATTTCTAAAAGTTCCTCTGCATTTTACCAATAGTCAGGCCCTAGAATTACTCTCAGTATTGAAAGAAGGGGAGAAAATGAGTTAAAATAAATTCCTTGTTCTATAATTTCCATCTCTTTCCCTCGTATGTAATCAGGCAATTTCAATAAACCAGGCTTAACTGTCTGGGAACAGATATACTATATTTAAGGATATAAAGGAAGTTTAGTTTTCTCATCCATTGTTTAAAATAAAACAATAATATAAAATTTTGAAGCAATAATAAGTTCACCTAACAAGAAACAGCAACAAAGTGTTGCAAAAGAGCAACAGAACTGTAACTGGGTTTAGTCAGACAGATTGACAGTATGGAAGCCCCTCTCTCTGGTCAATGATCAAGATGCTGAAAACAGGTGATGATTGGGATGGTGGTCATCCTGACTGAAGGAGAGGAGATGGAGAAGAAATCATGAGGTGGTAAGGAGAGGAAAGGGAAGAGAAGAGTATTGACCAGTGAATAGAGGAGGAATAAAAGGATAACAAGGAAAAGGGGGATAGAATGGAAGATGGAAGAGTGAAAGTATGAGACAAGAAAGTGAGAGAGGGAGGTTGGTCTTTGAAATATCAAATACATTAAGTGTACTCACAGGTTGCAAAGAGAAAAAATGAGATCAAGATAACATAAAGGTTTGCTACCAGAATCCCAGAAGGATCTTATTATTCCAGGCCTATGGGTCACCCTGGCATCTGACAAACCCAGCAGCTCAGGTGGTTCAGTGACTTCCTCACCTCCAGCTCCTAGAAGACCCCAGCAAACCAAGAGATTTATTGTATCTCAGCACTTGTCAGCTTCCACCACTCCAGGTGGTTATTATGTCCCCAGGTTCTGAACAGTCTCCTATATGTCAGGTTGTGGGCACACCCAGAACCACCAATCCTGACCAAGGAAACATGATACAGATACATACATACACATGCATATAATAAAATATTATTTAAAAGAAGGAAGCCCTGCCATTTTCAACAACATGGATGGACCTTGATGGCATTATGTTAAGTGAAAAAACTTGGACACAGAAAGACAAATACTGCATGTTCTGACTTATATATGGAATATAAACAGGAAACAAAGAGTGGACTGGTAGTTACCAGGGCTGAGGTGGGTTGAGGAGATGGTGTTCAAAGTGTCAAACTTCCAATTACAAGATGAATAAATTCTGGGAATCTCATGTACAGCATGATGACTACATTAACAGTAACTTATTATATATTTGAACATTGTTAAGAGAATAAACCTTAAATGTGATCAACATGCACAAAAAATGGAAATTATGTGAGGGAATGGAGGTATTAAGTAACATTATTGTGGTATTTTTCACCATATATACATATATCAAATTATTACATTGTATACCTTAAACTTGTATACATTACATATTGATAATATCTCAGTAAAGTTGAAACACATTTAAGAACCATTATTATTTTCAAAAAGACAAAATAAATGTTTATAAATAGGCACAAGCTGAAGAGAAAGAAAAACTGGAAAGAAGAGAAAAGCAAGGTCTGAAGTGCAAAATCTGTAGATGGGATCAAATCTATGCAAACATTTCTTGAAAGATTTTGTAAGTACAGAAACCATTTTACAATTTTGTCTCATTCTCATATGAAGATAATTGTTAGTACAAAGAGTTATGATTTTAACGTTGCTGTAGCTGAGCTGAATTTTTCATGCAAAAGTAACATGCTACTAATCCTTTAGAACTGCATAGCTAAATAGATGTATGAAAGTTGTCCAGAGGCCACAGTTTTCAGAGCCTTCTGCCCTGAGATGATTGTGATGTTCTAGAAACTGTGGTACATCAATATCACTGGTTTGATCAGTTGTGACTTCCTCTGATCAGTTTCCCCCTTTTTGGATTTATCATGAGTGGGCTGTAGGAAATATACTGGATGATGTTAGCTGAATTCTCAACAATCTTGCATTCACTCATGAACCTGACACCACCAAGCATGTAAATCTCATAACACCATCCTTTTAATTAAAGAGGAAGCTAGTAAGATTATAAAAGAAATAGACTGGGCTTTAAGAACCCTTGAGTGAATGACTTTTTCTGTGAGGGTATTGTTTAGTTTCCTGGAATCAGCCACATTGAATGGTGCCCTCAGCATGTTCATTCACATCTAATTGATAAAGAACTCTACCCTCTGAAAAACCTACTTGCCTTGTTCAGCATTTGCCAGAGTGACATTTCTTTCTGACAATGAAATCTTATATAATAAAATGTCCTCTTTAGGGTCATGCTACACTAGATCAGCATGGATTGTCCCTTCCAAAGTTTTTTAATTCATTTCTATTAATTTGGCTTGTGACAGATATCCACTATTTAGTCTTAATTACAGAGAATGGATCATCTAATTCACAGGTTTTGATGATAGTTTTAAAATTGTTTCTATCATATCAAGATGCCCAACTGTCACAGAGTTGACCAAATAAATCCTGGAAAACATGCCTGTTCTTCTACACTCAGGATTTGAACACTGTCCATTGCTTTTTGGCTATTTTTCCAAGGCTGGCTTTTGAGAAGCAGAATCTCAGGAAGGCCATCTGCTCTTGTTGGAGAGCCCAATGGTTCAAGTTAATGCCATTGCCATTTGGATGCAATTAAAGCAAAATATCTCTAAGTGGTTAATATTCAGGAAATAATAATTTTGATGTTTTAAAGGTTGATAGTAATTTAAAGATAAAATTAAAACCTTTAATAAAATATTTTTAAAAAATCACTGGTTCCCAATTGTGGAATGCATAATTGAATAATTTTTTTCTCTGCCATAAATTTTTTTCCACTAAAGGAAATGCCTTAAGGAAGTGCTGTTTTTAAGTCATGATTATGGCATGACTACTGTGAGATAAAGTGGTCATCTATGTTACATAGTTGAACAGAAAAGCATACCTGCAATGTCTTAATCAAAGATTTTGTTAGCAGCATAATCAAAAGCAAAAACTGTTGCAAAGGAAAATTTTTTCAATGTTAATTCCCCAAATACTCTATAATTGGAAATCTCAATAAATTAACTCAATAAATCTCAAAAACTAATTAGAAATCTAAATCTCAATAAACTTGAATTCCAAACTGATTTGTTACACATCCTGTGACCTTAGAGTAAGTGTTTGACCCTTTGTTCTTAGTCATCCCATTTGTAAATGGTAAATTGAAATTTAAAAGTGTGTATAGAATCTACAAAATATATGCATTAGATTATTTATATTTCAATTGAATGTATACTAATCTATATAATATAGACACAAATGTACATGTAAATTAAGTTGGTTGTACAAGCTAAGCATAGCCTTTGTCAAATATCTAAGAAAACTTGTGTTTTAGCTTTAGGAAGCAATTTATAAGCAGGTCTGTCTATCAAATTGCTTCTACCTCTTTTCAAATCACTTTTGCCATGTGGAAGTGAATTTCTCAGCTGTATGTTGTTAGACGTGCTTAGTACACAAAACTGCAATCATTTCTTTACCTATCCTTGCACTGGACATGAAGCTCCTACTTGGTACAATCAGTGATCTCATCACCTCTGCAAGATCAACACTCAGCACAGAGCCCACACAAACAAGTTAGTAAATAAGTGCTTACGGAATTGATGAAACCTCTGTTGTCATTCTTTCTCTAACTGTACAGAGACACAATTAAATGGAGGAGGGGCATTGATTTGGGATAAGTAGGTTTAAATTCCAATACATAAGAGTCAAAAGGAGTTGGATGTCTCAAAAGTTAACATGCGTTAGAATCATCTGGGGATGATCTGAAAATCCCACTATGGTTTGGGAGGCACCAGGACCAGCATGAAGTTCTGCATTTCTGACAATCTTCAAGGTGATACAGTACCTTATCAGAGAACCACACTTCCTGTAGCGAGTGACAAGACCACATAGGTATCTAAATAATATTTACTTAGCTGAAATGTTCTGCATCTAAAAACAACCTGTGTTGGGCGGCGTTTACCTATTGGGACTGTGGATGCCAGCTGGGTCATTACCAGAGAAACTGGGGAGCTAGGTGATGCCTGGAGAAGGAAGAAGGGTTCTGCTGTGACAGAGCCTGACTCGGATAGTCTCCAGTCTGGCTATAAAATTGGGCTGTGTAAGAGGTCAGATGCTTATTAAGAGAGCCAGGCTTGAACAGGAGGATTTTATTCAAAACAAGGCTCTCAGTCAATGTTTATGTAACTCCCACATCAACCATGCCCCAACTGCCCCAGAAGCAGAGGTTCCACCCCCCCCCCATCCACTGGGCCCTGCAGGCTCTCTAAGAGGAAGAAGGAGGTGCCTCCCCACAGAGGAGAGCAACAGGGCTCAGGGAGTTACCACTCCCCAGAAAGACTTAACTCAGTGGGGGAGCTGAACTACCCTGAAGAGACTTTGAGAGTGCCTAGCACCTAGGACAGCAAAGCAGAAGAAGGTGGTGTGTGAGTTGCCCCTAACTAGTGCACTTCAAGGACAGTACAACTGATGGATTGAAGGTACAGGCCTGGTGCAAATGGGCAGTGGGGGCCTGGCAGCAAATGGAGGAACTGGCCTGGAGCATGGACAACTGTGAAGATTGTCGCCCAGACCTGGACCCCATCCTCACAAAACCATGGGAAGGGAGAAGAGCAAAGCCCCTCGCCCAGTCTTCCTCTGGTATCTAGGAAGACCAGAAGAACTTGCTTGGAGTGTTTAAAGTCAGCAGTGGGCATTTTTCCCCTCTCCCAAGTGAGACAATAAAACCTAGAGCTGTGAAAGGTTCAGAGACAGACCCAAAGAGGGAACACAAGGCTAATCTCAACAACTGAGAAATGGAAACAAATTTCAATTTGTTATTCCAGAGAACTTGCATGTTATTGTTTATTTGTATTATTTTTTCATTATTTTTACTTCTTTTATTTTATTAGTATTTCTTTATTTCTCTTCCTTCTGTTTAGCTTTCTTCATTTTATTTGTTTGTTTAATTGCATTGTATGAATGGTTTTCTTTGTTTTCTCTTTCATAAGGTATTTTAATTTTATTTTTCACTTCACTAATGTTTCAATAGCACACTACTCTAGGTCATGTACTTCCTATTCTTGTTATTCAGATTCACAGATTCTTCATATGATTGTTATTCCAGTATTATTGTAAATAATTGTTGTTTCATACAATTGCAAATAATACATAGCACCACTCCAGGATCTTAACCCAATTCACTGTTTTCCACAGCCTTATTATTGTTGTGGTTAACTCTAACCTCTTGTACACTGCACCTATTTTCTATCCTTCACTCTCACTATATCTTATAATCTGACAACCCACAGGCTTTTTGCTTTCAGGATTCAGCTCAAACCCCTTCTCCCCTCTAACACGAGTCTTATCTCTTTTCTACCCGTTTTAAAAAGTAGACAGTTGAGTGAAATTGTTAACACTATACTTATCCAAAGGATCTCCTATCTCTTTTCTACATGTTGGCAATTTAAATCCTGTAAAATACACTTTGCTGTCTTAATCCATTTTACCTCCCCCCCACCCCACAATTTACCACATAAAAGAGTAGGAAAGAGAGGTGAACACCAATAAACCTGCTTTAAGAGAGAACTCACCAACAAAGGAACCACCAACAGATAATAAAGGAAGATGGTGGATGAGTGAGTGGAAGACACACTAACCTCCACCCAGGACTAATCTGGAATTACAACTGAATGGTGAAGAAATTATACAGAACAAGCAACTGAACAACAGCAAGAGAGAAGCCTTATAACCTCAAACAGACAGAACAATCAACTTTGACAAGGCCCATCCTCATCTGCACAACAGCATACAAGATGTGGGGGGCAGAGTGACCTTCAGTCAACCAACTAGAGGGAAGGACCCACCAAAGAAAGGCCCAACAACAATCAAAACCCAAAGACATACAGAGAGCCAAAATAAATGACAGCCCAAGACCAGCAAGATCAGGAGATCAAGGAGACTCCACCACTGAATCTCTCAGGACTACTACCATGGAAGTTCATACCACAAACCCAAAGAGTCGGAACAGATCAATTTAAGAAGCTGAGGCTAACAGGAAGAGTCTCATAAACAATGGGAAGACAAAGAAACAATCCCCAAATGAAAGAAAAGGAGGAAGCCTCAGAAAGAATGCTAAATGAAACAGAGGCAACTCAACTATCAGATAGTGAGTTCAAAGCAATGGTTATCAGGAAGCTCAATGAGCTGACAGAGAACTACCAGAAACTCCAGGGAAACTACAATAAACTCACTGCAAACTATATCAACATGAAAAAGAAAATAGAAACTATCAACAAGAGCCAAGAGGAAATGAAGAATACGATTTCTGAATTGAAGAATACAGTAGAAGGAATCAGAAGCAGGCTACATGAAGCAGAGAATTGAATCAGTGAGCTGGAGGACAATGTAGAAAAAAAAAACACCCAGAAAGAACTAGAATATGAAAAAAGGCTCAGAAAGAATGAAGAGATGGTAGGGGAACTGCACAACAACATGAAACATAATAATTTCTGTATACTAGGGATACCAGAAGGAAAAGAAGAAGAGCAAAGGA
Organism: Glossophaga mutica; assembly: GCA_039655065.1. Taxonomy (NCBI): domain Eukaryota; kingdom Metazoa; phylum Chordata; class Mammalia; order Chiroptera; family Phyllostomidae; genus Glossophaga; species Glossophaga mutica. The sequence goes on along the minus strand of CM077309.1, from coordinate 76,623,166 downwards.
TAGAAAACCTGTTTGAAAAAGTAATGATGGAAAACTTTCCCAATATTATGAGAGAAAAAATCACACAAATACAAGAAGGAGAGATGGCACCAATGAAGAGGAAAACAAAGAGACCCATTCCAAGACACATCATAATTAAAATGGCAAAATTCCAAGACAAAGAGAGAATCTTAAAGGCAGCACAGGAAAAAGAGGAAGTAATATACAAGGGAGTCCTAATAAGGCTAGCAGCTGACTGCACATCGGAAATGCTACAAGTCAGTAGGGAATGGCAAGAAATAATCCAATAAACAGAAGTCAGGTTTGCGACCAAGACTACTCTATCGAGCAAGGCTCTCAATTAAAATGGAAGGTGAAATAAGGAGTTTCCAAAATGAAAGAAGGATGAAATGATAACCTCCTCAAAACAAGCACTGCAAAAGGTGCCAAAGGGAATGCTTGAAGAGGAACAAAAAGAGTGAGAAAGAGAAGAACACTGGCACGAAGGAAGTAAAATTGCAATGAATGAATACCTATCAATAATAACTTAAAAGAAAAAGGATCAAATGCTCCAATCAAAAGATACAGAATAGCTGAATGGATAAGAAATAATGACCCACACTTATGCTGCCTCCAAGTGACCCAACTGAGAACAAAAATACTACTTAGACTGAAAGTGAAGGGTTAGAAAATATTCTTCAAAGTAAATGGGCAGGAAAAAGGAGCCAGGGTAGCAATACTTATCCCACATAAAATAAACTACAAAACAAGGGCCATAAAAAGAGACCCAGAATGTCGCTTCATAATATACAAGGGAAGAATACATCAAGAATGCATAAACATTACAAATATGTATGCAACCAACAAAGGAGAGCCCAAATACATAAAGAAAATCTTGAAGGACTTCAAGAAAGATATTGACAGCAACACAACTATAGGAGGGGATTTTAATACCCCACTGTCAAAAATGGATAGATCTTTCTTCCAAAAATATCAACAAAGATATTGAGGCATTGAACAATGCCCCAGATCAAATAGACTTAACTGACATATATAGAGCCTTTCATCCCAAATAATAAAAAAATGCACATTCTTTTCAAATTCACTTGGAACATTTTCAAAGACAGACCACATGGTAGGGCACAAAAGAAGCCTCAACAAATTCAAGAAAATTGAAATCATATCAATTATTTATTAGGACCACAAGGAACTGAAACCAGAAACCAACCTCAAGGAAAAAGTGCAAAAACACTCAAATTCATAGAGATTAAATAGCATGCTATTGGGTTAAGAATGAGATCAAGTAAGGAATCAAAAAGTTTCTGGAAACAAATAAAATTGAACTCACAACAATCCAAAACTTAAGGGACACTGGGAAGGCAGTCCTCAGAGGGAAGTGTATAGTTATAGAAGACTATCTAAAAAAGATAGAAACACTTAAAATAAACAACCTAGATCTACATCTACAAGAACTGGAGGAACAAAAACAAAGACAGCCCAGGGCAAGTAGTAAGAAGGAAATAACCAAGATCAGAGCAGAATTAAATGACATAGAGACTAAAGGGACAATCCTAAGTATTAATAAATTCAGGAGCTGGTTCTTTGAAAAGATAAAATTGACAAGCCTTTAAGCAGATTCATCGAGGAAAAACAGAGAGGACCCAAATAAACACAATCAGAAATGAAAGAGGAGAGATTACAACTGATACCAAAGAACTACAAAGGATTGTACTAAATTACTAGGAAGACCAATATAACAAAAAAAATTGAAAACCTTGGTAAAATGGAAAAATTTCCAGAAAAAAATATAATCTTCTGAAACAAATGAAGAAGTAGAAAGTTTGAACAGAAAAATAACAGCTGAAAAAATTGAAGCACTAATCAAAAAACTCCCAGCACACAAAAGCCCTGGAGCAGATGATTTCACAGGAGAATTCTACAAAGCACATAAGGAAGACCTAAGCCCTATCCTTCACAGACTATTCCAAAAAATCCAAGAAAACAGAAGACTTCCAAACCTTTTTTTATGAAACCAGCATTAATCTTAATCACAAAACCAGGTAAAGACACAACAAAGAAAGAAAACTTCAGGCCAATATAAATGGTGAACATAGATGTTAAAATCCTTAACAAAAAATTGGCAAACCAAATTCAGCAATACTTTAAAAAGATCATACACCACAATCAAGTGGGATTCATCCCAGGGGTGCAAGAACGGTACAATAGTTACAAATCAATAAATGTAATACATCACATAAATAAAAGGAAAGATAAAAATTGCATGATCATATCAATAGATGCAGAAAAAGCATTTTGTAAGGTCCAGCATCCATTGATGATAAAAACACTAAGCAAAGTGGGAATAGAAGGAATATTTGTTAATATAATAAAGACCATATATGAGTGACTTACAGGCAACATCAATATAAATAGTCATAAACTAAAAGCTTTCCCAATAAGATCAGGAATAAGACTAGGATGTCTACTTTCATCACTTCTATTCAACATAATATTAGAAGTCCTAGCAATAGTGATTAGACAAAAAAAAAAAAAAAAAAAAGGAAATAAAAAGCATCCAAATTGGAAAGGAGGAAGAAATACCATCATTGTTTGCAGTTGATATGCCAGTGTACATTGGAAATCCTATAAACTCCACCAAACAACTCTTTGACCTAATAAGTGAATGTGGCAAAACAGTGGGATACAAAGTCAATATTCAGAAATTAAAGGCATTTCTGTACACCAGTAATGAAATATCAGAAACTGGAATCAGGAAAAATATCACATTTGATATAGTGATACCAAAAAAGTACCTAAGAATAAAACTAACCAAGGAGGTAGAATACCTGTACTCATAAAGCTACACAACACTGAAGAAAAAATTAAGGAAGATACAAACAAATGGAAGCATGTACCGTGCTGATGGATTGGAAGAATTAACATCATCAAGATGTCCTGACAACCCAAAGCAATTTATAGATTCAACACAATTCCTATTAAAGTATCAATGACATATTTCACAGAGAACAAACATTTCAAAAATTTACATGTAACCATAAACAACCACAAATAGCTGCAGCAATTTTGAAAAAGAAGAACAAAGTAGAGGGATTGCAATACCTGACATAACTGTATTACAAGGCCACTGTACTCAAAACAGCCTGGTATTGGCAAAAGAACAGCCACATAGACCAACGGAATAATAGATAGAGAGCCCAGAAATAAACCTAAGTCTCTGCTGTCAATTAATATTTGACAAAGGGGTCAGATGCATAAAATGGGATAAAAGTAATCTCTTCAGCAAATGGTGTTTGGAGATTCAGACAGCTATATGCAAAAAAAGAAAAGAAGTGAAACTCAATAACCTAGTTGCACCATACACAAAAATAAATTCAAGGTGGATAAGAGAATTCAATATATGTAGTGACACCATAAAAAGTCCATAGGAGAACATAAGCAGGGAAATATCAGATTTTCCATGCAGCAATATTTTCACTGATATTTCCCCTAGAGCGGGGGACATAAACAAAAGAATAAACAAATGGGATCTCATCAAAATAAAAAGCTTCTGCATGGCTAAAGAAAACAGTATTACAGTGAAAAGAGAATGAACTCTATAGGAATATATATTTGCCAATGATTTTTTGACAAATGTTTGATATCCAAAATATATAAAGAACTCACAGGACTCCACTCCAGGAAGTCAAACAATCCAATTAAAATATTGGCAAAAGACCTGAACAGACACTTCCCCAGGAGGACATACAGAGGGCCCAGAGACATATGAAAAGATGCTCAGTATCACTAGCGATCAGACAGTTGCAAATTAAAACCACAATGAGATACCACTTCACACTGGTCAGAATGGCCATCATAAACAAAGTAACAAACAACAAGTGTTGAAGAGGATGCGGAGAAAAGGGAATCCTAGTGCACTGTTGGTTGGAATGCAGACTGGTGCAGCCACTGTGGAAAACAGTATGGAATTGATGCAGACACCACCCGCGGTGTCCTCGTCATTATGGATGAAATGAGACATACACAGGGACTACTGAGTCCAGTAGAGGAAAAAGGACAGTATGGCTTTTCTCTCAAGGGGGAGCAAAAGCCTGTGGCCTCAACCATGACTGCCTTTATTTGGTTTCTGGTCACATTACATCATGGTCCTCATTTACTATGCACAGGTTCTCTATAGGTGGTTACCTTTTACAGACAACAAAGGAGATGATGCAGCTAATGACATCACAGAAGGATATTTGTAAATGAAAAGGGAAAATTGGTTGAACCGGTTACATTGGTCCTTGCAAGCTTTAGCATGGATTTTAGGAAGTTATAATAAGCACTTGCTATCTCAATTCAGGGTGAAGGAGTTTTAGCAAAAGCAAGACTCAAAGCAGCTTAGGCACATTACAAACCTGATTTCCCAGGAGAGAACCTATCTGTGGGCATGGGTCCTGCACATCTCTGAGTGGGAGCTGGACTCATGCCATGCAGGAGCATCTCCCACATGGAATTTCTTTAGAAAACCAAAAATGGAATTGCCCTCTGACCCAGCAATTCCACTCCTGGGACTATACTAACAACCCTGACCCACCAATCTAGAAGAACCTATGCACCCCAATGTTCATAGCAGCACAATTTACAATAGTGAAGTACTGGAAGCAACTTAAATGCCCATCAGTAAATGAATAAATCAAAAAACTATGGTACATTTACACGATGGAATACTATGCAGCAGAAAGAAAGAATAGCTTTTACCCTTTGCGACAACATGGATGCATCTGGAAAGCACTATGCTAAGTGAAATAAGCCAGGTGGTGAAAGAAAAATACCATATGATCTCAACTTCAAGTGGAACAGAATCAACAAAACTAACAAGCAAGCAAAATATAACCAAAGACATTGAAATTAAGAACCTACTGACAGTAACCAGAGATGAGGTGTAAGGGATAATGTGGGGGAAAGTAGGGAGGGTTTTCAGAAAAAACTATAAAGGACACATGGACATAACCAAGGGGTTGTGAGATCAGGGGAGGGAGGTGTAGATTGCTGGGGTGGAGGGGAATGGTGGGGGGAAATGGAGACAACTGTACTTGCACAACTATAAAAAATAAATAAAAACAACCTGTGTCATTGTATACTTTGAAGAATACATTCATTAACTTTTTATCAGAATTTAAGTCCCATATTATTATAGTAACACCACTTGGATATATAACCAAGCACTGTGTAGATATAAATAAAAGAAGATAAAATCATATTTGAAGTTTATAGTAAGGTCTAACATGTTACACTGTGAAATGTGTTCATGATATTACAGGGCAGATCTGTCCATTTACCAAAATAAAATTATCAGAAAATGAGACTGTTTTAATAGCTGAAAATGATCTACCAGGTGGTGATGTATAGTCTGTTTATGAATCCCATAAAAATAGTTCAGTATAGGTTTAGGTAACTGTGTGTTTATTCCAAAGAAAGTAACAGGATAGAAAATGTAAATGGTTTGTTTTTGTTGAGGTTATGTTTTAGCTTGAGCAATACCCTCTTTGAACTGTAAACAGCTATTTAGAGCAAAATCAATTGGCTTCAGATACAACTATTTTTCTTAATCACCACAAATCCCACATTTGAGTCAATACTCCATTCAATAATGCCACAGTATAATTAGTTGCTCATCTTGTGACTGGACATGTAAATACATGTATAAAAAATTGAAATAAAGTAACATTTATTTTGATGAAATAAAAAAGTCTAAAATTTGAAGGAAAGTGAGGTGATTAGAAATTGTCATTTAGTAAAGAAAATCTGGTTGGCTTGCTTTTCTTTAGTAAACATACGGAAATGTGTAAGGAGAGGCTTCATGTGATAGTCATAGGGCACCTCTTCTGATATTTGAAGCAGTTTACTGAGAAACCTATTTCTCTATATTTCTAGAATTTATTAATATTCTATTTTTACATCAAAAAATGAATACAAATGACAACTTATGCCCAAATGGATTTAATTGATTCTTAAATGTCAGTAATTTGGACATTCTTAATGATTTCTATATTAACATTCTGGTATCATAAATACAAAGACTTTAAAATTATATCTATTTTTATTTTCTACACTAGAAGAGAATTGAACTACAATATGCAACACTTATACAAACAGACTAGGAAAGAAGTGGTAAACACTGAAAACTGAAGTGTGGTTGAGTGGGCAGCAGAGAGGGTGCTCATACCAGCTGACACATGACAGTCACACACAGGAAGGTGTGTTGAGATGCACATTCATGTACTGTGTGCATATTTTCATTTTATAAATCCTGAGGACATGAAATGTGGAAACCATATTTAAGTGTCTATGGAAACAAAAGCCTCAACACATTCTCTACAAAGTTATACAAATATGATATTTTATTATGTGTGAGGCTACAAATGAGGTACTGTTTTTCTGTGGAGCCCACCAATGATCTGCCCCTCAGTTCTCCAAAATACAGTAGCCTTTTGGTATAGCACATTAATTAGAAAGTCATTTTGCCATTTAACTAATGATAGTTGGTTAAAAATTTATTTGTTTTGAACAAATCATAACTGATGTGTAAGGCTGCATTCTACATTTACTAAAATTAATTTGGGAACATGTATTGATAATTCACAGTATATTGTTTGTAGCCCAAGGCATCCAAATTATTATGGTTCTTTTCAAGTCATCAAACCAAATACAGTTCAATTAAAAGTGGGAAAGATGTCTTTTAAAAAAAAAAAGAAGAAGAAAATATGCACATGCAAGAAAAAAAGAAACCTGAGTTGTGTAGACCAAGTCACTGGTAACACCAGTTGCAAAACCATCTGTTTTGCATATAATTGGTTGGGGAAGGGCTTGAATTAGAGAAAAAATGTGAGTAGTAACTGATTTAGTTAACATATTTGTGCTTCAAAACCAGGTAAATTCTCAGGTAATCACATTAAGAGAAGGTTGTTTGCTCTTTCTCACACACTCTCTCTGTATTTTAATGCTTAATTCAATTGCACATTTAGCAATACTACATAAAACAACTTCTGAGCTACCAGAGAAAAAAACTGAGAATGAATTCTCAGTATTTTGGACACAAAAATGAGCCCCAGATTTACTTAATTTTTATAAGAATTCTATTGAGTTCTAGTCACTAGAAAATATAGGCTTGCCCAGGTTAATCTGTGAGTGGATTTAAAATCTTGCTGAGCAGCTGAGATATGGTGCAGAGAAATCACTTCCCATGGATGACCTGGCAGAGACAGCATCAGGGATGAACCTGCAGTTATTAAAATGGAGTGCAGCCAATCTTGGCAAAGGAGCTGGACAGTGAAACTCAGAATGACCTGGATAGACCAGCAGCACAGGCAGCTAAGTGGCTTTTGAAACTGAATGTAGAGAAATGAAGCTGGGGAAAGGAGGCCTCCTTGAATGGCAAATTTATCAATCCTGCAAAGTAGAAGATTTAAAAATCACATCAAAATGTTGAGTATATTTCACAGGACACTTTATAGTTTTATCCTTTTCTGCTTACACTGGTCTCCCTCCAGCCTCTCCTCTGACCACTTCCTGATTTAGAGACTTAGAAGAAAAGTTCAGTGGTAAATATTATAACTTAAAAGAGAAAAAAAATAGAAGTAATGAAGCAAATTAAAGGAATCTATAATAAAGTTACCAAGATACACATAAATATGTTGAGAAATGCATTTCAGTCCATGCTTGCAAAAAGATTGTCTTTTGAGGACTGAGATTTCAGGGCTGTGGACACTCATTTAATTGAGCATTTGTTCTACTTGATTGATTAATGCAAAAAAAACACATAGTTTAATTATCTTTTGTTTTTTCCTGATCAAATATTTGAATTGATAATATTACACTTTTTTATCCATTTTCAAAAGCAGGTCATAGACTCAAAATCAATAAAATAACAATTTTAAAAGTATGTTAAATTAAATTAATAAGATAACTTATAAACTGAATTTATACTATTTATACTATTATCTACTGTTAAAATAAATAAAAATAAGTAGAAAACAACATATTTTCATGTTAACACCATAATATTCTCCCATGTACAAATTCATTTAATTAAAACTAAACTGTAAAGGTGGCCTCACATCCAGATTTAACATGTCATTTTTCTAAGTCATTATATATTAAAGCACTTATTGAAGATCACAACTGAGATGTCCTACTGAGAATTTGAATCAGAGTAGCCGATGAATGAAATCAAGAGCACATGGAAGACATTCTGACTCCAATGCCAAATTTCCTGTACATTCCTCCAAGGGTATAGCCATTCAGAAACTGAGGCACAAACAGCCGAACTCTCAAATTCTCCCTCCCATTGCAGGTCTCTGAGTGATTGCCATAAAAACAGTTAGTGAACAGCAACAGAAGAGTGCTACCTAGTCATTAATGGAAGTTATGACACCTCACATTATGTTAAATAAATTTTTTCAAGACTTACAGAAAACATGATTTTATGTTTGGACTAGGGCAAGAAATAAAAACTCTAGTTTTGAATTTTTTAAAAAATTGAATCTAATATAAATTTTATCAACTACATTAACATTTTAACTGTAGTACATACCAAAAGTTAAATAAAACCAAACTGGGAAATTTTTAATATCCTCATTCTAGTCAAGAATTTCATGAGATATAATCATCTTTTATTTTTTAGGAAGTCTACATATTTCTTTCTCAATTGTTATATATTTACTATCCAACAGCTGCCCCTACCAAACAACAAACAAACACACATACACACTTCCCAATTTAATTTAAACACAAACCAAAGTCCATCTACATTTGTTAAAATCTTACCTGTGATGATCCTGCACACAAACACAAGCATCTGACTATCTCCTTATGTCTGTTGTGGATTTTTGCCCTAGCATTTAATAATGAAAATATACTAGTTCACTGATGATTACTTTTACTTTATTTCTCCCTTGTGTTGCTGTTATACTTAGAGTTTTTGTTTTAAAACTCTTTTATTTATTTTTTCAAGCACAGTTGTCTCCATTGATGCACATCACTCCCTCAAGACCCACATATCCCCACCTCTCACCCTGAAACCCACTGGCCTTTGGTTTGTCCATGTGTCCTTTATACATGTTCCCTGATTATCTTTCTCATTTCCCCGTTATCCCCTCTGCCCTCCCCTGTGGTTTCTGTCAGTTTGTTCTTTATTGCAATGACTCTGGTTATACTTTGCTTGCTTGCTTGCTTTGTTGATTATGTTCCACTTATAGGTGAGATCATATGGTATTTGTCTTCCACCACCTTGCTTCTTTTACTTAGCATAATGCTCTCCAATTTCATCCATGCTTTGTGAAGGGTAGGAACTCCTTCTTTCTTTCTGCTGCATAATATTCCATCATGTAATTGTACCACAGTTTTTTGATCCACTCATTTACTGATAGACACTTAGGTTGCTTCTAACACTTGTCTATTATAAACTGTGCTGCTATGAACATTGGGGTGCATAGGTACTTTTGGATTGCTGTTTCAGAATTATTAGGGTATAATCCCAACAGTGGAATTGCCAAGTCAAAAAGCAATTCCATTTTTAGTTGTTTTTTTTTTAAAGATTTATTTATTTATTTATTTATCTTTAGAGGGGAAGGGTAGGAGAGAGGGAGAGGGAGAGAAATATCAATGTACGGTTGCCTCTCATGCGTCCCCTGCTGGGAACCGGCCTGCAACCCAGGCATGTGCCCTGACTGGGAATCGAACCGCGATCCTCTGGTTCACAGGCCCGCACTCAATCCACTGAGCTACACCAGCCAGTGCTTTTTTTTTTTTTTTTTTGAGGAAATTCCATACTGCTTTCCACATTGGCTGCACCAGTTTGCTTTACTTCCAACAGTGTACCAGGGTTCCTTTTCTCCACAACTTTGCCAGGACTTGCTGTTTGTTGATTTGCTTATGGTGGCCATTCTGCCTGCGTGAGGTGGTATCTCATTGTGGTTTTTGTTTGCATCTCTCTGATGGCTGGTGATGCTGACCATCCTTTCATATGTCTCTAACCCTCTGTATGTCCTTGGAGAAGTGTCTGTTCAGGTCCTTTGTATATTTTTTCATTGGGCTATTTGTCTTCCTGGAGTGGAGCTGTAAAGGTTCTTTATATATTTTGGAGATCAAACCCTTGTCCAAGATGTCATTTGCAAATGTATTTTCCCATAGAGTTTGCTCCCTTCTCCTTTTGCTGATATTTTCCTTAGCTGGGCAAAAGATTTTTATTTTGATGTAGTCCCATTTGTTTATTCTTTCCTTTATGTTCCTTGCACTAGAGGACATATTGGTGAAAATATTACTGTGTGGAATATCTGAGATTTTCCTGCCTATGTTCTCCTCTAGGACTTTTATGATATCATGACTTATGTTTAAGTCTTTTATCCATTCTCAGTTTATTTTTGTGAATGGTGTAAGTTGGTGGTCAAGTTTTTGTTTTGTTTTGTTTTGTTTTGTTTTGCATGTAAGCTGTCCATATCTCCCAACATAATTTGTAGAAGAAGCTACTTTTACTCCCTTTTATGCTTCTGCCCCCTTTGTGAAATATTATTTGACCATAGAGATTTGGGTTTATTTATGGGCTCTCTGTTCTGTCCATTGATCTATGTGTCTCTTCTTATGCCAGTACCATGCTGTTTTGATTGCAGTGGCATTGTAATATAGTTTGATATCAGGCATAGTGATTCCTACAACTTTGTTCTTCTTTCTCAAAATTGCTGCAGCCATTTGGGGTTGTGTATGGTTCCACATACATTTTGAAATGTTTGTTCTATATCTGTGAAATATGTCATTGGTATTTTAATAAGTATTGCTTTGAATCTATAAATTGCTTTGAGAAATCTGGACATCAGGATGAAACTAATTCTTCCAATGCATAAACATGTTATATGCTTCCATTTTATTGTGTCTTCCTTAATTTCTTCTTCAGTGTTGTGTAGATTTCTGAGAATAGGTCTTTTACCTCCTTGATTACATTTATTCCTACATTATTTTTCTCATTGGCATAGCAAATGGTATTTTTTCCTGATTTCTGTTTGTGATATTTTGTTCTTGGTATACAAAAATACCTTAAATTTATGAATATTGACTTTTTATCCCGCTGTTTTGCCAAATTCACTTATTAGGTCTAGTAGTTTTGTGGTGGACTCTATCAGGTTTTCTATGTATACTATCATGTCATTTGCAAACAGTGACAGATTTGCTCCCTCCTTTCCAATTTGAATGCCTTTCTTTTCTTTTTCTTGTCCAATCACTGTGGCTAGCATGTCCACTTCTATGTTGAGTAGAAATGGTGAAAGCTGAAATCCTTGTCTTGTTCCTGATCTTATTGGAAAAATTTTAGTTTTTGCCAGTCGAGTTTGATATTGGCTGTAGGTCTCTCATATATGGCCTTTGTTATGTTGAGGAATATTTCCTCTACTCCCACTTTGTTGAATGTTTTTATCATAAGTGGGTGCTGGACCTTATCAAATATTTTTTCTGCATCGATTGATATGATCAAATGATTTTGATATTTCCTTTTGTTTATGTGATGTATTCCATTTATTGATGTGTGAATATTGTACCATCCTTGCATCCCTGGGATGTATCTCCCTTGATCAAGGTCTATGATCTTTTATATGTATTGCTGGATGCAGTTTGCCAATATTTTGTTGAAGATTTTAATATCTATGTTCATCAGCAATATTGGCCTACAGTTTTCTTTCTTTGTTGTGTCTTCATTTGTTTTGGAATCAGGATGATGCTGGATTTGTACAAAGAGTTTGGAAGTCTGTCCTCTTTTTAGATTTTTTGGAATAGTGTGTTAAGGATAGGTGTTAGCTGTTCCTTAAATGTTTTGTAAAATTCTCCTGTGACATCGTCCTGTCCAGTGCTTTTGTGTGATGGCAGTTATTCAATATTGCTTCATTTTCTCCAGCTGTTATCCCTCTGTTCAAACTTTCCACTTCTTGATTCAGTTTTGGAAGATTATATTTTCTAGAAATTTGTCCTTTTTGCCCAGGTTGTCATATTTCTTGGCATATAGTTGTTTGAATAATTTTTTATAATCCTTTGTACTTTTGTGGTATCAGTTGTAATTTCTCTCATTTTTTATTGTGTTTATTTGGGTCTTCTCCCTTTTTTTCTTGATGAAACTTCTTGAAGACTTGTCAATTTTGTGTATCTTTTCAAAGAACCAGCTCCTAGATTTATTGATCATTCAAATTGTTCTTTTAGTCTCTATGTTATTTAATTCTGCTCTGATCTTGGTTATTCCCTTCCTTCTACTTGCTATGAGCTGTCTTTGTTGTTGTTCCTCCAGTTCTTGTAGATGTAAGGTTAGGTTGTTTATTTGAAATGTTTCTATCTTTTTTAGATAATCTCTTATTGCTATACACTTCCCATGTGTATACTGTATATTTTGTATATTGTATAAAATGTTCCATGTGCATTTGAAAAAGATGTGTATTTTGCTATTTGGGGATGATACAGTTATACTTATTTTTAAAATATATTTGTAGCTAGATTATATTATTGTGAATTTAGTTTCAAGGTATAAGGTGGAATTTAAAAACTATGAGTCATAAAAAATTGTGTTATCATTACCTGGGAGAACAAACTTATCTATCCAATAAATCAACTCCTAGATCTAGATTTTGGACACAGTCTGAGATGAGAGAAGAATTAAAAAATAAATTCTGACTCTCACTATGTGATAGGACCCATGTAATATTCTCAGTAAACAATTACTTTTTTAAAAAAATCTGTCAATGATGATTTAGAGTTGTCATATTCAAATAAAGTTTTTTAAAAAAATTCTAAGTGGTAAAAGGAAGTTTCAAACTATAATATTAAATAAATAAACATGCTTTAGGAAAGGCCAAATAATTGCTAAGAGTTTATCTGTCTATATATATATATCAAAAGGAAATATGGCTGTACAAGGTTTAGTCTCCTGTTTACTTCTGGGATAGTTTAAACTCCTCTCCCCATGCAATCCTTCTTCCACCCCAAATAATAGACCATGACGAAGTGTAAAGTTCTATTTAAATATTGAGTTATTAGAAATTTTCAAAAGCAAAAAGAGCCTAGAAATACACTAATCATGCTAATAACATAAAATGCTGAAACAAAGCCAACCATCAGGCATCAGGCCCTTTTTTCTACAGATTCTTATCTGTATCACAGAGACATAGTGTAGAAGAGGCTCAAGATAAAATAGAAGCACAGATATTGTTTCTCAGCTTACTCATGAATACAGTTTAGCACAATTTAGCAAACATTAAAATTCACATCAAACATATTTTAAACTCCTTGAAAGCTTTTCTTTTGCCTTGATGTCTGTGAGTGTAATCTCATTTAAATAATACTCTGTTTTTTTAGTGTTTTGTCAATATAACCTGATTTAGATCTTACTGTGATAATTGCTAGTTCCATGCAAATCTAATATTTTATTTGCTTCATTGCAAAGCATACAATTGATATTTGTGCTATTTGATATTCTAATACATTCCCATGGTCCACATTGTTTAATTTATTTAGTCACATTTTTATTAAGTTATTCTACAAGATTGAAAGAACTTCTGATATGAAAAGAGTCATTTTTACTATTGATTTTTCTCTGGATCTTAAGATCAGTGGGCATGATAATATCAGCTTTAGTTGGCCATAGATTTTGACCTGGCAAGCAAGTTATCTTTATTTTTATAGGCCATAATTTTATCACACAACAATATTCTAAACACATATATGCTTTTCAAAATCTTTATTTTGGAGAGAAGGTAATTTTAAAAGTGAAAATTAATTTGGAATTCATCATGCTACATGTCTTCTTAATTTTGGGGAATGAAGGAGCATTGATTGGAGAATTATAAATTGTTAAATTTTATGTGAAAATCACCTATTTCAATCAGGAGTCATGATGAAAACAAGTGAAAGACATGTCTCTACACTCTTGATTTGAGAGAGTGAAGATTTGTAGAAGATATGCAAAAATAGGAACATCTAATTGATATTTTCTATAATCTTAAGATATTAACATTTTTGGATAGTACACATTTTAAGTTTATATATTTATTAATTTAAAAAACAGAATTCTTTCTGATATTGCAGGAATTAAATTTTCTCTCCAGAAATGTATTAATGTATTCTATTTCTCTCTTAATTTGGTGTGTTATTGTGACTGTTAAATATAGATGATCTCTGAATAAGAATGGATAGCTGTTTCAATATAAACAACTGTTCTATTTTCTATAAAGAAGAATTTTCTACCAAAAGGAACTATATTAGATTTTATCAATCTAAAACTTTCTATAGTCAAGAAAGAAACCTATAGATGTTATTGTGAGATGCATTTTAATAATATTTTATTGATTATTCTATTATAGTTATTATAATTTCCCCCTTTACTCCCTTCACTCAGCACCCCCAATTCCCCCAGGTAACCTCCAAACCATGTCCATGTATCATGCGTACATTGTTTGGCTAACCCATTTCTTATAACGTATTTTATATTCCCATGGCTAATCTGTAACTAAGTATGAGTATTTCTTAATCCCCACACATTTTCACCCATCCTCCACAAGCACCTCCCATATGGTAACCATCAAAACACTCCCCCTATCCATGATTCTGTCTCTGTTCTTGTTTCATTAGTTTGCTTTTTATATTCATTTGTTGATAGATATGTATTTATTGCCATTTTATTGTTCATAGTTTTGACCTAAATAAGTCCCTTTAACATTTAATGTAATAATTGTTTGGTGATGATGAACTCCTTTAGTTTCTTGTCTTAGAAGCTCTTTATTGCCCTTTGATGCTAAATAATGTACTTTTTTAATATTTTATTTATTTATTTTTATTATTTATTTATTTATATTATTTATTTGTCTTTAGAGGGGAAGGGAAGGAGAGAGGGAGAGAAACATCAATGTGTGGTTGCCTCTTGTATGTCCCCTGCCGGGAACTGGCCTGACAACCCAGGCATGTGCCCTGACTGGGAATCGAACCGCAATCCTTTGGTTCGCAGGCCCGCGCTCAATCCACTGAGCTACACCAGCCAGGGCTAAATAATGTATTTCTGTGGATAGAGCAATCTTTGCTGTAGGGCCCTACTTTTCATGACATTGAATATTTCATGCAAATCCCTTCTACACTGCAAAGTTCTTTTTGAGAAGTCAGCTGATAACCTTATGGAAACTGACATGTAGTTAACAAATTGCTTTTTTCTTGCTGCTTTTAAGATTCTCTATTTGATCCATAGGGTCCTAGAACATTCACAAACCAACCCACCACAGAATAAACACCAGAAAGGCCCAATTTGATTGTGGGTAGTGGGGGAAGTGACTGAAAGCCAAGAGAGAACAGAGCTACGGGCATTGATCTCTCTCAGACCACTCCCCAACATATGATGCCAAAATGCAGTTACATGGTTTGCCCTGCCCTGGTTAATATCTAGGGCTCAATCCCTTAATACATACCAGGCATGCTGAGACCAAAAAAATATATGGCCCAAATGAAAGAATAGATCAAAGTTCCAAAAATAAAACTAAGTGATGAATAAATAGATTGCCAACCTATCAGATGAAGAATTCAAAACACTGGTGATAAGGATGCTCACAGAAATGGAAGAGAATGGTCACAAAATAGAGGAAGAATGAAGGCTATGCAAAGGGAAATAAAGGAAAATGTACAAGGAACCAACAGTGATGGGAAGGAAACTAAGATTCAAATCAATGATTTGGAGCAGAAGGAAAAGATAAACATTCAACTAGAACAGAATGAAGAAACAAGAATTTGAAAAATGAGGGGAGGCTTAGGAATCTCCAGGATAATTTTAAACATTCCAACATCTGAATCAGGGATGCTAGAAAGAAAAAAGGAAGAGCAAGGAATAGAAAATTTATCTGAAAATGTAAAGGAGGAGAACTTCCCCAATCTTGCAAAGTAAATAGACTTTCCAGGAAGTCCAGGAAGCTCAGAGAGTCCCAAAGAAGTTACACCTAAGGAAGCACACACCAACGCACATCATGATTACATTACCCAAGATTAAAGATAAGGAGAGAATCTTAAAAGCAGCAAGAGGAAAGGACACAGTTACCTACAAGGGAGTTCTCATAAGAATATCAACTGATTTCTCAAAAGATACCTTACAGGCAAGAAGGGGCTGGGAAAAAGTATTCAAAGTCATGAAAGGCAAGAATCTACATCCAAGATTACTCTACCCAGCAAAGCTTTTATTTAGAATGAAAGGGCAGTTAAAGTGCTTCCCAGATAAGGTCAAGTTAAAAGAGTTCATCATTACCAAGCCCTTTTTATACCATCTGCTAAAGGGACTTATCTAAAACAAAGAAGAAGATGAAAATTATGAACAGTAAAATGACAAGAAACTGACAACGATGAACAACCAAACATAAAAAAAAATACCAAACATAAATAAATAAAGGGAACAACTAGAAAAGGAAGAAAATCAGAGAAATGGAGATCACATGGAGGATTATCAGTGGGAAGGTGCGGGATGGAATGGGGAAAGATTACAGGGAAAAGAACAAAATAGACAGGGGGAAGTTAACAATAGTATGGGATATTTGGCAAGATGGAAGAGGAGTGAATGGAAGCCACACTACCCTCCTCCCAGGACAAATCTGGAATTACAAATAAATTGTGGAGAAATTTCTCAGAACAAACACCTGAACTATAGCAAGAGAGAAGCATTATAACCTTGGCAAGGCAGAAGAATCACCTTCAGCACAGTCTGTCTGATAAGGAGTGCTGTGAAGACTTAAGAGGGTTGGCTGTGGTGGAGACTTGACAGGGCTGCCAGGGCACCCACAGGTGGCAGCGCCAGAAGGATAATTTTTTAAGTACTTTTTATTGATTATGCTATTACAGTTTTCCCTCTTTTTTGCCCCTCCACCCTGCCACCTCAACCCTCTAACATTCCTCTACCCTTAGTTCATATCCATGGGTTGTAGATATAAATTATTTGAGTCCTCTGTGTCCTATCCCATTTTTATCTCTCCCTGTCTATGTTATGCCTACCAATTATGTTTTTTCTTCCTTGTACCTTCTCCTCCTTATTCCTCCCTTTTCCTTCCCTACTGAACTTCCTCTGTGTGATGTCCATTTCTCTGATTTTGTTTCTGTTCTGTTTGCTTAGTTTTGTTTTCATTGTTTTCCTTTTTTTAGGTTCATTTGTTGATAGTAGTGTTTGTTGTCTCTTTACTGTTAATATTTTTTATCTTCTTTTTTTAGATAAGTCCCATTAACATTCCATATAATAATGGTTTTGTGATGATGAACTCCTTTAACTTGACCTTATCTGAGGAGTACTTTATCTGCCCTTCCATTCTAAATGATAGCTTTGCTGGATAGAGTAATGTTTGGTGTAGGTCCTTGCCTTTCCTGAGTTTAAACATTTTTTTTCCAGCCCCTTCTTGACCTAAGGTTTCTTTTGAGAAATCAGCTGATATTCTTATGGGAACACCTTTGTAGGTAACTGTTTCCTTTTCTCTTACTGCTTTTAGGATTCTCTCTTTGTCTGTAATCTTGGGTAACTTAATGATGATGTGCCTTGCTGTGTGCTTCCTTGGGTGCCACTCCTTTGGGACTCTCTGAGCTTCCTGGACTTCCTGGAAGTCTATTTCCTTTTCCAGATTAGAGAAATTTTCCTTCATCATTTATTCAAATAAATTTTCAATTTCTTGCTGTTGTTCTTTTCCTTCTGGCACCCCTATAATTCGGATATTGGAATGTTTCAGGTTGTTCCAGAAAATCCTCAGCCTCTCTTCATTTTTGGGGGGAATTCTTGTTTCTGTCTGTGGGAGAGGAGTCAGAGAGGGAACAGGGCAGCTCCCCTGAATGTCTCTCTTCATGGAAGTTTTCAACGAACTCTCATGTCAGACTGGGAGAAACTTCCACCATGACAACCCCAGCCTTAGTCCACGGTCAGCTCTGAGTCTATTCTCCCCTTAAAACAACCTCAGAGAGATAATTAAACTACAGGTTGGATCCCTGGAGAGGAATGTGGTCCAAACCCTAAGCTGGTATCCCTAGCGTAGAACACCAGAGCCCTAAAAGTACCCAGATAACAACTGGCGGTGAAATGTGGCAGGGTTGCTCTCTGCCAGAGAGATGGCTGTAGATGCAAAGAGTCATATAAAGCTCCAATGCACAAATTTTCATTTTCTGTCACTTACCCAATTTCCAGCAAAGGCAGGAGCAGCGTGGGCTGCAGATGCTTAAGGAGAGACTGGGAACAGAAGCTTTGGAGAGAGAGCAGAGAGCATAACCACAAGTATCCTGTGGTTTAGTCATTCTCCAAATACCAGCAGCCATTGTGCCCAGGCAGACCACTCTCCTCAGAGTGGCAATAGCATGAGGGGAAACAACAGCCCCACCCCAAGAGACACTCTACCCTGGCTCTGTGGTGCTTAAGCCTGAATGCTGAGTGCAGAGTGATTAGATTAATAACTGAAGGAGATAGCCAGAGATGTAGATCCCTGGCAAAGTGGGGGCACAATGGGCTAGAAACACTTTGGGAGAGACTGGGGATAGAGGTTTGGGGGAGAGAACTGAGGGAGCAGCCTCTGGGATCCCAGTGCTAAGTAATCACCCATATTGCAACAGCCATTCTGCTCAGGCACAACAGTGCCCTGGAAACAGCAGCAACCTGGAAAACAATAATCCCAACCCCAGGAGGAATTCTGCCCTGCCCTGTGGGGTTTAAGACTGACTGCTGAGTGCAAAGTGAATATATTAACAACTGAAGGATACAACCATAGACAGAAGACCTCTCATAGCCTAAGAGCAGGGTGCCTAACATCAGACAGAGTCAATATCTGACAACATAAAAGGCAGATCCAGAAAGAAAAAAAATGGTGTTTAGTACCAGAGGGTACTGAGATGATATCCACTATGGTATTCTCCATGATTAGTGATATTTTGTTTCCTGCATAACTTTTTAATATTCATTTATTGTCCAGCAAGTTTGTGCATATTAAGTCACCAGATTTTGTGCTATGGTTTATTTCTATCCTTTCTTAAATTAGTGTTAATCTCTTTATACTTTTATCAATACTTATTCATTTACTGTTGGTATTGAGGTTGTGGTAGGTTTGAGATATTTTGGCTAAGGTGGGTTTCTTCCCTGGGCCTTGTGTTTTTCTTCTGGCAGCACCAGCACAACAATATTCTACATGTGGTGGGTGGAGTGACTCTCTGAAACAGTGGATCAAAGCAATGAGCTGGAGGATGATGTAGAAAAACTCCCAGAAAGAGCAAGAAAAGGAAAAAAGACTCAAAAAGAATGAAGAGGTGGTAGGGGAACTGCAGGACAGCATGAAACATAATAATATCCATATAATAGGGGTACCAGAAGAAGAAGAAGAAGAGGAAGGGATAGAAAAATGATTTGAAAAATTAATGATGGAAAACTTCCATAATTTGATGAGAGAAAAAAAAACACAAAATTTCAGGAAACAAAGAGAGTCCCAATCAAGAGGAATGCAAAGAGGCCCTCTCAAAGAAATATCAAGTTAAAATGGCAAAATTCCAAGACAAGACAGAATCTTAAAGGCAGCAAGGGAGAACCAGGATATAACTTATAAGTAGCCCAAATAAAGCTAGCAGCTGACCCCTCAACTGCTCAAATGCTACAATCCAAAAGGGAATGTCAAGAAATAAACCAAGAAACAAAAAAACAAAGGCTTGCAAGAAAGATACTCTATCCAGCAAGGATCTTAATTAAAATGGAAGGTGAAATAAGGAGTGTCCCAGGATAATGAAGACTGAAAGTACACACCTCCACTAAACTAACACTGCAAGAGATGCCAAAGGGACTGCTTTAAAAAGAGGAAGAAAAAGAGTGAAAGAGAGAGGAATATAGGTACAAAAAAGTAAAATGGTAATCAATATGGACCTATCAATAATAACTTTAAAGGTAAATAGATTAAATGCTCCACTCAAAAGACACAGTGTAGCTGAATGGATAAGAAGTCATGACCCACACATATGCTTCCTGCAAGATACCCACCTCAGAAAAAAGGAACTACAGAGACTGAAAGTGAAGGGTTGGAAAATAATATTCCAAACAAATGGTCAAGAAAAAAAAAAGTGGTGGTAGTAATAATCACACCAGAAAAAATAGACTTCAAAAGAATGACCATAAAAAGAGGCCCAGAAGGTCACTTCAAAATACTCTAATAATCAATCAAGAATACATAAACATAGTATGCATAAACATATACTATGCATAGTATACATAAAAATGTATGCATCCAACATAGGAGTACCCAAATACATAAAGTAATCTTGGAGGACTTCAAGAAAGATATTGACAGCAACACAGTTGCAGTAGGGAATTTCAGCACTACAATATCAAAAATGGGTAGATCTTCCAAAACAATATCAAAAAAGATAATGAGACATAGAACAATGTCTCAGATCAAATGGACTTAACTGATACATATAGAGCCATTAATCCCAAAGAAGCAAAACACACATTTCTTTCAAATGCACATGGAACATTTTCAAAGATAGATCACATCATAGGACACAAAACAAAGCTCAACAAATTCAAGAAAACTGAAATCATATCAAGAATTTTCTGGGACCACAATGAACTTAAACTAGAAACCAACCACAAGGAAAAAAATAAAAAAAGACTCAAACTTATGGAGATTGCATAGCATCCTATTAAACAATGCACGGGATAAGAATGAGATCAAGAAGGATTTCAAAAAGTTTCTGCAAACAAATGCAAATGAACTCACAACAATCCAAAACTTAGGGATATAGCAAAGGCAGTCCTGAGAGAGAGGTTCATAGCAACACAGGCCTACCTAAAAAAAGATAGAAATATTTCAAATAAATAACCTAATCCTACAAGTAAAAGAACTTCAGTAACAACAACAAACACAGCCCAGGGAAAGTAGAAGGAGGAAATTAACCAAGATAAGAGCAGAAGTAAATAACATAGAAACTAAAAGAACAATTCTAAGGATCAATAAATCTAGGAGCTGGTTCTTTGAAAAGATACACAAAATTGACAAGCCTTCATGCAGTTTCATCCAGAAAAAAAGGGAGAAGACCCAAATAAATACAGTAAAAAATGAAAGAATAGAGATCACAACTGATACTACAGAAATACAAAGGATTGTAAGAAATTACTACAAAAAGTCATATACCAAGAAATTTGAAAAGGTAGGTGAAATGGACAAATTTCTAGAGAAATATAATCTTTCAAAACAGAATGAAGGAGAAGCAGAAAGCCTGAACAGACCAATAACACCTGTAGAAATAGAAGCTGTAATAAAAAATACTACAGACACAAAATTCCTGCATCAGATGGTTTCATAGGAGAATTTTACAAAATATTTAAGGATGAGCTAACCCCTATTCTTCCCAGATTATTCCAAGAAATCCAAGAAGAAGTAAGACTCCCAAACTGTTTTGTATGAAGGCAGAATCATCATAATGGGAAACCAGATAAAGACATAACAAAGAAAGAAAACTTCAGGCCAATATCACTGATGAATGTTGATGCTAAAATCCTCAGCAAAATATTGGCAAACTGCATCCAGAAATACATTAAAAACATCATACACCATGATTAGGTGGGATTCATCCCAGGATGCAAGGATGGTACAATATTCACAAAGCAATAAATGTAATACATCATATAAACAAAACAAAAGACAAAACTCCCATGAGCATATCAACAGCTGTGGAAAAGCATTTGATAAGGTACAACACACATTTATTATAAAAACACTCAGCAAAGTGGGAATAGAGGGAGCATTCCTCAACCTAATACAGGCCATATATGAGAGACATACAGCCAGCATCATAATAAATGGACAAAAACATATCTTTCCCAATAAGATGAGGAACAAGACAAGGATGCCTGCTTTCACCACTCCTATTCCACATAGTATTGGAAGTCTGAGCTTCACCAATCAGACAAGAAAAATAAATAAAAAACATACAAATTGGAAAGGAGGAAGCAAAACTGCCATTGTTTGAAGATGACATAATAGTGTATATAGGAAGTCCTATAGATTCTACCAAAAAACTATTCAACCTAGTAAGTGAATTTAGTGAAACAATGTGATAAAAAGTCACTATTCAGAAATCAATTCATTTTTGTATACAAACAATGAAATATTAGAAATAGAAATCAGGAAAAAAAAATCCCACTTGATATAGTGACAACAAAAACAAAGTATCTGGGAATAAACCTAATTAAGGAGGTAAAATACCTGTACTTAGAAAACTATACAACACTAAAGGAAGAAATTAGGGAACACATAAACGAATGGAAGCATTTACCATGTTCATGGATTGAAGAATTAACATCATCAAAATGTCCATAATACCCAAAGCAGTTTATACATCCAACACAATCCCTATTAAAGTACCGATGATATATTTCAAAGATATAGAACAAATGTTTTAGAAATGTATATGGAACCATAAATTATCCCAAATACCTGCAATAATTTTGAGAAAGAAGAGCCAAGTAGGAGGGATCAGAATACCCTATATCAAACTGTATTACAAGGCCACTGTAATTAAAACAGCCTGGTACTGGCATAAGAACAGACTCATAAACCGATGGAACAGACTAGAGAGCCAAGAAATAAACCCAAGCCTCCATGTTCAAGTAATATTTCACAAAGGGGGAATAAGCATAACATGGAGTAAAAATAGCCTCTTCAACAAATGCTGTTGGGAGATCTGGAGAGCTAAATGCAAAAAAAAAAAAAAAAAAAAGAAAAGAAAAGAAAAGAAAAGAAAAAAATTTTGATCATCATACAAAAATTAATTCAAAGTGGATAAAAGACTTAAATATAAGTCTTGACACCATAAAAGTTCTAGAGGAAAACATCTGCAGGAGATTCTCAGATATTCCATGCAGCAATATCTTCTCTGATATGTCCCCCAAAACAAGGAACATAGAGTAAAGAATAAACAAATGGGACCTCATCGAATTAAAAAAAAAAATTGTGCATGGCTAAAGATAACAGCATTAAAATGAAAAGAGAACCAACTATATGGGAAAACATATTTGCCAATGACACCTCAGAAATGTATTTGATCTCCAAAATACATAAAGAACTCTTATGACTCTAATCCAGGAAGACAAGCAATGAGATACCATTTCACACTGGTCAGAATAGCCATCATAACGCAATCAACAAACACATGTTAGAAAGTATATGGAGAAAAGGGAACACTAGTACACTGTTGGTGGGAATGTAGACTGGTGCATCGACTGTGGAAAACAGTATGGAATTTCCTCAGAAAGCTAAAAATGGAACTGCATTTGATTTGGCAATTCCAGTCCTGGGATTTTATTCTAAGAACCCTGAAATACCAACCCCAAAGTACTTATGCACCCCAGTGTTCATAGCGGCAGAATTTACAATAGCCAAGTGCTGGAAGCAACCTAGGCACCCATCAGTAAATGAGTGGATGAAAAAATTATGGTACATTTATCCAAATGGAATACTATGCAGCAGGAAGAAATAAGGCACTCCTACACTTTGGGACATCATGGATGGAACTGGAGAGCATTATGCTAAGTGAAATAAGCCAGGTGTTGAGGGAAAAATGCCATCTCACCTTTAACTGGAACATAATCAATAAAAGAAAAAAGGAAACAAAATATAACCAAAGACATTGGAATTAAGGACAATCTGACAATAACCAGAGGAGAGGTGAAAGGGGGAAGGATTTTCAGGAACTACAATGGACACATAGACAAAACCAAGGAGGAGGGTGAAAGCAAGGGGTGTGGGGGAGTGCTGAAGGGGGAAATGAAAATAAGTGTAATTGAACAACAATAAAATAATTAAAAAATAAATGAGTGGATTAAAAAATTATGGTACATTTACAGGATGGAGTACTATGCAGCAAAAAGAAAGGAGACCCTACCCTTTAGGACAGCATAGATGAATCTGGAGAGCATTACTGTAAGTGAAATAAGATAAGCGGTGAAAGGCAAATACCATATTTTCTCACCCATAAGTGGAACATAATCAACAGAACAAATAATCAAGCATAATATAACCAGAGATACTGAAATTAAGAACGAACTGATATTACCCACAGATATTGTGGGAGGGGGTAATGGGGCGAAAATTGTTAAGGGTTTTCAGGAAATCTATAAAGGGCACATAGACAAAAGTAAGTGGTGGTGGGATCAGGGGTGAGAGCTGGTCATGGCTGGGGTCATGGGTAGTGATGGGGGAAATTGGAGACAAGTGTACTTGAACAACAGTAAATAAAAATAAAAAGAAGAAACAAAATTTTGTGAGTAGGAGATATAATCATATATGAATAAATTATCAAGGTATGTAGCGAAGAAAAAGCTGTCAAGTATAAAAAATAACTTTAAAATGTTACCAGATATAAGGCTAAGGTACAAAAATTAATTTTACTTGTACATACTGTCAATGAACATCTGGAGATTGTAGTTAAAAATACCATTATCAGGGGGGTTCAAGATGGCGGCATGGTAGGAGGATGCAGATTGTCCTTCCTCCTGCACATGGGAGAAAAACTTAGCTGATCTACAGAGGAACAGAGCAGACAGCCAACAATACCACGGCATATATGAAAATAGGAGATCAAAATCTGTAGCAGACATTGGAAAATGACGTGGCAGCCGAGCGACCAGAGGCGGCACTGCGACCTGGACAGAAGGGGCTCTGTGACCGGAGGTGGCTCTGCAACCCACCGGAGGAGGCCCAGCAACCTGAGGCGGCTCTGCGACCAGGTCGGAAGCGGCCCTGGGACCGGATGTAACATAGCAACTAGAGGAGGGGACTCTGCGGAAGACTCGGAGCTCACATCTGTGATCCTGGGGTGAGTGTGCGCAACTCAGGAAATTCACGGAGCCCACGCCCGTAGTCTCGGGTGGGCACTTGCGCCCTGTAGGAGACCCAGAGCTCACAGCAATAGACTTGGGGAGGGTTGGATCTGTAAGAGATCCCAGCTGAAACCCATAAACTCAGGAAAGCGCGCCCTCTGCAGGAGGCTCAGAAATAATACCCAAGGCCCTGCAAGGAGAGTGGGCCATTAGCCCTGGGGTCAGTGCTCGGCTGGCACTGAGGACAGTAGCCCAAAGCTGACTGAGTGAGGAAAAGGGAGAAAAGCGATACGAGTCGCCTCACAGCCTGTTACAGCCAGCAAGACCAGAAAATCCAGTTTGGCCTGTTTGAAAATAGTAAGAGATTTTTTGTTTGTTTGTTTGTTTTTGTTTTTAAGTGTTTTTGTTTTGTTATGTTTTGTTGGCGTTTTTTTTTTTTTAAATTTGTTTTTTGTCTGTTTAGTTGGGTTTTTTGTTTGTTTGTTTTGGTCTGTTTTTCGTTTCTGTGGGGTTCTTTTTAGTTTTGTTTTGTTTTGATTAGATATTTTTTATTTTTTATTACTTCTACCTTTTTTATCCCTCAATTCCTTTTGCTTCTCTTTACTTCTTTCTTCTTTTATTCCTTCTTCCTTTCTTTCCAATTCTGTCTCTCCTTCCTTCTTCTTTTTTTCTCTTCTTTTTTCAATTTATTCTTTTCTCTTTTTAAATAACCACGAGTGAGGCAAAAAAAAAAAAAAAATCCTAGAACTGTGAAAAAACCAGAGTAGGACCAAAAGAGGGGGTATTCCAACAGCTGAGACAGTGGAAGCTGTGAACACCAGGATACCTGAAGGAGACTACACCACTGAATCTCACAGGTATTCCACCACAGAAGTTCGCACCATAAACCCGGGTAGCTGGAACAGATCAATTTAAGAAGCTGCGGTTTACAAGAAGAGTCTCACAAACAATGAGAAGACAAAGAAACAATCCCCAAATGAAAGAAAAGGAGGAAGCCCCAGAAAGGATGCTAAATGAAACAGAGGCAACTCAACTATCAGATAAGGAGTTCAAAGAAATGGTTGTCAGAAAGCTCCATGAGCTCTCAATGAGCTACCAGAAACTACAGGGAAGCTATCATGAACTCACTGCAAACAATATCAACATGAAAAAGGAAATAGAAACTATCAAAAAGGACCAAGAGGAAATGAAGAATACAATTTCTGAGCTGAAGAACACAGTAGAAGGACTGAAAAGCAGAATCGATGAAGCAGAGGATCAAATCAGTGAGTTGGAGGACAAAGTAGAAAAAAGCAGCCAGAAAGAGCAAGAAAAGGAAAAGAGGCTCAGAAAGAATGAAGAGGGGTTAAGAGAAATGCAAGACAACATGAAACGTAATAATATCCGTATAATAGGAATACCAGAAGGAGAAGAAGAGGAGCAAGGGATAGAAAACCTATTTGAAAAAGTAATGATGGAAAACTTCCCTAATTTGATGAGAGAAAAACTCACACAAATCCAGGAAACACAGAGAATCCCAATCAAGAGGAACCCAAACAGGCCTGCTTCAAGACACATCATCATTAAAATGGCAAACTTCCAAGACAAAGAGAGAATTTTACATGCAGCAAGGGAATAAAAGAGAGTAACATACAAGGGAGCCCTGATAAGGTTAGCAGCCGACTTCCCAATGGAAACGCTCCAAGCCAGAAGACAATGGCAAGAAATATTCCAAGTAATGAAAACCAAAGGCCTACAACCAAGAATACTTTATCCAGCAAGGCTTTCAATCAAGATAGAAGGCCAAATAAGGAGCTTCCCAGACAAAAGAAGTCTAAAAGAATACACCTGTAACAAGCCAGTTCTGCAAGAAATACTAAAGGGACTGCTTTAAGAGAAGAAAGGAAAAGACAGAGAGAGAGGAACACAGGTACGAAAATGGCAATGAATCAGTACCTATCAATAGTAACCTTAAATGTAAATGGATTAAATGCTCCAATCAAAAGACATAGAATAGCTGAATGGATAAGAAAGCATGACCCACACATATGCTGCCTACAAGAGACCCACCTCAGGACAAAAGACCTACACAGACTCAAAGTGAAAGGCTGGAAAAAAATTTTCCAAGCAAATGGACAGGGAAAAAAAAAAAAAAAAACAGGTAGCAATACTCATCTCAGACAAAATAGACTTCAAAAGAAGAGCTATAAAGAGAGACCCAGAAGGCAACTTCATAATACTCAAGGGAAGAATCCACCAGGAAGACATAAACATTGTAAATATATGCACCCAACATAAGAGCACCTAAATACATCAAGAAAATCTTAGAGGACTCCAAGAAAGATATTGACAGCAACACAATTATAGTAGGTGATTTTAACACCCCACTTTCAAAAATGGACAGATCTTCCAAACAAAATATCAACAAAGATATTGTGTCATTGAACAGTGCTCTAGATGAATTGGACTTAGCTGATATATATAGAGCCCTTCAACCCAAAGAAACTAAATACACATTTTTTTCAAATGCACATGGGACATTTTCAAAGATAGACCACATGATAGGACACAAAACAAGCCTCAACAAATTCAAGAAATTTGAAATCATACCAAGCATTTTCTCTAACCACAAGGGACTGAAACTAGAAACCAACCCCAAGGGGAAAATCCCCAAACCATCAAAATTATGGAGATTGAATAACATGCTATTAAACAATGAATGGGTAAAGAATGAAATTAGGAAGGAAATCAAAAAGTTTCTGGAAACAAATGAAAATGAACTCACAACAACCCAAAACCTTTGGGACAGAATGAAGGCAGTCTTCAGAGGGAAGTTCAAAGCAATACAGGCCTACCTAAAGAAGATAGAAAGATTTCTAACAAACGACTTAACCCTACGCCTACAAGAACTCGAGGAACAACAACAAAGACAGCCCAGGTCAAGTAGAAGGAAGGAAATAACCAAGATCAGAGCAGAATTAAATGACATAGAGACTAAAAGCACAATCCTAAGGATCAATGAATCCAGGAGCTGGTTCTTTGAAAAGATAAAAAAAATCGACAAGCCTTTAAGCAGGCTCATCAAGAAAAAAAGAGAGAGGACTCAAATAAACACAATCAGAAATGAAACAGGAGAGATTATGACTGACACCACAGTAATACAAAGGATTGTAAGAAATTACTACGAAGAACTGTATGCCAAGAAATTTGAAAACCTAGATGAAATGGACAAGTTTCTAGAAAAAATATAATCTCCCAAAACTCAAAGAAAAAGAAACAGAAAACCTGAACGGGCCAATAACAGCTGATGAAATGGAAGCAGTAATCAAAAACTCCCGGCACACAAAAGCCCTGGACCAGATGGTTTCACAGGAGAATTCTACAAAACATTTAAGGAAGAGCTAACCCCTATCCTTCACAGACTATTCCAAAAAATCCAAAATGATGGAAGACTCCCAAACTCTTTTTATGAAGTCAGCATCATCCTAATCCCAAAACCAGATAAAGACACAACAAAGAAAGAAAACTTCAGGCCAATATCACTGATGAACATAGACGCTAAAATCCTCAACAAAATATAGCCAAACCGCATCCAACAATACATTAAAAAGATCATACACCATGACCAAGTGGGATTCATCCTAGAGATGCAAGGATGGTTCAACATTCGCAAATCAGGAAATGTAATATATAACATAAACAAAAGCAAAGACAAAAATCACATGATCATATCAATAGATGCAGAAAAAGTTTTTGATAAAGTGTAACACCCATTTATGATAAAAACACTCAGCAAAGTGGGAACAGAGGGAGCATTCCTCAACATAATAAAGGCCATATATGAGAGACCTACAGCCAGCATCATACTCAATGGGCAAAAACTGAAATCTTTCCCACTAAGATCAGGAACAAGACAAGGCTGTCCACTTTCACCACTTCTATTCACTATAGTATTGGAAGTCTTAGCCACAGCAATTAGACAAGAAAAGGAAATAAAAGGCATCCAAATTGGAAAGGAGGAAACAAAACTATCATTGTTTGCAGATGACATGATAGTGTACATAGAAAATCCTATAGAATCGGCCAAAAAACTGCTCAACATAATAAATGAATTTGGCCAAACAGCCGGATACAAAGTCAATATCCAGAAATCAAAGGCATTTTTGTATACCAACAATGAAACAGCAGAAGCAGAAATCAAGAAAAAAATCCCATTCGATATAGCAAAAAGAAAAATAAAATATCTAGGAATAAACCTAACCAAGGAGGTAGAAGACCTGTATGCAGAAAACTACACAACACTGAAGAAGGAAATCAAGGAAGACACAAACCAATGGAAGCATATACCGTGTTCATGGATCGGAAGAATTAATATCATCAAAATGTGCATACTACCCAAAGCAATTTACAGATTCAATGCAATACCTATAAAAGTTCCAATGGCATATTTCACAGACATAGAACAAACACTTCAAAAATTTATATGGAACAATAAACAACCCAGAATAGAGACAGCAATCTTGAGAAAGAAGAGCAAAGTAGGAGGGATCACAATACCTGTTGCCAAACTGTATTACAAAGCCACTGTAATCAAAACAGCCTGGTGCTGGCACAAAAACAGGCACATGGACCAGTGGAATAGAACAGAGAGCCCTGAAATAAACCCAAGTCTCTACAGTCAATTAATATTCAACAAAGGGGGCAGCAACATAAAATGGAGCAAAAATAGCCTCTTCAACAAGTGGTGCTGGGAGAACTGGACAGCTACATGCAAAAAAATGAAACTCGAACACCAACTTACACTATACACAAAAATAGATTCAAGGTGTATAAAAGATTTAAATATAAGCCATGACACCATTAAAATTCTAGAGGATAACATAGGGAGGAAAATCTCAGATATTTTATGCAGCAATATTTTTACTGATATGTCTCCTACAGCAAGGGACATAAAGGAAAGAATAAACAAATGGGATCTCATTGAAATAAAAAGCTTCTGCACATCTAAAGAAAACAGTTTTAAAATAAAAAGAGAACCAACTGTATGGGAAAACATATTTCACAATGATACCTCAGACAAGGGATTAATCTCCAAAATATATAAAGAACTTACAAGACTCTACTCTAAGAAGACAAACAACCCAATTAAAAAATGGGCAAAGGATTTGAACAGACACTTCTCCAAGGAGGACATACAGAGGATCCAGAGACACATGAAAAGATGCTCGATATCTCTAGCTATCAGAGAGATGCAAATTAAAACTACAATGAGATACCACTTGACACCAGTCAGAATGGCCTTCATAAACAAAGCAACGAACAGCAAGTTTTGGAGAGATTGTGGAGAGAAGGGGACCCTAGTGCACTGTTGGTGGGATTGCAGATTGGTACAACCACTATGGAAAACAGTATGGAATTTTCTAAGAAATCTAAAAATGGATATACCTTTTGACCCAGCAATTCCACTGCTTGGAATATATCCTAAGAACCCTGAAACACCAATCCAAAAGAACCTATGCACTCCTATGTTCATAGCAGCACAATTTACAATAGCCAAGTGCTGGAAGCAACCTAGGTGCCCATCAGTTAATGAATGGATCAAAAAACTGTGGTACATTTACACAATGGAATTCTATGCAGCAGAAAGAAAGAAGGAGCTCCTACCCTTTGCGACAGCATGGATGGAACTGGAGAGCATCATGCTAAGTGAAATAAGCCAGGCAATGAAAGACAAATACCATATGATCTCACTTTTAACAGGAACCTAATCAACAAAACTAACAAACAAGCATAATATAACCAAAGACACTGAAATTGAGAACAGTCTGACAGTGACCAGAGGGGAAGGGGAGGGAATTTCAGGGGAAAAGGGGAATGGTTTAGGGCAACAAGTATAAAGCACACATGGACAAAAACTATGGGGGCTGGAAATGGGAGGAAGGTGGGGAGGGCTGGGGTGGTGGGCTGGGGGCTGGGTAAAAGACAGAAAACTGTACAATGTCAACAATTAAAAAAACTGATAAAAATACCATTATCAATAGCATTCATAAATATGAAATGGTTAAGAATAAATTTAACTAAATGTGTGGACATCTCTATATTAAAATTATATTGATGAGAACAATTAAAAAAACTGAAATAAAATTTTAAATATTAAAAAAAGATTTCCCATTTCTTACTCTTTGTCTTCTCCTTTTGGCAGCTCTATGATGTGAATATTGAACCCCTTACAGTTGTCCTAGAGGGTCCTTACTCTATCCTTGTTTTTTTTTTTTCTTTTGGGGGTGGGGGTTGTTTTTTCTTTTCATTGTTCTTATTTTTTTTTTTTTGCTTCTTTACATTCAAATTATTGAGTTGATTCTCCACTTTATACACTATGCTACTGTTTTCTTATAACTTGTTATTTATTTTTATTAGGATATCCTTCATTTCTCACTGGATCTTTTTTATGTGTTGAGGTCCTCACTAAGTTCCTTGAGCATCTGTATAACCAGTGTTTTGAACTCTACATCTGATATATTGCTTTTCTCCATTCTGTTTAGTTCTTATTATGGCGTTTTGATCTGTTCTTTCATTTGGCTCATTTTGTCAGACTCCCTGTGTTTGATTCTACGTGTCAGGTATGGCTGTTAAGACTCCCTGCCTTGGCAGCATGGCATAATATAGTAGGTGTCCTGTAGAGTACAGTGGCAAATCCTCCCCTATCATGCAAACAGGGTTCTGAAGCTTCACACTTCATGTGGACTGAGTATACAAAAATTACAACTAAAATATAAAAGAATCATCACTCAGAACTATCAAAAATCAACTTGAAAGTAAGTCTGACAACTATGTAATTAAAGGAATCATATCCATCCTGACTGGTAGGAAGATTAAAGACGCAAAGCAGGCTGGTCCCATATCCAAGCGTGGTTACCAAAAATTCAAGAAGGAAATTTTCATAGGGAAGAACCTTAGCCCCACACCAGACCTCCTAGACGAGGGTTCTAACGCCAAAACGATAAGTGCAAAAACCAGCAGAGATTGAATTGGTCGAAGAAACTCTAGAGTCCCAAGCAATTCTTCTAAAAGAACACACACATGGGCACAATTAGACTCATTCCTTTTGAGCTCCAGCACCAGGGTAGCTTGGAAGGCACCAGTGGCATACAGGGAGGAACTGAAGTATCTGGCATCAAGGTGAGTGCTGGGGGATAGCTTTGCTCCAGACAGAAATATAGGCAGAGGCCATTGACCATCTTCTGAGCCCTCCCTACACCTAGCCACAGAGCTGGAAGCTCGTGAGACTCCATCAGACTCCATCACCCTGGCTAACACTGTATTCCGTACCTTGGAGATCCCCGGAGACTGTGTCCCACCCAGTTTATGGGCCCACCCAAGCTGATGTTCTGTATGAATTTTGGTCTTGGCTCATGGTTCACAAATTTATAAATCTTCTCCAACAAGCAACAGCCAGCCTCAGTGAGCTCCCAGATATATACCTCTTGCTAAGGGGCCCCAGGCCCATCACTAGCAGCAACAGTTTCATGGGTTGGCTTTGCTAGGAATCTCCAAGCACAGCACAAGTAGCAATCATCTCAGAATGCTGTATAGCTCGTGTATGGTGGCCCCTGGCTAAAGATACCTGGGGGATGAACTTAGCATGAATCATCCAGGAAACTCCAGACCCTTGTACCCAGTGGACAACTACAGATCATGTCAGAGAACCACCACCAAAACCATAAAAGTCATACAAGAAAACTTAGGCAGCAGAATCTTGGATATTGCTTGTAGCAATTTTCATCAGATATATCTTCCCAGGAAAGGGAAACAAAAGAAAAAAATAGACAAATGGGACTACATCAAACTAAAAAGTTTTTTCACAGCAAAGAGAATCATCAACAAAATGAAAAGACAACCCTCAGAATGAGAGAATATATTCACCAATACATCTGATAAGGGGCTAGAATTCAAAATTTATAAAGAACTTACAAAATTCAACACTGAATAAACAAACAACTGAATTAAAACATGGGCAAAAGATCTGAATAGACACTTATTCAAAGTGGACATACAGATGGCCAAAAGACATATGAAAACATGCTCAACATCACTAATCATCAGAAAAATGCAAATTAAAACCATAATGAGATATCATCTCACACTTGTCAGCATGGCTATCTTCAAAAAATCAACAAACAACTTCCAGCCAAGATGGAGGTATAGGTGGACACACTGTGCCTCCTCACACAACCAAAATTAAGAAAAACAAAGATTTAGAAACAAGAAAACAAACAGAACTGAGAGAAAAATTGAACTGTATGGAAGTCCAACAACCATTCATCCAGACGGGTAAGAGGGGCGGAGTCTCGGCAGGAAAAAGTGGAGGTGCGAACCCGGGCAAGCAGGTGGCAACAGCTGGCAGATCCCAGGCGTGCAGGTGGCGGCTAGTGGGACCTGGGCATGGGGTGGCAACCATGCAGACCCAGTGAGGCCGAGCAAGGTGGTTGGCTGATCAGGTGGTCCCACATTCATGTGCAGATAACTCAGGTGAAGGAGAAGCAGTGGAAGGGGCTGGAATCGGAGAGAGAGCAGAGCAAGCACCATTGTTTCCTCTCAGACGCTGCCCCCACGTACAGCATCACTACCCAGCCACTGGGCTACCCCACCCTGAGGAACACTTAAGGCTCCGCCCCTCACTATATAAAAGACACGGCCAGAACAAACAAACAAACAAAAAAAACTGACTCAAAAGAGAGAACAAATGAAAGCCCCAGAGCCAATTCACCTAAGCAAATGAAGAGATGGTCAATCTATCAGATGTACAGTTCAAAGCCCTGGTGATCAGGATGCTCACAGAATTGGTTAATTTTGCTCACAAACTAGATGAAGAAATGCAGGCTAATTGTAATACATGAAATGAAGAAAGATACATGGGGAACGAATAGAGATGGGAGGAAAACTGGGACTCAAATCAATGGAGTGGACCAGAAGGAAGAAACAAGCAACCAAATAAAAAACAAAGAAGAAACAAGAATTCAAAAAAATGAGGAGAGGCTTAGGAACATCCAGGACATCTTTAAACATCCCGACATCTGAATTATAGGGGTACCAGAAGGGCAAGAAGAAGAGCAACAAGTGGAAAACTTATTTGAACAAATAATAAAGGAGAACTTCCCCAATCTGGCCAAGGGAATAGAATTCCAGCAAGTCCAGGAAGCTCAGAGAGTCCCAAAGAAGTTGGACCCAGGGAAGCACACACCAAGGCACATCATAATTACATTAGCCAAGATTCAAATGAAGGAGAGAATTCTAGAAGCAGCAAGAGAAAAGGAGACAGTTATTTACAAAGGAGCTCCCCTCAGACTTCTGATATCTCAAAAGAGACCTTACAGGCAAGAAGGGGCTGGAAAGAAGTATTTGAAGTCTTGAAAGGCAAGGACCTGCATCCAAGATTTCTTTTTCCAGCAAAGCTGTCATTTAGACTGGAAGGGAAGATAAAGTGCTTCTCAAATAAGGTCAAGTTCAAGGAGTTCATCATCACCAAGCCTTATTATATGAAATGTTAAAGGGACTTATCTAAGAAAAAGAAGATAAAAATATGACAGTAAAAAGACAGCAAACTCACAGCTATTAACAACCACACCTAAAGCAAAAGCAAACTAAGCAAACAACTAGAACAGGAACAGACACACAGAAATGGAGATCATATGGAGGGTTAGCAACAGGGGAGTGGGAGAAGGAGAGAGGGGGAAGGTACAGAGAATGAGTAGCATAGATAGTGGGTAGAAAATAGACGGGGAGGGCAAGAATAGTGTGGGAAATGTAGAAGCTAAAGAACTTATGACACATGGACATGAACTAAAGGGGGGGATGTGGGTGGGAGGGGGTGTGCAGGGTGGAGGGGAATGATGGGAAAGAAATGGTATAACTGTAATAGCATAATCAATAAAAGATATTAAAAATCATCAAACAACAAGTTCTGGTGAGGATGTAGGAAAAGGAGAACCATTCTGCATGGTTGGTAGGAATGCAGATTGGTGCAGCCTCTGTTGAATCAGTATGGCAATACCTCAAAAAATTAAAAATGAACCTGCCTTTTGACTCAGTAACATCACTTCTAGAAATACATCTGAAGGAATCAAAAACACTCATTTGAATGAAAATAAGAACCCCATATTCATTGCAGTATTATTTACAATCACCAAGAAATAGAAGCAGCTCCTGTCTGTCATAGATGAGTGGATAAAACAACTATGGGACATATACACAATGGAATACTTCTTGGATGTGAAAAAGAAGAATATTTTACCCTTTGAAACAGTGTGGGTGGACTTGGAGGGAATTATGCTAAGTGAAATGAACCGGTCAGAAAATGACAAGTTCCTTGTAATTTCACTCATATGTAGAATTTAATGAACAAACTGAAATAACAAGGAAAAGAGGATGGATTCATAAATAGAGAGCAGGATGACAGCTAGTTTGGGGGAGAGGTGAGGGGTGGATAGATTGAGCAAAAAGGAAAATAAATCATAGACATGGAAAACAGTGTGGTGATTGCTTGGAGAGGGATATAAGGGGACTAAGTAGTAATGGAATAAAACACTAAAGATTAAATAAACTCATCTATTTTGAAAATACTAATAAGATTTTCAAGAAATGCATGAATTTAAATGAAGTTTTGCAACATATTTTAATGGAATAAGTTGATTTTGGTAAAATTTGCCAGTATACTGAGGAAGGTAACTATTTTGATGAGTATTGTCTGTCAAAATAAAAGGTGCTTCATGATCTATGCAATTTTGCCTATACTCATGTTATTGTCCACATTTGTGAAATTGTCATATTGAAAAGGTAGTCATACATATTAATTTAATTTCCAAGTTTTTTTCTGACATTGTGTAATTTTTAATTCCTTTCAACAAAAGATTTAAATATTCCATTCATTCAAAACATTCCTTCTCCAAAAAACAAGGTAAAAATATCTCAGATTCATTAAAAACCCACTATGGTATAGGTGAGAAATTTAAACTGGATATGGTTAAGATTAGTAAAGTATTCTGAAAGAAGCAATGATTGAATTTATAATTTATATATTCATTGGAGGAAGTAAAAACATGAACATGGATGTACCTAAAGTAGCGTTTAAAAAATTAACTTTTCTTCTCCCCCTCTCACCCAAATCTAATCTGCTTATTGTTTTCTGGACTTGATAACATACTACTTGATAACACCATTTGATGAACTAAGGTCTAATCCCTTAGTCCAACATTAGGACTCACTGCTCTCTCTGTCTCACAAAAAAGCATTAGGAACATCAGCAAAATAACCTGTGGGATCCTACACATTCTGTCCTTAAAAATTTAGCAGAATTATATCATCACAAATATATTTTCTCTTCCACAGTTCATAACATTTTTTTATAAATAAAATTTTATTGGAACACAATGACACCCATTTTCTTATGTATTTGTTTTATTTTTATTGAGTGTTTTGGGCATTGATTAATAACATTGCATAGGTTACAGTTATAGTGTGATATATCATGTCATCAGTATATTATGTTCATCACCCCAAGTCAAGTCTCCATCCATCACCATATATTCCTCCTTTATGTTCTTCTACCTTTTCTTATCCCCTTCCCATCTAGTCATCACCACGTTGTTTCTGTGTCCATGAGTTTTTGTTTTATTTTGTTTTGTTTTGTTCATTACTTAACAACTTTGTTCAGAAAATTCTATTTTAGAGTGTTTACCTAGCCATTTAGAAGCATTATTTTTTGAATATTCTCCAACTCCTTGCCATTTAAAAAAATGTTTAAAGGGTCGCATCATGTCTTTTATTATCTTCACAAGATATATTTGTTTTTGTACTATTACTATTTTTACATATACTTATTTGATATTTTTTCTTACACTTTGTGAACTTTACCAGCTTACGTTTTACCTACTTTGCCTGAAAACATCTTGTCATTGCTCTTATATGTCTATTTTATGCTACTGTTTTATATAGGCAATAATTTTACATGCACAGTATTTAGCTTTTGGAGAAATATTTGTTCATGATTCTTGTATGCTCTCTGGCAAGGGTGAGTGAACTACAGTCTGCAAGTCAAACACCATTATTGCCTGTCTGTGGATAGTATATAAGCTAAGAATATATTTTTCATTTTTAAATAATTAAAAAATAAAAGGAAAGATAATGTTTCATAATATGTGGACATTATGTATAACAAATTTCAGTATCCATATGTACAATTCTATTGGAACAGTCATGCCCATTATTCACATTCACTTTATGAATGCTTTTGTACTGTAAGAGCAGAATCGTGTAGTTGTGACAGAACTTGTAAGGTATATCTTTAGAGTACTTACTACCTGGTCCATCAGAGAAGAGTTTGTCAACCCCTGCTCAATAGCAACATTCTTCAATATATTCTTATATTCTCCTGGTATCTACTTACTTTTCTTTTATAATGTCTTATATTTCTACAATTGAGTCTAATCATCCAGTGGAAAATGATGTGCACGTGTACACTGCCATTTCTTTCTTCTCCTCAATACCAATACCAATTGGACTTTCTGCAGTACAGACCATAGCTGACCAATTGGACTTTCTGCAGTACAGACATACCATAGTTGACCCCTGTGAGCTCCTGTAACCTGTGCATATCCCTCTCAATTGCCTGGTGGGTTTGTTCATTCTGAATCCTTGATCTGAAAAGTTTGTTGTATTTGAGCTTCCTGAGATTAGCAGCCACTGGTAATTTTCTCCTACTCTTTTTCTCAAAAATTTTTCCTTTTCACACATCTCTTTTCCTAATTTGTGGTTTGGAGTTTAAGATGTCTGGGTTTCTTAAAGATAAGTTTGCATATATATTTTGTATTCTTCTTATTGCTTTGGGAGTTCCAGGAAGCAAAGGAGAATCATCTACTTTGTAAAACTATCTCTAATTTGGAAGTCTGGTTAAATAATATTATTGAATAATCTAGGTCAGAATAAAATGATTTTACCAATGTTATCCACCAATCTTGCTTTCTCAATGATTCAGAAAAGAATAATTAATGACTGGCATGGTATGTTTAAGCAAAAGAACAAAATACAATACTTCCAATATGTATCATTCCATAATTGCATGGTAGACAACATGTGAGTGCTCAACATGTGAGAGAACATTTTAAAAAGTTCTAAAGTGATTGTTTTTATATTTAGTTTCACATAACCCAAGTCCTAAATAACACTATAATATTCACACAATTGTTAAAGTTTCCAATTGGTTAGAGGGGAAATTGCATGCAGTGTTTGGGAGGAAAGAAAACATACTAATTAAAAAATGTAAAATTAGCTGATTTATCACTCAGTAAGCACACACCCTGATTGCAAGCAGATGGTGAGAACATGGCTCCCAAGCTGTGGTGGATTTCCAGCTCTATTTATACAAACTTTAAGTGTCAGTTATATATGATGTTACTTTTAGTAAAGAGCAGTTAAATTCAGTTTACTTAGACATTCTTTGCCAAGTTTCATCTCACCTTTTGCTTTTAAGTTCATTATCAGTCACCATGGATGACTGTCCCTGATGGTTATCTCTATAATTAGTCACACCATTCAATATTCCTCAAGAAATCTAGATTAAGGTCAGTTTTTTCACAGAAGACATATTTCTTTCAACTCACTAGAATGTCATAATTCTTTGTTGTTGTTAGAGAATGCTGAGATTGCCTAAAATATGTATCTTTAAAATACATATGATAAAGAATAGATGTCTATATCTGGGAAATTTTAACTTTTAAAATAATATATATTATTAAATATATAATAAAAGAGATATAGTAAATATCTCTCAAACTTTCTCTTTTTTAGTTTTATTAGGGTACTCAAGTAGGCCATAACATTGCAAGCATAAAAGTTATGAACATTTACACAATCTTAGTTTCTGCAATGAAATATAAGATTCATTCTTCTTTCTTGTCCACAATCCTCTAATTGTACATCGATTAAAACAACAACAACAACAACAAAAAACACCTATTCATATTTTCTATACTGAATCTATTGTTCTTAATCCATTGTACTCAGCAGGGAGTGCTAAAGCAGGAGAGACAACTGCCTTCAGAGACTACATATATCCACCAAGTTCAGCAGTCATTAATGTGCAAAGTCACTTCCAGATGAAGCCTAGAGAAACTTGAGCTTGACAAACATAGGTTGAAGAAATTCATGTACCCCTCAAATGGAAGCTTTTGTAGTAAAATGTAACCCCAGGTTAGAAATCAAATTTCATCAACTCAGTTAATCCTTTTAAGATTGTTTTCATAGGAAAACAAAAGTAAAAAAAATAAAATTCTTCTAGCTAGTATTTTTATGTTGACTAAAATGATTTAAGGATTTTCTAACAATTATTTTTAGTCTAAAATTTTTATTTTTTTTAATTTTTTTCCATTTTTTATTTTATTTTTAAATCAGTATTTTTTAATTGTTGATATTGTACAGTTTTCTGTCTTTTACCCTGCCCCAGCCCTCCCCACCTTCCTCCCATTTCCACCCCCCATAGTTTTTGTCCATGAGTCCTTTATACTTGTTGCTCTAAATCATTCCCCTTTTCCCCTGAAATTCCCTCCCCTCCCACTCTGGACACTGTCAGACTGTTCTCGAATTCAGTGTCTTTGTTTATATTATGCTTGTTTGTTTGTTTAGTTGATTAGCTTCCTGTTAAAGGTGAGATCATATGGTATTTGTCTTTCACTGCCTGGCTTATTTCACTTAGCATGATACTCTCCAATTCCTTCCATGCTGTCGCAAAGGGTAGGAGCTCCTTCTTTCTTTCTGCTGCATAGAATTCCATTGTGTAAATGTTTTGTTTAATAGTCTATGCTTTGATTTATTGTTTTTTAAATATAATTGAAATTCCTAATAATTTATTAGGGAAGGGAAGGTTTCTGTTTTGATGTTTTTGTATCTCTACCTTCTTGGAAATTTTTGAAATGCTGTTATGTATATAACAATCAACTGTAAATATTAAAACATATAGAAAGTATCTTGGATAAAGTCCCACTTGCTAAATCAAAAACAAATTAAGCATTAAAAATAGTTACAGAAATGGATTTTAAATCATCCAATTTTTTATCAATCTATGAGTCCATCTGATATAATCAAATAAATAGAGACATAGGAGAGGAGCAACATTCTTTATTATAATAAAATATAAAATATTAAAGGCCTAATGGAATTCAAAAATCACAATTTGGCAATCACCATAACAATTGTTTGAAGCAAAAAGTAAAATAGTAAATGGGCACTTATTTATAAATAATATAAATTACATAGTCTTAAATAATCTCCTAAATTATATTTTTCATCTGCAAAGAGAGAAATAGTAACTTTATAGTTGAAAAATGTAAGAGTCCCTACCTTAATCAGGGGATTAGAGTCAATATCGTTAGTAAAGAAATAAATACATATCATGTGTATATGTTAACCATAGTTATATCATGAGAAAAATAATAGACTAACCCAAAATAAGGGACATTTCATAAAACAAAATCTCACGTACTTCGGAAAGAACAAGATCATTAAAGACTAAAAAGACTGAAACTTCTCCAGAGTTCAGTTTACTAACAAAAACTATGACATCAATACAATGAGTGATCCTAGATTAGTTCCTGACCCAGGAGATTATTGTAAAAATATTAAAGGAACAACTGGGATTATGACTGAGGTCTGTAGACTAGGTAATGATATTTTTCAATGTAAATAAAACCACATGTATATATTTTGAGAAATGTTATAAAATACATTGAGAAATAAATTACATAAGTGTTTGGGACAGTGTTTTAAAAGGAATGAAGAGAGAAAGAATTATAAATTATAATAAAGTTACAAAACATGAACATTTGTGGAATTTGATAGGACTTTAGAACTGGGGTTGAAAATATAGGAGATAAGCCTTAATCATCTTGTAGTGCCAAAAAAAAAAAAAAAATGCTAAAAACAAAAAGTATTGATGGTATGCCAAAGGGATACAGGAGCCTACTGCCAAAGCTGTAACAATCTGAACAAAGTAAAAATAGTAGTGGACTAAACTCCAATTTTAAAATAAGTATCCATAAATTGATACTGATATAAATAAATTATTTAACAATGTAATTATAGGGTAAAAAATTGCTTGCGTAGAAAACTTTCAAATAATCAGTGTAAATGGTTCATACCTAGGAGTTAAAGCATAACTCCCCACTTGCTTGCTGAGGGCTTCATTCCAAAGAGCAGAATATAGATGAAAGTTAAAAAAAAAAGATATTCCTGCAGAAATCAACATGCACAACCTCAACCAAGTAGTAAGTTTCATGTGAACAGTGATGCATCATGTTAATAGGATGTACCTTTAACAAGATGTGATGAAAATGGCACAGTAGCTCTGTGGCTGTGCTTAGCAAAACATATTATACTCCAAGATAATCATGAGAAAAACATAAGGCAAATCCCAATGTCAAGGTCATCAAAGTCAAAGAAAGTGAGGTCATTAGTCATAGGAAAGAGGAACCTAAGGTGGCCTAACAACTAGGCAGAAGGTGTTTTTCTGTTTAGGGTACTGGAGCAGAAAGAGGCTATTATATTCAAAAAATAGGATGGACTTTTCTTAAAAATGATGTATCAATGTTTTTTCTCAATTAAAACAAATGCAGTTTCCTGATGTAAGGTGTTAATATCGGGGTGAAATTAACAGTTGGATATATGGGAAGAGTGTACATATTAACACATTTTTGTAACCTAAAACTATTCTAAAGTGAAATATATTTTAAAAGTAAATATATAATAAACATGTGTATTATAATTTCAACTCTTATGTAAGTCTAAAATAATTTCAAATACAAGATTAAAACACAGATGTTTTGTAATCAAAGTTATAATGGTTTGTTGGCAAGGAATGAGACTGGGTACATAAAAACACACACTGTTAATTTGCCTCTGAAAATAATTAATTTTATTTTTAGCTTTTGGCTCTAATGAACTATTATCTAAATATTTTAGTTCATTTTTTGTGAAATGGAGATATTAACTTCATTACCTGAATATATACCAACCTGTTATGAATAAGATGAATTAATAATATGGGCCTTGAACATTTATTAAATATATGTAAAAGTAACATAGTACCATTGAATAATGCTTAAAATAACATTTAAACTTTAAGATGTTTTAGTTTTATTGTTTTAATATTTTCTATTAAGATATTTCATGGATAGTAATAAATTTCTTAACACAATGATTTAAGCAAAAGACAGGAGTTTGATTTTGATAGCTTTCACTTTTTAATTCTTGGTGCTGCAATGTTCTCTTCTTTCATATAATGAAAATTAAATTTTTCTTTTTTTGCTTAAATGAAGGTAAATTTTTTTTAGCATAAACCAGACTTAATCAGGGCCATTTCTGGACTTGGCCTCTGAGAGCTACATCAGCCACATTATGGAAATCTCTTGTGGTCTCATGGCACTGTTTGCACCCCACTTCCATTTCAGACTATTCTTTGAAAAAACAGGCAAACTATTTTTTAAATGATATTTTATCAGTGTTAAATAAGCTAAACTAAATCTTAATTGGTTATATGAAGGAGTACTAAGTCATAACTCTGACTTCTTGAATGTTCTCATTCAAATTTTTTAATTATGATTTTCAGATATGGATGATAACTTTTGCAGGAATATGTAGATGTATAAAATAAATAGTGGCAAGCAAGTAATCTTACAAAATGAAGAAGAAATACTATATATTTTAAGGTAGGGATAAATCTGTTCATTAGAAAATATCTATATTTTAACTTTAAAAAATACTGAAATTACAAACCTAAACTAAATAATTTTAATCTTTTTTTAAAATCAAGGAATAATAAACAGAATTCAGTTTATTAAAATATGATTTCCCACATCATCAATTTAGTAAATAAAAATTAAACCATATCTAGGAATATATAAAAAGAGGTTCATATAAAATTTTAACATAAATGAATAAAATTTCATGGCTGGTTTAAATAAATGTTCATCTGTAGGAGAGTATTAATTATTAATATTTATAGCAATTTTATACATTGGAATATTAGAAAACTTTAAAAAGATATGTTTTTTTAAATGTGCTACATTGAAATTATGTACAATACACTATATAAAATATTGTAATTTATAAAAATATCTACATAAGGATATAATGGTTAAATGAGAATGGGACTAGATAAGTAGGTTAGTAGAAAAATATATTTTGTATTTTTAAAATCATGAGATAATGAGAAAAGTGTGTAAATATTTACTAAATAATGAAAAATGTTGTGGTAGGCCATGACTAGCCCCACTGTACAGAATCATCTTTAAGAAAGCTTGTTAATTTCATGCTTTCTTTCTTGGAAAGGAAAGCTTATGTCAATCGGTAGTGAAATGAGTTTTTATTGAAATAGGGTTGAACCTTAGATGATGAGATTATCTTTCCTATTGCTTTATCTCAGTCTAATAAGATGCTAATATTAGTAAGTTCTGGATTCCAGGAACTTCTGACCTAGTGATTGTGTATATGTAAGTGTGTGTGTGCACATGTATGTGTATTTCAAGGCACAGTTTATCTCAGAAATTTTATCTCCGATTTCTTGCTTAATTGCTAGAACTTTGACTGCCTTTCAGTATCACATATGGAACATTTTCACTCAGGTACATGATGATGACTTTGTGAATATCATTTTATTAATTTGTTGTAAAAAGCCACTTAGAATTTAGGGCAAAAAAATAAATACTAAAGCATGAAGTACTGATTGTTTTGTAGATTCTGTGAATGCAACCTTAAAAAAATGTGGTGTCTAGATTTTGACTTTGATATTAACAATCTGCCTAATTCATGTTTTCTCCTAAAGGCATAGACCATTTTTTTACTTTTTTTTCATGTCTTCAGTACATAGATCTTGGTAAACAGTAAGACTTTGTGGAGGAAATGCAGGGAAAAGGAAATAAATGAAGAAAAAATGAACTCATGTCACTTTATCTCTCATTAATGATCTTTACAAGACAAATTCAACTATTTAATGGTTAATTAATATTTAAATAATTTAAATAGTAATAACTTTAAAATTAATGCTTGCAAATATGACCTATA
Source organism: Glossophaga mutica (assembly GCA_039655065.1). NCBI lineage: Eukaryota > Metazoa > Chordata > Mammalia > Chiroptera > Phyllostomidae > Glossophaga > Glossophaga mutica. The sequence goes on along the minus strand of CM077309.1, from coordinate 76,579,227 downwards.
AAACAAAAACAAAACAAAACAAAAAACATGAGCCCTGGCTGTTATGGCTCAGTGGATTGAATGCTGGCCTGAGAACTAAAGGGATGCTAGTTCAATTCCCAGTTGAGGCAAATGTCTGGGTTGTAGGCCAGATCCCCAGTTGGGGGCACATGAGAGTCAACCACATATTGATATTTCTCTCCCTCTCTTTCTCCTTCCCTTCCCATCTCTTTAAAAATAAATAAATAAAATCTTTAAAAAAGAAAATTATGATACGTACAATACCAAAAATAAATGGGAAAAGTATTATTAACTTGAATAATTCCAGTAGGCACAGTGAAAAGTTTTAGGTAAAAGACCTCCAAAAACGTCATGATTGAAGGACATAGGAATATGAAACAACTGATAGTAAAACCTGTACTTATGTGGGCATCAGGTCATTTTAAGCAGCATATTTTTCAGGCAATTCAGAAAGATTTAAAAACTAGAAGTGATTGAGGAAAATAATTCTTAGTGTAATATAGAGTTTAGTTCATTTTAATAGGCTATATAAACATCTAAAATCTCATGTAATTTCTACAGTTCTTTGTTTGCATAAGTAAGGGTAAACATATAGTACAGAGTTTTCAAATTTTTTTAAATAATGTCATGACATGGTAAAGTTTATTTTTCTAATTCAGAAGAAATTACACAATTACATCTGCAATCTCAATAATCATGGGAAAACTGGTCCATCAACATAGTCATTTACATAGGGCAGACAGAAATTCATTACTTTAAAAAATTAGTTGCAACAAGTAAGCAATCAAGGTACAAGAACTTCATTGAATAGATCTTAACAAGATTTTTTAACTGCAAAATGCAGATGCAATAATCTGATGTGTTTCAGGAAATGTTATTAAATTTCATTTAGGATTTTGTTGTCCTAAATTATAGACCAATTACTTTTCACATTGGTTTTTATCTTTTAACTTCTCGCTGTTCTCTGTGAGATGTTCTTTAACATTTCATAAGTAAAAAAATTAAAAATTCTCATTCTAGGAAACACTGTGATCTCTCTTGGGATATAGAAAATTCAAATCATGTGTCAGAAACATAAACAAATATGCCCCTTTCTTATGAAATATAATTAACTTAAAAATATAGAGGCCAGATGTGTCAAAGAACGTAATTTCCCACATAATAAGTGTGAATAACATTCTGACATACTTTATTATTTTGAGTAACACAAGAATGAGAAGAAATTATATTTTAAGGTCACTTTTTAAAAGTGCTAACCATAATTATTTAATTCCAGGTCATATTCTCTATCTTGTAGACATAAAGCACATCTAATTAAATTTAAACCATTTCTTTCTTAACCATAGATACTTGAATGCAATAGAAATTATAGCAATTTAGATACCACTTTCAACCACTTATAAAAAACTAAGGTATATCTTTGCATTATATTAAACCAATAGATTAAAATAATTTTGAATTTTTCCCTAAAATTCATTCCTACTCTCAGATTCATTCAACTTTTTAACATTTCTGACAAAATAATTGAATAATAGTACACGCATTTACAGACATATAAAATAAAAGCCACTCTGAATGGTTCTTAACATCTGGTAAAACCTCTCTGTTTGACTCCCCTTGACATGGATTACTATAAGTTTTTGGTTTAAACTTTCATACAAGATAGTTTTTTCTCATTAATATAAACAAATCTGCACTGGCTGTATGGCTTAATTGGTTGAACCATCGTCTCCATACACTCTAAGATTGCAGCTCCAACCCCCATCAGGGCACATAGAAGAGGCAGCCAATTGATGTTTCTCTCTCTCTCTCTCTCTCTCTCTCTCTCTCTCTCTCTCTCTCTCTCTCTCTTTCTCCCTTCCTCTTTCTCTAAAATCACTAAAAACATATCCTCATGTTCCTCATGTGAGGGTATAAATAAATAAATAAATAAATAAATAAATAAATAAATACATTCAAATGAATAAATAAATACACCCATCCTAACTAAATTAATAATCAGTCAAGAGAGGATTTTAATATGTTTTATTTTTCAACCTAAAGCATAAAACTAAATGACAAACAACCAAAAGTAAAACATAACTAGAAAGTACACATAAAGTAAAATTTCCTGTCACATAAAGTATTACATATTCTATAAATTAAAAAAAAAAAACAGGATTAAAATAACAGTCATGTCTTAGTGCTGCTCAGAGACCTAAATATGAAATTGTTTTCAGGAATTTCTCTAGTCATTTCCCACCAAATTTATAATTTAATCAACTAACTCAAAACTTATCCATGATCACCTGACTGCAGGACTTGAACTTTGCAGGGCACTCGAATTTTGCAGAGCTCTTCCTATAATTGGTCTGCCTGAGACAGTGCCTTTAAGTCATTCTTCAAATTCTTCTTTTCCATCTCTCCTTATTTCCACTTTTAAAATGAAAAGCATGGCCCTCACAAAACCTGAACTTCGGGACAACACAGTGCCTTAAAATGCAAAAACCTCTTTGGAGACCAAAAAGACAATTTTAAATGTTTGTTCAGCCAGTCAGGGCACATGCCTGGGTTGCCAGGCCAGTTCCCGGCAGGGGACATACAAGAGGCAACCGCACATTGATGTTTCTCTCCCTCTTTCCTTCCCTTCCCCTCTGAAGATAAATAATAAAATAAAAAATCTAAAAGAAGAAAAAAAAAAAAGAAAAAAAATTAAAAAAAAAATAAAATAAATGTTTGTTCAGGAGGGATCCTCCTTAATGACTGACCAAAGGCAACAGAGTGGGCAATACAGAACCCTGCAGACTCTGAACCAGGTGTTCTGGCTGACAGTCCCTGCCCTGGTACTTTCCCATGCCTTAATTTGATCATCTGTAAAATGGAAAATATTCATAGCACCTACATCATAGAGCCAGTATAAGAATTAGAATTTGAATAATGTTAAAAGTGCTTAAAACATCCAACATATAATAAATGCTATACACACGTTTGTTAAAATAATAAAGCAACATAAACACTCTAAAAGACAGTAATTTTCTATCTTGTCTATATTTCTGAGCAAAGAGAAGCCCTGGCTTTGCAAATAATAAATTTGATGATTATTTAACCATTCTCTGGCAATTTACAAGGAATGAAGTCTCTCATAGGAAAGTTCTAAGAAAACACAGATGACGTCAAATATTCAGAAAAAGTTGGGACATTAAAACTGCCCCCCACCCCATCCATTTCACTCTGAGTTATTATTTTGTGAATTCTCAAACTCATCTCTAAGATATGTCATATTCTGGAAAAGCAATTCTTCCTTAACATCCAAACCACACAGATAAATGAGACTGATACTTTAAATTAAAATTTGAATATATGCTAGAAAAAACTAGCATCTCAAAATTCACTGAATACAATAAATGAATACATTTCTCATTATTTCTTTCAAACTCTGTTTAAAAAACATAGACATAGATATGAATTAAAACATATTTTATAAAACTCAAGAAATATTTATTCAAAATTGTATTCATCAACATCAAATTTCATCCTTTAAAATGTTTTGTTGTTTTACCTCCCATTGACAATAAACACATGATATTGTATAATTATATATACTGACCTTGTTAATATACAATTTTTCTAGTAAGTACATAAAAAACATTCAGTCGCAATGTCTGATAAACTTTTTAGAATTGTGACTTCTGGCCAAAACGGAGGCATAGGTTGATACATTGTGCCTCCTCACACAACCAAAGCAAGGACAATAAACAAATTTAAAGACAAAAAACAACCAGAACTTACAGAAAATCAAACTGGATGGAAGTCTAACAACCAAGGAGTTAAAGGAGAAACATTCATGCAGACCGGTAGGGGGACAGAAATGGGCAGCTAGGGCAGAGAAGACTTGCAGCAAGGTGGTGGCTGCAGGACCAAGGTGGGCATGGTGGCTCCTGGAGGACTGGGCGAGGTGGCAGCTGGTGGAGAGGGCAGTCCCACATTTGCATATGGATAAACTGGGAGGGACAACTGGGGAGCAAGACAGACCATGAAACCCAGGGTTCCAGTGTGGGGAAATAAAGCCTCAAAACCTCTGATAGAAAAAAGCTGTCGGGGTTTTGGTGGCAGGAGAATCTCCCAGCCTCACAGCAAAGTTTGTCAGAGAGACCCACAGGGTCCTAGAACATACACAAAACCACCCACCTGGGAATCAGCACCAGAAGGGCCCAATTTGCTTTCAGGTAGTGGAGGAAGTGACTGAAAGCTGGAAGAGAGCTGAACAAGGGGCACTGTTCCCTCTTTTACCCCTCCCCCAGCTACAGCACCACAACACAGCAAAGTGTCCCACCCTGGTAAATACCCACCACTCTGCCCCTTATGATGTCACAGGTGTGCCAAGACAGAAAATGTGACCCAAATGAAGGAATAGATCAAAACTCCAGAAAACATACAACTAAGTGACAAAGATTAGCCAACCTATCAGATGCATAGTTCAAAAAGTTGTTAATCAGGATGCTCACAGAAATGGCTGAGTGTGGTTGCACAACAGAGAAAGAAGTGAAGGTTATGCAAAGTGAAATAAAGGAAAATATACAGAGAACCAACAGTGAAGGGAAGGAAACCAGGATTCAAATCCTGGACTAGAAGGAAGAAATAAACAGTCAACCAGAACAGAATGAAGAAACAAGAATTCCAAAAAATGAGGAGAGGCTTAGGAACTTCTGGAACAACTTTTTTTTTTTTTTTAAGATTTTTTTAAAATTTATTTATCTTTAGAGGGGAAGGGTAGAAGAGAGGGAGAGGGAGAGAAATATCAATGTAGGGTTGCCTCTTGTGTGTCCCCTGCCGGGAGCTGGCCTGCAACCCAGGCATGTGCCCTGACTGGGAATCGAACTGCGATCCTCTGATTCGCAGGCCCGCGCTCAATCCACTGAGCTATACCAGCCAGGGCTGGAACAACTTTAAATGTTCCAGCATCCAAATCACAGGGGCACCAGAAGGAGGAGAAGAACAAAAAATGGAAAACTTATTTGAAAAAATTATGGAGTAGAACTTCTCTAAAAATTTTCTTCTGGCAAAAGAAATAGACTTCCAGGAAGTCCAGGAAACTCAGAATGTCCCAAAGATGTTGGGCCCAAGGAAACACACACCAAGGCACATCATAATTGCATTACCCAAGACTAAAGATAAGGAGAGAATCTTAAAAGCAGAAAGAAAAAGACAATTACCTACAAAGGAATTCCCAGAAAACTATCAGCTGATTTCTTAAAAGGAAGCTTACAGACAAGAAGAGGCTCGAAAGAAGTATTTGAAGTCCTGAAAGGCAAGGACCTGCACCCAAGATTGCTCTACCCAGCAAAGCTATCATTTAGATTGAAAGGGCAGATAAAGTGTTTCCCAGATAAGGTCAAGTGAAAGGAGTTAGTTCATCATCACCAAGCCCTCATTATATGAAATGTTAAAGGGACTTATCTAAGAAAAAGAAGAAGATTAAAAAATATAAACAGTAAAATGCCAACAAACTCACAACTATCAATGACCGAAACTAAAATACAAAAACAAAAAGAACTAAACAAACAATTAGAACAGGAACAGGTAGATTCACAGCAATAGAGATCACTCGGAGAGATATCAGTGGGAAGCAGGTAGGGGGATAATGGGAGATAAGGTACAGGGAATGAGAAGCATAAATGGTAGGTACAAAATAGACAGGTGGAGGTTAAGAATAGTAGAGCAAATGTAGAAGCAAAGGAACTTATATGTGTGACCTATGGACATAACCTAAGTGGTGGCAGGGGATGCGGGTAGGAGGGGGTGTGCAGGGTGGAGGGGAATAAAAGTGGGAAAATGGACCAACTGTAATAGAATAATCAAGACAATATTTTTTTAAAGTTTTAGAATTGCATTTAATTTTATTTAAATTGCCAAAGTTTTATTTGTTTAATATGCACACTCAGACACAATTAATGAAAGATATTTTCCTTTTTGTTATAATTCTCACTTGATATAGAACATAATTTACCAAAATAATACATTGAATTATTTAAAAAGAAGCCCTAAGAATCTCCTGTAATGTTTTTGTTCTCTTTTAATTTGTCATAAAAATCAACAAAATCATCATTTGGCTTAGCTTAAGAAGAAAGGGTTTGTTTCCTATCAAATATCACTTCATATCTATGCATATCAAAGTTTCACATCATTTATGAAATTTGTTCTTTCCTTTTTACAATTGTTCTCATTTGAATGATAAATTATATGGTCAGTCTAAATTTTATCATATTTTTCATGGCTTGAGTACTTTAAATGATGTGTCATAAAATCCTTTTTACATTTATTTTAACACACTTTATAATAATCTTAAAAATAAATATTAACATAACTATTTATTTGAAAAAAAGTGGTTTGGGGGTTTACAAAAATCAGATTGATCTGATAGCAAAGATTGACTTTGCAAATTTATTTATGTGATGGGCCCCTTTTTCATGGATAATGGGCCAAATATGCCTTTCTAAATATACAATAGAAATGTTTCTAATAAATTGAATTTTCTATAAAAATATATTACTAGCAAATGTATGTTGAAATTAGTAACATCTCAAGGAGTTTTGAATATATTGGGTTAAACAGGATGATTTTTAGGTAAAATGGTAACCTGTAGAAAAATTAGCCATTAGAAAAGCTACAGTGAATCCTTTCTGGGACTTGAGACAGAAAATGACTAAATTACTACATTTTTGGCAGGTCTCCAGTTTTTTTGTGTTCAAGTAAAATTAGCTTAATTAAAGCTAGATGCTGGTTTTATAAAAAATATTCTCTTCTCCTCCATGTCTTTCCTTGTAGTCAATCTTTTTGTGACTTTTCTGACCATTGGATCAGTAATATTGATAAAGCTAAGATTAGTGGTATGGTACTAAGCGAATAAGTCAACTTGCAAGGTTGATTTTTAACCACAGAGGCAAAAAAGTATATAAGGCTCATGTGAAGTATATCACAGTCAACTAGGGTGTTGGCAATATGTACTAGAATTTATTTTATCAATTTCAGTTATCATATATAGTTAAAAGGTTAGGTATAGTGTGAGAACACTAAAATTTGAAATTCTGTTAACCCTGCAGTTCTACCTAATGAGTTTTGTTCCTAAAGTGGAACGGAGACAAATGTCTTCTGAATGAAAGAGATGCGATAACTTTCAAGTCAACTTCAAATTGGTCATTAGCATGAACATTGAAATCAGTGATGATAAAAGAATATGGGAAATAGATAACATTGCCCAAAAACAAAGATACACAAAACAAAACTTGGACACATTTTAGGACTAAAATATAACACTAAATTAAATTTTGATTTAAAAAATGAAGAAACTAGAGACTTCCGGCCAAGATGGAGGCGTAGGCGGACACACTGTGCCTCCTCTCACAACCAAAATTAAGGACAGCAAATATTTAGAAACAAGAAAACAACCAGAACTCATAGAAAACTGAACTGTATGGAAGTCCAACAACCATTCATCCAGACCAGTAAGAGGGGCGGAGTCGCGGCAGGAGAAAGTGGAGGTGCAGACCCAGGAACACAAGCAGCAGCGGCTTGCAGTTCCCAGTTTCACAGGCGGTGGCTGGCGGTCCCCGGGCCCACAGGCAGCAGCTGGCGGACCCCGGGCACAGGGGGGCAACTGTGCAGAACCAGTGAGGCCACACAGGGCGGCTGGCTGACCAGGTGGTCCCACATTCCCGCTCGCAGACGGTCCAGGCAGAGGGGAAGTGGCGGAAGGGACTGAATCCAGGAGAGAGCAGGCGCCATTGTTCCCTCTCAGACCCCGCCCCCACATACAGCGTCACAACCCAGCCATTGAGCTGCCCCACACTGGGAGCGCCAGAGGCTCCACTCCTCACTATGTAACAGCATGCTCGAGTGCTCGGATAATCCAGGTGAAGGGGAAGCAGCGGAAAGGGCCGGAGTCCAGGAGAGAGTGGAGCAGGCGCCATTCTCCCTTCTCAGACCCCGCCCCCACATACAGCCTCACAACCAGGCGACTGGGCTGCCCCGCCCTGAGGAACACCTAAGGCTGATCCCATACTACGTAATAACCGAGACCAGACTAAAACCAAACCAAAACAAAACAAAAAAAACCACCAAAAATGGCTCAAACCGGAAAGCAAATAAAAGCCCCAGAGCCAATTCCTCTAAGCAGTGAAGAGGTAGCCAACCTATCAGATGCACAGTTCAAAGCACTGGTTATCAGAATGCTCACAGAATTGGTTGATTTTGCTCACAAACTAGATGAAAAAGTGCAGGCTACAATACGTGAAATGAAGGAAGACGCATGGGGAACTGATAGAGATGGAAGGAAAACTGGGACTCAAATCAATGGAGTGGACCAGAAGGAAGAAACAACCAACCAAACAGAAAACGAGGAGGCAACAAGAATTCAAAAAAAATGAGGAGAGGCTTAGGACCCTCCGGGACATTATTAAACGTCCAAACATCCAAATTATAGGGGTCCCAGAAGGGGAAGAAGAAAAGCAACAAGTGGAAAACTTATTTGAACAAATAATAAAGGAGAACTTCCCCAATCTGGCCAAGTAAATAGACTACCAGGATGTCCAGGAAGCTCAGAGAGTCCCAAAGAAGTTGGACCCAAGGAGGAACACACCAAGGCACATCGTAATTACATTAGCCAAGATTAAAATGAAGCAGAGAATTCTAGAAGCAGCAAGGGATAAGGGGACAGTCACCTACAAGGGAGTTCCCATCAGACTGTCAGCTGATTTCTCAAAAGAGACCTTACAGGCAAGAAGGGGCTGGAAAGAAATATTTGAAATCTTGAAAAGCAGGGACCTACATCCAAAATTGCTCTATCCAGCAAAGCTGTCATTTAGAATGGATGGACAGATAAAGTGCTTCTCAGATAAGGTCAAGTTCAAGGAGTTCATCATCACCAAGCCCTTATTATATGAAATGTTAAAGGGACTTATCTAGGAAAAAGAAGATAAAAATATGACAGTGAAAAGACAGCAAACTCACAGCTATTAAGAACCACACCTAAAACAAAAGCAAACTAAGCAAACAGCTAGAACAGGAACAGAACCACAGAAATGGAGATCACATGGAGGGTTAGCAACAGGGGTGTGGGAGGAGGAGAGAGGGAGAAAAGGTACAGAGAATCAGTAGCATAGATAGTGGGTAGAAAATAGACAGGGGAGGGCAAGAATAGTGTGGGAAATGTAGAAGCTAAAGAACTTATGACACATGGACATGAACTAAAGGGGGGGATGTGGGTGGGAGAAGGTGTGCAGGGTGGAGCGGAATGATGGGGGAAAATGGGACAACTGTAATAGCATAATCAATAAAATATATTAAAAAGAAATAAAATAAAATAAAATAAAATAAAATAAAATAAAATAAAATAAAATAAAATGAAGAAACTGCCCTGGCTGGGTTGCTCAGTTGGTTAGAGAATGGGCCCCCAACCCCCAGGCCATGAACCAGGACCAGTCCATGGCTGTTAGGTACTGGGTTGCATGGCAGAAGGTGAGCAGTGAGCCAGCAAGTAAAACTTTATCTGTATTTACAGCTGTTCCCCATCGCTCACCTTACTACTTGAGCTCTGTGTCAGATCAGAGGCATTAGATTCTCATAGTAGCACTAACTGTGCTGTGAACTGTCCATGAGATGGCTCTAGGTTGTGTACTCCTCTTGAGAATCAAATGCCTTGACTGGATGGTTTTCTGCTTTCACTATTTGAATCAAAGAGGTTGCTTCTGAATGTGAATATACTAACTGTGTCATGAATAGAGAAATGCTGGCTAGCCAAAAAATGTCACCTGAACTTTTTTTGCAGGATGTGATTAAAATTATCAGTCACATTAAAGTACATTCTCTTAACTCATGACTATATGCTCAGCTCTTTGAGGAGAGGAATGCAGCGCCCAGACATCTCTTATAAGCAGAAGTGAGATGGCTTTCTAAAAGGTAGATCACTGGCCAGAGTTTTTGAGTTAGAGAGCTGCTCCAGAGATTTCTTTTAGAGAAACAGTCACTACTGGCAGCGAATTTCAGTGGCACAGAAAGGGCCATAAAATTTCCTTACTTGTGTAACATATTCAACCTGATCAATGAACTCAAACTATCACTGCAGGGGACAAAGACTACTGTGTTCAAGTTGGCAGATAAATTGGCTGCATTCAAAGCCAAACTGGAATTATGGGGGCAACGAGTGAATGTTGGGATTTTTTACATGTTTCAAACATTAGCAGAGATTTTGAAAGAGATCGGAAGTGAGCCAGGGCCTTCTTTCTCCCAGGTGGTGCATGATCACCTATTTCAGCCTTCGGAAGAGTTTGAACACTACTTCCCAACCACGAGCTGGGAAGGAATGGATCTGTGATCCCTTTGTGAATAAGTCACATGAATCGCTTTTGTCTGTGCTAGAAGAGGATCAACTGCTTGAGATTGCTAATAACAGTGGCCTGAAAGGTATGTTTGAGACAACTTCAAATCTCTATACATTCTGGATTAAAGTCAAGTCAGACTATCTCGGGATTGCCACAAAGTCACTGAAGAGCCTGCTTCCATTTCTAATATCCTATTTTTGTGCAGCAGGGTTTTCTGCAGTGACAGCAACCAAAATGAGATTACAGAGTAGACTGAACATAAGGAACACATTTTGTATATCACTGTCTCCCATCCCCTCCAAATGAGATCTTCTAGGTGCAGGAAAACAAGCTCAGGGCTCCCACTGATTCTGCATTATGGTGAGCTGTATAATTATTTCATTGTATATTATAATGTAATAATATTAAAAATAAAGTACACAATACATGTAATGCTCTTCAATTATCCCCAAACCGATCCTTGGTGCCAAAAAGTTGGGGACCGCTGGGTTAGAGCATAGTCCCATACACCAAAATGTTGCAGGCTTAATCCCCAGTCAGGGCACATACCCAGGTTGTGGATTTGATCCCTGGTCAGGGCATGTATGGGAGGCAACTGATTAATGTTTCTCTCTCACATTGACTTTTCTCTCTCTCAAATTAATAAACATATCCTCAGATAAGGATTAAAAATAAAAAATGAATTTATAAATGCCATTAACTATAAAATATTATAGAACATTATATTATACAATATATTTTCATATATAATAAAGTTAGTTTTAATAAAATATCCAGGCTTTTGTCATAATATGTCGATTTTTCTCATTAATAATAAGTTAATTAAATCTTTAGCAGGTGTTCAGTTTTTACCTATATGAGAATCACAATTTTACTCTTAAATGTGAGGTGCTAGATGTTAAACAAACTTATTGTGGTAATCATTTTGCCATATCTACCTATATCAAATCATTATGCTGTGCACCTTAAATTTATTCAATATTACATGTCAATTATACCTAAATAAAACTGGAAAAATATACCTTTTACCCATTTTGGAGGTCTTACACAAAGATGTTAAAAGAATTCACCTTAAAGAAATGGGTAGATTTAGTGAACCTGGTATGAGCAATTTATAACAAAATATGCAATTTCTTGGCTCTCAGTGGTGAATGAAATGTGGTAACAAAACTGTTTTTTCTCTCATTTTAATTTTTCTTTTCTATAATGTGCTTGCTTTAGGGTTTTGGTTTTTTTTGTTTTTTGTTTGTTTTTTTTTTTTTTTTGTAACTACTCTCTTTTTTTTTTTTTAATTTTTTTATTATCTTCAGAGGGGAAGGGAAGGAGAGAGGGAGAGAAACATCAATGTGTGGTTGCCTCTTGTATGTCCCCTGCCGGGAACTGGCCTGGCAACCCAGGCATGTGCCCTGACTGGGAATCGAACCTCGATCCTTCGGTTCGCAGGCCCGCGCTCAATCCACTGAGCTACACCAGCCAGGGCTGTTTTTTGTTTGGTTTTGAACGTTTTCTTTTGATCAGTGATCTTTCATTGTGGCAGCAATAATTGGAGTCAGATTTTTCCTCTGATTATTTGTTACTGTACTAATTTTTTAAAGATTTTATTTATTTATTTATCTGTAGAGGGGAAGGGAAGGAGAGAGGGAGAGAAATATCAATCTATGGTTGTCTCTCATGTGTCCCCTACTGGGAACTATCCTGCAACCCAGGCATGTGCCCTGACTGGAAATCGAATTGCGATCCTTTGGTTTGCAGGCCCGTGCTCAGTCCACTGAGCTACACCAGCCAGGGCCCTGTACTGACTTTTTATAAACATTTTTCGCTGTTGAATGAGAGGCAATGGGATAGTCATATTTGTTTATCCATTTAAGCTTAAATAAGTTAAGTATCCTATACCACTGAGTTGGAGAAGTGTTCTTTGATATCTGGACCAATGACTTCTTATGCTTCTGGATTTATATTTGACCCATGTCGGAAATTATGGAATATAAGCTCTAACATCTCTATATCTGTTCATGTGTCTTTAATTTAGAATGGAATTACCTTCCACTTTGTGAATATGTAAGGTCTTTGTTCCTTCAGAGGGTTGTTAATTTAGATGGCTCTTAAATTAAGAAAACTTTGTTTGAATTGTGGTATGAAAATAAATAATGACATACAAATTAAATAATCTTAAAATACTCAGAAATATAGGAAAATTTAATCTCTAAAACACAGATGTGCTTTAAATGTACATTAATTTTTATAAAAACTAATCTAGAAATATATTATGAATTTAGGTTCATATCAGTTAGGTTAAACTTAAGCAAACAAGTCTAACTTAATAAAAATAGATTAATAAAAACAGCTATGTCTACTCTTATAATTATTAGGTATAATTCATTTGGGTATGCTTTTTAAATATACAAAAGTTTAGTGGTCAAATGAATTAACATTCATCTTATTAATTTTAGAATTATAAAATTTAAAAAATATTTTAACTAAATATTTAAATATTGACAAATTTTTAAATGGAAGCGATAATTATATTTTATAGCATGACCAGTTGAAGACAAGATTTTCAAGATCTCTATGATTTGAAACCATGAATTGACATTTAATAAACTAATAAATAAATATTGGATACTGAGATAATTTTGAAGTAATCAGATGACTGAAATACTAATTACAAAACATAATTGTAAGTCAAATGATTTTGCATTTTATTTTTGCATACCACAAAGATAATATATCTCTGTTCCATATTAATGATCGTGTTCACTTTTTCCATTTTGAGAAGTTTGTAGGTAGAGAAAGTTGTGCTCTCCACTACACAAGTCACTGACATACTGATGTTCATAGACAGTTCTCATCTCCTTCTTTTCCCAGCTGACTGCGGCTGAGACGTTTCCCTGGGATGTGGAAATTTCAGAGGTAAAACCAAGAAAATCAGATGAGTTGGTCACCATAGTGATAGAGAGCTATACTGGTTAAAAGGCATAATCAGTAAAAGTGGTTGAGCCCTGGCTGATGTAACTCAGTTGGACAGAGCACTGGCCTGCAAACCAAAGGGTTGCTGGTTTGATCCCCAGTCAGGGGAAATTCCTGGGTTGTAGGCCAGGTTTCCCAGTGGGGGCACGTGAGAAGCAATCAGACATTGATGTTTCTCTCCCTCTCTTTTTCCCTCCCTTCCCCTCTGCCTAAAACTAAATAAATAACATCTTTAAAAAATAAAATAAATAAAACTGGTGAGTCTATACGTAGCAGTAGTAATGATATAAAAAAGAACTGTGGGTGTTTGCTTCCTGCTTTTAAAGAAAAATGTGTATGTAGTGATGTGTGTTCTCATTTGTTCTCCCAATCTTCAAATTTTAATTGCTAAAACTTTTTAATGACTGTCCCCAAATTTTGTCTTTGTGGTAAAAACAATCAATATTCACTATTTTGAAATTGAAACTGAGAATTAAAAAAAAATATCGATTGAGTCATTTGAATATAACTCTAAATGTATTATATACTTGTAGTCTTTGGTACTATTATGAAATTAGTTTAACCTCACGTACCTCTGAGAAGTATGTTAAAGTAAGTTTTCAGTTTGTTACCAAGCAAAATATAACCAGAAACACCGAATTAAAGAACAAACTGACAGTAATCTGAGGGGAAGTGGGGGAGGGATGATGGAGAAAAATAGGGGAAAGTCTATCAAGGAACATGTATAAAGGACATACAGACAAAGTCAAAGGGAGGCAGGGATAGGTGGAGCAGTGGACCAAGGTGGGGTGAAAATGGAGACAATCATATTGAACTATAATTAATTAATTAATTAATTAATTGTCATGTGATAGATGCAAAAATAATAATATAAATAAACATAAAAGGATAGAACTTGAAAAATGAATTTTATTTGTCTTTTTATCATATCTGAGTCTAAAATGTTATATAATATGTTAAACTATTAGCAAAGTTAACCAATTTTGGTGAACATGTTTCCATGATTTATTGTTTGCTGATTTATAATATGAACGTATATTCTATTTTTTCTGTGCAGTCTGCATAGATTCTGTCTTTTCCCATAGTAATTTTCTGTTTTTTTTTTTTGTTCATTCTATTATGTCCTTGTTTTTTTTAAGGAAATAAAGATATCTCCATCATGAAAGAGCTAAGATTTTGATATATGTGTTACCTTGTATGTTTACTATCATCTTATTGTCACTTGAATAAAATGGGTAACCCTGTATTTTTTTCCAGAATTCATGATTCTATGTTAATCAAGTGTCAAATCCCCTTGATATTTTGGGGGAGGGCGGTCATTAGGGACTGAGAAGGGATTTTCCAGATCAGATCCTGACAATAAAACACAATAATATCCAGGATATTTTTTGTACAAAATATCAATTTTTATATATCACCAATGATCCCTGGAAAAATCACAATTTTTTTCTTTTTTCCTATAAATAGAAGGCTATCAGAATGTAGTATTCTTGATTAGTTTCCACTTATAGGTGAGATCCTATAAGTGGAACCTAATCAACAAAACAAACAAGCAAGCAAAACATAACCAGAGACATTGAAATTAAGAACAAACTGACAGTAACCAGGGGGAGGTGGAAGGCAATAATGCGGGGGGAAGGAGGAAGGGTTATCAAGCAACATATATAAAGGACACATGGACAAAGCCAAAAGGGTGGTAGAATCGAGGATAGGAGGTGGGAATGGCTAGAGTGGAGGGAGTGCTGGGGGGAAAATAGAGACAACTGTACTTGAACAACAAGAGAATAAAATAAAAATAAGTAAATAAAATATTTATTTAAAAGAACATAGTATTTGTATTCGATGTTACTGCTAATGAGCTGGACTAGAAGAGGTATTAATTAGAAGACATGATTAACTTTTCATAAATTAAATATACATAGAAAAATGTTATTAGTATCAATAATATAAAATTATATGCTTTATACTGAAATTGAGAACAGGCTGACAGTCACCAGAGGGGAGAGGAGAGGGAATTTCAGGGGAAAAGTGGAAGGGCATAGAGCAACAAGTATAAAGGACACAAGGACAAAAACCATGGGGGGTGGAAATGGGAGGAAGGTGGGGAGGGCTGGGGTGGTGGGCTGGGGTGGGAGTAAAAGAAAACTGTACAAGAACAACAATTAAAATAAAAATAAAAAATAATAATAAATACAATTAAAAAAAAGAATTCCCTAAAGATTTTTTATATCTTTAAGCTTGGAAAATACACAGATAGAGTTAGCTTGAAAATCTGCTCAAATTTTACTATATTTATCACAGCTGGTGATACTTTGCCTAATAATAAAAGGCAATAACCACATATTATTATCATTCATTGTTTCAGCCCTTAAAAGGATAACTTGTCCATAATCTTACATCTTTAATTTAAATCTGGCATCCTCTATGCTAGCGTTTTTCAATTGGGGAATGCACATTAGACTTACCTATGGAATTTAATAACAACACAAATGTCTAACCAATACTGTATGATTAATATTTTTTTAATTCTTGGTATGTACTTGGAAATATATATGTATGTATGTGTGTGTGTATATATATATATATATATATATATATGCATGTGTGTGTGCTCTGTCTTTTTATGTTCTATATTAACCTTTTTCTCTGTAAAACTTACATTTAATATAAATAAGATTAAATATTTTTTAAATATTTTATTTATTTATTTTTATTATTTATTTATCTATCTTTAGAGGGGAAGGGAAAGAGAGGGAGAGAAACATCAATGTGCGGTTGTCTCTTGTATGTCCCCTGCCGGGAACTGGCCTGGCAACCCAGGCATGTGCCCTGACTGGGAATCGAACCGAGATCCTTTGGTTCGCAGGCCCGCGCCCAATCCACTGAGCTACACCAGCCAGGAGATTAAATATTTTTAAATGATACTTCTATAATTCGGGACTTTTTTCCTAAGACTTTTTTTTGAAATAGCTTTATTATCCTATCCAGCATGCCCCAGGAGCTCCAGGATTTCCTTGTCAGTCTCACTAGAGTTGTCATAAACTCTCATCAGGATTTTGCACTTGAAAATTATCAGGAAGGAATTAATCACAGCATCTTATGTCTCCATCACCTGATTTTGTTTTTCTCTCATCCTTCTAAGGGGATTCTGCAATCAGCTCTAGACTAGGATTTGTGTCTTCAACATAGAACAGTCTCCGAGTCCTGTGGAAAAATACTGTTCTAGGTACTTAAGATACTATTTCTTCTAAGAACAGATCCATGGAAGTAGGCTACTTACTGATGGCATCACTCAGATAACTTTCTCACTGTTCCAGTGGACAAGTTCAGTGTTTCCCAGAACTTCTTACTCAACAAGTTGACAACTTCATTTAACCACTCATCCAAGATCAAGCTGAGCAATATTTAATTTCATAGGACTGATGAATGGTTTAAAGGATGATTACATGTATTTATTTGGAACATTGTTGAGTTTACTATTTTCCAAATATATAAGAAAATCTCTTTGTTTCTTGTGCTATCAGGGTATCCTAAGAACTTAGTACGGTTCTTTAAATTGAAAAAAATCATCTTTCAATGATATTTTATTCTGTCAATCCTTTTCCAAAATCAGAAACTCTTTCTTGAGCCCTGGCTGGTGTGGCTCAGTGGATCGAGTGTTAGCCTGTGAACAAAAGCATCACCAGTTCAATTCCCAGTCAGGGCACATGCCTGGGTTGCAGGTCAGGACCCCAGTGTGGGGACACATGAGAGACAACCACACATTAATGTTTCTCTCTCTTTCTTACTCCTTCAGTTCCTCTCTGTCTAAAAGTAAATAAATACAATTTTTAAAAAAGAAACTCTTCCTTGAGTCTTTTTGCTTTCTATGGCAAGAAGTTTATTAATAATCAGCCTTTTTTTAAATCAGAATATAATGAAAGAATTGGTTATTCAACTAAGATCTTCTCTTTAATATCATACCTGAGAAGGATGCTCATTTAATTAGGTAGGATAAATTACTTTGAGGTCTACTATATGGAGCCAACATTTGAGGACCCTCTCAGAAAGACTCCTCTGGCTTGCAGGGTCCCAGTTTTATGAGTGATGAAGAAAGGTCACCCTCCAACAGGCAAGGACCCTGAGTATGTCAGGTACCTTGAGAAGAAAGGAATACTCCTGAATTCATGGATATCACAGGTAACAGTCTGGTGGAGGGATTTTCTTAGATTTGGTTTCCTAGAGTTAAGATAGAATATAATGGAAGCTTTTATTACAAATGCAATCTGTTTTCTTATAAAGACCTCTAGCAAATTTAGGAAAATTCATCTGTAAATAATTATTCTGCCTCCACCTATGTAAATCATAAGGCCCAACTTGAACTTTGGGTTGAGTAACCTGTCATTGAAATAACTTTTGAATCACAAAGTGGTGACTATTAATAATTGAAATAAGCAAACAAAATTACTAGATATCTTTAATGAAAAACTGCATTGTTTAGAACACATCCTTATAGACGATTCCCTTCTTTCCACACTGATGGGGTATTTTTAGCTCTTTAGGCTGCAGGTAACATATACAAAGCAAATAATTCTGATACATGGACATGTAAATAAATTCTTTATAATGTATATTCTATTATCTTCTCCACCCCCATGGAGAAAGTACTTTGCTGCATATAAATTCACACTTCTTGACCTCTCCTTTGAGCTCATTGTTTCATTTGCTTATTTTCCCCATTAAAACTGAGTTAAAACCTTTAACATATGAATAAAAGTGTGTGAAGTAATTTTATGTTTCCTTGCACAAGTTATAAATTAAAATTGATGTGTTTAAGTGACTCAGACTTCATCTGCTTTATTTTCCTTAACATAGCAGAGATGCCTCAAATTTCAATGATCTTAATTACCATATACATGATGTTTTCTTTGTGATGACCTGAAATCAGGTCTAATATCTTACTTACCAAACTTACACTGTTAAATCATAATTCTATTCTAAAGGCTGTGTCACCATATGTCTGCTGCTCCTTGGCTACCTCCCTGGGCCCATTAACTGTTAATTGAGTCAATGTCAAGTGATGGACTTTGAATGTTAGTGAGCAAGGGTATACTAAAGATCATAGACTAAGTCACAAAGATCTATTCATTTAGGTTGCAGCTCGTGTCAGTTTCCAAGAAAGAATCACATTTCATCTAGGTGAGACTACTCAATTAACAATAGCATGAAGCTTGACAGCACATGACATGTTTAAAGAAACTGTTAGTGGGGACTAGGCTATATATGGGAGTGAGACATGAAATTAGTTGAAAGGAAGATTATGAAATATATGTAAAGTTTCCTTTGTCTTCCAAAATCAAAATATATCTTTTTATTTTAAATGGTTATTTCATTATTTACCTTTCAGTATGTTTTAAAAGGCAAGAAACCTCTAGCCTAAGTAATTGAGTATATTTAGCAATAGAAAGCTGAGCCTCAAATCATTTACTGGATGTATAAATTCTGCAAGGATTTTCTTTTCTTATTTTGCTGACTTCAAAAAAGTCTAGTTTTTTAGACTAGCAAACTTTCCTCTATTAGTAAAATGTCCTTTTTACTTTCCATGTACATGAATGCTAAATAAGTCTATTTACTTCCCAGGCCCTGTGAATATTATTATATCTCTAAATATAGCTTATTTTTTAAAGTGTTTTCCGATCTAAATTTAATATGAAAGTGATGAGTAAGATTTCCCAAGATGTTCTGAGTAACTCCGTACCTCAGTTGGACCTAATGACATTTTACCATTTGGCATTGTTTTTAATGCATATTTTAAATGACTCATTTCTTGAACTGCTGCTCAGTAATTTCTAAAGTAGTTCAATCAAATAATGCACAGTTGAAGTTCTCAGTGTTCCAAGTACCTTTTCCTCAGTAGTTTAAAATTTCAAACATTTATAGAAAAAATTATATTCAATAGATCTCTATTTTTCACAGAAAAGTTAAAATTTCTGTATTCATGTTGCTTATGTTGTTTGTTAAATTCTATTTTTTGCTGGGGAAATACTTTCGTGTCATCAGAAAATAACAGCAGTTCTACAAAGCATCTTTCAATTTGCAAATTGTCAAGGCATCGTGGTCACTGGAGTGTGAAGGTAGATGGAAGGAGGTAGCATGGTTGCTGGTTACAGATCTGTTCAACTCTAGTTGCATATTGAGAATCACAGCTGAAATACAAGTCAATTTACTTACTGAACTTAACTCTAGCCTTTGATTTCAGTCATAGAGATAGACTTGTTAAATCCTTATACCAATTCTATGGTTTGAATTAGACCCGGGACTATAGTATCTTAGATTCCTTGATTAAGAAGACTAATCAACAAAACAAACAAACAAGCATAATATAACCAAAGACACAGAAATTGAGAAAAGGCTGAAAGTCACCAGAGGGGAGAGGGGAGGAAATTTCAGGGGAAAAGGGGAAGGAACAAGTATAAAGGATACATGGACAAAAACTATGTGGGGGTGGAAATGGGAGGGAGGAGGGGAGGGCTAGGGTGGTGGGTTCGGGTGAGAATAAAAGACAGAAAACTGTACAAGATCAACAATTAAAATAAAAATAAATAAATAAATAAAAATTAAAAAAAGAAGTGGTGATATGTTTTCCTCATAATTATCCAATGTGAGTTAATATTGGAGCCTCTGTTATTCATTTCTTTAATTATCAAGCAGAATTATGTAATAATAGTGAGTTTCCTTTGTCTCACAATGCATGGTGTTTGCTTTTTACTTAACAGATAAGTGCAAACACTTTAATTTTATTTGTCTGAGAAACTTTGTATAAACCATAAGAAAGAAATCAATAAATACTCATGTACTAAGGATCAGTGGCTAATTCTATATTGATAGTACATAAAGCAGTGGGCAAAAGTAGGTTTATGTCTGTGAGTAACATTGTTTTGCATTAATACAGCTATTGTAATAATCAAAATCTGCATGGATTTTTCCATACTAACAACTATAAACCTATTTTGTTTTCACCTTGAATATTTGGTGACACAAGGTCAAAAAAAATTAAGCAATTGTAAAATGTTTAGTTGATAAAAGAATGTCTTTTATATATTTGGTTTTAAAAGTACCTGCAATGACTTCTGATACCAACTACCCTGAATCAGGCCAAACTTTATAGTTTAAGGGCACAGTATCTACCAGACAACTGCCCTCACTTTAGACACCAGCTAACATCTGGGGTTTCTAGTATCATCCTCAGTTCTAAACTAACTGGCTCCTAATTGGTGGTTCTCCATTACCTGCTCAGGTTGTTAATTTGCTAGGACAACTGACACAACATGGGAAAGCACTCAGCTTATAATTACAGTGTTATTGTTGAAAAGGATAAAAATTAGAATCATTCAGAAGAATAAATGCATAAGATGAGGTCTAAGAGGGGGTCCAAGCATAAATATTTCTAAGGTCCTCTTTCTGTGGACTCAGGATGTGTGACCATCATGGCATATCAGTGTCTGACAATATGCAAAGACTGCCAAGTAGAGAAACTCATCAAGCTTCAATGTTCAGAGTTTTGATTGGATTGGAATTTGATTATATAGGAATGTTTAACTGAATCATTGTCTACACCTTTGAATTTGATCTCCAGCCTCTTCATCTCTTCTCAGTGATCAAGCTGAGTGATCAACTGATCACATGACTCAAAGCTCCAATGCTCTAATCACAAGATTGGTCTTTCTGTCCTGACTACCCCCCATCCTGAGCCATAGTGTTGGCATAAAATATCCAGGGACTCTCAGTGAGTCACTTCGCTAGCATAAACCATAATAAATAAAAAAACACTCCTATAACTCAGGAAATTCCAAGGATCTAGAAGTTAACTCCTAGGAACAATGGACAATGATCTGTCCACATTAATTACATCTGAAGGGATTTTTGGAGCTGAAAAAGCCCCAAATAACCAATGCAGTCTTGAAAAAAAAAAAGAACAAAGCTTAAAGCATTACTTTTCTAATTGCAAATTATATTACAAATCTATGGTAACCTTAACAGCATGATATTGGCATAAAACCAGACACATAGATAAATACATACCTTAAAATCCTCAGAGTGTTTATTAAATAGAAACATACATATGAATAAATGTGAAAAAATATGTAATTAAAAATCTAACATAATCATCGAATGATCCACACCAGAAAATACTAAGACACTAACACATTTTAAAATTTATTATAAATCAGAGTATTTAGTATAGAAAAAAATCCAAAGCCAAAGCCATCAGATAATTATATGCTCATATGTTTCAATCAGCAAGAAAGTGGATATTTGGACAAGTATAGTTATATTCAATGTGTACTTTTAGGCACTGACAATATTTATGATTTTTATTTTTTACTTATTTTCTAAAATTATTTTATTGTCGTTCAAGTACAGTTGTCTGCATTTACCCCTCACCACTCCACCCCCCCTCTCCAGCCATCCCCATCTCCCTCCCCTGCTTCCATGCCTCCTTTGGTTTTGTCCATGCATCCTTTATAATTGTCCTTGAAAACACTTGACCCCTTCCTTCCCTTTATACCCTCTCATCACCTCTCTGTTTGCTGTCAAATTATAGATATTATTGACATTTCAAAAATATTTGAGTCTTTCAGCAATGCGAAAAATATTGCCATACATAAGAATTTAATTTTATATTATGAAATGACATTTTTTTATAATTTAATGCAAATGATTTTATGTTGTCTTATACCTGACAAGCTCTCTTGAAATATTATTGCTGCATTTGGCTTATTTTACTGGATGAAGAATAGGGGAGTTGTTAATTGCTATTCCAAGTGATTCCAGAACGTCAAATTTAGTGTGCTGTTTCTAAATCTGAAGCATAGGCCTATAGAAGTCAAGTACATAAGTGTAACAGCATGAATTGAAATTGGCTTAAAAACCCTGCCAAAGATTTTAATAACAGAGTCACATGAACCTTGACTATTTCCATTCATAAGATATTTGTAGAAAAGTTTTCCTTCATGAGGAATAAATCTTGAAATTTTTATTTAATTTCAAGCTTTAGGTAGACTCCAAACAAAATGTAAATTTCAAATGACATGATCTTTCTAACTGCTGAGATGCTCTTGAAGTTGATATTTTTATATACCTAGTTATTATAGGCAACAAAAATCATGCAATCTTTATTTTCTCCACTGTAATATCTGTAGTGATCAGTAGCTTATCAGATTTATGACAGCTTTGATTACAAGGATTTAGCCCCCAAGAATTTTTACCATAATATCCCTGAATTCTATCTCACAATTAATGGCTTATGGTTATATCCAGTTAATAGTAAACATTGCATAATTGTCTAAAACATTATAAACATTCATTAAAATCCTCTGAAAAAAACAAATAAATGAATGATTAGATATCATCAGAAGAAATACACACTCATCCCAGGTGCTTCCAAATATGCTGTCAGAGAGAGCTGATTCTAAAGAAAACTTATTGGAGAGTACAGAGGTGATACTGGAATGTCTATTCAGGTAAAATCTTGGATTTCTGTGTGATTCTGAAGGAGGATAAAAAACCCATGTGTTCTCCAAGCAGAATATAAAGTCTTTACAGGCTTTGGGTGAAAATAATACCCAAAATATTATAAGTACAAGCAATTTTTATTTCATTATTTTATTTTTCTTTTTTTCTATTTTTTTGTTTTGTTTTAAATTTTATTTATTTTTTTCAGTATTTTTTTAATTGTTGATATTGTACAGTTTTCTGTCTTTTACCCTGCCCCAGCCCACCACCCCAGCCCTCCCCACCTTCCTCCCATTTCCACCCCCCATAGTTTTTGTCCATGAGTCCTTTATACTTGTTGCTCTAAACCATTCCCCTTTTCCCCTGAAATTCCCTCCCCTCCCACTCTGGACACTGTCAGACTGTTCTCAAATTCAGTGTCTTTGTTTATATTATGCTTGTTTGTTTGTTTTGTTGATTAGCTTCCTGTTAAAGGTGAGATCATATGGTATTTGTCTTTCACTGCCTGGCTTATTTCGCTTAGCATAATACTCTCCAATTACTTCCATGATGTTGCAAAGGGTATTTTAATTAATTAATTAATTAATTTTAAAATTTATTGTTCAACAAGGCTCAGAGAGAGTAGAAGGAAGGAAATAGTCAAGATCAGAACAGAATGAAACAACATAGAGCCTGAAACAAAAAACCAAAATATCAGTAAATCCAGGCAGTGGTTCTTTGAAAAGATAAACAGAACTGAGAAGCCTTTAATCAGACTTAATAAGAAAAAAAAAAGAGAGAGGACCTAAATAAACACATTCAGAAGTGAAAGAGGAGAGATTAAAACTAATACCACAGAAATAGAAAGGATTGTAAGAAATTACTACAAACAACAATATGCCAAGAAATTTGAAAACCAGGGTGAAATGGACAAATTTCTAGCAAAATGTAATCTCCCAAAACTGAATGAAGAGAAGCAGAAAGCTTGAAAAGACCAAATAACAGCTCATGAAACTGA
Source organism: Glossophaga mutica (assembly GCA_039655065.1). Taxonomy (NCBI): domain Eukaryota; kingdom Metazoa; phylum Chordata; class Mammalia; order Chiroptera; family Phyllostomidae; genus Glossophaga; species Glossophaga mutica. The sequence goes on along the minus strand of CM077309.1, from coordinate 76,555,413 downwards.
AGCACTAACCAAAAACACTCTCAGCACATCAAAGCCCTGGACTGGATGGTTTCACAGGAAAATTTTACAAAACATTTAAGGAAGAGCTAACCCCTACCCTTCTCAGACTATTCTAAAAAATCCAAGAAGACGGAAAACTCCCAAACTGTTTTTACAAAGCCAGCATCATTCTGATTCCAAAACCAGATAAACAAACAACAAAGAAAGAAAACAACAGGCCAATATCACTGATGAACATGACAGGCCAATATCACGTAGATGCTAAAATCCTTAACAAAATATTGGCAAACCACATCCAACAATACATTAAAAAGATCATATGCCATGATCTAGTGGAATTTACCCAAGGGATGCAAGGATGATACAACATTCAAAAAATCACTGAACATTATATACCACATAAACAAAAGGAAAAACAAAAGTCACAGTATCAGATCAATAGATGTGGTAAAGGCATTTTATAAGGTACAGCACCCATTTATGATTAAAAACAATCTCAGCAAAGTGGGAGTATAGGGAGCATTCCTCAACATCATAAAGGCCATATATGAGAAAATTTAAGCCAACATCACATCAACAGGCAAAAACTAAAAGCTTTCCCACTAAGATATGTAACAAGGCAAGGATGTTCGCTTTCACCACTTCTGTTCAGTATAGTATAGGAAGTACTAGCCACAGAGATAACACAAGAAAGAAAACTGATAGACATCCAAATTGGAAAGGAGGAAGTAAAACTGTCACTGTTTTCGAATGATATGGTAATGTACATAGAAAACCCTATAGACTCCACCAAAAAAACTACTCCACCAAATAAGCGAATTAGGCAAAACTGCAGAATTCAAAGTCAAAATCAGAAATCAAAGGTATTTTTAACAACAATGAAAAATCAGAATCAGAAATCAGGAAAAATGTGTCTTATACATATTCCTAGACAACCTTTCTTCTTAATCCCCCCAATATCCCCTTTCACCTCCCCTCTGCTTTCTGTCAGTTTGTTCTTAATTTCAATGTCTCTGGTTATGTTTTGCTTCTTAGAAGCAGAGGTCAAAACACTGGTAATCAGAATGCTCACAGAAATGTTTGAGTATGGTCTCAAAATTGAGGAAAAAGTGAGGGCTATGCAAAGTGAAATAAAGATAAATATACAGCGAACCAACAGTGTAGGGAAAGGAAAGTAGGACTCAAATCAGCAATTTGGACCAGAAGGAAAAAATAAACATTCAACTAGAACAGAATGAAGAAACAAGAATTCAAAAAAATGAGGAGAGGTTTGGGAACCTCTGGGATAGCTTTAAATCTTCCAACACCCACATCATTGGGGCATCAGAAGGAGAAGAGGAAGAGCAAGAAATTGAAAACTTATCTGAAAACATAATGAAGGAGAACCTCTCTAATATGGCAAAGGAAATGACTCCAGGAACTCTAGAAAGCTCAGAGAGTCCCAAAGAAGTTGCACCCAAGGAAGCACACATCAACACACATCATAATTACATTACACAAAATTAAAGAAGAGAATCTTAAAAGCAGCAAGAAAAAAGGAGACAGTTGCCTACAAAGGAGTTCCCATTAGACTATCAGCTGATTTCTCCAAAGAAACCATGCAGGAAACAAGGGGCTGGAAAGAAGTATTCAAAATCATGAAAGACAAGGGCTTACATCCAAGTTTACTCTATCCAGCAAAGCTATTATTTATGAAAGAGCAGATAAAGTGTTTCCCAGATAAGGTTAAGTGAAAGGAGTTCATCATCACCAAGCCCTTGTGATTTGAAATGTTAAAGAAACTTATCTAAGAAAAAGAAGATGATCAAAAATATGAACAGTAAAATGACAATAAACTCAGAACTATCAACAACTGACCCTAAAGAAAAAAAAAACAACTAAGCAAACAACTAGAACAGGAATCACAGAATCACAAAAACATGTGATCAACTAGAATCACAGAAGTGGAGATCATTGGAGGGTTATCAGCAGGCAGGGGTAGTAGGGAGATTGGGGGAAAGGGTACAGGGAATAAGAAGTATAAATTGTAGATACAAAATTGACAGGAGGAGGTTAAGAATAGTATAGGCAATGCAGAAGCCAAAGAACTTGTATGTATATCCCATGGACATGAACTAAAGTGGGAAATGCTGATGGTGGAGGGTACATGGCAGAGGGGAATAGAGGTGAGAAAATAATGGGACAACTCTAATAGCATAATGAATAAAATACATTAAAAGCTGTTTTTTTAAATTTTTTGCACTTTCTGATTATATTAAGTTAAATACGTGTAATACATTATCACTTAAAAGTGCTGGTAAAATATTTTTGATATGTTTTTCAGTTAAACAACAATGAAAAACTCTGAATGAGTAGTATTTTTGAAAATCAGAATGGTTTTAGATTTTTTTCAAGAACAAAAAAGTAAAAAGTTCATTTTTTTCAGCTATCATCAAAAAATAATAAATTTAACTTACTACTACTACTACTTTATGATGGGTGAGGGAGGAGGACATGAATTGGAATGTATTCAAAATATTGAGTGCCACTGCCATCACTGAAATTCTTCAGTTTCTGTTTATTGATACACATAAATAAATGTTCCAACTGTTAATATATAACAAAAACAAAAAATAATTACAGTGAATCTTTTATTCTAGCAATAGATTTATAAACAATCTCTTCAGAGATACAATTATATGACATTTATATTCAATACTTACTTATTTGTTGTAGTTTATGATGTTTGGTTCAAATATTTTTAACTTTAATATTAATAATAACTCAGTCCAGAAGAAATTCTTTAAAAATTAAAGTTATATATTAGCATGACAAATTTTACAAATTAATAAATAAATTTTCATCTCTACTTATTTCATTGCATAGAAATGTTATGGGTAGGCAAATTTATCACCATAAAGCTACCTTAAATTAGTGTGAATTTCTATGCAGTGAAATTAAAATAAAATTTTAAGAGAAATAAGGCTTTTGAGTATTAATGAAGATTTAATTTTTAATAAATTGTATTATGAATCCATTATTGTATATGGAGTGCAGTATTATTGAAAAAGTCAATATTGATATTATCAGGTACTATATTTTTGCAATTATATAAATGTTTGATGAAATATTTTAGGTAACAATTTGTAAGTTTCAAAAAAAATAATTGTGTGTTCATACGAGTAATGTAATTTTGAAAACAACGGATAAAAGGACTAATTTAATCAGCTATCTACTTTTAACAGTCATAAAAAAAGTTTGAGTTGATTGTTCAATATTATATGAATTTAAAGTGAAGAAATAAATTTTTTTGTACTTGGGAGAAATTAGGTAAAAGGTTAAAAGTAAGGATGGCTGGATTGTTAATCCTTATGGATGTCAACCTGCTGGCTGCACTTCCCAAGTCTGCAGGTTTATGGGGACTGTGTGATTAGTTCCAAAAGTAGGAGCCACTAAAGATGAGCTGAGCTGCTTTTCCATTTCACTCTTTCCTTCTTCAATGCACTTGGGGGCTATCAGTTATAATGGCATAATTTCATATTTCAGGAGAACCTACAACCTTGATCACACTTTAACTGCTAGAAATAACTTCAGTGATATTAAGTAACTGATTCGATGATATTTATTGCAGCAGTATGCATTATTTTGATTAATACTAACACTGGTAGCTTGGAGTGCAATGCTATTATATTGAAAACCCAAAGAAAAAAGATTTATTTAGTATTTGATCAGTGAGGAGCAAGGAAAATATTGTTATTGCCTGGAAAGATGAAAATTCATATTACTGAGGTTAAAGAATTTGATCCACATATCATTCAATATAAGGGACAGAACAAAAAGACTGAGGTGAAGTGTCAGTCAATGAGAATAGTTACTGATGACTTGAAGTATTTTAGTTAAAGCAAGACATAATATCTATTTTACTGAAGCTGGAAACACCAAAAGTGGAGCAGGTTTGGTGTTGGTGAATATCAGATATTAAGTTTTGCGTACTCTAGGGTAAACGGAGGAAGTTTAGCTTCCTTACCCAGATGTCTGGGCAACTAAGGGAAGAAGTTTCCCATAACCTTGAGAATGGTTCTAGTAAGTAATGTTCTCATAGTCTTGATACTAGGTCCCATAAATGTTTCCCATGACATTGAGTGGGGCTTGCATGCACGGAATCTCACTGTTATATAACATATATTGGCTTACTGCCAGCTTTGCCTTCTTAACTGCCAGTTTAGTATATAAGGTACTCAGGGCTCCCCACTGGGGAACACACAGCTTGCAGCCTGTGTGGATCACACCCCCCCCCCCATAAAAGCTTGTCAAGCATCCCCAGGGCTCCACCCATTTCTTCCATCTGCCTGAGTCCAGGAAACTGCCAGGCCTTGACAGGCCGCAAGACAGGTACATTAAGATTAATCTGCTAACCATCCAAAGAAATGGGATTTTTATATTAATCCCTAGAGTTTTCAAACATTTAGAGATCGAAATATAAAGAAATATCCTCAAAGGAAACTAGAAAGGAGCTATCAGTATTATGGGAGAAAGAAATGGAAAAGGAAGACAATGGAAGAGAAAAGGAAGGAAGGGGAGGAAGAGGGTGGGGAGAGGACTAAGGAGAGTGGAATGGAGGCAGGAAGAGGAAGAGGAGCAGAAGAGTGAGAGGGAAAAGAAAATTGAGAGGGGAGAACTTGTGTGCTAAGTGAGAGTTTTAAGAGAGAGAATGTGAGACCAAGTTTGACAAATGTTGCTGCTAATTGGTCAGGAAACATGAGAATCCCAGGTCACAGTGTATTTGGCATGATATATTGAATAGAGATTGGTATCCTCAGTGAAGGAGATTTGTGCCTGGTGATCTCTATAATTTTTTTTCCTGTGCACTAAATTATTTCTGTGAGTTTGACACATTGGAAATATTTAATAATCTACATACATTACCAGTGGCTTCATCTAGGCTGTTACTGAGTGTTTCACCAAGCCTTATTGTTCCCCTTAATCCTATAGTCAATGTTAAATTGTCCCTTTTTAAATGGCTTTCTATAAAAATTGCTGGGTGTTTCAACTATATTTTTTTAGGACCTTTATAGCTACATAGGTAATCTTCTAATTTTAGACTCCTCCAGTACTTTAACCTCCACTTTTCTCTTTGATCTTTTCTACAGTGTGATACAAGAATGAGCTGAAAACATGATTGGATCATGTAGCTCCATAGACTGTGTCCTGAGGTGAGGCCTCTGAGACACTGCAAGTCATGAGCTTGTAGTGCAGGAAATTGCACTACCCAGCAACACAAGCCTGTATATCCTTTGCTATGAATGTTTAAATAAGAGCTTTTATTGAAGAATTTTTCATTGAATTTTGGATTTATAGTCAATGAATGATTTGAATTTTTCTGAAATACAGGTTAAATAAATTAATACAATAAGGCAAGTTAAACAGTATGTTGTTTTATTTCATGTTGATATTGTTATTTCCTAGATGTGTATGTTTTCCATAAAATGTTCAACAAGTAATAATTAAGGACTTTTTTGGTATTTAACCTCCAATTATTAATTTATCTCCCTTTTTTAATAGTTTATTTTTACTGTAATTTTCCCATTACCATTTTATTCCCTCATATCCTCTTCCACCTAAAGCTATCCTTCCCCACCCCCACCCCAGGGAACAGCATACTTTTGTTTCAGTTGTGTCCATGAGTTCTTAATCTATTTTGTTCTATCCTTCTATCCCCAACTACCCCACCCAGATCTGTTAGCCTGTTCTCTATTTATGAGTCTGCCTTTATTTTGCTTGTTAGTTCAGTATTTTTATTAGATTCCACATGTGAGTTAAATCATATGGTATTTTCCCCTCTCTGACTCACTTATTTCACTCAGCATAATGTTTTCCAGGTCCATCCATGCTCTGGCAAAGAGTAAAATTCTTCACTTAAAAATGATTTGAGATTGGAAATATTTTGCTATTCATAATATTAAAAATAATGAAGCATAAAAATACATGTTATTGGATTCTGCACAGGCATCTTTTGGGTTGAAAGGAGAAATATGGAAACAATGGGGAATCTATTCATATAGTCTTCAAGTCAAGTTGAGTACTTTCATGTGATGAAATTTCTGGACATAAATTGAAGCAAACTTTGGTGGTAATATTTCTGACACTATAGCAGAAGAGTCACCTCTACCTTAGGGCTACTTCCATACTGGATACATAAGTTTTACTTCTAATGCCTTCAGTCCTTAAACATTAATATAACAATGATGATAATAAAAATAACTATTTTGTATCCATTTCTTGATATAGAAAGGATGAAATGCTCTATTCCCAGTGGTTATGCTAAAGAATTCAGTTATTTCTACCCTTAGCAATAGTAGGTAGAAAAATACACAGTGGTCTGGCACAAATAATGCCCCATTTTTATTACAAAATCTTTTATTAGAAAGTCATAAGCATGTCATTATGTCACACTCAAGCACATCATATGGCATTTTAGGTGAAATGTTCAAATTGGAAGTATAAATGATTACACCCATATTATTACCTTACCAGCCACACTGAAGCAAGTGTTATTTTTGCCAGACCCTATAGACTCTATACAGTGAAGGAAATAAGAGTAAAGGGCTAGAGAAAAAGTAATTGCCAGTAAGTTGGGGAAATGGGGATTAACACAAAAAAATAACAAAGTAATTATCATAGAAAGTAGGCAGAAGTAAATAAATTCAATGAAAACATTCAATTAGATCAATAAACCCCATAATATAAAGACCAGATAGATTTTAAAAATCTGCTGCAGATAGAGATTGTGAACAACCTCCAAAATCCCTAATTTCCTAGACAGTGATATGTGGGGTCATCTTGAAAGATGAGGTTAGCAAGAACACTCTGAATGTGGTCTTGGAAGATGAAGACTAAACCAGAAACAAGACAGAGAAATAGATCATTGGAATAGATTCATTTCATCCTCCAGAATCAGTTCCCTACTGAGATGGACTTAGAATTTTCCAATCCCATATTTATAAGTTTCTTTTCTCATACTTAAAATTAGGTTTATATCTAATCATCTTAGGAAATCTGGTTAAGATTTTTGAGTGTGGTATGTTACATAATTTTGAAAATGCCAATTTGATTCATATCCAGTAGAAAAATCACACTTGATAGTGTTAAAAATACAGTGGTCCTTAGTTTTCAGACAGGATTCTTTCATTGCCTAACAGATGAAATATCTTAATAGGAATATCTTAGTTATCCTACTTGTTGAGGGAAAGGAAGTCAAAAGTTACTTAATTAATTATGAGGGTAGGAGAGAGAATAGTTTGCAGTCCTCTGAAAAGTAGAATTCTACATCTCTGTAGGTACTAAATTATAGGGGGAACCAGATCAATTCTATTTGTGATATCAGGAAATTTATTAAATTTTATTGTAAAACAGTGGTTAATAAAGTCCCATGTTCACCCAAACTGAATAATATGTGGATTTCATTTCATTAAAAATAAAACCCCTTAGAACTCTGAAAATATGATTTTGAAACTATTTGGGGTATGGGTTCCATATATCCTAGTCTTACACAAATTGACTATAATAAATTTAAACTTCAATAACTCATTTACAACAATCTCAGAACTGCAATACAAACAAATATAAAGCAACTTAGGTTTTATATATTAGTCTCTGGGACCTTAAATTAACATGACTTTATATCTAAGACAAGGTTTCACTCTCAATATGTTGGTAAACAATGTTTCTGTGCCTTAGAGAATGACCCAGGCCCCGGATGTTAGTTATTTCAATAAGATGCCAACATTGGAAACTTCCTAAAGGCTAGTCAGCCCTCTCTCCTAGAGGCACTCACTTGGGCATTGTTTCAAATTCAGTATAATCCAATATTTAACTAGTAGTTTCCAAAAGTAGCAAATTAGTCATGAGAAGATATGGATTAAATTGTTTTTATTACTATTTGCCTGTTCAATGTACTTCTTGTTTTTAATTTTCTTATTCTATTGTTTTCTTATTTATTCTATTTATCCACTTCCTATTAAAAACAATAATTTTAAATAGATGCATTTGGTGAACTGAACTTGGTTTGATTTGCATTTTATATAACATTGTGGAGGAATTTTTATAACACAACAGAAAATGAAATCTGGTTTCTTTCCTTTAGTGGATTTACAATTTGCTAACACTGCTATTTCTTCCCTGATAGCTACTCTAGAAATCTCATAAATGCTGAGTAGCACACCAATATGACCACAACTATAATGACAGAACTTTGAAGCATAGTTTTCTTTCATAAAGAGACATTCTTTTGCTCCACTTAATTATCCTCTAATACAAAGTAATATTTTGGCTTTATGCAAAAACAAGTGAGATATACCATATGATCTCACCTTTAGCAGGAACCTAATCAACAAAACAAACAAACAAGCAAAATATAACCAAAGACACTGAAATTGAGAACAGGCTGACAGTGACCAGAGGAGAGAGGGAAGGGAATTTCAGGGAAAAAGGGGAAGAGTGTGCAGGAACAAGTATAAAGGACACATGGATAATAAAAAGGGGGATGGAAATAAGAGGTAGTTGGGGAGGGATGGGGGTGGGTTGGGGTTGGGAGTAAAAGGCAGAAAACTGTACTCGAACCACAATTAAAATTTTAAAAAAAGGATACATTGGAGAAAAAAAGTGAGATATTTAATTTTGCCATGCGTATCTGGTGATCTGTTGAGAACATAATTAAAGCCAATGAGGACACCATTTAGCTGAAATATGTGAAATAAATTAAACAATCATTTGTCTGTGTTACCTAAAGTTCACCGAAGAACCTTAAGGCATGTAAAATGCAATCCAGTAACTTTCATTGGATCCCATAGGAAGGTAATACAGATTCACACTCAGGGATCACAACATTATATGCATCAATTTTCTTTCACCTAACCTTGAGCCCTCTGGGAAGATTTTAATTAAATACAAATCTAGAATTCCAAAGTTTCAGATTTAAAAATAGGAGTGTACATGTAAAATAAAATTATTCCACAAGCCTATAGTGACAGCTTTAGAAATCAAACCACTAAATAAACAAAGGTCATTGTTCATTTACTGGATTAATCAAGGCTTCAGGAGAAAATGGAATGCAGAATTCAAGGATAATTCTCCCAAGAAAAGTCTCCATGTGGAAACTTCAGCAGCATCAAGATTTATTTGTCTCACTTTATCCTCAGTATAAATACCAGACCATAAATACCTCAATTCTTTGATGGCATTTTATCAGTTCTGAAAAGTTCTGCTGGAGTGCTTGTTGTCCTGCAGGCTTTTTTTTTTTTTTTTTTTAACAGAATTTATATGTAAATTGGTCTCTTGGACAACTACCCATAAGGAAGTATGTGTGGAAAAAGGAGTGATTGAGAAAGTGAATCTTGCATTTGCTAATCAGGAAAAATATTTAGATGTATTGGAAAGGGCAGATGGAAAAAAAATTTATGATATATAAGTGGGAAAGTGAAAAGCCCTTATGCCTTTTCTTGGGGAAGCATGGCTTCTTTCTATATGGTTTCTTTCATCATTCTTTTTTTTTTTTTTTTAAAGATACATTTTAAGTACTTTTTTTTTTTCTTTTACATTTTATTTATTTATCTTTAGAGGAGAAGGGAAGGAGAGAGGGAGAGAAACATCAATGTGCGGTTGTCTCTCGTATGTCCCCTGCCGGGAACTGGCCTGGCAACCCAGGCATGTGCCCTGACCGGGAATCGAACCTCGATCCTTTGGTTCGCAGGCCCGCGCTCAATCCACTGAGCCATCTTTCATCATTCTTATGTCTTAACATTTCTATTTTTCTAAAGAGCAAGAACTGTTAGTAAAGAGTTCAGATTATCTCAGTTTGGGCATATACTTTTCATGAGGCATACTTTTCATGAGGGATTCGCCCTTGTGACCTTAATAATTACCAGAGGCCCAACCTCCTAATATCAGCACATAAGAATTAGAATTTCAAAATATAAACTTGGGGTGACACAAACATTCAGTCCATAACAGAGGACAGGCAAAATTTTGTAGTTAATGCAAGCTATAAGATTTTTCTACAGATATGAAGAAATTTGTTCTCCCAACTATCATTTTTTTCTGTGTCTTCAGATCCCTAAAAGTGAGCTGATATGAACTGTTTTTAAACCTTAAACACATAGTAAGTTTCTTTGAAATCCTCAAGTAAGTTTTAGTGCAGTTTAGTCTTTGTTCTGTAGAGGACTGGTAAGAAAGTAAAACTTAGACAAGAGAGAATAGACAAGAGAAAAAAGGGAAAGCAAGAGAAGTTTATTAATTAAAATATTTCTTTGTTAAAATCTACGTACATAAATTTAAATGGCATATGAGAACAAATATGGGAATTGGAGTCACAAACTCCCTCTTGACTTCCTTGGAGTAGTATATTTTCTTTGTAATACTTTAATTTTTCAGGCCATGGTTGAAGAATTAGCAGTCTCTATACTTGAGCACAGAGATGTAAAGAGCAAAGCAAATAGTGTATGTAAAAATGAAAGTTTTATAAACTGGAAAACCATTAGATTTTCACAATATCTTTTAATTGTTTAGTAGTTTAATTACTGAATTTTTTTATTTTTTTAATATATTTTATTGATAATGCTATTACAGTTGTCCCATTTCTCCCCATCATTCCCCCCACCCTGCACACCCTCTCCCACCCACATTCCCCCCTTTAGTTCATGTCCATATGTCATAAGTTCTTCAGCTTCTACATTTCCCATATTATTCTTGTGCACCCCTGTCTATTTTCTACCCACTATCTAGGCTACTCATTCTCTGTACCTTTCCCCACTCTCCTCCTCCCATGCCCCTGTTGCTAACCCTCCATGTAATCTCCATTTCTGTGGTTCTGTTCCTGTTCTAGCTGTTTGCTTAGTTTGCTTTTGTTTTAGGTGTGGTTCTTAATAGCTGTGAGTTTGCTGTCTTTTCACTGTCATATTTTTTATCTTCTTTTTCTTAGATAAGTCCCTTTAACATTTCATATAATAAGGGCTTGGTGATGATGAACTCCTTGAACTTGACCTTATCTGAGAAGTGCTTTATCTGTCCTTCCCTTCTAAATGACAGCTTTGCTGGATAGAGCAATTTTGGATGTAGGTCCCTGCTTTTCAAGATTTCAAATATTTCTTTCCAGCCCCTTCTTGCCTGCAAGGTCTCTTTTGAGAAATCAGCTGACAGTCTGATGGGAACTCCTTTGTAGGTGACTGTCCCCTTATCCCTTGCTGTTTCTAGAATTGTCTGCTTCATTTTAATCTTGGCTAATGTAATTACGATGTGCCTTGATGTGTTCCTCCTTGGGTCCAACTTCTTTGGGATTCTCTGAGCTTCCTGGACGTCCTGGTAATCTATTTCCTTGGCCAGATTGGGGAAGTTCTCCTTTATTATTTGTTCAAATAAGTTTTCTACTTGTTGCTCTGCTTCTTCCCCTTCTGGGACCCCTATAATTTGGATGTTGGGACGTTTAACGATGTCCTGGAGGTTCCTAAGCCTCTCCTCATTTTTTTAAATTCTTGTTTCTTCCTCGTTTTCTGTTTGGTTATTAATTTCTTCCTTCTGGTCCACTCCATTGATTTGAGTCCCAGTTTTCCTTCTATCTCTATCAGTTCCCCATGCGTCTTCCTTCATTTCACGTATTGTAGCCTGCATTTTTTCATCTAATTTGTGAGCAAAATCAACCAATTCTTTGAGCATCCTGATCACCAGTGCTTTGAACTGTGCATCTGATAGGTTGGCTATCTCTTCATTGCTTAGAGGAATTGACTCCGGGGTTTTCATTTTTTCTCCCGTTTGAGACTTTTTTGGTGGGGTTTTTTGTTTTGTTTTGTTTTGGTTTTAGTCTGGTCGCGGCTATTACGTAGTGAGGGGTGGAGCCTGAGGTGTTCCTCAGGGCGGGGCAGCCCAGTCACTAGGTTGTGATGCTATAGGTGGGGGCGGAGTCCAAGAGGGCAGAATAGCACCTGTTCCACTCTCTCCTGGACTCCGGTCCCTTCCGCTGCTTCCCCTTCGCCTGAATTATTTGCACACGCACGCATGCTGTTGCGTAGTGAGAGGTGGAGCCTCAGCCGCTCCCCAGTGTGGGGCAGTCCAGTCGCTGGGTTGTGATGCTGTATGTGGGGGCGGGGTCTGAGAGGGAACAATGGCGCCTGCTCCGCTCTCTCCTGGATTTAGTGCCTTCCGCCACTTCCCCTCTACCTGGACCGTCTGCGAGCTCGAATATGGGACCTCCTGATCAGCCAGCTGCCTTGTGCGGCCTCACTGGGTCTGCACAGTTGCCCCCCTGTGCCCGGGGTCTGCCAGCTGCCGCCTGTGGGCCCGAGGACCGCCAGCCACCGCCTGTGCACCTGGGAACTGCCAGCCGCTGCTGCTTGCATTCCTGGGTCCACACCTCCACTTTTTCCTGCCGCGACTCCGCCTCTCTTACCGGTGTGGATGAATGGTTGTTGGACTTCCGTACAGTTCAATTTTCTATAAGTTCTGGTTGTTTTCTTGTTTCTAAATATTTGTTGTCCTTAATTTTGATTGTGAGAGGAAGCACAGTGTGTCCGCCTACGCCTCCATCTTAGCCGGAAGTCCTAAACCTAATTACTAAAATTTTTTGAGAGGCTGCTATTCACTATGCATTCTGAAGGACAGAGTTTATACAATATTATGAAACATTAGTGAAAAAAATTGCAGGTTCTTAAGTATTAAAAATGGGTACCAAAAAGAGTAATAAGATTTAAGAAAGGTAAGCATAAATGTTATGGAAAAAATACTCATGTTAATAATCCACTGACAGGGTTTTGTTGGCAATAGAAATTTTAAGGATCTTATGAAGACAAGAAGATAGCATTGCAGCTAAAAGAGTAAACACATTTTCGCCCTGGCTGGTGTAGCTCAGTGGATTGAGCGCGGGCCTGCGAACCACAGGATCGCGGTTCGATTCCCAGTCAGGGCACATGCTTGGGTTGCAGGCCAGTTCCCGGCGGGGGACACACGAGAGGCAACCGTACATTGATATTTCTCTCCCTCTCCCTCTCTCCTACCCTTCCTCTCTAAAGATAAATAAATTAAAAAAAGAAAGAAAGAAATAAAGGCAACTTTAAAAAAAAAAAAGAGTAAACACATTTTTTTTATTGTTCAAGTACAGTTGTCTCCATTTTCACCCAACTATGCCCCCCTATCTCACTCATGACTTCCTCCCACCCTCGAACCTACCCTCTTTGGCTTTGTTCATATGTCCTTTATGCATGTTCCTTGATGACCATTCTTCTATAATTCCCTATTGTCCTTCTCTATACTCCTCTCTGGTTACTGTGTTTATTCTTAATTTCAATGTCTATGGTTGTATTTTGATTGCTTGCTTACTTGTTTTGTTGTTTGTGTTCCACTTATAGGTAAGATCATATGGTATTTGTCTTTCACCACCTGGCTTATTTCACAAATTGTTTTTTTAAAGAGATCAAAGGACTGGTTCTGGCTGGGTTGGTTGTAGTATCATCAGTACACAAAATGGTTGTGGGTTCAATCCCAGTCAGGGCACATATCCAGGTTGTAGGTTCAATTTCAATCAGGGTATATAGGGGAGGCAACCAAACAATGTCTGCCTGCCTGCCTGCCTGCCTGTCTGTCTCTCTCTTTCTCTCTCTCTTCCCCAACCTTTCTTTTCTCTCTCAAATTAATAAATATGTCTTTGAGTAAGGATTTAATAAAGGATCCAAGGTCTAGATCGTATTCTCAGCCCATCATCAACATCTGTTTAGTTGCAGCTGGATTGCAGGCTCATTCTCAGAATTGACTTCTGTTCCTACCCAGTGCCATCTCCACTATTATGGTACAACTCTTTCTTTCTCATATCTCCAACTAAAATTTTGGAGAGAATTATATTGGCACAAGTACAATTCTGATCTACTTTGCAAAGCTTTCTTGCCCAGCAACACTTACAGGCCACTATCAAGCCCATAGAGTCTGTACTATTTCAGATTTAGTCAGCTATTGGGGTGGATCCTGGCTGGCAGGATCCATGTATATTGTGGCTGCTCATGAACAAATACACATGGACAACAGAAGTTGTGTGGAGAAAAAGGGACAGCATGGCCACTCTCTGAGAGAGAGAGGGTGAGAGGGCCAGAGAGCCCAGTCCCTGTCTGGCCAGGCTTTTGTTGCTTCTCTGGGTAGATTACATGGAGGATAGTCCTCATTTACCAGGCACAGGTTCACTGCAGGGGATTATCTTTTACAGATAACAAAGGAAAGAATGTTGCTAATTACTTCAAAGAGAAGGATGTTGCAGACCAAGTAAAAAAGTGGTTGAATGGGTCACACTCCATACTTGGGAGGTTTAGCCCAGATTTTAGGAAATTGCAGTAAGCCCTTGCTGCCTCAATTCAGGGTGAGGGAGTTTCAGCCAAAGCAAGTCTCATAGCAGTCTAGGTACAGTGTAGGCCTGATTCCCCATGGAAAACCTCTCCATGGGCATGGTCCTGTGTGCCACTTGCTCACCACTGGTTTTCCATGTGGAGGCTGAGCTACAATTCCATGCCATGTGAAGTGGTTCCCTACAAGCTATTACCAAGGTGGCTGCTTTATCTGATTAAAAGCATAACATCTAATTGCCAGGGAAACCTCTGAGCCATTTCTTCAATCAAGGCAATGCATTTTTCAATCTTGATATATGAGATTTATCATCCAGGTAGCCACTAAAACTGACCTGCTTCAAACTTGTGTAGACAAGTGAACTATCAAAATAGCAGTAAAAGACTGACAGCTTTGTTTGAAAGCTAAAATTAGTAATTAATAATATGTACCACTTTTCACACTGAATAGTTATCTTGACCTGCAAGACATGGTTGGTCAGAGTTGATAGGTAAATGGCTCTCTGTTTCTTGAGATACACGCTTGAGAAACACTAGCCATAGTGCAGTTATATTTTCTAAGTCTAAGAAAATGTGTTTGATAACAAAGATTATTATTTCACATAAACTTTTAAAATATTTTATTCATAATAAAAGGCTATTTAAAATGTTGACTATAGTGAATAAACCATGATCACAGTTTCTTTTATCCTGGATACACATTAACTTTTTACTTCATTTTATATTCTGGTTCATCTTTGACTATTATAAACCTGGAATTTGCTTCAAATCTTTATTCCACAGGAATCTGGCCCTTTCTGATGACTGTCTCCTTTGCTGGACTTGTCCTACCTGTCTCATTTCCCCACAGGCTCCAGCTTTGCCCAGCACCCTGCTGGAATGATGCTTCATTGCATCCTTCAGGTTTGGCTGTCTTCCTACCTTGTTCATGACAACTTTTTTAAATTTAAATAAACAATAACTGCAGGTATTAAACATGAATCATTTCTATCCAAGATAGTCATTGTAATAAAACAACATACTCTGTCTACACTAGTTATACATTAAATATAGTTTTTATTGAAATTTCAAATGCTTCTTTTCAAAGACATTGTGAAGTTAGGAGTCGAAGGTCAAAATCATTTTAATTCTGAACATCAATCTTTTAAAACCTTGTTATTAGCAAGGTCTCTTCTAAAGAATGTATT
The DNA here is from genome assembly GCA_039655065.1 of Glossophaga mutica. Classification (NCBI taxonomy): domain Eukaryota; kingdom Metazoa; phylum Chordata; class Mammalia; order Chiroptera; family Phyllostomidae; genus Glossophaga; species Glossophaga mutica. Next base: position 76,539,878 of record CM077309.1, on the reverse strand, counting down.
ATATATAAATGTTTCAGTCATGGTTCATTTTAAAAAACAAATATGGAAGGTCACACATGTTTTATCTGATTGTCCTTAGAAATATGGAACTGTGAGTGAGGTTAGCAAAGTGTTTCCTTCTTCATTGTACTTGGTACACTTTAGTCTCTAAAGACCTGTTCCCAGAAGATATGAATGGCTCTACTTCAAGGCCATTCAAACAATATTTAGATTTTGGTAATGAAAACAAAAGAATTATGCTCAAAGAAACAGATTTCAAAACAATGATACAATCCTATTCAACCTGTTTTGAATAGCAAGCTATGTTATTGTTCACAAATCTAATATTCCCTATTATCAAAATGGAAAGCTTGTTCACACGTTTGTGAATCCTTTTACTCTCACAATGTAAGAACTGTAGCACTTTACTGTTATCCATGTCTGTATTTAGCAAGAAATATTGATGGCTAGAAATATTACTAAAATTTTCTATCACTATATTGACTCTAAAATTATCTTCTGGATAAATAAAAAATTAGTAATGAATCAAAACCATGAATGAAGGATAAACTTACAGTTATAAAATAAGTCACAGAGATATAATGTATAGCACAGGGAATAAGTAATATCATAACTATGTACAGTGACAAATAGTTACTAGATATTTTGAGGTGATCAATTTGTAAGTTATATAAATGTTGAATTTCTATGTTTTACATATGAAACAAATATAATATTACATGCCAACTATAACTGAAAATAATTGCTTTTTAAAAAAAGGCCATGAATGATTGCACAATAAGAGCTTTCCTGTGTCTTTTCAAATTATTTAAATAGTTATAGTGTAATAGTATATTTTTTCTAAATGAAATGTACTGGATATAAATACAACTATTTCAAGAGGCAAATTGCATTTCCATCAATTGCTTTTCATTTCTATATATCTGAATCTTTTTTATATGTGGCAATACTTTAAATCATTGTATAACCAAAGCAATTGCCTTCATTACATTAACAGTTTGAACAATGAGAAAATATCATTTAATATGTGTAAGATAGACCAAAACAAAAAGCCGCATCTTTATAATAGAGTTTCAGATCTGAAAGTTCTTTATCTTTTGAGTTTTCTACCAGGGTCCACTGACTTTTAGCTAACTCAAAATAACACAGTAAATATAACTGAAGTTAAACTCCATTTCCTGGTATCTAATATTTTGGAATGAACTGGTTCAAAAATTATTTGATCCATTCAATTTTCTTGGTCAAAAGCTTATTTCACATTAGTGGCAGCAGATCTTGAGATATTAAAATAGTACACTAGTCATGAGAGGATAAATACTTCATAAGGAAGAACTGAATTAAATTATAAAGCAAGTTAGGAAAATTTCTTCTCACTCATTCAATCAACAAAATTTGCCAGGTGTGTTTCATGTGCTGATCACAGTGTCTTTGTGAGTGATATAAGATGGATAAACAAAAATTCTCTATCATGAAAATGGATAAGCTAGTAATAGAGACATACATATAAATCTGTAAAAATAATATAATGTAGTAATGATCTGTATGTTGCTACAGAAGAAAGAAGGGTGGAAACACTTTGATATTGCCTGAGGAACTTAAAAAATGGAAGAGTTAGCCTTGGCTAGGTAGTTCAGTTTGTTACAGTGTCATCCAGATATGGAAAGGTTGCAGGTTCAATCCCTGGTCGAGGCACACACAAGAAGGAACCAATGAATGCATAAATGAGTGGAACAAAAAATTAATGTTTCTCTATCTATCTCTAAAAACCAACGAACAGCCCAGTCAATGTGGCTCAGTTGGTTGGGTGTCTTCTCACAAACTGAAAGTTTGCAGGTTCAATTCTGGGCCAGGGCATACGCCTGGTTTTCAGGTTCAGTCCCCAGTCTGGGCAGGTGTGGAAGGCAACCAATCAATGTTTCTCTCTCACAACAATATTTCTCTCCCTCTCTTTCTCATTATTTTCTCCTCTAAAATCAAAAAATAAAATTAAAATTAAAGAATAAATACAAACAAAAATCAGTAAACAAAAAGTAAAGAAAAAAGGAAGAATTAGATCATAAAACCTGATTGGAGGTTTTCACATTGAGATGTGATTTTTTTAATCTCATACAGCCTGCTCTCATGTATCAAATAAATTACAACATGTAAAATCCACTTTAAAAAAGAGTGGCTATTGTCCTGGCCAGGGGCTCAGTTGGTTGGAGTGTTATCTGTGCATCAAAAGGTTGCAGGTTTTATCGCCAGTCAGGGTACATAACAAGGTTGTGGGTTCAATCCCCAATCAGGGAGTGTACATGAGACAATGAATTGATATGTCTCTCTTACATCAAAGTCTCTCTCTCTTTCTCTCTCTCTTTTCACCCCTTCCTCTCTCTCTTTAAAAAAATCAATAAACATGTCCTTGGGTGAGGAATTAAGAAAAGGTAGTTACAGGCAAAGGCCAGAAAGAGAAATAGCATAATTGAACATGCCTTTAACTTTTCATACTTGCTTCAAAACCTAAACTGGCATAGCAGCAAACTCCTCTGGGAGGAATATGGTGTGAAAGAAATACAACACTGATGATCCTTCCAAGACTGATTTAATAGTGTCTAAGCTTCACTGTTGGACACCACTTTTCAACAAAGTTAGAGAAAATTGGAGTTATGTCTAAAGTACCATCTCAGTAAGGAATTTATAACTGGCTCAACCCTGTTATTGGAAATATTTACTAATCAGCAACATACACATTGAGATGGCCAATTTCTTCCAAGATTCCCACCTGAGAGTTAGGTCTTAATTCTTTTAAACACCCAGTTAAGGCAGTAAGGGTCCTATTTTTATGAATTAATCTAAAATATAGGTTTTGTTTTACTTGAAACCAAAACATTCTTCTATGAGGACTGCTCAGCAGCTACCAAATTTTGTATCCTCCCATATGTCTTCTGATGGGATAATCATATCAATTATCAGTAGAGATATTCCCAAATTCCACCTGGTTTTTCCTTTCCTTTATTCTAGTCTCTGCACACAACCATATCTCTAGAAGAATTTATCACAAAGAAAACCCCTAAATATTGAAATGTATCTTTTACAATCATGTTAAGAATGTGGAATTTATCCCATAGTAAAAAGAGTGAGAGTCAATGGAGACTCCTAACAGGATAACACACCAAATTGCTTATGGCAAGTGTCACAGAAATAACTTCTGTCTCCTGTATAATGAGTGATTTGAATTTTTAATTTTCATGTTTTCATGGTTAAAGTTACATGTATTGTGCATGCATTACAAATAAAGAAATATGTAGATAAAAATTCTGAGAACACGTAAATTTAGTTGCTGTGTATTTTACATAGCATTCACAAAAAAATAATTGACTTGGTTCAGAGTAACCAAAAAAATGATCTGTCTGGGTTTCAATGGGGTTATGATTATAAATTAAAACACAAATAGGTAGTCACTGTTTCATGAAACTATATAATGAAACAACTGTACTAAGCACCATCATTTTAGAAGACTGGAAAAGAGAGCCAGTACTCAAAGAGATGTCCATACATCTGGGTCTCAGAAATGTCAAGTGAATGAAAAGCAAATGAATGTGGTGCTCAGTGGAGTTTATAAAAAATAAAAATGAAAAATGCTGTTGCCATTGTGACTAGACTGGTTTTAAAATAAAGCTAAAATTCACTGTGCACTCCTAGAAATGAGTCAGGAACACAATGAAGAAAATAATTATCGCTGTGTTCATAGGCAAAAGCAAAAGCAAGAATTTTGAAAATTGCTGTTAAATAATCAAATTTTTACCCTCAGGCTGATGAGGCCAGGAGAAACTGGATTAGATATGTTTATCTAATCTCACAATTGTAAGAGACAGACCATTCTGCATGGCATGGGCCCAGCTCCCACTCAGAGATGCACAGGACCCACACCCACAGATAGGTTCTCCTGTGGGGAATCAGGTCTGCAATGTGCCTAGGCTGCTTTGAGTCTTGCTTTTGCTAAAAATTCTTGCAACATAAATTCAGATAGGAAGTGCTTATCGTAACTTCCTAAAATCCATGCTAAAACTCCCCAGCATGGAGTGTAACCAGTTCCGCCACTTTTCCCTTTTCCATTTGCAAATATCCTTTGATGTGATTAGCGGCATTGGCTCCTTTATTGTATGTAAAGGTGACCCCTAAAGCGAACCTGTGCATAGTAAATGAGGACCATCATGTAATGTGTGGGGGAAACCTAATAAATAAAGGCCGGTCACAGCAAGGGCTGTGGCATTTGCTCCCCTTGAGAGAAAAGCCATACTCGCCCTTTTCCTCCACCGGACTTGGTAGTCTGTGTGAATGTCTCATTTCATCCATAATGACGCAGACACTGAGGGCCAGTGTCTGCATCACACAATATTTTTTAAAAAGATAGATGTAGAAAAAGAGACTAAATATCAATCCAAATTGTCACCCTTCTAACTATACTGACTCCTAATATTCTTTCAGAAGAAAATGTGAAATATATAGCATTTAAAGAGAACGCAGGGAAATTTTCCAATATGCTAATCTCCTGTCAAATTCAAATGTTGACCTTTCCAGAACCTGTTTCTCTTTCCCCACATTCAGTCATCAGAGAGGAGGTTATTATTTTTTTCTTAGCTCATATATGGATCTATCATGATCTAATTAGAGAGCACCTAATATGTCTTAAATAACATAGGTTACCATTTTTAGGAAATCCACTAAAAAATAAAGTCCAAGTTTTCAGAATGTACTAATATCTATAACAAAGTCTCTCCCCACAAAAAAGGGTGAGTTCACCAATGGGTGCAAACATCCAGTTAGAAATAAGTAAGTCCCAGGGATATAATAGACAGCATGGTGATTATAGTTAATAACACTGTGTTATATACTTGAAGTTTCTGGGAAGGAATATTTTAAAGTTCTCACACACACAAAATATTGTCAGTTATGTGAGGTGATGGATATGTGAACTAACCCTATGATAATTATTTTGCTACATATATTACACATATAATTATTTATGCATATATATAATTACTAGGTTGTCCACCTTAATCTTACACAATGTTATCTGTCAATTATATATCAATAAAGCTGAAAATATTTTAAAAGAAAATAAAAATATAAAATCAATACAATTTTAACTCCTTTAAAACCTACTGTGATTTAAGTCACCATCCATTATAACAGTGGATTAGTCCTCTGGCCTCCTATGTGGTCTCAGTAATTCCAATCTTTCTTCCTTTGTATAGTTCCAACACAGAAGCTACAAGCATCTATTGTACCTCACTCTCCCACTGTTAACTTAAATTAGTATTATATTACCTCTCTACTTCCTTCTTGCTGTTATCTCTGCCTGGAATTTCCTCACCACAATTCATCACCATATTCACTCCTTCACTTTTTTTCTGGTCACTGCTTCGTTCTCCCAGTGAGACCTTCCCTGACTAAGTTTGTTATATTCCATTTAACTAACATGTTTTATGTTTTTTCTCATTTGTGTTCTCTATAGCAATTATCATGATCTATCTTGCTATATATTTTTCTTACTCATTTAATTACTTGTAGACTCCCAGCAGAATTTAAGTGGCAAGAGGGTATTTGTGCCTATTAAGTCCATACATGTCATCCCCAGCCTAGAATATATCCTAGCTTATAGAGGGTCTGTAATAGACATGCATTGAGTTCTTTAAAGAAATAGAGAATTTCAGTCTTTCATAAAGTTTATTAAGAAAATTATTAATCACTGTGTCAATATATTTTACATGGTATTAGAAGTATTTATAACTATTCCAGTTTAGAAGAGGTATCAGAGCTTCTGACCAAGACCACAATGCAAGTTAGTGTCTACATAGCCACCCAGGCTTATTAGATTATTGGAACGTGGATATAATAACTACCTACTGCATAAGTCAACATTTGGAATTGCCAGATTCTTAAAACTGATAGAGAATGAGTAAGTAAAACTGTATCATAAAAACAAAACCACAGAATTAAAAGAGGTATCAATCATTCTAAAATAATAGACACAAACAAAAATAGAAGCTGATGATTATTTATTTAACATAATAAAAAAACTCTGCATAGATTTTGTGCCATTAGTTATTGATACACTTATTACCTAATCTTGACAGTTTGAAAGGATTGACTATTTCTGACAGTAAATCGACTTAATACAGGAGTTCATCGAATTGCATCTAATGCCTCAGCTACTGTAAGATTATCCCAAGAAGTATTGCAATAAGTACTTATTTCATATTTTAATTGCTAAGTATGTTATGCATAAACAATTTTTTCCCATTAAGAGAGGGTACTTAAGAGCTTTCCCTTTTGGGATATAGAAAGCTCATTTAGCAAGATGATTAGGATTAAATATTTATTTTTAAAATTGGAAGCCATCCAAAAATTATTCCAGATTCACATTTTATCTATTTTTGGGAGAATTATAAAACATTTCAATTGATTTAAAATTTGTATCACCATAGACACACTCACTCTGCCTCAATTCCCTCATGCAGCATTAAAATAATACCACTTTGCATGTAAATAATTAAAAATACAAAATTATGTAATGTCATAATTTCTGGGCAAATGTTTAATACAATTTATTTTTATCAGAATTATAATAGGATATTTAAGGTTGAAATAAGTGTCAAAGATTAAAACCCACTACTTTATTTCGTGTGTTAAAAAGTACCTAGTTTTCAGTGATTAAAAAGGCAGCTGATAATTAGCATAAATAGTAAAGATAATATTTTCTATAAAAATTATGTAAAATGAATATTAATTAGCTTTTTAGAAATCCAATGGAATGAGAGAATATGGAACAAATATTTTTTATTGGTAGAATCTGACTAATGTGTAGAAAACAATTTTAAAACTGCAAGCAGAAATTTGGCAATTATTTGTCTCTGGGTTGGAAAAAATTGTAACAATTACAATTTTTGCTTATTTGAACTATTCACCTAGATTATTAAAATATTATTAAAATTTATTTAAATGCATAATTACCTTCTTTTAGCAGGTGTCATAAACATCAGACATCTATTTTGTTTAATGGTAACATATTTAATATATTTGAAATGTATTAAATGGGAAAATCAGATATTTACATTGACAAAGTTTAATAATATATTTTTCACATAAAGATCACATTTATAACCACATACCAGTGTTTACTCTGCTCGTGTAATTGTTTGGCATCCAACAAAAATGTGTGTGTGTGCGCGCATTTCAGTATTACATAAAGTGGGCATACAATTGTACAGATGTGGTGAGGAAAAGGTTAATTATATTTCTTAATAAATTTTGTCACAGAAAGAAACAGATCAGGTAACATCTTCCAGTTTTGTTGAAACTATACTTTATAGACTGGCACGGTCACTTTAATTATTTTACCTGCATTTACTAGGAGAACTGGGACTTAATATATAATGCATTCATCATGCTTTCATGGGAAATGAAAATCACAAGATAGCATAGAGAACACAGCATATTGTAATGAGTAAGGTAATTTTTCCACAAGGGGTGAAGAGTGGGCTGTTCACCCAGAGCTCCGACATCTACAGCAGTCTTGGCAAGGTGTAAATGACACTGTTTCAATTACTGTGAATGGTTGCTTAGTGCCATCCATCTCTCTGTCTTTTAATCATATAAAGTATACACTGTAGGCTTTTAACAGAAACAATTACATAAGTGTACTTGGGATAGAACAAGCTGATTGCCTGATTTGTGGAATGGAACCAAGTATTAAAAAATAGTTCCCTGACATTTTTAATTAATAACAGGAACTGCTGAGGCAGTTTGTTTTAATAATTTCATGAATAAGATTTTCAAAAACTAAACTATAACCTATTTACAACTGTTTTATGGAACAATTTTTATAGCATATTTTCATCAACCTGTCAAATTTCTCATTAATCTTTTTAGCCCTAATCCCACTCTTTTTTTAATATATTTTATTGATTATGCTATTACAGTTGTCCCATTTCCCCCCATCATTCCCCTCCACCCTGCACACCCTCTCCCACCCACATCCCCCCCTTTAGTTCATGTCCATGAGTCATAAGTTCTTTAGCTTCTACATTTCCCATACTATTCTTGCCCTCCCCCATCTATTTTCTACCCACTATCTATGCTACTCATTCTCTGTACCTTTTCCCCCTCTCTCCTCCTCCCACACCCCTGTTGCTAACCCTCCTTATGATCTCCATTTCTGTGGTTCTGTTCCTGTTCTAGCTGTTTGCTTAGTTTGCTTTTGTTTTAGGTGTGGTTGTTAATAGCTGTGAGTTTGCTGTCTTTTCTTATTTGAACAAATAATAAAGGAGAACTTCCCCAATCTGGAAAAGGAAATAGACTACCAGGATGTCCAGGAAGCTCAGAGAGTCCCAAAGAAGTTGGACCCAAGGAGGAACACACCAAGGCACATCGTAATTACATTAGCCAAGATTAAAATGAAGCAGAGAATTCTAGAAACAGCAAGGGATAAGGGGACAGTCACCTACAAGGGAGTTCCCATCAGACTGTCAGCTGATTTCTCAAAAGAGACCTTACAGGCAAGAAAGGGCTGGAAAGAAATATTTGAAATCTTGAAAAGCAGGGACCTACATCCAAAATTGCTCTATCCAGCAAAGCTGTCATTTAGAATGGATGGACAGATAAAGTGCTTCTCAGATAAGGTCAAGTTCAAGGAGTTCATCATCACCAAGCCCTTATTATATGAAATGTTAAAGGGACTTATCTAAGAAAAAGAAGATAATCCCACTCTTGTTAGATAATGAGAGATGTGTTCAGGGTCTGAGGTAAAAAAGAATGATAACAAAATTTTAGTTAAAAACATTTTTAATCAATCAGTGGACACAAAAAATAATTCAGCAAATTATTTATATTTATAAATCAAAATGGGAGTTTGAGCCCCTGCAGGTGTGCATCAGTTGGCTAGAGTGTCCTGCCATAAACTTAAAGGTTGAGGGCTGGATTTCTAGTCAGCACACATACGTACATTATGAGTTTGGTCCCCAGTCAGGGCACACTGGGGAGAGAGGCAGCCAACTGATGTTTCCCCCTCATGTCTAAGCTTCTCTCCCTCACTTCCTTTCTCTGTAGAATCAATAAATGTACCCTCCAGTGAGAATTTAAAAGGGGGTGACTTTGGAAGGTTTATATCTGTCCTTGTTAAAAATAAAAGAATGTATCACCTAAGCTTATGTCATGAATAATTAGAAAAAATGGAATTGCCATCTATTTTGTTAGGGAATATCAGACATGTTTCTGAATGACATATCAGTGGTGGATTTGGACAAAAGGATATTGTTTGTGATTCTACTTTGTCAAGTGGACATATATAATAGATGCAAATCAATGATTAAAGTTACAGTACAAAATTATCGATGTAAATATTTGGGAAGTTTTTTTATAGATATGCTACTTAGAACCCTGAAATTACATTTGATCAACAAGAAATCAGTGTCAATTGAAAAAGGACACCTAAGATATTTTTGTATTAACAATTCTTAGACATAAGTGTATTGATAAGGGAAAGTGACAAGAAATTGCTAGTGAATTTGTAGAAAAAAAAAAGAAATACAGATTATGTTGCTCTGGAAGCCAAGTATCAGAACCATTTCATGGAAGAACAGTTTGACCAGATATCAGGTTCTCACAGTCAGGTAAGATATGGACTACAAATTGGCACTGGTCTTTAAAATAAACAGGTCATTAGTCATCTTCGAGAGAGTGGATGCAATTGTTTTACTGAAGTGGGTTTATAAAGCCATGGTAGAGAGAACTTAGAATTGTATACATGGATCATTATTTTGAGGAGTTTGCTATCAAATGAAAGACAGAAATAAGGCAATTATTGGAGGAAAGAATAAAGTCAAGAGTTTTTGTTATTATTTTGTTTATTTGTTTTTAATATGGAGTAAATAGTGGCATTGTTGTATGCTGATGGAAAAGACTCAGTAGAGGAGAAGGATTGGTAATATAAATAGTTGGATCCAGTGTATGCTAGGCAATTTTATTTTAGCAACTACCTTAGGAAATTCTTCTAACATGTAAGTAAAAAGCAGTCATTTAAAAAAAAATGAAGTAGGTTAGTATTTCCCTTTATTAACAGTTTATACTGTTTCTTGTAATTATCTTCACATACCTACCATATCCCTGTGTGGCAAGAGTGTTTTTATTTGGATGATAAACCAGGGAATAAAAGCCCATTCCTTACTATAGTGATGGTACCAAGAAAACCAAACATGAAATAATTAGAGCATGGTATCTCCCTGACTAAAGGAGTCTAGTCATGGGTCATTCAATGTGTAGCTTGCTTTGCACAAGATGCTGTCTTCATTGGAGACATGTAATTGTTGAAGTGATTTGCTAAAATGGAAGAAGCCCATATGAAGAGGAAGTTGATATGAGGGAATAACAAGCTTAGAGATTTTTTTAATTGATTGTTTTTAATGAGAAGGGGGAGAGAGAGAGAGATGTCAATTTGAGAGAGAGAGAGAGAGAGAGAGAGAGAGATATGTCAATTTGTTGTTACACTTATTTACACATTCATTAATTGATTCTTGTATGTGCCCTGACCAGGGATGAAATCTGCCACTTTGGCAAACTGGGATGGGACTCTAACCATCTGAGTTACCTGGCCAGAGCCAAGCTTAGAGAATTTTAAACAAATTATGCCAGAGCCTTGAGCAAATTATACCTAGGAATTTTAGTTATACAAGTCAATACATTCACTTTATTGTTTAAATAAGTTTGAATTGAGTTTTCTACTTCTTGGAATTAAAATATTCTTGAATCAGTGATAGGCAGAAAAGCAAACCCCAGTTTAGACAGTGGGCACTTACTAAGTGTGTAGTGATGGTGGTTCCTGGAAACTGTTTGTTTTGTTGTTGTTTGTTTGTTTGAGGCTAGAAACATGTAACATAAACAAGCATATTCTCTAATAAAGAAGCTTTGTTTGCCCTGGAAGACCCAAGATACAGGTCATAAGCCACATTTTTCCAAACCATTTTATAAGGCTCCCATTGGTATAACTATGAAGTGAAAAGTTTAACTAGATGACTTTTATTTCTATTTAAATTTATCAGCCTTTGACACTGAGTAGGATGTGGTTGTGCACCACCATGGATTTTCATTAATAAGGCACTACTTTTATAAAATTCTTCTACCTCTTAGCATAGTACTTTTTTTTTTTCACAAGATCTAATAATGAAGAAAATAGCTTGCCAGTATATGAATGGATTTCAGAGGATTGGCACTGAAAACCTGTTAATTCAAAGGATATTGTTAATTATATATCATGTGATCACATCTGTATAGTAGATGGAATTAAAAACCAAAGGAAAAAAATTCCTAATTTGTTATATAACAGATATATCTGTTATATACTAATTCCATTGTAATGGTGCCTGATTCTAGAAGATTCATTTAAAATGCTTAGAGAGTTCTGGTCAAGTACAATTTAAAAGTATTTTCTAATTAAATTTATAAATATGGATATAAGGATAGACTGATATTGTTGAAGATTATAATAAAATAATCTAAAAAAACTTTAAATCATAAGATCATAGTATATTTGAATACATCTATTTGTAGAAAGTATAATAAAATTAAAAGTTTAAGATAAAAATAAAAGATATAAATAATATCATTTTTTAAAAAGCTTGATTAAGTAATATTAATGCTTCAATTTGGAATTAAGTTTGTTCTTTCTAAAACTAGAAGTGACCATATTGTGAATTATTTTCTCTAAAGGTCTATAAGCATCTTGAGGGCAAAGTTCCTGCCTCATTCATTGTATCCCCTATCACAATACTTACTAAACTTATTATTTATTACTGAGTAACAACTTATCACAAACTTGAGTGTCTTAAATTAAAAAGTTATTATTTCAGAGATGTTCTTTGTCAGGGATATGAATATAGCTTAGCTGAATCTACTGACTGTAAGTCTCTAACCAACATAAGTCAACTGAAAAACTGACTGGAAAGGATCCACCTTTTTGCTGACTTTTGTGTTTGTTGGCGGGATTCAGTTTCTCATGGGTTGTTGGACTGACACGTCGGTTGCTCACAAGATTTGTCTTTCTCTCTGTTCCTAGCCTTGTGGGTCTCTCTAAGGGCATCTCACAACATGGCAGCTTGTTTCACCTGATCAAGTAAGCAAGACAATTCCAGCAAGAGAGAGAAATGGTGGACTAGCAAGAAAGCCACAATGTTTTGTAGCCTAGTGATGGAAGTGATACCATATAATTTTGTTGCATTCTACCAGTTAAAAGCAAGTCACTACGTCCAGCCCACACTTAAAGAAGAAAAATATGGGCATGAATATTGAAAAGGGAAGGTCACTGGGAGCCATGACAGAGGTTTTTCCAAAAAGGCTGGATAATTTTTATGGTGCCAGTCCCTTGCAGAAAATTTAAATCCATAAGGGACAACCATAGTGGTATTAAGATAAGGTTTCAAGAGAAGAATTATTTGTGAACTTTTACATACTTAACTGATTATATTTTATTGTCTTACTCGATGGTTCAATTGTTGTAAGAATGTGCTACAGGCACCAAAGGACACCCCAATGTGTCTGCCTGCCTAAAATTATTTCCATAGTAATACAAAGACATAATTTGCCTTTCTACTCTCATTCTTTCAAGAGCAGACAATAGAATTTCCCCAAGTACATATTACATGTGATCTTACAAAAAATGAAAAAGTGGACTTGAAAAGCCAGTTGATCTATATTAAGTCAAACTTTAAAGAGGAGACACATTTTTTGAAAAACATAATTACCTTTCATGAAAAGTCATTTATGTTAACATATAACATGTAATATATGATGAAATAATTAATATGTTATTAAATTTGTTTTAATTTTTATATAAATATAGCTGACATAAACTAAAGATCTTTGAGACCCGTAATAATTTGTAAGAGTATAAAAGGGTCCTAAAACCAAAAGCCTCAGAAAACTGAATTAGACAATTCTGAAAGCACTAGTGAGTTTTGTCGGGATTGGAGTGCCCCAGGATGTCCCCTCCTGGCATTCAGATTATTTCCAGCTGTAAACAATTAAAACCCCAAAACTCAGAAAGAGTTTGTTTATGTGTTTTTCCTCTCCTCCTTTCTTTAAAGAGATTCAGATAGAAAAACCTGCTTCAGGGAAAGAACTTGAGCATATTTACATTGCATATTCTCTTTAGCATCTACAAAGAATCCATGCAAATCTGTTCACTAGAGCTTCCCTGGTGCCATTGTTTTTGTTGCCTAACAAAAAATTGCTACTTTCTTGGCTATCTGCGAGTTGCCTATTTCCCCTCTGAAACCCCAAACATGATTTCTTCCTCCTTTGTCCTTTATCCAAAATAACATATCTCATGTATCTCATTTTGCCTCACTGTGTTTGGAATTTTCATGTTCATGTGAATTTCCTCTGTGCACATATTGATATTTGATTTTCTCCTGTTAATCTGCTGAGTGTTGTTTGAATTATTCAATCATTCAAAAAAACATCACAGGTAAAAAGAAAGTTTCTCTGGCCCTAACAGTTTCTAAACAACTTAGATGAAAAACACTGTTTTGAGAAAATGAATTTCTATTATCAGACATATTTTTATAATACAGTTTGCTTAGTTAAATTAGAAGTGTAGATGTTATCACTTCAAAAAGCAAACATTCTTGGAAATTATAATCATCTTTTAAATAAGAAAATCATTTTGAGTGTGAAGGTAAAATCAATGGCCCCCAGTAATCACAGCAAGAATATCTATTACATTAATGTAATTGGAAGTACTAGGACAAAATGTTTCCAATCTAACAGAGTAAGATTATAAAGTTAAGGTCATAATCATTTCAGCAAAACTGGTGTAACGTCACAATATAATGACTTTTAATGCATTTTGGGTGTATATTTTAATAAGGTTGCACTTTATGTTGTGAAAAAATAAGGACTGTAAGTGGGGTAGGATACATTTTACTAATCTACTGATACTAAAATACAATATTTTTTCACAATACTATAAAAAACCCTCTAGTATCTCTAGTAATATATATTTGGGAGATTCTTTTCCTTTTATAATTACTTTTAATGATATGCTATTATAGGACAGTAATATGAATTGGTGTATGAAAATTAGGAGCAGAGGTCATTACACTAGTCAGAACAGCAGTGTTTTGTGATGAACTATGACACAAAAGCCTCCATGACAGTTAAAAAGCCTAAGTTGTATTTCATTTTATTAAGAGCCACTACATTTAAAATACGAAAAAGTCCAGCAACAAATGACTAGTTGCAGCTCAAATAAGTTTAATTGTTAGCTTCATATTTCTCTAATCACAGATTTGCTCAAGATTGTTCTCATTTGCTGTGCTCTAGGAAAAGCACACTAATTTCATCAAGCATCACAAATGTAGGTTTTTGTTTTTTTTTTTTTTTGGTAAAAATGTTAGTTTAATAGTGGATGAGCCTATAAAATGATATTCATCACTCCCCTCAAGCAGTTAATCCATAGAGCAAAAATTGCACAAGGTAAATTTATATCATGTAGCTTTCCATTCTGATTAGAAATTCATAAGAGACAATCATGTCCATGATAACAATGAAGAAAAGATTTATAATTACGAAAAAATAATCAGTGAGCTAAACAAAGAAACTTTAATTGAAGGAGAGGAAAAGTCCACATTGCTAAAAATTGTGAGCACAACCCAAGAAGAAACAAACACTGCATTGAACAGGGTGGAGGAATCAGAGTATCTTCCAACAAACATTTAATGGCCATGTCAGGACTAGCTTGACAGGTTGCAAATTTAGGAAACCACAATCAGAGTAATTCACTTGCAGATTATGTCTTTAGGAGTCTTTATGAGCACAGAGCAGTGCATTGAAAGTAGAGACAAGGAAAGAGGACTCAGAAACAACTTCTAGGAACATGGGTTTTTTAAAAAACTGAAGTTCAGATGGTAGCCAATGACTCTGGGCAGGGCAAGATTGCTGAGAGAAATATCCAGCAGTATAATTGGTTGTACCTTGTAAGAGCAAGACAGTGGCAGGTCAGAGGAGCTCATAGAAACGTTTTCCTGAAGGCACAGCAATGGTCACCAAAGGCTGGGGGTAGTACAGGAAAATTTAAATATATTATTCACAAAGCACCCCATTCTAAGCACATGGCAGCATTTTGAAAGTGGTTGGCCGTAGAAAAAGAAAGCTGAGAGAGATCCTCAAAACATCACAGAGACTTTGCTGAGATCATAATGGCAGCCCAAAGAAGCAGCATATAAACCAGGATCATTGAACAAAATCCCTTGACACACACAAAGCCCTCAACAACTGAAAGGAACACCCAGTAAAGGAGGTAGAAAGGCAATATGATTAAGAAGAGCATCCTGAAGAACATAAAGCAAGTACCTGAGCATCTCCTGAAGTGGTGACTGGGTTGTAAAGAAAAGAAAGCACTGGAGTATCATCATTACTCAGAATTCAAGCCTTGCTCAAAAAAGGGGTTGGAGAAAGTTTTTATTCAATCTTAAAATATTTGAAGTGTAGACAAACTGATCAATGGAACAAAATTTAAAAATTTGGAATAGACCTACTCATAGACATATATCATTAACTGATTTTTTGACATATGATAAAGCAATTTGACAGGGAAGTATTGGGAGCTGTCCTGCCTGGTTTCAGGGCCTGTAGCCTCATTAACAGATGAAAGGGTCCCATGGCTAGGGCTGAGTGAAAAGGCCTTGGGGACATAAGCTGCTAAGGAGACAAAAACCTATTCTCCTGGGAGGAGCACAGCCCCTGCCTCCCTCACTTCACCTTGCTTGGCTCAGGCAGATGACTGGTTAGCCAATGGTGGATAAGATTCCTCAAGGGAAGAACAACCTATGACAGGCACAGTTGCAAAAGGACCATCAGAGAAGGACTTAGGGGAGTACAGAGAAGGGGCAGAAAGACCCTCACCCCTCAGCTTTGTCATAGCCTGCGTTCTCATTCTATCTGTAAGAAGTTTTTTAATCTCTTGGCTGCTTTGCTGCCCTCACCTGACTCAGCCTGAAAACTCAGCTGTAGCCTTATAGTGGAACACACTGCTCCTGGGGGCAATCTGGCCAGAGAAAAAATGTATATTGTTTCCTTTCAGGCTTGCTTGATAGCCCTATTGTTATGAACTAGATGTTTGAGCTCAAAGCATAGAGAGTGAAACTCCCTACTTCATGATACATGCCTCAACAACCTTCTGGTGTCAGCATATTCCACTGACCCTGACCAGAGACACACAATCCCTGTGTTTCTTCAATTATTATTTATAGGTGATGTCAGTTTTCCATGACTGTAGCTTTTGGACATTGATTGATGAACTTTACATGTATACTGTGTATCACTGTGTGAGCTGAACTCAATAAAAGCCCATTGAAAAATAGACTCGAGATCTCTCTCCTCTGAGAGATTGGTCAGCCTTCTCTCCCCAAGTAGATCATGTCTTGGTAGACTTATTCTCATCCACGCCAGTGGGGGAGCTCTGTAGGTGAAGCATGCCCCCCTCCCCCAGGGAAGGAAAATTAATTTAAAAAATGGTATTTGACAGCTGGATACCCACATGCAGAAATAAACCTTAGACCCTACCTTAATACTAAAATTTAAAAATAACTCAAGGTGAATCATGGACCTGAACCAAACTGTAGCTATAGACCTTCTAAAGAAAACATAGCAGTTTAACTGTGATCTTGGAATAAGCAAAGATGTGATAAAAAACACTAAACATTAAATTAAAATTATGCAATTTACTTAATCAAGATAATATTTTCTAATTATCTAAAGATAGTAAAATAGAACAGGTAAATGTTATCATGAGAAAATATCCTTAGCACCTACATTTCACAAAGTTTTAACATCTATAACATGTAAAGATTCATATAAATCAATAATAAAAACCAATCCCAAACTATAAATTGGCATAAATATCTAAAATGACATATAAGAAAAGAAGATATGCTAATGCACACATGAAAATGTGCTCAATAAGAATTAAATGATGAAATTTAAGCTATAATATATTGTGATACAAATTCCTAGACTAAAAAAATGTAAAACATTAGCAATACTAAATAATGCCAACTTTGTAGAGCAACTGAAACTAGCCTACATTTCTGATTAAAGTATGAAATGGTATAAACATGTTAAAAAGTATTTGACACTTTCTCATAAAGTTGAAAATATATCTAGTATGTTACTCAGCAATCCCACTCCTATAAACTTACATAAAAGAAACTTAAATACATGTTCACAGAAAGTCTTTCATAAGATGTTTTCTAACAGTTTTATTTACAGTAGTCAAAAACAGAAAAAATGTCAAATTGTGATTTTTAAATATATTTATGCAATATAGTATTATACATCAATGAAAGAAGCAAACATGGATACCTGCAACAACTGGAATGCAGAATAAAAAAAAAACCTTGTGCTGAAAAAGTGCTGAACAGGATATAGTGCACAATGCTGTTGTATTAGTTCAAGAACACAAGAGATACAAGAGAACATTCTAGTATGAAGGTAATATTATGTCTCAATTTGGATGGTGGTATACTATTATCAAAACTCATTTGTCTGTAAATTAAAATTTTTGCATTTTATTTTATTTGTATCTCAATAAAAATATACTTCTATGACATTTTTATATAGACATTAAATCATTAAAGAATTATATAAAAGGGGTTAACTCTATTTTATTGTTGTTCAAGTACAGTTGTCTCCATTTTCAACACACTAGGCCCCCCACCCCACCCATCCCTACCTCCCACCCTTGAACATATCGCCTTTGGCTTTGTACATGTGTCCTTTACACATGTTCTTTGATGGCCATTCCCTCCCTACCCCTATTATCCCCTCCCACCACTCTTCTGGTTACTGCCAGATTGTTCTTAATTTCAGTGTCTCTGGCTGTATTTTTCTAGCTTGTTCGTTCTGTTGATTAGGTGCCACTTATAGGTGATATCACATGGTATTTCTTTCACTGCCTGGCTTATTTCACTTAGCATAATGCTCTCCAGTTCCATCCATGCTGTCATAAAGGGTGCAAGCTCCTTCTTTCTTTCCGCTGCATAGTATTCTGTTGTGTAAATATACCACAGCTTTTTCATCCACTCATTTACTGATGGGCACTTAGGTTGCTTCCAGCACTTGACTATTATAAATTGTGCTACTATGAACATTGGGGTGCATAGATTCTTTTGAATTGGCGTTTTGGGATTCTTGGGATATAATCCCAGCAGTGGGATTGCTGGGTCAAAAGGCAGTACCATATTTAATATTCTGAGGATATTCCATAGTGTTTTCCACAGGGACTGCACCAGTCTGCATTCCCACAAAGAGTGCACTACTAGTGTTCCCTTTTCTCCACAACCTCTCCAGCATTTTTTGTTTGCTGACTTGTTTATAATGACCATTCTCACTGGTGTGAAGTGGTATCTCATTGCGGTTTTAATTTGCATCCCTCTGAGGCTAGAGATGCTAAAAATCCTTTCATGTGACTCTGGGCCCTCTGTATGTTCTCCTTGGAGAAATATTTGTTCAAGTCCTTTGCTCATTTTTTAAGTGGGTTATTTAAATGGAGTGGAGATGTGTGAATTCTTTATATATTTTGAAAATCAAACCCTTGCCCAAGGTATCACTAGCAAATATGTTTTCCCATATGGATGATTCTCTTCATTTTAATGCTGTTTTCGTTAGCCATACAGAAGCTTTTTATTTTGATGAGGTCCCACTTGTTTATTCTTTTCTTTTTGTTCTTTGTTCTAGGGGACATATTGATGAAAACATTGCTGCATGGGATATCTGAGGTTTTCCTGCCTATGTTGCCCTCTAGGATTTCTGTGGTGTCACAACTCATATTTAAGTCTTTTATAACCTTGAATTGACTTTTGTATATGATGTAAGTTGGTGATGAAGTTTTATTTTTTTGCATGTAGCTGTCCAGATCTCCCAACACCATTTGTTGAAAAGGCCATTTTAACTCCATTGTATGCTTCTTCCCTTTTTTGTGGAATATTAATTGACCATGGAGTCTTGGGTTTATTTCTGGGCTCTCTTATCTTTTCCACTGGTCTATGTATCTGTTCTTATGCCAGTGCCAGACTGTTTAGATTACAGTGGCCTTGTAATATAGTTTGATGTCAGGTATTCTGATCCCTTCTACTTTATTTTTCTTTCTAAAGATCGCTATTGCTATTTGGGATCACTTATGGTTCCATATAGATTTTTGAAATATTTTTTCTATATCTGTGAAATATGTCACTGATATTTTAATAAGGATTGCATTGAATCTATAAATCGCTTCGGGTAATATGGACATTTTGATGATGTTGATTCTTCTAATCATTGAACACAGTATATGCTTCAGTTTATGTGTGTCTTCCTTAATTTCTTTCTTCAGTGTTGTGTAGTTTTCTGAGGACAGGTCTTTCATGTCCTTGGTAAGGTTTCTTCCTAGGTACTGTATTTTTGTTGTTGCTGTTGCAAATGTGATTTTTTTCCTGATTTATTATTTAATCTTTCATTGTTAGTGTATAAAAATGCCTTTGATTTCTGAATATTGACCTTGAACCCTGCTATTTTGCCAAATTAAGTCAGGTAGGTGTTTTGGTGGAGTCTATAGGATTTTCTATGTACATTATCATATCATCTACAAACAGTGACAGTTTTACTTCCTCCTTTCCTGTTGCAGACTGTTCAGCCTGGTTTCAGGAGCTGTAACCCTCAACCCATGGTGGGTTATGTAAGAGCCAAGGGACCCATTTCATCTGGGTCTGTTCTGTCAAGAAGAGGTGAGCTACTAAGGAGACAAAGCTTATCTCCCTGGCAGGAACACCACTTCTGCGTCATCCATCTCTGGCCCCAATGCTTAGTCGGTAGTCAATGATGGATAAGACTCCTCGTGGGAGGGGCAACCTAAGCCAGACATGACCACAAGGGAGGCCCTCATGGAAGGACTCGGGGGTGCTGCAGCAAAAATGGGGTGATGGACCCTCGCCCCCCGCCCCCAGTTATTCTGACATAGCCCGAGTCCCCATTTCCATCTGAGAAATGTCTTCTGCTTCCTGAGCCTACTTGGCTTAAAGCCTGAAACTACGACTGTGAGCAGTGCAGCCGTGTGTTGGCCAGAACAGTTCCCCAGGTAATTGGGCATAGGAAAGAATTCGTAAAGTCCTGTGAAACCTGCTTTGCTAAGAGTGCTCTCATTGAAATGATAAGGGTCAAAGGAGGAAATGAATATGTCTCCCAAAGTTTTTCAACCCCCTTTCCTGACAGATACTGACTCAGATTAAGCCCTCAGATTTCTTTGACATGTTAAACCTGTATTCCTGTGTATTTGAACCCAATAAAAGCCCAGTGAGGAAGGTGCTCTGGATCATTCTCCTCTGAGAGTTTGACCACCTTTCCTCCCCAAGCAGATTATGTCTTGGTAGTTTTATTTTCATCCGTGATGGAGGGATGGGGTTCTGTGGGTGGAGCCCCCCACACTTTCCAATTTAGATGCCTTTTATTTCTCTTTCTTATCTGATTGCCATGGCTAGGGCTTCCAATACTATGTTGAATAGAAGTGGTGAAAGTGGACATCCTTGTCTTTTTCCTAATCTTAGTGGGGAAGCTTTTACTTTTTGCCCAATGTGTCTGTTGTTGGCTGTAGTTCTTGTATATGGCTTTTATCATGTTGCAGAATGCTCCCTCTGTTCACTCTTTACTGAGTGCTTTTATCATAAATGAATGCTGTACCTTATCAAATTCTTTTTGCACATCTATTGATATAATCGTGTGGTTTCTGCCTTTCATTTTATTTATATGATGTGTTATGTTTACTGATTTGCGATTGTTGCACCATCCTTGCATTTGTGGGATGAATATCACTTGATCATAGTGTGTAATCTTTTTAATGTATTGCTGGATGCGGTTTGCTAATATTTTGTTGAGGATGAAAGGGATTAACTTCTAAAAGTAACTCCAGATCATAGCAATTTCATTTGGGCAGGATTTAAAAAACTGCTTTCTTATCACTTGTGTAATGGCCTAGATATTTTTTTTTTCAGTATTTACATAATAGTTATAGTTCTTTAATGAGGATTTCCGAGTGCCTACCATATGATAGAATCAGTGTTATTTGTCAAGGCTATTTCAGTTATAAAATAATTGTAGATGGATAGATGATAGATACATAGACCAATATATTGATGCATTGATAGATTCCTGAATGACAACTATATGACAGACAATATACTGATTGTCAGGAGGATAGCAGTGATTATAAAGTGATTTATATTGCTTTGGTATTATAGTAATGAGGGGACCCAAACTAGTAATAACTAAGGGCAATAAGATATAGAGTATATAAAAGCAATTATTGACAAAATTGAGGTAATGCATACCCATATTTTAAAATATTTTACAATATGCTAAATTGAAAGATCTCTCTTTATGATGTTATATTCTTCAGCTCTAAGTCTGCTTTCCAAGGTATTTAAAGTTTACATATAGTATAAAGAATATCTCTTCAAAAATTGCTAATTACTTGACCTACACATGACATTTTAAATATTGATCCAATGAGGAAAATTTTAACAAATAATGGTATATTCAAGAGAAAGAACATCATAAGCAGGTAGATAAGAGCAGTAATTTTAACCTAGATCAATTCAGATAAGCAATCATTAAGGTTCATTAATAGCATTAATAGAATATAAAGCCTTGTAAAATTAAAGTCATTTTTATGAAAAATATATTAAGTTGTGAACCTGGGCTAGGTTCTGTCTTAATCTGTATTAGCTAATATCTTCTGGCCACTCCTAGATAAGAATTTTAACAATATTGCTGAAACATTTAGCTTGTATGAGTGCTGATCCAAAGTATTTATTTTAGCATAACAAAATTAGCTTCATACATGTATATTTCATTATAAATCCATGATCCAAACCAGTACAAATGAAATACATTACATTTACCACAATAATTCAAATTTTTCAGATATTTGTTATAAAAGTTTTGGGTCTAGTTCTTTAAAAAGTACGACTATAGAAATATAGAATGCTGACAGAGGTTTAGTTTCCTGTATTGATAGCAACAGCCAGAGTCCATTTTTCCTTTAATCAAATGGCAAAGAAGAGAAAAGCCAGGGGAAACCTGTTGACACCATAACTAATATTCTACTTTCAATAAGAAATAATCATAGATGCATTTGTAGAAACCCATTATAGTTGTAACAAAACTGCTATAACAAAGCACCACAATGGCGTCAAACAACAGAAATTTATTCTCTCATAGTTTTAAGGCCAAACATCTGAAATCAGTATCCTTGTGCGGAAGTCAAGGTTCAGGCTCTGTGGGAGACACTGCTTTCCACCCACACTCTCATTTGTGTCGGCATCCTTCTCTGCCTCTGTGGTCACACTGTCTTTCCTTTTTCTTGGTGTTAACCTCTCTGTCTCTCTTTTAAGGCCACTTTTGATGTTACTTAGGACCTACTTGGATCAATCAAGCTAACCTTCTTATCTCAAAATTCTTTAATCACATCTGCAAAGATTTTTTTCTAAATATGGTAACAGTCGCAAGTTTCAGGGAAGACCTCCCCCCACCATCATCACTTTGCCCATTCTCTTACTTTTCCCCCCTGAGAAACAGCTTCCAAATACACCACCAGGAAATGAGTTATGTTTTAGGGAGATATGCAGAGAAACTCACCTACGTCAGCTGCCCTGACTATACCTAAGCCTGTGGACAGATTCCACCATTAACTGGAAAAAAGGCTGAGTGTGGACAGAGACACAGGGAAGAGGTTGGTATGGGAGATTTAATGGTTATTCCATCTCATCATTTCTAATTTCTCCTTCAAAAAGAAAACGGGTGATATGGCAAATCTGAGGATATGTGTGAATTCAGAGAAGAGAGGGGTATACTTAAAATGGCCAAGTAGAGCAGTGGCATAAAATGGATTGGTAAATAGGGTATGCTTTCTGAGAATCATGAAGGGTCCACATGTGTCAGTGATCATTAACTATAAATATAATCTGAAATTTATTTTCTTTAAATCTGAGTTGCTTACTCTGCATGGAACATGTTGCCATTTAATCCTTGTCTAATATCTACCCTTATTTTTTCACCCTTTTAAATTAAATTTATTGGGGTGACATTGATTAATAGGATTATATAAGTTTTAAGTTTACAGTTTTATGATATATCATCTGCATATTGCATAATGTGCCCACTGTCTTTCAATGTCCTTTTTTCGTATTTATGTATGTTATAATGTTTACCACTGATGTGGTGTTATTTGTCACATTCACAAATCTCTGATTGTAAAGAAGTGACAGCAGAAAATTGCTTAAGAGTTTGTTTTAACCAAACTTTTTACCCTATTGTTGTATTAGAACCATTACAGCAGAAATAATGGGGATACATGAAATTATAAGACTATTTTTGAGCATTTTAGTGTGTGGATGGGAGAGTAAATCCACCACAAGATCTATGACTTCATAAGCTTCAATTTATTTTCTGTGTCTTGTTTTACTTTTCTCATGCACTCCTTGTAATTTCATAAAGGTTCATGGTAGACTTATCAATGACAGATTCCATGACAGCAAGTGTCTCTCAAAATCTGAAGTCTTTCAATTTACTTATAGCATAACACCAGCATTTAAAGGTAATATATTCAATTAAAACAGCATATTTTAAAAAATAAAAAAGTTAAAATGTAATTTTAAATAAAAAGAAGAAAAAAGAAGAAGAAAAGGGAAAAAGGAAAAAATAAGAAGGAAATAAATATTAATTTGATATTCTATCATTTAATAGACCATTATTACTTACCATTATTTGTTAAATCTCATAATAAAGCTAAGTGTAGAAATGAATATGACAAGGATCATCTTAATACCAGGAAAGGACAGAGGATGTAGAGATGAAATATACCTTCAATTATGAATTTGTGAAGTCATATATTCTGTTTATTTTTTGCTGAAGGCATTCCAGAGCTGGATCTATGCTTTGTTGGTCATTCCATAAGTTGTATATGCTCAATACAGCTGGTTAATCGTTCACTATAGGATTTTAGATGGTCTTTAGAGGTGACATTTGCTCTCACTCTGTATCACTTATTCTCCTTTATATTCAAACATAGTTTTGGAGAAAGTTCTGAACTTCATCAGAAAATGTGGAAACAAGAATTCTATCTCATTGTACATTAAATAATATAAAATTGTTATAAGGGTTTCTCTAGGTTCAAGGAACGAAAGACTTTTCTATGTTCTTGGATGTTCCCGAGATAGAAGATGGGTTCCAAAAAAGACTCTCTGGCTCTAAATGTTTCCCAAACGGTGGATTTGATTAAAATAAGAAACTACAAAATATTTTGTTGCAGAGACTTTATGCTCTTTGTGTAGTTTCTTCTGTTTAGAGATTTCTATTATTGTATCAACTCTTGTTCATCACTTGCTTGCAAAGTTATGATGGTGATAACAGCATATTTCAAATAATCCAATAGGACAAGAATTGGCACCAGAAAATATTTCTAAAATACTAAGATTATTTCTAACACTGATATGAAAATAAAACATGACTCTTTGATCTGCTATTAAGAGCATGTATGATGTTTGATGTTAGTAGAGAGTGCTATATTTGAAAATCACAGTTGAAAATTTTAGTTTTTTCTTAGGTTTTAACTGTACCCTGTATTTTATATTTTTTCATAGCTTTACTATGTGGAACTAAATACTCTGTTCCCTGATGCTCAAAGAGAAGTTAATTATTCAGGAAGATTAGTTTGGGCCTTATGCTCATAACAAGTTTTATTCTTTTCACACTTTGAAAAATCAGTTGAAATCTTGCCCTGGCTGGTGTAGCTCAGTGGATTGAGCGTCGGCCTGCGAACCAAAGGATCGTGGTTTGATTCCCAGTCAGGGCACATGCCTGGTTTGCAGGCCAGTTCCCAGCATGGGACACACAAGAGGCAACCATGCAGTGATATTTCTCTCCCTCTCCCTCTCTCCTACCCTTCCCCTCTAAAGATAAATAAATAAAAATCTTAAAAAAAAGAAAAAAGAAAGAAAAATCAATTGAATTCAAATAATTCTTTTAGGGTTCCAGTTTTTTTTAATATACATTAAGCCAGATTATTGGCTGGACGTAAATTAGTCGCATGGATAGATGAGAATGTGATTAGTTGTATTAATTTGACAGGATTAATTTTTCCCACTGTTATTTCATGTTGAAAGGTGGTTTGGTAGACACCATTGTTAGACTCCCATGTACTCAGAATATCTAAATTTAAAAGATAAAAATTGACTGCCTTCTGCTCACTGAGTTGTTCTTCCACACTTATGAGTATTTAAAACTTACAGATATAGTTATTTACTGTGTTCTACTCTTTCAGAGAAGCCCCCTAAATATTAATAATTCCAAGAAGCCACATTATAATAATTTTATAAGTATACAGTTATAAATTATGTTGTATGATGATGATGTTAAAACTCAGTTTTAATATTTGACATCACAATTTATTGTTCAAGTTTCATCATCCACAAAATAATAATTTTAGTCATATAACGGGAATCATATATTTAGATAATTGTGCAAATGGATTTAATTACTTCTAAAACAGAAAATTAATTATTTCTAAAACAGTTCAAATTCATAGCTCAGTTAAAAGGTGATGGATTGCACATAATTCATTCCCTTTTTATGGATTATGGATTAGAGATAAAATGACCTCAGGAGAACTTTTTTACTGCCTGTGGTTGTTTCACTGTCTTTTGTTCTAAATGTACACTGATTGAACCCACAATTCCATTTTGTCACAGGAGGTTTCTGGTTTTTAGTGTTTTTCTACTTGTAAATTTACACATTCTAAGAACATATGCTAATCAATACCCATACTTAGAAGTCTCAGGGTATCTAGCAGAAATTTGTTGTAGATAACTTGTTTTAACTATTTTAAAGTCAGAACTCACAGTTATGAGCTAATGTTACTTATTTAGTACAAAAGCCAGTTCACAAAATCCTTGCTGGTCTCAAAATTTTCTTTGCACACTCTTTCAAAAAGAACTGCTTCAGGGAATTTGGAATTTACTGCCTAGAAACAATGAGTTAGAGACTGACATATTCCATGTAAAATTGTAAAAAAATAGGTAATTATATTAAATGAACTTTCTTTGTCAAAGACATAAACAGCCCAAGGATAACATTTTTTGAGCTATTTTCAGCTTTTGAATTACTGGACAATTCTGTAGTGCAGTAGATTGCAACTTGAACTGCTTGCCACAAATCTATGAAAACAAAGTGTCTCTCCTCAGCTGACAGTTGAATGAATATGAAAGAGAAAATGCAATTGTATTTTGCAAATACAAGGGAAGGACTGCTCATTAAAACTTTCCATGCTATACTAAATTAAGTAGACATGCATATGGCTATATTAAATTTTAACAACTGGATTAGATAAAAATAGATAACATATTTGAACATTAAGTTTTATGCCAAAGAGTCAGGTTAAATTGACTAGACTTTATTGGCTTGCAGGTTACTCTTAATAATTTATATCTTTTCAGAAATGTTTTTCAATATTTATATGTACAATGTAACCAAGAGGACCCAACATTCCCTTCAGCTTGACAAAAACTTAGATGTAGTTCTTCCTGGCTTTGAGCCCTCCACTTTGCTTTTCTTAGAACATTTACCTTAAAAACTTATAAACGTGAATTCTTACCCTTTGAGACATAAATGTTCTTCCAGCTTCTGGATAGCTTTACACCACAGGAATAATATGTTTCTTAAGGCCCTGGGAGTCTTGAATTTTAGTCATCTATGGAGACAGTCCCCCCAACACCGCTAGTCTCTGTGAGAGGGTAGCAGCCTACAGGAAACAATCATCAAATAATGATGGCCTGATCACATTAACCAATGTAGTTTTCAATGTCCTCTGTACACTTTTAAAAAAATTATAGTTGATGTTCATATTAGTTTATACTAGTTTCATGTGTACAGCATAGTGGTTACACATGATCATATTGGAAATGATCCTTCCAATATTTCAAATACCTACGTGACACCATACAGTTATTACAATATTATTGACTATATTTCCTATGCTGTATTTTATTGCACATCCCATGACTAATTGTAACTGCCAATTTACCCAGCACTTTTCCACTAACTCACTCCAGGATTTAAAAGTCTTCCAGACTTTTGTTTCATAGAAATGGAGTTCAGTCTCCCTTCTCTGTTGCAATAGTTTTGAAAAAAGAAGTCCTTATCTGTTTACAATGTGTATCTCTTTGGCAACTTAAGAAACCCTACTATGTCAACCTCAACAAATCACTGTAGTACAAATAACGATCATGCTAACAGGCTCTCCTCCACTATATGTTCTTCCTCCTCATGGAAAGTGATATGTCCAACACTGTTAAAATTAATTTGATTTCCAATTGCATTGACATCAATAACTTAGCAATTCCAAATTTTATTTCAAAGATTTTTAAAGTGTTTTTTTTTTAAATGTTACTGCTTTAGGAAAAATGCCCATGCTATGGGTGCACAGATCAAGCCATAGTAAACAGCCATGTTAACTTGTGCTCAGAAATTCATTATTAAAAATTCACTGAAGCATGCCAATAATGGCAGAATATTGTCCTCCATCACCCTGGGATCCTCACTGAATGCAGCCCTGTGTGCAAACATATAGTAGGTTGCCTTTAGTTTTTAAATTTATATCATGCCCTCAATTTACCATCCAGCTAAGAGTGCTAACAAACAAGAAAAGTTCACAATGTAAACATAAAGATAAAGAAAACAAAAAGTTTGGAATAAAATAATTTTCAAATTACAGAAGTTTACTTTACCTAAAAATTAATGTAAATTTTAATTTCACACAAATTCATTATTTTACTTTCAATATCCTTACACAGATTTGTATCTTTAAACAGATGTATATGTTTTGATGAATGCTTTTATTTATTTTTAAAAGCTTTATTGTATACCATTAAATTCACTCACATTTAAAAAAATTAAAGATTTTATGTATTTATCTTTAGAGGGGAAGGGAAAGAGAGAGGGAGAGGGAGATAAATATCAATGTATGGTTGCCTCTCATGTGTCCCCTGCTGGGAACTGGCCTGCAACCCAGGCATGTGCCCTGACTGGGAATCGAACCACGATCCTTTGGTTCACATACCCGCGCTCAATCCAATGAGTTACACCAGCCAGGGCTGATGAATGCTTTTAAAAGTTAAAAATAAATTAAACCAACTTAGTTAAGGAGAGAGAATATCTTGGAATTGATTTTAAAATACCAATGATTTTTAAAATCTAATTGGAAAAAACATACTTTATTTTTATTGCATTTTTCCATACCATTTATTCCCCTTATACTACCCTCTCACACCCCACAATCATTACACTGTTGTCTATATCCATGAGTCCTTTTTCCTTTCTGCTTGATCCTTCAAACTCCCATCCCCACCCCCAGCCTGCTCTCTATCTATGAGTTGTCTTTATTTCATTTGTGAGTTCAATTCATTAGATTCCACATGTGAGTGAAATCATATGGTATTTGTATTTCTCTAATGTGGCATAATTTTCTCCAGGTCCATTCATGCTGACTCAAAGGGTAAAAATGTATTCTTATTTATGGTCAGGGTAAAAGTATATTCTGATTTATTTCTTCCATTGTCTAAATGCCCATAGTTGTTTTATCTACTTATACACTGAGGGCCAGTTGAACTGCTTCTATATTGTGGTGGTTGTAAATAATGCTGCAATGAACATAGAGGTGCTTATAGTCTTTCAAATTAGTGTTCCAGAGTTCTTCAGATAAATTCCCAGGGGTGGAATTGATGGGTTATAAAGCAGTTCCCTTATTAATTTTTTGAGGATCTTCATATTGATTTTCACAGTGATTGTATCAGTCTGGGTTCCCAACAACAATGCAAAAGGATTCCCCTTTATCTACATCCGTGTCAGCACTTGTTCTTTGTTGATTTGTTGATGATTTCTGTCTGGTATGATGTGATATCTCGTTGTGGTTTTAATTTGCATTACTCTAATTACATTAGTAACATTGAGTATCTATTCATATATCTTTTGGCTCTCTGTCTGTTCCCTTTGAAGAAGTGTCTTTTCAGGTCCTTTGCCCATTTTTTAATTGTATTGTTTTTTTTTTTTCATGTTGAGATTTGTAAGTACTTTATAAATTTTGAATATTAATGCTTTATCAGTTGAATTGGCTAATATGTTCTCTAATTCTGTGGGGTGTCTTTTATTTTCTTGATGATTTCCTTCGCTGTACAAACATTTTTTTAATGTGACACAGTTTTGTTTATTTTTTCTTTTGTTTCTCTTTCCTGGGGATATCCAATAAAAATTGCTATAAGCAATATCTGAGATTTTCCTGCCTGTTTTATTCTAGCATTTTTATGGTTTGGGGTATAACGTCTACATTTTTTATTTTTTGTTTTATTTTATTTTTTAATATATTTTATTGATTATGCTATTACAGTTGTCCAATTTCTCCCCCATCATTCCCTTCCACCCTGCACACCCCTTCCCACCCACATTCCTCCCCTTTAGTTCATGACCATTGCGGGGGACCCTGGCCTGGGCGCCAGATGTGGAGGGGCTCCGCCCGCAGAGCCCCATCCCTCCATCACGGATGAAAGTAAAAACTACCAAGACATCTTCTGCTTGGGGAGGAAAGGGGTCAAATTCTCAGAGGAGAATGACCCAGAGCCCCATTCTCACTAGGCTTTTATTGGGCTCAAATACACTGGAATACAGGTATGTCAGGTGACAAGGATCAAACAATGGTTAACATTTCGAAGCAATCTGAGGGCTTAATCTGAGCCAGGCTTTGTCAGAAAAGGGGGTTGCCAGACTTTGGGAGACATGCTCATTTCCTCCTGGGACACTTATCACCTCAGGAAGAGCACTCTTAGCAAAGCAGGTTTCACAGGACTTTAGGAATTCTTTCTTATGCCAATCTCACCCAAGGAGCCGTCCTGACCAGGACAGGGCTGCACCACTCACCCTCACAGTTTCAGGCTTTAAGGCAATTAGGAAGCAGGAGACATCTCCCAGATGGAAATGAGGACTCGGGCTATGTCAGAATAGCCTGGGGGCGAGGGTCCATCACATCCTCTTTGCTGCAACCCCCCGAGTCCTTCCATGAGGCCTTCCAAGTGGTTGAGTCTGGCTTAGGTTGCCCCTCCCATGAGGAGTCTTACCCGTCATTGACTGCCAACCAAGCTATGGGGCCAGAGATGGGTAAGGCAGAAGCAGTGCTCCTGCCAGGGAGATAAGCTTTGTCTCCTTAATAGGTCACATCCTTGTGACAGAACAGACCCAGATGAAGTGGGCCCCTTGGGCTCTTACACAGCCCACCATGGGGTGAGGATTACAACTCCTGAAACCAGGCTGAACGGTCCGCAACAGACCATGTGTCATAAGTTCTTTAGTTTCAACATTTCCCACACTATTCTTGCCCTCCCCCTATTTTCTACCTACTGTCTATGCTGCTTAATCTCTGTAACTTTTCCCCCTCTCCCCTCCTCCCACTCCCCTCTTGCTAACCCTCCATGTGATCTCCATTTCTGTGTTTCTGTTCCTGTTCTAGTTGTTTGCTTTTGTTTTAGGTGTGGTTGTTAATAGCGGTGAGTTTGCTGTCTTTTTACTGTCATATTTTTTATCTTCTTTTTCTTAGATAAGTTTCTGTAATGTTTGATATAATAAGGGCTTGGTGATGATGAACTCCTTCAACTTGACCTTATCTGAGAAGCACTTTATCTTCCCTTCCATTCTAAATGACAGCTTTGCTGGATAGAGCAATTTTGGATGTAGGTCCTTGCCTTTCAAGACTTGGAATACTTCTTTTCATCCCCTTCTTGCCTGTAAGGTCTCTTTTGAGAAATCAGCTGACAGTCTGATGGGAACTCCTTTGTAGGTGACTGTCCCCTTATCCCTTGCTGCTTCTAGAATTCTCTCCTTCATTTTAATCTTGGCTAATGGAATTACCATGTGCCTTGTCATGTTCCACCTTGGGTCCAACTTGTTTGGGACTCTCTGAGCTTCCCGGACTTGCTGGAAGTCTATTTCCTTTGCCAGATTGGGGAAGTTCTCTTTTATTATTTGTTCAAATAAGTTTTTCACTATTGCTCTTCTTCTTCCCCTTCTAGTACCCCTATAATTCGGATGTTGGGACGTTTAAAGATGTCCCAGAGGTTCCTAAGCCTCTCCTCATTTTTTTAAATTCTTTTTTCTTCCTGGTTTTCTGTTTGGTTGTTTCTTTCTTCTTTCTGGTCCACTCCATTGATTTGAGTCCCAGTTTTCCTCCCATCTCTATTGATTCCCCATGCATTTTCCTTCATTTCACGTATTGTAGCCTGCATTTTTTTATCTAGTTTGTGAGCAAAATCAACCAATTCTTTGAGCATCCTGATCACCAGGGCTTTGAACTGTGCATCTGATAGGCTGGCTATCTCTTCATTGCTTAGAGGAATTGGCTCTAGGGCTTTGATTTGTTTTCCAGTTTGAGCCATTTTTGGTGTGGGTTTTTTTTGGGGGGGTCTGGTCACAGCTGTTAGGTAGTGAGGGGCGGAGCCTTAGGTGTTCCCCAGTGTGGGGTAGCCCAGTCGCTGAGTTGTGACGCTGTATGTGGAGGCGGGGTCCGAGAGGGAACAATGCAGCTTTTTCCACTCTCTCCTGGATTCCAGTCCCTTCCGCCGCTTCCCCTTAGCCTAGTTATCTGCACCTGTATGTGGGACCACCTGGGCAGCCGCCTTGTGCGGCCTCACTGGGTCTGCACTGTTGCCACCCCATGCCCGGGCTCCATTAGCCGCCGCCTGTGCCTCTGGGGTCTGCCAGCTGCTGCTGCTTGCATGCCCAGGCCCACACCACCACTTTTTTCTGCCTCAACTCTGCCCCTCTTACCGGTCTGGATGAATGGTTGTTGGACTTCCATACAGTTCAATTTTTTATGAGTTCTGGTTGTTTTCTCATTTCTAAATATTTGTTGTCCTTAACTTTGGTTGCGAGAGGAGGCACAGTGTGTCTACCTAGACCTCCATCTTGGCTGGAAGTCCCGTTTTTGATTCATTTTAAATTTATTCTTGTGTGTGATGTAAGAAGGTGGTGTAGTTTCATTTTTAGGCACATATCTGTCCAATTTTTCCAACACCATTTATTGAATAAACTATCTTTAGACCACTGTATATGTGTGCTTCCTCTGTGGAATATTAATTGGCTGTAAAGGCATGGGTTTATTCTGGGATCTCTGTTCTATTACTCTATGTTTCTGTACCATGATGTTTTGATTACTATGGCCTTATATTTTAGTTTGATATTAGGTAGTCTGATTTCCCCAAATTTGTTCTTCTTTCTCAAGATTGCTGTTGAGCATATAAAATGTAGTAGGAGTTTTGACTACCAGTCAGACGGATGAAGGGGAGAACCTACCAATGAATGAGACACCAATAAACAAGACCAAGTACAAGGGAGATGACACAAACTGCATAAAGGCCAACACTAGAGCCTCCAGATCAAGAGATCAAAGAAACTGCATTACTGAGTGCCACAGAACTCCTAGCATAGAAGTTCCCTGCATGAAGATGGACAGGCAAAGCAGATCATCCTGACATGCACATAAACAAAAAGAGTTACCTAAAATGGGAACACAAAGAAGAAAAACCCAAGTGAAAGGAATGAAGGAATCCACAGTAAAAGATCGAAATGAAATTGAGGCAAGCAATCTATCAGACATAGAATTCAAAAAAAAAAAAAATTGTCACATGGATGAACGGGAAATTCAGTGATAACTACATAGAACTGAGTGGGAATGCCAGTATCATTAAAAGGAAACAGAAACTATGAAAAAAAACAGGATGAAATAAAGAATATAATATCTGAAATGAAAAATACACCACGAGGAACTACAAGCAGGCAGAGGACTGATCAGCGAGCTGGAAGACAAGGTAGAAAGAGATACCCAGGCAGAGCAATGTAATGGAAAAAGACTCAAAAACAATGAGGATAATTTAAGGGAACTTCAGGAAAACATGAAACACAGCATTCACAGCATAGGATTACCAGAAGGAGAAGAAAAGAAGCAAAGGATAGAAAATCTGTTTGAAAAAGTTCCTTAACTTGGAAAGGAGAAAAGCCATGCAGCTCCGGAAGCACAGAAGTCCCAAACAAGATGACCCAAAGAGCCCTAATGCAAGTCACATCATAATTAAAATGCCAAATTTTGAAGACAAAGAGAGAATCTTAAAGGTACCAGGGGAGAAATAACAAGTAACATACAAGGGAGCTCTGATAAGGCCATCAATAGATTTCTCAACAGATACACTGCAAGCCAGAAGGGGTTGACACAAAGTATTCCAAATAATGAAAAACAAGGATATACAACCAAGACTACTCTAACCAACAAGGCTCTCATTAAAAACACATGGTGAAATAAAAACTTCTCAGACAAAAGAAGGCTAAAAGAGTGTATCCCCACCAAGTCACCACTGCAATAAATGCCAAAAGGGACTCCTATAAAAAAGAAGAAAGAAAAGGGGAGAGAGATTAAAAAAAGAGAGAGCAACAAAAAGAGAGAAACATATGGAACAAATGGCAATGAGTAAGTAGTTACGGATAATTATCTTAAGTGTAAATGGATTAACTCCTCCAATCAAAACACATAGGGTAGCTGAATGGATAAGAAAACATGATCTGTGCATATGCTGTCTACAATAGACTTACCTAAAAAAAAATGCATACAGACTGTAAGTGAATGGATAAAAAAAAATACTGCTAACAAATGGACCACACACAAAAGAAGCCCGAGAGCAATATTCATATCAGACAAAATAGATTTCAAAACAAATGCCATAAAAAGAGACATTTCAAATAATTACAGGAAGCATCCATCAAGAAGATATAACCATTGTAAATATACACATCCAACATAGGAACACCCAAATATACACAGAGAATCTTGGAGTACTTCAAGAACATTAAAGATAGCAACACACTTATAGGAGGGAATCTTTACATCTCACTGTCAACAATGGATAGATCTTGCATACAAAGTATCAACAATGATTTGTGGCACTGAAAGATAATATAGATTAAATGGACTTAATTATACGTACAGAAACTTTCACTCCCAAAAAGCAAAATATACATTTTTTTCAAATATACATGGAACATTTTCAAAGATAGACCACATGGTAGGACACAAAACCAATCTCAAAAAATTCAAGAAAATTGAAATCACATCAAGCATTTTCTCTGACCACAAGAGAATGAACCTAGAACCCAACATCAAGGAAAACCTCAAAAACACTCAAATTCATGGAGGCTGAATAGAATGCTATTAAACCATAAGTACGTTAATGATGAGATCAAAGAAGAAATAAAAAAGTTTCTAGAAATAAATGAAAATAAACACACAAGAGCCCAAAACCTACAGAAACCATTGAAGAGCAGTACTGAGAGGGAAGTTCATAGCCATACAGGTTTACCTAAAAAAGATATAAATTTTTTCAAATAATCAACCTAACCCTACATCTGCAAGAGCCAGAATGACAACAACAAACAAAGCCCAGAGTAAGTAGAATGAAGAAAATAATCATGATCAGAGCAGAATTAAATGACATAGAGACTAAAAGAACAGTTCAAAGGATTGATAAATCTAGAGTCTGGTTCTTTCAAAAGATAAAAAAATACCAAGTCTTTAACCAGATTATCAAGACAAAAAGAAGGGAGAGGACCCAAATAGATAAAATCAGAAACGAAAAAAGAGAAATTACAACTGACACAACAGAATACAAAGGATTGTAAGAAATTACTATAGACAATGATAAGCCAAAAAATTTCAAAACCTGGGGGAAAATGGACAAATTTCTATAAACATGTAATACTGCAAAACGGAATCAAGAAGAAGAGGAAAGCCTGCATAGACCAATAATGGCTAATGAAACTGAAAAATTAATCAAAAAACTCCTGGTACACAAAATCCCTTTACCAGATTACAGGAAAATTTTACCAAACATTTGGGGAAGAACAAACCCCTACACTTCTCGAGCTATTCCAAAAGATAAAAGAAGACCCCAACACTCATTTTATGAGGCCAATATTACCCTGATAAGAAAACAAGATAAAGACACAACAAAGAAAGAAAACTACAGGCAAATATCGCTGATGAACATAGATGCTAAAATCCTCAGCACAACATTGGCAAACTGCATCCAGCAATACATTAAAAAGATCATACTCCATAATCAAGAGGAATTCACCCCAGGGTTGCAAGATTGGTACAATAATTGCAAGTCAATAAACCTAACATGTCACATAAACAAAAGGAAAGACAGAAACCACATGATCATATCAATAGATGCTGATAAAGCATATAAATTACAGCATCCGTTTATGATAAAAACACTCAGTAAAGTGGGAGTACAGAGAATATACCTCAAAATAATAAAGGCCATATACAAGAAACCTACAACTAACATCATACTCTACAGGCAAAAAGTAAAATCCTTCCCAATAAGATCAAGCACAAGGGAAAGGTGTCTGCTTTCACCACTTCTATTCAACATAAAATTAGACATTCTAGCCACCCCAATAGACAAGAAAAAAATAAATAAAAGGCATTCAAATTGGAAAGGGAGAAATAAAACTGTAGTTGTTTGCAGATATCATGATAGTATATGTTGAAAACCCTATAGACTCCACTGACAAACTATTTGACCTAATAAATGAATTTGACAGAACAGCAGGATACAAAGTCAACTTTCAGAAATTGAAGGCATTATTATACACTATCAATGAAATATCTGAAACAGAAATTAGGAAAAAAATCCCATTCTCTATAGAAACAAAAAAAAATTAAAATACTTAGGAATAAACTTAACCAAGGAGGTAAAAGACCCATGCTCAACAAACTGCAGAACAGTGAAGAAAAAGATAAGGAAGACACAAATTAATGTAAGCATATACTGCATTCATGGATTGGATGAATTAACATCATTAAAATGTCCAGTACCCAAAGCAATCTATAGATTTTAATGCAATCTCTATCAAAATACTAATCACATATTTCACAAATATAGAACAAATATTTCAAAAATTTATATCAAACTATAAACACCCCAAATAGCCTCAGTGATTTTAAAAAAGAAGAACAAAGTAGAAAGGGATCACAGCACAGGTTATAAAACTATATCACAAGGTCACTGTAATAAAAACAGTCTGGTACTGGCATAAGAACAGACACATGGATCCATGGAACAGAGCAGAGAGCTTAGAAATAAATCCATGAATCTATGGTCAATTAATATTCAACAAAGAGAGCAAGGGCATAAAACACAGTATAAATAGCCTCTTTAACAAATGGTGTTGGGAGATTTGGAAAAATACATTCAAAAATGTGAAACAGGGAAACCAACTTACATCATACACCAATATAAACTCAATATTGATAAAAGACTTAAGTATAAGTGGTGACACTGTAAAAGTCCTAGAGGAGAACATAGGCAGTAAAATGTCATATAACCTGTGGAGCAATATCTTCACTGACATATGTCCTAGGCAAGGGAAATAAAGAAAAGAATAAACAAGTATAACCCCACTAAAAATTGTCTGCACAGCTAAAGAAAACATCAGCAAAATGAAAAGACATGCAACTGTATGGGAAAACATATTTGCCAATGATACCCTGGATAAGGGTTTGATCTCCAAAACATATAAAGAACTCCCTGGACTCCACACCAAGATGAACAGTCAAATTAAAAATGTGCATAGGATCAGAACAAACCCTCCTCCAACGAAAGCATTCATATGTCTGTGCCAACATCACTAGCCATCAGAGAGATGCAAATTAAAACCACAATGAGATACAATTCACACAAGTCAGAATGGCCATCATTAACAAACCAATGATAAGTGTTGTGAGGAACTTATCAATGTGGGGAAAAGGGAGCCATTGTGCACTGTTGGTAGGAATGCAGATTGGTAAAGCCACTGTGGAAAACAGTGTGGAATTTCCTCAAAAAAAAAAAAATAAATAAATAAAGATGGAACTACCACTTGATTCAGTATTTCCACTGCTGGAACTATACCCTAAGAATCCTGAAACACCGATTCAAAAGAATCTATGCATCCCAATGATTGTAGAAGCATTATTTACAATAACCAAGTACTGGAAACAGCCCAAGTGCCCACCAGTAATTTAGTAGATCAAAAACTTTACTGCATTTACATGATAGAATACTATGCAGCAGAAATAAAGAAGGAACTCCTACCTTTTGAGATAGTATGGATGAAACTGGAGAGTATGATGCTAAGTGAAATAAGCCAGGTGGTGAAAGACAAATACCATATGATTTCACCTATAATTGGAACTTGATGAACAAAATAGACAAAGAGCAAAATAGAACCAGAGACACGGTAATAAAGAACAAACTAACAGTGACCAGAGGGAATGGGGGAGAAGGAAAATGGGGGAAAGAAGGGGAGAGTCTAGTAAGGGAACATGTATAAAGGACCCATGCTAATGGACAACAGTGTGGGAATTGATTAAAGGAGCAGTGTTGGGGGCAGTTGACGGGGCAGGGGAGAGCAACGGGGGAAAATTGGGACAACTGTTATTGAACAAAATTTTTTTTTAAAAGATTGCTGTTTATATGTGGGGCCTTTTGTGGTTCCATATAAATTTTTGAAATATTTGGTCTAGCTCTATGAAATACATCGCTGGAGTCCTTATAGGAATTGTGTTGAATGTATAAATTGTGCTGGATTATATGGACATATTAATGATGTTAATTTTTCCTAACCATGACATAATATGCGATTCCACTTATTTTTAGCTTCTTCAATTTCTCTTTTTAGTGCCTTAGAATTTTCTAAGTATACATCATTTACATCCTTGGTTAGATTTATTCCCAGGTATGTTACTCTTTTTGAAGTAATTGTGAATACATTTGTTTTCCTAGTTTCCCATTATGATTGTCCATTATTACCATATAAAATACAACTGATTTCTGGATATTAATTTTGTATTCTGCTACTTTGCTGAATTCATTAATCTGTTCTAGTGGTTTCTTGGTGGAATTTTTAGAGTTCTCTACATACAGTATCATGTCATGTACATATAAAGACAGTTTTACTTCTTTCTTTACAAGTTAAATGTCTTTTATTTATTCCTCTTTTTTGTTAGCTATGGCTAGCACTTCCAGTATTATGCTGAATAAGAGAAGGAAAGCAGGTATCCCTGTCTGTCTTGTTCCTAATATTAAGAAGAATGCTTATTGGTTTTGCCTGGTTAGTATGATTCTGGCAGTGGGTTTGTCATATATAGCCTTTATTATGTTGAAGAACGTTCCCTCTATTCCTATTTCATTGAGAGTTTTTATAATAAGTTGGTCCTAAATTTTATCAAATGCTTTTTCCATATCTATTGATATGATCTTATGTTTTTTTAATTTTATTTATTTTTAATCAGTATTTTTAATTGTTGATATTGTACAGTTTTCTTTTACCCCGCCCCCAGCCCACCACCCCAGCCCTCCCCACCTTCCTCCCATTTCCACCCCCCATAGTTTTTGTCTATGTGTCCTTTATACTTGGTGCTCTAGACCGTTCCCCTTTTCCCCTGAAATTCCCTCCCCTCCTCCTCTGGTCACTGTCAGACTGTTCTCAAATTCAATGTCATTGTTTATATTATGCTTGTGGTTTTTTAACCTTCATTTTGTTTATGTGGTGCTTCACATTTATTGACTTGTGAATACTGCACAAAGTTTGCATACCCAGAATAAATACCCGCTTGATCATGGTATATGATCTTTTTGATGCATTGCTGTATTCAGTTTGCTTCTATTTTGTTGAGGATTTTAGCATGTATGTCCATCAAGGATATTGGCCTACAATTTTCTTTTTTTGTAGAGCCTTTATCTAGTTTTGGAGTTAGGCTAATGCTAGCCTTATAAAATTACTTGGGAGTTTAACCCCTATTGAATTTTTAAAAATAGTCCGAGAAGGAGAGTTATTAGTTCTCAGAATATTTTGTAAAATTCACTTGTGAAGCTGCCCAGTCCAGGGCTATTGATTGTGAGAGGTGTTTTTTTCCCCCTCTCTTTCAATTTCACTGGGTGCAATTTGTCTATTCAGAGTCTCTTATTCTTCCCGATTTAGTTTTGGAAAAAAATGTATGTTTCTAGAAATTTATCCATTTCATCCAGGTTGTCCAATTCATTGGCACATAGTTGTGCATAATATTTTCTTACAATGCTTTGCCTTTTTTGGTGTCAGTTGTTATTTCACCTCTTTCTGATTATATTCATTTGAGTCCTTTCCCTTTTTTTCTTGATGAGTCAGGTTAAATATTTGTCAGTCTTGTTTATCTTTTCAAAGAACCAGCTCCTGAATTCATTAATTTTTTGTGTTTTTTATGCTCCATATCATTTATTTCTTCTTGGATCCTTATTATTTACTTCCTTTCACTTTGGGCTTAATTATTCTTTTTCAAGCTGCTTTAAGTTAGATTGTTTATTTGAGCTTTTTCTTTCTTTTAGTTTTTCAGGTAGACCTGTAATGCTATAAATTTCCCTTTTAGGACTTTTCCTGTGTCTCACAGATTTTATGTTATTGTGTTTTCATTTTAATTTGTTTCAATGTATCTTTTGATTTCTTCCTTGATCTCATTTTGATCCTTTCATCTTTTAAATTGCATGTAATTTACCTTCATATCTTTGTGTATTTCTTCAGTTGCTTCCTTGTGATTGATTTGTAGTTTCATAAAATTGTGGTCAGAGAAAATACTTGACATAATTTCAATCTTTTTCAATTTGTTGAGACTTGTTTTACGTCCAATTCGAGAATATTGTCCAAGTGCATTTGACAAGAATGTATATTCAGGTTTGGGATAAAGTGCTCTGTAAATATCAATTAAATCATTTGATCCAGTGTACCATTTAATGTCGCTATCCCTTGTTGATTTTCTGTCTGGAAGATTTATCTATTGAGGTCAATGGGGTTTTAAAATCTGCTACTGTGAATGTATTTTTGTCAAACTGTCTCTGTATCTCCAAAATTTGCTGTATATATTTAAGTGCTCCTGTGTTGGGTGCATAAATGTTCATTAGGTTTATATCTTCTTATTGGATTGTTTCCTTTATCATTATGTAGTATCCTTCTTTGTCTCTTACTAGAGCCTTGGTTTTAAAGTCTATTTTGTTGCATATAAGTATTGCTACCCTACATTTTTTCCCTTTCCATTTGTATGAAATATATTTTTCTATCCCTTTCCTTATAGTCTGTGTGTATCTTTTCTTCTCAGGTGGGTCTATCGGAGACAGCATATATAGGGGTCTTGTTTTTTTATCCATTCAGCTACCCTATGTTTTTTGGTTGGAACATTTAAGTGTGATTATTGATAAGTAATATATTCATTGCTATTTTATATTTTAACTACTTTCCTTTTTTCCTTCTGTTTCTTAGAACAAGCCTTTTAACATTTGTTGCAATACTGCTTCTGTCTTAAAAAAAATCCTTTAGCTTTTCTTGTCTGTGAAGTTCTTTACTGCTCCTTCAATTTTAAGCAATATCCTTACTGAGTAAAGTACGCCTTAATTGTAGGTCCTTGCTTTTCATCACCTTGAATACTTCCTGAATTATTTCTGTTGAGAAATCAGCTTCCTTGTAGGTGACTGACTGCTTTACTCTTGTAGATTTTAAGATTCTCTCATTGTCTTTTAGCTTTGCCATTTAAATTAACATATGTCTTGGCGTGGGTCTCCTTGGGTTCATCAATTTGTTTTGGGCTCTCTATGCTTCTTGAACTTGTATGTCTTTCTTTCACCTGGTTAGCAAACATTTTGGTCATTATTTCTTCAAATAAGTTCTCAATCCGTGCTATTTCTCTCTTTATGGTATTCCTATGTTGCAGATGTTGTTACATTTCATGTTGTCTCAAAGTTTTTTTAAATTCTTCTAATTTTTTAAAATTATTTTTTATTTTTATTACTCTGCTTGGGTGTTTTTTTCTACCTTCTCTTCCAAATTTCCAAATTGATCTT
Organism: Glossophaga mutica; assembly: GCA_039655065.1. NCBI lineage: Eukaryota > Metazoa > Chordata > Mammalia > Chiroptera > Phyllostomidae > Glossophaga > Glossophaga mutica. Next base: position 76,498,818 of record CM077309.1, on the reverse strand, counting down.
CTGTTTCATCAGATCTAGTCTTTATTCCTTCTAATGTATTATTTATTTCTGATATTGCATTCTTTATTTCTGACTAGTTATTTTTTATTATTTCTTTGCCTTTTTTCATGTTGTTTATTATCCTTATACTCATTACTCTAAACTATATATCTGATAAATTGCATACCTCCATTTCATTTAGTTCTTCTAGAGAATTCTCTTGTTCTTTCACTTAGGGTCTTCTTCTTTGTCTTTCCATTTTGGCTGCTACTTTGTGAGTATCTTTCTATGTATTAAGTATATGTCCACAGAATCTGATGAAGACCTTAACTGGCTTTGAACAACCTTTTTGGAGCTATCAGATTTCCACAGCTTGTGGCTCCCTCTCCTGTGCTTGGCTGTGTGCAGAAAGAACCAAGGCTGTCTTTTACCAGCACTGGGCCTGGTCAGCTAAAGTCTCAAAGCTCCCAGGGATCTTCTTTGGTCTACAGGCTCTATGTTATGCTTTGTCACTGAAATACTCTTAGCTCTACTCCTCAGCAGCCTGATTTAAATTCCACAGGGTGGGGCAACAGGGATTCCTGCAGGTGCGGCTATTGCTTCCCCTCAGGCTGATGTTACTTGGAGGGCAGTGCTCTGCCCATGAAAGATAGCTTCTGCAGTATGGTGAATGATTCAACGTAGGGATCCTGGTGGCTGACCTTTAGCTGTCTCCCCAGAACCACCCACCAACGCCAAACTCTCCTCACGTGTTTCTACCACTCTGCTCTTCCTGTGCCAGAGCTCTGGGTAAGTAGCTGCAGACAAAATTTTGTATGTTGGCCCTTTAAGAGGCTCTCTGCATCTCTCACCATCTCTCCTTGGTGGATAGAACTCCTGCTGCTTTTAACTGCTGGATGTTATTTGGCTTCTTTTCTCTATTCTGGTGCTCTAGGCTGTGGAGCCCAGCATGGGGTTTAGACCCCACATTCTAAAGGGGAACCCCCCAAGGCTGCTAAAATATCCCTCCAGTACTTCCACTGCTGCCCATGGATAGCCCAACCAACCTTCTCATGCCTTCCCACTTCTTAACAGTCTTGTGGTGGTGTTGTTTCTTCCATAATTCCTTGGTTATAAGGATTCTCTCCAGCTAGTTTTAATTCCAGTTTGGCCATGGGAGGAGGTTAGTGTAGTTTCCACCTATCCCTCTGCCCTCTGGGATCTCTTGGAACATTCATAATTTAATTGCTACACAGTCTGGCTTGTAATGAGCATTAGGTGGATGTTTTTTAAGTATTATTTCTGTTCACACTATTAATTTCAGCACTGAGTTGTCAGACAAAAAAAAGAACCTGAGTTTGCATTTGACTGTAAGAGTTACTTTCTTGGGAAAGTTGCATTACCATGTGACTTCACTTTTCTCTTCTACACAAACATGTGCTCTTTCCCCAGCTTTGCATCTATCATAGGACTAGCTGGGAACCCTTTATCACAGGGGAATTAGAAATAAAAGTTAAACAAATACTATTAAAAGTCCCTGAAGGCCCTGGCTGGTGTAGCTCAGTGGATTGAGTGCAGGCCTGTGAACCAAAGCATTGCCGATTTTATTCCCAGCTGGGGCACATGTCTGGGTTGTGGGCCAGGTCTCCAGTACAGGGTTGCTAGAGGCAACCATACATTGATGTTTCACTCCCTCTCCTTCTCCCTCCCTTGCCCCTGAAATTTCCTTTGCTTTCAGTTTGGGACTCACACTCCAGCATATTCATGAGTCTTCCTCAGGTCTTTGTGCATGGGCCCTGGGCCACAGCCCTAACCTCAGTGAGGCACAAAGTCATATGAAAAAGCTGGGCTGGCCAGAGACACAATCCTTCCTCTTGTCTCTTATCCATAAATAGTTATCCAATTTCTTATATAACAGAGTAGAGTTAGAGAGAAAAGTAGAGAATAAAATAAATTATATTTAAAATATTTTACAGTTAAAATGATATGATTTTTTTTACTACATTCTAGTTTACCTATCCAGCAGGAGTAAAAAATTTCCTTGATTTATATACAGACACAGAAACAGACACACACACTCAATGCTTTAGTGAATAAAATGACAAAATGAGTTGTTTTAGTTTAAGACATATGTCAATCTGGGATAAGAATTATTCTATATTCTGAAGGCTGGACTCTTAGAGAACTAAAATAAAAAAATGAGCTAAATGTTAAAGATTTAAAACTGAACTCTTCAGAATTGAATTATATTGTGATTTATGTTGCAAGGTTGAAAATTATTTAAATGCAGCAGAAACTTTGAGAATGGAAATAAATGTTAGCAAAATACAATGTAGAATATATAAATATCAGAGTTGTAAATTTGTATATATCAACTACATCTAACTCCAAGCAGAAAAGGAAAAACATGCTAGAAAAGTACTGTTCTGTAATCCATGTTATTGGCATAAGAGATATGGCTGCTTAATCAATTTTTTATTTATACTATTAACTTTCAGGGTTCATATGAGATGAAGTTCTTTCAATGATTGTCAAATAAGTATTGTTTTAATATATGTGCAAATTAGGAAAATACATGGTGTTTTTTCCACTTTGTTCTTTTGAAGAACAAAATTTTTATACAAAAATTTTATGTTTTTAAAAAATATGCCTAATATAAACTTAAACATTTCAGTGGTGGCCATGAGTTTGAAAGCATTGGAAGACACACTTCAAAGACAACATATTCCACTGATACACAAGTCAGTTTGTTTAGGGATAAGTGGTTCTCCATAGTTAGGAACTTGCAACGTCTTTGACTCATGGACTTTTAAGAACAGATAAAACAGATAGTGTCACTGTGGAAGCTGCCTACATGGGAAGATGGTTCCATTAAGTATATACTTCAAAAATAAGTAAATAAACAAGAGAGGCAAGTGGTGTAGAATTAATATTTTATGTAAGAACTCAAGTGAAAGGTACATTATATCTAGCATGATTTCTGGTAAGAAATAATTTGGGTGGACTGTAACCATTCAACAGAAAAATTTCATATGTAATGTCACAAAAAATCTATAAGAATAATAGTCTACCACACAAATTAAGACTTAATAAACCCAGAAAACTCCTTGTTATGCATTGTCAAAACTTGTCACAATATCACTTTTCTTATAGTCCTAACCCCAATTCTTCACAATATCTTAAACCATCCAATCAGAAACTATTAGAGCTAATAAGACCTTATGGATCAAAGAGTCCAATCAGTTCATGCTAAGGTGAGGACAGTAATGTAGAGAGCTTTAGGCCCAGATTGATAAACATAGTTTTGGGGAAAATGTAGAGAAACAAACAAGGTCAATGGACTCATATCCCAGTAATATCTTTAGAGTAACTGTGATGTCTCATTCACCCTGTCCTTTGTTTATTACTTATTGGAAGATTTTAATTGCAGCAGTAGAGACACTGGTGAAATAAAACTTTGTTGAAAGCGGTCAAATACTTCACCGCTGCAAGAAAGTTGATGCAAAGCAGACAGGGAACAAATATCTAGCACCAAAGCCAAATTAAATGAGAAAAAGCAGGAGTCTGTCCACAGGATGCTCTAGTCAGTTCAGTGAGTCTCACTATAGAAAACACACACATACACACACATACACACACATACACACACACAAAACAAATACAGAACAAATAGATATAAGGAAGAATAAACACTATAGAAAAACTACTTTTTTAAGGCAAGGAGTTTTAAGGAATAGATCCTAGCTATTTAAAAAAGGGTTAAATTAAGTTGGTTCAAAGTGTAAATCTATGAGTTGAGAAACCTCAATAACATATGCAAATGAATAACTGAAAATGTCTCAGCCTGCAGAAATGTGCCTTTTGTAAAATAAAGAAAATGGATCACATGAATAATAAATGATAACTGACACATGTGCCATTACTCTATGAATATGTTGCTATAAAATATTGAGTCAAAACTTTAAATCAAAGGAAAATATAAATACTTTAAATATAAAGCATACTACATTTAATGATACATTGATTTTTAAAAGCCATGTATAAAGTCAAAATGATTTAATATACCATATTTTTCAGGCCATAAGATGCACCTAGGTTTTAAAGGAGGAAAATAGGAAAAAATTTTGAAGCAAAAAATGTGGTAAAATATTTAATAACATATAACACATTTCACCAATGTAAATGTATACAAAACTCAACAGCAGCATTAAAAACCATTATTCCTCCCAAATTTGGGTGGGTGGGAATGTGCATCTTATAGTCCAAAAATATGGTACTAGAAATTTCACAAAATGTGTACTCTGAACATACGTATCCAACTAATGAGATACATGCCTTGAGCAATCACTTAATTTCTACTAAGTTTTGCTTTTTATTTGTCTATGAAACTGCTTTGCATATATTTGGTGCACAATCAATACCAAAAACACAAAGGAAGCTAGATTATTGGATCAAAAACAGTGTCTGTTAAGGAACCACATACCACCTCAGAAAACTTGGACAGCATGGTAGCTTTCAATATTTTAGGGAAAAACAGCTATATCTTTCTTCACTACACAAATTACTATCATCTGGTACTTTGGACATAAATTTTTTAAAGATTTTTGTAATTTGTTTTTAAAGAGCAGGGGAGGGAGGGAGAAAGGGAGAGAAACATCAACATGTTGTTGCTTCTCACGCATCCCTCAAAGGGGAACTGGCCTGCAATCCAGGCATGTGCCCTGACTGGGAGTTGAACTGGTAACCCTTTGGTTGGCAGGCTGACACTCAATCCACTGAACCACACCAGCCAGGGGGAACATAAATACTTTAAAAGAGAATGTCTCAGGCATTTCTTTGGGTCAGGGAAACTGTGATAAAAACATTGAGAAATTAAGGAGCAAGCGGGTTTGGGAAATTGAGAAGTGTAAAATCTTCACAGTCCTGTCCAAATGCCAATCTGAGGACTAATTAAAAGTGGATTTAGTTTTTCAAAATGCAATATGTTCATTCTAAATGAAAATTTATCGTTTATTCCTGAAGTTGGGAAATTAACACTTTGGCTTCTCATTCCTCAAGAAACAGGATTAAAGTGGGTTTTTATTTATTTATTTTTCTTTTGCCCTCCACTCCCCTCCAACCCAGCCATCCCCACCTCCAACCCTTGACTCCACCCCTCTTTGGCTTTGTCCATATGTCCTTCATAAATGTTCCTGAAAACCCTTCTTCTCCTCACCCCGCCCTCACCCATTCTCCCCTCCTACCTCTCCTCTGGTTACTGTCAGTTTGTTCTTAATTTCAATGTCTCTGGTTATATTTGCTTGCTTGTTAAGTTTTGTTGATTCTGTTCCACTTATAGGTGAGATCATATGGTATTTGTCCTTCATTGCCTGGCTTATTTCACTTAGAATAATGCTCTCCAGTTCGATTCATGCTGTTGCAAAGCGTAGGAACTCCTTCTTTCTTTCTACTGCATAGAATTCCATTGTGTAAATGTACCACAGTTTTTTGATCCATTCATTTACTGATGGGCATTTAGGTTGCTTCTAGCACTTGACTATAGTAAATTGTGCTGCTATGAACATTGGGGTGGATAGGTTCTTTTGGATTGGTATTTTAGGGTTCTTAGGATATAATCCTAGCAGTGGAATTGCTGGGTCAAACGGTAGATCCATTTTTAGTTTTCTTAGAAAATCCCATACTGTTTTCCATAGTGGTTGTATCAGTCTGCACTCCCACCAACAGTGCACTAGGGTCCCCTTTTCTCCACAACCTCTCCAACACTTGCTGTTTGTTGCTTTGTTTATGATGGCCATTCTGACCGGTGTGAAGTGGTATCTCATTGTGGTTTTAATTTTCATCTCTCTGATGGCTAGTGATGCTGAGCATCCCCATAAAAAAAAAAAATAAATTCAAGGTGGATAAAAGACTTAAATATAAATTGTAACATCATAAAAGTTCTACAGAAGAACGTATGTAGGAAAATCTCAGACGTTCCACACAGCAATATTTTCACCAGTATGTCCCCTAGAGCAAGAGACATAAAGGAAAGAATAAACAAATGGGATCTCATACAAACAAAAAGCTTCTGCACAGCTAGAGAAAACAGCATTAAAATGAAAGGAGAACCTACCATAAGGGAAAACATATTTGCCAATGATACCTTGGACAAGTGTTTAATCTCCAAAATATGTAGAGAACTCACAAAACTCCACATCTGGAAGCCACACAACCCAATTAAAAAATGGGCAAAGGACTTAGACACTTCTCCAAGGAGGATATACAGAGAGCCCAGAGACATAGAGTAAGTTTTCAAAAAATTAACAAAAAATTAGATAATGTGTTTCATGTCATTAAGATTTAAGGCCCATTTACAGGTGAAGAATCATTACAATTATATCCACTAGTTATAGTGCATCAAAAGTATTAGCCAAGATATTTCTAGTATAGATAGAAGTAATGTCCTTATTTTATATAAAACTCTAACATGAAAGGATAAACATCCACATCTAGAGTAGTTTATTTCTTTGTGTTGTTGGAAATAATGTCTTTATTATAAAATGCTTATAACCCATTTGGCTGTTAGGCTTCTTGTGGATGACAATGGCAGCTAACCGAGAGGTGGAAAATCGTGTGATTTCTTTTCATATTGAAATAGCTTTGGAGACTTCTTTTATTAATTTTCTCAAATTAAGAGTTTATTGAAATATAATTGATATGTAATAATTATGTAAATTCAAGATGTACAATGGTGATAATTGATACACATATATTGTGAAATGGTAACCACAATAATGTAAGCTAACACCTCCATCATCTAACGTAATTACCATATTTTATTGTGAGAACAGAACATTTGAAATTTATTTTCTAAACAAGTATATAATACACAGTATTGTTAACTATAGTCACCATGCTGTCCATGAGTTCCCCTGAACTGAGTCACCTTATAACTGGAAGACTGTACCCTTTGACCACCATCTCCTATTTCCTCACACAGTCCTCCATACCCTGGCAACCAGCAATCTACTCTCTGTTTGTGTGAGTTCAGCTACAAGAGTGGAAGATAATATATGAATAATACTTACAATAGGGCTAATACATAACAAAGAGAAATATATGCTTTACCTCCTTCCACAGGTCTCAGACTCCACACCAATGTTGTATAAAAATATTTTCTAAAATAGTTGTGGGTTTTCTTGTTCCCAAATTAACATATTTATCTTCATGTTAATTGAGGGGCAAACAATGCTCCTGAGTCAGTCATAGAAACCTGTCAGCAGAGTGATGTGACCAAGATGGTGGAGCAGGAAATCTCAGCCTCCTCCCCGACAAGGGTCAGCAATGACACAGCTGTCCACCAACAGAGACAGCTCAAGGATAGCTCTGGAGACCACTTAGGAAATGCCAGTCACAGTGGAACAAAACACTTGAGAATAACCATGCAAAAAGGGGAGGAAGATACCTGTTTTATCCTATCCCTCAAGCTAGCATTTCTCAATGCTAAGCAGAAACTCCCCAGTTAAGAGCTCCTTTCATGGAGGAGGAGAGAGAAAAGTGACTGACCAGCTTCCTAGCCTTTGGGAGCAGACACCACATGAAGGTTTCACTTTAGTTTCACCCCACCCAGAGCCTTGCAAATCTTGAGAGGTATAGAGATGGCTAAGAACAAGGAAGAAATGGAGGGGCTCCCATAGCAGCCACAGAGCCAGAGCAATTGAGGTTCCCAATGACCTGCTCTTCAAACAAACCCAGCAGCATTTGCCACCAAACAAACCAACAGCCAGCACGGCCCACTCAAACCTCATGCTAACATCACAGGTTTGCACCCTGTAATACTTGAATAAGGTTTTTTTCTGAAGAAGAAACATAAATGGCCAACAAGTTATGAAAATGTATTCAAGATCACTAATAATCAAGGAAATGCAAATCAAAACCACAGTGAGCTATAGCCTTCACATTTATTAAAATGTCTGTTATCAAAAAGACAAGAGATGGCAGATGTTGGAAAGGATTCTTTAAAGGATAACATAAGAATAATAAGAAAAATAGTGAAGATAATAAGTGAAAATAGAATTTCACTTTAGCCCTGTTTTTAACACTAGTAGCAAGTAACACTATTGACACTACTAACCTGCTACGGGCACTATATTTGCTTGTCTACTTAGTCAGGTGGCTTTCTAGTAAAAACAAGCAGAGTCTACCTTTTCATATTAGGTTAAACATGGATTTGGATCAGTTACAATTTATGTCAGAATTTCTTCTCATCATTTACTTCTTGTGGGAAAACCTTTTAATACAAAATATAATAATTTTCCTTTAAAGTAAATTTCAAGCTGCATGGAATTGTCAAAGAGGTCATTCAAGGCATAAATAATTCAAGAAAACATAATAACCTGGTCCACAGTTTTCTTAAAAATTCTATATCTCACCAAAAATTCTACTTGGTTGAAATCACAGTGTTTTTTAATTATTTTATTGTTGTTCAGGTACAGTTGTCTGCATTTACACCCCACCACTCCCCCTCTCACAGTCAGTGTTAATTATCAAGGATTTTCTTATATTTTCCTAGAGTTAATTTCTTTGGACATTATTCCACTAATTAATATCATTTCTATCTGAATGTTAATGTTATGTAACATGTGTGTATTGTTTTACCAATTGGGAGTAAATCACCTAAAGTTTTATTTCAGCTAGTTATTTTTACTAATTACAGTCTCAGCAAAAAATTGATGCCAATTTAACTTACTTACAAACTTTTAAATGTCGTTATAGAATATTCCACAAGGACACCATTTCAATACATTATTCAAACAAATGACTAAAGTTGGATAAAATCACTAACAATACATCTGCAGGCTTACTTCAGGATGCATTTCTCCCCCACTTCTTTTCTTTTAGATGGTGTTTATACCTCATTAGTCTTGCCCTTCTCATAATACAAAACTATAAAGACAAAAACATATTTTGCACTTAAAAATAGGGCTGACCATACTGCAAGTGATTCATGTTTTTTTAATCATCAAATAATCTTGCATAATTACTTTATGTATGTTTTTCATTCTATTAAAAAAGAGTATAATAAATGCCTCATTTTATTAAATCATTGGTTTCTCAAAAGAATGTATGAATTTTCACCAGCAACCCAATGTATGTTCATAAAATACACAGCTCACACTCAAGATCACAAAATCAATGGAAAGGAAGTGAATGGAAAAGAGAACTATTATTTACTTGGTATATAATAGCCAGAAATTATGGAACCAATTTTCAAAACTGATCTCATTAAATTCTCACAAGCATCCAAGGAAATTAGTCCTCTAATGAGGAAGAATAAACATCTTATCCATGAAGATACAGTCAGTATGAAATAGAGATGATATTCAAACCTACATTTATCAAATGTCATTCTATCCCTCTCACTCTCTCATTATATACACACACACACACACACACACACACACACACATATATGTATATATTATATATTATATATTAAAATTGAATGAATGTCCAATAGCTACAATTAATATAAACCCTAAATTATTTATTTAGCATGTATGACTAATACCTTACTTTTTTTAGTATTCTGCTTTATTAACCAAATTTATTTAACCAAAAATTGTTTGAGCCTCATATAGAATCAATAGTACATATGTCAATCATTGTGTACTGTTGGGAATTGCCCTTCCTGGTTTCAGAAGCTGTAACCCCACATAGCTATGGCTGAGTAAAAACACCTTGGAACCATAAACCACTAAGGAAACAAAACTTATCCTTCTGTCAGGGGTGCAGTTTCTGCTCCCTTTACTTCGCTTTGCTTGGCCCCTGCAGGATGGCTGGATAGTCAATGATGGGTAAGATTCCTCAAGGGAGGAACAACCTAAGATAGGCACTGTTGCAAAGGGACCATCAGAGAAGGACTTAGGAGACTATAGAAAAGGGTGACGGACCCTAATCCCTTGGCTTTGTCATAGCCCAAGTCCTCAAGTCTCCTAATCTCTCAGCTGCCCACATCTCCCACCTGATTGAGGCCTGAAACAATGCCAGAAGGGGGTGAAGCCCTGTGCTGGAAAGGGCAGTTCCCCAAGGTGATCAGGCCTATGAAAGAATGCATAAAATCTTGTGAAACCTGCTTTGCTAAGAATACCCTCAATTTAAATGTTAAGGGTCCCAGGATAAAATGAGTTTGTTTACCAAAGTTTTATGGCCCTTTGGCATCACTCTATTTGACCCTGACTCAGAATAATCCCTTATAATTCTTTGAATGTTATCTATTCCTTGACCATTACTGCCTGACAATGATTGATGAGCTTCACATATATGCCCTGTATTCCTACGCAAACTAAACCCAATAAAAGCCCATTGAGAAAGAGGCTTATACCCTTTCTCCTTTGAGAGACTGGTCAGCCTTTCCTCCCCAAACAGATCATGTCTTGGTAGACTTATTCTCACCCACTGTGACTGGGAGAGCTTTGCTGGGTGAAGCTTGCCCACAGTGTACATTTACTCTGAACCATAGTTCTCAAGTTTCTTATTTGCTATTAGAACAATTTTTAAATGTAGTTTCTTTAGATTGATAAACCAGTCCATATTCACCTTAATTCTGTGTTTGGATGGCTAAAATCTTGTCATGATTCATACCTATGTTATCTTTCTCAATGGAAGAATCCTAATTCTGTTTTGATCCATTCTGAGTATTACAGTCTGAGAAATAATTTAACAGCATTGGGAAGGATATTTTCTGTTCATCTGCAAGCACCTTTGCTAGTCAAATGTCCTCATTAAGGGAAGGTAGCCTGAGGCTCTGAAGCTCCTGGGATCTTATAAATGGGTTCCCCTGAAGGCCATGGAAGGTCTAAGTGCAGACCACCTACCAAAGGAAAGGTCTAGAAGTGTCTGAAATCCAAGAAACCAAACTTCAATGTAAAGTGATATATTTCATACACAGGAATTCTGACATACTTGCTAAGACTCCAGGTTTTACCTTATCATATTGACAATTAGATGTTTAGCTACAAAGATGATATGTTCCAAATATAACACTGTATTAAATTGAAGGTTATGAATATCAAAGAATATTCTGGAAACCAAACAATAGACTTTTTATGCAATGAATCTTCATTTTTATATAACTGTCTTTATTTTTTAATTTCATCTTTATTGTATTTTTTACATTACCTTTTAGTCCCTTTAAACCCCTTCTCCCAGGAATTACCACACTGTTTTCCATGTCCATGAATCCTTTTTACCCAATCCCTGCACCCCCTAACCTCCCCACAACAGCTTCCATTTGCATTCCATCTATGAATCTGTCCCCATTTTCCTTATTAGTCCAGTTTGTTCATTAGATTCCACATGTGAGTGAAATCATATGATATTTGTATTTCTCTGACTGGTTTATTTCACTTAGCATAATGTTCTCCAGGTCCATCCATACAGTTCCAAAGGGTAAATCTTTTTCTTTTTTATTTTTTAGGACCAAATACTATTTGATTGTGTAAATATCCCATAGTTTTATCCACTCCTCTACTGATGAACACTTGGGCTGCTTCCATTCTTACTGATTGTAATTATGCTGCAATGAACATAAGAGTGCTTATGTTTTTTTGAATTAATGTTTTGGGTTCCTTCAGATATAATCTCAGGAGTGGGATCTCTGGGTCAAAGGCAAATCCATTTTTAATTTTTTGAGGTTTCTCCATAATACTTTACACATTGGCCATACCAATCTGCATTCTAACAGTGTAAAAATGTTCTCCTTTCCCCACATACTCACCAGCACTTGTTGTTTGTTGATTTATTCATGATAGGCATTCTGACATGTGTAAGATTTAAGAAGATTGAAATCATATCAGGCAACTTCTTTGACCACACTACAGAGAAACTAGAAATCGATCACAGTGTACACTGTAAAACACACAAAAATATGGAAGTTAATAACATGTTATTAAATAATAAATGGGTCAAAAATGAGATCAAGGAAGAAATGAAAAGATATCTTGAAATAAATAAGAATGAGGACAAATCAATCCAAAATCTGTTTGGATACTGGAAAAGCAATCTTAAGAGGGAGATTCATAACATTACTGGACTATCTTTAAAAAAAAAAGAAGAAGCTAACCCTCCCACCAATCTAACTTCATACTTAAAGGAACTTGAAAAGAACAATAACAACAACAAAAATACCAAAGAAAGTAGAAGGCAGAAGATAATAAAGATCAGAGTGGAAATAAACAAAATGGAGTCTAAAAAAATACAAAAGGTCAATGAATCCAAGAACTGGTTCTTTGAAAAAATAAACAACATTGACAAACCTTTAATGAGACTCATCAAGAATAAATAGAAAGGACCCAAACAAATAAAATCAGAAATGAAAGAGAAGAAATAACAACTGACACGATGGAAATACAGAAGACTGTAAGACAATATTATGAAAAATTATGTGCCAACAAACTTGACCATCTGGATAAAATGGATAAATTCCAAGAAACAAATAACCTTCCAAAACTAAGCCAGGAAGTATCAGAGACTCTGAATGGACAGATTGCACCTAGTGAAATTGAAGCAGTAATTAAAAAAAAAAAAAAAAAAAAAAAAAAAAAAAAAAAAAAAAAAAAAAAAACTCCCAACAAACAAAAGCCCTAGACCAGATGGCTTCAGAGGGGAATTTTACCAAACATTCCAAGAAGAACTGACACCTCTGCTCCTCAAACAAATTCATAATATTCAAGAGGAGGGAAGGCTCCCAAACTCACTTTATGAGGCCAGGATTATCCTAATTCCAAAACCCGATAAGGGCACTACAAAAAAAGAAAATTATAGGTCAGTATCCCTGATGAACATAGATGCTAAAATCCTCAACAAAATAGAAGCAAACTGAATACAACAATGCATCAAAAAGATCATACACCATTGTCAAGTGAGATTTATTATGGAAATTCAAAGTTGCTACAGCATTCACAAATCAATAAATGTGATTCACCACATAAACAAAATGAAGGATAAAAACCACACGATCATATCAATACATGAAGAAAGAGCATTTGATAAAGTCCAGAATCTTTTATGATAAAAACTCTCACCATAGTGGGAATAAGGGAACATTCATAAACATAATAAAGGTTATATATTGCAAATTCTCTTCCAGCATCATACTCAATGGACAAAAACTACAAGCATTCCCCTTAAGACTGGGAACAAGACAGGAATATTCAATTTCACCTCTCTTATTCAACATAGATTCTAGTAAGAAACTACTAGAACTGAGAAGTGAATTCAGCAAAGTAGCAGAATACAAAATTAATATTTAGAAATCAGTTGCATGTTTATATGCCAATAATTAACTAAGAGAAAGGGAAATTAAGAAAGTGATCTTATTCACAGTTTTTCAACAAGAATAAAATACTCAGGAATAAACCTAACCAAAGATGTAAAAGACCTGTACTCAAAAAATTATAAGTCACTGAAGAAAGAAATTGAAGAAGACACAAATAAGTGGAAGCACATGTCATGTTCATGGATAGGAAGAATAAAATGTTTGTGCTACCCAAAACAATCTATAGATTCAACACAATTCCTATCAAGACTCCAATGATGTATTTCACAGTGCTAGAACAAAAATTTATATGGAACCCCAAAAGGCCCTGCATAGCAACAGAGATCTTGAGAAAGAAGAACATAGTTCAAGGAATAATACCACCTAATATCAAACTATACTATAAGGCCATAGTAATCAAAACAGCATGGTACTAGCATAATAATAGACACATAGATCAATGGAACAGAACGGAAAGCGGAGAAATAAAGATAACTTTATACTCAATTAATATTCAACGGAGGAAGCAAGCACATAAAATGAGCTAAAGATAATTTATTAAACAAATTGTATTGGGAAAATTAGATAAACACACATACAAAAAAAACTAGATCACCTTGTTACACCACACACAAGAATGAATTAAAAATGTATCAAAGACTTAAATGTTATACCCAAAACCATAAAAATCCTAGAATAAAACATAGGCAGGAAAATCTCAGACATTGCTTACGGCAATATTTTATCAGATTTTTATCAGGCAAGGGAGACAAAGAAAACGTCAACAAATGGGACTACAGCAAATTAAAAAGTTTTTGAACTACAGAGGAAATCATCAACTGAATAAAAAGACAACCTACAGAATGGGAGACTATATCAGCTGATACATCTGACAAGCAGTAAATATCCAAAATTTATCAAGTACTTACAAAAGTCAATATCAAAAAAAAAAAAAAGAACCCAACAAGCAACCCAATTAAAAAAATTTGAAAAGACCTGAATAGACAAATTTCTAAAGAGGACATACAAATGACCAATGTGCAACATTATTAATCATCAGAGAAATAGAAATTAAAACCACAATGTAATTTTTATATGTAAATAATCATTCTAAATTTTAGACTTGAGGAAAGGTTTCTTTTCACCAGAAAATGTTATTTGATTTGCTTCACACACACTTTCAACTTCATGAAACATGTATTTATGTGTGAACTTTCCTTGGTTTAAATATATTTATGCACATATAATAAACATATTATATAAAATAATGACAAAATATTCTATGAAAAGGACCACCCCAAATATAAAAAATCCACAAAGAAAAATAAGGCAAGAAAGAGATGTTGGGAGTAGAAGCATTAGGAGTAGAAGCATTATACTAGGCAGCTAGGTACATATTCAAGAAAGAGAAGGAAGTCAGCTAATTAAGCTGTTACCTAGGAAGGGGCAGCTTCACAGATACTCCAGAGAAGAGCCACATCCTCTGCCAAAGGGATGCTAATCCTGGAGTAAGCAGGAAAGATGGTTTTCCAATCTACCCAGGGAATACCTTGCTTATTCCTACAGATTAATAGGTAAGGGGAAAACAGTGGGTGGGAAGAGAGAAACTCCTCCGCTTGGTGCACTCACAGTAGAAGCCAGATAGCAAAGTAAAACTTTGAATCTTGCACCATAGGAGGCAAACTTGTTACCATAAAGGGGAGAAATCTACCCCGGGAAAATCTGAGGAAAACATCAGATAAAATAAGGGCACTGGCTGGAAAAGATCCAGGAAAGAGATTGGATAGTTTGAAAACACAGCCTGCTCTCACTCAGGCCAGAGGAAATATTAATTTAATCAAAGATTAACAGAAGCCTGTCTCTTAAGCTCTTTCCAGTAGCACTGCATGCCCAAGCACAGCACCATTCAAGGGCAGAGACTGCCCTTGGAGTAGAGACTAAGCTAGACTAATAGAGCCTCTGATGCTGGGCTTAGGGCATCACAGCTCTGGGTCCCAGACATCCTCCTGGGTTTGGTGGGCCCAATTACAGGCTTGTGGGATCCAGAGGCTGGATTTCTTCCACAGATAGACAGAGCTGAGCCACCGCCTAAGCCCTTCCTTGTCTTTACTCCAATAAATCTTGCCACTATACCTCAAATGCTCCTATGCGGTGTGTCCCTGAAATGCATTTCTTGTGATACCTTGAAAGAATCCTGTTGCATCTAGCAACAGACTAAGGGTACAGTTTCAGTAAGAAGACTACACTAGGTAGTACTCTGAGCAGGCCCTGCTGTTATGGAATGGACCCATGATGGGGACAAGATACTGTTACTGAATGAACTAGCCCCTTCCCCAGGGTCCCTCTGTACTAGGTTCACCTTGCTTGCCACCCTTAGGAATTATGACTCTCAATGCCAGAGTTTGGTAAAAGGGAAAGGAACTATTTATTCAAAAGTTATACATATGTAGAGTAATGGTGGAATGTTGCTGTTAAAAATCTTAAAGTCCCTTAAAACACCCACAAACATAAACACAGTCCTTCCTTACCCTGTTTGCCTAGTCAGGTCAGTCAGGAGTACCTTATCTCGGGGAAAAAAATGGATATTCTTACCTCAGCTAGACTCCTGATTCTTCCCAGTAATCTGTGCTTGGTTGGCAGGCCTCCCTTAGTTTCCAGCACCATCAACTGTATAGCTGTGATCTCCAGTTCTTAATCCAAAACTACATGGTACTTTCTCATGGCCCACCAGCAAGAGTCCTTTCACCCCTTTCCTTCGCACATTGTCTCTCCTGCATTATTCTGAACTGCTAAAAGAGAGTTCTGTATGTCTGTTACATCTTGCTTTCTTGCTTCCTAAACCAAGTAGTAAAGGGAGCCCCAAAACTACGTGGTTAGCACCTGCGTAACTTCTGTGCGTGGGTTTAAGTCCAGGTGCAGATCTTCCTCTGCAACTCCATTTCCACCTCCACTCAAAGCTGGCTACACCTGCTAGCATTCCTGAAGTTTTCAGCCTTTCTGGGCTGCCATAATAAGTCTGAGCAGGTATGGCCCTGTGGCAGTGGAGTGAACCATCTCCAAGCTCTCAGGCAGGAGCTATAAGGGGAGCTCCCTCCCAGTTATGTCAGGGGTCAAAGTCACTCCCATTCCCCTGGCTCAAAGCAAGGCCACAGCTACCTAACATATCTATGAGGCTAGCCAGCTGTTATAGATATGTAAAATAACCATTTTTGCATATCAAGTATGAAGCTGGCCAGCTGTTGATATGCAAAATAACTCTCAATGGCCTTGCTCCATGTGTCCCATCCCTCAGTCCAGACTTGTGGGTGTGGGGATATCCTATGCTTTTATATTTCCTGGACACTGAGTTCTAGATCCCATTTCAAATCTTTCATTTTCAGAGGGCTCTGGCTGTACCCTGTTACACTGAAATAAGAAACATGCTCTCAGGTGCTTCCCTGGAAAGCAGGTATTCCAGACAGAAGCAACAAAATGTTAAACCTCGGTTGAATTAAGGGTGTTCTAATCATTTTAACTGTAATTTTTACTTCTCTTTAGATTCATTGTAGAAATTATATTATGCACATAGACATCAAATATCAACAAGAACACTAAACTAAATTTTTTTAAGCTCTGGCTTTTTTTCTGTATCAAATACTGATCCATAGAGGAATGTGTGAGTTGAATAAATGTGGCTCAAGACTGGGTCTAGATACATCTTTATACTCTGTTCATGGTTTTTAGGGGAAGAACTTGATCAGATGTCTTAGCTGCACGTGCCTATATATCTATATGTCTGATTGTTGTAGTTCTGCCCACTATGATGGGTAATATATAACTCTAAGTCACCCCCATTCCGTCGGATGAAAATCTACTTGTTTTATGGCTTATATTGGTTATGTGAGTAAGTGTCACAGGTGGGCAGAGGTAACCAGGTCCTTGGTGATCTCGAACAAAGAATGGAACCAAAGACTCAGAGTTTATAGCATAGAGAGAGAGCAAATTTATTAAGCAATAGTATACTCTATAGAACATGGGAGTGAGCCAACTCTGAGCAGAGACTGACCTGAGGGGCTAGAGGGATTCTGTTCTTATAGGGCAGATCCTCCCTGGCTAGTTTTGGTGGGCTTTCATTGTGCATGTACAAGTAGTCATATTACTTTATAGTTACTGCACATGTGGTTTCCCATGATTTTCCTTGATTGGCCATTGGAGAAAGGGTTACACAATGTTACTGAATTGACCCCCTCTTCTCCTGGGGTACCCTGTACTAGATTTGCCTTGCTCACAACAAAGGAATTATAGCTCTCCATGTCAGAGATTGGTGAAAAGGAAAGGAATTATTTATTCAAAAAATATACAGACAAGAGTAATGACTTAAAGTCCTCATTAAAATCCCAAAGTCTCTTAAAACACCCACAAACACACACAGTCCTTCCTTCCCTCCTTTGCCCAGTCCAGAGTACCATATCTCAGGGAAAGAAATAGAGATTTGTAGCTCAGGTGGCCCCCCAGTTCTTCCCAGTAATCCGTGCCCAGCTGGCAGGCCTCCCAGCACCATCAGCTGTGTTGCTGGGATCTCCAGTTCTTATTCCAAAACCACATGGTGCCTTCTCATGGCCCACCAGTAAGAGTCCTTTCACCCCTTTCCTTCCTGAAGTGTCTTTCCTGCATTCTTCCAAACTGTTAAGAAAGAGCTCTGCATTGCTGCTACATCCTGCTTTCTGTCTTCCTAAGCTGCATGGCAAAGGGAGACTGGAAGCTGCGGGGTTCCCACCTGCTAAAGCCACATGGTTCTTCTCTGCCAGAGCCACGTGTTTCTTCCTGTCCTGGCTGCTGTGTCTGGGTTTAAATGCCAACCTTCCTCTGCAGCCCCGTTCCTGACTCCTCCCACAATTGGCTACACTTGCCATCATTCCTGTATTTTTCCAGCTTTCCTGGGCTGCCATAGTAAGTCCAGGCAGGTGTGGCCCTGTGGTGTGGATCCAATAATCTCCAAACTCTTATTCAGGCTCTGTAACCAGGGGGAGTTGCCTCCCTGTTATATCCTGGGTGGAAGTCATTCCTATCTCCCTGGCTCAAAGCATGCCCACAGCTATTTAACATATCTATGAAACCAGTTAAAGGTTTAGATATGTTAAATGACCGTTCCACAGGTTATCTGCAAAACTGTTGCTATGCAAAACAATTCTCAATGATCCATATGTCCCATCCCCCAGTTCAGACTTGTGGGGGTGAGGCATCCCATATTTTAATATTTCCTGGAAACCCTGAGTTCTAGACCCCATTACAAATCCTTCTTTTGGGGGCTCCCTGGCTAATTTAAATAAGGAAATTTAAATTATGCTTTGATTTTAAAACATCACATGAAGCTCAATCTGATACTATTATTTTTAATCTTTTTTATTGTTGTTCAAGTACAGTTGTCTCCATTTTACCCCCACCATTCCCACCCACCCCCACCATCTTCACCTCCCACCCTCAATCTTACTCCCCTTTGGCTTTGTCCATGTGTACTTTATACATGTTCCTTGACAACACTTCCCCCTTTTCCTCCCATTATCCCTTCCCACCTCCCCCCTGGTTACTGTCAGTTTGTTTTTAATTTCAAGGTCTCCAGTTATATTTTGCTTGCTTGTCTGGATAATCATTACGCTAAGTGAAATAATCCAGGCAGTGAAAGACAAATACCATATGATCTCAATTTGATACTATCCTTGAAATTGTTGTTTGTGACAAGTTCATTTTCCTTTTCTTGATGCAAGCCTATGGAATTTTATATAAATAAAGGGAACCAAAGGTAATTGAATTGTGAAAGTCTGAATTTTAAAGATGATATGAACTTTCTTCTATCTGCTAAATTCAGATAACTCTGGAATCTTTATTAAAAATTATATTACACCAACTTAAAATACTAAGATTTATTATGAGTAAAGTTATACCTATTTTATCCATACCTTATTTTTTGTAATCAAATATTCAGCAAGATACTAAACAATATACAAATTTTTATCAGAAATCACAGATTTATAAATATATTTAATTTCATTTCAAGTTTGTCAATACTTCACTTCATATAAATGATTTTAATCATGGGTAGGTAACAATAATAAAGAAATAACAACAAAGATTATTAGGAGTTCCTTATTATGATCATCTTTCAGCAAAAATTCAAAATATTATTAAGAAAACCATGGCTTATGATCTTGAGAATATTCATTTAAGAAAATGAAAGAAAATATTTTTACATTTCCATTTTGCAGGTACTGTAAGGTTTTAACAGTATTTATAAAACCAGTTGTGTTAAACATTTGAGAGCATGATTGTAATTATCAATTTAAATATATTCCTTAGTGTCCTAATTATAAGCTCTGAAGGTTTTTGAGCTTCAGCTTTTGTACAAGTCAGGTCCATATCATGCTGGATGAGAAAATCCCCATGGAATTATAGGGAGTTGTCCTACATGGAAATACAAGATTGTTTCCATTTGTTAAATGATTTTATTTATTTTTAATTGATTTTTTTGGATGACATTGGTTAATAAAATTATATAGGTTTCAGGTGTATAGTTCGATAAAATACCATCTATATATTATATTTTGTGTCCACCACCCCAAGTCAATTCTCCTTCCATCACCATTTATTCCCCCTTTATCCTCTATTAAGTCAATGAAATAAATTATCTCACAGACTTGGCTTGATTACGATATGGAGTATGTTTTCTAGGTATTTCCAATGTACATGAATACTGAGGACTGAACCTACGTACTTAGCTGTGTATTCCCTGTTCATTATTGTTCCTAGGATGCTATGGCACTGAGTGTCAACAGATTTCCTTTATTACAACTGGTATTCCATTTCAGCTACACAGAGTGCCCCTCATCTTTGATCATAGCCTGACACATAACTAGATAATATTTAAATTTATATCCCACTTCTTATCTTTCTCTGACTGGCTTATTTCACTTGTCATAGTATTTTCCAGGTCCTTCCACATTGTCACAAAGGGTAAGATTTCTTCTTTTTTTATGGCTGAGTAGTATTCTATTTTGTAAATGCACCATAGCTTTTTAATCCACTCATCAACTGTTGAACATGGGCTGTTTCTAGATATTGGCTGGAATAAATGACAAGTAATAAATAAATAATTAATAAATACATAATGCTGAAGTGAATGTAGGGTGCATATATACTTTCAAATTAGTTTGGGGCTTTTTTTGGATATATTCCCAGAATGGAATCACTTGGTCATAAGACAGTTCCATTTTTAATTTTTTGAGGAAACTCCATACTGTTTTATGCAGTGGCTGCACCAGTATGCAATATGATTTCACTTATATATGAAATATAATGAGCAAAATAAACTAACAAACAAAATGGAAAGACTCTTGGATCCAGCGAACAGACTGACAGTTGTCAGAAGGGTGAGGGTTTGTGGGGCTGCATGAAAAAGGTAAAGGGATTAAGTGAAAAAAAGAAAAGAAAAACCTCATAGACTGAGACAGTAGTATGGTGATTACCACAGAGAATTGGGCAGGAGTTGGGGGAAGGTAGAAGTGGGTAAATGGGGGATAAATGGTGTGGGAAGGAGACTTGACTTGGGGTGGTAAATACACTACAGTACACAGACAAAGTATTGTTGAATTGCACATCTGAAACATATAATTTTGTTAACCAATCTTGCCTAATAAATTAATTAAAAGTATAAAATAAATAAATAAATGGAAAATTTGTATCCTGTTGTAAACATCTGTAAACTTAATATAATTTATTTGATTTCAAGTTAGAAAAGTCAATATGAGTAAATAACAAAATCGTGTTAATAATTAAAATGATTGGAATTTGGCCAAATAAGCATTCGTCCCTTCTATTGTAAAATTTTGACAATTGTTGGAGAATAGCTTGGTTGGTATAACTAACTTGTAATCAAATTCCTGCGAAATTAATCAACCATCAGTTATTGACCTATGTAACATTTTTAGCAAGTCCATGATGAAATGGATTAGCCAAAAATGTTCCACGTCGCTACAATGTTACTGGGCTAACATCTTATTGAAATGATGGCCTTTCCAAATACTGTATAAATTGTATCAGAAAGCTCTATTGTCTATCTATCCATCTATCTATTTATGTATCATCTATAAATGTCCATTTATACCTTAATTTTTAACTAAAATGTTTCAGAACATAGATTATAGGGAATAAACTATATCAGTTGTTCTCAATATTAATCTCATAAAGGAAAAATGTAGTTCCAATATTTCTTAATAATCTCTGAAAGATTAGGACAATTTAGATTACATTTTTCTCTGTTCCATATGCCTATCATGGATTTTAATTTCCTTAGGTAAGTGCTTTTACATAGCACATTCGCAGATATATCAAAACAAACATAGCAAGTTTTCTTTATAAATTATTCAGTAGGAAAATAACGTTCATATTTGAACTCCACTATTTTGGGTCAAGTAAAATATTTAATTTGCATCTAATTAAATAGTTTACTATTAAAATTAATTATGTATTTCTATAATATATTTATGTCAACATTTCACATCTTGCATTATTTATTCTCTTTTAAATTTCATAAATTACTACATTTTTATATTATCTTCCATAATGCATTCTTTTCATTTATTATATATATTTGCATGTGTATTAATTTTATTTCATTTTCTAAATACCTACCTTCCTATTATAAGATAAAATGTCTGATTTCAAAGCTACATACTATCTCATATCCTTTGTTTACATTTCCTTGACAATGGGTCTCCTCTAATTAATGACAGGTTTAATTAATTTTAAATATTATGATGCCATATTTCATCTGGAGATTTATTATAAATCTTATTTTCCATATATAATCAACTTATTACAGAAAAGATCAATGTTTGGATAATTAATAGATTTCAACTGTTGCTATATTGAAGCATAAGCATTAGTTTTTCCATGTAGTCAAATCCATATCAGAATAAATTAAATATTCAAATGTTTATCAATATAAGTATTCCTATAGTCCAATCTTGAAGTAGGACTGAGCCAAACACATGACAAAATAAATATTAAAAAGCAAGGAAAAAAATATGAGTAAAAGGGGAAATATCAAGCAAATATAATTACTTTAATTAATGAAGTAACTATCTCATTCTGTTAATTAAAATGTATATAATCTCTATCTTGCCACCAGTATCAAGCTTCTTGAAAATTTAAGAACTAAAGTGTGAACTGGGGGAATATTTTAAGAAATATTATAAAGTATGACATAATCACACCAAAAAGGTTTACTAATTTAAAAAAAAGAGAGAGAGAGCTTTTGTACCTCATAGTCATAAATTCTTCCCTCAGATAGTACTGACCAAATACATCCTAATTTTGAATATGTAACCCAAGATTCTTTAGGGTGATAGCCATCTTTGATAATGTTTTCTTTCCCCTCTAAAGTCTTCAAATGTATATAAGAATAAACAACCTTGCACATTAAATAACTCTATTTTTAATTATATTTTAATATCTTTATCTAGGGTTCAATCAACATACTATATTTCATCTATGATTTACACTTTATAACCTTCTCTACTATTAAAACTTTTGTTCTCTATGTAAATAGATGAAGCAAGAAGAGCTGCTAATTGTTTCTTTTTAAAGGACTCTGACCCATCCCTGCTGTTGAGTGAAATAAATTGAAGGGGTGTTATTTGTTATTAGTTAATCCTTTAGTTATTTAAAAATACTTAATTGTATGGCCCTCATAAACAAAGCAACAAACAGCAAGTGTTGGAGAGGTTGTGGAGAAAAGGGGACACTAGTGCACTGCTGGTGGGAGTGCAGACTGGTACAACCACTATGGAAAACAGTATGGAATTTTCTAAAAAAACTAAAAATGGATATACCTTTTGACCCAGCAATTCCATTGCTAGGACTATATCCTAAGAACCCTGAAACACCAATCCAAAAGAAACTATGCATCCCTAAGTTTATAGCAGCACAATTTACAATAGCCAAGTGTTGGAAGCAACCTAGATGCCCATTAGTAAATGAATGGATCAAAAAACTGTGGTACATTTATACAATGGAATTCTATGCAGCAGAAAGGAAGAAGGAGCTCATACCCTATGCAACAGCATGGATGGAACTGGAGAGCATCATGCTAAGCGAAGTAAGCCAGGCAGTGAAAGATAAATACCATATGATCTCA
Organism: Glossophaga mutica; assembly: GCA_039655065.1. Lineage (NCBI taxonomy): Eukaryota > Metazoa > Chordata > Mammalia > Chiroptera > Phyllostomidae > Glossophaga > Glossophaga mutica. The sequence goes on along the minus strand of CM077309.1, from coordinate 76,475,392 downwards.
CCTTTAACAGGAACCTAATCAACAAAACAAACAAACAAGCATAATATAACCAAAGACATGGAAATTGGGAACATGCTGAAAGTCACCAGAGGGGAGAGGGGAGGGAATTTCAGGGGAAAAGGGGAAGGATTTACAGGAACAAGTATAGAGGACACATGGACAAAAACTATGGGGGGGGTGGAAATGGGAGGGAGGTGGGGAGGGCTGGGGTGGAGGGTTCGGGTGAGAATAAAAGACAGAAAACTGTACAAGATCAACAATGAAAATAAAAATTAAAAAAAAATAAAAATAAAAATACTTAATTGTGGTTGTTAGTATTCCTGATATTGACTTGCCAAAAAAGTTAAACAGTTTCAGTACCTTTGTTAATTACTACTTAATTGGTTATTTAATATATAGATATAGATATAGATATAGATGATATAGATGATATAGATATAGATATATAGATGCTGAACAGTGACATAAATAGTTCTTATGCCTGCTTGTATTTCTATCCTTTTACATCTTTTTCTTTTCACAAGTTTTTATTTACTGTTCAGGAAACACTTCTTTTAAATCTAAATGGGGTGCATATAAAAGTACTTGACAATTGATATTTATCAGTGTATTATCTTTCATTCATTAAGCAATAGATATCATAAAATTTATGTCCTATAGTAACTACCTAACATTTTTGCATTTCTTATTTTCAAAACATGTTTTCTATTTTTATATAACAATTTGATAGATTGTAGCAAATGTTTTGGCTTCAAAACACAATGTATTGTGAAAACTGTTGGGAGTATTTTTAATAATTGCCTAAAACTTTGATAACATAACTTTAAGTTAAAAGAAAAAAAAAAACAAAGCTGGTAAATATTTGTCTTTCCAAGAGAGAGTTATTTTTTCAGTGTGTTTTTTTTTTTTATGGGAAAACATTTTGGATAAGAAACATGCAAATAAATAGGAATGGGAGAAAAATAGTTGTTTGTCTGAATTTATAACTATATTAAGGTCAATAAGTGACAAGTGTTTTGGTGTTACCTTTGATAACCCTTTTGCAAAAGTGGTTAATAATAATATTTTGATATGTATATCATATTTTGCAAATACTTCTGCACCTTGGAGTAAATGTATCTTTCTTAAATTCCTTGATTACTGAGGATAAGAGCTCATGCCAACATATATCAAAAAGCATATTTGGCCCCAAAGGCAAGAGAAGTAAATGCAAAAATAAATGAATGGGACTATATCAAACTAAAAAGCTTCTGTACAACAAAAGAAACCACCAATAAAACAAAAAGGCAACCAACCAAATGGGATATGATACTTGCAAACAACAGCTCTGACAAGTGGTTAATATTCAGAATATATAAAAACCTCATACGATTCAACATAAAACAATCTCATTAAAAATGGGCAGAGGAACTGAACAGACACTTCTCCCAAGAATATATACAAATAGCCAATAGCATGTGGAAAGATGCTCAACTTTACTAGCTATTATGGAAATGCAAATTGAAACTACAATGAGTTCTGATCAGTGTAGTCACTTGGTTGGGCATCATTCTGCAAAAAGAAAGGTTACTGGTTTGCTTCCAGGTTAGGGTACATGCCTGGGTTGCAGTTTGGTCTGGGTCAGGGCACATAGAAGAGGGAACAGATCGATGTGTCTTTCTCATATCTTCTGTCCCTCCCCGTCTCCCTCCCTCCCTCTCTCTATAAAAATAAATAAATAAAATATAAATCCCCCCAAACTATGATATACCACCTCATGCATGTTAGAATGGTTACTATTAACAAGACAAGTAACAAGAAGTTCTGGAGAGGGAACTCTCATTTGCTGTTGAGGGGAATGTAGACTGGTACAGCCACAATGAAAAACAGTCTGGCAGTTCTTCAAAAAAAATTAAGAATAGTGTTCCCATATGACCCAACATCCCTCTCCTGATATTTACCTAAAAAATTTGAACACATTTATTTGCAAAGATGCATGCACCCCTATGGTCATCGCAGCATTATTCATGGTAACCAAGACATGGATATAACCAAAATGTTTTTTTCTATAGAGTACTGGATAAAGCAGATATGGTAGAAATATACAATGGGATACTACTCAACCATAAGAATAGATGAAATCTTGCCATTTGAAAGAACATCAATGGATCTTGAAAATATTATGCTAAGTGAAATGTCAGTCACAAAAAGCTAAGAACCATTTGATTTCATTCATATGTGTCATATAAAGCTGAAAGTAAAAAATAAATAAAAACTCATAGACACAGACAACAGTATGGTATTTACCAGAGGGAATGTTGTTGGGCTAGTGAAGGGTAAAGGAGTTCAAATATATGATGACAGAAGATGGTTTGACTTTGGCTGGTGAGCACACAATGAAATATACAGAAAATGTATTATAGAAACCTACACTCGAAACCTATATAATCTTATTAACCATTGGCACCTCAATAAATTTAATAAAAAAGAATAAGTCAGCAATTGAGAAAAAAGTTATAGACTAATGTTTTTGTAGGAGACTAAATTCTACACATAAAACATAATTTTGAGCCCTGGCTGGTGTAGCTCAGTGGATTGAGCGCGGGCCTGCGAACCAAAGGATCGCGGTTCGATTCCCAGTCAGGGCACATGCCTGGGTTGCAGGCCAGTTCCCAGCATGGGACACATAAGAGGCAACCATACATTGATATTTCTCTCCTTCTCCCTCTCTTCTACCCTTCCCCTCTAAAAATAAATAAATAAAAAAATACTAAAAAAAAAAACTTTGAGGGAAAAAAAGCATAATTTTGAGAGTTGAAGGATGTTTTAACTAAACTTATTTTTGCAATCATTTTGCAATATACACATGTATCAAATAATCAGGTTGTACCCATTAAACTTACACTAAATCAGTCATGTTTTAGGAGTTCTACACCAGAGGGGGCACTGGCACTGGGGTTTAAGCATGAATAGGCAAGAACTGATACACAGATCCCCACATACAGCTCAAGCCCAACTCTGCCTTAAATCCTCAGGTCCAGAGTTTTAGACTGTTGGTAGTCCAGGGCCCTGTAGTCATCCTGTGTTTGACACGACTGAAGGTAATAAAAAATCAATGTATCAGATAGCCTGGCAGTCCAATCCTCCACAATTCCAGAATGAAATACCACATCAGCTGGTAAGAATGATCTATGCTATATGCCATCCTGTTCAGCCTTAAAACCTGGGATACCTTGTAGACATGAGTCCTTAACTTTAGGACATCTGATTGACCCTAGACACAGATGCAGGTCAGCAAGAAACTCGGAGAGGAAAAAATGGGACCTGTGTTTACTTGAGACCTGGTCTTGGCTTTTGGTGCCTCACCTTGGAAAGCACTGCTGAGTCAGGTTATGTCCTACACAAAGGAAAAGTACTTAGACACTGAAGCCCATTGAAGCAAAGCAAGTGTCTCACTTTTTTTTGAGTCTAAAAATGATATTATGAGAAAGCTAAATCCTAATTTTCTATAACATAAAGTACTAATATAACAAGAAAAACAAAAAACAAAATGTCAATGAATAATAACATCACGTTATGTTTTTAATGTTCAATTACAGTTGTCTCCATAGTCCTACCACCACTTCCCCTGTCCCACCCACCCCTAACTCCTACCCTCAGTCCTTCCCAACTTTGGCTTTGTCTATGGGTCCTTTATACATGTTCCATGATGACTCTTCCCCTTCTTTCTCTCATTATCCCTCTCCCCAAACTCCTCTGGTTACTGTCAGTTTCTTCTTAATTTCAATGTCTCTGATTATATTTTGCTTGCTTGTTTGTTTTGTTGATTAGGTTCCATTTATAGGTGAGGTCAAATGGTATTTGTCTTTCACTGCCTGGCTTCTCTCACTTAGCATAATGCCCTCCAGCTCCATCCATGATGAAGTAAAGGGTAGACATCTCACGTTATTTAGAAATACAAGGCAGCCCTGGCTGGCATAGCTCAGTGGATTGAGCGCAGGCTGTGAACCAAAGGGTCACAGGTTCGATTCCCAGTCAGGGCACATGACTGGGTTGTGGGCCAAGCCCCTAATGGGGGCCACGTGAGAGGCAACCACACATTGATGTTTCTCTCCCTCTCTTTCTCCCTCCCTTCCCCTCTCTAAAAATAAATAAATAAAATCTTTAAAAAAAAAAGAAAAAAAAAGAAATACAAGGCAAATAGCATAACAAACAACTAAAGAGCTTTCAGAGCGGATGCCTCTTGGGAGTAGGAATTGGAGGAGGAAAGAATGTGAACCCTAGAATAATGCTTTTCTTTTTACTTTTTATATTCATTCAATAAATAATATCAACTCATGAGTTTCAATGTTCATATGGGTATAAATTTAATTAGTAATCTGTGTTTCTTAGTTAAACAAGGGAACATGCTTTTCATTTGTTTGCTTATCTAGTTTTATGAAATGATTCTAAGGTGGTATATGAATCTATATTTTAAAAAGGAAAGACAGATTATAAAAGATTTTTATAAAGGCCATTCCAAAGAAGAAATATATTGTATTTTAGAAACACAATTGATTTATGTGCAGATTTCATTAAATGTCCAAGGGTATGATAACTATATCAACCATAAATTAATAATTAATAAGTAAATAATCTGTAGATGTGCAAGTGGTGAGTAAACAGAGAAGAGTCCAGAAAAAGTCCAAGTTTTCAATATCCTGAAAAAGGGGTATATTTATATCATAATAAGTAGTGCTAAGTATAACTGAAATGGCACTTTTTGATGTGGTTGGAACAGTTAGGGAAAATGTCAAAGAAAAGAAGTTTTGAAAAAGATACAGTGTATCAAATTTTAGGAGGTATTTTCTCTTATTATTCACAAGTTGTTTTACTTGTGAAACATTCATTCAGCTTTTTGATATCTCTCTTAGTTCTTAAGCTCCATGAAATCTCTGCCATATTTGAAACTATTTGCTCCAATCTCTTAAAACTCATCTGGAAGATTGAATTATTTTGTATCTCCTCTGCTTCTTTTTATATCTTTCATCCTGTTTTTATTACTAGATTCTGAATGTCCTATTTTTATTTTGTTTACTTCTTTCTATAGTTCATGCTTCAGTGATCCTATTCTCTCTTTTTTAATGTTCCTCACTTCTGTGAACTTTAATTATCTAATGTAATTGAAAGCATATATTAATATAGCCAATTCTTGTTATTAAATTAATTATAAATTAATGTTAATGCATAATGATGTAAAAATGATTAACCTCATTTTTCAATGTCTTTTAGGCAAATATCTGAGTATTGATCACACAAACATATCAGCAAAGTCTGTAATGGAAAATAAAAATATCTTAACTACAATTTGTATAGAGGGTTATAGTTAAACTACAAATTTAGTTTATGAGTTCTAGAAATTTCTAAAAGGAATATATTCATCAGGATAGGTTCATATCTGTCACTTGGGATTCCAAGTTCATGGTAGTCTCACTCATGTCACAGGTAGATTACAAAGAATTTCAGGTCCTTGTAGTCAAGGACAAGATATTTGCCATCTTGTGTCACCGTAGTTTTTATGCAGCCTCTGAGATTGACCATAAAGTGGAAGAGAAATCACAGAAATGGAGGTTGGCTCAGTCCATGAATCAGAAGAGGAAATGGGCTTGATCTAGGACCAGAGCCTGTGTCAATGCATTCTGCATCCACCAAGCACCCACTTTATTCTTCATTCTATGTATTGAGGACTAATACTCCTGTATACCTAGAACACCCAGAATACCACTATCTAGTAAGCATACAGTGTGATATCTAGGACAAATGTCCAGTACTGTAGACTGCTTTGTCACAATGTGACTCCTCTTGGTTTGATCAACGTACCATCAAAAGGGCCCCTGAATATCACCGATACATTATGGAATATAATGGCAGCATTACTGTCATAAACTCTACCAATTTGAGATGAGATGAGTTATTTTCAGCAGTTCCAGGATTACTAGGATCTTTAGGAGTGAATGTGTGGTCCCTGACTTGGCAGGAAAGGATGTTATTGCATTAGTTCTGTTCCGGTTCTTCAAAGGAAGTCTTTCTCCATTTTTTTTTTCCTGAACCCTAGTGCTCTCCTTAATGGATGGGAGTCAGTTTTCTTTGACCACATTTGAAATAGGTCTTGTATGATGCACACACAGGTGCATGTGCATGAGGTCTGTCCATAAAAAGTCCAGCCATTGTTAATATAACCAGAATGGTTTGCACATCTATGTAACCTGGCAGCCTAGGAGAGCAGACTGTCAAGTGCACATATGAACAGTGACAACACCACTGTACTAGTCAATGAGAGCAGTAGATACCACTGAGTGAGCATGTGTACTGTGCTGCAATCACATTCAAAATGACTGAGGAGAGCAACAAATCTGCATCAAATTTTGTGTTAAACTTGAACAGTCTTCCACGAAAACTATTTGATTGATTCAGAAGGCCTTAGCTATGGACATCTGATGATTGGCAGCTTCATCATCACAATGCCCCTGATTATGCATGATATCTCCTGCAGACTTTTTTAGCAAAACATCACATCACACAGGTAACTTACCATCACTATAGCCCAGATTTGGCACCTTGTGACTTTTGGATTTTCCCCAAACTAAAATCGTCTTCAAAAGGTAAGAGATTTCAGACCATAAATGAGATTCAGGAAAATATGATGGGGCAGCTGATGGACATTGGTAGAACTGCGTGAGGTCCCAAGGTGCTTACTTTGAAGGAGTCTGAGGCTTCATTGTCTTATGTACAATGTTTCTTGTATTTTATACAAAAATAAATGTCTATTTTTCATATTGCGTGACTAGATACCTTGTACACAGACTCATATAATTCCTCTAGAACTTAAAGGGCTTCTGATCTATTGGTTCTCCATCTGTTTCTTGGGCCAATAATTATATCTTTATCTCTATCTCTATCATCTATCTCTATCTCATCATCATCTATATACCTAATCTATCTATATATACTTTTATAGTCATATTTTTAAAGTCTGCATCATGTCTTTGCATCCTCGAGAAACATTTATTTCTATTAACTAAGTGGCTGCTACTTTGAGGCTAAACTAGTTTCAGTGGAAAAAATAAAAGCCTGACTCTCAATGGGTCTTTACTGTTTTCTCAAATTTCCCTTTTCTTTTGCTTTAAAGCACACACATTTTCTACAGTGTCAATGCCACAAGTTCTAGGACTATTTCTCCTTTGGACTCCTCTCTCTTTCATGTTGTATTATGTACAATGATCTCAGAAGTTATTTTCTTTTTGCCAAATATAGCTAATGGTTCTCTACACAGAGTAAGTTTTTAATTCTTTCTGATCACTTTCCATGGAGCTCTTAGCATGGATGGTGTCACCCAAAGTTCTGCCCAATGTAATATGGATTATCAGTTTCCCAGCTTTGAGTCAGTTTCTTCACTCTCTGGTCTCTGGTCACAAAGTTAATGCCATGTAGCCAAGATTTTTTACTGTGGTACTCTATTTCTTGTGTCAAACTCTATGTATCAAGGTATGCTAACTGCTTACAACAACTCCCAAATCTCAATGGCTTACTTAGTCCAGTAACTTGCTTGTGTAACAAACCACTGCAAGTGGCGAGGGGGCTCTTCTCCTACAGTCACTCGGATATTCTAGCTCTCTCTGTCCTACTGGATGATTATCTTTGATGTATGATGTTCATAATCATCAAGGAATGTAAAGAAGAGTCACCAGGTCTGGCATCTATACACTTCCATGACTTACAATAATTTGACTTACAAAATTTCAACTTTATTATGATTCAAAAGTGATATACATTGAGTAGAAACTGTACTTTGAATTTTGAATGGTGATACTTTCCCTGGGCTATGAATATGTAGTACCCATCCATTTCTCATGATGCGGGGCAGCCACATCAAGACAGTTTCTCATCAGCCCCACAATCATGAGGGTCAACACTTGTACTGTATAGTGTGTTAATTATGTTAGAAGATTTTGCCGAATTGTGGGCTAATTCAGGTGCTCTGAACACACTTAAGGTGGGCTTGGCTAAGCTTTGTAAGTTAGGTATATCAAATGCACTTATTTATTTATTTGTTTGTTTGTTTATAGACAGAAGGGAAGGGAGGGAGAAAAAAAGGGAGACAAACATCTACATGAGAGAGAAACATTACTTGGTTGCCTTTTCCTCATTCTCTGACCAGGGACCAAATCTGCAACCAAAGCACGGGTTCTGACTAGGAACTGAACCTGCGGGTTCCCTTTCACTTTGTGGGAGGATGCCCAACCAACTGAGCTACACTGGTAAAGGCTTAAATACATTTTTTATTTATGATGTCTTCAACTAATGTCAGGTTTATGGGATGTGACCCCACCTTAAGTTGAAGAACATTTGTATATCAAACTTGCCAGCATTTAATTGGCCAGTATCCAGTCTTATTACCCTGTCTCATTTAGGAGGGATGGGCAATAAAATTGACATTTGTGCACTTGAGGACAAAGGAAAAAATATATTGGTGAACACACTAGCAGGTTTTTCTATGAAGAAGTCTCAGAATCTGTTTCATAATATATATTTAAAAGTTACTTGTTGGCTTCAGAAGATAAAGGAAAAATAAAGTAAAATGAATAATTTTGTCACGAGCTGTTCTTGGACATTTGAGAAAAGTTCTCTGCTTAGAGTTTTTATAAAGTCTATGTCCTTCCCCACTTGTCTCTCGTCATTGGGCATTGTGGTGGAGAACAACCCTGATGACTCAGGCCCCTGGGTTTTGGGTCAGAGCCCTCTGTGGTGTTGGATTGCTCCTTTACGCTGTCTCCTGTGAAACCTGTATTCTGTTTCAGTGAAAGCACAACCAGCCTTTCAAATGCCCACGAGAAATTTCAGGTTTCTTTCTTGACTCTTAAGCTCATGTGCCCTAAACATCATTAATTTCATTAAACTGTACTTCACTAAGATATCCTGAAACCACTGCCATCTCTTATCTGCAGGGTACCCCCTTCTAACTGGTCTCTATGACCTCAGCCTCTGTCCTTAGCAAATATACAAACAGAATTTCCTACTTCTCTCATCACCACTTTTACCCTCAACACAGCATAACTTACTTTGCACAGCACTCACATGTTTTCAGGTATCCAAACCCCAGGGCATCTTCCTTATTTACTAACATGGCCCCCAGATTATTTCCAGCCTCCAGCTTGTGTCTCTCTTTCTTTTTGTTCCTATGACATGTTATTTCTCACATACTTCTGCACTTTGCTTCACTTAAAGCTTGGAAGATCCTTGAGGATGACAGTCTTTCATGTATCTGCCTATCACCAGTTCTTGCTCTATTCCCAGGCACACTGTAGGCACTTAATGTTATTTGATAAATGACTGAATGGACACAAATTTTAGGGGCTAACCACTTTCTTCCTCACCCTCATCTACCACCCACATACTGCAGGGAGCAGTAGATTCCTTTCTAACACAAGGCTCTTTAGAAACCTCACAATGCACATACACTGCAACAAGATTAGTACCTCAGTATCTTAAGGGTGTTTTATTTCATTTTTGTTTTTATTAAATATTTGTTCAAGTGTGTTTTGAATTACATATTTGAAGTCCATAATAGAAGGTATATCATATGTGACAAATAGCTGCTGAAATAAAAACTTCATAGCAGAAGATGTTAGTAGCAGGGACAGCTTTTTTTGTTAAAATAACTTAATTTTTATCAAGTAATATTGATTTATAACATTGTAGAAGCTTCAAGTATATGACACTATAATTTGACTTCTGCATATGTTTGGTTAGCAAAAAAGATTTGCTTGTTTTTTTTTTCCCCCCATAAGGTGGCTATAGTAGCAATTAGTTATCTTTAACTTCTTTTAAAACAATTTTGTTAGATTGTATTGTGACAGCTATCATATCAGTATGCAGTATATTTTATTGATTATGCTATTACAGTTTTCCCAATTTCCCACCCTTTATCCTCCCTCTCTCTGCTTTATACCCTTCAGCATTGCCCCCCTTACTTCATGTCCATGAGTCCTACATATAAATTCATGGAGTTCTGTTTCCTGTACCATTTATGACCTCTCCCCACCTACTTTACGCCTACCAATTATGCTTCTTCTTACTTGTACCTTTTCCTCCTTACTTCTCCCTTCTCCCTCCCCACTGAAAACCCTCCATGTATTGTCCATTTCTCTGATTCTGTTCCTATTCTAGTGTTTGCTTAGTTTTCGTTTTCATTGTTTCTCTTTTCCTTTTTTTAAGGTTAATTTATTGATAGTTGTGAGTTTGTTCTCATGTGAAGGGTTTCACACGAAGTGAAGGGTTTCTACCTATATTTTCACTGTTCATATTTTTTATCTTCTTTTTCTTAGATAAATCCTTTTAACACTTCATCTAATGATGGCTTGGTAATGATTAACTTTTTTAACTTGATCTTATCTGGGAAGCCTTTTATCTGCTCTTACCTTCTAAATGATAGCTTTGCTAGATAGAGTAATCTTGGATATATGTCCTTGCCTTTCATGACTTCAAATAATTCTTTCCAGCCCCTTCTTGCCTGCAAGGTTTCTTTTGAGATATCGGCTGAAAGTCTTATGGGCATTCCTTTGTAGGTAACTCTCTCCTTTCCTCTTGCTGCTTTTAAGATTCTATCATTGTCTTTAATTTTGGGAAATGTAATTATGATGTGCGTTGGTGTGTGCTTCCTTGGGTGCAACTTCTTTTGGACTCTCTATGTTTCCTGGACTTCCTGGAAGTCTATTTCCCTTGCCAGATTGGGGAAGTTTTCCTTCATTATTTGTACAAATAAGTTTTCAATATCTTGCTGTTGTTCTTCTGCTTTCGGCACCCCTATAATTCAGATATTGGAATGTTTCAAGTTGTCCCACAGGTTTCTAAGTCTCTTTTCATTTTTTTTTTGAGTTCTTGTTTTTTCATTCTGTTCAGGTTGGGTGTTTATTTCTTCCTTTTGTTCCAAATCGTTGATTTGAGTCCTGGTTTCCTTCCTGTTACTGTTGATTCCCTATATATTTTGTTTTATTTCATTTTGGGTATCTTTCATTAGTTCTTTCATTTTTTCAACCAAGCTTAATCAGTTCTGTGAGAATTTTGATTACCAGGGCTTTGAACTCTCCATCAGATAGGTTGGCTATCTCCTTATCTTGTTGCTTAGCTCTCTTTCTAAAGTTTTGCTCTGTTCTTTCATTTGGGCTCTATTTCTTTATCTCAGGGCACCTGTTATATTGTAAGGGGTATTCACCAGGGCAGGGCACCCCTCCTTGCTGCCCTGTGGTGCTACCTGTGGAGGAGGGGCCAGAGAGGGAACAATGCATCACCCCTGCTTGTGTCTAGGCCCTTTCCAACAAACTCTCATGTGAGACTGGGAGTTTCTCCCACCACGCCAGTCACTGTAGTCCACAGTCAGCACTGAGTCTCAGTTTCCCATTAGATCAGCACTTCCCTTGTGGCCCACCACCTGAGTCAGTCAGCCCTGCCCACATGGTCCACCACCTCGCAGTGGGCTCTCTCTGTCTGCTGCCTTAATTCTGATTGTTCTGGTTGATTATTTCTTTAATTCCTTGGTTGTGGGAGTTCCATGAATTTTGACTTTCTGGCATTTCTGGTTTTTCATTGCTTTTTGATTGGTTGTTATCCTCCTTTTGATTGTGTGAGGAAGTGAAGGGTTTCTACCTATGCCTCCATCTTGAACAGAACTCTTCATATCAGCATGCATTTTAAAAAGCTTATCAAAATTGGTGAATTTTTTTGTTGCCATTTTAATGTTGAAGATGGAAGAAAATAAGCAATATTTTGGCATATTATGCTTTATTATTTTGAGAAAAGTGAAAACATAACTGAAACATGAAACAAGATTTGTGCCATGTATGCAAAAGGTGCTGTGACTGATAGAATGTGTCAAAAGTGGTTTGTGAAGTGTCTTGCTGGACATTTCTTCCTGGATAATGCTCCATAGTCAAATAGACCAGTGGAAATTGATAACAATCAAACCGAGACATTAATTGAGAACAATCATTGCTATACCATGTGGGAGATAGCCAACCTACTCAAAATATCCAAATCAATAAAGTTATTGCTAAAAATAAAAACTGTGTCCTTTATTTTTACAGAAAAAAAATTAAGTGGACTTTTTGGCCAACCCAACACTATAGCATACTCACCACCAAAGGTCCAGTTTCTTCTGTCACTATATATTTCAGCCTCTTTTTTTTTCCATTTTACTTTCCCCCCTTCTCCTCTGGTAAAAGCCAATCTGTTGTTGAATTTATGATTTTGATTTTTTTTTTGTTTGTTCATTTGTGTATATGTGTGTGTGTGTCTGTGTGCATAGCTATATGTACCACATGAGTAAGATCATATGGAATTTATCTTTATGAAAATTATCTCACTTAAAAAATACTCACTAGAACCATGCACAGAAATTAACTTGAAATGAATTAAAGGTTTGAACATATGACCTGAAATCATAAAAAATACATTGAAGAAACATAAGTTTAAGCCACTTGTCTTGGCAGTAACTTTGTGGGTTTAACTCCAATGGCAAGTAAAACAAAACCAAAAATCAATAGGTGGGACTACTTCAAACTAAAAAGCTTCTGCACAGCAAAGGGAGCCATCAACAAAACAAAAAAGCAACTGAATAATGAAAGAAAATATTTGTAAACTGTACATCCATTAAGGGATTAATATTCAAGATATATAAAAAACTCATAGAAACTAATAACAACAACAGAAACAAGAAAATATGTATATAAGATCTGGATAGATATTTTTCCAAAGATGATATTCAAATGGAAAATAAGCGTGTGAAAAGAGCTTTGACATTACTAATTATTAGGGAGATGGAAATTAAACCACAGTAAGATATCTTTCATACCTGTTAGAATGGTTATTATCAAAATGACAAAAAAATAACAAGTGTTAGCAAGGGTGCGGACAAAAGGTAAAACTTGTGCACTATTGATGGGATTGTAAATTAGTTCAGCCACTATGGAAGACAATATGGATGTTCCTCCAAAAATTAAGAATAGAACTACCAGATGATTCAGAAATTCAAATTCTATATCTTTATGTGAAGAATATGAAAATCCTTATTTGAAAAACTACATGCTACCATAATATCATTATTCACAATAGCAATAACAATCCACAATGATGTGGAAGCAACCTAAATGTCCATCAACAGATGATTAGATAAAGATGATGTGATATACCCACACACAAAATACAACTTACCCATAAAACAGATGAAATCATGACAATCATGACAGATGGATTTTTGTTCTTTTGTTTTTCTTTGTTTGTTTCTGTTCAAGAAGAGGGGAGAAAGAAGTTGAGATGTCTGGAAAAACAAATATTTCCCTGCTACTTTCCTTTTTTTCTCCTCTCTTTAAAAATTATTAGAGCAGCTTTGGAGGTCAGTGAGTGTATGGAATATGTAACTTTGAGTAGGACAAATGATAGGTGTGATTGTGCAACCTGCATTTGTAGAAGGCATATATTGCTAAAGAATAATCATAGCAAAAAACAAAAGTCATTGGTTTTGAGATTGGTTCTTAAAGTTGATTCTGACTAAGCTTGTTTTATACAAGTTCTTGAACCCACACTCGCCATCAACATATAACACCAGAACAAAAGAAAACAAAGCAGAAACATATATTCAAGTTTAGTAAATCTGAAGGAGACTCAAGAACCAGTATTTTAAAATAAATATTCCAGGTCATTTTAATGTAGCTTACTTTTTTTTTCTTAAAGGTTTTATTTTTTTATTTTTTTTCAGCTTATTTTTTTTCCATTTTTTATTTTATTTTTTTAAATCAGTATTTTTTAATTGTTGATATTGTACAGTTTTCTGTCTTTTACCCCGCCCCAGCCCACCACCCCAGCCCTCCCCACCTTCCTCCCATTTCCATCTCCCATAGTTTTTGTCCATGAGTCCTTTATATTTGTTGCTCTAAACCGTTCCCCTTTTCCCCTGAAATTCCCTCACCTCCCCCTCTGGACACTGTCAGACTGTTCTCAAATTCAGTGTCTTTGTTTACATTATGCTTGTTTGTTTGTTTTGTTGATTAGCTTCCTGTTAAAGGTGAGATCATATGGTATTTGTCTTTCACTGCTTGGCTTATTTCGCTTAGCATGATACTCTCCAATTCCTTCCATGCTGTCGCAAAGGGTAGGAGCTCCTTCTTTCTTCCTGCTGCATAGAATTCCATTGTGTAAATGTACCACAGTTTTTTGATCCATTCATTAACTGATGGGCACCTAGGTTGCTTCCAGCACTTGGCTATTGTAAATTGTGCTGCTATGAACATAGGGATGCATAGATTCTTTTGGATTGGTGTTTCAGGATTCTTAGGATATAATCCAAACAGTGGAGTTGCTGGGTCAAAAGGTACATCCATTTTTAGTTTCTTTAGAAAATTCCATACTGTTTTCCATAGTGGTTGTACCAATCTGCACTCCCACCAACAGTGCACTAGGATCCCCTTTTCTCCACAACCTGTCCAACACTTGCTGTTTGTTGCTTTGTTTATGAAGGCCATTCTGACTGGTGTCAAGTGGTATCTCATTGTAGTTTTAATTTGCATCTCTCTGATAGCTAGAGATATCGAGCATCTTTTCATGTGTCTCTGGATCCTCTGTATGTCCTCCTTGGAGAAGTGTCTGTTCAAATCCTTTGCCCATTTTTTAATTGGGCTGCTTGTCTTCTTAGAGTAGAGTCTTGTAAGTTCTTTATATATTTTGGAGATTAATCCCTTGTCTGAGGTATCATTTCCAAATATGTTTTCCCATACAGTTGGTTCTCTTTTTATTTTAATACTGTTTTCTTTAGCTGTGCAGAAGCTTTTTATTTTGACGAGATCCCATTTGTTTATTCTTTCCTTTATGTCCCTTGCTCTAGGGGACGTATCAGTGAAAATATTGCTGCGTGAAATATCTGAGATTTTCCTGCCTATATTATCCTCTAGAATTTTAATGGTGTCATGGCTTATATTTAAATCTTTTATCCACCTTGAATTTATTTTTGCGTATAGTGTAAGTTGGTGCTCGAGTTTCATTTTTTTGCATGTAGCTGTCCAGTTCTCCTAACACCATTTGTTGAAGAGGCTATTTTTGCTCCATTTTATGTTGCTGCCCCCTTTGTCGAATATTAATTGACTGTAGAGACTTGGGTTTATTTCTGTGCTCTCTGTTCTATTCCACTGGTCCACGTGTCTGTTCTTGTGCCTGTACCAGGCTGTTTTGATTACAGTGGCTTTGTAATACAGTTTGGTATCAGGTATTGTGATCCCTCCTACTTTGCTCTTCTTTCTCAAAATTGCTGCCGCTATCCGGGGTCGTTTATGATTCCATATAAATTTTTGAAGTGTTTGTTCTATGTCTGTGAAATATGCCATTGGAACTTTAATAGGTATTGCATTGAATCTGTAAATTGCTTTGGGTAATATGGACATTTTGATAATATTAATTCTTCCGATCCATGAACATGGTATATGCTTCCATTTGTTTGTGTCTTCCTTGATTTCTTTCTTCAGTGTTGTGTAGTTTTCTGCATACAGGTCTTTTACCTCCTTGGTTAGGTTTATTCCTAGGTATTTTATTTTTCTTTTTGCTATATCGAATGGGATTTTTTTCTTGATTTCTGCTTCTGCTGTTTCACTGTTGGTATACAAAAATGCCTTTGATTTTTGGATATTGACTTTGTATCCAGCTATTTGGCCAAATTCATTTATTACGTCGAGCATCTTTTTGGCCGAGTCTATAGGATTTTCTATGTACACTATCATGTCATCTGCAAACAATGATAGTTTTGTTTCCTCCTTTCCAATTTGGATGCCTTTTATTTCCTTTTCTTGTCTAATTGCTGTGGCTAAGACTTCCAAAACTATATTGAATAGAAGTGGTGAAAGTGGACAGCCTTGTCTTGTTCCTGCTCTTAGTGGGAAAGATTTCAGTTTTTGCCCATTGAGTATGATGTTGGCTGTAGGTCTCCCATATATGGCTTTTATTATGTTGAGGAATGCTCCCTCTATTCCCACTTTGCTGAGTTTTTTTATCATAAATGGGTGTTGTACTTTATCAAAAGCTTTTTCTGCATCTATTGATATGATCATGTGATTTTGTCTTTGCTTTTGTTTATGTGATGTATTACATTTATTGATTTGCGAATGTTGAACCATCCTTGCATCCCTGGGATGAATCCCACTTGGTCATGGTGTATGATCTTTTTAATGTATTGTTGGATGCGGTTTGCCAATATTTTGTTGAGGATTTTAGCGTCTACATTCATCAGTGATATTGGCCTGAAGTTTTCTTTCTTTGTTATGTCTTTATCTGGTTTTGGGATTAGGATGATGCTGGCTTCATAAAAAGAGTTTGGGAGTCTTCCATCATTTTGGATTTTTTGGAATAGTCTGTGAAGGATAGGGGTTAGGTCTTCCTTAAATGTTTTGTAGAATTCTCCTGTGAAACCATCTGGTCCAGGGCTTTTGTGTGCCGGGAGTGTTTTGATTACTGATTCAATTTCACCAGCTGTTATTGGTCTGTTCAGGCTTTCTGTTTCTTTTTCATTGAGTTGGAAGGTTATATTTTTCTAGAAACTTGTCCATTTCACCTAGGTTTTCAAATTTCTTGGCATACAGTTCTTCATAGTAATTTCTTACAATCCTTTGTATTTCTGTGGTGTCACTCGTAATCTCTCCTCTTTCATTTCTGATTGTGTTTATTTGAGTCCTCTCTCTTTTTTTCTTGATGAGCCTGCTTAAAGGCTTGTCGATTTTGTTTATCTTTTCAAAGAACCAGCTCCTGGATTCATTGATCCTTAGGATTGTGCTTTTAGTCTCTATGTCATTTAATTCTGCTCTGATCTTGGTTATTTCCTTCCTTCTACTTGCCCTGGGCTGTCTTTGTTGTTGTTCCTCGAGTTCTTGTAGACGTAGGGTTAAGTCGTTTGTTTGAAATGTTTCTGTCTTCTTTAGGTAGGCCTGTATTGCTATGAACGTCCCTCTGAGGACTGCCTTCATTGTGTCCCATAGGTTTTGGGTTGTTGTGAGTTCATTTTCATTTGTTTCTAGAAACTTTTTGATTTCCTCCTTAATTTCATTCTTTACCCATTCATTGTTTAATCGCATGCTATTCAATCTCCATGATTTTGATGATTTGGGGATTTTCCCCATCAAGTCGGTTTCTAGTTTTAGTCCCTTGTGGTCGGAGAAAATGCTTGGTATGATATCAATTTTCTTGAATTTGTTGAGGCTTGTTTTGTGTCCTATCATGTGGTCTATCTTTGAAAATGTTCCATGTGCGTTTGAATAAAATGTGTATTTAGTTTCTTTGCGATAAAGGGCTTTATACATATCGGTTAAGTCCATTTCATATAGAGTGTTGTTCAATGCCACAATATCTCTGTTGATATTTTGTTTGGATGATCTGTCCATTTTTGACAGTGGAGTGTTAAAATCGCCTACTATAATGGTGTTGCTGTCAATATCTTTCTTGAAGTCCTCTAAGATTTTCTTGATGTATTTAGGTGCTCCTATGTTGGGTGCATATATATTTACAATGTGTATGTCTTGTGGGTGGATTCTTCTCTTCAGTATTATGAAGTGACCTTCTGGGTCTCTCTTTATGGCTCTTCTTTTGAAGTCTATTTTGTCTGATATGAGTATTGCTACCCTGGCCTTTTTTTCCTGTCCAATTTGCTTGGAAAATTTGTTTCCAGCCTTTCACTATAAGTCTGTGTAGGTCTTTTGTCCTGAAGTGGGTCTCTTGTAGGCAGCATATGTGTGGATCATGCTTTCTTATCCAGTCAGCTACTCTATGTCTTTTGATTGGAGCATTTAATCCATTTACATTTAAGGTACTATTGATAGGTACTGATTCATTGCCATTTTCATATCTGTGTTCCTCACTCTCTCTTTTCCTTTCTTTCCTTAAAGCAGTCCCTTTAGTATCTCTTGCAGAACTGGCTTGTTACAGGTGTATTCTTTTAGACTTCTTTTGTCTGGGAAGCTCCTTATTTGGTCTTCTATCTTGATTGAAAGCCTTGCTGGATAAAGTAGTCTTGGTTGTAGGCCTTTGGTTTTCATTACTTGGAATATTTCTTGCCATTGTCTTCTGGCTTGGAGCATTTCCATTGGGAAGTCGGCTGCTAACCTTATCAGGGCTCCCTTGTATGTTACTCTCTTTTATTCCCTTGCTGCATGTAAAATTCTCTCTTTGTCTTGGAAGTTTGCCATTTTAATGATGATGTGTCTTGAAGCAGGCCTGTTTGGGTTCCTCTTGATTGGGATTCTCTGTGTTTCCTGGATTTGTGTGAGTTTTTCTCTCACCAAATTAGGGAAGTTTTCCATCATTACTTTTTCAAATAGGTTTTCTATCCCTTGCTCCTCTTCTTCTCCTTCTGGTATTCCTATTATACGGATATTATTACGTTTCATGTTGTCTTGCATTTCTCTTAACCCCTCTTCATTCTTTCTGAGCCTCTTTTCCTTTTCTTGCTCTTTCTGGCTGCTTTTTTCTACTTTGTCCTCCAACTCACTGATTTGATCCTCTGCTTCATCGATTCTGCTTTTCAGTCCTTCTACTGTGTTCTTCAGCTCAGAAATTGTATTCTTCATTTCTTCTTGGTCCTTTTTGATAGTTTCTATTTCCTTTTTCATGTTGATATTGTTTGCAGTGAGTTCATTATAGCTTCCCTGTAGTTTCTGGTAGCTCATTGAGAGCTCATGGAGCTTCCTGACAACCATTTCTTTGAACTCCTTATCTGATAGTTGAGTTGCCTCTGTTTCATTTAGCATTCTTTCTGGGGCTTCCACCTTTTCTTTCATTTGGGGACTGTTTCTTTGTCTTCTCATTGTTGGTGAGACTCTTCTTGTAAACCTCTGCTTCTTACGTTGATCTGTTCTGGCTACCTGCGTTTGTGGTGTGAACTTCTGTGGTGGAATACCTGTGAGATTCAGTGTTATAGTCTTCTTCAGGTATCCTGGTGTTCACAGCTTCCACTGTCTCAGCTGTGGGAATACCCCCTCTTTTGGTCCAACTCTGGTTTTTTCACAGTTCTAGGATTTCTTTGCCTCACTCGTGGGTATTCAAAAAGAGAAAAGAATAAAGTGAATAAAGAAGAGAGAGAAAAAAGAAAAAAAAAGAGGAGGGAAGGAGAGATAGAATTGGAAAGAAAGGAAGAAGGAATAAAGCCAGAAAGAAGTAAAGAGAAGCAAAAGGAATTGAGGGATAAAAAAGGTAGAAGTAATAAAAAAATAAAAAATATATAATCAAAACAAAACAAAAAGAACCCCACAAAAACGAAAAACTAACCAAAACAAACAAACAAACAAAAAACCCAAGTAAACAGACAAAAAACAACTATCAAAAAAAAACCCCACAAAACAAAATGAAACAAAACACCCCCCCCCCAAAAAAAAAGAATAATAAGAAAAAAAAAATCTCTTGCTATTTTCACAGAGGCCAACCTGGATTTTCTGGACTTGCTGGCTGTAGCAGGTTGCGAGGCGACTCGTACCGCTTTTCTCCCTGTTCCCCACTCAGTCAGCTTTGGGCTACTGTCCTCAGTGCCAGCCCAGCACTGTCCCCAGGGCTAATGGCGTACTCTCCATGCAGGCCTTGGGTGTGATTTCTGAGACTCCTGCAGGGGGCGAGCTTTCCAGAGTTTATGGGTTTCAGCTGGAATCTCTTACAGATCCATCCCTCCCCGAGCCTATTGCTGTGAGCTCCGGGTCTCCTACAGGCGCCTGCCTGAGACTACGGGCGTGGGCTCTGAGAGTTTTCCGAGTTGCGAGCACTCACCCCAGGATCACAGATGTGAGCTCCAGGTCTTCCAGAGTCCCCTTCTTTAGTTGCAGGGTCGCCTCTGGCCGCAGGGCTGCTTCCAACCCGGTTGCAGAGCCGCCTCCGGTCGCCGGGCCGCCTCCGGTCGGTTGCAGAGGCCCCTCCGGTCGCGTGACCGCCTCCGGTCGTTTGCAGAACCGCCTCCGGTCGCCGGGTCGCCTCTGTCCTGTCTCAGGACCACCTCCGGTCGCTCGGCTGCCACGTCTAGTTTTCCAATGTCTGCTACGGATTTTGATCTCCTATTTTCATATATACTGTGGTATTGTTGGCTGTCTGCTCTGTTCCTCTGTAGATCAGTTAGGTTTTTCTCCCATGTGCAGGAGGAAGGACAATCTGCGTCCTCCTACCATGCCACCATCTTGAACCCCCCAATGTAGCTTACTTTATTTTAAATATGCTGCTGTAATACATATAGCATGTGGTTAGATTTAGGCTTGTCAGTTTGAAATTTCTTAGTTACTAATTTCTTTGTCTTTGGAAAAATACATATGTGTCTAAACCTTAAAATTTCTTTTAGGGTTATCTTTACTTGTGACTTCTAAATAAGTTGATTATAATCACTCTATAAGTAATTATACTTTCTGCTATTTTCTTAACATATCCAACTTCCTCATTTCTCACCAAGACAGTGATCTTCCTGAAATTGTCACTTCCTGACAATGATCTGCCTAGAAGAAATATTTTAGCTCATTTCATTGTACTAAAATATTTAGACTTTTATCTCTTAATGAATATTGATAAAGGTCATAATTATACCAAATAGAGAATTTCCTGGCCCACAAAAGTCAGGTTCGGAGAAGGAGAGTTACATGGGACTAATGAATACCATCTTCTCTTAACCAATATAGAGCACATTACACCTCTTATCAAGGAGGAATTCTTAAAAGCTGATTATGAATTGCCTTATATTTTTATTTTATATGTATCTGAAAGTAACAATTTAATCATTCTATTTACCCATTTTAGCAAGAAAGCACACCAAAAATTAGCAAAATATGTCACTCTTCCATTTTTTTTATTTCACATAGATAATTGGATATATTCTTCAGCATGTTCATCAGTCACACAGAGAGTTGGCTATATTCTGTAACATGTTCCTCAGTCACACAGAGTTGGTTATATTCATTAATCTGTGGTTCCTCAGCCACACAGAGAGTTCAGTACCTTCATTAACATGTGTTCGGAGTTTGTTTTCTTCTTGCTCTACTCAGATTCTCCATAAAATGATGAAGAAGAACTGGAGAGTATAACCATTAAACGTTGTCTATTTTCTTTGTAGGACTAGTTTAGCCACTTCTTTGTTCTTGTAGAATTTTCTTTGGCCCCAATAAATATGCATTCAGTTGCACTTATGTTTTCACTTTGTTTTCTATTTATTTGAAGTCAACATTCCCACTAAGATGAAGTTCTTTATGAGCCAGATGGGATCACTTTGTGTCCACACCACTGGGACTTTGCACACTGAGTGTCTTATATAAAAACCTGCCTAGGAATGAAGTGGGTCCAACAAGGAGACAGACAAGTGGGTCCAGCAAGGAGGAGGAGGAAGGAAAGACCACAGTGAAGAAAAACAGGAGAAAGGTAGAGGGAGACAGAGGAGGAAAGGAGGGACAAGAGTGAGAAAGGGGAAGTGAAAAGGAGCAAAAACAAATTTATTTTTGTGATGGAAGCAGGTCAGAGGAGGTTACAGAGAAGCTTTGACAGAAGGATGGTTTTCCAATTAAATGGATGCAGGACTCCTCACTAAACATTGATATGTCAGCAACTTATGAATTTGCATGGAGTTTAATGGGTTGGTGCCCTGAGTGTTGGCTTCCCCTTGCCTCATCCACCCCCATGCACCCCAATATAAGATGCAGAAGTGTTCACTGTTGCTGAAGTGAGATTATAGGGGCAAGGCATCTAGGGTAGGGAGAGATAGTGCCCACCCTAGTTCAGGGGCCATAAGTTTGTTTTGTTTTGTTTTATTTTCACAGGATTGATTACTCAGGCAAAATACTACTTTTCAAGATCTTTCCTGTAGGTATCTTAAATCATCTTTAGAAAAGGGTGCAGTATTTGGAAAATATAGACAATGGTGTGGTTATAGCTAGAGGGAAAGGAAGGTGGGGATAGTTGGAAGTGTGCCAAAGGGGGAGATGAGGATGGAAAGAGACTTTGTTTGGTGTGATGGGTGCACAATGCAGTGTGTAGATGATGTTTTATTGAGTTGTACACTTGTAACCAGTACAGTTTTGGGAATTAATGTCACCCAAATGTATAAGAAATTAGCATTGCTAAAAGAAAAAATATAAAAGAAACCTTCCCAAAAAATGTTCACTGAATGAACAAATACTGCACAAAAATGTAGGAAATCATAGAATTACATGAGACAAGAATAAAAGATTAATTTGCTCTTCTTCTCAAAATTGCTGCCGCTATCTGGGGTTGTTTATGATTCCATATAAATTTTTGAAGTGTTTGTTCTATGTCTGTGAAATATGCCATTGGAACTTTAATAGATATTGCATTGAATCTGTAAACTGCTTTGGGTAGTATGGACATTTTGATGATATTAATTCTTCCGATCCATGAACATGGTATATGCTTCCATTTGTTTGTGTCTTCCTTGATTTCTTTCTTCAGTGTTGTGTAGTTTTCTGCATACAGGTCTTTTACCTCCTTGGTTAGGTTTATTCCTAGGTATTTTATTTTTCTTTTTGCTATATCGAATGGGATTTTTTTTCTTGATTTCTGCTTCTGCTGTTTCACTGTTGGTAGCCAAGTGCTGGAAGCAACCTAGGTGCCCATCAGTTAATGAATGGATCAAAAAACTGTGGTACATTTACACAATGGAATTCTATGCAGCAGAAAGAAAGAAGGAGCTCCTACCCTTTGCCACAGCATGGATGGAATTGGAGAGCATCATGCTAAGCGAAATAAGCCAGGAAGTGAAAGACAAATACCATATGATCTCACCTTTAACAGGAATCTAATCAACAAAACAAACAAACAAGCATAATATAAACAAAGATACTGAAATTGAGAACAGTCTGACAGTGACCAGAGTGGGAGGGGAGGGAATTTCAGGGGGAAAGGGGAACGGTTTAGAGCAACAAGTATAAAGGACTCATGGACAAAAACTATGGGGGGTGGAAATGGGAGGAAGGTGGGGAGGGCTGGGGTGGTGGGCTGGGGGTGGGGTAAAAGACAGAAAACTGTACAATATCAACAATTAAAAAAGGAATTCGATGAGCTAAAAAAAAACATGTATCTAAAAAAAAATCAACAGAGGAAAAAAATAATTAATTAAAAAAAAAAAAGAGCTGCAATGGTAAGGAAAGTGGTCATGGAAATGCTTATTTGGGAAGTTGGCAATTGAGCTCTGAAAACTAAGGCCCTGAAACAATACATAGAAACTATTGATTGTGTGACAGATTTCATATAGAAACTCTATCTTCAGTGTCTTGTTATTTTACATGTACAGATCATTCATATCCTTTGTTAGGTTTATTCCTAGATATTTTATTTGTTTTAAGGCAGTTGTGAATGGGACTGTTTTCTGAATTTCCTTTTCTGTTCATTATTGGCATGTAAAAATGCAACTGATTTCTTAATATTAATTTTGTATGCTGATATTTTGCTGAATTCACTTATCAGTTCTAGTAGTTTCTTGGTGGTACCTTTGGGGTTCTCTATGTACAGTATCATATCATCTGCAAATAAAGGTAGTTTTACTTCTTCCTTTCAAAAAAAAAGAATAAAAGATTAAAAGCTACAAGTTTAATAAATAAGAATTAATTTCCATTTCTCTCTTTTCTAGAATAAGATTTTTAGCTCAGTTTGAGACATGAGATATGAAATTTCTATCACCATGAAGACTGAATTTTTATTTTTTGTTTTTAATTTTTTTTGTTTTAAGTTTTTTATATTGTTGTTTAAGTACAGTGGTCTCCATTTTTACCCTGTCATGCCATGCCTCCCCTCTCATCCCCACATCCCACTCTCAAATCCACCCCCTTTGGCTTTGTCCATGTGTCCTGTATACATATTCCTTGACTGCACTTCCCCTATCATCCTCTATAAGCCCTCTCCTTCTTCCTCTCTGGTTACTGTCAGTTTCTTCTTTATTTCACTGTCTCTGGTCGTACTTTACTACCTTGTTGGTTTTGCTGATTAGGTTCCACTTATAGGTGAGTCATATGGCATTTCTTTTTCACTGCCTGCCTTATTTCACTTGGCATAATGATTTCCAGTTCCATCTATGCTGCTGTGAAGGGTAAGAGCTCCACCTTTCTGCTGTATAGTATTCCATTGTAGAACTCTAACACGGTTTTTTGATCCACTTATTTATTGATGAGCACTTAGGCTGCTTCTAGTGCTTGACTATTGTAAATGAGGTTGCTATGAATTTTGGGGTGCATAGATCATTTTGAATTGGTGTTTCAGGATCCATTGGGTATAATTCCAACAGCAGTATTGCTGGGTCAAAAGGATGTTCCTTTTTTAGTTTTCTTAGGAAATTCCATGCCGTTTTCCACAGTGGCTGCACCAGTTTGCATTTCCACTAAAAGTGCACCAGGTTCCCTTTTCTCCATATCCTTTCCAGGACTTGTTTGTCAATTTATTTATGATGGCCATTCTCAAGGGTGTGAAGTTGTATCTCATTGTGGTTTTAATATGTGTCTCTCTGATGGCTAATGATGCTGAGCACAGTTTCTCATGTCTCTGGGCCCTCTGTGTGTCCTCCTTGGAGAAATGTTTGTTCAAATCCTTTTCCAGTTTTTTAATTGGGTTGTCTGCCTTCCTAGAGTGGAGTCATGTGGGTTCTTTATACATTTTGGAAATCAAACCCTTGCTAGAGGTATCATTTGAAAAATATGTTTTCCCATATAGTTGGTTCTCTCTTCAATTTAATGCTGTTTTTTTTTTTTTTAGCCATGCAGAAGCTTTTTATTTTGATGATATCTCATTTGTTTATTCTTTCCTTTATGTAGATTTCTCTATTGGTGAAAATATTGCTGTGTGGAATATCTGAGACATTCCTGATATGTTCTCCTCTAGGACTTTTTTGGTATCACGGCTTGTATTTAAATCTTTTATACACCTTGAATTTATTTTTGTGTATGGTGTAAGTTGGTGATTGAGTTTCATTTTTTTACATGTAGAAGTCCAGCTCTCCTAACACCATTTGTTGAACAGGCAATTTTTACTCTTTTTTTATGCTGCTGCTCCCTATGTTGAATATTAATTCACCATAGAATTTTGTTACCATAGAATATTAATTCGCTATAGAATTTTGGGTTTATTTCTG
The DNA here is from genome assembly GCA_039655065.1 of Glossophaga mutica. Taxonomy (NCBI): domain Eukaryota; kingdom Metazoa; phylum Chordata; class Mammalia; order Chiroptera; family Phyllostomidae; genus Glossophaga; species Glossophaga mutica. The sequence continues at coordinate 76,450,263 of CM077309.1, read as the reverse complement.
CACTCTCTATTCTGTTCCATTGGTCTATATTTCTGTCCCTATGCCAGTACCACATTGTTTTGAATATAATGGACTCGTAATATAGTTTGATATATGGTAGTGCGATCCCTCCTACTTTGTTATTCTTCCTCAAAATTGCCACAGCTATTCTAGGTTGTTTAAGGTTCCATATAAATTTTTGAAATGTTTTTTCCACATATGTGAAATATGTCATTGGTATTTTAATAAGGATTGTGTTGAATCTATAAATTGCCTTTTGTAACATGGACATGTTGATGATGTTGATTCTTCCAATACAGAAATACGATGTATGCTTCCATTTATTTTTGTCTTCCTTAATTCATTTCATCAGTGTTGTGTAATTTTCTGAGTACATGTCTCTCGCTTCCTTGGAAACTTTTATTCCTAGGTACTTTTTTGTTTTTGTTTTCGCTATAGCAATTGGGATTAGTTCCCTGATTTCTGATTCTGATCTTTTGTTTCTGATATGTAAAAATGCCTCTAATTTCTGAATATCGGCTTTAAACTTGCTGTTTAGCCAAATTTGTTAAATAGGTTGAGTAGTTTTTTGGAGGAGGCTATAGGGTTTTCTATGTACACTATCATATCATATGCAAAGAATGACAGTTTTACTTCCTCATTTCCAGTTCAGTTGCCTGTTATTTATTTTTCTTGTCTGATCACTGTGGCTAGTACTTTCAATACTATGTTGAATAGAAGTGGTGAACACTGACATTCTTGTCTTGTTCCTAATGTTATTAGGAAAATTTTTAGTTTTTTGCCTGTTGAGTATGATGTTGGCTGTAAGTTTCTTATATATGGCCTTTATCATGTTCAGGAATGCTCCCTCTATTCCCATTTTGCTCAGTGTTTTTTTCATAAATGGGTGATGTACCTTATGAAATGCTTTTTCTGCATCTATTGATGTGATCATGTGATTTTTGTCTTTCCTTTCATTTACATGATATATTATGTTTATAGATTTGTGAATGATGTACCATCTTTGCATCCCTGGGATGATTACCATTTGATCATGGTGTATGATCATTTAATGTACTGATGGATGTAGTTTGTGAAAATTTTGTTGAAGATTTTAGCATCTATGTTCATCAGTGATATTGGCTGATAGTTTTCATTTTTTATTTGTTTATCTGGTTTTGGAATCAGGATGATGATGACTTCATAAAAATAGTTTGGGAGAATATCCTCGTCTTGCATTTTTTTTTTTTTTTTTTTGAATAGTCTGAGGATAAGGGTTAGCTCTTTCTTAAAAGTTTTGTAAAACTCTCCTGTGAACCATTTGGTCCAAGATTTTCATGTGCTGGGAATTTTTTAATTACTGCTTTGATTTTATCAGCTGTTACTGGTATTTTCAGGTTTTCTCCTTTTTCTTTATTCAGTTTTGGGAGATTACATGTTTCTAGATATTGTCCGTTTGACCTAGGTTTTCAAATTTCTTGGCATATAGTTCTTCGTAGTCAATTCTTACAATTCTTTGTATTTCTGTGGTATCAGTTGTAATCTCTTCTCTTTCATTTCTGATTGTGTTTATTTGGGTCCTCTTTATTTTTTTTTCTTGATGAGTCTTGTTAAAGGTTTGTTGATTTTGTTTATCTTTTCAAAGAACCAGCTCCTGGAATTTTTGATCCTTTGGATTGTTCTCTTAGTCTCTATGGCACTTAATTCTGATCTGATCTTGGTTATTTACTTCCTTCTACTTGCTCTGGGATTTGTTTGTTGCTGTCCCTCTGAAAACAAAATTCTTATGATAAATTAATGAGGAGGCATGTGCTCCTCATTTATCAATTTATCTTAAGTGACAACTGGTTAGCAAAAACTATCATTTGGTATTAAAATATAAAACTCTATATAAGATGTCAATGTATTTACCATTTTCATACATATTTACACAATTACACTCTGAGGATAACTAACTTCTCATGATGTTATCCCCCAAAGTATTTTGTCATTAAAATAAGACTGGATTTGGTGACTATGCCCATGGAGTTAGAGGTCCTTGAAAGAGACACTAGTGAAAAAGCTTTTTAGAGTAACTTAAATTTCTAGAGAACCCAATCTTTAGATACCACTGGATGAAAAGCTGGCAAGTGTTGTAGACAAGTAATGATCACTTGAATACATAAGACGAAATAAGAGAAAGATGCCATTTTTTCCTTACTATCTCACATTTTTTTAGTTACTCCTTTTAGCTAACTTTGGCAGTGGTCTATTTGATTGTAACTTCACCAGTCTCTAAGAATTTTATATGTATTAAATATAAATTTTGGAAGGTGATAAATGTCAAGCAATAAAAGTTAAGTTCTTAAAAACAAAATGTAATTGAGGATGAAAGTATAGCATAGGAAATATAGTCAGTAATATTGTAATAACTATGTATGCTATCAGACAGGTAATAGATTTATCAGGGTGATTGCCTCATAAGTTATATAAACACCTAATTACTATGTTGTACACCTGAAACTAAATATTGTTTTCCAGCTGTAAATAAAATATTTTAAAATAAATTAGTTAAATATTTATTATTAAGTGTTTAATAATGTCAATAACACAATTGTTTGTACAATAGATAATGTTTTCTGAAGTAGTCCAGTATTACATTAGTAGTCCTTCACTTTTTTTAAGTACAGAAACATTATTAAAACATTATTAAAATGGTTTTGTCCTTCTAAAAGTATTTCTAAATATTAAAGATTTCTGATAGCTATCCAGAGATGAATAGAATTATAAGAAACTAAGCCTGAATAAACATCAGATTATTCTCAGTTCACACAAAAAATAAACTGTTTATACTGAAAAATAAAAATAAAGGCAATAGCATTGTTCTAAAGTTTGCTTGAACTTCAAACCTGAGGAAAACAGAGCATAAGTCTTCCAGCGGGAGTCCATTAGTTAAACATCTAAAAATGTAGTTGGATATTTTTAGCTGTATCTTCTGATTGGTATTTATTGCAGCTGCAAGTCTTGTCAAAGGCTTTGAGGGCATGAAATATTACGTAAATCTGGCAATATGTAATTTATATAGAAAATACTGGAGAAAACAAGGAGAGTATGTTTATAGATAGTATGTTGTGTGACAGCAATAGATCATAAAATATTTGAGATTCATAGTGATTTTCTTCACATTCAAATACTCCACTTTTTCTCTAGTGCTTGTTTTTAAATCATTAAACTTTTCTATACTTAAAAAAATGAATGTAATGTAATACTGGACTATTTCAGAAAACATTGTCTATTGTGCAAACAATTGTGTTATTGGCAAAATATGGTACGAAGGAAAATTAATAATGTACAAATAAAATGTTGCATCCCTGATGTGACATGAATGCTGTAAGGGAATATTAGAGAAATATGGCATTCAAAATAAGAATAAATAAATTATTCAGAATGTAATTAATTGAAATCATATCAATTAAGTGATTTGGAAGGTTCTCAGGTACTTGATAGGAACAAAATTGTATTATGTCATCTGAGATAGTATGGTTTCCCTTAAATATAAAAATATTTTATATTTAAGAAATAATCTTAAAACCAGCTTGCATTGCTTTGGGATTAAATAGTTCTAATTAACTAACTTGTTTTTTTTTCTTTCTTAGTTTTACCCTACTATCTTTCTGGAAATCCTATTTTACAGTCCCCTTGTTGAATTATTGATTGTCTTGGATCATTGTTAAATGTGATGGTAATGACCAAGATGGATGCATGTTACAAGAAATATTCTCAGAAAATCCTTGCTGCATTTAATGTTTTCTTATCCCTGAATTGTCTCCATCCATCTACATGACACCCTTTTCATTGGAATCCAAGAAAATAATTTTTTTCAGAATCAAGAATATTTGCTATTACTCTGCTGAACACCTTAATTTGTTTTTATATTTGGATTCTGTGGATACTACAAATATAAAATGGGTTGCTAACTTCCAAAGAAATAGCAAAATTAGGTACCCTTTAAAAAGAGAAGATAAATGAAAAAGGTAAGTTTATCAAAGCATGGAGACATCTCTGCCAGCTACATACAGAAGGAAATGTAAACAGTTGGCGGTGAAGACCACCAACTTGCAGGGGGCAGAATTAGACAGCTTGATCCCTGTGATAATGCTGGATAGGGGACAGGTCCCACTCCAGCCCACCAGCTGAAGAAAAGATCCTAGAGAAACTATTAGGAAACCACTGCCTTGGATAGCTACTGCCAAAATACAACACAGACACAGCTTTACAATGAACTGAACCAAGTCACCCTCTGTGTCAGGGACTCTGTTACAGCATCACAACAACACTGACACCTAAGTTCCAAACTGTCGTTATAATATGTGTCTCAGGACATAGACTGGAAACCTTAATCCTGGGCAGGAGAAACTGTAAATCCAGAAGAAGGATAACACTGGAAAACCAGTGGGAAGTTGATGATAAGAGATTTTCAGAGATTAAAGGCTTTGTGTTTGTTGAGGGGGGCACTGGTTGGGAAAGGAGAGTTATGATTTGAGTAGATTGGCCACCCAGGACTGTTTTTGGATGAACTTTTCTCCTCAAAAGTGGGCATCAGTAGCTGATAATTTTGGGTGAGGGGTGTGCAGCTTTCACGAACATTTTTCATATTACTGGGGACAGGGGAATATTGGTCAAACCTTGGAAGATATGAGAATCACAGTATCCACACTGTTTGGAGTTGCAGCCAGTGTGCCCCAGGATTTTCTTCCTCCCAGGGCACAGCAGATACCAGGACTGAGCTGCACCCTAGGGAGGACCATTGGGTGTGCTGATGCCTTGTGTTCCTGCTTGCTTGCTTTGTTCTCAAAAGGCTCCAGTCAACATGATTGTGAACTGCTGCAGTGACATTGAAGGAACAAGAGTCCCAGGAAAAACAGTGAAATCTAGATCTCAGGTTCTATCATCCTTTTTAATTTTGTGTGTGTTACTTCAGTTGTCTAACATTTCACTGGCTCTGGGAGAGTATAGTGCCCCTATGAACTCTTAACTTCAGAATTCTTGAGAAAAAAGCCTATTGCTGGAAGTTAAACTTCTCTAATGGGATAAAAGACCACAATGAGTTTGCTTACCTTTCCAGCTCTGTGCTGGAGGGAACACCAAGAATAGGTGGGAGCTGTGGACACTGGTATACTTGCTGGAAGAGGAAACCCAAAAACAAAGGAACCACCAACAGATAACAACAGAAGAAGGTAAAGGAGGGAGTGGAAGCCACACTCACCTCCTCAAATGACCAACCTGGAAATACAACTAAATGGTTGAGAAATTATCCAGAATAAAGAAATGAACAAGAGTGAGAGATAAACCTCAAAACCTTGTACACACAGAAAAATCAGATTAAACACAACCTGTCCACATTTGCACAACAGAACACAAGGCATGGTGCACAGTGTGACCCTCAGTTAACTAGTTGGAGAGAAGGGTCCATCAAAGAAAAACCCAACAAAAATGAAAACCCAAAGACATACAGAGAGCCAACATAAATGACAGCCCAAGAACAGTGAGCTCAGGAGATCAAGGAAACTGCACCATTAAATCTCAGAGGTCTTTTACCACAGAAGTTCACACCATAAACCCAAGACGCCAGAATAGATCATTTTAAGAAGCACAAGCTAACAAGAAGAGTCTCAAAAATGATGGGAAGACAAAGAAACAATCCCCAAATAAAAGAAGTAGGAAGCCTCAAAAAGAATGCTCAATGAAATAGAGGCAAGTAAACTATCAGATACTGAGTTCAAAGCAATGGTTATCAGGAAGCTCAATGAGCTCACAGAAAACCAAAAACTACAGTGAAACTACAATGAAATCACCACAAACTATATCAACATGAAAAGGGAAATAGAAACCATCAACAAGGGCCAAGAGGAAATGAAGAATAGAATTTCTGACTTAAAGAACACAGTAGAAGGAATGAAAAGCAGAATCAATGAAGCAGAGGATTGGATCAGTGAGCTGGAGGACAAGGTAGAAAAAAACACTGAGAAAGAGCACAAAAAGGGAAAGAAGCTCAGAAACAATGAAGAGGGACTAATGGAAATGCAAGACAACACAAAACACAATGTCCACATAATAGGGATACCAGAAGCAGAAGTAGAGCAAGAGATAGAAAACCTGTTTGAAAGAATAATGATGGAAAACTTCCCTAATTTGATGGGACAAAAAGTTGCACAAGTTCAGGAAAAACAGGGCCCCAAACAAGAGGAATCCAAAGAGGCCCACTTCAAGGCACATCATAATTAAAATGGAAAAATTCCAAGACAAAGAGAGAATCTGAAAGACAGCAAGGGAAAAACAGGAAGTAAAATTCAAGGGAAGGGAACCCCAGTATGTCTAGCAGCTGACTTCTCAATGAAATCACTCCTAGCCAGAAGGGAATGGCAAGAAATATTTCAAGTAATGAAAACCAGAGGATTACAACCAAAGCTACTTTACCCAGCAAGGCTCTCAATTAAGATGGAAGGCCAAATAAGGAGCTTCCCAGACAAAAGAAGTCTAAAAGAATACACCTCAACAATACCAGCTTTGCAAGAGGATCTAAACGTCCTGCTTTCAAAAAAAAAAAAAAAAAAAAAAAAAAAAAAAAAAAAGGAAGAAAGAAAAAGAGTGAGAGAAGAAAAAGAAAAGACAGGTGTAAAAAATGGCAATGAATAAGTACCTATCAATAATAAACTTAAATATGAACAGATGAAATGTTCCAATCAAAAGACAGAATAGCTGAATCAATAAGAAAGCATGACCCAAACATATGCTGTCCACAAGAGATCCACCTCAGGACAAACACCTACATAGACTGATAGTGTAGACCTGGAAACAAATTTTCCAAGCAAACAGACAGGGAAAAAAAGCTGGGGTAGCAATGCTCATATCAGACAAAATAGACTTCAAAAAAAAAAGGCCATAAAAAGAGACCCAGAAGATCACTGCATAATACTCAAGGGAAGAATCCACCAAGAAGACATAAACATTGTAAATATATATGCACCCAACGTAGGAGCACCCAAATACATACAGAAAATCTTGGAGGACTTCAAAAAAGATATTGACAGCAGGACAATTATAGTAGGGGATTTCAACAGCACACTGACAAAAATAGACAGATCTGCCAAACAAAATATCACAAAGATACTGTGGCATTGAACAACACTCGAGATGAAATGGACTTAACTGATATATAGAGAACCTTTTATTCCAAAGAAGCAAAATACACATTATTTTCAAATCCACATGGAACATTTTCTAAGATATAACACATGACAGGACACAAAACAAGTCTCAACAAATTCAAGAAAATTAAAATCATACCAAGTATTTTCTTGGACCATAAGGGAGTTAAACTAGAAACCAACCTCAAGGAAAAAACTCAAAAACAATCAAACTCATGTAGATTGAATAGCATGCTATGAAACAATGAATTGGTCAAGAATGAGATCAAGGAAGAAATCAAAAAGTTTCTGCAAACAAATGACTATGAACTCACAACAACCGAAACTTATGAGACACAGCAATAGCAGTGCTGAGAGGGAAGTTCATAGCCATAGGATCCTACCGAAAAAATTAGAAACATTTCACATAAACAACTCAATCTTACACCAACAAGAATTCGAGAAACAACAAGAAAGACGGCCAAGAGCAAATGGAAAGAACGAAGGAAATAACCAAGATCAGAGAAGAATTAAATGGCATAGAGAGTAAAAAGAAAAATTTTAAGGATCCATAAATGCAGAAGCTGGTTCTTTGTAAAGATCAACAAAGTTGGCAAGCCTTTTAGCAGACTTATCAGGAAAAAAAGAGAGAGGACCCAAATAAACACAATCAGAAATGAAAGAGGAAAGATCACAACTGACACCACACAAATGCAAAGAACTGTAAGAAATTACAACAAAGAACTACACATCAAGAAATTTGAAAACCTAGGTGAACTGGACAAATTTCTACAAAAATATAATCTTCCAAAAACTCAATGAAGAATAAGCAGAAGTCCTTAACAGACCAATAACAGCTGATGATATTGAAGCAGTAAAAAAAAAAAGAAAAAGAAAAAAACTACCGACACACAGAAGACCTGGACCAGAGGGCTTCATAGGAGAATTTTACAAAGCATTCAAGGATTAGCTAACCTCTATTCTTCCCAAATTATTCCAAAATTCTAAGAAGAAATAACTCTCCCAAACTCTTTCTTTGTGAAGTCAGCATCATCCTAATCAAAAACCAGATAATGACATAACAAAGAAAGAAAACTTCAGGCCAATAACACAAATGAACATAGACGCCAAAATCCTCAACAAAATATTCACAAACCACATCAAGCTAATACATTAAAAAGATCATAAACCATGACCAAATGGGATTTATTCTGGGAATGCAAATATTGTTCAATATTCACAAATCAATAAATGTAATACATCACATAAATGAAAATAATGACAAAAATCACATAATCACATCAATTGATGGGGGGAAAGCATTTCATAAGGTACAGTGCCCATTCATGATGAAAACACTCAGCAAAGTGAGAATAGAGGGAGCATTCCCACTATTAATAAAGGCCATATATGAGAGACCTACGACCAACACCATACTTAATGGGCAATAACTAAAACATTTCCCAATAAGATCAGGAACAAGACAAAGTTATCCACTTTTACCACTTCTATTCAACATAGTATTGGAAGTCCTAGACACAGCAATCAGACAAGAAAGAGAAATAAAAGGCATCCAAATTGTAAAAGAGGAAACAAAACTGTCATTGTTTGCAGATGACATGATAGTATACATAGAAAATTGTATAAAATCCACCAAAAAACTACTTGACTTAATAAATGAATTTGGCAAAACAGTGGGATATAAAGGAAATATTCAGAAATCAAGGACTTTTTTTTATACCAACAATGAAACATCAGAAACAGAAATCAGGAAAAAAAATCCCATTTTATATAGCAACAAGAAAAATAAAATACCTAGGAATAAACCAAACCAATGAGGTAAAAGACCTGTACTTAGAAAACTACACAACACCGTAGAAAGAAATTAAGGAAGGCACAAGTAAATATACTGTGTTCATGGATCAGAAAAATTAATATCATAAAAATATCCATCCTACTCAAAGAAATTTATAGATTCAAAGCATTATCTGTTAAAGTACCAATGGCATATTTCACAGATATAGAACAAACACTTCAAAAATTTATATGGCCATAAATGACCCCTAATAGCTTCAGCAATTTTGAGAAAGAAGAGCAAAGCAGGAGGGATCACAATACCTGATACCAAACTGTATTACAAGACCACTGTAATCAAAACAGCCTAGTACTGGCATAAGAACAGACACATAGACCAATGGAACAGAACAGAGAGCCCAGAAATAAATCCAAGTCTCTATGGTCAATTAATATTTGACAAAGTGTGCAGCAGCATAAAATGAAGTAAAAATAGCCTCTTCAACAAATGGTGTTGGGAGAGCTAGACAGCTACATGAGAAAAAATGAAACTCAACCCAACTTACACCATACACAAAAACAAATTCAAGGTAGATGAAAGACCTAAATATAAGTCATGACAATATTAAATTCCTGGAGGAGAACATAGGCAGAAAAATCTGAGATATTCCATGCAGCAATATATTCACTGATATGTCCCCTAGAGTAAGGGGCATAAAGGAAAGAAGAAACAAATGTGATCTCATCAAAATAAAAAGCTTCTGCATGGCTAAAGAAAACATCATTAAAATGAAAAGGGAACCAACCATATGGGAAAACTGATTTGCCATTGATACCTCAAACAAGGGTTTGACTTCCAAAATATGTATGGACTTACAAAACTCCACTCTAAGAAGTCATGCAACCCAATTAAAAAATGGGCAAAGGACCTGAACAGACTTTCTCCAAGGAAGACATACAGAGGGTCCAGAGACATTTGAAATCATGCTCAGTATTTCTTGCTATCAGAGAGAGATGCAAGTTAAAACCACAGGGAAATCCCACTTCACACCATGGAGAATGGTGACTATAAACCCAACAAACAATAAGTGTTGAAGAGGATGTGGAGAAAAAGGAACCCTAGTGCACTGTTGGTGGGATTGCAGACTTGTGCATCCACTATGGAAAACAATATGGAATTTTCTCAAAAAACTAAAAATGAAACTGCCTTTGACCAGGCAATTCCACTGCTAGGATTATACCCTGAGAACCCTGAAACACCAATCCAAAAGAACATATGCACCCCAATGTTTATAGCAGCATAATTTATAATAGCCAAGTGCCGGAAGCAACCTAGGTGCCCATCAGTAAATGAATGGATCAAAAAACTGTGGTACATTTACACAATGGAATTCTATGCAGCAGAAAGAAAGAAGGAGCTCCTACACTGTGCAACAGCATGGATCAAACTGGAGAGCATTATGCTAAGGGAAATAAGCCAGGTGGTGAGGGACAAATACCATATGATCTCACCATTAATAAGAACCTAATCAACAAAACGAACAAGCAAGCAAAATATAACCAAAGACACTGAAACTGAAAACAGTCTGTCAGTGACCAGAGGGGAGGGAATTATAGGAGAAAATGGTGAAATGTTTTCAGGAAGAATTATAAAGGACACATGCACAATAACAAGGGCTGGTGAAAACAGGGGAGGGAAGTGGTGTGGGCTGGGGTGCTGGAATGGGGTGGTGGGGAGAGGTGTGGAGAAAAGGCAGAAAACTATTGAACAACAATAAAAAAGTGTTAAAAAAGATTTTCAGAAATTTAGCCACAGTACTCTAGTTACATAATAGCAATAGATATTATTGATAATTAAAATAATAATTATGATCATGGAGGGTTAGCAACAGAGGAGTGGGAAGAGGAGAGATGGGGAAAAGGTACAGAGAATAAGTAGCATAGATGGTGGGTAGAAAATAGACAGGGGAGAGCAAGAATAGTGTAGGAAATGTAGAAGCTAAAGAACTTATGACACATGGACATGAACTAAAGGGGGAATGTGGGTGGGAGGGGGTGTGCAGGGTTGAGGGGAATGATGGGGGAGAAATAGGACAACTGTAATAGCATAATCAATAAAATATATTAAAAATAATAATTATGAGGTGTTCAAAACACAGGACTAAATTATGTCTGTCTGGATGTAAAGCTGTTCATAAAGTCATCCAAGTTTGTTTCCATTATTTTTATTTTTACAGAAACTCCTTTGTTTCTTTTCATTTTCCAATTTTATTTCATGAACAGCTGTACAACAAAGGGATATATCTAAGTTAAAAATTTCTGAGGGAAACAGCTCCCAGTGATGGCAAGATCCCAATTTTAACTCTGGTGGTGGGTGGATACAGGAGAATGAATTCGAAGTTGCTAACAGGAAGGAGCTCACAGGGGATAGAGGGTAGGCTGTTAAATAAATTATCAAGGATGATGATAAATTTTCTTATAATGATGACAGGAATGTGAATGAAGAGGAAAGCAACAAATAAGTTACCAAGTTTTCACTTACTAAGTTTTATTTATCAGGATGTCAGAACCTGACAACAATAAGGAAGGGAGTAGCCGAGCACTCCTTGGTTTCCAAATCAAATGCTCTATCATTTGTATTCAATAACTTCTTTACATTATTCATTCATTTACTCAAATTACTTAGTGGAAATCCTCTAAGAGTGCTTTACTCTCTATTTTTGCTCCTCTGCAGGCCACTTTCTTTTGCACTGTAGCAATTCTGTTACATCTTCTACATTTGACAGAGTGCCCCCTAATTTGTTTATCTCCCCTCAATTCTTTGCTATTTATTTACACCAACCTTATTATCTTGTAATCTATATTGTCATGTCCATAAACACCATCTCTATCCTGATGTCCCATTCCCCTGAAATTCAGACTTAAGGTGCTTATCTGATTATTGGACATTAAAACACATTATCTAGATGAGATTAATAATATTTGAAATAAATCTCATTATCAGCAGGTGCTAAACTATAATCTTAAAATTTCCTGGTTCTTCTCCATTATAATAGATGGCAATACCATTCTTGGAATCTGAAGAAATATGCACTGGGTAATTGTGGAGTTTAGTAGGTTCATCACTCATTCAAGACCCTATTAGATATTGACAAACAGAACTATGTTTAATGCTTAAATCATAACTTCTCTGTCCATGTACAGAGGTTTTCTGTCTAATCCCAAATACTCATGTTAAAGAGCTTTAATTGTGATTGTTTTGTGTCATTTCTAGGAAAGAAAAAGTTACATAAAGCTGCCAGAGGTCAGGAAGGTAAATGGCCTTCAGCTTAGACAGGTAACTTAGACAGTGGTCCTTCTGCTCCTTGTTCAAATTGCTCAAAGATAGCTCTAGGCTTTCAGGAAAAAAGTTCAAACTCCTTATCAGTTAAATTTACCTTCAATCACATTTTTGTAACTCCCTTTCCTCCTTCACTAAGCAGCCTCTTAACTGTGCTGATTTTGCCAATTTTCTGCTAGTATGCAATGATATAAAAATGTGGAGTTTTCCGTAGCAGAGTTCTTGTACCCAGTCTTCTCTGAGTGGTCAAAGGCCAGTGAAAAAGGAAATGAATTCTTGATGTACAGATTTCAACCAATCATTGTGGCAAGAGAAGAGCTTATTCATTTTTATATAATTTCAATATTTAACACAAAATGTTGCATGTCATATTTTAAAAATATGGTTTGGTAGTGGTTTGATTTTCAGACATTTTTTTTTTACTTTTTAAAACAGATATTTACCCCACATTATCTGTTGACCTAAAAAGAAATTGATAGAAAAATTGAAATCTTAAGGTCAGACACATGGCTCCAGTTCCTTAAAATACTACCTTATGTTATTAACGCTTCTGTAGACTTATGCTTTTTTTAACTGAAAGAAATATGAATGACAATTACAACAGGCCTCAAGAGGATCTGTGAAACCTAACAAACTATTGAATCTGCCATTATGTGATACAATTGGAAGACAACAGAGATATATCATGGTAGGTGATTGACAGACACAACTGGCAGCCCCAAGCCAGACAGTCCATCATATGGGACCCACGCAGGAAGCAGGCAACAAAATGAACAGTCATTTTGACATGTACGGTACTTTATCATTCAAAGACATCTCTCAAAGTCCATTACAGGACTGCACAATGACTAAAGAAACAGCAACATCAAGCCAACACCTGAAGCTAAAAAAAAGTAGGGGGAGTGATCCTTATGGATTTGACTGAAGAGAACAGAACATCTCTGAGCATGCTCATTTGGAGGAAATGTTAACTAGTCTAGAGATGAAATTCCATGGTGGGATATTTGTTCAATGCTCATTTCAGTGGAGCTATGTAAATAATATCAGGAAATACTTAGGTTTTTGCAGAGAGAATCAGTTCAGAGAAACATGCAGAAGAAAAACTTCTAACACTTATTTTAAAAGGTAAGAGAGGAGGTATAAAGTAAACGAATCATGGAAATTCTACAACAACTCCAAATTTGTTCTTGTGTAACCACAATCTGGAGTCTGTAAGGAAAGAAAACAAATGAAAAAAGAAAAACAAACAAGACACTATGACAGTATTAAAATAAAAAGAGAACCAACTGTATGGGAAAACATATTTGCCAATGATACCTCAGACAAGGGATTAATCTCCAAAATATATAAAGAACTTACAAGACTCTACTCTAGGAAGAAAAGCAACCCAATTAAAAAATGGGCAAAGGATTTGAACAGACACTTCTCCAAGGAGGACATACAGAGGATCCAGAGACACATGAAAAGATGCTCGATATCTCTAGCTATCAAAGAGATGCAAATTAAAACTACAATGAGATACCACTTGACACCAGTCAGAATGGCCTTCATAAACAAAGCAACAAACAGCAAGTGTTGGAGAGGTTGTGGAGAAAAGGGGACCCTAGTGCACTGTTGGTGGGATTGCAGATTGGTACAACCACTATGGAAAACAGTATGGAATTTTCTAAGAAAACTAAAAATGGACATACCTTTTGACCCAGTAATTCCACTGCTTGGATGCTATCCTAAGAATCCTGAAACACCAATCCAAAAGAATCTATGCACCCCTATGTTCATAGCAGCACAATTTACAATAGCAACCTAGGTGCCCATCAGTTAATGAATGGATCAAAAAACTGTGGTACATTTACACAATGGAATTCTATGCAGCAGAAAGAAAGAAGGAGCTCCTACCCTTTGCGACAGCATGGAAGGAATTGGAGAGTATCATGCTAAGCGAAATAAGCCAGGCAGTGAAAGACAAATACCATATGATCTCACCTTTAACAGGAAGCTAATCAACAAAACAAACAAACAAGCATAATATAAACAAAGACACTGAATTTGAGAACAGTCTGACAGTGTCCAGAGTGGGAGGGGAGGGAATTTCAGGGGAAAAGGGGAACGGTTTAGAGCAACAAGTATAAAGGACTCATGGACAAAAACTATGGGGGGTGGAAATGGGAGGAAGGTGGGGAGGGCTGGGGTGGTGGGCTGGGGCGGGGTAAAAGACAGAAAACTGTACAATATCAACAATTAAAAAAATACTGATTTAAAAAAAAAGATTAAAGAAAAATAAGAAGCGAACAATCTGCATTGGGATGAATGCTTTAATTAAAGGCTTTAAACCAAAAAAAAAAAAAAAAAAAAAAAAAGACACTATGTATTCCTCTATTTGCATTTAAATAAAAACATTCTGGTGAAAATAATATATTAAAATATATCCTCCCTTGTAATTGTACATTTTATTAGTGACAAAGTATAAATTTCTGTGTTCACCAACCTAAACTGAGCAACTTATATTCACAGCTATCTAAAAGAGAAAATTGATGGTTCAGCCTTTAAACTTTTGTACCCTTGCTTTAGTGCAAGTTTTCTCAATTTGGACACTACTGACCTTTAGAAACAAAGCATTGTTGGACTGTAGGAGAGTTGGACACTCTCCCAAACAACTGTGTGATGTTTAGCAAAATCTCTTGTCTTTTCACATTAGATGCCAGTAGTAACTCCTGTATCACAATGGTAAGAATTATCTGGAGATATTGGCAAAAATTCCCATGTTGAGAACCACTCTGCTTTAATGCCCTAGAAGATCAATCTTTAGATGTTGCTCATGTAGAAATTGCTGCTGACTTTCCCAAGTCTGCAGTGGGGTCAATTTTAACAGCATATGTAACTTTTCACAGCATGCTGTGATAGCCAACTTCCCAGAGGGCTGCCTCCCCTGTTTCCAAGGACTGGGGTGGTAGAATCAGCATCTCACTGTTGATTATAAATTCCAAAGGACAAAGCAAGATGTGGCACAAAGGACTTAAGCAATAGGCAATGATTATATATTTAGTGAATTATTATCTCCTTTGCTATATACACAGGGTCCAGCAGAAGTAATGCCTACTTTAGTGTGGTTGGTAGGGTGATAATATGGATAATTTATAGTTTTAATTTGAACATTTCTCTCAAAATGCCATACAGTGTGCTTAATTGTGATATTGTTATGTTACAGAAATGTATGCTTATGATTCCATAATAAAAAAGTGGTATTATTTGTGTTAGACCCCATATAATATACTCAAGCATAAAAATTAAGAACATAACCTAGACAAAATAGTTTGTAAATATACAATATACTTGTTTTACAGGGAAATAGCTTAAGGCTGTGATAAGCAACACAGTACCTAAAAGATAATGCATGGTTTTGCAAGGCTGAGTCTAATGGCTAAATTTATCATCTTAGTTTACTAAGCATAAACATCATATTGTCCTCCTAAGGCAAGGAAGTATTAACTCAGGCCTCCAAAATTAAATAATTTCAATAAAAACAGATTGGTCTTACTCATGCTATTAGAGAATGTAGGAGTATACTGTTACAGACATATTTACCTATTTTATAGTGAACCTCATAGCATCACTATGAGGCTATTCAAATAATTTATCAAGATTATAAAACATAGTTCAGAGGAAAGGGTTATCAGTTTAATGTAAGTTTCCAAATAAAAATTACAGAACTATATGTCTTCTATGAGGTCTTAATCTCTTTGGTTCATTTGGGGGAAAATAAAAAAAATGAATGAATTGCACATATTTTCTCTTATAAAAATGTAAAATACAGCCACATCATAAAGTGCTTTATTTTGAAACTGGACTCCCAGTTTACCGGCTAATGGCTATGAACTCCTTATTTTTCTGTAGACCTAGTTTCCATTTCCTAGGTTGAAAAATATATTCAAAAGGGAGAAAATAATTTGTTCTGTCCTTTGATAAGCAAAAAAAGTTTCTCTTGCCCAGTGTATGGTCTCATGGATTACCCTTCTTATCTTGGCTTAGCTTCAGATAGGTAAATCCATGCCCTTTATTCTTTCTTTCCTCTTAATATTTCTTCTAGGGATGTCTATGTGGCTAAACATATTCTTTAAACAATATATTTCCCTATAGTATTTGGGGGCCAGCCCTTAATATTTTCTGTTTCCTTTACTTTATATTTTTCAGAAGTAATTCAAAAGTTATCTGAAGATGTTGAATACAACCAAATATATTTTTAAAACAATTACATATAGCATTAAATAATTCACTGAATTTTAATTTTTATTTAGTTTTAGTTATCTCCAAAAATCCTTCTTATTCCTATATACCATTTTATAGCTAAAAATTTTTAGATGGACATTTTATCATTTATTATTCAAAAAGCCATTTTTACATATTTTTAAGAGATAATGTGTATGCACCTACTATAGCATTACATTGTTTTATACAAAGATACATTAAATATAGTTTTTGTCTTCTAGGTGGTTCTAGCTACTAGTTTATCCAATAATAAATGTATAAATGTAACAACTTGTAATTTATTAAACATCCAAATAGTGCCATGTACTTCTGTGGACATTTGATGTATATAAACAAACCTGGAAAATGTTGTAGCCACAACAGTATTACCTTTGTCCTGCATTAATAGACCAGAATGATTTATAATGATCATAGATCATTTAGCTTGGGCAAGTCTAAAAGATTTAGCCTCTTTGGTCTACAATGGATCTTTGTAACTTCGTAAGAGTGGCAATCAAATGCCAATAGCTAGCCTTTCGTCCACAGTCTAGTACATTACTTAATACTGCTACCCCTTCTGCAGGTCTATAGAAAATGAATTAAGGTCGATTGTTAACTATCTAGAAAATGTCATGTCTGTTTGTTCACTTTATTTTCTAAGTTTATTATATGTGCCAAGCAGAAATAGTAACATTTAAAAGTGACTAGAATATGTGGACAAAACATATTACAAGCAAACCAATACTAGAAACCAAGTTGTAGAAGCAGTAGAAGAGAGGAATGTTATCAAAAGTCAGGGAAGACTGCACAGAGGTGTTGGTACTGCAGACAAATGTGAGAATGTAGAAGGAAAGTCAGGAGGTGGGAAAGACAAAGAAGCATTGAGATACTTCGTGCATGCAATCGTGGAAAGCTCATGCCCAGGATCTATGAAAAAAGGTAAAAGTTGTCCAAGAGTTGTTTTAGGTTATAAAGTGCTGAAATAGAGCAGATACTTAAAAAAAATCATTGCAATTTTAATCTTTTGAAAATGGGAAATCAAGTAAAACTTCAGACAAAGAAGTGACCGATCAAATCAGTGTTTTGGAAAGACAAAATTCATGGCAGGATTTATTGGAAATCAACTGGTCTGGATAAGAAATTTAAAGAAAGATGACAATTTGTAAGTGAAATGAGGATGAGCTGCCTGCTATCCAGCACACCTCCCTGCCTAACAGTCTTCTCTTGTGTCTCTGAGGATCCACCTCCCTCCACTGCTGGCACAGAAGAAAATTGTATGAAATTTACACTGCCTGGCCTCACCAGGGATGTGGCTACTTAATCTCCACATTCCCTAAACAACAATGTTTCCAGGTGTGTCTTCTGTTTCAGGTCTAAACCAGTAAATTCATGGCACTTCCTAACGTCAGTGTTTGCTTCTTGTTCAAATCCAAAGAAACTCAGGACTTCCACACACTTATTGGGTAAAGCAGGTCTCTCTCTCTCTCTCTCTCTCTCTCTCTCTCTCTCTCTCTCTCTCTCTCTCTCTCTCTCTCTCTCTCTCTCTCTCTCTCTCTCTCTCTCTCTCTCTCTCTCTCTCTCTCTCTCTCTCTCTCTCTCTCTCTCTCCTCTCTCTCTCTCTCTCTCTCTCTCTCTCCCTCCCTTCCCTCCCACCCCCTTCTCTCTCCTTCTCCATATGAAAGAAGAAATGTGCAATCCTTCAGCCTGAGTTTGAATCTTATACCTAGATGAGCTCACAGACCATGAGAACTGCAAAGAAACTAAGTCAAACACTTCATCAACCTGTATTTGATTAATGGAATTCCAAAATATTTTGGGAGCTGTTATTTGTAAATAATAGCACCACACCGATTAACAAAAAAGCTAGTGCAGTAATGCTGGTAAATTATGAGTTTGTGGACAAGATAGACCAACAGTGAACAAATCCAGAAGCCCATTGGTATACAACATGTTTTGGCCAGTTTTCTCAGTGTATAATAGTCTAATCTCAAGTTTGTGAATAAAAATAGATACAACTATTATCTTGTTAGCACAAATAGTTTCACTTAACCAAGACTTTCAGTGACTACACTAAATAAAAAAGTACACTTCACAAAACTTTCTTAAAGAAATAGAAATCCATTGAAAGACCCATAAACATTTGTATACTAAATGTAACATGTGCAAACACATAGACAAACAAGTAGATCAAAGTCCAGGAAGCTTGAAGCCTGTTTGCATATTGTCTCCACATTCCATTGTTTTAACATGCTAACACTGGTGACCTTGACTGTGTGCTATCTGTATCATGTATATACATATATGTGTTATATATACATACATGTATATACACATATAAATATATCATATATTGCACTGTTTACTTATGTCCTAGTGCTCAGATACCAGGTTAACTATACACCTAGGTTACATACATATAACATATAAAATTGTATATAATATATAAATATAATTTATATATAATATAAAAATAGCATGTAATGTCAAGAATTACATATGAGACCAGTGATGTATTTTAAAAGTTACAAAACACTTTCAAAGAAAACAGTAAATTTTAAGAGATGAATAGCACAATATTACTTATATAAATTTTAAAAATTCTAAGTATTTTTTAAGAATATGTCAAAGTTGTATTGACAGAACATACATTACATACTTGGAAATGGACATCTAAGGTGGAAAAAAAAAGGAAAAATTGGGATGATAGGTGATTGTGAAAGAATAAAATATTAGGTGTCTAGTATGATTACACTGCTAGTTGCACATTAATAAAAAACTAAAAAAGTTAAATCTAAATCAAAACAAAAGCTAAAGGTATAGACTAAAAGCTATGAGAGCTCATTAAAAAAAGAATAACTAATGGGCTCGATTTACAAAAGGGTTTACTTAATTCTGGACCTTTTTTTGAATAAATGGGAAAGAACTTTACTAAAACAGAAGTATTATGTGCCAACGGATGGAGTCACAGGAACTGAGTATATCTGAGGTCAGGTACATGTTCAGTGAGAACTCTGAAATACATATTCTCATGGTAACCACCCAAAGTTAGCACATACTCCATAGGTTCAAGGGCACAGTCCTGGCAAAACTGCCTTCACTTCAGTCACCATAACATCAGGGTTCTGAGGCCACCTACACTTCTGTCCACCTGGCTGCAAATTCAGAGGTTTCCATGACTCCTTCAGCTTTGCTTTGAGAACTTGGAAAAGTGCTGCTTCCAATTAGTTTTCTTATAAATGATACAAATCAGGACCAGCCAAATGAAGAGATAACAAGCGTATGACAGATATTTCTAGGCAGAATTGTGACCTGATTGGTGTATGTCTTTGGGAAGAGACAAGAGAACTCATGGTACCCCTTTCTTTTAGTGAAATATGGCTACAAGTGAGTCAAGATAAAATAACCCACTCAAAACTATGAAAAGAAGTGGCTGAACACCAGAGACATCTCAGAAGAAGAATCAGGGACCCAAGATGATGTGCTGACTGGAGGACACTGTTGCCATTTCTACCTTGGGACCAGTTCAAACACACATCACTGTGTGGGTTTAAGAAGAGATCTATTTTTAGGTTAAGACAAAACATTTATTTCCTAAGTATCTGGGCAAAATTAAACACCTTGCATTACTGGTAAAAACAAAAAAAAAAACAAAAAAAAAAACCATACTTAGATGGACTTTGAAAAAGTTACATCTGTGCTATGGGAGGAGTCACACACAACATATGATAATGACTCCTTTCCAGTCCCCATGATCAGGTAGGTCTCTACTGAAGGAGCCTCCTCTTGACATTCAGCTTTGAGCTCTGCAGCTGAAGCTTTTCCCAACTGCCAGCCCTGCAGAGGGACAGACCTTATGAGCAATGGAAATCATATACCAAATATAAGTGACAAATAGAAACATAATGTACTCATTCTGAGCAGTGCCAGAGATTCTTTGTAGTTGCTTAGAGACACAAAAGTGTTTTGCAGGGAAAGCGACGTCACCAACACCAATGCTGCGTTGCATAATATGTAGCAGAGGAAGTTCTTTCTCAACAAAAAGGAAAATCTAGGATTAGAATTATTTGTGAGGGATAATTTGAGCCTTGGAAAGAAAGTTTTCTTTTTCAAAAGCATTAAGAACATAAATAAGCCCCTTGGCAGCTAACAGCTGCACCACCCTTGCTGAGAGGGAATACATTATGCAGCTTTGGAGTGCAAATGCATGTTTATCAGACATCAGTCAAAAACTGAAATCTTCCAAGAGCCAGACAGCTGGTAAGAGCCCTGAGAGAAAGGGTAAAGTTTCCTTTGGGGGTAAACTAATAACAAATTGACGGGGAAGATGGAGATACCTGCATTAATATCCTTACGCATTTGCTGTCATGCCTGCAATTTTACCAGCTAAGGACACAAATTTAAGTGCGAATTAGGTCAATGCTCTGTGCACATTTCATTTCATAATGTCTATACTTTATATAGGTAAAAAAGAAAGCATATAGTAGTGGCATTTTAACTCAAAAATCAATAATTCTATATAGCATATATATGTACATATGCATATATGTATGTGTGTGGGTACATGCATATACATATAAGAGATACATGTACACACACATACATATGAGAGAGAGAGAAAATGAGAGAGAGGAGAGAGAGAGAGAGAGAGAGAGAGAGAGAGAGAGAGAGAGAGAGAGAGAGTCTTTGTAGCCCAAAACATGTTTTCTGATGTCTTTTTAAAGGATCCACTTGTTTCTGAAATTTCAAGGATATTTTAAGAAACAAACGTTCTCACTATATTCTGATTTCTGCCTAGAGGTGGCTTCCAGGACAAGACCAACAACATGGAGCTCCAACTTCTCCTGCTTGCACCTTCCTGTTTGATTTTATCATGAGCCCTAAGAGCACTGTGATACTGCATTGATTACCCACTCTCTCTAAACATTATTCTCCAGGACTTAACCACATATTGTAGTAATATTGAGAAAGTGGAATTTTCAATACCAGCTCAGTGTTGGGTGTGATTATGCTAAAGTCACCAGAAGTCATTTTTCATGATTTATGTTGCATCGCAAAGCACTTTCTATACCTATAAACAAATCATAATTTTATCTTAACTAAAATAGACACATAGAAGGGAAAACAAAGCTTTTTTTAATTTTTCTTTTTATTGTTGTTGAAGTATAATTGTCTCCATTTTTCCGCCACCACTCCCCACCACCCCAGCCATCCCCAGTTTCAACCATTGATCTATGCCCCTTTGGTCTTGTCCACGTGTCCTGTATAGATGTTCCTACAAACCCTTTCCTTTTTTCCCATTATCCCCTCTCACCTCACCTATGGTTACTGTCAGTTTGTTTTAAATTACAATGTCTCTGGTTATATTTTCCTTACTTATTGGTTTTGTTTAGTTAAACGAGACTATGTTGTATCTGTCTTTTTACCACCTGGCTTTTTTTCACTTGGCATGATGTTCTTCCATTCCACCCATGCTGTCACAAAGGGTAGGAGCCCCTTCTTTCTTTCTGTTGCATAGAATTCCATTGTGTAGATGTACCATAGTTTTTTGATCTATTCATTTGGCGATGGGCACTTAGGTTGTCTCCAGTACTTGGCTATTGTAAATTGTGCTGCTATGAACATTGGGGTGCATAAGTTCTTTTGGTGTTTCAGGGTTCTTAGGTGTAAAATCCCAGGCATTTCAGGGTTCTTAAGGCATAATCCCAGCAAAGGATTTGCCAGGTCAAAAGGGAGTTCCATTTTTAGTTTTCTGAGGAAATTGCATACCGTTTTCCACAGTAGCAGCACCAGTCTACATTCCCATCAAAAGTATGCTAGGGTTCCCTTTTCTCTAGAACCTCTCCAACACTTGTTTGAGGATTTGTTTATGATGGTCATTCTGACTGGTATGAAGTAGTATCTCATTGTGGTTTAAATTTGCATCTTTCTGATGGCTACTGATGCTGAGCATCTTCTCATATATCTCTGGGCGGTAAGTATATCCTCATTGGAGATCTGTCTATTCAAGTCTTTTGTCCATTTTTTTTTAATTGTGTTGTTTGTGTTCCTGGAGGGTACTCATGTGAGTTCTTTATATATTTTGGAAATCAAACCCTTGTCAGAGGTATCATTGGGAAATGTGTTTTTCCATATGGTTGGTTCTCTTTTCATTTTAATTCTGTTTTCTTTAGCCATGAAGAAACTTTTTATTTTGATGAGATCCCATTTGTTTATTCTTTCCTTTATGTCCTTTGCTCTAGGGTACATATTGGTGAAAATATTACTGCATGGAATACCTGAGATTTTCCTGCCTATGTTCTTCCGAAGGACTTTCATGGTGTGGCTATTTATATTTAAGTCTTTTATCCACCTTGAGTTTATATTTTGTGTATGGTGTAAGTTAGTGATTGAGTTTCATTTTTTTGCATGTAGCTGTCCATGTCTGCCAACACCATTTGTTGAAGAGGCTATTTTTATTGCATTTTATGCCTTTTCACCCTTTGTCAAATATTAATTGACTGTAGAGACTTGGGTTTATTTCAGGGCTCTCTACTCTGTCCCATTGGTCTATGTGTCTGTTCTTATACCAGTACCAGGTGGTTTAGATTATAGTGCCTAATATAGTTCGATATCAGGTATTGTGATTCCTCCTACATTGTACTTCTTTCTCAAAATTGCCAGAGCTATTTGGGGCCATTTATGGTTCCAAATAAATTTTTTAAATGTTTGTTCTATATCTGTGATATATGTCATCAGTACTTTCATAGGGATTACATTAAATCTATAAATTGCTTTAGGTGGTATGGACATTTTGATGTTGTTAATTTTTCCTATCCATGAGCATGGTACATGCTTCTATTTGTGTCTTCCTTAATTTTTTTCTTCAGTGTTGTATAGTTTTCTGAGTACAGGTCTTTTACCTACTTGGTTAGGTATACTCCTAGATACATTTTTCCCTTGTTGCTATATCAAATGGCATTTTTTCCTGATTTCCATTTTTGATATTTCATTGTTAGTGTACAAAAATGCCTTTGACTTATTAAAGTTGACTTTATACCTCACTGTTTTTTCAAATGCACTTATTAGGTTGAGCCATTTTTTAGTGGAGTCTTTAGGATTTTCTATGTATGATATCAACTCATTTGCTAACAGTGATGGTTTTTCTTACTCTTTTCCAAAGTGGATGCTTTCTATTTCTTTTTCTTGCCTGATTTCTGTGGCTAGGACTTCCAATACTATGTCGGATGGAAGTGGTGAAAGCAGACATCCTTGTCTTGTTCCTGATCTTAGTGAGAAAGTTTTATTTTTTGCCCATTGAATATGATGTTGGCTGTAATACTCTCAGATACAGCATTTATTATATTGAGGAATGTTCCTTCTATATCCACTTTCCTTAGTATTTTTAGCATAAACAGGAGCTGTAGCTTATCAAATTCTTTTTTTTTTCTGAATCTATTGATAGGATCATGATTTTTGTTTTTCCTTTTATTTATGTTATGTATTATGCTTATTGATTTGTGAATATTGTACCATCCTGGGATGAATACCACTTGATCATGGAAGATACTCTCTTCAATATATTGCTGGATGTGGTTTGCCAATATTTTGTTGAGTATTTGAACATCTATGTTCATCAGCAATTTTGGCCTGAAGTTTTCTTTATTTGTAGTGTCTTTATCTGGCTTTGGGATTAGGATAATGCTGGCTTCATAAAAAGAGTTTGGGAGTCGTTCGTCTTCTTGAATTTTTGAATAGTCTGTGAATGATAGGGGTTAACTCTTCCTTAAATGTTTAGTAAAATTCTCCTGTGAAACCATCCCGTTGAGGACTTTTGTGTGTTGGAAGTGTTTTGATTTCAGCTTCTATTTCATCAGCTGTTATTTGACCTTTCAGGCTTTCTACTTCTTCATTCAATTTTGGGAGATTATATTTTCTAGAAATTTCTTCATCTCAACTGGGTTTTCAAATTTCTAGGCACATAGTTCTTCACAGTAATTTCATAAACTCCTTTGTATTTCTGTGTTATCAGTCATAATTTCTCCTGTTTCATTTCTGATTGTGTGTATTTGAGTCTTCTCTATTTCTTTCTTGCTGAATTTGCTTAAAGACTTGTCTATTTTGTTTATCTTTTCAAAGAACCAGCTCCTGGATTTATTGATCCTTAGAATTGTTTTTAGTCTCTGTGTCATTTAATTCTGCTCTGATCTACATTATTTTCTTCCTTCTACTTGCTCTTGGCTGTCTTTGTTGTTGTTCCTCCAGTTCTTGTATATATAGGGTTAGACTGTTTATGTGAAATGTGTCAACCTTGTTTAGATAGGCCTGTATTATGATGGACCGCTTTCTCAGAACTGTGTTCCATGTGTCCCATTAGTTTTAGAGTGTTGTGAGTTCATTTTCATTTGTTTCCAGAAAATTTTTTATTTCTCCCTTGATCTCATTCTTTAAAAAAAAAAAGGTTTCATTTATTTATTTTATTTATTTTCAGAGAGAGGGGAAGGGAAGGAAAAAGGTGGGGGGGACATGAATGTGTGGTTGCCTCTCGCATGCCCCTTTACTGGGGACCTGGCCTGCAAACCAGGCATGTGCCCTGACTGGGAATCTAACCTGTGACCCTTTGGTTCCCAGGCCTGTACTCAATCTACTGAGCTATACCAGTAAGGGCTTTGATTTCATTCTTAACCCATTCATCGTTTAATAACATGGTATTCAATTTCCATGAATTTGAGTGTTTTTGTGTTTTTTCCCTTGAGGTAGGTTTCAATTTTCAGTCCCTTTGGTTGGTGAAAATACTTGATATGTTTTCAATTTTCTTGAATTTTTTGAGGCTTGCTTTATGTCATATCATGTGGTCTATCCTTGAAAATGTTCCATGTGCATTTGAAAAGAATGTGTATTTTGCTTCTTTTGGATGAAAGATCCTGTATATATCAGTTAAGTCTGTTTGATCTAGGACATTCTTCAATGCCACAATATCCTTGCTCATACTTTGTTTGGAAGATCTATCCATTTTTTACACTGGGGTATTAAAATCCCCTACTATAATTGTGTTGCTGTCAATATCTTTCTTGAAATCCTTCAAGATTTTCTTTATGTATTTGGGTGCATATATATTTACAATGTTTATGTCTTCTTGATGAATTCTTCTCTTGAGTATTATGAAGTGTCCTTCTGGGTCTCCTTCTATGGCCCTTGTTTTAAAGTCTATTTTGTATGATATAAGCATTGCTACCTTGGCTTTTTCTTCCCTTCACATTTGCTTGGAATATTTTTTACCCAGCTCTTCTTTTTCAGTCTATGTATGTCTTTTATTCTGAGGCGGTCCCTTGTAGGCAGCATATGTGTTGGTCATGATTTCTTATACCTTCAGCTAGTCTACGTCTTTTGACTGGACCATTTAATCCATTTACATTTAAGGTTTTTACTGATAGGTACTTATTCATTGCCATTTTATTTCCTTCATACCTGTGTTCCTCTATTTCTCACTCTTTTTCTTCCTTATCTTAAAGCAGTCCCTTTAGCATATCTTGCAGTGCTGCTTTGATGCAGATGTACTCTTTGAACCTTCTTTTCTCTGGGAAAGTCCTTATTTCATCTTTCATTTTAATTGAAGGCCTTTGTTTTTCATTACTTGGAATATTTCTTGCCATTCCCTTCTGACTCGTAGCATTTCCATTGAGAAGTCAGCTGCTAGGCTTAATGTGGCTCCCTTGTATGTTACTTCCTGTTTTCCCCTTGCTACCTTTAAGATTCTCTCAGTTTTGTCTTTCAGTTTTGCCATTTTAATTATGATGACTTGGAGTGGGCCTCTTTGGATTCCTCTTGATCTCTGTGTTTCCTAGATTTGTGTGACTTTTTCTCTCTTCAAATTAGGGAAGTTTTCCATCATTACTTTTTTGAACAGATTTCTA
This sequence comes from Glossophaga mutica, assembly GCA_039655065.1. NCBI lineage: Eukaryota > Metazoa > Chordata > Mammalia > Chiroptera > Phyllostomidae > Glossophaga > Glossophaga mutica. The sequence continues at coordinate 76,423,852 of CM077309.1, read as the reverse complement.
TCTCTTGCTCTTCTTATCCTTCTGTTGTCCCTATTATACAGATGTTATTATGTTTCATGTTGTCCTGCAGTTCACTTCACCTCTTCATTCTTTCTGAGACTTTTTTCTTTTTCTTTCTCTTTCTGGGAGTTTTATTCTACCTTATCATCCAGCTCACTGATTTGACCCCCTGCGTCCTCTAGTCTGTTTTTGATTCCTTTCAATGTGTTTTTTAATTCAGAAATTGTATTCTTCATTTCCTCTTGGGCCTCATTGATAGTTTCTATTGCCTTTTTCAGGTTGATATCGTTTTCAATGAGTTCATCACAGTTTTCCTGTCATTTTGTTAATTCTCAGTAAGCTCATTGACTTTCCTTATAATCATTGTTTTGAACTCAATATCTGATAGTTCACTTTCCTCTATTTCATTTAACTTTCTTTCTGAGGCTTTCTCCTTTTCTTTCATTTGGGGTTTGTTTCTTTGTCTTCCCATGGTAGGAGACCTGGGAGGTGCGATCTCCTTCATTTCCTAAGCTTACTGCTCTTGGGATGCCATTTGTGTTGGCTTTCTGCATGTCTTTGGGTTTTGATTGTTGTTGGGTCTTCTTTGGTGCGTCCTTTCCTCCAGTTGTTAGACTGATAGTCACTCTTCCCACCACATCTTGTCTGCTGTTATCCTGGTGTTGTCAGAAGAGAACCACAAAGCCCACAAAAAAACACGCATATGCACAAATATCACTTCCCTACAATCTCAGTATCAACAACAAATGAACCAGTATCAATAAAGGTAAAAAGAGATTAAGACTATTATAAGAAAGGATAAATATAAACTGTAGTATAAATTATAGTGACTCTATATGCCCAAACCTGCTGGGCAAGAAATGAATGTTCGAAAGCTATGCAGGAAAGAAAATATTGCTAATCATGGAGAGAACCACAGTGTATTTCATCTTGGTAGCTTTTATCATTTAAATGCTCTTTCCTTTTTCTTTCTGTGTCCACCTCTTGTGGTGTCAGATGTTGAACCCAGCTGACCTTAAGCAGTCTGCTCTGAGACTGCCAGAGATATTTTTTTTTCATAGTTGTTTCCTTTAGTTGTTAATTAGTTGCTTTGTGCTCAGCAGTCAGGCTTTAACCTCATAGAGTGGGGCATAATTCATCCCGAGGTTGGGGCTATTGTTTTCCCTCAGGCTGTTGTTCCTGGGAGATGAGAGATCTGCTTGAGCAGGGTGGTTACTACAGTATGGGTGATGACTCAGCACTAGGATCCTGGTAGCTATTCTCTCACTTCTCTTCCCCACAGCTCTGTAACCAGTCTCTCCTCAAGTGACTCTGGTCCATTCTGCCCCCTCCTTTGCCAGAAATCTATGTCTGTGGCTGTCTTCTTTGGTTATTAATCTAGTCACTCTGAACTCAGCATTCAGGCTTAAGACCACAGACTTAAGAGTCTCTTTTGGGGGTGGGGCTGTTGTGTCCCCCAGGCTGCTGCCATTTGGAGGGGAGTGGTCTGCCTGAGCACCAGGCTGCTACCATTTAGGGGATGACTCAGCACCAGGTTACCTGTAGCTACTCTCTCCACGCTTTGCTGGAAGTTTCCATCCCCAGTCTCTTCCCAGGTGTCTCCAACCCACTCTGCTCCTTTTTTTTTTTTTTTTTTTTTTTTTTTTTTTTTTTTTTTTTGCTAGAAACCTGGGTAAGTAACAGCAAATGAAAATTTGTGCATTGGCTGTTTAAACAACTTTTTGCATCTCCAGCCATCCATCTCTGTCTGAGAGCAACCCTGATGTTTTTTGCAGCTTTGTTATCTGTGTACTTTTTGGTGCTCTGGTGTGGTAGGCTGGGCATCCCAGCTTACTGTTTACACTCCATTCTCCTCAGGGGATGCAACCTGCTGCTTAATTATCCCTCCAGGGCTGTCACTTGTGGGAGCCCAGCCCGCCCTCTTGAGAGTCCAGTGCACTCCTTACCAGACAGGTTGCGCTGAAGCTGGTTCTTCTGTCTGTCCAATGTTATAAGGCTTCTCTCTTGCTATTTTTTCAGGAGGTTTTTTTTTTTTTTTTTTTTTTTTTTTTTTCTGGGTAATTTCTCCACAATTTAATTGTAATTCCTGATTGGTCCTAGGAGAAGTTTAGTGTGGCTTCCACTCACTCTTCTACCATCTTGCTCCCGACTTTTTTAATTTTCATGATCTGAGCTATTCCTACATTTTACAGAAGCCTAGTTTTTGTATTTATTTTAAGCAAAGTTCACATACATTCATAATTTTACTTATTTTGTTATATGTTATAGATATTTTCAAATATTTAGAATTTGACATTTGGTAATTAATTGCCACTTATTTGCACATTAGTAGTTGAGAACTGTATGATCCATGGATGGAAGGCTTTTTATCTAGAACCAAAAAATGAACAATATCATTTCTCCACACCCAACTTTAATGTTTATTCCACCTCATCATTTTAAAGCTTCATTTAAGTTTCTTGCTGTTCCCAAACACTTCGGACACATTACCACTATACCTTTGGTTACACTTTGTCTCTGCCAGTGGACCTTGTCCTTAAATCTCCTCCAAGAAAAAAAATTATTTTGGAAGGTTGATTGGCAAATAAGATTTATGAATTCTTGCATTCTTTGGGAAAATATGATGTAAAAGTATTTGAAAACCATCATTATTTCCAAATGGCCCACTCTTATATTAACAACAAAATGCACCTGATGCCATCTTGTGTTATACCCACCATTGGGTTATAGATACCCCATTGAATTTTATATTTCCAGAATTTGACAGATAAATGCATACATAAACATAATTGAAACTGAAGTGGAATAAGTCATTAGGTCAAATTAATGAATTATATACTCTGTATCTACCATTTACTGAGTACTATATAGAGAAAGTACAATAATATAATACAGTGTTCTACATATATGAAAGTGATCCAGTTTCCTTCAGAAACATGTGTTTGAATAACCTTCCCACTAGTCCTGAGGATAAGCTGAGTGTGAGGTACTAATTCCTTTCTTCTGCTTGTGTCCACTACATTTATTTATGGAACGTACAACAGGATAAATTGTACAGTGTAAATTCTTGGAACAGAATAGCTGCTTTTGTATGAACTTTGCTGTCTAATATGGAAAACGAACCCTTAACCTTGGCCTCATTAACACCAAGCTGTAATGAGCTAAGTTAATGAGCCCAGATTGTTATACCACCAAGGCATCAAAACTAATTTAATTCTACCATTCCTCATTTTCATAGGACAGATCTTTAAGAGTGTGGTATTCAGGTATATATAGTTTCCAAGATTTCTGGTACACTCCACATTCACATTTTAGTAGTGGGGGCTTTAAAGTAATTGTCAGCTTATTAATTGCTTCCTATTTATTTATTTCAACTACTTGAAATTCCTAAATTGCTGCTGCAAACAGTATATTCAGATATAAGTAATCCCATTACAATTTTTTTTTTTTGGTTAGTTGGTCAGGTGCCAACAGCACAAGGGAATAGACAGGTTTTAACAATATATGAGACACTGCCAAGCCTGCCCCAGGACTCAGGGGAGGGGAGCTGGGTCAGCTGCTGAACTGGCTGGGAGATCTCAGGGGCCACCCGCGAGTGTGGTGGAGTGAAAGTGGGTGCCCCGCGTGTGAGCGAAAGTGGGTAACTCGTGCCGGATCACTGCGTGACTTTGAACTGAGTTTTCGTGGTCACCAGGTGACTTCGAAAGCACAGTCATCACAACAGCAGACAGAGGCACGTGTGAAGTGAGACAGCTGCATGAAAATAGGCACCCACATGGGAATGCACACAGTTGCAGGATTGTGAACACTCACGAATACATAGGTGCTGGCCACTGGAGACAGCTGTGGAACAAAAGTTGCCAGTGCACGGGCAGGTGCTCCATCGCGGACAGCTCAGGACCATAGGCATAGGCGCGAGATAGATGCTGGAGCATAGGCCCCATGCAGAGGCAAAGGCAGTCGGCTGCACCTGATCACAGAAAGCCGCACAGGGGCAAAGGCAGGCAGCTGCACACAACTGGAGAACCGAGCACACACCCATTAACTTGGGGAAGTGCGCACACGCCAGGAGACTCAGAACACACACTGGAAAACTTGTGGGGAGAGACGCCTACAAACACTGGGATCTGCAGCACACTGAGGACTGAGTTCTGAACAAAGAGAAAAGCAATAAGATCACCCATCGGCCATTAGAGCCAGCAAGACCTGAAAAACCCGCTCGGCAACTTTCAAAACAACAAGAGGGTTTTTTTGTTTTTTTTTTTTGGTAAATATTTTGTTTTGCTTCATTTGTTCCTCTTTTTTTTTTCTTTTGGTTGTTTGTATTTGTGTGTGTGTGTTTTGTTTTTTTGTTTTGCTAGTTTCTTTGTGGTTTTTTTGTTTATGTCCCTGTCTATTTATAAAAGTGTTCTTAATTATTCCTTCTTTATTAATTTTATCTTTTTCTTTACTCCCCGACTCCTTTTGCCTTTCTTTAATTCTTTCTTGTTTTATTCCCTCTTCCTTTCTTTCCAATTTTATCGCTTCTACCTTCCTCTTTTTTTTTCTTTCCTCTTTTTTTCATTTTTCCCTCTATTCTCTTTTTAATACCCATGAGTGAGACAAAACAAACAAACAAGCAAGCCTGAAACTGTGAAAAAAACATGAGTTGGCCCCCAAAATAGGGTATCCCAGCTGATGAGATAGTGGAAGTTGTGAACAACAGGATATGCGAAGAAGAATCCACCAAAGAATCTCACAGATATTCTACCATAGGGCATACCACAAACCCAGGGAGCCAGAACAGATCAATTTAAGAAGTTGAGGCTAACAACAAGAGTCTCACAAACAATGGGAAGACAAAGAAAAAATCCCCAAATGAAAGAATAGGAGGAGGCTCCAGAAAGATTGCTAAATGAAACGGAGGCAAATCAACTATCAGATATCGAGATCAAAGCAATCGTTGTCAGGAAGCTCAATGAGCTCTCAGTGAGCTACCAGAAACTACAGGGAAGTTATGATGAACTCACAGCAAAGTATATCAACATGAAAAAGGAAATAGAAACTATTAACAAGGGCCAAGAGGAAATGAAGAACACAATCTTGGAACTGAAGAACACAGTAGAAGGAATGAAAAGCAGAACTGATGAAGCAGAAGATCAGATCAGCGAGTTGAAGGACAAAATAGAAAAAAAAACAGAATGAGGAAAATAAGGAAAAGAGTCTCAGAAAGAATGAAGAGAGTTTAAGAGAAATGCAAGACAACATGAAGCAGAATAATATCCGAATAATAGGGATACCAGAAGGAGAAGAAGAACAAGGGATAGAAAACCTGTTTGAAAAAGTAATGATGGAAAATGTCCCTAATTTGGTGAGAGAAAAAGCCACACAAATCCAGGAAACACAGAGAGTCCCAATCAAGAGGAACCCAAACAGGCCCACTTCAAGACACATCATCATTAAAATGGCAAACTTCCAAGACAAAGAGAGAATCTTACAGGCAGCAAGGGAAAAAAAGGAAGTAACATACAAGGGAACCCCAATAAGGTTAGCAGCTGACTTCTCAATGGAAACGCTCCAAGCCAGAAGAGAATGGCAAGACATATTCCAAGCCATGAGAATCAAAGGACTGCAACCCAGAATACTTTACCTAGCAAAGCTTTCAATCAAGATAGAAGGCCAAATAAGGAGCTTCCCAGACAAAAGAAGTCTAAAAGAATACACCTCTACCAAACCAATTCTGCAAGAGATACCAAAGGGACTGCTTTAAGGGAAGAAAGGAAAAGTCAGAGAGAAAAAGAGAGAGAGGAACACAGGTACAAAAATGGCAATGAATAAATACCTATCAATAATAACCTTAAATGTAAATGGATTAAATGCTCCAATCAAAAGACATAGAATAGCTGAATGGATAAGAAAGCATGACCCACACATATGCTGCCTACAAGAGACCCACCTCAGGACAAAAGACATACACAGACTCAAAGTAAAGGGCTGGAAACAAATTTTCCAAGAAAATGGTAAGGGAAAAAAAGCTGGGGTAGCAATACTCATATCAGACAAAATAGACTTCAAAAGAAGGGCCATAAAGAGAGACCCAGAAGGTCACTTCATAATACTCAAAGGAAGACTCTACCAAGAAGACGTAAATATTCTAAATATATATGCACCCAACGGAGGAGCACCTAAATACATCAAGAATTTTTAGAGGACATCAAGAAAGATATTGACAGCAACACAATTATAGTAGGTGATTTTAACACCCCACTGTCAAAAATGGACAGACCTTCCAGACAAAATATCAACAAAGATATTGTGGCATTGAAATGTACTCTAGAGGAAATGGACTTAACTGATATATATAGAGCCCTTCCTCCCAAAGAAACTAAATACGCATTCTTTTCAAATGCACATGGAACGTTTTCAAAGGTAGACCACATGATAGGACACAAAACAAGCCTCAACAAATTCAAGAAAATTGAAATCATACCAAGCATTTTCTCTGACCACAAGGGACTGAAACTAGAAAACAACACCAAGGGGAAAAACCCAAAACCCTCAAAATCATGGAGATTGAATAGCATGCTATTAAACAATAAATGGGTCAAGAATGAAATTAGGGAGGAAATCAAAAAATTTCTGGAAACAAAGGATAATGAACTCACATCGACCCAAAACTTATGGGACACAGCAAAGGCAGTCTTCTGAGGGAAGCTTATAGCGATACAGGCCTACCAAAAAAGATAGAAACATCTCGAACAAACAACCGAACCCTATGCCTATAAGAACTCAAGGAACAACAACAAAGACAGCCCAGAGCAAGTAGAAGGAAAGAAATAACCAAGATCAGAGCACAATTAGATGACATAGAGACTAAAAGCACAATCCTAAGCTGGTTCTTTGAAAAGAAAAACAGAATCAAAAAGCCTTTAAGTAGGCTCATCAAGAAAAAAAGAGAGAGGACTCATATAACACAATCAGAAATGAACGAGGAGAGATTACAACTAACACCACAGAAATACAAAGGATTGTATGAAATTACTATGAAGAACTGTATGCCAAGAAATTTGAAAACCTAGATGAAATGGACAGGTTTCTAGAAAAGTATAACCTTCCAAAACTCAATGAAAAAGAAACAGAAAGCCTGAACAGACCAATAACAGCTGATGAAATTGAAGCAGTAATCAAAAAACTCCCAATACACAAAAGTCCTGGACCAGATGGTTTCACAGGAGAATTCTACAAAACAATTAAGGGAGAGCTAACCCCTATTCTTCACAGACTATTTTAAAAAATCCAAAATGGTGAAAGACTCCCAAAATCTTTTTATGAAGCCAGCATCATCCTAATCCCAAAACCAGATAAAGACACAACAAGGAAGGAGAACTTCAGGCCAATATCACTGATGAACATAGATGCTAAAATCCTCAACAAAATATTGGCAAACCGCATCCAACAATACTTTAAAAAGATCATACACCATGAACAAGTGGGATTCATCCTAAGGATGCAAGGATGGTTCAACATTCGCAAAACAAGAAATTTACTTCATCACATAAACAAAACCAAAGACAAAAATCACGTGATCATATCAATAGATGCAGAAAAAGCTTTTGACAAACTACATCACCCATTTATGATAAAAACACTCAGCAAAGTGGAAATAGAGAAAGCATTCCTCAACATTATAAAGGCTATATATGAGAAACCTACAGCCAGCATCATACTCAACAGGCAAAAACTAAATTCCTTTCCACTAAAATCAGGAACAAGACGATTTAGCCACAGTGATTAGAAAAGAAAAAGAAATAAAAGGCATCCAACTTGGAAAGGAGGAAACAAAACTATCATTGTTTGCAGATGATATGATAGTATACATAGAAAATCCTATAGTCTCAGCCAAAAAACTGCTTGACCTAATAAATGAATTTGGCCAAACAGCTGGATACAAAGTCAATATCCAGAAATCAAAGACATTTTTGTATACCAACAATGAAACAGCAGAAACAGAAATCAGGAAAAAATCTCATTTCATATAACAATAAGAAAAATAAAATGCCTAGGAATAAACCTAACCAAGGAGGTAAAAGACCTGTACTCAAAAAACTACACAACACTGTATAAAGAAATAAGGAAGACACAAATAAATGGAAACAAATGCTGTGTTCATGGATCGAAGAATTAACATCATCAAAACGTCCATACTTCCCGAAACAATTTACAGATTCAATGCAATACCTATTAAAATACCAATGGCATATTTCACAGACATAGAACAAACACTTCAAAAATTTATATGGAACAATAAATGACCCAGAATAGTGGCAGCAATCTTGAGAAAGAAGGCAAAGCAGGAGGGATCAGAATACCTGATACCAAATTGTATTACAAGGCCACTGTAATCAAAACAGCCTGGTACTGGCATAAACACAGGCGCATGGACCACTGGAATAGAACAGAGAGCCGAGAAATAAACCCTAGTCTCTACAGTCAATTAATATTTGACAAAGGGAGCAGCAACATAAAATGGAGTAAAAATAGCCTCTTCAACAAGTGGTGTTGGGAGAACTGGACAGCTTCCTACAAGAAATTGAAACTCGCACCAATTTACACCATACACAAAAATAAATTCAAGGTGAATAAAAGATTTAAACATAAGCTGTAACACCATTAAAATCCTAGAGGAGAACATAGGCAGGAAAATCTCAGATATTCCACGCAGCAACATTTTTACTTATATGGCCTCTAAAGCAAGGGACGTAAAAGAAAGAATAAACAAATGGGATCTCATCAAAATAAAAAGCTTCTGCATGGCCAAGGAAAACTGTATTAAAATAAAAAGAGAACCGACTGTGTGGGAAAACATATTTGCCAATGATACCTCAGAAAAGTGTTTAATCTCCAAAATATACAAAGAACTTACACGACTCCACTCTAAGAAGACATGCAACCCAATTAAAAAATGGGCAAAGGACTTGGGCAGACACTTCTCCGAAGAGGACATACAGAGGATCCAGAGATACATGAAAAGATGCTCAATATCCCTAGCTATCAGAGAGATGCAAATTAAAACCACAATGAGATACCACTTGACACCAGTCAGAATGGCCATCATAAACAAAGCAACAAACAGCAAGTGTTGGAGAGGTTGTGGAGAAAAGGGGACCCTAGTGCACTGTTGGTGGGAGTGCAGACTGGTACAACCACTATGGAAAACAGTATGGAATTTTCTAAAGAAACTAAAAATGGATGTACCTTTTGACCCAGCAATTCCACTGCTAAGACTATATCCTAAAATCCTGAAACACCAATCCAAAAGAACCTATGCACCCCTATGTTCATAGCATCACAATTTACAATAGCCAAGTGTTGGAAGCAACCTAGATGCCCATCAGTAAATGAATGGATCAAAAAAATGTGGTACATTTACACAATGGAATTCTATGCAGAAGAAAGAAAGAAGGCGCGCCTACCCTTTGCAACAGCATGGATGGAACTGGAGAGCATCATGCTAAGTGGAATAAGCCAGGCAGTGAAGACAAATACGATACAATCTCACCTTTAACAGGAATCTAATCAACAAAACAAACAAACAAGCATAATATAACCAAAGACATGGAAATTGAGAACAGGCTGAAAGTCACGAGAAGGGATAGGGGAGGGAATTTCCGGGGAAAAGGTGAAGGATTTACAGGAACATGTATAAAGGACACATGAACAAAAACTATGGTGGGCGGAAATGGGACGGAGGTGGGGAGGGCTGGGGTGCTGGGTTGAGGTGAGAATAAAAGACAGAAAACTGTACAAGATCAACAATTAAAAAAACAATATATGAGACAAGTAGAAATTCTGATTTTTGAAATAAAATTAACTTGAGAATATAAAATGTAATACTCAGTGACTTAGACATTTCTCTGATGCTCTCAGGCAACCTAAAACTCCCAAACAATTTGATTCTCACTCAAGCAATTTGTTAAATGAATAACAAAACCAATCCACTGGTGTGAAACTATAGCATCCTTTAGGCAACACATGAAAATATGTACCCTGGCTATGTCCATTATCAGTTTTCTATTTTTGCTTTCTCGCTACAATATAGACTGTGTGGTCCACAAAGTATGAAATAGTTATTATCTGGCACTTTGAAGAAAAAGTTTTCTGAAGGTTAAACAGGCCATTTAGATATTAGCTGACTAAAAATTAAAGTTTTCACTTTCACCAGGCTGATTTGCTTTGTTGCTGGAATGAGAAGTGTGTATAGATGTAGTTCCAGACCTTGGTGCCTGTCTCTGTGCTTCTTAGATTCCTTTTGGTCTTGATTCCTTTATAAATCTTATTGGTCAAGATGTTCTCTAAAATACTTTCTGTACTCTTCAATTTTTTTGAAAATTTTAAAATAAATTATATCATTGCTCTCAAATACCGTGATTCTCTCAAACTGTCACTCTCTCTCCATGACAACTCAACCTTTGCAGTCCGGAGAGAGTGTTGGAGCATCATTTGGAAAGCCCAGAAGAAAGCACAAACCTGGGAACCTAGCACAGCTCTTCTGAGTGCATAAAGGGACCAGATGCATTAAATTAAATCAGGCTTTAAAGGAGAGGCTTTAAGTCTTCTCTGTCATTATTGGTATTATATGAATTGTGCTTGTATTTCTTAGTGATGCCCATAGATGGTATGTCATGTATTTATCTTCCTGGACTGCCAAACAGTCCCTGATTCTCCATAATAGAAATGCAGCTTTTTCTCCACTAATGACTTTGTTATAGAACTGTAGTGTCCCTTGTGTTTTCTCATAATATGTGACAGCTGGCATTTGGTGATGCAGGGGCATGAACATTTCCCATTTCACCTAGACAGTAGAATATTAGGTGGGAGAGAAACACTGCCTTGATCTAAAGTCAATGTTTAGTAGACTTTGGAAACTTTGATATTCTTCTTCATAAAGGACAAATTTATGGAATTACTGTATATACATGAATGTGTGGATATTTATTTTCTTATTTGGCAAAGGACTCATGTGGCTTGTATTACAATGCACAATCATTCAGGGCACTTTAAAAAAGCACAACAAATATCAACATCTAGATATTCTATTTATGTGGGATACAGTCAAACATGATGTTCAGTTCTCATTGTGGTTCTCATCTTAAACAACACATTTATAGGTATTATTTACCAGAGAGGACAAGATTAATTAGAGATAACAGCAAATAATAATCCTAGATATGAAACTATTGCAATGATTGTTTTTTTCCTATGCCATGGTCACTAGAAGTGGACAACATTTGCCTTTCTCTCCTGTAGTATATTCTGCATCCTGAAGTCTAAAAAGAATCCTCTCAATTTTTAATGTGATTTTTTATTGATGTATAACTGACACTTTATATTAGTTTCAGGTATATAACACAATGATTTGATTCTGTATATATTATGAAATGATAACCATAATAGTCTAGTTAACAGTTACAGATTGTTTTTCTTGTGATGAGAACTTTTAAGATTTATTCTGTTAGCAACCAACATTCTCAGATACAATACAGTTTAGTAACTATAGTTGCCATGTTGTGTATTATATCTCCAGAACTTACTTTATTACTGGAGGTTTGTGTATTTTAACTTCCTTCAGTCATTTTTCCTACCCTCACCCTAATGTGAAATGTTTAATAAGGTAAAATCTATGAGCCTTTCTAGCTAAGGAAATTTTATGGTGCTCCACAGGAATAGAACTCATGGACACGGACAACAGTGTGGTGATTGAGGGGAAGAGAAGGGTGGATGAAGGTGGAAGAGGGTATGGGGGGATAAATGGTAATGGAAAAAACACAGTAAAATAAACTATTAAAATGAAGATGCTATGCAAGAGCAGGGGATATGGAGGTGATGATACATTGAGTATAGTCAACCTCTCTACGTTTGTATAAAAAGCCTATATGCATTTAAAATGGAGATCCTCTTCTGGCAAAAATGAAGGTATAGGTACACACGCTTTGCATCCTTGCACAAACAAAACAAGGACAAAAACAAATTCAAAGAGAAGAAATATCCAGAATTTCCAGCAAATCAATCTGTACAGAAGACTGACAACCAAGGAGTTGTAGAAGAAACATTCATCCAGACTGGTAGGAAAGGTAGAGATGGGCAGTCTGAGTGGGGAGGATTCATGGCAGGGCAGCAAATGGCAGAGTGGAAAGTCCCACATTTGTGTGCAGATAAACTGGGGGGAACAACTGGGGAGCAACACAAACCTTGAAACCCAGGGTTCCAACATTGAGAAATAAATCCTCAAAACCTCTAACTGAAAAAACCTGTGGGGGTTGAGGCAGCAGGAGAAACTCCCAGCCCCACAGGAGAGTTCGTTGGAGAGACCAACAGAGTCCTAGAACTTACGCAAGCCCACCCACCTGGGAATCAGCACCAATAGGGCCAAATTTGCTGGTGGGAAGTAGAGGAAGTGACTGAAAGCTGACTGAGAGCCAAGCAAGTGGCATTGTTCCCTCTTGGACCACACTCCCATATGCAGCTCCACAACACAGCAATATGAGTTGCCCTACACTGACAAATACCTAAGGCCCCCTTGCCTTACTGCATAACAGATGCACCAAGATGAAAAAAAAAAAAAAAATCTATGGACCAAATGGAGGAACAGATCAAAGCTCCAGGAAAATATAACTAAGAGATACAGAGATAGCCATCGTATCAGATAAACAGTTCAAAACACTGGTAATCAGGATACTCACAGAAATGGTTGAGTATGGTTGAAACAAAGAGGAAAAAGTGAAGGCTATGAAAAGCAAAATAAAGGAAAATGCACAGGGAACCAACAGTGAGAGAAAGGAAACCATGACTCAAATCAGTAGTTTGGAGCAGAAGAAGGAAATAAACAGTCAGTCAGCCAGAATAGAATGAAGAAACAAGAATTCAAAAACATGAGGACAGGCTTAGGAAACTCCATGAGAACTTTAAAAGTTTCAACATCTGAATCATAGGGGTGCCAGAAGGAAAAGAGGAAGAGTAAGAAATGAAAAAAAAAAAAAAAACTTATTTGAAAAAATAATGAAGGAGAACTTCCCTAATCTGATAGAGGAAATAAACTTCCAGGAAGTCCAAGAAGCTCAGAGAGTCCCAAAGAAGTTGGACCCAAGGAAGCACACACCAAGACACATCATAATTGCATTACCCAAAATTAAGAATAAGGAGAGAATATTAAAAGCAGCAAGAAAAAAGGAGACAAAGGAGTTCCATAACACTATCAGCTGATTTCTCAAAAGAAACCTTGCAGGCAGGACTTCCGGCCAAGATGGAGGAGTAGGCGGACACACTGTGTCTCCTCTTACAACCAAAATTAAGGACAACAAATATTTAGAAACAACAACCAGAACTTATAGAAAATTGAACTGTACGGAAGTCCAACAACCATTCATCCAGACCAGTAAGAGGGACAGAGTTGCAGCAGAAAAAAGTGGAGGTGCGGACCTGGGAACGCAAGCTGCAGCGGCTGGCAGTTCCCAGTTGCACAGGAGGTGGCTGGCGGTCTCCGGGCCCACAGGCAGCAACTGGCGAACCCCGAGCACAGGGGGGCAACTGTGCAGACCTGGTGAGGCCAAACAAGGTGGCTGGCTGACCAAGTGGTCCCACATTCTCGCACACAGACGGTCCAGGCAGAGGGGAAGTGGCTGAAGGGACTGAATCCAGGAAAGAGCAGAGCAGGTGCCATTGTTCCTTCTCTGACCCCGCCCCCACATACAGCGTCACAACCCAGCCACAGGGCTGTCCTGTACTGGCGAATAACTAAGGCTCCACCCCTCACTACCTAACTGCCCCAACCAGACTAAAACCAAAACCAAAACAAACAAACAAACAAACAAAAAAAAAAAAACACCCAAAATGGCTCCAACCAGAGAACAAATGAAAGCTCCAGAGCCAATTCCTCTAAGAGGTAAATAGATAGCCTACCTATCAGATGCACAGTTCAAAGCAATGGTCATCAAAATGCTCACAGAATTGGTTGATTTTGCTCACAAATTAGATGAAAAAATGCAGGCTACAATACGTGAAATGAAGGAAGGTGTATGGGGAACCGATAGAGATGGAAGGAAAACTGGGACTCAAATCAATGGAGTGGACCAGAAGGAAGAAACTAACAACCAAACAGAAAATGAGGAAGAATCAAGAATTCAAAAAAAAAAAATCAGGAGAGGCTTAGGAACCTCCGGGACATCACTAAACGTCCCAACATCCGAATTATAGGGGAAGAAGAAGAGCAACAAGTGCAAAACTTATTTGAAGAAATAATAAAGGAGAACCTTCACAATCTGGCAAAGGAAATAGACTACCAGGAAGTCCAGGAAGCTCAGAGTCCCAAAGAAGTTGAACCCAAGGAGGAACACACCAAGGCACATGGTAATTACATTAGCCAAGATTAAAATGAAGCAGATAATTCTAGAAGCAGCAAGGGATAAGGGGACAGCCACCTACAAAGGAGTTCCCATCAGACTGTCAGCTGATTTCTCAAAAGAGACCTTACAGGCAAGAAAGGGCTGGAAAGAAATATTTGAAATCTTGAAAGCAGGGACCTACATCCAAAATTGCTGTATCCAGCAAAGCTGTCATTTAGAAGGGAAGGACAGATAAAGCGCTTCTCAGATAAGGTCAAGTTGAAGGAGTTCATCATCACCAAGCCCTTATTATATAAAATGTTAAAGGGACTTATCTAAGAAAAAGAAGATCAAAAATATGACAGTGAAAAGACAGCAAACTCACAGCTATTAAGAACCACACCTAAAACAAAAGCAAACTAAGCAAACAGCTAGAACAGGAACAGAACCACAGAAATGGAGATCATATGGAGGGTTAGCAACAGGGGCATGGGAGGAGGAGAGAGGGGGAAAAGGTACAGAGAATAAGTAGCATAGATGGTGGGTAAAAATTGACAGAAGGAGGGCAAGAATAGTGTGAGAAATGTAAAAGCTAAAGAACTTATGACAAATGGACATGAACTAAAGGGGGGAATGTGGGTGGGAGAGGGTGTGCAGGGTGGAGGAGAATGATGCGGGAGAAATGGGACAACTGTAATAGCATAATCAATAAAATATATTAAAAAAAAAAAGAAACCTTGCAGGCAAGAAGGGGGTGAAAAGAAGTATTTGAAGTTAGGAAAGGCAAGGACCTAAATCCAAGATTACTCTATCCAGCAAAGCTATCATTTAGAAAGGAAGGGAAGATAAAGTGCTTCCCAGATAAGGTCAAGTTAATGGAGTTCATCACCACCAAGGCCTTATTATATGAAATATTAAAGGGGTTTATCTAAGGAAATGAATACAAAAATATGAACAATAAAATGCCAATAAACTCGTAACTATCAACAACTGAACCTAAAAAAAAGAAAAACTAAACAGACAATTAGAACAGGAACAGATTCACAGCAATATAGATCACATGGAGGGTTATCAGCAGGGAGAGGGGATGAGGAGAATGGGAGAAAAGGTACAAGCAATAAGAAGCATAAATCATAGGTGCATAAGAGACAGGGGGAGGTTAAGAATAGTATGGGAAATTGAAAAGCTGAAGAACATATGTATGACCCATGGATATGAACTACAGTTGGGGAATGGTGGTGGGAAGTGGGGTACAGGGTGGAGGAGAATAAAGGGGAAGAAAAAATGGGACAACTATAATAGCATAATCAATGCATTATATTTAAAAATAAATAAAATGGAGACCCATTATAAAGTTATTTATCTATTTTGAGATGCATAAACATGGAAAATATTTCATTGGCCAAATTTTGGCTCTGCATGCCATTTCATATTGTTGAATGGAAGCAATATCATAATATATCTTTCTCCTGTATGATGTAGTATGTGTGTGAGTCTGTGCATGTGTATGGGATAGATTTGGAAATTTAAGAGACAGTGATTCAATACTCTAGTAATGCAATCTATCCTCTGCACAATTTTATATGATAATATAGAAGATTAGATCTTATGAGAGTAATGCATAATTTTCCATATCAGCTTAGTTGATTTTAAGAAACATAAATCCAAATAATTTTGACAAATTTCAGTTAAAATGCTCCATTAAATATTTTATTTACTTCATATTCAGAGCAACTACATTGATGTGTTGCGACTATTCAAGGCTGGGCAGGTCCATGGTATTCATACAGATGCAATAATATTCATGAAGCCATTGGGACCTCTGACATGTCTTTATTCACGGGTGGGTGAGCCATGCACGCTGCAAGCTGTGTGTCTCCCTGCATATTGTGGATCTTGCTCCCCAGCATAGCACCCATCATGGTACCTGTCCCCTTGTGTGTATCCCTAATGAGAAGGTCCTACTTGTTTAAGTACTAGAGGGGAACAAAGCCAGAAAAATGCCAGAACATTACATAATGTAACATAATTCTGTACATGCGAGTCCACTTCGTATTATGGGAACAGTTTATCAGACCCAGTCTCAAGGCCATGAGAACACTGGTTATCAGGCCCCTCCAAGGCTATGGGAACAGTGCTTCCCCTAGTTATCCAGACACCTGGGTGAGGAAGCCAGACTGTCTCCACTTATCCTACAATTTATATTTAATTGTATGCATTGTTTAATGGTAAACTTAGCATTCTCTTACATATATAAGCTACTTACTGTCACCTTCATTTGACTACTCAGTGCCTTTTAATAGGCATGTTGTCTTATTTCAGTGAATACCCAAATAAAAATAAACAAGACTGCTCCTTTCTCCTTGCCTGTTGTTGTTTTTACAAGCCAACTTCATGATCCTTTAACACCCAGACATGACAAAAGCTTTTTATACAGATGTTGCTGAGATTTTATATTTAGGATAATTTCCAAAGCCAAGAAGAACTAAAGTGTTAATGCAATTAAATTCTTAATTTCAAGTACAAATATTTTACTTCTCTGTAATAAATTCTGCTTATTAAGGACATGGCACATATGGGCAGAAATAATCCTCTCTAATCCAGGATTATCTAGGGTCCTTGCTTGAGCATTTTTATTTTGATAATCAAAATATTATAACAGTAAAAAAACTATGTGTTCCTATATTATAATTACTGATGTGGCTTAATAATTAGTAACATCATATTTATCAAAATAAAAAATATCATTAAGAATTATTGAAATAAAGTACATGGTCTGAAACATACACATAAATACATGCAAACACATGGATGCATAAACATGTATCTATCTATCAATCTATTAATATACATTATTTACAGATTTGCCATGTAGACTGAGAAGCAGGTTACTAACCCATGCAATCAAAAGGATAGTTAATTTAGTTCAAGGGTGGAGGTGGTTGATTGTCAAGAAGAATCTGGAATTCTTTTTATTTTCTTTTTAAATTTTTGTTTCTCAGAGTTATTTGTTATGAGATTTGTTTCTGGTGGTGGGAGCTCAGTCAGAAGGACTTGGACCTCCCAATTATGGGATTCTAACTTAAATGTTTTATAATGCTCTAGCATAAACTGCCTGGCCTCACTTCTCTGAGGTTATTAGCATTTAATGTGATTTGCTAAGTATGTTTTTAGCCTCTCTTTTATTCACTTGTAAAGAAAAATGTGTTATTTGTGATACTGAGGCTCTCTTGTCTCTCTTTAACCTGTTTCTATGTCATTTCCAGAAACTGATTTTCACCATACTTAAGTATTTTAAACCACATTTAGGAAAAAAGATTCAAAGCTTGTTCTGGATCTGAACTACGAAAAAAAAATTCATCAAGTGAGTGAGGCTAAAATGATCCATGTGATAATAGATTAGATTGTAAACATTAATATAAACTCATGTTTATATATATATTATATAATTACTTAGAGACATACTTATATGTATATACACAGGTTAATATAATTACATATATTTTTCTGTCAGCTGAGAGATATTCAAAAATAATGAGCAACGAGCACTTTTAACATGACTTATTAGTTTCTAATCCCATTCTCTAATACAAGGAATTGGTCTCCTTGGAGAAATGGCTAATTCTAGTGCTGGAGCAGGCAATATATAGATGAGCCTGGAGCATGTTATAATCTCAGAAAGTTAAAGAGTGCTTAACACACACACACACACGCACGCACGCACGCACACAGGAGCCAAAGGAAAGGGATCCCGATGGCCAGAATTGTAACAATTTGAGCAATAATATAAAGAAAATACTATTGGAATATAACCCAAAGGATAAAATAAATAAATATAAATGAACCCATACTGATATAAATAAACAAATAATGAAAAGTGAATAATTCTGCTATTCAGAAAAAAGTTTTAATAATTTGTATAGAAAATCTGTGCTCAAGGAGCAAAGTATAGTCCCACTTCCTAGGTGTGGGCTGTGCATGGCAACTTTTTTCCAAAGAATAATAGTGTCCAAAGAGAGAAAAAGGAGTAAGTTTTCTGTGAAGACCCCTCCCTTATAAATACTATCGCAGCCAGGTAATCAAGGCCCTCATAGAATTATAAATCATGTGGATAGTATGTACCCTTAATATTATATGTTGAAATTAATATTTTAACTCTGGGATTCTCCCAATAACACAGAACTCTAGGCATATCTTAACAAAATCAATAGGAATTCTAACATGAGGAAAATCTTACAAAACAACTGACCAGTAATTCTTACAATTGTCAAAGATAAGAAGAATGAAGTCTGAGGAACTGTCACAGGAAAGAGAGACTTAAGGAGACATGACTACTAAATGCAATGTAATGTACTGGATGGGACCCTGGAATAAAGGACATTAAAAAAATTAAAGAATATAGCCCTGGCCTATGAACCTCAGGAGGTTGGAGCATTCTTCCATAGACCAAAGGGTTGCCGGTTCCATCCCTGGTCAAGGTACAAGTTTTAGCTGTGGGTTCAGCCCCAGTTGAGGCAGTTAGGGAAGGCAACTGGTAGATTTTTCTTTCTCATGTTGATGTCTCTCTCTCTCCCTCTCTCTCTCTCTCTCTCTCTTCCTTCCTTCTCCTCTCACAAAAACAAACAAACAAACAAACAAGAAAGGAAGAAAAAAAGAAAGAAATTAAAATATATAAGTAAACTATACAGTTTAGTTAAGTGTAATAAATGCATTGTACTAATATAAAATGATACTAATAGGGGAAACTGGGTGCTTGGTTTATTACTCTGTGTGGCAGACCCTTCTGTGTGGCGTGGGCTCAGCTCCCACTCAGAGATGCAAAAGACCCACACCCACAGATAGGTTATCTCATGGGTAATCAGATTTGCAATATACCTAGGCTCCATTGAGTCTTGCTTTTTGCTGAAAACTCCCTCACCTTGCAAGTCCTTGCTGTAACTTCCTAAAATCCATGCTAAACTTTGCAGGGACAAGTGTAACTGGCTCAAACACTTTTGCTTTTTCATTTGTTAATATCATTCTTTTGTGACATGATTAGAGGTACTGGCTCCTTTGTTGTCTGTAAAAGGTAATCACTTATAGCGAACCTGTGCATAGTAAATGAGGACCATAATGTAATGTGAGGAGAAATAAAATAAAGGCCTGTCATGGAGTAACCCATGGCTTTTGTTTCCCTTGAGAGACAAGCCATGCTGTCCTTTTTACTCCACCAGACACGGTAGTCTGTGTGAATGTTTTATTTCATCCATAATGATGCGGACACTGCTGGCCAGTGCCTTCAACAACTCTGTACTTCTAATTTTTTGTAAATTTACAACAAAAATAGTCTATTTAAAACAAACAAACTATGAAAACAAAGAAAAACCAACAAATCATCCCCCTAAACTTAACCTTTACAAGCGAACCTATCCTCATCCACTACCATTGCACCATGATATCTTCTATGGAGCATCCTGATACTTCTGGTAAACTCACATGGTACTTCCTGTGGAGCATCTTGATACTTTCATTGGCACAGCATGCGATTTCCTGAATGAGCAGCAAAGGTAAGGACTTCAAGAGCACTGATAACAGATACTAGCATAATAGGTGGCAAATAATAAGAAAGCAATGTGTTTTAAATATTTATCATCATTGTTTTAAATATAATTCATTTTATTTAAATTTTAAAAATAGCTGTGCTTAACAACTATCGCACAAAGTATCTGAAAATTTAACAAATGCCTCTGACTCGAATAAGTAAGTACAAGTTGGCCCTAGTACACCACCACTTGGAATGTGTGTGTTGGTGTGTGTGTGTGTGTGTGTGTGTGTGTTTTATATTTTAATAAATTGTTAATAAATATTTTTTCTTTCAATTTTTATTTTAATTGTTGATCTTGTACAGTTTTCTGTCTTTTATTCTCACCCGAATCCACCACCCCAGCCCTCCCCACCTTCCTCCCATTTCCACCCCCCCATAGTTTTTGTCCATGTGTCCGTTATACTTGTTCCTGTATATCCTTTCCCTTTTCCCTGAAATTCCCTCCCCTCTCCCTTCTAGTGACTTTCAGCCTGTTCTCAATTTCCATGTCTTTGGTTATGTTATGCTTGTTTGTTTGTTCTGTTGATTAGATTCCTGTAAAAGGTGGGATCGTATGGTATTTGTCTTCACTGCCTGGCTTATTTCGCTTAGCATGATGCTCTCCAGTTCCATCCATGCTGTTGCAAAGGGTAGGAGCTCCTTCGTTCTTTCTTCTGCATAGAATTCCATTGTGTAAATGTACCATGGTTTTTTGATCCATTCATTTACTGATGGGCATCTAGGTTGCTTCCAACACTTGGCTATTGTAAATTGTGCTGCTATGAACATAGGGGTGCATAGGTTCTTTTGGATTGGTGTTTCAGGGTTCTTAGGATATAGTCCTAGCAGTGGAATTGCTGGGTCATAAGGTATATCCATTTTTAGTTTTTTTAGAAAATTCCGTACTGTTTTCCATACTGTTTTTTAGAAAATTCCGTACTGTTTGCATTCCCACCAACAGTGCACTAGGGTCCCTTATCTCCACAACCTGTCCAACACTTGCTGTTTGTTGCTTTGTTTATGAAGGCCATTCTGACTGGTGTCAAGTGGTATCTCATTGTAGTTTTAATTTGCATCTCTCTGATAGCTAGAGATATCGAGCATCTTTTCATGTGTCTCTGGATACTCTGTATGTCCTCCTTGGAGAAGTGTCTGTTCAAGTCCTTTGCCCATTTTTTAATTGGGTTGCTTGTCTTCTTAGAGTGGAATCCTGTAAGTTCTTTATATATTTTGGAGATTAAACCATTGTCTGAGGTATCATTGGCAAATATGTTTTCCCATACAGTTGGTTCGCTTTTTATTTTAATACTGTTTCCTTTAGCTGTGCAGAAGCTTTTTATTTTACTGAGATCTCATTATGTTGCTGCATGAAATGTCTGAGATTTTCCTGCCTATGTTCTCCTCTAGGACTTTAATGGTGTCACAGCTTATATTAAAATCTTTTATCTACCTTGAATTTATTTTTGTGTATGGTGTAAGTTGGTGCTGGAGTTTCAATTTCTTGTAGGAAACTGTCCAGTTCTCCCAACACCACTTTTGCTTCATTTTATGTTGCTGCCTCTTTTGTCAAATATTAATTGACTGTAGAGACTTGGGTTTATTTTGGGGCTCTCTGTTCTGTTGCACTGGTCCATGTGTCTGTTTTTCTGTCAGTACCAGGCTGGTTTGATTACCGCTGCTTTGTAATACAGTTTGGTATCAGGTACTGTGATCCCTCCTACTGTGCTCTTCTTTCTCAAAATTGCTGCAGCTATTCAGGGTCGTTTATGGTTCCATATAAATTTTTGAAGTGTTTGTTCTATGTCTGTGAAATATGCCATTGTCCCTTTAATAAGTATTGCATTGAATTTGTAAATTGCTTTGGGTTGTATGGACATTTTGATTATATTAATTCTCCCAATCCATGAATATGGTATACGCTTCCATTTGTTTGTGTCTTCCTTGATTTTTTTTCTTCAGTGTTGTGTAGTTTTCTGCATACAAGTCTTTTACCTCCTTGGTTAGGTTTATTCCTAGGTATTTTATTTTTCTTTTTGCTATATGAAATGGGATTTTTTTCTTGATTGATCCTTCTCCTGTTTCATTGTTGGTATACAAAAATGCCTTTGATTTCTGGATATTAACTTTTTATCCAGCTGTTTGGCCAAATTCATTTATTAGGTCAGGCAGCTTTTTGGCCGAGTCGATAGGTTTTCTGTGTACACTGTCATGTCATGGCAGTTACATTTTTAATTTTTTGAGGAAATTCCATACTGTTTTCCATAGTGGCTCTGTCAGGCTGCCTTCCCACCAAAATATTAGGGTATTGTTTTCCCCACATCTTCACTAGCACTTATTGTTTGCTGGTTTGTTTATTATGGCCATTCTGATCAGTGTGAAGTGGTATCTCATTGTGGTTTTAATTTGCATCTATCTGAGGGCTAGTGATGCTAAATATCCTTTCATATTTCTCTAAGAACTCTGTACATCCTCCTTGGAGAAATGTTTGTTCAGGTCCTTGCCTATTTTTTAATTGAGTTGCTTGTCTTCCTGGAGTGGAATTGTGTGTGTTCTTTGTATATTTTGAAAATCAAACCCTTGTCTAAAGTATTATTGACAAATATATTTTCACATGTAATTGGTTCCCTTTTCAGTTTGCTGATGTTTTCTTTAGCCATGAAGAAGCTTTTTATTTTAACGAAGTCCCATTTGTTTATTCTTTCTTTTAGATCCCTTACTGTAGGGGAAGTATTGGTGAAAATATTGCTGCATGGAATATATGAGATTTTTACGCCTATATTCTCCCCTAGGACATTTATGGTGTTGCGACTCATATCTAAGTCTTTTATCCACCTTGAAATTATTTTTTTGTATGTTGTAAGTTGGCTGTCAAGTTTCATTTTTTGCATGTAGCTCTTCTGATCTCCTAACATCATTTGCTGAGGAGGCTATTTTTACTCCACTTTATGCTTTTGCTCCCTTTGTTGAATATCAGTGAGAATTACCAAAAACTACAGGGAATCCATGAGTAATCTCTATCAACTGAAAACTGACACAGAAACAATTAAAAAGAGCCAAGAGGAAGTGAACAATTCAGTTTCTGAACTGAAGAATACAGTAGAAGGAATCAAAAGCAGGCCGCATGAAGCAGAGGATGAAATCGGCAACCTGGAGGACAAGGTAGGGAAAAAAAAAACTTCCAAGAAAGAGCAAAAAAAGGAGAAAAAAGACTCAAAAAGAATGAAGAGGGGTTAAGAGAACTGTAGGAAAGCAAGAAACATAATAATATCCATTTAATAAGGATACCAAAAGGAGAAGATTAGGGGAAAGCAACAGGTTTTTCAAACCTGTTTGAAAAAGTAATGATGTCAAACTTCCCAAATTGTATGAGAGAAAAATTCACAGAAATCGAGGAAGCACAGAGGGTTCTGATCAAGATGAACCCAAAGAGGCCCACTTGAAGACACACCATAGTTAAAATGGCAAAGTTAAAAGACAAAGAATCTTAAACACAACAAGGGAAAAATAGGAACTAACATACAAGGGAGTCTTGGTAAGGATAAGAGCTAAGTTCTCAACAGAAACATTACAAGCCAGAGGGAATGGCAAGAAATATTCCATGTAATGAAAAACAAAGGCCTCCAACCAAGACTTTACTCAGAGAGGCTATCAATGGAAAGCTAAATAAGGAGCTTCCTAGACAAAAGAAGGATCAAAGATTACACCTCCACCAAGCCAGCGTTGCAAGATATGATAAAGGGACTGCTTTAAGAAGAATATGAAAGAGTGAGACAGAGAGGAATGCAGTTAGAAAGGGAATAAAATGGCAATAAATAAGTACCTATCAATAATAACCTTAAATGTAAATGGATTATGCGATCCAATCAAAAGTCATAGGGTAGCTGAATGAATAAGAATATATGACCCAGGAGAAGGAAGATGGCGGCACGGTAGGAAGTAGCAGATTCCACTTCCTCCTACACATGGGAGAAAAACCTGACCTACCTATGGAAGAACAGAGCAAACAAAGAAAAGTAACACAGTATATTTGAAAATAGGAGATCCAAAATTGTAGCGGACATTGAAAAACCAGTCAGTAAGGAGAGTACTTCAGAACAATAAGAGCCCAAGGATCAGCGCAGAGATCAGGGCAGCTGAGGCCCTGACCCGGCGCTTGCGAGGCCTGCCACAGGGCTCTAAGGAGGGAGCTGAGTCAACTGCTGAAACGGGCTGAGCAATCATAGTCGCCGTGTGACTGCAAACAGCTGCGAATGTGAACAGAGATGGCTACATGAAAATAGGCACCAGCGTGTGACTGCAGACAGCCACAGGATCATAGGAGCACAGGCCACTGGAGATAGCTGTGGAACCATAGTCGCCTGTGCAAGACCACAGAGGGCCACAAGAACATAGGTGCCCATGCCACCTCAGACAGCTGTGCACGGGCCAATGGAGATGGCTGCCTATAACTGGAGACCCAGGCTCACACCCATAAACTCAGGAAAGTGCGCACACTCCAGGAGACTCAGAACACACGCACGAAGCCCTGTGATGAGAGGCGACATGCTAGCTCTGGAGAGTGTAGCCCAAAGATACAAAGTGCTGAACACAGAGAAAAGGGATACCATCACCCCTTGGCCATTACAACCAGCAAGACCAGAAAAACTGCCTTGGCAAGTTTGAAAACAGAAAGAGTTTTTTGTTTGGTGTTTTGTTGTTGTTGTTATTGTTTTGTTTTTTTTTTGTTTGTACATTTATATAACTGTTTTTAATAATTATTTCTTTATTATTTTTATATTCTTTTTTACCCCGAACTTCTTTAGCCTCTCTTTACTTCTTTCTTGTTTTATTCCCTCTTCTTTTATTTCCAATTTTATCTCTTCTTCCTTTCTCCTTTTTTCTTTCTTCTTTTTTTCATTCTCCCAACTTCTCTCTTTTTAAATATACAAGAGAAAGACAAAAAACAAACAAACAAACAAACAAACCAGGAAGTGTGAAAAAACCTGAATTGGTCCCAAAAAGGGGAAATACCAGCAGATGAGACAGTGGAAGCTGTGAACACAAGGATACCCGCAAGAGAATGCACCACTGAATCTCACAGGTATTCTACCACAGAAGTTCACATCATAAACCCGGGGAGCCAGAACAGATCAATTTAAGAAGCTGAGGCTAACAAGAAGAATCTCACAAATAATGGGAAGACAAAGAAACAATCCCCAAATGAAAGAAAAGGAGGAAGCCCCAGAAAGAATGCTAAATGAAACAGAGGCAACTCAACTATCAGATATTGAGTTCAAAGAAATGATTGTCAGGAAGATCCATGAGCTCTCAATGAGCTACCAGAAACTACAGGAAAGCTACGATGAACTCACTGCAAACTATATCAACATGAAAAAGGAAACAGAAACTATCAACAAGGGCCAAGAGGAAATGAAGAATACAACTTCTGAACTGAAAAACACAGTAGAAAGAATGAAAAGCAGAATCGATGAAGCAGAGGATTGGATCAATGAATTGAAGGACAAAATAGAAAAAAAAAAAAAAACACCCAGAAAGAGAAAGAAAAGGAAAAGAGGCTCAGAAAGAATGAAGAGGAATGCAAGACAATATGAAACATAATAATATCCGTATACTAGGGATACCAGAAGGAGAAGAAGAAGAGCAAGGGGTAGAAAAAGTATATGAACAAGTAAGGATGGGAAACATCCCTAATTTGATGAGAGAAAAAGGCACACAAATCCAGGAAACACAGAGAGTCCCAATCAAGAGGAACCCAAACAGGCCCACTTCAAGACAAATCATAATTAAAATGGCAAACTTCCAAGACAAAGAGAGAATCTTACAGACAGCAAGGGAGAAAAAGGAAGTAACATACAAGGGAGCCCCGATAAGGTTAGCAGCTGACTTCTCAATGGAAACGCTCCCAGCCAGAAAAGAATGGCAAGAAATATTCCAAGTAATGAGAACCAGAGGCCTGCAACCAGGACTAATTTACTCAGCAAGGCTTTCAATCAAGATAGAACGCCAAGTAAAGAGCTTCCCAGACAAAAGAAGAGTAAAAAAGAATACACCTCTACCAAACCAGTTCTGCAAGAGATACTAAAGGGACTGCTTTGTGGAAAGGAAGGAAGAGAGAGAGAGAGGGGGGGGGAGAGAGGGGGAGAGAGAGACACAGAGAGAGAGAGGGAGGGAAAGAGAGAGAGAGAGAGGAACACAGTAGGAAAATGGCAATGAATTAGTACCTATCAATAATAACCTTAAATATAAATGGATTAAATGTTCAAATCAAAAGACATAGAATAGCTGAATGGATAAGATAGCATGACCCACGCATATGCTGCCTACAAGAGACCCACCTCAGGACAAAGGCCTACACAGACACAAAGTGAAGGGCTGGAAACAAATTTTCCAAGCAAATGGACAGGAAAAAAAAAAAAAAAAGCCGGGTTAGCAATACCCAAAACAAGAGCCATAAAGAGAGACCCGGAAGGTCACTTAACAATACTCAAGGGTAGAATCCACCAAGAAGACAGAAAGATTGTAAACATATATGCAACCAATGTAGGAACACCTAAATACATTAAGAAAATCTTAGAGGACTTCAAGAAAGATATTGACAGCAACACAATTATAGTAGGTGATTTTAACACCCCACTGTCAAAAGTGGACAGATACTCCAAAGAAAATATTTACAAAGATATTATGGTAGTGAACAACACTGTAGAGTAAATGGACTTAACTGATATATATAGAGGGGGAGCTCTTCATCCCAAAGAAACTAAATACACATTCTTTTCAAATGCACATGGAATGTTTTCAAAGGAAGACCACATGGTAGGGCACAAAGAAAGCCTCAACAAATTCAAGAAAATTGAAATCATACCAAGCATTTTCTCTGACCACGAGAGACTGAAACTAGAAACCAACACCAAGGGGAAAAACCCAAAACCCTCAAAATAATGGAGACTGAGTAGCATGCAATTAAACAATGAATGGGTCAAGAATGAAATTAGGGGGGAAATAAAAAAGTTTCTAGAAACAAATGGTAACGAACTCACAACCACCCAATACTTATGGGACACAGTGAAGGCAGTCCTCAGAGGGAAGTTCATAGCCATACAGGCCTACCTAAAAAAGATAGAAACATTTCAAACAAACAACTTAACCCTATGCCTACAAGAACTCGAGGATCAACAACAAAGACAGCCCAGAGCAAGTAGAAGGAAGGAAATAACCAAGATCAGAGCAGAATTAAATGACATAGAGACTAAAAGCACAATTCTAAAGATCAATGAATCCAGAGCTGGTCCTTGTTTTTTTTTTTTTTTTTTAATTTTTTTTAATCAGTATTTTTTAATTGTTGATATTGTACAGTTTTCTGTCTTTTACCCCACCCCAGCCCACCACCCCAGCCCTCCCCACCTTCCTCCCATTTCCACCCCCCATAGTTTTTGTCCATGAGTCCTTTATACTTGTTGCTCTAAACCGTTCCCCTTTTTCCCCGAAATTCCCTCCTCTCTCCCCTCTGGTCACTGTCAGACTGTTCTCAAATTCAGTGTCATTGGTTATATTATGCTTGTTTGTTTGTTTTGTTAATTAGGTTTCTGTTAAAGGTGAGATCATATGGTATTTGTCTTTCACTGCCTGGCTTATTTCGCTTAGCATGATACTCTCCAATTCCTTCCATGCTGTCGCAAAGGGTAGGAGCTCCTTCTTTCTTTCTGCTGCATAGAATTCCATTGTGTAAATGTACCACAGTTTTTTGATCCATTCATTAACTGATGGGCACCTAGGTTGCTTCCAGCACTTGGCTATTGTAAATTGTGCTGCTATGAACATAGGGGTGCATAGATTCTTTTGGATTGGTGTTTCAGGATTCGTAGGATATAATCCAAGCAGTGGAATTGCTGGGTCAAAAGGTATGTCCATTTTTAGTTTTCTTAGAAAATTCCATACTGTTTTCCATAGTGGTTGTATGGGATCTCATCAAAATAAAAAGCTTCTGCACAGCTAAAGAAAACAGTATTAAAATAAAAAGAGAACCAACTGTATGGGAAAACATATTTGGAAATGATAACTCAGACAAGGGATTAATCTCCAAAATATATAAAGAACTTACAAGACTCTACTCTAAGAAGACAAGCAACCCAATTAAAAAATGGGCAAAGGATTTGAACAGACACTTCTCCAAGGAGGACATACAGAGGATCCAGAGACACATGAAAAGATGCTCGATATCTCTAGCTATCAGAGAGATGCAAATTAAAACTACAATGAGATACCACTTGACACCAGTCAGGATGGCCTTCATAAACAAAGCAACAAACAGCAAGTGTTGGAGAGGTTGTGGACAAAAGGGGACCCCAGAGCTGGTTCTTTGAAAAGACAAACAAAATCGACAAGCCTTTAAGCAGGCCCATCAAGAAAAAAAGAGAGAGGACCTAAATAAACATAATCAGAAATGAACAAAGAGAGAGTAAAACTGACACCACAGAAATACAAAGGATTGTTAGAAATTACTAGGAAGAACTGTATGCCAAGAAATTTGAAAACCTACGTGAAATGGACAAGTTTCTAGAAAAATATAATCGTCCAAAACTCAATGAAGAAGAAGCAGAAAGCCTGAATGGACCAATAACAGCTGATGAAATTGAAGCAGTAATCAAAAAACTCCCAACACACAAAAGCCCTGGACCAGATGGTTTCACAGGAGAATTCTACAAAACATTTAAGGAAGAGCTAACCCCTATTCACAGACTATTCCAAAAAATCCAAAATGATGGAAGACTCTGAAACTCTTTTTATGAAGCCAGCATCAGCCTAATCCCAAAACCAGATAAAGACACAACAAAGAAGGAGAACTTCAGGCCAACATCACTGATGAATATAGATGCTAAAATCCTCAACAAAATATTGGCAAACCGCATCCAACAATACCTTAAAAAGATCATGCACCGTGACAAAGTGGAATTCATCCCAGGGATGCAAGGATGGTTCAACATTCACAAATCAGTACATTTAACTCATCACATAAAAGCAAAGACAAAAATCACATGATCATATAAATAGATGTGGAAAAAGCTTTTGATAAGGTAAAGCACCCATTTATGATAAAAACACTCAGCAAAGTGGGAATAGAGGGAGCATTCCTCAACATAATAAAGGCCATATACGAGAGAACCACAGCCAACATCATACTCAACAGGCAAAAACTAAAATCTTTTCCACTAGGATCAGGAACAAGACAAGGTTGTTCACTTTCACCACTTCTATTCAATATAGTGTTGGAAATCTTAGCCACAGTGATTAGACAAGAAAAGGAAATAAAACGCAGCCAACTCCGAAAGGAGGAAACAAAACTATCATTGTTTGCAGATGACATGATAGTGTACATAGAAAATCCTATAGACTTGGCCAAAAAACTGCTTGACCTAATAAATGAATTTGGCCAAACAGCCAGATACAAAGTCAATATCCAGAAATCAAAGACATTTTTGTATACCAACAATGAAACAGCAGAAGTACAAATCAAGAAAAAATTCCCATTCAATATAGCAAAAAGAAAAACAAAATACCTAGGAATAAACCTAACCAAGGAGGTAAAAGACCTGTATGCAGAAAACTACGCATCACTGAAGAAAGAAATCAGGGAAGACACAAACAAATGAAAACATATACCGTGTTCATGGATTGGAAGAATTAACATCATCAATATGTCCATGCTTCCCAAAGCAATTTACAGATTCAGTGCAATACCTATTAAAGTACCAATGGCATATTTCACAGACATAGAACAAACACTTCAAAAACTAATATGGAACCATAAATGATCTGGAATAGGTGCAGCAATCTTGAGAAAGAAGAGCAAAGTAGGAGGGATCACAATACCTGATACCAAAGTGTATTACAAGACCACTGTAATCAAAACAGCCTGGTACTGGCATAAATACAGGCACATGGACCACTGGAATAGAACAGAGAACCCAGAAATAATCCCAAGTCTCTATGGTCAATTAATATTCGACAAAGGGGGCAGCAACATAAAATGGAGCAGAAATTGCCTCTTCAACAAGTGGTGTTGGGAGAACTGGACAGTTACGTACAAAAAAATGAAACTCGAGCACCAACTTACACCTTACAGAAAAATAAATTCAAGGTGGATAAAAGATTTCAATATAAGCCGTGACACCATTAAAGTCCTAGAGGAGAACATAGGCAGGAAAATCTCAGATACTTCACACAGCAACATTTTTACTGATATGCCCCAGAAAGCAAGGGATATAAAGGAAAGAATAAACAAATGGGATCTTACCAAAATAAAAAGCTTCTGCATGGCTAAAAAAACAGTGTTAAAATAAAGAAAGAACCGACTGTATGGGAAAACATATTTGCCAATGATACCTCAGACAAGGGTTTAATCTTGAAAATATACAAAGAATTTACATGACTCCACTCTAAGAAGATAAGTAACCCAATTAAAAATAGGCAAAGGACTTGAACAGACACTTACCCAAGGAGGGCATACAGAGGAGCCAGAGACACATGAAAAGATGCTCAGTATAGCTAGCTGTCATAGAGATGCATGTTAAAACCACAATGAAATACCACTTCACACCAGTCAGAATGGCCATCATAAACAAAGCAACAAACATCAAGTGTTGGAGAGATTGTGGAGAAAAGGGAACCCTAGTGCACTCTTGGTAGGAGTGCAGACTGGTACAACCACTATGGAAAACAGTATGGAATTTTCTAAGAAAACTAAAAATGGATCTACCTTTTGACCTAGCAATTCCACTACTAGGATGATATCCTACGAACCCTGAAACACCCATCCAAAAGAACCTATGCACCCCAATGTTCATAGCAGCACAATTTACAATGGCCAAGTGTTAGAAGCAACCTAGGTGCCCATCAGTAAACGAATATATCAATAAACTGTGGTACATTTACACAATGGAATTCTATGCAGCAGAAAGAAAGAAGGAGCTCCTACCCTTTGCAACAGCATGGATGGAACTGGAGAGCATCATGCTAAGCGAAATAAGTCAGTCAGTGAAAGACATATACACATGATGTCACCTTTAACAGGATCCTAGTCAACAAAATGAATAAACAATCAAAATATAACCAAAGACACTGAAGTTGAGAACAGACTTACAGTCATCAGAGGGGAGAGGGGATGGAATTTCAGGGGAAAGAGGAAGGGTTTAGAGCAACGAGTATAAAAGACACATGGACAAAATCTAGGGCAGGTGGAAATGGGACGGAGGTGGGGAGGGCTGGGGTGGGAGTAAAACACAGAAAACTGTACAAGAAAAACAATTAAAAGAAAATTTAAAATTTAAAAAAAATACAGTTTTCTCCATTTTCCCACCACCACTTCCCCCACTTTACCTACCCCCATTTTCCATCTTCAATCCTACACACCCTTTGCTTTGTTCATGCATTTACACATGTTCATTATGACCATTTTTCTTCTTTCCCACATTATTTCCCTGCCCCTTCCTGTATGCTTACTGTCAGTTTGTTTTTAATATCAATCTCTCATCATATTTTGCTTGCTTGTTTGTTTTGTTAATTAGGTTCCACTTATA
Organism: Glossophaga mutica; assembly: GCA_039655065.1. Lineage (NCBI taxonomy): Eukaryota > Metazoa > Chordata > Mammalia > Chiroptera > Phyllostomidae > Glossophaga > Glossophaga mutica. Next base: position 76,392,359 of record CM077309.1, on the reverse strand, counting down.
GGTGAGATCATATGGTATTTGTCTTTTACTGCCTGACTTATTTCACTTAGCATAACGCTCTTGATTTCCATGCATGCACCAGCGGTGCAATTGGTTAGTGAATGGTACTTATACAGGGTAATCCCAGTATTTAAATTATATAGAAGATACTAATATCTTTAGTGGATGTGAAATATCAGTGGTCAAAATTCTCACGTACACAGACCAAGCTAGAAGGGCAATAATGTTTTATCTATCAAATGGAGAAAGGCTAGAGATAACAAATGTGTTATATTAAATTTACCTCAAATGTGCTATTTCAACATCTTTCAGAATGGTATTCTACTTTAGTATTATGCTTTCCACCTCTTTCTATCTTTAGAGGTTACTGTCAACATTGCAACTCAATCAATGTTGTCAAAGAAAATAAGAACTCAATTTGCTGGTTCTTCCCATTTCATTATGGGAGAAATACCTAATATGAAGCAGAAGACAGGAGAACAACATGAAATTAAACACCTACTAGCTTGCAAACACATTTACACACCATTACATTTATTCTCTATCACAAATAATGATTTGGGTATTTTAAACCTCACCTTGTGTGATGAGTCATTTGCTTAAGCTAGCACATTTTGCTTCTGAAAGAATTAGAACCTGGATCCAGGCTTATTTAATTATAAATCTAATAGTTTTCCAACTGTTATATAAATTAGTAGTATTTGAAATGTTTCTTTGCCTCCCTGATATAGTTTTGTATCTCTGCAGTAGCTGATGGAAGCTTTAGAAACTTTTGTTCTTTTTCTCAGCTAAATAACATATTAATGGAATATGGGGGGCTGTATGTTTGACACAAACCGAATGGTCTCTCCCTACATTGTAGGTCTTTTTACTTTTACTAACGTAGAGGATTTTCATTTGTAAATATAACTAAATCATATTTCCAACTTGAATGTCAAAAAGTGATGCTTGTCCTTTCAAATTGGGTCTGTCTGCCTCTCTTAGCTTTGCTTTGCTGGTAAGTCATGTTTACCTTCCCAGAATTACCTACTGGAATTTTTTCACAGTTCAGTAAAGATAAGCCAAATAATAAGATACTTTGTTTATATTTTCATAATTATTTTTCTCATGCTTTGCAATATTTCCATTTTCTTTTTGATCAATAGTCAAATTTCGATAGAACATTCAAAATATCTAATTAGAAAAACAAACAGCTTTCATAAATGTAAAAAAGATCATTGGATTTTTTTCTCTTGTATAAAATTGAAATTATCTAACTGAGGTTTTGTGATTTTTGCTCTTTTAAAATAAACAGGTTACATGCTAAAAAAAAATCCTCAAAGACTGATCTTGGTCTAGAAAGTTATTTTTAATGTAATTTTATGGAAATTTGATACCAGACCTTATTTAATTTATACACTTAATTGTGATAACTCTAGTTTTTCTAGTCTCATTTATGCTGCAGGAACTATGGGAAAAGAGGAGATTAGTTTGTAGTCATGCTCAGTAATTGCTACATGTTGTAAAGATTGTGCTCTGCTGAAATGAAATAATTGCACAGTTATCTGTACAATATGATGTTCATTTTATTCTCCTGGGATGCGGCAACAGACATTTAAAAGTTTCATTTAGACTGATAATTGTTCTCCAATGAATTGAAAAATATATGATCATCAGATAAGACAGAACACCAAAAGTACAATGAAGTGACTATATCCTAGATTATGAAGCATATGATGCTTCACCTTGGCTGACCCAGTGAAACATAATAACTATTAGGATATATGGAAGCCTGTCATCTTTCATCGTGTATTAAGTAATATGTTATATATGTACCTCTAGAGAAAGTTCAAGAAGAACAAGAATATTACCACTTTGTCAAATCTAGAATAGAAAAGGTTTTTTGAAATGATTGTCCTGAAGATTATCTTTATATCATTTTAATTTACAGTATATTTATTTGCATATATTTGCCATTACCTATGCTTGAATGATTGATTATTTAACAGTTGAATTGTTGCTTCTCCAAATTTTATCAGTATTTTTATAGGTCAAAAGATTATATGCATATTGCTTGTTCTTGATGACCAAGTATGGTGCAAGTATATAAATTTAAATAAACATTTTCCTGAGGTTAAGTTAGATCTGATAGTAAAATAAGTATTTAGGATCAGTTTAGAAAAAAAAATCTCCCAAAGAAAAATATGTAGCATTGAAATGCATGTATATGCATTTCAAAATAAAAGCAGTTTATTATTTCTCTATTCCATGCCCATTAATTGCATTTAGCATAAAATTAATAATTATTACCAAGGCTTACATTTCTTGCCTACCATAATACAGCCTGTCTACATATCCAAGCTCAATTTCTTCCATCCTTCTCCTTGTTTTCTGTGTTTTATTCAAATACCTTGTTTCTACTGGCGGAACATACCAGTGTCTTTCCTTCTATGGTTTTGGCCTTGGTCTTTTCTCTCTGCTTGAAAATAAGCACCCGCAGATTCTATATGATCATGTCCATTGTTTGTTAGATCATCTGTTACTGATTAGGACACATCCAACTTAAGTTTGCTTTCATCATCCTATGGCATAATATTAAAAAAGAATAATAAGTATGTTATTTATAGTATTTATCATTATCTTCAACCTCCACTTTTGTCTTAGTCTTGGATACACAGTTTAGGTTTTGGGTACACAAATACATATTAAATGCTTGCATCAGTCAATTTATAAGTAGGTAAAATTTTGATGAGGTACAGGATAATTATGTAGACTTAATCCATCCTCTCCAAAATTATTTATTTTAAAGGAAAATAATAACTTCAGTGAGAAGAAATCTGGCAGACACTACTTTAGCCAATAAATCAAATGTAACTTCACTAGTAATAGCACCATCTGACATCATAATTCTCTTGATATGATAGACTAAGAAGAATGAAATACCATTTGATGTTGCTTAAAGCAGAAATACAAAATCTGAATGTAATAATGAAGAAACACTGGGAATACTCAAATTGAGGGACATTCTGCCAGATAACTATCCTGTAATGTTTTGAATGTAATGCAGACTGAGCAACTGTTCCAGATTAATATAGATTTAATTAAAATTAACAACTTTCCAAGGAAAATGCAAATAAAAGATTTCTAAATTTTGTGGGTGGTTGGCTACCCTAAAGGCCAGGGCTATTAACCCAGTATAAAAGAGCCAAAATTGAAGTTAATGGATCTTACATGTATTAACTGGGTGCCTTTCCTTATCTCATTGACTTAAATGCAATATCATCAAAGTGTTATTAAGCTCCAAAGGAACAAATGCTGAATATTGTGGGAGACCACATATTTTCCTGTGCAAGGAACAAACTCTGCCCTCAAAGAATTTAGAATGCACTTCCTTTATTTAGCTATCTCATCAATTGTTACAATCATGTAATTGTAATCAATTATAAGCTATTTTTCTCTTGGAATACCAAAAAGATGAATTAGTTTCCAAAATCATATTTAAAGAAAAACATGTTTTAATAGAGATAGAAAGTCTATAAATAACTTCTGTTTGTAAAGCATATTAAGTTGTAAAAGTACAAATGGAGCCAATCATTTATTGCTCTATAAAAATCATATTTAGTGCCCTACCTGTGGTCTATCTTTGAAAATGTTCCATGTGCATTTGAAAAGAATGTGTATTTTGCTTGCTTGAAATGAAAGGTTCAACATATATCAGTTAAGTCCATTTGATCTAATGCATCATTCGGTTCCATAATACCCTTGTTGATATTCTGTTTGGAAGATCTATCCATTATGGAAAGGTGGGGGGTGTTAAAATCTCCTACAATAATTGTGCTGCTGTTTATATCTTTCTTGAAGTACTCAATGGCTTTTCTTATATATTTGGATGCTACTATGATGGGTGTATATATGTTTACAATTTTTATGCGTTCTTGATGGTTTCTTCCTGTGAGTTACAAAGTATCCTTCTGTGTCTCTTTGTATGGACTTTGTTTTGAAGTCTGTTTGTCTCATACAAGTACTGCTACCCTGGCTTTTTTTCCTATCTATCTGATTGGAATATTTTTTCCAACCCTTCATTTTCAGTCTGTGTAGGTCTTTTGTAATGAGGTGGGTCTCTTGTAAGCAGAACATTTACGGGTAATGTTTTCTCTCTTTTTTTATTTTAACTGTTGTTCTTGTAAAGTTTTCTGTCTTTTACTCCCACCACAGCCCATCACTCCAGCCCTCCCCACCTCCGTCCCATTTCCACCTGCCCTAGATTTTGTCCATGTGTCTTTTATACTCGTTGCTCTAAACCCTTCCTCTTTCCCCTGAAATTCCATCCCCTCTCCCCTCTGATGACTGTAAGTCTGTTCTCAACTTCAGTGTCTTTGGTTATATTTTGATTGTTTATTCATTTTGTTGACTAGGATCCTGTTAAAGGTGACATCATGTGTATATGTCTTTCACTGACTGACTTATTTCGCTTAGCATGATGCTCTCCAGTTCCATCCATGCTGTTGCAAAGGGTAGGAGCTCCTTCTTTCTTTCTGCTGCATAGAATTCCATTGTGTAAATGTACCACAGTTTATTGATATATTCGTTTACTGATGGGCACCTAGGTTGCTTCTAACACTTGGCCATTGTAAATTGTGCTGCTATGAACATTGGGGTGCATAGGTTCTTTTGGATGGGTGTTTCAGGGTTCGTAGGATATCATCCTAGTAGTGGAATTGCTAGGTCAAAAGGTAGATCCATTTTTAGTTTTCTTAGAAAATTCCATACTGTTTTCCATAGTGGTTGTACCAGTCTGCACTCCTACCAAGAGTGCACTAGGGTTCCCTTTTCTCCACAATCTCTCCAACACTTGATGTTTGTTGCTTTGTTTATGATGGCCATTCTGACTGGTGTGAAGTGGTATTTCATTGTGGTTTTAACATGCATCTCTATGACAGCTAGCTATACTGAGCATCTTTTCATGTGTCTCTGGCTCCTCTGTATGCCCTCCTTGGGTAAGTGTCTGTTCAAGTCCTTTGCCTATTTTTAATTGGGTTACTTATCTTCTTAGAGTGGAGTCATGTAAATTCTTTGTATATTTTCAAGATTAAACCCTTGTCTGAGGTATCATTGGCAAATATGTTTTCCCATACAGTCGGTTCTTTCTTTATTTTAACACTGTTTTTTTAGCCATGCAGAAGCTTTTTATTTTGGTAAGATCCCATTTGTTTATTCTTTCCTTTATATCCCTTGCTTTCTGGGGCATATCAGTAAAAATGTTGCTGTGTGAAGTATCTGAGATTTTCCTGCCTATGTTCTCCTCTAGGACTTTAATGGTGTCACGGCTTATATTGAAATCTTTTATCCACCTTGAATTTATTTTTCTGTAAGGTGTAAGTTGGTGCTCGAGTTTCATTTTTTTGTACGTAACTGTCCAGTTCTCCCAACACCACTTGTTGAAGAGGCAATTTCTGCTCCATTTTATGTTGCTGCCCCCTTTGTCGAATATTAATTGACCATAGAGACTTGGGATTATTTCTGGGTTCTCTGTTCTATTCCAGTGGTCCATGTGCCTGTATTTATGCCAGTACCAGGCTGTTTTGATTACAGTGGTCTTGTAATACACTTTGGTATCAGGTATTGTGATCCCTCCTACTTTGCTCTTCTTTCTCAAGATTGCTGCACCTATTCCAGATCATTTATGGTTCCATATTAGTTTTTGAAGTGTTTGTTCTATGTCTGTGAAATATGCCATTGGTACTTTAATAGGTATTGCACTGAATCTGTAAATTGCTTTGGGAAGCATGGACATATTGATGATGTTAATTCTTCCAATCCATGAACACGGTATATGTTTTCATTTGTTTGTGTCTTCCCTGATTTCTTTCTTCAGTGATGCGTAGTTTTCTGCATACAGGTCTTTTACCTCCTTGGTTAGGTTTATTCCTAGGTATTTTGTTTTTCTTTTTGCTATATTGAATGGGAATTTTTTCTTGATTTGTACTTCTGCTGTTTCATTGTTGGTATACAAAAATGTCTTTGATTTCTGGATATTGACTTTGTATCTGGCTGTTTGGCCAAATTCATTTATTAGGTCAAGCAGTTTTTTGGCCAAGTCTATAGGATTTTCTATGTACACTATCATGTCATCTGCAAACAATGATAGTTTTGTTTCCTCCTTTCGGAGTTGGCTGCGTTTTATTTCCTTTTCTTGTCTAATCACTGTGGCTAAGATTTCCAACACTATATTGAATAGAAGTGGTGAAAGTGAACAACCTTGTCTTGTTCCTGATCCTAGTGGAAAAGATTTTAGTTTTTGCCTGTTGAGTATGATGTTGGCTGTGGTTCTCTCGTATATGGCCTTTATTATGTTGAGGAATGCTCCCTCTATTCCCACTTTGCTGAGTGTTTTTATCATAAATGGGTGCTTTACCTTATCAAAAGCTTTTTCCACATCTATTTATATGATCATGTGATTTTTGTCTTTGCTTTTATGTGATGAGTTAAATGTACTGATTTGTGAATGTTGAACCATCCTTGCATCCCTGGGATGAATTCCACTTTGTCACGGTGCATGATCTTTTTAAGGTATTGTTGGATGCGGTTTGCCAATATTTTGTTGAGGATTTTAGCATCTATATTCATCAGTGATGTTGGCCTGAAGTTCTCCTTCTTTGTTGTGTCTTTATCTGGTTTTGGGATTAGGCTGATGCTGGCTTCATAAAAAGAGTTTCAGAGTCTTCCATCATTTTGGATTTTTTGGAATAGTCTGTGAATAGGGGTTAGCTCTTCCTTAAATGTTTTGTAGAATTCTCCTGTGAAACCATCTGGTCCAGGGCTTTTGTGTGTTGGGAGTTTTTTGATTACTGCTTCAATTTCATCAGCTGTTATTGGTCCATTCAGGCTTTCTGCTTCTTCTTCATTGAGTTTTGGACGATTATATTTTTCTAGAAACTTGTCCATTTCACGTAGGTTTTCAAATTTCTTGGCATACAGTTCTTCCTAGTAATTTCTAACAATCCTTTGTATTTCTGTGGTGTCAGTTGTAATCTCTCTTCTTTCATTTCTGATTGTGTTTATTTGGGTCCTCTCTCTCTTTTTTTCCTTGATGAGCCTGCCTAAAGGCTTGTCGATTTTGTTTGTCTTTTCAAAGAACCAGCTCTGGGGTCCCCTTTTGTCCACAACCTCTCCAACACTTGCTGTTTGTTGCTTTGTTTATGAAGGCCATCCTGACTGGTGTCAAGTGGTATCTCATTGTAGTTTTAATTTGCATCTCTCTGATAGCTAGAGATATCGAGCATCTTTTCATGTGTCTCTGGATCCTCTGTATGTCCTCCTTGGAGAAGTGTCTGTTCAAATCCTTTGCCCATTTTTTAATTGGGTTGCTTGTCTTCTTAGAGTAGAGTCTTGTAAGTTCTTTATATATTTTGGAGATTAATCCCTTGTCTGAGTTATCATTTCCAAATATGTTTTCCCATACAGTTGGTTCTCTTTTTATTTTAATACTGTTTTCTTTAGCTGTGCAGAAGCTTTTTATTTTGATGAGATCCCATACAACCACTATGGAAAACAGTATGGAATTTTCTAAGAAAACTAAAAATGGACATACCTTTTGACCCAGCAATTCCACTGCTTGGATTATATCCTACGAATCCTGAAACACCAATCCAAAAGAATCTATGCACCCCTATGTTCATAGCAGCACAATTTACAATAGCCAAGTGCTGGAAGCAACCTAGGTGCCCATCAGTTAATGAATGGATCAAAAAACTGTGGTACATTTACACAATGGAATTCTATGCAGCAGAAAGAAAGAAGGAGCTCCTACCCTTTGCGACAGCATGGAAGGAATTGGAGAGTATCATGCTAAGCGAAATAAGCCAGGCAGTGAAAGACAAATACCATATGATCTCACCTTTAACAGAAACCTAATTAACAAAACAAACAAACAAGCATAATATAACCAATGACACTGAATTTGAGAACAGTCTGACAGTGACCAGAGGGGAGAGAGGAGGGAATTTCGGGGAAAAAGGGGAACGGTTTAGAGCAACAAGTATAAAGGACTCATGGACAAAAACTATGGGGGGTGGAAATGGGAGGAAGGTGGGGAGGGCTGGGGTGGTGGGCTGGGGTGGGGTAAAAGACAGAAAACTGTACAATATCAACAATTAAAAAATACTGATTAAAAAAAATTAAAAAAAAAAAAAAAAAAAAAAAAAAAAAAACAAGGACCAGCTCTGGATTCATTGATCTTTAGAATTGTGCTTTTAGTCTCTATGTCATTTAATTCTGCTCTGATCTTGGTTATTTCCTTCCTTCTACTTGCTCTGGGCTGTCTTTGTTGTTGATCCTCGAGTTCTTGTAGGCATAGGGTTAAGTTGTTTGTTTGAAATGTTTCTATCTTTTTTAGGTAGGCCTGTATGGCTATGAACTTCCCTCTGAGGACTGCCTTCACTGTGTCCCATAAGTATTGGGTGGTTGTGAGTTCGTTACCATTTGTTTCTAGAAACTTTTTTATTTCCCCCCTAATTTCATTCTTGACCCATTCATTGTTTAATTGCATGCTACTCAGTCTCCATTATTTTGAGGGTTTTGGGTTTTTCCCCTTGGTGTTGGTTTCTAGTTTCAGTCTCTCGTGGTCAGAGAAAATGCTTGGTATGATTTCAATTTTCTTGAATTTGTTGAGGCTTTCTTTGTGCCCTACCATGTGGTCTTCCTTTGAAAACATTCCATGTGCATTTGAAAAGAATGTGTATTTAGTTTCTTTGGGATGAAGAGCTCCCCCTCTATATATATCAGTTAAGTCCATTTACTCTACAGTGTTGTTCACTACCATAATATCTTTGTAAATATTTTCTTTGGAGTATCTGTCCACTTTTGACAGTGGGGTGTTAAAATCACCTACTATAATTGTGTTGCTGTCAATATCTTTCTTGAAGTCCTCTAAGATTTTCTTAATGTATTTAGGTGTTCCTACATTGGTTGCATATATGTTTACAATCTTTCTGTCTTCTTGGTGGATTCTACCCTTGAGTATTGTTAAGTGACCTTCCGGGTCTCTCTTTATGGCTCTTGTTTTGGGTATTGCTAACCCGGCTTTTTTTTTTTTTTTCCTGTCCATTTGCTTGGAAAATTTGTTTCCAGCCCTTCACTTTGTGTCTGTGTAGGCCTTTGTCCTGAGGTGGGTCTCTTGTAGGCAGCATATGCGTGGGTCATGCTATCTTATCCATTCAGCTATTCTATGTCTTTTGATTTGAACATTTAATCCATTTATATTTAAGGTTATTATTGATAGGTACTAATTCATTGCCATTTTCCTACTGTGTTCCTCTCTCTCTCTCTCTTTCCCTCCCTCTCTCTCTCTGTGTCTCTCTCTCCCCCTCTCTCCCCCCCCCCCTCTCTCTCTCTTCCTTCCTTTCCACAAAGCAGTCCCTTTAGTATCTCTTGCAGAACTGGTTTGGTAGAGGTGTATTCTTTTTTACTCTTCTTTTGTCTGGGAAGCTCTTTACTTGGCGTTCTATCTTGATTGAAAGCCTTGCTGAGTAAATTAGTCCTGGTTGCAGGCCTCTGGTTCTCATTACTTGGAATATTTCTTGCCATTCTTTTCTGGCTGGGAGCGTTTCCATTGAGAAGTCAGCTGCTAACCTTATCGGGGCTCCCTTGTATGTTACTTCCTTTTTCTCCCTTGCTGTCTGTAAGATTCTCTCTTTGTCTTGGAAGTTTGCCATTTTAATTATGATTTGTCTTGAAGTGGGCCTGTTTGGGTTCCTCTTGATTGGGACTCTCTGTGTTTCCTGGATTTGTGTGCCTTTTTCTCTCATCAAATTAGGGATGTTTCCCATCCTTACTTGTTCATATACTTTTTCTACCCCTTGCTCTTCTTCTTCTCCTTTTGGTATCCCTAGTATACGGATATTATTATGTTTCATATTGTCTTGCATTCCTCTTCATTCTTTCTGAGCCTCTTTTCCTTTTCTTTCTCTTTCTGGGTGATTTTTTTTTTTTCTATTTTGTCCTTCAATTCATTGATCCAATCCTCTGCTTCATCGATTCTGCTTTTCATTCTTTCTACTGTGTTTTTCAGTTCAGAAGTTGTATTCTTCATTTCCTCTTGGCCCTTGTTGATAGTTTCTGTTTCCTTTTTCATGTTGATATAGTTTGCAGTGAGTTCATCGTAGCTTTCCTGTAGTTTCTGGTAGCTCATTGAGAGCTCATGGATCTTCCTGACAATCATTTCTTTGAACTCAATATCTGATAGTTGAGTTGCCTCTGTTTCATTCAGCATTCTTTCTGGGGCTTCCTCCTTTTCTTTCATTTGGGGATTGTTTCTTTGTCTTCCCATTATTTGTGAGATTCTTCTTGTTAGCCTCAGCTTCTTAAATTGATCTGTTCTGGCTCCCCGGGTTTATGATGTGAACTTCTGTGGTAGGATACCTGTGAGATTCAGTGGTGCATTCTCTTGTGGGTATCCTTGTGTTCACAGCTTCCACTGTCTCAGCTGTTGGGGTACCCCCTCTTTGGGTCCAACTCTGTTTTGTTTGTTTGTTTTTGTCTCACAAGTAGGTATTTAAAAAAAGAAAATAATGAAATGAAAAAAGAAGGGAAAAAAGTGTAAGGAAGAAGAGATAAAATGGATAGAAAGGAAGAACGAATAAAACAAGAAAGAATTAAAGAGAAGCCAAAGGAATTGAGGGATAAAAAAGATAAAAGTATTAAAAAATAGAAAAATATATAATTAAAACAAAACAAAACAAAAGAAGACCCCCAAAACAAACAAACAAAAACCAAACCACCAAGAACAAAACGAAACAAACAATAAAAAGAAAACCTCTTGCCATTTCAAACTGGCTAAACTGGGTTTTCTGGTCTTGCTGGCTGCAACAGGCTGAGGGGGGACTGGTACCACTTTTCTCCCTGTTCTGTAGTCAGTTTGCTTTGGGCTACTCTCCTCAATGCCATCTATGTACTTTCCCCATGGCTAGTTGTGCACTCTCCATGCAGGTCCTTGAGTGTGATCTCTGAGCTTCCTGCAGAGCACATGCTTTCCTGAGTTTTTGGGTTTGAGCTGGGGTCTCTTACAGATCAAGCACTCCCCAAGTTTATTGCTGTGAGCTCCGGGTCTCCTACAGTGCGCACGTGCCTACTGAAATTTACAGGTGTGGACTCCATGAGTTTCCCTAGTTGCGCACCCTCACCCTAGGATTAGGGATGTGAGCTCCAGGTCTTCCACAAAACTCCCTCCTCTGGTCCCAGGGCCGCTTCCGGGAGCTCGACCACCTCCAGTTAGTTGCAGGGCTGCCTCCGGTGGGTTGCAGAGCCACCTCCTGTGGTAGGGCTGCCTCTGTCCCTGTCCCAGAGCGACCTTTGGTCAGTTGTAGAGGCACCTCAGATCCCAGGGCTGCCTCCAGCCAGTCACAGAGCCACCTCTGGTTGCAGAGCCACCTCCGGTCGAAGAACCGGCTCCGTCCCGGTCCTAGGGCCGCCTCCAGTAGCTCGGCTGCCATGTCTAGTTTTCCAATGTCCGCTACAGATTTTGATTTCCTATTTTCATATATGCTGTGGTACTGTTGACTGTCTGCTCTTTTCCTCTGTAGATGGGCTAGGTTTTTCTCCTGTGTGCAAGGTGAAGTGGAATCTGCCTCCTCCTACCATGCTGCCATCTTGAATCTCCGAGACAACTGTATTAAAAAAATAATTAAAAAAATCTAGGATTCTGTAATCAGAAATGACCTTAAATGAGATACAACCTCTTTAAGTGCTGATTGCCTTGATCAGTTAAATCTTTCTAAGCCTTAGTTTGTGCTTCAGTAAATTTAGCATTATTTGTCATTTTTTAAAATAATTTGAGATAATGAATGCAAAGTCTTTAGGAAAGTATAAAAAAGGTGAATGTTCAGTAAAGATTGGTTACAATTATTGTTATTACTTTTAGTTTCTATAAATACATGATAAAGAGCAGAAATTTATAAAGATTTTGCTGGAATAATCTCTGGAGAGGATTTCTAATATAAGCTTCATTGACTTTTCAAAAGAACTTGTTCTCAGATAAGGTCAAGTTCAAGGAGTTCATCATCACCAAGCCCTTATTATATGAAATGTTAAAGGGACTTATCTAAGAAAAAGAAGATCAAAAATAGGACAGTGAAAAGACAACAAACTCACAGCTATTAAGAACCACACCTAAAACAAAAGCAAACTAAGCAAACAGCTAGAACAGGAACAGAACCACAGAAATGGAGATCATAAGGAGGGTTAGCAACAGGGGAGGGGGAGAGAGGGGGAAAGGTACAGAGAATGAGTAGCATAGATAGTGGGTAGAAAATAGACAGGAGGGGGGCGAGAATAGTATGGGAAATGTAGAAGCTAAAGAACTTCTGACACGTGGACATGAACTAAAGGGGGGAATGTCAGTGGGAGAGGGTGTGCAGGGTGGAAGGGGATGATGGGGGAGAAATGGTACAACTGTAATAGCATAATCAATAAAATATATTAAAAAATAAAAAAATTAAAAAAACAAACAAACAAAAGAACTTGTATACAAATTCTTGGAATTTTTCCTGGCTGGTGTGGCTCTGTGGATTGAGTGCCAGATTGTGAATAAAAGGTCTCCAGTTTGATTCCCAGTCAGGACACATGCCTGGGTTACTGGCCAGGTCCCCAGTTGGGGGATGCTCAGGAAGCCACCACACATTGATGTTTCTCTTCCTCTCTTTATCCCTGCCTTCCTCTCCCTAAAAATAAATAAATTAATCTTTTAAAAATTATTGGAATTAGCCCAATTGACTGTTGCATTTTTGTGGGGGATAATGCATTGCAGAAGAATAGCACAGGGTAGCTCTTTATAAGTATCTATTCCCTGAAAATAATTCCAGCAGTATATTAACAGAATCCCCTAAAACAGTGTTTGCTCAACTAATGAAGGTTCATATCATAGAAAGAGAGAAGTAAAAAGGAAATAAAACGCTTTTATTGTGATAAATTCTAATGTGATATGTGTAACAAAATTCCATGTTTTTAAAATAAGCAGTAATGTTTTGCATATTAATATTCATTTTTATAGACAGGAAACACATTAGATTAGGTTATAAAAGAAAGCAAAAATTAACATTATAAAGCATTGAATAATGGAAATTTTAAAGTGTTCTTGCTACTTGGAAAATGTTTGCTAATAGTAATTAAATTTCTATATTTTGTTATTATTGAAAAGCATGCTCAAAGTCTACATTAGTTTTCACAACAATCCTGTGGAAAAAATCAAATTACATAAAATTACATTTTCAACAAAGACAGTAAATGGTGAAGTTGGTACTTGAACCCACACCTTCTAGTAATTACATTTTTTTTCCTGTTAATGTTTCTCTCTGCTTCATTTTTTTGTCCTAGGGAAATCAGATATACAATAAAATTAGAGTTTGCCTTTCCTGTTTTAATAACTCTATCCTGAGTACACCCTGAATTAATATAGAGGAAATTTTTATGCAGAGTTTAAGGGACTTGAGAGGAATAGAAGTGGATTATAAGCAATTTAATGTATTCACCATATTTTAAAGTAATTCTATATTTTAGAATAAAAAATACATGGTCTCTCATTGGAAGGCTAATTCACTGGCAGGGATAAGTAAAAAAAAAAAAAATGACTCTAATTATACAGGAATAATGGTTGTCTGGTTTCATTAACCTGGTCATGTAATATTTGCTCTCAGAACACAATGCAAAATGTGGCATTTCTCCCCCAATTTTCTTGACTTCCCAAACATACTGTAATTATCACTAATATTATCTGATTAAAAGAACTTAAATATTCATCCAAAAATGATTTCTTATGCATAGTTTATTCTGGTTAATTTAAATTTGATTGTTATAGCAATACAAAGCCTTCTGCTGTGCAGCTAAATTATAGGTGAGGCTCTGGGTTTTGTAGATACCCCTGAAGCCTAGATGATGATACAGCAAAACTACTAACAGTTTACATTTCTCCAGCTAAAATCTGTCTGCCTACATGTATTGAGAGTTTCTGGCACCACTAATTGTATCTTATCTCCAAAAATATTCTTTTGGAATATTGAACACAGCTGGAAGCAAGATGTGATGTCACAAATTGTTAGAAACGTCATAATAGAGCCTATTCTAAAACATTTGCTCTGTCAGTACGATAGTTAAGGGGACAGGAAACTTGAAACTGTTCTTAATGAAACACTATCCCTTTTCAGCTAAGTTATTTGCCATTTGCTTTTCTCATGCAGAAAGAAAAACAAACTGTATTCTGTTCACCTTTCCCTAACACTGATCATCTTGGGAAGCACATTAATCTGTGTGTGTAGGAAACACTGTTCCCAATCAACCAACCTCTCATTCCTCATGAACTTGTCCACATAGTTCTATTTTTTTTCATTGGCATTTTAGGCCATTTTACATGTGAAGAGGTAGAATCAAAAACTAACAAATTTGTGATTTTTTTCCTCCTAAGATCACATTAAAAGAATGGATAGATGAGAAGATATGACCCTTGACTGAGTACATTTGTTTGATGACCTGTGTCACAAGTTTCTCAGGACTGCAGAGTCCCTTCAATGCTCATAGAAACAAATTTTCTTTATACAATTTAGGATCATTTTCTATGTTATATACAGAAAGTAAAATCTCCCTGCTCTCATGCTTGCTGTGGAAGATAACTAAATTTAAATTAGCTTCATCTTGTATTTTATGTAATGCTGTGTCAGTACAGAAATATAAAATTGTCTCATTTGATCATCTTTAATATGGAATTATAATATTTAATCTTCTTTTACCTACTTTTAACACTTCAAAATTGCACACTAAAATAAAGAGAACATGATTAGGTACTATTCACCTGAGGACACAGCACTATCATCAACATGAAGATTTCAGTAACCAAACTGAACTACAACTAGATCTGAATTTCTTCCTGAAACCGCAGCCTTAGTTTCCATCTGTATGTTCCACAGATATTTACACTCAACAAACTGCAAGTATAATTTACTGATGAATCTCATCTTCCTATATTCTCCATTTCAAATGATAGCACCCTTATCCATCCTAATATTCAATCCAGAAACACAAAAGCCATTCCTTGTTTCTATCTTTACCTTATTTTTCACACTTGACCATTGACTAATCCTAGTGAATTTATCAAAAACTGTTCAGATATTAAACCCATTCTCTTTGCATTAACTCTGAATTTTACCACTCACACACTTAATTCATCTGTATACTATAAATTCTGCTCCCCTCAAGTCATTTTTATAGTCTAGAAACATCTATTGAAAATGCAAACCTAATCTGTCATTCTCAAACAACACTTTCAAGTTTACTCATTGCCTAAAGGCAAATTACATTTTCTTTTTTTTTCCATTTTTTATTTTATTTTTTTTAAATAATTACATTTTCAATGTCCATATTCTCATGCATCTATAGGGTATCTCCTGTCTATTCTCAGACCTCAGAATGTATATTCTGAATAAGTCTTACTCCACGTAGAAGGCCTTTTTGTCAAAGGCCAAGGCATCACCTTTTCTTGGTTGCAGACTGCTATAGAAATAAGGTTAAAATACAGTAACAGATTTAGAAAAATCTGCAGAGACAGATGATGGATGAGGCTAAAATAGAATGTTAATGGTTGTCTTGTCCACTTGGTTTGCTATAACAAGATACTCCATATTGTGTATAAACAACAAACATGTATTGTTCACAGTCTGGAGGCTAGACATCCAGGATCAGGGTGTCAGTATGGTCAAGTTCTGGTGAGGACCCTCTTCCTAGTCACAGACTTCTTGCTATGTCCTCCCATGGCTGAGAGTGTGAGGAAGCTTTCTGGTTCTCTTTCATAAGAGCACAGATCCCATTCACCTGTGCTCTACCCTCCAGAACTGATCACCTCCTAAAGGCCCTTTCTACTAACCATAATTTCAGGGTTAGGATTTCAACATATGAGCTTTAGGGGGACACCCAATATTCAGACTTGAACAAGGGTCAGTGTTAAAGAGGATACAAGAAGTTTGAGGAAAAAAAAAAAAACCATTTATTTCTTGCAAGGAGGGAGAACTTGGAAAAACTGCCACCTGTGTGTCAAAAATCAATCCTAGAGAAATTCTTGAAAAAGAGATGATCCGATTGTGAAAGAGATATTAAAACACTGTGAGGAAATCTAAGAAGTCACCTGAAATGGTGAATGAGTACAGCCTGGAAGAGAGGGTGGTGGAAAGGAAAGCATAGGTTGGAAAATGTGGTTTGTTATGTGTTTCCCTTTCATTGCCTTGAGAAAACCAGTAATTTTCTCCTTATCAAAGATATTGCCTTCCATAAAGAATCATTTTTGTTTCTAAAGTGCTTGAAATAACTTTTACTACCTATTTTTATCAAATAAACTTATCTGTATGTGTACGTAAGATCACAGTGAGGGATAAGCATTATATCAGAACACCACAAAAGTTTATTGAAATAGAAATTAATGAATACAGGTGAGAACTGATCAGTGACCTCTGAAAAGTACCTCTCTACTCATTTTTATCAAAATCCTCAGAATTCCACAAATGATTAATTACTACATAAATTATTTGTGCATTGTAAACTGATAGAAAACCAAATATAGTATGCAGTGGCTTTCAGACATGGGGTAACAAGAAGGAATCTGATACCTGAAGGAAGGGGGCCTCCTAAGAGAAAGGCCAAAGCACTACCCAATTTCATGCTTGAAGGCAACCCCCAGGTGACTGCACAGGGCAGGAGAAGCAAACAGAACCTGACAGTCTCCATCAGTTGATGAGACAGATCTATGCATTCACAGAGGCTGAGGTCAACAGAACTTGTGAAGCAAACTGAGAAGAGGGATGCACAGAGAATAAAAAACTCAGATATTTGCATAATAATGCTCTCAAGGATTTAGCTGAATGGTGACCTCTACATGCTTGAGAAGAAACTATTCAATAACTGAGAGCAGGGGGACATCACTGGGCAGCATGAGATGAAATAATTCCTAGAGCTCACAAATAACTGCAGATAGTGTTCTTGTCAGCCAGAGTGGACATTGGATCCAATGCAGGGGACATTGGATGCATTTCTTAAAGGGGTGTGATGTCATTAGTGGAGCTAAACTGGATGGACCATATCTTTGCTAAAAGTTATAAGCAAAGCTGCAAAAGGACTAAACTAATCTGTGAGTCACTCAACTACACACCTGACAAAAATTTAGTGCTCTTTACAGGAATATCCAAAAAATACAAAAATATAAAATGCACAATTTCTGGCTCTTAATTTTTAAATTAACAGACTTGCAGAGGGGCAGATAATTATTTCCTATGAGCATGAGTAAAACCATTCATATAGATAGATCCAGAAATGTGAAAAATATTAAATTTAGTATGAGAATCTTAAATTAAAAAATTAAGATTTTATATCTAAGTAATATGGTAAGCGTATAAAATACTGTTCTTCACCAAAGAATCTGGCTATATATAATATTTTAGTTATAAAATGCTGAAGAGGTGGTGTAGTTGGATGTGTAATACCTAACAAGCATAAATATTTACTAAAAGAACAGACAATGATGAGGAAAATAATAGTGGAAAATATGAAAATTGTAAATGAAGTTTGTAGAGATAATAAATATATATATATACAAGATGAGATTTAGAGCAGCTTAGATGCTGCAGAAGAAAATATCACTAAATTTAAAGGCATTGAAAATAAAACAGCATATATATGTGAATTTGTAGGTATTTGTCATGTTCTGCTTTGATGGGAATACTGACTTACGCAAATATTCTGAAGCAGAAAGACATCACTAATTGGAAGAAAAATGGAAGCCTGACTGTCATTGCTAGTGTCTTATACAATGCTTGGAAAAAAATAGGCAGATACATGCTTGCTATTATATAAAATTACAATTATACTTTTACTAAGTCAGAATAATTATACAAATAACACTATTTACTTAAGTAAACGAATGAGCTAAATATCTATAGATAAAAATAATTGCTTGTTGATAGTCACCAAATATTGAATGATAATTAATGGATTTAAGATTATATTCTAATCTATGTTAAAGACCATAACAGACTATATCAGTCACTTAGGTTCACTTATGAGCAATTGTATGAAGTCATGTCCTAATTTAGGATTTCATGGTATAAAAGCTCATTAATTAGTCTTGTATTTTCAAAATACAGTGCTATTTTCCATATTCTTTAATAACTGCTTTATTTCTCACTGAATATTATAACCTTCTGTAGAAAGACCACAGAATACAATTGTCATTTTCTTTTTTTTTTTTAAGATTTTATTTATTTATCTTTAGAGGGGAAGGGAAGGAGAGATGGAGAGAAATATCAATGTATGGTTGCTTTTCGTGTGTCCCCTGCTAAGAACTGCCGCTGGGAACTGTCCTGCAACCCAGGCATGCGCCCTGACTGGGAATCGAACCACAATCCTTTAGTTTGCAGGCCCGCGCTCAATCCACTGAGCTACACCAGCCAGGGCTCATTTTCTAAAATATAATCCATCCACATTGCTCCTGGTATCAATTACAAGATTCTTAAAGATATACCCTTTCTTTTCCTTTATTTTTCTCTGTGTAGACTAATATTTGCCATATTATTTTAGATTTTATTTTTCAATTTTCATCCCAGTCCAGGGGAGATATACATTTGGTACGGGGTTGGTGAGAAATATTGACCTGAATGTCTGTGAGAGGGAGGTGATGAAAAAATACCAGGATTTGATATTAGGAGTATGTAAGGTAGATGAGTAAATGTATATATTGTGTTTGTTTGCTTTCTCCCTAAGACATCCCATCAATTAATTACTTTTTTATTGATAAAAATCGTGGGGGGACTCTGCCTGCAGAGCCCCATCCGTTCGTCACAGATGAAAATAAAACTACCAAGACATGATCTGCTTGGGGAGGAGAGGTGGTCAAACTCTCAAATGAGGATGACCCAGAGCCCCTTCCTCACTAGGCTTTTATTGGGTTCCAATACACAGGAATACAGGTATGTCAGGCAACAAGGGTCAAATAATGGTTAACATTTCAAAGAAATCTGAGGGCTTAATCTGAGTCAGTATCTGTCAGGAAAGGGGGTTGCAAAACTTTGGGAGGCACACCAGTTTCCTCCTTGGACCCTTATCATTTAAATGAGTGCACTCTTAGCAAAGCAGATTTCACAGGACTTTACGAATTCTTTCTTATACCCGATCACCCAGGGAACCATTCTCGCCGACACAGGGCTGCATCACTAGCCCTCATAGTTTCAGGCTTTAAGCTGATTAGGCCCAGGAAGCAAGAGATAAGGGAGACATCTCCCAGATGGAAATGGGGACTTGGGCTATGTCAGAATAGCCGGAGAGCAAGGGTCCATCACTCCCTCTTTGCTGCAGCGCCCCCGCCCAAGTTCTTCCATAAGGGCCTCCCAAGTAGTCATGCCTGGCTTAGGTTGCCCCTCCCATGAGGGGTCTTACCCATCATTGGCTACCAACTAAGCACTGGGGCCAGAGATGGATGAGGCAAAAGCAGTGCTCCTGCCATGGAGATAAGCTTTGTCTCCTTAGTAGCTCATATCCTCTTGACAGAACAGACCCAGATGAAGTGGGTCCCTAGGCTCTTATTCAGCCCACCATGGATTGAGGGTTACAACTCCTGAGACCAGGCTGAACGGTCTGCAACAAAAAAATAATCTAATTTCCAATAAGGGACTCTTCATCCAAAGAAGAAAAAATCCTCAGATTTTAAATGATAGAATTTGAAGCAGGATAGGAAGTGAGAGAAATAGGTATAATTCTCCTTAACTAAATTACTTTCTTTTAATATATGTAACATCAGAGTAAGCTGAATTCCAAATCCATTTATCATGAATAAAAATTTACTTACAAATGAAAAGTTGATCATATTTTTAACTCATGAAGCAATATGGTTGTCAAAATAGTTGAACAGGTCTCACTTTGTGAAAGAGCACAGGCACTAAGTTAGTGTTTTCACTGTGCACAGAAAATATTAAGAAAATATTTTTTGACATACATAGGAGGCACTAGGAGACAAGGATCGCTCGGTCTTTTTTAATAGCTTTCAGTCAGCTCATGTTAAGAAATACCAATTTAAACTATGATTAATTACTGTTTATTAGGAGACAATCACTAACTCTCATGAGAAAAATATCCTCCCATAAAATAGAACCTGAACATTACTTCTATTTGTGAAAAGATAAATCAATTTTTAAAAAACATAAGTGTTTCTTTTGGATAACCTTTACTATCAAAGGAAGATAGATATTTCACTTGTCTTCAGTGAAATACGAGAAATTAATGGAAAATTTTTAACATATCCAGCACCATGGTTCATGTTAGTTCTTTGAAATAAAATCTCTTTTTCTTTGACTTTTTTATTGTTGTTTAATTACAGTCATTCCCATTTTCCCACCTCTGTTGTCCCCAGCACTGCCCACTCTTGGTCCTATTTCATTCTTCTTCACTGTTGTCTTTATCCATGGGTCCTTTAAACAACTTCCTTGACTTGACCCTTCCCCTTTTCCCCCTTATCCCTCTCCCTTCTTCCTTCTGGTCACTGTCAGTTTGTTCTTAATTTCAGTGTCTCTGGTTCTATTCTCCTCAGTTGTTTGTTTTGTTGATTAGGTTCCATTTATAGGTGATGTCATATGCTGTTGGTCTGTCACTGCCTGGCTTATTTATTTCACTTAGCATAATGCTTTCCAGTTCCATCCATGCTGTCACAAAGAATAGGAGCTCCTTCTTTCTTTCTGCTGGGTAGCAATCCATTGTGTAAATGTACCACAGTTTTTTGACCACTCACTCACTGATGGGCACTTAGGCTGTTTCCAGCTCTTGGATAGTATAAATAACAGTGTTATGAACTTTGGGGTGCATAGGTTTTTTGAATTGGTATTTTAGGATTCTTAGGGTATAACCCCAGCAGTGGAATTGCTGAATCAAAAGCCAATTCAATTTTTATTTTTCTGAGGAAATTCCATACTATTTTCCACAGTAGCTGCACCAGTTTGCATTCCCATCAACAGAGTACTAGGGTTTTCTTTTCCCCACAACCTTGCCAGCACTTGTTTGATGATTTGCTTTTTATGGCCATTCTGAACCAATGTGAAGTGATATCTCATTGTGGTTTTAATTTGAATCTCCTGACGGCTAGTGATGTTGAGAATTGTTGCATATGTCTCTGGGCCATCTGTATGTCCTGCATGAAAAACTGTCTCTTCAGGTCTTTTGATCATTTTTTAATGAGATTGTTTGTCTTCCTGGAGTAGAGTCCTGTGAGTTCTTTATGTATTTTGGAGATCAAACTCTTGTCCGAAGTATCACTGGCAAATATACTTTCCTATATGGTTGGTTCACTTTTCATTTTGTTAATGTTTTATTTAGCTGTGCAGAAGCTTTCTAATTTGATATAGTTCAATTTGTTTATATTTTCCTTTAAGTCTGTTGCTCTAGGGGACATATTGATGAAAATATTGCTTCATGGAATATCTGAGGTTTTTCCTGCCTATATTATCCTATAGGACTTTTATGGTGTCACTACTCTATTTAAGTCTTTTATCTAACTTGAGTTTATCTTTGCTTATGGAGAAAAAATTATTTAAAAAATGTCTAATTCAAAGATGACACTTGCATGTATGCAATTTGACAATATTGTAATACTATACATTATAATATCCAAGATCCTTATCAATTTACTATAAATTGTATAAAAAACTTTTAAGCAGAAACAAGCATACCCACACAAACACATAAAGCATGATTATTTTTATGCTTGTATTTTTAGAATAGATAATTTTCAGTACATATTTCCTGTAAATAACATGTACATATGCTTTTTATTATCATAATCTATTGTCAATGTCAGAGCAAGGAATGAAGTTGAGGAAATTTATGAAGTTAGTACAAAGTCAATATTCAGAAATCAAGACATTTCTGCACAATAACAATGAAATATCAGACAGAAATCAGGAAAAAAAAACATTTGATATAGCAACAAGAAAAATAAAATACCTAGGAATAAACCTAATCAAAAAGATAAAAGACCTGTACTTTTATAAAAGGAAACAACACAAACACTGAAGAAAGAAATTATAGAAGACACATGTAAATGGAACCATGTTCATGGACTGGAAAAATTAACATAATCAAAATGTCCATACTACCTAAAGCATTGTATAGATTCAATGCAATCACTATTAAAGTAGCAATGACATATTTCACGGAGATAGAACAAACATTTCAAAAACTTATATGGAACCATAAACAACTCCTATTAGCTGCAGAACTTTTGAGAAAGAAGAGCAAAGTAGGAGGGCTAACAATACCTGATATCAAATTGTATTTCAAGGCCACTGTAATCAAAATAGCATGGCACTGGTATAACAAAAGACATATAGACCAATGGAACAAATTATACAGCCGAGAAATAAACCCAAGTCTCTACAGTCAATTAATATTTGACAAAGGGGGCAGCAGCATAAAATGGAGTAAAAATGCCTGTACAACAAATGGTGTTGGGGAAGCTGGACAGCTACATAAAAAAATGAAACTAAACCACCAACTTACACTATACACAAAAATAAATTCAAGGTGCATAAAATATTTAAATATAAGTCATGACACCATTAAAGTCCTAGAGGAGAACATAGGCAAGAAAATCCCAGATATTCCATGTAGCAACATCTTCACTGATATATCCCCTAGAGCAAGGGACATAAAGGAAAGTGCAAACAAATGGAACCTCATCAAATTAAAAATCTTTTGCATGGCTAAAGAAAACAGCATTAAAAAGAAAAGAGAACCAACCATATGAGAAAACCAATTTGCCAATGATACCTCAGACAAGGGTTTAATCTACCAAATATGTAAAGAACTCACATGACTTCACTCCAGGAAGACAAACAACCCAATTAAAAAATGGGCAAAGGACTTGAACAGACACTTCTCCAAGGAGAACATACAGAAGGCTCAGAGACATATGAACAAATGCTCAGCATCACTAACCATCTGAGAATTTTAAATTAAAACCAAAATGAGATACCACTTTACACCAGTGAGAATGGCCATCATAAACAAATCAACAAAAAAACATGTGTTGGAGAGGATGTAGAGTAAAAGGAACCCTAGTGCACTGTTGGGCTGGTGAAGCTATGAAATATGGGCTGGTGAAGCTATTGTGGAGAGCAGTATGGAATTTACTCAGAAAACTAAAAATAGATTTGCCTTTTGACCCAGCAATTCCACTGCTGGGATTATACCCAAGGAACCGTAAAATACCAGTTCAAAAGAACCTATACACCCAATGTTAATAACAGCATAATTTAAAATAGCCAAGTGCTGGAAGCAACTTAAGTGCCCATCAGCAAATCCATTCATAAAAAAAACAAAAAACAAAAAAAAAAACTATGGTCTCTTTACATGATGGAATACTACACACAAAAAGAAAGAAGGAGCTCCTACCCTTTGTGACACCATGGATGGAACTGGAGAGCATTATGCTAAGTGAAATAAGCCAGGCAGTGAAAAACAAATAAATACCATACGATCTCATCCAAAAGTGGAACCTAATCAACAAAACCAACAAGCAAGAAAAATATAACCAGAGACATTGAAATCAACAACAAACTGGCAATAACTAGTGGGGAGATTGGAGCGGGTAATGGGGGGAAGAGGGAAGCATTTTCAGGAACATGTATAAAGGACATGGATAAAACCAAAGGGAGGTATGATCAAGGGTGGAAAGTGGGGATGACTAGGGTGTGGTGGTGTGGGGAGGGAAACAGAGACAGCTGTGTTTGAACAACAACAAAAAAGTGAAAGAAAAAAGAAATTTATGAACTTAGAATATTGAGGTTTAATTTTTAATAAATCCAACCAATTAACTAACATTTTCATATATTATTACATCTTTTCTGTCACCTCTTTATTTTTAACATGTTCCAATCTCCGAAGGTTCAAATACAATCTTATTCAGTTCTATGTCCTCTTCAAAATCAACTTACCTCCTATTATCACTTCCAATTTTACTGTAATAATATATTTTTATTCTTTCTATTTCCTTGTATTTCAATTCGTTCAATATCAATGCAGTTCCTGACCTTCTATCAAAAAATATTTTTACAGTCTGACACATGTCTTATTTTCTGAATACAGTGTACTGTCTTGTTTTCACCCTCCTTGACCTTTAAGAAGCAAGTGTCAATTGCTCTCAATAAGTCTTTTGCCTCAAAGACAGCACTGTTGTTACTAGTTTTTCTCTTACCTTCCAGAACTTTTACTATTGTTTAATAGTTTATTTTTTATTTTGTTTTTTTCCATTCTAAATTATTCAGTTCTTCTTCTGTTATATTTTAAGCTGTAGCCTCACATTTTATTAAGAGATAGCTGAGCTCTGCTTTCTGTTGTGCAAAAAAAGCAGGCTTCCACATGTCCACTCCACACCTCTTTCTGCTAGGTCCCAAACACAATCTAAGTCTCTTGGCTCAGTAGAGACAAATAAAATAGAATTGAGAGATAGAGACAATGTCTAGTCAACATGTGTTCAGAATTTCCTTACTTTACTCCTAGGGAAAATCTCTTCTAACTTTCCACCTACACTGTTGTTCTTAATTCATCTACATTCTCCACATGACTCCTAAAAATCTATTACTTAAAAGAAAAAGGACGAAGAGAAGAAGGAGGAAGAAGGATCATTAAAAACTTTCATCCTCCATTTCAGATCTTAAAGCCCTGAATTAACTTGCTACTGAACTTGCTACTGGGAAAAAAAAAAAAAAAAAAAAAAAAAACTTTAGGAAAACAAATGCCCATTAAGGCTCCAGGTATGGAAGTTATCTCTAGAATTCTTGATCACCTTACACTTATATCTGATCATCTTCTTCCCCAAATCTCCTCATTCTTATGCTCTTCCAATTGTTCCATTACTGTTGTTTTCTTCACAGAACTCTTCTGTCTCCTTCTCAAACTGGAAAGTCTCTAATAAACAGCTGGCTTGTATTTCCTTATCCCCTGAAAGAAAGCACTCACAAGTTCCAATGTGCACTCATGGGATTCTGTTTTAAGAAGGTATTCAGTATGTGCTCAGTGAATGAATAACAGAAAACTTAAATCAAATGAAGACTGAGAAAGGAGATTAATATGAAAGGTGATAGCCATTACATTTTCTAAGTGGGATATAAACCAAAATGCTTATTTTCTTTTTCTTGTTTTTAATTTTATATATTTTATTGATTATGCCATTACAGTTGTCCCATTTTTTCTTCCATTTATTCCCCACTGCTCTGCACCCCCCTCCTACGAAGATTCCCCTGTCTTAGTTCATGTCCATGGGTCATACTTATAAGTTCTTCTGCTTCTCCATTTCTAATAGTATTCTTAACTTCCCCTATTTTTCACCTATCATTTATGCTTCTTATTCCCTGTAACTTTTCTCCCATTAACCCCCTTAGCCCTATCTGCTGATAGCCATTCATGTGTTCTCTGTTTCTGTGAATCTGTTCCAGTTGTAGTTGTTTGCTTATTTCATTTTTGTATATATTTTAGGTTCAGTTGTTGATAGTTGTGAGTTTGTTGGCATTTTACTGTTCATAGTTTTGATCTTCTTTTTATTTATTTATTTATTTATTTAATTTTTTCCCAGTATTTTTTAATTGCTGATATTGTACAGTTTTCTGTCTTTTACCCCGCCCCAGCCCACCACCCCAGCCCTCCCCACCTTCCTCCCATTTCCACCCCCCATAGTTTTTGTCCATGAGTCCTTTATACTTGTTGCTCTAAACCGTTCCCCTTTTCCCCTGAAATTCCCTCCCCTCCCACTCTGGACACTGTCAGACTGTTCTCAAATTCAGTGTCTTTGTTTATATTATGCTTGTTTGTTTGTTTTGTTGATTAGCTTCCTGTTAAAGGTGAGATCATATGGTATTTGTCTTTCACTGCCTGGCTTATTTCGCTTAGCATGATACTCTCCAATAGGAATTGATCTTCTTTTTGTTAGATTAGTCTCTTTAACATTTCATATAATAAGGGCTTGGTGATGATGAACTCTTTTAACTTGACCTTGTCTAGAAAGCATTTTATCTGCTCTTCCATTCTAAATGATAGCTTTGCTGGTTAGAATAATCTTGGAAGTAGGTCCTTGCCTTTCATGACTTCAAATACTTCTTTCCAGACCCTTCTTGCCTGCAGGGTTTCTTTAAAGAAATCAGCTGATAGTTTTAGGGGAAGTCCTTTGTAGGTAACTGTCTCCTTTTCTCTTGCTGCTTTTAAGATTATCTCCTTATCTTTAATCTTGAGTAATGTAATTATGATGTGCTTTGGTGTGTTTCCTTGGGTCCAACTTCTGTCTGAGCTTTCTGGACTTCCCAGAAATGTATTTCCTCTGTTAGATTGGGGACGTTCTCCATTATTTTTTCAAATAAGTTTCAATTTCTTGTTCTTCCTCTTCTCCTTTGGACACCTCTGTGGTTTGGATGTTCAAACATTTAAAGTTGTCTCCCTTCACTGTTGGTTCCCTGTACATTTTCTTTTATTTTGCTTTTCACAGCCTTCCCTTTTTCCTCTATTTTGTGTCCATACTCAACCATTTCTGTGAGCATCCTGGTTACTAGTGTTTTGAACTGTGCATCTGATAGGTTGGCTATCTCTTCATCTCTTAGTTCTAATTTTGGAACTTTGATTTGTTCCTTCACTTGGGCCATTTTGTTTGTTTGTTTGTTTCTTTTTTTTTTTTTTTTTTTTTGGTCTCAGAGTACCTGTTATGTAGTAAGGGGCAGAGCCTTAGGTATTCACCAAGGTAAGGAAACCCATGTTGCTGCTTTGTAGTGCTGTATTTGGGGGAATGGTCTGAGAGGTAACAATGCCATTTGCTGGGCTCTAGGCTAACTTTCAGTAACTTCTTCTGCTACCCACAAGCAAATTGGGCCCTTCTGGTGCTGATTCCAGGGTAGGCAGGATTATGTATGTTCTAGTACCCTGTGGATCTCCAAGGAACTCTTCTGTGAGGCTCGGTGTTCCTCCCACCACCACCACAACCTCCACAGGTTTTTATAGTCAGAGGTTTTGAGGCTTTATTTCCCCATGCTGGCACCCTGGGTTGCATGGGCTGTGTTGCTCCCCAGTTGTTCCTCCTGGTTTATCTGCATGCAGATTTGGGACTTCCTGGTCCTGCAGCCACTGCCTTTCTGGGAGTCCTCTCCACCCTGGCTGTCTGTTTCTGTCCCTTCTACCAGTCTGGATGAATGTTTCTTATTTAACTCCTTGCTTGTTGGACTTTCAGACAGTTTGATTTTCTGGCAGTTGTAGATATTTTTTGTCTTTAAATTTGTTGTTGTTTTCCTTGTTTTGGTTGTGGGATAAGTCAATGTATATCTATGTATGCCTCCATTTGGCCTGTAATCTAAACCAAAATTTTCAATTCCATTTAAAAATAATCACCAAAGTGACTCATATATAATTTAAATAAACAATTTAAAGTAAAACATTATTGCAGTTGTACCTTTGACATTGAAAGGGAAAGGAGTTTGCCTCCCCAAAATATGCCATTTGGGATATTGTTTATTTTAAACTGGTTATTTTTAAGAAACAGAAGACTCAGAAAGGAATTTTGATACCCTGGACTTCATCTTCTTTAACTGCCTAAAGGAATTTAGATGGAAGAACCAGCTTCAGGGAAGGAAACTCAAAATATTCACCTTAGCAGATATGAATTAAGTGGCAGATGGTGGTGATCCAAACACATTTATGTGTTAGATTCTTCTCTGTGGCACATTGTTTGTGGTTGGTCCAGGCAATAATCTGTTTATTGTTTGCTCCTTGTCATCTTCCTTTGAATTGTGTGCTTTCCCTTTGAAATCCCTGACTCTTTCTACCTTCTCCTTTGTACAAAGTATAAAAGGTGCAACTGCACAATGTGTCCTGGAGTCTCTTCTTCTTATATAACTCCAAATATGTATGGACATATTTTTAATGGGTAATTTTCTCCTACTAATCTGACTCATGTTAATTTATTATTGTAGCTAGAAGACATTAGAAAGGTAGGAGGGAAATCATTTTCTGCTCTAACATGGTCACCTTTCCATCAGCAGCAACACTAGGCACTATTTTCTATGCTAATTACATGCATTCTTTAAGGCAGTCAAAAGAAGAACTGGCAATTTTATTTCAGACTGTACTTTTGAAACTGAACACAGGTCCATCTGTCTGCTGCAAGAAAAGCCAAACTTGTGAGACAGGTGCCGGTGAGAAGAAAAAGTGTATTGAAGTTCTGGCCAATTGAGAAGATGGAGGGTGGTTTTCACCCCAAAACCCATCTTAACATTTCAATTCAGGGGAAGGTTTTTATCAGGAAGGAGAGGGAAAGTAGAACAAAGAAATTAGGGGATGGGGTTGTGGATGTGCAGGCTGTGTTCTTGCTGGTCCTGAGGGTGATGTTTAATGTTAGCTTACAAGAACTGGTCAGCATCAGCAATCCACCTTAGGCTCAGGCAGGATCCAGAACATCTGGTTTCTTCGGTATGCCAAAACAAATAAACAAACAAACAAACAAAAACTGTTAGTGATTTATAGCAGGCATGACCAAGTAAATCTTTGTTTTAAAACATGCATTCAGTTCTTGACCAGGAAAAAGTGTAGTTGGTTACATGTTATTTAATCAATAATGTTATTTTGCTAGTTAGCAAAAGCTTTTGTGTAGGATATGAAGGATGTATAGGCTGTACAAGATGTCTTTCCATAGGCCTTGATAGGGGTCTTCATTGTCACCATTCTTGAATTAGCATTCTGGGCTTTTTGACAACTGAATTCTGTGGTTGAGATGTCAGGCTGCTTCCTAGGTCCACATAGGATCTGAAATGTGTGAAGTATTACTAAAAAGCATAATATGTTCATTCCCTGTTACACTTTGCCCTTTATAAGGGAAGAGGACTGTCACAAGTACCCAGCCATGTGAAATTCCATTTCCCATGAAGAATCCAATCTTCATATGAGACACAGAATCTATTTGTAGACAAATGTAGACCTCTTCACTCTATGATAATATGTTCCAATTCAAGCTGTATATCTGATAAATGTGTGAATATAAAACATGACACTTTTTAAATTAAACTGGTGAAATGTGTTTTCTGTTAAAATCAGATAATTTTGCAAAATTAATTAAATCTCAAAAAATCCATCTGGTTTACTATTGAAGGTGGGTGTTTAAAAAGTTAAAATGCAGAAACTATATTTGATATCTACCAATATTTTCAATTTGTAAATGTTGATGACTAGAAATGTAACAGTTGCTGTTGCTTGATTATTAAAATGAATGAATTTTTTACTTTTTGTTAACAAAAGTAGTTTTTAAACTTCTTGTCACAAGTAGAAGAATGGTGAGGTTCTCTCTCAGAAAACTACAGAGTAATTTAAAAACTAATAAAAGGAGAAAAGTCAACATCTGTAATGAAATTAAACAAACAAATGTCAATCCCACCTAGGGACCCTGACCACACATGGTGTTAGAGTGAGGGATATGCCTTTGTTTTTCCCCTGTATTTTTTCTGTTAGTGAGCTCCACCACAGATGGACCCTTTATTCACTCACTGAGGTGTCCCAAGTACATAGAACAATGTCTTACATGTGGTAGATATTAAATAAATATTTGTTTGGTGATCAGATACATGGGAGAGTTCATGTAGTATCTTAAGAGAAAGCATTCAAACAAGTAGTTGTTACAATTAATTATCTACTAGTATGTTTGCCTAATTATCATTAAAAGTATAACATGTTGATACCAAAAGTTCATGAATTAGAAATTCACATGCTGTAAATAAAATGTAGCAGAAACAACTGAAATTAAAAGCAATGTTTTTCTATGTGCAATATTACTGTATTAAGTGAAACAAAACATTCAAGAAATATTGTCCTCTTAAAATGTTCTATTAATTTGATGAAAAAATATTCACTTTATTTTATCTGAGATATGACATGTAATTGTAAATATGTAATTAAGTGCTTGCATTTAATGACTATTATATGTGTATACATATATTTATACACTCAGACTTATAAATATGGTTCGTAGAGTGGTGTACCACTGTGAAAAATAGTATGGAATTTTCTCAAAAAATATAAATGGAATTGCCTTTTGATTCAGCAATTCCACTGCTAGGATTATACCCTAAGAATACTGAAACACCAATTCAAAAGAACCTATGCGCCCCTATGTTCATAGCCACATTATTTACAATAGCCAAGTGCTGGAAGCAACCTAAGTGCCCATCAATAAATGAATGTATTTAAAAAATGGATAAAATGAACTTCTGGCCAAGATGGAGGCATAGGCGGACACACTGTGCCTCCTCTCACAACCAAAATTAAGGACAACAAATATTTAGAAACAAGAAAACAACCAGAACTTATAGAAAATTGAACTGTACGGAAGTCCAACAACCATTCATCCAGACCAGTAAGAGGGGCGGAGTCGCGGCAGGAGAAAGTGGAGGTGCAGACCCAGGAACACAAGCAGCAGCGGCTTGCAGTTCCCAGTTTCACAGACGGTGGCTGGCAGTCCCTGGGCCCACAGGCAGCAGCTGGCAGACCCCGGGCACAGGGGGGCAATTGTGCAGAACCAGTGAGGCCACACAAGGCAGCTGGCTGACCAGGTAGTCCCACATTCGTGCACGCAGACAGTCCAGGCAAAGAGGAAGTGGCGGAAGGGACTGAATCCAGGAGAGAGAGGAGCAGGCGCCATTGTTCCCTCTCAGACCCCGCCCCCACATACCAGGCGACTGGGCTGCCCTGCCCTGAGGAACACCTAAGGCTCCACCCCTCACTACGTAATAACCGTGACCAGACTAAAACCAAACCAAACCAAAACAAAACAAAACAAACAAACAAACAAAAAACCCACCAAAAATGGCTCAAACCAGAAAACAAATAAAAGCCCCAGAGCCAATTCCTCTAAGACGTAAATAGATAGCCAACCTATCAGATGCACAGTTCAAAGCACTGGTCATCAAGATGCTCACAGAATTGGTTGATTTTGCTCACAAACTAGATGAAAAAATGCAGGCTACAATACGTGAAATGAAGGAAGATGCATGGGGAATTGATAGAGATGGAAGGAAAACTGGGACTCAAATCAATGGAGCGGACCAGAAGGAAGAAATTAACAACCAAACAGAAAATGAGGAAGAAACAAGAATTCGAAAAAATGAGGAGAGGCTTAGGAACCTCCGGGACATTATTAAACGTCCCAACATCCTGATTATAGGGGTCCCAGAAGGGGAAGAAGAAAAGCAACAAGTGGAAAACTTATTTGAACAACTAATAAAGGAAAACTTCCCCAATCTGGCAAAGGAAATAGACTACCAGGATGTCCAGGAAGCTCAGAGAGTCCCAAAGAAGTTGGACCCAAGGAGGAACACACCAAGACACATCGTAATTACATTAGCCAAGATTAAAATGAAGCAGAGAATTCTAGAAACAGCAAGGGATAAGGGGACAGTCACCTACAAAGGAGTTCCCATCAGACTGTGAACTGATTTCTCAAAAGAGACCTTACAGGCAAGAAGGGGCTGGAAAGAAATATTTGAAATCTTGAAAAGCAGGGACCTACATCCAAAATTGCTCTATCCAGCAAAGCTGTCATTTAGAATGGATGGACAGATAAAGTGCTTCTCAGATAAGGTCAAGTTGAAGGAGTTCATCATCACCAAGCCCTTATTATATGAAGTGTTAAAGGGACTTATCTAGGAAAAAGAAGATAAAAATATGACAGTGAAAAGACAGCAAACTCACAACTATTAAGAACCACACCTAAAACAAAAGCAAACTAAGCAAACAGCTAGAACAGAAACAGAACCACAGAAATGGAGATCATATGGAGGGTTAGCGACAGGGGTGTGGGAGAAGGAGAGAGGGGGAAAAGGTACAGAGAATGAGTAGCATAGATAGTGGGTAGAAAATAGACAGGGGAGGGCAAGAATAGTATGGGAAATGTAGAAGCTAAAGAACTTATGACACATGGACATGAACTAAAGGGGGGAATGTGGGTGGGAGAGGGTGTGTAGGGTGGAGGGGAATGATGGGGGAGAAATGGGACAACTGTAATAGCATAATCAATAAAATATATTTAAAAAATAAAAAAATAAAAATGGATAAAATGAATGGATTCTATTTACACAACAGACTGCTACGCAGCAGAAAGAAAGAAGGCACTCCTATATTTCATGACAGCATGGATGAAAATAAAGAGTATTATGCTAAATGAAATAAGCCAGGCAGTGAAAGACAAATACTGTATGATCTTACCTATAAGTAGAACCTAATCAACAAAACAAACAAAGGAGCAAAATGTCCAGAGATATGGGAACAAAAAATGAACTGACAGTGACCAGAGAGGAGAGGGGAGGGGTATAAAATTGGAAAGAAGAAATGTCAAGTCAAGGAACATATATAAAGGACCCACAGACAAAGACAATAAGGGGGAGGTTTGAATGTGTGGAGTGGTGGACAGGGCTAGTGAGAGCAATAGGAGAAAATGGGGACAACATCCAAATATTTTTTTAAAGTGATGTTATTTGTGCTGGACCCTGTATAACGAACTCCCATTACACTAGATACATGTGCAGGCACACACACACACAAACCAAAACAAATGGGTACCGGACTTGAATAGACATTCTCCCCAAAAATATGCAAATGAAAAATAAACACATGAAAAGATGGTTACCATCATCAATCATCAGGAAAATGTAAATCAAAACCACAAGGAGATACCACCTCACACCCATTATAATGGCTATAATAAAAAAAATAAAAATAAAAAGTATTGTGAGTATGTGAAGGAATTGGAACCCCTGTGTTCTGTTGATGGGAATGTAAAATGGTAAATCACTATGAAAATTGTATGGTCATTCTTCAAAAAGTTAAACATAAAAATACCATGTTATTCCACAATTTCACTTTTGGTGTATACACATAAAAAATAAAAGCATAGACTCAAAAAATGTAGTTTGAATATAAAACAGCTTATGTTTTTTTAAAAAACTTTTTTTTTTTTAAAGATTTTATTTATTTATTTTTAGAGAGGGGAAGAGAGGGAAAGAAACATCAATGTGTGGTTGCCTCTCACGTGGCCCCCACTAGGGGCCTGGCCTGCAACCCAGGCATGTGCCCTGACTGGGAATCGAACCTGCGACCCTTTGGTTCGCAGCCCGCACTCAATCCACTGAGCTACGCCAGCCAGGGCATTTTAAAAAACTTTTGCACTTAAATAATAGGAAAAAACAATTCTTACTTACAATACATTATATTTTAATCACATGAGCATAATATCCATATATATGCTTCTATCTTTAGAAAACATCAGAAGCTTTAGAGTCCTACAAATTAACTATCTCCAGCCTCTTGACCCCAAAGTCTCTCTGATTCAGGAATTGAAAAGAACATAAATAAAGAATTATTGACGAAACACCTACTATTAGCACTCATTCTTTATAAATCATATTGTTCTACCATTTCCATCCAGCCCTCCTAGTCTTTCCCTGTTTTGTTTGACCATGAAAATTCCTGGCTGGATAACTGTTTTACAGGAAGAATGAAGCTTAATGATTAAGAAAAACATCATAGAAAAATATAATTCATATTATTATTATAAGGAGGGAAATAAAATGCTTAAAGAAGACAGAATTATCATTTGATGTTTTACATTAATATGGAAGGTTGAAGTAAATATTACCTTACATAGATGACCAGAACTCTCTAAACCAGTCCAGTTGTGTTACACTTGGCCTCTGTTCTAAATGGTCTGAGTCAATGTTCACTGGTTGGTAAACATTTTAATGTAGATTCTTAAGTTAACTAATGTTTTTAAATGTTTTTGAAACAACTGAGCCTTTATTGTACTAACTTGTGTATGTGTGTTATGGATATCTTTGGAGGAGTGTTATGGATTTTATAAAAGAAGAATTAAAGGAGGAGACTATAATTTCAGTGCTATAACTTCATGAAAAACAAACATTTAGTTGACTCTAATTCCTGCCTATTTTAATTATTTAACTTAATTTCTCCCTCTTATTTTTTAAGTATTTATTGTGTCTGTCCATCAAAAAGTCACTGAGCATTCAATACGTATTGCTTAATTGGACAGATATCTTGAACTATGGGCAATAATGAAAGAAAGAATTACAAAAATTAGGTAAAATAGAAAGTCTCTGATTGATATATAAAATAATAAGAGTCATTATCAAATGACAGGAAAAGGTAAGCATTTGAAATGTAAGTGCATCTTTTATATTCTTCAGGTCAAACCTTACCTCCTCCTGAAGATGATTTTTTTCTGTAAACAACCCACAGCCTTCAGTGGGCATGCAGCCCAAGGTGGCTATGAATATGGCCCAACACAAAATCATAAATTTATTCAAAGCCTATTTTTTGCTCATCAGTTTTTATTAGTGTTTGTATATTTAATGTGTGGCCCAAGACAACTCTTCTTCCAGTGCGGACCAGAGAAACCAAACTGACAGTTTGGACACGCCTGTCAGTTATATAATGATTATTAGTTTTAATAAAATGTGGTGTATAAGTATGTCATAAAATTCAATTTATATATGCCATGTATTTTGAAATATAAAAATTTTCAAGCAAAGTAAATTAGAAAATAGTTCAGTAAAGACAAAAATAAGATCTGCTCTGTTTCCCACCTGAGCTCCTTATGCAACCTGGTGGCCAACCCCCAGCTCCTGAGAGGTCACCATATTGATGCCAAACTTAGTGCGTATACCTGATGAGTATAGCACACTACAGCCAAGAACTCCTGGGCTCAAGCAATCCTCCTGCCTGAGCCTTCCAAGTAGCTGGGACTACAGGCAGCACCACTGTGCCTGGCAGATAAAATCTAATTTAGTTTATATGTTCATAAATTGTTAAAGGATATTAAATAAAATTTTGTGTTATCTCAATGTGTGCAAGTCTTTTCAGAAGCCTTTGGAACTTAGGAAGTATATAATTCCAAGCAAGTAATACATAAAATAAAGACAGATCCTGAATACACGTGTGGTATTTCTGAAGAGATGACAGAGCTTAAGTTTTATAAACCTAAAAGGAAATTGACAGGAGGGGAAAACCAGTAGGTGGAGAATGGTAGTGGAGCATAGTGATACCACCTGCCCCCAATGTGTGAATGACCAACGCCAAAAGCCACATTCTGATACTGTGAAAATCTGCCCTGAGAAGTACATCTCTGAGCACATATAATGTGCTTCACAGATACTTGACGAATGAATGATTTCTTTGTTAAAAATTTTAGTGCATTTATATTCAAATGCAATATTATAAGAATACTTTGGTTTATACCAATAACTGTTAAAAAGTATAAATAGAACATATATATATGTTCAATATTAATGACAATTTTAATTACATATTAGCATGACTAAAACCACATCCACAAGTAAGGAGCAGCCAAGAATAATAGAATAATATGTTTTGGTTAGGGACAAAATACTGACTATCCATTCCAAAGGAATTCCAATATATGGAATTTTCCAAAGAAAATCCAACAATAAATGAATGTTATCGAATACTTTCTTAACCAAATGATATTTTCCAGTTTAACTAAAGTTAAATAAAATTTAAAATATTTTTATCATTAGAATCATTATTTCTACTGATACTATTTATAAGACATTAACAGGTAATTATGAAACATAATATAATAACACTAAACAAGACAGAGAACTATGAAATAAATTGTAAAGTAACTTCACACCCCCAAAGTACTAAGCTTTTCTATCATTTTGGAAATACAAAAATTTAGTTTCTCTTTGGTGTCTTTCCATATCGTAAAGTAAAGGGCATTACAATTGTGATGTTTCTTATTTGTGTAATGCATTTTATGGGACATTTTACATATTTTGAATGAAAATATTTACAATATAGAATTTTGCAAAATATTACAGGGCTTAAATAAAAACCAGGTAATGTAGCTGTCTTATCTAAAATGTCTATACTACTCTCACTTGTTATTAAAACTTTCAAAAATTCTTCCATATTTTAAGCAGCAATCTAAATTTTACTTCTTTAAAGAAAAAGAAAGATATTCCCGAAATATTTAACTTTGAAAAAAACAAGAAGAGGGGGAAGTTTAGTGGCATACAGAAATAATTTCTAAACTCTATACTTTTTCCTGGGTTGAATGCATGCATCCTTTCACTTAAATCGGTCAAAACATCACATTTGGTATTAAATATTGCATATCTGTATTAAAACTCACAGATTTACCTTTGCAGTCAGTTAAGCCAGAGGCATGCCAAAAGATTAAGTTAAAATATATTTTTTTATTTATTAAATCTTTTTTTTTAAGATTTTTTTTTCTTTTTTAGATTTTATTTATTTATCTTTAGAGGGGAAGGGAAGGAGAGAGGGAGAGAAACATCAATGTGCGGTTGCCTCTTGTATGTCCCCTGCCGGGAACTGGCCTGGCAACCCAGGCATGTGCCCTGACTGGGAATCGAACCGCGATCCTTCGGTTCGCAGGCCCGCGCTCAATCCACTGAGCTACACCAGCCAGGGCTAAGTTAAAATATTTTATCTGTGGGCTTGTATGTACACAGGTTTCCTGGTTTTCATGTTGTTACCATAGATAGTTAGCTAGTTATCAACATAGAAAGCAAGCAAAGGGAATAGTCAACCAGGGAGCATAAACCTACCTGTTTCACTAGGAATTATAGCTTCATACACTCCAGGGGAACACAGACACACCCTGCCAAGAATTAACAACCCTCTCTTACCCTCTCCAGTACTGAACTGTTGGGAGGAGCAAGGGAAAGTAAATACATGCACCATAGAAATGAAAATGATGGAGGTAGTGTTTGACTATAAAGGCTTGTCAGTCTAACTTGGGAAAGGAATTAATTAACTAGGAAGTGGACCCATTAGAGGCCCGAAAGTTTGAGAAGTTGATTGGTTATTTTGAAAAGCTCCTTGACCTTTGCAAGCCAGGAATATTATAATCCAAAGGAACAAAGAAAAACTCTCTCTCTCACTGGGGAACCCACACTCACCCTGCTCTTCCCATGTTCTCTCAATATTACCCTTGCAGGTCTAGCTGCCACATAGCTGGCAGCTGCAGGGTCTAAAAATGCAGACTCCAAGAGGGAACCTGAATGATACAGCACAGCCAGGAACAGTGCTAAGTTACCTTGTTGTGGGCTGAGACCGCAAAGCAGCCTCTTGCAGGATCCGAAGCATTAAGCTTTAATTTGGCACAGCAGCTCTAGACACGGGCCTTTGTTTTGGACTTGCTGAAGACATGATTGGACTCTTCACATGGCAGGATGAACAGAAATGGAACACAGGAGCATCCTTCTATTTCAACCTGAATAATTCTTGCTGCATCACAGTCTCCCATGCTTGGGTCTATGAAATGCTTTTCTTGGAATCCCATGAAAAGCCCCAATCTACCAGTGGAATGTGACTCCTCCACACCAAAACTTGTCTGGAAAACTCTACCTGTCATTTCCCTGCAAAGGGCTAATATTTAGTTTTCAGAAATCAGCATCCCATCTTTTAATACTAAGGAGACATTAGGCATCAAAATCTGTGGGAATGATCTTGGTTACACGGGCCTATGTAAAGAATCTTGTGTTTCCTCTGGGTGCTGAGGTCCTTATTTACACTTGTCCCCTCTTATCACCATTATGCAATTTAACATGTCAGTTTTGAGGAGGGCTATGAAACTAATTAGGTTTGGATTGTTAAGGGCATTGAAATGCAAAAATATAAAATGAATAACACCAAGAAGTATATTATCTTACTTCATTTGAATTTGCACCAATTGGGAAAGGTTGTCTTCTAATATCTCCATTAGAAAAAATTCATTCCTAGGAGTACAAATCAGGGTTTGTTATCTTGTATATCAGACAAGGATAGCTTTCAAATAAGCAGCAGGGGACAACTTTTCATATTTGGCTGTCTTGTCCTTTTAAAGTTATTTCTTACAACATTTTGCAAGTCAGGGCTTTGGAATCCATTAGTTAAACCATCTGAGACAAAGGATTAGGTCCAGCAGTTGAAACAGTAGATATAGGAGTAACATTTCAGTGTAAAAGGTATCTAGGATCAAGCTGTATATTAGATTTACTCAACAAAAACCAAGTTGGGATTAAATTTTGTCCTATAATAAATAACAACACAACTCAAAATTATTTTATATATTTCCAGTTAAAGTGAATTTAACTGTACTTTTTCAGCTGACTTTGCTTCTGTTTCTGAAATGGCACAGCTTTCAAGAATATTTTTAAGAAGAAATTAATACTTTTAGCTGTGTGTTTTGATGACTCAGCAAAAAACATTGCTGAGCTGATGACACCTCCTGGAGCTCAAATCCACTATTTAATGAAGTCTTTCCATGTCTCTTGGCAAAAAAAAGAATAACAGAATGTTCTCCTATGTTAACAATATATGAAGGCAGAATATGGGTCTTCCTTTATTGTGATTTCTCTTTAGATATATGTTTTAGTATAACTCTAACATATTTTAAAAGGTTTTAGAAACTACCTACAAATCCTGAATATTGATGACAGTGTCTCTCACCAGCTATATTATACATCTTTGATAAATTCTTTTTTATTTTACAAGTAAATCAGTTATTTCAAAAACAGCTCATACTATATTATTATAAGAATGGATATTTACTTCAAATTTTGACAATATTACATAAAAATTGCTTGAAAGTTGAATATATGTGCTTGAATATTTTGTCAAATTTAGAGTTCCTCAAGAAACCTGACAAGCTTTAGGGGCAGAAAAGTAATTTTACTTCCACCTTTGTAAATTCTGGCTGGACTAATGTGAGAGACAAACAGGAGAAAATGACCCACTTTAACACATATGGGTTACACAAGAATGTGAGGCCACAAGACACATTTGACAGCTTATATGTCACTTTGGACAAAGGAGAAAAAGACAGGAGTCTGGGATTTCAAAGGGAAAGCAGGAGATTCACAGGAACAGAAGCCAGAGCAAATTTGTTGAGCCCTCCGGAAACAATGGGGTACAAAGGCGCTGAATGTCACTGATCATCTGAGGAATCCAAATCAATGCCATGATGAAATGTCATCTCAAACCCACTAGAATGGCTATTATTAAAACACACAAAAAGAGGAAGCTAAGAGATGTTGCCAATGATGTGAAGTGAAGTGAATCCTGGTACACTGTAAATGGAAATATAAATTACAGTAATGATTATTGAAAACAGTAGAGATGTTTTTAAAAAATTAAAAAAATGAAATATTATATGACCCAATTGCCCTGGCCAGTGTGTTTCAGTGGTTAGAGTGTCCTCCTGTAACCAAAAGGTTGCAGGTTGGATTCTTGGTCAGGGCACATACTTAGGTTTCTGGGTGTTGGCACATGTGACCTCTGGTCTGGATGTGTACAATCTCTGGTCCTGGTGTGGACCCCAGTATGGATGTATACAAAGTCAACCAATTGATGCTTCTCTTACATCAATGTTTCTCTCTCTTCTATTCTCTCTTTCTCTAACAAAAAAAAAAAAAAAGCAAATAAAATGTCTTCTGGTAAAAATTTAAAAAAAGAGAAAAGAAAATAAATACTATATGATCCAAAAAGTTTCATTTCTGAGTATTTATCCAAAAGTTAAATCAGAATCTCAAGGAGACATCTGACTCCCATATCTGACTGTATGTTCATGGCAGCATTATTTACAATAGCCAAGATATAGTAAGAACATAAATTCTATCAACAAATGATTAAAACTTCAATACAATGAACCATTATTCAGGTTTTCATAAGCAATTTTACCATTTTCAAAAACACTGATGATGTAAAGGATATCATGCTAAGTGAAATAAGCCAGGCACAGAAAGATAAACACAGTATGGTCTCACTTATATGTGAATCTAAAATAGTCAAACTCATAGAAGCAGAGACTAAAATTGTGGTTGCTAGAGCAAGAACAGAGGGTTATGGAGAAGTAATAGTCAAATAGTACAAAGTTTCAGTTATGCAAGATAAAGAGATCCACTATACTACATATTTCCAATAGCTAAAAATGACATTGTATACTTAAAATTTGTAAGAGGGCCCTGACCAGTGTTGCTCAGTTGGTTAGATGTCCTCCTGGAAACTGAAAGGTCACCAGTTCAATTCCAGTCAGGGTGCATCCCTGGGTTGCAGATTCATCCCAGATGGGCCCAAAATGAAAGCAACCAATCAATGTTTCTCTCTCACATCAGTGTTGCTCTCCCACTTTTCTCCCTCCTTTCCCCTCTCTCTTTAAAAAAAATGCTAACAGGGTTGGTCTTACATTAACTGTATTTATCACACATGAAAGAATATATAACAAAAGGGGTGGCAGTTATGTTTATGGCCTTGATGGTGGTGACAGTTTCACCTGTGTATACTTATTCCCAAACTAATCAGCTTGAACATTTTAAATATGTTCAGCTTTTGCAGGTCAATTATATCTCAATAAATTGTTTCATGAAAAATTTCCATCAGTATTATTTGCCACATTAAAAAAAAAAACTCATCATGTGAATAGATGTACAAAATTTTTTTGAGAAAATCAACACTTATTTACCAAAACTAAAAAAAAAGGACATCACAGCTAACCAGAACTAGACAAGTTATTTCAATATGATAAAGAGAAGCTGGTAACAATCACAGAACTAACAGTACTTACTTGTGTAAGATGAACCACTTCCTGACATTGAAAAGGTGGCCAAAATGTACACAGTCCCCACTTCACCTGAGCACTGCAGTGGATGGCCCCACCAGTGACAGTGCCAACAAAGACAAGTCAGTTTTATAACAATTGGAACCAAATGTGTACCTTTATTAGACAGTCAACATGACTGTTATACAGAGCATCTCTAGGCATCAATAAATATGGAATTAG
Source organism: Glossophaga mutica (assembly GCA_039655065.1). Classification (NCBI taxonomy): domain Eukaryota; kingdom Metazoa; phylum Chordata; class Mammalia; order Chiroptera; family Phyllostomidae; genus Glossophaga; species Glossophaga mutica. The sequence continues at coordinate 76,351,477 of CM077309.1, read as the reverse complement.
ATTAATAAATTGATATAAAAAAGAGAAATAATATGGTTTGCATTAGAAGACTTAATGTTCTTAAGATGAAACCTCTCCAAAAATTAAAATACAGATTCACAATCAATATAAAATATCAATACAAATGTTTTCTGCTTTTTTAGAAATTGACAAAAATATATCCTAAGGTGAATATGGAAATTCAAAGAGAAGCCAAAACTATTTTGAAAAATAAGATGAAATGTGGAGAGCATACTCATAACTAATTTCACAAATTACTATAAAGCTACAGAAATAAAAAAAAATAGGTCTTGCTGAAGATCAGTGCAAACCAATGGAAAGAAATGCAGGTCCCAGAAAAAATTGTGAATGAATTAAAAATATATATGTATATATGCACACACAATATGCATACATGATACATGTGTGGCCTTTGTATGTGTGTGCATATGTATGAGATAGATTAATGACAAAGTTGATTTTTGACAGTTATCAAAAATATTTCATAAGGGAAAAACTTAAACAGATGTTGCGGTAACAACTGTAAATATCTATAAAAATGGGCATTCTATCCCTCATAGCATATGCAGATATTATTCTGAAATGGATCATAGATTGAAAGTTAAAAGCTAAAATTCAAATATTTTTTAAAGTAAATGTAGGAAGATTTTTTAGAAGTTTGGATTTAGCAAAGATTTCTCAGATGATGTATGAAACAACAACCATAAAATAAAAAAATGAAAAATTATGTCTCTCAAATTTTTCTGAAAAGAATACCTAAATCTAAAGAACCCCTAATGAAATAAAAAGATAAGCTACAAACTAAGAGAAAAATATTTCCAGTGCGTGTATATGACAAAGGACTTCTAACCAACTATATAATACATTGTATAACTTGATAGGGGGATGAATTAGGCAGGAGGGATTGTAAATATCTTACTACTTGTCAAAGAAAGAAATGACACCTCACCCAAAGAAATATGAGAATGGTAAATGAGTACAGTAAAAGACATGAAAATATCTAATGTTGGTATAATGAAAATGGACAAAAATAAATGTAATACTTAAAAATCTTAAGTTTTCAAGAAGGGAACATAGGAGAAAATATTCATGACAAGAAGATTTGGGGTGATAAAAATGTTTTATAACTTTATTAGGATGTTTCTTACTTGGATGAATACATGTATTGAATCATATTCTTTTTAAATGTGTAGATTTTATTATATGTAAACTGTACCTGAATAAGGCTATAAAACAAAAACTAAAGCAAAACTTGGAAAAATGCCACAACACTGATCTGAATGGCAAAATTAAAAAGACTAATATTAGCAAAATTTTTCCTCATATGTACACTTTATTTATTTATTTGTACGTTTATAATTTTTATGGTTGTTCAGGTATAGTTTTCTGCCTTTTCCCCCAAACCAGCCCAACTCCCCAGCCCTCCCCACTTCCCTCCCTTTTCCACCCCCCCCATCATTGTTCATGTGAACTTTGTAATTGTTGCTGCAAATATGTCACCATTTTCCCCTGAAATTCCTTCCCTTCTGGTCACTGTCAGCCTGTTCTCAATTTCAGTGTCTTTAGTTATATTTTGCTTGCTTGTTCATTTTGTTGATTAGGTTCCTGTTAAAGTTGAAATCATATGGTATTTGTCTTTCAACACCTGGCTTATTTCACTTAGCATAATGTTCTCCAGTTCCATCCATGCTGTCACAAAGGGTAGAAGCTCCGTTTTTCTTTCTGCTGCATAGAATTCCATTGTGTAAATGTACCATAGTTTTTTGATCCATTTATTTACTGATGGGCACAGATTGCTTCCAGCACTTGGCTATTGTAAATTGTGCTGCTATGAACATTGGGGAGCATAGGTTCTTTTGGATTGGTGTTTCAGGGTTCTTAGGATATGATCCCAGAAGTGGAATTGCCTGGTCAAAGGCAGTTTTGTTTTTTAAGGAAATCCCATATTGTTTTCCATGGTGGATGCACCAGTCTGCAATCCCACCAACAGTGCACCAGGGTTTCATTTTCTCCACAACCTCTCCAACACTTGTTTGTTCATGTGTTTATGATCACCCTTCTCAATGGTGAGAGGTGCGATCTCACTGTGGATTAAATTTGCATCTCTCTGATACCTAGCAGTACTGAACATCTTTTCAAATGTCTCTGGACCCTCTATATGTCCTGCATGGAGACGCGTCTGTTCATGTCCTTTGCCCACTGTTAAATTAGGTTGCTTGTCTTCTTAGAGGAGAGTCATGTGAGTTCTTTATATATTTTGGAGATCAAACCCTTGTCTGAGGTATCACTGGCAAATTGGTTTTCTCATATGGTTGGTTCTCTTTTCTTTTTAATGCTGTTTTCTTTAGTCATGCAGAAGCTTTCAATTTGATGAGGTTCCATTTGTTTCTTCTTTCCTTTATGTGCCTTGCTCTAGGGGCATATCTGTGAAAATATTGCTGCAGGAATATATGAGATTTTCCTACCTATGTTCTCCTCTAGGAATTTAATGTTTTGATGATTTATATTTAAGTCTTTTATCCACCTTGAATTTATTATTGTGTATGGTGTAAGTTGGGTTGAGTTTCATTTTTTTGCAATGTAGCTGTCCAGCTCTCCTAACACCATTTGTTTAAGAGGCTGTTTTTAGACCATTTTATGTTGCTGCCCCCTTTGTTGAATATTAATCGACCATAGAGACTTGGATTTATTTCTGGGCTTTCTGTTCTGTTCCATTGGTCTATGTGTCTGTTCTTATGCCAGTACCAGGCTGTTTTCATTACAGTGGTCTTGTAATACAGTTTGGTATCAGGTATTGTGATCCCTCCTGCTTTGCTCTTCTTTCTCAAAATTGCTGAAGCTATTAGGGGTCATTTATGGTCATATACATTTTTGAAGTGTTTGTTCTATATCTGTGAAATGTGTCATTGTTACTTTAATAGATATTGTTTTCAATCTATAAATTGCTATCTGTAGTATTGACATTTTTATGATGTTAATTTTTTCTGATCCATGAACACAGTATATGTTTCCATTTACTTGTGTCTTCCTTATTTCTTTATACAGTGTTGTGTAGTTTTTTGAGTACTGGTCTTTTACCTCCTTGGTTAGGTTTATTCCTAGGTATTTTATTTTTCTTGTTGCTATATGAAATGAGATTTTTTCCTGATTACTGTTTCTGATGTTTCATTGTTGGTATACAAAAATGCTTTTGATTTTTGAATATTTCCTTTATATCCACTGTTTTGAAAAATTCATTTATTAGGTCCGCAGTTATTTTGGTGGAGTCTATACAATTTTCTATGTACACTATCATGCCATCTGCAAACAATGACAGTTTTGTTTCCTCCTTTACAATTTGGATGCCTTTTATTTCTCTTTCTGGTCTGATTGCTATGTCTAAGACTTCCAATAATATGTTGGATAGAAGTGGTAAAAGTGGACAACCTTGTCTTGTTCTTGATCTTATTGGGAAAGATTTTAGTTTTTGCCCATTGAATATGATGTCTGCTGTAGGTCTCTCATATATGGCCTTATTAATAGTGGGAATGCTCCTTCTATTCTCACTTTGTTGAGTGTTTTCATCATGAATGGGTGCTGTACCTTATGAAATGTTTTTTCCACATCAATTGATATGCCCATGTAATTTTTGTCTTTGCTTTTGTTTATGTGATGTATTACATGTATTGATTTGCAAATATTGAACCGTCCTTGCATCCCTGTGATAAATCCCACTTTGTCATAGTCTATGATCATTTTAATGTATTAGCTTGATGCAGTTTGTGAATATTTTGTTGAGGATTTTGCCATCTCTGCTCATCAGAGATATTGGCCTGAAATTTTCTTTCTTTGTTATGCCTTTATCTGTTTTTTGATTAGTATGATGCTGGCTTCATAAAAAAGAGTTTTGGAGAATTACATCTTTTTAGATTTTGGGGGAATAATTTGGGAAGGATAGGGGTTAGCTCATAGTTAAATGCTTTGTAAAATTCTATGAAACCCTTTTATCCAGGTCTTTTGTGTGTCGATATTTTTATTTTACTGCGTCAATTTCATTAGCTCTTATTGCTCTGTTCAGAATTTCTGCTTCTTCTTTGTTGAATTTGGAAGGTTATATTTTTGTAGAATTTTGTCCATTTCACCTAGGTTTTCAAATTTCTTGGCATGTAGTTCTTCATAGTAATTTCTTACAATTCTCTTTGCATTTGTGTGTTATCTCTCCTCTTTCATTTCTGATTGTGTTTATTTGGGTCCTCTGTCTTTTTTTTTCTTATGAGTATTCTTAAAGTCTTGTCAATTTTGTTGATCTTTTCAAATAACCAGCTCCTGGATTTACTGATCCTTAGAATTGTTCTTTTTAGTCTCTATGTCATTTAATTCTTCTCTGATCTTGGTTATTTTCTTCCTTCTTTCTACTTGCTCTTGTCTGTCTTTGTTGTTGTTTCTAGAGTTCTTGTTTGTGTAGGTTTGGGTTTTTTATTTGAAATGTTTCTATCTTTTTTTAGGTAGGCCAGTATTGCTATGAACTTCCCTCTGAGGACTGCCTTTGCTGTGTCTCATAAGTTTTTGGTTGCTGTTAGTACATTTTCATTTGTTTCCAGAAACTATTTGATTTCTTCCTTGATCTCATTCTTGACCCATTCATTACTTTATAGCATGCTGTTCAATCTGCATGAGTTTGATTGTTTTTGAGTTTTTTTCTTTGAGGTTGGTTTCTAGTTTAACTTGCTTGTGGTCCAAGAAAATACTTGATATGATTTCAATTTTCTTGAATTTGTTGAGACTTTTTTTGAGTCCTATCATGTGGTCTATCTTAGAAAATGTTCCATGTGCATTTGAAAAGAATGTGCATTTTGCTTCTTTGGGATGAAAGGTTCTCTATATATCAGTAAAGGCCATTTGATCTAAGACATTGTTCAATGCCACAATAGCTTTTTTATTTTTTGTTTGGCAGATCTGTCCATTTTTGTCAGTGTGCTGTTGAAATCCCCTACTATAATTGTTCTGCTGTCAATATCTTTCTTGAAGTCCCCCAATATTTTCTTTATGTATTTGGGTGCTCCTGTACTGGGTGCATATATATTTACAATGTTTATGTCTTCTTTGTGGATTCTACCCTTGAGTATTATGAAGTTACCTTCTGGGTTTCTTTTTATGGCCCATTTTTGGAAGTCTATTTTCTCTGATATGAGCAATGCTACCCCAGCTTTTTTCCCTGTTCATTTCTTGGAAAATTTGTTTCCAGCCCTTCACTTTCAGTCTGTGTAGGTGTTTTGTCCTGAGGTGGGTCTCTTGGGGGCAGCATATATGTGGGTCATGCTTTCTTATCCATTCAGCTATTCTGTGTCTTTTGATTGGAGCATTTAATCCATTTATGTTTAAGGTTATTATTGATAAGTACTTATTCATTGCCATTTTTCATACCTGTGTTCCTCACTCTCTCACTCTTTTTCTTCCTTTTCTAAAGCAGACCTTTTTGCACCTTTTGCAAAGCTGGTGTGATTGGGGTGTATTCTTTAGACTTCTTTTGTCTTGGAAGGTCCTTATTTGGCCTTCCGTCTTAACCGAGAGCCTTGCTGGGTAAAGTAGCCTTGGTTGCAGGCCTCTGGTTCTCATTACTTAGAATGTTTTTCACCATTCTCTTCCGGCCTGGAGTGTTTCTATTAAGAAGTAAGCTGATAGCCTTACTGGGGCTCCCTTCCATTGTATATTACTTCCTGCTTTTCCCTTGCTGCCTTTAAGATTCTCTCTTTGTCTTGGAATTTTGCCATTTAATTATGATGTGTCTTGAAGTGAGCTTCTTTGAGATCCTCTTGATTGGGACTCTCTGTGTTTCCTGGATTTGTGTGACTTTTTCTCTCATCAAATTAGGGAAGTTTTCTATCATTACTTTCTCAGACAGGTTTTCTATCCCTTGCTCTTCTTCTTCTCCTTTTGCTATCTCTGTTATAAGGATATTATTATGTTTCATGTTGTCTTGCATTTGTCTTAATCCCTCTTCATTCTTTCTGAGCCTCTTTTCCATTTCTTGCTCATTCTTTGTGTTTTTTTCTCCCTGGTCCTCCAGCTCACTGATCCAACCTTCTGCTTCATCAAGCCAGCTTTTGATTCCTGCTGCAGTGTTCTTCAGTTCAGAAATTGTACTTTCATTTCCTCTTGGCCATTGCTGACAGTTTCTGTTTCCTTTTCCATGTTGACGAAGTTTGTAGTGAGTTCATTGTAGTTTCTCTGTAGCTTCTGGTAATTCTTTGTCAGCTCATTGAGGTTCCTGATAACCACTGCTTTGAACTTAATATCTGATAGTTCAGTTGCCTCTATTTCATTTAGCATTCTTTCTGAGGCTTCCTCCTTTCCTTTCATTTGGGCATTGTCTTTTGTCTTCTCATTGTTTGTGAGACTCTTCTTTTTATCTTCTGCTACTTAAATTGATCTCTTCTGACTCCCTGGGTTTATGGTGTGAACTTCTGTGGTAGAATACCTGTGAAATCTGGTGTAGCAGTGTCCTTGATCTCCCAAGTTTACTGGCCTTGGGCTGTCATTTAAGTTGGCTCTGTGTTTTTCTTCGGGTTTCGATGGTTGTTGGGTCTTTCTTTGGTGGTTTCTTCCCACCAGCTGCTTAACTGAGTGTCACTTCATCCACCATATCTTGTATCCTGCTGTGCAGCTGTGGACAGTTTGTGTTGAATCTGAGTCTTCTATGTGTACAAGATTTTGAGTCTTCTTTCTCGCTCTTGTTCAGTTATTTGTTGTGGATAACTACTCCACCATTTAGTTTTATTTCCAGATTAGTCTTGGATTGAGGTTGGGGTGGCTCCACTCCCTCCTTCACATTATTCTGTTGTTATCTGTTGGTGGTTCCTTTGTTGGTGGGTGTAATCTTCCAGCAGGCATGCTGTTCACTGCTCCCACCTTGCAGGTTCTCTGGAGTAGCAAATTGAAATTTGCCTCACTATCTTTGTTTTTAGGATGACCCCTATTTGGGTGTATCTCTGGTCTTTTCACATCTCCAGGTTTTATTGTCTAACCTGTGGAAAAAGAAGAAAAAAAGGGGAAGGAAGGAAGGAAGGAAAGAAGGAAGGATAAAAAAGGAAATGAAAGAAGGAAATAAGAAGGAGTAAAACAAGAGAGTGAAGGAAAGAAAGGAAGAAAGAATTTTAAAAAAAGGAAGGAAGGAAGAAGGAATAAAAAAAGAATAGACAAAAGGATGGAATAAAGAATTAAAAAAAAAAAAAAAAAAAAAAAAAAACCTTCTGCTGGCTTTTAAACTGCTCAAGCCAGTTCTGGTTTTCTTCCTGGCTGGATCAGGCTGAGGAGGGATTGGTTTCACTTGTCTCCCTTCCTGAGTCACACTCTTTTCTGTCCTAGATGCTAAGGACTTTCAGTGCCCCTTCAGGGTAGTTCAGCCCCGTGCTGAGCAGCTGCTGTCTCCCAGAGCCCTGCAGCTCCCCTCTGCAGGGCATTTCCACCTTTCTCCTAGGGAGCCAGTCCACACTGCAGGGCTCTGGTCGCAGAGGCTAGGTGATCTGTGCTCCATTCCCAGTGCTTCTGGTGTGGGTTTGGGTGTTGGCTGCCCTGAGGCCGCAGGTCTGGTGTGCACCAACCCTGGTATTTTCCGGTGTGGGCACCTGTGGCAGCCAGAGGCTAATCAGGTGTGCACCCTCCTGGAGTGCTGTAGAGGCAGAAGAGGCAGGCGGCTGCTGCAGATAATTCTCCAAATAGCTGCAGAGTGTCTCTCTCTCTCTCTCTCTCTCTCTCTCTCTCTCTCTCTCTCTCCCCCCCCCTCCCTCCCTCTCTCGGAAAAATTCCTCCTATTTAAGCCCACCAGTCCAAACTAGCACCTGGCCCCTCCTACAGCCCAACCTGGCTCTCTCCCAAAAATCTTACAGCAGACCCGGTGGGCACCGGGCCTGGGGCTGCAGCCACCCTAGTTCCCGCACTGGTCCCAGGGACTTCTTTGTTCTTAAGTACTCTCCTTACCGTCTGATTTTTCAATGTTCTCTACAATTTTTAGTCTTCAATCTTCATATATGCTGGGATAGTGTTGGCTGTTTGCTCTCTTCCTCAGAAGATCAGCTAGGTGTTTAACCTTTATGCAGGGGGAAGTGGACTCCGCTCCCACCTATCTCACCACCATCTTCTCTCCTCCTGCTTTCTTTGTCATCATATGTCTAAGTTCTGGAGATCAGAAGTTTGAATGGAGCTAAAACCAAGGTGTCAGCAGGGACATTTCCCTTTGGAGGCTGCAGGAAAGAGTCTGTTTCCTTGACTCTTCCAGCTTCTGGAGGCTGCCCATTAATATTAGCAAAATTTGATGATAAATTGGAGATCCTGAGACTCATATATTGGTGCTACAAATTTTGAAAAAAGTTTGGTATTTTCTTTTAATCTACCTATCTTATGACCTAGAAATTCCATTCCTAGATATTTGCCTAAGATGAATTAACACATAAATCTCCAAAAATTACAGGAAAATTCTTTACTTACGTTTGCCAAAACATATAAACAGTCCTAATGTACATCAGCAAGAAATAAGCAGACATACTGAGGCACCTTCATTTAATGGACTATTACCTATCAATAAAAGTGATATAAACTCAGGCATACAACCATAAGAATGAGTATAAAATGAAAGATTTTGAGCAAAGTTTTAGACACTTAAGACATATATTTTAGTTATATTAATATATGGTACAGACTTCACTCTTCTATGTTGATAGAAATCAGAATAATGATTGCCTAGGTGGCAGGGGATGGTCAGACATTTTATGGAAGGGTTACGGTCAAATATTTTTGCTGCTGGCAGTTTTCTATATCTTGATTGAAGTTGTGGTTACATAAATTTGTCAAAACATACCATTTTATGTTCAATTTTATGTATTATAATATGTATATATAGTGAGAAATAAAAACCAAAAATATTTATGGAATACTTTGCTATTTGCCAGGAGTTATGATGGTATAAAAAGTACCAGCATGAATAGAAACAGAAATGATCAGATTCATTCATGCATGAAACTTGAGATAAAATAAAAATCAGTTACTCAATTTTCCTCATTACCAAAAAGTCTCAAAAAAGAAAAATAAGAAAGCACAGTTCAAATTGAAATATTATTATAATTATATTTAATTGGAAAATCTTTAAAATAAATACAGGTTCTTAGGTAGCAAAATTTTTTTTCTAAAATCAATATGCTTAATAGATATGTTCTTCAAGTAACTTTCAACTAATTTATGTCAAAAACTGTGCTTACAAAATTATTTCTTCTAAGAAATTAAGTTTAAAATATCCCATTATAACACATTGGGGATTCTGGGGATTTTAGCCAAAAATCTTTAAATCTTAACAAACAATAACTTTCCTTTATTGCTTTTGTGAATTAGTCTTCAAATATTATCACATGTAATGTATAATACTCTCTTCAGGAGAAAATGTTCCATGAATAGTTTCATTTATTTACATGGTCAGAAAACTTGCTGAGCAGAATGCTGGCAACCTGAGTTAAAATATGAGTAAAAGACAACCACCTTGGAAGTTAATGATGGAGATTTCTGGAGAGATTTACAGGTTTACATCCCTGGAGACATTTATTTAAATTCCCAAGAATAAATGGTAAATGACTTGGAGAAAGTCCTCTCTTCTTCCCAGAGAAGATTTATTTACATTAGAAAAATTAGCTCTCCCAATGTCATCCCAATAAATCCTATTAAAAAAAAAAACAAATAAATAAGCTATCTCTCTTTCTCCATTTCTCTCTCTCTCTGTCTCATCTGGTTTGATGCACTAGAAATCATTTACTGCATATCATCTCTGTTTTGTGTAAGTTTAATCTAGAAAATGTGACTTGAAAGAAATATTGCTTTTATACCTAAAAAGGGGGAGATATATAGGATCAAATTTTGAACAATTGAATTCTGCATTTGATTTTAAAGTAGAAAACAATTATGACCTTATCTAGTATGTCAGTGACAGTATATTAAAGTTTGGTTCAAAAGTCAGTTATTATTGAGAACTTTGAATTATTAGAGTTGTTAGAAATGAATGCAAAACAGAGTTAACTATAATTTTGAGTGAAAATACCTCCAATATAAATGATGGACCCCTTGAAAAGGCAGACTCAATAAAAATATCTAGACAGTAAAATATTTCAATTAATTTCCTAATTGATTATGTTTTGTTATGTCAATATGTAAAAATTTCAACAGCCTATGCTTGAGTTCAATATCAATTTCCATGTTTTTGCTCTGTGTTCATTCATGCTCCTTTCTTTCAGCAGTCAAGGTGTTTTTACTTCTTGGATTAGAATAAAAATAACATAATATTCCAAAAATTTTAGCATAGAAAATTTTAAATTAACTATAAGTAGAAATCAATATTTCAGAGATTCAGGATGAATTTGGGTTCCAGATTTAAAAGTTTACTTCGAAGGTAAATAAAAATAGCTACTTTTAAATTTTATTTTACTTAAGAAAAATCATTTTCTTTAATATCATCATACATCAAATGCTGCAAGCTGTGTTTGACTTCATATTTTACTTATAGAATAAACCAATATGTTCCTTAATTTGGCAAAGAGAATTGTTTTGTGAAGTAAGTCAGCAAGAATTTTAAAATTAAATAGGTTGTGAAAAGTATGTATGAATAATATTGTTGGGATACAACAGGGCTTTTGTTTAGGGTAAAGACATCTGGTTATAAATTCCAACTTTTTCATTTGAATACTTAGAAAAATTATTTTACCTAAGTGTTAAGGAACTCATTTGTAAAATAAGGTCTACCTTAACAAAAATAAATGTGTAGTACCTGGGACAATTTCTGACAAGGCATAGACACAGTGAGTAAATGGTTAACAGGAAACACAATACAGTTGTAATACTAAAGTCATAATAATAATGACTAAAACAACAACATCATTGCTTCACCTAAGTTTGTAAATATGAAACTATAAATTAAGAAATTATACGTATATTATATGTGTATCAGTTATACATAATGTTTGTGCCATATTCATACATTTAATGCTTTAAAACTCTTCTAAAATCCCTCCAATATTTCTATGTCATAAAATGTAACTGTTTTTCGGCACAATCTCATCTTCATCATAAAACATTTCTCAACTCACACAAAATACTCCTTTTTTCTAAGGAATATTCTTTCAACTCCACATTGTTTATAGCTCTTTGTATACACACATACCTCGTTTAAAAGATTAGAAACATTCTTGTTAGAAATTAATACTGAGCCCAAACTTAGGCTCAATAATTTATAACATTTTATAAATTGACATAATACAACATAAACTATTAGGAATATAAATCAAAATTTTAACCATCTAGATTTGTTGGATAATCTGCTTATTGAAGGAGGTCAATCATTTACATTAAAATGTGTTTTTGAAAGCCAATCATTCAAAACTATAATTATATTTGTTTGCCTTCATTTTTCATTTTCTTGCAATTCCAATGATTCAAAGCTCTCATAAATATCTGACTTTTGAACCTTCAAGATATTGGCCCCAATCATGTCACTGACATGAAGTAAGGATATAGCTCTTCTTTCCCAGCGAAACGTAATTTGGCTTAGATGTCTGTGTCCCTTGTAACTGAGAAAGGAGATCTCATCCAAAGCTTCAGGAATAAACACTGATTGGCCTATTTAGCCAATCAGTCCATGGCATTCCCCAGGTGACAGGTAAAGCTCAAAATGGGTGACTGTGACATAAATAGGTCCAGATTCAGAGGAACATTTATAAATTGGGCAAAATAGCTTTCTCTTTCTTGTTTCCCCTTGTTTGACAAGAAAAAAGGAAGGCTTCAACCCCAATGTCATTGGTAACCATCTTATGAACATGAGGAAGGACCCATCAGACCTACTGGATCTGACATGAGTACTTCAGAGCTGAGAGACTGAGTACATGTGATCGCTGATGACATCAACAAGTCCCTAGTCACACAATGCCAACATCCAATTTTACTTTTGGACTTTACAGTTTGGTAAAATAATCAATATCTTTCTCATATAAGAAAGTTTCTGTCATGATTTTAAACATTACTCCAGAGACAAGCCACAATTAATAATATATTTTTTCAGAAGAAAGTAGAATTCTCTTTGTCTTCAGTGAAATAGAATTGAGTATCTTCTCATTGCAGAAATCTCTGTTTAGGTAGTTTAGGACAGCTCTGTGGTATCATCAGTGATTCATTTCTGTCTAGTGGCTTCTCCATTCCTGTGCATTATTTCTGTCTTTAAGATCATGTAAGGAATTGCTGGGTCAAAAGGTAGATCCATTTTTAGTTTTCTTAGAAAATTCCATACCACTTTTCATGGTGATTGTACCAGTCTGCTACCTTTTGACCCAATAATTCCACTACTAGGATTATATCCTAAGAACCCTGCAACACCAATCCAAAAGAACCTATGCACCCCAATGTTCATAGCAGCACAATTTACAATAGCCAAGTGTTGGAAGCAACCTAGGTGCCCATCGGTAAATGAATACATCAAAAAACTATGCTACATTTACACAATGGAATTCTATGCAGCAGAAAGAAAGAAGGAGCTCCTACACTTTGCTACAGCATGGATGGAACTGGAGAGCATTACGCTGAGTGAAATAAGCCAGGCAATGAAATACAAATACTATGTGATGTTATCTTTAACAGGAACCTAATCAACAAAACACACAAACAAGCAAAATATAACCAAAGACGTTGACATTGAGAACAGGCTGACAGTCATCAGAGGGGAGAGGGGAGGGAATTTCAGGGGAAAAGGGGGAGGGTTTAGAGCAACAAGTATAAAAGACACATGGGCAAAAACTGGGGGGGGGGTGGAAATGGGAGGGAGCGGGGAGTGCTGGGGCAGTGGTCCTGGATGGGAGTAAAAGACAGAAAACTGTACAAGAACAACAATTAAAATAAAAAAAAAAAACTTAAATAAAAAGATCATGTAAGGATCTGAGATACCTGCAAGAATTCTAGTAACCACATATACACTCCAGATGAAAGTATGGATACAAGTTGGGAAATATGGGTACTGCTCAGAGGTAAATTTGCTCTCTAGACAGATTTTTTCTGAGGTTTACTAAAGTACATCCTTCAGTGGCCAGCCATTGATATCTTGCTATTACTAAAGAAGGATAAATGTGGTAATTATGGTGGACATTATTGTCCTTAACTAAATCACTCAATTCTTTTGCTAAAAAAGCAAAGGAGAATGTGTATTTAGAGATAGGAAGCCACCCTTCACATGGAGGTGAAGATAAAACTTTTAGAAAGTAATTCCAACATTTTGTTTTTCATCATACTAGAAACACCTTTCAGTAGAAGATATTTTAATAACCGTTACCTGACATAAATAGCTACTGATAATGCAGACAAAATTATTTCTGAATACTTCTGAGTAAATGCTCAACTACTTAGGCTTGTGAAATCAAAAGTGAAGTCATTCAATACACTAAATACAGTAGAAGTTACCAAACTACCACTGTATTGATGATGTTGAAAAGTAGTGTTTTAATTAATGTTAATTGGGCTAAAAATAATAAAATCAACAAGGGAATAATCTATTTTCTTAGATGGTAAGACACCCTTTACAATAAGATCACATCACTGCATAACACTGTAGAAAGGCAGCCACAGGTACAGACTATGAAGCTCCAATACTTTACATTATTTTTATTGAAAAGATGAAAAACAAATTAGAAAGAAAGTTGATATTTGAACATTTTAATATGCCTGAATTATATATAATCTTCCTAATTCAAGCTCTGAGAATGACATTCTCAACATTGTCATGAGGCTTTAACCCTGTTAATGTGATTTTAGTATTAGTTGGCCCCAGGACTGGTATTGAAAATAAATCCTGATTATGTTACAACTATAACATTTGTTCACCCTGCATTGATTTACATATTTCAAAAACATGAAGTGCTATGTTTCCATGCATTTTTACCACCATTGTATTATCTAGAGAAATTTATTTTACAGTGCTACAAAAATTCAAACTACTATTTCATTAGCCAGACTTTAAATTTTGTTAGTAAACTGGATAATTCAACTCTCTGAAGATTGCTGAAGAGTAGATGGAAGTTGTGTCCACTTGCTCCTGCCCTCAAACTGGATTTACAGCTGAACTGCCAATCCTTCTGAACAATCAAGTGAAACACAGATAATATGAAATATTATAACCAAGGAGTACAGAAGATGCTACATAGAAACTGCTAAGAGGGATTGAGACACGAAGAGGGAAAGCCCCTGCATGCAGCTGCGGTGACAACTGAGAGACAGTATAGGTATTATGGCTTTGGAGCTCTATCCCACTATGAGCAAGGGTTCTTAACCCCACTCAGGGATCCCCCACCCAGAGCAACATAGACAAAAAGAAGAGACTATGTAGTATCTGGCAGTGGGAATCAGTGAAACCACTGGGCCTGTGAGATTCAGAGTGCACCCTCCCAGCACTAGCCTGGGGAGTTCATGATATGGGCTCCACCTGCTGGAAAGGCTGTGTTGCCACACTTGGGTCCATGGAGGGGCCTGCAAGCTACAGCCAGCAGTGACTTTAAGGGACATTTTATTTTCTGGAGAGGCTTTGGATGTAGACCTAGATGGTGACTTAACTGAGAGGCTTGATAAAGAGGACCAGTATCCTCCATCTCAAGTGCACAGACTCTTAATTGCTGAGTTCAAAAGCTCAAAGGAGCAGTAGAGAGCTGGAAATTTTGGCTCATCTTGCAGTCCTAGGAGTCATGCCATACGAAACTGGGACTTTAGGCCCTGCCCTGCTGAGACCACCCATGTGGAGAAATCAGGTGCAAAACTGAAAATTTGTGCCCCACCGACCTGGTTCCGTGGCAAGCCTGGTGCTGAATGGAGCTGAGAGTTTCCAACTGTGTGTCCTGGGGAGGCTTCTGTCTGGAAGCCATATGTCTGAGTCCTGAAATGCTTTGATGCTTTGCAAGAAGGCAAACCCAGTTTCAGTTCATGCTAACCCAGGAAAGAAAAGAAGTGCCTGTACCCTCGACCCCCTAGAGGTTTGTGGGCACCATGCCAAAGGAAACATGTTTAGATAAGCCCAGCCAAGTCCCAAATATATCATCTGGGTACATGTTTATTGGGGAAAAGAAGAGCACCTCAGAAAGGGAACTTTCAAAGTGTGATACCCTCGGAGTCTATTACATGGAAATAGGACAGAGAACTTAGCTTCCTCCTAAGTTGTGGGAATGAGACAGAGAGCTTAGCCTCTTTCTACAGGCTGGACCAGCATCAGCCTCAATAGGAGACTCTTCTGATATCCCCTTGAGTACAGGGTTGGTGAGCTCACTCCTGCAAAGGGGAGAGTTGTATACACCATTCTAAAATGGCAGCAAGCCTCCATCAGGGAATTAGAGGTGGAGACTCTGGAAGATATTGAGGGGTTTGGCTTTGAAGCAAGAGATAGTTTTGCTTCATTGAGTGCCATACTGACAGCATGACCCATAAATAGAGGACCCACTAACCCTACTCCAACATGCCTGGGTTCATCCTATATTCCTTCATCAAAAGGTTCAGGAGGAAGACTAGGTAACCTCAGGAAAAGGCAGAATAGCTAAAAGGTAAAGGTGGACCTCAGGGAGTCTTGGTCCTTTACAGAGTTGCCCCCCAGCTCTAAGCAGAAAGAGGTTGACCCTTTTACATAGATTGACACCTCACACACAGACACAAACAAACAGGTCCAGTAGAGACACACACAGTGAATAACATGGTAGCTAAAGATAGGTGGCCTAACGCTGGTTACACACAACATCTGGCAACAATGTTTATCTGAAGCCTACCCAAGAGGAGCAAGAACCAACAAAACCAGTGATAGGATTCAGACCATACCACAGCTTGACCCAACTAGCCACACAATCAGTACACTCAAAAGGGGATTACTGCCAGCACCAGACCTTGCTGGGAGCAATGCTATTTCAAGGGGAAGACCCTGAACAGCATCTTACACCCGGTGGTTGAGGTTTACCCTTAAAGTTTCCCAGATTTAAGAGGGATTTTTACCCACAGAAGGGCCAACAGTATTCATGACTTAACTACAACATAGCATATAACCCACAAGAAACACTCTTGGGACATGGAGCTCAGGTGATCTGAAGATTTTACCACTGACCCCAGCAAGAAACTTTTATCAGAAAACCCTCAAAGCAAGTTTGGTAAACATAGTACCTCTAGCAAACACAGAGAACAAGTGAGGGGGACAGAGAAAATTATCCCAAACAAAAGGACAACAAAAATACTCAGAAAAAGAATTAAAATAAATATATTAAATGGAAGCAACCCACATATCAGATGCAGAGTTTAAAATAATGGTTATAAGTATGCTCAAGTGCGGGGGACCCTGTCCTGGGTGCCAGATGTGGGGGGACTATGCCCGCAGAGCCCCATCCCTCTGTCACGGATGAAAATAAAAACTACCAAGACAAGATCTCCTTGGGGAGGAAAGGGGTCAAACTCTTAGAGGAGAATGACCCAGAGCCCCTTCCTCACTAGGCTTTTATTGGGCTCAAATACACCAGAATACAGGTTTAACATATCAAAGAAATCTGAGGGCATAATCTGAGCCAGTGTTTGTCAGGAAAGGGGGTTGCCAAACTTTGGGAGACATACTCATTTCCTCCTGGGACACTTATCACCTAAGGAAGAGCACTCTTAGCAAAGCAGGTTTCACAGGACTTTAGGAATTCTTTCGTATGTCTGGATCACCCAGGGAACCGTCCTGGCCATCACAGGGCTGCACCGCTCACCCCCACAGTTTCAGGCTTTAAGCCGATTAGGAAGCAGGAGACATCTCCCAGATGGAAATGATGACTCGGGCTATGTTAGAATAGCTGGGGTGTGAGGGTCCATCACATCCTCTTTGCTGCAACAACCGAGTCCTTCCATGAGGCCTCCCAAGTGGTTGCATCTGGCTTAGATTGCCCCTCCCATGAGGAGTCTTACCGGTCATTGACTGCCAACCAAGCAATGGGGCCAGAGATGGATGAGGCAGAAACAGTGCTCCTGCCAGGGAGATAAGCTTTATCTCCTTAGTAGGTCACGTCCTTGTGACAGAACAGACCCAGATGAAGTGGGTCCCTTGGGCTCTTACACAGCCCACCATGGGGTGAGGGTTACAACTCCTGAAACCAGGCTGAATGGTCCGTAACACTCAAGGACCTTTGAGGAAGAATGGATGACCTCAGTGAGAACATAAAGAGATGGTAAGCATTAGAAAGATAGAAACTATAAACAAAACCAGTCAGAAATGAAGATTACAACATCTGAAATGAAAAATTCACTAGAAGGAATCAACAGATAGTCCCTGTAGGACACCATTCTGTGTGGCTTGGGCCCATCTCCCACTCGGAGATGCACAGGACCCATGACTATGGATAGGTTCTCATGTGGGGAATCAGGCCTGCACTGTGCCTGGACTGCTGTGAGACTTGCTTTTGCTAAAACTCCCTCTCCCTGAATTGAGATAGCAAGTGCTTACTGTAACTTCCTAAAATCCATGCTAAACCTTTCAAGGACCGGTGTAACCAGTCCAACCACTTTTCCCTTTTCATTTGCAAATATCTTTCTGTGATGTGATTAGTGCCATCATCTCCTTTGTTGTCTGTAAAAGATAACCACCTAAAGCAAACCTGTGCATAGTAAATGAGGACCATAATGTAATGTGCTGAGAAACCCAATAAGGGCCGGTCATGGCAAGGGCCAAGGCTTTTGCTCCCCTTGAGAGAAAAGCCATGCTGTCCCTTTTCCTCTACCAGACTCGGTAGTCTGTGTGAATGTCTCGTTTCATCCATAACATCGCAGACACTGCAGGCCAGTGTCTGCATCAGTCCCAATTAAGATGATCTCAAAGAGAGCCATGCCAAGACAGATTATAATTAAAATGGCAAAGATTAAAGACAAAAGGCGAATCTTAGAGGTAGCAAGAAAGACACAGTTACCTACAGAGGAGTTTCCATAAGACTGTAAGCTGATTTCCCAACAGAAACACTTCAGGCCAAAAAGGATTGGCATGAAGTATTCAAAGTGATGAAAATTAAGGATATGCAATCAACAATATTCTACCCAGAAAGGCTATAATTTAAAATTGAAGGTGAAATATGTGTGTGTGTGCATGTATCAATAAATCAATCTTGGTTGACTTTAAGAAAGAAATTAAGAGCAATGAAATTACAGCAGGGGATTTTAACACCCCACTGTCATCAATGGATAGATCTTTCAGACAAAATAAATCAAGAGATTATGGCATTAAATGACACACTAGACCAAATTGATTTAATTGATATTTACAGAACATTTCATACCAAAGAAGCAGAATATGTATTATTGTGAAGTGCATGTTATATCATTCTAAAAATTGGACCACATGTTAGGACATAAAATGAGTCAACAAATTTAAAAAGGTTAAAATCATATCAAACATTTTCTTGGATTACAATGGCATGAAATTAGAAATCAACCTCAATAAAAAATTCAAAGACATTCAAATATGTAGAGGTTAAGTAGCAAGTTATTAAATAATGAATGGGTTATCAATGAGATCAAGAATGAAATAAAGCATTACGTGGAAATCAATGAAAATGAACTAACAACAACCCCAAATCTGTGGGACACAGCAAAAACATTTCTGAGAGAGAAGTTCATAGCACTAAAATTCTACAAGAAGCAAGAAAAATCTCAAATAAGCAATCTAATACTACACCTAAAAGAACTAGATAAAACACAACAAAGCCCAGAGTAAGTAGAAGGAAGTAAATAATCAAGAGCAGAATTAAATGACACATAGACTAAAATATGCAAGTGAAAAGATTAAAGAAACCAGGAGCTGATTCTTTGAAAAAATAAATAAACTAGACAAACCTTTACCCAGACTCCTCAAGAAAAAAAGAAGAAAGAGGACCCAAATAAATAAAATCAGAAATAAAAAAGGGCAAGTCACAGTATTTCTGATACCACAGCAATACAAAAAAAGTAAGAAAATACTATGAACAAATGCATACCCAGAATATGGACAACCTGAGCAAAATGGGTAAATTTCTGGAAACATACTATCATCCAAAATTGAATCAAGAAGAATCAGGAAACCTGAACAGACTGATGACAAATGATGAAATTGAAATAGTAATCAAAAAATTTCAGGCAAACATTGGCTTACATAGGTTCTTTGGAATTGGAACCTATGCACCCCAATGTTCATAGCAGCACAAATTACAACAGCCAAGTGCTGGAAGCAACCTAACTGCCTATCAGTAAATAAGTAGATAAAAAACCCAAAACACCATGGTACATTCATAGAATGGAATAGTACACAGCAGAAAGAAAGAAGGAGCTCCACCTTTCATGAAAGCATGGATGGAAATGGAGAGCATTATGATAAGTGAAAGATGAATACCATATGATCTCACCTATAAGTGAAACCTAATCAACAAAACAAACAAGCAAGCAAAATATAACCAGAGAAATTGAAATTAAGAACAAACTAATGTAATCAGAGAGGAGGTGGGAGGGGGTAATAGGAGTAAAGGGGGGAAGGTTGTCAAAAAAAAGGTATAAAGGGCACATGGACAAAGCCAAAAGTAGGTACGATTGAAGGTGGGAGATGGGGATGGCTAGGATCACAGGGAGAGTTGTGGGGGAAAATTGGAGACAACTATACTTGAACAACAACAAACAAATGAAAGAATTAAAAAATAAAACTAGACTTACACTATACACAAACATAAACTCAAACTGGGTAAAAGATTTAAGTGTAAGTCACAAAGCCATAAAAACCCTAGAAGAAAATATAACCAGTAAAACCTCAGATATCTCACATAGCAACATTTTTGCCAATGTATCTCCAGAGAAAGGGAGAGAAAAGAAAAAACAATAAAGAAATGGGATTGCATCAAATTAAAAAATCTTCTGCACAGCTAAAGAAACCATTATCAAAATGAAAAAGGAACCTGCTGCATGATAGAACATATTTGTCAATGATACAACTGATAATTGTTTAATTTCTAAAATATAAAATAAAACTATTATTAATCAATACCAGGAAGGCCAACAATCCAGTTTTAAAAAAGGCAAGGAACCTGAAAAAACTTCTCCAAAGAGGACGTACAGATGACCCATAGACATATGAAAAAATACTCGACATCACTAATCATCAGAGAAATGCAAAGTAAAACCACTATGAGTTATGACCTCATGCTTATCACAGTGACCATCATTAATCAATCAACAAAAAACAAGTGCTGGTGAGGATGTGGTGAAAAGGGAAGCCTAGTGTACTTCTGGTAAGAATGCAGACTGGTGAAGCCACTGTGGAAAACAGTACGGAATTTCCTCAGAAAACTAAAAATGGAACTGCCTCTGACCTATTAATTCCACTGCTGGGATTATACTGTAATTATTCAGAAAAACCAGTGCAAAAGAAGCTATGCACCTTAATGTTCATAGCATTATTATTTACAATAGTCAAGTAGAAGCAACCTAAGAGCCCATTAGCAAATGAGTGGATCAAAAAACTATGATACACTTACACAATGGAATACTATGGAGCAGAAAGAAAGGACCTCCTGCCCTTCCTGACAGCATGGATGGAACTGGAAAGCATCATGCTAAGTGAAATAAGCCAGGCAGTGAAAGAGAAATACCATGTAATCTCACCTGTAAGTGGAACTTAATCAACAAAACAAACAAACAAACAAAACATAACCAGAGACATTGAAATTACAAACAAACTAAAAGTAACCAGAGGGGTGGTAGGAGGGGATAATGGGGGGAAAGGGGGAGGGTTTTTCAGGAACATGAATGAAGGACACATGGACAAAACCAAAGGGAGGTAGGATCAAGGGTGGGAAGTGGGGATAACTGTGGTAGGGGGGTAGTGGGAGGGGAAATGGAGACAATTGTACTTGAACAACAATAAAAACATAAATAAAAATGTCAAAAAAGGTAAATCCATCTCTCCTTTTTCAGGTCTCTCAAACCCAACTCTTTCTCTTCTCTTGAAAAATATGTTCATTAATGCTGTTTACCTTTGCTGGAATTCTGTAGTAACCCTGAACTTTACTTATGTCCAGTTCACTTCTTACTTAAAGTCCATTCCCTCTGTGACCGGAAGGAATACTGACCATGTTCTTATCCTGCATAAAACTTTAGTGGTTTCACAATTCAAACTCTTTAACATGTCACCAGAATACTAAGGTCTTGAGTACACCTTGAATTTCATCCCCTACACTCCACTGCAGCAATACCAAAACCATTCTGTAATGCAAAATACTCACTCAAAAGTCTTGGGCTTTGCATTTGTTATTTTCTGTGCTGATTAAACTAATTCACAAGGATTGGGCATTATAAGTCTGTTCAGGGCCCTGGCTGAGCAGCTTAGTTAATTGGAGCATTAGCACCTATGTCACTTGCAGGTTCAGTCCCCAGGCAAGGCACATGCAAGAATCAGCAAGTGAAGACGTAAGTGGAACAGTAAATGTTGCGGACTGTTCAGCCCAGTTTCAGGAATTGTAACCCTCACCCCATGGTGGGCTGTGTAAGAGCCTAGGGACCCACTTCATCTGGGTCTGTTCTGTCAAGAGGACATGAGCTACTAAGGAGACAAAGCTTATCTCCCTGGCAGGAGTGCTGCTTCTGCCTCATCCATCTTTGGTCCCAATGCTTGGTCGATTACTCAATGATGGGTAAGACTCCTCATGGGAGGAGGGGCAACCTAAGCCAGACACGACCACTTAGGAGGCCCTCATGGAAGGACTCAGGGGGCTGCAGCAAGTAGAGGGTGATGGACCCTCCCCCCTCCACCCCCCGGCTATTCTGACACAGCCCATGTCCTCATTTCCCTCTGGGAGATGTCTTCTGCTTCCTAATTGACTTAAAGCCTGAAACTATGAGGCCAAGCTGTGCAGCCCTGTGCCAGCCAGGACGGTTCCCTGGGTGATCGGGCATAAGAAAGAATTCCTAAAGTCCTGTGAAACCTGCTTTGCTAAGAGTACACTCATTTAAATGATAAGGGTCAGAGGAGGAAATGAATATGTCTCCCAAAGTTTGACAACCCCCTTTCCTGACAGACACTGACTCAGATTAAGCCATCAGATTTCTCTGAAATGTTAAACCTGTATTCCTGTGTATTTGAACCCAATAAAAGCCTAGTGAGGAAGAGGCTCTGGGTCATTGTCCTCTGAGAGTTTGTCCACCTCTCCTCCCCAAGCAGATCATGTCTTGTAGGTTTTATTTTCATCCCTGATGGAGGGATGGGGCTCTGCGGGCGGAGCCCCCCAACATCTGGTGCCCAGGACAGGGGCCCCTGCAAGTAAATAGATGTTCTTTTTCCCTCTCCCCCTTTTCTTTCTATAAAATCAGTAAATACATTTTTAAAAAATTGTTTGATATATGAATGACTTTTTTGCATATTTGTTTTATTTTTTATTTAATTGTTGTTCAAGTACAGTTTTCTTTTACTCCCATCCCAGCCAACCACCCAGCCCTCCCCACTCCCCTCCCATTTCCACCCCCCCCCCAGTTTTTGTCCATGTGTCCTTTATACTTGTTCCTGTAAACCCTTCCTCTTTCCCCCTGAAATTCCCTCCCCTCTCCCCTGTGGTCAGCCCGTTCTCTATTTCAGTGTCTTTGGTTATATTTTGCTTGCTTGTTTGTTTTGTTTTTTAAGTTCCTGTTAAAGGTGAGATCATGTGGTATTTGTCTTTCACCTCCTGGCTTATTTTGCTTAGCATAATGCTTTCCAGTTCCACCCATGTTGTCACAGAGGGTAGGAACTTCTACCCTTTCCAATATATGAATGACTTTTTAATAATCTTGCTTAAGTAGGAAGAAACACCTTTAAATTTTCATCCATTTGAGAGGCTAAGACTTGAGATAGCAAAATTTCTTCTCTGTATGTTTTAAGAGTAAAAGCAAAAGTGAAAACTTCAAAGCAGAGTATAGGGATTGAGACAGTTACAAAGTTTTAACGCCCTCAAGTTGTCTCTAATTTTAGTCTAAGCCTTAAAGAGTCTATTGAAGGGAAAATCCACTTATTCATTTAGTGAGTTTTGAATGTCTAATTGGTTTAATATGCTGCCTGCAGTATCTCAGTTTTACTGTATAACCACAAGGTCTTGGTGACCTAGTAGGAAGAAGTCAGCAGGTTAGAAACCCAGGGGACATATGACAGCTGGCTTTACCAGCTTTACAGAAATACTGCTCACTTGAAACCATATTGAAGATGACAGCCATCCTAGAACTGACTCTATGCTGGAGCTTGAGTTTGGTGGGCATGTGTGAAATATAGTCCTGTAGAGAGAAGCCTTTACTCCACCTGGTACATGCAATAACCAAAGGACAATAGCTGAACTCTGCCCCAACTGACCATTCTGGAGAACATTACCAATACCACAAGACTTTTGATGTCTCCTCTCTCCTCTGTTCAGTTATGCTTGAAGTCAAGGGGACTCACAGCAGGGTGCATCTTTCCACAGAATGTCAGTCTCAGTTATACATTTACTTACCTACATTCTCTCTCACACACACTTACACCACTATTTTTATTTTCTTAAATAATTGAAAACCTTAACTTTCTCCATCATTTTACTGGAAAACAATAAAGTCTTTCTTAGTTATTAAAATTTGAAAATTCACTAATTAGGCTAATGCTGACAGCAAAGCAAGAGAAGACACACTCAAAGACAAAAACAACTTAAATACACAATTACTTTGTGCAGCATTTTTTTTCTTAAGTAAAGGTGCATTTAAGTTTCAACCCTCCCATTATCTCACAATTAGTTACAGGTAAATTGTAATTAAAGTACACAGATGAGTATATCCTTCATAGGCATCATATCTTACATAGCTACGATGATATTGTTCCAGATTTCTCTATCACAACAAGATGAGTATTTTAATGATACAAATATGAAAAGAAATATCAAAAAATATCCATTTACCAAGAATTGACCTGTATAAAATAAATATGTCAGGAGTCAACTCAACCTGTAGTATGTAGTGACTTTCTGCTACTATTACCTGGGGCTTAGTAATGCTGGGTTTCCTTTACAGTACTCAGGGGCTAAATCTTTGTAATTCTTCCCTTAAAGGAAAATGAAAATGAGGAGTCTAGCTATAGAACTTAAATAATACACCCAGACCTCTTACAGTGTTACTTTCTAAAGGTCAAGCTTAAGCATAAATTGAAAACTGCTTTATTTATGACTAGTTTAGGGAATATGATGTATGGTGACACATACACACATTTTCTTTTTGTAATTTCCCAAATCAACCATAAATACATTGCTATGTCTAAATTTAAAATAATAAAGAACTGTAAGCAATGAAATATAGACATCATCTTTTACTCTCCCTTTGAATATCACTGTCATTTGTCATCTGTCTGGTGTGTATGTTTCTCTCTTGTTTTATTTTTTCTAGACCTATTTTAAATCCATATGTGTGTTTCTTACTATGAAGTATTCTCTTTATGAAAGAAAATATATAATTTATGTATGTTTTTCTATGATTTATTTTCTCACTAATGATAACCTATGAAACCCTCCAACATTCTCCCTTTCTGTGCACACTTTATATAATACAAATATTCATATATTCATATATTTGTATGCATAGAATGGTGCCTCAGTTAATACCGAGGTAGAGCATTTAAATTGTTATATGATTTATGTAATGAATTGATATCCTTGTGTATACATACGAAGGCCTCTTTAGAAAAAGTCCAGTCATTGTTAATACAATGAGAATGATTTGTGTGACATTGATGTAACCTGGCAACCAAGGAGAGTGGACTGAAATGTGCATGACTAGTGAATGATGACTAGTGAAGTCATCATTGTTCTAGTCTTGGGGGGCGGTAGTTGCCATTGAGTGAGAATTTGTACTTTGCAGCAGTCACATTCAAAATGACTGAGCTAGTAGAGCAAGGAAACTTCACCAAATTTTGCATTAAGCTTGAACATTCCTGATGGAAACTATTCAGATGATCCAGAAGGCCTCAGCTACAGGCAACTGGTGACTGGCAGCTTCATCACAACAATGCCCCCACTCATGTATCACATCTCATAAAGAACCTTTTGGTGAAACATTAGATCACCCAGATAATGCAAGCCCCCTACAGCTCAGATTTGGTACCCTATGACTTCGGCTTTTCCCAAAACTAAAATTACCTTTGAAAGGGAAGAGATTTCAGACCACAGAAGAGATTCTGACACAGCCCGAGTCCCCATTTCTGTCTGGGAGATATCTTCCTTATCTCTCACTTCTCGGACCTAATTGGCTTCAAGCCTGAAACTATGAGGGCTAGTGGTGCAGCCCTGTGTAGGCCAGAATGGTTCCCTGGGTGATTGGGTATAAGAAGGAATTCGTAAAGTCCTGTGAAACCTGCTTTGTTTGCTAAGAGTGCTCTCATTGAAATGATAAGGGTCCAAGGAAGAAATTGGTATGCCTCCCAAAGTTTTGCAACCCCCTTTCCTGACAGACACTGACTCAGATTAAGCCCTCAGATTTCTTTGAAATGTTAACCATTGTTTGATCCTTGCCACCTGACATACCTGTATTCCGGTGTATTAGAACCCAGTAAAAGCCTAGTGAGGAAGGGGCTCTGGGTCATTGTCCTTTGAGAGTTTGGCCACCTCTCCTCCCCAACCAGGTTTTGTCTTGGTAGTTTTATTTTCATCTGTGACGGAGGGATGGGTCTCTGAGGGTGGAGCCCGCCCCCCCCCCCCCCACCCACACACACACATGGAAGGCTGAAAAAATAGAATTTAAACTGGATACTTTATCATTTAAAATAAAATGTGATTTCATAAGTAATGAGAAAGGTAATATTGGGTATTTGGTGGCAAAGAGGAATATGTGCTAACAATATCTTCTATTTTACAGCTTTGAGATAAGAGTTCCATTTGATGTTCCAAGTGTTTAAAGCCAGGCATTAATAAGTGTGACCATTTTCTTCAATTAATCAGATTTTAAAAAATAAAGTGCGTATTTTAGTTACAGACATTATTTTTCAGCACCCTTGAACCTTGTAGATGTTCTAGTTCTTTTTCCCCTTCTCTTTATCTGCTTTGGGCATTAGTAACATTTTCCAAGTACTCGACTTGTTCCTTCCTGACCATTTAATATGCCATTTTCTTTGGGGTTTGGGTAGAGTAGGTATAGTACAAGTTTCAAATTTCTGCAAATATTTTAAGCTCCAATGATCTTTCCATGGATGGTTTAATATTTTCATTGCAATTAACCCTTAACCAAGTCTTTAGATACCAGGAGGAAGCTTCTCCTCAATTAAGCTTCATTCCTCCATAGTAGGGCCCATTTCGGGCTATTTACTTCTTCTATGCTTCTTGTGAACCCAGGAGACCAGATTCATTAGGGAAAATGACACTCTTCTCCAGTGAATTCCAGGGCTTCTGAGCCAGGCTATTCCCAGAAGCACTGCAGATACTCATTCTCGGTGTTCTGATTATGGTTCCCAAGGTCTCATATAATCCAGGGACGAGAATTTGCAGAAGCTTTCATAGTCAGTACCTCATTAAGCTAACAACACCATTTCCACATTGCAAGTTTCAATTGCCTTTGAACTAGCAGCTACTTTGCTAAGAAGAGTAATGTAGTTGCAGTTGGAGGAAGTAAGTCAGGAGGCATCCCAATCATAATCTTCCAAGAATTTGGAAGCTGATATCAAGCTACTTAATTTTTTTTGCACCCAGTAGATCCAATGATTCAATGCTTAATCAGTGTTCAGTTCTTATTTATTTATTATTATTATTTGATTTTGTTCAAGTACAGTTTTATGGCTTTTCCCCACACCCCTCCCCAGCACCCCATCCCCCTTCTCCCCACTTCACTCCCTTGCTTCCACCCACCTTGTTATTATTGTCCATATGTTCTTTATAATTATTTCTACAAACCCTTTAACCTTTTCCCCCATTATCCTCTGCTCCCCTCTGGTCACTGTCAGCATGTTCTCAATTTCAATGTCTTTGGTTATGCTTTGCTTGCTTTTTCTTTTTGTTGATTAAGTTCCTGTTAAAGGTGAGATCATATGGTATTTGTCTTTCACTGCCTGGCTTATTTCACTTAGCATGATGCTTTCCAGTTCCATCCATGCTGTCTCAAAGGGCAGGAGCTCCTTCTTTCTTTCTGCTGCATAAAATTCCATTGTGTAAAAGTACCATAGTTTTCTTGATTCATTCATTTACTGGTGGGCACCTAGGTTGCTTCCAGCACTTGGCTATTGTAAATTGTGCTGCTATGAACATTGGGATGCATAGGTTCTTTTGGATTGGTGTTTCAGGGTTCTTAGGATATATTCCAAGCAGTGGAATTGCTGAGTAAAAAAGTAGATCCATTTTTAGTTTTCTGAGAAAATTCCATACCGTTCTCCATAGCAGTTGTACCAGTCTGCATTCCCACCAACAATGCACTAGGGTTCCCTTTGCTCCACAAACTATCCAACACCTGTTGTTTGTTGCTTTGTTTATAATGGCCATTCTGACTGGTGTCAAGTGGTATCTCACTTTGGTTTTAATTTGCATCTCTCTGATAGCTAGCAATACTGAGCATTTTTTCATGTGTCTCTGGATCCTCTGTATGTCCTCCTTGGAGAAGTGTCTGCTTAAGTCCTTTGCCCATTTTGTAATGAGTAATGTGTACTTAGCTTCTTTGGGATGAAGGGCTCTATATTACTTAGTTAAGTCCATTTCATCTAGGGCATTATTCAATGCCACAATATCTTTGTTGATATTTTGTTTGGAAGATCTGTCTATTTTTGACAGTGGGGTGTTAAAATCCCCTACTATAATTGTGTTGCTGTCAATATCTTCCTGGAAGTCCTCTAAGATTTTCTTTATGTATTTGTGTGATCCTATGTTGGGTGCATACATATTTAAAATGTTTATTTTTCATGGATTCTTCTCTTGAGTATTATGAAGTGACCTTCTGGGTCTCTCTTCATGGCCCTTTTTCTAAGTCTATTTTGTCTGAGATGAGTATTGCTGCCTCAGGTTTTTTTTCCTGTCCATTTGATGAAAAATTTGTTTCCAGCCTTTCACTTTCAGTCTGTATAGGTCTTTTGTCCTTAGGTGGGTCTCTCGTAGGCAGCATATGTGTGGATCATGATTTCTTACCCATTTAGCTATTCTGTGTCTTTTGATTGGAGCATTTAATCCATTTATGTTTAAGGTTATTATTGATAGGTACTTATTCATTGCCATTTTTGTATCTGTGTTTGTCTCTCTCTGTCTTTCCTTCCTTTCCTTAGAGCAGTCTTTTAGCATGTCTTGCAGAGCTGGTTTGATGAAGGTGTATTCTTTTAGATTTCTTTTGTCTGGGAAGCTCCTTATTTCTCCTTCTGTCTTGATTGAGCACCCTTGGGTAAAGTAGCCTTGGTTGAAGGCCTCTGGTTCTCTTTACTTGGAATATTTCTTGCCATTCTCTTCTTGCTTGGAGCATTTCCAATGAGAAGTCAGCAGCTAACCTTATTGGGGCTCCCTTGTATGTTACTTCCTGTTTCTCCCTTGCTGCCTTTAAGATTCTCTCTTTGTTGTTGGAATTTTGCCATTTAATTATGATGTGTCTTTAAGTGGGCCTCTTTGGGTTCCTCTTGATTGGGACTCCGTGTTTCCTGGATTTGTGTGACTTTTTCTCTCATCAAATTAGGGAAGTTTTTCATCATTACTTTTCCAAATAGGTTTTCTATCCCTTGGTCTTCTTCTTCTCCTTCTGGTATCCCTATTATATGGATATTATTATGTTTCATATTGTCTTGCATTTGTCTTAATCCCTCTTCATTCTTTCTGAGCCTCTTTTCCTTTCCTTGCTCTTTCTGGATGTTTTTTTCTACCTTGTCCTCCAGCTCACTGATTCAATCTTCTGCTTCATCAAGCCTGATTTTGATTCTTTCTAATGTGTTCCTCAGTTCAATAATTATATTCTTTATTTCCTCTTGGCCCTTGTTGATAGTTTCTATTTCCTTTTTTCATCTTGATATATTTTGTAGTCAGTTCATTGTAGTTTCCCAGTAGTTTCTGGTAATTCTCAGTGAGCTCATTGAGTTTCCTGATAACCATTGCTTGGAATTCAGTATCTGATAGTTGAATTGCCTTTATTTTATTTAGCATTCTTTCTGAGGCTTCCTCCTTTCCTTTCATTTGGCATTGTTTCTTTGTCTTCCTATTGTTTGTGAGACTATTCTTATTAGCCTCAGCTTCTTAAATTGATCTGTTCTGGCTCCCTGGCTTTATGGTGTGTACTTCTGTCATAGCATGCCTGTGAGATTCAGTGGTGCAGTGTCCTTGATCTCCCAAGTTTACTGGTATTGGCCTGTCATTTATGCTGGCTCTGTGTTTTTCTTTGGGTTTTTATTGTCGTTGGATCTTTCTTTGGTGGGTCCTACCCACCAGCTGTTTAACTGAAGGTCACTCTGGCCACTATGTCTTGTATTTTTTTTTTTTTTTTTTTTGTGGGAGAAGGGCAGGTTGTATTGAAGCTGGTTCTTTCGTGTGCACAAGATTTTGAGGATTCTCTGTTGCTTATGTTAGGTTGTTTGTTTTGGGTAATTTCTCCACTATTTTGTTGTGTTTTCTGATAGGTTCTGTATTGATTGACGTTAGTGTGGCTCCCACTCCATCCTTTACCTTCTTCTGTTGTTATCTCTTCATGGTTCATTTGTTGTTGGGTTTCCTCTTCCATCAGGTGTCCTGTTGCTCACAGCTCCCACCTACTCTTTTTTGTGATCAGTTGGAGAGGGAAGGAAAAATGGTTTAAGACAGTAAGAGAGTATTGTATAACATGTTTAGTTGCAACTGGTAGAGAAGAGATAGGAGATCCTTTGGCTATGTATAGTGTTAACCATGATATTCCACCCAACTAGCTACTTTTTAGAAAGGATGGAAAGAAGTTACAACTCCTGTTGGCGAGGGACATGTTGTTAGTTGGATCTAGAAAGTAGTGAGGTTGTGGGAGGTTATATTCTGAGATAAGGTGAGAGTAAAAGATAGTAAATAGATGTAATATGTGAGAGAATAGAGTTAAGTACTACAGTAATAGAGTTCAAGGAACTTTGAAATGGGCTAAGATCTGAGAGGGGTGTTGTGTAGTATTTACAATTGTATAGAACAGCTATTATTTACAATAATATTAGAGCAACAATAATATGACAGAATATATGTGATCTGGATAACAAGAATAGGGAGTATAGGACCTTTAGTAGTTTGCTAATGGATACAGGTGAAGTGAAGGACAGTTAATTGGCAATACACTTTGAAAGAGACAACAGGGGAAACCTGTCAAATGATACAATAATAACCTGCCAAGCAAAGAAGACTAAACAGAAAGAAAAGGAATAGAAAAATATTATTAAAATAAAAGATGTAAGAATAAGGGAAAAGTGGTAATATAAATATGCAATAACTTGCAGATTCTCTGTAATAACAGATTGAAGTTTGTCTCACTGTCTCAGCTGTTGGGATGCCCCCTCTTCAGGTCCAACTCTTGTCTTTTCACAGTTCCTGGGTTGTTGTGTGTGGTTTTTTTTTTTTGTTTGTTTGGTTGGTTTTTTTTTGTCTCATTTGTGGGTGATTAAAAAAACAGAAGGAAGAAGTGATAAAATTTGAGAGAAAGAAAGAAGGAATAAAACAAAAAGAAGGAGAGAGCAGAAAAGGGAATTAAGAAATAAAAAATAATGAAAAAGAAAAAATTACTTAAAAAACAAACAAACAAACAAAACCTCTTGTTCATTTGAAACTCTCCACACTGGTTTTTCTGGTCTTTCTGGCTGCAGCAGGCCAAGGTGCTTTTCTCCCTTCTTTATCAGCACTCAGTCAGCCTGATGCAAACTCTCCCCATAGCTAGACTGGCACCTCTCTGTAGGGTCTTGGGTGTGGAATCCAGGCTTTCTGCAGAGTGCAGTTTCCCCAGGTGTGGGCACTGGTGCTTGGGTAGGCCACCTCTGGCCCCACGGGTTCTGGTGCACACCCTTCCCGGTGCTAAGGGGGTGCACAGGTTTTCCCACACACCCTTGGAAGTGCTGCCTACCTGGGTAGGAAGGAGGCTGGAGTGCAGGAGAATTCCCCAAACAGTGTCTCTTTTTTCACTCTTTCTTTCTGAAAAATTCCTCATACTCAAGCCTGCTGCTCCATACAGCAGCCTGGCCCCTCTCACAGCTCAGGTGTCCAGCCAGACCAGGGACAATTGGGGTCAGGGCCCAACACAGCACGACTCTCAACTCTCCCCAGTCTGCATCCACAGATTCCATGTGTGCTCACAGCCCCTGTGTATTTGCACTTAGTTCTATTCCCCTCTCTGTGACTTCAAGCAAGCAGGTCTCTCCCAGTGCTGCTCAAAACTTGTTTGGCCTGGGAGGGAACAGTTGTCCCAGCTCTCTCCCAAGAACCCTGTGGCAGACCCAGCAGGCACAGGGCCTTGGGCTGCAGCCTCCCTGGTCCTTGTGCTGGTCCCTGGGACCTTATTGTCGTGAAGCACTCTCCTTACTGTCTGGTTCTTCAATGTCTGCTACAATTTTCTCTTATTTTCACATATGCTGGGGTACTCTTGACTATTTGCTCTGTTCCTCCGTAGATTGGCTAAGTTTTCCTTCCGTGTGTAGAGGGAAGTGGAATCTACTCCCTCCTACCTCACCACCATCTTCCTCCTCTGATTTTAAAGATATTATTCTGAAAAAAGACAAAGGCTTCATATAAGTCAAGAGACATATTTTAAAATAACATAATATGTTTTTGTTAAAATTAAGCCTAAAGTGCAATATATTCTGTATGATCAAGAACAACCTCTTTAAGTAAAAACATTTATCCAAATGGAAAAATTATACTGATGTATAGATTTATGTACAACATTCAATATATGGACAAGCAAAACAATCTTACCTTGTTTTTTTTCTCATATAATTTTAAATCACACTGAATAATAAATCAGTTGAACCGATGACTTGTATGAGGTATGGAGTCCTTGGGAGAAACAACACTACTGATTCTGTAATTGTGAAAATGTACAATTGTGATCTATAATGTGTATATTTATGAGCATACTTTGACAGTCCTCAAAATGACCAATCTTGAAGATTAAGGAAAATGCCTTCCTCAAGAGTAAGCTAAATCTCAAATCCATACCAAAGTTTCATCCCACAAAGAACCCAACCAGGCAAGTGGACATCTAGCATTTTTGTTCCTGTTCTCTCTTTCTAACCTCAGTTGAAAATGGCTTTGAAATGCACAGTTCCTTAAATTTCATGCAAAAGAAATGGAATGACTATACTGACTTTCAGCAAAAGGATGACTCTCCTTCACATGGCATGTATAGATCTTTCAGATTGCTGAGGTAATCTTCAGAGTTTTTAATTGATAAATGGAAATGTCCCAATAGTGAAGAAATTCACTGACTGTGTCTATCTACTATCTATCCTGAGATGAAAAGGAAGATGAAGTGGCAAACAGGTAGAGACATGGAAAGGCTCACTGACTCTGAAAGGGGTGTGCCATGTGACAGACCCAGAGAGAGAGATATGCCAGGGAAAATAACTCTGATGATGCCATTTTTATAGACTGTCCTGGGTTTTCTTTACCTAATAGTGTCTTTCTCATTTCCATACCCAAGTATTTGAAACAAAACTATTCTTGTTATTTTAAATGGTAATTAAAAGGGGTAAAATTCAGCACATTTTGAGTAAAGGTAGGAGGCATTTCTAAATCCATAGACTCAGTAGTACAATAAATAGTACATTTCCTAACTGTGTTTAAATAATTTATATTTGACCCTGAGGACACTATTAAGTGGGACTGACAGGAACACCCAGCTCTGGCACTATTAGAGCTGGTGTCCACTCTCTAGAGACCTAAAGAGATCCAGGGTGGAAAATGAAGGAAGGGAGTCTAATGTCTGAGGTAACATAGTAATCAGGAGGCTTCTTGTCTAAATCCTCCTGGTCTCTTGTCCTGTGCCTTCGGTTTACTTCTACATCACTAATGGAACACAGAGATTACTGCCAAGAATGAACTCTGATGTTTGAAGTCTGTCATCCATGGTTACAAATACAGCCACAGTCTTTGAGGTCTATCTCGTCCAGCCCCACCGAAGGCAATGTTTTGGAACACTCAGAGCTCTATAGAATCACAGTCATGGGTTCACTTCATACTTTGGGAATAAATCTCCTTTTATATTTCTTCCCCAGCACAGCAACCCAGGACCTCTTATTTTAAATCACAAATGTCAAATGGGTGGTCAGAGCCTCTACTTACTTGTAACAAGTAGCTGGAATCATTGGTGATCCAACCCTCTGATCAGCCATCAGCCAACCAGTAAAAGACATATTTGTTCATACTAATTGTCATAGACTCAAATTCAACACAAATGTAAGGTTTATCAGTGATATACAATTAATTCTTGAACAACATAGTTGTTAGGGGCATTGACCCCCATTCCCCTATGCAGTCAAAAATCCACATATAACTTTTGACTCCCCCCAAAACTTAGATACTAATGTTGACCTCATAGATAATATAAACCAATAATTACCACATATGTTGCATGTTATATTTATTATATGTTGTATTCTTACAATAAATTAGAGAGAATATGTTATTAAGAAAATCATAAGAAAGAGAAAAACACAGTATTTATTAAAAATATTCACATAAAAGTGGACCTACACAGTTTAAACCAATATTGTTAAAGGGGCAACTTCACTGTGTGTGTGTGTATGATATTAATAACTGTCTGTGGTTATGACAGGTAAGTTGTGTTAGTCCCTTATCTCACAATACTTTGTAGTTATTCAACCACATATCTCAGGATAACACCATAGAACTAGACTAAAAATTTGTTTTTGCATGATTTACCCAAAAATTGTGTAGACCATAACCCACTGGCCTACAAGCACATAGAAGACAGAATGAGGGATAAAAACTAGATCATTTAACAAAATGTCTCAAGAGTTAATAAATAGACCGGAGGGGCCTCCGCAACCGACCGGCGGCGGCCGCGCGACCGGAGGGGCCTCTGCAACCAACCGGAGGCGGCCACGCGGACGGAGGCGGCTCTGCGACCGGATTGGAGGCAGCCCTGCGGCCGGAGGCGACCCTCCAACTAGAGAAGGGGACTCTGGAAGACCCGGAGCTCACATCTGTGATCCTGGGGTGAGTGCGCGCAACTCAGGAAACTCTCAGAGCCCACACCCTAGTCTCAGGCGGGCGCCTGCGCCCTGTAGGAGACCCGGAGCTCACAGCAATAGGCTCGGGGAGGGATGGATCTGTAAGAGATTCCAGCTGAAACCCATAAACTCTGGAAAGCTCGCCCCCTGCAGGAGGCTCAGAAATCACACCCAAGGCCCTGCATGGAGAGTACGCCATTAGCCCTGGGGACAGTGCTGGGCTGGCACTGAGGACAGTAGCCCAAAGCTGACTGAGTGAGGAACAGGGAGAAAAGCGGTACGAGTCGCCTCGCAACCTGCTACAGCCAGCAAGTCCAGAAAATCCAGGTTGGCCTGTGTGAAAATAGCAAGAGATTTTTTTTTTTTCCTTCTTATTCTTTTTTTTTTTGGGGGGGGTGTTTTGTTTCATTTTGTTTTGTGGGTTTTTTTGATAGTTGTTTTTTGTCTGTTTAGTTGGGTTTTTGTTTGTTTGTTTGTTTTGGTTCGTTTTTCATTTTTGTGGGGTTCTTTTTGTTTTGTTTTGATTATATATTTTTTATTTCTTTATTACTTCTACCTTTTTTATCCCTCAATTCCTTTTGCTTCTCTTTACTTCTTTCTGGCTTTATTCCTTCTTCCTTTCTTTCCAATTCTATCTCTCCTTCCCTCCTCTTTTTTTTTCTTTTTTCTCTCTCCTTTTTTCACTTTATTCTTTTCTCTTTTTGAATACCCACGAGTGAGGCAAAGAAATCCTGGAACTGTGGAAAAATCAGAGTTGGACCAAAAGAGGGGGTATTCCCACAGCTGAGACAGTGGAAGCTGTGAACACCAGGATACCTGAAGAAGACTATAACACTGAATCTCACAGGTATTCCACCACAGAAGTTCACACCATAAACCCAGGTAGCCAGAACAGATCAACTTAAGAAGCAGAGGTTTACAAGAAGAGTCTCACCAACAATGAGAAGACAAATGAAAGAAAAGGTGGAAGCCCCAGAAAGAATGCTAAATGAAACAGAGGCAACTCAACTATCAGATAAGGAGTTCAAAGAAATGGTTGTCAGGAAGCTCCATGAGCTCTCAATGAGCTACCAGAAACTACAGGGAAGCTGCGATGAACTCAGTGCAAACTATATCAACATGAAAAAGGAAATAGAAACTATCAAAAAGGACCAAGAAGAAATGAAGAATACAATTTCTGAGCTGAAGAACACAGTAGAAGGAATGAAAAGCAGAATCGATGAAGCAGAAGATCGGATCAGTGAGTTGGAGGACAAAGTAGAAAAAAGCAGCCAGAAAGAGCAAGAAAAGGAAAAGAGGCTCAGAAAGAATGAAGAGGGTTTAAGAGAAATGCAAGACAACATGAAATGTAATAATATCCGTATAATAGGAATACCAGAAGGAGAAGAAGAAGAGGAAGGGATAGAAAACCTATTTGAAAAAGTAATGATGGAAAACTTCCCCAATTTGGTGAGAGAAAAAGTCACACAAATCCAGGAAACACAGAGAGTCCCTATCAAGAGGAACCCAAACAGGCCCACTTCAAGACACATCATCATTAAAATGGCAAACTTCCAAGACAAAGAGAGAATCTTAAAGGCAGCAAGGGAGAAAAAGGAAGTAACATACAAGGGAGCCCCAATAAGGTTAGCAACTGACTTCTCAATGGAAACGCTCCAAGCCAGAACACAATGGCAAGAAATATTCCAAGTAATGAGAACCAAAGGCCTACAACCAAGACTACTTTACCCAGCAAGGCTTTCAATCAAGATAGAAGGCCAAATAAGGAGCTTCCCAGACAAAAGAAGTCTAAAAGAATACACCTCTACCAAACCAGTACTACAAGAGATACTAAAGGGACTGCTTTAAGGAAAGAAAGGAAAAGAGAGAGTGAGGAACACAGATACGAAAATGGCAATGAATCAGTACCTATCAATAGTAACCTTAAATGTAAATGGATTAAATGCTCCAATCAAAAGACATAGAGTAGCTGACTGGATAAGAAAGCATGACCCACACATATGCTTCCTACAAGAGACCCACCTCAGGACAAAAGACCTACACAGTCTCAAAGTGAAAGGATAGAAACAAATTTTCCAAGCGAATGGACAGGAAAAAAAAAAAGCTGGGGTAGCAATACTCATATCAGACAAAATAGACTTCAAAAGAAGAGCTATAAAGAGAGACTCAGAAGGTCACTTCATAATACTCAAGGGAAGAATCCACCAAGAAGACATAAATATTGTAAATATATATGCACCCAACATAGGAGCACCTAAATACATCAAGAAAATCTTAGAGGACTTCAAGAAAGATATTGACAGCAACACAATTATAGTAGGAGATTTTAACACCCCACTGTCAAAAATGGACAGATCTTCCAAACAAATTATCAACAAAGATATTGTGGCATTGAAAAGTACTCTAGACGAATTGGACTTAGCTGATATATATAGGGCCCTCCATCCCAAAGAAACTAAATACACATTTTTTTCAAACGCACATGGAACATTTTCAAAGATAGACCACATGATAGGATACAAAACAAGCCTCAACAAAATCAGGAAAATTGATATCGTATCAAGCATTTTCTCCAACCACAAGGGACTAAAACTAGAAACCGACTTGATGGGGAAAATCCCCAAATCATCAAAATCATGGAGATTGAATAGCATGCTATTAAACAATGAATGGGTAAAGAATGAAATTAAGGAGGAAATCAAAAAGTTTCTGGAAACAAATGAAAATGAACTCACAACAACCCAAAACTTATGGGACACAATGAAGGCAGTCCTCAGAGGGAAGTTCATAGCAATACAGGCCTACCTAAAGAAGATAGAAACATTTCTAACAAACGACTTAACCCTACGCCTACAAGAACTCGAGGAACAACAACAAAGACAGCCCAGGGCAAGTAGAAGGAAGGAAATAACCAAGATCAGAGCAGAATTAAATGACATAGAGACTAAAAGCACAATCCTAAGGATCAATGAATCCAGGAGCTGGTTCTTTGAAAAGATAAACAAAATCGACAAGGCTTTAAGCAGGCTCATCAAGAAAAAAAGAGAGAGAACTCAAATAAACACAATCAGAAATGAAAGAGGGGAGATTACGACTGAATAATACACAGAAATACAAAGGATTGTAAGAAATTACTATGAAGAACTGTATGCCAAGAAATTTGAAAACCTAGGTGAAATGGACAAGTTTCTAGAAAAATATAACCTTCCAAAACTCAATGAAAAAGAAACAGAAAACCTGAACAGACCAATAACAGCTGGTGAAATTGAATCAGTAATCAAAACACTCCCGGCACACAAAAGCCCTGGACCAGATGGTTTCACAGGAGAATTCTACAAAACATTTAAGGAAGAGCTAACCCCTATCCTTCACAGACTATTCCAAAAAATCCAAAATGATGGAAGACTCCCAAACTCTTTTTATGAAGCCAGCATCATCCTAATCCCAAAACCAGATAAAGACATAACAAAGAAAGACAACTTCAGGCCAATATCACTGATGAATGTAGACGCTAAAATCCTCAACAAAATATTGGCAAACCGCATCCAACAATACATTAAAAAGATCATACACCATGACCAAGTGGGATTCATCCCAGGGATGCAAGGATGGTTCAACATTCGCAAATCAATAAATGTAATACATCACATAAACAAAAGCAAAGACAAAAATCACATGATCATATCAATAGATGCAGAAAAAGCTTTTGATAAAGTACAACACCCATTTATGATAAAAACACTCAGCAAAGTGGGAATAGAGGGAGCATTCCTCAACATAATAAAAGCCATATATGAGAGACCTACAGCCAACATCATACTCAATGGGCAAAAACTGAAATCTTTCCCACTAAGATCAGGAACAAGACAAGGCTGTCCACTTTCACAACTTCTATTCAATATAGTATTGGAAGTCTTAGCCACAGCAATTAGACAAGAAAAGGCAGTAAAAGGCATCCAAATTGGAAAGGAGGAAACAAAACTATCATTATTTGCAGATGATATGATAGTGTACATAGAAAATCCTATAGACTCGGCCAAAAAGCTGCTCGACCTAATAAATGAATTTGGGCAAATAGCTGGATACAAAGTCAATATCCAAAAATCAAAGGCATTTTTGTATACCAACCAATGAAACAGCAGAAGCAGAAATCAAGAAAAAAATCCCATTCGATATAGCAAAAAGAAAAATAAAATACCTAGGAATAAACCTAACCAAGGAGGTAAAAGACCTGTATGCAGAAAACTACACAACACTGAAGAATGAAATCAAGGAAGACACAAACAAATGGAAGCATATACCATGTTCATGGATCGGATGAATTAATATTATCAAAATGTCCATATTACCCAAAGCAATTTACAGATTCAATGCAATACCTATTAAAGTTCCAATGGCATATTTCACAGACATAGAACAAACACTTCAAAAATTTATATGGAATCATAAACGACCCCGGATAGCGGCAGCAATTTTGAGAAAGAAGAGCAAAGTAGGAGGGATCACAATACCTGATACCAAACTGTATTACAAAGCCACTGTAATCAAAACAGCCTGGTACTGGCACAAGAACAGACACGTGGACCAGTGGAATAGAACAGAGAGCCCAGAAATAAACCCACGTCTCTACAGTCAATTAATATTCGACAAAGGGGGCAGCAACATAAAATGGAGCAAAAATAGCCTCTTCAATAAGTGGTGCTGGGAGAACTGGACAGCTACATGCAAAAAAATGAAACTCGAGCACCAACTTACACCATACACAAAAATAAATTCAAGGTGGATAAAAGATTTAAATATAAGCCATGACACCATTAAAATTCTAGAGGATAATATAGGCAGGAAAATCTCAGATATTTCACGCAGCAATATTTTCACTGATACGTCCCCTAGAGCAAGGGACATAAAGGAAAGAATAAACAAATGGGATCTCATCAAAATAAAAAGCTTCTGCACAGCTAAAGAAAACAGTATTAAAATAAAAAGAGAACCAACTGTATGGGAAAACATATTTGGAAATGATACCTCAGACAAGGGATTGATCTCCAAAATATATAAAGAACTTACAAGACTCTACTCTAAGAAGACAAGCAACCCAATTAAAAAATGGGCAAAGGATTTGAACAGACACTTCTCCAAGGAAGACATACAGAGGATCTAGAGACACATGAAAAGATGCTCGATATCTCTAGCTATCAGAGAGATGCAAATTAAAACTACAATGAGATACCACTTGACACCAGTCAGAATGGCCTTCATAAACAAAGCAACAAACAGCAAGTGTTGGAGAGGTTGTGGAGAAAAGGGGACCCTAGTGCACTGTTGGTGGGATTGCAGATTGGTACAACCACTATGGAAAACAGTATGGAATTTTCTAAGAAAACTAAAAATGGACATACCTTTTGACCCAGCAATTCCACTGCTTGGATTATATCCTAAGAATCCGGAAACACCAATCCAAAAGAATCTATGCACCCCTATGTTCATAGCAGCACAATTTACAATAGCCAAGTGCTGGAAGCAACCTCGGTGCCCATCAGTTAATGAATGGATCAAAAAACTGTGGTACATTTACACAATGGAATTCTATGCAGCAGAAAGAAAGAAGGAGCTCCTACCCTTTGCAACAGCATGGATGGAATTGGAGAGCATCATGCTAAGCGAAATAAGCCAGGCAGTGAAAGACAAATACCATATGATCTCACCTTTAACAGGAACCTAATCAACAAAACAAACAAACAAGCATAATATAAACAAAGACACTGAATTTGAGAACAGTCTGACAGTGTCCAAAGTGGGAGGGGAGGGAATTTCAGGGGAAAAGGGGAACGGTTTAGAGCAACAAGTATAAAGGACTCATGGACAAAAACTATGGGGGGTGGAAATGGGAGGAAGGTGGGGAGGGCTGGGGTGGTGGGCTGTGTCGGGGTAAAAAAAAAAAGAGTTAATGAATAAAACAGTTTTTTAAATGTTCTTATGCTGTTTCCCATTTTTACACCATAAATTATTATATATTACAAAATAATGTGAGACATATAACCAGAATCATTCTTCCAGAAAAATTCTTTAAGTTATTTTTTCTTTTTTAAAAATATATTTATTGATTATGCTATTGCAGTTGTCCCATTTCCCCTCTTCATTCTCCTCCACCCTGCATACCCCCTCCCACCCACATTCCCCCCTTTAATTCATGTCCATGTGTCATACGTTCTTTAGCTTCTACATTTCTCACACTATTCTTGCCTTCCCCCTGTCTATTTTCTACCCACCATCTATGCTACTTATTCTCTGTACCTTTTTCCCCTCTCTCCTCCTCCCACTCCCCTGTTGCTGACCCTCCATGTGATCTCTTTTTCATATTATATATGCATTCATTCTCTAAACCAAGGATTTTGTATGTAGAACATACATACATACATTGTTTATATTAAGCAATTGAAATCTGGTTTTTTTTTTATTATTTTAGGTCACGTGGATGTTACTTAGAGAAATAATATTGTCCTTGAATAATTTTTTGCTCTGTAGGTTGACACTTATTTAGTATATAAGAAACACATCAGATTCTGATATTTTAAGCAGTCTTACACAATGATTTTGTGTTCAGTGAAACAGACCACCAACTTAACATTAGCATTTGCTTTTTGATTGTGTGTGGGCTTGCTTTAATTATCCATGTGCAGTTATGAGGCAGCCTGACTTCACATAACAAAAGTTCATTTAAGAAAAGGGAATATCCCATGGTAAAAAAACACTGAGGTCAAAACTGGTTATTATTTTTGGAGTTCATTTGGTATAAATTGAAAATTGAGAAAGTTGTATTAAGGATTTTAATTTTATTATGTACCTGTTGTAAATAATTATAAAAGCCTAAGTGAAAAATAAGGTATTATAAACCTAAAATAAATCTACCATCTTAAAATGGAATTGGTAAAATAGTAAGAATAAAAAGACCCTTTTGTTAATTTCAGAAAACAATTTATGAAGACTTTATAATTTAATGCAGAAGAATGAAATGCCACCCTCCTTTATGAAGGCCTATTAAGATAATCTTTAATTAATATATTGCACTGAAAGAAAGATGATCATGTCTATGAAACAAACCAGATCTATTACACTATAAAATGTTAGAGTTTCTGAAGCAGAAAACTTATTAAGAACAATGAAAATAAAAATGTAGGAAAGAAAAGTAAATCTACATATATTTATAATTCAATCCAAATGTTACCATCTTCTTCACCAAAAATGTTAAAAAAACAAGTTCCTGTAACTGTGGAATACTGTTTGATTATTGGTAAAGACAAGGCTGAAATGCAGTAATGAAGGTAAGAATAAATGAAGGATCAATTTTGCTTCTTAAAAAAAGAGTACATTATCTAGTAAAGGTGGAAGTGAGCAAGTCATTTGGGCAAAGGCTATAATTTATCATAGCACTTCATACATAATTGGTACATGTGTATACATGTATGTATATGTATGTTATAGTTATATATACTTATAAAACCATATGTTCAATACTGCCTTTGATACTGGTGTTTGAAGATTAAATGATGACAGAACTTCATAATATCAGCTATTAATATTTCACTTAGTTCCATGTAGAGAGAGAACCTATGACCACTCCATACCACAACCAGTAGCTAAGGATGATAGACAACCTAAAATAAGCATTAGAGTAAAATTGTTCAATTAATGCTAGGACAAAGGAAATTAGACAAATAAAGCTCTACTCTGGCTTCAATCTAAGAATTATTTAAAAATATGCAATGAAGATAAAATATTTGAGCACATAATAACATCCATCTGAATATATATAAAAACATGAATACCTAAGGAAATATAACCATAAAAAAACAGCAAAAGTTCTAGCCAACATGGAGGTGTAGGTAGAAATGCTTCGCTTCCATGCACAACCAAAATGAGGATAACAACCAATCTAAAAACAACAAACACCCACAAGTGCCAGAAAATCAATCTGCATGGAACTCTGACAACTAAGGAATTAGAGAAATATTTAACCAGACCAGTAGGAGGGAGATGGGCAGCCCAGTGGGTGGAAAAGACCCCTGGTAAGGTGGCAGATTGCATGGGTGGGGCTGGCTGAGAGGACCAGCAGCAAGGCATTGGACCACAGGGGTAGGCGGTTGGCTGACTGAGCAGATATGAGGCAAGGTGCTGGACCACATGAGCAAGGCAGAGGCTGGCTGAATGGAAAACTAAGACTCAAAGCTAG
This sequence comes from Glossophaga mutica, assembly GCA_039655065.1. NCBI lineage: Eukaryota > Metazoa > Chordata > Mammalia > Chiroptera > Phyllostomidae > Glossophaga > Glossophaga mutica. The sequence continues at coordinate 76,309,082 of CM077309.1, read as the reverse complement.
CTGTAAACTACCTCAGGGGTTGTCATGGAGGGAAAAACTTTCAGTCTTACAGGAACATTTATTGGAAAGTGGGGCTAGAGCTGAGCAAGCAAGATCCATTGTTTTGTTTCTGACCCCTCCCCCACAGACAGCGCCACAACACAGCAAAGAGGGTTGGCTTGCCATGGTGAATACCTTAGGCCCTGCCTCCTTACAACATAGCAGGTGCACCAGGACAAAGAAATATGGCCCAAGTGAAAGAAGAGATCAAAATTGCAGAAAAAGAGCTAAGTGATGAGGAGATTGACAACCTATCTGATGCAGAGTTCAAAACACTAGTAATCGGGTTGCTCACAGAACTGATTGAACTTCGTCACAAAATGAAGCAACAAATGAAGGCTATCCAAAGTGAAATAAAGCAAAATATTCAGGGAACCAACAGTGAAAGGAAGGAAAACCAGGATTCAAATAAAAGATTTGGAAGAGAAGGAAGAAATAAACATTCAACAAGAACAGAATGAAGAAATAAGAATTGAAAAAAAAAATGAGGAAAAGCTTAGGAAACTCAGGGGAACTCAAAACATTCCAATATTCAAATCATAGGGTGCCAGAAGGAGAAGTAAAGCAAGAAGTTGATAACTTATTTGAACAATTAATGAGGGAAAACTTCCCCAATCTGGTGAAGATAATAGACTTCCAGGAAGTCCAGGAAGCCCAGAGAATACCAAAGATATTGTACCCAAAGAGGAACACACCAAGGCCCATCATCATTAGGTTACCCAAGATTAAAGACAAGGAGGGACTCTTAAAAGCAGCAATAGAAAAGGAGACAGTTACTACAAAGGAGTTCCCATAAGAATATCAGCTGATTTCTCAAAAGGGACCTTGCAGGCAAGAAGGGGCTGAAAAGAAATATTCAAAGTCAAGAAAGGCAAGGACCTATATCCAAGATCACTCTATCCAGCAAAGCTATAATTTAGAATGAAAGGGCAGATAAAGTGCTTCCCAGGTAAGGTCAAGTTAAAGGAGTTCATCATCACCAAGCCCTTATTATATGAAATGTTAAGAGGACTTACCTAAGGAAAAGAAGAAGATCGAAAACTGTCAACATTAAAATGACAACAAACTCACAACTATCAACAACTGAACCAAGGAAAAAAAAAAAAAAGGAAAACAAAAATTAACCAAACTAGAACAGGAAGAAAATCAGAGAAATGAATATCACATAGAGGGTTTTCAGTAGGGAAGAGGAGGGGAAGAAGGGGGTGAGAGACATAGGGAATAAGAAGCAAAATTTATAGATATAAAATAGATGGGGAGAGGTTAAGAATGGTATAGGAAACAAAGAATTCAAAGAACGTATATGTACAACCCATAGACATGAACTAAGGAGGGAAAATGCTGTAGGGCTGGGGGGTGCAGGGCAGAGGGGGAATTATGGGGCTAAAATGGGAAAACTGTAATAGCATAATCAATAAAATATGGTAAAAAAAGCAGAAGAGAATATCAAGATATTTTTCATACTTGATAGAAAAAATGCAGGAATGTCAATAATATGAATAATATTAAATGTATTTTGACCTATGATTAAGGTTACATGCATTTTATTACAACTTTAATTACAAAATGCAAAAAAGTATTTAATAACCCATATATCCTAATAAGACAATTTTCATAATAAGATCATTTTCCCATAAATTCCTTAGACAAAAGGTGTTTTAGGTCCTAAGGTTTCATCAGAGTACAATAATTGATAATGAGTTATTTAATAAATCATCAAAGACATTTACCTAAAAATGAATACTAAACAAACTTTCATTTCAGGACATAAATGCAGCCTTCCTAGCTTAGATCATTAATGTCTGTGTGCTATTTGGTATGTCTTACAGAAGTTGTGCTAAGAAAGCTTTGAAACAGAAGACTAGAAAATCTCTAAACCAAACAGGATTAATACAATATGGATAAATGATAGTGATTTATTCCAACAACATTACCAGACCCCTTACAATGACTTTTAGTAAAGTAAGCCTATGAAAATTAAAGCAAGCCAAGGAAAGTTGCTTAAATGAGGGAGATCCCAAGCTGAAAGATTTGTTCAAATTGATTGCATTACAATTCATCCACAGAGGGTGACAAAATGAAGTCTTGAGTTTCAGAGCCATAAATGACCCTGAATAACCTTAGCAATTTTTAGAAAGAAGAAAAAAGTAGGAGGGATCACAATACCTTATATCAAACTATTTTACAAGGCCACTGTAATCAAAATAGTCTGGACCTAGCATACCAGCAGACACATCGACCAATGGAGCAGAATAAAGAGCCCAGAAGTAAACCCATATCAATAGTCAGTATTGTCATGTTAATATTTGACAAAGGGGTCAGGAACACAAAATGGAGTAAAAATAGCCTCTTCAGTATGGAATTTCCTCAGAAAACTAAAAATGGATCTGCCCTTTGACCCAGCAATTCCACTTCTGGGGTTTTATCCTAAAAGCCCTGAAACACCAATCCAAAAGAACCTGTGTACCTCAATGTTCATAGCAGCAAAATTTATAATAGCCAAGTGTTTGAAGCAACCTAAGTGCCCATCAGCAAATGAGTGGATCAAAAAACTGTGGTACATTTACACAATGGAATTCAATGCAGCAGAGAGAAAGAAGGAGCCTGCACCCTTTGAGACAGCATGGATGGAAATGGAGAATATTATGCTAAGTGAAGTAAACCAGGTGGTGAAAGACAAATACCATATGATCTCACCTTTAACTGGAACATAATCAACAGAAGGAAAAAGCAAACAAAATATATAACCAGAGTCATTGAAATTAAGAGCAATCTAACCATAGGCAGAGGGGGGGGGGGAGGACAGCGGGAAGAAGGGTTTTCAGGAATTACTATAAAGGACAAATGGAGAAAATCAAGGGGGAGGGTGGAAGCAAGGGAGGGAGGGGGGTTTGGAGGGGGTGGGGAGAGAAGTGAAGAGAAAATATGGACAACTGTAATTGAACAACAATAAAATAATTTAAATTAAAAAAATAGCCTCTTCAATAAATGGTGTTGGGAGATCTGGATGAGTGCATGCAAAAAAATGAAATTAGACAACCAACTTACACTGTACACAAGAATAAACTCAAAAGGGATAAAAGACTTAAATATGAATTGTGACACCATAAAAAGTCTCAGAGGAAAACATAGGCAAATTTTTCAAATATCCCATTCAGCAATATTTTCACCAATACATCCTTTAGAACAAGGGATATAAAAGAAAGAATTAAAAATGGGAAACACCAATCCAAAAGAACCTATGCACCCCTATGTTCATAGCAGCACAATTTACAATAGCCAAGTGCTGGAAGCAACCTAGGTGCCCATCGGTTAACGAATGGATCAAAAACTGTGGTACATTTACACAATGGAATTCTATGCAGCAGAAAGAAAGAAGGAGTTCCTACCCTTTATGACAGCATGGATGGAATTGAAGAGCATCATGCTAAGCAAAATAAGCCAGTCAGTGAAAGACAAACACCATATGATCTCACCTTTAACAGGAACCTAATCAACAAAACAAACAAGCAAGCATAATATAAACAAAGACACTGAATTTGAGAACAGTCTGATAGTGACCAGAGGGGAGAGAGGAGGGAATTTCAGGGGAAAGGGGGAACAGTTTAGAGCAACAAGTATAAAGAACACATGGACAAAAACTATGGGGGATGGAAATGGGAGGAATGTGGGGAGGGCTGGGACAGTCGGCTGGGGGGGGCGGGTAAAAGACAGAAAACTGTACAATATCAACAATTAAAAATACTGATTAAAAATAAAAATGGGACTATATCAAGCTAAAAAGCATCTGCATGGCTAAAGAAAACATCAACAATATTTAAAGAGAACCAACCATATGGAAAAACAGATTTACCAATCATACTTCTGACAAGGGTTTGATCTCCAAAATATATAAAGAATGCACATGGCTCCACTCCAGGAAGACAAAAAATCCAATTAAAAAATGGGGAAAGGACATGATCAGACACTTCTCCAAGGAGGACATACAGAAGGCGAATAGACACATGAAAAAATGCTCAGCATCACTAGCTATTAGATGCAAATGAAAACCACAATGAGATACCAATTCATACTGTCAGAATGGCCATCATTAAAAAATCATCAAACAATAAATGCTGACAAGGATATGGGGAAAAGGGAACCATGGTACATTGCTGGTGGGACAGTAGATTGGTACAGCCACTGTGGAAAACAGTATGGAATTTCCTCAAAAATACTAATGATAGAATTGCCTCTTGATCCAGTATTCCCATTCTGGGATTATACCCTAAGAATCCTAAATCACCAATTCAAAACAACCTACGTAGTCCAATGTTCGCAGCAGTGGTATTTACAATAGCTAAATACTGCAAACAGCCCAAGTGCCTATCAGTAAATGAGTGGAGCAAAAACCTGTGGTACATTTATACAATGGAATACTATGCAGCTAAAGGAAAGAAGAAATTCCTACCCTTTGTGACAGCATGCATGGAACAGGAGAGCATTGTGTTAAGTGAAATAAGCCTGGTAGTGAAAGACAATGCCATGTGATCTCATCTATAAGTGGAACCTACAACAACACAAATGAGCAAAATAGAACCAGAGACTTGGAAATAAAGAAAAACCGGCAGTGATCAGAGAGGAGGGAGGAGTTTGATAACAGGGGAAACAATAGGTATGGGTAAACAAAGGAACATGAATAGAGGACTCATGGACACAGACAATGGGGGCTGCCTGTGAGAGTGAGGTGGGGATGGGGTTGGGGTGAGCAATGGGGAAAGAAGCAGGAAAACTATAAGTGAAAATAAATTAAAAAAAGAAAAATATCTTTCATATTTTTGTATTTCTTAGACAAGGTACAGAAAGAACCACAAAATAGGGGTCTTAATAAAAGACACATGTCTCAATTTAACTACATTAAATTAGGATCTTGTGGGGAAAAAATAAGCTACACCTGAGAAAATACCTGTCATACACACATCTGACAAAAGATTGATGTGTCTAGAATATAAACTGTAAATCAACAATTAAAAAAGCTTAAAATATGGTAGAAAAATGGATAAAAGACATGAGAATCTTGGGTTATGATTCCAACAGTATACAACAATACAGGTTTACATTCATCTTACAGGCTTATATTCATCTTTTTTTTTTTTTAATTGGCCAAGCATTGTTTGTTGCATTTTCTGTAGCAATTGCTAAATGTTTACACTGTCACTCTATAAACAGACATTTAACAGAATAAGAAATATATATGTCCCACAAACATATTAGTATACAAGTAATGAGCGAAACATAAATCATGGACTTAATGAGACCATTTCAACTAATGGTTTGTAAAAATATGAGCTTTTATAATACCAAATGGTGAAAAGAATGCAAGTCAACAGGTTCCTTTATAGGTGGCTTATGTGAGTTCAAATCCATTGAACTTTGGGAAACCATTTAGAATTTTCTTTAAAAGTTGAATCCTGCCAAATTCCACAGCCTCACTATTCAATTCCTAGGAATATATCTAAGAGAAATATTCACAAGTGTGCAGCAGAAATTCAGTCTTCCCTTTCTTTGATATATCCTGATCTTAGGAAATGTCTTTCTCCATCTTGCCTATGAAAATGCTTGTCTCTCTAAGTCTAGTAATCCCTTCAACACATGCCAAAAATGCAGGTTGTGTGAAAAAAAAAATCTGCATTTTTTTTTAGTACTATAACACAAAAGAAATAGACACATGGCTAATGTGATTAAGCCAGAGTAAGAAAAAAGAGGATTAAAAAAGAAATTAATTTTTAGAGCATTCACTTTATGGCAGACATGCTGCAGATCATTATGTTATGATTAATTTAGTTGATCTACAAAATATCTCCATGAAGTTTGGTTGATTACCATCCCTTCTCATACATAAATTAGGAAACTGAGGAACAAAAGATTAAATGATTGGGGTAAAGTCTTATAGTTTGGAAACAACAGACGTGGGGGAAAAATACCATCTGAATTTAAAGCCACGGCTCTCAACCACCATTTAAGACCTCTCCCAAGTTCTAGTACCTTTCCTCCTTACAGAGACTGGTGGCCTCCCCTGATCAACCTGCAAAACAGGACCTAAACCCTGAATCTGGTTAATTGGATCAAAGCTGTTAGCTTCTTAGTGTGAGTCAATTGGATTACCTTTCCTCCTTCACTGGGAACTTCAGAGTTTGTAGTGAGCAGTGCTATCTGGAATAAAGAACTGGGAGAGCAAAGGCAGAGAAAGAGATCTCTAGATCACAATAAATTATAGTTACTAAAAATAGCAGTATAATTTACTTGGAAATAATAACATGCTTATTATGATATTTGGACTTGATTTTTCAAGCACATGGCATGTTAATAAGCTACATTAATTTTCAGATGATATCTAATACATTTTATGATGCTGTTACCTTTAACATGATTTTTAAAAATATAAGTAAAATATTAGTAATTATGATATTGAGGGTCAGAGAATTGAGATAATCATCTAAAATCATTCAAATCATTTGTCTAAGTCCATTTCTAACTCAACATCTTCAAATTGAGGTCTTTAAAAGTAAATAATTTTTATTATTGCACTTTTGTCTGTGTGTCTATTATACTTTTTAAAAATCTAAACAGATTTATTTTATTTATACAACCTTTTTTCACACCCATCAAAATGTCTTTAATCTTGATTATGTTAGTATGAGTTGTGGATGATTGAATTTTCATTTTTCACATTTACTACAAAATAAAAATTTGTTTTCATGAAATAATTCAGTGTCTTAAAAAATTGAAACTACTTAATATAGAATATGACTCCAGGTAGCCTCTGACTGAAAGAATGTACAATATAGGGGACTCAAGCCTGATAGTTTTGATTGAAGAAGACCACATTCAAGCACAGCTCTGAGGCGTAATTCAGACTTCACAGCAAGTTACAAATCCATCATATCTCCATGATGTCAAGAGAGGATGGAAAACTTAATTTTTTTTTGTTATTGTTGCTGGAGTTGCATAAAAATGCACTCAACAGTAAAAAATAAGATGTTAAAAGATTAAAAAATTATATTACAGTGTATATTGGCTTAATACTGCAATAACTGAATTTGGAAAATGTATATAAATATAGCTCTAGAAATCCCACATAGATTAATATAAGAAAAAAAAGTCCATTTAAATAGACATGGGGGTGAAATAACATAAAGCCAAAATGGAATAGAATATAATTTTGTTCACTAAATTAATTAGGATTAAAGTCAGCACATAACTGCCTTTATTGTTTGAGTAGTTTGGCCAAGGAGTTTTCCTCCTTTCAAAAATAGATTTTATTTCAGGGTTTTAAAATACTTTAGAATCACCATAAACAGTTTAAATATTTTATGCAGCATTTTATTTGAAATTGTAATTTTGTATAAAGTGCTATGATGATCTGAAAGCAGCATACAAAATTTTCCTTGATGTGTCCTAAGTATTTACAAGTCCTCTCATTTAGAGATCACTACAGAAACACATTACTGACAATTTATAGAATATTTTTAAAACCACCTATCCACCAGAAGAGCAACCTATTTTTCATAGTATGTCCTCTTCATCCAAATATTATTAAATAGAAAGAGAAGGTGACAAAAAGTAAATTCCTAGAAAATATTTTGCAATTAATCTCCCCATAAATTCTACTTTAAATAAAACAAAATTAATGATGATTTGGTATGTGCAGTATTATACATCCAGTCTAGTTTGAAACTACTTCACAACAACAATATGGTAAACTTTATTAATACTGACAATATGTCAAGTGAAATAACAGTAACCATGCTGGCTGCTAGAGGTCAGTTGAGTCAAATGTAATGTAATTAGCAGAGACTTAGTAAGATATTTGAGAATATTTAGTACAGAATATCAGAGAAGGTGATGTAAAAACAGATGTAGAGGTTAGAAAAATGAAGTCATTAACCAAAGAATGTGAGCAGGCCCATCAGTTGGAAAAAACAAACCATAATAAATGAATTCTCTCCATGGAGTCTCCAGAAGGAATACAGTTCTGCTGACCCATTTTAGACTTCTGATTTTCACAAAGTAATATATTTGTGCTGTTCTAGTAGCAATTTGTCACAGGACCAAGAGAAGCCTACTACATCAGCTATTCAGTCATAACTTGAAGTAGAAGTCATCACAAACTTCCTATTATTTCTCATTGTGTCTAGCACTTAGAAATCGCTTGTTATAGATTCTCAATAATTTTTGCTTAAATAAATATGATTATAAATATATTTTATTCATTATGCTATTACAGTTGTTCCAATTTTTTCCTCCCCTTTATCCCTTCTCTGACCTGCACACACTTACCCTCCATCATTCCCATCCTTAGTTCATGTCTATAGGCTGCACGTAAAAGTTTTTGGCTTCTCTATTTCCTATACTATTCTTAACCTCCCCCTGTCTATTTTATGCCTACCAATTATGCTTCTTACTTCCTGTATTTTAACCCTGAATTCTACCCCTCCTACTCCCCACTGATAACCCTCCTATGAACTCCATTTCTGTGAATCCGTTCCTGTTCTAGTGTTTGCTTAGTTTTTGTTTTTGTTTTATTTAGGTTTGATAGTTGTGAGTTTGTTGTCATTTTAATGTTGATAGTTTTTGATCTTCTTCTTTTCCTTAGGTAAGTCCTCTTAACATATCATATAATAAGGGCTTGGTGATGATGAACTCCTTTAACTTGACCTTACCTGGGAAGCACTTTATCTGCCCTTTCATTCTAAATTATAGCTTTGCTGGATAGAGTGATCTTGGATATAGGTCCTTGCCTTTCTTGACTTTGAATATTTCTTTCCAGCCCCTTCTTGCCTGCAAGGTCCCTTTTGAGAAATCAGCTGATATTCTTATGGGAACTCCTTTGTAGTAACTGTCTCCTTTTCTATTGCTGTTTTTTAAGATTCTCTCCTTGTCTTTAATCTTGGGTAACCTAATTATGATGTGCGTCAGTGTGTTCCTCCAGTATCTTTGGTATTCTCTGGGATTCCTGGAATTCCTGGAAGTCTATTTCCTTTGCTAGATTGGTGAAGTTTTCCTTCATTATTTTTTGAAATAAATTTTCAACTTCTTGCTCTAGTTCTCTTTCTGGCACCCTTATGAAATGAATGTTGGAGCAATCAATTAAAGTTGTCCTGGAGGTTCCTAAGCCTCTCCTCATTTTTTTTTTTTTTTTTTTTGAATTCTTGTTTCTTCATTCTGTTCTCATTGACTGTTTTTTTCTTCCTTCTCTTTCAAATCATTGATTTGAGCCCTGGTTCCCTTCCCTTCCCTGTTGGTTCCATGTAAATTTTCCTTTATTTTACTTTCCTTAGCCTTCACTTTTCCCTCTCTTTTTCAACTGTATTCAATCATTTCTGTGAGCATCTTGATTACCAGTGTTTTGAACTCAGCATCAGATAGGTTGTCCATCTCCTTATCACTTAGCTCTTTTTCTGGAGTTTTGATCTCTTCTTTCGTTTAGACCATATTTCTTTGTCTTAGCACATGTGTTATACTCTAAGCCAGGAGGGAGCCTTAGGTATTTGTCAAGTCAGGGCAACCTTCTTTACTGCATTGTGGCACTGTATATGGGAGAGGGGACAGAAAGGGAACAATGTTGCTAGCTCACTCTGCTTTAGCCTCACATTCCAATGAACTGTCCTGTGATATTGGGAATTTCTCCTGCTGTCAGTATTTTACAACCCCTACAGTTTTTTACAAGTAAATGTTTTGAGTCTTTAGTTTCCCCATCAGCCAGCCCACACCTCACCCATGCTGTCTGCTACCTTCTCATGGATCCTCTCTACCTGCTGCTTGTCTCCACTCCTCTTACCTATGGGTCTGGATGAATGTTTATTTAACTCCTCGGTTATCAGCATTTCATGCAGTTTAATTTTCTGTAAGTTCAGGTTGTTTATTGTTTTTAAATTGATTATCTTTCTTTTTTTGCTTTTTCATATGTAAAATTATCATTTTACTTATTTATTTTATTTTATTTTTAGGTTGTTCAAGATGTCTCCACTTTTATCCCATCATGCTCTGCTACCCTGTCCATCCCTGCCTCCTACCTTTAAACGTACCCTTTTGGCTTTGTCTATGTGTCCTTTATAAATGTTCCTTGGTGGTCCTTCTGCTATTATCCCCTATTACCCTTCTCCCCACTCCTCTCTGGTTATTGTCAGTTTGTTCTTTATTTAATTTTCTTTCGGTTGTGCTAGGAGGTGAAGCATTTCTACCTATGCTTCCATTTTGGACGGAACTTGGTTCTCCAAATAAATATAATTTAGGCATTTACTGAACACTGGAATGTTTAATGTGGATGCAGAACAGAAGACAATGTATTGTTCATGTAGTTTTTAACAAAAATAACAGGTCAAACATAATTTTAACATTTTAATAAAAGTTTTCAGATGAAAATAAAGTAAGAATAACTTGCTGATACACTTTAAAAAGTAGAACTCATATCTGTTTCCACTACAAGATTTTATTGACTAAGTTATATTTAAGTGTCTCAAAATGTCTTCTGAATTGCTTCACTCCAAGAAATGTGTTTAACCAACCTAAGTATTATATAGAATAATGCTTTTGTATAGACTTTTGGTCAAGAAACAATCACCTTGACCAGAAGCTTCAGTAATCTGAATGGGTGGTTTATAGCTTTCAAGGCAAGACATATGCATGATTGTGCTTCCTTCATCTCACTGGGAATCCTGTGTTGCCAATACAATTTAGAGTTTGTTGAGAATACTTTCACCAGAAAAGGGTCATAAAGTTTTTTGTAGGCAATTTCTTTAATTAAAATTGAAGACCTTGTTTGTTCTAAACTTTTGAACTTGAAATCATTAACTATAAGCTGATTTATTTAATGTGAAAAAGTGAGAGACTTTAGCTATTGATGATTGGTAATTCATGTCATAAAATATTTGTTCTAATGTCTAAAATTAAAAGGTCAGAGGATTCTTGTAATCAATGGGGATGTAGAAATTAAAAGGTATTATAACTGAAAATTATCAGTTGTAAATCTGTGCATTATATATATAATAGTTGTTGATAGCTATGAATCACCTCTTAAAGTGACTGTGATGGGTAAAGCCCTTCATATTAAGAGGTTTTTTTTATATTAATCAGCCAAACCATTATATATATATACCTACATCTTAAATAAAATATACATATTTAAATATAACAAAAACATTTAGGACCACTTAAAAGACTTTTAAATAGATTTGAAAATAACTATATCAGCAAAATGTGTAGTTCCAATGACACCAATTCCTTTTATATTATTTATTGGGGTGACTAGTTAATAAGATTATATAGGTTTCAAGTGTACATTTCTATAGTGATATTAATTCTATGGTAAAAATTTTGGAATGTTGGTTATGTATTAAATTTCACACTGATTTAATGTCATCACACTAAAATAGTTAAAGAATTATTTTCAGACCAAAGATCCTCTTGGATACAATAAAATTATTAAAAATACTTTAAATCTGGAAATTGCTATTGAGAAGATTATGCACTATTGAAAGTTGCTTTAATAATGTTAAGACACTAGGATAAAAACACATATTTGGTTCACTATTAAATTGATGATAAATTGAGGGAAAAATGGTCTGATATGTCAGTGTATATTCATATTAATATTTAATATATTATGAAGTATCACTCATAAATTGATAATATAATTTGATAATTTTCAAAGCTTTCTAATTTTGTCCTTCATAAATATTGGTGCATGTTTACTTTTGAAAGTTTTATTCTAATGTTTAATAGTGAACTTACAATGAAGAATTAATGTTACTGTGAGAAGAGGGGGAAATATGAAGTGAGGTTGGGGGAGGAATAAAATTAAAAAAAAGAATAAATAATCTAAGAAAGAAAAAGAATTAACAAATTCCTTTGAACTTTTAATTTTACATTTGGGACTACTAGAGAAAAGTATTTACCTTTGAGGAGGAAAATGGGAAATTGTAGGTCGATTTATGGAAGAAAAAAGTACTGCTACTTCTTGGCTAATTAATTTCAAAATAATTGCAAGATTCAATGAGAAGATGAACAAATCTAATCATAAACAATTACACTATTCTCATTCCATGAAAGTAATCCTTTATCAGAAAGAAAGAACAACAATAATAATATCTACAAACTGAATCATCACTCTCTGAAAGTGCTCAACTTTCTTTCAAAATCCAATTAGTTACTCACCAGGACTTCTGAAAATATCACATGTTTAGCAGTGAAAATGATTAATGTGAAACTGAAATTGCATTTTTTCTTTCAGTTTACATCCTGTGTTTACTGACAATTTTTCAAAGCAGGTGTTCAGACCTGCTTTACACATGGTACTCCATGCCGTACACAGAGCAACTGGGAGGTCTTAGTGATTACCTGTGTCCCAGGGAGAGATGGACAAGGTGAGACTCATTCCTCTTCCCACTCTCATGATATATGTTTCTCAATAGGATTGTCAGGGTACAATCAGCCCATAAGAACTTGGTACAACCACTATGAAAAACAGTATGGAATTTTCTAAGAAAACTAAAAATGGACATACCTTTTGACCCAGCAATTCCACTGCGTGGATTATATCCTAAGAACCCTGAAACACAAATCCAAAAGAACCTATGCACCCCTATGTTCATAGCAGCACAATTTACAATAGCCCAGTGCTGGAAGCAACCTAGGTGCCCATCAGTTAATGAATGGATCAAAAAACTGTGGTACATTTACACAATGGAATTCTATGCAGCAGAAAGAAAAAAAGAAGGAGCTCCTACCCTTTGTGACATCATGGAAGGAATTGGAGAGTATCATGCTAACCGAAATAAGCCAGGCAGTGAAAGACAAATACCATATGATCTCACCTTTAACAGGAACCTAATCAACAAAACAAACAAACAAGCATAATATAAACAAAGACACTGAATTCGAAAACAAACTGACAGTGACCAGAGGGGGAGGGGAGGGAATTGCAGGGGAAAAGGGGAACGGTTTAGAGCAATAAGTATAAAGGACTCATGAACAAAAACAATGGTTGGTGGAAATGGGAGGAAGGTGGGGAGGGCTGGGGTGGTGGGCTGGGGCGGGGTAAAAGACAGAAAACTGTATAATATCAACAATGAAAAAATAATAAATAAAAAAAGAAAGAAAAAGAACAGACAGACTACAACAAAACATGGGGCTAAAAGAAAGAATGGTACAAACAACTGGCTAAGGAGAGATATGGCAGCTCTGAGTCTCTATAGCAATGGTGTGAGTAAAAAGTTAGGAATAGATTATTTTAATGATCTTCCAACATGTAAATACTGATGCCTAATTCTTAGAGTAGGTGTTTGACTTTGTGTGTCTGCATTACCTCTCGGAGCTTTTTCTTTAAGTTAAAATGGAAATGTTAATAACCACCCAATCTGGTTTTCTTAAAGAGAAGATCATATGCACATTTTAAGCAGCTAATACAGTGACTAATGAATATTGAGAGCTCTGTGATAAATTGTCTTTCCCCAACGTTTTAATACCACCAAATAAACTTATGCTTTCTCTTTTATCTCAAAACCAGTCTCAGTCTAGAAATAGAAACCCTTCTACTTTGTTTTCTGTACCCTTCTCAATTCAATATCTCCTGTAAATAAATGATAACAAAATATATTGTATCCTTCTCTGGACAAACTGATCTCCAACAGTGATTAAGTTTAATTCTAAAATCCATAGATTGAAACAATTTGGATTTAAACCTTGACTACATTTATGGCAATTTAGTCTTATGAACTGCCAGTATAGCAGTTTTATTGAGCTATTTCCATAATTACAAAAGAAGTTTGGAGAATAAAGCAAAAAGGAAAAAGGACTCATGGACATGGACAACAATGTAGTGATTGCAGGTTAGGGGGAAGGGATGTAAGGGGGATAAACAATAATACAAAAAATAAAATAAAAATAAATTTTAAAATAATTTAAAAAGGGTGCTTAATAATATATGAGGACTGTCTGAAAAAAAGTCCAGCTATTGTTACTATAACAAGAACAGTTTGTGTGACACTAAGATAACCTGCCAGCCAAGAAGAGTGGACTGGAATGTGCATGCATGACCAGTCAGTCAGGGTGGTAGATGCCATTGAGTGAGCATGTGTACTATGTGCCTGCACATTCAAAATGGCTGAGAGAGTAGAGCAATGAATCTGTGTCAAACTTTGGATTAAGCTTGAACATTCCTTCACAGACACTGTTCAGATGATCAAGAAGGCCACAGCTATGGGCAAATGGTCAGTGGCTGCTTAATCGTGACAATGTTTTCATTCATGCATCACATCTCATGCAGAGCTTTTTGGTGAAACAGCAAATCACCCAGGAGACTCAGGCCAACTAAAGCCCAGATTTGGCACTTTATGACTTCTGGATTTTCCCAAAACTAAAATCACTTAAAAAAGGAAGAGATTTCAGACTGCTGATGAGATTCTGTAAAATATGATGGGGCAGCTGATGGCAATTGGGAGAATTATGTGAGGTTCCAAGGTGCCTACTTTGAAGTTGACTGAGGCATCATTGTCCCATGTACAATGTTTCTTGTATTTTGTATTTTCTTCAATAAATGTCTTTATTTTTCATATTATATGGCTGGATAACTTCTGAGCAGATCTCACATGTTTCATGATTTTTTAATAAGATAAAATCAATTAATGAAGAAGAAGCATTAAGCAGAGACCCTGGCATACTTTACATTTGAAACAAATCTTCTCTCTAATTTTGCAAGTTAAACAAGTGAAAATGGAGTCACGAAGTCACATTTCATAGAGACTCATGTTCATTCCCAAAATGAGGTGCTCTAGATTTAGGGTGTATTTCATAGTATATCTCAAGTAGTATGTTATATGCCTCACCATGGATTTCTGTAGTCTATGGAATGGAATCTCCATCACCTTCTCTCAACTTTGGAGTTTTTTTTTAATCTTATCATGTTTGAATATATATTTACATACCAGGAAACCATTATGAACAAATAACTCACAGAAATAAGCTTCAAATTCATCATGCCAGATGCTTGCAAACATTTCTCAATGTAATTATAGGAAAATGATGTTGACAAGTCTACCGTTTTAGTGGCTGTTCCCAGAAAAACTGAAGTGATCACATGAAACCCTATCAAGTACAATCTGTATTAGGTGTTTGTTTGCTATCACCTAATTTTGTTTTATTTTGTTTCTTCTGCTTATTGATATAAAAGTAACACACTCAGCTTTTTATAAAATTTATTAAAGGTGAAATGATTTTTGTGAATTGTGAAAATAAATATGTATTTGATTTATTGAAAATAAAGCTACCCACTATCCATCAGGATAAACAGAGTTGAGAATAGTCAGACCTATGAATAATATTGAATGTCAGATAAAGTTTTAAAATATGAAAGCTTATGTTTAAAATAATTCAGTGCTGTTATTTTACATGTATCTAAAAATGGCATCCTGTTACTATTAAAAATTAATTGAAAATTTGTTTGTGAACCCTATGTAAACAAATAAGTATGTTGGTTTCCAAAAGAAGTGGGCTGTAACTAAGCCTATATGTTTGGTTTGATGGATATAATTCACATTCACTAAAATGAAAAGTATTCGTGGAAAATACAAAATCATAATTTGCTGTAAAAATAATTTTTTTGTCTCCAAAACAAGGAACACGCCACCTTCAAAATTTGCTTCTATGTAATGAGACTACTTGGTTCCTGGTTTTCTAACTCTAATCTCAAAATTACCTGATGCAGATTTCTAAATATTTTTTAGTATTGTGGTAACTTTTATCATCGATTTAAATGCCCTTGGCTGTCTTGTGGTTTATATACTGAAAAATCTACTTCGTAATATCTCTCCAATAAATTGGTGAGTGCTTGGGAGACTGAAGATGTAAGTATTGACATTAAGGCAGCTGATGTGAAAGGAACAGATGTCACAGGAGGCTGGAATGGGTATGAGTAATATAATCCTTATGTTACCATGAAGTAAATGAACATCCTGAGGAAAACGCCCGAACCTTCTCCAGTGAAAAATCAGATGGCAACACTTTGACTATAGACAAGCTAACAAGTAGCTAGCAAGCCCCATGCCACATAGAGCTTTTCACTGCCTCCCTCTTAAATGTGAGTGAACAGAGTTCCAGATTCACATGGAAACCTTCTAACTCAAGGCAGAGAAATAAAAAGAAATAAATACTTAAATGGAATATTTAAATGTTGAAGACTATAGAAAGAGACATATAACCTGGCAAACAGAGGTTAAAAAAAAAGAACAAAAATTTTTTCTGGGGATGAAATTGCTGTTTAAATATTTTTTCTAAAACAAAAATTTAATTTGTGGGCAGAAGCTATGGTGATGGCAAAAAAAATCATTCTGCTCAAATTTAGATCATTGTAGATAAAACACAGTTTCATATTTAGCAGAGAGGAAAAAAATAAGTGTACAAAGCTTAAGAATCAAAAAGGAAGGGAGGAAGGTGGAAACAAGATAGGAGGGATCAGATTTCACTCCCCCCTACACACAGTAGAAAAACCTAGCCAATCTAGAGAGTAACAAAGAAAACAGCCAACAATACCACAGCATACATGAAAATAGGAGACCAAAAGTTGTACGAGACATTGAAAAACCAGAAGGTGGAAGTTGTGAACACCAGGATACCCAATGGGAAAGGAAACCTAACAACAAAGGAACCACCAACAGATAACAACAGAAGAAGGTGAAGGAAGGAATGAGTGGAAGCCACATTAACGTCAATACAGGACCTATCAGAAAACACAACAAAATAGTGGAGAAATTACCCAGAACAATCAACTGAACAAGAGCAAGAGAGAATCCTCAAAACCTTGTACACATGGAAGAACCAGCTTCAACACAACCTGCCCTCACCAGCACAACAAATACAACAGGTGATGGACAGAGTGACCCACAGTTAACCAGCTGGTGGGAAGGACCCACTGAGAAAGACCCAACAGCAATCAAAACCCAAAGACAAACACAGAGCCAATGTAAATGACAGCCAAAGACCAGTGAGCTCAGGAGACCAAGGAGACTGCACCACTGAATCTCACAGGTATTCTATCACAGAAGTTCACACTATAAACCCAAGGAGCCAACAGATCAATTTAAGAAGCTGAGGCTAACAAGAAGAGTCTCACAAACAATAGGAAGACAAAGAAACAATCCCCAAATGAAAGGAAAGAACAAAACCTCAGAAAGAATGCTAAATGAAATACAGACAACCTAACTATCACACACTGAGTTCAAAGCAATGGTTATTAGGAAGCTCAATGAGCTCACTAAGAATTACCACAAACTCGAGGGAAACTACAATGAACTCAGAACAAAATACATAAAGATGAAAAAGTAAATAGAAACTGTCAACAAGGGCCAAGAGGAAATGAAGAATACAATTTCTGAATTGAAGAACACATTAGAAGGAATCAAAAGCAGGCTTGAAGAAACAGAATATGGATCAGTGAGCTGGAAGACAAAGTAGAAACAAATACCCAGAAAGAGCAAGAAAAGGAAAAGAGGCTCAGAAAGAATGAGGAGGGATTAAGAGAAATGCAGGACAATATGAAATGTATCCATATAATAGGGATACCAGAAGGAAAAGAAGAGGAGCAAGGGATAGAAAACCTATTTGAAAAAGTAATGATGAGACTTGGGTTTATTTCTGGGCTCTCTGTTCTGTTCCACTGGTCCATGTGTCTGTTCTTGTGCCAGTACCAGGCTGTTTTGATTACAGTAGTTTTGTAATATAGTTTGGTATCAGGTATTGTGATCCCTCCTACTTTGCTCCCCTTTGTGACAGCATGGATGGAATTGAAGAGCATCATGTTAAGCGAAATAAGCCAGTCAGTGAAAGACAAATACCATATGATCTCACCTTTAACAAGAACCTAATCAACAAAACAAACAAACAAGCATAATATAAATAAAGACACTGAATTTGAGAACAGTCTGACAGTGACCAGAGGGGGAGGGGAGGGAATTTCAGGGGAAAAGGGGAACGGTTTAGAGCAACAAGTATAAAGGACACAAGGACAAAAACTATGGGGGGTGGAAATGGGAGGAAGGTGGGGAGGGCTGGGGGCAGGGTAAAAGACAGAAAACTGTACAATATCAACAATTAAAAAAATACTGATTAAAAAATAAGAAAATAAAATAAAATAAAATAAAATAAAGTAATGATGGAAAAACTTCCCTAATTTGATGAGAAAAAAAGTCACACAAATACAGGAAACATAGTGAGTCCCAATCAAGAGGAACACAGACAGACCCACATCAAGACACATCATAATTTAAATGGCAAAATTCCAAGACAAAGAGAGAATCTTAAAGGCAGCAAGGGAGAAACAGGAAGTAACATACAAGGGAACCCCAATAAGGTTAGCAGCTAACTTCTCAATGGAAATGCTCCAAGCCAGAAGAAAATGATAAGAAATACTCCAAGTAAAGAGAACCAGAGGGCTGAAAACAAGGCTGCTTTACCCAGTAAGGCTCTCAATCAAGATGAAACGCCAAATAAGGAACTTCCCAGACAAAAGAAGTCTAAAAGAATACACTTCCCCCAAACCAGTTCTCCAAGACATGCTAAAGAACTGCTTTAAGGAAAGGAAGGAAGAGAGAGAGAGAGAGAGAGAGAGAGAGAGAGAGAGAGAGAGAGAGAGAGAGAGAGAGAGAGAGATGGGAAAATGGCAATGAATAAATACCTATCAATAATAATCTTAAATGTAAATGGATTAAATGCTCCAATCAAAAGACATAGAATAGCTGAATGAATATGAAAGCATGTCCCACACATATGCTGCCTACAAGAGACCCATCTCAGGATAAAAGACTGGAAGTGAAAGGCTGGAAACAAATTTCTTAAGCAAATGGATAGGAAAAAAAGCCAGGGTAGTAATTCTCAAATCAGACAAAATAGACTAAAAAAAACCCCAAACAAACCAAAAAACAGTCAATAAGGAGAGACCCAGAAGGTTTGTTATAATACATCAAGAAGACACAAATATTGTACACATATAGGCACCCAATATAGGAGCACCCAAATACATAAAAAAATCTTAGAGGACTTCAAAAAAGATATTGACAGCAACACAATTATAGTAGAAGATTTTAACACCCCACTGTAAAAAATGGACAGATCTTCCAAACAAAATATCAGCAAAGATATGGTGGCATTGAACAATGCCCTAGATGAAATGGACTGAACTGATTATATATCTATCTATATCTATATCTATATCTATATCTATATCTATATCTATATCTATATCTATCTATATCTATATCTATCTATATCTATATATAGTATAATATTATATAATATATAATATAAATATATTAATAGGGAGAGAGAGGGAGCCCTTCACTGCAAAGAAGCTAAATACACATTCTTTTCAAATGCACATGGAATATTTTCAAAGATAGTCCATATCATATTACACAAAACAAGCCTTGACAAATTCAAGAAAATTGAAATCATACCAAGCATTTTGTCTGATCATAAGGCACTGAAAACAGAAACCAACCTCAAGGAAAAAAAATCCAAAACACTCAAAGTCATAGAGATTGAATAGCATGCTATTAAAGAATGAATGGTCAAGTATGAAATTGGGGAAGAAATACAAAACTTTCTGGAAACAAATGTAAATGACTCACAACAACCAAAAATTTATGGGACACAACAAAGGCAGTCCTGAGAGGGGAATTCATAGAGATACAAACATACCGAAGAAAGAGGAACATTTCAAACAACCTAACCTTACACCTCCAAGAACTCCATGAACAACAACAAAGGCAGCACAGAACACGTAGAAGGAAGGAAATAACCAAGATAAGAGAAGAATTAAATGGCATAGAGACTAAAACCACAATTCTAAGGATCAATGAGTCCAGAAGCTGTTTCTTCAAAAAGATAAATAAAATTGACAAGTCTTTAAATAGACTCATCAAGAAAAAAAGAGAGGGGACTCAAATAAACACAATCATAAATGAGGAATAATTACAACTGATGCCACAGAAATATAAAGTATTGTAAGAAATTATTATGAAGAACTGTATGCTAAGAAATTTGGAAATCTATGTGAAATGGCCAAATTTCTAGAAAAATATAATCTTCTAAATCCCTGTGAAGAATTGAGATTCTTCATTGAATGCCTGAAAAGACCAATAGCAGCAGATGAAATTTAAACAGTAATCAAAACAATTTCTGACATATGGAAGCCCTGGACCAGATAGTTTCACAGGAGAATTCAACAAAGCATTTAAAGAAAAGCTAACTCCTATCCTTCACAGACTATTCCAAAAATCCAAAATCATGGAAGACTCCCAAACTCTTTTTATGAAGCCAGCATCATCCAAACCACATAAAAACACAACAAAGACAGAAAACTTCAGGCCAATATTGCTGATGAACATAGACTCTGAAATACCTATCAAAATATTGGCAAATCACATCCAACAATACATTAAAAGGATCATATAACATGGCCAAGTGGATTTCATCCCAGGGATGAAAGGATGGTACAATATTCACAAATCAATAACTGTAATACATCACATAAACAAAAACAAAGACAAAAATCACATGATTACATCAACTGATGTGGAAAAACATTTGATAAGGGATAGCGCCCATTTATGATAAAAACTCTCAGGAGAGTGGGAATAGAGGGAGCATTCCTGAGCATAATAAAAGACATATATGAGAGACCTACAGTCAACATCATACTCAACAGGGAAAAACTAAAATCTCTTCCACTAAGATCAGGAACAAGAGAAGGTTGTCCACTTTCACCACTTCTATTCAACATAATATTGTAAGTTTTAGCTATAGAATCAGACAAAGAAAAGGCATCCAATTGGAAAGTAGGAAACAAAACTGTCATTGCTTGCAGATGATATGATAGTGTACATAGATAATCCTATAGACTCCACAAAAAAAATGCCCAACCTAATAAATGAATTTGACAAAACAGTGGAACAGAAAGTCAATATATGGAAATCAAAGGCATTTTTGTATACCAACAATGAAACACCAGAAGCAGAAATCAGAAAAACATTTCATTTGATATAGCAACAAGGACAATAAAATACCAAGGAATAAACCTAACCAAGGAGGTAAAATACCTGTATGTAGAAAACTACAGAACACTGAAGAAAGAAATCTAGGAAGAGACAAACAAATGGAAACATATACAGTGTTCACCAATGGGAAGAATTAACATCATCAAAATGTCCATACTGCCCTGGCTGGTGTAGCTCAGTGGATTGAGCGCGGGCCTGCGAACCAAAGGATCGCGGTTCGATTCCCAGTCAGGGCACATGCCTGGGTTGCCAGGCCAGTTCCCGGCAGGGGACATACAAGAGGCAACCGCACATTGATGTTTCTCTCCCTCTCTCCTTCCCTTCCCCTCTAAAGATAAATGAATAAATAAATAATAAAAATAATAAATAAATAAAATATTTAAAAAAATGTCCATACTACCCAAAGCAATTTACAAATTCAATGCAATACCTATTAAAGTACTCATGGCACATTTCACAGGCATAGAATAAGCACTTCAGAAATGTATAGAGAACCATAAACAACCCTGAATAGGTGCTGCAATTCAGAGAAAGAAGAGCAAAGTAGGAGGGATCACAATACCTGATACCAAACTGTATTACAAGGCCACTGTAATCAAAACAGGCTGGTACTGGCATAAAAACAGAAACATGAACCAGTGCAACAGAACAGAGAGTGCAGAAATAAACTCAAGTATATACAGTCAATATTCAACAAACGGAGCAGCAGAATTAAATGGAGTAAAAATAGCCTCTTCAACAAATGGTGTTGGAGGGCTGGACTGCTACATACAAAAAGAAAAAAAAAGAAACTCAAGCACCAACTTACACCATACACAACAATAAATTGAAGGTTTCTAAAATATTTAAATAGAAGCCATGACACCATTGAAGTCCTAGAGAAGAAAGTAGGGAGGAAAATCTCAGATATTTCAGGCAGCAACAATTTTACTGATAGGTCCCCTAAAGCAAGGGACATAAAGGAAAGAATAAATAAATGGCATCTCATCAAAATAAAAAGCTTCTGCACAGCTAAAGAAAACAGTATTAAAATAAAAAGACAACTGACTGTATGGAAAACATATTTGCCAATGTTACCTCAAACAAGGATTTAGTCTCCAAAATATGTCCAGAACTTACATGACTCCACTCTAAGAAGTCAAGCAACCCAATTAAAAAATGGGCAAGGGACTTGAACAGATAATTCTCCAAGGAGGACATACAGAGGATCCAGAGACACATGAAAAGATGCTCACTATCGCTAGCTATCAGAGATATGCAAATTAAAACCAAAGTGAGATACCACCTCACACCAGTCAGAATGGCCATCATAAACAAAGCAACAAACAAGTGTTAGAGAGGTTGTGGAGAAAATGAGACCCTAGTGCACTGTTGGTGGGATTGCAGACTGGTACAACCACTATGGAAAGCAGTAAGGAATTTCCTAAGAAAACTAAAAAAGGATCTACCTTTTGACCCACCAATTCCACTGCTAGGATTATATCCTAAGAACCCTGAAACACCAATCCAAAAGAACCTATGCACCCCAATGTTCATAGCAGCACAATTCACAATAGCCAAGTGTTGGAAGCAACCTAGGTGCCCATCAGTAAATAAATGGATCAAAAATCTATAGTACATTTACACAATGGAATTCTATGCAGCAGAAAGAAAGAAGGAGCTCCTACCCTTTGCGACAGCATGGATGGAACTAGAGAGCATCATGCTAATCGAAATAAACCAGGCAGTGAAAGACAAATACCATATGATCTCACCTTTTAGAGGAACCTAATCAACAAAACAAACAAACAAGCAAAATATAACCAAAGACACTGAAGTTGAGAACAGGCTGACAGTGACAAGAGGGGAGAGGGTAGGGAATCTCAGGGGAAAAGGGGAAGTGTTTAGAGCAACAAGTATAAAGGACACATGGACAAAAACTATGGGGGGTGGAAATGGGAGGGAGGTGGGGAGGGCTGGGCCGGTTGGCTGCGGTGGGAGTAAAAGACAGAAAACTGTACAAGAACAACAATTAAAATAAAATAAAAAAATAGTTAATCATAAAGAGTCAATTATTAACTCTAGGAAAATGCAAAGTAAATGCAAAAAAAAGTCTCTCCCCATGATATGCCAGTAAGAATAGCAGTTTGTATTATTTTTAAAGTCAGAAAAGGCAAAACA
This sequence comes from Glossophaga mutica, assembly GCA_039655065.1. Taxonomy (NCBI): domain Eukaryota; kingdom Metazoa; phylum Chordata; class Mammalia; order Chiroptera; family Phyllostomidae; genus Glossophaga; species Glossophaga mutica. Next base: position 76,285,797 of record CM077309.1, on the reverse strand, counting down.
ACAAATGTGTATTTATTTACATTTGCAATTAAGGCATTTTGGGAGCATGGTCTGAGTATCGTAGTGATTGCCAAGTGCTGAGGTAATCAATAAAATTCTGAATCAGGAGATATCAAAATGCTAAAAATAGCATTAGATATACAAGGAAATATACACTGGATATAGTTAAAAAGTTTTAAAGTAGTTTGCTCTCCACTGAAAAATTGGTGCGTATGGTAATGGAGAGCAGGGAAAGCTGGGGTCATATTGTTTTTGTCTTTATAAACTATTATTATTTATATTATTTGCACTATGTGTATATAATTAATTAGGTTAATATAATATTTTCATTTAATAATGTCAACATATTGACCAAATATCAAAAATATTTATAAATTTAATAGCGAAAACAGATTATAATCACAGTTTAATGAAATGTCATATTTGCTCTCCTCCTCTTCTTATTGTTAAAATTGAAATGAAATCATGAAAATGAAGAGATGTAGTGATAACAGTCCTGGAAGTTAAGGGTCCAACATTTGTGAATCTTTGAAATGAATTTCTACTAACTGAAATATGAAAGGAGCCAAATTTCAAAATCTGTAATGGCCCAGTCATAGACCACAGAAGCACAAAGAGAAAGGAAATAAGTTAACAAGTAGAACCACGTTCAACAGTAATGCCTGTGTTGAATTAGTGTCTTTAAGGTTGAGCCAGGCTTTTGTCACATATCTCAGTATTTCTCTGGCAGATAAACATCCATCATTATATATTGTGATGTAATGGAAAGGGTAGTAGACATTAAAAGTGCAATAGGAAGAGTACATTCTCTATGGGGCTTATCGAACACTGTGTTTTTAATATATGCTTCAGGGACAAAAGACAAGCTCTGAATATTTCAAATGTATTTCAAATTAATACAATAATTAATAAATAATGATACAGGACTAAATTAGTATCCTCACAACGGTACACCTATTGTTTTAAAGATTTTATTTATTTATTTTTAGAGCGGGGAATGGAGGGAGATAGAGAGAGAAACATCAATGTGTGATTGCCTCTTGAGTGCCCCCTACTGTGGACCTGGATCACAACCCGGGCATGTGCCCTGACTGAGAATCAAACTAGAGACCCCTTGGTTCACAGGCCAGCACTCAATCCACTGAGCCACACCAGCTAAGACTGTAAACCTATTTTTGCCCACCATATATTCACTTTGTTACAGGCAGAAAAATTACCTCAATCTATCAGAATTACAGAAAATGATCACCTGGAAGTTTTACTAGCAGATGGCTCATTTTCTTATACTCTAGATTAATATCTGAAAGGAGAAGGATAGAAATAGTGGTAGGCAAGGCATGAATTGCTGGGAAGGAGGAGAGAAATAAAAATGATAATCAAGGCACAGATGTGGACTATTCATTTTGGCTAAAAACTCTGAAAGACATCAACATAAACAATGACAAACATAGATGAGCATGAATATATTAAGGAATCAATAATGTATAAGAAAAACCATTATGAAGATACATAAAAATGAATACTTGGGAAATATATATATACTATTGTAGATCTTTCCAGTAGGTCCATATATGTTCTCATTTACACAACAGCCCTTTAATGAGGGGTACCTATTACATGCCAGAATGGTTCTTGGAGCTGGAGATAGTTACCAAAACAGACAGAAACCCATGACTTCATGGAAAATGTTTCTAAGTGTTATAAATGGACAATAACCAAGATATGTAAGAAAAATACATAATATGTTAGTTGGTTATAGATGCTAATGAGATTATAGAAAGAGTAGGAAAATTTTAAGTGTCAGAATTTTGGGAACTGCCCTGCCTGATTTCAGAAGCTGTAACCCCCCCATGTCTAAGGCTGAGTAAGCGACCTTCAGACTGTAAGCCACTAAGGAGACAAAGCTTATCTCCCTTGCAGGAGCGCCATTTCTGCTCCTTTTACGTCATCCATAACTGGCCCCCAATACTTGATAAGTTGGCCAATGATGGGTAAGATTCCCCAAGGGGGAAATGACCTAAGCCAGGCACAATCACGTGGAGGCCCCAAGGAAGGACTTGGGGACTATAGCAAAATGGGGTGATGGACCCTCAGCTATGACATAGCTTGAGTCCTCATTCTATCTATCTCCTAATCTCTTGGCTGCCTTGCTTACCCTGCCTGACTGAAGCCTGAGACAATGTGTTAAGCCTGAAACAATGCTGGTGGTGGGTACCACCCTGTTCTGGAAAGGGCGGGTTCCCTAGGGCGATCAGGCCTAAGAAAGAATATGTAAAATCCTGTGAAATCTGCTTTGTTTAGAATGCTATCAATTAAATAAGGGTCCAAGAAAGAAGTGAGTTTGTTCCTTAAAGTTTTATTGCTCTTTAGCTCTCTGACCCTGGCTCAAAATAGGCCCTCAGAGTTCTTTGTACGTTATCTATTGTTTGATCCTTACCGCCTGACAATGATTAATGAGCCTGTATTCCTATGCAAAACAACCCAATAAAAGTCCATTGAGGAAAAGGCTTTAGGCCCTTCTCCTTTGAGAGATCAGTCACCTTTCCTTCCCAAGCAGATCATATCTCGGTAGACTTATTTTCATCTATGCATGGGGCGGGGGGGGGGGGGGGGGCCCTGTAGGTGGAGACCCATCACAAGAGAGGAATAGTTTTGAAATTTTAAATAGGGCATCAGAAAAGACTCCACTGTGGGAGTGACTTTAAATAAATAACAAATTTCAGATGTCTTGGAGTCAAACTTTCCATGTAGTTAAAAACAGTAAGTGCAAAACCTTGGGATCATAAGTGTTGCCTGGCTTGTGCAAGGAACAGCTTGGAGATCAGGGTGGTAGGGAAAGGTGAAAAGAAAGTAAATCGGGGAGCTGTCCAGAAGGTAGGTTACACAGGACTTTCTGAGACATGGGAAGTATTTAACCATTACTGTCAGTGTCATGAAGATCTTTGGAGGAGTTTGAGCTCAGGTTTTTTTTCAAAAGGATTATTATAACATCTGTGTAGAGACTAGACTTCATGAGGGCAAGAGACAATACAAGGAGTCCAGTTTTGATGCTGTTGAAATATTCCAGATGGTAGTACCTTGGGCCAAAGCTGTGGCAGTGGGGTGGTAAATATGGTCGACTTATAATATATTTTGAAGATTGAACTGAAAAAAAAAAGTTTCTTGAGAGGTTGAATGTGAAATAATGGGGAAAATAGAGAAATAAAAGGTATAGCCTGAGGGATTAAAATAACATAGTTGCTATTCACTGAGATGTATGGGATTTTGGCAGGAGATGGTTTAGGAGAATATCAGTAGTCAAGGTTTTGACATTTTAATTTCAAGTTGACTGATAGGTAGAGGGACTAAAGTGGAGATACCAGTAGGAAATTAAATATATGAATCTGGAGACAGGGAGAAGCCTGGTGCTGGCTCTAGAGCAAATGAAAATACTAGGATATACGTTTTGTGAAAACATAAAAATTATATAAACAATTTTTTTTGTGTATAACATACACTCTAAAATAATAACATTTACAAGATAAGCAATTGATAAAAGAATTCAGACAACTCAATTTTTAAAAATGGGTAAGGTTTTTGAATTGGCAGTTGACAAATGATCAAACATAAAACTATACACTATACATTAGCTATCAAAGAAGTTAAAACTGCAGTGCTAGAAAAATCACTATCCACCTAAGCAGACTGATGAACCTAGGCCTGTTGAGACTGTGAAAGAACTAGAACTATCATTCACTGATGTTGGGACTGAAAATTATACAGTGTACACAACCATTCTACAACAGTATTTGCTATTATGCAAGGGATTGAATATATAGTGGCCAATTAATTTCACTCTTCAGTGTATACCAAACTGAATTAGGTGCATGTGAACGAAAGACATACACAAGAATAATTGCAGCAGCATTGTTTGTAATGGTCTTGAAGAAGCCAATTGTCCATTTATGGCAAAATAAATCATATAATGCAATACATATGGCAGTGGAACAATTCAACCTACTGCTACATATAAAATACAACACTGCTAAAACTCACAAACAAATCTGAGTGAAATAATCATAAAACCAAAGAACATATGAAATATGATTGTATTCACATAAAGCCCCAAACCAAGGAAAATTGGTGTATGGCATTAGAAATCAGTTGAGTATTTACATTTTGGGAAAAAGAAGGGGTAGCAATTAGGAGAGACCATGAATATGGATGGGGCTGTTAGGGTGCTGATAATGTTCTATTTTATGGCCAGGGGTATTGTTTATGTTGTGATAACTCACTGAACTTATACCTATTAATGTACTGTTTTCTCTTTGTATAGTATTCTATAAAAGTGCTTATGTCAAAATATGGAAAGGGAGGAAAGAAGAGCTTTAGAAAGAAAAAACTGATGATCACACAGGCTTTCTCACAGGTTAGAGATGCCGACAATATTCTGTTTCGATGTAAATAGTGGTTACACTAAAGTGTCCTTCATAATTTTTGGTAATTCATTAAGCACTACATTTATGGTTTATGCCTCTTATGGACCTATGTTATATAGCAAAATTTTAGAAAAAGTTTTTAAAAGTTCATGTTACTTTAAAACTTATGTCTTACAAACTAATTAATTTCCAAGGTAACATCTAAATAAAATTCTTTAAGTAAAGTATAAAGTCATAATGAGGCTACTTACCTCAAATCTAGAATATGGAAGTCAAATTGTTACAATGCAGAGCATAAAATCATAAAAAATCATTTGATTTGGGGGAAGTGATGTGATTTTTTTCCTCACATCAAAGAAAGAGGTTCACTGTAGACTCACATTTTTGTTTAGAGGGAAGGCTGAGGTGTTTATATTTTTATTTTTTTAATTATATTTTGTTGATTATTCTATTATAGTTTTCCCAATTTACCCCCTTTGTTCCCCTCCACCCAGCACCTAACACTCTGTCAAGCAATTCCACACCATTGTTCATGTCCATGGGCCATGTGTGTAAGTGCTTTGTCTACTCTATTTTCCTTATTGCACTTTACATCTCCATGGATCCTGTAACTACCTATTTGTACTTCTCAATCTCCTCACCTCTTCATCCATTCCCCCATACCTCACTCCCATCTGGCAACCATCAAAACCCTCTCCATATCCACAATTCTGTCTGTGTTTTTATTGTTTGCTTAGTTTGTTTTTTTTTATTCAATCATTGATAGATATGTATTTATCAACATTTTATTGTTTATACTTTTGATCTTTTTCTTAAATAAGTCCCTTTAGCATTTTATATCATAATGATTTGGCGATGATGAACTCCTTTAGTTTTTTTCTTGTCTGGGAAGCTCTTTATCTGCCCTTTGGATATAAATGATAGCTTTGCTGGGCAGAGCAATCTTGGCTGTAGGTCCCTGCTTTTCATGACTTTGAATATTTCTTGCCAATCAATTTTGGCCTGCAAAGTTTCTTTTGAGAAATCAGCTGATAATTTCGTGGGAACTTCACTGTAGGTAACTAACTTATTTTCTTTTGCTGCTTTTAAGATCTCTATCTTTAACCTTTGGCATTTTAGTTACGATGTGTCTTGGAGTGGTCCTTTTTGCATCCATATTGTTTGGGGCATTCTATGCTTTCTGGACTTGCCTGTCTATTTCTTTCACCTAATTAGGGAAGTTTTCTTTCATTATTTTTTCAAATAGATTTCTCATCTCTTGCTCTTTCTCTTCTCTTTCTGGCACCCCTATGATGCAAACATTGCAATGCTTGATGTTGTCCCATAGGCTGCTTACACTATCCTCAATTTTTTTTTATACTCTTCTCTTCTTTTTGTTCTTTTTTTTTTATTTTTTGCTTCTTTATTGTCCAAATCATTGATTTGATTCTCAGCTTCATTCTCTCTACTGTTGTTTCCCTGTAAATTGTTCTTTATTTCAATCAGTGTACCCTTCATTTCTGACTGGATCTTTTTTTACACTGGTAAGGTGCTCACTAAGTTCCTTGAGCATCCTTGTAACTAGTGTTTTGAACTCTACATCTGATTTTATCTCCCTTTTGTTTAGTTCTTTTTCTGGAGTTTTGATCTGTTCTTTCATTTGGGCCATGTTTCTTTATCTCCTCTTTTTGGCAGGTCTCTGCATTTGTTTCTATGTATTAGGTAGGGCTACTATGACTCCTTGTCTTGGTAGCATGGCCTAATGTAGTAGGTGTCCTATAGGGTTCAGTGGAACAGCATCCCTTATCACTCAAGCTGGGTACTTGTGGTCTTTACTTCATATTGATATAGAAAAGAAATAGTCCTATTGATATAGCAGGATACAAGTCCTATTGATGTAAAAGGAAATATGGCAGGATACAAGTCCTATTCTGAGCCCCCCGATTAAAGAAAGAAATCAGAGAAAGGGGGAAAAGGAGTTAAAATTTACGACCACATCTGCTGCAGAAGCCAGGATGTAAGATGCTTTAAAGAACAGTTTTCCCTCAGATCAGGGCCCAGAATTTGGAGACTGCCTCCTCTGGGACCACATGTGTAATAAAGAGTCGTGCTTCGTGAACTCCCTGCGTCTGGATTGTTTCATTTCTCCGTAACAATATGGGCTGAGTACATCCTCCTCCTGTAGTTGAGATATGGTTGCTTTTGGCAGATCAATGGTAGGGATTTTCCCAGCCCAGTCAGCTTCAAGGACAGGCTGTGACTACTGACTAATTTTTCCTGTTGTTTTCTTGTGCTTTTGGTATCATATCCAAAGGTCATCACTAAGAATAATGTCAAGGAGCTTTTTCCCTATGTTGCCATCTAGGAGTTTTAGGGTTTTAATTTAAATAATTAATTTCCAGTCAATTTTGTGTAAGGTGTAATGCAATGGTCTAAAAAGAAAAACAGATTTTCCTTTGTAGAGTTGTAGAAGGAAGATGTAGAAGTAGAGAGAGGAGACCTACGTAGATCTACTGCAAGATACTTGGCACTCTTCCATTCTTACTCTCCCAATTCTGTAAATTCTCCTAAAAGAAACTTAAAAAAAATCACCAAAATCTACTTTATATAAAACAAGACGCTCTGATGTAATCTTTACAAGCGTAACAGCATTTAACTAGGGTGATTATGGGTGGTGACAAGTATCAACCAGCAAATGATTAGGGAAAAATAAGATCGATTCTTCTTTTCCAGCTAAAGGTGATGAGAAAGAAATAGGAACACAGTTGACACACAGCTAACGGGCATCTATCAGTTCTCAAGAGTTTTGTTTATGAAATTAGAAAAATCATAGAATATGGATGTTTACTTGTGTTGTTTTGAATAGCTACTTTTACTTCATAGATGAATTATAACTGTGGTAATTACTCGGCCTTGGCCTTTTGGGTTAGAATGACTCTCAAAATCAGTAAAGTAAATATGACTGTAAATAAAAATATTTTCAAATTTAAATAAAAGTAAAAGACTGGGCCTGAGAGCTTATTTTTAACAAAAATAATAGGTACTAAATGTCAGGACACAAATAGTCAAGATGAAAATGGTGTATGTTGTAAACATCTCTGGAGTGTTTTCTGTATATAATTTTAAATTGGGAAAAAACACTGGCATTCATAATAAAAAGTTACATTCAAGGCTCCTAAGTAGTTTTACATGTTATACTATATTGGTTCTAATTTGCAACTGGCATAAATGGATATTGACTTGTGTAACTGAAATAAAATTAGGGATCAAAATAGAAGTTACATTCCAGTTAGCAGAGATATTTATTATGAGACTTCTGGTATGGTGGGGTTAACTTTAAGCTGGTATATCTTGAATGTCCTTTTAAGCCTAGAATTAATAGCTAGGGAATGTGTATAGTTGCTACTGTGACTTATAAAAACAGATTTTTAAATTTATTTGAACCAAAGTATGATAGTGATGGAATGGATTAGGAAGTCCTCTATATACAGAAGAGTTATTGAACATTTTTTACTGTAACTCCAAGCTTTTGCCACAAAGCCTTCTTTCTTGGAAACCTCTCTAATTGGGAAAGCTGTTCTAGAAGTCATGTCTATTCATTCTAACTGGACAGTCTTCATAATAATCTGCTGGTGTCAATGACAATCACTGCCAGTCTTTCCTCTAGTGAGAGATGTGGGAAGAGGGTAGGAATCAGATAACAGTTTGTTTGGTGTGAAATGCAGTTTGTTGGTGGGAATGCAGACTAGTGCAGCCACTATGGGAATCAAAATTTAATTTCCTCATAAAACTAATGTTGAACTACCTTTTGACCCAGTAATACCACTGCTGGGATTATACTCTAAGAACACTGAAACACCAATTCAAAAGAACCTATGCACCCCAATGTTCATAGCAGCACAATTTACAATAGCCAAGTGCTGGAAGCAACCTAAGTGCCCATTAAGTGCCCAATGAGTGGATCAAAAAACTATGGTACATTTACACAATGGAATACTATGCAGCAGAAAGAGAAGGAGCTCCTACCCTTCCCAACAGCATGAATGGAAGTAGAAAGCATTATGCTAATTAAAAGAAGCCAGGAAGTAAAAAACAAATATCATATGATCTCACCTAATGTGGAACCTAATCAGCAAAACAAACAAGCAAGTAATATAACCAGAGGCACTGAAATAAATGAAAAACTGACAATAACCAGAGGGGTGGGGGGGATCGGTATAATGGGGGAACATATGGGAAGGGCCATCAAGGAACATGTATAAAGGACACATGGACAAAGCCAAAGAGGGTATGTTTGAGGTGGGAGGCAGGGATTGATGGGGCAGGATGGTAGTGTGAAAATCTACTTAAACAACAATAAAAAAAGTTAGATACTTCAGCCATCTTTAAAATCTTACATGTGACAGTATTGTGTGGAATTAAAAAAAAAAATTAAGCAACAGAGAGAAGTATGCAAATACATTTTTCAGTAAAATCTTAATTTTCACTATCTTCTTAACTTTCACTATCAATTCTTTAATTTGATGCCCTCTTTAAAAATACAGACATTATATTGATATGTATGTATGGCATTTAGAGTCTTATTGCTACTTGTACTTCTTAATCATCTTGAAATTGCTATAGTTTATAACTCACAATTCACAAAGGAAATTTTGACCAAATTTGGTATATGGTGGCCCTAAAACAGAAAGGGAATCACCAAAATTTAACTTTTTTAAAGCTGAAGAAGATACAAGATACAGAATATTCCTTGGAGGGCCATGTAGAAAATAATTGAGACAGCCGAAATTCCATGTGGTTTCCCTTCCCTTCTCAAGCACACACATAATTTAACAAGGAATCTAAAGTACCTGTGACTTCCTGTCTACCCTGACAATTATCTTAAGTCATCAATACAGCAAACTAATGGGATGCCCTATGAGAGGTCAAAGTGATCAGAGTTTGTCTGTATGAACACAATTATCAAGAATCTAGACAAAAAATATAAATTTGGGCCAATACTTTAAAGGTACAATGTTAAATATGCCAATTAAAAATAAAAATAAATAAGTAAGAGTGCTCTCAACCTTCCCTCTTTAAGAGATAGGAAAAATAAAAAGTTGTCAAGTTATGGCTTATATAGCAAGCCAAGGCTGGGTTGATTCACCTAGACAAAAAGGGCTTGTGTTGTTGTGGTGATTATTACACAGATAAGTAAGACCTTACTAGGCTTCCCAAGTCATTAAAAGACCCACAGAAATTAGTCCAGCCACAGATTCATGCCAAATTGTGACCTTCTGTCTGTCTTTGTTCCCTGATATGGAAACCATAACTCCTGGGAATCTAGATAGCCTATGCTATACTTACTCCCATACTTTTAGTAGCCCATACTCCCTGCTAAAAACTGGGATCTCATTCAATATAGCGCTTCAGGAATTTAAAGTACAGTGGCCATTCTGGTTGTTTTTCTTCAGCTGTGTGGAGTGGAACTAAATAAAGAGACAGAGTCAATTTAACTCAAGAAGATAATTTACTGTGTCAATTTCTCCCCTGTAGAATATAAAGTTTATGAAAGAAATGAGCTCATTTTCTTGTTTATTTTTCAGGATCCCCACTAACGATAATAATTGCTGGCTTATAAAGTCACTCAATAAATATTTGTCAAACAGATCATTATTAATGAATCCATGTGTAAATAAATACATACTGATTTCCATTCTAATCATGACTAGCTATTTACCAGCCCTCATTTCAAAATTTTAAGGCTTGTTTTCAAAATTACATCTTTTTGCTGTTCACTATATTTCTTCCTCAGTGAAAAATGTTAGGAGGAAAAATTGTTTTTGTGGCAATATTCATGAAAGAATTAGGTTTGATGGTACAGCCTGATTTGAAACTTCCTCTACAAAAAAGCACTTTCACTATTTTGATAATGTGAAAATGAAGTAATTTACTGAAACTCTTGAATTCTGTCACTGATATTCGAGGCTAGACCTAGGTAGGTGCTGGTTTTCTGCGTGGATCCATGAGAACAACCTTATTTTCAATTGGTCCTCATCTGCTCCAGCTAAAGAAAGTTCTGAACACGCTTGAAATTGACTCCCCCTTCCTCATGAAACTTCATTTATGTGAATTTTTCTAGACCATGAAAATCAGAACATGTCAATGTAAATATATGTGTCAGTTAACCTTCTGAGAAGTAGGTGATATTTTTCTTTCTACACAGGTAACACGAGTAACCTCTGAAAGGAAAGTGTGTTGGGATGGGTGTCACCATTGTCTGATTTTATGTTTTTGCATACCAATCTGAACCTTGCTCAACCATAACCACCTTGACTCATTTTTATGAGACATGGTAGCCATTCTGTAAGTCTGTTGAAATAATGACATTTCTTATAACAACAATAATAATAATCACTAATGTTTATAACACAACATGCCAAGATTTCTTTCAAGTGTTTCCATATGTTAATTTCCTTAATCCTCTGAAAAAGCAGAGCCAACAAGTGATTGCCCCCAAATTTACACTTTTTATTCATTTTTGTTGCTTTGTATGTGGGTTCTTGTTTTAGCCTAGGACATTTACTGCTTTGTGAGATTTAAAGGAAAATGCATTTTACATCCTACTAGATACATAAAAATCTCAGCTAATAGCTTTCCAAGCTTACTTTGCAGCTTTGGCTTAACAGGTACTCTATGCAGGCACACATATCCCAGATATTAAGTTGGAGGCTAGTGACAAAAATATAACAAGTGCCATAAAGAATCATACCAGCTCTAGTGACAACTACAATCAACTTAATTTCCCAAGAGCATCACTGTCTTGTAGCAGACCATTAGCCCCATCCTTTCCCATTGAGGTATGGGTTCCTGAACAAAAACCCTAAACAGATTGTTTTTCTATTTCCTATTATTTTACCCCAATTGTGTGAAATTGGTTCTCTAGGTTTTGAGTGATTTCTCAGCTATAGGATACTATTTAATTAATCATCTTTAAATTAATCAGCCATGATATATGAGTATTTCTGTTTTGTGCAACTATACTTTCATATTACCTTAGCTCAACGGAGACATTTGAAATTAATATTTCATTGGTATGTTTAGTTAATTTGATACTGTATTAATTTCATGTTGTACTGAGCCTGGTGGGAGTATGCTACTGAATACCAGATTCCTTGTGGCCTGATTGTGCTTTAGATGAGTCAACTTGTTCATAATTAACTGATAGACAATTATATGAACTACAAAGAGGAATAACCTGTTCCAAGAATCCATTGGGTGAGGATGGAGGGAGATCATGTTCACCAGAGTTTTCTGGGAAGGTTGACTTGCAGTAGGAAACTGACCTTTCCCTTAAAGTTTGGGGTTCAGGGTGAGGAAGGGGTACCATGGGCTGAGGTGGTCTGTTGAAAGAGTTCAGGGTCCACCTTTTAATTTGGCCAGAGCTGACTAAGGAAGGCTTAGCAGAGGCCACAGACTTTAATGATTATTGAGGACAAGCATAATATATAAGGGTGCAAATAAGCCTGAATATGATAATAGCAGTAGTACAGCCTGTGATGACAGTACCTCACCCCATTAAGACATGTAGTTTTGTGTTTTGCAGACCTAATGCTGATGGAATAAAAGGCACCTGAAGATACTAGTTTGAGATTTCTGGCCTAAGGTCTCTGTTCTTTTGATACAGTCCACAAGGTACTTTGAACATTTGTAAGAAGGGAAATGACTGAATTGGGTAAGTAGTTTAGGAAGTTAAGTCTGATGGTGACCTTTGAATAAATGTGGTTACAAAATTACTCGTTATTTTTTTAAGCAATATGAAGAATTAGCAGTGGAAAAATAGTCTTTGTTAGGTTTAAACTCTACCTAATTTTACTTTGGTCATCTCGATAGAAAAATGTAATTCTGAATATTTGATTTTGCAAATATTAAAAGAATAAGATATAACTAGCATATAACATTGCATTAGTTTCAGATGTACAGCATAATAATTTGATATTTGTATATATTGTGAAATGATTACCACCATAAGTCTAGTTAACATCAATCACCATACATAGTTACACTCTTTTTTTCTAGTGATGAGACTTTTTAAGATCTACATACTATCTTAGCAACTTTGATTTTTAACTTATGATTTTGATGTTTGAAATATCAATATTTTCTAGCACAACATCAATCCATATCTTCATTGATACCTGAGTATATCCTATTTTATGTGTACCATTCCTAACAGAAACTGAGAAAGGAAGTGTTTTTATATGCTTTTTGCTTGTCACTTTGATTTTATTTGTAAGTTTTCAGATGATTGGTTGGTTAGAGAATAAGGAATAGGAAGTTTCAGCAATAAAACTCAAGTCTTAATATACTTTTCTTCAAATGGAATAGAATATTTTCAACTGCATTTCTGTGGTAGCCAGTCTCCAGAAAGAGTGGGATGATTCCTGCATCCTGATATTCATGGCCATTGGTTGTCCCTCTCTGCGGGGGGCTCCGCCTGTAGAACCCCCCCGTTCATCACGGATGAAAATAAAAACCACCAAGACAAGATCTGCTTGGGGAGGAAAGGGGTCAAACTCTCAGAGGGAAATGACCCAGAGTCCCTTCCTCACTAGGCTTTTATTGGGTTCCAATACACCGGAATACAAGTTTAACGTGTCAAAGAAATCTGAGGGCTTAGTCCGAGCCAGTGTTTGTCAGAAAAGGGGGTTGCCAAACTTTGGGAGACATACTCATTTCCTCCTGGGACACTTATCACCTAAGGAAGAGCACTCTTAGCAAAGCAGGTTTCACAGGACTTTAGGAATTCTTTCTTATGTCCGGATCACCCAGGGAGCCATCCTGGCTAGCACAGGGCTGCACCGCTCACCCCCACAGTTTCAGGCTTTAAGCCGATTAGGAAGCAGGAGACATCTCCCAGATGGAAATGAGGACTCGGGCTATGTCAGAATAGCAGGGGGGTGAGGGTCCATCACATCCTCTTTGCTGCAACCCCCCGAGTCCTCCCATGAGGCCTCCCAAGTGGTTGCGTCTGGCTTAGGTTGCCCCTCCCATGAGGAGTCTTACCAGTCATTGACTGCCAACCAAGCTATGGGGCCAGAGATGGATGAGGCAAAAGCAGCACTCCTGCCAGGGAAATAAGCTTTGTCTCCTTAATAGGTCACGTCCTTGCGACAGAACAGACCCAGATGAAGTGGGTCCCTTGGGCTCTTACACAGCCCACCATGGGGTGAGGGTTACAACTCCTGAAACCAGGCTGGACGGTCTACAACACCTCTCATACTGAATAGGACTAACTTGTGTAACAAATTGGATATTGCAGGAATAAAGTGTGCCTTTCTAGGTTCACTCATAAAAGGCATATGGGTTTTGACTTTTTGAATGAAGATAAGAACATGACATGAGATGTGTTAGGTGGGAATTTACTAGCACCACACATGTGAGCCCTCTTGCAGGCAGAGCTTTCAAACAGTGTTAAGCCTTCAGAAAATTGCATTTCTGGTAGCATCTTAGAAAATAGCATGGGATACCCCATGTCAGAACCAGTCACCTGAGCTGCTCCCAGATTCCTAATCCATAGATATTAGGAGATAAATCATTAATGTATTGTTTTAAGTTGCTGAGATTTTTTAAAATTTTTAATTCTTTCAATTCTCACCCAAATGAATGTTTATTGATTTTAGAGAGAGAGAATGGAGGGGGTAGAGGGAGCAGAGAGGGGGAGAGGGAGCAGAGGGAGAGAGAGAGAGAGAGATCTGGGGGTAAATCCATAACCGAGGTATGTGCCCTGAGGTAGAATTGGTACCACAACCTTTTGGTGCATGGGACAATGGTCCAACTGATTATGCCACCTGGACAGGGCTTAAACCACTGAATTTTTAAACAATTACACATCAATAGATGAGTAATGCAATTCCCAACTTATAGCATTGTTTCTCTATAGAGCTACCTATTTTTATTCTGTGTTCAATATAATCTTGATTTTGCCATATTTTCCACTGAATAATGTTTTTTGTTTTTGTTTTTGTTTTGTTTTTAATATATTCATGCTACTGTGTAAGAATTAGCCAGTCAGTTTTTCCTATAGAACAGTTTTGGGCCACACATGACAGAAAATTGATGGCAACTCATTCCATCTTTTTCCAAGAAGGTCTAACTAGTAGCACAAAAGGAATCCTCCAGTCACAGAGTCCAAGAGAGAAGCTGTAGTGTAACCGATGAGTTGGGGAAAAAACCATGTGGTGCAATCAAACAGCAGGTGAGGTAGGCAGCACCCAAAATGTGCAAAGTCATCCATGAACACTGTGGAAACACCAGGAGAGAATAGCTCTTACCTTCCGCCCTCTGTAAGGGCTTGATGACAGCTCATAGCATGATCAGTCTAAGAATTCTGCTCATCTCTGCCCCAGTTCTTCCCCTCCAAACTTGGATTTGAAACAAGTTTCAGCATGGTGGCAACCTACAAGAAACCAACTCTCTCTTCTCCTCCTTCATTAGTGACTTCTCCACTGCGCATATCCCACTGCCAGAGGGTCAGGGAGATCTTTTGACTTTGAATCAAACTTAAAGTTTGATATGGATATAGCATTAGGAATTCTAATAACTAAGCAAAGACAGTTTATATTACAAAACCATGATAATAGAAGTCATAACGGTAGTGCTGCCTACATTTCAGCCAATAGCATTTACTATTACCTAGCATTACCATTTCTAGGTAATGGAGAACCAATGTAAAATTGCTTTATGATCAAATCCCTGAAGTCATATATTTCACTGTAATAGTTTGATGGAAAATATGCTGAATTACATTGACCAAAAGTAGACAATTTGATCGACACAATATTTTCCTTAAAACATACATGCTAAAACAGTATTTTTTGAGTTAAGTATAACTAAATTGATGTAATATATTTGATAAGACTAAACAGTTATTTTCCTACTTTACTTTATTTTGTGAAGATATACACTATGTTAGAGGGTCTGTTTTTATCTCCCAGTTCAATGCAATTAGTTGGAGGAGTTTGATGACATAGAAATCTCCACAAAATTTTTCTAGGCACATTTCACTGTGCTATACTTCTTTACAGCTTTCAGTCACATTCTCAGAGGCATAAATAGATTCATTATTTTATGTACCTAATGGAAGTGTGAAGGCAGCCTAGAGATTGCATAAACTATCATATCAATGAAAGCCTTAGAGCCTGGACTCAGATTTAAGAAGACATTCCAATATGCATTCAAATCAGTCTGATATGTAAACTTTCAAACAGGAACCTAGAAAAGGTTGAGCTAAATTGATTTGTAGCCCAAGGAAATTTGTTTAATTGATAGAATAGCAATAAACATACAGCATAACAGGTTTTTAATTTTAGATTTACTTTGCTTTGGAAGATATTATATTGATGATTTTGGTATCAACCTTAGTTGATGCAAAATTCCCCAGAAAATTAAAAGATTTCATTTGTATTCTTACTACAAAGTGTTTGTATTTGTATTCTTACTACAAAATGATCCATTTTCATGACTAAGTAAAAATGCATATGTTCAGAAAAAGAGAATCTATAAATTATCAGTTGTAAATGTATACATTTAACAACTTTTCTATATAGTCTCTCATTAGAAAATTAAAGATAACTTTATTTATAGTCCAAGCAGTTTAGTTTTCAAGATCATATTTTAATAGTAAAATAGTTCATTGCTTTGATTGGAAAATTTTTCATAGGGTTAACTTCCTAATAGTGAGATCAGTCTAAGAATTCTGTTCACCTCTGCCCCAGTTCTTCCACTCCAAACTAATATAAACATTAAAGAGACCCAACATTAGGAAATAGCTGTATTCTCCTATAATTTTTTTAGAAGACCAGAATAGCTGTAATACTGCAAATGCACTATGGTGTATGATTATTTGACATTTAGTACAGAGCTATTCCATTAAAAATTGCAAACAATCACAGACTCATAGAATGATAGAGGTGGAAGACCTTTAACACTCATGAAATTGAACCCTTAACCTTAAGATTAGGGTAATAAGAGGGAGAGAGCAGATGCTTTCATGGCAAAAGATAACTGATTGGACTGACAGCATTGTTTAAACAATGATGACATTCTCACAATTATGAGATTGAGTGATGAAGCCGAAATCTGGTTTAATTCATATAATCTTTACTTGACCTTCCAATTGGAGATTAAATTTCATGATCCGCTGAGATCCAAACATCTTTTTGTATTTTCTCTAATAGAAAATTAAGAGGAAGTAACATATTGTTTGTCTAAGATCCCTGTCTTGATAATCTTTCCCCGACCCCCACTCAGATGAGAACAAAATTCACCACTATTCTAGTAATTTGCATTATCCTTCCTCAATGTGTAGCAGAACTTATTAAATTTGCAATTGACTCTCCACTTCCAGCTCCTGCCAATTTTAGCAGAATTCCATCTTAACATAAACTTGTATATTTCTAATTTTGAAGGCAAAATGCCTTTTAAACAATAAAAACTTTCATCTATATGATGTAATAAAGCAAATACAATAATACTTTTTCATAATCAATATAAATAAAATATTTCTAAACTATATCCTTATAACTAGTTAGGAAAGAATTGCATAGTGAACTTAGTCTAGATTCTGATCTGTTGCTTCTGAAGAGCTGATGATACGGAGATTTTAATGGAGTAGAATTGTAAGACCATTTCCTCACTACCTTTAACAAAACAAACTCTTGGATCTCAGTTAATGTCAGTAACATGAAAATAGGAATTGACTCTCATCTCAATTGTTTGAAAGTTGGTTTTGTGTGTTCATTCTTAATTAATTAATTTATTTTATTGTTTGTTCTATTACAGTCGTCCCATTTATTAAGACTTTTGTCCCCCTTCACCCAACCTACCCCTCTCAACCACAGTCAATTCCCTCTCCATTGCCCATGTCCATGAGTCATTCATACATGTTCTTTGACTAATCCTTTCACCTTCCTGCCACCACACATCTCCTCCCCTACTACAGCTATAGTCTGTTCCATATTTCAATGTCTCTGGTTTTATTTTGTTCATTAGTTTCCAGTTATAAGTGAGGTCTTATAGTGTTTGTCTTTTGTCAACTGGCTTATTTCACTTAGCATAATAGTCTTCAGTTCCATCCATGCTGTCACAAAAGGTAGGAATTCATTCTTTCTTTCTACCACACAGTATTCCATTGCATAAATGCATCATGTTTTCTAATTTACTCATCTACTAGTGGGAACATGGGCTGTTACCAACATTTGGCTATTGTAAATCGGGTTGCTATGTACATAGGATTGCATAAGCTCTTTTGCATTTGTGTTTCAGGATTCTTAGGGTATATTCACAGCAGTGGAATCAATGAATCATAAGGCATTCCCACTTTTAATTTTTTGAGGAATTTCCATACTGTTTTTCACAGTGGCTGCACCAGTTTGTATTACCACCAACATGCACTAGAGTTCCCTTTACTCTCCATCCTCTCCAGCACTTGTTGCTTGTTGATTTATTAATGATGGACATTCTGACAGCTGTGAGTTGATATTTCATTATGGTTTTAATTTGCACCTTTCTTATGACTGGTGATGTTGAGCACTTTTTTATATTTTATGGACCATCTGTATGTACTCCTTGGAGAAATATCTATCCGGATCCTTTCCATTGTTCAACTGTTTTTTTTTTTTTTTTTTTTTTTTTTTTTTGGTCATCCTGATGTTGAGTCTTATATATTTTGGAGATTAAATCCTTGTTGGATATATCATTGGCATAAATATTCTCCCATACAGTTGTTTGCCTTTTCGTTTAAAAGATGATTTCTTTAGCCATGCAAAAACTTTTTAAGTTGATGAGGTCCATTTTCCTCTTTGTTTCTCTTGCCCTAGGAGATATATCAGCAAAAATATTGCTATGTGGCATGTCTGAAATTTTACTGCCTATGCTGTCCACTAGGATTTCTATTGTATCACAACTTATATTTAAGTCTTTTATCCATTTTGACTTTATTCTGATATATGGTGTAAGTTGGTAGTCTACTTTCTTTCTTTCTTTCTTTCTTTCTTTCTTTCTTTCTTTCTTTCTTTTTTTTTTTTTTTTTTTTTTGCATGTAGCTATCCAGCTCTCCCAACACCATTTGTTGAAGTGGCTTTGTTGACACCATTTTATGCTTCTTCCCCCCTTTATTGAATATTAATTAACCATAGAGAAATGGGGTTATTTCTAGACTCTTCATTATGTTCCATTGACCTATCTGACTGTTCTTATGCCAGTACCTGACTGTCTTGATTACAGTGGCCTTGTTGTACAGTATGGGTTTTTCTTAAAAAACTAAAAATGGATATACCTTTTGACCCAGCAATTCCATTGCTAGGACTATATCCTAAGAACCCTGAAACACCAATCCAAAAGAAACTATGCATCCCTATGTTTATAGCAGCACAATTTACAATAGCCAAGTGTTGGAAGCAACCTAGATGCCCATCAGTAAATGAATGGATCAAAAAACTGTGGTACATTTATACAATGGAATTCTATGCAGCAGAAAGAAAGAAGGAGCTCATACCCTATGCAACGGCATGGATGGAACTTGAGAGCATCATGCTAAGCGAAGTAAGCCAGGCAGTGAAAGACAAATACCATATGATCTCACCTTTAACAGGAACCTAATCAACAAAACAAAGAAACAAGCATAATATAACCAAAGACATAGAAATTGGGAACAGGCTGAAAGTCACCAGAGGGGAGAGGGGAGGGAATTTCAGGGGAAAAGGGGAAGGATTTACAGAAACAAGTAAAAAGGACACATGGATAAAAACTATGGGGGGGGGGTGGAAATGGGAGGGAAGGGCTGGGGTGGTGGGTTGGGGTGAGAATAAAAGACAGAAAACTGTACAAGATCAACAATTAAAATAAAAATTTAAAAAAAAAATAACAGGTATTATGATTCCTCCAGCTTTGTTCTTCTTTCTTAGGATTGGTGAGGCTATTCAGAGTTTTTTAGGATTCCGTACAATTTTTTGGAATATTTGTTCTAGATCTCTGAAATATGCTATTGGTATTTTAATAGGAAATGCATTAAATCTATAGACTGCTTTGGATAGTATGGACATTTTAATGATGTTAATCCTTCCTATTCATGAACACAGTATATGCTACCATTTTGTTGTATCTTCCTCAATTTCTTTCTTCAATGTTCTATACTTTCCTAAATACAGATCTTTAACATCCTTGGTTTAATTTATCCCTGGGTACTGTATTTTTCTTGTCAGTACAATAAATGAGAGTTTTTTCTTAGTTTCTCTTTCTGATCATTTATTATTGGTGTACCAGAATGTCATCAATTTCTGAATATTTACTTTGTACCCCATTACTTCACCAAATTTACTCAGGTCAAGCAGTCTTTTGGGTGGAGACTCTAGGGTTTTATATGTACACTACCATGTCATCTGTCAATAATGACAGTTTTATTTCCTCCATTCCAATTTGGGTTTATTTTATTTGTTTTTCTAGTGTGACCACTGTGGCTAGAACTCCCAATACCATATTGAATAAGAGTGGTGAAAGCAGGCACACTTGTCTTATTCCTGATCTTAAGGGAAACACTTTTAGTTTTGTCTATTGAGTATAATGTTGACAGTAGGTTTCTTTTATATGAAGTATGCTCCCTCTACTCCCACTTTGCTGAGTTTTATTGTAAATGGGTGCTGGATTTTATCAAATGATTTTTCAGCATCTATTGATATGATCACATGTTCTTGTCTTTTATTTTGTTATATGTGATGTACTACATTTATTGATTTGCAAATGTTATGCCATCCTTGCATCCCTGTGATAAATCCCACTTGATTGTAGTGTATCTTCTGTTTAATGTATTGCATGATCCAGACTGCCAATATTTTGTTGAGGTTTTTAGCATCTGTGTTCATCAGAAATATTGGTCTATAGTTTTCTTTGTTGTGTCTTTACCTAGTTTTGGAATTAGGATAATGCTGGCCTCATAAAAAGAGTTTGGGAGTCTTCCATCTTCTTGCATGTTTTGTAATAGTTTGAAAAGAATAGGTGCTAGTTCTTCTTTCAATGTTTGTTAAAAGTCAACTGTGAAGCCATCTGGTACCTTGTTTTTGTTTGCCAGCAGTTTTTTTTTTTTATTTTTATTTTTTATTAATGCTTCAATTTCATAAGTTTTGGTTCATAAGTTTTGATTTAGTTTTGGGAGAATGCATGTATCCAAATATTTGCCCATTTCACCTAGGTTGTCCAGTTCCTTGGCATATAATTTTTCATATTAATTTCTTAAATTTTTTTGTCTTTCTATGGTATCAGTTGTTACTTTACCTCTTTCCTTTCTGATGTTATTTATGTGGGTCCTTTATTTTTTCCCCTTATGAGTCTGGCTAAAAGTCTGTCAATTTTTTTTAATTTTTTTCAAATAATCAGGTCCTGGATTCAATGGTACTTCAATTTTTTTAAGTTTCTATGTCATTTAATTCTGCTCTGATCTTGATTATTTCCTTCCCTCTGCTTCCTTCTGCTTGTTTGTTGTTGTTTCTATAGTTCTTTTAGATGTAGGGTTAGATTGTTTACTGGAGATTTTTCTACCTTCTATAGGTAGGCCTGTATTGCTTGCTATTAATTTCCATCTCACCACTTCCTTGCTGTGTGCCATAGGTTTTGGATTGTTGTGTGTTCGTTTTCATTTGTTTCCAGATACTTTTTGAATTCTTTCCTATTCTCATTGTTAACCCATTATTATTTAATAACATGCTATTCTGTCTCCATATATTTTCATGTTTTAGAGTTTTTTCCTTGAGGTTGGTTTCTAGTTTCAAGACATTGTGATCTAGGAAGGTTGCTTGATATGCTTGATATGGTTTCAATATGCTTGATATGGTTTCATTTTTTTAAATTTGTTAAGTCTTGTTTTGTCTTCTATATTGTAGTTCTCTTTGAAAATGATCCATGTGTGTTTGAAAAAAAGTATACTTTGCTTCTTTGAGGTGAAATGTTCTGTAAATGTCAACTAAGTACATTCAATCTAGAGTGTTTTTCAATACCACAATACCCTTGTTTACTCTTTGTTTGGAAGAGCTATTTTTAATAATGGGGTGTTAAAATCTTCTATGATGACTGTATTTCTATCGATATCCTTCATAAAGTCCTCCAAGATTTTCCTTAAGTATGTAGGTGCTCCTATATTGGGTGCATATATGTTTACAAGGATTACAAGGGTATGTGCTCTTGTTTGGACAAGTCCCTTAAGTATTATGTAGTGACCTTCTTTGTCTCTTGTTTTGGCCTTTGTTCTGAAGTATTCTGTCTGATATAAGCATTTCTACCCCAGCTCTTTTTTTTTTTTTAATGTCCATTTACTTGAAATATTTTTCTCCATCCATTTACTTTCAACCTGCATAGATCTTTCGTTCTGAGGTGGGGCTCCTGTAGACAGCACATATGTGGATCATGTTTTCTTATAAACTCAGTAACTCTATTCCTTTGGTTTGGAGCTTTTAAATCCATTTGCATTTGTTATTATTGGTAGGTACTTGCTCACTGCCATTGTTTCCCTTTATACCTATGTTTCTGTCTGTCTCTCTATTTCTTATTCTGAAAGCAGTCCATTTTGCGTTTCTTGTAGTGCTGTATTGTTGGAGATAAATTCTTTTAGCCTTCTATTGTCTGGGAAGCTCTTTATTTTACCTTTCATTCTAAATGAGTTTTGCTGGATAAAGTAGACTTGGTTGCAGATCCTTGCTTTTCATTACTTGGAATATTCCATGCCATTCCCTTCTGCCTTGTAGTGCCCTGTTGAGAAATCAGCTGATAGCCTTATTGGGGCTTGCTTGTATGTTACTAGCTGATTATCCCTTACTGTCTTGACAATTATATTTTTGGATTTAATTTTGCCATTTTCATTATGCTGCATCTTGGAGGGGGCCTCTTTGAGTTCATTATGATTGAAACCCTCTTTGCTTCTGAACTTGTGTAACATTTTTCCTTATTAAGTAAGGGAAATTTTCTGTCATTATTTTTTTTCAAATTAGTTCTCTCCTTCTGGTATTCCTATGATGTCAATGTTATTCTGTTTCATATTTTCTTGAAGCTCCCTTGAGCTACCCTAATTCTTTTTGTGTCTTTATTTGTTTTATTGCTCTGACTGGGTGTTTTTTCCGACCTTTTCTTCCAGATCTCTGATTCAGTCTTCTGCTCTAACTACCCTTATTTTAAGACCATCTAGTGTATTCTTCTTTTCAGATATTATATTCTTCATTTCCTCCTGGTTATTATTCATAGTTTCTGTGTTATTTTTAATAGTAATGTAGTTTGCACTAAATTTCTTATAGCTCCCACAAAATTCCTTTTGGTTATCTCTGAATTCCAGGAGCATCCTTATGACCATTGTATTGAATTCTATGTATCATAGATTGCTTGCCTCAATTTCACTTAGATATTTTTCTTGGGATTCCTCTTTTCATCTTGAATGGGGGTTGTTTCATTGTCTCCCCATTTTAGGTGACTCTTTTTCTTTGTTCGTGCATATCAGTTTGCTCTGCTTTGATTCCCCTCTTTCTGGGTGGCTTTCTGTGGTGATTTCTGTTGAATTCAGTGGTGTAATCTCTTTGATCTCCTAATCTGGATGCTCTAGGGATGCCCTTCAATCAGTTTTTCTTGGCTCTCTTATTGTACTTGGGCATTGCTTATAGGTGACTCATTTGTTGTTGGGTTCTCCCTTCTGGCTGGATGACTATCACAACCCCCACCACATCTTATATGCTATTGTACAGGTGCAGGCAGAGCAAAGTGAAAATATTCAGAAAACCATACTGTCACCAGACAGCATACTCTTGTACCATGTTAGGAACAGCAACAACAAATGAACAAAGTTTAATAAAGGTGCCAAACCACCTCCTTCCCTTACAGATTGGCTGGGGGCAATGAGTAGTAGAAGGATAAATGCAGACAAATGTAACTGAACAATAATGAAATAATTTAAAAATAAAATATAATAAAAGTGGGAAAAATTAAAAATAGTATAATATTGGAAAAAGAATATGAGATGACCAAAGGAAAGAATGATTTGGGAGGGATGAGGGAGGAGAAATAATAAGAGTAAAGAATAGAAACATGGTGAAGAAAGGGAGAAAATAAAATTTAAAATGCAAGTGAAAGAAAGGAGGGGATGGGCACTGGGTTGGCTGTGGTCTGTGGGGAGGCTGAGTTGGCTGCAGGCAAGAGCTGAGGCTGTCATTACTATTCTGCCTTTATTACTTGAACATATTGGCTTTGCTTCTCTAGATTATTTAGCAATCCTAGAGACACATCACAAAAATGAGTAGGTGGTAGCTGTGAACACCAGGATACCTTCTAGAAGATGAAACCCACCAACAAAGGACACACCAACAGATGACAAGGGAAGAAGGTGAAGGAGTGGAAGCCACACTAACCTCCACCCAGGATGGATCTGGAGATACAACTAAATGGTGGAGATATTACCTGGAACAAAATACTGAACAATAAATAGCAAGAGAGAATCCTCAAAATCTCATACCAACAAAAGAATCATCTTCAACACAACCTGTTCACAACTGCACAACAAAATATAAGACATGGTGGAGGAGTGACTGTCAATTAACCACCTGGAGGTAAAGACCCACCAAAAAAAGACCCAACAACAATTAAAACCCAAAGACATACAGAGAGCCATCATAAATGACAGTTCAAGACCAGTGAGCTCAGAAATTCAAGGAGACTGCACCACTGAATCTCACAGGTCTTCTACCATAGAGGTTCACACCATAAACCCAGGGAGTCAGAACAGATCAATTTAAGATGCTGACACTAACAAGAACAGTCTCACAAACAATGGGAAGACAAAGAAACAATCCCCAAATGAAAGGAAAGGAGGAAGCCTCAGAAAGAATACTAACTGAAATTGAGTCAAGTCAACTATCAGATATTGAGTTCAAAGCAATGGTTATAAGGAAGCTCAATGAGCTCACAGAGAATTACAGAAAACTACAGGGAAACTACAATAAACTACAATAAAAGGACCAAGAGGAAATGAAGAATACAATTTCTGAACTGAAGAACACAGTGGAGGAATCAAAGGCAGGCTAAATAAAGAAGAGGATTGATAAGTGAGCTGGAGGATATGGTAGAAAGAATTACCCAGAAACAGCAAGAAAAGCAAACGAAACTCAGAAAAAACAAAGAGGGGTTAAAGGAAATGAAGGACAACATGAAATGTAATAATATCCATATAATAGGGATACCAGAAGGAAAAGAAGCAAGGGATAGAAAACCTATTTGAAAAAGTAATGATGGAAAACTTCCCTAATTTGGTGAGAGAAAAAGTTACACAAATGCAGGAAACACAGAGTCCCAATCAAGAGGAACTCAAAGAGGCCCACTTCAAGACACAACATAATTAAAATGGCAAAATTGAAAGACAAAGAGAGAATCTTAAAGACAGCAAAAGAAAAACAGGAAGTAATATATAAAGAAGCCCTCATAAGACTGGCACCTGACTTCTTAATGTAAATGCTCCAAGCCAGAAAGGAATGGCAGGATATATTCCAAGTAACAAAAACCAAAGGCCTGTGACTGAGTCGATTCTATCAGCAAGGATCTCAATTAAAATGGAAGGCCAAATAAGGAGTGTCCTGGATGAAAGAAGCCTCAGAGACTATACCTCCTTCAAACCAGCTCTACAAGAGATGTTAAAGGGCTTACTTTAAGGACTGGAAGAAAAATAGTGAGAGAGAGAGGAACACACATATGAAAAAATATCAATGAACACGTACCTATCAATAATAACCTTAAACAGAAGAGGACTAAATGCCCTAATCAAAAGATATGTAATAGCTGAAGGCAACCATGACCCACATATATGCTGTCTATAAGAGACCCACTTCAGAACAAAAGACCTACACAGACTGAAAGTGAAGGGCTAGAAACAAATATTCCAAGCAATAGACAGGGAAAAAAAAAAAAAAAAGCTGGGATAGCAATAATCGTAACAGACAAAACAGACTTCAAAAAAAAAAAAAAAAAAAGAGCCATAAAAAGAGACCCAGAGGGTCACTTCATAGTACTGAAGGGAAGAGTCCATGAAGAAGACATAAACATTACAAATATATATGCACCCAATAGAGGAGCACCCAAATACATAAAGAAAATCTTGGAGGACTTCAAGAAAGATATTGACAGTAACACAATTATAGTAGGGGATTTCAACACCCCACTGTCAAAAATGGATAGAGCTTGCAAACAAAATATTAACAAAAATACTGTGGCATTGACCAATGTACTAGATGAAATGGACTTAACTGATATATAGTCTTTCATTCCAAAATAGCAAAATGCACATTCTTTTCAAATGCACATGGAACATTTTCAAAGATACACCACATTATAGGACACAAAACAAGCCTCAACAAATTCAAGAGAATTGAAATCATGTCAAACATTTTCTCTGAACAAGGTTCTGAAACTATTAATCAGCTTCAAGGAAAAAACCCCAAAACACTGAAACTCATGCAGATTAAATAGCGTACTATTAAACAACGAATAGGTCATAATGACATCAAGGAAGAAATCAAAAAGTTTCTGGAAACAAATGAAAATAAACTCAGAACAATCCAAAACTTATGGGACAAATCAAAGGCAATCCTGAGAGGGAAGTTTATATCATTACAGGCCTACCTCAAAAAGACAAATATTTCAAATAAACAACCAAATCATATGCTTACAAGAACTCAATTAACAATAACAAAGACAGCCCAAAACAAGTAGAAGGAAGGAAATAATCAAGATAAGAGCAGAATTAAATGACATAGAGACTGAAATCACAATTCTAAGGATCAATAAATCCAGATTTTGGTTCTTTGAAAAGATAAACAAAATAAATAAGCCAACAAGCAGACTCATCAAGAAAAAAAGAGAGAGGATCCAAATAAACACCATCAGAAATGAAAGAGTAGAGATTACAACTGATACCAGAGTAATACAAAGGATTATAAGAAATTACTACAAAGAACTATATGCCAAGAAATTTGAAAACCTAGAGGAAATGGACAACTTTCTAGGAAAATATAATCTTCCAAAACTGAATGAACAAGAAGAAGAAAGCCTGAACAAACTAATAACAGTCGATGAAATTGAAGCAGTTATCCAAAAACTCCCAACACACAAAACCCTGGACCAGATGGTTTCACAGGAGAATTTTACAAAGCATTTAAGGAAGAGCTAACCCCTATCCTTCACAGATTATTTCAAAAAATTCAAAATGATGGAAGACTCCCAAATTCTTTTTATGAAGCCAGCATCAACCTAAACGCAAAATCAGATAATAACTTAACAAAGGAAGAAAACTTCATGCCAATATCACTGAGGAATATAGATCTTAAAATCCTCCACAAAATATTGGCAAACACATCCAGCAATATGTTAAAAAGATCATATAACATGACCAAGAGGGCTTCATCCCAGGGAAGCAAGGATGGTACAATATTCACAAGTCAATAAATGTAATATCACATAAACAAAAAGAAAGACAAAAATCACATGATCATATGAATAGATGTGGAGAAAACATTTGATAAGGTACAACATCTTTTATGATAAAAACACTAACGAAGTGGGAATAGAGGGAGTATTACTCAGCATAATAAAGACCATATATGAGAGACCTAGAGCCAACATCATACTCAATGGCCAAAAGCAAAATCTTTCCCACTAAGATCAGGACAAAGACAAGAATTCCCACTTTCACCATGCCTAATCAACCTTGTATTGGAAGTCCTAGCCACAGAAATTAGACAAGAAAAAGAAATAAAAGGCATCCATATTGGAAATGAGGAAGCAAAAGTGACATTATGTGCAAATGATATGATAGTATACATAGAAAACTCTATAGACCCCACCAAAAAACTACTTGACCTAATAAGTGAATTTGGAAAAACAACAGGATAAAAAGTCAATATTCAGAAATCAATTCATTTTTGTACATGAACAATGAAATATCAGAAACAGAAATCAGGAAAAAAATTCCATTCGGTATAGCAACAAGAAAAATAACATACCTAGGAATAAACCTAAGGAGGTAAAATACCTCTACTCAGGAAAATGTACACAACACTGAAGAAAGAAATTAAGGAAGACACAAATAAATGGAAGCATTTACCATGTTCATGGATTGGAAGATTTAACATCGTAAAAATGTCCAGACTACCCAAAGCAATTGATACATTCAGTGCAATCCCTATTAAAGTACCAACAACATATTTCACAGATATAGAACAAATATTTCAGAAATTTATATGGAACCATAAATGACCCTGAGTAGCTGCAATGATTTTGAGAAAGAAGAGCAAAGTAGGAAGGATGACAATACCTGATATCAAACTGTATTACAAGGCCACTGTAATCAATACAGCTTGGTACTGACACATAAACCAATGGAATACAACAGAGAGTCCAGAAATAAAACCAATTCTTTATTGTTAATTAATATTTGACAAAGGGGGAAGAATTTTACAATGTAGTAAAAATAGCTTTTTTCACAAATGGTGTTGTGGGATCTGGACAGATACATGCAAAAAAATGAAACTTGATCACCAACTTACATCATACAAAAAATAAATTCAAGGTGCATAAAAGACTTAAATATAAGTCATGACACCATAAAGGTCCTAGAGGAAAACATAGGCAGAAAAATTTCAGAAATTCCACACAGCAACATCTTCACTGATATGTCCCCTAAAGCAAGGGACTTAAAGGAAAGAATAAGCAAATGGAACCTCATCAAATTAAAAAGCTTCTGCATGGCTAAAGAAAACAGCATTAAAATGAAAAGAGAATCAACTATTTGGGAAAACATATTTGCCAATGATACCTATGACAACGGTGTGATCTCCAAAATATATAAGGAACTCACAGAACTCCACTCCAGGAAGACAGAAAATCCAGTTAAAAAATGGGCAAAAGACTTGAACAGACACTTTTCCAAGGAGGACATACAAAGGTCCCAGAAACATATGAAAGATGCTCAGCATCACTAGCCATCAGAGAGATGAAAATTAAACCATAATGAGATACCTCTTCATGTCAGTGAGAATAGCCATCATAAACAAATCAATAAACAATTGTTGGGGTTGATGTGTAGAAAAGGGAACCCTAGTGCACTGTTTGTGGGAATGCTGACTGGTGCTGCCACTGTGTAAAATGGCCTGTAATTTCCTCAGAAAACTAAAAATGGAACTGACTTTTGACCCAGAGATTTCATTTTTGAGATTACATCCTAAGAATCCTGAAACACCAATCCAGAAGAACGTATGCACTTCAGTGTTCATAGTAGCACAATTTGCAATAACCAAGTGCTGGAAACAATCTAAGCACCTATCAGTAAATGAGTGTACCAGAAATCTATGGTACATTTACCAATGGAATACTATGCAGCAGAGAAAAAAAGAAGGGGCTCCTAATGTTTGCAACAGCATGGATGGAACTGGAGAACATTATGCTAAGTGAAACAAGACAGGCAGTGAGGGACATATACCATATAATCTCACCTTTAACTGAAACATAATCAACAAAAGAAAAAAGCAAACTAAATATAACCAGAGACATTAAAAGTAAGAAATATCTGACAGTAACCACAGGGGAGGTGGGAGTGTATAATGGGGGGAAGCATTTTCAGGAACCACTATAAAGGACACATAGACAAAACCAAGGGGGAGGGTGGAAGCAAGGGAGGGAAGGGGGCTTCGCTGGGGTGGGGGGAGTGGTTGGGGTAAAATGCAGACAAGTGTAATTGAACAACAATAAAATAGTTTAAAAATGAAATAAAGTGCAAGTAAAAAAGTGAAGGGAGATGGCAAATGGCACAAGATAAAGAGTATAATGTAAGGTTTGAAATAAAATTTAAAAATAATGAATGATTAGGAACAAAATTGATCAAAACCCACAACAGTATCAATAAAAATGACAGATGAGAAATGATTAATAAAGATGAAAGAGAGTAAAAATATTATAAGAAAGAGACAAGAGAATATGAGATTCTATAGCAGAACAATGATTTTGAGAGGATGGAAGGAGGATAAATAATAAGAGTAAGGGATAGAATCCAAGCTAAGAAAGGGGAAAATAACATTCCAATCTCAAATAAGCAAGGGCAGGAAGAAGGCAAAATAGACTAAGACAGAGTGAGAGTAACCTATGATATTTGAAATAAAAAAATAGTAAATAAATAAAAATAAAATTGAAGAGAAACAGCAGTAACCACAATATCCATACCACACAGCAATGATTAATAAAGTTGGAAAGCAAATAAGAATATTATAAGAAAGCAAAAAAGAATGTGAGTTGACTGAAGAAAAGAAAAATAATTTTGAGAAGATAGAGGGAGGAGAAACAGTAAGAGTAAGGAATAGAAACAAGCTGTAGAAAGGGGGAAAATAGAATTTAAAACAAAAATATGAAAGTGAAAGAGGAAGGCAAAATGGAGTAAGGCAAGGGAAGGGGTCAATGTGGTATTTGAAATAAAAATAAAATATAAAAATATAAATAAAAAGAATAAAAAAGACAAAGATAGTAAATTAGTTGGAATACAACTGAAGAAAGAAAAAATGTTAAAAGGGTTATGAGAGAGACAGAAAATAATTCAATCAGTGTATAAGACTGGTGGAATTCATCTCAACAGTGTTTGGTGTTTGCCTTCTGTCTTCTCCTTCTGGATCCACATTTGACTTTTTATCAGCTCAAGATCCAGTGGTGGGTCATCTGACTTCTAGCAGCACCACTTGTCCCACCTTCACCTGCCTCTAGAGGGGGTTTCTATTGTAATCAAGAGGGTCAGGTCCCTGGGTTTCCTATAGGAGGAACTGTTCAGTTTTCTGGGAAAATTGTGCGTGTGTACCCTGCCTCTGCACCACCCACCTTGGTCTGTCCCAGCTTATTTTCAATAATGTATAGTTTCTGATGACTACTTGTCCATTTCCAGGGAGGGGTCATTCTGTGTAATAGAGTCAGCTCTTTCCTGCTTGGTTCTGATGGGAGCCTTGAGAGTGGGTGGGGACTGAGTGGGGCCCTGATTATCCCTCACTGCACCAATTTCTGATCTCCCTGTCTTGCTGGTTTCAGTGAAATAGGGACCTAGGAACCAATGTATTTTGTCTCCCTGAGAGAAGTTCAAAGTGGGCCTTTTGGGGTTTTTCTTCATGGCATTCTCCTGGGGATATGCACCCTGGAGGGGGTTCTTATTTAATAATTTTCTTCCTTCTAACTTACGACATTATTTGTCTTTGTACTTTTATAACTTTTGATTTGGAAAGTTAGTTCATTTAATTTTAGCCTTTCTGATTCTCTATTAAAAACCATGTAAAAATGGCTATGTATCTTTTTTTTATTTTTTTTGAAAATTGGTTGTTTATTTCTCAGTTTCAGATCAATTGCAGGATTGAATTAACAATGAATTCTGTGACTGGAATAAATCTACCTTCGTAGCCTGGGCAGAGTTAAAAAAAAAATGTGACAAATGTGACTGCTGGCCTGAATTTTTAGTTTTTATCTTTAGGTAAACCAACTATTAAAATGTCACTTTATGTTCAAATCAGGGTTCCTTTTTAAAAAATTTGTATGGCTATGTAGCTTTAAAAATATGTCCAGAACAGTTGTTGACAATTTGTATTGTTCAATAATTTTTCCAATTATTTTTCATTAATAATTGGTTTCATTTTCTTTAGAATTATTTTATCAATTTCTTAATTGTTAGTTTATAAATGAGTTATGCATGTGCGTTTACTTTTAATTCTGAAAATGATTTATTGAAGAATTCTCTTGGCTATTACATTTTACAGTAACACATTTCATTAAATGGTTATTTGGCTAACATTTATCAATATATTTATTTAAATGTATATTAGATTGATTTTTACCAAAACAGATCATTGTAAATCATAGAATTTAGTGATTTATGATACTATTTATATTTTTGATTTTAATGTAATCTGAGAATTAGTAAATTGAAGCAAATTATATTAAATTAGATACAAAAGTAATCCTTAATATATTTTAAAATACTTTATATTAACATGAATATTCATGTCATTATGAACAATACATATAAGAATTAAAAAACATATGTCTTTAAAATGACTTCCTTCTTTTACCACCAATTAGTATTCCATTGTGTAAATGTAAAATTTTATCCTTTGTGACAGCATGGATAGACCTGGAGAACATTATGCTAAGTGAATCAAGCCAGTCAGAGAAAGACAAATACCATATGATTTCACTCATTGTGGAATGTAATGAACAAACTTAATTAATAAGTAAAATAGAGACAGACTTTTGGATAGAGAGCAGGCAGACAGCTCTCGGTGACAGGATCAAGCTAAAAAGAAAGAGAACTCATGGACACGGACAACAGTATGATGATTGAAGGAGTTGGAGGGGTTTGTAGAGGGAGAGGATATAAGAGAGATAAATAGTAATATAAAAATACAATTAAAATAAACTATTAAAATAAAATAATAAAAATTAAAATGGCTTTCCTAGTCATAGATCATATAGTTGTCCTTGTCTTATTTAAGATATTGTATATTTACAAAAATAGGTCCATTGCATAAAAACATAGCAGGATATATATTCTTGCAGAATTTGGAATTCACAGAAATAACAATTTGTAGGTATTATTGATTTATGGATCATCATTTAAGAACGAAGAGTAACTCCAAAAAATTTGACTTCACTTGGTAGCCTTTGTATAAAATGTATATATCGTAAAAATCGCTGCAATGGACATAGGTGAATATTTATTGTTTTGAATTAATGTTTTAGATTTCTCCCAGAAGTAGAATTGCTGGGTGATAAGGCAGTTCTATTTTCAATTTTTTAGAGGTAACTCCATGATTTGGAAGCAGTCCAAGTGCCCATAAGAAGATGAGTAGATAAAAAAGCTGTGGTACATTTACAAGATAGAAGTGTATCTTACCTTTTGCCACCACATAGATGGACCTGGAAAGCATTATGCTAAGTGAAATAAGGCAGGCAGATAAAGAGAAATGTCATAGGATTTCACTCACATGTGTAATCTAATGAACAAAATAAATTTACACACAAAATAGAAACAGCCTCATAGCTGTCAAAGGAGAGGGGATTGTGAGGATGGTTATAAAAGGGATTAAGAAAAAAAAAAACCACATACACAGACAATAGTATGGTCATTACCAGAGGTAAATGAGGATTGAATTAATTGTTTGCGTGTTTTTATATGTATTTCATTTTTATATATGTCAGGCTTTATTTGCCATATGTGAACAGGTCAGCCAAACTACCCAATTTAATAATTGAAAAATCATAAAAACATGATGACAAATTGTCTTTAACTAAAGAATGTCCCCAGTGTTCTATTTTCAAAATTCTACAACTTAAATGATATAAGGTATAGCCAGGTACCCTTTGCCTGGATTCACCTATGGTTAACAGTGTGTCTTATTTGCTCTCTCTTACTGCAATGTTATTGCAATCCAGAAGCCTAACATTATAATATACAATAGCCCAACAATATAATCTATTTTAAATTTCTTAATTTTTTAAGAATTTTACTTATTTACTTTAGACAGAGGAGAAGAAGGGAGAGAGAGAGGGAGAGAAACATCAATATGTGGTTGCCTTTTTCATGCCCCTCACTGGGAACCTGGCCTGGAACCCAAGCATGTGCCCTAGACTGGAAGTCGAACCAGTGGTCCTTTGATTCATAGGCCAGTATTCAATCCACTGAACCTTACCAGACAAGGCTTCTTAATTTTAATTTAACCAAAATGCAGATTATGTATTATAGAATTGCACTACTTAAACCTATATAATTTTATTAACCAATGTAACTCCCAAAAGTGAAATAAAATAATAAATATAAAAAATAAATAGAACATATTTATTTTTCTGAGATCAGCATTCCTAAGAGAAACAATCAGTGCATGCTGGGAAAGACCATCTTCTTAATACACAAGGTTATTAGTTTGAATTAATCCTAAAAGTTCTTTATTTATTTTCAAATCACTTCATTTAGGTTGATCGACATATCAAAAGCTGTATGTATTTAATGTACGGAAATTAATGAGTTTGGTGATAAGTATATACCACAACCAACGTTATGAACATATCCATCACCTTCAAAGGTTTTTATTATTTTTTGGTGAAAACTACCTCTTAGCAAATTTTTAAATATTCAATACAGTATTGTTTACCCTAGGCACTATGATGTACAGCAAAACCCTAGGACTAACTCATCTTCCATAATCAAAACTTTGACAAACAATTTCCCATTTCTGGTTCATGCAGCCCCTGGTTACTGCATCATAGTCTCTGCTCCTAAGAATTTGTCTATTTTAGGTTTGTCGTAGCAGTGGTATCATGTGCTAATTATTATCTTCTGTATGGTGTATTAATTTAGCATAATGTCCTCAAAGTTCACCCATATTATAACAATGGAGGTTTTCCTTCTTTTTTAAGACTAATATTCTATTGTATGTAAATGCCACATTTTCTTTATCCACTTATCTGTCAATACACATTTATGTTATTTCCTTTCTAGGCTATACTGAATAATTCTGCAGTGTACATAGAGGTGTACATATCTCTGTGAGATACTGATTTCAATTACTTTGGATATATATCCAGAAGTAAAATTACAAAATTATATGGTATTTCTATTTTTTATATTCTTTAGGACCCTCCAAACTGATTTCCACAGTGGCTGTGCTAAATTGCATTCCTATTGACAGTGTACAGGGTTCTCTTTTTCTACATATAACATGCATGTAACATTTGTTACATATACATGTATTTATAACATTTGTTCTAACAAGTATGAGGTGATATTTCATTGTGGTTTTAATTTGCACTTACCTAATGATTAGTGATGTTGAATATCTTTTCATAGAGTTGTTGGTCGTTCATATGTCTTCTTTGGAGAAATGTATAGATTCAGGTCCTTTGCCTATTTTTAAAATTTCTTTTCTTTCCTTTTTTTGCTATAAAGTTATAAAAGTTCCTTATATATTTTATATATCAGCCTTTTATCAGATACATAGTTTGTAAATATTTTCTCCTACTCTGTACATTGCTTTTTCATTTTGTTGCTTTTTTTCCTCTGATATGCAGAAGTTTTTCAGTTTGATGTATTTTCATTTATCCATTTATGCTTTTGTTGCCTGGGCTTTTGGTGTCATATCTAAGAAATAATTACAAGGAAAAATGTCAAGGAACTTTTCCTGTATGTTTTCTTCAAGGACATGTTAGTTTTTGTTCTAGATCTTACTTTTAATTACTTAATGCATTTTGAGTTGATTTTTTGTATGTTTTAAGAGAAATGCACAACTATCAAAACTGAGTCAAGAAGAAATTGAAAGTGTGAACATATCAATAGCAAAGAAGGAAATTAAATCAGTATTCAAAAACTTCCCAATGAAAACAAAAAACTCAGAACTAGATGGCTTCACAAGTGAATTCTTTCAAATATTTAAAGAATAATTAATACTAATCCTTTCTAAACTGTTTCAAAAAATAAAACAAGAAGAAACACTTTCAAACTCATTATATGTGGCCAGTAGCAACCTGACACCAAAACTAGACAAAGACACAAGAAAATAAAGCTATAAGCCAATATCATTATTGAATATAAATGCATAATTTTTCAACAAAATATTAGCAAACCAAATTCAGCAACATATTGAAATCATCACATACCTTGGTTTGGTGAACTTATTTATGGCAAACAAGGATGGTTCAACATACACAAATTAATCAGTGTGATACCTTGCATTAAAAAAATGAAGAACAAAACTCACAGGATAATCTCATTAGATGTAGAAAAATTATTTGAGAAAATTCAATACCATTTCATGATAAAATCTATCAATAAATTATGTATAGAAAGCACTTAACTTAATAAAGGACATGTGTGAAATGCCCATGGCTAACATAATTAAAAGCTATTCCTTTAAAATCCAGGAAAAAAGCAAGAATGCCCACTCTTGCCACTTCTATACAATATAATATTGGAAGTCCTAGCCAGAGCCATTAAGCAAAAATAAATAAATAAATAGTATCCAAATCAAAAAGGAAGAATTAAAATCTCTCTTTGCAGATGACATGATCTCATATGTAGAATGTACACATATGCACTCACAAACACAAGCACATGCATAAACACTAGCACACATGAACTGTTAGAAATAATGAAAAAATTTATTAAAGTTGTAGGATTAAAAGCTAACATGGAAAAATATTTGTATTTTTACACACTAATTAAAAAGGACCCAAAAAGTGAATCAAGACAATGACACCATTTACATGATGCCAAAACAATAAAATATTTAGGCATAAATGTAATAACTGAAAAGGTAAAAGAGTTGTACACTAGCAACTTTAAAATGTGGATAAAGAGAATTGTAAAAATATATAAATGGAAAGACATCCATTTATGTTCATTGCTTGAAATAATTAACATTGAAAAAATGACAATCCAATTTAAAAAAATGAGAAAAAAGACATGAAGAGACACTTCTCCAAGGAGGACATACAGATGGCCCAGAGACATGAAAACATACTCAGCACCATTAGCCATCAGAGAGATGCAAATTAATACATAATGAGATACTATTTTATACTGGTCAGAATGGCCATCATAAACAAATTAACAAATAACAAGTGTTGGAGAGGATGTAGAGAAAAGGGAATCCTAGTGTATTGTTGATAAGACTGAAGACTGTGGCAGCCACTGTGGAAAACAATATGGAATTTCCTCAGAAAAATAAAAATGGAACTGTCATTTGATCCAGCAATTCCACTGCTGGGACTATACCCTAATAATTCTGAAACAACAATTTAAAAGAACCTATGCACCCTAACATTCATAGCAGCACAATTCACAATAGTCAAGTGCTGGAAGTAACTCAAGTGACCATCAGTAAATGAGTGGATCAAAATACTATGTTACATTTACACGATAGAATACTATGCAGCAGAAAGAAGGAAGGAGGTCTTGTGCTTTGTGACAGCATGGATGGAACTAGTATTATACTAAGTGAAATAAGCCACATAGTGAAATATAAATACCATATGATCTCATCTATAAGTGGAACCTAATTAACAAAACCAAAAAGCAAGCAAAATATAACCAGAGACATTGAAATTAAGAACAAACTGATAGTAACCAAAGGGGAAGTGTAAGGGGAAAATGGGGCGAAAGGGGAGAGGGTTTTCAGAAACATCTATAAAAGACACATGGACAAAATCAAGGGAGGGGTGGGATCAGGGGAGCAAGGTGGGGATGGCTGGGGTGGAGAGGAGTGGTGGAGGGAGAATGCGGACAACTGTACTTGAACAATTAAAAAAATGTTCACGCTCTCCAAAGTAATATAATGCAATCCTTATTAAAATTCCAATGGAATATTCACAGAAATCTTACCCCTCCAAAATAATTCTAAATGTTACTGAATAGAAGACACTTGAGTAAACTGACTTTCATTTGATTTTTTCACTTGATTATTAATGAGATCAATACTTTCCAAAATTTAGTAAGTGATTACCTGATAGTATTAGTCATAATTCTGGTGTTAAGTGGACCTTATTATTCTTTTCAATAATCATATTTATAACTAATACAAATAAAGAAATATTAACTATCCTTTTATATCAAAGATTTAACTTGTATAATTGCTTTGCCAGGATAATTAGGAGTATAATATTTTTAAAATAACCATAAAGAAAATATTAAATCAATTAAAATTAAATGTTTTATGTATGATAAAATACAAAAGATGGTAAACAAACTACAATTGCTTGGGGAACACTGAAGTTGACATTTGTATGTGCTTTAGTAACCTGGGTTTAATAAATATAATGATATAAGGATATCTGGCCAAGATGGAGGTGTAGGTAGAAACAGTTGGCCTCCTCGCACAACCAAAAGAAGGACAACAACAAATTTAAAAATAAAAATAACCAGAACTCCCAAAAACTGAACTGTATGGCAGTCTGACAACCAAGAAGTTAAAGAAGAAATATTCATCCACACCAGTAGGATGGGTGGAGACAGGCAGCCGGGGGTGGGGGAGATTCACAGTCAAGCACTGGGTGGAGGACCTGGAAGGGTTGAGGGAGTGGCTGGTACAGTGAGTGGTCCCACGTTTGTCTGTGGATAAACTGGCAGGAACAACAAGGCAGCCAGACAGAACACCCAACCTAGGGTTCCAGCAGTGGGAAATAAAGCCTCAAAATATTTGACTGAAAAAACCTGTGGGGATTGAGACACCAAGAGAAACTAGCAGCCTCACGGGAGAGTACATTGGAGAGACTGACAGGGTCCTAGAAAGTAGACAAACACACACAACCAGGAATCAGCACCAGAAGAGCCCAATTTGCTTGTGGATATTGGAGGAAGTGACTGAAAGCCAACAGCTGAGCAAGTGGCATTGTTCCCTCTCTGATCCCTTCCCCACATACAGCACCACAATGCAGAGACTGGGCTGCACATCCTGGTGAATAGCTAAGGTTCCACCGCTTACTATGTAACAGGTGTGCTGAGACAAAAAAAAAAAAAAAAAAAAAAAAAAAAGTATGGCCAAATGAAAGAACAGATAAAAGCTCCAGAAAAAAATATAACTAAGTCATGAAGAGATAGCCAACCTATCAGATGCACAACTCAAAACACTGTAAATTAGGATGCTCACAGAAATGGTTGAGCATGGTTGAAAATAGGTGGAAAAATGAAGGCTAGGCAAAGTGAAATAAAGGAAAATGTACATGGAACCAACAGTGAAGGGAAGGAAACTGGGACTCATATCAACATTTGGACCAGAAGGAAAAAAATAAACATTCAACCAGAAGAGAATGAAGAAACAAGAATTCAAAAAAATTGAGGAGAGGCTTAGGAATCTCCCAGACAACTTCAAACATTGAAACATCCAAATCATAGGGGTGCCAGATGGATAAAAGGAAGAGCAAGAAATTGAAAACTTATTTAAAAAATAATAAAGGATAATTTCCCCAATCTGGCAAATGATATAGACTTCAAAGAAGTCCAGGAAGTTCAGAGAACCCCAAAGAAGTTGGATGCAAGGAAGCACACACCAAGGTACATCATAATTACATTACCCAAGATTAAATAAAGATAAGGAGAATCTCTTAAAAGCATCAAGACAAAAAGAGACAGTTACCTACAAAGGAGTTCCCATAAGACTATCAGCTGATTCCTCAAAAGAAACTTTGCAGTCAAGAAGGGGCTGGAAAGAAGTATTCAAAGTCATGAAAGGTAAGGACCTACACCCAAGTTTACTCTATCTGGCAAAGCTATCATTTAGAATAGAAGGGCAGATAAAATGTTTCCCAGACAAGGTCAAGTTAAAGGAGTTCATCATCACCAAGCCTTTATTGCATGAAATGTTAAAGGGGCTTATCTGAGAGAAAGAAAATAAAAATATAAACAGTAAAATGCCAACAAACTCACAATTATAAACCATCAAACCTAAAGAAAACAAAACAAATACAAAAATGAAATAAGCAAACAACTAGAACAGAAACAGTTTCACAGAAATAGAGATCACATGGAGGGTTATCAGCAGGGAATAAGAGGGAGGAGAATGGGGGGGAAGGTACAGGGAATAAGAAGTATAAATGTTAGGTACAAAATAGACAGGGGGAGGTTAAGGCTAGTATGAGAAATGGAGAAGCCAAAGAACCTATATATATGACCCATAGATATGAACTAAGGAGGGGTGAAATGATGGGAGGAGTGTACAAGGCAGAAGGGAGTAAAGGGGAGCAAAAATGAGACAATTGAAATAGTATAATAAAATGTTTTTAAATAAAAATAAATACATTTTACAATATAAGTGTAGCAACCCAAATTAAAACATTTTTCCATTCAAGTCCAAACTCTGCCACACACATACACTATGAATAAATAATACATTTTATGTTTGTGAATGTAGCAAACCTCTTTTGCAGTATTATAGTTCATACTACTCAAGTATGAAAGCATTAACTTTTATCACTCACTATATAATAAATATAATCTAGCTGTTCATTTGTTCTTTTATTTATGGTTTAAACTTTAACCTGGTCCATTCTGTCTGTTTTGCACCATACTTGATCAAAGGCAGGACTGTTACCTTCACTACTCACCATTCCTCTTCCCAGTTATTAGGGAAACTGAAAAGGGACTCAGGCATGACCCTCAATGAGCATCATTTCATCTGCATTGATCTTCTCCTCCTACTTGCACCAGGTAAGAAGACCTTATCTTCCTCTGGTGTAAACTAAGTGCACCTGCATTCTCTGCTGATGTGTATAGTTAACGCATGTCCTTTGGTTACCAGTTTCTGGTGTTCTGTGTTTCCTTATACTGAACACAGAAGTTGTAGCCTGACTATTTCCCTTCTGATGCCTCCTTGGAGATGGAGAACATTTAGCTTCTTTTCCTGCACCTCACTGTTCCATGATGCTGCCTTCAGTCCTATCTTCTTGAACACTTCACTCAGTCTTTGCTACTCTTATGGTTATGTGTTATGCTTAAATAATTGTCCATGCTTAAATGTCTTGGCTTACACTAAAATGTGGGGCATGGGTCCACCAATTTGTTATTTTTGCTCTACCTTTCTCTCATCTTCATCAGACAAACACAATAAAGAAAAAAGCAATAGGAAGTGTCCCTCAAACTCATAGCTAAACTATCAGGTTCTTTCCTTTCAGTCTTCTTCAAAAGTTTTATACCTAGTTCAGAAATTTTTTCACACTTTTATTCTGCATGAAAAGAAACCTTTCTACACTATAATCTTGCCTTTTTCTACATTTTGTGTTTTAGGGGGAAAAAGTTTGTTAAACTTCAGTTTGGTAGTCAAGCCCAAACTTATTAGAAATAAATGCCTTTTTTAAAAAAAATCAATGCCAGAATCAATTTAACAAAGGCTTGAGTGATATAGAGCTATAGTACTTTATGTAATTAAATTCCACATTCAAATGTATTTTCTAAAAACATTTTTAGATATTAGGACTTCAGTTCATGGCCATATATTTCCCAGTGCTACTTTATTTTATTTTATTTTTTAAATATATTTTATTGATTATGCTTTTTTCAATTTTTATTTTAATTGTTGATCTTGTACAGTTTTCTGTCTTTTACTCCCACCCCAACCCACCACCCCAGCTCTCGCCACCTCCCTCCTATTTCCGTCCCATAGTTTTTGTCCATGTGTCCTTTATACTTACTTGTTCCTGTAAACCCTTCCCCTTTTCCCCTGCAATTCCCTCCCCTCTCCCCTCTGATGACTTTCAGCCTGTTCTCAATTTCATTGTCTTTGGTTATATTATGCTTGCTTGTTTGTTTTGTTGATTAGTTTCCTGCCAATGACACCTAAGATAAGGGTTTAATCTCCAAAATGTATAAAGAACTTACACGACTCCACTCTAAGAAGACAAGCAACCCGATGAAAAAATGGGCAAAAGACTTCGGCAGACACTTCTCCAAGGAGGACATACAGAGGATCCAGAGACACATGAAAAGATGCTCGATATTGCTAGCTATCAGAGAGATGCAAATTAAAACCACAATGAGATACCACTTGACACCAGTCAGAATGGCTCTCATAAACAAAGCAACAAACAGCAAGTGTTGCAGAGGTTGTGGAGAAAAGGGGACCCTAGTGCACTGTTGGTGGGAGTGCAGACTGGTATAACCACTATGGAAAACAGTATGGAATTTTCTAAAAAAACTAAAAATGGATATACCTTTTGACCCAGCAATTCCACTGCTAGGATTATATCCTAAGAACCCTGAAACACCAATCCAAAAGAACCTATGCACCCCTGTGTTTATAGCAGCACAATTTACAATAGCCAAGTGTTGGAAGCAACCTAGATGCCCATCAGTAAATGAATGGATCAAAAAACTGTGGTACATTTACACAATGGAATTCTATGCAGCAGAAAGAAAGTAGGAGCTCCTATCCTTTGCAACAGCATGGATGGAACTGGAGAGCATCATGCTAAGCGAAATAAGCCAGGCAGTGAAAGACAAATACCATATGATTCCATTGCTATTTTAAAAGTGGCATTTGAAAAATGAAATTCAAAAATATTTTTAAAAAACCAATGCCAATATACAACTCCTATCAAAACTTCCTATCAAAATCCAAATTCAATTTAAGACAGGTTTAGAACTGAAAGACAGTAATTTTACACAATTGTCTAACTGAGTTCCTTGGGAATAATTCTTCACCCATGGTCAAACATAAGAAAGATATATGTTTTATTTCAGAATATTCCATTGCTGTAATCAAAAATAGAAAACAGTATCAAATATGCTTATCCTTTTCTTATGCAATGAAGAAATTCTTTCACATGTCAGAGAGAGAGATAAAGTGGTTGAAGGAATCATCTTATATATCTCTGTTCTAGTAACCATTAGCATGAAAGATATAAGCAAACCAAGGACAATGGCATACCTACCTCTGCAATCCTCAACTAAGTGCTTAGTAAACTGGAGGTTTTTTCTCCCACTCACTGTCTATCAAATGACTAGTTCTATGGTCAATAGGATTATGAGTTCCAGGCTAAAATTTGTAAGTACACTTTAAAAAAGAAGCATAGGAGTGGACCTGTAGGTCTAAACATCACTGACAACATTTTTTTAGTCTTTCTCCACCATATCCATATGTTAGGCTCTGAGATTTTAATGATTTTAAGCTACAAGCCCACTAAGTTAGTATTTAGAGTGGAATATATGGAAATGTCAAGAAGGCTACATACCTACATGATGCCACAGAGATTTTTAAAGACATACATACATTTACACATACATAAATATAACTAAAGGGTGACTCATTTTTAACCTCTCCTGAGATAGCAAAACTCAAAAAATATTCTTCTTCAAAGTTTAATTATCTAATCTCCTGATTTCTTTGTAATTCCATGAATTGTTCTGTTATAGAGCAATTTCTGTTCGTGGAAGTGTGATTCAAGTAAATAGAATTCCAGTTACACTTCACTAATAACTACTGACATCTCAACCAATAAATTAACCTTTTGACCTTACTCTTCTGCATTGAAAATCTTTTCTACAAATACTATTAGTAAAGTTAATTTAATAATTTAACAGTAGTTTAAATGTTAAATAAGTCACTATGGATGAGCAAAACCAATTTAAAACCAATGTTTGTAAACACAGCACATTTTGCTCTAATAACTGTTATTGGGAAGAAGAGCTCTTCATATGTTTTGAAACCATCCAAATGAATGGGCTGTTTTACTGCTTGTAGATCATATAAGCCAAAGGCTTCTGTTGACATAGTTAAAATTGTTTTCCTGCAGAAAATTAAAATGTATGTTTCAATCAACATGAACTGAAACTTTCAGCTGTTCAAAAGAAAGTATTGCTTGTCCTCTTTAAGATTTGAAAGAGTCTGTGAAATATAATTGAAAATACAATCTCACAGTTACCTAAAAATACATATTTTTGTCAAGTGAACTGATATTGTAGAACCAATGACCTAAGAGTAAAATGGCAAAAAATATCTTTCACCTATTTGGCATTAGGAAAAAAAATGTATGTGGAAAAAATAACGACATACCTACTATAGCACTTTGGAAATAAATATCCTTTGTAACTCTCAAGTTTTATTAGATAAGAAAATTTTAGTGTAATCTTTTTTATAAAGGAGCATAGACCATGTTATCCTCTACTAGAAAGGCCTTCAAAGCCTTCTCCTATAACTTTCCAAATTCAGCTGAGATTCTTCAACCTGGGCTAAAACCCCTTTACCAGACATATCGGTACTCTTACCTATGCAGGTGCTGACCTGCATCCATCATCATTATTGCAATTACGTGGCTTATGATCTTGCATCTCGGAATCTTTTTTAATTTCATATTTTTATCCTACAGTGCATCTTCTATCTTCCATAGTATTTTCTGTAGTAACTACCTAATTTTCAATTCTAACCCAGCAAATATTAAGAGGCCAGGCATATAGTAGGATTTCAGCAAATAGCAATTGAATCAAACATATTGCTAACAACAGTCAGTCTTTTATTACATCTACCTCTTGATTTTATTTAATATCTAGGTTATAAAAGATTAAAAATGTTCCAGTCAAAATGATTTTCCCTTCTCAAATCATGAAGAAAAGAACAGTAAAATAAACCCAGATCTTTTCACTGTGAGTCTCTCTTCAAAATATGTTCCTCAATATAGAGGTCCAAGCGAGAGCTTTCACTGTGTACTGATTATAATATATATTCTCTAAATCTTTGGTATTTTTATTTGTGAGTTTTTATTATAATTACCTTCCACGCCAATATGTAAGCAACAGAAACATAATCAATTCATTTGCTTTGTACCTTGTTCTGGGGAATTCTGTACAATTGCTTAACTTAGCAGGAGTCTGAGGGAATTGTACAATTATGATGGAAATAATTCTTCTTCTTTTGTGAAAGGTGAACATCACTGAGCATTTCACCTGCACGTTTCAAACAGAATGACTAGAATAAGTGTAAATGCAAAGTATAACCCCCAACTTTCTGATAGTATGCTTTAAAGGTTAATATTGAGCCTCCCAGACTATAAATTCTAATACAAAATTTAAAATGCAAATATATTCCATTCTCCAGTTTCTTTTGCTCTTGAAGAGCAGACATATGAATGAGCTTCTGTCAATCCAATGCACTTGAATAGACTGTTTCAGAACTGAATGAACTACAGGAAA
Organism: Glossophaga mutica; assembly: GCA_039655065.1. Lineage (NCBI taxonomy): Eukaryota > Metazoa > Chordata > Mammalia > Chiroptera > Phyllostomidae > Glossophaga > Glossophaga mutica. Next base: position 76,241,664 of record CM077309.1, on the reverse strand, counting down.
AAGCAAAGTATGACACATATATTTACATGGTTCTTGGCTGACAGCTGTGGAAGCTGCTTTCTGAATTGGCAGATTCTTGATCACAGAAGAGGTAGATTGACAGCATGGTAAAAAAAAAATCAGCAGGTATCAGTGATTATTTCCAAAGACTTTCTTGTCTCTTTAGCTGTAATGCTGACTCAGCCTTGAAAAAATGAGTCCTATTCTGCTGTCATAACTTGGTGTCAAAACCTTATAAGTCTCTTACAAGAAAGTTAAGGCAATTATTGATAATGTATCTTTCCCCTAAAATTGAAAATAAAACAGTTTGGAGAATTTAAAAACCTCTATCTCACTGAATCTCCCATATCATGGAGTTGTGTTTGTACCAATTTTAGAAGGACAGTTCTGGCTTCTTTGGAATCCTTACAAATAACATATATGAGGAACTATATTTATCTTAAAAGGCTTACATAATTTTCATACTCCATAAAACCTATAACCAGACTTCAAGTCCAGCATGCTCAAAAGAAAAAAATAAGTAAACTAATTAGGAGAAGGCTTATACATCAAAAATGTTGGAAGAATTTTCATGGCAAAGAGTCTTTAAACGTCTAAACCAAGGAAGAAGTAATTTTATATCAAGCTGAATTAATTTAATGGTCCTTTCTTCATAGAACTTGTATGCAATAACTTCTCAAGCACCTGTAATTATTTTCTTGGTTGCTTGAAACCTAAACTCAGTGGGCACTAATTTTAAATAAAATTCATTCCAAATGATTTGATTATGGAAATGTTGGAATAGATTCACCACATATAACCTATTCATTCAACCTTCATCTATATCTTCCAGCAGATACTCAGTACAACCCTTAACCGTGAGTGTTACTCTCTTAGAGCTCTCATAACAAAATGTTACACACTGGGTGCCTTAAAACAACAGAAATGTGTTCACCTACAGATCTGGAACCTAGCGTACTAAATCTATAAGTTGGAAGGGTCATGTTCCCTCTGCAGCCTCAAAGACAATATTGTTTACTGCCTCTTCTAGTTTCTGGAAGTCTCAGGCATTCCTTGGCTTAGAGAAGAATCACTCTAATCTCTGTTGTGTGCGTGTGTGTAAGGTTGAATTTTCTTCAGTACAAGAATCCCTTGGTAACCCTGGTTGTCTGTTATACCAGAAACAGAGTTTGTTTCTCTGTCTTGTCCACATAGTTTTAGTTCCTTAGTAACCTCACTCAATTTATTTAATGGATAGAAATAACTTGCAGTTGGATTTTAATGTTACACACATATTGCTAACCAATCCGTTTGATTCTAACGTTATGTATTCAATAATCTACCAACATTTCTATATGAATAAACATCAAATTTTATTTGTATACTTTTATGTATTAAAGATAACATTAAAAGTGAGTCCTTGATATTCTATTTTACCTCTCCAGAAAAGCTTGTTAAGCCAAGAATCTTCCCCATGAATAAGTGTGAGGTCACTCTCCTTTGTTCAGGCCATATGCCTCATTGATTATTTATTCCTGTAACACTGAATATTTAATAAATAAATCACTTCTCATAATTTATATAAAGATAGCAGCTCTCTCCTCACTTATTAATAGCTTATTGTTCGGTATTTTTATTTCATTTTTTCCTTCTTTCAATCTTTTCCATAGGATACATTTTCATAAAGAATAAAAATTAATCATTAAGAAAATCTCCATGATCTTGACCTCATTGGATTTTGACTTCATATACAACAATTTTCCACATAGTTCACATCACTGTAGCTTGCTAGGATCTTCATAAGGGCTGATATTTTTCAGTCAGCTTCCATTCACTCCCTGTACTCTCACCTGGAGCAAACTTGTGCCTGTAGCTGCCTAGCTAGTTCTTTCATTCTCTTCATGCTCTGGATTAAATGTTGTTATTTGTTAAAGCCTTAATTTACAATATTTTAATTAATGCTGCAAGAGCATTTTCCATTCTTCTTAACTGATTTATGTATTCTTCTCAAAACAAACACCACATATCCATTGCATACAATGTTTATGTGAGATAAACATTTCTCTTAGCAAGCCCTTTTTGGTTAAATTTGATAAACATGTATTCTGTTACCTACTACTAAGAGTGATGTCCATTAGATGGAGGTATCTTATGTGACTGACCATGACAGGCAAGCAGATGATTGTCATCAGAAGTGTGGCACTGATGACCTCCTCAAGCACATAAAAGATTTTGCTATGAATGAGTATCATCCCTTATAAAACCTCATTAAGTCTGCATGGCTAAAGAAAACATCAACAAAGTGAAAAACAAGCCAACCATACGGGAAAATATATTTGCCAATGATAACTCAGACAAGGGTTTGATCTCCAAAATATATAAATAACTCATAGGACTCCACTCCAGGAAGACAAACAATCCAATAAAAAATGGGCAAAAGAGTTGAACAGACACTTTTCCAAGGAGGACATACAGAGGGCTTAGAGACATCTGAAAGGATGCTCAGCATTACTAGCCATCAGAAAGATGCAAATTAAAACCACAGTGAGATACCACTTTACATCAGTCAGAATGGCCATCATATATAAATCAACAAACAAGTGTTCTAGAGGATGTGGAGAAAAGGGAACCCTAGTGCACTGTTGGTGGGAATGCAGACTGGTACAGCCACTGTGGAAAAAGGTATGGAATTTCCTCAGAAAACTAAAAATGGAACTGCCTTTGACCCAGCAATTCCACTGCTTGAAATTATACACTACGGGCACTGAAACTCCAATGCAAAATAATTTATTCACACCCAATGTTCATAAAGGCATTATTTACAATAGCCAAGCACTGGAAACAGCCTAAGTGTCCATCTGTAAATCAGTGGATCAAAAAACTGTGGTTCATTTACAGGATGGAATACTATGCAGCAGAAAGAAAGAAAGAAATTCTGTGCTTTGTGACAGCGTGGATGGAAGTGGAAAGTAGTATGCTAAGTGAAATAAGCCAGGTAGTGAAAGACAAATACCATATGATTTCACCTATAAGTGAAACCTAATCAATAAAATAAACAAGCAAAATAGAACCAGAAACATGGGAATAAAGAACATATTGACACTGACCAGAGAATAGAAGGGAAGCAGGTAATAGTGGAAAGAAGGGAAGAACATGTAAAAAGGACCCATGGACAAAGGAAATGGTAGGGGGTGCTGAATGTGGGAGGTTGGGGTGGATAGGGCAGGGGCAAGTAATGGGTAAAAATGATGACAACTGTAACTGAACAACAATAAAAAATAAATATGAATGGAACCCCCCCAAAAAACTCATTAAGTTTCACAACAGCAGGCAGTAGAAATATCTCAAATATTCCAAAATTAGTATTTCAATAACATCTTTAAACATGACAACGCTACTGTAATAAGTATATTATGCCTCACAGTACTCATTCAAGAGAAAATATTACTTGGACTTTACAAGTCTGAAATACTTGCTTAAAATATTTTACATTGACTATCTTTAGTTATATACAATAGGGTTATCTCAAACAAGAAGCAAAAATGCATTTCATTGATAATATTCTTAATTTGCATTTCTCTGATGATTAGTGTTGTTGAGCATCTTTTAATATGTCTGTTGACCATTTGTGTGTCCTCTTTGGAAAATTGTCTATTCAGGTTTTTTGCTCATTTTTTTAATTGGATTGTTTGGAATTTTTTTTGTGTGTTGAGTTTTATAAATGATGGATGTTAACCCCTTTTCAGAACTGTAGGTCAATATGTTCTCCCATTTAGTGGGTTGTCTTTTTATTTTGTTGATGGTTTCCTTTGCTGTGCAGAAAATGTTTGTTTGATGTAGTTCCATTTATTTACTATTTTCTTTTGTTTCTTTTGCCTAAGAAGATATATTGGATAAAATATTGCTATGGGAAATGCCCAAGATTTAACTATGTATGTTTTCTTCTAGAATTTTTATGGCTTCAGGTCTACTATTTAAGTAAATGAAAATAAAGTAGCACCTCACATGTCATAATGGCTATCATCACTAAATAAGCAAAAAAGAAGTGCTGGCAAGGATGCAGAGAAAGGGGAACAATTTTGCACTATTAATGGGAATGCAGATTGGTGCAACCTCTGTGAAAAGCAATATGGAGATACCTCAAATAATTAAAAATGGATCTGTATTTTGACTCAGCAATCCCACTTTTGGGAGTATATCAAAAGAAACCCAAAACACTAATTTGAAGAACATGAGCAACCTAATTTTCATTGCAGCATTATTTACAATTGCCTTAGATCTGGTAGCAGTGCAAGTGTCTATCAGTAGATGAGTGGATAAAACAACTGTGGGTAATTTATGCAAAAGACTATACTTGGCCATAAAGAATAAGAAAATTTAATGTTTTGCAACAGTGTGGATGGACCTGGAGAATATTATAGTAAGAGAAATAATTCAGGCAGAGAAAAGCAAATACCATATGATTTCACTCATATGTAGAATATAATGAACAAACTTAACTAACAAGCAAAATAGAGACAGACTCAAAGATAGAGAGCAGAATGTGGTGCTAAAGGGGTGGATAGAGAGCAAGGGGTGGGGTGGTGAGAGGGTGGAGGTATTGAGCAAAAAAGGAAAAAAGACTAATGGACATGGACAAGAGTGGTGATTGCCAGGGTGAGGGTGTGGTTATAGAGAACTAGATGGTAATAGAATAAAACAATATGTGAATGTACCTGGCCTCATTGAACAAACAAACAAAAAAAAGGACAACAACAAATTTAAAAACAAAAATAATAACAACTTCCAGAAAAATCAAACTGTATGGAAATCTGACAACCAAAGAGTTAGAGAAGAAATATTTATTCAGACTGGTAGGAGAGGTGGAAACAGACAGTCAGGGCAGAGAGGACTGGTGATGAGGTGATGGCTGGAGGAGCAGGCAGGCAGGGCATTGGCTGGTGGACTGGCTGGTCCCACATATGAATGTAGATGAACCGGTAGGAACAACTGGGGAACAAGACAGACTGTAAAACCCACTATTCTACTATGAGAAAAGAAAGCCTCAAAACCTCTAGCTGTAAAAACTTGTGGGGGTTACAGCAGTGGAAGAAATTCTCCGCATCACAAGAGAGTTTTCTGGAGAGGCCCATGGTGGGCTGAAACATACATGATCCCACCCATATGGGAATCAGCACTTGAAAGGGCACAATTTGCTTCTGAAAGCAAAGGGAATGATGGAAAGTGGGTTCAGCACTGAGCAAGGGAGGAAGCAGCATTGCCCCCTCTCTGACTTCCCCCTCATATTGAGAGCCACAATGCAGCAAGTGGGACCCCTTACCCTGGCAAATACCTAAGGCGCTGCCCTTTACACCATAACAGGTGCACTGAGACAAACAAATATGGCCTAAATCAGAGGTGTCAAACTAATTTCACTGGGGGCCATACAGGCCTTGTGGTTGCCTTCAAAGTGCTGAAATAATTTTAGGACTGTATAAAGTTAACTACTCCTTAACTGTTAAGAAGTTCAAATGACGTTCAGCCCTTTGAAGAAAACTGTGAGGCTGAGAGGGCCTGTGGTGATAACGAGTTTGACACCCTTGATCTAAATGAAAGAATAGATCAAAACTCCAGAAAAAGAACTAGGTAATGAAGAGATAATCTATCAGATGCCGAGGTCAAAACACTGGTAATCAGGATGCTTACAAAAATGATTGCATACTGTCGCAAAGTCAAGGAAGAAGTGAAGGCTTTGAAAAGTGAAATAAAGGAAACTATACTCTTGGTTAAAAGTGAAGGGAAGGAAACAGGGATTCAAATCAGTGGATAAAAAGGAAGAAATGAAAATCCAACAAAAAGAAAATGAAGAAACAAGAATTAAAAAAAAAAAACGAGGAAAGGCTTTGGAACCTCCAGGACAACTTTAAATGTCCCAACATCCGAACATAGGGGTGCCAGAAAGAGAAGAGGAAGAAGAAAAAATCGAGAACTTATTTGAAAAAAATAATGAAGAACTTTCCCAATCTGGCAAAGGATATAGACTTCCAGGAAGTCCAGGAAGCTCAGAGAGTCCCAAAGAGTTTGGACCCCAGGAAGCACCCACCAAGACACATCATAATTACATTACCCAAGATTAAAGATAAGGAGAGAATCTTAAAAGTAGTAAGAGAAAAGGAGACAGTTACTTACAAAACAGTTCCCATAAGACAATCAGCTGATTCCTAAAAACAAAACAAAACAAAACAAAAAACAAAAACCTTGCAGGCAAGAAGGGGCTGGAAAGAAGTATCAAAGTCATGAAAGGCAAGGACCTACATCCAAGATTACTCTATCCAAAGCTATCATTTAGAATGGAAGCAAAGCTATCATTTAGAATGGAAAGTCAGGTAAAGTGCTTCCCAGACAAAGTCAATTTAAAGTAGTTCACCATCACCAAGCCCTTATTATATAAAATGTTAAAGGGATTTATCTAAGAAGATGATCAAAAATGTGAACAGTAAAATGCCAACCAACTCACAACTATCAACATTTAACCTAAAAACCAAAAACCAAAATGAACTAAGCAAACAACCAGATCAGGAAACGAAACAAAGCAATGGAGATCACTTGGGGAGTTATCAGTGGGGAGGGGAGAGGGAAGAATGGGGGAAAAGGTACAGGGAATAAGAAGCATAAATGGTAGGTGCTAATAGAGGGGGGAATACTGATGGAAGCAGGGGTGCAAGGTGGAGGGGAATAAAGGGGAAATGGGAAAACTGTAAAAACGTAATCATTAAAATATATTTAAAATAATATTCTAAAATTTTACAATTAAGAATTGTAGAAGTAGTGGATTTAAGTTGCAGTATGTTAGTGAACTAAAAATGATTACAAAGCATTTGTATTCAAAGATTTATACAACTGGCTATGGTATCATAAAGTGTAAACTAGTTAATCATATATTCAGAGCCCTTTATGTTAGCAGATGTAAATTTTCATTTAATCTAAAAGAGTTCACCATTTTTCCATGTTGTATGCCAAAAAGGAACATGATTACTCTTCAGTGTGTAGAGTTAACTTGCTGACACCTGAAGTCATTAACTTTTTTGAATATCAATATAGAATCCAAACTTAGGGAAATTGGACCAATTTCTTGAAAATCAGGAATAATCTATCTTAGAATGTAAGGTTTCCAGACTTTCAAGGCAGGACTCTCTAATTTATTCATTAAGTTACGCCTACTAGAAATGTAACTTATTTGCCTGAGAGGAAAACACATTGTTTGAAATCTAAAACCAATAGACTTTACTAGAAAAAAATCATGTCTGGAAACTTTTAACAGTTATCTTGTCTAATTTTTATTGACTTGTATGGTGACAACAAGATGTCAAATCTGGCTGTTATGTCTTAACAAAGAACATCCACCCTACCAACTACCCTCTGCAAATAACTACTATTAAATAATTGCTTTAGTTATAAGTAAAGATGTATAAAATGTGTATGATAAACTATGAAAAATATAAAACAATAATAAAATGTAATTAGTTATTACATCCTTTACAAAAATAGTACAAAGTCATTGTGTATTGGGACCACCAAAACACATTGTCTGGAGAACACAGGAATAGCATATGTGGCTCTCAGAAAATTGGTAAGAGTTGAGAAAGGAAGAGCTTCTTGCATTTACGGAGCATGCTATGTGCTAGGACAGACAGGTCACAAATACTTTGTCATAAAATTCTCACAACAAATCTTAGAAACAATAAATACTATGTCATTCCATAAATTAGATAAATGAAATCCAGTCAAATATACTTCCAAGTATATTTGGCTCTTAAACTTTCTACCATAAAACATTACTTCTTGTTAAAAGATACATTTTCAGTCTTGGTGGTTTTTATCTTAAGAAGAATGTAAGCTTTAGCTCAGTTATCACACCTTACCATGATTCATTGTATTTTCAAAAGAAAACAGGCGATCACTATGACTTTATTTGGAATAAACACTATTATTTTGTACTTCTTCACAAAAATAGCAGAGCATTGATTATTCTACTTCTTCTTAAATAAATCATTAGTTATTTCCTATTCTACATTACCACCGACTTTGGATTGTATTTTTCTTTTTTATTAATATTTTATTTATTTATTTGTAGACAGAGGGGAAGGGAAGGAGAAAGAGAGGGAGAGAAACATCAATGTGGGGTTGCCTCTCACATGCCCCCAACTGGGGAGTTGGCCTGCACCCAGGCATGTGCCCTGATGGGGAATTGAACCAGCAACCTTTTGGTTCACAAGTCAGCACTCAATCCACTGAGCCAAGGATTGGATTATATTTTTCTTTAATAGTTTTTAGATACCACACACTGGATTATATTTCTTTTTGATCAATTTTTCTCATTACATTTGACTGTAACCAAAAACAAAAATTTTATTTTGAGTATTTTGCCCATAAAATAAATACAAAATGAAAAATGCATTCTAAATACTAAAGCCTTTAATATTTCACTACAGTTTAGAATCTCCAGTTGTATACTTAGTGGTAATTTGCTTTAAAGCTTGTGGAGCTTTGCACTAGACTAAGTCTCTCTGGTTTGCTTGTTTTCCAGTAATTAAATATTAGTATTTTAGCTTTGCTACAGTTACATACATACCCATTCACCTTTAAAATGGAAATATTTATGCATATAAGATTTCAAAAAATTAAAACCATGTATAAGGATTAAAATCTTGTATAAAAATCACTGGATAATGATAAAAGTATTTCAATATTGAATTATTTTTTCTTTTTTTGCAGAAATGCCCAACTCATAGTTCTGCTACCCCAGCTCTCTGAACAGACTTTTATTTTAATACTGACTCCATTGTGTTAAAAGCATCTACTTGCGTTATTGTTTCCTGCTCTTGAATATTAGTTCATTCAGAGTGAAGACTCTTACATATCTTTGTGTCATTAACATTTAGTCAAATAATTCTTAGTCACATTGTGGGCACTTGAAAAATGTGTTACAAGAATGAACAAGTAAATTAATGAAAGGTTTTGATACTGGGAATTAGCATCCTTTATAAAAACTATGACCTAGAAAAGCATGGCCATTTATACTCAGCACATGGAATGTTGAACTGCAACTATTATACTGGTGTCATTTTGTGAATTTAGTTGTGAATGCAGTTAATTCACATCATGCAGTTTGTGACTTAACTGTGACTGGATTCACTTCTGCTCTCCTTTTAGAACTTGATCTTACTGGGCCCTCCAGTTGTTTTCACTCTACTTGTGAAGTAGCACTAGGCAAGAGAATGTTCAGGAATTTTATCCTTCATTACTTGCTTCTTAGTAAAACAAATGTTCTGAGGTCTTTTCTGCTGGCTCCTTATCATGAAAAGGAACCCACTTCTTTTTAGTCTAGTTTAGAGCATACCATTTTGCCTTTCACTGATCCCAAATTAATGGATATTAGGAAAAATTCTATTCACTTGACTCCTAAGCTACATCATAGGATTTGAAGGGTTTAAGTGCATCCTCAAGTGTTGTGATAGAGCGTCTACACAGAGTGCTTAGTACTGATGTGCAGTCACTCAGCTTTCAAGCAGGGCTGAACTTACTCATGCAGTTTGTGAAACAGCTGTCAGACAAGTTCTTCATGCAAAGGCAGAATAAGAATATATTATGCAAATAATATATTAAAATAATATCTTCTTTTTAGTCTTAGCTTGAATTGGGTTTTATTCCAATTGACTATGTCTTACCTCTTCTCTTTTTACTCAAATAAGATTTTTACTCTATGAGTCAATCTCACCTTGATGCTTATTATCTCTTTACCTCAAGGGATTCATTAGTTAGCCACTTGCTGTAATTTGAGTAATATTATATTATACATTTTAAAGTATTTTTTCATATTTTCTATCTCTTTCATATACAGGGAAACAAGGTACAGAGTTTGTTAAGAGAGTGGCATCCCAGGGTGAAAATGCAATTCCGATCAATAAGCTCAGCAATAATTTTACATCTTGAAATTGCGTTTCCTCAAATGATAATGAACTCACATCGACCCAAAACTTATGGGACACAGCAAAGGCAGTCCTCAGAGGGAAGCTTATAGCGATACAGGCCTATCTAAAAAAGACAGAAACATCTCAAACAAACAACCTAACCCTTCGCCTACAAGAACTCGAGGAACAACAACAAAGACAGCCCAGAGCAAGTAGAAGGAAGGAAATAACCAAGATCAGAGCAGAATTAAATGACATAGAGACTAAAAGCACAATCCTAAAGATCAATGAATCCAGGAGTTGGGTCTTTGAAAAGATCAACAAAATCGACAAGCCTTTAAGCAGGCTCATCAAGAAAAAAAGAGAGAGGACTCAAATAAGCACAATCAGAAATGAAAGAGGAGATATTACAACCGACACCGCAGAAATACAAAGGATTGTAAGAAATTACTATGAAGAACTGTATGCCAAGAAATTTGAAAACCTAGGTGAAATGGACAGGTTTCTAGAAAAATATAACCTTCCAAAACTCAATGAAAAAGAAACAGAAAGCCTGAACAGACCGATAACAGCTGGTGAAATTGAATCAGTAATCAAAACACTCCCGACGCACAAAAGCCCTGGACCAGATGGCTTCACAGGAGAATTCTACAAAACACTTAAGGAAGAGCTAACCCCTATTCTCCACAGACTATTCCAAAAAATCCAAAAAGATGGAAGACTCCCAAACTCTTTTTATGAAGCCAGCATCATCCTAATCCCAAAACCGGATAAAGACATAACAAAGAAGGAGAACTTCAGGTCAATATCGCTGATGAACATAGATGCTAAAATCCTCAACAAAATATTGGCAAACCGCATCCAACAACACATTAAAAAGATCATACACCACGACCAAGTGGGATTCATCCCAGGGATGCAAGGATGGTTCAACATTCGCAAATCAGTAAATGTAATTCATCACATAAACAAAAGCAAAGACAAAAATCACATGATCATATCCATAGATGCGGGAAAAGCATTTGATAAGGTACAGCACCCATTTATGAATAAAACACTCAGCAAAGTGGGAATAGAGGGAGCATTCCTCAACATAATAAAGGCCATATACGAGAGAACCACAGCCAACATCATACTCAACGGGCAAAGACTAAATTCTTTTCCACTAAAATCAGGAACAAGACAAGGCTGTCCACTCTCTCCACTTCTATTCAACATAGTATTGGAAGTCTTAGCCAGAGCAATTAGACAAGAAAAGGAAATAAAAGGCATCCAACTTGGAAAGGAGGAAACAAAACTATCATTGTTTGCAGATGACATGTTAGTATACATAGAAAATCCTATAGTCTCGGCCAAAAAGCTGCTCGACCTAATAAATGAATTTAGCCAAACAGCCGGATACAAAGTCAATATCCAGAAGTCAAAGGCATTTTTGTATACCAACAATGAAACAACAGAAGCATAAATCAAGAAAAAAATACCATTTGATATAGCAAAAAGAAAAATAAAGTACCTAGGAATTAACCTAACCAAGGAGGTAAAAGACCTGTATGCAGAAAACTACACAACACCGAAGAAGGAAATCAAGGAAGACACAAATAAATGGAAACACATACCTTGTTCATGGATCGGAAGAATTAACATCATCAAAATGTCCATACTTCCCAAGGCAATCTACAGATTCAATGCAATACCTATTAAAGTACCAATGGCATATTTCACAGATATAGAACAAACTCTTCAAAAATTTATATGGAACCATAAACGACCCAGAATAGCGGCAGCAATCTTGAGAAAGAAGAGCAAAACAGGAGGGATCACAATACCTGATACCAAAATGTATTACAAGGCCACTGTAATCAAAACAGCCTGGTACTGGCATAAAAACAGACACGTGGACCAGTGGAATAGAATAAAGAGCCCAGAAATAAACCCTAGTCTCTATAGTCAATTAATATTCGACAAAGGAGTCAGCAACATAAAATGGAGTAAAAATAGCCTCTTCAACAAGTGGTGTTGGGAGAACTGGACAGCTTCGTGCAAGAAAATGAAACTCGAGCACCAACTTACACCATACACAAAAATAAATTCAAGGTGGATAAAAGACTTAAACATAAGCTGTAACACCATTAAAGTTCTAGAAGAGAACATAGGCAGGAAAATCTCAGATATTACATGTAGCAACATTTTTACTGATATGTCCCCTAAAGCAAGGGACATAAAGGAAAGAATAAACAAATGGGATCTCATCAAAATAAAAAGCTTCTGCACAGCTAAAGAAAACAGTATTAAAATAAAAAGAGAACCGACTGTGTGGGAAAACATATTTGCCAATGATATCTCAGATAAGGGCTTAATCTCCAAAATATACAAAGAACTTACACGACTCCACTCTAAGAAGACAAGCAACCCAATTAAAAAATGGGCAAAGGACTTGGGCAGACACCTCTCCAAGGAGGACATACAGAGGATCCAGAGACACACGAAAAGATGCTCAATATCGCTAGCTATCAGAGAGATGCAAATTAAAACCACAATGAGATATCACTTGACACCAGTCAGAATGGCCCTCATAAACAAAGCAACAAACAGCAAGTGTTGGACAGGTTGTGGAGAAAAGGGGACACTAGTGCACTGCTGGTGGGAGTGCAGACTGGTACAACCACTATGGAAAACAGTATGGAATTTTCTAAAAAAACTAAAAATGGATATACCTTTTGACTCAGCAATTCCATTGCTAGGACTATATCCTAAGAACCCTGAAACACCAATCCAAAAGAAACTATGCATCCCTATGTTTATAGCAGCACAATTTATAATAGCCAAGTGTTGGAAGCAACCTAGATGCCCATCAGTAAATTAATGGATCAAAAAACTGTGGTATATTTACACAATGGACTTCTATGCAGCAGAAAGAAAGAAGGAGCTCCTACCCTTTGCAACAGCATGGATGGAATTGGAGAGCATCATGGTAAGCGAAATAAGCCAGGCAGTGAAAGATAAATACCATATGATCTCACCTTTAACAGGAACCTAATCAACAAAACAAACAAACAAGCATAATATAACCAAAGACATGGAAATGGGGAACATGCTGAAAGTCACCAGAGGGGAGAGGGGAGGGAATTTCAGGGGAAAAGGGGAAGGATTTACAGGAACAAGTATAAAGGACACATGGACAAAAACTATGGGGGGGGTGGAAATGGGAGGGAGTTGGGGAGGGCTGGGGTGGCGGGTTCGGGTGAGAATAAAAGACGGAAAACTGTACAAGATCAACAATGAAAATAAAAATTAAAAAAAAGAAAAAAAAAGAAATTACGTTTCCTGTGGAGTAGTTTTCTGTTAGTTTTGTGTATCAATATCAGGTTCTGTGAAAATTTCTTCAGTGTTTCAAATTATGATAAAGAAGTTTTATAATTTGGTGAATTGAGGCACATATTGATCACATTTAGAAAACAAAGCAAGCCATGAACAAATATTCACTATCCACTGTGGATAATTTCTGAAGGTTGAGAACATACATGTTCATATCCAAAATGATTTATGTTGCTTTAAAAAGGTCACATACATTAAATATTTTATATAATGTATACAATATTAATTGACTATTTTTGTAATAGAAAGAGCTTTAAAATGATACACAAGGCACAGCACTAAGTGCTTTACATGAGTATGTTTGGCAGGATATTGTGTGTGTGTTCACATGCATGCGTAGTGTTTATCAATAATGACAAAATCAAACCTCTTGGGAAATTATGGGGAATATGACTTAGGAATTCATGGCTGAGGGAAGTATAAAGACACTTTCATCATGGAAAGTATAGGGGGAGGATTAAAAGTGGATTGTAACGAGATTTTAGGGAAACTCTTCTTTCTACTCAATAGCATAGGGAGAAACGTTTACAGGTTGACAAGTGGTGGGAACCAAAAGACAGAGACAACTAACAAGGAATCACATGGAGGTAACAGAGGGAAAACAGAATCTAATGAGCCTGTCATGAAAGTTCTACAGCCATTGATACTCAGAGCTGAAAGTGAATAGTCAAAACCCATAGATCTCCTAATGTTAATAAATAATCTGCACATTGACCATGTGGTTGACCCAGTACAGTTTGGAAGAAACTATTGAAACGTTATATAAACTGCATCCACTCTGTCTTACCTGTGTGATTTCTAGAAAATGTGTTAAGAAATAGACCAGCCACTCTCAATTCTGAGATAATCAGCATAAAATGAGGCAAAATCAGCTTGTTTTCTAATCTGACAATCTGCAGAGCTACACTTTTCATTATGTAAATGAGAAAGTTGAAGCAGTTGATTAGAAGCGTAGGAAATTGAACTCAACTCTGTCTGGTTCAAAGACAGGTTTTTCAAGTATGATCTATTCTATTTATTTTTTTTGTGAATACATGTCTGATCCTTCAGTGTATTGAGCTTTATTAGACCAAGAATTATTTCTATGTATTAGCTTCCTAGGTCTATAAAAAGTTAATACAAATGTGTTGGCTTAAAACAAATGAATAAAGATGGAGGCTATGAGGAGGAAGATGGCTGTGAGAGAGGTGGGAGCTGAGCCAATTTCCCCCTGCACACAGATGAAACACCTAACCAATCTTCTGAGGAACAGAGCAAACAGCTAACAGTACCACATTGTATATGAAAATTGGAGACCAGAGGACATTGAAAAATCAGATGGTAAGGAGAGTGCTTCAGGACAATAAGGTTCCTGGGTCCAGCGTGGGTATCAGGGTGGCTGCAACCCCAGGTCCAGTGCCTGCCAGGTCTGGCACAGGGTTCTTGGGAGAGAGCTGGGTCAACAGCTCCCTCCCCTGCTAAATAAGGATTGAGCAGTACTGGGAGAGACCTGATTGCTTGAAGTCACATAGAGGGCAATAAGGCTGAAGTGGCAAATACACTGGAGCTGTGTGCACCCACAGAAACTGTGAACTCTGGCTGGAGAGAGTTGAGAGTTGGGCGGTGAAGGGCCCTGACCTGGATAGTACCCTGTCTAGTTGGAGAGGTGGGCTGTGAGAGAGGCCAGGCACTTGTATGGAGCAGCAGGCTTGAGCACGAGGAATTTTTCAAAAAGAAAAAGAGAAAAAAGAAACACTCGGTGGCTGTGTGGAGAATTATCCTGCAGCACCCACTTTGGCCTCCTCCCCACCCAGCCTTGCAGTGCTCCCACTGTGGCTTGGGAGGCCCTGAGTTCACATCCGTAGCCCCGGGTAGAGTGCGCACCCAAATGTGTGGGACTATCACCTGCAGGACCTGTGGCTGCCCCGCCGAGAGCACACTCCTGCAGCCCTGGAGACAATGCACACCAGAACCTGTAGGACTGGCAGCTGCTCATCTGGACACACCCATAGGCCTGGGAGAGAGCACACCTGATCCCACTGCACAGAGGCACCCCACAACCAACCCCTGATCCTATGGGGAAGCAGCAGAGGAGGTGGGCATCTACAACCTCAGCTGCAGCCATGGCGGCACCCCTACCCTTGAGGGACAACTGGCTTTCTAAGAGGAAGGTGGAGATGTCCCCTCAGAGAAGAACTGTGGGGTTCAGGGAGTCAGCAATCCCCAAAGTTAAAGACTTAACTCAGTGGGAGGGTTGAACTAGCCTGAAGGGCACTGAGAGTCCCTAGCATCCAGGAGAGCAAAGAGTAAGAAGAGCTGTGTGAATTGCCCCTAATTGGTGCACCTCAAAGACAGAGCAACTGGTGGACTGAAGGCCTGGACTCAGAAAGGCACTGGGGACCTGCAGTGAACAGAGGAACTGGGCTGAAGGGTGAGTGAGTGGCACTGGGGAATGGAGAAAAGTGAAACCAATTCCCCCTCAGCCTGCTGCAGCCAGGAAGACCAGCAGAACTGCCTTGGCCATATTGAAGCCAGCAGGAGGCTTTTTTTACACATAACTTTTTCTTTTAAATCCTTCTTCCTCTCTTTCTTTTCTTATTCTTTCTTCCTCTCTTCCCCTTTTTATTTTTCCTTCCTTCCTTCTTCTTCTTCTTCTTCTTCTTCTTCTTCTTCTTCTTCTTCTTCTTCTTCTTCCTCCTCCTCCTCCTCCTCCTCCTCCTTCTTCTTCTTCTTCTTCTTCTTCTTCTTCTTCTTCTTCTTCATTCCCACAAGTGAAACAAACAAACAAAAAAACCCCTGGAACTGTGAATAGACCAGAGTTGGACCCAAAGAAGGTCATCCCAACAGCTGAGACAGGGAAACAAATTCACCTTGGTACTCCAGAGAACTTGCAAGTTATTTTATATTTATATTATTGTCTTTAATTATTGTTACATCTTCCATTTTATTAGTATTTTTGTATTTCTTTTCTCTGTATTTAGTCTTCTTCACTTGGTTGGTTAAATTGCATTGTTTGACTGGTTTCCCTTGTTCTCTATTTCATAATATATTGTTAATTTATGGTCTTTCACTTCACTTGTGTTCCATTAGCACACTACTCAAGGTCCTATATTTCCAAATTTTGTTATCCAGATCACATATATTCTGTCATATAATTGTTGCTCCATTGTTATTGTAGATAATTGCTGCCCCATACAATTGAAGACACTACATAGCACCACTCCCAGATCCTAGTCTATGTCACTGTTTTCTGAACTCTATTACTGTTGTGGTTAACTGTATTATCTCATACACAGCACCAATTTTCTATCCTTTATTCTCACCTTACCTCAGATTCTGATCTCCCAAAAGCTCACTGCTTTCTATATCCAAATCACAATCCTTCCCCTCCAACAAGACTGTTATCTTCTTTCCACCCATTCTAAAAACAGGCTAGCTGGGTGGAATATCACAGTTAACACTATACATATCCAAAGGATCTCCTATCTCTTCTCTACAGGCTACTACTTTATATATCATAGAATACACTCCTGTAGTCTTAAACCATTTTGCAATCCCCATCCAACTGACCACAAAAAAAATGAATAGGTGGAAGCTGTGAACACCAGGATACCTGATGGAAGAGGAAACACACCAACAAAGGAACCACCAACAGATAACAACAGAAGAAGGTGAAGGAGGGAGTGGAAGCCAAACTAACTCAACCCATGACCTATCTGGAAATACAACTAAATAGAGGAGAAATCACCAAGAACAAACAAGTGAACAAGAACAAGAGAGAATCATCAAAATCATGTACACATGGAAGAACCAAATTCAACACAACCTGCCCACACCAGAACAACAAAATACAAGAGGTGGTAGACAGAGTGACCTTCAGTTAACCAGCTTCTGAGAAAGACTGACTAAAGAAAGACCCCCCAACAACTAATGAAAGCCAAAGACAAACACAGAGCCAAAATGAACTACATCTCAAGACCAGTGAATTCAGGAGATCAAGGAGACTGCATCACTGAATTTCACAGGTATTCTACCACAGAAGTTCACACTATAAACACAGGGAGTCAGAACAGATCAATTTAAAAAGCTGAGGCTAACAAGAAGAGTCTCACAAACAATGAGGAGAAAAAGAAACAATGCCCAAATGAAAGTAAAGGAGGAAGCCTCAGAAAGAATGCTAAATGGAATAGAGGCAACTCAACTATCAGATACTGAGTTCAAAGCAATGATTATCAGGAACCTCAATGAGCTCATAGACCAGTACCAGAAACTAAAGGGAAACTATAATGAAGTCACTGCAAATTACATCAAGATGAAAAAGGAAATAGAAACTACCAACAAGGGCCAAGAGGAAATGAAGAATGCAATTTCTGAACTGAAGAACACAGTAGAAGGAATCAATATCAGGCTTGATGAAGCAGAAGATTGGATCAATGAGCTGGAGGACAAATAGGAAGGACACACAGAATGAGCAAGAAAAGTAAACGCAGCTCAGAAAGAATAAGGAGGGGTTAAGAAAAATGAAGAACAATATGAAACATAATAATATCGATATAGTAGGAATACTAGAAGGAAAATAAGAAAAAGAGCAAGGGATAGAAAAACTGTTTGAATAAGTAATGATGAAAAACTTCTCTAATTTGATGAGAGAAAGGGTCACACAGATCCAGGAAGCACAGAGAGTCCCAATCAAGAGGAACCCAAGGAGCCTCACATCGAGACATATCATAATAAAAATGGGAAAATCCCAAGAAAAAGAGAGAATCTTAAAGGCAGCAAGGGAGAAACAGGAAGTAACATACAAGGGAGCCCCATTAAGGTCAGCAGCTGACTTCTCAATAGATACGCTCCAAGGCAGAAGAGAATGGCAAGAAATATTCCAAGTAACAACAACCAGAGAACTGCAACCAAAGTTACTTTACCCAGCAAGTCTCTCAATTAAGATAGAAGGACAAATAACAAACTTCCCAGACAAAAGAAGTCTAAAAGAATGTACCTCCACTAAACCATTTCTGCAAGAGATGCTAAAGAGACTGATTTGAAGAAAGGAAAGAAAAGAGAGAGAGACAAGGAACTACAGGTATGAAAATGGCAATGAATACGTACCTATCAATAATAACCTTAAATGTAAATGGATTAAATGATCCAATCAAAAGACATAGAATAGCTGAATGGATAAGAAAGCATGACCCACACACACGCTGCCTACAAGAGACCCACCTCAGGACAAAAGACCTACACAGACTGAAAGCAAAGGACTAGAAACAAATTTTCCAAGCAAATGGACAGGAAAAAAAATCTGGGGGAACAATATTCATATCAGACAAAATAGACTTCAAAAAAGGGCCATAATGAGAGACCCAGAAGGTCACTTCTTAATACTAAAGGGAAGAATGCACCAAGAAGACTTAAACATTGTAAATATATATGTACCGAAAATAGGAGCATCCAAATACATAAAGAAAATCTTGGAGGACTTCATGAAAGATATTGACAGTAGTGCAATTATAGTATGAGATTTATAACACCCCAATGTCAAAAATGGGCAGATCTTCCAAACAAAATATCAACAAAGATATTGTGGCATTGAACAATGCCCTAGATGTAATGGACTTAACTAATTAATATAGAGTTCTTCATCCCAAAGAAGCTAAATATACATTCCTTTCAAATGCACATGGAACATTTTCAAAGATAAACCGCATGATAAGACACAAAACAAGCCTCAGCAAATTCAAGAAAATTGAAATAATATGAAGAATTTTCTATGACCACAAGGGACTGAAACTAGAAACCAACTCCAAGGGAAAAAAATCCAAAATACTCAAAGTCATAGAGGCTGAATAACATGCTATTAAACAATGAATGGGTCAAGAATGAAATTAGGGAAGAATAAAAAATTGTTCTGGAAACCAATGAAAATGAACTCACAACAAACCAAATTGTATGGGACCCAGCAAAGGCAGTCCTGAGAAGAATTTCATAGCTATACAAGCCTACCTAAAAAGGATAGAAACATATCAAACAAACAACCTAACCCTACACCTACAAGAACTCAAAGAAGAATAACAACGACAACCCAGAGCAAGTAGAAGGACTGAAATAACCAAGAACAGAGCAGAACTAAATGGCATAGAGACTAAAAGCACAATTCTAAGGATCAAAAAATCCAGGAGCTGTTTCTTCAAAAAGATAAACAAATTGACAAGCCTTTAAGCAGGTTCATCAAGAAAAAAGGAGAGGACCCAAATAAACATAATCAGAAATGAAAGAGAAGTGATTACAACTGATATCACATAAATACAAAGGATTATAAGAAATTATTATGAAGAGCTCTATGCCAAGAAATTTGAAAACCTAGGTGAAATGGAAATGTTTCTCGAAAAACATAATCTTCCAAACTCAATGAAGAAGAAGCACAAAGCCTGAACAGACCAATAATAGTAAATGAAATTGAAGCAGAAATCGAAAAACTCCTGACACACCAAAGCCCTGGACCATATGGTTTCACAGGGGATTTCTACAAAGCATTTAAGGAAGAGCTAACACTTATTGTTCACAGATTATTTCAAAAATTCAAAATAATGGAAGACTCCCAACTCTTTATGAAGCCAACATCACTCTAATCCCAAACCCAGATAAAGATACAAAACCAGGTAAAACAAGAAAGAAAATTTCAGACCAATATTGCTTATTAACATAGACACTAAAATCCTCAACAAAATGTTGCCGAACTGCATCCAACAATATAGAAAAAAGATCATATACACCATGACCAAGTGGGATTCATCCCAGGGATGCAAGGATGGTGCAATATTTGCAAATCAATAAATGTAATACATCGCATAAACAAAAGGAAAGACAAAAATCACACGAGCATATGAATAGATGCTGAGAAATCATTTGGTAAGGTACAGAACCCATTTATGATAAAAACTCTCAGCAAAGTGGGACTAGAGGGAGCATTCCTCAACATAATAAAGGCCATATATGAGAGACCTACAGTAAACTTCATACTCAATGGGCAAAGACTAAACTCTATTCCACTAAGATCAGGAACAAGACTAGGTTGGCCACTTTTCCCACTTGTATTCAACATAGTATTGGAAGTCTTAGCCACAGTGATTAGACAAGAAAAGGAAATAAAAGACATCCAAATTTGAAAGCAGGAAACAAAACTGTTATTGTTTGCAGATGACATGATAATGTCCATGGAAAATCTAATAAAATCCATGAAAAATGCTTGAACTAATAAATAAATTTTGCAAAGCAGCGAATACAACATCAATATCCAGAAACCAAAGGAATTTTTGTATACAAATAATGAAACACCAGAAGCAGAAATCAAGAAGAAAATCCCGTTTGATATAGGAACAAGAAAAATAAAATACCTAGGAATAAACCTAACCAAGGAGGTAAAAGACCTGTATGTAGAAAACTACAGAACACTGAAGAAAGAAATCTAGGAAGAGACAAACAAATGGAAACATATACTGTGTTCATGAATAGGAAGAATTAACATCATCGAAATATCTATTTACCCAAAGCAATTTACTGATTCAATGCAATACCTATTAAAGTACTCATGGCACATTTCACAGGCATAGAACAAGCACTTCAGAAATTTACAGGGAACCATAAACAACCCTGAATAGGTGCTGCAATTTAGAGAAAGAAGAGCAAAGTAGGAGGGATCATAATACCTGATACCAAACTGTACTACAAGACCACTGTAATCAAAACAGCCTGGTACTGGCACAAAAACAGACACATGAACCAGTGGAACAGAACAGAGAGCACAGAAATAAACTCAAGTATCTGCAGTCAATATTTGACAAAGGGAGCAGCAGAATTAAGTGGAGTAAAAACAGCATCTTCAGCAAATGGTGTTGGGAGAGCTGGACAGCTACATGCAAAAAAATGAAACTTGAGCAACAACTTATACCATGCACAAAAATAAACTCAAGGTGTATAAAAGATTTAAATATAAATTGTGACACTATTAAAGTTGTAGAAGATAACATAGACTGGAAAATCTCAGATATTTCATACAGCAATATTTTCACTGATATGTCCCCTAGTGCAAGGGAAATAAAGGAAAGAAAAAACAAATGGAATCTCATCAAAATAAAATGCTTCTGCAAAGGTAAAGAAAATAGTATTAAAATAAAAAGAGAACCAACGGTATGGGAAAACATCTTTGCTGATGGTACCTCAAGCAAGAGTTTAATCTCTAAATATAGGGTTTTATCTCCAAAATATAGAAAGAACTCACATGGCTACACTCTAGGAAGACAAGTAAGCCAATTAAAAAATGGGCAAAGGACTTGAACGGACCCTTTTCCAAGGAAGACATACAGAGGATCCAGAGGCACATGAAAAGGTGCTCAATATCGGTAGCTATCAGAAAAATGCAAATTAAAACCACAATGAGATACCACTTCACACCAGTCAGAATAGCCATCATAAACAAAGCAAGAAACAACAAGTGTTGGAGAGGATGTGCAGAAAATAGAACTCTAGTGCACTTTTTGTGGGATTACAGACTTTACAACCACTATGGAAAACACTACGGAATTTCCTCAGAAAACTAAAACTTGATCTGCCTTTTGACCAAGCAATTCCACTGCTAGGATTATATCCTAAGAGCCCTGAAACACCAATCCAAAAGAATCTATGCACCTCAATGTTCATAGCAGCACAATTTACAATAGCCAAGTGCTAGAAGCAACCTAAGTGTCCATCAGTAAATGAATGGATCAAAACAATATGATATATTTACACAATGGAATTCTATGCAGCAAAAAGAAAGAAGGAGCTCCTATCCTTTGCAACAGCATGGATGGAACTGGCAAGCATTATGCTAAGTGAAATAAGCCAGGCAGTGAAAGACAAATACCATATGATCTCACCTTTAACAGGAACCTAATCAAAAAAACAAACAAACAAGCAAAATGCAATCAAAGACACTGAAATTGAGAACAGGCTGACAGTGACCTGAGGGGAGGGAATTTCAGGGGAAAAGGGTGAGGGTTTACAGGAACAAGTATAAAGGACACATGGACAATAATAGCGGGTTGAGGAGTGGGCTAGGATGGGGGTAAAAGGCAGAAAACTGTACTTGAACAACAATTAAAACTAAAACATTTTGAAAAGTAAGCTACTTCCAAATATGGCCTTGAAAGTCAGACTTGCAATATTCCTGGGCTCTTTACTCCTATACTAATGACTTCACAATTATGACTTCCTTATTGCATCACTACTTTATGGAAAGAATATGGGGTTTAGAGACACCATGTTTTAGATTTGTAGAAGAGTCAAAGATTGCTGTTCTTTATTTGTCTGTCTGTGACTGAATGAAAGATACATTTCTTTATTTTTTTAGCTACTGAGATACTGGGATTACTACATATAACCCCACCTATCCTGATTAAAGGAAGTACTTCAGTAGAAAACTGCTTGAAAGTATATAGAGTTAATTAACAATAAACCATTTATCTAAATTAGTTTTAACTAATATTAACCTTTCTTATCTATATTTAGAAACCTCTAAAACTTTCCCCTGTAATTTTTAATTGATTATGTTTCCTCCTCCTTGTCCACAATGATGTAAAAGCCACAAGGGCTAGATGCATTTTTTCCTTGTTTACAGGTGTATCCCCAACACTTAGCACTGGGCTTAGCACAGTGTTTGAATAATAATTGAGGGAAAGCTTCATCACAGCAGATCATATCTCTAACACACCAGTTCACAGCACAAGCTCAGATAATTGTTAATTTGCTCTACTATTTATAAAAGGTTTCTTCTAAACACCCTAGCAGCAATTACTTCAATAAAAACACATCTCCATCTGCTACATTTTGTCAGCCTCACAAAGGAGGTATAGTAATTATTATACCCAATTATCGAATAATTTCTATTATTATAAATGATCTCTATAGTTCCTCATTGCACTGTAGGAATTGGAGTTATACATCATCTTTATACAGGTTGGTTGGGTTATCTTCACTGTTCCCCTGATTAGAGAACAAGTTTTATATCCTATGCAAGAGAAGACATATAAGAGAAGAATCGTGGCTTCATGTGAATTGCTATTTAAAAAGAAATGTCTACAAGCACTATTTTGCTCTTCCACCAGAGGCAAATTAGTTTTATTCTAAACAGTTTGAGATTTTACTTTGTGATCTATTTTTATTTCTGATATCATTGACATATATCAACAAATAGATATTAATGCTTTATATAGAATAATTATATGAATCTAAATTTATACAAAAGGATTTGTACTTACACTTGTTATAGAAAAAATTATATAAAACATGATGCAGTAGTTATAGAAATGGTATAAAAATTATGAAGTAAACTTGAACAATTAAATAAATATATATAAAATAAAGATTAACACCTTTAAAATCCATTTATTGAAGCCACTGTATGACTTAAAAGTTTAAGAAAGAAACGACTTGAATACCAGTTTGTAGTGGTAATAAAAAATACCTCAGGGAAGAACTATAAATTAACAACATTGAAATTTAAAATGAAGATGGATTGCAAAGTGCTGAATATTTAATCAAAGCATGATTCTTCCAAAGGTTTGCTCTTATTAACACCAATGGGGAAATAAAATATTAACTACTGCCAGAAAAAGCAAATGATTGTGATCACAATTTAAAGGAAATGAAAGTCAGGCACTATTGGTTGCACATGCATAGGTAAAATTATTTGGGTGAATCCTAAGAATCTCTGCAGACATACAGGCATTTAGATCTTTAAAAGAAACATGTACACATTAAGACACATGTAGGAAGGATGGCAAGATGGTAGAGGAGTGAGTGGAAGCCACACTAACTTCCTCTGAGGATCAATCTGGAATTACAACTAAATTGTGGTGAAATCACCCAGAAGAAACAAATGAACAATAGAGAGAGAGAGCTTGTAGCCTCGGACAGACAGAAGAATCAGCTTAAGCACACCCTGATTGGTAGGAAGGATGGTGGATACTCAAGAAGGATGGCAAGGCACCCACAAGGGGCAGCACAGAAGGGATAATTAAAAGGCCAGTGGGATCCCCCTGAGAAGTGTAGGGTCTAAACCATAAGCTGGAATCTCCAGCTTAGAGCACCACTGCCCAAAAAGTACACAAATAACAAGCAGTGATGAAAAGTCACAGGGTTGTTCTCTGCCAGAGACAGATGGCAGGAGACACAAAGAGCCATTAAAAGGACCAACACACACATTTTCATTTGCAGCCACCTATCCTGGGCAATGGCAAAGGTGGGGACAGAGTGGGCTAGAGACAACTGAGGAGAAACAGGGGATGGAAGAGTTGGGGAGAGATCCAGAGAGCAGATGTTGGGATCCCTGTGCTGAGTCATCCCCTATATGGCAGCAGCCATCCTGCTCAGAGAGACCACTTTACTAGGAGAAGCAGCAGCCTGAGGGGAAACAACAGCCCTAACCCAGGAGAGATTCTGCTCTGCCCTACTGTGCTTAAACCTGACTGATGAGTGAAGAGTGACTAGATTAATAACTGAAGGAGACAGCCACAGACAGTGGATCATTGATAGTCTCAGATCTGTCTGCCTAAGGTCAAAAGAGGTCAACATCTAACATCCCCAGAGTGGACCCAGAAAGAAAAAAAAAAAAAAAAAAAAAAAAGAATGGTAAACACTAGAGGCTACCAAGATGAAATCTGCTGTGGTCTTTTCCATGATTTGTGACATTTTCTTTCCTGCATAGCTTTTTAACATTCATTTCTTGCCCAGCAAGTTTGGGCATATTAACTCACTAGATTTTATACTGCAGTTTATGTCTCTCCTTTCTTAAAATAGTCTTCATCTCTTTATACCCTTATTAATACTGGATCATTTGCTGTCAATAATGAGATCGCATAGGAAAGTTAATTTTGCTGGCATGGGTTTGTCTACTGGGCTTGGAAGTTTTGTTCTGGATGCACCTGCACAATAGCAAAAAAGATGTGGTGGATTGAGTGACCCTCAGTCAACCAGCTTTAGGGAAAGACCCACCAAAGAACGACCAAAAAAATCAAAACCTGATATCATACAGACAGCCAGCATAAACGGTATTCCAAGGGCATCAACTTCAGGAGATCAAGGAGACTGCACCACTGAATCTCACTGGTCTCCTACCGTGGAAGTTCACACCACAAATTAAGGGAGTTAAAACATCAATTTAAGAAGCAAAAGCAAATAAAAGTCTCAAAAATAATGGGAAGACAAAGAAAGAATCCCCAATGGAAAGGAAAGGAGTAATCCTCAGAAAGAATGCTAAATGAAATGGAGACAAGCTAACTATCAGATACTGAGCTCAAAACAATGGTTATAAGAAGCTCAATGAGCCCAGTGTGAATTATCAAAAACTACACGGAAACTATGAGGAAGTTAGTACAAACTATATCAGACTGAAAAAGGAAATAGAAACTGTCCGTGCAAGCCAAGAGGAAATGAAGAATATAATTTCTGAATTGAAGAACACATTGGAAGGAATCGAGAGCAGGCAAGGTGAAGCGGAGGATCAAACCAGAAAGGTGGAGGAAAAGGTAGAAGAAAAATTCCCAGAAAGAGCAAGAAAAAGAAAAAAGACTCAAAAAGAACAAAGAGGTGTTAAGGGAATGGAAAGACAATGTGAAACAAGAGTACCCATATAACATGGATACCAGAAGGAGAAAAAGAGGAGCAAGTGATAGAAAACATGTTAGAACAAGTAATGATAGAAAACTTTCCTAATTTGAAGACAGAAAAAGTCACACAAGTCCAGTAAGAACAAAGGGTTCCAATCAAGAGGAACCCAAAGAAGCCTACCACAAGACACATCATAATTAAAATGACAAAATCCAAAGATGAAGAGAGAATCTTAAAGGAAACAAGGGAGAAACATAGTAATATACAAGGAAGCTCCAATAAGGCTAGCAGCTGGCTTTATGACAGAAATACCGCAAGTCTGAAGGGAATGGCAAGAAGTATTCCAAGTAATGAAAAATCAAGGCCTGCAACCAAAACTAATCTACCCAACAAAGTTCTCATTTAAAATAGAACACCAAAAAAGGAGTTTCTCAGACAAAAGAAAGCTGAAAGAATGTATCTCCACCAAACCAGCATTGCAATGCTGCTAAAGGGATTCCTTTAAAAAGATGAACAAAAAAGAGTGAGAGAGAGAGGAACACAGGTAAAAAAAAAGAGTAATGACAATGAAAAAGCACCTACCAATAACCTTAAATGTAAATGGATTAAATGCTTCAATCAAAAGGCATAGAGTAGCTGAATGGATAACAAAACATGACCTACACATATGCTGCCTACAAGAGACCAATCTCAGAACAAAAACCTACATAGACTAAAAAGGAAGAGATGAAAAAAAATATTCTGAGCAAATGACAAGGAAAAAACAGTCGTGAGAGCAATACTTACATCAGACAAAATAAACTTCAAGACAAAGTCCATAAGAGAGATACAGAAGAACACTTCATAATACTCAAGGGAGGAATTCATAAGAATACATAAATATTATCAACATATATTCATCCAAAAGAGTCATGGCCAAATACATAAGGAAAATCTTGGAGGGACTGATGAAAGATACAGACAGCAAAACACTTACATTAGGGGATTTTAACACCCCACTGTCAAAAATGAATAGATCTTCCAAACAAAATATCAATAAGGATATTGCTGCTTTGCAAAATGCCCTAGATCCAATGGACTTAATTAATGTATAAAACCTTTCATTCCAAAAGAAGCAAAATACACATGGAACATTTTCAAAAACAGACCACATGATAGGACACAGAAAAAGCTTCAACAAATTCAAGAAAATTGAAATCATATCAGTATTTTTTCTGACCGCAAGGGTCAAAAACACTCAAAGTCATGGAGACTCAATAACATACTATTAAATAATGAATGGGTTAATAATGAAATCAAGGAAGAAAACTAAAAGTTTTTGGGAAAACAATGAATATAACCTCACAACACTCCAAAACTTATGGGACACAGCAAAGGCCGTCCTGAGAGGGAATCTGATAGTGATACAGGCTTACTTAAAAAAGATAGAAACATTTCAAATAAACAACCTAACCCTGCATCTACCAGAACTTCAGGAACAATAATAAACAAAGCCCAGAACAAGAAGAAGGAGCAAATAGCCACATTCAAAGCAGAATTTAATGACATAGTGACTAAAAGAACAATTCTAAGGATCAACATACCCAGGAGCTGGTTCTTTGAAAAGATAAACAAAATGCACCAGATTTTAAGCTGATTCATAAAGGAAAAAAGAAGGAGAATCCAAATAAATAAAATCAGAAATAAAAGAAGAAAAATTACAAGTGATATAACAGAAACACAAAGGATTGTAAAAATTAACTACAAATAAGTACATGTCAGGAAATTTGAAAACCTGAGTGAAATGGACAAATTTCTAGAAAAATATAATCTTTCAAAACAGAATGAAGAAGAAGCAAAAAACCTGAACAGACCAAGAACAGCTGATGAATTAAAGCAGTAAGCCAAATCTCTTGGCACAGAAAAGCCCAGGACTGGACAGTTTCACAGGAGAATTTTGCAAAGCATTTAAGGAAGAGCCAACCTTTATCGTTCACAGACTATTCCAAAAATCAAAGAAGAGGGAAGTTTCCCAATTCTTTTTATGAAGGCAACATCATCCTGATCCCATAACCAATAAGGACACAACAAAGAAAGAAAACTATAGGCCAATATCACTGATGAACATAGACACTAATATCCTCAACAAAATATTGGCAAATCACATCCAGCAACAAATTAAAAAGATCAACAACATAATCAAGTGGAATTCAACCAAGGGATTCAATGATGGTATGATATTCTCAAATCAATAAATGTAATACATCACATAAACAAAAGGAAACACAAAAATAATATGATCATATCAGTAGATATGTAAAAACATTTGATAAAGTACATCACCTATTTATGATAAAAACACTCAGCAAAGTGAGAGTAGAGGGATCGGACCTCAATATAATAAAGACTATATATGAGTAACCTGCAGCCAACATCATATTCAATGGGCAAGAAATGAAAGCTTTCCCACTAAAATCAGGAATAAGACAAGGATGTCCACTTTCACCACCTCCATTCAACATAGTATTGGAAGTCCTACCCATGGGTTAAGACAAAAAAAAAAAAAAAAAAAAAAAAAGTCCAACACATCCAAGTTGGAAAGGAGGAAGCTAAATGGTAATTGTTTGCAGATGGCATGATTGTGTACATAAAAAACCCTATAGACTCCACCAAAAAACCACTTGACCTAATAAGTGAATTTGGCAGAACAGCAGGATAGAAAGTCAATATTCAGAAATTGAAGGCATTTTTATGCACCAACAATGCAATATCAGAAACAGAAATAAAGGGGAAAATCCCATTTGATATAGGAACAAGAAAAATAGAATACCTAGGAATAAACCTAACCAAGGAGGTAAAAGACCTGTATGCAGAAAACTACACAATACTGAAGAGAGAAATCAAGGAAGACACAAATGTATGGAAGCGTATACCGTGTTCATGGATTGGAAGAATTAAAATCATCAAAATGTCCATACTAGCCAAAGCAACCTGTAGATGCAATGCAACCCCTATAAAAATATCAATGATATATTTCACAGAATAGACAAACATTTCAAAAATTTATGTAGAACCATAAATAACCCTGAATAGCCACAGGAATTTTGAGAAAGAAGAACAAAATAGGAGGGATCACAATAGCTAATATAAAACTATGTAACAATGCCTGGTAAACAAAACAGTCTGGTACTGGCATAAGACACATAGATCAATGAAACAGAGTAGAGAATCCAAAATAAATCCAAGTCTCTATGGTCAATTAATATTCAACAAAGGGGGCAGAACCATCAAATGCAGAAAAATAGCCTCTTCAGCAAATGATGTTGGTAGATCAGGACAGCTACATGAAAAGAAATGTAACTTGACCACTAATATACATCATATACAAAAATAAATTCAAGGTGGGGAAAAGAATTAAGTATAACTCATGACACCAAAAAAAAAAATCATAGAGGAGAACATAGGCAGGAAAATCTCAGATATTCCATTCAACAATATTTTCACCAATATGTCTCCCAGAGCAAGGAACATAAAGAAAAGATAAACAAATAGGACTTCATCAAAATAAAAAGCTTCTGTGTGGCTTAAGAAACAGCATTAAAATGATAAAGGAACCAACCGTATTGGAAAACATATTTGCCAATGACACCACGGACAAGGGGTTGATCTCCAACCTATATAAAGAACTTATATGACTCCACTCTAGAAAGACAAAAAATGCAGTTAAAAAATGGGCAAAAAACTTGAACAGACACTTCTCCAAGGAGGACTTACAAAGGGTCCAGAGACATATGAAAAGATGCTCAGTATCACTAGCCCTTAGAAAGATGCAAATTAAAACCACAATGAAATACCACTTCACACCAGTCAGAATGGCCATCATGAACAAAGCAACAAACAGCAAGTGTTGGAGAGTATGTGGATAAAAGGGAACCCTAGTGTACTGTTGGTGGGAATGCAGACTGGTGCAGACACTGTGAAAAATTGTATGGAATTTCCTCAGAAAACTAAAAATGGAACTTCCTTTTGACCTGACAATTCCACTGTTAGGATTGTATCCTAAGAGCCCTGAGACACCAATCCAAAGAACCTGTGCACCCCAATGTTCATAGCAGCACAATTTATAATAGTCAAGTGCTGGAAACAACCTAAGTGTCCATCAGTAAATGAATGGATCAAAAAACTGTGGTACATTTACACAATGGAATTCTACACAGCAGAAAGAAAGAAAGAGCTCCTACCTTTTGTAACAGCATGGTTGGAACTGCAGAGCATTATGCTAAGTGAAAGAAGCCAGAGAGTGAAAGACAAATACCATATAATCTCACCTATAAGTGGAACCTTATCAACAAAACAAGCAAGGAAAATATAGCCAGAGACATTGAAATTGGGAACAAACTGACAGTAAGCACAGGGGAGCTAGGAGGGGATAATGTGGGAAAATTAGGGAGGGTTTTCAGGAACATCTACAAAGTACACATGGAGAGCCAAGGCAGGGGTGGGATCAAGGGTGGGATGTGAGGATGGCTGTGGTGGGGGAAAATTGAGAAAACTGTACTTGAACAATAAAAAATTAAATTAAATTAAAAAAATAAATTAACATGGGGGAGTACTTAAAAACGGTTACCTCACACAAAAAAATGATTACTTTATAACCATTAGCTACTGCTGTTGCCTTCATCACCAACACCATCATTATCAACATCATTAATTAATAGTTCCATCACCAAAGTTATTTAGCTATCATTAAAGGAGGTTGTAGTGAATCCCTTAATAAAAGTATGTGTTTTAAATCCATGCCATCCACATAATTTATTTTGTAAATATAGATTTTTATGTTATAATAGATATTAAATATAAATGCTTCTTAAAAATAAAAAATGAAGAAACCTGTTATGCAAACCTTAAGTGTTAAGACCTCTCATGAATTCACACCATGATAAACAAGTGTTTTCATTTATGAATAAGTCCTATTAAGTATATTCCATACAGATTACTGCATAAAATAAAGTCTTATGCTTTTTTCCTCTGATAAACTTTAAAAAGCCCATCTAGCCTATTTTTCATATAGTCCTTTAGCTAATACTCATTCTTGATTTTTTCAATGCTCCGTAGGTTATTTTCTTTTTTCACTATAAAATGTCACATAAAATTACAAAATGTTACCAATCATTTAGATTGACAATCATTCAATATTTTACACTTATCACTAATTCTCAATATAAAAAGTCCTGGTATGCTTTTGAAAGCTAAATTCAATATATACATATTAGACAAGATATAGAAATTTGAACTGCAGTATGTATTCAAATTTCCTTCAAAAATAAATATATCCAGGATTACTTAGGATCTGTCTCTGGCTCCCAAAATAAAAGTTTCAATAGTTATCAAAATAGCATTTACAGAAAATATATAATACATAAAATAAGATTCACATCAAATTTGTTTTTATTGAATATAAGCTGTATAATGTAAATATCAGTCTTTAAGTTTTATAATGACACCACCATGTTTCCTAGCCAGTTGGTCACAATAAAAACTACAATCATTCCTGATTATTTTCTTTCTTCATTCACATTTGTGATGCTGCAATACATCAATAATTCCAGTTACATTTATTCAGAAAATACAACCCAAACCTGGCCACTTCACACCATCTATACTCTTCCTCACAATTTTAGAACAACACTATTTTTCATTTGTCCAATTAAAAAAATCTTCCTAATTGGTGTTTCACTTCTGCACTCATCACATTAAAATCCACTCTACGCACACCAGAATAGGCAACATGGTCTTAAAAATAAAATCTTAAAAGTACGTATCATTTAATTCCTTTATTAAAATATTTTAATAACTTGTTGTAAAAGTTATAATGAAATTCAAATTTTTATAATTACCCTACCTGACTCAACCTGCTGTATACTTATCTCTCCAACCTCATTTCTTAATATTCTCCTTTTTCAATCAAGATACTCCAACTAGCTGTGGTGCTTTGCATTCCAGGAATGACAGTGCCTTTTTACCTTTATTCCCTTCAATACACATACTGGTCTCTTGTGCTTTGCGTAGTTACAGTTACTATGTATATCTGATCTCAAAGGTCATCCCTTCCCAAAAGATTTTGTAATTCCCCTAACTAAAATAGCAGTAATGACAGCTACTATACATATCCATTTATAAAGCCATTTTTGCTGTCTGAAAGATATTTTTGTTTTAAAATTTACTATATATTTACTCCTCCATGAGGACTTGCCTAGTTTACTACAATATTTTTGGAGTTAAACCTAAACTGCATGTTGTCAGCATTTAATAGCTGTCTATTGAATGAGTGACTTTGCTAATTTTTATATGACTATTAAACAGAACTTGAAACTGTTATTCTTGTGGATATTACTCAAATGAATAGACAGACTTTGTGGCAATCCAGGCAAATCTAGACACAACCTCAGTGTGTAGAAGTCAAACTAAATATATAATCAATATTGTAGAATTTCCCTTAATTTGGCTTTAGTCTTGGCATGTACTGTTTTTATCTTGTAATTTATTGTGCTTCATTTTCCTACTTTATATCTTTTCCACCAAAAACACTGTCAAAATCAATGATGCATGTTAGTAATAACCAATGCCTCTACTTTCATGTATTTTTTTTTATTTTAATAGGTTTTTTTTTCAACAGCAATCAGAAGGAAACAATTCATGAAAATATGTCATATCTTGAAAGGAAGCGGTATTAATGTTTAACTGAGGCATGCTCATTTTCTTAATGGGAGATTAAGGGAGTAAGGGCTCCCAATCTGAACTGATGAGAATGCAGCATGTTTGTTGATCCCCACAATGATTTATCTTTATAGTAGCAAAACAATAAAAGCTCCACATTGATAATCTCCAGAAAACCCAGCAACATTATCTGTATCTCTAGTGTATACTCAAACAGATGAGCATTAATATCTGACCTTGAACTGCTGGGTTTTTCATTTTAATTTTCTCCTTTGGAAAGTCTACAGACTATTAGGCATTAGAAATGACAATGAGTTTAATCAGCCAAACTCATAGTTGGAAAAATCTACTATCCAAAAAAAATGAGAGAAAGGGAAGAGAACAAATAAATAGGAAAAAAGGTTGAACAAATAGAACACAAAATCAAAGGAAGAAAAAGATTCCAAAGAAAAAGAAGAGAATGATGAGTCAAGGTTTTTCGGTGATAATTAAAATTAGATCATTAAATAAATAACCATATTCTCCTCTTCAAATTTTAAAGTATTACTTGAAATATGGATTAAAAAGCTGCATAAATATCTTTCAGCATTATTCATTCAGCAAAAATTTATCAAACACTTGTATGTTCATTGCTCTACATTCTGAGGACACTAGAATGAACATGTAGACAAAGGCCCTGTTCTGGTGGAACTTATACTGTAGTGGGAGGAGATGGATAAAGACACATAAATTAAAAAAAAAAAACAGAATTATTCCTTATAATAAGTCCTTAGGGAAAATATGTATATATACTACAAAATAGAATGATGTGGTACAGATTCAGGTAAATAAATATTAGACTGGATAGCCAGGAGGTGACATACGTCTGAGGAGGTGACATTTCAGGAGATACCTGAATTATTTTAAAAAAATTGTCAGCCAAGGAAAGATTAGAGAATAAGAATTAAGCAAAAAGTATAAACCATTTATCTTCATGGTTTACCTTAAACTGTCATATAATTACAATTCCTATGCCATGTGTTCTTGTAATTAACATGCACAATACCAATGTGGCTAAATACAAAATGGAGCACACCATTTTAGTAGTGAAATCATGACAAGATAAAGGAGTGGATAATTATAGCAATGTCTGTATTAGTTTGGCTTAATATTCATTTTCAGTCAAGAACACTATCAGAGTATAATAGCTCAAACAAAAAATAGTAATAATAGGAATATATGAACAGTCTGAACAAATTACCAGAAACAACAACATGACAAATATTCCTCAACCACATACAATCTATGAAAACAGACCATAAATATCAGCCATAACATACATCTATTTTCTAACTACAACTCAATGTTTTATCATGTTTATATATTTTCTTTTTTATTAAATTTATTGAGGTGACATTGGCTAATAAAATTGTACAGATTTCAGGTGTTTAGTTCTACAAAATATCATCTGTGCATGGTATTTTATGTTCACCACCCCAAGTCAAGTTCCCTTCCATCTCCATTTATCCATCTTATATCCTCTTCTACCTTCTCCTTACCCAATTCTTTTCAGGTAATCACCATGCTGTTGTCTGTGTTTGTTTGTTTGTTTGTTTGTTTATTAGTTAATCCCTTCACCCTTTCTTCACCCAGTCCTGCAATTCCCCTCTAACAGTTGTGAGTCTATTCTTAGTTTTTGTGAGTCTATTTCTATTTTGTTAGTGTGTTTTGTTCATTAGATTCCACATATGAGTGAAATCACATGGTACTTGTCTTTCTCTGACAGGCTTATTTTACTTAGCATAATGCTCTCCAGGTCCATCCACACTGTTGTAAAGGGAAAGACATCCTTTTTTATGGCCAATTCATACTCCATTGTGTAAATTGACCATAGCTGTTTTATCCAGTCAGCAACTAATGCACACTTGAGCTGCTTCCAAATCTTGGCCATTATAAATAATGCTGCAGTGAACATAGAAGTGCATATATTCTTTCACACTAGTGTTTCAGTTTTCTTCAAATACCACAACTCAATTAATTTAGAAAGTAACACCTCAAAGCTAGGAAAAAATTATGTTTTAGAAATTAGTAAATATACTATTAGCCCACAAATTACACAAGTGAACATAATAGAAATGTAAAATACTTAAAATGAAATAATATTTACATTTACTTGTTTTTAAAGATTTTACTTATTTATTTTTAGAGAGGGGAGAAGGGGCAGAGAAAGAGGAGAGAAACATCAATGTGTGGTTGCCTCTTGCAGGCTACCCATCAGGGACCTGGCCTGCAACCCAGGCATGTGCCCTGCCTGGGAATCGAACTGTCAACTCTTTGGTTCACAGGTAGTGCTCGATCCACTGAGTCACACCAGCCAGGGCATAATACTTATATTTCTAATCTGAATATAATGAAATTAAAACAAAATCCAAATATATAATAGAAGCAATGGATAAAGACATAAGTACTTCTTTGGAAGATCAATACTTCTGAAATTTTCAATGAGGGGATGATTAAAAGGGAAAGAGAGAAGGCTCAAAAATAAAATTATGAATGGAAATATCTCCAGATGTCACAGAGATCAACTTATGATAATATAGGTTGAATATTTATGTCAACATAATTTTATAATCATAATAGATAAGTTATTAGACAAATATACTTTAACAATTACTAAAATAGAAAGGAAAACATAGCCTGAAAATTAAATTAATAAATTCAGTCATTTTAACAGAGTCTTAATAACTAAAATTATTTATTAAGTGCTTTTCAGGTGCAATAGCAAAAATATTTCAAGCTTCTAGGTCAATAACACTTAGTTTCTTATTCCAGTTTTTCAGATTTTTCAGATGTGTGTCACCTTACAAAAATTATGCCACTTTTTCTCCACCTTAGTTTCCCATTCTCAAGATACAGATAATATAAATATTTTACAAGATAGTTGTTCAGCTTAAATGAGAAAATACAAGCAAAAGTATAGTTCAGAACATGCAATAGCCTCATTATAAATATTAGCGCTCACACCTCTTCCTTTACACTCTACTCATACAGCTAATTATATGGAGGAGACTTTTAAAAATATTTCATATATATAGAAAAGAAATAGGCTTTTTATTAGAAATTACTAAGTTTGAATATCTGGTCCTTCAGTTTTCCATTAACTGGGCAAACTTTCATAATTTAATATTTATCTCTGAAATTCAGTATGGTCATCTTCAGAAGAACAGCAATAATTAGTACTTATGGTTGTCATTAGATGACTAAGACAATATATTTAGATAATATACTTAGGATGCAAGTGTTGAAAAACAATATAGCGTGCAACGATATTTAGTATGCTGATGCCTACAAGAGACCTAAATAAAGATGACTATCAAAATTCAGTTATCAACTTCATCTCAGAAGGAGATAAAAATCTGTGTTACTTTATCAGAAAGGATCACCCACTAAAAATAGTGCTATAAATTTCATTAAACTAATTGGCCTGGCTTTGTCTACCATTTTGTTTCTTTTTTTGGTTCTAATTAGAGGTAATAATTGACTAAGTAGGGTAATCCTAAATTAGAAATTTATGCACTTGTGATAAAGCGCTACATAGTTCCTTAGTCACTAGGATCCCTGGTTTAAACCAGGCCAATAAATTGGATGAGTTGGATTTGGGGAAGATAACAGGTTTGGAAATACTGTACATCTTGGTTTATATTTCGGCATCACCACTTCATATCTGTGTGATCTGGAGAAGCAATTTTATTTCCTTCAGCCTGTTTCCTGAGTGGAAATG
This sequence comes from Glossophaga mutica, assembly GCA_039655065.1. Lineage (NCBI taxonomy): Eukaryota > Metazoa > Chordata > Mammalia > Chiroptera > Phyllostomidae > Glossophaga > Glossophaga mutica. The sequence goes on along the minus strand of CM077309.1, from coordinate 76,205,283 downwards.
AAAGATAAAAAATGTTTCATATTTTTTGAGGAATGACTGAGACAGTGTTGTGAACAATTAATTTAGTGGTGGGATATTTAGTGTTTGGCACAATGGTAACTAGCTAATGCTTCCATGGTGAAGAGCTTTACAATATGAGAAGTAAAGTTCTTTGATAAGTTGCAACTTATTTTATTAACAGAGTTACAGAATGGGATATTATCTGTAGAAAACTAAAATGCAGCCTCTATTTCCAGAATGGGATAAGTTATATACTCTGATCTTCCACAAATCATATCCACTAATCCCTCAAATTTAAAGAGCAACATTGAAATCACATTTAATAAACAATGTGATTTTTAGGTGAGCTGATGTGAAAGAAATGTTTAAATTAACTGCTAGGTTAATAAGAGAAGCAAAAAATAAAATGTTTCTTTCTCCCATGCTTATGTTTTTTTCCATCACACCTTCATATCTTTTCCAGGTAGGGACCAGAAATATCAAGAGAAACACTTTGTAAAGTACATGATTATCTAACCACTATACTGTACAACTAATACAGAATAATATGAAATATAAATTGTAATTTAAAAAAATAAAAAGTAAAAAGAAGGCAAAGAAAATCCCACATAAAAAAAGAGAACCTCTCTCTACCTGTCCAACTTTACTTGCCATTATTCTAATGCCCTCCAGTCTTTCTAATGTTTGCGATGTTTTATCTTTAACATTCCTCGTCCACTTATTCCTTGTATCTTCAAAAGCTACTTTGGGGGAAGAAATTTTATATAGAGGATCTTGAATCTTTAAATATATTGATAATGTATGTTAAAGAATCAGAGAAGATACCCAAAATGTTTACAAGTTAAACATTTACTTATCTTAGTGGGGAAAAAAATAAACTACCAAATTTAAGTCTATAGAATGACATTTAACCAAATCTGTAAACTCTCAATAGATATCACTTATTATGGGAGGGGTTATAGTGCTTATTAAAAGTATTAGATTTATTTTTTAAAAGGTGAAGTTTAAAATCTTCTAAATACCATATTTCATCATCCATTGAATATTGTCAATGTGTTATGCACCAATTACAACAAACTTCATTACAATATCTGAAGTGATTACATTGAAAAGGTCAAGAGATAAACTATATAACTGAAGTTCATGGCAAGGTAAAAGAATATGAAATATGTCAGCCTTGTCTCTGAGTCTCTTATTTATACATTTCAGGAGTTATGAAAAGGACAAATCTTGAAGTAACAGAAGAATAGCCAGGAGCATTTATGAAAAGAAATATAATAAGTTAACAAACTGTTACACATGGTGTGCATATGACAGATTTTACAAAAAAGTTAATATTAATACAGTCTTTATTTGCTTATCTCCTTTAATTCTTATAAGTATAAGGTAGATACTATTACCAACTCTATCTTAGAAAAAAGAGTAAAACATATAAGAGACTGACTAGATGCCATTAATTCACAATTATTTCTTTTTTCAGCTTTTTACTGTTCATTTGTTTGTTATTTGGTACAGCGAACAGTCTAACTTTGTTTTTCTCCCCAACTCTTTTCTTAAACATTTTTTATTAATGTTCGAATACAGTTGTCTCCATTTTTGCCCCAACACTTTCTCCCATACCACCTACCTCCACTTCCTGACTTCAATCCTACCCCTCTTTGGCTTTGTCCATGAGTTCTTTATACATGTTTTTTGAAAACCCTTTCCTTTATATCACCTGTTATTTACCTCCTCCCTCCTCTGGTTACTGTCAGTTTGTTTCTTATTTCAACATCTCTGGATATATTTTGCTTGTTATATATATTTGATTTGTTGATTAGGTTCCACTTATAGATGAGATCATATGGTATTTGTCTTTCACCACCTTGCTTACTTCACCTAGCATAATGCTCTCCAGTTCCATCTATGCTGTTGCAAAGGGTATAAGCTCCTTCTCTCTTTCTGTTGCCTAGTATTCCATTGTGTAATTGTACCACGGTTTTTGGGTCCACTCATTTACTGATGGGCACCTAGGCTGCTTTCAGCACTTGGCAATTATAAATTGTGCTGATATGAACATTGGGGTGTGTAGGTTTTTTGAATTGGTGTTTAAGGATTCTTATGGTATAATTCCAGCAGTGGAATTGCTGGGTCAAAAGTCAGTTCCATTTTTAGTTTTTTTGAGAAAAAATTCCATACTGTTTTCCACTGTGGCTGCACCAGTCTGCATTCCCACCAATAACATACTATGGTTCGCCTGCCTTTTTCCACAACCTTGCCAGCATTTATTGTTTATTCATTTCTTTATGAAGGCCATTCTGACTGGTGTGAAATGGTATCTCATTTTGGTTTTAATTTGCAACTCTCTGAGGACCAATGATGCTGAGCATTCTGTCATATCACTCTGGGCCCTCTGTATGGCCTCCTTGGAAAAGTGTCTGCTCAGGTCCTTTGCCCATTTTTTTAACTGGGTTATTTCACTTCCTGGAGTGGAGTACTATGAGTTATGTGTATATTTTGGAGATCAAACACTTGTCCAAGATCATTGGCATAAAATGAGACACAGAAAGACACTTCACAATACTCAAGGGAAGAATCCATCAAGAGGACATAAGTATTATAAACATATATGTACCCAACATAGGAGCACCCAAACATATAAAGAAATTCTTGGAGGACTTCAAGAAAGATATAGACAGCAACACATTTATACTTGGGGATTTTAACACCCCACTGTCAACAATGGATAGATCCTCCAAACAAAATATCAACAAGGATATTGTGAAACTGAATGACACATTCAATCCAATGGACTTAACTGATTTTATATATATATATATATATATATATATATATATATATATATATATATATATTCTCTCATGCCCAAGAAGAAAAATATATATTCTTTTCAAATGCACATAGAACATTTTGAAAGATAGATGACATGATAGGACATAAAACAAGCCTCAACAAATTCAAGAAAATTGAAATTATATCAAGCATTTTCTTTGACCACAAGGGACTGAAACCAGAAGTCAACCATGGAGAAAAAATTAAAAAATATTCAAACTCATGGAAACGGAATAGCATGCTATTTTTTTTTTAATCAGTATTTTTTAATTGTTGATATTGTACAGTTTTCTGTCTTTTACCCCGCCCCAGCCCACCACCCCAGCCCTCCCCACCTTCCTCCCATTTCCACCCCCCCATAGTTTTTGTCCATGAGTCCTTTATACTTGTTGCTCTAAACCGTTCCCCTTTTCCCCTGAAATTCCCTCCCCTCCCACTCTGGACACTGTCAGACTGTTCTCAAAATCAGTGTCTTTGTTTATATTATGCTTGTTTGTTTGTTTTGTTGATTAGCTTCTTGTTAAAGGTGAGATCATATGGTATTAAACAATGAATGGGTTAATAATGAGTCAAGAATGAAATCAACAAGTTTCTGGAAACAAATGAAAATGAACACACAACAGTCCAAAACCTATGGGACGCAGCAAAGGCAGTCCTGAGAGGGAAGTTCATAGCAATGCAGGCTTACCTAAAAAGATTGAAACATTTCAAATAAACAATATAACCCTACATCTACAGGAACTGGATGAACAACAACAAAGGAAGCCCAGAGTGAATAGAAGGAAGGAAATAATCAAGACCAGAGCACAATTTAATGGCACAGAGACTAAAAGAACAATTCAAAGGATCAATAAATGCAGGAGCTGGTTCTTTGAAAAGGCAATTCACTACTTTTTTCAAATATTAATTCTTCATTTCAATGCTTCTGGTTATATTTTGCTTACTCGTTTGCTTTGTTGATTAGGTTTGACATATATGTGAGATCATGTGGTATTTATCTTTCACTGCCTGGCTTATTTCACTTGGCATAAGGCTCTCTAGTTCCATCCATGCTGTCACTAAGGGTAGGAGCTACTTCTCTCATTCTGTTGCATAGTATTCCATTGTGTAAATATACCATAGTTTTTGATTCACTAATTTACTGATGGGCACTTAGGTTGCTTCCAGAACTTAGCTATTATAAATTGTGCTGCTATGAACATTGGGGTGCATAGGGTCTTTGGATTGGTGTTTCAGGGCTCTTAAGGTATAATTCCAGTAGTGGAATTGCTGGGTCAAAAGGCGGGTCCACTTTTAGTTTCCTGAGAAAATTCCATAATGTTTTCCATAGTGGCTGCACCTGTCTGCACTCTCACCAAAAAGGGTGGGGGGAGGTGGATAATGGGGGAAGGAACAAAAGGGTCCTCAAGAAACATGTATAAAGAACCCATGGACAAAGACAAAGAGGGTTAGTATCGAGGGTGGGTGGTGGGAGCCAGTGAGATGTGGGAGAATGGTGGTAGGAAAATGGTGACAACTCTACTTGAGCAACAATAAAAATAAAGTAAGATAAAATTTAAAAATAAAGTTTTCAGAAAAAAAATATTAATTCTTCTATAATTTCAAATAACCTTCTGAAGTAGCTATAAATACTTTCTCCATCATGGGGATGAGAAAGGTGATATTTAGAAAATATAAGTAATATAAACATATTTTGTAAATATAAGAAAATATTACTCATTCACCTTTCTTTAGTGGCTGAATCAGAAATCTATATTCTTAATAAGTCTAATGTTTTACCTCTCATGATTTAATTTTTAGTGAAGTACTGCAGCGGGGCCCTGTCCTGGGTACCAGATGTGGGGGGCCCCTGTCCTGGGTGCCAGATGTGGGGGGGCTCCGCCTGCAGAGCCCCATCCCTCCATCACAGATGAAAATAACACTACCAAGACATGATCTGCTTGGGGAGGAGAGGTAGACAAACTCTCAGAGGAGAATGACCCAGAGCGCCTTCCTCACTAGGCTTTTATTGGGTTCAAATACACAGGAATACAGGTTTAACGTTTCAAAGAAATCTGATGGCTTAATCTGAGTCAGTGTCTGTCAGGAAAGGGGGTTGCAAAACTTTGGGAGACACACTCATTTCCTCCTCAGACCCTTATCATTTAAATGAGTGCACTCTTAGCAAAGCAGGTTTCACAGGACTTTACGAATTCTTTCTTATGCCCCATCACCTGGGGAACCATTTTGTAGAGCTCGGGGCTGCACCACTTGCCATCATAGTTTCAGGCTTTAAGCCAATTAGGTTCAGGAAGCAGAAGACATCTCCCAGACCGAAACGGGGACTTGGGCTATGTTAGAATGGCCGGGGGTGGGGGGCGGGCGGCGAAGGTCCATCACTCTCTCTTTGCTGCAGCCCCCCACCCCTGCCCCAGTCCTTCCATGAGGGCCTCCCAAGTGGTCGTGTCTGGCTTAGGTTGCCCCTCCCATGAGGAATCTTACCCATCATTGACTAATCAACCAAGCATTGGGGCCAGAGATGGATGAGGCAGAAGCAGCGCTCCTGCCAGGGAGATAATCTTTGTCTCCTTAGTGGCTCATGTCCTCTTGACAGAACAGACCCAGATGAAGTGGGTCCCTTGGCTCTTACACATCCCACCATGGGGTGAGGGTTACAACTCCTGAATCCAGTCTGAACGGTCTGCAACAAAGTACCATATCCAAGATTATACCAATGCTTAAGAAATAGATCAAGAATTCAAAAGCAATATTCTGAAACCTGGGCAATATTGCCTCTGGGTTTAATATCTTCTTTACTGTCTATTTATATTAACCATAGGTGATCTCATTCTGTCCCTTCATTAGATTCAGAGTTATTATTTGTAGCTCAAATATTTCCCTGGAAATCAAGTTACATATATACAACTACCCACTAAGTATCAATACTTGGATGTATAACATTGAGTTTGGTGTTTTTTAAGGGTAGATTATGCATAACTAGTGTAAATCCAAATTAAAGCTTTGGATTATGCAAAACAAGGTAGTTAAGCTAGTTAATATCAGTTTTCTCATCTGTAAAATAAGATTAAAACAGCATCTCTGTCTTGCTATTATGTGGCTTAGATTTATATATGAAAAACTAAAAGAATGTATTTCAAGTCTTGAAGAGAGCAACAACAAAAAAATAGAGAAAGTGCTTACCCCACCCCCCAAAAAAGGAATGAGAGAACATGAGAATAAAAAAGAGGAAAGCATCCAGGAAGCAAGGAAGGAATAAGGTAATTTGAATAAGGGTATATGTATATTATGGCTACTGAACTAAGGAGTCCAGGTGGATTGTTAGACACAGTAAACTTTTAGAATGTTTGTGTGTCATAGAGTTAAGGTTATGCCCAGAAGTGTACTTGGCAAATTTAATGTGTGGCCATGTGGATGCTGAGGAAGAATGTGTGTGGGCAGGGATTGGAAAGGCTTTAAACACATGTTGGAATTTGTGTGATGTGTGTGGGCAGAGGGGTGGTCGCTGTTGTGATCTAGGGTTTTTGTCATGGTGGCCATAGGCTAGAACTGCCACAGGCTCTCTTTCCAAAGCTCCCTCTGTCCACTCTGGGTCTCATTTGCCTGCTCTGTCTCCCTGCCTTCTCTCAGTAGCCAACTCACCTAGCCTTTTACTCTCCTAATATCAGAAATGGAACTGGGACAGTGAAGAAATTTTTCATTTTTCCTTAAAAGTTGTTTTTCTCATCCCAAATAGAAACTTCCATATAAAGCCTTGGGTCCAGTTTTAGAAATGAGAAATTTGGGGGGCAAGAGGAAATTGAACTGCAGGAGACATTCAACAAATATTCATTGGTTTTCCCCTCTACTATGATAGATGCAGAGGGAGACTTCCAAACAAAATAAATGTGGAAAACGACTTTCTAAACATGTTGCAGAAGGGAGCTAAGTACAGTTGGTAATTCATAGATTCTCTTCTGTGTTCTCTTGATCCCTAGTTCAGTTTCTCTCAGAGCAGCCTATGTCTTAGATATTTTGAAGAGCTGCCTCATCCCTAGGATTATTTTTTTCAGGTAATCAGAAGAGCAGCAGGTAAGCTGTCAAGCCAGCAGGTGGTCACAGTTCCCCTGTCTGTCTCTGCAAGCACACCAGAAGCTATCTTTTTAAATTATTTTATTGTTCAATTACAGTTGTCTGCATCCCCCCCCACCACTCCCCTCCCCAGCCAAACCCATCTCCCTCCCTTGCTTCCATCCCCCCCTTGGTTTTGTCTATGTGTCCTTTATAGTAGCTCCTGAAAACCCTTCCCCCACATTGTCCCCTACCCCCTCCGTTCTGGCTATTAATAGATTGTTCTTGATTTCTGTGTCTCTTGTTATATTTTGTTTGCTTTTTTCTTTTGTTGATTATGTTCCAGTTAAAGGCAAGATCATATGGTATTTGTCCCTCACCACCTAGCTTATTTCACTTAGCATAATGCTCTCCAGCTCCATCCATGCTGTCACAAAGGGTAGGGCTTTCTTCTTTCTCTCTGTTATGTAGTATTCCATTGTGGAAATGTACCAGTTTTTTGATCCACTCATTTACTGATGGGCAAATACCCATCATGAACAAATCAACAAGCAAGTGTTGGAGAGGATGTGGAGAAAATGGAACCCTAGTGCACTGTTGGTAGGAATGCAGACTGGTATAGCCACTGTAGAAAACAGTATGGAATTTCCTCAGGAAACTAAAAATGGAACTGCCTTTTGACCCAGCAATTTTACTGTTGGGATTATGCCCTAAGAGCCCTGAAACACCAGTCCAAAAGAACCTATGCACTCCAATGTTCATAGCAGCACAATTTACAATAGCCAAGTGCTGGAAGCAACCTAAGTGTCAAACACACCCCTTTCTTTCTTTTTTTATCAGTATTTTTTTAATTGTTGATATTGTACAGTTTTCTGTCTTTTACCTCACCTCCAGTCCACCGCCCCAGCCCTCCCCACCCCTCCCCACCTTCCTCCCATTTCCACCCCCCATAGTTTTTGTCCATGTGTCCTTTATACTTGTTGCACTAAACTGTTCCCCTTTTCCCCTGAAATTCCCTCCCCTCCCCCTCTGGTCACTGTCATACTGTTCTCAAATTCAGTGTCTTTGTTTATATTATGCTTGTTTGTTTGTTTTGTTGATTAGGTTCCTGTTAAAGGTGAGATCATATGGTATTTGTCTTTCACTGCCTGACTTATTTCGCTTAGCACGATGCTCTCCAATTCCATCCATGCTGTCACAAAGGGTAGGAGCTTCTTCTTTCTTTCTGCTGCGTAGAATTCCATTGTGTAAATGTACCACAGCCTCTTTCAAACATACCTCTTTAAAAGGCAACCTGGAATGATAAGCACTGGGACAGGGAGGAGGAATGAAAATGTGGTACTGAAAAGAATAAAGTCAAGACAGTGGTAAGCCTGTATTAGAAGGAATATGTGTTTTAGTTTTACTGTGTTTTAAATGGCTTGAATTGGTAAGAAAGTAAAGCGGAGGTTCAAAGGCAAAAGGTCCTCATGCCTGGTTATATAAGAGTATCCACAGGTGTGGAAAGAATTAGGGACTAAAGCTCTCTAATTTCTAATGGTTTCAGTGGCAAACAAGTTTCAAATTGATCATAATGCTCTTGGCATTTTGGTTACAGAAGCTTAAGGCATCTGGCATGCTTCTCATCCAGAGCCAGTGGGAACCACAGTAGAGGAAAATAAAATGTCTTCACCGTGTTTATTAAATCCATGGAAAAACAAAACACAAAATGTTGATGCAAATAAAAAAGATGTCTTCCCCATCACCTGGGCACAGCATTTCAACATTTTATGACATCTTTTGCCTTCCACACTGTTACTGATAGTATATGTATACACATACTATCTTCACAAGCTAATGAGAGATGCAGAGTATGGGTACCTTGATTTTTCCATCTGCATTAAGCCTGGATATCATGGGATTCATACAGCATGGAAGGAGGTATTCAGATCTGATTAAGGATGGAGATGTGCAATACATAGCAGTGTTCCATTCTCTGTAGGGAAAAAGATGGGTAGGCAAGGTGAGTAGATGGAGAGGTCCTGGACAAGGTGTCCACCCCTATTCATTCCATCCAATTTCTGTGTCATGATAGGAAGGTACAGATGTGGAAAGGAACAGCAGTTCTAGGGCTAGAAAGTTATAATATCATTAATGATGATGATAATAATCTAAACTGAGCATGCACTATGAACCAGATACTGGGCTAATTAATTTATTCACATTATTGTATTTAATGTCAACACACACATACATGAATATATTATATGTGTGTGTATATATATCAGGTAAAAACTAATATTATGCAAAGAGGGACACTGACTTTTCTAGATGATTGTATAGGGGAGGGTAAGTGCTGAAACTAGATTTCAACCTCAGGCAGTTGGACTTTCATGATTTGAATAACGTTGCTAGTCTATTCAAATGAATGTAAATCCTTTACATTATTGAACTAAAATTAGACCACGAAAGTTTTGCAGTCAGCATGTGAATAATAAGGGGTAGTAATCATGTGGTTTATTTTTGTATATTTTAAGATGTCTTGGCATCTTTGAGGCCCTCGGCACCCAGAGAGGGACTTATCTACTTAGAATTAGAATTCAAATTTGTACAGATAGAAAAAAAGTTTGCCTGTGGGTAAGTCTTTCATATGAAAACCAACTAATCCTGAGTCCACATTCTTACCTGCCTCCTTTTTCAGGTTCCTGCAGTGAAAAACACTATCCCCTGCCCTGAGTCACCCCAGGGTCAGGCACTAAACAATGAGGGATAGCCTCTATAGAGCAGAGTAGACTGGAATTATTGCAATCTGCTTGCTCACACGTTATGCATTCCACAAAATAAATAATCTCCATTTCCATGCTTTCCTTCATTCCTTTCACCTCCTGACAATCCCTGGTGCCTCACCATGTGGTACATGTTATGCTGCTCCCCCTCTTTTTGGGAACTATGAGCCACAAGCTATCTTTCCAAAGGCAGCTGTCTCCTGATCTGAGACCCCTGAATTGAAACAAAATTCCAAGTACACTTCAAAACATACAGATAGATGCTGTGAAGAAGATAAATGTTAGCCTTTTAAAAATCAGTTTGTTGCTACACACCATCCCCCTACCCTTGTTTTAATACATCTTCTCATCAAAGACACTGGTTAATAGCAATAATAGCAGCAGAACATTCAACCAGTGTTTTAGTATTTTATGTTCATTTATTCCCTACAACAATCCTAAAATACTATTATAATTAGGGTCATAAAAAGCAATTACAGTATCCCATATTTAAAATATTTTAAGAAACATTGTCATTACAATGTTTGAGACTTTTAAACCTGAAGGTATTCTCTTGCTTGTTGTCAGTAATGAAGCAAGTCACAATGTTGACAGGCTCACATGGCAAGGAACTGCAGGTATCCTCCAGCCAATAACTTACTAGAAACTAGCGTACCAGGACCTCATTCTAATGGCCCTTGAAGAACTATAATCTTGTTCACAACCATCCTTCCTGGCTCTAGTCTTCAGATGAGATTCAGCCCTACTCAACCCTCATTTTATCTTTATACAGACCATAAAGATGAAGACCCAGCTAAGCCACTTCTGGGTTCCTAATTACAGTAACTATGAGATAAACATGTGTTGTTTTTAGCTGCTCCATTTGTAGTAATTTTCTATTTAACAAATTAAAAATATATGACCTAACACAGGGAATATCATCTTTATCTCCAAAATCCCATATGCCATCATGTTGATAGAAGGTACTGAGTTCCATAGGCTTGTACTGATAAGCATTAGCATTGCCCAATAAAGTTGGAATAATAGAGACAAACCAGTAGTCAAGAAAGTTCATGCCTCTTGTTATATGTAAGATAGACCAAGTTGTGTACGCAAAAGAGTAAAAAAAACAAACAAAACTAGAATATAAGTATAGAAGGGGAATTATTGTTATGTCAAGGTATATCATGTAGTCTGTACTTTGCAATTAGTGCTATAACAGGCTCCAGACTTCAAAGAATACTGGCCACAAAAATGTCTAGGGAATTTGGATACCAGATGATAAATTCTGTTTTGGTGATCCTCTATGCTTTACCTCACAAAACTGTTCCTTAGTAGCTGTGGTTTCTATCCCCAGTAATCTCCTCTAACCACATCATCCAGAAAAATGCACAAGTTGAAAGTTCACATACAAAAACTCCTGAAAACACAAGCCCAACTCCAAGTAACTCTCCTTAAGTGGAAGGATCTGTATAATGGCAGGTCAGAACTGGAATTGCACTGGACAAAGACAAACAGGCAAGACTTTATTCAAGGCTACTTCAGCAGGGGAGCAAAGCAGAACTAAATCCGACTCAATTCTGCTGAAAAAAAGGAGGGCAGGAATGCTTTAAAAAATGGAGTCAGTGGCAATTTTTATTTCCTGTTTTTTTTATAGTTAGCAGAACTCCACTACTATTCTTTTCTTTTTTATTGCACTTTTCCTATTACCATTTACCCCCCTTATAGATCTCTTTCCCCAAGATCATCACACTGTTGTCCATGTCCGTAAGTACTTTTTCCTTTTTGCTCCATCCCTCCAACCCCTCACATCCCCCACATAGCTGTTATCCTGCTCTCTATCTGAGTCTGTCTTTCTCTTGCTTGTTAGTTCACTTTGTTCATTAGATTCCTCATATGAGTGAAATCATATGGCATGTGTCTTTCTCTGACTGGTTTACTTCACTTAGCACAATGTTCTTCAGGTCCATCCATGCTGTTGCAAAGGGTAAATTCTTCTTTTTTATGGCTGAGTAGTATTCCTTTGTGTAAATGCCCCACAGTTATTTTATGACACATGGACTGCTTCCAGATCTTGGTGACTGTAAACAACACTGCAATAAACTTGGGGATGCTTAGGTTCTTTTGAATTGGTGTTTTGAGTTTCTTAGAACAATGGGTTCTGGTGAGGATGTGGAGAACGGGGTACCTTTCTGCACTGTTGGTAAGTATGTAGATTGGTACAGCCATTGTGGAAAGCAGTATGGACCTCAAAGAAATTAAAAATGGAACTGCCTTATGACCCAGGATTCCACTTCTGGAAAACCCTGATATTTCTATTGCTGCACTGAAGTCCCTAATCCTTGTCACGTGGATTAATAGCACCTATTCCTAACTCTTCTTCCCAACAGTGTGAACAGCAAAATTTTTAGTTTACCCAGGATCAAAAACGTGGGGATTAATCTTCATCATAATGTTTCATATTCTCATATTAGTTTCCTAAATGATAGAATTTTACATGAGGTTTTATAAAGGGAGAAAAGGAATCATGAGTCCAAAGAGAGGGTGCATGGTGATTTTTAACCCGACCTATGTCTTTTGGAGAATGATTACATTTTGGTCAACATTTTAGAAACTTGTTATCTGAAGAGAGTCAGATACCACATTTGTAGAGTTCTGGGGAGAAACAGAGAATAATGTTAAATCTTGGAAACTAATGCTTTTGAAGAATATTTGGTGAAAAAAGGTAATATTAATTATGGAACATAAACTACATTTGGAAAAACAGAAAGCGTAACTAAATATATACATACAAATGTGCGAGTGAGCATACGTGTGTCTTTCTTCAAATTTTAGATGTCAATAGTATTTATTAAGCCTGGGATATTATAGGTACAAAAATAACCAGTTATTTAATAAAATAAATGAATAAATACGAGGGTCATTAACAATGAATTGATATAATAACTATAATATATTGTGTACTTAATGGGGCTAACTTAATCAGTTTCAAGTAATTTTAACTTGAACATGGAAAAAATGACCATGAAAGTTTTTTAAATTCAAAATTATGGAAAACAGATAATATCTTTTAATAAAAATTAAAACAAGTGTTTTTCATCTGTCACCTAATTGTTGAAACCATGTATTTACTTTCATATATGCAAACATTTTATAGAAACAATAGATAAGGCTATCATTATTAAAATTATATAGTCACAGTTTATGTAGCTTTAGAACATAACAGTTTTTTAAATATATTTTATTGATTATGCTATTACAGTTGTCCCATTTCTCCCCCATCATTCCCCTCCACCCTGCACACCCCATCCCACTCACATTCCCCCTTTTAGTTCATGTCCATGTGTCATAAGTTCTTTAGCTTCTACATTTCCCACACTATTCTTGCCCTCCCCTTGTATATTTCCTACTCACAGTCTATGCTACTTATTCTCTATACCTTTTCCCCCTCTCTCCTCCTCCCACTCCCCTGTTGCTAACCCTCCATGTGATCTCCATTTCTGTGGTTCTGCTCCTGTTCTAGTTGTTTGCTTTTGTTTTAGGTGTGGGTGTTAATAGCTGTGAGTTTGCTATCTTTTCGCTGTCCTATTTTTTATGTTCTTTTTCTTAGATAAGTCCCTTTAACATTGAATATTGTAAGGGCTTGGTGATGATGAACTCCTTTAACTTGACCTTATCTGATAAGCACTTTATCTTCCCTTCCATTCTAAATGAAAGCTTTGCTAGATAGAGCAATTTTGGATGTAGATCCTTGCCTTTCAAGACTTCAAATACTTCTTTCCAGCCCCTTCTTGCCTGGAAGGTCTCTTTTGAGAAATCAGCTGACAATCTGATGGGAACTCCTTTGGAGGTGACTGTCCCCTTATCCCTTGCTGCTTCTAGAATTCTTTCCTTCATTTTAATCTTCGCTAATGTAATTATGATGTGCCTTGATGTGTTCCTCCTTGGGTCCAACTTCTTTGGGACTCTCTGAGCTTCCTGGACGTCCTGGTAGTCTATTTCCTGTTCCAGAATGGGGAAGTTCTCCTTGATTATTTGTTGAAATAAGTTTTCCACTTGTTGCTCTTCTTCTTCCCCTTCTGGTCCCCCTATAATTCAGATGTTGGGACATTTAAAGATGTCCTGTAGATTCCTAAGCCTCTCCTCATTTTTTTGAACTCTTGTTTCTTCCTTGTTTTGTTTGGTTGTTTGTTTCTTTCTTCTGGTTCACTCCCTTGATTTGAGTCCCAGTTTCCCCCCATCTCTATTGGTTTCTCATGCATCCTCCTTCATTTCATGTATTGTAGCCTGCATTTTTTCATCTAATTTGTGAGCAAAATCAACCAATTCTGTGAGCATTTTGATGACCAGTGCTTTGAACTGTGCATCTGATAGGTTGGCTATCTATTTACATCTTAGAGGAATTGGCTCTGGGGCTTTCATTTGTTCTCCAGTTTGAGCCATTTTTGGTGGGTTTTTTTGTTTGTTTGTTTTTTGTTTTTGTTTTTTTGTTTATTTGTTTTGGTCTGGTTGTGGCTGTTAGGTTGTGAAGGGTGGAGCCTTAGATGTTCCCCAGGGTGGGGCAGCCCAGTCACTGAGTTGGGGAGGTGGGGTTTGAGATAGAACAATGGTGCTTGCTCTGCTCTCTCTTTGATTCCAGTCAGTTCCACTGCTTCCCCTTCACCTGGATTATCTGTGCGCAAATGTGGGACCACCTGGTCAGCCAGCCACCTTGCATGGCCTCACTGGGTCTGCACAGTTGCCACCCCGTGCCCGGGGTCTGCCAGCTGCCTCCTGTGCACCTGAGGTTTGCTAGCTGCTGCCTGCATGCCTGGGAACTCCCAGCTGCTGCTGCCTGCATGCCCTGGTCTGCACCTCCACTTTTTCCTGCTGCGACTCTGCCCCTCTTACTGGTCTGGATGAATGGGTGTTGGACCTCTGTACAGTTCAATTTTCTCTCAGTTCTGTTTGTTTTCTTGTTTCTAAATATTTGTTGTCCTTAATTTTGGTTGTTAGAGGAGGCACAGTGTGTCCACCTACGCCTCCATCTTGGCTGGGAGTCCAAACATAACAGTTTTTAATCTGGTTAAACATGTTAGCCTGCTGCATATCTGCAATTGAAAATAATCCTTTATATCTACTGAGAAAATTAATTTTTTCCACAGCAGGAATGGAGAGTCACTTTTACTGCAAAACTTAAATAGACATGTGCTTCTTCTTGCCACATGAGGAGAAATTCTCAAATTCAGTGATTTCATCATTTCAAGTACATTACTGTACAAAATATTATAAGTCCTAACATCTTCTTCTTCAGATTGAAAGAATTTAGATATGAAGTGGTGACAATTTTACTAGCACTCAGCTTTTAATCCTTATATTATTCTAACACTCAGTGTTAAAGAATCAAAAATGACACTTTAGATTTCCCAAAACCATGAAAGTTAATATAAAACAACCCTTATCCATTATTCTGTCACTGTAATTAATGAGGTCATCACAATATGAATGCATGCAGCTGAATAACACATGAGATAAATCAGAATTTTGTAATGAATTCCTGCAGAATGATGTTTTTTTTTCCCAAGGTGTAATTGTTCCAGTTTTATTTCATACCTATGTGATGGTATGAGATACAATGATTTTCTTTATTGAAATGATGGAAAATCATTTTAATGAGGTATCTACTTGCACTTAAATGTGTTTGAGTATTGAGTAATTTCTACAATGTTATTATTACTGAGAGTTGGATCATCTTAAAGTCCAAAGGGCTTGTAACATTATGTAATGAATTACAAGGTATTAATTAGATTGACTGATGAAGGCTGCAGTAGTGAAAATGTCTGCTCCCTGAGTAATAACAAGTATCAACTTCAGTGGAATAGCATGAAATTTATTACAGCCTGACATTCTTTTAAAAATAAATGTGGAACTATCTGGTCTGTCTGTTTCATGACAAAAGAGAAAACATTGCCTAATATAAAAATAATAAAAAAATCCCATGTTAGTTCCCACAAGATGTTCAAGTTATTTGTTTGATAAGTTCATAATAAAGAACATTGAGTGTCTCTAAATTTCTAGCTTTCCCTTTTACCCCGTAATAAAAGTCAAGGATGGCTTCATAAGGGTGTATAAAAGAAATAAGGACACACTTCTTTGCAGAAACAAAGTTTGAAAAGAATGTCAAAATGAATTAGAATTTATTCAAAGCTATTTTGATTAAAATTGCTATGAAAAATTCAAACTTTCAAGTTACACATTGAAGTTCCAAGTTTGTTATTTAATCTCAGCCAAAAATATTTCAATAGGAACTATTGTAAAGGTTTCTGTATTTTGAGTTCTATTTGGCATAGACCTGGAACAAAAATGAAGGGTAAAATATTCAATTAAATTTTGGGAACCCAAATGTAAGCTAAACTTGGGAAGCTGGATTTGAACTATGCATCAGGACAGTTTGAAATTTTCTCTGAATAGCTTTCAGAATTAAGATGGTTATTCATTTTATTCTGTCCTAAAAAAATCACTTAATTTGTAACTTTAACCCAGGAATAAAAATAATGAGTAATGTTATTTGATTTTTGTCACTATCTAAAAACCTGCATTATGTTAATTGTTATATAAGTAATATGAATAATTTCAAGTAGAGAATTCCTCTGTTGAAAATAATTAGTATATATTAGTTTTTCCAAGTTATCTTTAAAAAGTATTTTAAAGATTTATTTATTTATTTATTTTTACAGCGGGGAAGGGAGGGCGAAAGAGAGGGAGAGAAATATCAATGTGTGGTTGCCTCTCACGTGGCCCCTCTTAGGTGCCTGGCCTGCAACCCAGGCATGTACCCTGACTGGGAATCAAACCTGTGACCCTTTGGTTCGCAGCCCTCACTCAGTCTACTGAGCTATGCCAGCCAGGGCCTTTAAAAAGTATTTTAAAAATTATTAACCAACAAGTAGCACTGACCACAAATTTATCTCAGAAAATAATACAGCAAGATATAAGTTATTTTTAAAGTATGGTAAAAAATTATACCTATAAAATTTCTTTTTTAAAAGCTTCTTAGTTATGAGACAATCACTTATTTTTCAAAACTATCCCAAAGACAAATACATGTAAGCTTACCTTGATTTAATAGTTTTTCCTTAAGACTAGCATGGGTGATATTTGAAAGAGAAATAAAAATACAAAATTAATTTTTTATGTTCATTGAGTCATACTCTATTGCCCCCTTTTTTCACTTAATTGAGCAACTTTATATCTTACCCATACTTGACCACCATAGATCTTTAATTGTTTGATAAATATGAGATGCTCTCATCATGGATCATCCAAATTTCAATATCTGTCCTTAAACACATATTTAAACTCACTCTTTAGTTACATTAAAATCATTGATAATTTAGAAAATGAAATGATAGCTTCTTGCTATAAAAATGCACAGCTATAGGACTTCCGGCCAAGATGGAGGCGTAGGAGGACACACTGTGCCTCCTCTCACAACCAAAATTAAGGACAACAAATATTTAGAAACAAGAAAACAATCAGAACTTATAGAAAACTGAACTGTATGGAAGTCCAACAACCATTCATCCAGACCGGTAAGAGGGGTGGAGTCGCGGCAGGAGAAAGTGGAGGTGCTGACCCAGGAATGCAAGGGGCAGCGGCTGGCAGTTCCCAGGTGCACAGGCAGTGGCTGGCAGTCCCCGGGCCCACAGGCAGCAGCTGGCGGACCCCGGGCACAGGGGGGCGGCTGTGCAGACCCAGTGAGGCCGCACAAGGCAGCTGGCTGACTGACCAGGTGGTCTCACGTTCGAGCGTGCAGACGGTCCAGGCGGAGGGGAAGTGGCGGAGGGGACTGAATCCGGGAGAGAGCGGAGCAGGCACCATTGCTCCCTCTCAGGCCCCACCCCCACATACAGCGTCACAACCCAGCGACTGGGCTGCCCCGCACTGGGGAGCGCCAGAGGCTCCACTCTTAACTACGTAACAGCACGCTTACCTGCGCAGATAATCCAGATGAAGGGGAAGCAGGGGAAAGGGCCGGAGTCTGGGAGAGAGCGGAGCAGGCGCCATTGCTCCTTCTCAGACCCCGCCCCCACCTATAGCGTCACAACCCAGCGACTGGGCTGCCCCGCCCTGAGGAACACCCAAGGCTCCACCCCCTTACTATGTAATAGCCACGACCAGACTAAAACCAAAACGGCAACAAAAAAAAAAACCCACCAAAAATGGCTCAACTGGAAAACAAATAAAAGCCCCAGAGCCAATTCCTCTAAGCAGTGAAGAGATAGCCAACCTGTCAGATGCACAGTTCAAAGCACTGGTCATCAAAATGCTCACAGAATTGGTTGATTTTGCTCACAAATTAGATGAAAAAATGCAGGCTACAATCCGTGAGATGAAGGAAGATGCATGGGGCACTGATAGAGATGGAAGGAAAACTGGGACTCAAATCAATGGAGTGGACCAGAAGGAAGAAACTAACAACCAAACAGAAAATGAGGAAGAAACAAGAATTCGAAAAAATGAGGAGAGGCTTAGGAACCTCCGGGACATCTTTAAACGTCCCAACATCCGAATTATAGGGGTCCCAGAAGGGGAAGAAGAACAGCAACGAGTGAAAAACTTATTTGAACAAATAATAAAAGAGAACTTCCCCAATCTGGCAAAGGAAATAGACTACCAGGATGTCCAGGAAGCTCAGAGAGTCCCAAAGAAGTTGGACCCAAGGAGGAACACACCAAGGCACACTGTCATTACATTAGCCAAGATGAAAATGAAGGAGAGAATTCTAGAAGCAGCAAGGGATAAGGGGACAGTCACCTACAAGGGAGTTCCCATCAGACTGTCAGCTGATTTCTCAAAAGAGACCTTCCAGGCAAGAAGGGGCTGGAAAGAAATATTTGAAATCTTGAAAAGCAGGGACCTACATCCAAAATTGCTCTATCCAGCAAAGCTGTCATTTAGAATGGAAGGGAAGATAAAGTGCTTCTCAGATAAGGTCAAGTTCAAGGAGTTCATCATCACCAAGCCCTTATTATATGAAATGTTAAAGGGACTTATCTAAGAAAAAGAAGATAAAACTATGACAGTGAAAAGACAACAAACTCATAGCTATCAAGAACCACACCTAAAACAAAAGCAAACTAAGCAAACAGCTAGAACAGGAACAGAACTACAGAAATGGAGATCACATGGAGGGTTAGCAACAGGGGCGTGGGAGGAAGAGAGAGGGGGAAAAAGGTACGGAGAATGAGTAGCATAGATAATGGGAAAAAATAGACAGGGGGAGGGCAAGAATAGTATGGGAAATGTAGAAGCTAGAAAACTTATGACCCATGGACATGAACTAAAGGGGGGAATGTGGGTGGGAGAGGGTGGGTAGGGTGGAGGGGAATGATGGAGGAGAAATGGGACAACTGTAATAGCATAATCAATAAAATATATTAAAAAATAAAAAAAATGCACAGATATAATACTTGTGTGTACTTTATTGGGGATATTACTGGCACAAACTAAATAACCCTTGTCATAACAATTGATATAAACTGTTATTGATTATGATCTTAATGTCTGTGACTACATAGGAGCTACCAAAAAAAAAAAAAAAGTGCTTAGAAATCCAAGGAGCTAGAGGTTCTACAAGTCAATGTGTGGAAAAAGTCAAACACAACATTTTTTCTTTGACCCTGAAAATGTGTTCTCTTGCTGCCTTTTAGATAAAAATCAATACATCTTTAGCCAAAATATCACTCCTTTCCAGAAGAGATCTATCAATCATATATCAAAAAATTTATCTCTAAGACACAAAAAAGCATCATAAAATGTGCTTTATATCTTTCATATTTTAAGTAGCAACTAAATATAATTATCAAATTAAACAAATAGATAACTAAACACAAGTATTTAAAAGCTACCTAACATGCTATTTTAATGATTGTTTATTGAGTATAATCTTTTATGCTATTAAAGTGTCTTATTTTTTTCAACCAAAGTATTAGCTTACTGAAACATTTGTTGTTTTTTTTTTTTCACCCGAACTTCCACAGCCATGTGTATAGCTCATTTCATTGTTCTTTGACATTAGGAATTTATATTTAAAGTGGATTTCGGAAGTCTGAATCTTAGGTATCAAAAACTTTCAAGAAACATGACATGATGAATTTGAAAAATATGGAGGGCCTTCTAACTTTCCAATGGTGTCTGGAAAATGACTTAGTAGATACAAGATGAAATGAGAAATGTACAATAAAAGTGTATAATTGATTACTGATGGAATGTTTTACGTTATTCCTACCATGTACATTTTCTTTTATTTTTACTATTTACTAGGTAGTTTTATTACCCTTATTTTGCCATGTGTAATGGGCACTTCTTTGCCCAAATTTCTGAATGAAAAAATAAAGATATGCATTATACATGGGTAGTATTAATTCCATATCTATATAAATGTTTTTAATTCTTTTCTTTATGCTTGCACATTAAAAGTGTAATTTGAAAGCAATAACAATATCCATATATTAAAAATAAATGCTAAAATTTATTTTAAATACAAAAAACAAGTATCTAAATATAAATAAATGACTAATTAAATTTAAAAAATTAAAATGAAATATTTTCCCCTGAAAGTTTGGACCAAAAACATGCATCCTTATTAAACGTGGCAAACATATGGTCAAAATTATAAACCATCAAAAATATAAATCTCATTTACATAAGAAAATTTCTGTTTTTAAATTGTTATTCTATTATAGTTGTCCCAATTTTTCCCTTTGCCCTCCTCTACCCTTCCCTTTCTTCCCCCCACTCCCACAGTCAATTTCCACACTGTTGCCCATATCTCACTCATACCTGTTCTTTTACTAATCCCTTATCCTTCTTTCCATAATTATCCACCTCCCTAATCCCCTTTGGTCATTTTCGGACTGTTCCATATCTCCATGCCTGTGTAATCCACACTTCCAACAAATTATTCATAATAAATGCTTGTGTCACTGAATTTATTTTAGATTTAAAACTTTACATCTCCTTCACCAATTCTTATCTACTAATTCCTTCAAAAATAAAGAAATATGTGTGCTAATAACCAGATTCCACTGAAAATGTTAGGTAATATTTGAATCAAATTCAATTCAAAGCACGAAAAAGAGTATGGTTGTACTTGTTATTTTAAATTACAAAATATCACTATTTATTTATTTATTTATTTTGAATTATTTTCTGCCTTTTAATTCAAAAGTGCTCAATCAATTTAAGAATTTTAGTGAAAGCATTGAGATTATGAATTTTGTAAAGTAGAAGTAAAGCTCTGTATTGACTAAGAGTCATATTAAAACTTTCCCTTTCATAAAGAAATAAAAACTGATAAATAACTTTCATCTAACTTTGACTACTTCGGGTTTAAACAAAATTTAAATTAGTTTTAATTACTTGTTTGTTGTTCAGTTACAGTTGTGTGCATTTTCTCCCCACCCCTCCACCCCACCCTAGCCAAACCCACCTCCCTCCTTTGCTTCCACCCTCTCCTTTGGTTTTCTCCATGTGTCTTTTATAGTAGTTCCTGAAAACCCTCCCCGCTCCCCTCTGGCTATTGTTAGATTGTTCTTAATTTTAATGTCTCTGGTTATATATTGTTTGCTTTCTTCTTTTGTTGGTTATGTTCCAGTTAAAGGTGAGATCATAGGGTATTTGTCACTCACTGCCTGGCTTATTTCACTTAGCATGATGCTCTTCAGTTCCATCCATGCAGAGAAAGAAGGGTAGGGGCTCCTTCTTTCTCTCTGTTGTGTAGAATTCCATTGTGTAAATGCACCACAGTTTTTTGATTCAGTCATTTGCTGATGGGCACTTAGGTTGCTTCCAGCACTTGGCTATGGTAAATTGTGCTGCTATGAACATTGTGGTGCATAGGTTCTTTTGGATTGGTGTTTCAGTGCTCTTAGGATATAATCCCAGCAGTGGAATTGCTGGGTCAAAATGCAGTTCCATTTTTAGTTTTCTGAGGAAATCCCAAACTGTTTTCCACAGTGGCTGTACCAGTCTATACTCCCAACAAGAGTGCACTAGGGCTCCCGTTTCTCCACATCCTCTCCAACACTTGTCTGTTGATTTGTTTATGTTCACCGTTCTGACCACTGTGATGTGGTATCTCATGCAAAAAAGAATGAAATTCAAACACCAACTGACACTACACGCAAAAATAAATTCAAGGTGGATAAAAGACTTAAATATGTCATGACAGTGTAAAATTCCTAGACAAAAATATTGGCAGGAAAATCTCAGACATTCCATGCAGCAACATCTTCATGGATATGTTCCCTAAAGCAAGCAACATAAAGGAAAGAATAAACAAACAGGACTTCATCAAATTAAAAACCTTTTGTATGGCTAAAGAAGACAGCAATAAAATGAAAAGAGAACCAACTATTTGGGAAAATATATTTGCCAATGATACCTCAGACAAGGGTTTGATCTCCAAAATATATAAAGAACACACAGGACTCGATTCTAGGAAGACAAAAAAAAAAAAAAATTTAAAAATGGGAAAAAGATGTGAACAGACACTTTTCCAAGGAGGACACACAGAGGGCCCAGAGACACATGAAAAGATGCTCAGCATCACTAGCCATCAGAGAGATGCAAATTTAAAATATCACAATTTAAAGGTTTTTGATTATTATACCTATAAACAATATCCAATAAGGGCTTACTAAGTAATTATTATAGAAAAAGAAAGAAACTTTATAATTTTACATTTTATGCAAATTACTAATATATCAAATAGAGAACAATTTTTGTTCTTCACATGGAATGGTAAAAGTATTGATGTAGAAAGAAATATGTCAGGATACAAGTCCTAATTGAGGGCCTAATTGAGGAAGAAATAAATCAGAATACAAAACCCTAATTGAGAGTTAAAATAGATCAAGATACAAGTCTTAATTGAGGAAGAAATAAATCAGAGGAAGGAAGAAAGGGAGTTAAAATTTACGACTGCATCTGTCTCAGAAGCCAGGATGTAATAATGCTTAAAAGGAAAGAATTTCCCCGAGATCGGGGCCCAGAATTTGGAGACTGCCTCCTCTGGGACCACACGTGTAATAAAGAGTCGTGCTCCGTCAACTCCCTGCGTTTAGATCGTTTCATTTCTCTGTAACAGTATAAGGCAACATTCTTGTATTTAACGAACTTCAGTCTTACCCCAAAACTACACATCTAAAAATTGCTAGTTTTTTTATATTATGTAAACAAAGGTTTATTCAGTTTCTTTTCAAGTAATTTTAAGTTTGATGCAAGATCACGAATTTCATGAACTTTCTGAATATATGATGTGTGCTTATCATTGTTTCTCTTAGCTAAGATAAAGCTCTTCATTATGAATATGTTCATCATTTGTTTTATTTTTCATTTTATGGTTAAAATTTCCAAGAGTATAAGTTATTAAACTGTAGTTAAGGGGGCCATTACTTTATAAACCACGGTTAAGAGAACTATTGTAGACAGAGGCGAGAAGGAAGATGGTGGAGGAGTGAATGGAAGTCACACTGACCTCCTCCTAAGACTAATCTGGAATTACAATTCAACTGTGGAGAAATCACCAGAAACAAACAACTGAGCAACAGCCAAAGAGAAGCATATAACTTCAGACATACAGAACCATCATCGGCACAACCTTTTTGGTAAGGAGCACAATAAAGACTCAAGAGCTCTGGCTGGGCACCCGAAGGGAGCAGCAACAGCGGGATAATTAAGCAGTCAGTTGGATCCCCCAAAGAATATTGGGGTCTAAGCCATAAGCTAGGATTCCCAGCCTAAAACACCAGAGCCCAGAAAGTACACAGATAACAACCAGTGGAGAAAAGTGGCACAGTTGTCCTCTGCTAGAGACAGATGGTTGGAGACACAAAAGCCATTTAAAGGGGCAACACAACAATTGTCATTCAGAGCCACTTGCCCAGGGCTTTGGCAAATGTGTGGGAAGAGTGGACTGGAGACATCTGACAAGAGACTGGGGATAGAAGCCTTGGGGAGAGAACTAAGAGAGTAACCACCCGGACCTTGGTGCTGAGTCATCTGGGCAACAGCCTTTGCATTCAGAGAGACCACTTCCCTCCCAGCAGCCATAGCCTGAGGGGAACAATAGCCCTACCACAGGAGGGTTACTGTCCTCGCCCTTTGGTGCTTAAACCTGACTGCTGAGTCCTAGAGACCAGATGAACAACCGAAGGAGATAACCAAAGACAGTAGATCATTGGAAAAGTGTGGTCAGAGTGGACTAGAGATACTTGAAGAGAGGCTGGGGATGGAGGCTTTAGGGAGAGAACTGAGAAAGTACCCACCAGGATCCAGTGCTGAGCCAATGCCCATATGAAGCAAAAATCCTCCTCCGGCAGAACTCTCCTCTCCAAGCAGCAGCAGCCTGAGGGGAAACAATAACCCCCAACCTACAAGGGATTCAGCCCTGTCCTTTGGTGCTTAAACTTGATTGCTGATTGCAGATTGACCAGATTAACAATTCAAAGAGATAGCCAGTGACAGAAGATCACTGGAAGTATCAAACAGGCTGCTTAAGGTCAGATGGGGTCAACATATGACATCACCAGAGGCAGATGCAGAAAGAAAAAAATCAGTGGTAAATTCAAGAGGCTTCCAAGACAAAAGCTACTGTGGTCTTCTTCATGATTTGTGATATTTTCTTTCCTGCATAGCTTTATAACACTTATTTCTTGCCCAGCAAGTTTGTACATAATAAGTCACTAGATCTCACACTATAGTGTATTTCAATTCACATATTTACGCCCCTCCCTTTTCTTAGCCCATTTTACCTTCTTCTTTCCTTGCAACATTTTCATTTCAAATTTGGTTTTCTGTTTAGCTACAACTCGTTTCCTTTCCACACTCTTACTATTTCTCCCCTGTCCAGATGCTCAAAAGGAATAATTTTGTCAAGGGTCATTTCACATCCTTTTGCCCAGCTCTTAAAAAAACCTTTTGCCTAGATGCTTAAAATACCCACATTCTCTCTATACCTTTAAGAAACTTTACTACACCTTTAACAAACTTTACAAGTTGGTTGTAGGTAAGGTAATTGTTGTTGAATCGTTTCTTTCAAGGTTATCTCTAGAGCTTCACTAATTCTGTATTTCAAATAACAAAATTTACTGGACCCCTCTCCTACTCTTTTTTTTTAAACTCAAATTTTAATTCTGCCATCTTAGCCTGTTTTTTGTCTTTTTCTTTTCTATCTTCTACTTCTCTTTCATCCTGCCCTTTCATTTTCTTTATTCTCCTTTTTTCTCTTTTCTTTTACATCACAAATTACAATTTTCCCTCACTTCTTCTGGTTTTTGTTCCTCGCTCTTAGTATTCCCCCTCTGTCCATCATTACAAAATCACTTCCCATTCTTCTAAACATCTCACAGAGTTTTCTTTGTTTATTTTTTCCCTCTTATTCCTGTACCACCTCTATTAATTTTAGCTCATTTGTTGTTGATAGTACTCTAGTGGATCTTTCTATTCAATTTGGATCCTATATTTTTATTAATTATTTCATATTTTCCTTACTCTTTCACTCACTTTATTTTATTTTACACTATTTTAATTTCTGTTTAAACCTAATATTATATGCTTCCCTTTTCACACTCCATTCCACATTCATCATTCCCTTTCTTTATGCATGAAGTAAACTGTACCTTCTCTCCTTCCATTGCTCCAACTCCCAGCCCTTATTAGTGCTCTACCTTCTAATCTCTCAAAGCCATTTCTCTTTCAGGTCATTTCATATCCACTCTCCTTTCTTATAATAGTCTTAATTTCATTACACCCTTATTAATACTGGTTCATTTGCTGTTGATAATGGGATTGTGCAGGGTTATATTTGCAGGTGTGGGTTTGTTTCTTGGGCCTTTTTTTTTCCAGACAGTGCTTGCACAACAGCACACAAGACGCAGTGGGTGGAGTTACTCTGAGTCAACCAGCGGCAGGAAAGGACCCATGAAAGAATGACCCAACAACAATCAAAACCCAATTACATCCAGAGAACCAGCATAAAAGGCATAAATTCCATCCCAAGAGCATCAAGTTTAGGTGAACAAGGAGACTGCACCACTGAATGTCATAGGCCTCCCACCATAGAATTTCACACCACAAAGTCAGACAGATCAATTTAAAAAACAGAAGCAAACAAGAAGAGTCCCACAAACAAATAGGAGACAAAAAAAAAAATCAAAAAGAAATGAGGAATCCTCAGAAAGAATGTTAAATGAAAGAGAGGCAAGTCAACTATCAGATATTAAGTTCAAAATAACAGTTATAAGGAAGCTCAATGAACTCAGGGAAAATTAAAAAAAAAAAAACTATCGGGATATTACAAGGAACTTACTGCAAACTATATCAACATTAAAAAGGACATAGAAACAATTAACAAGAGTCATGAAGAAATGAATAATACAATTTCTGAATTAAAGAACACAGTAGAAATAATAAAAATCAGTCTTGATGAAGCAGAGGATCAAATCAGTGAGCTGGAGGACAAAGTAGAATAAACCTCCCAAAAAGAGCTAGAAAAAGAAAAAAAAAAAGACTGAAAAAAATGAAGAGAGATTAAGAGAAATGCAGGACAACATGAAATGGAATAATATCCATACAATAGGGATACCAGAAGAAGAGGAGAAAGAGATAAAAAACCTGTTTGAACAAGAAATGATGAAAAACTTCCCCAATTTGATGAGAGAAAAAGTCACGCAAGTCCAGTAAGCACAGAGGGTCCCAATCAAGAGGAACCCAAAGAGGCCCACTGCAAGGCACATCATAATTAAAATGGCAAAATTAAAAGGCAAAGAGAGAATCTTAAAGGCAGCAAGGGAGAAACAGGAAATAACATACAAGAGAGCCCTGATAAGGCTAGCAGCTGACTTCTCAATGGAAATGTTACAAGCCAGAAGGGAATGGCAAGAAATATTCCAAGTAATGAAAAACAAAGGCCTGCAACCAAGACTACTCTATCCAGCAAGGTTCTCAACCAAAATGGAAGGTGAAATAAGGAGCTTCTGGGACAAAAGAGGCTAAATAATACATCTCCACCAAACCAGCTCTGCAAGATATGCTAAAGGGACTGCTTTAAGAAGAGAAAGAAAAACAGTAAGAGACGAACAAAGATACAAAGGGAGTAAAATAGCATGAATAAGTCCGTATTTATAATGACGTTAAATATAAATGGATTAGATGCTCCAATCGAAACACTTAGGGTAGCTGAATGAATAAGAAAACATGACCCACACATTGCTCCCTACAAGAAAGCTACCTCAGATCAAAAGCAAATTAAAACTACAATGAGATACCACTTCATGCCGGTCAGAATGACCTTCATAAACAAATCAGTGAACAATAAGTGCTGGTGAGATTGTGATAAAAAGGGAACCCTAGTACACTGTTGGTGGGAATGCAGAGTGGTGCAACCTCAATGGAAAATTGTATGGCATTCCCTTAAGATGCCATAATTGAAATTGCCATTTGACCCAGCAATTCTACTGCTGGGACTATATCTTATGAATCCTGAAACTCTAATTCATAAGAATCTATGCACCCCGATATTCATAGCTACATAATTTACAATATCTAAGTTCTGGAAGCAGCCTAGGTTCCCATCAGTAATGAGTGGATCAATGAACTAGTACATTTACACAATGGAATACTATGTAGCAGAAAGAAAGAAGGAGATTCTACCCTTTGTGACAACATGGATGGAACTGGAGAGCATTAAGCTAAATGAAGTAAGCCAGGCAGTGAAAGACAAATACCACATGATCTCATCTATAAGTGGAACCTAATTAACAAAACAAACAAGCAAAATATAAGCAGAGGCATTGCAGTTAACAACAAACTGACTGTAACTGGAGGGGAGGGGAGAGGGAAATAACATGGGAAAGAAGGGAAAAGCTTGTAAATGAACATGTATGAAGAACCACAGACAAAGCCCAAGGTGGGTAGGATTGAGGGTGGTTGTTGGGGGTGGGTAGTGTAGGGGAAATTGGTCATGGGAAGATGGAGACAACTGTATTCAAACATGGATAAAAAAATAGACTTAATTTAAAAAAGAAAACAATTGACAGAGGAAAAAAATAAGAGAGAACCGTTGTGTATTTCTAATAACAATGAGCCAGTGATATGGGTTCTGTTTAGTACCAGGACAGATGCACACCCATATCTGTTTGCTCAACATTTGCTATGTTAAAATTAAATTACACAATATGTATTATCAAGTATACACACCCTGCAAAATGTTTCTGATTCACTGAAACTCAATATTTTATTCTTAGCGCTTCAAGTAACATCACATATGCAGCACAAATTTATTACGAATCTTCATTCATGTTAAGAGATACTAAATTATAAAGTTCATTTAATTATAAGAGACATTATATACATCCCTTTAGCTGAGCACATAAAACATTAAGCCTGGTTCTATAACTATTGTATTATTTTAAAGGAGAAAGTATATTTCATCTTGCTCATATTGAAACTGGGCTCATCAAAATTTAATATACAATGAAATCATTGTATTCTATTGTTTTTCTATTACAGTTGTCCCAATTCCCCCTTTTGCCCTCCTCTGCCTAGCCCACTACCTGCTCCCACAGTTAGTCCCCACACCATTGTCCATGTCTATGGGCCATTCATACATGTTCTTTGACCAGTCCCTTCCCCTTCAGTCCCCCATTATCCCCCTCCTCTATCCTCCCTGGCAACGGTCAGTCTGTTCCATGATTCCATTGTTTCTGATTCCATTTTGCTCATTAATTTACTTCATTCGATAGATTCCTCTTATAGATGAGATAATATGGTATTTGTCTTTCACTGACTGCCTTATCTCACTTAGCAAAATGTTCTCCAACTCCATCCAAGGTGTCGCAAAAGATAAGAGTTCTTTTTTTTCGGAAGGAAGATGGTGACACAGTAGGAGGGAGCAGATTCCACTTCCGCCTACATGCTTGTGAAAAACCTGGCCAATCTACATAGGAACAGAGCAAACAAACAACAGTAACACAGCATATTTGAAAATAGGAGATAGAAAATTGTAGTGGACATTGAAAAACCAGATGGTAAGGAGAGTACTTCAGAACAATAAGAGCCCAGGGATCATCATGGAGACCAGGGTGGCTGAGGCCCTGGGCCCAGCACTAGCCAGGCCTGCC
Source organism: Glossophaga mutica (assembly GCA_039655065.1). Classification (NCBI taxonomy): domain Eukaryota; kingdom Metazoa; phylum Chordata; class Mammalia; order Chiroptera; family Phyllostomidae; genus Glossophaga; species Glossophaga mutica. Next base: position 76,176,494 of record CM077309.1, on the reverse strand, counting down.
ACAGGGCTCTAGGGAGGGAGCCAGGTCAACCACTCCCTCCCCAGCCAAACAAGGTTTTAGCAGCACCAGGAGAGACCTGGTTGCTTGAAGTCTCACAGAGAGGAGTTAAGGTATGTGTCACAAACACACTGGGGATGTGAGCATCCACGCATAGCCCTGGGAGGAGTGCGTGCCAGAGCTCACGGGACCATAGACACCTGTGCATGACCAGAGACCTGTAGCCCAAGCCAGGAACTTGGGAATGTGAGGGATCCGTAGGAGAACCAGCGCCCACATATGTGAACCCAGAGAGTGCGCATGATCCATGGGAAACCCAGAGCTCACTCCCATGAAATTAGGGTGAGTACAAGCAAAGCAGGAAATCTGGAACCAACACCCATAAATTCAGGGTTGACACACGCCCCATAGGAGACCCGACCTCATATCCATAAACTCAGGAAAGTGTGCGCTCCCCAGGAATCTCAGAACCCATGCTTGAAGCCCTGTGTGGAGAGGTGCTGGGTGAGCTCTGAGGAGAGTAGCACAAAGATGACTGAGTGCTGAACAGGGAGAAAAGTGAAACCGTCACACTTAGGCTGTTGGAGCCAAAAAGATCAGAAAAACCAGCTGTCAAGTTTGGAAACAGCAAGAGAGCTTTTGTTTTCTTTGTTTGTTGGTGTTATTGTTGTTAATATTTTTTATTATTTTTAATATTTTCATCATTTTCACCCCTCAGCTCCTTTTGCTTCTCTTTACTTCTTTCTCGTTTTATTCCTTCTTCCTTTCTTTCCAATTTTATTTCTTCTTCCTTCCTCTTTTTTCTTCTTTTTTCATTTTCCCCTCTTTTCTCTTCTTAAACACCCACGAGTGATACAAAAACAAACCAACAAACAAACCTGGAACTGTGAAAAAAACAAAGTTGGTCCCAAAGAGGGGGCATCCCAACAGCTAAGATAGTGGAGGCTCTGAACACCAGGATACCGGAAGGAAGACTGCACCACTGAATCTTACAGGTATTCTACCACAGAAATTCCACCATTAATGGAGGGAGCAAGAACAGATCAATTTAAGAAGCAGAGGGTAACAAAAAGAGTCTCACAAACAATGGGAAGACAAAGAAACAATCCCCAAATAAATGGCAAGGAGGAAGCCCCACAAAGAATGCTCAATGAAAGAGAGGCAACTCAACTATCAGATATTGAGTTCAAAGCAATGGTTGTCAGGAAGCTCCATGAGCTCTCAATGAGCTACAAGAAACTACAGGGATGCTAATATGAACTCACTACAAACTATATCAACATGAAAAACAAAATAGAAACTATCAACAAGGGCCAAGAGGAAATGAAGAATACAATTTCTGAACTGAAGGACACAGCAGAAGGAATCAAAAGCAGAATTGATGAAGCAGAAAATCGGATCAGCAAGTTAAAGGGCAAAGTAGAAAAAAACACCCAGAAAGAGCAAGAAAAGTAAAAGAGATAATAAAGAGGATAGCAAAAGCTCAGAAATAATAAAGAGGGATTAAGAGAAATGCAAGACAATATGAAACGTAATAATATCCATATAATAGGGATACCAGAAGGAGGAGAAGAAGAGAAAGGGATAGAAAACCTGTTTGAAAAAGTAATGATGGAAAACTCTCTTAATTTGATGAGAGAAAAAATCACACAAATCCAGGGAACACCGAGAGTCCCAATCAAGAGGAACCCAAAGAGGCCCACGTCAAGACACATCATAATTACAATGGAAAAATTCCAAGACAAAGAGAGAATCTGAAAGGCAGCAAGGGAGAAAAAAGAAGTAACATACAAGAGAGCCCCAATAAGGTGAGCAACTGATTTCTCAATAGAAACGCTCCAAGCCAGAAGACAATGGCAAGAAATATTCCAAGTAATGAGAACCAAAGGCCTGCAACCAAGGCTACTTTACCCAAGAATGCTTTCAATCAAGACAGAAGGCCAAGTAAGGAGCTTCCCAGACAACAGAAGTCTAAAACAATACACCTCCACCAAACCAGTACTGCAAGAGATACTAAAGGGACTGCTTTAAGGAAAGAAAGGAAAAGAGAGAGAGAGAGGAACACAGGTACGAAAATGGCAATGAATCAGTACCTATCAATAGTAACCTTAAATGTAAATGGATTAAATGCTCCAATCAAAAGACATAGAATAGTTAAATGAATAAGAAAGCATGACCCACACACACGCTACCTACAAGAGACCCACCTCAGGAGAAAAGACCTACACAGACTCAAAGTGAAGGGCGAGAAACAAATTTTCCAAGCAAATGGACAGGGAAAAAAAAAAAAAAAAAAACACCCAGCGTAACAATACTCAAATCAGACAAAATAGACTTCAAAAGAAGAGCCATAAAGAGAGACCCAGAAGATCACTTCATAATACTCAAGAGAAGAATCCACCCACAAGACATAAACATAGTAAATATATATGCAACCAACATAGCAGCACCTAAATACATCAAGAAAATTTTAGAGGATTTCAGGAAAAATATTGACAGTAACACAATTTTAGTGGGGTTTCAACACCCCACTGTCAAAAATGGAAACACCTTCCAACAAAATATCAACAGAGATATTGTGGCATTGAACAACACTCTAGAGGAAATGGACTTAACTGATACATATAGAGCCCTTCATCCCAAAGAAACTAAATACATATTCTTTCCAAATTCACATGGAACATTTTCAAAGATAGACCACATGATAGGACACAAAACAAGCCTCAACAAATTCAAGAAATTGAAATCATACCAAGCATTTTCTCCAACCACAAGGGATTGAAACTAGAAACCAACCCCAAGGGGAAAAAAACAGAACCTTCAAAATCATAGAGATTGAATAGCATGTTATTAAACAATGAATGGGTCAAGAATGAAATTAGGGAAGAAATAAAAAAGTTTCTGGAAAAATATGAAAATGAACTCACAACGACCCAAAACTTATGGAAAACAGTGAAGGCAGTCTTCACAGGGAAGTTCATAGCAATACAGGCCTACCTAAAAAAGATAGAAACATTTCAACCAAACAAATGAACCCTATGCTTACAAGAACTTGAGGAACAACAACAAAGGCAGCCCAGAGCAAGTAGAAAGGAGGAAATAACCAAGATCAGAGGAGAATTAAATGACATAGAGACTAAAAGTACAATTCTAAGGATCAATGAATCCAGGAACTGGTTCTTTAAAAAGATAAACAAAATTGACAAGCCTTTAGGCAGGCTCATCAAGAAAAAAAGAGAGAGGACCCAAATAAACACAATCAGAAATGAAAGAGAGATTACAACTCACACCACAGCAATACAAATGATTGTAAGAAATTACTATGAAGAACTGTATGCCTAGAAATTTGAAAACCTAGGTGAAATGGACAAGTTTCTAGAAAAATATAATCTTCCAAAACTCAATGAAGAAGAAGCAGAAAGCCTGAACAGACCAATAACAGCAGATGAAATTGAAGCAGTAATCAATAAACTCCTGACAAACAAAAGCCCTGGACCAGATGCTTTCACAGGAGAATTCTACAAAGCATTTAAGGAAGACCTAACCCCTATCCTTCACAGACTATTCAAAAAAATCCAAAATAATGGAAGACTACCAAACTCTTTTTATTAAGCCAGCATCATCCTAATCCCAAAACCAGATAAAGACACTACAAAGAAAGAAAACTTCAGGCAAATATCGTAGATGAACATACACGCTAAATCCTCAACAAAATATTGGCAAACTGCATCCAACAATACATTAAAAAGATCACATACACCATGACTAAATGGGATTCATCCCAGGAATGCAAGGATGGTTTGACATTCTCTAATCAGTAAATGTAAATCATCACATAAATAAAAGCAAAGGCAAAAATCACATGATCATAAAAATAGATGTGCAAAAAGCATTTGATAAGTTACAGCACCCATTTATGATAAAAACACTCAGCAAAGTGGGAATAGAGGGAGCATTCCTCACCATAAGAAAGGGCATATATGAAAGACCCACAGCCAACATCATTCTCAACAGGCAAAAACTAAAATCTGTTCCACTATGATCAGGAATAAGACACAGTTGTCCACTTTCACCTCTTTTGTTCAATACAGTATTGGAAGTCTTAGCCACAGGGATTAGACAAGAAAAGGAAATAAAAGAAATTAAAACAGGAAAGGAGAAAACAAAACTATCATTGTTTGTAGATGACATAATAATGTACATAGAAAATCCTATAGACTCAGTCAAAAAGCTGCTCAACCAAATACGTGAATTTGGCCAAACATCCACATACAAAGTCAATATCCAAAAATCAAAGGCATTTTTGTATACCAACAAGGAAACAGCAGAAGCAGAAATCAAGAAAAAAATCCCATTTCATATAGCAAAAAGAAAAATAAAATACCAAGAATAAACTTAACCAAGGAGGTAAAAGACCTATATGCAGAAAACTACAGAACACTGAAGAAAGAAATCTAGGAAGACACAAACAAGTGGAAACATATACCGTGTTCATGGATCAGAAGAATTAATATCATCAAAATGTCCATACTAAGGAAAGCAATTTACAGATTCAATGCAATACCTATTAAAGTACCAATGGCATATCTCACAGACATAGAACAAACATTTCAATAATTTATATGAAACCATAAATGACCTTGAATTGCAGCAATTTTGAAAAAGAAGAGTAAAGTACGCGGGATCACAATACCTCGTACCAAACTGTATTACAAGGCCACTGTAATCAAAACAGCCTGGTACTGGCATAAAAACAGGCACATGGACCAGTGGAACAGAACAGAGAGCACAGAAATGAACCGAAGTCTCTACAGTCAATTAATATTTGACCAAGGGGGCAGCAACATAAAATGGAGTGAAAATAGCCTCTTCAACAAGTACTGTTGGGAGAAATGGACAGCTTCATGCAAAATAATGAATCTCAATCACCCATTTACACCATTTTTTAGAAAAATAAATTCAAGGTGGATAAAAGATTTAAATATAAGCTGTGACACTATTAAACTCCTAGAGGAGAACATAGACAAGAAAATCTCAGATATTTCATGCAGCAACATTTTTACTGATATGTTCCCTAAAGCAAGGGACATAAAGGAAAGAATAAAAGAATGGGATCTCTTCAAAATAAAAAGCTTCTGCACGGCTAGAGGAAACTATTAAAATAAAAAGATAAATAAATAAAAATCTTTAAAAAAATATAAAGAACTTACATGACTCCGCTCTAAAAAGACAAACAACACAATTAAAAATGGGCAAAGGACTTGAACAGACACTTCTCCAAGGAGGACATACAGAGGATCCAGAGACACATGAAAAGCTGCTCAGTATAGTTAGCTATCAGAGAAATGCAAATTAAAACCACAATGAGATACCACTTCACACTGGTTATAATGGCCATCATAAACAAAGCAACAAACAACAAGTGATAATGGCCATCATAAACAAAGCAACAAACAACAAGTGTTGGAGAGGTCGTGGAGAAAATGGACCCTAGTGCATTCTTGGTGGGAGTACAGACTAGTACAACCAGTATGGAAAGCAGTATGGAATTTTCTAAGAAAACTAAAAATGGATCTACTTTTTGACCCAGCAATTCCACTGCTAGGATTATATCCTAAGAACCCTGAAACACCAATCCAAAAGAACCTATGCACCCCAATGTTCATAGTAGCACAATTCACAATAGCCAAGTGTTGGAAGCAACCTAGGTGCCCATCAGTAAATGAATGGATCAAGAAACTATGGTACATTTACACAATGGAATTCTATGCAGCAGAAAGAAAGGAGGTCTTACCCTTCACAACAGCATGCATGGAACTGGAGAGTATTATGCTAAGCAAAATAAGCAAGGTGGTGAAAGAGGAATATCATATGATCTCACCTTTAACAGGGACCTAATCAACAAAACAAACAAACAAGCAAATAACCAAAGACACTGAAATAGAGGACAGGCTGATAGTCACCAGAGGAGAGAGGGGAGGGAATTTCAGGGGAAAAGGGGAAGGTTTTAGAGCAATAAGTATGAAAGACACATGGACAACAACTAGGGAGGGTGGAAATAGGAGGGAGGTGGGGAGGGCTGGGGCGGTGGGCAGGGATGGGAGTAAAAGACAGAAAACTGTACAAGAGCAACAATTAAAATTTAAGAAAAAAAGAGTTTCTTTTTTCTTTTTGTTGTATAGTATTCCTTTGTGTAAATGTACCATATTGAAAATGGACCTGCCTCTTGAGCCAGTGATTCCACTGGTGGGAATATACCCTAAGAATCCAAAACACCAATTCAAACAAACTTAATGCACCTCTATTTTCATAGCAGTGCTATTTATAATAGCCAAGTGCTGGAAACAGCTAAAATGTCCATCAATAGATGAGTGGATCAAAAAACTGGTACATTTACACAGTGATATAATGGAATTATTTACATATTTGCATTTGTGCACTCATAATGTATTCCTCCAATACATTATGATTAAACAATGATCAATAAGATAAACTTTGGAATGCCCTACATGCTTTCATTTTTTAAAGATTTTATTTATTTATTGTTAGAGAGAAGGGAAGGGAGGAAGAAAGAGAGGCAAATAAAAATCAATGTGTGGTTGCCTCTTGCTCACCCCATACTGTGGACCTGCCTCACAAGCCAGGCATGTACCCTTACTGGGAATCTAACTGGCAAACCTTTGGTTTGCAGGCCAGCATGCAACCCACTGAGCCAACCAGCCTGGTCCCTAATGGCTTTTAATGTTGAACTGAATGGGGAAAATGTCCCTAACATACATGACTGTTCCTAGTTTTCCATGTTTCTCCTATTTTCTGAACTATCCCAATGTGCTATTTTTATAAGCTAAATATTGATTAACATGTAAACAAACCAAAGGGAATCATATCTTTTCACTGCAATCTTTTCAATATGAATGTTTTGCCTATACCATTTTCTGAGCTGTCACTTCTTATCCATCCTCTTTCCAAAGCTTTATTGGATTCACCTAATAAAGGCACTTTTGATTAGTGTGAAGCATTACACAGTCATGGAAAAGTGCTGAGCAGGTAAAAAATCAATTAAAGGAAGCTAACTGTCTCTCACAATGCCAGGAACATGAATCATCAATAGTGAAAAGAATTCAATAGGGTAAAAGCAAAATCCTTTAAAAAGGACCCTTAGCTGATTTGGTTTCTTTCTTTGTTTTATTCCACAATGACATGAACCACAAAGTCTCTTTAGATCCTTAAACCAAATGTGGTTTATTTTTATACTCATGAATTAAGCATATGCTTTTGTTATGAAAAGTTTTCCTGCACACAAACAGAATAAGATGGGGTGGCGGAAGGCCCCAATTATTTTTTTTGGAAAAGAATTAACAACTTAAAATATTGTAAAATACCACAAATATGTATTGTCAAATACAAAAGTAGGATAGTAAAATTGACAATGTAATGATATCATGAAAAATTTAGGCTAATCATTTCCAGAACTAGAAACCATCAAAACAAATACATTAAAAATAATAAAATAGTATATCATTTACATTTTATCTACTGATATACCATAAAACTTCAATAGAGAAAATACATATGAAATATATATGTGTATTTTTAATACATAAAATAACATAAGACAAATAGATTTTAAAAAGCAGTCAATTTGGGGAAAAAAAACTAATGAAAATGGGAAGTAATTTTATTCTAAATTTCCTTGTGGCTAAAGCAATGGTAACAATATGAGCATTCCAAAAAAAAAAAAAAAAAAAAAATCACTGCATTTTACGGATTACAAGCATTGCTTTGGTTCATGAAAATAATCTTCCTACCCCACCCCTATAATGTTTTTTGAACTCTATATGATGTGAGAAATAAGACCCATCACAATGTCACTGTAACAAATAAAATTAAAAAATTAAGTTTTATATGAATTCTGATATACATGGCCTCAAAGAAATCTCAGGGGTGTGAAAAATAACACAAATCAAGCCACTTCAACATGGAGCTGGAGCTGCCAGACCAGAGGAACTGACTTTCAGGCCTTACTCGTCAAAACTTAGAAATATTCAAACTGGGCAAAATAACCTTTGGACATCTGTCTGGTATTACTACCAGACTGAAAATCAAAGACATTGTTTAGAATTAGGATACTATGGTAGCTTATTTGCACCCATAGATATTTCAATATTCCCTGCTTCTATTCATGTGAGTACCCCCTTCCATTTCTCATAAATACTGCTTGCCCTCTCCTTTTGATTTGGTTTCTGCTTAAATCAATGCTTATGGAATAGCTGCTCTTTTGGATCTCAAATAAACACTTGTCACCTCTTGTTTTGGCCTCTTATTCTAAGGTTTGCAGGTTAAAATGACAAAACTTCAACTGAATAGATTTAAATCCATGAAAGTGAATAAAATATTCACTTTTATAAACTTATACTCATCTAAATTTCATTTATATTATACATATGCATATGTGGAAAGATATATATATATATTTTTAGTGATATTGATTACTATAGCTACAAGTGGAAAGAATACACTTCATCCAAGAATATGGTCTTTGCCAAGTGACTGATAAATCTGCACAAATAGGATTGGGCGTGGACTGCTGCTTAGAATATGGTGTCATGGAATAAAGGAATGTGTGAGTGGGTTAAATGCCTCTCCAGCTGCTCTCACTACTTTCAGAAATGTCTGACACAGTGTATTCTTACTTTCCGTTTTACATCCCTCAGACAGTGAAATCAAGAACTTTGTTGAACTTTAATTTTAATTCTCAGAAATGAAAATATTTGCTAGCTTCTAACAGAGATTCATCAATATTTGTGGATCATTTAATCATTAATTTTCCTCATGAGGGTAAAAGTAGATAAAATGAGCTGGAAAAATATAAAAGTTCATGGACTAAAACACATTAAAAATGAAATAAACAAAACTCTTTTTTTTATAACCAAACTAATTACATGATGAGGGTCTCAAAATATTTTAAATTACTTACAAAGTATTAGGAAAGGCTATCTTTAATTTTTAGAAATTAAATTCTAAACTAGTTTGCAGAAGTAAGATGTTTCAAAATAATTGAAAATCTTTTACGGGCAGATGCCAGGTGTAAAATGAAACAATCACATTTGGGAAGGACATTGTGATTATAGTAAATATAAGCTTAGAATTAGGTCAATATGGAGTCTTTATATGCTTGTCACAGAAGAAAACTGAAAAACTAACTTCCACAATTTCTTTATTTGGGACTCATTTTATATCTCCATATTATTGAAAGATTATGTTACCTTAATGGCTTAATTGTGAGTACTATCATTCATCACTTACAGCTTCTTGAGTTGCAACATGAAAGAAATCAATGGACATGAAAAAAAGAGAACCATAAAAAAATGCAGTGAACACAAGCAATTAAAAATACCATGATATATTACATCATTCCACCCTAGTCTTATCTTAGAACTATAAATCAGCATGTTAGTGGATAGTCTTTTTCTCTATATTTTTATAAAACTAAATGAAGTGAGAAGTTTGCACCCTAGTTTGATAGATTCTGGCTTACTTTTGGATGTTCGTATTAGTTTAACTACCGACCTTTCATATTATTGCTCATTTCTACTTACATTCGCCTCTTTGAACTTGTTAGTTCATTTGAAATAATCTTGAATATGGTTGTGTACGCAGAGGCTTAAGACCTGAACAAAAATCAATAGGCCACTTGAGAAATTAAAGTAGGCAGGGAATATGTATGAATTTAATGTGAATAGAAAAATTAGTTTGGTTGTGGATTTTCTCTGACAATCAGCCTCCATGAGAATAGAAATGGTAATCAGTTTTGTTTATCACTGCATTCCCAGTGCCAGCACTGAATGTAGCACTTAAAGAATTCAGTGGATATGTATTGAATTAGGACTGAGAGTTGTCAGCATGATGGAAGATGCTGGGTAACTCATAGGCTGGGGAGGCCACCTGTGAGCAATCTTTTTTTAAATTGTTTTATTGTTGTTCGATTATAGTTGTCCCCATTTTGCCCTCATTGCTCTCTCCTACCCTGCCCACCCACTCACCCACAGTGAATCCTCCCCACCATGGTCCTTGTCCATGGATCCTTTATAGATGTGATCTTCTGATAAAAATTGCAGAGAATGCATTAGACACGTTTACAATATATTTGCTCTATGGGCAGTTTTAGAATGTAGAGAATAAACACATTCACTGTGATATGAAAGGGAATACTTTAGTTTTAAGTCAATGGAAAATCAAAAAAATGTTATATGAAAAACAGATATGATGTGGAACAGCACCCTGATCATCTGTCCTTCAATCACCTTCACTCCTCAAACTCTTGGCCCCTTTTCTACTCATTCATGAACCTTGCCAGATTGTATTTCTTGAAAAGGTCTTCCTTCAGGGATCAGGCTATTGAGTGTCTATTTCTGGAGAACTGCAAGTACTTCCCAACTTTCTTGAGTTTCTCTTGCCTTCTCTATTTAAGTTGGAAAGTCACAACTAGGTTATTTTCATAAGTCATTGTATTCATCATGTTATCTCCCTACCAAAACCTCTTCAGAACTTCCCCATTGCACTTTGTATAGAATTTTTCATTCATAGTACCCATTACGTAATCATCTAATTCTGTTGTATTTTGATTTTCTAGATGACTGTTACTATACCTTACTGTAGCTTCTTTAAAAAAAGAACCATTTGTTAGATGTTTTATGGGCCTCACTATACTTATTGATATGCTTGTCACTTATCACAGAATTGTTGCATGATTATTTTGCCAAAAAGAGTAAAATGGGTCAATTATTCTAATGTATTTGTTTATAACACCAAAGAAAAGTTATATGGAAGTTTCCTGAGATAGTCTGCATTAAAATTTTATTTCTCAGAGTGAAAAAAGAAAGAATGTTTCTCTGGGCTGTAACAATTTGAAGAGGAACATTTTTAAACATATAACTTAAAGTTTATTTTAAAATTATCTATGGCAATATCTATATCTTATCTAAATCAATGACTTATTACCTATTATATTTAAAATTGATTGTAGTCCTTCTAGCAAAATTTGCAGACTGTTCTCTGTCCCTGGGTGCCTAAAGTATACATTTATACTCATGATTATCTGTAACAAAGTCATTTCTTTGTCCTTTTGGTCTTCCACCTAGGTGCAATGGTTGTTCTTAATAACCACTATATGTGTTCCTTGATCCAGGACTGACATAATTTGCTTCAATCATGGATGTGTCTTTGGAGCTGCATAGAGATCAATTCTTCTGGCTATTGTTATTTCCCTTTTTAAATCTTAATCATGTTCCAGTAATATTAGCTCTATCTGTAACCACAAGAAACATATGACTTCTTCTCACCTGCTCTCTCCACCTTTCTCAAATATCCTGCATTTTTAATCCATATGTTGACATCTCTGGCATCTACTCTTTTCTGTACAAAGCCATTTGGGCAGTATGTTCAGATCTCTAGTTAATTTCCCCAGGAAGCGGTAAAAAGTGCAAAGTCCTAAATTCTATCAAGGTGATACTCCACAGTCTATATAAAACAAATCTAAATAAAAATCAATAACTTACCCTAACTTTACTAGTTAATTGACTTTATGACATAAACCATATAAAATTATATCTTCCTCTAATCCAATAGATCCAGAATCATGTTATACCATGTTGTAATGTTCATCTCACTTTCTGTTAATGAAAATGAATAATCATTTACTTATATTGTAAGAGAAAATAACTGTTGAATAAGTAACTAAAGGACCAATGCAAAATATAATTTAAAAAAATTAGTGACATCAAGAGTTTCAAACATCTATGCATGTGACTTTGATTACTTTAGCATCAACAAAAATATAAACTTTCTTTGCTTTGTTTTGATCATGTTTCTTTGAGAACTTCAAAAGAAATATACAAATTAAAACTTTGGGGAATTCTTAGAGTACATCGAGAGATAGGAAATCTCTTTCTTCTAACATTGCTTTATAACATTACCCAGTGTCAATAGGTATACTTTAAAAGTACTACTTTAAGTGTGGTAGTTTATAACAAGCAAAGGAGATAAATATCTTATTGAACACTGACAAAATTCTTAACCAGAATCAAATATTTTATGTAAAATAATGCATTGATTATGTCATCAAGATAAAGGAACATGCAGCTACAGAAAATTTCAGATATCCCATGTAGCAGTATTTTTGCTGACATATCTTCTAAGGCAAGAAAGTTAAGGAAAATGTAAATAAATGAGACTACATCAGACTAAAAAGCTTCTGCACAGCTAAAGAAACCACCATCAAAATGAAAAGGAAACCTTGTATGAGAGAACATATTTGGCAGTTATATATTGGATGATAGTTTGATTTTCAAAATCTATAAAGAACTAATACAACTCAACAGCAGGAAGAAAAACACTCCAATTTAAAAATGGGGAAAGACATGGCCCTGTATCTCAGGGGTTAGGGCACTGGTCTTGTAAAAATGGGGAAAGAAAGAAATAAACCTAATTCTCTATGGTTAATTGATATTTGACAAAGAGCAGAAACATAAAATGGAGTAAAAATAGCTTCTTCAACAAATGGTGCTGAGAGATATGGACAGTTACATGCAAAAAAAAAAAAAAAAAAAAAAGAAACTCAATCACCAACTTACACCATACACAAAAATAAATTAAAGGTGGATAAAAGACTTAAATATAAGTTGTAACACCATTAAAGTCCTAGAGGAAAACGTAGGAAATCAAAGATGAGCACAACTATTCTGAGAGCATCTCAAGCATGATGAGAATTTAAGGACATTGGGAGTTAGTTTGGGACGAGACAAGCTCAGCTTGTTATCATAGGCAGCTAGTTCAGTATTAACAAAGGGAAGCAAGAAAACTGGCTAAGGCAGTTTTATAGACACTCCAGAGAATGGCCAGGAGGAAAGCCTTACTTTCCAATCAGCCCAGGGACCAACAGGTTATTTCCCCAGGATTAATGGGAAGAGGGAGAAATGATTATAGGAGAAGTTTCTTTACTGAGGCATGTGTAGTAGGAGCCAAAATGGTGATAATAAAAGAAAGGAGACAAACCTAGGGGAAATATTGGACAGAATAGGATACAAGCTCAGAAAAAGCCAGGAAAGATAGTGGATAGTTTGAAAGAAATCCTGCTTTCTCCAAAGCCCAAGGAAATATAGGGAAGTTTAACAAAGACCCCAGTCTCTTCTTCTCTCCCTGTTTCCTTCTCTTCCTCTCTCTCTCTCTAGCAGCCAGGTAGGCTGAAACACAGCGCCAATCATAGACTGGATGGGATCAGAGATGAAGCTAGACAACTGGACCTTTGTGTGCAGGGCTAATGGCACCTCAGCTCTGCACCCTGTTGACCTTCCTGGGCCTGGTGGACCCATGTCTGGGCCTACTGACCTGGAAGCTGGACTTCTTCCCCAGCAAGAAGGACCTGAACTACCTGGTTGTGGATGAGACATGGTGTGGTGCACCTGGGGGCAGTGAACTTGATCTACCAGTTAAAGTGCTGTGGAAGTGCCTTGTTGAGTGCAGCAGCCTCTTCAGGGTGCTCTAATAAATCTTGCCACTATTTTTTAAAATCTTCCTATGCATGTGTCCCTGAAATTCCTTTCCTGCCACATTGTGGAAGAACCTATTTCCAGACTGGTATTTCTCCTGTAAGAAGATGGAATCTTGTAAAGAAAGATTTTGTATTTTGAACACCAGAGTCCTAAATAAGAGCCCCAAATCTTTTACTGGTGAGTCTTCCAATGTATACCAAGTCATTTTACTTCTCTGATTTTTTTAATCATCAAATTTAGACAAAAACATTATCTTCCTCATAAGGATACTGATATCATTGAAATAAGGAAGATGAAAGCTTCATATCCCAAATGCTGAATTATTACTACAAAAAAGGAATTTGGTATAGATTATAAATCACAAAATCTATATTGCCAACAAATTTAAAATTCAGTCCCACCAAGACAAGTTATTTTATTTATATAAAGTGTATTTTGAAGTATACTCCACAACTTTATATATATGGAATTTTATTTTTTTATTAAGAGCAGACAGGTAATCAAAAAGATCAGTTAATTTTAAATTAGGCTCAATTTCATACACATATTGGTCAGATAATATTGTCAGAGGGAGTACAATATCTTATTCTTTAGAAGACTAAGAATGAGATGGAGTTTTAGATCTAACAGTTTGTGTATGTCCTTAGAGAAATTTAACAATTTCTAGGTTTAATTTTTTCATTTATAAAACAAGTTAAATAATGCTACTTACTTCACAGTGGTTTTCCTTTTGTTTCTTGTTTGTCTGTTTGCTTTATTCAGTGTATCCTAATTGACTATACATCTCTTTAGAAGAATGTCTCAACAGAGTAGATATCAATGAACATGAATTACAAGTTTTCTGTTACAGCTTCTATTATTATTATTCAAAGCACACAAGGAAATAGATAATCTCATCATTCAGCATTCATTCTATTCTCCTATTTTCTTACCACAGACAGGTAAGTAAGAAATGAAGTCAACAGGTAACTCCATGAATACAGAATTTGGATACAGGTAATCAGAGTAATGTACATACAGATAATATAATTACTAATGTAACTACATTAGTAAGTTCTACCCTCATGAATGCCATTTATTAGGAATATCGATTGATATTCTACCAAAAGAACATGAAATATGTCTTTTTTGCCTGAAATGCTCCTAGATCTTTTATTTAAAATATATTACATATTAACTGTTAATGACCAAATAAATAAATAAAGCCATACAAAAATTATAGTTAGTTTCTTCTTCAGAATGTGGTTTTTTTTTTTGAACTCTAAGTTGAACACAATCGAGGGTATTCTATTTAAACAACAGAAGAACTATCATGTTATCATAGTTAACCATCAAATTTTTATATTTCTTACCTAAACACACAACTTCTATTAAAGTCATTGGGAATCACACTGATGATGCCTTGGGAAATCTGAAAACATTATCAAGAGTACTATGGCTGTGGTTGGAGGGGAATGGAGGGGGAAAAGGCGGACAACTGTACTTGAACAACAATAAAAAAATAAGTACTATGTCTTCGAAGTATAGTTACATAAACCTAAACATTGGGTGTTTTTAAAATTTGACACCAGTAGTTGACATCAAACAATAATACAGAACCATACCTGACCATTAGAGTAAAAGAATAAAATCCCAGGTTGTTTCAGAGCAGGTATAGAAACTGGTGACATGACTTAGAAAATAACATAATTTAATGTTTTATCACATTTGAGGAGGTTTTTCAGTTAGAGTTCAGCTTGTAAATTGTTCCTCCACCCTTAAACAGATAATATAGGGTGTTTTTTTTTGTGTGTGTGTGTGTGTGTTTTTTTTTTTTAAGATTTTATATTTATTTTGAGAGAGAGGGGAAGGGAAAGAGAAAAAGAGGGAGTGAAACATCAATGTGAGGGAGGAATATTGACTTGCTGCCTCTCGTACACACCGCATCTGGGGACCAGGCCCACAGCCCAAGCATTAGCACTGAGCAGTAATTGAACAGGCAACCTTTTGCTTTGGGAGACAACAACCAACCAATAGAGCCACACAAGTCATGCCTAGATAATATAACTTATGCTATTGCTCTTACTCTCACAATTCAAAGCAGAGACAATTTGCAAGTTAAAAGTGGCAGGATGTCGTTTCAGCAAAGATAGTGACCATCAGAAGGCCAATGGACAGAAAAAAGGATTTTAGGGTTAAGTGTTGTTAAGTGTAGGTTGTAAGATAGGAACCAGGACACAGATGTATCAGAAGGTATAATTTCCATTCAATAAAATTTACATATCTTAAAGGAACTGCTCAATGAATCTTTAAGTGTGTTAGACCACTACCCATTTTAAGATGCAAAATGTTTCTTGATCACAGAAACTTTACTGCTCACTTTCCATTCTATCCAAAAAATAACTAATATCTTAATTTTTTTCATTAGAGATTATTTTGCCTGTCATTGAACATCATAAATTTTACTAATATATTATTAAATAAAGATTTTAACTTATGGCATTTTTTTCACATTAGATTTATTATTTGCTTTTTTTCTTAGTATTTGTTAGTGTTGATGGCATGGATTCAGCTATTTTCCACTAACCAATTACTTCTGCTAGAATTTTAAACAATATGCACAATATTTATCTGTTCATCATTTACCCATACCTGATGACTCCAGGTGACAAGTATAGGCAAGAATATGCTACATCCTTATGGGTGGGGCTATGTAAGTAGTGGTCACCACATAACAATGGCTGATGCTTGAACAGTCTGTGAGTGTGCCATGTAGTTTTTCAGTCCTCAAGGTTCTTTTCACACTTAATACAACCCTATAAAGTAAGAGGACATGAATATTGCAGATAATGAGTAAATTTCAAAGAAGTTATAGATTTGACGCTCAGAAGGACTTATCTCTGTCTATTAAACTACACTTTCTTCTTACTTGTAATGATTATCATCATACTACTATTTGTGTGTTTTCACAAGCCTTGTTCATAAAATGCCCGCAGTTTAGCTCCAGATGGTACAATGGCACAATTACAGTTTTCTTTCTCATTTTCCCCTCCTTAAAGGTATTTTATGTGTGGATTAACAAAGCAAAAAATGCACTATTCCTAGGGGGAAATGAAATAATCAGAGCAGTAGAAGAAAAAAAGTTAATGAAGAAGGAAGGTGCATCCTAAAAATTCAGATCATTTGATCTCATTTAACAAAGTATAAATACATTAATCTACAGTCCCTAATTTCTGATTTGAATCTCAGGACAATGTACCCATCACTAAGTTCTTTTCCATGCTAACATGATTCTCTCCAAGTTCAAGGATTTAGGTTTAAGTTATATGAGGATTAGACCCACCTCTTATTGGAGCTTTCTGTTCAGTCAATCTTAGCAGGAGTTGAGAGCAGACTATATTATATTTTAACATTTCTTCAAGCTCAGGGTTTTATGATCCCTTGGAGATTCATAATTTCCAGTATCTATGACATTCCTGGGTATTAAGCTGAGTTTTTCTAATTTAATGCACCATACTGAATGGTACCCCAGTGGTCTGAAAAATGAATGTATGCACCCAACCCTAAAGACTGTATTTAGTACACTTGCCAATATTCCTCTCATCTTTGCATACTTTCATACAGGATTATATCTCGTGAACAGGAAAAAAATCTTTGTCAAAAAGCAATATCAATCGAATCTATGTTTACCATATATTAACTGCAGAAGCTAAGGCTCCACTTTCCTCGAGAGTGGGAAAAATTGTACATACCTCCCAAGATGCTAAATGACCAAGATGCTAAGGCAAATAAAATTCCTACGAACATTTGAAAATAATAATTACTAAAAATAAGCTACATGTTGCTATATATATAAATGATAATAGATATTATTTATGTATCATCTCTCTTAGCCACTGAAGTTAAGTTCTGGACTTTCACATTTGTGTCCCTGGTTTACGTGCCTTTAAGTTTTTCTCACCTGGATTAATCTAATACTCTTATAATTGGTTTTCTCCTTTAATTTTTGATTTGTACTGCCAATGCAGTTTGAAAATACAATTTCAGTATGTATCATCTCTTCCCCAAAAGCCTACAATGTCAAATTCAATTTGCTTAGCATGGCCAATAGCGCTATCACAATCTTATTCAGTTTACACCCAAGGTCATATTCTGTAGCCTATGCGATCACCACTCACACCATCTCCTGCAAACATGGATGACAGTATCCAACTAGTGGACATTTCTTTCTTTTTATACAATACTCTTGTGTGGACATAAGTTTATTTTTTTAATTTATTATTTAATTTTTGGGATGACATCGATAAATGAAGTTATATAGGTTTCAGGTGTACAATTCTATATACATCATCTATATATCACGTTGTGTGTTCACCACCCAAAGTCAAATCTCCTTCTGTCATCATTTACACCTTTTCCTGTCTCCTACCTCTCCCCACTCCCTTTCCCTCTAGTAATCACCATATGGTTGTCTGTGTCCATGAGTTTTATTTCTTTGATAATTCCTTCACCTTTTTGAACCAGTCCCCTAGACCCCTCCCTCTGACAAGTGTGTCTCTTCTCTTATCTGTGAGTCTGTTTCTGTTTTGTTAGTTTACTTTGAGCACTAGATTCCACATGTAAATTAGATCATAGGTTATGATGTTTCTTTTCTTTTTTTTTTAACCTTGGAAATATGTTTATTACACTTGGCATTGTTTAGAATTTAGACATTAGGATGGTATTTTGCCATAATCTGGATAATAACTCAGAAAATCAATTTATTATTTTGTTTAATTATTTTTTTCAGTTTTTTTTTAATTTTTATTTTAATTGTTGATCTTGTACAGTTTTCTGTCTTTTATTCTCACCCGAACCCACCACCCTAGCCCTCCCCTCCTCCCTCCCATTTCCACCCCCCCATAGTTTTTGCCCATGTGTCCTTTATACTTGTTCCTTCCCCTTTTCCCTTGAAATTCCCTCCCCTCTCCCCTCTGGTGACTTTCAGTCTGTTCTCAATTTCTGTGTCTTTGGTTATATTATGCTTGTTTGTTTGTTTTATTGACTAGCTTCCTGTTAAAGGTGAGATCATATGGTATTTGTCTTTCACTGCCGGGCTTACTTCGCTTAACATGATGCTCTCCAATTCCATCCATGCAGTTGCAAAGGGTAGGAGCTCCTTCTTTCTTTCTGCTGCATAGAATTCCATTGTATAAATGTACCACAGTTTTTTGATCCATTCATTTACTGATGGGCATCTAGGTTGCTTCCAACACTTGGCTATTGTAAATTGTGCCGCTATAAACATAGGGGTACATAGGTTCTTTTGGATTGGTGTTTCAGGGTTCTTAGGATATAGTCCTAGCAGTGGAATTGCTGGGTCAAAAGGTATATCCATTTTTAGTTTTTTTAGAAAATTCCATACTGTTTTCCATAGTGGTTGTACCAGTCTGCACTCCCACCAGCAGTGCACTACTGTCCCCTTTTCTCCACAACCTCTCCAACACTTGTTGTTTGTTGTTTTGTTTATGAGGGCCATTCTGATTGGTGTCAAGTGGTATCTCATTGTAGTTTTAATTTGCATCTCTCTGATAGCTAGAGATATCGAGCATCTTTTCATGTGTCTCTGGATCCTCTGTATGTCCTCCTTGGAGAAGTGTCTGCCCAAGTCCTTTGCCTATTTTTTAATTGGGTTGCTTGTCTTCTTAGAGTGGAGTTGTGTAAGTTCTTTGTATATTTTGGAGATTAAACCCTTGTCTGAGGTATCATTGGCAAATATGTTTTCCCACACAGTCGGTTCTCTTTTTATTTTCATACTGTTTTCTTTAGCTGTGCAGAAGCTTTTTATTTTGATGAGATCCCATTTGTTTATTCTTTCCTTTATGTTCCTTGCTTTAGGGGACATATCAGTAAAAATGTTGCTGCGTGAAATATCTGAGATTTTCTTGCCTATGTTATCCTCTTGGAGTTTAATGGTGTCACAGCTTATATTTAAATCTTTTATCCACCTTGAATTTATTTTTCTAAAAAATGGTGTAAGTTGGTGATCGAGTTTCATTTTTTTTCTTTTTTTTTGCATGTAGCTGCCCAGATCTCTCAACACCATTTGTTGAAGAAGCTATTTTTCCTCCAGTCTATGCTTCCGCCCACTATGTCAAATACTAAAGGCCATAGAGGCTTGGGTTTATTTCAGAGCTCTGTAATCTCTTACATTGATTTACATATCTGCTCTTATGCCAGTACTAGGCTGTTTTGATTACAGCAGCCTTGTAATACAGATTTATGTCAGGTATGGTGAACACCCTACTTTGTTCTTCTTTCTCAAAATTGCTGTGGCTATTCAGGGTCATTTATGTTTCCATACACAGTTTTGAAATGTTTGTTCTATATCTGTGAAATATGTCATTGATATTATAAAAAGGATTGCATTGAATCTATAAATTGCTCTGGGTCCTATGGACCTTCTGATGATATCAGTTCTTCCTGTCCATGAACACAGTGTATGCTTTCATTTGTTTGTGTCTTACTTGATTTCATTCTTCAGTGTTGTGTATTTGTCTGTGTACAGCTCTTTTACATCCTTGGTTAGGTTTATTCTCAGGTAGTTTATTTTTCTTGCTGCTACATCAAACAGGATTTTTTTTACTGATTTCTCTTTCTGATATTTCATTGTTGGTGTACAAAATGCCCTTGATTTCTGAATATTGACTTTGTATCCTGCTGTTTTGCCAAGTTCACTTATTAGATCAAGTAGTTTTTTAGTGGAGTCTATAGGGTTTTCTATGTACACTATCATGTTGTTTGCAAGCAATGATAGTTTTGCTTCCTCCTTTCCAATCTCTATGCCTTTTATTTCTTCTTCTTGTCTGATTGCTGTAGCTAAGACTTCCGATACTATATTGAATAGAAGTGGTGAAAGTTGACATCCTTATCTTGTTCCTGATCTTAGGGGGAAAGCTTTTAGTTTTTGCCCTTTGATTGTGATTTTGCCTGTACGTTCTCCATATGTGGCGTTTATTATGTTGTGGTGTGCTCCCTCTATTCCCATTTTGCTGAGTGTTTTTATCATAAATGGGTGCTGTACCTTATCAAATGCTTTTTCTGCATCAGTTGACATGATCATGTGATTTTTGTCTTTGTTTATGTAGTGTATTATGTTTATTGATTTGTGCATATTGAACCATCCTTACATCCCTAGGAGGAATCCCGCTTGATCATTGTGTATGATCTATTGGATGTATTGCTGGATGCTGTTTGCCAGTACTTTGCTGAGGATTTTAGTGTGTATGTTCATCAGTGATTTGGCCTACAGTTTTTGTTGTTGTTGTTGTTGTTGTTGTTGTTGGGCCTTTGTCTAGTTTGGGGATTAGGATGATGCTGGCTTCATTAAAAAGTCTTGGATTTTTCCCTTTTCTTGAATTTTTTTGGAATAGTCTGTGAAGGATAGGGGTTAGTTCTTCCTTAAATGCTTTGTAAAATTCTCCTGTGATATGGCCCAGTCCAGGACTTTTGTGTGATGGTTGTTTTTTGATTACCACTTCAATTTCTTGAGCTGTTATCAGTCTCTTCAGACTTTCTGTTTCTTCTTCATTCAGTTTGGAAGATTATATTTTTTTAGAAATATGTTCATCTCACCTACATTTTAAATTTTTTGGCATGTAGGTGTTCGTACTAATTTCTTACAGATCTTTATATTTCTATAGTATCAATTGTAATCTCTCCTCTTCATTGATGATTTTGTTTATTTGTGTTCTCTCTCATTTTTCTTGATGAGTCTACTTAAAGATGTGTTAATTTTGTTTATCTTTTCAAAGAACCAGCTCCTGAATTTATTGATGCTTAGAATTAATCTTTTAGTCTCTATGTTGTTTAATACTGCTCTGATCTTGGTTATTACCTTCCTTCTACTTGCTCTGGGCTTTCTTGGTTGTTGTCCCTCCTGTTCATGTAGATTTAGGGTGAGGCTGATTATTTTAAATGTTTCTATTGTCTTTAGGCTTGTTTCACTATGAGCTTCCCTTTCAGGACTGCCTTTGCTATGTCCCATATGTTTTGGACTGTTGGCAGTTTATTTTCATTTGTTTCCAGAAACCTTTTGATTTCTTCCTTGATCTCATTCTTGACCCATTAATTGTTTAATAGCATGCTATTCAATCTCCATGAATTTGAGTGTTTTTCAATTTTTTTCCTTGAAGTTGGTTTCAAGTTTCATTCCCTTGTGATCAGAGAAGATGCTTGATATTATTTCAAATTTCTTCAATTTTTGTAGGCTTGCTTTGTGTCCTATCATGTGGTCTGTCATTGAAAATATTCCATGTGCTTTTGAAAAAAATGTGTATTTTTCTTCTTTGGGATGAAATGTTTTATATATATATAACTGTGTGTATATATTATACACACACAGTTAAGTCCATTTAATCTAAGGCATTGTTCAATATCTCAATATCTTTGTTGATATTTTGTTTGGAAAATATATCCGTTTTTGACAGTGGGATTTTAAAATTCCTTAGTATAAGTATGTTATTATCTGTATCTTTTTTGAAGTCCTCCATGATTTTTCTTATATATTTGGATGATCCTATGTTGGGTGCATATATATTTATAATATATATATGTCTTCTTCATGGATTTTTCTGTTGAGTATTATGAAGTGTCCTTCTGGGTCTCTCTTTATGGTCATTTTTGAAATCTATTTTGTCAGATATAAGTATTGCTACTGTGACTTCTTTTTCTTGTCTCTTTATTTGGAATATTTCCTTCTACTCCTTCACTTTCAGTCTGTATAGGTCCTTTGATCTGAGGTAGTATCTTGTAGGCAACATATCTGTGGGTCATTTGTCTGATACATTCAGCTACCCTATGTCTTTGGATTGGAGCATTTAATCTATTTACATTTAAGGGTATTATTGATAGGGACTTGTTCATTGACATTTTACTCCCTTTGTACCTGTTTTCCTCTCTTACTGTTTTTCTTCCTCTTCTTAAAGCAGTCCCTTTAGCATGTCTTGCAATGTTGGTTTTGTGGAGGTATACTCTTTTAGCCTTCCTTTGTCCTTATTTCACCTTCCATTTTAATTGAGAGCCTTTCTGGTAGTGTAGTCTTGCTTGTAGAACTTTGCTTTTCATTACTTGGAATATTTCCTGCTATTCCCTTCTGGCTTGTAAGGCTTCCGTTGAGAATCCAACTGCTAGCTTATTAGGTCTCTCTTGTACGTTACTTCCTGTTTCTTTCTTGACAACTTTAAGATTCTCTCTCTGTCTTTGAATTTTGTCATTTTAATTATGATGTGGATTTCAGTCAGCCACTGTGGGTTCCTCTTGATTGGGACATTCTGTGCTTCCTGGACTTGTGTAGCGTTTTCTTTCATCAAATTAGGGAAGTTTTCTATCAGTACTTGTTCTAACATGCTTTCTATTCCTTTATCCTCTTCTTCTCTTTCTGTATGGCTATCATAAGGATATTATTCCACTTCATGTTATCCTTCATTTCCCTTAACCCTTCTTCATTCTTTTTGAGAATTTTTTCCCTTTTTTTAAATTTGTTCTTTTTGGGAGTTTTTTTTCCTATCTTGTCTTCCAGCTCACCGATTCAATCCTCTGTCTCATCAAGCCTGATTTGATTCCTTCTTCTGTGTTTTCAATTCAGAAATTTTATTCTTCATTTATTCTTGCCTCTTGTTTATTGTTTCTATGTCATTTTTATGCTGATATATTTTGCTTTAAGTGTCTCATAGTTTTCCTATGTTTGGTAATTTGCACTGAACTCTTTGAGCTTCCTTATAACCATCATTTTGAATTCAATATCTGATAGTTTACTTAGCTCTATTTCATTTAGCATTCTTTCTGAGGATTCCTCCTTTCATTTTGATTGAGGATTGCTCTGTGTCTTCCCATTATTGGTGGGACTCTTCCTGTTTGCTTCTACTTTTTAAATTGGTCTGTTTTGATTTTCTGACCTTTGGTGCGAACATCTATGGTAGGAGGCTTGTGAGATTCAGTGGTGCAGTCTCCTTCTTCACTTGACCTTGATGCTCTTGGGATGCCCTTTATGCCTTTTATGCTGGTTCTCTGGATGTAATTGAGTTTTTAATGTTTTGGGGGTATTTGTTTGTGGAGTGCTTACCTCCAGCTCATTGACTGTGGGTCACTTTTCCCACCTTGTCTTGTGCACTGTTGTGCAGGTGATGCCAGAGCAAAACTACAAAGCCCAGGAAGCAAACCCACACCCGCAAATATAACCATCCCCCCATAATTGCATTGTCAACAGCAAATTAATCAATATTAGTAAGGGTGTTATGAGACTAAGACTATTATAAGAAAGTATAGTGGATATAAGATGACCTACTGAAAGAAATGATCTTGAGAGGGTAGAATGAGGAGCACTAATAAGAATTGGGAGTTGGACCAATGGAAAGAGAGAAAGTAAAATTTAACTCATGAATAAAATAGGAATTGAAGAATGTGGAATGAAGTATGACTAAAGAAGCATATAATATTAGGTTTACACAGAAATTAGAATAATGTATAATAATAAAGTGAGAAGGAGAACAAAAAAGAAGGTAAAATAATAAATAATTAATACAAATATGGGAACCAAGTTAGAGAGAAAGATCCACTACAGTACTTTCAATACAAATGATTTAAAATTAATATAGGCATTGTGGAAATAAGAGGGGAAAAAAGAAACAACGATAAGTTTAAGAGATGTTTAGAAGAATGGTAAGTGATTTTGAGATCAGAGGGATAAGGAATACTCAGAGTGAGGAACAAAAACCAGACTAAGAGAGGGAAAACTTAAAATTTGGGATGTAAAGAAAATGAAAAAAGAAAAAAAAGTAAAAAAAGGCAGGATGATAGAGAAATAGAAGAAAGACAAAAAAGAAAGAATTAACAGGTAAGATGGCAAAAATTAAAATTTGGCATAAAAAAGAGTAGGAGAATGGATCAGTAAAATTTGATATTTGAAATACAGAATTAGTGAAGCTCTAGAGATAAAATTTAAAAAAAAAAAACAACAGTGCAACAACAACTACCCTACCCACAACAAACTAGCAAAATTTGTTAAAGTTCGAGAGAATGTGGGTATTTTAAGATCAGGAAAAAAGGATGTGAGATGACCCTTAACAAGAAAATTGGTTTTGTATGTCTGGAGGGAGGAGGAATAGTAAGTGTATATAATAGAAACAAGTTTTAGCTAGACAAAAAAATCAAAATTTGAAATGAAAATAATACAATGAAAGAGGAAGGTAAAATAGGCTAAGAGAAGGGAGGGGAAAAATATGTGAATTGAAATATACTATAGTATAAAATCTAGCAACTTAATATGTACAAACTTGCTGGACAAGAATGGATTTTAAACAGCTATGCAGGACAGAAAATATCACAAATCATGAAGAAGACCACAGTGGTTTTCATTCCAGTAACCTTGTATTTACCACTTTTTTTTTTTTTTTTCTTTCTGGATCTGCCTTTGGTGATGTCAGATGTTGACCCCGTCTGACTTTAGGCAGCCTGTTCCATATTTCCAGTGATCTGCTGTCACTAGCTGTCTTCTTCAGTTGTTAATCTGGTCACTCAGTACTCAGCAGTCAGGTTTAAGCACTGTAGGGTGGGGCTGAATCCCTCCTGAGGGCCCTATTGTTTCCCATCAGGCTGCTGTTCCTCAGAAGGGAGTGTTCTCCCTAAGCAGAATTGTTGCTACTTATGGAAGTTTGCTCAGCACTGGGCTCCTAGTGGCCACACTCTTGCCTCTTTTCCCAAGACCTCCATCCCCAGTCTCTCCTCAAGTCTCTCTAGTCCACTCTGTCTCTGCTTTTCTTAGGATCTACTGTCCTTGGTTCTCTTCTTCCATTGTTAATCCGGACACTCTCCACTCAGCAGTCAGGCTTAAACATCTCAGAGCCAGGGCAGAGACACTCCTGGGGTCAGGTCTATTGTTTCCCCTCAGGGTACTGCCACTCAGAGGGGAATGGTCTGCCTGAGCACAATGGCTGCTGCCATCAGGGGAAGGTCTCAGCTTCAGGTTCCTGGTATCTGCTCTCTCTGCTCTCTCTCCAAAGTTTCTATCCCCAGTCTCTCCTCAAGCATAATCAGCCCACTGTGCCTCTGCTTTTGCCAGAGGCCAGGGTAAGTGGCTGCAAATGAAAATTTGTGTGTTGGCCTTTTAAATGGCTCTTGCATCTCCAGCCATCTGTCTCTGCAACCCTGCTGCTTTTTATTGCTGGTTGTTTTCTGGGTACTTTTTGGGTTCTGGTGTTTTTGGCTGGGAATCTTAGCTTAAGGTTTAGACCCCTTTCTTCTCAGGGGGATCCAATTGGCTGCTTAATTATCCCTCTGCAATTGCCATCCGTGGGCACCAAGCCAGCCCTCTCAACTCTCTACCACACTCCTTACCAGTCAGGTTGTGCCAAAGATGCTTCTTCTGTCTCTCTGAAATTATATGGCTGCTCTCTGGCCATTGCTCAGTTGTTTGTTCCAGATGGTTCCTCTACAGTTGAGTTGTAATTCCAGATTGGCCCTGGAAGGAGGTCAATGTGACATCCATTCACTCCTTCACCATCTTCCCTCTCTTGATTTGTATGCTTCTTAATCAAAATGTTAGAGTGATTCAGTAGTGAGGAGCATAGAGAGAGACCAAAGAATTGTCATATTAACAAATAACCTCAATAAAACAAATAAATCAGTGATATGTGTAAAACGTTGGATTAAGCAATAACATGAGATTTGACATGGACTGGAATTGTGACTAGTTGGAACTGAAGGCTCATAAGTATGTATAAAGGAAAAATGGTTTATATATCTGAAAAGATAACTAATGTCAGAATGAGGTTCCTCAATAAGGTTAATACTTCTGGTGTTTAAAACATTTTTGAGATCCCAACTGCTATTTAAGGCTTTATGAATCTAGTAATTATCAAGGTAGATATTTGTTTTGTGGAGTTTGCATGCTAGTTTAGACAGATAAGCAATAAGGAATAAAAAAATAAGTAAGATTATCTTAGACAATGAGTGCTATGAGGAAAGACTGGGGAAGGCATAAGGTAATCAGGATAGCAATGTTTTGAGGGACCTTGAAAATGAGAAGGAACTACCCATAAAGATGCGGGGCAAGAACATTCCGAGGAGGAGAACAGAAAATACAGAGGTCCCAAAGCAGAGTCTTACTTGATATGTTTCAGGAGAGGAAGGTAACCATGCAATTGGTAATGAGTCACTATGAAATACATTCATGGGGTTGACACAATTATACTTAGAAGTAATATAAAAATTCTAGAGTGTGGGAGGGCTGGAAAAGTTTTGCTAAAATTTATTTGTAGCAGCTGAAGTAATAGGTAATAAAGTCCTTCCTCAAACAAATGACCCCATGGATGACCAAGTTATTGACAAGCATTTTGAGAGAGATTTTGAAGATAGAACTAACAGGTCTTTGCAATTGAGTAACCTGAGCTACCAGGGTGAAGAGAGAGTTCAAAACTGGATTAAAAGTTTAAGTACGTGTAATGTCATTTAACTGTATCATCATGTACACAAATAAGGCTATTTGAAAAAGGAAACAAATAGAGAGGCATTTACACATTTCATTCTGATTGTTTTCATTTCACCATTTGAGAGTAGAAATAATGCCTTCCGCTGTTTATGGGGGTTATTTAAAACTTGCTTTAGTTCAGAGAAATTACTTAACATAAATGCCTTTATTAGATAAATCATCATACAATTGTCTGGATACCACATTCATTACACTTTCTTTTTATTTGACCTAAAAGTGTGCTGAATGGAAGGTTTGAAGTCCTATGTTCTTACTATGTGTCCAGCTGCAATTGTGCAGTCTTCAGCAATTCATTTTTGAGATATTCAGTTTTCTGATTTAAAAGGGATGGGTGAACAAGAACAAGTAAAAGGGAGACAGACTCATAGAAAAAGATCAGGCTGACAACCCTGGGAGTGGGGTGGAGGGATCCAGTGTAAAAGAACTAAAAAAGAGAGAAGGACTTCACATACACTAACAACAGTGTGGTGATTGTGTGGGTCAGGTGGGTGGGTGTAGAGAGGATAAATAGTGATGAGAAAATAATGTAAAAAATTTTTAAACATAAGTCTTGGTTAATTTCAGTTTTTAAAATTTAAAATTTTACTATTGTTTTGATATTTTAGTTAACCTATGGAAAGTTTTTTTTTCTTTAATGTTCTTAGTGTTTGAAATCTTTCAACACCATCCAAAGACACAAAACCAAAAAAGTAGTATTAATGACCAGGGAAGGGACAGTCATGTGGCCCTTCATAGACATTTTGACTATTTGAAAATATTTCAATTAATATGTAATAAACTCATTGCAGGCAGTCAGGGTCAAGATGTATAATCAAGATTTGTGTCATATTTAACTACTGTATATGGGCTGCTTATAGCATTAGTCATATATTTAAACCAATACTCATTTCCACTGGTGCTATAGACTCAATGTTTTTGTCTCCCCAAAATTTGTATGTTAAAACCAAATCTCCAACATGATGAAATTATGAGTTATGGCCCTTGGGATGTGATTAGGTCATGAGGGTAGAACCTTTATGAATGAGATCAGTGCCCTCATTTATTAAAGAGGCCCCAGAGACCTCCACACCTGTCCTCCTGTTCACCATGTGAAAACACAAGGAGACAATCCTCTATGAACCAGAAAGTGAGCCCTCTCCAGACACTGAATCTGTTAGAGCCCACATCTTCAACTTCCCAGCCTGCAGAGCTATGAAAAATAAATTTCTATTGTTTATAAGACTCCAAGATTGTGGTATTCTGGTAAAGCAACTCAAACAGACTAAGACATTTAGTTATACTTTTCTTGTATTA
This sequence comes from Glossophaga mutica, assembly GCA_039655065.1. NCBI lineage: Eukaryota > Metazoa > Chordata > Mammalia > Chiroptera > Phyllostomidae > Glossophaga > Glossophaga mutica. The sequence goes on along the minus strand of CM077309.1, from coordinate 76,148,150 downwards.
TCAATAGATCATAGTGACACTATTTAAAAATGTATTTATTCTTTGAAAATATTAGAAGCAACTGTTACGCAATTGTCAAAGAGCAAGGTGGAATATCAAAAACACTTTGGTTTGCTTCTAATTTCAAAGATTTCAGGTATAAAAAAGTGTATCATGCTAAAACAAGACAAAGAATAACTTCCATGAATCATAAAGTTGAGGCTAATTCTTTTTTTTTTTTTTGAGGTTGATTTTAAGCACTTCATCCTCATTAAAGGTAAAATAAATATAATTGCACCTATCCCCTACCAATTGCACAGTAAAACTGAAAGGATTAACATTATGATTCAGCTTAGTGCTTTAAGGTCCTCAGAGCATAACACTTCTAGGTCAAATGTGCCATCCTTAATTGGGGCCTGCGGCATATACTTTAACCTTCCTTACCTTTGTTCTTCATCTGTAAAATGGGAGTTTAATAATGTCCTGCCTTACTTAATCATTCTCTGTATAGATTAATTAGTAAATGATGGCTATATACAGCCTGATGGGGATGGAGAGAAATCACATTACTGACTGAAGAATCCACCATAGGCTCCAGTTTCATGACTAAATGCTCAGACCTGTATTGTAAAACATGTGCCCTATACTCTGACAGTTCATGACTATATTGCTCAGTACTCAGCAATTCGATCTGTATGCATATGTATTAAATTCTTAAAAAAATATTGAAAAAAAGCCTTATATTCATTTGGTATAAATGAAACATTCTTTCACTAGCTTCAATATATATTTCAAAAAGATAGTTGCAAATTAAAAATGATTTCTTGAAAGTTCCCGTCACAAGAAAAATTATAACCATGTACAGTGATAGATATTACCTAGATTTATTGTGGTGATCCTTTTGCAGAATATACAAATATTGTATCGTTATATGTTGTACACCTGAAACTAATATAATGTTATATGTCAATTATAACTCAGTAAAAATGGTTCCCCTGCATTTTATATTATTAATAATATTTTAATATTTTGTTACCCCAGTTCACAAATTACATTACTATATCACATTTCTAAAACATGTATTCACACTTATATTCATTAATATAAACCAAAGAGTAATGACTATACTAAAAATAAAAATGCATAAAAGTTGTATGTATTAACACAACATGTTATTATACAAACAACACATTTTGTTTAATTATGAAACATCAAGCAAATAAGAGTACAGAACTAATGGACACTCCTGGATGTACTAAATAACCAGATGGAGAAAATGCTTACATTCTGCCATGTTAAAATATTTTCTTTTTGTTTCTTCTTCAGATATATCATTTTAAAAAAGATTTAATTAATTAACTTTTTTAGACAAAGGAGAGGGGAGGAAGAAAGAGATGGAGAGAAAAATCATTGTGTGGCTGCCTCTCACACACCCCAATACTAGGGACCTGGCCTGCAATCCAGGCATGTGTCCTAGACTGGGAATCAAACCAGTGATCCTTTGGTTGGCAGGCTAGCACTCAATCCACTGAGCAACACCAGCCAGGGCAAAATATATAACTTTTAAATGAACTTTTCTATATATTAATATGACAAAAATAAAACCTCCATTATTTCCAAATTTTATTTCAAGATCGTTAGACATGTGCAGTTTTGAAAAGGTCTTTTTTTAAAATAATATTTTATTGATTATGTCATTATAGTTGGTCCATTGTTTTTCTCCCCTTTATCCCCCTCTGCCCTGCACCACCCATCCCTCCAGTATTCTCCCACTTAGTTCATGTCCATGTTGTTGTATTTATAAGTTTTTTGGCTTCTCCATTTTCTACACTATTCTTAACCTCTCCCTGTCTATTTTGTACCTACCAAGTATGCTTCTTATTCCCTGTGCCATTTTACTCCATACTCACTCTCCTACTTCCCCTCCCTACGTTTTAAGTAATACTATTATTTAATATATAGGGTACCTGTTTTAATGTTTTCTTGAAATTATAAGTTTACAGGAATGTAAATTTGTTTTAAAATATCTAGTATAATATCCGTAAAAAAGGTTTTAAAATGCTCCGGCCAGTCTGACTCAGTGGATTGAGTGCTGGCCTGTAAAATAAAGGGTCACTAGTTCAACTCCCAATCAGAGCACATGCCTGGGTTTCTGTCCAGGTTCCCAGTTGGGGTACTCAAAACACAACCACACATTGATGTTGCCCTCCCTCTCTTTCTCCCTCTCTCCCAGTCTCTCTAAAAATAAGTAAAATCTTTATTTAAAAAAGCTTTTATGAACATAGGGGTGCATAGGTTCTTTTGGATTGGTGTTTCAGGGTTCTTAGGATATAATCCAAGAAGTGGAATTGCTGGGTCAAAAGGTATGTCCATTTTTAGTTTTCTTAGAAAATTCCATACTGTTTCCCATAGTGGTTGTACCAATCTGCAATCCCACCAACAGTGCACTAGGGTCCCCTTTTCTCCACAACCTCTCCAACACTTGCTGTTTGTTGCTTTGTTTATGAAGGCCATTCTGACTGGTGTCAAGTGGTATCTCATTGTGGTTTTAATTTGCATCTCTCTGATAGCTAGCGATATCGAGCATCTTTTCAAGTGTCTCTGGATCCTCTGTATGTCCTCCTTGGAGAAGTGTCTGTTCAAATCCTTTGCCCATAGCAGCACAATTTACAATAGCTAAGTGCTGGAAGCAACCTAGGTGCCCATCAGTTAATGAATGGATCAAAAAGCTGTGGTACATTTACACAATGGAATTCTATGCAGCAGAAAGAAAGAAGGAGTTCCTACCCTTTGCAACAGCATGGATGGAATTGGAGAGCATTATGCTAAGCGAAATAAGCCAGGCAGTGAAAGACAAATACCATATGAGCTCACCTTTAACAGGAACCTAATCAACAAAACAAACAAACAAGCATAATATAAACAAATTCACTGAATTTGAGAACAGTCTGACAGTGACCAGAGGGGGAGGGGAGGGAATTTCAAGGGAAAAGGGGAATGGTTTAGAGCAACAAGTATAAAGGACTCATGGACAAAAACTATGGGGGGTGGAAATGGGAGGAAAATGGGGAGGGCTGGGGTAATGGACTGGGGGTGGGGTAAAAGACAGAAAACTGTACAATATTAACAATTTAAAAATACTGATTAAAAATAAAAAAGGATAAAAAAAGCTTTTAAAATTTGATTTATCTTAAGTAGCATTTAAACCTTATTTTTTCCTTCTGTCTGTAAGTAAAACAATCCAATTTATTTTCTTCATTTCACATGATCCTGGTACATGTAAAACTTAATTAAATTTTCTGGATATTATGTACCAAAGTTTTTGTTTTGACCAGAGCATAAAAATTGTGGTTTCTGTTAAAGGTTTTTGTTAATCCTTATGGGGATAGAATGAAATTTGTTTTTTGTTGTGCCTTATATGGGTAAATTTACTTGGGATAAAACTTGGTTTCTGCAGGTGTCTCGTTGTGTTTCAACATTCACCATTAAACCACTTGGCATTACTCTAATTATATTACATTGGTTGCACGAAGTAATGTATTTTTTGTTTCCATTTTCTGAGTCCAACAGGCAGAGTAATGAGATAAATTCAGAAGGCAGGGAGGCCTTAATGTTGAATATATTCTTCAACTATTTTTCAGACAGTGTTCATCCGGTGTTATAAGAATGGAACAGGAACAGAACCACAGAAATGGAGATCATATGGAGGGTTACCAACAGAGGAGTGGGAGGAGGAGAGAGGGGGAATAAGTACAGAGAATAAGTAGCATGGACAGTGTGTAGAAAATAGACAGGGGGAGGGCAACAACAGTGTGGGAAATGTAGAAGCTAAAGAACTTATGACACATGGACATGAACTAAAGGGAGGAATATGTGTGGGAGGGGGCATGCAGGGTGGAGGGGGATGATGGGGGAGAAATGGGACAACTGTAATAGCATAATCAATAAAATATATTTTTAAAAAAGAATGTCTATTCAGGGTAAAGAATAATAGTTCCGGTTCTCTACTTGCTTTGTATCCCACAGAGCTCAGCAAGAGAAATTTCCCTCACTCAGTTCAACAATCAGAGTCAGGTAAGAAATAGGCCCTAAAATATCAAAAAGTACACAATACAAACACTTGATCTTTAATTTTATATTCTGTCAAGTAAGTAGCTAGAACAATACTGCCAAATAACAAAACTAAAGATGAAATCAAGTTGTAGCCTAAATCAGAAATATGCTTCTATTTAATATTAAAAAGTAGTATTAAATTAAAAAATTTAGAACAATTTTAAGATTGCTTTTTGCTTCCTAGAATGAGTTGGTCTATTTGATCCACTGATACTTTCATGTTGGTGAAATGTTTTTTCTAAGGTCAGGATACTAAGATAATTGGTTACAAGAAACAGAAAATGTTTCTGATTAGCTTAGTTAGTGTGTTTGTATCCCACACACCAGGGTGGATAGTTACAGAATCTAGGAATGGTTAAACGATGAAGTACTGACAATAACAACAGTCATTCAAAAATATGGCATATTATTGAACAGGAACATTTCAATTTGTCAAAGGGATCCAACCATTTTTAGCAATGTGCAAAAAAAAAATTTCAAATGTTTAGTCAGCATCTATCAACCTATTTGAGGAGAATTTTTTTTCTAAAATGAAAGTTTGCCTTTTGTCAGTTTATTTGTTCAGTTCAGAGATACAGAGGTCAAGCTCAGTATTAAACAGACAAAGTAAATTGATGTTCCAAACATCAGATCCAGTTATTTTGACTTTGTCACCCAAATACAAAGATAGATCAGCTGCATCAGAGCTAATCCATGGGAAATCAACTATATTTGGTCTATATTTCACTAAGTTATATTTAGATATAACTGCATTGCTCTGCTTTATCACTAACATGGACTCCAACTGATCAATACTGTAATTTTTAATGATACATAGATATTCTATTTTAAAACTCCCATCCCTCTTTGTTATTTTCAGAAGTATCTTTTTGTTAAAATCATAAGCATCAGAAACAGATTTACTTAGCTTCTCTTTAAGCAATGCTCTGATGAGTCCCTCTTGTGTTTGCTTGTGGATCCCTGTTACAGCTAATGTTTATTCCATCAGAAATAGGAGCTGTCCTGGAATCATAATTTGTAACACTTGTACTGCAGATTTGACACTATGGTCTCCACTGGAATTTTTATTCTATTTATCTAAAGCTGTTTGCCATCCAAACTCAGAAAGTCCATATAATTTCATGTAGCAGACTTTTTGGTTTCCAAGCATTGTTAGCATTGTGTTGCTGTCTCTGCCTCAGTCTCTCTCTCTCTCTCTCTCTCTCTCTCTCTCTCTCTCTCTCTCTCTCTCTCTCTCTTTCTCTCTGTCTGTCTCTCACGCACGCACATGGGCATGCTTCCGTATTTTCCCCTGGGATTTGGAATGGAAAAATAAAAAGGAGTGGTCATGCATATGCATATGTAGTCTATTGTGTTATTCAATTGACTATTATTTTATGTCAATATAGAATTTGACTTTTATACTTAAGGTATTTGAAAGTCACAGAGAGAAGGAAGATGGCAGTGTGGTAGGATGGAGCAGATTCCATTTCCCTCTACACCTGGGAGAAAAACCTAGCCAATCTACAGAGGAACAGAGCAGACAGCCAACAGTACCGCAGCATATATGAAAACAGGACATCAAAATCTGTAGCAGACATTGAAAAACCAGTTGCTAAGGAGAGTACTTCAGAACAATAAGTGCCCAGGGATCAGTGTGGAGACCAGGGCAGCTGAAGCCCCCAGGCACTTGCCAGGCCTGTCACAGGGCTCTAGGGAGGAAGCCGGGTCAATCGTTGAAACCACCTGAGCAACCATAGTCGCCCTCGAGACTGCAGACTGCTGAGCACCTGAAGGGAGATGGCTGCATGACAATGGGCATGCACTTGTGACAGCAGAGGGCCATGGGAACACAGGCACCCGCACCACCCCAGAAGGCTGCGCAGGGGCCAATGGAGATGGCTGTGTGCCACTGGAGACCTGACTCACACCCATAAACTCGGGAAAGTACACACACTCCAAGAGCCTCAGAACACTCACACACCCCAGGCCCTGAGCCTCTAGAGAGGCACCGGGCTAGATCTGGGGAGAGTAGCCCAAAGATGATTGAGTGCTGAACAGAGAGAAAAGTGATACCGTCATCCCTCGGCCATTGCAGCCAGCAAGACCAGAAAAACTGGCTCAGCTAGTTTGAAAACAGAAAGAGTTTTTTGTTTGATATTTTGTTCTTCGTTTTTCCTTTGTTTGTTTCTCTGCTTGTCTGTTTATATATTTTCTAAATTATTATTTATTTATTTATTATTTTTATCTTCTTATTTACCACTCAACTCTCTTGCCTCTCTTTACTTCTTTCTTGTTTTATACCCTCTACCTTACTTTCCAATTTTATCTTTTCTATCTTCCTCTTTTTTTCTTTCTTCTTTTTTAATTTTCTCACCTTTTTTCACTTTTAAATACCCAGGAGTGTAACAAAAAAAAAAAAAAAAAAAAAAAAAAAGGAACCTGGAGCTGAAAAAAAACGGAATGCTTCCAAAAAGAGTGCATCCCAACAGCTGAGGCAGTGGAAGCTCTGAACAACAGGATATGCGAAGGAGACTGCATCTCCGAATCTCACAGGTATTCTATCACAGAAGTTCACACCATAAACCCAGGGAACCAGAACAGACTAATTTAAGAAGCTGAGGCTAACAAGAAGAGTCTCACAAACAATGGGAAGACAAAGAAACAATCCCCAAATGAAAGGAAAGGAGGAAGCCCCAGAAAGAATAACAAATGAAATGGAGGAAACTCAACTATCAGATATTGAGTTCATAGCAATGGTTGTCAGGAAGATCCATGAGCTCTCAATGAGCTACCAGAAACTACAGGGAAGCTATCATGAACTCACTGCAAACTATATCAACATGGAAAAGGAAATAAAAACTATCAACAAGGGCCAAGAGGAAATGAAGAATACAATTTCTGAACTGAAAAGCACAGTAGAAGGAATGAAAAGCAGAATCGATGAAGCAGAAGATTAGATCAGTGAGTTGGAGGACAAAGTAGAAAAAAGCAGCCAGAAAGAGCAAGAAAAGGAAAAGAGGCTCAGAAAGAATGAAGAGGCATTAAGAGAAATGCAAGACAACATGAAACGAAATAATATACGTATAATAGGGATACCAGAAGGAGAAGAAGAAGAGCAAGGGATAGAAAACCTATCTGAACAAGTAATGATGGAAAACTTCCCTAATTTGATGAGAGAAAAAGTTGCACAAATCCAAGAAACACAGAGAGTCCCTATCAAGAGGAAACCAAACAAGCCCACTTCAAGACATATCACAATTTAAATGGTAAAATCCCAAGACAAAGAGAGAATCTTACAGGCAGCAAGGGAGATAAAGAAAGTAACATAGAAGGAAGCCCCGATAAGGTTAGCAGCTAACTTCTCAATGGAAATGCTCCAAGCCAGAAGAGAATGGCAAGAAATATTCCAAGCAATGAGAACCAAAGGCCTGCAACCAAGACTACTTTACCCAGCAAGGCTTTCAATCAAGATAGAAGGCCAAATAAGGAGCTTCCCAGACAAAAGAAGTCTAAAAGAATACACCTCTACCACATCAGTTCTGCAAAAGATACTAAAGAGACTGCTTTGTGGAAAGGAAGGATAAGAGAGGGTGGGGAGATGGGAACACAGGTACAAAAATGGAAATGAATAAATACCTATCAATAATAACCTTAAATGTAAATGGATTAAATGCTCCAATCAAAAGACATAGAATAGCTTAACGTATAAGAAATCCAGACCCACACATACAGTGCCTACAAGAGACCCACCTCAGAAGAAAATACCTACAGAGACTCAAAGTGAAGGGTGGAAAACAAATTTTCCAAGCAAATGGACAGGGAAAAAAAAAAGCCAGTGCCCCAATACTCATATCAGACAAAATAAACTTCAAAAGAAGAGCCATAAACACAGACCCAGAAGGTCACTGCATAATACTGAAAGGAAAAATCCACCAAGAAGACATAAACATTGTAAATATATATACACCCAACATAGGATCACATAAATACATAAAGAAAATTTTAGAGGACTTCACAAAAGATATTGACAGCAACACAATTATACTAGGCGATTTTAACATTCTACTGTCAAAAATGATAAGACCTTCCAAACAAAATATCAACAGAGATATTGTGGCATTGAACAATGCTCTAGATGAAATGGACTTAACTGATACATATAGAGCCCTTCATCCCAAAGAAACTAAATACACATTCTTTTCAAATGCACATGGAACATTTTCAAAGATAGACCACATGATAGGACACAAGACAAGCCTCAACAAATTCAAGAAATTGAAATCATACCAAGCATTTTCTCCAACCACAAGGGAGTGAAACTAGAATCAAATCCCAAGGGGAAAAACCCAAAACCCTCAAAATCATGGAGATTGAATGGGATGCTATTAAACAATGAATGGGTCAAGAAGGAAATTAGGGAAGAAATCAAAAAGTTTCTGGAAACAAGTGACAACTAACTCACAATGACCCAAAACTTATGGGACACAGTGAAAGTCATCCTCAGAGGGAAGTGCATAGTGATAGAGGCCCACCTAAAAAAGATAGAAACATTTCAAACAAACAGCTTAACCCTACACCTACAAGAACTTGAGGATCCACAACAAAGACAGCCCAGAGCAAGTAGAAGGAAGGAAATAACCAAGATCAGAGGAGAATTAAATGACATAGAGACTAAAAGCACAATTCTAAGGATCAATGAATCCAGGAGCTGGTTCTTTGAAAAGATAAACAAAATTGACAAGCCTTTAGGCAGGCTCATCAAGAAAAAAAGAGAGAGGACCCAAATAAACACAATCAGAAATGAAAGAGAGATTACAACTCACACCACAGAAATACAAAGAATTGTAAGAAATTACTATGAAGAACTGTATGCCAAGAAATTTGAAAACCTAGGTGAAATGGACAAGTTTCTAGAAGAATATAATCTTCCAAAACTCAATGAAGAAGAAACAGAAAGCCTGAACAGACGAACAACAGCAGATGAAATTGAAGCAGTAATCAAAAAAACTCCCAACACACATATGCCTGGAATATATGGTTTCACAGGAGAATTCTACAAAACATTTAAGGAAAAGCTAACCCCTATCCTTCAGACTATTCGAAAAAATCCAAAATGATGGAAGACTCCCAAACTCTTTTTATGAAGCCAGCATCAGCCTAATCCCAAAACCAGAGAAACACACAACAGTGAAAGAGAACTACAGGCCAATATCACATAAGAACATAGGTGCTAATATCCTCAACAAAATATTGGCAAACTGCATCCAACAATACATTAAATAGATCATGCACTGTGATGAAGGGCAATTCATCCCAGGGATGAAAGGATGGTTCACCATTCACAAATCAGTACATTTAATTCATCACATAAAAGCAAAGACAAAAATCACATGATCATATCAATAGATGTGTAAAAAGCTTTTGATAAGGTACAACACACATTTATGATAAAAACACTCAGCAAAGTGGGAATAAAGGGAGCATTCCTCAACATAATAAAGGCCATATATGAGAGAACCACAGCCAACATCATACTCAATGGGCAAAAACTGAAATCTTTCCCACTAAGATCAGGAACAAGACAAGGCTGTCCACTTTCACCACTTCTATTCAATATAGTATCGGAAGTCTTAGCCACAGTGATTAGAGAAAAAAAAGAAATAAAAGGCATCTAAATTGTAAAGGAGGAAACAAAACTATCATTGTTTGTAGATGACATGATAGTGTACTAGAAAATCCTATAGACTTGGCCAAAAAATTGCTCAACCTAATAAATGAATTTGGCGAAACAGTGGGATACAAAGTCAATATCAAAAAATCAATGGCATTTTTGTATACCAACAATGAAACAGCAGAAGCAGAAATCAAGAAACAAATCCCATTAGATATAGCAAAAAAAAAAAAAAAAAAAACCTAGGAATATACCTAACCAAGGATGTAAAAGACCTGTATGCAGAAAACTACACAATGCTGAAGAAAGAAATCAAGGAAGACACAAACACATGGAAAAGTATACCGTGTTCATGGATCTGAAGAATTAACATCATCAAAATGTCCATACTGCTCAAAGCAATTTACAGATTCAATGCAATACCTATTAAAGTACCAATGGCATATTTCACAGACATAGAACAATCACTTCAAAAATTTTTATGGATCCATAAACTACCTCAAATAACTGTAGCAATCTTGTAAAAGAAGAGCAAAGTAAAAGGGATCACAGTACCTGATACCAAACTGTATGATAAGGCCACTGTAATCAAAACAACCCAGTACTGACATAAAAACAGGCACATGGACCAGTGGAATAGAACAGAGAGCCCAGAAATAAACCCAAGTCTTTACAGTCGATTAATATTTGACAAAGGGGGCAGCAACATAAAATAGAGTAAAAATAACCTCTTCAACAAGTGGCGTTGGGAGAACTGGACAGCTACGTGCAAAAAATGAAACTTGAGCACCAACTTACACCATACACAAAAATAAATTCAAGGTGGATCAAACATTTAAATATAAGCAGTGACACCATTAAAGTCCCAGAAGAGAATATAGGCAGGAAAATCTCAGATATTTCACGCAGCAACATTTTTACTGATATATCCCCTAAAGCAAGGGACATAAAGGAAAGAATAAACAAATGGGATCTCATCAAAATAAAAGGCTTCTGCATGGCCAAAGAAAACAGTATTAAAATAAAAAGAGAACTGACTGTGTCGGAAAACATATTTGCCAATGATACCTCAGACAAGGGTTTAATCTCCAAAATATACAAAGAACTTACACAACTCCACTCTAAGAAGACAAGCAACCCAATTAAAAAATGGGCAAAGGACTTGAACAGACACTTCTCCAAGGAGGACATACAGAGGATCCAGAGACACATGAAAAGATGCTAAAAATTTCTAACTATCAGAGAGATGCAAATTGAAAGCATACTGAGATCATACTTCACACTGGTCAGAATGGCCATCATAAACAAAGCAACAAACAACAAGTGTTGGAGAGGTTGTGGAGAAAAGAGAACCCTAGTCCACTGTTGGTGGGATTGCAGACTAGTACAACCAGTATGGAAAGCAGTATGAAATTTTCTCTAAGAAAACTAAAAATGGATCTACTTTTTGACCCAACAATTCCACTGCTAGGATTATATCCTAAGAACCCTGCAACACCAATCCAAAAGAACCTATGCACCCCAATGTTCATAGCAGCACAATTTACAATAGCCAAGTGTTGGAAGCAACCCAGGTGCCCATCAGTAAATGAATGGATCAAGAAACTATGGTACATTTACACAATGGAATTCTATGCAGCAGAAAGAAAGAAGGAGCTCCTACCCTTCACAATAGGATGCATGGAACTGGAGAGCATTATGCTAAGTGAAATAAGCCAGTCAATGAGAGACAAATACCACACGATGTCACCTTTAACAGGAACCTAATCAACAAAACAAACAAACCAGCAAATTATAGCCAAAGACACTGAAATTGAGAACAGGCTGATAGTCACTAGAGGGGAGAGGGGAGGGAATTCCAGGGGGAAAGGGGAAGGGTTTAGAGCAACAAGTAAAAAAGACACATGGACAAAAACTAGGGGGGATGGAAATAGGTGAATGGTGGGGAGGGCTGGGACAGTGGGCCAGGATGGGAGTAAAAGACAAAAACTGTACAAGAACAACAATTAAAATTTTTTTAAAAATTAACGAAAAAAGAAAGTCACAGAGAAATTTTAAGTGTGGAGTAGCATTCTCACATATATATAAAATAGAAATAGTTCTGGCAACCTAAAGGTTATTTGAAAATTTTCCAGACTGCAGAGAGTGAAATAGATAAATGCTCTTTAAATAATTTAAGTGAGAATGATTAGAGAAAATTTAAGTTAGAGTCACTTATAAGGCAGAGACATAAAAGTCAGTGGTTGAATTCACAGGTCTCCATTACTAGGCATAGAAATGAAGGGAGTGGTGCAGTTTGAATGATTTCATTTTAGGTGAGAGAGTGGTTAGAGCTTCCAATAAGCTTCCATTGACTATGATAGAAAATATTAAAAATAAGATCAGATCAAATTTAGGAAGCTAATTTTTTAGTATACCATTTGAATTGCATGACAGACTCAGGTAAGAGAGCATGTATAGACAGAACTCATAATTATTTGGAGGAGTTTGAGAAATAAAACAAAGAACTCATATAAAGTTAGAACTCACAATTATTTGGAAGAATTTGAGAAATGAATGAAAGATAGTCATTATAACTACCAACAGACCTCCAAATTTATATATAATGTGTTAATATTTTGTTGGATTTTGAATTATACCCAAGAATGGTACCTTTTTTTCTTGGAGAATAATATCTCCAGAGAAATGTTGTATACATTATTGCTATTCATATGGAAAGACTACTACACTGTACTATATGAGAGGAGAGGCTTGGGGAAAAATATAGAATGTCTATTAATATGAAATTATTGTGTACATTTATTGGTTTTATCTGTTGTTAATTTGGTCAGTGCATCAGTTATCTATTCCCTTAATAATGCTGCATAACAAACAACTACAAATATCATGACATATAGAAATAAATTATGTATATTATTTCCTTCCTTTATGAATATAAGTCTATGGGTCAGCTGGGCCATTCTGCTGACATGGGCCTGGCTTGACTGATCTCAGCCAGACTTGTTTTTGGGTTTTTTTAATCAATGAGTGAGTCAGCTGGGTGCTGCCTGGGCTAAAATGGCCTCAAATGTATCATTACAAATCTCTTCCATGCATTTATCATATTAGTCTAACAGACTGGCCCAGGCATTTCCCATAGCAATTATAAAGAGAGAAGCAAAGTAAAAATGTCAGTTTTTCAAAACTCTGTTTCAGTCAAAATTGTGGATTTTAATATTGACTGAAGCACATGTCCAATATTGAACACATGTGACAGTGAGGAATCATCATGAGAAGACCTTAGCAAGTAGCACAGAAGCCAAGTATGAAAAATGAGGGCAGTTAATATAGTAAGTCTACCATCCACACGAGACCCTGCATTTACCAGCAATAGTACAAATAAAGTATTCAGAGGTCTGTGGAAAATACAGATGATCAAATAATTATTTTAAACAACCATAAGTAATAATGAAGTCATTACCACCATCTGTACAAAGAAGGTGTACAGCTAACACATTAAAAATGACATACCTGTTTGATACAAATCCCATTTTTATGAATATTTATTTTTATAAATAAAGACTAATGAAATCTGTAGAAGGCACAAAGATTCAGCTAGAAAAACTAATCTACATCTTGGTTTTAATTTTTTTAAATGAGAAAAATAGCATTCACAGTAGTGGCTTAATTACTGTTTTGATTAAATAAATTATGGTATGTACATTGTGAAAGTCCCTGAGGATTAAAAATCGTGCACTCTGATCCTTGCAAAGCCTTACTCACCAACTGTTTTTCCCACCTCTCTGGTTAAGCCCAAACTGAACAAGTGGCAGACCTGCTGCGACCACAGGCTCCATACCTTGTCACACAACCAGTCCCACTGGACCTTCACTAATGTGTCCTGTAAGATTTTTAAACTTTTAATTTTCCAGAACACTCATTTTATAGCTGTTTTCAAATTGGCACACTTTACTAAAGAATGCAAATTGTGTCGTGGGTTGTTTTTCTCCTCCACATCATGCAATTAAAGAACAAATATTTATTTTAAGGGTTATCATTGAAGACATACTGAGGTCTGTCCAGAAGGTATCCAGCCATGTAATATGAAAAATAGAGACATTTATTGAAAAAGATATGATACAAGAAACATACATAAGGCATTAAAACCCCAGTCCCCTTCAAACTAGGCACCTTGGGACCTCACACAGTTTTCCCAATCATCATCAGCTGCCCTGCAGTATTTTGTCTGAATTTCATCAATGGTCTGAAATGTCTTCCCTTTCAGTGATTTTAGTTTTGGGAAAAGCCAGAAGTCACAGGGTGCCAAACCTGGGCTGTAGGGGTGCTGAGTCACCTACATGATTAGAGGTTTCACCAAAAATTTGCATATGATGTGATACATGAGTGGGTACACTGTTATGATGAAGCTGCCAATCACCACTTGCCCATAAACGAGGCCTTCTGAATCATCCAAAAGTTTCTGCAGAGAAATGTACAAACTTAATATAAAATTTGACACAGGTTTAATGTTCTACTTACTCAGTCATTTTGAATGTGATGGCCTTGCAGTACATATGCTCACTTAACAGTGTCTACCACCCAATGTCCAGTACAGTGCCATAACCATTGTTCACACATTTGCACTCCACTCCACTCTCTTTGGCTTCCAGGTTACATCAGTATTGTGCAAACCATTCTCATTATGTTAATAATGCCTGGACTTTTCTGGACAGACCTTGCATAAAAGCATAACAAATTTAGCTGAAATATTACATAAGAAACATGATGATAAATGGTCAAGTAATAAAAATGAAATATGAATGGGAGGAACAACAACAAAGACAGCTCAGAGCAAGTAGATGGAAGGAAATAACCAAAATCAGAGCAGAATTAAATGACATGGAACCTAAAAAAACAATCCTAAGGATCAGTAAATTCAGGAGTAGATTTTTTGAAAAAATAAACAAAATCGACAACGCTTTAAGAAGACTCATCAAGAAAAAAAGAGAGGACACAAACAAACATAATCACAAATGAAAGAACTGAGATTACCACTGATACCACAGAAATACAGAGGATTGTAAGAAATTACTATGAAGAACCATATGTCAAGAACTTTGAAAACCTAGGTGAAATGGACAAATTTCTAGAAAAATATAATCTTCCCAAATGGAATGAAGAAGGAGCAGAGAGCTGGAATAGACCAATAACAGCAGAAGGAATTAAAGAAGTAATAAAAACAACAACAACAACAAAAAAAAAAAACCTCCCAGCACACAAAAGCCCTGGACCAGATGGTTTCACAGGAGAATTTTATAAAGCATTTAAGGAAGAGCAACCTCTTTTCTTTCGTAGACTATTCTAAAAATTCCAAGAAGATAGAAGACTCCCAAACTCTTTTTATGAAGCCACCATCATCCTGATTCCAAAACCAGATAACCAAACAAAGAAAGAAAACTTCAGGCCAATATCACTGATGAACATAGATGCTAAAATCCTCAACAAAATAGGGGAGGGAATTTCAGGGGAAAAGGGGAAGGATTTACAGGAACAAGTATAAAGGACACATGGACAAAAACTATGGGGGGGTGGAAATGGGAGGGAGGTGGGGAGGGCTGGGGTGGCAGGTTCGGGTGAGAATAAAAGACAGAAAACTGTACAAGATCAACAATGAAAATAAAAATTAAAAAAAAAATAGTGGCAAACCATACCCAGCAATACATTAAAAAGATGATACAACACAATCAAGTATGATTCATTCCAGGAAAGCAAGGATGGTACAATATTGGCAAATCAATAAATGTAATATATCACATAAACAAAATAAAAACAAAAATCACATGATCATATCAATAGGTATGGAAAAAGAATTCGATAAGGTACAGCACACATTTATGATAAAAACATTTAGCAAAGTGGGAATAGAGGGCACATTCCTCAACATATTAAAAGCCACATATGGCAGACCTAAAGCCAACATCATACTCAATGGGAAAAAACTAAAAGCTTTCTCACTAAGCTCAAGAAGAAAACAAGGATTTCCACTTTCACAATTTCTGTTCAACATAGAATTGGAAGTCCTAGCCACAACAATCAGGCAAGAAGAAATAAAAGCCATCCAAATTGGAAAGAGGGAAGCAAAACTCTTATTGTTTGCAGATGAAATGATAATGTACATAGAAAATGCTATAGAATCCACAAAAAATGGCTTGGCCTAATAAGTAAATTTGGAAAAACAACAGGATGCAAAGTCAATATTCAGAAACTGAGGCATCTTTGTACACCAACAATGAAATATCAAAAACAGAAATCAGTAAAAAAAAATACCATCTGATATAGCAACAAGAAAAATAAAATACCAAGGAATAAATCTAATCAAGGAGGTAAAACCTATGCTGAGAAAAATACACAATGCTGAAGAAAGAAATTAATGAAGACATACACAAATGGAAGCATATACCGTGTTCATGGATTGGAAGAATTAACATCATCAAAATGTCTGTAAGACCCAAAGCAATTTATAGGTTCAATCCAATCCCTATTAAAATACCAATGACATATTTCACAGATATAGAACAAGCATTTCAAAAATTTATGTGAAACCATAAATGACCCCAAATAGCCACAGTAATTTTGAGAAAGAACAAAGTAGGAGAAATCACCATAACTGACATAAATCTATATTACAAGGCCACTGTAATCAAAATAGCCTGGTACTGGCATAAGAACAGAGACATAGAACAATACAACAGAATACAGAGCCCTGAAATAAACCTGAGTCTCTATGGTGTATTAATATTCAACAAAGGGGGCAGAAGTATAAAGTGTAGTAAAAATAGCCTCTTTAACAAAGGGTGTTGGGAGATCTGGACATCTACATGCAAAAAAAAAAAAAAAAAATGAAACTTGATCAGCAACATACAGCATTCACAAAAATAAATTCAAGGTGAATAAAAACATAAATATAAGTCACAAAACTGTAAAAGTGTGACAGCAGAATGTAGTCAGGAAAATCTCAGATATTCCACACAGCAATGTTTCCATTGATATGTCTCCTAAAGCAAGGGACATAAAGGAAAGAATAAACTAATGGGATCTCATCAAAATAAAAAGATTCTGCACAGCTATAGAAAACAGTATTAAAATGAAAAGAGAATCAACTGTACAGGAAAACATATTTGCCAATGATGCCTCAGGCAAGGGTTTGATCTCCAAAATGTATAAAGAACTCACATGACTACACTCCAGGAAGACAAAAAGAAAAAACAATTAAAAATGGGCAAAGGACTTGAACAGACACTTCTCTAAAGAGGACTTACAAAGTGTCCAGAGACATATGAAAATGTGCTCAGCATCACTAGCCCTCAGAGAGGTGCAAATTAAAACCACAATGAGATACCACTTCACACCAGTGAGAATGGCCATCATAAACAAATCAACAAAAAACAACTGTCAGAGAGGATGTGGACAAAGGGGAACCTAGTGCACTGTTGGTGGGATTGCAGACTGATGAAACCACTATGGAAAACACTATAGAATTTCCTCAGAAAACTAAAAAGAGAACTTGCTTTTGACCCAGAGATTCCACTGCTGGGATTATGCCTTAAGAACCCTGAAACACCAATTCAAAAGAACCTATGCACCCCAGTGTTCACAGCAGCACAATTCATAATAGCCAAGTGCTGGAAGCAACCTAAGTGCCCCTCAGTAATTGAATAGATCAAAAAATGGTGGTATATTTACAGGATGGAATACTATGCAGCAGAACGAAGGAGCTCCTAGCCTTTGTGACAGCATGGACAGATCTGGAGAGCATTATGCCAAGTAAAATGAGCCAGGTGGCAAAAGACAAAATACCATATGATCTCACCTACAAGTGCAACCTAATTAACAAAACAAACAAGCAAGCAAAATAAAACCAGAGACATTGAAATTAAGAACATACTGACAGTATCCAGAGGGGAGGTGGAAGAGGATAATGGGGGGAAAAGGGGAAATGTTTTCAGGAACATGTACAAAGCACACTTGGACAAAACCAAAGAGGGGTAGGATCAAAGGTGGGATTAAAATGGATACAACTATACTTTAACAATTAAATTATATATGTGATTATATATAATATAATAATTAAATTATATATGTGTATACATATTTAAAAAAGGAAAACCAGAAAATAAGAAATAAACCATTTTAAATATAAAAAATGAAATATGATCTGATTGTATTTTTAAATTAGTTTGTAAAAATATTTATGCAAATAAAATATATAGTGATGTATGTGTATTATTCATGTGTTATATTAATATGTGATAGGTGTCTGTAAGGTTGTATATCACAAAAGTATCCTTCAGTGATTATCTGAAGGATAACAGGTCATGTTTTTCATTTTTCATTTGTAGAATGTCTAAGTTTTCTTAAGCACATAGAATATTTTACAATTTATTGCATACATTTATAGAGTAATATATTTTGAATGCATAAAATAGTCTTAATTAAAAAAATCTCCTTATAGCATCAGGTTTTGTGATTGGATATTATCATGTATATTTATATAGATCTTTAAAATATAATTTATAAATAAATGAATGATTAAAAACAAACATAAACAGAAATGAATAGTCAAAAATATTTAAAACACAAGCATTATATCATAACTAACTTTGCAAGTTTACATTCCTAAAGTTAACATTCAATAATGCTTTTGTTTTCATGATAGGGGTCAAGCCCAAACGGTTTTTATATGATGTTGATTCGCATTTGATATCATGCATACATTTTATCTTTTAGACATATCAGAATGTTAAAATGTTAGTTTTTATTGAACTAGTAGAAGAAAATGTTTCTGTATTTCTTGAGAAAACAATTTTTTAAAAATGAGAAAAAATTACATCCACAATTGTAGATTGTGTCACCTACTGAACACCATTCCCTCCAAATTAATCAATTACTATACAACCCATCACAGACAAACACATATTCAATTGGATGTATAATGATACATTAATAAAATTCTTGCAATCATAACATCAATCATTGGCAATATCCTCCAAGGCTACACCTTACCAGTTTCTATAGCTTAACTGAATACATAGAGATAAAACTACATCTTTCATTTCAGACACATGAAAACATAATATAAGCATATAGTTAAATTAATGGGATAAGAGATTTGACTCTCTGTATGTGTTATGGAAACCATTAGTCACATATGGCTACTCAAAGCTTTAATGTAGCTTGTATGACTGAAGGACAGAATTTTTATTTAAAAAAGTAACTAAAATTTAAGCAATAACATGGACTAGGAGCTTCCAGATAGGGAGGTTCTACAGTTATACTACCATTTATTGGGTTACAATCTGCATCTCCAGCTCAGTCTCTTTCTTTGACTTGGTGATAAATTGGGTTTAAAAGAAATTAAAGGTAATGACTTTTCTATTGTATTGTTTAGTCATGCTAGTAATCTATGAATGTATCAGCCACCTTTAAAAAGTGCCTTGGACTTTAATGTCATTCAGATCAAAGCAAAACTAGAAGATTCAAGCAACTAGATGAATACTAACCCTGGCCTGGCTGTTGATGCACTCTGAGACCCTTATAGATATGTTATGCTGTTATTACTATAATATATAAAATATTATTAAAATATTTTTAAACTGTTCAAGTTGAAATGATAAGTTATGTCAGACTTGTTTACTCTTAAATTATCATTTGATAGCACTTGTTTTAGACAATCTGGCTTAAGACCCCTGCCCTAAGTGAGAAATGCTTGTTTATTTCAGAGCCCTTGGTCAAACTGAAGCCAGAAACAATATGGACTGCTTAGTTTGGACTTATAAATTAAAACATACTTCAAATGCTTTCCAAACAAGTAGTCTCCACATGCTCAGGGCATTGGTTACCTTATCTTGCAGTAAGAGATAGAGCAGGAAATTTAAGCTGGATTATTTTCACTCACACCCTGAATATCTTGACCCTAAATAGCTGATCTAAGAGGAAAAATAATTTTATCATGCTAAACATTTGGTTAACTTTTTATTTTTCTTGACATTTTATTTTTCTTAACCTCCCATTTCCTTCACTAGTATCTGAAGATAGGTTGAAATGACACTGAAGTCAAACTTGTGGTCAGGTTAAATAAAAGTTCATTTTAGGTATGTTCTGTGAAATAAGGTGTATGTATAGTGATCCATCACATATCATGGGAGTTACATTCCAGAGACCCCTGTGATAGATGAAAATCCGTAAAGTAGCTGTGTTATATTTATTTTATTATTTATATATATTTTAAAGCTTTATAAATCCTTCCCACACTCCTATAAACCTTTCTCACTCTCTTATTAACCTTTCTCACACTCTTATAAACACTTCATATGCTCTTAAACACTTTCTGCACTCTTAAACCTATGTACTTTTAACAACATATAAAATTCTGTATAGGTACTCAGCAGTGAAGTATACAGTCGTCCCTCGCTATATCGTGGTTCCCTTATTGTGGCTAAACCTGCAATACAGTAAAGCCGCAATAAGTGAACCACAATATAGCAAGGGACAACTGTACTGTATTTTCATTAAGCTGGAAGACTTTGGTTGTAAATTCATTTAGTTCTATTGTGAGCCTTCTAAATTCATTCTTTAATTCAGAAGTGAAGGTATTACCACTATCAATGATTAATATTTTATAATATGATTACTATTTTCTTTTCTTTTGAAAACATCTCCAACCTTCAGAAATGCACATACTCCTTCACTTCATTTTATACCTTTACATTCTTTCTTGCATTTTGTTGTTGTTATTGTTGTTGTTGTTCTAAACTCAGGTTTTATTCACTATTGTCATCAAACTATTTTTGTATTACTTTACTCTCCAAAGTATAGTTCATGACCAAATCTCATCAGCTCTGACCTGATATCTTTAAACTTAAGAAGCCACTGAGACAAAAATATCAATACAAATATTATAATTTAATAATAAATGAAAATATAATTATATATTTATAGCTAATAGATATTATATTATATTCATTATGGTATAATTGTATTGTGGGTACTAGTGCAGTTTATTATAAAGGAATTAGTTAGAACTATATCTTAACTTGAAAAGATGACCATGATATATATTAAATAAGAAAAATATGAGTCAAAGAAATTATTATGTTTTTGTAAAAAGCAATAAACATCATATATGTGTATGGCTAAGGGTCTAGAGGAAACCATTTTACATATTTCTTTAAAATATTTGCACTATTTGCAAATTGTATAATGAACACTTACTACTTCTACTTTTGGAATTAAAAAATAATTAAAAAGCAGTAAGAGTAATGAACATAACTATGTTTCTGAAAGCGAAGAATTTCTCCACTTTTTAACTCAATTTACTGTTTAGCTGTTTTCCAGCTTTCTTGTGATCTCCACTGAGAAATCATGAATTTTCTTCACTGAGAATAGCAAGCCTCAGATAAAGGGGCTGGGTGAGGACCTCTTCTTCTTCTCTCCTACTCTTTCTTATGGTCCAATTCACACTCAACTTAGGCTACTAATCTTCCTCAGCTAACATAACACCTGTATGGAAATACAAGATATTTTATTTTGTTTTAGTGTCTCTTATAACCATAGAGAATGTTGAAAGAGCAGTTGAGAAATATTTGTTTCATTTTCCATTTATTATAGAAATACTAATGTATTTTATAGAATAGTAAAATCAATTATTATGGGTTCAATCAATCTCAAATCTGCATGCCTCTTCTTTCTTTCTTTCTTTCTTTCTTTCTTTCTTTCTTTCTTTCTTTCTTTCTTTCTTTCTTTCTCTTTCTTTCTTCCTTTCTCTTTTTTTTACAATGAAACTGCTATAAAAACATGAAATAAAGTGAAAGGATTAGCCAAATAACATATATGCATGACCCATAGACACAGACAACAGTGTGGTGATGGTCAGAGGGAAGGGAACTGGGGATTAGGTGGAGGCAGGCAAAGGGAGGGGAAATGGAGATATTTGTAATAGTTTCAACAATAAAAATAAGGTAAAAAAATGAAGAAAAATTTTGAATCTTCAGGTACACATGTCGACGACAACAACAACAACAAAAACCCAAAAGTCTCTTCTAAAAAACAAGTGAGAGTTTTATTTAGATATGTTTTGAAAACCAGGGAACAGCCTTTGGCATAAACCAAAACTGTGCTCCATTGCAGGGGAGGTAGGGAAGAGGATTTTTAAATATTTAACAGGTGTTCCAATTATTTCCCCCTCCCCCCTTTACCCAGCTCACCTCCCGCCTCCATAGTCAATTCTTACTCTATTGTCCATGTCCATGGGTCTTTCACATATGTTCTTTGACCAATCCTCTCATCATCCTTCTTTCTTTTTCTTAAAATTTTACTGAATTTTCCCCATTACTATTTAGTCCTCTTATTCCCCACTCCCCCACTGTTGTCCATGTCAATGAGTCCTTTTCCTTTTTGCTCAAACCCTCCACATGCTAACCTCAACTCTGCCTCTTAATAGCTCTAAACTGGGAAGCTGTTCTTGTCTAAAAAGTAAAGATGATAATAGACCTTTTCCTCCAGACACAATGTAGTAATACATAAAATATTTGGCATGTTATAGGGGCTCAACCAATTATTCACTTTATTTACTTGCAAACTTTTTGAACTTACTTAATATCAATTATTTGATATTCAACCTAGATTTACTCACTCATAAATTAGTTTATCCAAAGAGAAAATTGGTACTGAATTATAGAAAGAGGATATATAAACAAATTCTATTCATCTTCTGTATCAAAAGCTTTGTCAAAACTATTTAAAAATATTTATTTTCTCTATGATACCTCTGTCCTTTGCTTTAGTAATTTCCAGACACAAGGTCTAGGAATCCTATCATAGAGCATATAATTATCCTCTACGCATGCACTGGTATTTAGTTTCTTTAATTTTCCTTTCCCACTTTTCAAGATAACAAAATTGCATATTGCTACAGGTTCTAAAAAAGATAGGAAAACAACCTTAGATCCATACATACCGATAGTTCAAATAATCTTAGTGTCTTCCCTAACACATGCTTTGAGGGGACAAAGGGGTGCTAATGCCAATGTGTGTATCAAGAGAATTAGAATTTCTGAGGCTGCCTGTGTACCCAAGCTGCCTGGCACCTTAGAAATCACCTTTTCCAAAAATACTTGAACTGGGAAGAGGGATGTGGGCTGTCTAAACTTATACCAGAGACTCTGTACAAGAAGTCCAATTTATAATACATAATGAGAGAATCTGAATAATTTTTTTTTATATTTTTTTAATATATTTTATTGATTATGCTATTACAGTTGTCCCATTTCTCCCCCATCATTCCCCCCCACCCTGCACACCCTCTCCCACCCACATTCCCCCCTTTAGTTCATGTCCATGTGTTGTAAATTCTTTAGCTTCTACATTTCCCACACTATTCTTGCCCTCCCCCTGTCTATTTTCTACCCACCATCTATGCTACTTATTCTCTTTACCTTTCCCCCTCTCTCCTCCTCCCCCGCCCCTGTTGCTAACCCTCCATATGATCTCCATTTCTGTGGTTCTGTTCCTGTTCTAGCTGTTGGCTTAGTTTGCTTTTGTTTTAGGTGTGGTTCTTAATAGCTGTGAGTTTGCTGTCTTTTCACTGTCATATTTTTATCTTCTTTTTCTTAGATAAGTCCCTTTAACATTTCATATAATAAAAGCTGGGTGATGATGAACTCCTTGAACTTGACCTTATCTGAGAAGCGCTTTATCTGTCCATCCATTCTAAATGACAGCTTTGCTGGATAGAGCAATTTTGGATGTAGGTCCCTGCTTTTCAAGATTTCAAATATTTCTTTCCAGCCCCTTCTTGCCTGGAAGGTCTCTTTTGAGAAATCAGCTGACAGTCTGATGGGAACTCCCTTGTAGGTGACTGTCCCCTTATCCCTTGCTGTTTCTAGAATTCTCTGCTTCATTTTAATCTTGGGTAATGTAATTATGATGTGCCTTGGTGTGTTCCTCCTTGGGTCCAACTTCTTTGGGACTCTCTGAGCTTCCTGGACATCCTGGTAGTCTATTTCCTTTGCCACATTGGGGAAGTTCTCCTTTATTATTTGTTCAAATAAGTTTTCCACTTGTTGCTCTTCTTCTTCCCCTTCTGGTACCCCTATAATTTGGATGTTGGGACGTTTAACGATGTCCCGGAGGTTCCTAAGCTTCTCCTCATTTTTCTGAATTCTTGTTTCTTCCTCGTTTTCTGTTTGGTTGTTAGTTTCTTCTTTCTGGTCCACTCCATTGATTTCAGTCCCAGTTTTCCTTCCATCTCTATCAGTGCCCCATGCATCTTCCTTCATCTCACGTATTGTAGCCTGCATTTTTTCATCTAGTTTGTGAGCAAAATCAACCAATTCTGTGAGCATTTTGATGACCAGTGCTTTGAACTGTGCATCTGATAGGTTAGCTATCTCTTCACTGCTTAGAGGAATTGGCTCTGGGGCTTTTATTTGTTTTCCGGTTTGAGCCATTTTTGGTGGGTTTTTTGTTGTTGTTGTTGTTTTGGTTTTAGTCTGGTTGCAGCTATTACGCAGTGAGGGGTGGAGCCTTAGGTATTCCTCAGGGTGGGGCAGCCCAGTCGCCGGGTTGTGACGCTATATGTGGGGGCGGGGTCTGAGAGGGAACAATGGTGCCTGTTCCGCTCTCTCCTGGACTCCAGTCCCTTCCGCCACTTCCCCTTCACCTGGATTATCTGCGTACACGCGCGTGCTGTTACGTAGTGAGGGGTGGAGCCTCTGACGCTCCCCAGTGCGGGGCAGCCCAGTCGCTGGGTTGTGACTCTTTAGGTGGGGGCGGGGTCTGAGAGGGAAGAATGGCGCCTGCTCCGCTCTCTCCTGGATTCAGTCCCTTCCGCCACTTCCCCTCTGCCTGGACCGTCTCTGTGCACAAATGTGGGACCACCTGGTCAGCCAGCCACCTTGCGCGGCCTCACTGGGTCTGCACAGTTGCCCCCCTGTGCTTGGGGTCCACCAGCTGCTGCCTGTGGGCCCGGGGACCGCCAGCTGCCTCCTGTGCACCTGGGAACTGCCTGCAGATGCTGCTTGCGTTCCCGGGTCCGCACCTCCACTTTCTCCTGCCGCGACTCCGCCCCTCTTACCGGTCTCGATGAATGGTTGTTGGACTTCCGTACAGTTCAATTTTCTATAAGTTCTGGTTGTTTTCTTGTTTCTAAATATTTGTTGTCCTTAATCTTGGTTGTTAGAGGAGGCACAGCGTGTCCGCCTACGCCTCCATCTTGGCCGGAAGTCAGAATCTGAATAATTTTGTTAAATAAGCTGTCTCTTGAGAAAACAAACACTTTCCTGAGAAATAGATCAGAATATAGAGTTGATTTGTCCTCTTTGATATTTTCATCAACTAAAGGCAGTCTAGACAGGCATCCTTCTAAAAGGACAGTCACTCTGATATCTTGACCAAAATACTTTAATTCTTATTTTTTTCTAGAGGCTCCCAGGCCACTAAACTTCTGTATCTATTCCATAACACCCTTAGTTATCTATTTTATGACATCCATGGGGAGGATTGAGGGTGAGAGGTGGAGATGGCCACAGTAGGGGAGTAGTGGTAGGGGGAAAATGAAAACAATTCTACTTGAACAACAATAAACAAAAAGAAAAAGAAAAAGAAAAAAAGGGAGGTGGAGTTGTACTTATAATTTAATTTTTTTGTTCAGATACAGGCCCCAAATTGAGTTTTAGTGAGACTCATTTTACTGTTACATATGTTTTTATTTCATTTTTAATAAAAATAAATAAAGAAGATAAAATTCCATTAGTTTTCTTGTCTGTTTGTGACATTTCCCTCTGTCGTTTTTTCCTAGATCTTTCATGTAATCTCATTTTTCTAGATCATGTAATCTGTGTAGTTTTCTAGATTATTCATATAATCTGTGTGATTTAGAAAAGAATTCTCTAAATTCTTCATGTAATCTGTGCCAATCCTTTCTAGATTGTTCATGCAACTTGTGCCATTCTTGCCCAGCTCCTTCACATAATGTGCAAGTCTATCACACTTGGTGGTCATTAAATTTTATACACTGATTTTAAAACAGCATTATTTTTAAAAATTATCTTTCTTATGTCTAGAATATGTGCCAGGAAAGTAAGTTTGATATTAAAGCAAGGCAAGTTCGAAATGTTGGAGTAGAAATCTATAGTAATTTAGATGCCATGAAGAAAAAATATATAAACCCGATTATTTTTTTTCCTGTTACTGGCTTTTATTCATAGAGAAACATGGCCCATCATATATTTATGTCTACTTAAGATATAAGATTCTAAGGGAGTAATGTGTACATGGAATTTATTTGAATTGGGAGACCATTCCCTGAAATAAGCATGCAGCCTAAACTCCCTCAAGCTCATTTCAAACCCATTATTCCACACTCTGAAGGTAATTAAAGAAAACATTAAAATTTGATATAAATTATTTAGAATATGACCTAAATAAAGGATACAGTCTTAGTTATTTATGAAATTTACACATTAATAATAAAATTTATAGACTATTCATTAAATTATTAAAACTTGCATCAATGAAATGTATCAAATATGTTTATAAATCAGATAAAATTCTAAGCCCTTGAATACAGTTATATGATAAACACATTGTTAAAAGGAAAGAGAACTGAGTGGCTCTGTAAATTAATCACAGACAGATTCTCTACAGGGTCTGAAGTTCATATCTAGACTAAAAAGATCTGTGAGAGAACAACTTTGGTTAGATTGGCAGAGTAAACAATGCTGAAATGGATTTCATAATCTCAACACTGATCTGTGTTCATATAATGCTCAATCCCATGAAATAAATAGTTTAGATGACATTTAAGTAAACATGAGGATCAAAAATGTATGTGTCCAGAATGCCATTTTAATACTGTCAAACAGCTTAGAGAGGTTTCTGTAAGATTGACTTTACATATCTTATTGTTGGAATGCTATGGATATAATGTAGAAACCAAACATTAAAATTTTTATCTTGCATAATAATTCAGTAATACCTCTATCCTTGCTTGTAATTCAATAAAGACTACAAGCAGTTTAAACTGTGAATACTACAATATTTTTATGAATGTTTAAATGTGAATATTTCTTTTGTAGGCATATACATAGCCAACAGAAGCTAGTGGATGAAATATTTTCTCATAAAATAATTAAAGGTAGAATAGCAGATATCTAAATGGTTCCAGACACAGGAACCTATCCAGAAATTTAAAAATATAGTTGAATCTGAAAAAAATACCCTGAAAAATACTGAACACATCATTTGTCAGGTCAGTTATGGTGCAAAAGCCAGAAACAGATTCCCTTCTGTTTGGAATAACATCTGTATTCCCTTTGCCATGCGGGAAGTTATATCTAGTAATTACCGGTATTAAAGCACTCAGAGCATTGATTTAATAATTAACAATCCTGAAATTTTTCATTCTCACTAGCATAAGCCTGGGAAATTAGTAACTCAACCATAACCCTGTTTCTCCACTTGTAAATTGGAAATAACCCAACTATTTCCCTATCTCTTCATTAAATCATATTTGTATTACAAAACTTCATAGTGCCCTGTATTTGGACAATGACTGAATTTTCAACCCTCATTTGAATCTGCTTATTAAGAAGAGTAACCATTCCAGTTTGCCCACAAGAGACTTGGTTACCTGGTAACTTGGTATAATTATTATTAGTGTTCCATTTCAATTTTTAAAAGTGCCCTGATACGGATGATAAATTGTATAGTCACCCTAGTGTAGGATCAAAAAGATAGAGATTTACCTCTCATTTTACAGTGGTGATTTTTAAGACTCAAAGTAATTAAGTTAATGATCTTTAGTAACACTTCAACCTAGTGAATGTTTTTTTCTGCTACAATTTTCTGTTCATCTTCACATAATCTGTTATTTGAAAATGGTAGGGCACAATAGTATATACAATCCAGAATGCTCAGAAATACAAAGCTTTCTAACTCAATTCCAGAGCCAGTAATGTGGATACCAAGTATAGAGGCTGTAATATTTCAAACAGTATCAAATGCTTGATTAGCATCTGTATTGAAAAAATTTCAGTGAAAGGCGCATCTTACAAGAAAAGAAGGATGTGTTAATCTTTCATGGGAGTCAAATTTTATTAGTTTTAATTGAATTACACAATTGCAACCTGCATGATTTTTCTTGTCAAATGGAATTTACCAGAAAAAAATAAGTTATTCACTCTTAACTCAGCAGTGTGATTTTACAAAAATGGTGTGTAATATAAAATTATATAATCACAGACTATCCTTGATAAAAGAGATGTAGAAATCTTAGAATTCATGTTTCCAATCTCCTAATTTGGCAAATGAGAAAACCATGTGACTAAAGTCATAGACTGATGTCTAAGAGCAGAGCAGTACTGTTATAGTAGATACTTTAAATTATGAGGATATCAGGTTGATCTAGGTTGCTCAGTTGGTTAATACATCTTCTCAGTACACCAAGGTTGTGGATTTGATCCCTGGTCAGGGCATGTACAGGAATCAACTAACAAATGCACAAAGTAGAATGAAAAATTCTCTCTTTCCTTCTCTCTTTCTCAAAGCAATAAATACAAGAATTTTAAAAGACTTTATTTATTTATTTTTAAAGAGAGGGAAAGAGAAGAAGAAAGAGAGGGAGAGAAACATCAATGTGCTGTTGCCTCTAGCATGTGCCCTATTGGGGACCTAGCTTGCAACCCAGGCATGTGCCCTGACTGGGAATTGAACTGGTGGCCTTTTGGTTCATAGACCCATGCTCAATCCACTGAGATACACTAGCCAGGGAAATAAAAAAAATTAAAGTAAAATAGAATATGAAGTCATGATAGTTGTCAACATTTGACAACCATTTTTTTGCAAAGCCAGTCCCACAAAAAGACTCCATGCAGAAAAATTGTTTGGTCAAATAAGTTTGTAGAATTTTTCATACCTAGCATATAAGTGGATCAGGAGCTCAGTGAAGTTTAGCAATTAAGAATTTTAACTTTCCTTCATGTCACTGAGCATTTCTGAAAGTGATCATCTATGTTTAATTTTGTTTCTGTACACTTGTGAAGAATATCTATTAGGAAATGCTGATCTATAAAAATAGTTACTAATTTTTCAAATATAAAGACATTTCCTTTATTCAATAAGTTAAGGTAATTTTAGTGTAGGTTTATTAAGAAATGAACAATATCTAAAAATTTAAGAATTTAGTAGCAGTAATATTTTATATAAAATCATTGTAGATACCTGTTTTTACTGAAATTCAAACATCACTAGAGATGATAAATGAGATGTATGAATAGATAGCTAAATAGAGGGTTTCTCAAACATGCTCAATTATTTTTTTCTTCATCACAAAATACTACTATAAATACTCAATTTTTCCCTCTCTGAAGGAAAAACATATTAAATTATTAAAATTATGTGGGGGCCTCTGTCCTGAGCACCAAATGGGGGGGGGGCTTTGCCCGCAGAGCCCCATCCCTCCATCACGGATGAAAGTAAAAACTACTAAGACATGACTGCTTGGGGAGAAAAGGGGTCAAACTCTCAGAGGAGAATGACCCAGAGCCCCTTCCTCACTGGGCTTTTATTGGGTTCCAATACACCGGAATAAAAGTTTAACGTGTCAAAGAAATCTGAGGGCTTAATCTGAGCCAGTGTTTGTCAGGAAAGGGGGTTGCCAAACTTTGGGAGACATACCCATTTCCTCCTGGGACACTTGTCACCTAAGGAAGAGCACTCTTAGCAAAGCAGGTTTCACAGGACTTTAGGAATTCTTTCTTATGCCCGATCACCCAGGGAGCCATCCTGGCCAGGACAGGGCTGCACTGCTCACCCCCACAGTTTCAGGCTTTAAGCCGATTAGGAAGCAGGAGACATCTCCCAGACAAAAATGAGGACTCGGGCTATGTCAGAATAGCCGGGGGGCGAAGGTCCATCACATCCCCTTTGCTGCAGCCTCCCAAGTCCTTCCATGAGGCCTCCCAAGTGGTTGCATCTGGTTTAGGTTGCCCCTCCCATGAGGAATCTTACCCGTCATTAACTGCCAACCAAGCATTGGGGCCCAGAGATGGGTGAGGCAGAAGCAGCACTCCTGCCATGGAGATAAGCTTTATCTCCTTAGTAGGTCATGTCCTTGTGACAGAACAGACCCAGATGAAGTGGGTCCCTTGGGCTCTTACACAGCCCACCATGGGGTGATGGTTACAACTCCTGAAACCAGGCTGAATGGTCCACAACAAAATTATACTTTAAAATAAGTCAGAAATTTAAAAATTTAAAAGTTGCTATTTTCTTGTATTTTAAAAATTAAAAAAAAAATTTGTTTTTCTTCCTGTTCATTTATCAGGAAAGGAGAATAGGATTTTTTTTTTCATTTTCACCCTCGTTTAAATATTTCCTGGTTTATCCTCTGAGCTCTAGGCTCCTTAATATGGAATCATAGTTTGGACTGAGAATTGTAAGAGCTTGTTTTATTTCTAAGTGGAAACCTATGCAGCATGTTGTGTTTATAATTGGAATCCTTTGCTTTAAAAGGCAGTTTCAATAAAATTAAAACAAATATATTTAAAAGAAAAAAGGATGAAAAATAATGTATTAGGAAATAATCAAAATTTCAGAATAGGAAGAAAATGTCTAGCCTATATTTAATGAGCATTTACTGTGTGCAAGCGACGACTACTTTCTCATTTAATCACCAAATAACTCTGTGCTATTATCTGCATTCTACCAATAAGGAAACTGAAATATGATATGATTAGGGCACTTATCCAAAGACACATACTTAGTCCGTAAAGCTATAATCTGATGCAGGCAATCTGATCCTAAAACCCAACTATATCATTATAATCAAGGTAATGATTCTTATAGTGAGTTCTATGAGTGGCATAAAACATATATGTGACTATTTGAGTTCTGAACATTAAATACTATGGTCTTGGAAGCCAGAGGAAAGGTCCTAGTGGCTCAGCTTTGCAGTGAGAAAACACATACACTGAAAAGCAGAGCTAAATCCATCACTTTCAATGGATCTACCATTTCTTGCTTGATTTCAATGGATCTACCATTTCTTACTATCAGAGACGAGGATTTATGGAATTGGCCATCTAACAAGATTATTACTTGTCATTTTAAATACCTAAAATATTGCCAAAACTCTATTTTCTCTTCTGGTGAAATGAGAAAAAAAATAGTAGACTTCAAGGCTGTTTAGGCAAGACACAAATAAATCTTAAAGTATGTGTTTAGAGAGAAAATATTTTGTTTTAACTTCAACCTCAAATCTAAAATTTTAATCTTTCATCAGACTAAGAAAGAAATTAAGATTACTTGAGTGCATATGATGTGCAGAACATACTATTAGGTAATTTGCATTCCGTAATTTTATTTAGTCTTCAGTTGAAAATATTTAAAGTGCTTCACTTATTTTAAATTTAAGATGAGAAAACTGGGGTTCAGAGAGCTTGAGTGATTTACCACAGGTTACATAACTGCAAAATTGCACTGTTGGCATTTAAACGCAACTGTGTGGATTCAATGCCATGGTTTTACCACTTTGCTAACATTCCTCTATAAATCCAACATCTAATCTCAGGGAAGTAAGTGAAAGACAATAAAATAAAAATTACCACTAAAAGTAAAGTTTTCCCTATATTTCCCCCAGGCTTCTTCAGGCCAAATATCTAAACACAAAGTCATAATAATTAGACCAAGCACTCTTACTCTAATTCTTCCCCTACTTATGTTTTGAATCCTCCACCTCCAGATTGTCAGGAACCTTACTTTCTTCTTTATTTCATCTCTCTCCTGCATGCTTTATCTGACTGAACTAGGTTTTTTTTTTTTTAAACCAAATGTCATATTTTTTAAGCTTCTCACATTTAATAAGATAAAACAAATGAAGAATGTTTCTTCCTTCCACATCCTTCATCTTACTCTAGCTTTCTTTTTTTCCCAACACTATTGTTTTGAGCCCATGCTCTTGAATATGTTGTCTTCCTTACAATTATTTATTTATATTTCATTCACTCAAAAACTAATACTGAAACGGCACTGGCCCTTTTATTGAATACTAAGGACATATTTTTTAGTCTTGCTCATAACCACTCAGTAGAATAGTCCCTCATTCCACATGGCTTTCCACTTACCAAACATTAACACAGAAGTTCTTCAAGTCTTAATACTACCAAGTGCATTATCTTTTCTCAACTGACTCCAGATTTAGAAGACCCTAAAATTATATCACATTTCAGGGCATTCCTTTAAGCCTCACACTTAAATAACCAAATGCCTTTTGATATCATTGGATAATTTTACAGATAATGCAAATTAAACATGCCCAAGTCTGAACTAACATAGTGTATCTCCCTACTTCCAAATCAGCCATTTTCTGTGTCTTTTACCTGAATAATATAATATCACACTATATCACATTGTATAAGAAAAAAATTTAAGAAGTCATTCTTTCCACTTTATTCTTTATTTACAATACCCATCCTATCACCATATCTTGCCAACTTGAATTTCTAATTAATACATAGAAAACTAAACTCTATATTAAAAGGTCCACTGATTTTTGCTCAATGTCTCTCAGACATTTTTATGTAAAATATATTTAAATTTTTCTTGTGTTACTTTACTCCATGGATGGTGAGAAGTCATCCTGTGCCACTACCTCTTCTAGTTCCAGCTATCAAGTCTTTACAGAGAAAAAAAAGACTGTCATTAAAATGAACCAATGAAAATGTGTAATTCAGAACTGGTGCCCTGTACTTTTAAAATCTTGTGCTTTGGGCTCAAATTAAGGGACCTGAAACACAGGTATACCCAAAATACCTCTCCAAAATATCGGTTTCGAGTAGAATAGTTAAGATGCTGATTAACAGAAAAGGCACTCTATACCCACTCTTCCCATATTCTTTATCTCTTGTTGAAATATGGGAGGACTTTCTTTGGCTATGGAAAAAAATTGTGATTGACCTACTTTTTTGCCCAAACACATTAGCACTGTCTCAAAACCTACCCAGGCTGATCCCAAATCCATGTCGAGGAATGTTTCCTAGTACCCTAACATACCACTGAAGCAACCAAACCCTGCCATTCACAAGCTGAGGCTACATATTTCCCTGATGACCAGGTCTTTTTACCTAAAGAGTCAACATCTTTACTGGGAATAGGAGGCAATGGAGTGAACAGTACACAGAAGCATCTCATTCCGATTCCTATGGTTTTTGTTTCACCAGCAGTGACAATAATGGCAAGGTACAGTCTCCCAGTGTTCTCTGGTTCCTCCTATGTCCCTCTTCCCATTCTTTCCCCAAATGACCAGTTCTTACAGGAAGTCGTCTAGCCTCACACTGTCCATCATTTATACTCTTCACCAAGGTTCTAAAATCCAGTTTGGAAAATTGCTAAAATTTCTGTGGCAGATTTTATGCAAAGAATAGGGATAAATTAAATCTGATGGTGTAATTTTCCTACTTTTGTCTTGGTCAAAAGTCTTTTCTGTTCCCCTTCATATAAAAGTATATTCCAAACTCCTAAGTGTAGGATTAAAGATTTTCTCAAACTGATCTCAGCCAAGTGGAAGACCTGAATTTGTCATGTGCTGAATTTGTCATGTGCTGAGGGTAGTGGGGTGAGGGTAATCTAATGACTTCAAGGAGAACAGAAGAGGAGTGGGGAGGAGACATGGTCATTAGAAGGGTTGACTGTCAGACTCTGGTAAAGTTATAATTCTTGCCCATCGAGATGAGTAAAGACCAATCCCTGCATCCCTGAGGAATTAGGTAAGGCTGGCCTCCTTGGTGGCACTGCTCTCCTCTTTGAAAAAATGAAATTGTAATATATCAACTTTCATCAAGATTTGTTATTAAGTATTTTAACTTTTTAAGAATTCAATACTAATGCTAAGCAAAGTTGCTCTCTGCCCCAACTGAGATCCCACACAAGTCAACTTGTCTCTTTTTATATAACATCTGAGCAAAGTTTTCAACATTACTGCTGCATTTGTAACTTTTCCAGAGATGCCGATCTTCTGCCTGAGAACTGTGCTCCTGGAATGTCCTAGAGGCAGGCCCTCAGGAACATGAAAGGCTTCGCCTGTGTCTTAGAGAGTGGGGCACTTAATTCCCTATAAAGCCACTTGAACGCTTTTTTAAAGGTGTGAACACTCATTTATTTACACATTACCATTCATAGACAAATAACCCAGCCCAGCCTAGTTGAGTGTACAGAACCTCCAGACCCTTTCTTTCTCCAGGACTCCTGAGGCCTGGGAAAACCAGCAAGTCTGGGCATCAGTCCAAAAGCTAAGAACTAAATTCAAAGCCTTTATCTGATTTCCTTCCAAAAAGCCCATTTTGTTAAGTACTTGACATCTCAGCTCTGCCACATTCATACTTTTTGCTTTCCTTTGCTTACTCACCCAAGACTATTAATAATAATAATGATAATAATAATAATATATAATAATATTTATAACACCACATTTGTACAAAGTTTGAAGAATGTTTTCATATACAGCATCTCATCTGAGCCTCCCAACAACTCTGTGAGGTAGGTACTCTCACCTCACTTTTTACAGATGAAATAAATTATGAATATTTCTGCAAAATTATTGGCACACAGGTCATTTTATTATGTGACTTCTTTCCTCCATGTCCTGATGCAAAAGCACTTTTTTTTCCAATTTTTATTTTAATTGTTGATCTTGTACAGTCTTTTATTCTCACCCCAACCCACCACCCCAGCCCTCCCCACCTCCCTCCCATTTCCATCCCCCATAGTTTTTGTCCATGTGTCCTTTATACTTGTTCCTGTAGATCCTTCCCCTTTTCCCCTGAAATTCCCTCCCTTCTCCTCCTTCCCCCTCTGGTGACTTTCAGCCTGTTCTCAATTTCAATGTCTTTGCTTATAGTATGCTTGTTTGTTTGTTTTGTTAATTAGATTCCTGTCAAAGGTGAGATCATATGGTATTTGTCTTTCACTGCCTGGCTTATTTCACTTAGCATATGTTCTCAAGTTCCATCCATGCTGTTGCAAAGGGTATGAGCTCCTTCTTTCTTTCTGCTGCATAGAATTCCATTGTGTAAATGTACCACAGTTTTTTGATCCATTCATTTACTGATGGGCATCTAGGCTGCTTCCAACATGTGGTTATTGTAAATTGTGCTGAAAAGTGTTTTTGTTTTCCTTCTCCTTGGTGGACTCTTGCTTGTATCACAGTCAAAAAGTTCAGCATATCATGTTTAACATCCAGTTCAGCTCTTTTCTTTCCATAAATAAAAGAGGTCATCCACAGGTCATTCAGAGGTTTGTGATTGCCTGAGGCAAACACACACCAAATACAAGCTACTGGTAATCATGACTTGCTTCTACTTAGAGATGTATTTGTGAAACAAAATACAAGAGGAATAATTTTCTGACTTCATTTTTCATTGAATAATTGGAGGTAATTCTCATTGATATTTGAAAATCTTTACAACTAAATCAAACCACTGTCATATCTCAAATCTTGTGTTTATAGAAAGAGTTGAGCAAATCATCAACAGGAAAACAAATGTAGACAGATGATCTAGATAATGTGGGTGATTTTTTTATACTGTCAAAATTAACTAAGTCTCATGCTTAACCCACAATTCATTTTTACTGCTGAGGTCAGCTGCCTGGCTCTATTACTTGAGTCCAGTGCATAACAGGTATTTCACTTTGGTGAGATAACTGCACAGAGAGCAGGTTTCAAATCAGAGTTCGCAGTCCTCTACTAGAGTGCAATATTCCACCACCACTGTTAAGATTGCCACTCAATGTATCTATCAGCTTCCTTCTAATACATCCTGGCGGCCATGCAGACCACTGGATTAGCAACAATATGACAGCCCACTTGAGCCCACCAGATCACTCTTCACTATAATAATCACATCTAGCCTTAGAACTCCTTCCCAGATCATCCTCCCCAAATGCAAGATGAAATGACTGGAGGACTGTGTTTCTTGAACAGCTTGAACTTAAATGGTAACAACATCTGGTTCAGCAGATGTTCTTTGTATAAAACCTATGTTCTTAAAGATAGAGTTTTGGCTGATTTCATACATCTGGATGTCCTAAAAACAGTTTAATAGAATTTTGCTAATCAAAATAAGATATATTGAGTGAAACCAGGAACACTGATGACATTTAAAAATAATATTTATTTGCATACTTTTAGTTGTTGTGTATCTCCAAATTTTGACAACTTCCTGTATGATAATGAAGCAATCCCATCCAGAAGGCTAGATACATTCTAGCCTACAGGCTTTCTAGCATACATATGGTTTAAATAAAATGAGTGCTGTACAACTAAATGGATGCATAATTTTATTTACTTTCAATTGTTTAAGTACAGATGTCTCAAATTTCCCCCAACCAACCACCCATCCCACCTCCACCCACAATCCTACCCTCCTTTAGATTTCTCCATGTGTTCCTCATACATGTTCCCTGATGACCCTTCCCCACTTTTCCCCATCATCTCCTCCCTGCTATCCTCTGGTTACTGTCAGTTTGTTCTTAATTTCAATATCACTGGTTATATTTTGCTTGCTTTTCTGTTTTGTTGATTAGATTCTACTTATAGGTGAGATCATGATAATTTTGTGTGTGTGATCTGAGAATTATATTTATTTTTTTGCCTTTTTTATTTTATCAGTATTTTTTAATTGTTGATCTTGTACAGTTTTCTATCTTTTACTCACACCCCAGCCGACCTCCACAGTCATCCCCACATCCCTCCCATTTCCACCCCGCCAGTCTTTGTCAATGTACCCCTTATATTTCTTGCTCTACACGTTTCCCCTTTTCCCCTGAAAAATCCCTCCCCTCTCCCCTCTGGTGACCATCAACCTGTTCTCAATTCCATTGTTTTTGGTTATATTATGCTTGTTTGTTTGTTTTGTTGATTAGATTCCTGTTAAAGGTAAGATCATATGGTATTTGTCTTTCACTGCCTTGCTTATTTCCCTTAGCATGATGCTCTCCAGTTCCATCCATGCTGTTGCAAAGGGTAGGAGCTCCTTCTTTCTTTCTGCTCCATAGAATTCCATTTGTAAATGTACCACAGTTTTTTGATGCATTCATTTACTGATGGGCATCTAGGTTGCTTCCAACACTTGGCTATTGTGAATTGTGCTGCTATGAACATAGGGGTGCATAGGTTCTTTGGATTGGTATTTCAAGGTTCGTAGGATATAATCCAAGCAGTGGAATTGCTGGGTCAAAAGTAGATGCATTTTTAGTTTTCTTAGAAAATTACATACTTCTCTCCATAGTGGTTGTACCAGTCTGCAATCCCATCAACAGTGCACTAGGATCCCCTTTGCTCCACAATTTCTCCAACACTTGCTGTTTGTTGCTTTGTTTATGGTGTCAAGTGGAATCTCATTGTAGTTTTAATTTGCATCTCTCTGATAGCTAGCAATATTGAGCATCTTTTCATGTGTCTCTGGATCCTCTGTATGTCCTCCTTGGAGAAGTGTCTGTTCAAGTCCTTTGCCCATTTTTTAATTGGGTTGCTTGTCTTCTTAGAGTGTAGTCGTGTAAGTTTTTTATATATTTTGGAGATTAAAGCCTTGTCTGAGGTATCATTGGCAAATATGTTTTCCAGTATAGTTGGTTCTCTTTTTATTTTAATATTATTTTCTGTCGCCATGCAGAAGCTTTTTTATTTTGATGAGATCCCATTTGTTTATTCTTTCCTTTATGTCCCTTGCTTTAGAGGACATATGAGTAAAAATGTTGCTGCAGAAAATATCTGAGATTTTCCTGCCTATGTTATCCTCTAGGATTTTAATGGTGCCATGGCTTATATTTAAATCTTTTATCCACCTTGAATTTACTTTTGTGTATGGTATAAGTTCCTGCCCCAGTTTTATTTTTTTGTATGTAGCTTTCCAGTTCTCTCAACACCACTTGTTGAAGAGGCTATTTTTGCTCCATTTTATGTTGCTGTCCACTTTATCGAATATTAATTGACCGTAGAGACTTGGATTTATTTCTGGGGTCTCTGTTCTGTTCCACTGGTCCATGTGCCTGTTTTTGTGCCAGTACCAGGCTTTTTTTATTACAGGGGCCTTGTAATACAGTTTGGTATTGTTGCATCCACCGACGCGAAAAACAGATGTTCGGGAACTTTCAGGATTCAGAGATGTTACTTTTATTGGCCAAAAGTTTTAACCTGCGCAGGGGCGGACTCCCAGAGTGTCCGGAGACACAATGCTCAGAAGAGCTACAGACGAGAGCCGCGCCTAACGCTTATAGATAAGCCTTTTTATAGACGCAAGCAAGCAAGCATTTCACAGAAGCAGATGTGGCTGTTAGCTATTGGCTATCTTTTAGCACGTGGGATCTATGCGTTGCAGGGTTTGGGGAATGGGAAATTTAAACCCAAACATCTCCTTAAATGGTAATCCGCCTCAAGTTCTTTGTTCTCTGTCCTTGGAGAGCCAAATCTCACAGGGACAGTCCTTTAGCTATTTTCCTGGTTCCAACATTCCCCCATTTCCTTTAACATGAATCAAACCCTTGATTCTTCATCGGTAGGGAGAATGGTATAGGGCTGAGACAGGACCATTAGCTTTACTACTTTTATTCTTTCTTATGCCTGATCACCCAGGGAGCCATCCTGGCCGGTACAGGGCTGCACCACTCGCCCCCACAGTTTCAGGCTTTAAGCCAATTAGGAAGCAGAAGACATCTCCCAGATGGAAATGAGGACTCCGGCTATGTCAGAATAGCCGAGGGGCGAGGGTCCATCACCATCCTTTTTGCTGCAGTCCCCCGAGTCCTTCCATGAGGCCTCCCAAGTGGTTGCGTCTGTCTTAGGTTGCCCCTCCCATGAGGAGTCTTACCCGTCATTGACTGCCAACCAAGCACTGGGGCCAGAGATGGATGAAGCAGAAGCAGTACTCCAGCCAGGGAGATAAGCTTTGTCTCCTTAGTAGGTCACGTCCTTGTGACAGAACAGACCCAGATGAAGTGGGTCCCTTGGGCTCCTACACAGCCCACCATGGGGTGAGGGTTACAACTCCTGAAACCAGGCTGAACGGTCCACAACATCTCCCCCATTTTTAGATTGTTTAAATCAATTGTAATTGTTAGGCCTGTGAAACTTACTATCTGCTATTTTCAAATGCAATCACAAGAAAACAATTTCCACATACATCATGAAGCACAAATAAGGATTAAAACAAGGAGGCAGCCAACGGTTGCCATAACCCAAACTTGTAAATTTAGTCCAATGAAAAATGTTGCAAATGCAAGGGAACCATAAGAGTAACAGGTCTGGTTACACTTCAATTCTTAGGAGAATTAGCACAGACTTCAGGAAGTTACTTTAAAGATATGCAGCAAGAGCAAGTCAGAAAACATTATTAGAATCAGTAAACAACCAGTGGTATTCAAAGTCCCTTTAAGAAAAAGTCCCATCACTCTTAGGTGATGTTGATTGTCGCTCCAGGAATGCTGGCTGGAATTCCACTGGAGTGTGATGACACATAGCTTGGAGAAGTCTGGATCGGGAGGGTCCAATGGGTGGAGGCGGGTTGAGGCCAGGGAAGCCTTTTCTGTGATATGGCTTCATCTTCTTCGCCTGCAGTTCCAGCGATCTTTCTGCAGAGTAAATACAGACATACCCTCTTCCCCAAATTAATAGTTTAACTGGGCTTTTCCATTTTCCTTCTTACTTTCCTACACAATCCTATACTTTTATTTCCTTCACTTTCTTAATTCTTTCTTTCCGGAGGGGATTCCTTTCCCCTCACAGGTCTCACATGGAGCACTTACAGGTCCCCAACGTGGGGCACTTACCGGTTTGGCACCTTCTTAATTGTTTGTGGTTCGTCTCCCCCCCCCCTTTTTTTTTTTTTTTTTTGGATGCTAGACAGAAGCATCTTCTTCTTTTTTTATAGATGATAATATCTCTTACCGGACCTGGGTGTAACTTGTTTATGTATATCTTCCCTTTAACTCTTTGAGCCCTCTTATGGCTTTCTGCTCTATGTTAATTACTATTTCTTTTCTGTCGGTCATATGGGCTCTGCAGCCCCTGTAAGGGCATCCCCTATTGTCCACTCAGTGGGTTTCGTGAACCACAGCTCAAGTCTTCCGAGGATGATGACAGTCCCAGGGATGAGAAAGCCAAGGAGCGATTCCCAGGAACAACCGTCCATTCCTGACGTAGCTTGCCTGGGTCTCTTCGTAGCCTCAGGATGGGCAGCTTTGGGGAAGGCACCTCCGTAGATTCTGCTGCCGCCTTGGCTCTCGTACCTCGTATGGGGTGTATCTTTTAGCATTCGGGGTACTCCTGACTCAGAGGAAAGCTAACGGTAGGAGATCAGTCCAGGGCAGCCCGGTTTTTTTGACATAACTTGGCTAGAGCCTCTTTAAGAATTTGGTTTATTCTCTTTGCTTGTTCAGAGCTTTAGGAGGCGTGGCTCCCCTCCCAGCCTGGGCTCCCTGAGCCGGCTGTGGCTGTGTGGAGTTTCTCAGCAGGGCGCTTGAGGAGCGAGGAGAGGTGCCCAAAAGGGCTCGGGGTCTCAGCCGGGAGTACAGGGCCGCGCACAGGGTACTAGAGGCTGTCAGCGCGGGCAGGCAGCCCGCAGGGGCTCTGGTTCCAGGAATGAGGCTGTCCCCCTGCGCCCGATATCAGGCACTGGCCTGCAGGATCTCTCTCCACCCCGGTGCAGCTGTGGCTGGAGAGGGCCCCTCTGCGCCCGAGCACTGCCCTTGTCTAAGTGCTTTTGGCCAGGTCTGACTGGGCAGCTTTATTTTGCTCAGTGTTTGGGTCCCAGTTTCGTTGTATCTTGCACGTGCCGGCACAGGCGAAATCAGTGAGGTTTAGGGTCCTCAGCGAGGGTCCTAAAGCTTCTAAATTGCGGTGAGGATATGACAGTTCTGGACTATGACTCCGGCCTGGCTCTGCGGGACAAACACTTACCTGTCAGGCAATTTTACTGCCCCTCTGGGGTCTTAGTGGCTCGGGCCTGCTTTGCCCAACAGTTTTCTGTCTCATGATAATTCTGAGCTTGAACTGGAGAACAGATGAGGGGGGCTTTTTATGGTAGGCTTTGGTGTCTCCCCCGAGCTATTTCTCTAGCAGTTTGGTCTGCCAGCCGGTTGCCAGGTTCTGGGAGGGCACGCCTGCCCGGTCCCCGTCTCTCAGGAAGGTGCCGCCAGTTGCCTGTTGTACTCAGGCCTAAATCAGCTGCCCGCATGCTGCGTGTGTGGTCCGGGGTGCTCTGATGGCAGGCACCAGGCTCACAGTCCCTGGAACTGCCGCCGCCATCGCCACAAGGAATTCGGCCGAGGAGTCTTTTATATCTCACTCTCACGGCTCTTTCTCTTGCTTTTTTTTTTTTTTTCTCTCTCTAAGGCTTGCTAGCCCTGGCTGATTAGAAACTCAAGGTACTTTGCTTCCTACTGACAGAGCTGTACTTTCTTCTTTGAGACCCGATATCCCCTGGCTTCCAGTAGCCGGAGAAATGCTCGCGTCCCTTACTGGCATTCTTTTAATTCTCTGACTTGGCTACTAAGACAGCTGCCGTATTCTTACTTGGGCGCAAGCAATAGCCCTCTATTCTTTTGAGCTGGTGGTGCCAGCTCTTTGCGCTCTCTTCCCGGTAACTACCAGGTGGGCTGCTCTAATGGTGGGCAAATTGAGGGTTCCCTTAGGGGGCCAGCCTACCCCAAAAGTGGGTCATTCTAGGGTACACAATGTTTTAAGTTTGAAGCAGGAGACAGCATAGGAAGAACTCTGAGACTGCAATACTGTTACTGTCCAGCATTTAGCACCCTGGTTGCCAGGAAACGTCTTTTACCAATTAAGTAGAATAAATGGTAAACCAAGGCAGGGAGGAGGAGGGAGACATGTCTCATACCCTAACTCAGCAGTCCTGAGCCTGGTCTGATAATATTGCCAGGTGCTCCAACACCACAAAAAAAAAAAACAAACAAACACTATATTAACAAGGAATAAGGGAAGTCCTTGAAATTCTATGTAACATTTCTATTATCTGAGAAAGAAAACCTTGAAACTGTGCTTTCATCTCAAGGCCTGGAATGTGGGAGAGGGTCCCCGGTGCCCAGAGAAGAAGCCTATAAATAACTTTGGAAAGTGCCCAATTTTAATTAACTGCCTCTTGTCACGTATTTGTTTTACAACAAGATGAACAAATGGGGTCTGGAGCAAGATAATGA
This sequence comes from Glossophaga mutica, assembly GCA_039655065.1. Classification (NCBI taxonomy): domain Eukaryota; kingdom Metazoa; phylum Chordata; class Mammalia; order Chiroptera; family Phyllostomidae; genus Glossophaga; species Glossophaga mutica. The sequence goes on along the minus strand of CM077309.1, from coordinate 76,106,161 downwards.
TTCGGGCTAACAGACCCCCACATACACCCAAGCCTGGGGCAATCACATTCCCCCAGGAAAGCCAGCACCACATGTACCCGTCAATAAACATGCAACACTTTCCTCCTATCCCACCAACTATATAAGTCCTGAGAACAAAGGACCTGCTCCCTCTCCCTCTGGGGCCCAGGGTGCTCTTGGCTCTGGGCCACAGGGCCTCTGGCCACCCGGCCCCAGGCTGCCCAGGAGCTTGTCACTCCGGTCCTCAGCCACTTTTAACTTTTCTCACCATGTCCTGCCCTGAAACTTTGCCTTTCACCCCCTACTCTACCCAGTCCTGTACTCATTCATGGAAACGGACCACTAATAAACGGATTTCATACTACAAGATTTGCTGATATGTAATTCTTTACATGCGTCAGCAAGAAGAACCAGGTCTCTTCCTTCAACAAGCTGGTCTGGATTCAGGGATGAGTCATGTCCCTTGAACCGGCCGGAATTTTGAAGCATACAATTTAACACTGTGGACGCCGCTCCCCCCACCTTTTTTTTTTTTTTTTTTTTCTTGGTAATTGCTGCATTCCTTGAGTGTGTCAAAAGTGAGCTGTCTCATTATCTAGTGCCCTTGACAACTTTAGGGAGGCTGGAGAAGAAGGAGGGAGGAGACACCAGGCATAGCACGGCCTGTTCCCAGGACTGAAGCAGTTCCTGGGCCTCCAGAAGGAGGATTTAGAGTGTTAAAAAGACACATTTTCTCATTGTTTTTCTTCCTGAGCTTTTTACTGTCTGAGAGGGGAGAATTTCCTCTATCTCTCTCCTCCCCTATAACTGCCTTAGCAGCTTCTCTGTTAATCCTTTCCCTTTCTTCTGACGTGAAGAGGGTCTGTAGAATCTGCTGGCAATCATCCCAGGTGGGTTGATGGGTCCTAAAAATAGTCTCGAGGAGGGAGATTAGCCCCTGAGGTTTTTCAGAGAAAGGGGGATTCTGGTGCTTCCAATTATATAGGTCGCTGGTGGAAAAAGGCACGTAAATCAGACGCGGAGGAGCCCGCGGCGCAGCCGGTGCTTCCCGTAGCGGTAGAATGGCAGCCTCTGCCCCACCCTGCTGGCTGGCTCCTTCTCTGGAAATCAGAAAAGTTGTTAAGGAGGAAGTCTAGGGGGGACCCAGGTACCGATCCACTCTGGCCCATGCCGGAACTGGATACTCTTCCGGATTTTGTACACAAGGGGAGTGACAATGATAGTCAGAACGAAACAGGTGAACAGACACCACAACCTTCTGTCATCCACTCTTCTCTCAGACACAATAGAGCCGCGGCTTTCAAACATACAGTCACTCACACGGCGCTGCGCAACGCGGCGCGAAACCAAAACCTTAGGCGACCCTTTCGCAACTCCCGAGGGCGTCCCCTCCTTGGGAGTCCCCTGGGTGGAATGCCGGTGACGTCTCACCTACCACCTCAGGGCTAAGCAGTCTAGACTTCCAGAACCATATGAGGATCCTCCCAATTACTCACCCAGCTCGAGCTGGCCCTTTCAGTTCCCGACCCAGCTCTCCACTGAGGGAGTATCCCGCTGGGGCCTCCAAATGTTGCATCCACCGACGCGAAAAACAGATGTTCGGGAACTTTCAGGATTCAGAGATGTTACTTTTATTGGCCAAAAGTTTTAACCTGCGCAGGGGCGGACTCCCAGAGTGTCCGGAGACACAATACTCAGAAGAGCTACAGACGAGAGCCGCGCCTAACGCTTATAGATAAGCCTTTTTATAGACGCAAGCAAGCAAGCATTTCACAGAAGCAGATGTGGCTGTTAGCTATTGGCTATCTTTTAGCACGTGGGATCTATGCGTTGCAGGGTTTGGGGAATGGGAAATTTAAACCCAAACATCTCCTTAAATGGTAATCCGCCTCAAGTTCTTTGTTCTCTGTCCTTGGAGAGCCAAATCTCACAGGGACAGTCCTTTAGCTATTTTCCTGGTTCCAACAGTATCAAGTATTGTGATCCCTCCTACTTTGCTCTTCTTTCTTAAAATTGCTGCAGCTATTCGGGGTCATTTGGGGTCCATATAAATTTTTGAAGTATTTGTTTTATGTCTGTAAAATATGCCATTGGTACTTTAATAGTAAATTTGTAAATTTACTATTTACACTGAATTTGTGAATTGCTTTGTATAGTATGGACATTTTGATATTAATTCTTCCAATCCATGAACACGGTATATGCTTCCATTTCTTTGTGTGTTCCTTGATTTCTTTCTCCAGTGTTGTGTAGTTTTCTGCATACAGGTCTTTTACCTCCTTGTTTATTCCTAGGTATTTTACTTTTCTTGTTCCTATATCAAACAGGATTTTCTTCTTGATTTCTTCTTTCTTCTGCTGTTTCATTGTTGGAATACAAAAATGCCTTTGATTTCTGGATTGTTGCGGACCGTTCAGCCTGGTTTCAGGAGTTGTAACCCTCACCCCATGGTGGGCCGTGTAAGAGCCCAAGAGACCCACTTCATCTGGATCTGTTCTGTCACAAGGATGTGACCTACGGAGGAGACAAAGCTTATTTCCCTGGCAGGAGCACTGCTTCTGCCTTACACATCTCTGGTCCCATTGCTTAGTTGGCAATGACGGGTAAGACTCCTCATGGGAGGGGAAACCTAAGCCAGGTGCAACTACTTGGGAGGCCTCATGGAAGGACTCGGGGGGCTGCAGCAAAGAGGATGTGATGGACCCTCACCCCCTGGCTATTCTGACATAGCCCGAGTCCTCATTTCCATCTGGGAGATGTCTCCTGCTTCCTAATCGGCTTAAAGCCTGAAACTGTGGGGGTGAGCGGTGCAGCCCTGTCCTGGCCAGGACGGCTCCCTGGGTGATCCGGACATAAGAAAGAATTCCTAAAGTCCTGTGAAACCTGCTTTGCTAAGAGTGCTCTTCCTTAGGTGACAAGTGTCCCAGGAGGAAATGAGTATGTCTCCCAAAGGTTGGCAACCCCACTTCCTGACAAACACTGGCTCGGATTAAGCCCTCAGATTTCTTTGACATGTTAAACTTGTATTCCGGTGTATTGGAACCCAATAAAAGCCTAGTGAGGAAGGGGCTCTGGGTCATTCTCCTCTGAGAGTTTGACCCCTTTCCTCCCCAAGGAGATCTTGTCTTGGTAGTTTTTACTTTCATCCGTGACGGAGGGATGGGGCTCTGCGGACAGAGCCCCCCCACATCTGGCACCCAGAACAGGGTCCCCCGCACTGGATATTGACTTTGTATCCGGTTGTTTGGCCAAATTCATTAATTAGGTCAAGCTGCTTTTTGGCAGAGTCTATAGGATTTTCTATGTACACTATCATGTCATCTGCAAACAATGATAGTTTTCTTCCATGCTTTCCAATTTGGATGCCTTTTATTTCCTTTTCTTCTCTAATCGCTTTGGCTAGGACTTCCAATACTATATTGAATAGAAGTGGTGAAAGTGGGCAACCTTGTCTTGTTCCTGATCTTAGTGGGAAAGATTTTAGTTTTTGCCCGTTGAGTGTGATGGTGGCTGTAGGTCTCTCATATATGGCCTTTATGATGTTGAAGAATGCTCCCTCTATTCCCACTTTGCTGAGTGTTTTTATCATAAATGGGTATTGTACCTTATCAAAAGCTTTTTCCCCATCTATTGATATGATCATGTGATTTTTGTCTTTGCTTTTGTTTATGTGATGTATTACATTTACTGATTTGCGAATGTTGAACCATCCCTGCATCCCTGGAATGAATCCCACTTGGTCATGGTGTATGATCTTTTTAATGTATTGTTGGATGTGTGTTGCCAATATTTTGTTAAGGATTTTAGCATCTATGTTCATCAGTGATGTTGGCCTGAAGTTTTCTTTGTTGTGTCTTTATCAGGTTTTCGGATTAGGCTGATGCTGGCTTCATAGAAAGAGTTTGGGATTCTTCCATCATTTTGGATTTTTTGGAATGATCCGTGAAGGATAGGGGTTATCTCTTCTTTAAATGCTTTGTAGAATTCTCCTGTGAAACCATCTGGTCCAGGGCTTTTGTGTGTTGGGAGTTTTTTGATTACTGCTTCAATGTCATCAGCTGTTATTGGACCATTCAGGCTTTCTACTTCATATTCATTGAGTTTTGGGACATTATATTTTTCTAGAAACTTGTCCATTTCACCTAGGTTTTCAAATTTCTTGGCATACAGTTCTTCCTAGTAATTTCTTACAATCCTTTGTATTTCTGTGGTGTCCATTGTAATTTCTCCTCTTTCATTTCTGATTTTGTTTATTTGATCCCTTTCTCTTTTTTTCTCGATAAGCCTGCTTAAAGGCTTGTCAATTTTGTTTATTTTTTTCAAAGAATCAGCTCCTGGATTCATTGATCCTTAGAATTGTGCTTTTAGTCTCTATGTCATTTAATTCTGCTCTGATCTTGGTTATTTCCTTCCTTCTACTTGCCATGGGCTGTCGTTTTTGTTCCTCGAGTTCTTGTCGATGTAGGGTTAAGTTGTTTGTTTGAAATGTTTCTATCTTTTGTAGGTATGCATGTATTGCTATGACCTTCCCCCTGAGGATGGCCTTCATTGTGTCCCATAAGTTTTAGATCATTGTGAGTTCAATTTTGTTTGTTTCCAGAAACTTTTTGATATCCTCCCTAATTTCATTCTTTACCCATTCATTGTTTAATAGCATGCTATTCAATCTCCATGATTTTGATGGTTTGGGGATTTTCCCCATGAAGTCAGTTTCTAGTTTCAGTCCCTTGTGGTCACAGAAAATGCTTGGTATGATTTCATTTTTCTTGAATTTGTTGAGGCTTGTTTTGTGTCCTATCATGTGGTCTATCTTCGAAAATGTTCCATATGCATTTGAAAAGAATGTGTATTTAGTTTCTTTGGGTTGAAGGGCTCTATATATATCAGTTAAGTACAATTCATCTAGCGTATTTTTCAATGCCACAATATCTTTCTTGATATTTTTTTTGGAAGATCTGTTTATTTTTGACAGTGGGGTGTTAAAATTTCCTCCTATAATTGTGTTGCTGTCAATATCTTTCTTGAAGTCCTCTAGGATTTTCTTGATGTATTTAGGTGCTCCTATGTTGGGTGCATATATATTTACAATGTTTATGTCTTCTTGGTGGATTCTACCCTTGAGTATTATGAAGTGACCTTTTGGGTCTCTGTTTATGGATCTTCTTTTGAAGTCTATTTTGTCTGATATGAGTATTTCTACCCTGGCTTTTTTTTTCCCTGTCCATTCGCTTGGAAAATTTGTTTCTATCCTTTCACTTTGAGACTGTGTAGGTCTTTTGTCCTGAGGTGGGTCTCTTGTAGGCAGCATATGTGTGGGTCATGCTTTCTTATCTATTCAGCTAGTCTATGTCTTTTGATTGGAGCCTTTAATCCATTCATATTTAAGGTTATTATTGATAGATACTGATTCATTGCCATTTTCGTACCAGTGTTCCTCTCTCTCTCTCTTTCTTCCTTTCCTTAAAGCAGTCCCTTTAGTATCTCTTGCAGAACTGGTTTGGTCGAGGTGTGTTCTTTTAGACTTCTTTTGTCTGAGAAGCTCTTTATTTGGTCTTCTATCTTGATTGAACGCATTTGTGGGTAATGTAGTCTTGGTTACAGACCTTTGGTTCTCATTACTTGAAATATTTCTTGCCATTGTCTTCTGGCTTGGAGCGTTTCCATTGAGAAGTCTGCTGCTAACCTTATTGCGGCTCCCTTATATGTTACTTCCCGTTTCTCCCTTGCTGCCTGTAAGATTCTCTCTTTGTCTTGGAAGTTTGCCATTTTAATGATGATGTACCTTGAAGTGGGCCTGCTTGGGTTCCTCTTGATAGGGACTCTGTGTTTCCTGGATTTGTGTGACTTTTTCTCTCATCAAATTAGGGAAGTTTCCCATTATTCCTTGTTCAAATAGGTTTTCTATCCCTTGCTCTTCTTCTTGTCCTTCTGGGTTCCCTATCATACGGATATTATTACATTTCATGTTGTCTTGCATTTCTCTTAATCCCTCTTCATTCTTTCTGAGCCTCTTTTCCTTTTATTGCTCTTTCTGGCTGCTTTTTTCTACTTTGTCCTCCAACTCACTGATCCGATCCTCTGCTTCATTGATTCTGCTTTTCATTCCTTCTACTGTGTTCCCAGTTCAGAAATTGTATTCTTCATTTCCTCTTGGCCCTTGTTGATAGTTTCTATTTCCTTTTTTCATGTTGATATGGTTTGCAGTGAGTTCATTGTAGCTTCCCTGTAGTTTCTGGTTGCTCATTGAGAGCTCATGGATCTTCCTGACAACCATTGCTTTGAACTCAATATCTGATAGTTGAGTTGCCTCTGTTTCATATAGTATTCTTTCTGTGGCTTCCTCCTTTCCTTTCATTTGGGGATTGTTTCTTTGTCTTTTCATTGTTTTTGAGACTTCTTGTAAGCCTCAGCTTCTTCAATTGATCTGTTCTGGCTCCCTGGGTTTATGGTGTGAACTTCTGTGGTAGAATTCCTGTGAGATTCAGTGGTGTATTCTCCTTCATGTATCCTGTTGTTCACAGCTTCCACTGTTTCAGGTGTTGTGATACCCCTCTTTTATTCCAACTCTGGTTTTTTCACAGTTCTGGAATTTTTTTTTTTTTTTTTGTCTCACTCGTGGGTATTTAAAAAGAGAAAAGGAAAAAGTGATAAAAGGAGAAAAAAAGAGGAAGGAAGAAGAGATAAACTTGGAAAGAAAGGAAGAAGGAATAAAACAAGGAAGAAGTAAAGAAAAGCAAAAGAAATTGAGGGATAAAAAGGTAGAAAAAATAAAAAAGTATATAATGAAATCAAAACAAAACAAAATAAAAAGAACCCCACAAAAACAAAAAACTAACCAAAAAAAAAAAAAAAACCAACTAAACAAACAAAAAAACTACAAAAAAAACCCTCTTGCTATTTTCAAACGGGTCAAACTAGATTTTTTGGTGTTGCTGGCTGCAGTAGGCTGAGGGGCGATTTGTACTGCTTTTCTCCCTGTTCTGCACTCAGTTAGCTTTGGGCTACTCTCCTCAGTGCCAGCCTTGCACTCTCTGCAGGGCTAGTGGTGCACTCTCCATGCCGGGCCTTGGGTGTGATTTCTAAGCCTCCTGCAGAGGGTGTGCTTTCCCAAGTTAATGGCCTCAGCTGGGATCTCTTACAGGTCGAGCACTCCCCACTTCATTGCTATGAGCTCTGGGTCTCCTACAGGGCTCACGCGCCTAGCCAAGTATACTGGCGTGGGATCCGTGATTTTCCCGAGTTGCGCTCATTCACCCTAGCGTCATGTATGTGAGCTCTGGGTCTTCCACAGAGCCCCCTCCTCCAGTCGCAGGGTCCCCTCTGGTCCCAGGGCCACCTCCGGGAGTTCAGCCGTCTCCGGTCCATTACAGAGCCACCTGTGGTTCGTTGCAGAGTCACGTCAGGTCGCAGGATTGCCTCCAGTCAGTCGCAGAACCAGCTCAGGTCCCAGAGCCACCTCTGGTCGGTCACAGAGCCACCTCCGTCCAGGTCACAGGGCCACCTCCAGTCGGTTGCAGAGCCATCTCCAACCGCAGGGCTGCCTCCATCCTGGTCTCAGGGCTGCCTCTGGTCACTGGGCTTCCACGTCTGGTTTTCCAATGTCTGCTACAGATTTTGATCTCCTATTTTCATATATGCTTTGTTATTGTTGGCTATATGCTCTGTTCCTCTGTAATCAGCTAGGTTTTTCTCCTGTTTGCAGAAGGAAATGGAATCAGCGTCCTCCTACCATGCCACCATCTTGAATCTCCTCCAGATTATGATAATTTAACATTTATGTCTTCTTCAATTAGCTTTTTAAATTTCAATACCTTCCTCTTCTGAAACTATTTTTCACCCTAGAAAATAAAATTACTCAATGAGTTCCAGGGACAGAAATGTACACCAGACCACATACCAATGAGGCATTGGAGGTAAGATCTCAGGAAAGAAGGAATTAGAGAAAGGAATTTCTGGGCAGATCCCTCCCTGACTGTATATAACAGACATTGTTTAGAATCAATGCACTAAAATTTTAAGAATTGACCACAGTGTGAAGCAGCACTCACATCCTTAGCATAGCCTTCCATTATCACATAAGTGAGGCTAACCAGACTAGCTCTTTAAGTGCTCTGGGGACTCATTTATTGTTAGAACCACAGCCCACATGTGTAGGACAGTTCTTGTGTATAAACCTAAGCAAGGCGATCATCTGCTAAAATTCAATGTTTAAATAAAATATACACTCCCATAAATAACACCCCAAATAGAATACAACTAAAATTACTCACTGATCATAATACAAAACCCTAGGAAATTTGAATTTGAATAATGGACGATAATCAACAGATACTGACACTGACAGGATGCAGATGTTGGAATTATCCAAAAAAGATTTTGATAAGTAATCACTAAAGTACTTCAGTGGAACAGATGAAACAGAAACAAATAATAAAATGGTGACACAATCCCCATAACATCAATAATTATTTTAAATGAAAGTGATCTAAATAAACTAATTAAATGTTTATACAGTAGATTTTTTAAAAAAATGATCCATATATATTGTGTTTAAGAAACTCATTTCAAACATAAAGATATAGCATAGGTTGGTTAAATGTGCATAATTGGAAAATGACATACTATGAAAACATTATTTTTTAAAATCAAAAATAACTATTAATATCAGATAAATTAGACCTCAATGCAAACTGAAATGAGCAGGAATTAAGAGGGAAATTGCATAATAAACTTTCAGTCCTCCAGGAACACATAGTGATTCTAAATGTGTGTGGATGAAAAAATGATCTTAAATATGTGATGTGAAAACTGATAAAACTGCAAGAAGAAATAGAGGAATCTAACATTAAAGTTGGTAACTTCAATAACTTTCCATCTACAACTGATAGAGCCACATGAAAGAAAACATATAGAGAGGAACTCAAAACCAGCATCACCATATGATCTACAGAGCACTCCACTCAACAACAGCAGAATAAACATCCTTCTCAAGGTCACATGGAATATTCAAAAAGATAGAGCACATTCTGAGCTATGAAACACAACTTAACAAATTAAAAACAATTAAAATCATATAAAATATGTTCTCAAAAATTGACTAAAACCAGATTAGGTTCAGAAAAAAAGAGTAACTGAATGATACCTCCTAAAACTGAAAATCAGACTTTGCCAGACTTTTCAGTCAAACTTAGCCAGACTTTTCAGTCAAAACAAATGAACAAACAAAAAAACAAAAGAAAGAAAGAGGGAGGGAGGGAGGAAGGGAGGAAGGAAGGAAGGAAAGAAGGAAAAGAAAGACATATCAACAATATAAAGAATGGGGGAGGTGATATGATCACAGAGTCTACACATGTAGAAAGGAAAATAAAAATATTATGAACAACTTTAAGTGGTGGTGGAATGGGTACAACCTTGAAAGACACAAATTACCCAAATATTAGCTATATAGGTAATAAATGAATTAAATTTGAAGTAAAAAATGTTTTTACCATGAAAACAGCCCCAAATGTTTTCACTGTGGAATTCTACCAGATATTTCCAGAAAATGAATTAATATATTAAATATAATGTTACCCAACTAATAATATGAGACCATCATTGCTTTAATACCAGAACCATATAGTCTGATTGTTGGAAGATGGTGGAGGAGTGAATGGAAGTCACACTAACCTCCTCCCAGGATCAATCTTGAATTACAACTAAATTGTGGAGAAATCACCCAGAGCAAACAACTGAGCAATAGCAAAAGAGAAGCCTTATAACCTCAGACAGATAAAAATATCAGCTTCAGCACAACCTGACTGGTAAGGAATGAAGTAGAGAATCAAGAGTGCTGGCTGGGCACCCACAGGCTGAAGTACCAGAGGGACAATTAAGCAGCTAGCTGCATCCCCATGAGAAGAATGGAGCCAAAACCATAAGTTAGAATTCCCATCCAAGAGCACCAGAGCCAAAAAGTACACAGATAACAAACAGAAGTGAAAAGCTACAGGGTGATTCTCTGCCAGAGATTGACAGCTGGAGACCAAAGAGTAATTTAAATGGCCAACACACAAATTTTCATTTGCAGCCACTTATACGGGGCTCCAGAAAAGGGGATGCAAAGTTGGCTGGAGACCTCTATGGAGAGACTGAGGATGGAAGATTTGGGGAGAGAACTGAGAGAGTAAATGCTGGGATCCCAGAGCTGAATCATCTCCCATATGGCAACAACCATTGTGGTTAGGCAGACGACTCCCCTGAGCAGCAGCAGACTGAGGGAAAATAATAGCCACCACCCCAGGACAGACTCTGCCCTGGCCCTGTGGTGCTTAAACTGACTGCTGAGTGCAGAGTGACTAGATTAACAACTGAGGGAGTCAGCCACACATAGTAGATCTCTGGCAAAGGTGGGGCAGAGTGGACTAGGGACACTTGAGGAGAGACTGGAGACAGAGGCTTTGGAGAGAGAACTGAGAGAGTAGCTGCCAGGATCCTGGGGCTGAGTCAACCCCCGTAAGGAAGCAGCCATCTGCTCTGCTCAGGCAGACCACCCCTTCCCAGTAGCAGCAGCCTCTGGGAAAACAATAGCCCAGATCCCAGAGGGATTCTGCCCTGCCCCAAGGTGCTTAAACATGACTGCTGAGTGCTGAGTGACTAGATTAACAACTGAAGGAGACAGCCACAGACAGTAGATCCCTAGAAGTCTTGTCACTGTCTAAGATCAGATGGGATCAACATGTGACATCATCAGATGTGGATCCAGAAAGAAAAAAAAAAAAAAAAAAGAAAGAAAGAAAGAAAAGAAAACTGTAGTAAATACCAGAGGCTATGTAGACAAAATCCACTGTGGTCCTCTCTAGGATTTGCAATATTTTCTTTCCTGCATAGCTTTTTTAACATTCATTTCTTGTACAACAAATCTGTGCATCTTAAGTCACTAGATTTTATACTATAGTTTTTTTCAATTCACATGTTTTGCCTCTCCCCTTCCTTAGCTCATTTTACCTTCTTTTCACTCATTATTTCATTTAAAATTTTGTTTTCTCTCTTGCTGCAATTTATTTCCATTCCACACTCTTATTATTTCTCCTGCATCCAGACACGCAAAACCAATTTTCTTGTCAATGGTCTCACATGCTTTTTCCACACTCTTAAAACACCAGCATTCTCTCTTCACCTGTAGCAATCTTTGCTAATTGGTTGTAGTTAGGGGAGTTATATTTTTTTCAATTTTATATCTAGATCTTCACTGATTTTGTATTTAAATATCAAATATTACTAATCCCCTCTCCTACTCTTTTTTAATCACAAATTTTAAATTTTGCCCTATCAGCCTGTATTTTTTCTTTTTTTCTTTTCTTTCTTCTACTTCTCTTTTATCCTCTCCTTTTATTTTCCCTTATTGTTGGATTTTTTACTTATTTATTTTTCCTTTCATCTCAAATTTTAATTTTTCCCTGTCTTAGGCTGGTTTTTATTCCACCTTCATAGTATTCCCTCTCCCTCTATCACTTTAAAATCACTTCCCACTCCTCTAGACATCTTTTAAGCTTTTCTTTGTTTCTTTTTTCTCTCTTATTCTCATACCACCAATAGTAATTTTAGCTCATTTGTTGCTGATAGTGCTATGGTGTATCTTTCTCTCCAGTTTGTCTCCTATATTTTTATTATTTATTTACTTTTTCTTTCCATTTTCTTTCTCTCTATATTTTATTTTATTTTAATTTCTGTTTAAACTAATGCTAAATGCTTTCCTTCTCATACTACATTCTTCATTTCCTTTTTTATTTATGAGGTAAATTTTACTATCTCTCATCACATTGCTCTGACTCCCACCTTTTATTAGTGCTTCTCCATCTACCCTCTCAAATTCATTTTTCTTTTTCTCATATTTACTCTTTTTTCTTATAATAGTTTTTTAATCTCTTTACACTCTTATTAATAGTGGATCATTTATTGTTCATAGAGGAATTGCAGAAGGGAATTATTTTTTCAGATTTGGGTTTGTTCCCTGGGTTTGTAGGTTTTGTTCTGGCAGCACCTGCACAGTCAACCAGCTAAAGGGAAGGACTTACCAAAGAAAAGTCCAATAATAATCAAAGCCTAACTACATCCAGAAAACCAACATAAGGGTCATAAGGGGCATCCCAGCAGAATCTAATTCAGGAGATCAAAAAGACTACATCCCTGAATCTCACAAATCTACTATGACAGAAGTTCACACCACAAAGTCAGAATGTCAAAACAGATCAATTTAAGAAGTAGAAGCAAACAAGAAAACTCCCACAAATAATGGGAATCCAACATAACAATGCCTGATGAAAAGGAAAGGACAAATCATCAGAAAGAATGCTAAATGAAATGGAGGCAAGTGAACTGCAAAATACTGAGTTCAAAACAATGGTTATAAGGAAGCTCAAAGCGCTCAGTCTGAATTACCAAAAACTACAGGGAAACTATGAGGAACTTACTGCAAAATATATCAGCATGAAAAAGGACATAGATATAACCAACAAGTGTCAATAGGAAATGAAGAACACAATTTCTGAATTGAAGAACACAGTAGAAGGAATCAAAATCAGGCTCAATGAAGCAGAGGATTGAATAAGTGACCTTGAGCACCAGGTAGAAAAAGCTCCTAAAAAGAACAAAAAGAAAAAGAAAAAAAAAGACTAAAAAAGAATGAAGAGGTGTTAAGGGCAATATGAAACATAATAAAAGGGCAGTATAATATGAAACATAATAATATCTTTGTAATAGGAATACCATGAAGGAGAAAAATAGGAGCAAGGAATAGAAAAACTGTTTGAAAAAATTAATAATGGAATACTTTCCTAATTTAAAGAGGGAAAAAGTCACATAAGTCTAGGAAAACAGAGGGTCTCAATCAAGAGGAACATGAAGAGGCAGACTGCAAGACACATCATAATAAAAATGGCTAAATTCAAATACCAAGAGAGAATCTTAAAGGCAGCAAGGGAAAAACAGGAACTAGTATACAAGGGAGCCCCAATAAGGCTAGAAGCTCACATCTCAACAGAAACACTAAAAGCCAGAAGAGAGTGACAAGAAATATTTCAAGGAATGAAAAGCAAAGGCCTGCAACCAAGACTACTCTATCCAGCAAGGCTCTCAATTAAAATGGAAAGCAAAAAAAAGGAGCTTCCCTGACAAAAGAAGGCTAAAAGAATACACTTCCACCAAACCAGCACTGCAAGATATGCTAAAGGGACTGCTTTAAGAAGACAAAAGAAAATAGTGAGAGAGAGAGGAACACAGGTATGAAGGGTATAAAATGTCAATGAATAAGTATCTATCAATAATAACCATAATATAAATGGATTAAATGCTCCAATCAAAAGACATAGGGAAGCTGAATGGATAAGAAAACATGACCCGCCCATGTGCTGCCTAGAAGAGACACACCTCAGAACAGAAGACCTACACAGACTGAAAGTGAAGGGTTAGAAAACATATTTCAAGCAAATGAACAAGAAGAAAAAGCTGAGGTAGGAATACTTATATCAGAAAAAATAAACTTCAAAACAAAGTCCATAAAAAGAGACCCAAAAGGACACTTCATAATACTCAAGGGAAGAATCCATCAAGAAAACATAAACGTTATAAACATATATACACCTAACATAGGAGTACCCAAATATATAAGAAAAATCATGGAGGACTTCAAGAAAGGTATAGATAGCAACATAATTATAGTAGGGGATTTTAACAACTCACTGTCAAAAATGGTTAGATATTCCAAACAAAATATCAACAAGGATATTGTGGAACTGAATAACATTTAGATCAAATGAACTGAACTGATTTTATATCTACAGAATATAAAACATTCACTCCAAAGAAGCAAAATGCACATTTTTTTCAAGTTTACATGGAACATTTTCAAAAATAGACCACATGATAGTACACAAAACAATCCTCAGCAAATTGAAAACAACTGAAATCATAACAAGCATTTTCTCAGAATACAAGGGCTTGAAACTTGAAACCAACCTCAAAGAAAAATTAAAAAATCCAAACTTATAGAGATTGTATAGCCTGCTATTAAACAGTGAATTAGTTAATAATGAGATTAAGGGGAAAAATCAAAGCATTTCTGGACAAAAATGAAAATGAACACACAACAGTCCAAACCTACAGGGCACAGTGAAAGAAGTCTTGAGAGGGAAGATTTTAGCAATACAGGCCTACCTAAAAAAGATAGAAATATTTCAAATAAACAACTACATCTACAAGAACTGGAGGAACAACCACAAATAAAGCTCAGACAGAGGAAAAGGAAGGAAATAATCAAGACCAGAGCAGAATTAACTGAAATAAGGACTAACAGAACAATTCAAAGGATCAAGAAAACCGGGAGATGGTTCTTTGAAAAAATAAACAAAATGGACAAGCTTTTATCCAGATTAATCAAGGAAAAAAGGTAGAAGACCCAAATAAATAAAATCAGAAATGAAGCAGAAGAAATTATTACTGATATCACAGATATACAAGGATTTCAAGAAATTACTGTGAACAACTATATGCCAAGAAATTTGAAAACCTGGGTGAAATGTATAAATTTTTAGAAAAATATAGTATTCCAGAACTGAATCAAGAAGAAGAAGAAAGCCTGAACAGATCTATAACAATGAATGAAAGTGAAGCAGTAATAAAAATATTCCCAACACACAAAATCCCTGGACTGGATGAAGTCACAGGAGAATTTTACATTAAGGAAGAACTAACCCCTATTTTCCTCAGACTCTTCAAAAAAATTCAAGAATGGGTAGATAACCAAACTCTTTTAATGAGTCCATCATCATCTTAATCTCAAAACCCAATAAAACACAACAACAACAAATACAGGCCAATATCACTGATGAACATGGATGCTAAAGTTTTCAACAAAACATTGGGAAACCACATCTAGCAATACTTTTAACAGATAATACACCATTATTAAGTGGGATTCATCCCAGGCATGCAGGGATGGTACAATATTTGGGAATCAATAAATGAATCACATCACATAGACAAAAGAAAAAAACAAAAATTACATGATCATATCAACAGATGCAGAAAAAGCATTTAATAAGGTACACCACCCCTTTAATAAAAGCACTCAGATAGTGGAAGTAGAGAGAGTATACCTCAACATGATAAGGGCCATATATGAAATACCTATAGCCAAAGTCATACTCAATGGACAAACACTAAAATTGCTCTCATTAAGATCAGGCGCAAGACAAGGATGTCCACTTTCACCACATCTATTCAACACAGTATTGGAAGTCCTAGCCACATGAATCAGACAAGAAAAAGAAATAAATGTCATCTAAATCAGAAAGGGGGAAGCAAAACTGTAATTGCTTATAGATGACATGATAGTGTACACAGAAAATCCTATAGTCTACCCCCCAAAAAATACTTTACTACTAAACGAATTTAGCAAAGCAGAGGGATCTCAAGTCAATATTCAGAAGTTGAAGGCATTTGTGTATACCAATAATGAAATATCAAAAACAAAATCAGGAAAAAATAGCAACAAGAAAAATAAAGTACCTATGAATAAACCTAACCAAGGAGGTAAAAGACCTGTACTCAGAAAACTACAGAACATTGAAGAAATAAATTAAGGAGGACAGAAATACATGGAAGCATACACAATGTTCATGGATTGAAAGAATTAACATCACAAAATGTCCATGCTACCCAAATCGATTAATAGATTCAACACAATCCCTATTAAAATACCAATGACATATTTCATGGACATAGAATGAACATTTCAAAAGCTCATATGGATCCATAAAACACCGTTAATAGCAACACCAACTTTAAGAAAGAAGAACAAAATAGGAGGGAACACCATACCTGTCATCAAAAAATATTACAAGGCCACTGTAATCAAAACAGTCTGGTACTGACATAATAACAGACACATAGATCACTGGAAAAGAATAGAGAGCCCAGAAATACATCCATGTCCCTATGATCAATTAATATTAGACAAAGGTGGCAGAAGAATAAAATGGAGTAAAAATAGCTTCTTCAACAAATGGTATTGGGAGAACTGGACAGCTACATACAAAAAAAAAAAAATGAAACTAGAGCACCAACTTACACTATACACAAAAATAAACTCAGAATGGATAAAAGACTTAAATATGAATTGTGATACAATAAAAGCACTAGAGGAGAACATAGGCTGGCAAATTTCATATATTCCACACAACAATTTTTACCAATACGCCCACTAGAGCAACGGACATAAAGGGAAGAATAAAAAAATAGGACTTAATCAAAATAAAAAGCTTCTTCCCAGCTGAAGAAAACATCAGCAAAATTACAAGGGAACCAACCAAACAGGAAATATATATCTGACAATGATATCTTAGACAAGGGTTTGAGCTCCAAAATATATAAAGAAATCACACGACTCTACCCCAGGAAGACAAAGAATCCAATTTAAAAATGGGCAACAGAACTGAACAGACATTCTTCCAAGGAGGACATACAGAGAGCCCAGAGACATATGAAAGGATGTTCCACATCACTAGCCATCACAGAGATGCAAATTAAAACCACAATGAGATACCACTTCACACTGGTCAGAATGGACATCATAAACGTCAACAAACAACAAGTGCTTGAAAGCTTTAGTAAACGGAAACCCTAATACATTGTTGGAAATGCAGACTGGTGTAGCCAGTGTCGAAAACAGTATGGAATTTCCTCAAAAACTAAAAATGGAACTTCATTTTGACCTAGCAATTCCACTGCTGGGACTATGTTCTAAGAATTCTGAAACACCAATTCAAAAGAACCTATGCACCCCAATGCTCATAGCAGCACAATTTGCAATAATCAAGTGCTGGAAGCAACTTTGGTACCCATCAGTAAAGGAGTGATTCAAAAAACTGTGGTACTATGTCCAGCCAAGATGGAGGCATAGGTAGTTAAAGTCTACCTCGTCACACAAACAAAAGAAAGACAACAACAAATTTAAAAACAAAACATAATCACAACTGCCAGAAAATCGAACTGTATGGAAGTTTGACAACCAAGGAGTTAAAAAGGAAACAGTTATCCAGACCAGTAGGAGGGCAGAGATGGGAAGCTAAGGTAGAGAGGACTCATGGCACAGCAGCACCTGGAGGACTGGTACAGGCTATGGTGGTGGGTGGTGGACTTGGCAAGGTGGAGGCTGGTGGAACAGGCAGTCCCAATCTTGCATGCAGCTAAACCAGGGTGGGCAACTGGGTACCAAGACAGACCATGCAATCCAGGTTTCCAGTGTGGGGAAATAAAACTTCAAAACCTTTGACTGAAAAAACCTGTGGGTATTGAGGCAGCAGGAGAAATGCCATGCCTCATGGGAGAGTTCATTGGATGGACCCACAGAGTCCTAGAACATACACAAACCCACCCACCCAGGAACCAGCATGAGAAGGACCAAATTTTCTTGCAGGTAGCAGAGGAAATGACTGAAAGCTGGCCCAGAGCTGAGCCAGCATTGTTCCCTCTCGAACCACTCCCACACATACAGCACCACAAAGCAGCTACAGGGGTTGCCCCACCCTGGGGGAAACTCGAGGCTGTGCCTCTTATTGCATAACAGCAATGCTAAAAAAAAAATATATGGCCAAAGTGAAAGAATAGATCAAAGCTCCAGAAAAAATACAACTGATTGATGAAGAGATAACCATCCTACCAGATACAGAGTTCAAAACGCTAGTAATCGGGATGCTCACAGAATTGGTCACAAAATAGTGGAAAGGTGAAGGCAATGCAAGGTGAAACAAAGGAAAATGTATTGGGAACCAACAGTGAAGGAAAGGAAACCAGGACTCAAATCAACAGTTTGGAACAGAAGGAAGAAATAAACAGTCAACTAGAGCAGAATGATGAAACAAGAATTCAAAAATAGGAGAGGCTTAGGAACCTCCAGGACAACTTTAATGTTCCAACATCCAAATCATAGGGGTGTCTGAAGGAGAGGAGGAAGAGCAATAAATGGAAAATTTATTTGAAAAAATAATGAAGGAGAACTTCCCCAATCTAGCAAAGGAAATACACTTCCAGGAAGTCCAGGAAGCTCAGAGAGTACCAAAGAAGTTGCACGCAAAGAAGCACACACCAAGGCACATCCTAATTACATTACCCAAGATTAAAGATGAGAAAATCTTAAAAGCAGGGAGAGAAAAGGAGAGAGTTACCTACACATGACTTCCCATAAGACTATCAGCTGATTACTCAAAAGAAACCTTGCAGGAAAGAAGGGGCTGCGAAGAAGCATTTGAAGTCATGAAAGTCAAACCTGAGGGGGGTGGGCATGAACTAAGCAAACAACTAGAACGGGAATAGGTCCACAGAAATAGAGATCACATGGAGGATTATCAGCAAGGAGGGGGAGTGAGTAGAATGGGGGGAAGGTTCAGGGAATCAGAATCATAAATGTTAGGTACAAAATACACAGGAGGGTGGTTAAGAATAGTATGGGGATTGAAGAATCTAAAGAACTTATACGTATGTCCCATAGTCATGAACTAAGGTTGAGGGAATGATGTTGGGAAGGGGGTAGAGTGTGGAGGAGAATAAAGGGTAGAAAAATGGGACAACTGTACTAGCATAATCAATAAAATATATTTTAAAAAAACGATGGTACATTTACACAATGGAATAAATATATCAGAAAGAAAGAAAGAACCCGTAACCTTTGCTACAGCATGGGTGGTCTGGAGAGCATCAAAGTTAAGTAAGCCAGAAGCTAAAGACAAATACTATATTATCTCACCTATATGTGGAACCTAATCAACAAAACAAACAAGCAAGCAAAAAATAACCAGAGACTTTGAAATAAAGAACAAACTGACAGTAATAGGAGGGGAGGGATGAGGTGTATAACAGGAGAAAGAAGGGAAGTGGTTGTCAAGGAACATGTATGAAGGACCTATGGACGATTAGAAGTGGGACATATGGATGGTTGAAGTGGGAGAAAGTGATGGTAGGAAAATGAAGACAACTTTACTTGAACAACCTTAAAAAAAAAACCACCATACACTCTGATTTATTTCTAAATATAGATGCAGAAATTATTAATACAATTTCACTAACTTAATTGATAAACCAAAAGTGAAAGTACATCATAAGTGGAGTTTACTAAAATATTAAGAGTTTGATTTAACAATTAAAAAGCCAACAAAATTAATATGCCATATTAATAAAACAAAAAATAAAAAATATATGGTCACCTCAATAGATGCTAAAACATAAAAAAATTCCCTATCGATTTCTTATAAAACAGTTCTTAGAGTATAAGTAAAGCAAGGAATTTTATATATCTGAGAAATGAGGGGAAATGGGGACATTGGTAATAATATTAACAAGAAAAATGAAGTAAAAATAAATAAAAATAAGAGAGCCTGAAGTTACTGTCATGCTTAGTTGTACACAACTTTATGAATGTTCTCCTCTTAAAGTCAATAAAAAAATCAAAGATATCCATTCTCATCACTTCTATTACTTCTAACATTGTACTAGCCATTTAGACAGTCTAGCTAGGCAAGAAATTGAAAAGGAGAAGGCCAACTGCTCTTATTTGCAGAATGCATGGTCATCTATAAAGAATATCCAACAAAATCTTCAGTAAAGCTCCTAGGGTTAATAATTGAATTTAGAAAAAGTTACAAAACTTGTATACACATATCAGTTGCATTTATATATATATCAATGATAGTCAATCAGAAACTAAAATTAAATGTTTTAAATGACATTAAAATATAAAATATGAAGAAAGTATGACCTAATTAAAATATTCTATGCAGCAGAAAGAAAGAAGGAGCTCCTACCCTTAGCAACAGCATGGATGGAACTGGAAAGCATCATGCTAAGCTAAACAAGCCAGGCAGTGAAAGACAAATACCATAAAAACAAACTTATAGTTATGTGTAGAAATATAGGAATCTGACAAAATTCTCCACATTCTGTGCTCTAAAAACTATAAAACATTGCTGAGAAAAAATACAAAGCAACAAACAGCAAGTGTTGGAGAGGTTGTGGAGAAAAGGGGACCCTAGTGCACTGGTGGTGGGATTGCAGATTGATACAACCACTCTGGAAAACAGTATGGAATTTTCTAAGAAAACTAAAAATGGACATACCTTTTGACCCAGCAATTCCACTGCTTGGATTATATCCTAAGAACCCTGAAACACCAATCCAAAAGAACCTATGCACCCCTATGTTCATAGCAGCACAATTCACAATAGCCAAGTGCTGGAAGCAACCTAGGTGCCCATCAGTTAATGAATGGATCAAAAAACTGTGGTACATTTACACAATGGAATTCTATGCAGCAGAAAGAAAGAAGGAGCTCCTACCCTTTGCAACAGCATGGATGGAATTGGAGAGCATCATGGTAAGCGAAATAAGCCAGGCAGTGAAAGACAAATACCATATGATCTCACCTTTAACAGGAACCTAATCAACAAAACAAACAAACAAGCATAATATAAACAAATTCACTGAATTTGAGAACAGTTTGACAGTGACCAGAAGGGGAGGGGAGGGAATTTCAGGGGAAAAGGGGAACGGTTTAGAGCAACAAGTATAAAGGACTCATGGACAAAAACTATGGGGGGTGGAAATGGGAGGAAGGTGGGGAGGGCTGGGGTGGTGGGCTGGGGGCGGGGTAAAAGACAGAAAACTGTACAATATCAACAATTAAAAAATACTGATTTAAAAAAAGAAAATACAATAAAGATTAAATAAAATTAAAAAAATACTAAGTATGTACACAGATGTAACATGTCCATAGATCAGTTATAAAGATATTAATTCTCCCTCAAATTTCTTTGTAGATCTATGGTTTTAATACAACCCGAACCAAACTTCCATCAAGAATTTTGATAATATTTTACAAGGTAATTCAAACATTCATTTGGAAATTAAAAGAACCTAGACTAGACAAAATGATTTTGAGAAAAAAATGTTGGAGAATATACACTACTTGACTTCAAAATCTATTATAAAGCTACAGCCATTAGGACACTGTTTTGGTACAAAAATAAACTAAGATCAATGGAACAGAACAGGGAGTTCAAAAATAAACCCACATCAATTTGTATAAATTTTGAGAAATAGATAAAGGCTGGGGATAACAGTTTTTCTATATATGGTGTTAGAACAATTATACATTTATGTGTATACACACAAAAATTGACATATACTTTATACTATATGAAAAATTAAATAATAATTGACCTTAGATCTATATATAAATGCTAAAACTATAAAACTTATAGAAGGAATTAAATTAGAAAACTTTTTTTAAACAAAATATTTCTTAGATACAATATCAAGTGTGGATCTATAACAGAATATATTGAAAAAATGGTGTTAAATAAAATTAAGCACTTCTACTTTTAGAAAATCCTCTTTTAAGAGAATGAAAAAACAAGCCACAGACTGGAAGGAGATATCTGAAAATCACAAGTTTCATAAAGGTGTTGTATCCTGAATATACTGAAAAATTTTAATAATAAGGAAATAAACAACCTAATTTTAAAAGCAATTAAAATATTTTAAAAGATACCTCATTTTTAATCAATATGGATGTCAGAGAAGCCAGGAAAAAGATGTTCAGCATCATCGGTCACTAGGAAAATGCAAATTAAAACCACAATAAGATATTACTATATACTTAGCATTAGAATGTCCAGCATTAAAGAAATTGAATCTGCTAAAGGCATAGGGAAAATGAGACCTTGACACAACCGATGAGAATGTAGAATGATGAAACCAGTTTGGAAATCAGTCTGAGTCTAGCAAATTCTTAAAATGTTCAACATAATCTACAACATAATCCAAAAATTCCACTCATTTTTATTTACCCAAGAAAAACAGAAATATACATCCTTTCGAAGACTTAAAAATGAATGCTCATAGCAGCTTTATATGTAATAACAAAAACACTGGGAGCAGTTCAAATCTTCAACAGGTTAATGAATAAACAAAATGCGATCCAGTCATATCATGAAATAGTACTCTGAAATATAAAGAAATATAATATTGATAAATTTATTAATATAAACAAATCTCAAAAAATGTTCTGAGTGAAATAATCTAGATAGGAAACAGTAAATATTTGATGATTATATGTATGTAAAATTCTAAACAATGACAGAAAGCAGATTAGCAGTTGCTAAGGTTATGGGGAGAAAGCATCAGGGAGATAGTATTTTAAAAGGGCACAAGGAATCTTCTGGATGATGGCTCAATTGTCTTGATCATGGTGTTGGTTTAATAGGTGTACATATGTAATAAGTTATCAAATAATATTTTAATATGTATAGCTTATTATATGTCAATTATACCCCAATAAAATGTTAAAATAAAACAAGTTATAAGGTGAAACTTTAAGCATTTATAGACCAAATTAAGGCAGGTTGAACTGATTTGTAAAAGATGGTACAAATTTTTCAATAGAGCTAAAACTCTCTGTCAGCATGACTAGGTGAAAATAGAAGTGTCATGGAATACCAGTGACACTTTGGTATGGCAGATGACATTAGTAAGTCTCAGCAAGAACAGCTAAAGCCCTGAGGCTGGCAATGCTAGTTTGTCAAGCTTGTATGAAAAGCTTGAGTTAGTTTCACATCAAAGTTGTCATTATCCAGCTTAAAAGAGCCCAGACTTATTTCCCACCAATCTGTTTTAACAGCGATCCAATGAATAAGTCTGTTAGAAGAAGAATTTATTTTCTTATCCCCAAATTTGAAGAGTAGTATGCTCTTAATATGTTTACTGTTTTTGAAGTCTAATATTTTATTTTAGTTGATAATTAATTCCAAGTCCAACAACATCTTGAATTTTTATATAACAATTTCTTTTTAGAAAAAATAGGTATTTTTTTAAGAGATGTTACTCTAGGCATTTATGCTGAGATAGAACTTCACAAGTGAGAAACAACATAACAGTATTGGGAAAAGTTATAGACTACTCAAATACTTTTAAAGTGATAAGGTCTTAAGCCCCTTAAAAACTGATTCTTTCAAAGACGGATACTTTCACTGTGGTTTTAATTTGCATCTCTCTGATAGCTAGCAATATTGAGCATCTTTTCATGTGTCTCTGGATCCTCTGTCTGTCCTCCTTGGAGAAGTGTCTGTCAAGTCCTTTGCCCATTTTTTAATTGGGTTGTTTGTCTTCTTAGAGTGGAGTCGTGTAAGTTCTTTATATATTTTGGAGATTAAACCCCTGTCTGAGGTATCATTGGCAAATATGTTTT
Source organism: Glossophaga mutica (assembly GCA_039655065.1). Classification (NCBI taxonomy): domain Eukaryota; kingdom Metazoa; phylum Chordata; class Mammalia; order Chiroptera; family Phyllostomidae; genus Glossophaga; species Glossophaga mutica. Next base: position 76,082,886 of record CM077309.1, on the reverse strand, counting down.
TCCATACAGTTGGTTCTCTTTTTAACACTGTTTTCTTTAGCCATGCAGAAGCTTTTTATTTTGATGAGATCCCATTTGTTTATTCTTTCATAGCAGCACAATTTACAATAGGTAAGTGTTGGAAGCAACCTAGGTGCCCATCAGTAAATGAATGGATCAAGAAACTATGGTACATTTACACAATAGAATTCTATGCAGCAGAAAGAAAGAAGGAGCTCCTACCCTTCACAACAGCATGATGGAACTGGAGAGCATTATGCTAAGCAAAACAAGCCAGGCGGTGAAAGACAAATACCATATGATGTCACCTTTAACAGGAACCTAATCAACAAAACAAACAAACAAGCAAAATATAACCAAAGACACTAAAATTGAGAACAGGCTGATAGTCACCAGAGGGATGAGGGGAGAGAATTTCAGGGGAAAAGGGGACGAGTTTAGAGCAACAAGTATAAAAGACACATGGACAAAACTAGGGGCAGTGAAAATGGGAGGGAGGTGGGGAGGGTTGGGGCGGTGGGCTAGGATGGAGTAAAAGACAGAAAACTGTACAAGAACAACAATTAAAATAAAAATAAAAATTGAAAAATGTAAAAAAAAATTAAAAATAAAGACAGGTGCTTTGAAATTATGTAAGCACATTTTGATGATAGAACTGCTGTCTTAAACATTTCCCTTCCATCTCTGTGTAATAGAGATGTATTTATTTCTCCTTGCCATCTATATTTTTGATGACTTCTTTGCAACCAACAAGATGGCACAGTGCCCCATTCAACACTATTCATATCAACACCATTGAACCAGCTCACAAATGGTGTGGCCCCTGGGAGAGTTGATAAGTTCATGGGAAAAGACAGGGGTGACTCCAGACATGATTCTAGTAAGCAGAAATTTGTGTTACAAAGACAGATCAGCAAATATCCTAAACAATCACACTCTTCTATATTACTTATATAATCCCCAACACGTTTGAAGATTGTAATTATATATTATTTAAATTTTTCCTTATCTTCCTGGATTCTGAGAAGTTCCTCTTAAAATTAAAATGCAAACTATGTCAAATATTTGACGGTGAAATAAATGTAATAAAAAATCAAAACAAGAAATGAAGAGAAAGAGCCAACCTAAATGGAAGTAAGTGAGATTGTAAATTATAGAACAACACTGAAACTTATGAGCTAAATGTTGATGGCACCCTGTATGTGCATGTTTAAGACATTGGCCTCCATCTAGATGTTTTCTTTAACCATTCTGACCTTTAAGCTTCCCATTTATAAAATGGAAAATGTGTATATATAACACGTTATGCTTTCATGCATATCAAAATAAGATAAATGCAAAGTATTTAAAAACTGTTCAGTTTTATAAATATAAGGTATTTCTGTATGAAAAATATTGAGCATTTATAATCCTTCATATCAACAATTGACACAGTATGACCCAACTGTCTCTATAAATCTCTAGTTATCAATAATGAAAAGTTTAGTTATTATTTTCTAAAGAATGAAATATGACAAACTCCTCTTTTCCTGGAAGTGGGTGAAAAGCAGTAGTTGCTTTACAATTTTCATGTAGCAGATGCTTAATGAAAGGAATCTGGTGACAATATAGTGGGAACACAGATGTTAGATGACTTGTTCCCAAATCTGCATAACACAGAGAATATGAATCTCTATCAAAATGTGTGTTTATTTGGAGTAGATACACTCAGAGGTAGCTTTAGATAATTGGGGAAGCAAACACTAATGGATATTATGATCATATGTCAGAAGAACTCTGCTGATTCCCCTATATCCTCCCTTCCAAATTCTCCTTGGTGAGACCACTGATCAAGAGCCCAGACACTCTACCAGATAAAGATACAGAGAACACAGTGTCTAAGACTCCAGGATAGTGATTTTTGTTTTTTAAAAGCAGTATTCCTTTCATAAACCCAATATTTTTTTCTACTCTCATTTCTTCAAAATATAATTTTCTTTTGACTTTAGCATGGATGGAAATATCAGAGTACTGGTAAGCATTGTTTAGATCCTTTACTTATTTATCATAAAGCAGTCCTTCTGTCAGTCAAATGCAATTAGAATTATTACTCACAGTCAGTTTTTCTAAAGACTTCAATTATTCTGTAGATTATCCCTTTAAAAAATGCTCATCATTATACTGGCAGAGTGCCTTAAGTGATTTAAGCAATGGACCAAATCATTAGTGGTAATTATGATAACCCACAATTTAGAACACAAAGTTGAAGAACAACTTTCTAAAAGTTCTCAGAAAATAGAATATACAATACAACTGTAAGACATCTAAATGTGTCATTCCTTTGTCAACAAACCATAATAAGTAGGCATATGGCGGGGAGAGCATGGCACACACCAGTTTAGTTACCTGTGGCTGCAATTTGAAATACATTACATAACCTCTTGATAGTGGCAAGTATATCTTGATGTTAGATTTTGTGATGATAGTGATAGTTTTTTATTCCATGACTCTATGCTATTCAATGCTTAGAAGCAACCATGTAATTGCATTTCTACTGGGAGCAATTAGACTTACTTGCTATCAAGAGGTTATATAATGTGCTGTATGACAGATAAACCCAATCATTGATATCCTTTCCCTATTTGGGCATGAGTCCAGGGAGGAGGTGATTGCTGGGGACTGTTGAGATTTGGGAATGTGTGACCCACTCATTGCTCCCTCAGTGAATCAGGTCAATACATAAAGCCAATATTTTATTTAGCAAACACATAACTTCAACATTAGAAAAAGTAGAATCTTAAATTTCTAAATTACTGACTAGATAGAATTATGACATGAAATCACTGGTCAACTTTGACTCATTCTTTACTTATCTGAGGTTTAAGTAGGAGGCAAGATTCCTGTGATCTTAAGATTCAGGAAGTTTTGCTTCATGATCTTCTTCCTGGGATGGAAAACTGACCTGTAAGAATGTAGGGAGGAGGCAGTTGATGCCCCAACCTTACATCCAGCCAGCTCTGCATGTGGTTCCCAGTATGCAGGTGGGCATCCATCCACTGCCAGCAACAATCTGCCCCTTACAGACCTCATGTCCCTCAGGGTACTTGAACCCCAGGAGAAGCTGCTGAAGACCTTACACTTATCCCTGCTTCTGGCATAAAGGACTATGGTCTGTTTCCTAACCATCTCACCACATACCCAGTTATTCTCTAGAGCCTGAGAACTAGACAGCCTTAGGGACCTGGCAGAGACACCACTGCTGAAGCACCAAGTGTCAGCACCCCCAGGAGCTTAAAGGCCTGGAAGTTGTCTGGTGGGGAAATCACAGGATTACAGATTTCTTTTCCATTTCTCAAGTGCCATTTGTCACAGTACTGATGCTTGGCCCCATAGTCTCCCCAATGCCATCTTTCTTAAATTCTCTGGGCTCTGCTCTCTGAAGTACATCCTCCCTACTGTTTTTGGTTTTTGTTTGTTTGTTTGTTTATTTGTTTTGCTCCTGTGATGCTCACAGAACATTCTGTTGCTCTTCTGGGATCACACATCTTTTCTTTCCTGATTCACTTAAACAGTCCTTCTGACATTTCTCTCTTTTCCCAAGCCCTACCATGCATTCATTTTTATCCAACCCCACCCCAAACTATTAGCCTAAGTTGCATGTTTCTGGTTCTTTGACCCCTAAAGGACCATGAGAGCATTGAGTTCCTGGAATATGTTGATCAAAATCACTGAGTTCTTTTGGGGGATATAATAAACTAGGGTCTCTGAAGGTGTGGAGCTGAAGTCCACATTTCGACAAGCTGCCAAGTGACCGCAACACACACTTCCATTCCAGACACACAGAATTAGAATTTTCCTCCAGGTCACCACACTGTGTGTTCCAGCTGCTGCAGAGACCTGGCACAGTGAGGTATCTTTCCTGCCTTCACTCTCACCCCAGGATCCTTGAGGAGAAGAAAGAAGCTAGAGCTATCCCTTCCCACTACTAGAAATTATATGATCCTTCAAATTCTGAACTAGAGGTTAAAGAAACTAAAATTAATTTGGGTTTCAAATTCCTAAAAGTGTTCACTCTATCTAAATTTCACAGAAGTAGTTTGAGTCAATACCCACAAAGCAAATAAATATACATTTACATGATATGTTCCTTTTTTATCTTTGTAATCTGGGCATATTGAAAACACATTGATTTCATATGTTCCCAAACTACATGTTCATCTCCTTTCTTGTAATTTCTTTCCCAGGCACCCAGCACTATAGCTGCAACCTCAGCTGCATATCATTTCACCACTTTCCCAACTGCTCTATGGTCTCAAGCTTTGCCCAAAGCCGCTTCTCATTTTCTTTCTTTTTATTACTGTTGCTGCTTTTGACATCTTACATTCTGATAGCATTGTACAGGTTACTAAGTTCACTCACCCTTGTTTAATCCTTACAAAAATCTCGTTAAGATAGGAGGAAAATAGAGATCAGAATCATTACATAAATTTCTCAGAATTTCAGTGTTGGTAAAAATCAGAGTCATGTTCCTACACAAGGGTGTTGTTTGTTGTTTAATTCCAATCCAGTATCAGATGTCAGTGCATCAGCTTTATAAAAAATATCCCCATAGACTTCCAAGGGAATGGATCTCCTGTGACTTTATCAATGTATAAGGGTGTGGCTGCTTACGTTTAAAGACTGTTGGTTAAAATGTATAATGCAAAAACAGGAAAAACTAACAAATGTTTGGAAATCAAGGTAACAGGTACCCTTGGTGAGAGGAGGGTGCACATAAGAGTTTCTGGGTTTTCAGTGATAATCAGTTTCTTATCTGTGTGCAATTACCACTGATGTTTTCAATTTGTAAAATTTCATAGAGTTTCACGGTTAGAATTTGCACTTTTGAAAGGTATGATCTACATCATTATTAAAAAGGTAGAGTGCAGAAAAATTTCTCAACAGAGATATTTTGCTATCAAAAACACTCTATTTATGTAAATTAATAATAACATTAATAATATGATTTTAACATTGTTAAAATCTTTGTTGTATTGGGATGGGTTTTTTCTTTCACAGAAAGGAAATGCATACTTTGAATGGGTAAATAAATTGTATCTAGCTCATGAAAAACAGCAAAGATTCAATCCAGGTGGAATCCCTTGCCACTTCTAATCTGCTGTAAAATGAACTTGCCATGTAGGGGATTGTTGGCCATGGGCCACTTCAAGTGATTGTTCTCTACAACCCTTGAGTCCCTGAAGCAGACTTTCTTACTTGACTCCTCTCCATAAGCTTACAAGTTTTGTATATTTTGCCACCTTCAGAAAAACACGTGTGAACACACACATGTGCACACACACACTTTTAAAACAATATAGATACCTTTAATGGAGGCCATTCATATTGCAACATCAAGGAATTTTGTATTAACAAACAAATATCTTTTTAAATTAAACTTTGAATATAAACTCTTCAGCAGCTAACTGAAAATTCCTGCAAAGTATATAATTCAATTATCAATTTTCCTGAGTTCAAATATCTGACTCTGTGATATTTTAATAAGGGGCCCTTTTCTTTTTCAAGATTCAGTTAGAAAGAACTACAGCATTATTCCCTGGATTCCAGCTTTTGAAAGAAGATGAGACAACAACAACAACAACAACAAAAAACACAAATAAACAATTCTCTTATGTATTAGATTGCTTTAAGAAACAGAGAAATTGACAAGAGCTTGGAAGTCTTTGCAAAAAGCTGTTTTTTTTTTTAATTTCATAAAGATAAATAGGTTAGAGTATCCATTGTTATTTCTTAGAACAATAAAATATTCATATAGGTTCTTTACTGATGTTTTCCACATAGTGGTTTGAGTCTAGTTGCTGAAAATGTTCTGTTTAAATTTGAAATATCTTCTAGAGGTTTGAAAGAATAGGGAATAAAAAGATTCCTCCTCCCTTATTACTGTAAGCACAATGAAGCCATACCATTTTGTTTAACTAGTGACACTAAGCTGATTTATAAAGAATTCAATATTAAGTACTGTGAAATCTCAATATTATCATCATAATAGCCATAATGCTTAGTACCCCTGGGAAGCCTCAGGGGTTCTAAATAGCAAAGTCTAAAATTATACTGCTCTTATAAGAAATAAGCTATCTGTTCTCCAAAATGCTATCTTTGTCAGATATAAAAAGCAACTTTAGGATTATTAGTCACACAAACATACACACATACATCCCTTAACTAACATGTTCCTGGATTATATTTCTGACTTCATTTAAAATATATATATCTTAACTTATTATATATATATATAATAAGTTAAGTCCTTTTCATCTAGGGCATTGTTCAATGCCACAATATCTTTGTTGATATTTTGTTTGGAAGATCTGTCCATTTTTGACAGTGGGGGGTTAAAATCTCTTACTATGATTATGTTGCTGCCAATACATTTCTTGAAGTCCTCCAAGATTTTCTTTATGTATTTGGGTGCTCCAATGTTGGGTGTATATATATTCACAATATTTATGTCTTGATGGATTCTTCCCTTGAGTATTATGAAGTGACCTTCTGCATCTTTTTTTATGGTTCTTCTTTTGAAGTATATTTTGTCCAATATGAGTATTGCTACTCCAGGTTTTTATTTTCCTGTCCATTTGCTTGGAATATTTGTTTCCACACCTTCATTTTATTAGCAATGATACCTTGGACAAGGGTTTGATCTCCAAAATATGTAAAGAACTCACACGACTCCACTCCATGAAGACAAAAATAAAAATAAAAATAAAAATGGGCAAAGGCTTGAAGAGACACTTCACCAAGGAGAACATACAGAGGGCCCAGAGGCATATGAAAAGATGCTTAGCATCACTAGCCATCAGAGTGATGGAAACTAAAACCACAATAAGATACCACCTCACACTGGTCAGAATGGCCATCATAAACAAATCAACAAACAAGTGTTGGAGAGGATGTGGAGAAAAGGAAATCCTAGTGCACGGTCTGTGGGAATGCAGACTGGTGTAGCCACTGTGGAAAACAGTATAGAATTTCCTCAGAAAACTAAAAATGGGACTTGTTTTTGACCCAGCAATTCCACTGCTGGAATTATACCCTAAGAGCCCTGAACCATCAATCCAAAAGAACCTATGTACCACAGTGTTCATAATAACATAATTTACAATAGCCAAGTGCTGGAAGCAATCTAAGTGCCCATCAGCAAATGAGTGGATGAAAAAACTATGGTGCATTTACACAATGAAATTCTACACAGCAAAGAGAAAGAAGGAACTTATACCTTTTGGGACAGCAGGGATGGGACTGGAGAGCATTATGCTAAGTGAAATAAGCCAGGTGGTGAGGGACAAATATCATATGATCTCACCCTTAACTGGAACATAATCAACAAAAGAAAAAAAAAAAGCAAACAAAATATAACCACAGACATTGAAATTAAGAACAGTCTAACAATAGCCGGGGTGGGGGGCTGTGGGGGGGTTGTTCAGGAACTATTATAAAGGACCCATGGAGAAATCCAAGGGGGAGGGTGAAAGCAAGGGAGGGAGGTGGATTTGGATGGGGTTGGGGAGAGTGGTGGGGAGAAAATGCAGACAACTCTAACAGAACAGCAATAAAGTAATTTATGAAACAAAAATACAAAATAAAATAAAATATATTTCCTTAAAATGTATTATTGGTTTACTTAATAATACAAAAGTTTTGTATAACTATTAGAATGAGTATGGCAGGTTATATTGCAGAAAAATAGAGATAAGAGAGATATTTCAGGATTTACAGACAAATGGCAAGTCCTAACGCATTGATTCACTAAAAAATGTCCAAGAAACCTAAAGCATAATTATAGCAAACACTTATTTTTAAGTGATTTTCTAGGCTCTGTGCATCTCAAATATCAAGACCAGTCCCCTCTTCTCATAAGAATCTTAAAAATATGTTGTTTCAAAAGAAAAAAAAATGTGAATAGCTAAAGGGTAAAAGAGTACCCAATAGATTGTGAGATGATGACTGGGAATTGAAAATGGAGAAGTAAATAAGTAAATTCTAGTAAGAATTTAGAGTAGCCAAAGGAACATAAGACTCCTCATCCCTTCCTCATACTCTCACTTGTATTCAATTCTGAATTTCTCAAAGACCTGAAATAAAGTCTTAGTATTTCCCTTGAACAGAAAAAAAAAAGTGTCCCCTATAAGTAGAGAACTTGAAGATAGTTTATGTTAAAGGAATGGAGCTTGTGTTTTGGAAGCACCTTGTCAGCATTTAATGTCTAGTTCTGATAGTCACTGGCTGTGTGATTTGTGACAAATCATCTGAATTCTATGGCTTAAAATGATCTCATAAAAGTAATTTTTCTCACCATTCAAGATTCAGGATTTATTACTCCTACCATTCAGTAAGATTAATAATATCTACAATATATGAAATACTTAGAACATTCCAGATACTGTTTCAAATTTTACATGAATTGCACATTTAAACTTCCCAGAAACTGGAGAACATACGGAACATTTTTATCTGTTATATAGATGAGAAAGGTAAGTACCAGATTGTCCAGAAGCAAGATTATAGCTAGTGAGGGAAACCTGTATTAAAGATCACTCATCTGGTTTGAGAACATGTGTGCTTAACTATTTGTCTCTACGGGCACTAATGTATTAACAATGGTTGAATAATTTAAAGATTGTAGATACTAAACAACAATAGCTAATTTTACTATATGCCACACATTATTTTAATTTTTATCCCTTAGAAAAGTGTTTGGTGCATCATAGACCTTGACATATTTAATGTACAGATGAGTGAATAATCAATGATCAATGCATTTCAATTAAATATTTAACATACTGAATTCATATCTTTTTTATTGTTGTTCAAGTACAGTTGCCTCCATTTTTACCTCACCACAGCCCCCTACCCCACTCATCCCTGTCTCCCTCCCTGGAACCTACACCCTTTAGCTTTTTTTGTCCATGCATCCTTTATACATGTTCTTTGATAGACCTTTCTGATTTTCCTCCATTATCTCTCTCCCCTCTGGTAACTGTCGGTTCATTCTTTATTTCAATATTTCTGGTTATATTTTGCCTGTTTGTTTGTTTGTTTGTTTTGTCAATCAGGTTCCACTTATAGGTGAGATCATATGGTACTAATATTTTAATTTTGATAAAGTATCTTGGAAGGATTTTTGTTGAAAAAAATAGTGGCTTATAACTAAAACATAAATTCTTTACAATAAAACAAGTATTTCACAATATTTTAGGGCTGTGCACTATTTTATACTTCAAAGTAAATTTGAGTTTGTTGCAATAGCATCATAAACATCAATGTTCTTGGGCAATACCCACCTTCACACATTGTACCAAAGTCAGCATCACCCAATTTGCATGGAAATTATCATAAATTAGAAACAGAGGCAAGGATACATAGACAGACTGGTAGGTGTCAGAATTGAAGGAGGTTGGGGAAGTAGATGAAATGTGGTAAAGTTATTAACCAAAATTTATATATATTTGTACATAACAAATAGACACAACAGTGTGATGACAGCCAGAAGGAAAACGGGGAGCTTGTAGGTGCAGGTAAGGAAAGGGGGTATAGATGGTGACAGAATGAGACTCTGCTTGGTGCGATGGACACCCATTAAGCATAACGATGATGTTGTATTGAGTTGTATATGTGAAACCTATATGGTTTCATGAATCAGTATCACTCCAATAAATTTAATTTAAAAAAGAAATGATCATAAATTAGACCTTATTGACTCAAAATGAAATAATTCCACTGATAACTGTAAGCTATGCTTTTAAGGTTTATGTAGACAAACTGCATGTATATATACCAAAAAATTGGCCATGCTCTCTATAGCAAAACGTTAGCAATTCATGTTAATTTAACTTCTTTTTCCTAATACCCTGAGGGATTGTTTGGTTGAAAGTTCAATTAGTTTGAAGAAAACATTTAGCTTTTGTGGTTTCTTTTGGAGCTAGCACTGTTACTCTGGCATTAGAGATAAATACTAGCTTTCTCATGCACAAGCCATAAACAGGAGAAAGGAAGGAAGGTTATTTCTTGTGTCTTTGTCTTCCATCATCTGAGCTGTAACTTGCTTGTTCTGCTATGTAATTAAATCAATCTTAATGACCTTTTAAAGTAACTAAAGCTGAAAACTTTATGATTTCTATTTAGAAGAAATATCATTTTCTTAAATATTTGTATATGCCCAATTTTAGTGTAACAAAAATTAAAATAGTTATGTACTGTTTTGCTTAAATAATCTCTTATTTTTATTTTAATTGTATGCACTCTTATAAAGTGGCTACAACAGTAAAAGCTAAGTGCACAAATCCATCAATTCTCAGCTTTTTAGTAAAAAATATTAAAAACATTCATTTCATCATTCTTCCTCCAACTTGAAAGAAAATTTTAGTAAATTGAGGAAACTCTATGGTGACAGTAAATGAATGAACATCTCATTTTGCTTAGTAACGCTAGCCTGATCTGTTCTATAAGTGAGGGCGATGCATATTTCTGAAACACGCTGGTCAGAACCACTCCAGTGGGCTTCATTACCCTCTCGGGAGCCCCCATGTCTCCATTGGAAGACTATTAGCCATGGCCCACTGATACCTCATAATTAACTGCCCATCTGTGAGCATCACCCAGAAAAGTAGAAGTCTACTTTCACAGATTTATCCTTAGCTCAAAACATCACTGGGAGTGTTTATGAACAACCATTTATTACCCAATTTGGTGCCCATATAATTAAAATAGTGCGTCTCACTAATTTGCTGTTGAGTGATACTAAGAAGAAAAGTGATATTGCTCTAAAGTGACAGTCACAGATTTCATTATGGTCCTCACAGGGAACCATTTTTTTTCCTCCACTGTCCTCTTACAGTTTCTTATCTGTAGCTGATCTGATGTTGAGTTGCAGAAAGTAGGCTTAATCTCTATAGATCTGACTCACACTAACATAATAATCACCACTTGTTGCCTGCCTTTTATATGCCACCCAGTGTTACAAAAGAATTACAATGATTGTTTATAGTGCTTTCTTCACAACTCCTACACATGTGTGGGTTTTACAGTGGCTGAAACTGATTTTAAAAGGTATTAAATGAACAGGTCAGGGTCAACTAGGCAGTAAGTTACTCTGGAGAGACTGCAGCTGAAGACTTGCTCTAGAACCAGAGGCTCTGACCTTTTCTTCTACTCATTCTGCCAGGCCTAAGGGTCTGAGAGCTTCCTGGAAAACATTAAATAGTTCACTACCCGTCCCAAATTGCAGCATTAACAATATGCTTTTGATGACATGATCACTTAATAACATACTGCAAGAATAGCATTGGCTAAAATAATACTGGATGAACATGTATGTATAACATGGTAAAAAGATGATAAAAAATGGGCCAAAGGTGAGTTTCTTCTCTGTGCAGGTGACAAGAAATACTCATACTCAGAAGCAGAGCCAGTATTAGATTACATAGATGATGACTGCACAGGTAACACCAGGAGCATGTTTAACACCTTTTAATCATCAGTTATAAACACACATGCAGAAAAATGGAGTATATGGCATCATCTTTGAATCCAAGGCTAAGAACAGATTTTGTATAATATTGTGAATACTCCTGGAATAAGCATATTAAATAGGTAACTTGGAATGGTGGTTGCATTATGTAGCAACAAAATAGAATATTAGATAGTCATTTCAAATATATTTTAGAAAAAGGCTTAATTATTTTAAAGAATATTAATGGTTTATAATCCAAATTTGAACACTTCAGGATATAAAACTAAATATAACACAAGTTTATACCTATATAAAACATGCATAAGTATACTCACATGTACATTTTTAATTGTCTAAAAAAACAGAAAAATGAATTTAATTACTATAATAGGTTTGAATAATTACAGATAATGTTTGTTTAATTTTTAGACTGCTCTTTATTTTTATTTATATATTTACCATTATAAAATTCAATATTAAAAAATGACTAATGTAACATTCTCAAGATCCTAAAATCCACATATGTATTTTAGCTACAACTATGTTTACTCTTTACATTTATCATCTTTTTCCTCAAATCATCGGAATCTAATAACTATGTAGTTATTTTATATTTTTGTCATGAGTATTTCAAATGTAACTTGCTTTTCCCTTATACTTTATGAATATGATACTAGTTTGCTGAAGGAATATTGTGATTAATTTTATTTTCTTGGTGAGAACTTCCACATAAAAAATTAAATAAGCAGGTAGCTATGAGGCAAAATGATGTTGTTTAAATTTTTAAAAATGTCAAATTTTAACCATTAGCAGACAATAAAATTTTAATCATATTTCAGCTTAACCAAAAATCAAGGTAAAATAAGACAAAATCAAACATAAATTATAGAAACTATGTCTTCAAAATGAGCCTAATTCTTCCTCATTTTTAAAAATGCAAACAATATATATGAGGTCTGTCTGGAAAAATTCTAGCCACTATTAATATAACAAAAATGGTTTTCACAACATAAATTGTACCTGGAAGCCAAGGAGAGTGGCCTGGAATGCACATATGTGAACAATGACAACTTCATTGTACTAGGCAGTGGGGGGCAGTAGATGCCATTGAGTGAGCATGTGTCCTGCATGGCTATCACATTCAAAATGACTGACTAGAGCAACAAATCTGCATCAAATTTTGTGTTAAGCTCTAACATGTCTCCACTGAAACTATTCAGATGATTCAAAAGGCCTCAGCTGTGAGCAACTGGTGATTGCCAGCTTCATCATGACTGTGCCCACTCATGAACCACATCTCATGAAAACGTTTTTTGGCAAAACATCAAATCACCCAGCTACTCAGCCTCTCTGTAGCCTAGATTTGGCACCCAGTGACTTCTGGCTTTTCCCAAAACTAAAATCACCTTTGAAAGGGAAGAGATTTCAGAGCATTGATGAAATTAAAAAAATATATATGATGGGGCAGCTGATGGTGATTGGGAGAACTGTATGAAGTCCCAGTGTGGTTACGCTGAAGGGGACTCAGGCATCCTTGTCTTGTGTACATTGTTTCTTGTATCTTGCAAATGTCTCTATTTTTCATATTACATGGGCAGACACCTTCTGGACAGACCATGTATTTCAGTTTCATATGTAATATTTGTGAGGACAGAGATTCGCTCTACTATTTTGTTCCCACTGCCTAACATGGTAGATGTTTAATAAACATGTTTTTAATGAATTAATAATTGATTGAGTGAGCAGCAAAATTACTGGAAAATATATTCAGATATCTTGAATTTAAGGAGCTCTACAAGTATATTCCTATTTTTTTAAAATATTCTGCTTTGGAAATAATGTCTTTATATTTAATGATTTAATAATTAGATAGCATAAGTCCAAAATGATTATTAAATAAACATATTATTATTCCATATTTTTTCAAAAAAATTAAAGATATTTCAAATAAAAATACCTTGTGGTTATTTGCATAAGAGGATAATATTTTGGAATAGTTCAGTTCGCATTTATGGTTGTCAGAATTCATACTCTGGTTCCAAACAATTCTTCTATCTCTTATCTCATCCCCTTCATTGGCTATATTCCAATGAATTATAAAATATGATTATTATTCCATGGACTCAGCTTTGGTTATTTGCTGGAGATTATATAATATATATAATATTATATATAATACATTAGAATATTATATAATCCCCTTTTTCCAGCATGTGTTTTCCAAGTTAGTATTTGCACTTTGCCAATCAAGTATTTAGATGTTGTTTAGTGTTATAGCAGTCCTCCTATTTAAAAATTCAGATAAATACCACAAAATCCCAACTAATTTTATATTTGTGAAATTTAGAAATATTGGCAAATACTATGTCTATATATAAGTCAGCTCTTTCAAAGTAATTTTCTAAATTCTTATCACTGGCATAACATTGTACTGAGATCTTTGGAGTGCAGTAAGGAAATACACAGCCAGAATTAATATTCCTAATGCAAACAGTGTTTGTAACAGAGGAAAAGCAGGTTGTAGTTGAGAAGAAAGAGAAAAAAGCCATAATTATTAGACTTAATGTTTCCCTAAGCATGGTTGTAGTTACACGTGAAGCCTTACAACATACCTGCCCCATCAGTGCCATCAAATCATGCAAACAATTCTATGATTAAGTTCCTCATAAATTACAAAGGAAACTGCATATCGCCACAATAACTATTTGCTCACTCATTTCTAAAAACTATCAAAATTATCACTCAGTCACGACCTGAAGCTACAGCTCACCAAATCACCCATCGTGGCTTCAATATGTTTGGCACATTCCCTGATCTCACCCAATCCTCCAGCCCTTTTTTCTGTCACTCAGTTCTTTCCAAGGTGCCCCTTAAGGGTTCCCTTCACCTCCGTGTCTTCAATAAAAATCTGTCCCTTGATAATTCTACCTGCCTTTAATTTTCACAAATGGAGGCTCTTTTTAGTTTTATTTTGCTCCCCTCATCTTTTTTTAATCCCCCCTAATCTCCAGCCCAGAGGGTCAACTCCACCAAGAGAAGTTGATCTCATTTCCAGGACTTCTTCAAGGCCATTGTTTTCTTGCCCTTCCTCTCCCCCATTCCCTGTCATCCAACAAACACCTGGCATTCTCTAATGAACTGAACCCACTACCTGAAATAGGAGTTTTAAGCATTAAACTTCCTATCTCTAACTCTTGTTTTTCATCTCATTTACTAAGGAACCCCACATACACCAAGTATTTATACTCACTGTCCTTGAGTCCTGACTCTCTTGGTGGAGTCTTTAAACACCTTAAATTTGTTATATTATCTTTTTGGATTTTTTTAATTTTTGGAAGATTTATGGAAAATTTCCTCTACTTTTGGGTCAATACTTCTCATGAATTTTTCATTTTCACTGTCATATTTTTAATTTCCAAAAACTATTTTTAACTGAACTGCTCTATGAGCTTTGTGGATACAACACATTTTCTTATTTCCCCAAAGATACTAATGAGAGTTGTTTTTTTTTTTAACCCTGCATGGGCTTTGACATATTCAGTTTGCTTTTTCTCTATACATTCTCTGTGGATTTTCTGAGTGATCTGGAAACTTTACTTGTCTACTTACAGTTAAGAGTGTATCAGTAAAAAACTCGCAAAAAATTCTGAATGTGTGAGGTGAAAAATATGTTTATTTTTGTCTTCACTATAAGACAATCTGGTTGATCAGTGTTTGGGGGAAACGCCAATGTTCCTGCCTGTGGGTAGTTACCTCTGGGGCTGATTGGATCACCCAGAGAGTATCCTGGAAGGCCAAACAACTGGATGAAATCTTTTCAGAGCTTAAGTGATAGAAAAGGCTGGATAGTATTGGACTTTGGCATATGTTTACTAAATGTTCTATTTTCAGCAAGGTTCCCTACTATCAACTGTATCTGATTGTCTTAGCTCACAGATTCTTTGCTTTGCCTTCACAGGATAAATGCTCAAGTTTTTGTTTTGTTTTGTTTTGTTTTGTTTTGTTTTGTTAACAACAACTTTTCTGAGGTACAATTCAAACATCCTTATTATTCACCCACCTAAATAACATAATTCGATATTTTAAACATGTTCCCAGAATTGTGCATCCATCATCATCATCTAAATTTAGAACATTTCTTCCTCCCTTAAAAGAAAACCCATATGGATTAGCAATTACTTCCCATCATGCCTGGTTCCTACTCTCAGCCCTTTGCAAATACTAATCTACTCTCTATCTCTATAGATTTGCCTGTTCTGCATATTTCATATCAATGGCATTGTACAGTATGTGTTCTTTTGTGACTGGTTTCTTTCACTCAGGGTAATGTTTCCAAGGTTCATCTGAGCTGAAGCATGTATATCAGTGTGCCATTCTTGTTTAGCGCCAAGTAATATTCCATCAGCTGTATATACCATATTTTCTTATTGGTTAATATAGAATAGACAAAAGGCAGTTGCCTGAAAAGTTAAAGAGGCTATTTTGGTGCCTAGCTTTTCCTTTTCAAAGTACTAGACCATAATCCCAATTCAGAACCTAGGCGGTACTACCATCTCCTGAAACTTCAAAGATTCTGTGGAATGAATGGGGTTACTTTTCAGCTTTTACCTTGCTATCTAAGATACCACTTTCTTACATCTTGTGATTCAGGGGTCATTTTTTTAGCTGAAGTTCAGCTTCCATAATTGTATTTTTGTTGCCTTCTATCTCCCTCATCCTGACCTTATTGATTTATATCTCTTAAAAGTTCCGTTATCATCCATGTAGCGTTTTTCAGGAAGAACAATGTAAATGTAATTTTTATGTATATGGTTTATGCATATGTTTATGTATACATATATGATTACTCAGAAAGCTAGCCTGGCTATATTTTACTGCACATTGTTCTAATCCATTCATGTAGTCACTGTATCATTGTATATCCATTTTCATATGTGTATGCACTCACAGAATAGTATAAGACATAATTTGTAAGCACCTGTGCAATTTATTGCTTGTGTCTCCCTGATATCACCAAATAACGCTCTCAGTGCCAAAATGAAGGTAGTCTATGCTATATAACTAGTTTTATTAATCATTCATACAAAACTTAAAATGACTTTCAGTAAAAGTTGCTGGCTAGTTACCTGCTATCAGTTTGAAACTATACTTTTCAAAATATTGCATATTATATTAATTATCAAATATATGTTTGTCACAAAGTTCAAAACAGTAAATGGAGGAATCATAGTCCTCAAGATCTCTAATCTGGTAGCTAAATGCATAATGTCAGTATGAGGAAAAAAAGATTTTCTAAGAAGATGCCTAAAGGTCACGACACCACAAATCCACTTTCCTCATACCAATATCCTTTTGTATATACTTGGCTTAATATCTAAGTTTCAATTTCATCCTCCATAGAATTTGTATTGATTTACAAATAAACTCATTGCACAGCTTCCAAATGAGAAAAATTATGCTGACCTGCACTATGGTTATGAAGGAAGGCTAATCATTAGGCAAACATTATCTTGCATAGTGTTAGAGACACAACAGTTTAGTTCATGGGCTAAAGTAAATATTCAGTTGAATAAAACTGTGGATAAGATCTCTGCCAATGGAGTTGGGTCATATTAGGACTTGTCTCACAGTTGATTTTTGACAATGCACTGTTCCTCTCTGCCTCCATTTCCAGTTGCTAAATTTGTGGCACTAAGAATATTATCCACTCCATAAAATTTTGCAGAGATTCAAATAAATGTATTCATGTGAAGTTGTTAAACAACAAACATACATAACTGAATAATTGAATATATCATAATTGTCATGTTCCTTAAGGAAAACAAGATAAAAAACACCAATATTTAAACACAATGAAAGTGTTATGGGCCTTAAGAAAAGCCTTATAATAAAGCATCCAATTACATCACTTACTAATTATATAACTAGTTCAAGTTTTCTCACCTCTCTAAATCAAAATATTAGGTCTTGGTCATTCATTAACTTAATCATTAGCCTATCATCTTATTTGATAACTATAAAGCATGAGGAAGTGTACTGGATGAGCTAGGGAAATAAACAGCCTAAAAGGATGCTATTACTTGGCTCATGTAGTATCTTGGAAATTAAATTAATTAAATTATGAAAAAAGCATTTTAGAAGTGTGGCATTTCCCTCTCTCCTTTTTTTAATTATAGCAGGCCTTGTAGCATAAACTTGGTCATATTATTATAAAATTTCATCAGCCCCAAAAGGCATAAAATAATTAATCTAGTTCATCTCCTTATAAGATTTTTAAAAAGCAGCAGCTACATCAAAACTCTGATTGCAAGAGAAATAAAAAACAGAATTTAAGTAGCCAAACATTTTTAAAAGCACATCAATATCATCATTATTCTAGACAAGGTTTACAAAGATGGCATATTACCTGCCTCCTCTAGAATTGTGATCCATAAACCATTTCTATAAAGTAGTAAATACAGATAGGGAATACTTTAGGATTTGTCAAACACATAAAGTATTATTATATATTTCTTTTTTAATGCATTAAAAATGTAAAATCCATTCTTCGCACAGAGGCCATATAAAAGCCAAATGTCAGATTTGGCCTGAGACTACTGACCCCTATGATTAAAATAAATTGAAACCTGCTCAATTTACAGTTAAAACCTCTGATAAAAAGTTCTCCAAGGAGCCAAACCAACTCTTTACTTCTCAACAAAGGCAGCCATCTAGCCAGTCACCCATTCAACACATAGGTATTCTGTACCTACGAAATGAGACATCATAGAGTAAAAATGGAAAATATAAGGCAGTGTGTAACTCAGGAGTTCATAGGGTTTGTTTCTGTTATTGCTGTGCTTTCATGGAGGGTTCAAAAATGAATGAAAACAACTGTAATTCAGGTTTAATATGCTGAGATGTGGGTAAAAACAAATGTATCAAGGAGCAAAACTTGCAGATGTAGCCTCAGTGTTGCTGGAAAAGGAGGGTTTCTGGGAGAAGAGATATGTAAACAAAAATGGCCTAATCACTAAGTTATACACCTAAAACTAATACTATATATTAATTATAATTGAAAAATATTTTTGAGAAAAGAAGCAAGGATATGAAAGAACAGGTAGATATGAAAGAATTCAAGGAGGAGGGTCAAAATCAGGGACAGCATTTGACATGGGAAAGAGAATCTAGCATATCTATGAAAAGAAAATAACCTCTTCTGGTTGAAGCTTTCATAGTGAGAAAGAGAAGGGCTTGGAATAGAACAGATCAGGTCAGACAGTTAAGCAACAAGATAGTTCATGAGTCTTAGGTCATATTAGGGAAAATAGGTTTTATCCATAGAGAGTGGGTGGGAAACAAAATGGTGTTAAGCACATGAAAGATATTATCAGAAGAAAGTGTAGATTTCAGAGCTATTTGGGAGGCAGAATTGATAGGCCTCTATGATCATGTGAGTGATTTTATATGGCTCCAAGATCAACGTAGAGTTGTGTAATTTTAGGTTCACTTACAGCAATGTAGGGTGTCCCACAGAAAGTGCGCTCCTATCCACACTTTGATTTTTGCTTGAGGCAATTTACAGTATAGATTATCCCAACAGCTTCATTAACCTTCTCAAATCCTATCATTCTTTCCATGCCTAGTTCAATCCCTACTCCTTAAACTTGCAAGCATTGTTTTGACTTTTTGTTTATCTCAACTTTTATGTTATAGAAATCACCGAAATATGCTAATTTATTTTAATCCCTGCATAGTGTTATCTTCCCATCAACCAAAGTATGGGTGTAGATTTGCCAGTTTATGCACAGCTCTGCAGAGCTCTGCGTATTGGCCTGGCCAGTTGTCATCTACAAACCAGGTTTGTTAAGTATTCAACACAGAGGATTTCTCCAACATTCCTGTAGATGAAGCCATTGCCTGATATGGAAAATTTCTTCATGATTTTTAGCCATGTCTGATTCTTCTATCCCAACCACATAGTTGGCATTCAATTCCCCCTCTCTGAGATGACTATAATATTATCTAATGATATGTCCCCACAGTGATTTTTATCTCAGCCCAATTATTTCTTCACATTTAAGTGAGGGTATTCTTTATAGGTAGTAGATCATATCATTTCCCTGCTAAAACCTTTTGGTGAATTTGGTTATAAGCTTTTCCTATGTCAAGTCCTTACAAGCTAGTCAGCTTCATCTGGAATTTCTATTGACAAGAAGTCCTAGAAATGTCTATCTGTCCTTTAGTGCTCATGAATTCATACTCTTAACCTCAGAGATATTATCTATGAATCATTCCTTCTGCCTGTCACAATTCCTCCTCAGTCTTTTGCCCCTTAGTTTTTACTCAACTCTGATCTTTGATTAAGAATTACTTCCCATGAAAGTCTTCCCTGATGTCCTCAATTCTGAAACACATCTGAACATTTCTAAAATTTAGACTCATTTTCCTAATGATGTGTACATTCTATGTAGTATTTATTCTATTTTCAAAAAATTTAATATTATTATATCAATGGCACATCAGAGACTTTTTGGCATCTTACAACTGAAGGAATATGGTGTGCTATGAGAGGACCCTACAGTTGCCCTCCAATCACAGTTAATGCCATGTTCTTTCATCCCACTCAGTTGACTGAAAAGCACTGTGACTGCTAGATCTTGTCCATCTCCATCACCTCTTCTCCTACAAAACTGAGCACAATGCTGAGCTTCATAGTAAAGAATCATTCCATACTAATTGCTTACAGAATAATCCTATTGCTTTTCATTCCCTCTGGAAGCAAATGTATGATATTGATGATGATAAAAAAACATGTTGGAGGTTCCTGGGATTTTTGATGACTCAAAGACTCTTGTTTCAAATCCACAATTTGAAAAACCTATGTGAGTCCAGCACATTCCAATTTCTTCCATCAGCATCTCTGCTTCTCAATTGGGTCAGGTTGTTTAGATTATTCTAGTCTTGTTGAAGTGTATCCAGTATAACATGCTGCACAACTCAATCAATCTAACACTCTCAATAGAAATCGATTCCCACCAAATATGCCATGACTTTTTTCTCTTTGTTTGATTACATGTTGATAGTGACAAATGGAGAGGCATCACATTATTCACCACACCAGACTCTGCCCAACATCATGGGTATCCTGCTGGGCCATCAACTTTGCTGCCCTTACAAAAGCTATGACACCAGTAGCCACCTCAGAAACCCTAGGTATGTCTTAATTCTAGGACTGCAGAGAATTAAATTTTCCATGCCTGGGATAACTCAAACTCTTAGGAGTATAGAGAAAAGAATATGCATTATGCAGTGAAACATAGGTGAGTTTCACTAGATCTGCCATTTACTTGCTCTGTGACCTGGGACTAGTTGCATAATTTCTTCAAACATCAGTTTCTTCAAATGTCAAGTAACATGGAAATATTTATCCCTTAAGTTTGTTGTAAAGATTAATGAGATGACGTAGGGAGACTGCCAAGTGTGGTGGCAGCTGCATGGTAGTCTTTTTATAGTATTAAAGCTATATATGTGCATAATAGGAAATGGTATACTGAACTATCTAAAAACACAAAACATAATAATTTTGAGATAGTAAATATGGGGAGATTTCCAGTTCATTGAGAGAAATTTCTCCAATGCTCCATATACAACTCTGTCCCTAATGCCTAATTACCTGTAAACAATAATGTTTATATTCAAAAGCAATGGCCAATTATAGGAGTGTATCATGATATTCGGCCATATTTCAAAAACAAAAGTTTAGTATTAATGCTATAAACCATTAGCTGTTATGCGTAAATAATAGCTACTGGTTTTCCTATGATGTTTTAAAAATAGCATTAGTTATTAATCCTCTTGTATTTAAAAATGTATGGGTTTCCTGTGAGAGGTTCTAAGATGGCTGCAGAGTAGCTAGAAATTCTGTACACTTGCTCTCAGGCCTGTATCCATCTTGCAGCGAAACCACAGAGCAATCAACTTGGCAGTCCAGGTGAGTGTGAGTGAGAATGTGTGTGAGTGAGCATGTGCACAAACAAGTGTGTGGTTGTGTGCGCAAGTTTTCAAGTGCCTGTCCACCTATAGGAGCATTCAGAGGCAGGTGGCCCAAGCTTTCCTGGTGGAGCTGCTGCCACTGCCACTATAGCCATCACCCAGCCCAGCATTTCTGGCTGGGCATATCTGGAGTGAGATCCTCTTTGTAGAATTTGTAATATCCTCCTTTGGAAGAAGCCACAAGAGTGGTTGTGCCTTGGAACTGGACTTGCCCCTGTGATGTTTGTGCCTGTGGGCCATATTGTGCACCCCGCCACTTCTGGGAGCCAGGGTCCTGGGTCCATGAGTCCACAGTACTTGTGGCAGAGGGGGCTATAGCCTCCCTGACCCTGGCACCACTGGAACTACAAACAGAACAGAGTCTGACTGAGGAGGTAGCAGATTGGCCAAGTTGCTGAGAGCGCCAGGGTAGAAAGAGGCAGCTAGACAGCACTGCCAGCAGACACCAGGGCTGGAGTTCTGCAGTGGGAGTGGACGTCCAAGGCTGAAACTCACTGGATGGGTGGTGTGAGCACTCCCTCCTACAATGAACCATGTTATAGTTTTGCTGCTGGACTCTTCCTTTTCCTAGTTGGAAACAGGTCAATAAAAATCAAGTCCTAAATAGAATAGGAGAGTCCACATAACCCACACAAAGAACATTCTTAGAGCTTCCAGATCAGGAGATCAAGGATTCTGCACCATGGGGTCTCTCTGCTCTGAGGAGAGACAAAAACCTATCAACTTTTCTCTTTTTTTCTTGCTTTCTTTTTTTACTTAAAGGGACAAAGCACAGGTTTTGTGTTGGTGCCCACCTTGGGCTCCAAGCAAAGGGAGAATGGCACAGACTGGAGTCACACAAGGAGTATGGAGTGGGAGGCACAAAGGGGAGTCTTGGGAGAGTGGCTGTAGAATCCTTGGGGCCCTGATATACCTGGGCTACACAGCAGCCATATTTCTTGAGAAGAGCAAGCACCCCCCCCCCAAGGGAAAATCAATTACCTTACCCTGTGGGACACCACTTCCCCCACCATTTAGAAATTCCCTCACCACAATCTTTTAAATCCTTTTTGCTCCACTCATTGACTTTTTGTTCTTTTTTCAGTTTTACTCTCTCTTGGCATTCAGTTTTGTTTTGTTTTGTTTTTTCTTTTCTCCTGAATCTTAACTCTTGTTGAGGAGACAGCAACATAAACAGACTGAGGTGTTGTCAGAGACTAGGCCTTAGGGCACAGCCAATCCATACACTATCCTAGGAAACATATTTGTGCTTCCACTTCAGGGGAGAGCCATAGAAACACCCTCCCAGCATCCAGAAGACCCAAAAGCTGGGCTCTGGAACCCTACTAGGGGCTCTACCCTGCTGAGTAGAGGGAAATAATCCTGGACAGATGCAGAGTAGTGGCTCCAGGGAGGAAGAACAAAGGCACCATCTTCCCTGAAGTCTGAAAAGCACCTGCCACACAGGAGATCCAGCAATCACAGCTCCCTGTATCCATTAGAAACACACTCAGAAATAGTCAGGTCTGTGACTAGTCTAAGATTGATATCAGGCTGACAGACAGAGACAGGCAGAAGCAGATTCTGTAGTGATGCAGTACATTTACTGACACACCGCTGGACCCAATGCTGATAAAAACCAGCTTTTCAGAGCAGCTTGGCCCACTCTAGGAGCAATCAAGCTAAAGGAATCAACCAGAAACCATGGATCACCTACAGCTTTGAAAAGGCAGCTGAGGGCCAGATGTGGACAACACTCGTCATTGGTTCACACTAGACTCAGACATCAGAGCAGTATATAAAGGGACAAACCGGAGGTAAGAAACAAACTGTGCTGAGACAAATAAACTTGACTTTTTTTCTCATTATCTTAGCTATTTTTCTTCTCTATATTCTTTTTACTTATTTTTAAAAATCTATTTATTCTTTTATTTTTGGTTCTATTTTTTTCATATTGCCTATTCAACTCCTATCTTTGATTATTCTACTGTTGCATTATTTTATCCTTTTTTTATTTTATGCTTTTTCCGTGTTCCTTATTTTTCTTTCAATTCATTATGAGTAGTAGTTCTCTTTCTCGTTTCATAAACACTTTTCTTTTCTGTGGTCCTCTCATATTCTTCTTCCTTCTGCCCTTTCTCTCCTATTGCATTTATCTTTCTGCTTTTAGTATTCTTTGCTCTTTTGTTGTTGATATTGCTGTGGTGGTCTGGGGGGATTACTTGTCTTGATGTAGTTGTTGTATTATTTTGGTTTCTTCTGCCAGCACCTATACAACAACATACAATTCATGGTGGAGGCTGAGCCTCTTAGTCAGCCTGATGGAGGGGAGTTCCCATTAACAAATGGGCCAATAGCAATCAGGACCTAAATACAGCAGGAAAGTCCACATAACTCACACAGAAGACATACCTAGAACACACAAAATCAAGGAGTCTTCACCACTTGGGCCTACAGAACTCCTAACACACAAGTCCACTCCACAAGACAGAAAGTCAAAGCAAATCAATCTAGTACATAGAAAGAAACACAAAGAGACAATTAAAGTGGGGAGACAAAGGAACAACCCTGAACTTAAAGAAAAGGGGGAACCTCCATAAGCAAGTCTCTCATTTAAAATGGAAGGTAAAATAAAGAGCTTCCCAGACAAAAAAAAAATAAAGTAAATAAAAAATAAAAAAATAATTTAAAAAAAGGCTAAAAGAGTACACTGAGCCAACTCTATAAGAGAAGCTAAAAGCACTGCTATAAGAAGAAAAGACATAGAGAGAGAGGAATACAGGTACAAGGTAAAAAATGGAAATGAATAAGTACCTATCAATTATATCTTTAACTGTAAATGAATTAAATGCTTCAATCAAAAGACATAGGGTAGTTGAATGTATAAGAAAATATGATCTGTGAGTTTGCTGTCTTTTCACTATCAGTATGGAGGGTTAGCAACAGGGGCGTGAGAGGAGGAGAGAGGGGGAAAAGGTACAGAGAATAAATAGCATAGATGGTGGGTAAAAAATAGACAGGGGGAGGGCAAGAATAGTGTGGGAAATGTAGAAGCTAAAGAACTTATGACACATGGACATGAACTAAAGGGGGGAATGTGGGTGGGAGAGGGTGTGTAGGGTGGAGGGGAATGATGGGGGAGAAATGGGACAACTGTAATAGCATAATCAATAAAATATATTAAAAAAAAGAAAATATGATCTGTATATATGCTATCACAAGAGACCCACCTCAGGACAAAAGATCTACGCATGCTGAAAGTGAAGGTAATGGAAAATATTACATGTAAATTGACATGAAATAAAAGCTGGGATAGCAATACTTACATCATAAAAGATATATTTCAAAACAAAGGCCATAAAGAGACATCCAAAAGAGAAATTCATGATACTCAAGGGAAGAATCCATGAAGAAGACATAAACATAAATATATATGCACCCAACATAGGAGTAACCAAATATATAAGGAACATCTTGGAGCACTTCAAGAAATATATAGACAAAAAAAGACTTATACTTGAGGATTTTAACATCCCATTGTCAAAAATGGACACAGTTTCCAAACAAAATATCGACAAGGATATTGTGGCATTGAACAATGCCAAAGATCAAATGGATAAAACTGATATATGTATAAAACCTTCGCATCACAGCGAAGCAAAACACACATTCTTTTCAAATGCATATGGAACATTTTCAAAGATAGACTACATGATAGGACACAAAACAAGCCTACATAAATTCAAAAAATTTGAAATTATATCAAGCATCTTTTCAGACCATAAGGGCCAGAAATCAGAAATCAACATCATGGAAAATAATCACAAACACTCAAATTCATGGAGATTGAGTAGCATGCTTTCAAACAATGAATGCATTAAGAATGAGATTAATGAAAAACACAAAAGTTTCTGGAAAAAAATGAGAGTCAACTTGCAAAAGTCCAAAACATATGGGAAACAGCAAAGGCAGTCCTGAGAGGGAAGTTCATAGCAATAAAAGCCTACTGAAAAAAGATAGAGATATTTTTAAAAATCAAACTCACCCCACATCTATAAGAATAGGAGGAACAACAAACAAAGCCCAGAACAAGTAGAATGAAAAAAATAACCAAGATCACAGCAGAATTAAATGACATAGAGACTAAAAGAACAATTCTAAGGGTCAATAAATCCAGGTGATGGTTCCTTGAAAAAACAAACAAAATTGACTAGCCTTTAAAAAGACTCACCAAGAAAAAAAGAGAGAGGACCCAATAAATCAAATCTGTAGTCAAAGAAGAGGGATTACAACTGATACCAGAGAAATACAAAAGATTATTAGAAATTACTACATACAACTATATGCAATGAAATTTGAAATCCTGGGCAAAATGGACAAATTTCTAGAAAAATATAATCTTACAAAACTAAATAAAAAAGAAAAAGAAAGCCTGAACAGACCAATAACAGCTGACAAAACTGAAACAGTAATCAAAAACTTCTCATCACACAAAAGCCTTGGACCGGATGGTTTCACAAGAGAATTTTACAAAACATTTAAAGAAGAGCTAACCCCTGTACTTCTCAGACTATTCCAAAATCCAAGAAGAGGGAAGATTCCCAAAGGATTTTTCTCAGGCCTGCATCATCCTAATACCCAAACCAGAAGACACAAACAAAGACACAAAGAAAGAAAACTATAGGCCGATATTGCTGATGAAAATAGAAACTAAAATCTTCATCAAAGTACTGGAAAACTGCATCCAGAAAAATGTTGAAATGATCATACACCATGATCAAGTGGGATTCATTCCAGGGATGCAAGGATGATTCAATACTCTCAAATCAATAAATGTAATACATCACATAAACAGAAGAAATGAGAAAAATCACATGATCATGACAATAGATGCGGAAAAGGCTTTTGATAAGGTACACCACCCACAAACACTCAGCAAAGTGGGAGTAGAGAAAGCATAACTCAATATAGTAAAGACCATATATGAAAAACCTATAGCCAACATCATATTCAATGGGCAAAACCTATAAGCTTTCCCACTAAGATCAGGAACAAGACAAGGATGTCCACTTTTACCACTTCTATTCAACATAGTGTTGGAAGCACTAGCCATAGCAATCAGACAAGAGGAAATAAAAGTCCTCAAAAATTGGAAATAAGGAAGTAAAACAGCCATTGCTTTCAGAAGACATGATAGTATACATAGAAAATCCTATAGACTCCACCAAAAAAATCACTTGACTTAATAGGTGAATTTGGCAAATAGTGTGATATGAAGGCAATTTTCAGAGGTCAAAGACATTTTTGTATATCAGCAATGAAATATCAGAAAGAGAAACCATGAAAAAATCCCATTTACAATAGCAACAAGAAAAATAAGGTACCTAGGAATAAACCTAACCAAGGAGGTAAAAGACCTGTACTCAGAAAATGATACAAAAGTGAAGGAAGAAATTAAGGAAGACACCAATAAACGGAGACATATACCATGCTCATGGATTGGAAGAATAAACATCATCAAAATGTCCATACTACCCAAAGCAATTTTTAGAATCAATCAATCTCTATGAAAATACCAATGACATTTCACAGATATAAAACAAACATTTCAAAAATTTAAATGAACCATAAATGACCCTGAATAGCCATGGCAATTTTGAAAAAGAAGAACAAAGTAGAAGAGATCACCATACCTAACATAAAACTATACCACAAGGCCATGGTAATCAAAACAGTCTGGTACTGGCTTAAGAACGGACAAATAGATCAATGGAAAAGAATACACAACCCTGAAATAAACCAAAGTCTGTGGTCAATTAATATTTGACAAAGGGAGCAGAAGCATAAAATTGAATGAAAATAGACTGTTCAACAAATGGTTGGGACATCTGGTGAGCTACATACAAAAAAAAAAAAAAAAAAAAAAGAAAGAAATTCAACCATCAACTTACGCCACGTACAAAAATAAACTCAAGGTGGATAAAAGACTTAAATATAAGTCGTGATACCATAAAAGTCCTATAGGAAAACATAGGGAGTAAAATTTCAGATATTCCATGACACAGACCCTGGCTTGTGGGGTCTGCCATTGTGGATGAGACACGAGACAAATTCACACAGACTACTGAGTCCTGTGGAGGAAGAGGGATGGCATGGCTACTCTCTCAAGGGGAGAGTGCCTCAGAGTGGCTTGGCCATTCTCTCAAGAGGAGAGCGTCCCGACCCTTGCCTTGACAGGTTTTTATTGGGTTTCAGTTTGCACAGGAATACAGGTAAAGTTCATTAATCATTGTCAGGCAGTAAGGATCAAACAATAGGTAGCATACGAAGAACTATGAGGCCCTATTCTGAGTCAGGGTCTGTTAGCTAAAGGCTACAAAACTTTGGGAAATGAACTCATTTCCTGCTCAGACCCTTATCATTTAATTGAGAGCATTCTTAGCAAAGCAGAATTCACAGGATTTTACATATTCTTTCTCAGGCCTGATCACCCGGGGAACCCACTCTTTCCAGCACAGGGTTGCACTGCCCTCTGTCATAATTTCAGGCTTAAGTCAGACAGAGTAAGCAAGGTAGCCAAGAGATTAGGAGACTTCTCACAGACAGAATGAGGACTCAGGCTATGTCAGGATAGCTGAGGGGCGAGGGTCCATCACCCCCTTGTGCTTTAGCCCCCCCCCCCAAGTCCTTCTTTGGGGCCTCCACATGATCATGCTTGTCTTAGGTTGTTACCCCCTTGGAGAATCTTACTTGTCATTGGCTAATCAATCAAGCATTGGGGGCCAGTTACGGATGAAGCAAAAGGAGCTTCTAGAAGTAGCACTCCTGCCAGGGAGATAAGCTTTGGCTGCTTAGTGGCTTATGGTCCAAAGGTTGCTCACTCAGCCTTAGCCATGGGGGGGTTACAGCTTCTGAAACCAGGCAGGGTGGTTCCCAACTATTTCACACAGCAATATTTTCACTGATATGTCCCCTAGGGCAGTTAACATACAAGAAAGAATGAAAAATGGGATCTCACTTTCTGATGAAAGAACATTGAACAAATTTGAATGACTTTCACCAGTCTTATAAATGTAGCACTATCATACTTTCTGGATGAATTAGAGGAACAACTGGGAGGAAAGATGATCACCTTTCATCTAATACTACTTTTAGTAGGTAGTACATAATAAATACGTACAACATATGAGCAATTTTTATTGATGAATGAACAGAATTATCAAATAATAAGTTACAAAATGTCTCCAAGGAAAATAAATATCTTACAATTGGCCTGAAAAAAAAAGGGATCTCTTCAAAATAAAAAGATTCTGCACAGCTAGATAAAACAGAATTAAAATGAAAAGAGAACCAAACTCACGGGGAAAATATTTGCAAATGATACCTCAGACAAGGGTTTTATCTCCAAAATATATATAGAATACATACATCTCTTCTGCAGGAAGACAAACAACCCAAAAAATGGGCAAAGGGCCTGTACAGAAATTTCTCCAAGGAGGACATACAGAGGGCCCAGAGACATGTGAAAGGAAGCTCAGCAACACTAGCCATCAGAGAGATGCACATTCAAACCACAATGAGATAATACTTCACACCAGTCAGAATGGCCATCATAAATAAAGGAACAAACAACAAGTGTAGGAGAGGATGTGGAGAAAAGGGGACCCTAGTGCACTGTTGGTGGGAATGTAAACTGGTACAGCCACTGTGGAAAACAGTATGGAATATCCACAGAAAACTAAAAATGGAACTACCTTTTACCCAGTGATTCTATTGCTGGGATTATACCATAAGAAACCTGAAACACCAATCCAAAAGAACCTATGCACCCCAATGTTCATAGCAGCACAATTTACAATAGCCAAGTGCTGGAAACCACTTAAGTGTCCATCAAGAAATGAATGGATCAAAACACTATGGTACATTTATACAATGGAATGCTATGTAGCATAAAGAAAGAAGGTGCTCCTACCCTTTGTGATAACATGGATGGAAGTGGAGAGCATTGTGCTAAGTGAAATAAGCCACGTGGTAAAAGACAAATACTATATGATTTCACCTATAAGTGGAACCTAATGAACAAAACAAACGAGCAAGCAAAAATATAACCAGAAACATTGAAATTAAGAACAATCTGACAGTAACCAGAGTGGAGGTGGAAGGGAATAATTGGAAGAAAGATGGGAAGGGTTTCAGGAACAACTATAAGTGAGTCATGGACAAAACCAAGGGTGAGTGAAACCAGGGGATGGAAGTGGGGATAGCTGGAGGTGGAGTGGTGGGGGGTAAATGCCAACAGCTGTACTTGAACAACAGTAAAACAATTTTTTAAAAAGATAATCAAAATTGAGAAACCTTTAATGAGACTCATCAATAAAAAAATGAGAGGACTTAAACAAATAAAATCAGATATGAAAGAGGAAAAGTAACAACTGATACCAGAAATACAAAGTGTTGTAAGAAATTACTATGAATAAGAAATATAGACAGTTAATATTATGAGGAACTGGACAACCTTCATGAAATGGATAAATTTCTAGAAACATATACCATCTTCCAAAACTGAATTAAGAAGCAGTAAACCTGAATAGACCAATAACAACAAGTGAAGTTGAAGCAGTAATCAAAAAACTACCAATGCACAAAAGCTCTTGTCCAGATGTCTCCACAGGAGAATTTTACCAAGAACTAACAACTGTCTTTCTCAAACTATTCCAAAAAAATCCAAGAAGAGGGAAAATTTCCAACTCTTTTTATGAGGCAAATATTATCCTAATCCCCAAACCAGATAAAAACAGAACAAAGAAAAAAAATTACAGTCCAATATCTGTTAAACTTAGTATGTTAAAATCCTCAAAAAAATACTAGTAAACTGGATCCAACAATACATTTAAAAATCATACACCATAATCAAGTGTGATTTATTCCAGGGATGGAAGGATGGTGCCATATTCACAACTCAGGAAATATGATACATCACATAAAACAAAATGAAATACAAAAATCACATGATTGCATCAATACATGCAAAAAAAGTATTTGATAAAATCCACTTATGATAAAAACATGCTGCAAAATGGGAGTAGAGAGAGCATACTTCAATATAATAAAGGCTATATAAAAAAATAACCACCAACATCATAATCAATGGGCAAAAACTAAAAGTGTTTCCATTAAGATCGGGGATAAGACAAGGGTGTCCACTTTCATCACATCTATTCAACATAGTGCTGGAGATCCTAAACCCAGCAGTCAGACAAGAAGAAATGAAAGGCATCCCAGTTAAAAAGGAGGAAGTAAAATTGTCATTATTTGCAAACAGCGTGCTAGTGTACATAGAAAACCCCAAAAAACTACTTGACATAATAAGTGAATTTGGCAGAACAGCAGGATACAAAATCAATACTCAGAAATGATGACATTTTTGTACACCAACAATGAACTATCAAAAAAAATAAACTAAGAAAAAAATTCTATTTACCATAGCAACAAGAAAAATAAAGTACCTAGGAATAAATTTAACCAAGGAGATAAAAGACCTGTAGTTAGAAAATTATAGAACACTGAAGAAAAAAATTGAAAAAGATACAAATAAATGGAAGCATATCCCTGTTCACAGATTGGAAGAATTAACATCCTCAACATGTCCATATTACCCAAAACAATCTATACATTCAATGAAATTCCTATTAAAATTCCAATGACATATTTTACAGATCTAGAACAAATACTTCAAAAAGTTATATGGAGCCAACATAGACCGCAAAAGCCACGGCAATCTTGAGAAAGAAGAATAAAGTTGGAGGAATCACAATACCTGATACCAAACTATATTACAAGGCTACTGTAATCAAAACAGTCTAGTACTGGCATAAGAATAGACACATATATCAATGGAGAGTAGAGGTTCAGAAATAAACCCATATCTCTATGGCCAATTAATGTTTGATGAAGGGGTCATGAGCATGAATGAAGTAAAACTGCCTCTCCAATAACTGGTGTTGAGAGAACTGGACTTGTTCACGCAAAAAAAAAAAAAAAAAAAGAAAAGAAAAAAAAATGAACTAGACCACCAACTTACACTATACACCAGAATAAATTCAAAATGGATAAAACACTTAAATATAAGTCAAGATACCATAAAAGTCCTAGTAGAAAACACAGGCAGTAAAATTTCAGATATCCTATGTAGTAATATTTTTGCTAATATATCTCCTTGGGCAAGGGGAATAAAAGAAAAATAATAAACAAATGGTACCATACCAAATTACAAAGCTTCTGCACAGCTAACGAAACCATCATCAAAATGAAAAGGGAACTAACTATGGGAAAACATACTTGCCCATTATACATCAGACAAGGATTTAATCTTCAAAACCCAAAGGATTTATAGGGGAATGGTAGAAGGAAGGGGAAGGGATTAGTTAAAGTACATGTATAAATGACCCATGGACATGGACAACAGTCATAGGGTGTTGCGGACCGTTCAGCCTGGTTTCAGGAGTTGTAACCCTCACCCTATGGTGGGCTGTGTAAGAGCCCAAGGGACCCACTTCATCTGGGTCTGTTCTGTCACAAGGACGTGACCTACTAAGGAGACAAAGTTTATCTCCCTGGCAGGAGTGCTACTTCTGCCTCTCTGGCCCAATTGCTTGGTTGGCAGTCAATGACGGGTAAGACTCCTCATGGGAGGGGCAACCTAAGCCAGACGCAACCACTTGGAGGCCTCATGGAAGGACTCGGGGGGTTGCAGCAAAGAGGATGTGATGGACCCTCGCCCCCCGGCTATTCTGACATAGCCCGAGTCCTCATTTCCATCTGGGAGATGTCTCCTGCTTCCTAATCGGCTTAAAGCCTGAAACTGTGGGGGTGAGCGGTGCAGCCCTGTCCTGGCCAGGACGGCTCCTTGGGTGATTGGCATGAGAAAGAATTCCTAAAGTCCTGTGAAACCTGCTTTGTTAAGAGTGCTCTTCCTTAGGTGATAAGTGTCCCAGGAGGAAATGAGTATGTCTCCCAAAGTCTGGCAACCCCCTTTCCTGACAAACACTGGCTCAGATTAAGCCCTCAGATTGCTTTGAAATGTTAACCATTGTATTGCTTTGAAATGTTAACCATTGTTTGGTCCTTGTCGCCTGACATACCTGTATTCCCGTGTATTTGAGCCCAATAAAAGCCTAGTGAGGAAGGCGCTCTGGGTCATTCTCCTCTGAGAGTTTGACCCCTTTCCTCCCCAAGCACAAGATGTCTTGGTAGTTTTTATTTTCATCCGTGACGAACGGGGGGTTCTACGGGTGAAGCCCCCCGCATCTGGCGCCCGGGACAGGGACCTGAAACCTGCTGGACCAGAGGCTACGAGCCATCGTCATCGGACAGCACGTCTAAGTGGTATGGAAATCAGCGCTTCATCCCCATAGGGATCCAGGGGCACCTTTCGGTAAGGCCTCCAGACGTGTTACAGATCAGAGGGAAGGTTACTGTGCCACCTCTTGAGTGGTTCTCTTTCCATTTCTCTCCCCTGCACTCTCTTTCATAATAAGAGTCTTGCTTTCTCCTCCCAAGCATTCGCTGCATCTCGCGGGCACGGGACAGTCATTTACATACCGATAGGGTGGACTGCCGCTAGAAGACTCCCGTGAAAGGCATAAGTTGGTCGTGGGACGAGTCAGAACGTTAGTTACTCGCCAACTGCAAGAAAAACCCACGCAACGAAAAGGCACACTGTAAAAGCATTCACAGTCCCATTCCCCGCAGCGCAATCCCGGCTAGGTTTTTTTTTAGCTTGGGAGGAGAAAGCAAAGACTTCCCCTTTTAGCAGCAAGGTATTTATGAGCGTTTCAGCTTCTTGCTAAAACGCCGAAGAAAAGAGGCACTTCCTCCCTCCGGCTCGAGATCTCGGGCGTCCCTACGTGAGTGGGGACCCTGCGGAGGTGTCTGGGGTCCAATCCCTAAGACGCGTAGGCGCCTCATAAGGATTTCCATCTCACATAACTCTTTTGGCTCAGTCAGGGAAGCGCGATATAAAGGCTGGTCACCTAGCGCTCTGAGCCGCCTCGCAGTCTTGGACGCGTGGAGTTTAACCTGAAACCCATAAGCAGGATCAGGGTCTCCTGGTTTCCAGGCAGCCCTTCCTGACGGTTTTTGCACCAACAGAACATCGCTGACCCACCACACTCGTCACTAGTAAGAAATAGGATTTGAGGGTGCAGGCGGAGAGAGTGATCAAAAAACCGCCGCCTCTTGCAGCGGAAGGAATTTGTAGAAAGGAATTCTTTTGTTCGGGGCTGGGGCGCGGAGCGGGGCTGGGGCGCACGCAGTACTCATTGCTCCATCCCCCTTCCCCCTGACAAGCTGCCAGAACCCCGGCGGCAGTGCAGTGCCGGGAGCTACAAGGGCGCGCACCCGGCCGCTTGTTCTCGGCGAGTTGAGCCGTAGCTAGATCTCTCCACCGGGAAGTGCGGTTGGCGCCGCGCCCTCCTCCGCGGCTGCCCCGAGAGATATAGTTAGCGCCGAGCCCTCCGAGGTCCTTCTCAGTCCTCCGAGCCCTTCTCGACCCTCCCCGCGGCTGCGGCGGAGAGAGATAGTTAGCGCGCGCCCTCCCCGCGGCTGCGGTGGAGAGGTATATTTGGTGCGCGCACTCCCCGGACCTCCGCGCGGGACCGCGCCGCGGTCCGGTCCGAGGAGTCGCCACTTCCCGGGCCTCTTCGGGCCTCTGCGCCATTCGCGGGCTTCCGCGCCGTTCGCGCCGTTCGCGGCGGCTGCGGCTTTGCAAACATCCGCGGCGTTTGGCCACGGAAAGGATTTAAAAAAGGGGACTGCTCTGTTTGTTAAGGAATTTTTCTAAGAGCCATGGGCAACGGGCTTTCTAAAAATCAGAAGCGATACCTTAAGGAAATCCAGCAGCTTCTCAAAGCCTCGGGCAGTCATATTAAAAAGCAGAACTTAGTTAATTTAATTCTTACTGTTAAAAAATATTGCCCATGGTTTCCCGATAAAGGGACTTTAGATTTAGAAATATGGGAAAAGGTAGGACGGGAATTAAAGTCACACCAGGAAAATGGCACCCCTGTCGGGCATCAGAATCTTTTTACTTGGGGAATGGTGAGGACTGCTTTAACGCCCCTTCATATTCGCAGCTCAGATACTAAGATTGAGGGGGCAGGGAAAGATCCGTGTCAGATGAGGGAGAAGGGAGTCACTATGAAGGCGGAGGAATCTACCTTTATTACCTCCAGTCAGGAAAGCTCAAGCCCACTCCTTAGCAACAAGGAGATACCTCCCCCGCCTCCCGTCCCTCCCTCCGCTCCTACTTGGGAGGAAAACTTTAGCCCTCAGGATCCCCTTGCCGATCTTTCTACCCCCACAGTGGCAGCAGTCCAAGCCCCTTTGCCAGTAACCAATGCTATGTATCAGTGTCTTCAAGACGCGATTAGGGATGGGGACTGGCAGTCTTTTACTGCCTTCCCTGTCATTACTCGGCAAGGCAGGCAAAATCCGGTGCATGAATCTCTACCTTATGGATTGTTCAAGGATCTAAAGAAAAGTATAAGAGACAATGGGCTCCAATCTCCTTATACAACAGGGTTATTAACAGCTGTGACAGAAGCATATCAAATGGCTCCCTGTGACTGGGTTGCCTTAGCCAGAACAACTTTAACCCCCGGTCAGTACAGTGTCTGGCACTCTGAATATATGGTAAGATGCCGCCTCCAGGCGAGTGAAAATGAAAGGACAGGAAATCCAGTCACTCAAGATATGCTTTTAGGGCTAGGCCCATATACTAAACCGGATCAGCAAGCTCGTATGAACCCTCAGACTTTTGCCCAATGCTCTGCTGCAGCTCTTCGAGCCTTCAAGACTGTACCTGATACTAAGCCCCGCAGCACTGGGTCCTATACTAATGTTAGACAAGGGCCCAATGAGACATATCTAGATTTTATTGACAGATTGCAAGAGGCAATTCAGAGACAAGTTGAAAATCAGGATATTGCTGACGGCCTCCTATTGCAGTTAGCTTTTGAAAATGCTAATAATGATTGCAAAACTGTTCTTCAACCCATTCGGTTAACCACTACCGATGTTGGTCAGTTTATAAAGGCCTGTCAGAATGTAGGAACGGAACAGCATAAAGCAGCATTACTTGCTGCGGCCTTGAGAGGTGAAATGAAATGTTTCAATTGTGGCAAGGCTGGACACACTCGGAAGGAGTGTCATATTAAAAACAAAAGGCTTCCTTTAAAGGATTGCCCTCGCTGCCATAAAGGCAAACATTGGGCCAATCAATGCAGGTCCACCTATGATAAGGATGGAAACTTACTGCCCCCGTTTCAGGGAAACGAGAAGTGGGGTGCGAGCTCCGGTGCCCCGAAACCAAACAGGAGCCCAAACAGCAACCAGCTGTTGTGGACTCAGGAAAATGCCGGGTCTCCGACCTCCGTGCCGCTACCAGGGGGAGCGCAGGATTAGACTTGGTCACCACCTCCGAACTCATCTTAAAAGAGCAAAATGAGGTGGTCACCGCTCCAACAGGAGTATGGGGGCCATTACCCCAGGGACTAGTAGGGTTAATTTTAGGACGATCTAGCATGACCACTAAGGGCATCCTTATCCAACCTGGAGTTATCGATTCTGACTATCAAGGAGAAATTAAAATTATGCTCAGGGCACTCGGGTATTGTATCATTCCAGCTCAGACCCACATTGCCCAGCTCCTCCTCGTGCCTTACAAGGTACCAAACGCTCAAGAAGTAGTCAGAGGGGAGCATGGCTTTGGAAGTACTGATAACCAATCAATATTACAACTACCTGTCAGACTTTTTTGCTTTCCCACACTAAAAACACCCACTGGGCTGATAGGACAGCTGGCACCTAATTTAGAAATGATTGAATGGCTATTTTTATCCCATCAACCCCAGCGCACTATTACCACCTATGTTACTGCGCTATGTCAGCTTATTATTAAAGGCCGTGATAGAGTCATTCAGCTTTTTGGCCACGACCCAGCTGCTATACATGTTCCACTCACACAAGTGTATCTACAGCAACTTTATAGTCAATCTTTAGAATTTCAGTGTGCACTCGCTGATTTTGTAGGCGATCTTAATATTCATTTACCTTCTGATAAACTTCTCCAAAACCTCCCCACTCTTAATATCCGTTTGGGGGAAAAATTCTGCGCCACTCCTATTCCTAAAGCTAGAACCATCTTTATTGATGGTTCAGGAAAAACAGGGAAAGCTGCTATCACCTGGAAAGAAGGGAATGAGTGGAAACATTTTCTTTCC
The DNA here is from genome assembly GCA_039655065.1 of Glossophaga mutica. Lineage (NCBI taxonomy): Eukaryota > Metazoa > Chordata > Mammalia > Chiroptera > Phyllostomidae > Glossophaga > Glossophaga mutica. Next base: position 76,046,103 of record CM077309.1, on the reverse strand, counting down.
GGAGGACACTCCTCCACGCAGCGGGCGGAAATTTCAGGGGCTATTCTTGCCCTCCAACATTGGCCCGAGGAGCCTCTTAACTTAGTATGTGACTCTGGTTATACTGTATATACACTCCTTCATATAGATCAGGCCCTATTAAAAGGGTCCGTTGAGTCTCAGTTACTAAGCCTATTTCTAACCTTGCAGAGTCTTTTAGACAAAAGGAAGCATCCTTTGTTTGTTACTCATATCCGATCTCATTCAGGCTTGCCTGGACCTATGGCAGAAGGTAATTCTCAGGCTGATGCCCTTGTAAGCCTAGCAGATACTTTTCAATCTGCAGTTATGTCTCACCAGTTTTTTCACCAAAATAGTCAGGCCCTACGCAAAGAATTTAATATTCCAAGGGCCCAGGCAAAGCAAATTATCAAAGAATGTCCAGATTGTCAAGCGCTTTCAAAGGCGCCTCCTTCTCTTGGAATTAACCCCAGAGGGTTGCAACCTCGAATGATTTGGCAGACAGATGTTACTCATTACCCCCCTTTTGGAAGATTAAAATATTTACATATATCTGTAGACACTTACTCAGGTGTTCTACATGCCACTCCCCTCTCAGGGGAGTCAGCAAAAAATATTAGAGCTCATTGGCTTGAGGCCTTCAGCCACCTAGGCCGCCCACAGGAAATCAAAACTGATAATGGCCCAGGATATATTGCCCAAGCCACTCAGGCTTTCTTAGAAAAATGGAAAATTCGACATAAAACAGGTATCCCCTATAATCCTACGGGCCAAGCAATTGTTGAAAGAGCTCACCAGACCTTTAAAACATTATTAAATAAACAAAAAAGAGGGAGTCAGGAAATATCCCCTAGAAATTTAACCATGCTAGCAATATATACGTACAATTTTTTGAATTGTGATGATAATCTGAAGTCACCCATAGACAAACACTTTATAGAAAATAAGCCAGCAGGTCCACGCCCTTTGGTCTTATATAAAGACCCATTAGGGGAAGGAAAATGGGAAGGCCCAGTTGAACTATTAACATGGGGAAGAGGGTACGCTTGTGTTTCAATTCCCACAGGTCCACCACTGTGGCTCCCAGCAAAAAGAGTGAAGCCGTATCATACCAGACCCACCCTGACAACAGATGTGGCAGCTCATCAGGACCCGACAGCTCGGACAGAAAGCAGACTGGCTAGAGAAACAGATGGAGCAGATGTCCCCAAGGACCAAAGCAGAAGAATCCTGCCACCAGAAAATACAGACTCACAAGAGCAACTCCCTGGATCAACCTCAGGGAGTAATTTGGGGTGACCTTAAAACCCTTAAGATAAGAGCAGAGCAGATTACCCAACAAGTAAGAGTCCAGACTCTGAACAATAATCTACAATGGATGAATCCTAAGAACTGGTTTGATGGACTGAATTTACAAATGTGGGCTATGGCGGCCCTTGGATGCCTTCTTGTTTTAATCCTTATTTGTGCTTTACGATATATGTGGAAATGGTTTTCTCGTAATCGCATTCGTGAACAGCAAACAGTAAGTTTCACAGGTCTAACAGCTACAATTGATATAACAGAAAAAAACGGGGGAGATGTTGCGGACCGTTCAGCCTGGTTTCAGGAGTTGTAACCCTCACCCTATGGTGGGCTGTGTAAGAGCCCAAGGGACCCACTTCATCTGGGTCTGTTCTGTCACAAGGACGTGACCTACTAAGGAGACAAAGTTTATCTCCCTGGCAGGAGTGCTACTTCTGCCTCTCTGGCCCAATTGCTTGGTTGGCAGTCAATGACGGGTAAGACTCCTCATGGGAGGGGCAACCTAAGCCAGACGCAACCACTTGGAGGCCTCATGGAAGGACTCGGGGGGTTGCAGCAAAGAGGATGTGATGGACCCTCGCCCCCCGGCTATTCTGACATAGCCCGAGTCCTCATTTCCATCTGGGAGATGTCTCCTGCTTCCTAATCGGCTTAAAGCCTGAAACTGTGGGGGTGAGCGGTGCAGCCCTGTCCTGGCCAGGACGGCTCCTTGGGTGATTGGCATGAGAAAGAATTCCTAAAGTCCTGTGAAACCTGCTTTGTTAAGAGTGCTCTTCCTTAGGTGATAAGTGTCCCAGGAGGAAATGAGTATGTCTCCCAAAGTCTGGCAACCCCCTTTCCTGACAAACACTGGCTCAGATTAAGCCCTCAGATTGCTTTGAAATGTTAACCATTGTATTGCTTTGAAATGTTAACCATTGTTTGGTCCTTGTCGCCTGACATACCTGTATTCCCGTGTATTTGAGCCCAATAAAAGCCTAGTGAGGAAGGCGCTCTGGGTCATTCTCCTCTGAGAGTTTGACCCCTTTCCTCCCCAAGCACAAGATGTCTTGGTAGTTTTTATTTTCATCCGTGACGAACGGGGGGTTCTACGGGTGAAGCCCCCCGCAATAGGGATTGCCTGTGAGAGCATGGGGTGGGCTGGGTGGAGGAAGGCAAAGGGGGTAAATTGGGACAACTGTAATAGAATAAACAAGAATAAAAAAGAAATAATTTTTGGCTGTTAGTAACAAAAAGGTGAAAATAATGGCTTGAATCAACTGGTGGCTTTATTTTCTCATTATAATTTTGATAATAACGTGCTAGTCTTCTCAAAAAATATGTATTTCCTTAAATTAGAAAATGTATGAAAGTGAAATCAACCTTATATTATCACTTTATTTCACAGCATAAGGGCTGTGCTGCAAGTTTTCAAAGCCTGAAGGATAAATTTAGTCTGATATGGATTAAGGTATAGTTTTCAACAAGATAGATAAGAAAACTTACTTTAATTATAGAAGTTTTCTTTAATCATTTCAGGTGCTCTTAATAAATTGAGACACAATAGAATGTAAAAGAGTGACATTTAGTGTAGAATTTAACTTGCATTCAATTAGTGAAACTCATTTAGAAGAGATGTAGAGTCAGTGGGTCCAGAATGTCACTTGAATCCTTGTCACATGCCAGTACCTTTGCAGGGTGATTTTATTATTTATTAATTTATTTATTTAATTCAATTTTGGGGGTGACATTGGTTAATAAAATTAAATTGGTTTCAAGTATACAATTCCACAATACATGATCTGTATACTGCGCTGTGTATTTATCACCCCAAGTCAAGACTCCTTCCATCACCATTTACTTCCCTTTTATCCTAGTCTACCTTCCCCACCCCTTTTCCCTCTGGCAATCACCACACTGTTGTCTGTGTCCCTGAGTTTTTCTTTTTCTTTCTCTCCTTCCTTCCTTTCTTTCTATCTCTCTTTCTCTCTTCCTTTCTTCCTCTATCTTTCTTTTTTCTTAATTAAAGCAGCATTATACATAACAGTCACTACTCTTGTTATTATAGTTCATGCGGTAAATCTTTGTCAGTCAGAGTCAAAGACACGAAAAGAAATGAAAGCAGCTGTAATAAAGTTAAAAATTAACATAATGTATTCCCTACAATCTTTAAAAGTCAATTTTATATTTAAAATGATACCATATAAAATGTAAGAGACAAATATAAGATTTGGAGAAATATATAACAAAGAGAGAAGTAGAAAATAAACACTTAAAATGTAAGCCAATAATAATACTTTGTATATTAATTGATATCTCTATTTGGCAGTGCCAATAGAAAAATATGGAAGAGGGCAAACTATTAACATGGTTACCTGTTGAGTGTGGAATTGGCTAAACAAGCAAAGAGGACTTGAGTTACTTTCTCACTTCCCATTGTAGTATTTATCAGTGATGTCTGAATTATTTACACAAGCTTATATTACTTAGTAATTTAAAAGACATTTGCAAGCCACATCTGCAGCAAGACAACACAAATGACTCTAAAAACATGTAATAGATATAATATTCCTTCAAAGTAAACTTTTAATAATGGGGATTCATTAAACAATGGAACAGAACATAATGTTCAAAAAAGTTCCTTCTAAATATTGAATATGTATGTTGAAGCAATAGTGGGTGAACAAATTAAATCAAACCTCAGTTATAAGAAAATGAATAATTATATAATGTTTGGAAATGTATTTCTTTAAAAAAGAAAACATTTGCTAATTTACATCTAAAAATAATCACTGACCACCATTTAAGTGTCAGACATATATGAACTCCCAGGAAAGATCATGAGAGGAATAATTTCTTGGGGTAGAAGCTGAAAACATAAAGACTCACAACCCATGCAGTCACATCACTTGAACTATACTTGATTTTATAAACACATAAACAAGAGATCAACTAACTTTGGCCTGAGTCTCAAATGGCTCACCAGAGGAGGAAATGCTGAACCCAGGGCTAATGGGATGAGTGAAATCTATCAATAAAAGAAAGGAAAATGTCCATTCCAGGCAGAAGGAGTTGTGTACACAACATGCTCAAGCGCTGTGCATTAGGGTGAAGTGCTCATCGCAGAGGGAGCAAGCAAACCCCTCTCCTAGTCTTTCAGTGAGAGGTGTCTGAGGCATGGATTAAAAGTTGTTTCCTGATTCTATACATTGGCAGTTTCTTCAGATATATTCCTGGAAGTGGAATCGCTGGGTCAAAAGGCAGATCCATTTTTAATTTTGTAAAGTATCTCTACACTTTTTTCTTCAGTGGCTGCACCAATCTGAATTCCCACCAACAGTGCAAAAGCATTCTCCTTTCTCCACATCCTCACCAGGTTTTGTTGTTAGTTGATTTTTTTTAAAATTTTTATTTTAATTGTTGATCTTGTACAGTTTTCTGTCTTTTATATAACCGTTCTGACTAGTATAAGAAAATAGCTCATTGTGGTTTTAATTTGTATTTCTCTGATGATTAGTGATGTTGAGCATCTTTTCCTATGCCTATTGGCCATCTATATGTCCTCTTTGGAGAAGTGTCTACTTAGGTCCTTTTGCCCATTTTTTAATTAAATCATTTGGGGGCTTTTTAGTGTTGAGTTTTACAAGTTCTTTATAAATTTTGGATATTAACCCTTTATCAGATATATCAGAAAATATGTTCTCTTGTTCCATGTATTGTCTTTTTATTTTGTTGAAGGTTTCCTTTGCTGTGCAAAAACTTTTTAGTTTAATGTAGTCCCATTTATTCTTTTTGTTTCCCTTGCCTGAGGAGATATAGCAAATAAAATATTGCTATAAGCAATGTCTGAGATTTTGTTGCCTATGTTTTCTTCTAGGACTTTTATGGTTTCGGATCTAATATTTAAGTCTTAAATTAATTTTAATGTATTCTTCTGTGTGGTGTAAAAAGGTCATCTAATATCATTTTTCTGTCTGCATATATGTCCAATTTTCCCAACACCATTCATTGAATAAACTATCTTTAGCCTATTGTACATGCTTGCTTCTTCTAATACTAATTGCCTATAAAGGTGTGGTCATTTCCAGTCTTTCTATTGTGTTTCATTGATCTATTCCATGCATCTGTTTTTACGCCAGTGTGATTACTATGTCCTATAGTATAGGTTGATATCAGGTAGCATGATTCCTCCAACTCTGTTCTTTTTTTCTTGGGATCACTGTTGCTATGAAGGGACTTTTGTGGTTCCATACAAATTTTTCAAATATTTGTTCTAGTTCTGTGAAATACATCACTGGAGTATTCATAAGAATGGAATTGAATCTATAGAGTGCTTTGGGTTGCATAGACATTTATTTTAACAATGTTAATTCCTCCTGTCCAAGAACACGATATGTGCTTCTACTTATTTGTATCTTTTACAATTTCTTTTTTCAGTGTTTTATAATTTTCTGACTACAGGTCTTTGTGTCCACCAGTAGATGGGTAGATAAAACAACTATGGGGGGTTTTCACAATGGAATATTACTCACTCATAAAAAAGAACAAATTAGTCATTGCAACAGCATGGCTGGACTTGGAGAACATTTTGCTAAGTGAAATAAGCCAGGAAGAGAAAGACAAATGCCAGATGTTTTCTCTCATATGTGGAATCTAATGAACAAACTGAACTAACAAGAAAAATAGAGAAAGATTCACATAGACAGCAGGATGACGGCTATGGGAGTGGGGTGATTGAGCAAAAAGGAAAAAGGAGGACATGGACAGCAGCGTGGTGATTGCAGGTGGGAGGGGATTAGGGTAATAAATGGTAATGGAAAAAAATTCAAAAGGAATTTCAAAAGTAATCACATCAAATCAAAGAATCTTTAAAGAAAAATAAACAGAAGGTTTTTCTTAAAAAAGAAAAAAAGTTGTTGCCTGAGGTCAGCCTTCTCATTTAGCACACATGTAAGAGATTACTATATTCACACCTAAAACTCTTTCCTGAATACCCCTTCTGTATTCTTAAATCATGTACCCCCTCTATTTCCTAATTGTGTGTTCATGTATTTGCCACCTCCCCTGGGCTGCAATCAAGGATTCTCTCAGTATTTGTAGCCTGGGCACAAAGCAAACTCTCAACAAACACTGGTTTAGCTGAACAAACAAGCACTTCATTGTTACATGGTAAAATATAACTTTATGAAAAGGTGGAATGAGGAGGCAAAAGTTGGAGTGAAGTCAGAGGTGGTGCATGGTCTGAAATTGTAGTTAAGACAAACTGATTTCTCCTTCCAAAGTGTGTGAGTTTCACAATCTTACTCAAATAACATTTATTTTAAAAACACTCTTTAAAAATTTTCTAAGTACATGTGAGAAGAAAGCATTGGATCTTCTGGTAAGACACATTTATCAAATTTCAGGATGAATATTAAAATGCAATAAAAAAAACACATTCACAATCCCAAAGGGTCGTTTGTTCCATGGAAATTTTGACAACGATATATGTAGGTAGGTGGTGCTTTGGTTGATGGCCTCTACTCTCCTTGTTTAGGCTATAAAAAATTCAGTTCATACTCCACCTCCATTTTAGGTATGGATCTGTGGTGACTCCCTTATTTCTTGTATGTTAAGTCAATGGCGAAAGAGATAGTAAAGGAAAAAAAAATGAAATGATGGAAACAGTGGGAACAAAGGAGAAAAAATAGTAAATAAGGGAAAGAATAAGAAATTAAATAGCAGTGAGGAAAAGATGATGTAGAGAACAAAATAAAATAAAATAGAGAAATGGTACAATGGAAGCAAAATATGGAAGAGAGTAAGAGAAAATCCCTCAGAACTGTCATCATATATGATCTTGTTACACTCATTCAAAACTTGAACTTATCTCTCCCTTTCTAAAAATCATTAAGTAGCCCTGGCTGGTGTAGCTCAGTGGATTGAGCGCGGGCCTGCGAACCAAAGGATCGCGGTTCGATTCCCAGTCAGGGCACATGCCTGGGTTGCCAGGCCAGTTCCCAGCAGGGGACACACGAGAGGCAACCGCACATTGATGTTTCTCTCCCTCTCTCTTTCCCTTCCCCTCTAAAGATAAATAAATAAATAAGTAAATAATTAAAAAAAATAAATAAATAAAATATTTAAAAAAAATAAAATAAAAATCATTAAGTAGTGTAGTGTCACAGAACAAAATTTTTGTATTCCTTATAAGTGATATGTTGATCTCTGAAGAGTCATCAATGTAATATAAACTAGAGTAGGCATTTATTTACTTATTTAAAAATAACTGCTTGAAAACGTCAATCAATGATCATCCTACTGAGTAGTGACAGTTGTACTATTTTTTATTGATGAAGAAATTGAGGCTGAGAAATATGCTAATTTGCTACATTAATTGGGGAGGATAAACAACTATAAAAACAGATACTGAAATATATCATTAAAACAGAAGAATTGTATTACTTGCTCACACAACAGTTCAGGTCAGTTATTTTAGGTGTGTTTATGCTTCTCTTCTATATTGTGATTCAGATACCCAGGCTTCTTCCATTTTGAGAGGGTAAGATCCTTAGGACCCTATGCAAAAGATTTAAGAAAAAGAAGAGTATGGCTGAGACTTAGGAGTTCTCTTAAAAGCTCTGGTCTGAAATTGAGAACAGGCTGACAGTGACCAGAAGGGAGAGGGGAGGGAATTTCAGGGGAAAAGGGGAAGGGTTTAGAGAAACAAGTATAAAAGACATATGGACAAAAACTGGGGGGGCGGGATGGAAAAGGGAAGGAGGTGGGGAGGGCTCGGGTGGTGGGCTGGGGTGGGAGTAAAAGACAGAAAACTGTACAAAAACAACAATTAAAATAAAAATTTAAAAAAGCAATCAGGCACAAAAAAATTAAATGAACCATAAAAAAAAAGTCCTGGTCTAGAAAGAACTCACATGACTTTTCTTGTTCCATTGGGAAGAATGTAGCCTCATGGATACAACTGCTAGAAAAAGTCTTTCTAGACAGTATTTTACTTGGCCTTTCAGCAGCATCTGGTGTCAACAGCACACCCCTTCCTCCTAATGAAATTTCTCCCCTTGGTTTTCAATATTCCATATGCTCTTAAGTGTATTTCTATATAATTGGCTCCTATTTCTCAGTCACCTTCACATTTTTCTTTCTCTTGACCACTGAATGTTGAAACTGTCAGTATTCCACCCCTTAATCTAGTGTCTTTTCTTTTTTTAATTTTAATTGTTGTTCAAGTAGAGTTTTCTGCTTTTTATCCCCATCCCAGCCCACCCCCTAGCCCTCCCAACCTCCCTCCTGTTTCCACCCACTCTGTTATTGTCCGTGTGTCAATTATACTTGTTCCTGCAAACTCTTCCCCTTTTCCCCTAAAATTCCCTCCTCTATCCTATCTGGTCACTGTCAGCCTGTTCACCACTTTAGTGTCTTTGGTTATATTTTGCTTGTTTATTTGTTTTGTTGATTAGCTTCCTGTTAAAGGTGAGATCATATGGTATTTGTCTTTCACCATATGACTTATTTCACTTAGGATAATGCTTTCCAGTTCCATCCATGCTGTTGCAAAGGGTAGGAGCTCCTTCTTTCTGCTGCATAGAATTCCGTTGTGAAAATGTACCATAGTTTTTAGATCCATTCATTTACTGATGGACATCTAGGTTGCTTCCAACACTTGGCTATTGTGAATTGTGTTGCTATGAACATTGAGGTGCATAGGTTCTTTTTGGATTAGTGTTTCAGGGTTCTTAGGATATAATCCTAGCAGTGGAATTGCTGGGTAAAAAGGCGCATCCATTTTTAGTTTTCTTTGAAAATTCCATGCTGTTTTCCATAGAGGTTGTACCAGTCTGCAATCCCACCTACAATGCATTAGGGTTCCCTTTTCTCCACAACCTCTCCAACGCTTGTTGTTCATTGCTTTGTTTATGATAGCCATTCTGGCTGGTGTGAAGTGGTATCTCATTGTAGTTTTTTTTCCCCTTTCTTTTATTTTTTTATTCTTATTTTTTTAAATCAGTATTTTTTAATTGTTGATATTGTACAGTTTTCTGTCTTTTACCCCACCCCCAGCCCACCACCCCAGCCTTCCCCACCTTCCTCCCATTTCCACCCCCCATAGTTTTTGTCCATGAGTCCTTTATACTTGTTGCTCTAAACCGTGCCCCTTTTCCCCTGAAATTCCCTCCCCTCCCCCTCTGGACACTGTCAGACTGTTCTCAAATTCAGTGTCTTTGTTTATATTATGCTTGTTTGTTTGTTTTGTTGATTAGGTTCCTGTTAAAGGTGAGGTCATACGGTATTTGTCTTTCACTGCCTGGCTTATTTCGCTTAGCATGATGCTCTCCAATTCCATCCATGCTGTCGCAAAGGGTAGGAGCTCCTTCTTTCTTTCTGCTGCATAGAATTCCATTGTGTAAATGTACCACAGTTTTTTGATCCATTCATTAACTGATGGGCACCTAGGTTGCTTCCAGCACTGGGCTGTTATAAATTGTGCTGCTATGAACATAGGGGTGCATAGATTTTTTTGGATTGGTGTTTCAGGATTCTTAGGATATAATCCAAGCAGTGGAATTGCTGGGTCAAAAGGTATGTCCATTTTTAGTTTTCTTAGAAAATTCCATACTGTTTTCCATAGTGGTTGTACCAATCTGCAATCCCACCAACAGTGCACTAGGGTCCCCTTTTCTCCACAACCTCTCCAACACTTGTTGTTTGTTGTTTTGTTTATGAAGGCCATTCTGACTGGTGTCAAGTGGTATCTCATTGTAGTTTTAATTTGCATCTCTCTGATAGCTAGAGATATCGAGCATCTTTTCATGTGTCTCTGGATCCTCTGTATGTCCTCCTTGGAGAAGTGTCTGTTCAAATCCTTTGCCCATTTTTTAATTGGGTTGCTTGTCTTCTTAGAGTAGAGTCTTGTAAGTTCTTTATATATTTTGGAGATTAATCCCTTGTCTGAGGTATCATTGTCAAATATGTTTTCCCATACAGTTGGTTCTCTTTTTATTTTAATACTGTTTTCTTTAGCTGTGCAGAAGCTTTTTATTTTGATGAGATCCCATTTGTTTATTCTTTCCTTTATGTCCCTTGCTCTAGGGGACATATCAGTAAAAATATTGCTGCGTGAAATATCTGAGATTTTCCTGCCTATGTTCTCCTCTAGGACTAATGGTGTCACGGCTTATATTTAAATCTTTTATCCACCTTGAATTTAATTTGCATCTCTCTGATAGCTAGTGATACTGAGCATCTTTTCATGTGTTTCTGGATCTAGTGCCTTTTCTATCTAGAATACTTTGGTGATCTCATGGAGGTTTGTGTTTTTATAAATGATATATGGTGATAACTATCAAATCTATCCACTCAGTCCTCTCTCAAGAACTCCAGGCACTGTATAAGTAACTGTATGCTTAACCTTCTCACTTGGATATGTAATGTATAATATCTCAGTTAACATGTCCAAAATGTAACTGATAGTTTCCCTCTTAAAATTCTCCCATTAAAGGATACTCCAACTCTGCAATTGACAACTTCATTCTTCCAATTGTTATGCCCAAAAACAGAATCCCTGACTTCTTTCATTTTTACATCCCATATCCAATCCAAGAGAATGTCTATTTGCATCTACCTGAAACACATGCTGAATCTGGCATTTCTCACCACTTTCACTCATCTGAACCTGATCTAATCTAGCACCATCTCTTTGCTAGGTTATTTGAATAACTTCCTAAACAGTCTTACTCTGCCTAGATTGTTGTCTACAGCCTACTCTCAACACATCATCAGAGTGATACCTCTAAAAAGTTATTTTAATTGTGGTTATTTCACTGCTCAGTGTAAATCTCTAGCAAATGTGCACTTTCACTCAGAGAAGTCAAATATTTTACAATGGTGTATAAGGCCCTGACCCCTATTATCTCTCTCTGATGTTTACTAATTCCGTTTATTCTTCCTCTTTGACTCCCAATTTTGCCTTCAAATGTTCTACCTTATCTATGATACCCCGGGGCCAAAACATCCTGCAGCCTTATATGAAATGTCAGCAAATGACCACCTTACTGAGAATATGCCCTCCAAGTGGAACACATTGCTTTCATGATTCCTTTCTTTTAATGGGAGCTTGGTAGCATGAGAATAAATTTGTCTGAATAATCACTGACCTTTTGGACAAAGATCACAGTTTCTTTAGCAATGAAATATGCTAACTTTATTCAAATCTTGGTAGTAAGGCAGGGGATTTGTAAAGGGTAAAGGAGGTCAAATATACAGTGACAGAAGAAGACTTGGCTTGGGTGGTAGGCACATAATGCAATATACAGATGATGTATCATAGAATTATAATATTGAAACCTATATAATTTTCTTAACCAATGTCACCCCAATAAATTTAACTTAAAATATTTTTAAAGAACTTGGTAGTTCTTTAATATATGTTTTTTCCAGCATGTCTTGTGTGCTAGTGGCAAAACTGAAATTTTTTTGTTAGATGTCATTATTAGTCCCACTATATATTTTTTAACCTTGATCTGCTGTTGATCCTATTTAACATTACTGGTGTAACATCCTGAAGCTATCTGAAATAATGAGCTTAGAATTTTGCAACTCCTTAGAGCCTCAGTTTTCTAGACACTCTTTTTTTCCCTCTCTTTGCAAATCTATCAATCCCTCCCTAACCTCATCTCCTGCAATATCTTGCATTAAGCCACCAGCAGCACTCAATAAATGGTAACCTCTTTTTTCCCAACCATTTCCTATAAGTCTAAGATCTCAACACAGAACTTGCTCTGCCTTCCAGGTTATCTCACATGAGTTTTATCAAATGTTTATCACAGCTTGACCGGACTCTTTCACTTTCTAAACTTCAACCCCCCTCCCCGCTTCCCAACTAAACCAGTGTCACATCTTCTAATTTTGTTATGACTACACCTCCACTCAGTATAGAATTCAGTATTCTTATGAGCTACATTTCTATTCTATTCATCTATTACCTTAATGTCATTTGTGTCCAGGAGAAAGAAGTACAAAGAAGACATATGTGCTGGCTTAAAATCACTGTCCTAGAAATGACTCACATCAGGTTTGCTCACATTAGAAGGGAGAGAACTTGGTCCACATCTACTGCAAGAGAGGCTGGCATCATAGTCTATTCACATGTCTAATACTATCCTATGAAAGTGAAGAGGAAAAAGACACTTTTTGGTAAAGAACTGATCTTTAACAAGGACCTAATCAACAAAAAAAACAAACAAGCAAAGTATAACCAAAGACACTGAAATTGAGAACAGGCTGAGTCACCAGAGGGGAGAGGGGAGGGAATTTCAGGGGAAAAGGGGAAGGGTTTAGAGCAAGTATAAAAGACACATGGACAAAAACTAGGCAGGGTAGAAATGGGAGGGAAGGAGGAGGGATGGGATGGTAGGCTGGGCTGGGAGTAAAAGACAGAAAACTGTACAAGAACAACAATTAAAATAAAAATAAAAATAAATACTAAAAAATAAAAAACTGACTATGACTGCCACCGTTATCAATTACAACCTTGATTCTTAGATATAATGAAAAAAATAGAAATCAAGTACCTCACTTTAGATATTTGTAATGATTGTGTTTAAAATAGGCATAGTATAAAATTCTACATTTGTAAAGTGAATGAAAAAATATCTAAAGTATCAGTCAATGAAAAATTATAGGGTAAGTATATCCCATGTTTTGGTATTCCCATTACTCGAACTAAACTTCTAAGGAGGAAAATGAGCTAATAAAAACATGAAATTACCCTTTAAACTACCACCTTAAGAATCATGAAAATAATTTAGAAACTGTAGAAAGAATGGGGACTAAGTCCCAATTTTAATAATACAGTGACTAAAAAATTAAAATAATTTAAAATATTTAGATAGGTAGATTTTATTTTTATGTAATACATTAAGGTATTTGTAATAATAAATTTTGTTTTACAAAGTAGATAGTTCATAAAACTATAAATTATTGGTACTATGTAATTTATTAATCATGAAAATTTAAGATAGAATAAAATAATATATCCTCTTTAATTTAAAGATTTTTCTTAGATATAAAGTAGGTTGATCTGAGATATAAACAGAACTCAAGAAGTTTATATTACTTTAGTCTTGTGTACAGAGGAAACATTTCATTCGACTAAAATGAAAAAGAAACAACTGTAATGCATTTTATGTTATTGCTAAACTAGACTGTAGGTGAGATTCTCCTCTATAAAGAATCCTCGGTGAAAATGTACATACCTTTGAAAATCATGCCTTCTAATGGGAGAAATGATGAAACCATAATCACATCAGGGAACCCATGCTGTATTGAGGTTTATCGTTTCATCTAACTTCATTGAGTCTCCTCCCCATTATTGCTGAAACACAAAGATGGCAGGTGAAAGTAGAAATTACTCCATTACAGTGAACATGTTTCCATTTCAAAGTATGTTAATTTTGTTTCTACTTTGTCAGCTTTAATTTGTCACTGAACCTAAAATATTATAATTGCACCAGCTTTAAGTACTCATATGTAGTCAAGGTTTTACCTCTTTTTATAAAATTGCACTCAGATTCTGTTGGCATTACTTACAGTATTACAAGGTATCATGTATTGAGACTTGGCTTTCCACATATCAAATTAAGTTAAAATATAAATAAATTTAATGACAACTTTGTGTATATATTTTTTCATTATGCAGTAAATAGATATGTGGAACCCTGCAAGTTAACCTAAAATTATACAAAAGCACCTTTATCATAATCAAATTGTTTGCTTTATATATATATATATATATATATATATTTTATTGATTATGCTATTACAGTTGTCCCATTTCTCCCCCATCATTCCCCCCACCCTGCACCCCCTCTCCCACCCACATTCCCCCACTTTAGTTCATGTCCATGTGTCATAAGTTCTTTAGCTTCTATATTTCCCATACTATTCTTGCCCTCTCCCTGTCTATTTTCTACCCACTATCTATGCTACTCATTCTCTGTACCTTTTCCCCCCTCTCCTCCTCCCACACCCCTGTTGCTAACCCTCCATATGATCTCCACTTCTGTGGTTCTGTTCCTGTTCTAGCTGTTTGCTTAGTTTGCTTTTGTTTTAGGTGTGGTTCTTAATAGCTGCGAGCTTGCTGTCTTTTCACTGTCATATTTTTGATCTTCTTTTTCCTAGATAAGTCCCTTTAACATTTCATATAATAAGAGCTTGGTGATGATGAACTCCTTGAACTTGACCTTATCTGAGAAACGCTTTATCTGTCCTTCCATTCTAAATGACAGCTTTGCTGGAAAGAGCAATTTTGGATGTAGGTCCCTGCTTTTCAAGATTTCAAATATTTCTTTCCAGCGCCTTCTTGCCTGGAAGGTCTCTCCTGAGAAATCAGCTGACAGTCTGATGGGAACTCCCCTGCAGGTGACTGTCCCCTTATCCCTTGATGCTTCTAGAAGTCTCTGCTTCATTTTAATCTCGGCTAATGTAATTACGATGTGCCTTGGTGTGTTCCTCCTTGGGTCCAACTTCTTTGGGACTCTCTGAGCTTCCTGGACGTCCTGGTAGTCTATTTCCTTGGCCAGATTGGGGAAGTTCTCTTTTATTATTTGTTCAAATAAGTTTTCTACTTGTTGCCCTTCTTCTTCCCCTTCTGGGACCCCTATAATTTGAATGTTGGGATGCTTAACGATGTCCCGGAGGTTCCCAAGCCTCTCCTCATTTTTTTGAATTCTTGTTTCTTCCTCATTTTCTGTTTGGCTATTAGTTTCTTCCTTCTGGTCCACTCCATGGGCTGCTCCACCCTAAGGAACACCTAAGGCTCCAACCCTCACTACGTAATAGCCGCAACCAGACTAAGACCAAAACAAAACAAACAAAAACAAACCCCACCAAAAAGTGGCTCAAACCGGAGAAAAAATGAAAACCCCACAGTCAATTCCTCTAAGCTGTGAAGAGATAGCCAACCTATTAGATGCACAGTTCAAAGCACTGGTTATCAAAATGCTCATGGAATTGGTTGATTTTGCTCACAAATTAGATGAAAAAATGCAGGCTACAATACGTGAAATGAAGGAAGATGCATAGGGAACTGATAGAGATGGAAGGAAAACTGGAACTCAAATCAATGGAGTGGACCAGAAGTTGTTTGTTTTTAATCGATCAGATATTCACTGTACCACACCTCAAAGTTAAGGGTGCTTTATTTTTCAGAGGGTAGAGGGGTAATTGAGTAAAAAACCATCATGGAGAAATAAAACCACCAGTTAATAACCACTGCTAATTTCAATGATTCTATCCTCTGTTAATTTACTTTGAACCATTAAGGTGGAATAAAACAGCTTTGAAAATTAAAACCATGTAAATTTTAACACTCAAAATATCTATTATTTTTCCTATATCTCCAACTCTAAGTTATTTGAATAAAAATATATTCTCCTAGGAAAATACTTTCAAGTTTCCTAGGAAATATTTTCAAAATACTTTACATCATGTAATATTTTAGGGTATTTTGTTTAAAATAATTTTAATACATCTATTATATTCATATTTGTGACTATAATTAAATCATCTTATTATAGCTATTAAAATAAATTAGTACATTTTTTCTTTCTTTTCTAAAAGTTTATTTATTTATTTTTACAGAGAGGGAAAGGAAAGGAGAGAAGGAGAGAAACATCAATGTGTGGTTGCCTCTCACATGCCCCCTACTGGGAACCTAGCCCACAACCCAGGCATGTGCCCTGATTGGGAACAGAACTGGCAACCCTTTGGTTCACAGGCCTGCACTTAATCTGCTGAGCTACACCAGCCAGGACAAGTTAGTACATTTTATCATCCTAATTTCACATCTAAAATTTCAAGTTAGTTGGCATAAAATTATTCATACTCAAAAGGTGTTTAGTTTCTCATATATGGCTCTATCCCTTTTTATTTCTTGTATACTTTATTTGTGACTTTCTGCTCTTGTTACTATTTTTCTTTATTAATTTGAACTAGTTGTATATCTATTATTAGCTGTTTCAAAGAAGCAAGTTCTGGATTGATGTATCTGTTATATACTATGTCTGTTTTCAAACTTATTCATGTTTATGTTTATACCTACCTGTTTTATTCTCTTTTATTTTGTCTGTTACTTTTTCTTACTCCTTAAATTAAATGCTTGGTTCATTGATTTTCTACCTTTATTTTTAATATAAATATCCAATATTATTTATCTTCCCTCTAAATACTACCTTAGGAGCATCACCCATATTTGATCTGTGGCATTTTAACAATGGTGTACATTAATATATTCTAATATTAGTAATATTTTTTAATTTGAATTTATTTAGAAGAGTTCACTTTTGTAATTTCCAAGCATATACACATTTTTTGTAGTATATTTATTGCAAATTTATAAATTAGTTATTTTATATTTAGGAAATCTGAAATTTGTTGAAGCTAACTTAATGATTTTAAATGTTTTTAATTTTAATGAAAAGTTCCATGTGTGATTAAAACAAATGAGAATTACAGTAATTTCTGCTCCAAAGTTCTTTATATGGCCTTTATAAATAGAAGCAAATTTATTGATAAAGATAAATTAATTGCTATTAATTCATAATTTTTGAAGTCTGTGTTTTATGCAGAGAAAACAAATGCAATAACAAATGATGATGATGGACAAAAAAATACATCTTTCTTGGTGCCCCTGGACTTAATGTTTAAAGACTTTTACATAATATATAACATGGATCTTACGATTAATATATAATCTTGACATGATTTCTCTATTGTCTCTATGGTTTTATTCTCTGCATATTTAAAGCTATTTTTATACTTCACTTTGTTCTAAAACAAAAATAGCCATCAAGTTAAATGATTGATGATATTTTCAAGATAAATTAGATTATTCTGAAGCATTGCCAGCATTGTCAAATAAATATCTTTAGCTAATATTAGTTACTTTTACTTTTAATTACCATAATATTCTACTTGAAACACAAAATTAGCATCCAAATCCAAGTCTATCATTTGTAGGAATTAGATCAAATATCTTTTATAATTTTAGTTTCCCTTTGAGGAGATTTTTTATCCAAACTGGTTACCATAATTGAAATATATTATATAGTAAGGCCAAATCATGCTAGTTTCACCCTGAGTAGATAATATTTTAGAGTCCAGAAGTGAAACTACAAATAAGATAGCAAAACTGTCATAGAATGATTCTTACCATTCTAGTTACTGGTGAGTATAGTAGCTCATTATGGCATCTCAACTATTGTATATTCAATAAATATAAACTATTCTCACCATACTGCTTTTCAGACAAATTATTGATCAGTGTGACGGAAAACCATGGTCCAAAGAGTTCAGATTAATTATCTCTCACTGTATATGAATTTATCAAAATTTTAAATATTCACTTAAAATCTCATTGTTACATGGGCTGTTCTTGACATTATTACCAATGTTAGAAGTGAAATCAGCATTAAAAAAAACTGACTTGGTTTTCTTTGAACAATAGGAATAACTCATTTTGGCAAGCCATGTTTTATTCTTGTATGTCTTATTTATATGTGAGTCTCTTGAAGAGGAAAGATAGAGAATTGGGAGATTAAGTTGGACTGTAATAAGCGATCTTAATTGATAATTTAATTATAAGTAATGGAGGTATATCATCTTAGAAAAACATATTATTCTGGTAATTATCACCTGTACCAAAGTAGCAAGGAAATTCAAAAAGAGAAATGCTAGAGAAAATTCAATAGATTTTTGCTCACTTAAAGGAAACTAGTCTATATCATATACTATATTCTAACTCTTTCTGTGGCCTGTGTCTATCACAGATGCATATACAGAACTTGCTCAATGCAATTTCATTTTTAGACTAATTTAATATAGTAGATGGTATTATTTTCTTCTTATTTCCTTTTTATTTAATTTATTGGGGTAACACTGGTTAACAAAATTGTACAGGTTTCAGCTGCACAATTCCACAGTACATCATCTTTACACTGTGTTGTGTATTCACTACCCCAAGTCAAGTCACTATCCATCACCCTTTATTCCCTCTATGCCCTCCTCCACCTCTTCTCATCCCTCAGGCAATCACCACATTGTTGTTCGTGTCCATGAGTTTTTTCTCTTCTTTTATGAATCCCTCCACATTCTCCCCATATTCCTCACACCAACCACTGTTACCCTGTTCTCTATTTCATATATGGAATTTCACTCATATGTAGAATTTAATAAACAAAATGAAGCAACAAGCAAAATAGAGGTATTATTCTTTAAACTACATTTTACCTATTCTTCAGCTCTCTAGGTCAGTTTTGAATATGTAACTTTTCTTGAGCAACAAAATATAAGTGCAGATACAATTGTGTTCCCGGTAAGAACTTTTGGAGTCATTGTGTGTATGATACGCTCTTTACTTTTTCTTCTCAGTGCTTAACAATGACCTAGGTAGAGACTAAGACATACTTGGAACTCAGTGGACACATAAGCATCATGTGACTGCAAGGCACTGCCCATTCTTTCTTTGTGTAATAGGAATATTTATTGTAAAATTATAAATTGAGTATGTAGATGATATATCTTGTCATTTTAGTTCAGAAATCTCTAGATTAGGAGAATTCATATTCAAAACCAAATGAAAAATCACCCTGAGACCCCAGACTTCAAGTCTGGTGCTATGATGGATAAGACTTTTAAGTGATAGCACTTGGGAAGTAAGGGTGTTTTATATGCATAAAGACAGTAAATGAATATATCTGGTGGCAGAAATGAGATGAGGAAGAATATATTACTTTTCAAATTTTTGACTGTCCTTGCCTAGTGGAGGACAGATTATGAATTTGGATCAGTCATTGAAATAAGTACATCAGTGAAAAATACATATTTATTGTTGTGACATTAAGATTCTGTGGTTACTTATTGACTACAGCATATTTCAAACTAGGCTGTGGTATAAGTAGATAATTTAATTAAAAACAACAACAGTATCCTGGGAGAACAGTATCCTTGCAGATTAAAACTAAGGAATCAGCCTGGCTGGTGTAGCTCAGTGGATTGAGCGCGGGCCTGCGAACCAGAGGATCGCGGTTCGATTCCCAGTCAGGGCACATGCCTGGGTTGCAGGCCAGTTCTCAGCATGGGACACACGAGGGGCAACCGCACATTGATATTTCTCTCCCTCTCCCTCTCCCCTACCCCTCTAAAGACAAACAAAAAAAAAAAATCTTAAAAAAAAAATAAATAAATAAAAATAAAACTAAGGAATCAGCCTCAGGAAGAACACAGATAAGACTATTAAGATGCATATATTACTTAATTTTCCATTTGCTTCTAATCTCTCTTGTCTTTATGACCAACTGATCATGGATATATGGACAATTTTGATATGAGGAGAATTAAGAGACTGTTTTCCTTCATATATCTTCCCCATCTTTTAAATTATTTCTGTTTCATCTTCTTTGAACTTTAATCTCATTTGAACTTTACCCAACTATTCCTAAGCTAACATCATTTTTACTGAACCAATTTGGCTAAGTATATGATCCATGCATTTTATATGACAAATAATTAGAAGAATATTTATAGAAGGCCAGTCATTTTTTGTAGAACCTAAGCAATTTCCTTGATAATATGTGTTTTTTTTGCTAACTTATGAACATAATCCATTCAGACATAAAAGAAGCATATTTTTAGGGCATCTCAATTATCTAATACATATTAAACTTCTAATAACCAGTAATGTATACACATTAATCTAATTTATTCTAGTACATGACAATAGAGTATGTGACAAAATCATTTTTCATAAAAAGTACTTTATTATAGTTTTTAAGTGTATAAGTGAAAAAATTGGAAAAATATATTTTCTGGAGATTTTTTAAAATCCTCCCATTGAAATATAGATTGTGAGAATTTAATATGTGCAGGGCCATATTAGATTCTGGGAATCTGAAGAGGCATAAGATAAATTTTCTTCTCAGAAATCTTTCTTCTGGGTAAGACAAATCATTTTTAAGGGAAAAACATGTTACAGCATAACAAACTAAACAGATTCAATGTCAAGTCATTAGTGTGGATATAAATTTCCACAGATTTCAGATGAACAAGTGTTCTACACATGTAGGCAGAGTGGACAAAGATTTTATGGAGGAAATGATATCAAGCTCTAGTTCAGGGGTGTCAAACTCATTTCCACTGGGGCCTACATCAGCCTCACTGTCACCTTCAAGGGGCTGAATGTAATTTTAACACTGTATAAATGTAACTATTCCTTAGGTAAGCTAGGTCTCAGCACTGCCACCAGTAGAAACAAATTGCTGGGCAGGACAAAACAAGGTGGGGGGCCAGATTCGTCCGTGGGCCTTGTGTTTGCCACCTGTGTTCTAGTTGAAAACTGGATGGGATATGGGCAAGTGCAATGAAGAAATAACAGGTTTTCTGCAAGAAAAAAATGAATAAAAATGGCCATCACATTTTTTGGAAAACCCAAGATGCACTTTAGCTTGGAGAAATTATTTGTGAAGGGGAAGAATGAAATCTAAGGTGTCACTGAAGGCTTTTATAAAGGACATCTAAGAAAAAGAAGATAAAAATATGACAGTGAAAAGACAGCAAACTCACAGCTATTAAGAACCACACCTAAAACAAAAGCAAACTAAGCAAACAGCTAGAACAGGAACAGAACCACAGAAATGGAGATCATATGGAGGGTTAGCAACAGGGGCATGGGAGGAGGAGAGAGGGGGGAAAAGGTACAGAGAATGAGTAGCATAGATAGTGGGTAGAAAATAGACAGGGGGAGGGCAAGAATAGTATGGGAAATGTAGAAGCTAAAGAACTTATGACACATGGACATGAACTAAAGGGGGGAATGTGGGTGGGAGAGGGTGTGCAGGGTGGAGGGGAATGATGGGGGAGAAATGGGACAACTGTAATAGCATAATCAATAAAATATATTAAAAAAATAAAACAAAATATGGATTAGGTTAAAGGGCTAAGGAGACTTTATCTTGAAGTTATTACAAAGGAAAGGTCAACATGGTTTGGTGACTGAAAGAATAATCAGTGAAGAAAGTACACTCATTGATCACCCCCGGTGTTGTTTTTCCTGAATAGTGGCAAAGTAACTAGATAACAGGATTATCTAGGTATTAAAAGGAAGAGCAGATTGATGGAATCTGACAGGGAGATACAATGGTTATGAGTTCATGATGATTTGAGTTTAAGGTGCTAGTGAGTTACTCAAATATAAGTAGGTGTACAGTAAATGTTATTTATAAAATATTTTTTGATGAAGTCAGACTTTAGTATAGAATTGGAAGTCATTAAGTAGTCACGTTTATAGAAGTGAAAATTCAAAGAGAGCTGGAGACCTATAATGAGGACCAAGAAGAAAAGCCCATGAAAGATAATGAAAAGAAACTGAAGAAATAGAAGAAGAATGAGGAGAAATACTGTCAGGAATATAATGAAACACACACTTTTCAAGAGTAATTCATCAACAGCGTAAACACATACTAATATCTTAGAGAATGGAGTAGTAAACATAGAGAACAAAGGCAGCTGAGTCATAATACACTTAAAAATTAGTAACAGCTATAAATACAATACGATGAGTAAGTGTAGGTAGGATGATGAGTGGATTAAATAAACCAAGTGGGAAGTTAATTAGACTTTAAGGGGTGCAAAAATGGTTAGACTGTCAGTTATCCCCAATGGTGCCTGCCATCTGTTTACCATCAAAAAATAATTGCTGGAGAGTGAAGTGTGACAACCTTAATATTAATTTCATAACTGCGGGAAATATAGCTACAGTTATAGTTTAAACTTTTACCTGTTTATTAAAGTAACACGGACTTTATATTGTAAAAAAACATGATTGTTTAAAATCAAATATAACCTTATCTTGCCATAACCTTCCCACATTTACCCCTTATAATTGTTTTTCCAGATGATTATTCCCAAATCTTTAAATGGCATATTTATGTTGCTGTTTCTTTCTTCATCAATTTAGTACATAAAGTTGTATTATTTTGTGTTCAACCAAACCCACTTTATCATTAACCCTTTGCATAATTATATCACCAAATGTAGTTTCTCTATTGTTTAGTTTTGGTACATTTAAATAATCCAATTTACAGAGGTGGGCATAGGTAGTTTTACAGTTGTGAGTGCATGAAACATGAAATTTATTCTTATATTATTTATTAATTATTGAATTTATAACTATAAACCTACTTTTGCCCAACCCTATATATTTTTATCTCTTACCACAGCATATGTACATTATTATTGACACTAAGCATTAACACATCAAGAAATGAATGTCACTACCCCTCTCATTTTCTTTCTTTTTTTGTTATCCAATTATGTCATATATAATTTCACTTTCATATTGTCCAGATTGATTCCATTAAATCAGTAAATTAAGGCTCTGTGCTCTTTGGCTTTAAATTGATTTTAGAATTTAAAATGAATGCATTTTTATGTTAGTATTAGTATTAAAATATTGATTACCGTAATATTGACAATTCTGGTATTAGAATTCAATTATTAGAATATTTTTGTTTGTTTGTTTCTCTTATAGTTACTAATTAAGAAAAAACAAATCTATTTCTTTTTTCATATACTCAGTATTTTCAAATTCTACCATTACGTTATTGAATTTTATGGAGATCATCCTTCGAGAGAAGTCCTCCTCTTTGTTTCTATCATGATGTTTAAACCTGAGAACCAGTTTTATTCTGAACTTTCTGTCATTACTTTATTGGTTTAATTCCACTTTTTGATCTTTGTTTATTCCCTAATTTTGCTGAAGTACCTCTGAAAGCAGGATGCTAAGATAGGATACATGACAAATGAGTGTTCTGATTTTCTCTGACCTTCTGACTCTCATTGTTCCTGTGCATTTCTTTATTTTTATTTTTATTTTAATTGTTGATCTTGTACAGTATCCTGTCCTTTATTCTCACACCAACCCACCACCCTAGCACTCCCCACCTCCCTCCCAATTCCACCCCCGCCCATAGTTTTTGTCCATGTGTCCTTTATACTTGTTCCTGTAAATCCTTCCCCTTTTCCCCGGAAATTCCCTCCCCTCTCCCCTCTGGTGACTTTCAGCCTGTTCTCAATTTCTATGTCTTCGGTTATATTGTGCTTGTTTGTTTGTTTTGTTGATTAGGTTCCTGTTAAAGGTGAGATCATATGGTATTTCTCTTTCACTGCTTGGCTTATTTCCCTTACCATGATGCTCTCAAGTTCCATCCATGCTGTTGCAAAGGGTAGGAGCTCCTTCTTTCTTTCTGCTGCATAGAAGTCCATTGTGTAAATGTACCACAGTTTTTTGATCCATTAATTTACTGATGGGCATCTAGGTTGCTTCCAAAACTTGGCTATTGTAAATTGTGCTGCTATAAACATAGGGGTGCATAGGTTCTTTTGGATTGGTGTTTCAGGGTTCTTATGATGTAGTCCTAGCAGTGGAATTGCTGGGTCAAAAGATAGATCCATTTTTAGTATTTTTAGAAAATTCCATACTGTTTTCCATAGTGGTTGTACCAATCTGCAATCCCACCAACAGTGTACTAGGGTCCCTTTTTCTCCACAACCTCTCCAACACTTGCTGTTTGTTGCTTTGTTTATGAGGGCCATTCTGACTGGTGTCAAGTGGTATCTCATTGTGGTTTTAATTTGCATCTCTCTGATAGCTAGTGATATCGAGCATCTTTTCATGTGTCTCTGGATCCTCTGTATGTCCTCCTTGGAGAAGTGTCTGTCCAAGTCTTTTGCCCATTTTTTAATTAGGTTGCTTGTCTTTTTAGAGTGGAGTCAAGAAAATTTTAGAGGACTTCAAGAAAGATATTGACAGCAACACAATTATAATAGGCAATTTTAACACCCCACTGTCAAAAATGGACAGATCTTCCAAACAAAATATCAAAAAAGATATTGTGGCATTGAACAACACTCTAGAAGAAATGGACTTAACTGACATATACAGAGCCCTTCATCCCAAAGAAACTAAATACACTTTCTTTTCAAATGCACATGGAACATTTTCAAAGATAGACCATATAATAGGACACAAATCAAGCCTCAAAAAATTCAAGAAAATTGAAATCATACCAAGCGTTTTCTCTGACCACAAGGGATTGAAACCTGTGCATTTCTATATAGGCTTCCATTACATTGTGATGAACAACTGCATATGTATATTCTAGCCTCCCCCTTTAGACAATAGGACAGTGTGCCTAATAGTGGGTGCATGTTAAAATAATCTGTAGAACTTTTAAAATTAAGAGAATCCGCCCTGGCTGGTGTAGCTCAGTGGATTGAGCGCGGGCCTGCGAACCAAAGGATCGCGGTTCGATTCCCAGTCAGGGCACATGCCTGGGTTGCCAGGCCAGTTCCCGGCAGGGGACATACAAAAGGCAACCGCACATTGATGTTTCTCTCCCTCTCTCCTTCCCTTCCCCTCTGAAGATAAATAAATAAATAAAAAAAATAAAAAAAATAAAATTAAGAGAATCGCCATCCTCTAGAATGGGGCCCAATAGGATTTTAAAGCTTCCCAAGAAATTTAACATACTCACGTAGTGGAAATTATTGCTCAATAATAGGAAAATGTCTCATTGGCCCTTGAAAGAGTCCTCAATACAGTGCCTAACACAGAGCAAGTAAGATATTACAAGGATACAATATCAGCATCTCAAATTTCACTAATCAAAATTGACTTTAAAGTATACTCTAAACTTCCAATATTTAAAAACACTGAAAATAAAGTTATATTTTATCCAGCAACGTGGGTTCATATTTGGAAAATACTTCTGAAGATTACTTAATAATGATCCGCAAAAGTTAATCCATGGAGAATACATTATGTGAAAAAGAGTCTACTTATGTTCATATGTGTATATTGCTCTATGGGTAACCATCTATACACAAAACTAGATAACACACACATACACACACACACTAGTCAAGAGCAGGTTACATTCTGGTATTCTGGGTTCTCACTAATCAGGGGCTAAAATTGTTTTCTGAAATTAAATGAGACTGCTGTGTAATGTGATTGGTTAAAAAGCTGATGGTAAACTAGTAGATATCAGAGCATGCTGTCATAATAGGATTAGTTATATTTTTCCATTATATTGTTTTTTTATCAGTATTTTTTAATTGTTGATATTGTACAGTTTTCTGTCTTTTACCCCGCCCCAGCCCACCATCCCAGCCCTCCCCACCTTCCTCCCATTTCCACCAACCATTGTTTTTGTCCATGAGTCCTTTATACTTGTTGCTCTAAACCGTTCCCCTTTTCCCCTGAAATTCCCTCTCCTCCCCCTCTGGTCACTGTCAGATTGTTCTCAAATTCAGTGTCTTTGTTTATATTATGCTTGTTTATTTGTTTTGTTGATTAGCTTCCTGTTAAAGGTGAGATCATATGGTATTTGCCTTTCACTGCCTGGCTTATTTCGCTTAGCATGATACTTTCCAATTCCTTCCATGCTGTCACAAAGGGTAGGAGCTCCTTCTTTCTTCCTGCTGCATAGAATTCCATTGTGTAAATGTACCACAGTTTTTTGATCCATTCATTAACTGATGGGCACCTAGGTTGCTTCCAGCACTGGGCTGTTGTAAATTGTGCTGCTATAAACATAGGGGTGCATAGATTCTTTTGGATTGGTGTTTCAGGGTTCTTAGGATATAATCCAAGCAGTGGAATTGCTGGGTCAAAAGTTTTCTTAGAAAATTCCATACTGTTTTCCATAGTGGTTGTACCAATCTGCAATCCCACCAACAGTGCACTAGGGTCCCCTTTTTTCCACAACCTCTCCAACACTTGCTGTTTATTGCTTTGGTATGAAGGCCATTCTGACTGGTGTCAAGAGGTGTCTCATTGTAGTTTTAATTTGCATCTCTCTGATAGCTAGAGATGTCGAGCATCTTTTCATGTGTCTCTGGATCCTCTGTATGTCCTCCTTGGAGAAGTGTCTGTTCAAATCCTTTGCCCATTTTTTAATTGGGTTGCTTGTCTTCTTAGAGTAGAGTCTTGTAAGTTCTTTATATATTTTGGAGATTAATCCCTTGTCTGAGGTATCATTGTCAAATATGTTTTCCCATACAATTGGTTCTCTTTTTATTTTCATACTGTTTTCTTTAGCTGTGCAGAATATTTTTATTTTGATGAGATTCCATTTGTTTATTCTTTCCTTTATGTCCCTTGCTCTAGGGGACATATCAGTAAAAATATTGCTGCGTGAAATATCTGAGATTTTCCTGCCTATGTTATCCTCTAGGATTTTAATGGTGTCATGGCTTACATTTAAATCTTTTATCCACCTTGAATATATTTTTGTGTATGGTGTAAATTGGTGCTCGAGTTTCATTTTTTTACATGTAGCTGTCCAATTCTCCCAGCACCACTTGTTGAAGAGGCTATTTTAGCTCCATTTTATGTTGCTGCCCCCTTTGTCGAATATTAATTGACTGTAGAGACTTGGGTTTATTTCTGGGGTCTCTGTTCTATTCCACTGATCCATGTGTCTGTTTTTGTGCCAGTACCAGGCTGTTTTGATTACAGTGGCTTTGTGATACAGTTTGGTATCAGGTATTGTGATCCCTCCTGCTTTGCTATTCTTTCTCAAGATTGCTGCCGCTATCCAGGGTCGTTTATGATTCCATATAAATTTTTGAAGTGTTTGTTCTATGTCTGTGAAATATGCCATTGGAACTTTAATAGGTATTGTATTGAATCTGTAAAATGCTTTGGGTAATATGGACATTTTGATGATATTAATTCTTCCGATCATGAACATGGTATATGCTTCCATTTGTTTGTGTCTTCCTTGATTTCTTTCTGCAGTATTGTGTAGTTTTCTGCATACAGGTCTTTTACCTCCTTGGTTAGGTTTATTCCTAGGTATTTTATTTTTCTTTTTGCTATATGGAATGGGATTTTCTTCTTGATTTCTCCTTCTGCTGTTTCACTGTTGGTATACAAAAATGCCTTTGATTTTTGGATATTGACATTGTATCCGGCTGTTTGGGCAAATTCATTTATTATGTCGAGCAGCTTTTTGGCCGAGTCTATAGGATTTTATATAAACACTATCATGTCATCTGCAAACAAGCATAGTTTTGTTTCGTCCTTTCCAATTTGGATGCCTTTTATTTCCTTTTCTTGTCTAATTGCTGTGGCTAAGACTTCCAATACTATAGTGAATAGAAGTGGTGAAAGTGGGCAACCTTGTCTTCCCCCTGATGTTAGTGGGAAAGGTTTTAGTCTTTGCCCATTGAGTATGATGTTGGCTGTTGGTCTCTCATATATGGCCTTTATTATGTTGAGGAATGCTCTCTCTATTCCCACTTTGATGAGTGTTTTTATCATAAATAGGTGTTGTACTTTATCAAAAGCTTTTTCTGCATCTATTGATATGATCATGTGATTTTTGTCTTTGCTTTTGTTTATGTGATGTATTACATTTACTGATTTGCGAATGTTAAACCATCCTTGCATCCCTGGGATAAACCCCACTTGGTCATGGTGTATGATCTTTTTAATGTATTGTTGGATGCCGTTTGCCAATATTTTGTTGAGGATTTTAGCGTCTACGTTCATCAGTGATATTGGCCTGAAGTTTTCTTTCTTTGTTGTGTCTTTACCTGGTTTTGGGATTACGATGATGCTGGCTTCATAAAAAGAGTTTGTGAGTCTTCCATCATTTTGGATTTTTTGGAATAGTCTGTGAAGGATAGGGGTTAGCTCTTCCTTAAATGTTTTGTAGAATTCTCCTGTGAAACCATCTGGTCCAGGGCTTTTGTGTGCCGTGAGTGTTTTGATTACTGATGCAATTTCACCAGCTGTTATTGGTCTGTTCAGGCTTTCTGTTTCTTCTTCATTGAGATTTGGAAGGTTATATTTTTCTAGAAACTTGTCCATTTCACCTAGGTTTTCAAATTTCTTGGCATACAGTTCTTCGTAGTAATTTTTTACAATCCTTTGTATTTCTGTGGTGTCAGTCGTAATCTCTCCTCTTTCATTTCTAATTGTGTTTATTTGAGTCCTGTCTCTTTTTTTCTTGATGAGCCTGCTTAAAGGCTTGTCGATTTTGTTTATCTTTTCAGAGAACCAGCTCCTGGATTCATTGATCCTTAGGATTGTGCTTTTAGTCTCTATGTCATTTAATTCTGCTCTGATCTTGGTTATTCCCTTCCTTATACTTGCCCTGGGCTGTCTTTGTTGTTGTTCCTCCAGTTCTTGTAGGCGTAGGGTTAAGTCGTTTGTTAGAAATGTTTCTGTCTTCTTTAGGTAGGCCTGTGTTGCTATGAACTTCCCTATGAGCACTGCCTTCATTGTGTCCCATAAGTTTTGGGTTGATGTGAGTTCATTTTCATTTGTTTCCAGAAACTTTTTGATTTCCTCCCTAATTTCATTCTTGACCCATTCATTGTTTAATAGCATGCTATTCAGTCTCCATGATTTTGATGATTTGGGGATTTTCCCCATCAAGTTGGTTTCTAGTTTTAGTCCCCTGTGGTCGGAGAAAATGCTTGGTATGATTTCAATTTTCTTGAATTTGTTGAGGCTTGTTTTGTGTCCTATCATGTGGTCTATCTTTGAAAATGTTCCATGTGCATTTGAAAAAAATGTGTATTAATTTCTTTGGGATGAAGGCCTCTATATATATCAGCTAAGTCCAATTCGTCTAGAGTACTGTTCAATGCCACAATATCTTTGTTGATATTTTGTTTGGAAGGTCTGTCCATTTTTGACAGTGGGGTGTTAAAATCTCCTACTATAATTGTGTTGCTGTGAATATTTTTCTTGCAGTCCTCTAAGATTTTCTCGATGTATTTAAGTGCTCCTATGTTGGGTGCATATATATTTACAATGTTTATGTCTTCTTGGTGGATTCTTCCTTTGAGTATTATGAAGTGACCTTCTGGGTCTCTCTTTATAGCTCTTCTTTTGAAGTCTATTTTGTCTGATATGAGTATTGCTATCCCGGCCTTTTTTTCCTGTCCATTTGCTTGGAAAATTTGTTTCCAGCATTTCACTTTGAGTCTGTGTAGGTCTTTTGTCCTGAGGTGGGTTTCTTGTAAGCAGCATATGTGTGGGTCATGCTTTCTTATCCAGTCAGCTATTCCAGGTCTTTTGATTGGAGCATTTAATCCGTTTACATTTAAGGTTACTATTGATAGGTACTGATTCATTGCCATTTTCGTACCTGTGTTCCTCTCTCTCTCTTTTCCTTTCTTTCCTTAAAGCAGTCCCTTTAGTATCTCTTGCAGTACTGGTTTGGTAGAGGTGTATTCTTTTAGACTTCTTTTGTCTGGGAAGCTCCTTATTTGTCCTTCTATCTTGATTGAAAGCCTTGGGGGGATAAAATAGTCTTGGTTGTAGGCCTTTGGTTCTCATTACTTGGAATATTTCTTGCCATATTCTTCTGGCTTGGAGCGTTTCCATTGAGAAGTCAGTTACTAACCTTATCGGGACTCCCTTGTATGTTACTTCCTTTTTCTCCCTTGCTGCCTTTAAGATTCTCTCTTTGTCTTGGAAGTTTGCCATTTTAATGATGATGTGTCTTGAAGTGGGCCTGTTTGGGTTCCTCTTGATTGAGACTCTCTGTGTTTCCTGGATTTGTGTGACTTTTTCTCTCATCAAATTAGGGAAGTTTTCCATCATTACTTTTTTAAATAGATTTTCTATCCCTTGCTCTTCTTCTCCTCCTTGTGGTATTCCTATTATACGGATATTATTATGTTTCATGTTGTCTTGCATTTCTCTTAACCCCTCTTCATTCTTTCTGAGCCTCTTTTCCTTTTCTTGCTCTTTCTGGCTGCTTTTTTCTACTTTGTCCTTCAACTCACTGATCCGATCATCTGCTTCATCGATTCTGCTTTTCATTCCTTCTACTGTGTTCTTCAGCTCAGAAATTGTATTCTTCATTTCCTCTTGGCCCTTTTTGATAGTTTCTATTTCCTTTTTCATGTTGATATAGTTTGCAGTGAGTTCATCGTAGCTTCCCTGTAGTTTCTGGTAGCTCATTGAGAGCTCATGGAGCTTCCTGAGAACCATTTCTTTGAACTCCTTATCTGATAGTTGAGTTGCCTCTGTTTTATTTAGGCTTCTTTCTTGGGCTTCCTCCTTTTCTTTCATTTGGGGATTGTTTCTTTGTCTTGTCATTGTTTGTGAGACTCTTCTTGTAAACCTCAGCTTCTTAAATTGATCTCTTCTGGCTACCTGGGTTTACCGTGTGAACTTCTGTGGTGGAATACCTGTGAGATTCAGTGTTATAGTCTTCTTCAGGTATCCTGGTGTTCACAGCTTCCACTGTCTCAGCTGTTGGAATACCCCTCTTTTGGTCCAACTCTGGTTTTTTCACATTTCTAGGATTTTTTGGCCTCACTCATGGGTATTTAAAAAGAGAAAAGAATAAAGTGGAAGAAGAAGAGGAAAAAAAAGAGGAAGGAAGGAGAGATAGAATTGGAAAGAAAGGAAGAAGGAATAAAGCCAGAAAGAAGTAAAGAGAAGCAAAAGGAATTGAGGGATAAAAAAGGTAGAAGTAATAAAAAAATAAAAACATATAATCAAAACAAAACAAAAAGAACCCCACAAAAACAAAAAACAAACCAAAACAAACAAACAAACAAAAAACCCAACTAAACAGACAAAAAACAACTCTCAAAAAAACCCCACAAAACAAAATGAAACAAAACACCCAAAAACCCAAAAAAAAAAAAAAAAAAAAGAAGAAGAAGAAGAAGAAGAAGAGGAAGAAGAGGAAGAAGAAGAAGAAAAATCTCTTGCTATTTTCACACAGGCCAAACTGGATTTTCTGGACTTGCTGGCTGTAGCAGGCTGCGAGGTGACTCATACCGATTTCCTCCCTGTTCCTCACTCAGTCTGCTTTGGGCTACTGTCCTCAGTGCCAGGGGAGCCCTGACCTAGGGGCTAATGGCGTACTCTCCATGCAGGGCCTTGGGTGTGATTTCTGAGCCTCCTGCAGGGGGCGCGCTTTCCAGAGTTTATGGGTTTCAGCTGGGATCTCTTATAGATCCATCCCTCCCCGAGCCTATTGCTGTGAGCTCCGAGTCTCCTACAGTGTGCGAGTGCCCACCCGAGACTATGGGCATGGGCTCCACGAGTTTCTCGAGTTGCACGCACTCACCCCAGGATCACAGATGTGAGCTCTGGGTCTTCCACAGAGTCCCCTTCTCTAGTTGCAGGGTCGCCTCTGGCCGCAGGGCCACTTCCAACCTGATCGCAGAGCCGCCTCAGGTCGCAGGACTGCCTCTGGTTGGTTGCAGAGCTCTCTCAGGACCCAGGGCCACCTGCGGTGGGTCGCAGAGCCAGCTCCTGTCACAGAGCCGCTTCCGTCCAGGTTGCAGAGCCGCCACCAGTCGGTTTCAGAGCCCCCTCCGGTTGCCGGGTCGCCTCCGGTCGGTCTCATGACCGCCTCCGGTCACTCGGCTGCCACTTCTGGTTTTCCAATGTCTGCTACAGATTTTGATTTCCTATTTTCATATATACTGTGGTATTGTTGGCTGTCTGCTCTGTTCCTCTGTAGATCAGTTAGGTTTTTCTCCCATGTGCAGGAGGAAGGACAATCTGCGTCCTCCTACCATGCCGCCATCTTGAACCCCCTTCCATTATATTGTTAAAATAAAATTAGAGAGCAGGAGAGAAGAGACAGAAAGGAAATAAATACCAAACAAAATCACTCTCATCCTGAATTTAAAGCTAGAGATTAGCACTATAGGAAGACAAAGGCTTTGCCAAGGAAACCATTAGAAGAAAGCTTTGGATTCTATGCCTGACACTGGCATTTTGAAAGGAAAATATATCTGGGTAAACTGATGGACTGATATCTTTATTTCCTACAGAGAACAGATCTCCAGAAATAGATTCTAATTCAAAAGAATATGAAAGTGTTTTATTTTGTTTTTGTTGTAGCTGTCAGCAGCCATCTCAAAATTGCCTGGATAATAGAGATTGTTATAAACTGTTTTGTGTTAAGAAAAATTTCTGCCCCATTATCTGAGAGAATCTAGCATATAGAATACCTTGTAAAGGTTAATTTATAATTTAATATATCAAGTATCAGATTCTGTTTTAGAAAAAAAGAATGTTGAATTACACTCAGGATAATGCAGTATGAATTTCTTGAAAACTCAACACAAATAACTTGATCACTATGTCAGCAGTGTGAGATATAACTTAAATGACATGCTTGTGAATCTTCCTATAAAAAGCCAGCCATGTTTATTCCCACCCATGTTGTAATAATGACATTTTGTCATGTAGTAGCTTAGGCAAGGAAAGACACCCTCTGCCAGTTAAGAAAAATCCTCACCTTGGCTGGTATGGTTAAGTTGATTGATGTTGCCCCAGAACCAAAGGATTGCATATTTGATTCCTAGTTGGGACACATACCTAGGTTTCAGGTTCACTCCCTGTCCAGGAGCATATGATTCTGAGACACACACACACACACACACACACACACACACACACACACACACACACACACACAGAGTTTTTTCAGCTCCATACTGTGCTCAAATATGTGGTCTGGTCCATTGTTAGCTGGAACACTGTTATACAGCACATGACTGTACTTCAACTGTGATGTGAAACCTGAGGAAGCTGAAGTTCAGGGAGACTGAGGAGATCATCTGAGGTTATAAGAGAAAATCAAGATATCTCTGGCTCTCAGCGAGTCATACTTGGATAACAAAAAAAAGCTGAGCCATGCTGTCTGAGCAGTTGGTGCAGGAAGCAGGGACTCATTACAATGGAAGTCATGACTTCTTTGGGAAATATATGGAAAATAATTCAGCCCTGAGACACTGATTTCAGACTTCTTGATGAGAGGAAGCACAAAAAATATTCCCAGAATTAGGAGGTTAGCAAGATGGTGGAGGAGTGAATGGAAGCCACACTAACCTTCTCCCAGGACAAATCTGGAATTACAACTAAATTGTGGAGAAATTACCCAGAAAAAACAACTGAACAATAGTGAGAGAGAAGCCTTATAACCTAAGACACACAGAAGAATCAGCTTCAGCACAGCCTGTCCGATAAGGAGTACAGTGGAAACTCAAGAGGACTGGCTGGGCATCCACAGATGGCAGTGCTGGAGGGATAATTAAGTGGCCAGTTGGATTTCCCTGAGACAAATAGTATTGAATCCCTGAGCTGAGATTCCCCAGCTTAGAGCACCAGAGCCCAAAAAGTACACAGAAAACAACTGGAGGCAAAAAATGGCAGGGTTGTTCTCTGCTAGAGATGGACAGCTAAAGATTCGAAGAGCTGTTTAAAAGCCCAATGCACACATTTTCATTTACTGTCACTTCCCCGGGTTTTTGGCAAAGGTGGGAACAGAGTGGGATAGAGACACCTGGGAAGAGACTGGGGATGAAAGCTTTGGAGAGAGAGCTGAGAGAATACCCACTGTAATCCCAGTGTGGAGTCATCCCCCATGCAGCAGCAGCCAACATGCTCAAGCAGACCACTCCCAGACAAGCAGTAGCAGCCTGAGGGGAAACAATAGCCCCATCCCCAAGAGAGACTCTGCCCCTATTCTGTGGTGCTTAAGCCTGACTGCTGAGTGCAGAGTGATTAGATTAACAACTGAAGGAAACAGACATAGACAGTAGATCCCTGACAGTCTCAGAGCAGGCTACCAAAAGTGAGACAGGGATAACATCTGACATCACCAAAGGAATCCAGAAAGAAAAAAACAGTGGTAACTACTACAGGCTACTGAGTCAAAATCCACTGTGGTCTGCTCCCTGATAGCAATATTTTCTTTACTGCATAGCTTTTTTTTTTTTTAATTTATTTATCTTTTTAGAGAGGAAGGGTAGGAGAGAGGGAGAGAAATATCAATGTATGGTTGCCTCTTGTGTGTCCCATGCTGGGAATTGGCCTGCAACCCAGGCATGTGCCCTGACTGGGAATCGAACCGCGATCCTTTGCTTCGCAGGCCCGCGCTCAATCCACTGAGCTACACCAGCCAGGGCAGCTTTTTAACATTGATTTCTTGTCCAGCACAAAAAAAAATGGGAAGACAAAGAAATAAACCTGAAATGAAAGGAAATGAGGAATCCTTGGAAAGAATGCTAAATAAAATACACGCAAGTCAACCATCAGATATGGAGTTCAAAGCAATGGTGATCAGGAAGCTCAATGAGCTCACCAAGAATTACCAAAAATTACATGGAAACTATGAACAACATAATGCAAACTATAACAACATGAAAAAGGTAATAGAAACTATCAACAAGAGTCAAGAGGTGCGGGGGACCCTGTCCTGGGCACCAGATGTGGGGGGGGGGCTCCGCCCAAAGAGCCCCATCCCTCCATCACAGATGAAAATAAAAACTACCAAGACATCTTCTTCTTGGGGAGGAAAGGGGTCAAACTCTCAGAGGAGAATGACCCAGAGCCCCTTCCTCACTAGGCTTTTATTGGGTTCCAGTACACTGGAATACAAGTTTAACATGTCAAAGAAATCTGAGGGCTTAATCCGAGCCAGTGTTTGTCAGGAAGGGGGGTTGCCAAACTTTGGGAGACATGTTCATTTCCTCCTGGGACACTTGTCACCTCAGGAAGAGCACTCTTAGCAAAGCAGGTTTCACAGGACTTTAGGAATTCTTTCTTATGCCCGATCACCCAGGGAGCCGTCCTGGCCAGTACAGGGCTGCACCGCTCATCCCCACAGTTTCAGGCTTTAAGGCAATTAGGAAGCAGGAGACATCTCCCAGATGGAAATGAGGACTCGGGCTATGTCAGAATAGCCGGGGGGCGAGGGTCCATCACATCCTCTTTGCTGCAGCCCCCCGAGTCCTCCCATGAGGCCTCCCAAGTGGTTGCGTCTGGCTTAGGTTGCCCCTCCCATGAGGAGTCTTACCTATCATTGACTGCCAACCAAGCAATGGGACCAGAGATGGGTGAGGCAAAAGCAGTGCTCCTGCCAGGGAAATAAGCTTTGTCTCCTTAGTAGGTCACATCCTTGCGACAGAACAGACCCAGATGAAGTGGGTCCCTTGGACTCTTACACAGCCCACCATGGGGTGAGGGTTATAACTCCTGAAACCAGGCTGAATGGTCCACAACAAAGAGGTAATGAAGAATACCATTTATGAATTTAAGAAAACAGTAGAAAGAATCAAATGCAGGCTAGATGAAGCAGAGGATTGAATCCGCAGTCTGGAGGACAAGGTAGAAAAGAACACCCAGAAAGACCAAGAAAAGGAAAAAAAGACTCGAAAAGATTCTTAAAAAGAGAGAGGTGTTAAGGGAACTGAGGACAACGTGAAATGTAATAATATCCATATAATAGGGACACCAGAAGTAGAAGAGGAAGGGATAGAAGACCTGTTTGAAATAGTAATGATAGAAAATTTCCCTAATTTGATGACAGAAAAAGTCACACAAATCCAGGATGCACAGAGGGTCCCAATCAAGAGGAACCTAAAGAGGCTCACTCCAAGATACATCAAAATTAAAATGGCAAAATTCCAAGACAAAGAATCTTAAGGCAGCAAGGGAGAAAGAGGAAGTAACATACAAGGGAGCCCCAATAAGGATAGCAGCTGACTTTGCATTGGAAACACTACAAGCCAGAAAGAAATAGCAAGAAATATTCTAAGTAATTAAAAACAAAGGCCTGAAACCAAGGATACTCTATACAGCAAGGCTCTCAATTAAAATGGAAGGTGATATAGGGAGTTTTGCAGACATAGGAGGCTGCAAGGAAAAACCTCTACCAAACTATCATTGCAAGATAGCTAAAGGGACTGCTTTAAGGAAAGGAAGAAAAACAATGAGAGAGAGAAGAAAACAGGTATAAATGGAGTAAAATGGCAATGCATAAGTACCTATCAATAATAACCTTAAATGTAAATGGTTTAAGTTCTCCAATCAAAAGACATAGAGTAGCTGAATGGATAATAACATGACCTAGACATATGTTGCCTACAAGAGACCAACCTCAGAAAAACAGACCTACATAGACTGAAAGTGAATGGTTAGAATAAAATATACCAAGCAAATGGACAAGAAAAAAAAAAAAAAAGCCAGGGTAGCCATACACATATCAGACAACATAGACTTCAAAATAAGGGCCATAAAATGAAACCTAGAAAGACATTTCATAATACTTAAGTGAAGAATTCATCAAGAAGACATAAATGTTATAAATATGTATGCATTCAACATAGGACCACCCAAATATATAAGGAAAATCTTGGAGGACTTCAAGAAAGATATTGACAGCAACATAATTACAGTAGGAGAGTTTAACACCTCACATTCAAAAATGGATATATCTTCCAAACAAAATATCAACAAGGATATTGAGGCATTGAACAATGACCTAGAGCAAATGGACATAACTGATTATATATATATATAAAATCATTCATAACAAAATACACATTCTTTTCAAATGCACATGGAATATTTGCAAAGAGAGACCACATGACAGGACACAAAATAACCAGAGGGGAGAGGGGAGGGAATTTCAGGGGAAAAGGGGAAGGATTTACAGGAACAAGTATAAAGGACACATGGACAAAAACTATTGGGGGGGGTGGAAATGGGAGGGAGGTGGGGAGGGTTGGGGTGGCGGGTTCGGGTGAGAATAAAAGACAGAAAACTGTACAAGATCAACAATGAAAATAAAAATTAAAAAAAATTAAAAAAAAAAGAAAAAAAATAAGCCTCAACAAATTCAAGAATATTGAAATTATATCAAGCATTGTCTTGGACCAGAAGAGCCTGGAACTAGAAACGAACCTCAAGGAAAAAACATCAAAAAGATTCAAATTCATCGAGATTGAAGAGCATGCTATTAAACAATGAATAGATTAAGAATGGGATCAAAAAAAATCAAAGAGTTTCTGGAAAAAATGAAAATGAGCTCACAACAGTCCTAAATTTATGGGACACAGTGAAGGCAGTCCTGAGAGGGAAGTTCATAGCAATACAGGCCTACCTAAAAAAGATAGAAACATTAGAAATAAATGACCTAATCCTACATCTACAAGAACTGGAGAAACAACAACAAATAAACTCCAGAGTGAGTAGAATGAAGGAAATAACCAATATCAGAGCAGAATTAAACAATACAGAGACTAAAGGAACAATTCTGAGGATCAATAAATCCAGGTGCTGGTTCTTTGAAAAGATAAACAAAATCGAAAAGCCTTCAAGCAGGCTCATCAAGAAGAAAAGAGAGATGACCCAAATATACACAGTCAGAAATGAAAGAGGCAAGATTACAATTGATACCACAGAAATACAAAGGATTGTAAATAATTATTATGAAGAACTATGTACTAAGAAATTTGAACACCTAAGTGAAATAGACATATTTCTAGAAAAATATAATATTCCAAAACTGAATGGAGAAGAAGCAGAAAGCCTGAACAGACCAATAACAGCTGAAGAAATCAAAGCAGTAATCAAAAAACTCCTGGCACAGAAAAGCCCTGGACTGGACAGTTTCACAGGAGAATTACAAAACATTTAAGGAAAACCTAACCCCTATCCTTCTCAGACTATACCAAAAAATCTAAGAAGAGGGAAGACTCCCAAACTCTTTTCGTGAAGCCAGCATCATCTTAATCACAAAACCAGATAAAGACACAACAAAGAAAGAAAACTACAGGCCAATATAATGAACATAGACACTAAAATTTTTACAAAATGATGGCAAAGCACATACAGAAATACATTAAAAGTATCGTACACCATGATCAAGTGGGATTCATCCCAGGGATGCAAGGATGGTTCAATATTGACGATCAATAAAGGTAATATATCACATTAAAAGAAAGGAAAAGATGACTTCATATCAATAGATGCAGGAGAAGCATTTGATAAGGTACAGCACTCATTGATGATAAAAACACTCAGCAAAATGGGAATAGAGGGAGTATTCCTCAATGTAATAAAGGCCATACGTGAGATACCCATAGCCACCATCATACAAAAACAGAAAGCTTTCCTCTTAAGATGAGGAACAAGACAAGGATGTCCACTTCTATTCAACATAGTATTGGAAGTCCTAGACACAAGAAGAAGAAATAAAAGGCATTCAAATTGGAAAGGAAGAAGCTAAACTATAATTGCTTGCAGATAGCATGAGAATGTGCATAGAAGACCCAATTGACTCCTCCAAAAAACTTTTTGACCTATTTGAATTTCTTAAAGCAGTGGAATACAAAGTCAATATTGAAGTCAAAGCAT
This sequence comes from Glossophaga mutica, assembly GCA_039655065.1. Classification (NCBI taxonomy): domain Eukaryota; kingdom Metazoa; phylum Chordata; class Mammalia; order Chiroptera; family Phyllostomidae; genus Glossophaga; species Glossophaga mutica. Next base: position 76,007,564 of record CM077309.1, on the reverse strand, counting down.
TTTTGTACACCAATATTGAAATATAAGAAACAAATATCAGGAAAAAATCCCATTTGCTATAGCAACAAAAAAAATAATGGATCTAGGAAAAACCTTATGAAGGAGGTAAAAGACCTATACTCAGAAAAATACACAACACTGAAGAAAAAAATGAAGGAACACACAAACAAATGAAAGTATACATCATGTTCATGGATTGGAAGAATTAACATCATCAAAATGTCCACACTAGCCCTGGCTGGTGTAGCTCAGTGGACTGAGTGCAGACGTGTAAACCAAAGAATTGTGGTTCGATTCCCAGTCAGAGCATATGCCTGGGTTGCAGGCCAATTCCTGGCAGGGGATGCACGACAGGCAATCACACATTGATATTTCTCTCCCTCATTCCCTTCCCCTCTAAAGATAAATAAATAAAATATTTTTTAATTTTTATTTTAATTGTTGATCTTGTACAGTTTTCTGTCTTTTATTCTCACCCCAACCCACCACCCCAGCACTCCCCACCTCCCTCCCAATTCCACCCCCACCCATAGTTTTCGTCCATGTGTCCTTTATACTTGTTCCTGTAAATCCTTCCCCTTTTCCCCTGAAATTCCCTCCCCTCTCCCCTCTGGTGACTTTCAGCCTGTTCTCAATTTCTATGTCTTCGGTTATATTATGCTTGTTTGTTTGTTTTGTTGATTAGGTTCCTGTTAAAGGTGAGGTCATATGGTATTTGTCTTTCACTGCCTGGCTTATTTCGCTTACCATGATGCTCTCCAATTCCATCCATGCTGTTGCAAAGGGTAGGAGCTCCTTCTTTCTTTCTGCTGCATAGAAGTCCATTGTGTAAATATACCACAGTTTTTTGATCCATTAATTTACTGATGGGCATCTAGGTTGCTTCCAAAACTTGGCTATTGTAAATTGTGCTGCTATAAACATAGGGGTGCATAGGTTCTTTTGGATTGGTGTTTCAGGGTTCTTAGGATATAGTCCTAGCAGTGGAATTGCTGGGTCAAAAGGTAGATCCATTTTTAGTTTTCTTAGAAAATTCCATACTGTTTTCCATAGTGGTTGTACCAATCTGCAATCCCACCAACAGTGCACTAAGGTCCCCTTTTCTCCACAACCTCTCCAACACTTGCTGTTTGTTGCTTTGTTTATGAGGGCCATTCTGACTGGTGTCAAGTGGTATCTCATTGTGGTTTTAATTTGCATCTCTCTGATAGCTAGTGATATCGAGCATCTTTTCATGTGTCTCTGGATCCTCTGTATGTCCTCCTTGGAGAAGTGTCTGCCCAAGTCCTTTGCCCATTTTTTAATTGGGTTGCTTGTCTTCTTAGAGTGGAGTTGTGTAAGTTCTTTGTATATTTTGGAGATTAAACCCTTGTCTGAGGTATCATTGTCAAATATGTTTTCCCACACAGTCTGTTCTCTTTTTATTTTAATACTCTTTTCCTTGGTCATGCAGAAGCTTTTTATTTTGATGAGATTCCATTTGTTTATTATTTCCTTTATGTCCCTTGCTTTAGGGGACATATCAATAAAAATGTTGCTGCGTGTAATATCTGAGATTTTCCTTCCTATATTCTCCTCTAGTACTTTAATGGTGTTACGGCTATGTTTAAATCTTTTATCCACCTTGAATTTATTTTTGTGTATGGTGTAAGTTGGTGCTCGAGTTTCATTTTCTTGCATGAAGCTGGACAGCTTCGTGTAAATAAATAAAATATTTTTTAAAAAGGTTAAAAAATGTCCATACTAACCAAAGCAATTTATAGATTCAATGCATTCCCTATGGACAAAACAATGACATATTTCACAGATTTAGTACAAACATTTCAAAAAATTTATATGGATGGAGCCATAAACAACCTGGAATAGCCACGGCAATTTTGAGAAAGATGAACAAAGCAGGAGGAATCACCATACCTGACATGAAACTGTATTACAAGGCCATGGAAATCAAAACAGTCTGGTACCAGCCTAACAACAAAGACATAGATCAAGGGAGCAGAATAGAGATCCCAGAAACAAATCCATGTCTTTATGGTCAATTAATATTTGACAAAAAGGGCAGAAGCATAAAATGTAGTAAAAATAGCCTCATCAACAAATGATGTTGGGAAAGCTGGCCAGCTACATGCAAAATAATGAAACTTGACCACCAACTTACACCATGTGCAAAAATAAAGTCAAGATAGATAAAATACATAAATATAAGTTGCAACACCATAACTGTCCTAGAGGAGAAAATAGGGAGGAAAATCTCAGGTATTCTATACAGCAATATCATCATTGATATGTCCCCTAAAGCAAGGGGCATTAAGAAAAGAATAAGCAAATAAGACTTCACCAAAATAAAAACCTTCTGCAGGGCTAAAGAAAGCATCAGCAATAAGAAAAGGTAACCAACTATATGGAAGAATATATTTGCCAATGATATCCTGAACAAGGATTTGATCTCCAAAATATACAAAGTCACACAACTTCACTCTAGGAAGACCAACAATCCAATTAAAACATGGGCAAGGTACCTGTAAAGAAATTTCTCCAAGGACATACAGAGGGCCCAGAGATATATGAAAGAAAGCTCGGCATCACTAGCCATCAGAGAGGTGCAAATTAAAACCACAATGACATACCGTTTCACATCAGTCAGAATGGCCATCATATCCAAATCAAGATACATCAAGTGCTGGTGAGATTTTGGAGAAAAGGAAACCCTAGTGCACTGTTGGTGGGAATGCAGGCTGGTACAGCCACTGTGGAAAAAGTATGGAAATTCTTCAGAAAACTAAAAATGGAAATACATTTTGACCAGGCCATTCCACTGCTGGAACTATACCCTAAGATTCCTGAATCACCAATTCAAAAGAATCTATGCACCTCAATGTTCATAGCAGCGTAGTTTATCATAGTCTAGTGCTGGAAGCAGCCTAGGTGCCCATCAGTAAATGAGTGGATCCAAAAACTGTCGTCCATTTACACAATGCAATACTATGCAGCAGAAAGAAAGGAGATCCTACCTTCTGCAACAGTGGGGATGGAACTGGAGAGCATTATGCTGGGTGAAGTAAGAATGAAAGAAAAATACCATATGATCTCACCTATAAGTAGAACCTAATCAACAAAACATATAAGCAAGCAAAATATAACCAGAGATAGAGAAATTAAGAACAATCTAACAGTATCCAGAGGGGTGGTGGTGGGGATAATGGGTGAAAAGGGGGAAAAGGATTTCAGGAACAACCATAAAGGATGCATGGACACAATCAAAGGTGGGTAGGATCAGGGGTGGGAGGTGCTAATGGCTGGGTGGGTGGGGAGTGGTTTGGCGAAAATTGAGACGACTGTACTTGAACAACAGTAGAAAAAAAAAAACAAAAAATGAAAGTCATCTACATATGTCATGATCTGACACACACAAAAAGAAAATGTTTTCTTGTTTATTTCTATAAATTTTGCAATAAGTTTAGAATTCCAATAGTACACATTAAGTAATATGATAAAGGTTGTGTAGGTACAAGTTCAGAATGCCATTTCTATTATGGCAGGTACATGTTAAAGTACTCAGCACTCCTCAGTTCTGGGGATGATACTGGTGTGGTACCCCTAGAAAGATGGGGCCAAAGAAAGGAACCACCCTGAGGCAGGGGCAGCATCGTTTTTTCAGTAACCAAGCTAGTGGGGCACTGGGCAAAGTCACTGCACTGAGGCTAATGAGAATGATTTACAGAGGGAAAAGCCCTCCTACCCCCTTCTTGTCCCTGATTGAAGGTGAAACCAGAGGACATGGTTGCACATGTACCATAAATGTCAACATGGTGGCAGGGGGAGATGTTGTCCTATCAGTCTAGCCTGGAAAAAGGACAGGGTTGGCTGGAGGAACTGGACCCTTCCAGAGTGCATGAAAGTTTGGACTGGAATATTTAAACAAAGGGAAGGCAGAAACACACTCTCTTCTTCTTGGACCCACCAGCATGGATGTGTAGGCAGGAGTTTTTGTGGGAGTGGCTAGCTACTGGAGGCTGTGTGGTGATGGCAGTGCTGGCACCATATACTCACCCCAGGGAAAATGCCTGAAGCTGGAGAGCCATCTGCTTAACAACCTCAGGTTTCAAAGGACTGATAAGGATGGGGAGGGATTTCTGGATACCCTTTTGGGTTTTAGTCTTTTGGGGAACAGATGGTGTTGCCTGAGTTTGGCAGAGAGATGAGCCTAGAACCAGGGTGTCCTTTGACCTCCTAAATTGTGCAACTTTTTCATAAAGACCTTTTTCCTTACCCACCACCCTTTATCTTTGGAATTTGCCTCTGGGTGACAGCAGGCAGCCAAATCCTACTTTTGTTAGGTAACAGTTAAGTATATGTATATGTATATGTATATGTATATGTATATGTATATGTATATGTATATGTATATGTTTTAGTCAGTCACCAAAATTAGGATTATATGCATAACTCAACTATAGTATTGTATATTATACTATGCTCTATATTATATATATACTATATTATGGTAATATAATCGCATATTGCATATAATATTATATGCAATATGCGATTATATTACCACAATATGATATATAACATATAATACTATGTTATGTATATACTATATAGAGAGTGTGTTATATATGTGTGTGTGTGTGTGTGTGTGTGTGTATTACTATACTATAGTTGCTTTAAAAGTAAATAGAGCTCAGGTCCATTTTCTAGGCCTTGCTATTGAACGTTTTGGACTAAAATTTTTAAGATATTTTTAGTAGCCCTTAAAATAAGTAAGGAGTAAAGTGAAGTTTATTGATTCCTTCATAAGAGGCACAATATAAATATATATATACGTACACATATATTCTTGTATTTATTCATAATTTCAACATTTTATCAGTGGGAACTAATTGTATGTAATGGGCAAAAGTAATACCTAACCTCAAGAAATTTGTATCCACTAGGAAAGGCTATCAAACAAATGATATATTTAAAATAGCATATATTGTTTTGGAAAATATATAGTCGTTTAGCATAATTTTAGAGGAAAATATAAAGTACCTCTATTTTCTCTCAAGACAGTATATGTTTTTGCTGCTAATATTGTCTTCTTGAGAAAATAAGTTTGAGACTCTTCCTGGATTTTAAGAAAACTTCTGCTTTACCAAAAGAGAATTCTTAAGAACAATGTAGATGCTTTAAGTCCACACAAATGAGTACCAAAGCCATCATTGCATCACACAAAATTTACTGTTAATATCACTTAAAAGGCAATCGTTTCGGAAAAGGTGTGGTACCATTTTAACAAAAGCTTCTTTTGTTAACAACATTTCTATTATTCTAGAAATGTTGGTTTCCTCTTATTGTTCTAAACTATCTAAACTTTCTATTAATTTCTGTACTGCTGAACTCCAGAAATTCTAATTTGATGATATTCATTTAACAAAAGGAGCACAATGGTCCTTTTGTTATGTGTTCACTGAAGACAAGCCCATACTAACATCATAATGTGCCTTATATTTGTGCTTATCTCAAGATTATGTATATAAAAGGCCCAAAATATTAATTTCTATGAATGAAAAAACATATAAATGATAAGTTAGAATATGAATATTTTGTATAATAATTACAGAAAAAATTTTTACAACAAAAAAATCAAAGATTCTTTTTGCAATCTTGTGGTTAATGTCTACATTTGTTAAAAATGCCATTAAATAATTTCTCTTCCTCTTTAGGGTCTCCAGCTATGTCTCATCAGCCTTGGAGGGGAGTGTGTTTTAAGCTTCATAGCCATAAGGATAAAAAAGGATATGCTAAGGAAAATGAATATAGGGATACAGGGAAGGCATATGTTGTAGAAACAAAAGTAAAATAGCTATTTGTTTTTGGAAAGAAAAGGGCAAAATAATTCATGGGAAGACAAGTAGCTAGAAAGAACAGCAAGCGAAAGATTAAAAATGAAATGCACCATGCATATGACTATATAGATCAGAAATGTTATGGCAGGGCTCCTGAATGTTCTATCTCCAGAAATAGCAAAAAGAAAATTAAATGGTTCTAAGAGAAGGATAAGGCATTTTGCTTTAGATTATAGACTCATTTAAATTATTTGCTGGCTGTATTTTCCAGGTTCAGGTTTTATGGGGGCATAATCTTTTAAAGAGTTTTGTAAAATCTCACTGTGTCTAATTTGTCTAGGATTTCTAACACCTATGAAAAAAGTTGAGAGATGGTTGGATCAAATTATTATTTTTTTTTAAATTACAGATACTGGTGCATATGTACGTGTACATTGTAGGTATGTGTATTTTAAGTTTGTGATTGCTCTGAAGATATTCATTTTAATACAACTCAACAAGATAGGTGCTTGTTTTCTTATTTAAAAAATTAAAAGTCTCAAGAAGAGAGGCATCAAGTAAATTGCTCAAAGTTAAACAACTAACAGTTGAGGGGGCTGTTATTTGAATGCAAATGATCTAATTTCAGAAGCTCTCTCTCTTAGTTACTAGTCTAAACAGCCTCAAATAAAGACAAACAGTTGTCTCTGCAAATTATTTTCAAGATATACATGTCTTGTCAATTTTATTTATTAAAACTTTAGCATTTACTATTTTAAATATTTTTCTTTTGTGAGATTCCTAAACATGGTTGTATTGTACTGCTCCATGACTTTTCTTAAAAGCATTGTCATTTCAATAGTATTTTAGTCTATGTCAAAATGAAATTAATATTGTAAATAATATATCAATGCCCCATGCATTCTACGAAATCTTAAAAAAGGAGTATTAGGATTTAATATACTTGTAGAGTTTAAATAGCAGAACTGTCAATCTTACTACCTAATGAGACTTATGATCTCTTAAGATATGAAATTGAATTTGTGACTCTCTCGGGACTATGAAATGATACAATTTTGTATAATAATAAAACAAATTAATTATTTATTGAAACTCATTTATAAAGCAAAAATTGGGCACTGACACCTAATGAAATGAAAATGTTAACTATAGATACATAAATTAGTTGTGAGAAAAATACTGTAGGTATACATGCAATTTGAAAACAATACTTATATTCTATTTAAAGCAAACATTTTTACTGAAAAACTTTGTATTCTATGATACTCATCATTCACTCAAAAGGATGCATTATTCATTCAAAATAGGTAATTTGCAGATGAAATAGCTTTACTTAGATGTGGTTTTATGGAGGCAAAATGACCCACATTTTGAAGACTCTTTAAAATTGCACACTATGGCTGAAGGCTGAACATGTACGTTCAAATTTTAGTGTGGGAACTAAAGAATATTCTGGGAAATAGCACACAACATGCAATTAGTCAAATGTGCACCATTACATGTGATGTCAAATACAAGATTACCAAATCAGAGATTATATTAATTCTGGGCTGGTAGCATACCATCTCTGATGGAATATCACTTTTTCTCTTCTTAAACTGAAATATCACAAATGACTATATATCCCCTCACATTTTAAGTGATAAGAAGAATACTTCCAATGCCTTCTATACACTAGGAATGATGCACATGTTATGCTATTGAGCCTTCGAAGAAATTCCATAAGCTAGGTGTGCTCAACATGGCCATTAGAGGAAGACTTGAATCTGTCGAGATATTAAGCAACAAAAATAAAAGCACTCAGGTGTTAAACTTCAGAGCTAGAAGTAACTGTCTTCTCTATGGGTCTCATAGAAACGTTTCTGGCTCAGCTAGACCTATGAGCATTGGTAAGTTAGTGCATCAAGAGATACGTATGTGACATGATCTACTGTAGATCCCATTAAAATTGTCAAATGGTTGGAAATGTGTCCTCTACTGTTCACTATCTTTACTAATTCTCATTCTCATTTTCTCAAACTGATTGCTCAGACAACATGGTCATTCAAGGTAAAATTACTAGCTATTATTTGAGGTCTCTTGAAATAAATGGAGAATCTTGGTTTTCCTGAAACAACATTATGAGCAAGAATATGTATGAATCAAACTCACCATCAACTGCTAGTGTAGGACACACATGATTTCCCACAGAAGGCATAGATAAGACTATGTTGAATATAGTTATATATAATGTATAATGTATAATATATAATATATAATATGAGGTATATTTGCCTTGTATTCTTTTTTTTTTTAAAGATTTTATTTATTTATCTTTAGAGAGGAAGGGAAGGAGAGAGGGAGAGAAACATCAATGTGCGGTTGCCTCTTGTATGTCCCCTGCCGGGAACTGGCCTGGCAACCCAGGCATGTGCCCTGACTGGGAATCGAACCGCGATCCTTCAGTTCGCAGGCCCGCACTCAATCCACTGAGCTACACCAGCCAGGGCTAATGCCTTGTATTCTTTGTGGCATTCCATGGCCTCTCATTCTCTCAGGTAACAGTAACATTCACAGGACAAAAAAAGAAAAGACAAAAGTGTTTCTCTTCCCTTGCTTTGTGATTTTGTTTCTTTTCAAATAGGAAAACTGTAAGAGCATGTAAAGGAGATATATCTTGTTCAAATTAAAAATCAGACATTGAACCCTGGCAGGGTATCTCAGTTAGTTAGAGTGTCATCCCAATACTCCAAGGTTGTTGATTCAATTCCCAGTCAGGATACATATAAAGATTCATTAATAAATACATAATTAAGTAGAACAATGAATTGGTTTCTCTCTCTCATTCCTTCTCTTTAATCAACTAAAAAAATAATAATCAGACACTGAACCCAACAAAAGAGAGTAAGGAAACAGCTATTTTGTATTGAAAATTCTTTTACATTAAGCCCACAAATATTCAGTGTTTTATGAGGTTCTAGAATGACTTGCAGAGTAAATAGATTATAGTTTTTCTACTTGTGACCTATTTAGTAACTGTAAAGGACTAACATTTCCAAATTTTACTGACTCATTTTAATTATCTGTGAATATCAAATGAGCAGTTTGTTTAATAAATTGTAAAAGACAGAAATGTTGCAAAAAAGAACACCAAGGATGAGATAATTATGTATAAAGTGGAAAGTATAATAGGAATTCTGTTTGAATAAAAACAATATAAATCCCTTACTTGCTGCAATTGAAAGCATACAAAGATGTGGTAAAATGCAATATAATTATGCAGTTAAATAACAGTTTTTATTCATATATAGTGAAATAGAGAAATTAATAAAAAGTTGACTGGGTCCTTAATAATTTATTAGTAATTTATGAGAATGAGTCAGGAGGATCTGCACACAGTAACACTACTGAGTGATTGTTACAAAACTTTATAACTAAAAAAAGATTTACAGAGTGGGAAAGACCATGAAAAAGAAATCTGAGGATCCAAGATGGTAGAGGAGTAAGTAGAGGTTACACTACCCTCCTCTTAGGACCAATCTGAAATTACAACTAAACTGCAGATAAATCATCTAGTATAAACAACTGACAATAGTAGGAGAGAAGCCTTATAACCACAGACAGATGAAACAACTTCACCACAACGTGACTGGTACAGAGTGCAGAGGAGATGTGAGAAGGCTGGCTGGGCTCCCACACGTGAAGTGCCAGAGGAATATTTCAGTGGTTGGTAGGTTTCCACCAAGAGGTGTGGGGTTTAATTCTCAAGCTGGGCTCTCCAGCCTACAGCATGAGAGCCTGAAAATAACTCAGAGAGCATCTAGCTGTGAAAAGTGGAAGGGTTTCTCTCTTCCAGGGACAGACAGCTGGAGTCAAAGAGAGCTTTTCAATGGGCCAATATATAAAATTTCACCTGCAGCCACTTACTCTGGGTTCTGACAATGGTGGAGCAGAGTGGACTAGAGATACTTGAGGAGAGACTCGGGGTGGTGGCTTTGGGGAGATAACTGAGAGCAGTCACCATAATTCCATCGCCCATACTGAGTCATCCCCCATACTGCAGGAGCCATCTTGTTCAGGCAGACCACTCCAAGTGGCAACAGCTTTAGTGGAAGCAATAGTCTTGCACACAAGGATTGCTCTGTCCAACCCTGTGGAGCCTAAACTGACTGCTGATTACAGAGTGACTAGGTTAACAACTGAAGGAGTTAGCCGTAGACTGTAGATCCTTGGTAGTCTCAAACAATCTGCCTAAGGCCAGACTAGGACACCATCTGACATCACCAGAGACAGATGCAGAAAGGAAAAACAGAGGTAAATAGTAGATGCTACCAAGATGAATTCCACCACAGTCTCCTTTATGATTTGTGATATTTTATCTCCTGCATAGCTTTATAACATTCATTTCTTGTCCTTCAAGTTTGTGCCTATTAGATCACTAGATTTCATATTATAGTTCATTTCAAATCTCATATTTTTTTCTCCTCTTTTGTCTTACCTCATTTGGCCTTCTTCTTTCCTCTTATTTTTGTTCTAAATTTTGTTTTCTCTCTTGCTATGACTTGTTTTCATTTATCACTTTTACTGTTTCTCCCACCCTCCAGCCTCTCAAAACCATTTTCCTAGTCATTAGTCATCTCACATTCATTTCCCACTTTTAAAAGGTCCATGTTTTCTCTCCACCTTTATCAGTCTTTGCTTATTGGTTGTGGGTAGGGTGGTTGTTGTTGCATTTCATCAATTTTAGTAGATCTTCATTATTTTGGAAATTAAAACCTCAAATTTCACCATTCCTCTCTCCTACTCCATTCTCCTTTCCTCTTACCCTTTCTTTTATTCATCTCAAATGTTAATTTTTCCCAGTCTTAACCTGGTTTACATTCCTCACTCTTAGTATGCCTTCTCCCTCTATTATCTCAAAATCACTTCCTTTTCCTTTAGACATCTCTTAAGCTTTTCTTTCTTTTTTTTTAACCTTTTATTCTCACCCTACCTACATTAATCTTAGTTAATTTGTTGTTAATAGTGCTGTGGTGAATCTTTCTCTCCAATTTGGTTCCTTTTTTTTTTTTTTTTAGTTATTTACTTTCTCTCTCTTTTTTTAATTGTTGTTCAAATAGAGTTGTCTCTATTTCCCCCTACCACTCTCCCCCTCCCCAGCCATCCCACCTCCCACCCTCGATCCTACCTGCCTTTGTGTTTGCCCATGTGTCCTTTACACATGTTACTGAGAATCTTTCACTCTTTCCTTCATTATCCTCTCCCACCTCCACCCTTGTTACTGTCAGTTTGTTCTTCATTTCAATGTCTCTGGTTATATTTTGCTTGCTTGTTTGTTTTGTTGATTAGGTTTCACTTATAGGTAAGATCATATGATATTTATCTTTTATCACCTGGCTTATTTCACTTAGCATAATGCTCTCCAAATCCATCCATGCTGTCTCAAAGAGTAGAAGCTCCTTCTTTCTTTCTGCTATGTAGTATTCCATTGTATAAATACACCATAGTTTTTTGACCCACTCATTTTCTTATGGGCACTTGGGTTGCTTCCAGAATTTGGCTCTTGTGAAGTGTGCTAAATGAACATTGGGGTGCATAGGTTATTTTGAATTGGTGTTTCAGGATCCCTAGGGTATAGTCCCAGTAGTGGAATTGCCTTTTGTGTTTTTTTCTTTCTCTCTCTCACTATATATATATATATATATATATATATATATATATATATATATTTAAATTTCTGTTTGAACCACATACCATGTTTTCCTTCTCTTGCCCCATTTGGTCTTCTTCATTCCTTTTTTATTTACAGTGTAATTTTTACTTTCTATCTCTCTTCATCTTACTCCAATTTCCTACTCTTATTATTGCTCCCCTACCATCTCAAACTCATTTTTCTTTCAGTTAGTCATCTTATATTCATTTACCTTTATTATAACAGCCTTAATCTCTTTACACCCTTATTAATACTGGCTTATTTGCTACTGACATTGTGATTGTGGGTGGGGGTTATTTTTGCAGGCATGGATTTGTATCCTGGGCTGTGTGATTTTGTTCTGGCAGCACCTGCACAACAACACACAAGATGTAGTAAGCAGAGTGACTCTGAGTCACACAGATGGAGGGAAGGATGCACCAAAGAATAACCCAACAATAATCAAAACTCAATTAGAACCAAAGCATCCAAGAAGCATCAAGTTCAGGAGATCAAGGAGACCATCACTGAATTCCACAGTTCTCCTACCATAGAAGGTCACACCATGAAAACAGGGAGTTAAAACAGAACAATCTAAGAAACATAAACAAACAAGAAGAGTATCTAAAATGGGGAGACAAAGAAACAACCCCCACTCAAAAGATGGAAATATCCCCAGTAAGAATGCTAAATGAAGAAGAGGCAAGTAAACTATCAGACATTGAGTTGAAAATAGTGGTTATAAGGAAGTTCAATGAGCTCAGTGAGAACTACAAAGACCAGCAGGAAAGCTACAAGGAACTTACTGTGAACTACATCATTATGAAAAAAGCTATAGAAACTATCAATAATAGCCAGGAGAAAATGAAGAATCCAATTTCTGAATAGAGGAACACAGTAGAAGGAACTAAAACAGACTAGAAGAAGTAGATGATCTAATAAGCAAGCAGGAGAACAAGGTAGAAAATAATTCCCAGACAAACAAAATGAAAAAAAGACTAAAAAAGAATGAAGAGGGTTTAAGGGAGCTGCAGGACAATGTGAAACATATTGATATCCATATCATAAGAGTAACAGGAAGAGAAGAGGAGCAAAGCATGGAAAACCTGATTGAAAAAGTAATGACAGAAAATTTCACTAAGTGGATGAGAGAGAAAGTCAAGCAAATCCAGGAAGCACATAAGGTTCCAATCAAGATGAATCCAAAGAAGCCCACACCAAGAAATATCATAATAAAAATGGCAAAATTTAGAGACAAAGAGAGAATATTAAAGGCAGCAAAGGAAAAACAGTTAGAAACACATAAGGGAGTCCTAATTAAGAGATCAGTTGATTACTAAACAGAAACACTGCAAGCCAGAAGGGAATGGCAAAAATATTCCAAATAATGAAAAGCAAAAGCATACAACCAAGACTAATATACCCAGCAAGACTCTCATTTAAATTGAAAGGCGAAATAATCAGTTTCCAAGACAAAAAAAAAAAAAAAAAAAAGGCTAAAAGAATACATCTTCACCAAACCAGCATAGCAAGAGATGTTAAAGAGACTCCTTTAAGAAGATGATCAAAGACAGAGACAGAGGAACACAAAAACAAAGAGGAAAAAAGCATTGAATAATAACCTTAAATGTAAATGGATTAAATGTTCCAATCAAAAGACACAGGGTAGCTGAGTAGATAAGAATACATAACCCACATATAGGCCATCTCCAAAAGACCCACCTCAGGACAAGAGATCTATACAGATGAACAGTAAATGGGTGGAAAAAATATCCCAAGTAAATAGATGTGAGAAAAGAGCTGGGGTAGCAGTACTTATACCAGACAAAATAGATTTCAGAACAAAAGCCATAAAACGAGACAAGGAGGACACTATATAGTACTTAAGGGAACAATCTAACAAGACAATATAACCCTTGAAAACATATATGCACCCAACTTAGGAGGACCAAAATATATAAGGAAAATGTGGAGGGACTTTAAGAAATGTATAGACAGCAACAAACTCACAGTAGGAGATTGTAGCACCCCATTATCAACAATGGATAGATCTTCCAAGCAAAGAATCAATGGGGATATTATGGCATTGAACAACACTCTAGATTAAATGGACTTAATTGATATGTACAGAACCTTATAACACAAAGAAGCAAAATATACATTCTTTTCAAAATACATGGAACATTTTCAAAAATAGATGGTACTGTAGGTCAAAAAAAATGCCTCAACAAATTTAAGAAAATTGAAATCATATCAAACATCTACTTGGATCACAGTGACTTGAAACAAAAAACCAATCTTAAGGAAAAAAATCCAAAATACTCAAATTCATGAAGACTGAATAACAAGCTTTTAAATAATAAATAAGTTAACAATGAGATCAAGAAATAATAAAAAAAAAAAAAACCTTCTGGAAACAATGCAAATGAGCACAGAAAAAGCCCAAAACCTATGGGACACAGTGAAGGCAGTCCTGAGAGGGAAGTTCATAGCAATACAGGCTTACCTAAAAAAGGGAAATATTTCAAATAAACAACCTATCCCCATATCTACCAGAACTAGAGGAACCACAACAAACAAAGCCTAGAGCAAGCAGAAAAAAGGAAATAATCAAGATTAGATAGAGCAGAATTAAATGGTACAGAAACTAAAAACAGAAATTCAAAGAATTGATATGAATGCAGGAGCTGGCTCTTTGAAAAACTAAAATTCACAAACCTTTAACCAGATTCATCAAGAAAGAATAGAAGACACAAATAAATAAATTAAGAAACAAAAGAGAAGTAACAACCAATACCCCCAAAATACAAAGGATTGCAAGGATTACTATGAACAATTATATGCCAAGAAATTGATGACCTAGGAAAAATGGACAACTTTCTAGATATGCATAACTTTTTCAAATGGGGTCAAGAAAAAGCAGAAAGCTTGAATAGACTTACAACAACTAGTGAAATTGAAACAGTAAGCAGTGAACTCACAGCATACAAAGCCCTAGACTGGATGGCTTCATAGGTGTATTTTGCTAAACATGTAGAAAGAGCTAAGTCATACTCAAAAAATTCAAGAAAAGGGAAGACTCCCAAACTCTTCTTATGAGGCTAGTATTATCCTAATTACAAAATCAGGTACAGACACAACAAAGAAATGAAATCACAGGCCAATATCATTGATGGAAATAGATGCTAAAATCCTCAAGAAAATATTGGCAAAACAGATTCAGCAATACATTAAAAAAATTTACATCATGATCAAGTTGGATTCATCCCAGGCAGGGGAGGATGGTATAATATTTGAAAATCAATAAATGTAATATACCACATAAACAAAAGGAAAGACAAAAATCACATGATTATATCAATAGAGGTGAAAAAAGCATTTGACAAAGTATAGCACCTATTATGATAAAAACATTTAGAAAACTGGGAATAGGGGGAGCACAACTCAACATAATAAAGATTATTTATGAGAAACCTACAGCCAATGTCATATTCAATGGGTAAAATCTAAAAGCTTTCCCACTAAGATCAGGGACAAGACAAGGATGTTCATTTTCACCAACTTTATTCAACATAGTATTGGAGGTTCTACCCATAACAATCACATGAGAAAAGAAATAAAAGTCATCCAAACACAAAAAGAGGAATTAAAACTGTCATTGTTTACAGATGACATGATAATGTACATAGAAAACTAAATAGGTTCCACCAAAAAAGTCAACCTAATAAGTGAATTTGGCAAAACAGCAGGATGCAAAGTCAATATTCAGAAATCAAAGGCATTTTTATACCAAAAATGAAATATCAGAAACAGAAACAAGGGAAAAAACCCTATTACCATAGCAACAAGAAAAATAAATTACCTAAAGATAAACTTAACCAAGGAGTTAAAAGTCCTTTATTCAGAAAAATACAAAACACTGAAGAAAGAAATTAAGGAATACACAAATAAATGGAAGAATACACTGTGTTCGTGGATTGGAAGAATTAACATGATCAAAATGTCCATACTATTAAAGCAATCTATAGATTCAATGTCATTCATATTAAAATACCAATGACATATTTCACAGATATAGAACAAATATTACAAAAACTTACATGAAACCAAAAATGACCCCAAAGAACTTCAGCGACCTTGTGAAAGAAGAACAAAGTAGGAGGGATCATAATACCTTATATCAAATGACATCACAAAATCACTGTAATCAGAACAGTCTGATACTGGCATAAGAACAGACACATAAATGAATGGAACAGAATAGACAGCTCAGGAATAAACACAAGTCTCTATGGCCAATTAATATTTGAAAAAGGTGGCAGGAGCATAAAATGTATCAAAAATAGCCTCTTCAATAAGTAGTATGTGAGAACTGGAATGGTACATGCAAAAAAAAAAAAAAATGGAACTAGACCACCAACTTATACCATATATCAGAATACATTCAAAATGGATAAAATACTTAAACATAATCCGTGACACCATAAAAGTCCTACAGGAAAACATAGGTGGGGATATTTCAGATATCCCACGCAGCATAATTTCACCAATATATCTTCCAAGGCAAGAGAAATAAAGGAAAGGATAAAAAAGTGGGACTACATCAAATTAAATCTTCTGCACAGCTAAAGAAAAATTAGCAAAATAAAAATGGAACCAACCATAAGGGAAAATATATTTGCCAACAATACCTTGGACAAGGGTTTGATCTCCAAAATATATAAAGAACTCACACAACTCCACACCAGGAAGATAAACAATCCAATTAAAAAATTGGCAAGGGACCTAAACAGACACTTCTCTAAGGAGGACCTACAATGGGCTATAAGCATATGAAAGGATGTACAACATCACTAGCCATCAGAGAAATGCAAATTTCTCTGATGGTATCTACAATGAGATATCATTTCACAGTGGTCAGAATGGCCATAATTAACAAATCAACAAACAACAAGTGCTGGTGAGGTTGCCGAGAAAATGGAACCCTACTGCACTGTTGGTGGCAAGGCAAACTGGTACAGCCACTGTGGAAGACAGTATGAAATTTCCTTAAAAAACTAAAAATTGAACTGCCTTTTGACCCAGTGATTCAACTGCTGGAACTATATACTCAGAATCCTAAAAGATCAATTCAAAAGAACCTATGCACTCCTATGTTCACAGCAGCATTATTTATAATAGCTAAGTGCTAGAAAAGCCTATGTGATCATAAGTAAATGAGTGCATCAAAAAGCTGTCATATTTTTACACAATGTAATGTTATACAGCAGAAGGAAAGAAGGAACTCCTGCCGTTCACAACAGCATGGATGAAACTGCAGAGTATTATACTAAGTGAAATAAGCCAGACCGCAAACACAAATACCATTTGAACTCACCTGTAACATGAATCTAATGGAGGAAATAAATGAGCAGAATAGAAGCAGGGGTATAGAAACAAGGAACAAGCTGACAGGGACCAGAGAGGAAGGGATAAGTGTATAAGGAGGAAAGAAGGTGAAAGACTTAGTTAAAGAACAAGTACAAATGACCCATATGGCGGGGATTTACTGTTGGAGTGAGGATGAGGACTAAGCAGGCAGGAGAGAAATGGGGGAAAATTGGGACAACTATAATAGAGCAATAAAAAGAAATATTTGTAAATAGAGGAAATAAACATATATAGATATTGCCTAGAGGATTATTAAAATGAATAAAGTAATAAGCATCTTTTTGGGCCATGGGCTTAATTTTGGAATTTTACTTCTTTATAATACAGTACCATCAGCCAGGTATTCCTGCAAAGATTTAATATTAAGTATATCAAACATTAAAAAGATATAATGATTCTCCATGTCAGTAGTATCAGCCCACAAGAAGGAAGGAGATGTATTGTACTTTCCAGTTATGCAAATCACATAGAAACCAGTGTAAGGAATTCCATCTTAAAATCAAACAACTTCTAAAATCATCAAATTGCCAGTAATGACCTAAGAAGTTAAGGTTGACAAAAGTGAATGCCATTGAAAACTTCAGATTGATACTGCACACATACACTGATAATCCTTTAAGTCTCTCTCTTTCTCTCCCCCTCTCCCTTTCCCTGTCTATTTTTGAGTCAGGATAATAAGACTTTAGGGAAATTTTTGGCAAGTGGAATGGGGAAACTGAGACAGATTGGTGATTTGAACTGGACTCATATAGCACAGTGACTGACCTGCCTCCTTCTCCCTTGCATGTCCACTCCCTGAAACATTAAGCCCTCTGGACAATAAAGTTCTGATCATCATTAAATAATGTTAGGAAAAAAGCCTTGGATCTGTTGACTACAGAGACAGAATTTTGATCAAAGTAGAGATAATATCTAGTTCTCAGCTGTGTTTCAGCTCCAGGACCAGAAATGTAGCAAAACTAGATGAAGTGATGTCATGGCTGACATTAGAGCTGGATGCAATGACCAATGAACCCCTTCCCCCATGCCAACCAATCACTAGAGACTATGACCTTGCATAGACACACCTAGAAAGCTGATGAATATTTGACTGGGATCTCCCCTGAGAGCTCTCCTAAAATTCCTGCCTTCGGAAAATAGATAAAAGTTCTTAAGATAAAGGACCTAGTGCGTATTCTTTCTCTCTCTAAAGTATGCCCACATTCGCCTTCCCTTGATTTCTCTTAGGAAAAAGCAAACAAAGAATACATGCCCTTCTTTTGCCTCTGCAACATGCTTCCTGCATCTATCCAGCCCAACTGGCTCACTTTCTCTGCCTCTGAGACTTTCTTTCTAGAAGGCTAAATACATTTCTTGGTCTCTTGGCTCTGACTTCTTTCTTTGCTGAACTCAAGAACTGAGGTCTAACACCACCAATAACATTTTTAACTGGAAGACCTCCACAGTTAGTTTGTTAATATTTATCCCAACATAAAATAGACTTTGACATCATTTTATTGGTTTATGACATTAGGTAAGAACTTTTGGAATGACAAATGGCTTACTAATTCTGTCATACCTTCTCAGTTTTCCTTTTTAATGGTGCTTATCCCTAACACTTTTTTATCTGGAGAAATGCAAAAGGTTTTGCATTTTAATTTTAAAAGATATTTAGCTCATACGGAGTTGACAGATGTGAAACTATAGTTTCACTGATTAATTTTTTCTATCCCTTAAGAAAATTGGTTACATGGTTATCTTAAAGATCTAGAAAGAACAATCATTATAAACTGTTAACAAAAAGTTACAGTACAAAGGTCAACTCAATAGAAAAGTCACATTACTTCCCTCAATAAGTATAGCTTGTTTTCACTTTGGGGGAAAAAATAATAAATGTCACCTCATACTGTTAATGATTGTATATGTTGTTATAAATAAATTTGCAAAAAGTTAAATAATCAACCAAATAAAAAAGACAGCTTGACAAATTCAAGCACCTGCACTAGGAAAAAAAAAAGTCATTTAAGCAAATCGTTTTCACAAGGTGGTTCAATTTTAATCAGAGCAGGCAAGCTGTGGTTGAATGCCCAGATGCCTTAATGTTTGCTTTGCTAGTGTAGTGAGCTCAGAAATCCTATAGCAGAAATGGAAGCAAGTGACAGCACACAAATTAGTAAGGAGTCTGTAACAGCTGGCTCCTTGTACTTTTTGCTGCACTTGACTTCATAGGTCTTGAATTCAGAACAATGTGTTTTCATTAAATATTCTCCTTCTGGAAGAAACAAATAAAAGATGATTTTGCCCTTCAAAAAGTGTCAGAGTATTAGAAGCACAGCTCTATCTAAGAAGGCAAAGTCAACATGAAAATTAACAGACTGTATCTACCTAACTCAATGAGAAAAAAATCCTCTTTTATTAAAGGAAAAAGAAAACATTTCAACAAGAATGATTTAGGGTAAACATCTATATTGTCCAGATACCTCCTCAGTCTCTCCACACCTGGTAAAGGCAATGTTAGGTCTTACTATGTTGAATACACATCTCATTGAATTGAATTACAGATAGCTTGCCAGTTTTTTTTTTAGTTATGTCTCCAAGTTAGACTTAACAGTTATTTTTCAGTAGTAGAAAAAAAGTTTCTGAGGTGCTTTTGAAGATTATTTAGGTACTAGTTGACTTATCTAGCTAACTATAGCTTCTGATCTCTTGTCCATGTGACAGGACAATTGTATAAGTATTCAGTGTGAAGAAATTGAGGAAGATACAAATAAGTGGAAGTACATACCATATTAACAAAGGGCCTAGAAGAATTAACATTGAAATGTCAAATTTACCCAAAGGAATTTATATATTTAACACAATTCCTATTATAATGCTAATGGCATACCTCACAGAAATAGAACAAATATTCCAAAAATTTACATGGAATGAAAAAAGACCCTGAATAGCCTCGGCAAACTTAAAAAAGAAAAACAAAGCTGGAGGTATCACAACTCCTGATTCCAAATTATACTATAAATGCACTGTAATAAAAATAGCCTGACACTGGAATAAGAACAGATACAGAGATCAATGGAACAGAACAGAGAGCCCAGGAATAAACTTATGCTTATATGAGCAATTGATATCTTGCAAGGGTGGCAAGAGTATACAATAAAGCAAAGACAGTCTTTTCAATAAATGGTGTTGGGAAAACTGGACTGGTACATGTGAAAAAAATGAAACTAGACCACCAGTTTATACCATACATTAAAAAAAACCCTCAAAATGGATAAAAGAATTTAAATCTAAGTTGTAAAACCATAAAAATCCTAGAAGAAAACATAGGTAGTAAAATATGAGACATCCAATGCAGCAATATCTAAGTATTTTGCTAATACATCCTCTAAGGCACTGGAAACAGAATAGAAAATAAACAAATGGGCCTATATCAAATTTAAAATGTATGTGTACAACTAAAGAAACCATCAGCATGATGAATGGGGAACTCATTGTATGGGAAGACATTTTCAACGATAATAGATGTGAGAAGGGTTTAATATACAAAATATAAAAAGAACTAAATCAACTCCACACCAGAAAGACAAATAACTCTATTAAGAAATGGGCAAAAGATCTGAATAGACACTTCTCCAAAGAGGACATACATAGGGTCCACAGACATATGAAAAAATGCTCAACATTACTAATCATCAGAGAAATGCAAATTAAAAACCTCAATGAGATATCACCTCACAATTGTCAGAATGGCTACTACCAATAAACCAACAAACAACAAGCACAGGCGAGGATGTGAAGAAAAGGCAACCCTAGTGCACTGTTGGTAGGAATGCAATGTGGTGCAACCACTGTGGAAAACAATTTGGAGTATCCTAAAAAAATTAAAAATGAAACTTCCTTTTGATTCAGCAATTCCACTTCACCCCAAAGATCCTGAACAACAGTACAAAAATATGTGCATTGTTATCTTTATTACTTGGGGAGGAGAGGTGGACAATCTCTCAAAGGAGAAGGACCAAGAGCCCCTTCCTCAATGGCTTTTATTAGGTTCCTAACACACAGGAATACAGGTAAAGCTCATCAGTCAATGTCAGGCACCAAGAATCAAATGATAGATAACATTTAAAAGAAATCTGAGGGCTTAATCTGAGTCAGTGTCTGTCAGGTAAGGGGGTTGCCAAACTTTGGGAAACATACTCATTTCCTGCTTGGACCCTTATCATGTAAATGAGAGCACTCTTAGTAAACAAAGCAGGTTTCACAGGACTTTACAAATTCTTTCTTATGCCCAATCACCCAGGGAGCTACTCTGGCCATCACAGGGCTGCACCACCCTCTGTCATAGTTTCAGGCTTAAGTGGATTGAGACCAGGAAGCCAAAGATAAGGAAAACTTCTCTCAAACCTATTGGGGACTCAGACTATGTCAGAATAGCCCGGGGGCAAGGGTCTATCACTCCCTCTTTGCTGCAGTCCCCCCGAGTCCTTCCTTGAGGGCCTTCCAAGGGGTCATGCCTAGCTTAGGTGACCCCTCCATTGAGGGAATCTTACCCATCATTGGTTAATGGACTAAGCATTAGGGGGCAGAGATGGATGAAGGAGAAGCAGCACTCCTGTCAGGGAGATAAGCTTTGTCTCCTTAGTGGCTCAGGTCCTCATGACAGAACAGACCCAGATGAAGCAGGTCCCTTGGGCTCTTCCTCCGCCTAGCCACGGGGTGGGGGTTACAGCTCCTGAAACCAGGTGGAACAGTTCCCAACAGGATAGAGCACAATTCTGGTCAAATCCAAACAGCAGCCATCTCCTATTATTCTTCCATTTACTGAAGCTCTGCTATTATGAAGGAGTTATGATACCTATAAATCATCTTAGATGTTCAATCTTGACACTTTACCTCTGTGCCCCTATTGAATGATGAGTCTACTATCAATACAAAAACAACACAATGTGTTTCTTTCTTATAGTCAGCTAGTACATTTACATTTGCAAACTGACATTTTATATTCATTGGTGTGTCATTAGTGCCTAGCATGGAACATGGGACATGCTTAATAAGTATTTTTAAATGAATACATGGTTATTTTGTTCATCTTTTGTTGTTTATATTACAAAGAACAGTGAAGGAAAGAAAAGATGGAGAGGAGATAGGAAGGAGAGAAAGAGAGAGTGAGAGAGAGGAAGAAGAAGAATGAGAGAAAAGGAAAAGGAAGGAGAGGAGAGGAAAAAGAAAGGAAAAAAAGGAAAGAGGAAAGGAAAGGAAAGGAAAGGAAAGGAAAGGAAAGGAAAGGAAAGGAAAGGAAAGGAAAGGAAAGGAAAGGAAAGGAAAGGAAAGGAAAAAGGAAGGTTAGTTCACTCCCAAAAATATTAGTACTGTACATTGTTTGTGTCAGTAAATCTTACTCAAATTAACTAGTATAATCACAAAAATTAGCTCTTCTTTTATGGAGGAGCTCAGAGGTGTGATTAGTGGGTGACAACAAGAAATATGTACCATATCACTCTAGGACAGTGATTGGAGCCATCGCTGGATTTAAACCTTTCAAACAAACAATCTAGCTGGTCCCTCTGGGTTGAGTTGGAGATAAGCATTTTATCTTTGTCACAGTCTCTCTACTAAAATGGAAGGGTGTTAAATTAATTTTGTAGAGTAAATGTCATTTACAGTGAATTGATTTGTATGTGTTCCCTCAAAGGATTTCATGGGAGCTTGTTTAATAAGTGGAAATAATAAGTAAATAAAATGAACAATCTAATTTTCACCCTCCAGCTTAGAATTTATACATCTTCTCCTGATCAGCCACTAGATATGTAATAATTATCTTGTTAATGAAGTACTGTGGTTACATAAATTATAGATTAAGATTAGGTCCAATTTTTACCATCCCAAATCTTAGTATTTAGAATGATACAGATGAAGTATATAAAAGATTCAGCACTTTTCTGATATTAACCAACCTCACCTAAGTCATCAAGTAAAACATATTTGCCTAGGTCCTAAATGAATAGACATTATAGTAACATACACAAAGATCTTAGTTAAAATAGTATTTTGTAAATTATTATTAATTTTTATAATGTCTTAAGTTATCGATATCCAGAATTATCATAATCGCCCTATGGACATTATATAAAACTATATAAAAAGTACACATTTTTATTGTCATTAAATTAATATTTGTTTGAACCATGCTCTTAATATTGCTGTTTTGAAACACACTTCAGTTACTAAAAACAGATTTCAGGTGGCTTGATTTTTACAAGACATACAGATACACACACATAAATTTTAAAGTGCAAAACAATAGTAACCAACCCAAAGCATAGGAAGGCAAGTTGCTTTTTTTTAATTTTTTAAAATTTATTTTGATCGTTGTTCTTGTACAGCTTTCTGTCTTTTACTCCCATCCCAGCCCACCACCCCAGCCCTCCCAACCTCCCCCCATTTCCACCCCCACCTAGTTTTTGCCCATGTATCCTTTATACTTGTTCCTGTAAACCCTTCCCTTTTTCCCCTGAAGTTCCCTTCCCCCGCCTCTGGTGACTGTCAGCCTGTTCTCAATTTCAATGTCTTTGGTTATATTTCGATTGTTTGTTTGTTTTGTTGATTAAGTTCCTGTGAAAGGTGAGATCATAAGGCAAGTTTAATTTAAACCAAAGGAAAATGAGCCAGAACTTGTTCTAAGTGGAATCAAATAAAAATAAGTATTAACCTGATAGATAGTGATTCAAATACTCAAGAGTCACAAGGAGGCCACAGCCATGTCTGTCTGTCCTACCAAGGAAAGAGATGTCTGTCCATATGTAACAGGAGATGCAGGAAGCTCAAGGGAGTTAGAAATAGAGTATCAAGCAATCTGGAGAAGAAGACCACTGGTCTCACACACGCATAAAATACGCTGTTTTTTCCTATTTAAAATGCAAAATATCGAGAATCAGTTTTGAGAATGTACTTATTTCTTCTGCAAATACATATTATAAATCCATGAACACATATAGTCATCAGACCACCAATGTTTTCTCCTGATCCAATTGGGTATAAACCACAAACTTTTAACAAACAAAAATTGTCCTTAATGGTGTCTCATAAGTCATGTTTTGTGACTTATTCTTCTCCTTTCTACAAATGACAAACAGTCAAAACTTCAGAACAATTCCTGACACCCATGTCTTAAACCCCATGAACTGCTAACCCAGGTGGTTGGCCATAGATGTTCCCTTCTCATAGTTTGCTTACTCATAATAAACTTCTTGACAATATGCCTTACTTCAAAAACACTTAAACCTTATGTAGGATCAAGGGTGGAAAGTGGGGATGGGTGGGCCAGTGGGGAGTGGTGGAGGTAAAATAGAGACAATTGTACTTGAACAACAATAAAAAAATGCCAAAAACAAAACACTTAGACCTTCCTTCAATTAATAATATGAAAAATCCCAGCACAAGTGCATTATTTAAATTTAATTCTTTACTGTTAAACATGCATATTTTATTTTACTGACACAAATAAACTACATCAAAATGTCTTTGGAAACTTTAGAATAAACTAACACATGCCTTTCCATTTCTTTCTCTGCCCCTGCTATAACATACACAGCTCCTAGCCCCACCCCTGGATTAGGCAAAGGGATGTTTGAGGAAAACAGAATGAGAATAGAGGGAGAAGCCCACTCCCTCCCAGGAAACATGTCACATCCCTACTTCTAGGCTGGTGACCTTATTATTAACAGAATGTCTGCCCACAGAACCAAGCACATGCTTATTTTTTCTGTTGCATATTTCTCATATTTTAGGTCTGTCAGAAATATTTGAGAGTATGTTTTTTTCTAAAATGTTATTATGATTTAATTTCTGTGTACTATTGATATACTATTCATATACTAGTTACCATTTTTTGAAAGTATAAAATTTGAAAAGAACGAAAGGATTTATATTGTTCCTCCTTGTTGGTTACTCTTTCAAAACTTTCAAAGGCTGTAGGTGGTTAAGATCATGAGGGCAGGAGAAGAGCTCTGTGACTGTATAGTAACAGGAGAGAGAAGAAAGCATCATCAGAGCTATATCTGCAGAAAAGGTTAAGGCAAGGATAAGTGGCCTTGGAAAAGCATAGAAAACAGAATGTATAGGACCTGATTAAAATTTAAAAAAAGACTTTTTGTCAATAAATGAAACATTAAACAAGAAATATAGAGAGAACCTTAAATACAAGTGAAAGAAGTAGGATTCACTAGTGAGTATTGCCCCAGTGAGTCTGTACTCCCTACTAGAACGTCATGCATATGGCAAGTTTGTACCAATTTGGTAAAAAACAAGCAGTGCTAAGAATGGATTTCAGCAGGTGATATGTCCAATGCAGTTTGAAAACATGTGTGGATCATGACTATTAAAAAAGCCCATTGTCAAATGACAGAGAAGTCAAGCAGGGACACGGATAGGTCATGATCAGAGACCGAAGTTAAGATCATTTATAATTTTCCCACTGAGGACATTGTGTTGGCCAAGTTCTGCAGGACAGTGTGTCAATGTTTCATTTATTATGATTTATCTCGACCTCACACAATTCTGGAAACATGGTAAGTGCTCAATACAAAACACTTGGATTGAAATTCCAAAGTTCAACAGTGGAGTGAAGTCAGAGGCAGACATAGAAATTCCTAGAAAGACTCAAAATACTGGTCATGGCAAGGCAGGGTCTCTGTAACAGAGTCAGAGAATATGAATGACTCCTCACTGGAAATCCTTATGGACACAGCAATAGCCATGAGCTTCCCTAACACCTATTCTCCAGTTCTTCCTCAGCATTAATCTGACATCCCTGATGTTCAGTTAAGCAGACAATTCCCCAGATAGCATCATGAGACCATTTCCATGGATCTGTCATGTTCCTGCACATCTTTTGTTCAAGATTATCATTGCAAAGATGTTTGTGGAGAAAATAGTCTTGGAAGATAGAGATAGGCTTTCTGTCCAAGGCAATGATGTATTTGTCCACCAGCCAGATAATAAAAATAATGTCTTCCTCTGGGACAGAGTTTAGGCGGGTTTCCCAGGAGACCTCTTATAAAGTTGGGGTTTCCTAAGCACACGTTTTTTCACTGAGGATACAAGTATCTTTCTCAACATCAGTGTGAGACCACATGTGTGTCCCGAGGGAGCTGGAGAGCAAAGGACATTGAGGACAGTCATACCACTTGCTCTGCTGTGAGTGATCATGTTTATTGCCTTTTCCCAGAGTCTCAGGTATTCTTCCAGCTTCCAGGAAACTGGCAGGGCATGTGTAAGCTGGAAAGGAGGCTCAATCTCAGATACTTCACAATATTTGGTGGCATCAAAGCTGTATCACCCAGACTCACCTTCAGCTAAATAATGGCCATGGGACTAACTTCTGTCATCCGTCACCTACTCAGTTAATGATGGCTGTAATTATTAAGCATATGTTAAGCAAAGTAGTCATTAATTTATGCAGTTCTAATCTGTAATGACCAATTTTGCTCCCAGGGTTAATTATGGTTAACATGTTAAACACAGAGAGATGCTACATTACGAAAGTAAAGGTGACATATAAATGTCAAAAGGCACATGTTGCAACCAAAAGAGATGTTTATAATTGATATGGGATGTAAACACAGAGTTAATTGTATTTTATTGTACTTGTTTTATTTTTCATAATGCATGGAAACCTTTTAAATGCCACTCAAGTCAAAATTATCTTCTCTGCAACAAATGGCAATTGATTTAGCCCTTACATGATGGTGGTGATGAGGCACAAATGCATTCCCAAGCAACTGTGACATGCATAATTAAAATGCATGTGTTAATTGTCAGCCTCCATTTTCCTAACCTCTAGCATTTCCATGGGTCTGTTTTTAGCAGGCAAATAGAAATAATAAACCCTTGCTAAACAAGTACAACTAAAAAACATTCCATACCTAAATTTCTAAATACTGAGCAATTATAGCTGGAGACACTTAGCACTTCATAGATAAACTATCAAATCTACTGTAATAAGAGGGTCATTCCAAGCTGAATGGACACAGGTCAACATGGGATATAAGAAAGGACAAAGATGAGACAGCCAGCATGATAAAGAAAGAACAGGATCTGAAAGGATCTAGGAGAGAAACGTGTCTTCTGTCCTTTCTGGAGAAAGGCTCAACCAGGTACCTAGTAGGAAGGACCTGGGTGAACACCAAATAAAATTCTTCTAGAATTATTTGTATAATGAAGACTTTATGTTTACTGTGGCTGTACTATTATGTTTAATGCATGCTTTTATCAAAACAAAAAATAATAACTTTGTCCTTATAGATATTTATGTAATGGCCCTGTCAAGAGAATTTCTAATGTTAAGTACCTGGTACTCATTGGCACAAAAACTAATTGTTGTTAAGATTCAACTAAATAAATTCTAGAGCTCCAACATGCAGTGTAGTGTGGTGATTATAGTTTAATACTGTGTTAGATACCAGAAATCGCTGAGAGACTAGATCTCAGGTGTGAGCACACACATGGTAATTGTGAGATGGATATGTTAATTAGTTTGGCTGTAGTTATCATTTCACTATGTATATGTATTTCAAAACATTATATTGTACACCTTAAATATGTAAAATTTTATTAAAAATAAAAACTGAAAAGATTCTACTAAATATATGGTAATATTATATTTAAAAACTTTCCCTTCCCTTAGAAGGGAAAAGTCCCTTCTAAGTTCAGAACATCCTTTCTTGGTAGATAAGATGAGAGATTCTAGTAGTTTCAAATAGGAAGAAATAGCAAAGGATGAATATAACTCACATATGCAAATAAATATTTTAGATTATTGTCTGGTATTTAATTTTAAAATTATTTTGTCTGGTTAATAAGCCATCAATCTACAAGATACATTTCTATAAAATTGTACTTTAAGGGATCGATTTATTACTTTATTAGTATAAAATTGCAGGTCCAATTCTCCCTTACATAGCAGCCACCATATATTAGTAATGCCTCTATTTCTTGCTACAGACTTTAAAACTATTTTGGGATACGGTCCCATTTCAGTCATATTTAAACTTATTACTCCATGTACTAGTTGGAAGAGAAATTATCTGTCATCTTATATTTGACAGGATGTTCTCCTGGGCTATATATTTTAGGTTCAAATATAGATTCTGCCTCTTTCTGTCAAATTGAGTCCTGTGTAGTTGGAATGAGTAACCAGGTAGAGAATATTGTATTTGTATAATGCTAATTCTGTAACTATTGCTAAACTAACATAATCATTAATATACTTTCTGTAAGTTAATATGTTGTGTTTGATTTTCTCACTATTCATTATACTACTTCAGTGGGTGCCTAAATCTTAAATCGTTGTTTAGGAAATAGACCCAGATATTCTGTGTCACCATGAGAGTTCAGACTGCTGTGTTTTTAAACCATATACCCCAGGACTGGTTCTAATATTTTTTGAGAGCTCCTATTTTTGAAGGCATCTTATGAAAGTATGATCATCACATATCTAAATAAAAATAATTTCAAACTACAAAGTGGGGAGCAGAAGTAATTTTTTTCCTGAAATCAAGTCTGTAAGAGTTCAACAGTCATTGCGTATAAAATCAAACCTAGTTTCTATTTTTGTTCTTAGTACTAATTTCCACTTTAAAAAATTCCACTTTAAAAAATTTTCAGTATTGTTAAAATTTTATTATCTATTCCAGTGGCATATAATCAGTCTTCTTTTATAACATTACTCCCAGTTATTTTTAAATATCAAAACAAAATTTAAATTTTACACCCTATATTAACAAAACTTCTAACATTTTATTCTGTCACCACAGTGTCTTTATTTTAATAATTATGGAGCTCTGCCACTTTTCAGACAAAAAGGCCTATTTCTATTATTTTCTAAGGTAATTTCATGAAAGCAATAGAAATTGAACCTCCTGTGATTAATACAATTCACCTTAAATATGATTCAGATTATAATTGCAAATTAATTTTTAAATGTATTACTTAGCAAACAAACCAATTATGTGATACAATATTATAACTCTTAAAATTCCTAGATATACATTTATGAAGAAAATACTAAAATTTTAAAATGACAGAATCAAATCCAGACTATTAGTCTCTGAAAGAAAATATTTGCAATGTTATTCTAAGACTATAATTGAAATATTTTCAAAACCAGGGGCAAATATTGCCAATACATGTTGGCGCATTTAAAAATCTTTACATATCCATAAAATAATATTTGCAATTCTGATGTTATTTCCTATTGAATAATAAAAAAATCTCTGCAAAGTAGACAGCATTGTAGTGAGATATGGAAATGACATTGGCTCAGAAGTACTGAGGAGAAAAAATGTTAATAAATAAATATTTTAAAATTCAACTGCCAACAAGAAATGTAATAAAACTCTGTCCATCTTTCCTGGTGGGTTTTGACTGAGTGGGAGATTATTGATCTGGAGGTTTGCCTTTGACTACTAGAGCAACCATAAAACATCTATCATCCAAATTTGGACACTGATACAATTACCACTTTGAAGCCAGGCAAGCAAGCCACCAAAGCCAGATGATAGACAATTTGTAGAAATACCAGTAAAAAAAAAACACCTATTAAGAGAGGCAAGCTTGACACTGGGTGAGACCCAATCACTGCATACTGAGATGTGTGGACTATGGACTGAAAAGTCTCACCTTTAACAGGAAGCTAATCAACAAAACAAACGAACAAGCATAATATAAACAAAGACACTGAATTTGAGAACAGTCTGACAGTGTCCAGAGGGGGAGGGGAGGGAATTTCAGGGGAAAAGGGGAACGGTTTAGAGCAACAAGTATAAAGGACTCATGGACAAAAACTATGGGGGGGTGGAAATGGGAGGAAGGTGGGGAGGGCTGAGGTGGTGGGCTGGAGCAGGATAAAAGACAGAAAACTGTACAATATCAACAATTAAAAAATACTGATTAAAAATAAAATTTAAAAAAAGATTTTTTTAAAGAAATATTTAATCTTATTCCATAAACTGATGAGAGGTTTCACTGCATTACTATTGACTTCAACCGCAAGAAGAGTGTGGTTTCTGAGTGTTTCCCTTCGATATCCATTAACCCCTTAATGCTCTTAATCATAAATGACCAATGAGAAACTAAGGAGAAAATATGGCTGAAAGATAGCCATAGTTTTGACCATCAATATCATTATAACAAAAAAACAGAAAATACAGATTCATAGACAAGATGTCAAGAGAGACTGTGCTTTATGAGGAATCAATCCTAAGTGCTACAAAATGGCTTTTCAGTCACTTTTATTGAACAGTATAATCTAAAATACTGAGTTAATAAAATTATTATTTTTATTAGTATTGATAATAATAGTTGACACAAAAAGTATGTACCAGGAACCCTACTAAACACATCACATGTGTAACTACTTTAAATCTCATGAGATACTTTTCAGGTAGGGATGACTATCACCCCCACCCCCCTTTCTCTATACTATCCCATTGAATGACTACACCACAATTTATTTATTAAGATACTCCTCACAGACCTACGGATTTTTAAAGGACCATTGCAAATAATGTTGCTATGAAAAATCTTAGTGTTTCTTTCTCTATTTGCACAAATTTAATTGGGAATTATGGGATCATAGTGTACCTATTATTCCTACTTGGGTGATAATACCAAATTCTAGAGAACATTTAGGTTCTTGGGGCTCTAACAATCCTGAAAACTCATTTCAGTCAAGGACTGAGATGATATAAAGCTGACTTTCAGCCTTTATGAGAGATGATCTCTTTCTAGCTCACTCTCACTTGATTGATTCTTTATGCTACCAATGAAAAACTTTGCTGTTTTGACAGGGCTCTTCCTTCTTGCCTGACCCTAATCCAAATTCTTCCCACTCCCAATACATGTCTGTCAAAATAATTGCTCAGCTTTTGAGCATGTTAGCCATTTATTTTGGAATTAGCAAACTATTACAAGGAAAAATTTCACTCCATGGTGGTTCTTCTCTGTGTGCAGTGTTCAATTCCTTAGTGATTTAGAGGTTCCTTTTTGTCTTAATCAGATTTACTTTTCAACAGAATTTTCTTTACTCTCTGCAGTGGGTTTTATCCAAACTAGCTGTTATGCTGTTATAAGAAGTGGGACTCTTCAAGAAATCAATATTTAATGGCAGCTATAACATAGACTATCAGAAGTCATATGACACAAAATAAATCAATAGAAATGTACTTAATTATATAAAGTTCTACTGTAATCATTTGCAAATAGATCAAAGAAATATTACAAAAACAAAATGGCTAAAAAAGACATATTTAAAAGAAAAAAATTGAAAATTAAAACACATCATGAATATGCCAGAGTATCAGACAATTGTACATATACAAATTTATACATACAGATAGACATATATGCCTATATGTATATAATTATATATAAATATATATGTGTGTATGCATATAATGTGTGTGTGTGTGTGTGTGTGTGTGTGTGTGTGTGTGTGTGTAAAGCCCTGGCTGGTGGCTGAGCGTCAGCCCTACACCAAAATGTTGCAGGTTCAGTTCCTAGTCGGGGCACATACATAGGTTGTTGAGTTAGATCTCCAGTCAGGATTAGGACACAAACAATTGTTTTTTCTCTCACATAGATGTTTCTTTCTTTTTCTCTCTCTTTCTCTCTCTCTTCCCCTTCCTCTTTCTCTAAAATCAACAAACCTGTTCTCAAGTGAGTATAAAAAAATATATGAACATATCTCTGAGAAAATATAATTTTATAGAGAGATAGAAATTCCAAAGTATATCAATTAAGTGAAGTCTGCATATATTGAAGTCTGATAAATGAAATCTGTAGATATTAGCATTGCTCACTACAGCTTGCAAGTCACAATATATAAAGCAATATATTTAAAAACATGCAATACAACTTGAAATTAATAAAACATCTAATATTTTTCTTTCCAGCAAAGTAATAAGCATTCCTAAGGTGAAGCAAAATAAAAAATGCAATTAGTCATTAAGTCTCATCCAGTATCATATGTACAATAGCCAATGGCACAGAACCAGAGATATATTCAAAGGACAACTGCCTGCTCTGACATTCTCATTACTAATAGGGAACAATGAAAAGACCTTGTGCTTTCACTTTGGGAAGACTATGATGGAAAAACAAATAAATAAAATCTATTAATAGAGATCTATTGAAAAATAGAAAAGCAAGAGAAAGGGTTAAAATTAAAGATTATAAAGCTATCTGTAAGGAAGTTAACAGCAAAATGTTTTTATGGGGGGTTGAAATATCAAATATTTACTGCATTTGTGAGCAATAAAAAATGTATATTTAGATGGGAAAAATTCACAGGATACATTCACAGCAGCTTCAGTTATTTGAAGTGGTGATACTGTTTTATTTTTTTCAGAGTTAATACTTTAAAATTAATTTTTTTAAAAGGAAGAGGCCTCCAAAAGCCCAAATTTCTGGTAACCACATGTCTTCGGGTAGTGAGTTCAAGAGCAAGACAGCATTTCAAAGGGTTGTTCAATTTTTTTTCCTTTCATAAGTCCAGGGTTCAATCACAGGCAAGTACAGGATGACTTAAAAACTGATTGTAAATGTAACATTCAAGAACACCTGGCAGGTGAAATTGAAAAGTGCTCAGTTGTACCTATTCAAATGAGCATCCTATACGTATATAAAATGTTCATGCATGGGGACACCTAGTCCTAACCCATCTACTGTTAAAAAATATATAATGTAAAAAAAAAAGACATGAAATAAATTATCTAAATCTCCCTCTGAAGATGCTTTCTCTAATCCACATTCTGAGGCACCTATTCTAAATGGATTAAATTCCTTTCTTTTTTCTCATATTTTATTTTTATTTATTTTATATGTTTCCCCTATGCAACATAGCTCATTTTTCTGATGACTTCAATGTTCTTACAAAAAAAGGCAAAGTAAGGCATTCTCTAATTGAAATTGAACTAGTTTTCACAAATATTTCCAGGGAGGGGAAAACTTTGTAAGAGAAACATTATCTGTTTTAATAACGTATACTCTATAGGTTAAACATCAAAGAACAAAAGTTGATGAGGGGATTTATGTCTTCACCAATAAAAATATATAAGTGATTACTGGCAAATTATCAGGATAGCTTATCAAACTTTGCAATTAATGAAGCCTACAGAATCCTAGTCTTACTTAGTTGTCTTGAATAATTTATGTATTTATCAGCATTGTTGTCTTAATAAAACAAAATGCCAAGCAGGGTCGATGCTAGTTAGATACACAGACCAGGATTCAGAATTGAGCATTGTCATGATCAAGAAATTTGAATTCATCACTTACCCATAAGAGATAAGCGTTGAGGAAGTAATTACTCAGAGTACAAAATATTTATCAGATTTCAATGGGCAGGTTTCTAAGAAAATAGGAGTCATAAATGTAATTAATTCAGTCCATCTTTATTATGTTACTACTATATGTCTGCTAACACTGAGGACTTGAAAAGAAAAGAAATTTCTACCAATTGGTGAGTTTATAGTTTAACATAAGAGGATAAGTAGTGAAATTTCAATTCAATGCTGTGGCATACATAAAATTCAAAATCTCACCTCCTTACCATGTCTATAAAAATCTAAAGAGTTTTAGTAATTAGTAAATTCAATATGAGAAATAAGTATGATGAACTATTCTTACAGAACCAAGATTCACTGAGAAGTTTCTCATACTAAAATGGTCTCCAAACAAGGTAAGTGATAATATCAACTTTCCAGGTAATGGTCGTTCTGCTCCTGAATTAGTGTTTCCCATTATATCAGGGGATGGTGACCACAAAGCAGAGCAATAAGGAAGCTGTGTTCTGTGGAGGCTTTGGTGACTTAGTGCACCAAATCTTTCTAACTTTTTCTCTATTTTTAGGCATTTATACGGTCTCCATTTTTTCCAATTCAATAAACATCCCTGTATACAAATTTCTTGTACTCTATGTTATTATCTTATAGAATACATTAGATATGAATTTTTAGGTTAGAGAGAATGGAATTTTTAGGTCAGAAAGAAAATACTATGAAAAATTGGTGAATACAGTCATATTACTTGAAAAATTGTGATGTTTAACTCTTTTACTGATGACACATGGAAATGTCGATTCAGTTAAAACTCTATAATCACTGTCCAGTGTGGTAGCAACTAGCCATAGGGGGTTATTCTAATTTATAGTTTAATTAACTTTAATACAATTAAAATTAACTTCTTCAGTCACACTACTCACATGTTGAATGCTCACTAACCACATGTGGCTAATAACGATCATGTTTGATATTAAAGATATAGAAAATTTCCAACATCAAAAAATTTTCTATTGTATCACAGCATGGCTCTGTGATACAAGTTCTGGCAATGTTTTTTAGCTCTTTTCTGCTCTAATATAGAAATATTTTATTTCATTCTTTTTTCACTAATGTTGAACACATCTGTGTTTTATATTTACATTTAATTTTACATTTTGAGAAATTTCTACATGAGAGATATGAACCTGTGTTTTTCAGATGTTGGTAGGTTCTATCTATTTTCAAGAGAGGAATTACTGTTCTTGTGGTAAAGGTGATATGATGGAGGTGTTTAAGTATAAAAAGTTAACAAAGATTCTCTTTTGTTTCTGAGTCTTATATCTTAAGCTCTTGTTGAAACCAATAATTTTTTAAAGAATTTATGTCTTTGATAAATCCAGAAATATTTAATAGGACATATGGAGGTATGATTCTAACTTTTTCATTTACATATGCCAATTTTTTTGTTTATGTAACATTTATTGTTTAATTTCTACAATACTTATTTCACTGTTTTGAAAACATTCATTATAATTTTCAAAAATTTTAAATATATCCACATCTTTTTCTAGACATTTATATTTACTTCCCCTGGTGAATTTAATTTTGTACAATGTTGGTATTTACTAAATAATACAGTTTTAAAATATACATCAAAATTTAACATCTTTATTTATTCTTTGAATTAAACCTTGTGCATATTTTTACATGTTTCTTTTGTTAGTAATGTCTGGAACAAGTTTTCCAAGGTCAAATAATTTTTGAGTTATTTTAATTTAGAAATATATTTTAGAATATTATATTAACTGGTTACATTTCATGTCTCTATATTTACCACTTGTTTCTTCTTCTTCTTCTTCTTCTTCTTTTTTTTTTTTTTTTGGAAGAACAGTAAGTATTTTGTCTTCATGTAAATACTATGCTTTAACATAAAAATTTCCCAGCTGTACTATGATCATTACTGCTATTGAGATTGGTTATTTCAATCTTATTTTTAAAACAATCTTTGGTGAAAAACTTTCAAAATACTGGCCTATTTTACCTGTTTTAGTCATTTTACATTACTGCTCTATGAAGCACATGCTCATGACATGTGCATGAAATGGTGCTAGTTAGAACAAAATTCTAAAGTCATGTTTGGTAAAGCTGAGCGTAGTTTCTTTGTGTTCTGGCTCTCCCCAATGAAAACAGCCCAAGGGACTATCTTCTCAGTGATGTGCTCTTGTGTCCAGGCCTAACTCCTGCCCATGTTAAAGAAACTGGCTTAGACTCTTAAGAGACTGGCTTAGACAAAGATGGTGAGCAACAAGCCTATGTTCTTCCTTAGAGATCCCTTAAACTGTTACATGATGTTTATCCCTGGTGAGGTACAGAAGTAAACCTATGGCACATTCTATTAGTTTTACAATCTATCTATGACTTCTCCACGAATCTCCCTCAAACAGAGAATGATGGTAAAATAAACCACCCTTTCTTTAATTTCCTTCTTGGGATACTGTAATGCTCTCCTAGAAGAGGGAGCCATGAATGAATTGCTGTAATCCTCATCTGGCTATCCAGAGCTTTATGCATCTGGCAGCATTTTCTTGACATTGTGATTTTGCTACCTTCTCATTTTGCAATTTGACTGCCAATGAATTCTTGGTATTGCTGTTGTTTCTTTTTATTCTGTTATCACCTTCTTCTTTTCTTGCTGGACAAATATATTTTTGGTCTGAAGGGTAAATGTTTTTTTTCATTCTCAGCTTCACTTTTCATATTGAGTTTTAGTATGCATTGACCCAAAAGTTGCTCCCTCCCCTAAAAAAGGCTGTGATGCTGTCTTTGATGCCTAGCTGATCTCCAGCATCAGCTAGTATTTCCAAAGGTTTGTACAGTTACACACAATAGTGAAACTGAAGAGAGAAACAAATAAGTTATTAAGGTTTCAGAATGTTATATTTGTGTTTCTTTGTATTTCTTAGGTTAAATAAATTTAACCTAAATGATGACTAATTTATGCTTACAATCATGTTGATAAGATGGCATTTTGAAACTCCATTCAGTCTTTACCTTAGATTCCTCCAGCTTTATTAATATTCTTTCCTATCTTGGACAATAGAGCTTCTTACTCTCTCTACCTTCTGAAGTTTTATGCCAGTGAAATACCCCCTGGTATAGACAGGGCAGAAAA
Source organism: Glossophaga mutica (assembly GCA_039655065.1). NCBI lineage: Eukaryota > Metazoa > Chordata > Mammalia > Chiroptera > Phyllostomidae > Glossophaga > Glossophaga mutica. Next base: position 75,971,159 of record CM077309.1, on the reverse strand, counting down.
ATAATGGTTCCCATTTCTAAAAGCCTCAGCCCCAGGCAAGATTTAACACTTTTAGGATCACCACCACCACCACAGATTTTCAAATAAAAAAAAAGTTTTGAGTTTCCATATAGCTCCTAAAACATTACCAGTCCCCAGCTATGTACTTGCCAAGGATTACACATATAGCAAGATCTTCTTATGTTAACATTTTCTGAGTAAAGAGTCTGGATTTTGAGCTTATATGACCATCTTCATGAGAGACTAGATTGATAATCACAATGTAACTGTGCATAAGAAGCTGTAACTAAAAAGAAGGGATGAACAATGCAGAATAAAATGAAAAATGATGGCTAAAATTATATTTTATTATTATAAAATTAGACTTTCATTATATTTTAAAATGTTATTGAAATTACAGAATATAAATATGGTTGCTAATTTCTTGGTTAAACAAATAAACACAGGTATAAAGAACAAAGATGTGGTCATATTCCTATTATTTCAAAAAGCCTTGTCTTTTCCATGCCTACGAAAAGGCCAAATGAACCAGAATCATGACTGGTATAGCAGTTTCAGCTATTCTGGCAACCAGTACCAATCGCTGCAGCCAAATTGGTCTTTCCACGATTGATATCAATTGCAAAGTTACAAAGAGTATGTGAATGCTCAGCCTGAGGTCAAATGGTCATGTGACTAGGTAACTATCAATGGGGTAATATTGTTAATAACAATGGTGATATTGTTTTTCCATTATAATTTTCATTCCGATGGATTAACAGGCTAATGTGTAGCTTGATGTTTTTAATTTAAAATACAACTTCAAAAGTTTTGAGATCATTTAAAATATCACTTAAAATGATTCCTTCTCTTTTCCTCCCTTATCTCAAAGGAGAATAAATGCATTAACATGTTATCTACCACAATTATAATGCCGCTTTCAGCTATACCTCAGGCCTAGAGGAGAATATGGGAAAGAAGAAAGCAATTTATTTGTAAGTATGATCAAGGTGGTTTGGTATTTCTTTTATATTCTAGATTTCCATTATTATTACTTTAATTTCTAAGTTTTTGAAAAGAATTAATATTGTGATTTTCTTTTGAGTAAATAATTGTTTTCCTTCTAATATCCTACACAACATTAACAATACACCATGCTGGTAACTGTTGTGAGTATGTCTAAACACATTTATTGGTGTTTGTTCTTATCGAATTTTATGAAACATAAATAATATTTTTAAGATGCTGCAGAAGTGTTTTATTTTTTTCTTCTCTTTCTTTTTTAATCAGTATTTTTTAATTGTTGATATTGTACAGTTTTCTGTCTTTTACCCCACCCCCAGCCCACCACCCCAGCCCTCCCTACCTTCCTCCCATTTCCACACCCCATAGTTTTTGTCCATGTGTCCTTTATACTTGTTGCTTTAAACCGTTCCCCTTTTCCCCTGAAATTCCCTCCCCTCCCCCTCTGGACACTGTCAGACTGTTCTCAAATTCAGTGTCTTTGTTTATATGCTTGTTTGTTTGTTTTTTTGATTAGGTCCCTGTTAAAGGTGAAATCATAAATAATATTTTTAAAACCTTTTTAAGTATCTGTAGAATTCAAGAAACTAAGTTCCTTAGATAGATAAATGGCAAAACTGAAGGACAGAACAAGAACATGGGCACAGGTTTCTATAAGCCACAACTCCCAATGCAAAACACTCTCATTTAGTAAGTCTGGTTATATTTGTGCAATAATAATATCTGTTCTGCATGTATCACTGGTCAGTCTAAAAGTGACACACACACACACACACCATGTATGCTGTACTTCATATAAATATGGCAATTCAAATAATAACTTCAGAGTCCATAATCCAAAGATATTAAAATCTTAAATTTTGAAATTATAGGCAAGCTCATGTACTCTTTTTTTACTTTTATAAATTCACAAAGTCAGATATTGGATAGGTTGGCCTCTGGAGAGATTTGTGCTCTCCGTCATACAACATTCCTAAATATGCAAGCAGGCCCCACATGTAAGCAGGCACCATAATAAGGCCACTCTACAAAGTCAAGAAAAAACATGCTTCAGTTTGGTTGTATGGATTCTTGGATGAAGCTGTCATGATACCTCAATGCTGATTCCACTCATTGCATTTCAGCTACCATGCTCCCAAACGATGTATTTCTGATGTGTAAATGTTCCTCTAGTGGTTTCTTTTTGATCAACAATGTCAAATATCTTTGTTATTTAATAGAACCGAAGGTCTTATTATTCTTGCATATACACATTTGCACTCAATACAGTATTTTGGAAAAACATGTTTTTTGTTTATTACTAGACACTAAATTTTCATAAAATATTATATTGTTGTTTTTGACACATAGTCACTGACTAAAAAAGATTGGTCAAGATACAGCCAGCTACCTCAAATAGTACCATGTGCTGGTTAACTGTATTAACTTTTCTTTCAAAAAAAATGTTGTCTGATACTTTGAAGACCATCATTCAATGTTCTGTAAAACCCTGTTATTCATTACTTCAGCAAATATTTATTGAGAACCTAATGTAGTTTTCTTATGCTTTGAGTAATATTACAAAAATCACTGTTGTCAAGTTCCTCATCAGATATTTTAAGACATTTGTTTAGAACATGTTTTGCTTAAGTGTAGTTAAATACTCTGGGTTAAATGAAAAATACATTTTTAAATATTTTATAGCTCTCCATTTTATTTATAATGTTATATAGTCCACAAACTACTCCTTGCTTTAGAACTAAAGAAAAAAAATGCTGCATTTGAATGACCAAGTCTCTTTCCTATATAGTGTGCTAAGTTACAATAGGCATTTAAAGCTTTTTGGGGTAACTAGGCCAAAACCATGGTCCAGTCTCTTACAAGTAAAATAAGTGGGGGTAGGTGTATCAACTCTTCCAAGTTTCTGCCCCATTTTCAGGTTAATATTCCACTCCCCATAAAGTCACATTAAAAGCATTTCTCAAGCAATAATACATTTGCACATTGGAGGTATAGTAATAATAGTAATAAAATAAAATAATTAAAAAGACCATGCCTAATCCAAGTCACAAGTTAGGCACCTATTCTCTTTCTTTAAATGTTGATATATATTCTACAGTTTTTACAGATTGCAGGTGTATGCTGTGCTAATATGTTATAGATATCTACAGAAAATGATTATTTCTAAGCCAAATATTAGAATAGAAAGGCCTTCAGTTGAGGTTCTGTTCAACTGGAATTAAGGGAATAGTGAAAAACTTATGCCCATAATTTTACAATGAACATCTAGAGACATTTTAAATTATAACTTCAGCATGTCAATGCTCTGTATAGCTATAGTGTTAATGAGCTATTTGTCATAACACTGAAAATCAGTCTACCAAAAACTGTCATATAAATATGTCTTGGTCAGGTGGATAAATTGGTTGGAGCATTGCCTCATACACCAAAATGGTGTGAGATCAATTTCCTGTAAGGAAATATATCTAGGTTGTGGCATACCAGGTCAGGGCATGTACAGGAGGCGGCCAATCAATGTTTCTTCCTTACATCAATATACCTCTCCCACTCTCTTTCTCCCTCCCTTTCCCTCTCTCTAAAATAAATACATCCTCAGGTAAAGATTTTTTTAAAAAATTGTCATATAAATAAAAAATGTTGGGTGGCGAGTGACTTTAGCATCTCCACGAAATTAGCAACATGGAAATCAAAAGTTAAGTTGCAAAAACAGAAAGTGACAACTGTGATATGTTTAGAGTCAGGGAAGATAAAATATTAAAAAAATTTTAAATGTGAATATTTCTTATTTTTAAATGAAAAAAACATTTCATGACAAATAGAAATGCAGTTATATAATACTGGTTGAGGATCTCTTATTTAGAAAATATCACCTATTACCATATCTGTAAGGGCAATAATTATTCATGGCATTTTTCTAACTTTAGTAATTATTTTTTTAAATATATTTTATTGAGTATGCTATTAAAGTTGTCCCATTTCTCTCCCTTTATTCCCCTCTGCCCTGCACATCCCCTGCCATCTGCATGCCCTCTCCACTTCAGTTCAGGTCCATGGGTTATACACACAAGATTTTTGGCATCTACGTTCCTATGCTATTCTTAAACGCCCCTTGTCTATTTTCTACTTACCATTTCTGCTACTTATTCCCTGCACCTATTCCCCCCTTCTCTCCCTCCCTCTTCCTCTCCTCCACTGATAATCCTCCATGTGATCTCCATTTCTGTGATTCTGTTCCTGTTCTAGATGTTTGCTTAGTTTGTTTTTGTTTTTGTATTTTCAGTTCAGTTGTTGATAATTATGAGTTTGTTGTCATTTTACTGCTCATAGTTTTGTTCTTCTTTTTCTTAGATAAGTCCCTTTAACATTTCATATAATAAGAGCTTGGTGAGGAAGAACTCTTTTAACTTGACCTTATCTGAGAAGTACTTTATCTGCCCTTCCATTCTAAATGATAGTTTTGTTGGAGAGGGTAATCTTGAATGTAGGTCCTTGTCTATCATGACTTTGAATACTTCTTTCCATCCCCTCTTGCCTTCAAGGTTTCTTTTGAGAAATGAGCTCATAGTCTAACGGGAATTCCTTTGTAGGTAACTGTCTCCTTGTTTCTTGCTGCTTTTACGATTATCTCCTTTTCTTTAATCTTGGATAATGTTCCAGCCAAAATGGAGGTGTAGTTAGATACACTGTGTCTCCTCGCACAACTAAAAGGACAACAACAAATTTAAAAACAAAAAACAATGAGAACTACCACAAAATTGAACTGTATGGAAGTCCAAAAACCAAGGAGTTAAAGAAGAAACATTCATCCAGACAAGTAGAAGGTGCGGAGACAGGCAGCTGGCTGGATTGGACTTATGGCAAGGCAGCAGCTAGTGGAGCAGGTGGCCCCACATTTACATGCATGTATAAACTGGGAGGAATACCTGAGGAGCTAGACAGACCATGCAACCCAGGGTTTCAGTACAGGGAAATAAAGCCTCAAAACCTCTGACTAGAAAAACCTGTGAGGGTTGAGGTGGTGGGAGAAACCCCCAGCCTCACAGGAGAGTTCATAGGAGAGTTCACAGGCTCCTAGAACATACACTAATCCACCTACTGAGGAATCAGCACCAAAATGACCCAGTTTGCTTGTGGGTAGTGGCAGAAGTGACTGATAGCTGACAGAGAGCTGAACGAGTGTCATTGTTCCCTCTCAGACCCCTCCTCCACATACAGCACCACAAAGCAGCAACATGGGTTGTGCCACCCTGGGGAACACCTCAGGCTCCACCACTTACTATACAACAGGCACACCGAGTCAAAAGAAATGGCTCAAATGAAAGAACAGATCAAAGCTTCAGAAAAAAATACAACTAAGTGACAAAGAGATAGCCAACCTGTCAGATGCATAGTTCAAAACACTGGTGATCATTATGCTCACATAAATGGTTAAGTACAATGGCAAAGTAGAGGCAAAAGTGAAAACTATGAAAAGTGAAATAAAAGAAAATATACGGGGAACCAACAATGATGGGAAGGAAACTGGGACTCAAATGAATGGGTTGGACCAAAAGGAAGAAAGAAATATTCCACCATAACGGAATGAAGAAAAAAGAATTCAAAAATATGAGGAGAGGCTTAGGAACCTCCAGGGCAACTTTAAATGATCCAACAACTAAATCATAGAGGTGCCAGAAGGAGAAGAGAAAGAACAAGAAATTAAAAACTTATTCGAAAACATAATGAAGGAGAACTTCCCCAATCTGGCAAAGGAAATAGACTTCCAGGAAGTCTAAGAAGCTCAGTGATTCCCAAAGCAGTTGGACCCAAAGAAGCACCCACCAAGACATAACTTTGGCAATTCTTAACATTTGTTTCACACTATTTTGTTGAAGTATTGTATTTTTCACTTTTTTTTTAATTGTGGTAAAATACTCATAAATTCTACCACTTTAACCCTTCTTAATTTTATAGTTTCGGAAGTATTATGTACTATTACATTGTTGCAATCTCTAAACTTTTTTTCATTTTGCAAAACTGAAACTCTATTTTTTAAAAAACAGACAATAACAAGTGCTGGTGAGGATGTAAAGAGAAATTGAAATAGTTGTCCCACTGTTGGTGGGAATGTAAAATGATGCAGCCACTATGAAAACCAGTATGGGAGTTCTTCAGTAAATTATAATTACCATATGAATCAAAAATTACACTTTGGGGTACATATTTAAAATATAAAGCAGTGTCTCAAAAAATATTTGTACTCCCATGTTCATAGCAACATTATTCACAATAGCAAAAAGTTGAAAGAAAGCCACTTAAGTGTCAAGAGATAAACAAAATGTGGTTTATACATACAATGGAATATCATTCAGCATTAAAAAAAAATTCTGACACATGCTACAACATGGGTGAACTTTAAGGACATTATGCTGAATGAAATAAACCAGTCCTTATAGGACAGAAATTAGAGGGGTGGCTGCTGAGGGCTGGGAAAGTGGGGAATGAGTTTTCATTTAATGAATACAGTGGTAGGTGGGATGGTTCTGAGTAATGTGTACTATTAGCATCTGTTAGCATCATAAAGATCTTGCAACTTTAATCAAATTATGATGACTGAAGTAGGAGCATAAAGTGAAAAATCAATGTATTCTTCTCCAAAAGTGAGATTCTTTTCATAGATCTGAATGTATTACTTCACCTTGCAATTATGCTCAATATTTATAAAGTACAACTCTGATCTCAAACAGATGCATCTGAATCTAGTTATGTCACTTGTTAGTACTTATGTGAGTCCTATAATTCTCATTTTTCTTTATAGGGGGAGTAATAATGCCTTTCCCAAATGAATTGAAAAAAAGTATCTTAATTTACATATGATGTATATATACATATGCATATACATATATCATCTGTAAACTATATGTGCAAATATATATTTATATAATTTATGTATTATGTATTAAGATTATATAACATATAATCTTAAGGACCCATTAAAACATTTTTGCCCTAATGAACAAGTTCATCAGGGGTATGAGATACAAGATCAATATACAAAAGTCAAGTGCATTTCTATATACTACCAATGAACAATAAAGAAATAAAATCAAGAAACATTTCAAATAAGACTTAGTAATAAATTTAACCTAAGTGCAATGTTATAACTTAAAAACTGTAAGACATTGCTGAGAAATTAAAGAACACTTAAATGAATGGAAATAAAACTCATGTTTATGGGTCACAAAACTTAACACTGTTAAGATGGCAACATCCCCCAAATTGATCTATAAAGTAAATACAATGTCTATCAAAATCTCAGCAGGCTTATTTACAGAAATTGACAAGCTGATTTACATAAATTGAAAAGTCACATGATTTCACTAAAGTTTTTCTTTTATCATGAAATGCCAGTTTAATGTATTTCCAATAAAGCAACAGTGTGTTTTGTGCTCAGCAAAAGCTATTTCCTCTCGCTGAGTTCCTATTTAAATTGTAAACTTGTGATTTTTTTAAGTATTAATTTAGCAATAGGCAACAACTGTAAATGTGCTGTTTAGGACTGCAATAAGATGCCACATTCATTCATTATTTTAAAATATATTTTATGGTATGTGTATATATGTATATACACATGCATGCATGTGTGTACATACTGTGTGTGTATGTGTGTGTGTGTATACTGTATATAATTAAAAGTAAAAAAAAAAAAAACTACAATATTTTGACCTCCCTCCAAAAATGTTGAATTCCTCGGTGCTTAATTTTTGGATCAAAGAACAAAACTAAATTATATAAATACGACAATCATTAGTACACTGCTAAGGAAAGTGATGGGAACATTATTGCTGATAAATTACTAAAATAATCAGTTTAGTAGTCAAAAACAGTATTGGTAATTTATTTCAAAGGGAGGGAGGAAGGAAAGAAAGAGAACGTTAATTGTGCCATAGTATAAACGTGCCTTTTAATCCTTCTTTACAATACGGCTGACAAAATTTCTGTTCTCATTGGGCAATGAAAACATTTCTATTTTGGAAACTAGAAACCATAAATAAAAGGGGACATGAGTTCCTTCACCCCTACAATCTCTTCTAAAGATTAAGACAAACATGTTTTTCAATTATCTCCTGCTATATAAGTAAACACTTCAAAGCTGTATTCAGTTAATAATTCTGCTTCATACAGTGTCAGCTGAAGTCACTCACATGGCTACATTCAGATGGGAGCTGAACAATGTGCCTAGGTTCTCTGAACTTTATCTCAATCTGGCTCTTCCTTCACATAATTTGTCATCATCAAGTGGCCTCACCTAAGATGTTTTATATGGTAGCTGGTAAAAATGTAAGGGTGAAAAGAGGGTTGAAAAGAAAGGCCATCCTTACTGAATTCCGTTGGTCAAAATAAGTCACAGGGTCTGCACACATTCAAAGGAACGGGAAATATACTCACTTCTTAATGGGAGGTCTGACACAGTCAAACAGCAAACAGACAGGCAGGATGAGAGGGCTTGATAGGGGCATGCCTGAAACAGTCCGGCCACTGTCTACCCTCCCAATGTACAGGTTAGGTCCTTGGTATGTGATTAGTGTCAGTATGCTCACCTCAGTGGCTTCATTACAAGTTTGGAAGCATCTGGGATAAGACTTAACTTTGTAAAGCTCCATGTCTTCTGCTGATTACTTTGGTGTTTTGTTTACTGAGAATAATTTTGAGGCTTTATATTGTGGCAAGCATGATGTTTTTACTAGGGTCCCTAAACCTTTATACCTCCAGGTATTGCTGAAGGGAAGGAATAAACTATACTGAAGTAGAGGACAATTCATCTCTGAAGACAACTTCAAAAATATCTCAAATGCTTTGACAACAATTGGACTCAATTCTGGAATGTAAGAGATCATAATTTCTCCATACTACCTTAAATTTAGAGCTTAATGTGACATAAAAACTTCAATGTTTAGTCACTGAGGTCAATCACAAACTAATTTGAAAGGAAGAAGTTTAAGACATAGAAAGTGAAAAATATATTGCAAAAAAATGATGGAATAAAAACATCCCATTATTTCAGAAAAATGACAATAATATTTTTGATGAAATGAAATTTAATTAAACAATGCAAAATTAATTTTAATGAGAATTCAATATAAAATAAAAGAATCAAATGATTTTGATATAAAATATTCCATGTTGTATAAACATTTAAAAATCATTTTACACTGTGCTTTAAAAATTGTGATAATTGTCTAGTTAAAGAAAAAGTATTTTATAAATATTCAAGTACTAAAGTTCTAAATTTGAAGAATAGTAGAGGATCTGATTGCTAATATTAAATGAAGTTTTCCAATGAAACTAAAGAATGCATATATATCCATATGACAGTGGCACGATACTGTATAATTAATAATGATAGTATTTATTACTGACCCTTCAAATGTTTGTGATTTTTCTGAAGCATTAAATGTTGTTATAATCTTTAAATGTTTCTTTTTTATTACCTAACAATAACTATTAGGAAACAATAATTTATTCTTCCAGAAAGTGTTTCCAATAATAAAAAAAGACAAATTCTGTACCTGCTATAACTGATATTAATGTTGCCCCCAAAGTTAATCATAATGGACCTTACATTGTATCAGTTTGTGATTATTATGATTGTTATGTTGAACTCATCTCATTTTTTTAAAAATGATGTTTTTTGAAGCAGTGTCATTTTATAAAAATTTTGAACTTTGAACATGCCGATTCCTGATGCCCTACACTTGGTGGCCCTGACTCCAAGTTCAGATGGTTTGCTGGGGAATATTCTAGATGCAGAACCCACATTGCCCTATGTTCTGAGGTGTGGACCCCCTACTTTATTAGAAAATAATTAATACATCAAAAGTAGATTAGATAATTGCCAGCCTTTCTATGGTTGCTTAAAGGGCAATGATTTGACAATATTCTTAATTAGGGAAACATTAGGGAGAAGGATGCACAAAAGATGCACTGACATGTTCTGTAATGATAAATCCTAAATGTAATTACACGTAGAAAATTTCTATAGTTTGAATCTCACCTATAAGTAGAACCTAATCAATAAAACAAACAAGTGAGCAAAATACAACTAGAGACATTGAAATAAAGAACAAACTGACAGTAACCAGTGAGGAGGGGGGAGAAGGATAATAGAGGATAATAGGGGAAGGGCCATCAAGGAAAATGTATAAAGGACACATGGACAAAGCCAAATGTTCCAGGGTGGGATGCTGGGATGGGTGTGGCAGGGAGGGTGCAGTAGGATGAATATTGAGACAACTGTACTTGAAAAAAAATTAAAAAATAAGAAAGATCTCATAATAGAATATGAATTACACAGCTTAATACAAGATAACTGGATGTACTTATTTAGCACCAATATTTTTGAACTTGAGATATTTTGTCGAGTTGCCAAAAATATCTAATACAATTTTCTAAAGTAAAGGAAATTGATATTAATATTTTTGATGGTTAGAATGATATGAGAATTTTAAAATGAAATTCTGGTGTACTGTACACAAACATATATAGAAATTATTAAAATATCAACATAAATTTTACAGCCTGTAGTTGTATTTCCTACCTCATATTCTATATAAAATTACATGTGCAGATTAGAATTATTGTTAAGGGAATTAGAAATTTATATTTCTCAGTTTCTCCACTTATTTTTGTTTAATTATCAATATCTAATGGCAAATTTAAACTCCCTGGCTTCTGACCAAGGTGATAAAATGTACAGAATTACAAAATTGTAAATATTAGAAAGACATAAAATATGTATAATTAAATGATTATATTATTTATTATAGTGACAGAATATTATTAAAGATTATAAAACTATAAATCATAATTTTAAATAGATGTTAAAGTGAGCAATAATTATTTAGCACTATCCTAACTTATTCTTTATGAACTTTGAGGACTCATGGATAAGAGACTTATAAAAACTGAAATTTCATTAACATGTTTACCAAAACCTAAATACAGATCTGTTGACTTAATGTGAATACCTGAATTCATTATACTACACTGCTAATATATTTTTATTTTAAAAGCTTATAATCAAATTTTTATAGGGAAAAGATGCTGCTCAGTGATCACTGTCAATAACTAGCAAAGTAAGCCTAAGAGATCCTTGCTTCACCCCTACATTTTCTCAATGCCAACTTGACACACTCCTTGTGGTGTGAGTGTGCATGTGTGTGCACATGCAATGCAATAGTATTTGAGGTTTGTTATTATCATATAGGCTTTTAAATGTCCCAATTTTAATTGAAATAACCTTATTCTGATTCACCATAATTTATATATAATCTGTATTATATATAATTCATAATAAGAAAAAATTTTGGTTGGCTACTTTTTTTTTTATTTTTTATTTTAATTGTTGTTCTTGTACAGTTTTCTGTCTCTTACTCCCATCCCAGGCCACGACTCCAACCCTCCCCACCTCCCTCCCATTTCCACCCCTCCACCCCTAGTTTTTGTCCATGTGTCTTTTACACTTGTTGCTCTAAACCCTTCCCCTTTTCCTCTGAAATTTCCTCCCCTCTCCCCTCTGGTGACTGTCAGCCTGTTCTCAATTTCAGTGTCTTTGGTTATATTTTGCTTGTTTCTTTGTTTTCTTGATTAGGTTCCTGTAAAAGGTGACTTCATAGGTATTTGTCTTTCACTGCCTGGCTTATTTCACTTAGCATAATGCTCTCCAGTTCCATGCATCCTGTTGTGAAGGGTAAGAGCTCCTTCTTTTTGCTGCATAGAATTCCATTGTGTAAATGTACCACAGTGTCTTGATCCATTCATTTACTGATGGGCACCTAGGTTGCTTCCAACACTTGGCTATTGTAAATTGTGCTGCTATGAGCATAGGGGTGCATAGGTTCTTTTGGATTGGTGTTTCAGGGTTCTTAAGATATAATTCGAGCAGTGGAATTGCTGGGTCAAAAGGTAGATCTACTTTTAGTTTTCTTAGAAAATTCCATACTGTTTTCCACAGTGGTTGTACTAGTCTGCAATCCCACCAACAATGCACTGGGGTCCCCTTTTCTCCAAAACCTTTCCAACACTTGTTGTTTGTTCCTTTGTTTATGATGGCCATTCTCAATGTCATGAGGTGGTATCTCATTGTGATTTTAATTTGCATCTCTCTGATGGCTAGTGATGCTGAGCATCTTCTCATATGTCTCTGGACCCTCTCTGTATGTCCTCTTTGGAGAAGTGTCTGTTCAAGTCCTTTGCCCAATTTTTAATTAGGATGTTAGTCTTCCTGGAGTGGAGTCATGTGAATTCCTTATATATTTTGGAAATCAAATCCTTGTTTGAGGTATCATTGGCAAATGTATTTTCCCATATAATCGTTTCTCTCTTCATTTTAATGTTGTATTCTTTAGTCTTGCAAAATCTTTTTATTTTGATCAAGTCCCATTTGTTTATTCTTTCCTTTTTGTTCTTTACTCAAGGGGACATATCGGTGAAAATACTGCTGCATGGAATGGCTGTGATTCTCCTGCCTATGTTCTCCTCTAGCACTTTAATGGTGTCACGACTTATATTTAAGTCTCTTACTCACCTTTAATTTATTTTTGTGCATGGTGTAAGTTGGTGATCGAGTTTCTTTTTTTTTTTTTTTTGCATGTAACTGCCCAGATCTCTCAACACCATTTGTTGAAGAAGCTATTTTTACTCCATTTTATACTTCTGTCCCCTATGTCAAATATTCAACATAGATACTTCGATTTATTTCTGGGCTCTCTATTCTGTTCCATTGGTCTATGTGTCTATTCTTATGCCAGTACCAGTCTGTTTTGATTACAGTCACCTTGTGATACAGTTTGATATCAGGTATTGTGATCTAACCTACCTTGTTCTTCTTTCTCAAAATTACTGAGGCTATTCAGGGTTGTTTATGGTTCCATATAAATTTTTGAAATGTACATTTTATATCTGTAAAATATGTCTTTGATACTTTAAAAGGAATTGCATTGAATCTATAAATTGATTTGGGTAATATGGTCATTTTGATGATGTTAATTCTTCCAATTCATGAACATGGTATATGCTTCCATTTGTTGGTGTCTTCCTTAATTTCTTTCTTCAGTGTTGTGTAGTTTTCTGAGTACAGGTCTTGTTACCTATTTTCCTATCTGTCTCCTTAAATCTCTCATGAGCTCCTTCAGGAGAGTCAGCTCTCCTTCCTCATGAACACCACATCATGCTCAGGGCCTCGTTGAGGGATAACACAGTCAATATCTATTCAACTTTTATTTTGAACATAATTTTGTAGGTTATAACATGTAGTTAACAATACTGATTTCATATTGTTGAGAAGTAAAAATGACTGAAGTAGACTGTATAACACAAAATTCATAAATGATTACCCTTCCTTTCTATTGCCAATTGAAAGAAAACCAGGGATGGAAGCATGAAGGGAGAAACCTGACACCAGGCTACCTTGATACAAGAATGAGTTAAATATTTATTGGCCTAAGACTAAAACCAGTGAAACCAGTCAACAGATTATTGTTATTCGTCCAGGCAAGAGAGGGCAATGGTGAGTAGTGAGAACCAGCAGTGATTAAAGGAAGGGTGCTATTCAGGAAATATTTAACTGGTTAGATTCAGACTGGAAATGAATGAGATGAGGATGCTGAGAAAAGCAGAGTTTTGAGAATGACCCACAGGCTTTAGGGTTGGGTAAGGGAAGAGGAGGTAGTGGTGACAATCCATCAATTAGAAAGCATATGACATTATTCAGTTTTCCAAGGTTTTATGTTACAGGTAATTGTGGACATTATATTATTGATATTAATTAAAATTTTGTTTTACGGCTTCTAGAACATCAAAACCAATGTTTGACTCATAAACATAAAGAATGTGCTTAGAATACTGAAGTTTATTCTGAGTTAGTTTAGAAAAAGGGAGAGAAATTAATAATAGTAGGAGTTCTGGTGCCTCACATTTTTATTGCAATGTGTAATAACATCCTAGAACTTAACAGATTAAAACAAAAATGATAAAGGTATTTTTTAAATCTCTGGGTATTAATTAAATTTTTATGCTGGCAATCTTACCTGGGTTCACTATCATGGCAATATTTAACTTACATATCACCTTGAAGCTGATCTTAGGTGAGACCCAAAGGTCAACTGGACTCTATTTCTATGCTGTCTTTTTTCACAGATTACTTTTCAATGTCTGAAAAGAGTGAAGGCTGACCTTGCAATCTCTGGAGGCCTACACTCCAGATCTAAACAATATCATTTCTACCACATTCTCTTGGTATAAGCAAGGCACAGACTAGCTTAGCTTGTATGGGGAAATATACTCCACTGCCTTCAAAAAGGAGCTGCAAAATAGTTTGGTCATATTATTCAATCTGCCACATCTGAGAAACACCATAGAAGATGCTGAAAAAAATGAGACATTATTATAATGAGTGTAGAATAATCATAAGAGAGTTATGTCATGGAAACCAAAAGAAGGAAGGACATTGAAGAAAAAGATGGATTAATAAGGTAAAATTTTCGAGAAATTTAAAGTATCACTTGACCTAATGAATAAGTATCAGTACCAGATTTAGTAATTAGAGGTCACTGAACAGAATAAAAATAGTTCAGTGGGGGCCCTGCGACCTGAGGAGGCTCTGCGACTGGGTCGAAAGTGGCCCTGGGACTGGAGGCGACCCTGCAACTAGAGGAGGGGACTCTGTGGAGGACCGGAGCTCACATCTGTGATCCTGGGGTGAGTGCTCGCAACTCGGGAAACTCCCGGAACCCACGCCCATAGACTCGGGTGGGCGAGTGCGCCCTGTAGGAGACCTGGAGCTCACAGCAATAGACTCTGAGAGGATTACATCTGTAAGAGATCCCAGCTGAAACCCATAAACTTGGGAAAGCGTGCCCTCTGCAGGAGGCTCAGAAATCACACCCAAGGCTCTGCATGGAGAGTGCACCATTAACCCTGGGGACAGTGCGTGACTGGCACTGAGGACAGTAGCCCCAAGGGGACTCAGTGAGGAACAGGGAGAAAAGCAGTACGAGTCGCCTCACAGCCTATTACAGCCAGCAAGACCAGAAACTCCATTTTGGCCTGTTTGAAAATAGCAAGAAATTTTTTTTTTTTGGTTTTTGGGTGTTTATTTTTTTGTTTTGTTTTGTTTTTGGTAGTTGTTTCTTCTCTGTTTAGTTGGGTTTTTTGTTTGTTTGTTTGTTTGTTTTAGTTTGTTTTTCATTTTTGTGGGGTTCTTTTTGTTTTGTTTTGTTTTGATTGTATATTTTTTTATTTTTTAATTACTTCTACCTTTTCTATCCCTCAATTCCTTTTGCTTCTCTATACTTCTTTCTTGTTTTATTCCTTCTTCCTTTCTTTCCAATTTTACCTATCCTTCCTTCCTCTTTTTTTTCTTCTTTTTTCACTTTATTCTTTTCTCTTTTTAAATACCCACAAGTGAGGCAAAAAAAAAAAAAAAAAATCATAGACCTGTGAAAAAACAAGAGTTGGACCAAAAGAGGGGGTATCCCAACAGCTGACACAGTGAAAGCTGTGAACTCCAGGGTACCTGAAGGAGACTCCAGCACTGAGTCTCACAGGGATTCCACCACAGTTCACACCATAAATCCAGGTAGCCTGAACAGATCAATGTAAGAACCAAAGGGTAACAAAAAGAGTCTCACAAACAATGAGAAGACAAAGAAACAATCCCCAAATGAAAGAAAAGGAGGAAGGCACAGAAAGAAGCCTAAATAAAACAGGCAACGCAACTATCAGATAAGGACTAAAAAGAAATGCTTGTCAGGAAGCTCCACGAGCTCTCAATGAGCTACCAGAAACTATAGGGAAGCTACGATGAACTCACTGCAAACTATATCAACATGAAAAAGGAAATAGAAACTATCAAAAAGGGACAAGAGGATATGAAGAATACAATTTCTGAGCTGAAGAACACAGTAGGAGGAATGAAAAGCAGAATCGATGAAGCAGATGATCGGATCAGTGAGTTGAAGAACAAAGGAGGAAAAAACACCCAGAAAGAGCAAGAAAAGGAAAGGCTCAGAAAGAATGAAGAGGGGTTAAGAGAAATGCAAGACAACATGAAACGTAATAATATCCATATAATAGGAATACCAGAAGGAGGAGACGAAGAAGAGCAAGGGATAGAAAACCTACTTGAACAAGTAATGATGGAAAACTTCCCTAATTTGATGAGAGAAAAAGTCACACAAATCCAAGAAACACAGAGAGTCCCAATCAAGAGGAACCCAAATAGGCCCACTTCAAGACACATCATCATTAAAATGGCAAACTTCCAAGAGAAAGAGAGAATCTTAAAGGCAGCAAGTGAGAAAAAGGAAGTAACATACAAGGGAGCCCCGATAAGGTTAGCACCTGACTTCTCAATGGAAACACTCCAAGCCAGAAGACAATGGCAAGAAATATTCCAAGTAATGAGAACGAAAGGCCTACAAACAAGACTACTTTATCCAGCAAGGCTTTCAATCAAGATAGAAGACCAAATAAGGAGCTTCCCAGACAAAAGAAGTCTAAAAGAATGCACCTCTACCAAACCAGTTCTGCAAGAGATACTAAAGGGACTGCTTTAAGGAAAGAAAGGAAAAGAGAGAGAGAGGAACACAGGTACAGAAATGGCAATGAGTAAGTACCTATTAATAATAACCTTAAGTGTAAATGGATTAAATGCTCCAATCAAAAGACATAGACTAGCTGAATGGATAAGAAAGCATGACCCACACATATGCGGCCTACAAGAGACCCACCTCAGGACAAAAGACCTACACAGACTGAAAGTGAAAGGCTGGAAACAAATTTTCCAAGCAAACAGACAGGAAAAAAAGGCCAGGGTAGCAATACTCATATCAAACAAAATAGACTTCAAAAGAGGAGCTATAAAGAGAGACCCATAAGGTCACTTCATACTACTCAAGGGAAGAATCCTCCAAGAAGACATAAACATTGTAAATGTTTATGCACCCAACATAGGAGCACCTAAATACATCAAGAAAATCTTAGAGGACTTCAAGAAAGATATTGAAAGCAGCACAATTATAGTAGGGGATTTTAACACCCCACTGTCAAAAATGGACACATCTTCCAAACAAAATATCAAAAAAGATATTGTGGCATTGAAAAATACTCTAGAAGAATTGGACTTAGCTGATATATATAGAGCCCTTCATCCCAAAGAAATTAAATACACATTTTTTTCAAATGCACATTGAACATTTTCAAAGATAGACCACATGACAGGACACAAAACAAGCCTCAACAAATTTAAGAAAATTGAAATTATACCAAGCATTTTCCCCGACCACTAGGGACTGAAACTAGAAACTGACTGGATGGGGAAACTCCCCAAACCCTCAAAATCATGGAGATTGAATAGCATGCTATTAAACAATGCATGGGTCAAGAATGAAATTAGGGAGGAAATCAAAAAGTTTCTGGAAACAAATGAAAATAAACTCACAAAAACCCAAAACTTATGGGGTACAATGAAGGCAGTCCTCAAAGGGAAGTTCATAGCAATACAGGCCTACCTAAAGAAGATAGAAACATTTCTAACAAACGACTTAACCCTACGCCTACAAGAACTGGAGGAACAACAACAAAGACAGCCCACGGCAAGTAGAAGGAAGGAAATAACCAAGATCAGAGCAGAATTAAATGACATAGAGACTAAAACACAGTCCTAAGGATCAATGAATCCAGGAGCTGGTTCTTTGAAAAGATAAACAAAATCGACAAGCCTTTAAGCAGGCTCATCAAGAAAAAAAGAGACAGGACTCAAATAAACACAATCAGAAATGAAAGAGGAGAGATTACGACTGACACCACAGAAATACAAAGAATTGTAAGAAATTATTATGAAAAACTGAATGCCAAGAAATTTGAAAACCTAGATGAAATGGACAAGTTTCTATGAAAAATATAATCTCCTAAAACTCAAAGAAAAAGAAACAGAAAGCCTAAACAAACCAATAAGAGCTTATGAAATTAAAGCAGTAATCAAAATACTCCCGACACACAAAAGCCCTGGACCAGATGGTTTCACAGTAGAATTCTACAAAACATTTAAGGAAGAGCTAACCCCTATCCTTCACAGACCATTCCAAAAAATCCAAAATGATGGAAGACTCCCAAACTCTTTTTATGAAGCCAGCATCATCCTAATCCCAAAACCAGATAAAGACACAACAAAGAAAGAAAACTTCAGGCCAATATCATTGATGAATGTAGACGCTAAAATCCTCAACAAAATATTGGCAAACCGCGTCCAACAACACATTAAAAAGATCATACACCATGACCAAGTGGGATTCATCCCAGGGATGCAAGGATGGTTCAACATTCGCAAATCAGTAAATGTAATACATCACATAAACAAAAGCAAAGACAAAAATCACATGATCATATCAATAGATGGAGAAAAAGCTTTTGATAAAGTACAACACCAATTTATGATAAAAATACTCAGCAAAGTGGGAATAGAGAGAGCATTCCTCAAAATAATAAAGGCCATATATGAGAGACCCACAGACAGCCTCATACTCAATGGGCAAAAACTGAAATCTTTCCCACTAAGATCAGGAACAAGACAAGGCTGTCTACTTTTACCACTTCTATTCAATATACTATTGGAAGTCTTAACCACAGCAATTAGACAAGAAAAGGAAATAAAAGGCATCCAAATTGGAAAGGAGGAAAGAAAACTATCATTGTTTGCAGATGACATGATAGTGTTTATATAAAATCCTATAGACTCGGCCAAAAAGCTGCTCGACATAATAAATAAATTTGGCCAAACAGCCGTATACAAAGTCAATATCCAAAAATCAAAGGCATTTTTGTATACCAACAATGAAACAGCAGAATCAGAAATCAAGAAAAAAATCCCATTTGATATAGCAAAAAGAAAAATAGAATACCTAGGAATAAACCTAACCAAGGAGGTAAAACACCTATATGCAGAAAACTACACAACACTGAAGAAAGACATCAAGGAAGACACAAACAAATGGAAGCATATACCATGTTCATGGATCAGAAGAATTAATATCATCAAAATGTGTATACTACCCAAAGCAATTTACAGATTCAATGCAATACCTATTAAAGTTCCAATGGCATATTTCACAGACATAGAACAAACACTTCAAAAATTTAGATGAAATCATAAAAGACCCCGAATAGCTGCAGCAATTTTGAGAAAGAAGAGCAAAGTAGGGTGGATCACAATACCTGATACCAAACTGTATTACATAGCCACTATAATAAAAACAGCCTGGTATTGGCACAAAAACAGGGACATGGACCTGTGGAACAGAACAGAGAGCCCAGAAATAAACCCAAGTCTCTACAGTCAATTAATATTCGACAAAGGGGGCAGCCACATAAAATGGAGCAAAAATAGCCTCTTCAACAAGTGGTGTTGGGAGAACTGGACAGCTACATGCAAAAAAATGAAACTCGAGCACCAACTTACACCATACACAAAGATAAATTCAAGATGGATAAGAGATTTAAATATAAGCCGTGACACCATTAAAATCATAGAGGATAACATAGGCAGGAAAATCTCAGATATTTCATGCAGCAACATTTTTACTGATATGTTCCCTAAAGCAAGGGACATAAAGGAAAGAATAAACAAATGGGATCTCATCAAAATAAAAAGCTTCTTCACGGCTAAAGAAAACAGTATTAAAATAAAAAGAGAACCAACTGTATGGGAAAACATATTTGCCAATGATACCTTAGACAAGGGATTAATCTCCAAAATATATAAAGAACTTACACAACTGTACTCTAAGAAGACAAGCAACCCAATTAAAAAATGGGCAAAGGACTTGAACAGACACTTCCCCAAGGAGGACATACAGAGGATCCAGAGACACGTGAAAAGATGCTCGATATCCCTAGCTATCAGAGAGATGCAAATTAAAATCACAATGAGATACCACTTGACACCAGTCATAATGGCCTTCATAAACAAAGCACCAAACAGCAAGTGTTGGAGAGGTTGTGGAGAAAAGGGGACCCTAGTGCACTGTTGGTGGGATTGCAGATTGGTACAACCACTCTGGAAAACAGTATGGAATTTTCTAAGAAAACTAAAAATTGATCTACCTTTTGACCCAGCAATTCCACTGCTTGGATTATATGCTAAGAACACTGAAACACCAATCCAAAAGAACCTATGCACCCCAATGTTCATAGCAGCACAATTTACAATAGCCAAGTGTTGGAAGCAACCTAGGTGCCCATCAGTTAATGAATGGATCAAAAAACTGCGGTGCATTTACACAATGGAATTCTATGCAGCAGAAAGAAAGAAGGAGCTCCTACCCTTTGCGACAGCATGGATGGAATTGGAGAGCATCATGCTAAGTGAAATAAGCCAGGCAGTGAAAGACAAATACCATATGATCTCACCTTGAACAGGAACCTAATCAACAAAACAACAAACAAGCATAATATAATCAAAGACACTGAATTTGAGAACAGTCTGACAGTGACCAGAGTGGAGAGGGGAGAGAATTTCAGGTGAAAAGGGGAACGGTTTAGAGCAACAAGTATAAAGGACACATGGACAAAAACTATGAGGGATGGAAATGGGAGGAAGGTTGGGAGGGCTGCGGCAGTGGCCTGAGGTTGGGGTAAAAGACAGAAAACTGTACAAGATCAACAATTAAAAAATACTGATTAAAAATAATAAAAAAATAAAAACCATATAGTTCAGAATATCTGAGCTGCTGTGATATAAGCTAAAATGTCTATTGAAGTAATTAAAAAGACTAAATTAAAAAAAATAGTTTAGTGGCAATGCAGGGATTAAATCCAATGTAACATTTATGGAAAAGAACATGTAGTAAGAAATGAAAATAGCCATATCGGTTTAGTTTTTCTAAATTTCAGATGAGAGGAAAGTAGAATAATATTAAAAAGTACTTAATAGTTATACTTTTTGTTTAATGGGAGAGTTATGAGTATATCTGTAGGGTTAAAAGAGGTGATAAAGAGGAAAAGAGTAGGGAGAGACACATAGACAAGGAAATAGCAACATAAATGGTACCAGTGGTCGTATGTGAGTAGTTCAGGAAAGGACCTAGGTGAAAGGAAAACAAGAAGAGTTAGAGAGACAGAGAGAAACCCAAAGAGAAATAAACAGATATTTACAAGACACAGAGAGAAACAAGAGACAGAGAGAAAGAGGCAGAAAAACAGAGCAACAGAAAAAGAGTTAGGGAGGCACAAATACGGAGCCTCACATATACGGACCCAAAGCTGTAGAGATAGACACAGGGAGACATGGAGGTAGACAGAGGCATTTACACAGACACCCATCCTCACAGAAATCAGAAACAGATCAAGAGCAGGTGGAGGGAAAGAAAGATGAGACAGACGAGAGGACAGAGACAGAAAAATTGACACTGAGAATAAGAATAAATAGTTTCAAGAACAAAGATGGAAGTATTGGGCTTGGACAAGACCAAGGATCTCCTCTCTGAGAATGGAAAATAATTAGGATGAGTAATGTGTTGACACACATCAACTTACAGGAGTTGAGGGAACTCAAGCATGATAACCTAAACATCTTGAAAAGAGTTGATGATTAAATCTGTTGAAAACAAGAGACATTGGTATTTATAAGACAGCAGAGGTCCAGCCATGGTGGTCTGTTAGAATAGACCTAGAAGATGTTTGTAAATACTATAGCTTAGGCTCAAACTTATTAATACTTAGTTCATTTAATTTCTCTGATGTGAGCCTGAGAAAATAAATTTCTCTAGTTACCTCAAAAATATAGGCAGGTTCAAGAAATTAGTTGACAGTTTAAGGACAGAAACCAAGTTTTGACATAATTCCCATGGGTGTTGTTCTAAGAATCAGACCATGAAAGAACAAGATTAGTGGTATGTTCACAGCCCCACAAATATCATCCCACACCAAACTGGTCATTCAGGTTTCTATATGAGTTCTCAGCTGCCCAAGCAGACATGAGGAGACTACAAGATTTTCCAGGAATGATAAGCCCTAATGACATGGACTAGAAGAGTCTGCTGAGACACAGTACAGTGAAAAACAAGGCTACAGATTTTTTAGAAAGAAAGTCAAATGCATGCACACAGACTGGAAGGAACTACATAGTGGGTTATGGTGTTTAAAAATACATACAATGGAGCAGCTCTTGTACAGGGAGGGGAGTAGGTGGACAGGTAAAATGCAGACAAAGGTCAACTGAGATTACAGAAGTGCACTCATAGTGGGCCAGAGGCCACTAACCTTGTAAGTAAAGTCACCCAAGATGGTTTTTGCAGAAACTTTTTTTTTAATAAGGAAGGTCAAATCTTGGTTTGAAAACCAAAATAGAAAACAGAAAGACTACAGATGGGTTAAGTCAGTTGTTTATGGTCATGCAAGTAAATGTATAGCAGTCAGAGCATGGTTCATCACAACCACTCAATTACTGTTAACTACATTAGCAACAACAAACAGAGCTAAGACTATGTCTATCTAAGTAAAAGTACATGCTTTTCAAATAGACCAAGAAGTTTCATTTCCTGTCTTATAGCTACCCGCCCAGTCCCAACCAGTGTCCTGTGGAAAATAAAATTTTGCCCCAAGCTCAGCCAGTTTGCTGGAGTTGCTAAGGTAAAAATTCCTGCTGTCTCATTTGAACTCTTACGCACAAACCTCCAAGATGAATGGGGCTGGTAAGGGCCCACCTCACTCAGGAGCCCTGTTTCTGCTCTCACTAGTCCCCCGTGTCACAACCACAGTGACATCAGGAAGGCACTGCTGTTTGCATTCATACTGAAAGAACATAGACTGGCTAGACTGTTATGTATCTTCTCTAAAGCCTGGGGAACATGTTAACTCACATCAAAAAAACAGCAGGTATAACTGGTGATTAATAAGCAGATCCATCAAGATCTTGGGGAGATCGGAGTTGTGACATTAGTGGGGAGATCCAAGTTTACATCCAGAGCTCCTCAAAAGAGCAGATCTTTATGTATTCATCTTGGCTGTGGCCTAAAGATCAACTCAGAAAAATACTGTAGCATCTCCAGGTTCTACAAACTAGCTAATCATATGAACCTCATAAGGCAATTACTAAAAATAAAATTCTCTGTCCTTTCCCTAAAAAGTATTATTTAGTACATTTGAAACTGGAAGTGAGGATCCATATTTACAAAAACCTCATGGTAATTCTTACGATAAAGCTTGGAAAACTCCACATGAACTAATTTGAATCAGAGTCTCCCTCTTCTTCACCACTAATCTTTGCAGGTCTCTTATGGGTTGTTCAAAGTGAGGTTGGAGGACCCGCACTACCAGAATCACATTAGAATTTTAGAGGTTCACAGTCTTGAACCTGAACCCAAAACAGTGAATCAAAATCTGCATTTTACTAAAATTACCTACTTATTAGTGGGTGGGTACATTAAAAGTTAAGGCTGGAGAGCCTCCTACCTAGAGGCTATGAAGAGACATATTGCAACCCAATATTAGATAAAATCAAATGAAGAATCAGAGTGGTCCATGGGTGGCAGAAGACAAGTATTATACAGTGGTTGGGAGATATGTTTCAAAAGAAGTTCCAAAGAATATTTGAAAAACTATCTGACCTAATGTACGGTTATAACTTCTTGATTTTAATATTCCTGCCAGTCATGATTTTCTTTATATATATAATTTTTAATTTTTATTTTATTTTTTTAATTTTTATTTTAATTGTTGATCTTGTCAGTCAGGATTTTCTATGCTTATAAATATCAACATGTAATATTTTTCACATCTTAGAATCAATAAAGATCATCCTTTATATCCTTCATATTTTTCCAGGTATGTTCCACATTTATGTTTATGCAATGTGATGTATAAAAAACATGCAATTGTAAAACAATTTGAGAATAAGTCATTGAAATAACAAGTTTTCATTACTACAATGTTTCTCAGAGCCATTACCATGCTGATGTCCCTTATCACCTCCCCAGTTAAAGAGAGAATAAAGTGCTTTTCAACTTTATTTGACTATAAATTACTTCTTGTTTTACAGAATTTCTCATAACAGTAGGTTCTGTGGAACATATCTTTGCAAATAAAAATACATAAAGTGAGTACTCAAATGCACAAAAGTCATTAAGAATTGTGTTCTGTATCTTCTTTCCTGTCATAGCATCTATGTGCTCTGCCACCTTCCATTGGACAATAATGCTGCAAATAAACATATGTCACCATAGCCATGTAGTTGGTGATATATTAACTTCCACATCTTTCAAAATATAAGGTACTCCAGTGGCATTTTCTCCCTTTTACTTCAAACAACAGAATTATTTAAGATATCTAAACATGTTTTTTACTTGTTCTGATAGTCTTATATGGGATTATCTGATTTTATTTTATTTGGGTAAGTCTGCATTTTTTTGATAGATATTGTAAAAACTGTAGGAAAAAATGTATTTCAAGTTTAAAGCATCTTCCTGGAGATAGACAATTGGATTAATTCCTTTATATTTGAAATATCTGACCCTTTCCAAAATCTGCCATTGGTATAAGAATTCAACATGAGCTCATCGCTTGGCAAAAATCTCAGGTTACCCCACCAATCTGAATTCCATATTTGATGGTGGCAGATCAGAAACATGATATATGAATATGCATACATACATGCAGACACATGTGCATAAACACTACCTGATATGGTGCTGTTGATCCAACCACGTGAGCCATCCCAATGATAGATGCTACCTGCACAATTCTATCAACAGCAACCATTGGAAACAAATTATTGTTATGGCCAAAAGAGTTACATGGCTTTATTGTACCTATTTATTCCATGCTTATAGCTCAGTCTTTGAAAAGTCACTTTAAATGCATTTGAAAGACAAGCATTTCTTCAGTCAGGTTCCATGACAACTAGTCCAATGTTTTGTACTGATGCAATAAAAATACTGTCATTTCTCACTTTGCACCTCAAGAATGAGAAAATGCATGCTACGGAAGGATTAATATCATCAAAATGCCCATACTACCCAAAGCAATTTACAGATTCAATGCAATACCTATTAAAGTTCCAAAGGCATATTTCACAGACACAGAACAAACACTTCAAAAATTTATATGGAACCATAAATGACCCCAAATAGCTGCAGCAATTTTGAGAAAGAAGAGCAAAGTAGGGTGGATCACAATACCTGATACCAAACTGTATTACATAGCCACTATAATCAAAACAGCCTGGTACTGGCACAAAAACAGGGACATGGACCTGTGGAACAGAACAGAGAGCCCAGAAATAAACCCAAGTCTCTACAGTCAATTAATATTCGACAAAGGGGGCAGCCACATAAAATGGAGCAAAAATAGCCTCTTCAACAAGTGGTGTTGGGAGAACTGGACAGCTACATGCAAAAAAATGAAACTCGAGCACCAACTTACACCATACACAAAGATAAATTCAAGATGGATAAGAGATTTAAATATAAGCCGTGACACCATTAAAATCATAGAGGATAACATAGGCAGGAAAATCTCAGATATTTCATGCAGCAACATTTTTACTGATATGTTCCCTAAAGCAAGGGACCTAAAGGAAAGAATAAACAAATGGGATCTCATCAAAATAAAAAGCTTCTTCACGGCTAAAGAAAACATATTAAAATAAAAAGAGAACAAACCCTATGGGGAAACATATTTGCCAATGATACCTCAGACAAGGGTTTAATGTCCAAAATATATAAAGAACTTCCACAACTCCACTCTAAGGAGACAAGCAACCCAATTAAAAAATGGGCAAAGGACTTGAACAGACACTTCCCCAAGGAGGACATACAGAGGATCCAGAGACACGTGAAAAGATGCTCGATATCCCTAGCTATCAGAGAGATGCAAATTAAAACTACAATAAGATACCACTTGACACCAGTCAGAATGGCCTTCATAAACAAAGCAAAAAACAGCAAGTGTTGGAGAGGTTGTGGAGAGAAGGGGACCCTAGTGCACTGTTGGTGGGATTGCAGATTGGTACAACCACTCTGGAAAACAGTATGGAATTTTCTAAGAAAACTAAACATGGACATACCTTTTGACCCAGCAATTCCACTGCTTGGATTATATCCTAAGAACACTGAAACACCAATCCAAAAGAACCTATGCACCACTATGTTCATAGCAGCACAATTTACAATAGCCAAGTGCTGGAAGCAACCTAGGTGCCCATCAGTTAATGAATGGATCAAAAAACTGCGGTGCATTTACACAATGGAATTCTATGCAGCAGAAAGAAAGAAGGAGCTTCTACCCTTTGCAACAGCATGCATGGAACTGGAGAACATTATGCTAAGTGAAATAAGCCAGGCAGTGAAAGGCAAATACCTATGATGTCACCTTTAACAGGAACCTAATCAAGAAAACAAAGAAACAAGCAAAATATAACCAAAGACACTAAAATTGAGAACAGGCTGACAGTCACCAGAGGGGAGAGGAGATGGAAGTTCAGGGGAAAAGGGGGAGGGTTTAGGGCAACAAGTATAAAGGACACATGGACAAAAACTATGGGGGATGGAAATGGGAGGGAGGTGGGGAGGGCTGGGGTGGTGGGCTGGGGGCCGGGTAAAAGACAGAAAACTGTACAAGATCAACAATTAAAAAATACTGATAAAAAAGGAAATACATGCTACATGAACATTCTGATATTGCAATGATTTATCATGAAGAAAAAAATAAGATTACAATATTTCTTTGAAGGAGATGGAGAAACAACAGTGTCAACAGTCAGAGAATTCTCCTGGTGCTGAATTAGATATGTCTGAGCCCTTTGGGTGTTCTTCAACATACATTTTACAGAGTAAATACACATTATAAATGGTTGTGATGTAAAATCAAAATTTTAAATAACCAGTGCATTATATTTTCCAAAATCTTTTTTCTAAATTGAAAAATCTATTGAGAAGAAATTTTAGAGATTTCTTTAAAAACAAATTAGCTAAAATAATTTCAATAGCAAAATAGTAATTTATAAATTTATTTTGATAATGTTGGAATACTTGATAACCAGTGCTTAGTTTCCCAGCAAACAGAATTAGAGTTCAAATAACAAGAAGTAAATGAACGCTGATTTACCTCTGCAAATATATTCTTTATGACACCAATGTTTATCATATTGAGTCATATTGCCTGTATGTAAGCTATGAATATTAAAATAATTTTACCTTTTATTATTTATGTCTGTGGTTCTGATGCAATCACTTTAGTTACCTGGAGATAAAATTAAGTCAGACAACATCACTTGTCTGAACATGTATTCACTTCTCTGTCTTCTATAACTTTTCTTTCCCATACCTAGTGCTTTGAACTACATTAATGTCCATATTAGGTTGAGATTATTACTCCATGCTTTTTCCTCTTTCCTCAAGTCCAACTTGTACTTTTAAGTAGGGACACCAATTAGCAGTACAGGATAATATTATAGGCTGAATGTTTGTGTCCCATCAAAACTGAAAACTTTAAGCCCAAGCCCTCAATGAAATACATTTGGAGGTGAGACTTTAGGAAAGATGAAACCTATAGTCTATGTTAACAATGGGATAGATGTGATAGATTTAGTGGGGTCCTTGGTGCTGGTTTGACCTCTGGAGAGGATGGAACTTCCCTGGTTTAGAATAGTCAGTAGTGTTCTCATACAATGTTAGTAGAAGTAAGTGCTATCTGTACTACTTGACTAGAACAGGAAAATTGGTCCTTCCTGGACACTAATATGGGCCTTTTTCATATTCTGATTTTAATCTGTATCCTTATACTCTAAAAACTGTAACCATGAGTGTGATGGCTTTACTGAGTTCTGGGAGTACCACCAGTGAGTCACTGAACCTAAGGGTGGCCTTGGGGACCTCCTGAATTGCAGTGTGCTTTTATGCAGAGACCCTATTCATGGATAGCTTTTAAATTTATTAAGCAAAGTTACACACACCCATATAGGTAGATACATATGGGATGGATTTCAATGAAAGATTTAGCCATTTGTCAAAATTATTACTTTCACAGTTGTTTCTCGATTATTTTTAATAATTGAATAATTCGTAATTACATATGGGAAACTTTCTGCAAAGGCACATATTTATCTAGTTTCAGTGGCAGTGTTCACCAATACTGTGGGAGATTGACAGAGATTATGACACTACAGCTGAAACTATATCTTGGCTCTTAAATAATGTGAACTTCACACATTATATAATCTAATTCTACCTTGATTTCTTTCTTTATAAAACACAGATGATTCTAGACAGGTTATTTTTGTGAATTCAATTAATTAATCAAGAGAATTCAAAACAATGTCTTTAGCATTCATGAAGTAAATATTCATTTTTAATATTTGTATTTTACCCTTGGATAATTTTATTGGTTTGAGCATATCTTTCTCTTCACAAATGGATGTTGGGTAGGCATCTTTTCTAAGTTAGCTCATATTTTAGTACATATTTCCTTTTTAGGCTTATTAGTGGTAAAATTGGCTATGTATAACATTTTTTATTGACAATATTTTTTCTTTCAAGCTGGTACTTCTTTACTGCTTCAGTAATTTAGGAAAGCATGAGAGAAAACTTAAGATGAACTTAATTTTTATTTTTTTAGCTAACATTTTTCAATGTTTATAGGATCTAGATTTTTTTTTATTTTTCAAATTTTTGAAAAACAATTGCTTATTGTGCTTGCTTTGGATTCTTTCTAGTCACCTCTATAATTTAAATTTTCACATCAATTACCATCACTCTCATTATGTTTACTTCTGACTGTTTTCTACATGAGGGAAATGTTCTTGAGCCTGTTACTTCATTAGTAATCTCTTTTCCACAAGATCTGTAATACTCATAGATCCTCTTATGTTGATTTCAGTTATTCTATTAATCTTGTTTTCTTTCATTCTTTTCTTTTAATTTATTTTACCTCTTTCCGTCTTACCCAGTGACTTTGAAATTTGTCCTTTTCAATGTCTTCCATGTAGCTTCTGGTTTTGTTTTTTAGTTTTAGTTTTTTTCTTCTGTTTCACAAAGACATTGTGCTTCTAACCCATAAAAACACAGAAACCTTCTCAAAATAATTTGGTCCGTAAGATATAACCTACTTTATGAGGTTTGCTCTTCTTCTGAATCTCAGTATCAGCTGTTCATTTGACTCCTTACCCTGCATGACACTCCAGGCCACCCAACCCTTGCACAGGAGACTTTCACTCTTCAAAGTACAATGCAGTAACTAACAGTCCCTAGTTAGGTTCTATTGTTTTTCAGTTAAGCACATACTATAAAATGAAGTGCTAATGGAATTTGGTTAAGGAAAACAATACTTTGGATACTTTTTGAAGCAATGCTAACACAGTAGATGTTGGATGACCTTGCCTTGCTGGAAGACTCTGAAAAACAGCATGGAGACAGCACACAACAGACATTAGTTAATTCCACTTATTTTTAGTATATTTGAATTTGCTGCATTAAAAATGGCAAAACACACAGGAATTGGTAATTTCAGAAGTCATTTAAGCCTCAGGAGTTTTGTTGTTAGTGGAAAAAGAAATTTCAGGTTTTGCCAATCTGTTGGCTCTCAAAATTTTATCAGCAGTGCTGCCTAAAGTTTTATCTTTGTTCTAGCCTCAGAGGTATGTTAGATGAATGTTGGTACAGGCTAAGAAAGAAACTACTAAGGAGATGGCATTTACCAAGAGTCTCCCTTAAACTGTTCCTAACACAATAAAAACATAGATTTATAAATAATAAATGAGGTAAATAATAAATTATCACTTTAAACATCAAATATATAAACATTATTAAGCCTCAAGGTAACAGAAAAAGAGCTGAAAAAGTCACCATTCTTGTCAGACTGTAATTGAATAAAACACACTTAATGATAACATAATTATATGGGATTGTATATTTACAACCTCTTAGCCTCTTGCATTGCCAATGAAAGCTCAAAGGAAGAGAGGAGGCAGAAGGATGTTGAACTAGTAAGAGGACATACTAATTGCTGTGTTGATTTTTCAGTAGAACCAGCTCACTAATCAATATCAGAGTCCAAATGAATGCCTAAGATGTTATGTTGTTTTAGGAATCTCGGTGAATCTCGAAACACACATTTAGCATCCTTGGAAATTGCCTTGTTAATAATTGTAGCGAAGCATCTCTGATGCATTTATTTAAACAGTTTTCAACATTCAGAAGTGGACATCTGAAGACCTGGGACTTTGTAGCAAACAAATATATTTATTGTTGCCCTTGACACTTCAGTTCCTGGATGTCCCTACCCATTGACACAACAACATTTGGTTTTGTATTTCTTTTCCTAAGGGAGCATCTGGTATTGACTACAATCTAATTTTTATTGTTTGGTAATTGATTTATACCCATATTTCTCTTTGGCTAGGGATAAACCAATTAACATCACCAATTAATGCAAAATGGATACTTTTCTTAGGGTAGAACTCTAAGTACTTTGAAATGATCTGATGGCTGGTGTCAGAATTTTACAGAACAATATGTGTCTTCTTCAGATCTGAGTTGTAGCTCACTGTTCTAGAAAAACCTTGGTCAAACTCCCTTGTATGGGACTAAAAAATCCAGAACATCCTTGTCACCCAATACTTACCAGACAATTAATTTTCCCTCCATCTTATGAAAATGAGTAAACTAAACCTTAAAGTATAGTGAACATGACTAGACTTGGAAAACAGGTGACTTTATTGGAATGCTAGCTACTGTCTCACTAAAACAGTGATACTGTACAAGAGGTTTGAATTTGCAGAAATAACAGAATAGACTTCATTGGAGGGCCGTGAGGATTAGATGACTTAATTAGAACTTAATACTTGCAAAACATTTTGTAAAGATTGGCTTCTTTTAAAAATTCTGCCTTCTTAATGTTTTCATATAAGTAATATGAAATAGAGAACATGCCCACTGGAATATCTCAAATGAAGCTGTCTTCCTATATGGTATCCATACTCATAATTTTTGTAAAATAAAGTCAATGAATGAAGTCAGAATATTTATGCCTTTAGAAGCAGTTTCCCAGTAGTAAGCAGAAACCAATAAGTTTATTTTTTCATCTAAAAAACAAATAAGCAAAAAATGTCCATATATTTATGATATTTTGAAAAATTAATTTTTCAAGCAAAGAGCTGAAATTAGTTTGACCATTTGTTTACTCATCGTAAATATTTTTGAGTGTCTTATGTACCAAGCATTACTCTACGCCATGGGAATATGACAGTGAACTAGGCAACCAATTATCCCTGACCTATGAAACTTACATTCTAGTGGCCAGGAACAGGCAATGCAATATTTCAATTATAACCTATTATATATATATAATAACACATATATATAATATACACATACATATATTGAAAGGAATAAGTGGTACATTTAAAATTGAAAAATAAAGTAAAATGGTTCAGGAGGGCTTAGGGGGTAAGGTTATAATTTAGACAAAGCTGTCAAGGAGGTGCTCACTGAAAAGTTAAAATCTGAGAAATGAATAATAAATGAATAATTGGGGGCTAAAAACTTTACATGATCCTGAAAGGTTACCTAATTGCTTAAGTAGGTCAAGCCAAAAGAAGGAAGTGAATGCTGATTTGACAAGAACCTAAAACAGTTAAAGAAATAAATGTTAATAATGTAGCATCAGAGAAGGACTATAGTTTTGCCTATTCCGGGTACCAGACACTTGACAAAAATGTTCACACACAGTCCTTCCAAGCTTGGACTCTATCATATGTCCATCTATCTATTGTTCAAACTAGAAAGATTATTTTATTTTAAAGCATGTAGGATTGGCAACAAACAAGTTCATTGATATAGGAACTATACAAATTTCTGTAGAGTTATCTTGGACTTGTATGTATATTTAACCAGTAATGCAGGATTTAGAGCAGAATCTAAGACATGAATGCTAGACCTCACTGAGAAACATATCTGCATTACAGGCTATTTCTTCTGCCAATTGCCTTTACTAACTCTTGTCCCATGATGATTTATCTCAGAAATGTTCATCAAGGCCCTTATTCTCACTTACAAGTCAAGAACTTACAAAAATTTTCTTATGAGTGAGTTTTATCAATTGATTGCTATATGAGTGGTTTACAAGTAAAGGTCTGCTTCCCATTCACCCATGAATAGATAAGTTCCACATCAGCCAGAAGAATGAGAAATCCTGGCACTAGTTCCTACATATAGCCAGGAGAGCATGACCCCTGTAGACTGAACTCAGACAGAATTTTGTCAACTGTCTCTAACCCATAACCAGCTGTGAAACGAGGCATTTTTTAACTTGTTCAAACTCAAGTTACTTCCTATATAAAAAATGGAATATGAATATCTACCTCAAAGGATTATAATGATAATTAAATATGCTCAAGCACATAAAGTGTTGACCAGTGTCTAATACTTGATTAAAACTATATAAGCGTAGCTCTTAAACATGTTTGATAATTTCTCTTCCAGACATACTCGAATAAACCTAACTGAGAGAACTTAGATCTAGATATCGCTGGTGTTAATCTGCTTCCCAGAGTGGTACAGTCTCAGTTGCCAATATCTCCCTCAGGGCTGCAGAATTTCAAAGCAGCCCTAGTATTCAGTCTCAGATAATTCCTGAGAGACAAAGACACTGGATCACCCAAGTCAACAGGACTACACAGAACAAATCAATAGTTGTCAGTTCAAACCGAGTTATACACTGTAATGAAAGAAATTGGGTACAAGAAGAAATTCTTCCCTGTCTCAGAGATGCACTCTGCTGCCACTGTCCAAGAAGAAACTGATGAGATTGACCCCAAGTCAATTAGGAGCTGCTTTTCACTTAAAAAAAAAAAAATGAACAAGAGGAAACAGGTCTACTGTGTAATTTCAGAGAGGTCACTAAGGAAGAAATGCAACCTCACACACTGAGAACCTTTAGGAAGCTGTCTATCTGCTTCATTGTCTGGAAGTATAGGTTAGGCGGGCTGCATGGGAAACTGGACTGCCTGCCCATCTCTGTCTCTCCATCCCTCACTCTATGCTACTGTAATCCCTCAATTGTACTTCTGGAGCCACCAGTCAGGGGCAACATGGGATGACATTAAAGTTTCTCCTGGAAAGAGATGATTTTCCACTTCTACAACCATAAAAATATATCCAATTGGTAGATGAAGACTTCTGGAAGAAGTTTACATTTTGCTGTTGAAAATCGTAAGTCCATGCTACCAGCTGCTAGTAAATAAAATTCACCAATAAGAGAATTTGCTGGTCTAACTTGTTCGTTGGGAATTTTTTTTCCAAAATGCTAACACATTATGATGCCTGTAATGTAGTATGTTTATACAGTTTGACTTATAAGGAGCAGAGCACTTTTTCCAATTTTAAAAGTATCACTCATTTCCTTTTTTTAGAATAAGTTCTTTATGAGTCATAATGAACCAGAGCTACCTCTTTAAGTGCAATCATCTGCTTTGTGGAGCATTTGACCTATTGTTTCATCTTCTCATTGCCCAGGATATCTTCTGTTTTGGCAAATTGGATTACTAATCAGAAACTATTTCAGTGAGTAAGCAGAGAAATGAAAAAGAAATAAAATACCTGCCAGTAAATTGGTTCCTTTTTAACAACATAGGAACAGTTTGATGGAATTTGAATACAGTATGTAAAATGAGGCTGAAAAACCATCATTAATTAACACAACATTTTCTATATTGAAATATATTACAACACATGATTCAGGTTTGATTGTATTGAATTAGAATTAGATTTCTGCTTTAAATGAGTACTTTTATTATCCCAGATCATTCTCATCAGGAATTTTGTAAAACTCTGAAAGTCTTCAAATATTTATATATTCTATTTATCTTTTAGACACTAAAAAGTTACCCCCAAATGACTCATTTCAATTTACTAGTAATCAAACCAAAGAAGATGTAAATTCTTTCAGGACTGATACATACCCTCTGCTTTCATTGAAAAAAAAATTCCAGAGAATGTTCTGTTGTGTTTCTCATTTTGAAATAACTCAAGGCTTTCCCCCAAGGAATACATATTTTTTTCATCAAACTAATACACTTAACTTTAAAAAATTACTAATTTTGAACTTAAATTTGCTTTTCTATCTGTTTAGGACCACTCTGCTATTTGGGCCTAAACACTGCAACTGAGAATTGTTTTCTCTATGAGGACAAGAAGTCAATGGAATATTTTAAGCAGCATCCTGAAGCTGTGCAGGAGGGTTCAGTGATCTTCCATTTCCTTCTTGTAGTGATGGCTCCTCACCATTTCATATCAGCATTTTTAATAATGTACCAAGAATTCAATAGGAACTCACTCTAGATGAGAAAGCAAAGAGTGAGTGGGACAAAGGGCAATTCATTTCACAGCAGTCATTGAGAACTTATCTCCTCCCCTAGAAAACTGTACATGTGAGGAACGATCTGATATATTGGGAAATATTACTAAAAACATTAAACAACTTCTCCAAGCCTTTTGTCTAAAATTGCTGAAAATTACAGAATTTGTTCTTAACAGGAAAAATGGCTTCTATTCCTTTCTTTGTTTCTACTTAAAATGTAACTAAGTATGTAGTACATTTTAATTGGTTAAGATAATGTCTAAAGATATAGTACATGTAATATAGTCATGGCTGGAGTTGGCTAGTTCTTTTTTCACTGAAGTTATAGTCATAGGTGCAATACCTTTCTCTCCATGCTATATCTCCCATAGTAACACACACACACACACACACACACACACACACCCTTTGATCACCTATCTCCAGTGCAAACAACGCTGAGATAGGATCTTGATGAATAGAGAGTTTTTATTCATAGCTGTATCTTTTAACCTAAATAGATGTGTAAACACATGCTGTTGAATTAATTAATTTATCACTGGGTTAAAATAAGATAAATCAGATGAGAAACACTAGGGAAAAAAGAAAACAAAATATTTTTAAAAGTCTAGAAATAACACTTCTCATTGTCCTTTTTATTTTTCTTTATATTCTGGAAAATATTAAACCAAAGATTTAGTATAATTATAGTCTTCTGTATTTAAATTCTCCCCTTTCATTTAAACTCTTTAAGGTAGATACCTTACCAATGGAAACAACACAAAAAGAAGATCGTGGCTGAAAGCTTATTCTAGAAAGTGTCCTCATGCTCTTTCTTCAGTAGCACCTGGAACTTGTCATTGATTGCGAACAATCTGGTAAACTTCACCCACGTGGAGAAAAACTGGCAACATGGAATTAAAATAAAATACACTACCAACATGTGCTAGAGGCTTAATTTTTGAAAAAATTAAGTCTCTGCCACATCGGAGTTGACTGGATGATCCATTTGAGTAATGATATCTATAAAATGGTATATCATGATTTTTTCAGAAGAGTCAATTTCTCTTGCAAACCAGTCTTTAGTGCAGACAATTGCACTCTTTCTGTGACTCAGTAAAGAAGACGATTCATTCTTTTCACCTCTCTGTGCCTATTCTCTGTTACAAAACATATAGAATGCACCCTGGCCAGGTGGCTCAGTTGGTTGGAGTCTTATCTCATATAACAAAAGGTTGTGGGTTCAATTCCTGGTCAGGACACATACCTAGTTTGTGGGTTTGATCTCCAGTCTGAGCACATGCAGGAGGCAAGTGATTGATGTTGCTGTCTCACATTGATTTTTTTTTCTCTCTCTCTCCTTTCTTCTCACTCTACAATCAATATATATATCCTCAGGTAAGGATTAAAAAATAATATATAGAATGATACAATTAACTTATCAAATTCAAGGAAGTAGGTTCTTAGCCATATTCATGGATGCATTTTCACAATTTTGGACACTGATTTTTAGCCCATAGTTAATGAGTTTTTATATCATTTTCCAAATGATGCCATATGAACCCTGAATATTTTCTCTTGAAATAAGATAAAGTTCTATTCTTTAACCTGAAGGTCTTTGAATGGTGCATTTCTCTTTCATCTCCCATCGTTGCTCACTGTTCATCCTTTTCTGATAATTAAAGTTTCTTGGCCCTTGTTTCTTATATAATTTATAGCTTTCATTTCACACTTGCTAGAATTCTCTATCCCTTAGGTATTCAAACAACTAAGTTTTAATTTTATTTCTATTTTTAATGTTTGTCCCCAGAAAAGCTTTTCTGCTCATGGCAAAGAGTGACTAAGAGTTTCTCTTCTGAATCTGGACTCTTGACTTGGGAAATCAAAAATGAAGCAGAGGCAGAAAGTCTGGGTTCTCTGATTTGATTTAGAGCTGAAATGGGCTGAGGCAGCCACAGCTATCAAAGATGAAGGTATGGAGCTGACCCTGTGTGTCCAGTCTCTCCATGATCTCTACAGGAATTTCATTACAGAAACTAAGATCAAGTTGGCTAATAAAGTTAATGATGTCATATAACCTGTGGATTGATTTTTTGATGTGTATTGTCTCCTCATGATAACATGTATATATTAAAACTTTGTAAGGAGCAGAAACTCATAATCATCAGGTTTATTTTTTCCCTAATGAACAAGTAACTTTTTTGTTTAAACAATACTGCCTCAAGGCTAAGGTTTCACTTTCATATTTGTCTTCCATTCCACATATCATTATTTTTCTTACATTTTTTAAAACATAAAGCTAATTGGTATGATGATTTCCCTTGGTAATACTTTTTATCCTATTTCTTGAGATTATAGTTATAATAAAAGCTGAATTTATCAAAGTTTCTTTATTTTGATGCTTATAATATATTATAGTAAATTGTAACATTTAATATACATCTACTTCATATTTCTATTATTAAAAATGAGAAATAAACTTGCATCACATACTTGTGTATATATTTATATCATGTCTATCAAGCATGATGAAAATTATGCAAAATATTTCAAAAAATTTCATGTTTACTTTTTATTGATAAAATTTTATTTACCAGATAAATAAAATCAGATTATAATTCATATAATAAAATCACTTAATAATTCACAATAAATAGTAGTCAGTGTGAAGGGCCAAATAAGTACTATGCTACTAAGTTGAATATAAAATTGGATATACAATTTAAGTGTAAAAATTATATAACACATCACCTAGGAAATAAGGAGATCACATTAAAATATAGAAAGTGCCCAGGGTCAATCTGAGATGAATATATTTTCTTTTTTTTTTTTTTTGAAAGATTTTTTTAAGTACTTTTTTTTTTCCTTTTTTAGATTTTATTTATTTATCTTTAGAGAGGAAAGGAAGGAGAGAGGGAGAGAAACATCAATGTGCGGTTGCCTCTTGTATGTCCCCTGCCGGGAACTGGCCTGGCAACCCAGGCATGTGCCCTGACTGGGAATCGAACCGCGATCCTTCGGTTCGCAGGCCCGCGCTCAATCCACTGAGCTACACCAGCCAGGGCTGAGATGAATATATTTTCTTTCAGAGAAATGTGTCAAGAGTCAAAATACATATGAAGTAAGCACTGGGAGCCATGTGCTGGCAGTAGTCCATGGAAACTCTGCCCAAAGGTGCTGGCTTCCCTCAAAGTGATTCCATCACACCAGTCGCCTGGCAAAACTCATCCTCTCAGAGTTGGACACCAAGAAGTATCTGGATCACAAGACTGTCTTGTCCTGCTTCAGCAAATTTCTATGTATAATTTGGCTTTCCATGTAGACCTATTTAAAGGGTTATTGTGTTGGCTACATTCCTATAAACATGCCCATGCACATGATAGCTCTATTTCTTTTTGGAAATTGGAAATCTAGTTTTACATATTATTAGTTGTGATGAATAATTTAAGTTTATAACTGATGCATGGTAAAAGCTAAAAGTTATAAATTGCATAAATAAATGACCAAATAAGAGGTAGGTCCACATGTATTGTGACAATAAGATAAATACTGTTAGCCTGTGGATGGGAAGGCCAAACCAAGAAGATTCCGGGGGTAAGATGACATGAGGGGCTTCTTGCCGATCTAACCATTGTCTTTTCCTGGTATGAGTACTTTTTCTTTAAAATTTGTATCACTGCCTCTGAGAGCAACAAGAATATTTTTTGTATTTTCCCATAGAGAAAAATACTTATTCTAAATATAGTTAAATATGATGCATCGAAAATATACAATAAGCGACCGACCGGAGGCGGCCCTGCGACCGAAGGTGGCTCTGCGACTGGGTTGGAAGCGGCCCTGGGGCCAGAGGCGACCCTGCAACTAGAGAAGGGGACTCTGTGGAAGACCCGGAGCTCACATCTGTGATCCTGGGGTAAGTGCGCGCAACTCGGGAAACTCGAGGAGCCCATGCCTGTAGTCTCGGGTGGGCAATCGCGCCCTGTAGGAGACCCAGAGCTCACAGCAATAGGCCTGGGGAGGGATGGATCTGTAAGAGATTCCAGCTGAAACCCATAAACTCGGGAAAGCGCGCCCTCTACAGGAGGCTCAGAAATCACACCCAAGGTCCTGCATGGAGAGTGCGCCATTATCCCTGGAGACAGTGCGCGGCTGGCACTGAGGACAGTAGCCCCAAGGGGACTCAGTGAGGAACAGGGAGAAAAGCGGTACGAGTCTCCTCGAAGCCTACTACAGCCAGCAAGTCCAGAAAATCCAGTTTGTCCTGTTTGAAAATAGCAAGAGATTTTTTTGATTGTTTGTTTGTTTTTTGGTTTTTGGGTGTTTTGTTTTGTGGGGTTTTTTTGATAGTTGTTTTTTGTCTGTTTAGTTGGGTTTTTTGTTTGTTTCTTTGTTTGTTTTGGTTTGTTTTTCATTTTCGTGCGGTTCTTTCTGTTTTGTTTTGATTATATATTTTTTTATTTTTTTTATTACTTCTACCTTTTTATCGCTCAATTCCTTTTGCTTCTCTTTACTTCTTTCTGGCTTTATTCCTTCTTCCTTTCTTTCTAATTCTATCTCTACTTCCTTCATCTTTTTTTCTCTTCTTTTTTCACTTTATTCTTTTCTCTTTTTAAATACCCACGAGTGAGGCAAAAAAATCCTGGAACTGTGAAAAAATCAGAGTTGGATCAAAAAAGTGGGTATTCCAACAGCTGAAAGAGTGGAAGCTGTGAAAACCAGGATACCTGAAGGAGAGAGACTACACCACTGAATCTCACAGGTATTCCACCACAGAAGTTCACACGGTAAACCCAGGTAGCCAGAACAGATCAATTTAAGAAGCTGAGGTTTACAAGAAGAGTCTCACAAACAATGAGAAGACAAAGAAACAATCCCCAAATGAAAGAAAAGGAGGAAGCCCCAGAAAGAAGCCTAAATGAAACAGAGGAAACTCAACTATCAGATAAGGAGTTCAAAGAAATGGTTCTCAGGAAGCTCCATGAGCTCTCAATGAGCTACCAGAAACTACAGGGAAGCTACGATGAACTCACTGCAAACTATATCAACATGAAAAAGGAAATAGAAACTATCAAAAAGGGCCAAGAGGAAATGAAGAATACAATTTCTGAGCTGAAGAACACAGTAGAAGGAATGAAAAGCAGAATCGATGAAGCAGAGGATGGAATCAGTGAGTTGGAGGACAAAGTAGAAAAAAGCAACCAGAAAGAGCAAGAAAAGGAAAAGAGGCTCAGAAAGAATGAAGAGGGATTAAGAGAAATGCAAGACAACATGAAACATAATAATATCCGTATAATAGGAATACCAGAAGGAGGAGAAGAAGAAGAGCAAGGGATAGAAAACCTATTTGAACAAGAAATGATGGAAAACTTCCCTAATTTCATGAGAGAAAAAGTCACACAAATCCAGGAAACACAGAGAGTCTCAATCAAGAGGAACCCAAACAGGCCCACTTCAAGACACATCATCATTAAAATGGCAAACTTCCAAGACAAAGAAAGAATTTTACAGGCAGCAAGGAAAAAAAAGGAAGTAACATAAAAGGGAGCCCCAATAAGGTTAGCAGCTGACTTCTCAATGGAAACACTCCAAGCCAGAAGAGAATGGCAAGAAATATTCCAAGTAATGAGAACCAAAGGCCTACAATGAAGGCTATTTTATCCCCCAAGGCTTTCAATCAAAATAGAAGGCCAAATAAGGAGCTTCCCAGACAAAAGAAGTTTAAAAGAATACACCTCTACCAAACCAGTACTGCAAGAGATACTAAAGGGACTGCTTTAAGGAAAGAAAGGAAAAAAGAGAGAGAGGAACACAGGTACGAAAATGGCAATGAATCAGTACCTATCAATAATAACCTTAAATGTAAACGGATTCAATGCTCCAATCTAAAGACCTGGAATAGCTGACTGGATAAGAAAGCAT
Organism: Glossophaga mutica; assembly: GCA_039655065.1. Classification (NCBI taxonomy): domain Eukaryota; kingdom Metazoa; phylum Chordata; class Mammalia; order Chiroptera; family Phyllostomidae; genus Glossophaga; species Glossophaga mutica. The sequence continues at coordinate 75,930,872 of CM077309.1, read as the reverse complement.
GACACACATATGCTGCCTACAAGAGACCCACCTCAGGACAAAAGACCTACACAGACTGAAAGTGAAAGGCTGGAAACAAATTTTCCAAGCAAATGGACAGGAAAAAAAGGCCGGGGTAGCAATACTCATATCAGACAAAATAGACTTCAAAAGAAGAGCTATAAAGAAAGACCCAGAAGGTCACTTCATAATACTCAAGGGAAGAATCCACCAAGAAGACATAAACATTGTAAATATATATGCACCCAATATAGGAGCACCTAAATACAATAAGAAAATCTTAGAGGACTTCAAGAAAGATATTGAAAGCAGCACAATTATAGTAGGGGATTTTAACACCCCACTGTCAAAAATGGACACATCTTCCAAACAAAATAATAACAAGGATATTGTGGCATTGAACAGTACTCTAGACAAATTAGACTTAGCTGATATATATAGAGGTCTTCATCCCAAAGAAACTAAATACACATTTTTTTCAAATGCACATGGAACATTTTCAAAGATAGACCACATGATAGGACACAAAACAAGCCTCAACAAATTCAAGAAAATTGAAATCATACCAAGCATTTTCTCCGACCACAAGGCACTAAAACTAGAAACCGACTTGATGGGGAAAATCCTCAAACCATCAAAATCATGGAGATTGAATAGCATGCTATTAAACAATGAATGGGTAAAGAATGAAATTAGGGAGGAAATCAAAAAGTTTCTGGAAACAAATGAAAATGAACTCACAACAACCCAAAACTTATGGGACACAATGAAGGCAGTCCTCAGAGGGAAATTCATAGCAATACAGGCCTACCTAAAGAAGACAGAAACATTTCTAACAAATGACTTAACCCTACGCCTACAAGAACTCGAGGAATAACAACAAAGACAGCCCAGGGCAAGTAGAAGGAAGGAAATAACCAAGATCAGAGCAGAATTAAATGACATAGAGACTAAAACACAGTCCTAAGGATCAATGAATCCAGGAGCTGGTTCTTTGAAAAGATAAACAAAATCGACAAGCCTTTAAGCAGGCTCATCAAGAAAAAAAGAGACAGGACTCAAATAAACACAATCAGAAATGAAAGAGGAGACATTACGACTGACACCACAGAAATACAAAGGATTGTAAGAAATTACTATGAAGGACTAACTGTATGCCAAGAAATTTGAAAATCCAGGTAAAATGGACAAGTTTCTAGAAAAATATAATCTCCCAAAACTCAAAGAAAAAGAAACAGAAAACCTGAACAGGCCAATAACAGCTGATGAAATGGAAGCAGTAATCAAAAACTCCCAACACACAAAAGCCCTGGACCAGATGGTTTCACAGGAGAATTCTACAAAACTTTAAAGGAAGAGCTAACCCCTATCCTTCACCGACTATTCCAAAAAATCCAAAATGATGGAAGACTCCCAAACTCTTTTTATGAAGCCAGCATCATCCTAATCCCAAAACCAGATAAAGACACAACAAAGAAAGAAAACTTCAGGCCAATATCATTGATGAACATAGATGCTAAAATCCTCAACAAAATATTGGCAAACCGCATCCAACAACACATTAAAAAGATCATACACCATGACCAAGTGGGATTCATCCCAGGGATGCAAGGATGGTTCAACATTCGCAAATCAGTAAATGTAATACATCACATAAGCAAAAGCAAAGACAAAAATCACATCATCATATCAATAGATGGGGAAAAAGCTTTTGATAAAGTACAACACCCATTTATGATAAAAACACTCAGAAAAGTGGGAATAGACGGAGCATTCCTCAACATAATAAAGGCCATATATGAGACACCTACAGCCAACATCATAGTCAATGGGCAAAAACTGAAATCTTTCCCACTAAGATCAGGAACAAGAGAAGGCTGTCCACTTTCACCACTTCTATTCAATATAGTATTGGAAGTCTTAGCCACAGCAATTAGAGAAGAAAAGGAAATAAAAGGCATCCAAATTGGAAAGGACGAAACAAAACTATGCTTGTTTGCAGATGACATGATAGTGTACACAGAAAATCCTATAGACTCAGCCAAAAAGCTGCTCGACATAATAAATGAATTTGGCCAAACAGCCGGATACAATGTCAATATCCAAAAATCAAAGGCATTTTTGTATACCAAGAGTGAAACAGCAGAAGGAGAAATCAAGAAAAAAATTCCATTCCATATAGCAAAAAGAAAAATAAAATACCTAGGAATAAACCTAACCAAGGAGGTAAAAGACCTATATGCAGAAAACTACACAACACTGAATAAAGAAATCAAGGAAGACACAAACAAATGGAAGCCTATACCGTGTTCATGGATCGGAAGAATTAATATCATCAAAATGTGTATACTACCGAAAGCAATTTACAGATTCAATACAATACCTATTAAAGTTCCAATGGCATATTTCACAGACATAGAACAAACACCTCAAAAATTTATATGGAATCATAAACGACCCTGGATAGCGGCAGCAATTTTGAGAAAGAAGAGCAAAGTAGGAGGGATCACAATACCTGATATCAAACTGTATTACAAAGCCACTGTAATCAAAACAGCCTGGTACTGGCACAAGAACAGACACGTGGACCAGTGGACTAGAACAGAGAGCCCAGAAATAAACCCAAGTCTCTACAGTCAATTAATATTCGACAAAGGGGGCAGCAACATAAAATGGAGCTAAAATAGCCTCTTCAACAAGTGGTGCTGGGAGAACTGGACAGCTACATGCAAAAAAATGAAACTCGAGCACCAACTTACACCATACACAAAAATAAATTCAAGGTGGATAAGAGATTTAAATATAAGCCATGACACCATTAAAATCCTAGAGGATAACATAGGCAGGAAAATCTCAGATATTTCACGCAGCAATATTTTTACTGATATGTCCCCTAGAGCAAGGGACATAAAGGGAAGAATAAACAAATGGGATCTCATCAATATAGAAAGCTTCTGCACAGCTAAAGAAAACAGTATTAAAATAAAAAGAGAACCAACTGTATGGGAAAACATATTTGACAATGATACCTCAGACAAGGGTTTAATCTCCAAAATATATAAAGAACTTACAAGACTCTACTCTAAGAAGACAAGCAACCGAATTAAAAAATGGGCAAAGGATTTGAACAGACACTTCTCCAAGGAGGACATACAGAGGATCCAGAGACACATGAAAGATGCTCGATATCTCTAGCTATCAGAGAGATGCAAATTAAAACTACAATAAGATACCACTTGACACCAGTCAGAATGGCCTTCATAAACAAAGCACCAAACAGCAAGTGTTGGAGAGGTTGTGGAGAAAGGGGGACCCTAGTGCACTGTTCATGGAATTGCAGATTGATACAACCACTATGGAAAACAGTATGGAATTTTCTAAGAAAACTAAACATGGACATACCTTTTGACCCAGCAATTCCACTGCTTGGATTGTATCCTAAGAACCCTCAAACACCAATCCAAAAGAACCTATGCACCCCTATGTTCATAGCAGCACAATTTACAATAGCCAAGTGCTGAAAGCAACCTAGGTGCCCATCAGTTAATGAATGGATCAAAAAACTGCGGTGCATTTACACAATGGAATTCTATGCAGCAGAAAGAAAGAAGGAGCTCCTACCCTTTGCGACAGCATGGAAGGAATTGGAGAGTATCTTGCTAAGGGAAATAAGCCAGGCAGTGAAAGACAAATACCATATGATCTCACCTTTAACAGGATCCTAATTAACAAAACAAACAAACAAGCATAATATAACCAATGACACTGAAATTGAGAACAGTGTGACCGTGACCAGAGGTGGAGGGGAGGGAATTTCAGGGGAAAAGGGGAACGGTTTAGAGCAACAAGTATAAAGGACTCATGGAAAAAAATTATGGGGGTGGAAATGGGAGGAAGGTGGGGAGGGCTGGGGTGGTGGTCTGGGGGCGGGGTAAAAGACAGAAAACTGTACAATATTAACAATTAAGAAATACTGATTAAAAATAAAAAAATAAAAAATGTGAACATATACAAAAAAATAAAAAGTTTATTGATACTTAGAAAAAAGAAAATATACAATAAGATATGTTCTCTTTCAAAGCAGACTTCAAAGTATTTTTTTAAAGACACAAACCTACAATGTCAAATATATCAGTAAAAGAGACAATAGAATTTAAATGTAAAATCTAAAGGCAGAAAAAGAAGTGGGGACTAATTTGGCAAACAAACAGAAACCCTGTATCTGAATCCAGTAATATAAGGAAAGCAGAGGATAAATTTACTCTGTAGAACTCCTAACAGGGTAGAAGCAGTTAGCAACAGATTTTCTGGAAATAGGAATAAATATGCAATTAAATTGGGAGGGCTGTGGAAAGTCAATTTAAGAAGCAGTGAGGACATCCCAAAAATTGTCTTACCGACACTGTGCAGATGATGATGGTACCTACTAATGCTGGCAGGAGACTGACATAAATCTAAAAATCTAAAGAGAGCAAATCAGGCTAAGAAAGCAACCTGAGTCTATCAAGCATCTCTTCCCACTCTGTTTTTAGAATCCACCAGCTAGGACAAATGATCAAATTAAATGATACCACAAAGAATCTTCAAACACATCCACCATGCAGACTATTCTATAGTCTAACTCATCTGGCTTCTCCAAAAGCTTGATGGGCAATTAATAAAAAAGGTTTAGTTGTGAAATACTGTTTTATAATGAAAATGAGTTATGCATATATGCACATAAAATAAAATATGTGGACTTTGGTTCTTGATTTGAACAAAGCAACTACAAAAAGTAATCTTTAAGGCAATGGGTAAAATGTGAATACAGCATTGCAAGTATTTTCCCCAGTCTGATGGCTTTATCTTTTCATTTCCTTAATAGTCTTTCACAGAATAAAAGTTATTAATTTTTAGCAAGTCTTCTTTTTATCATTTTAATAAATTGTCCTTTTAATGCTATAGATAAGTAATCTTTCCTTGACCCAAGATTGTAAATTTATTGTTTTTACTAGATATTTTATAGTTTTAGGATTTGCGTTCATGTCTATGATTAATTTTTGTTAATTATTTTATATAATATGAAGTATAGAATGAAGTTTATTATTTTATATAAGGATGTCTAATTAGACCAACACCATTTGTTAAAACAGTATTCCTTCTTCATAGAATTGCCTTTGGAGTTTTGCAGAAAATCAATTGAAGATACACACACACACACACACACACACACATTCTATTTCCAGATTCTCCTTCTGTTTTGTAGATCATCAGAGTTTCAATCCTTTCACCAATACCACACAATCTTTTTTTTTAGACTTTTATTTATTTTTATTATTTTTTATTTTTTAATCAGTATTTTTTAATTGTTGATATTGTACAGTTTTCTGTCTTTTACCCCACCCCCCAGCCCACCACCCCAGCCCTCCCCACCTTCCTCCCATTTCCACCCCCCATAGTTTTTGTCCATGTGTCCTTGATTATTATAGCTTTATAGAAACTTTTAAAATTGGATGGTATGAGTCCTCTAAAATTATTCTCTTTAGGATTGTTTTGGCTATTCTAGTTTTTCTGACTTCTTTTTCTTCCAATTTTTTTTCTTTTGTTTCTTTTTTAAAGTTGATCCCTTTAAAACTAATTTCTTAATCAGTACATCTTAAAAAAATAGGTGTAATCTCACATCAGTCCTACGGTCTTTGTCAATGACTTTAGTGCTGTAATATTTTATGACTTTTTTTCTTCACTTAATTCATTTCTATCAGTCAGCAATGTCTTCACCTGTATCATAGTTCCAAAGGGAAACAGAAGACACATTGTGATGGAATTCCATAGAGACTGGAGTGATGTAAACAAAATAAGAGGACTCAACAAATATTTTGGCTCCATAGTACTAATAAATTACGAGGTATATATACCACTCCTTGGCCTGAAGGAGTAAGGGGAAGAAAGTGTTATCAGGATCCTGGGATCATCAAGATCAAATAGGAGGGGCTTCCCAGCTGGAGCTCTCATCATATCATAAAAGTATTTACCAGCAGACCACGTAGAAAGGAGGTGGAGAAGAAACACTTCACCCCCCTTTCACTTCTGGCCTATAGCCACCTGACTCTTCCTCTTATTACCTGAAACATACTAGAAACAGGGCAAAAGAAATTCAGATATTGCAGTCCATGGAGGTAAGCACCCAGGGCACACACATCTCATCATAGAAATGGGCAGACCTGAATCTAGAGAGTTGATGGAGAAAAGCTGCAGCTCAAGTATGTTTCCACAGCTCACAGATTTTAAGTTTAAAATTGTAAAACATTACATCATATATCATTTTAGAGATTGCAGAGAAAACCAATAATCCAGTTTAATAATGACCATTTTGCTTTTTATTAACATAAAAAGCTCTGTTTTCTAAATGTATGAATATCTAAAACATGATTCATAGAAAAGACATAATACATATCATATAATGAAAAATTTAAGTAGAAACTTTAAGATCATGTTTCTACTTGTTCTACTTTACTTTTATACAATGAGTTACCCTTTGCATTATTTTCAATTTTCCAGGCTGCTTTGGTCTCTGAATCAGCCCAGAGTACTTGTTGCTGAATGTACTTAACTTCTCCAAGGGCTGACATGTGTTTCCGGGCCATTTCTTTTTCCACTGGCTTAGTATCTCTCATTACATAAACTTGTGCCTTTTAGACTTGGTGCCTTAGATTAACCAGAAGAGAAAGTAAATGAAATAATTTCACTTCTAACTTGGTGTTAGAAGAGACTTTCCTCATCAGGGCTCTTTTACCAAATTTGTAAGATATTGTAAACACCCTATGATGCCTGGTGCATTGTATTCAAGCAAATTGCAGAGCTTCTTCTCCATGTCTACTCTGCCACACTCTGTCAGAGTGGATCCTTGTTCCCTTTACAAGGTGATGGCGCTTGTAGGAAGCCTACTTCTGTGTCCAGCTGAGATCTTGCTACAAACTAGGGCATCTTCACCATCCCTTATGTATGAAGGGAGCAAGATGGTGAGAAATAAAGTAATGAGTAGAGCAGGAGAATAGATGTGTAGTTAACACTGGAACAATGTGGGAGGTAGGAGTGTTGGGCCCTGCACACTGGAAAATCCATATATAACTTTTGACTCCCCAAAACTTAGTTACAGTCATTCCTTAGTACCTGCCAGGGGAAGAAATAAATTACTTAAAATTAGAATAGAACAATGCACACATTTGGCCCTTCACATTAGCATATTCCCACTCATGGATCAAAAATACTATTTTCCATCTGGGTTGAATCCCCAAATGCACAACCCAGGGTACTGAGGGCCTACTGGATATTTATTGAAAAAAATCTACATGTGAAGTGAACCCACACAGTTCAAACCTGTGTTGTTCAAGGGCCAAATGTAATTATAAATGATGCTACATTTCATTAAAAAATAAAATAAAGAGCAACCACAATTACTTAGTAAAAAATTGTAGACTAACAAATAAAACTGTAATATCATGTCTATTCACAAATATCTATTACTTAAATTTTACCAAATGATTTATGGTACTTATGACAACCAAACCACATTAAATATACATGTATCAATAATGGTTCTTGTGAGAAAAACTGAATATTAAGTGTAAAGACCTCTGTGATTTCTGTACAATGGCTAAGTCCCTATCAATCCTTAAATCCAGTGACTGAAGAGTTTGCTATCTTCAAATTCTTTTTGGCAAGAAATTGTGTAAATGTTATGTCAAAATTTATCTAAGTTAAAATTAATGACTTTAATCTGTGCTGAATTCCATATCTGTTATAAGAAACAAAACAATTTGACCTAATTTACCAATTATATGACTTGTTTTGTGTTTTATAGATACCATATATAAATATGGTATCTATCAGTCCATACACTATAGAAATATTGACAATAAAACTTAGAGACAATATTTTGAAAATGTAAAAATAAAGTTCAGACTTACTATACATGTTCTATAGTAATGACTATATTCAATACCAATGTTTTATTTCATTGCCTAATATTTCTCATTTGTATCAGTAGCGAAAATTTTACATTACACATACAGAAAGGAGCTTATGGAAAAATAAGCAAACCAAAAAGGGAAGAAAGAAGGAAATAAAGAAAAATAGTTAATTTCTAATATATTAAGTTGTTGATAATATCAAGATAAAAAATAACATAGAGGACATAAAGAAATGCTTCATTTCGAACAAATTGCATTTTCAGCATATGCATTTCATGGAAATTGTGTTAAAAGCTCATTTTCCCTATTTTTTTCTTTTTTTTCTTTATTTTAATTGTTGTTCTTGTACAGTTTTCTGTCTTTTACTCCCATCCCGGCCCACTACCCCAGCCCTCCCCACCTCCCTTCCATTTCCACCCCCCATAGTTTTTGTCCATGTGTCTTTTATACTTGTTGCTCTAAACCCTCCCCCCTTTCCCCTGATTCCCTCCCCTCTCCCCTCTGGTGTCTGTCAGCCTGTTATCAATTTCAGTGTCTTCAGTTATATTTTGCTTGTTTGTTTGTTTTCTTGATTAGGTTCCTGTTAAAGGTGAGAGCATATGGTATTTGTCCTTCATTGCCTGGCTTATTTCGCTTAACATAATGCTCTCCAGTTCCATCCATGCTGTCTCAAAGGGTAGGAGCTCCTTCTTTCTTTCTGCTGCATAGAATTCCATTGTGTAAATATACCATAGTTTTTTGATCCATTCATTTACTGATGGTCACCTAGGTTGCTTCCAACACTTGGCTATTGTAAATTTTGCTGCTATGAACATTGGGGTGCATAGGTTCTTTTGGATTGGTGTTTCAGGGTTCATCATAAACAAAGCAAAAAACAACAAGTGTTGAAGAGGTTGTGGAGAAAAAGGGACACTAGGGCACTGTTAGTGGGATTGCAGACTGGTACAACCACTGTGGAAAGCAGTATGGAATTTTCTAAGAAAACTAAAAATTAATCTACCTTTGACCCAGCAATTCCACTGCTAGGATTATATCCTATTTTTAATTAAAACTTAAAAACATTTAATTCACAATTATTTAGTCTATAAAATACTTGCTCCTTATCTGCAGTTTCACTCTCTGGGGTTTCAGTTACCCATAGTTAACCATGATATAAAAATGTTAAATGAAAAAAATTCAGAAATAAATAATTCATAAGTTTTAATTGGGTGCCATTCTAAGCAGCATAATGAAATTTCATGTCATCCTGCTTGGCCCTGACTCAGACATGAATCATCCCTTTTTCCAGCATCTCCATACTGTATTCACTGCTCACACATTAGTCAATTGATTTTCACTTCGGTGAACACATTGACCATCATGGTATCACAGTGGTTGCATTTGTCACCCTCATTTTACTTATGGAACATTCTCATAACTGTTATTACAGTATATAATCTTTTACAGTGACTAACTTATAAATTAAACTTTGCCATAGATATGTAAATATGTGAAATGACAGTATATTTCGAGTTTGGTACTATCCACAATTTCAGGCATCCACTGGGGGGTCTTGGAACTATCATCTGGAAATAAAGAGGGTCAACTGCATACATAAAAATGTATGATTGGTAATATTAACCCACTGTCTTATTCAGTCTTTTAATACTTACAATAATTTCACATATTGACACATAAGCACATAAGAATTCCATTACTATAGGCTTTGCTATGTTGCCCTAGTAAATTTTATTGTGTCCTCTGTCTATTCATGCATGACATCATTTTATTCATTAATTAAATGACTCTCTGTTCAGACTTTTCTTTAGTTTTACCTAACAATTCAGTTAAAAGTTTCTGCTGGCACATGTATGTATAAAAGTACTGAGAGCTCAGTTAGAAGGAAATACTCACTCTTATTTCAGTTTAAAACTGAATCTGTAATTATTTTCTACCAGGAACTGTTGAAGCAATCACATTAAGTCTTAAACCCTAGTTCAGTGTTATTGCCTTACAATTTGGTGAGCCTCACATTCTCAGTACATTTCTACCTAGAAATTGCATAATATTGTCCTGTAATAACTGCAGTATTTTATAGTTGTAAATGGCAAACAACTTTTTATCTTCTTTTAAAAATGCTAATAGCAATATCATTATATAAAATAATGAATAAAATTTTTGAAAAAAGAAAGATAAAAAAAGACGAGAAAAACAGATATGGGGAAATAAGCGGATAACCTGAAAAAATGAATTTAAAAATAATATAAATAAATTTTAGGTAAAATATAGTTTAATTTTTAAATGAATACACTAGTTTCCCCCTTACCCATGGTGGGGGTAACATTCCATAACCCCAGGAGATGACTGAAAATGTATAAGAAATACTGTGTTATTTCTTATACATACATAAATACCAATAATAAAATTTCATTTATAAATTAGGCAAAGGAAGAGATTAATAACACTAACTAACAATAAAATAGAACAGCTATAGCAATATACTGTAATAAAAGTTATGCAGATATGGCATCATTACATACAGTAATGGTGAGTTGGACACAAGGTAGTATGATTCATACTCCTCGTCTTGAAGTGGATTACAGAGTTATTTTAGAAGCATCGTGACATACCCATAAGTAATTTAGAAAATATCTTATAATAGTACCTAATTTGGTATTAAATAACAATATTGAATGTATTCCTAATGAGAGTGCAAAGAAAATAGAAATTATTATAATGTATTTAACTTGGAAGACTTGAACATCAAAATTTTTGCATTAATATTTTTATTCCTTAATTTATTTCATATGAACTAATAAAAGCTCTGAAATAAAACCTGTCATAAGATTTTAGAATTTTCATAGTATATCTGGATATATGAAGGAACCACATATTATACGGCTAATTTCAAAAAGATTCCTTATTGATCAGTCCAACCTGAGACTAAATTAATAAAACATTAAAATTGCTTTAAGAAAATATCAGGAAATACTAAATTTAAATGTTTGACAATTACACAGGCAAATTAGGCATGGGAATAAATAAAAATAAATTAAGAATAGAAATAAATTTAAATATAGACATTACTTAGAAGTCTGAAACTCCACTAAAATCATTAATTATCTTTATTTGGCAAAAGGAAGGTAAAAGCAGTAAAATGCATATTGACACCAACTGAGAAGCTTAAAGGTCTACAACCCCATTAAAATCAGCCTAGTAATAATGATCTGCCATATTCTCTCACCTATGGTTGCTGGAGGAGCCCTGCCTGTGGCTTCCTCATTTCTTTCACACTACCTTATTGATAAATAAGAATGAGTTGAGAGTGTTTGTTTAGGCATTCTTAAGATTATTTCTAACATAAAAGCTGTCAATTTCCACAACATATCATTTTCTTCTTGCCTTATACACTCTGTATCTGTTTGCCAGGTATGCTTGTTCCAAAGTAAATTTTAAATCTGATGTAACCAAAGCTATTCATAGGGAGTGAGAGGAATGTGTCACTTTGGTGACAAATGTGTGTATGCTTTCTGGTAAGGAACTGATTTAATCTGATGATTACTGAGCCCATTAATCAAAGTGCTGATCAGAAATCATAAAGAAAAGATCTATATTTCATGACCCTTTTGCAAGGCACTGAGTTCTTTCCACTTCACCTTTATAAATAATGCAACCCCTACTCTCTTCCATATACTTCCATCTTCTTCATTATCACCTGTGAAAGTTGAGATTGTATACTGAATGCAGGAAAACTTTTCGGCTCATACTGAACACCCATTTTCTTAGCTTAGAGAAATTATTAATAAAGAAGCTTTGTATCTTGGAGTAACACTTTTATTTACCTATTCTTGACAAATTGGTTATTCACATTAGTTTTCTTTTCCAGACTTAGTGGTTTGTCCTTATTAAATAGGTATGCTGCCACCAGCACTTACAGTAAAAAAAAAACTATCTTTGAAAAACTACATAGCTATTCATGAAATTTTTAAGGCTGCATCTATGAATTTTATCTTCACTGAGTTAATTAACTAATCATTCCTACTGTGAAATACATTACACATTTTTAGGATATTGGAATTACTTATCAAGTGATATAATCACAGAAAGTTTAAATTGTATTACTTTCAGACATTAATAGTTAAATATTCTACTTTCACAGGACATTTCCCTTTATCTCTCCGTCCCTTTCCCTCTGTCTCTCTCTTTTCCTCTTTCTCTTACATAAATTGTTCTGAAAAATTCTCACTTAAGAAAATTCAACTGAGGATATGTTTATTGATTTTAGAGAGAAAGGAGGGAAGAGAGAGAGAAACACTGATGTGAAAGAGAGACATCGATGGGTTGCCTCCTGTATGCACCTCAACTGGGGACTAAACCCGAAATCTAGGTATGTGCCCTGACCAGGGATCAAATTTGCAACACTTTGGTGCATGGGATGATGCCCCAACAAACTTAATCATTCAACTAGAGCTCATGCATTTTTAAAGAAGAATACAGTTTTCAATCTATAACGACACCTCTCCCGCTTTCTCTCCACCTGTTTGCCACCAGTCCCTGGTCCTCCATGAATTTTTACATTTATTAAAGGACAAAGGTTGGAGCGCATAACTGTTTACTTGTAGCCACTTTACAGAGGTAAAATAAAAGCTTGGTTTTATTATATTATTTGCATACGTTACAATACATAACAGGAGTCAACACAATTTTCTGTAAAGATCCAATTAATAAGCATTTTCCACTTTGTGAGCCATACAGTATTTTCCCAAATCGTTTCTGTCATGATAGCACAAAAACAATCTTATACTATGTGCAGATAAGTGAATGTGGACATAGTCCAATAAAACTTTACTAATGGATACTGAAATTCAAATTTAATATAATTTTCCCATATCACAATATTTTACTTTGATTTTTTCATTTGTTTAAAATATATGTATTAAAAAATGTGTATGTATTAAGTCTCAAGGAGGTAGCAACCTTTAAGATTGTGTTTTGGTTTTGAAAACATGATTTGTTAATAACCCTGTATGAATTATAGGAATTTTAAACCCACTACACAAAAAATGTGACATATAAGAATATTGTTGAAGGCAATTACTCATGGAGGTAGAGAAACAGTTTCAGTCATGTAACCCTTATATTTTAGTACATATTCAAAATGCTGCTTTTAATATGTGCCCTGATTTCGATATATTTCAGGTCAGCAATAATTTTGACAAAGGCAAACATGTATGGCTAAATTTAGGATAGTAGCTATATATAATCAAGCAATGAGAAATAAGGTCTCTCCAAGACTTTGACAAATTCTATTCATTTTATAGGTCAGTTTGATTATAACAACAAGACAGAGCAGGATCAATTTAAAACTGCTTCCAATAAATACACAGAATTTTTACTTAGCATAGATTTAGCCTCAGACATCTGTTATATTACCAGACATATAATAAAACAATATTTAATTGAATTTCATAAGTGATGGTCTTCCCATTCTGAAATAAATACGACTGATTTACAATAGAAAAATTTAAGTGCTTGTGTTATTATATATATCAATCTGAGGTGAACTAATCTTTTCCCTGCACTGCTAGATTGTCTGGTAGTATTCCCACTATTAACTTCCTTAATTTAGGTCACACCAGAATTCTCTTTTCTTTATGTTTTTATGAGATATTCATTAAATAAACAGTGTAAATAGCGTAAAAATGATATAAATAATGTAAAAAGTGCCGTTGGCCATGATTTCAACATATGGGCTTTTTTTTAATCAATGTTATTGCTTTTATTCAATAGGGTATTGAACAGTTATTTAAAAGGATGCATCTAATCAATAGCTATTCACATGGAAGAATTCCCAACATATACTGTTGGGTTTTTTCTTTTTTTTTCAATTTTTGTAATTGTTGATCTTGTACAGTTTTCTGTCTTTTACTCCCACCCCAGCCCACCACCCCAGCCCTCCCCACCTCCCTCTCATTTCCACCCCCCATAGTTTTTGTCCATGCGTCCTTTATACTTGTTCCTGTAAACCCTTCCCCTTTTCCCCTGAAATTCCCTCCCCTCTCCCCTCTGGTTACTTTCAGCCTGCTCTCAATTTCAATGTCTTTGGTTATATTATGCTTGTTTGTTTGTTTTGTTGATTAGGTTCCTGTTAAAGGTGAGATCATATGATATTTGTCTTTCATTGCCTGGCTTATTTCGCTTAGCATGATGATTTCAATATATGTTTAAATAAGGTATCCTTAAGCAGAAATGCACATGAAACAAGGTTATTACAAGTATTGATCGATTGTCAAAAATGTGACCAGGGGCTTGCAAGAACCTAGCCCAGTATTTTCCTAGAAGCAATGCTTCAGTGTTCACTAATTTAGTCTTTGTGGTGACTTGAGGAAAAATGACTCCACGGGCAACAAAAATCCACAGGTAAAGTCAGGGCTGGTGTTAATACTTTGATGCAAATGTCTATGCTTGTTGATGTTGCTATATGTTTAGAAGTGTTGAATGACCAAAAAAAAGTTGTTCTATGCAAAGAAGTGTGCAGTTAATTAATAAAAAGAAGATGGAACAGAGAAACAAAATAAAACCAAATTGAAGAAGAAAGAAGAGTGTGGCTGAATATAATGCTCCAGTTCTGCTTTCAACATATCTCATGTTTCCTGACCAAGACAACCTCAATATTCCCTCAGCCTGACTAAATTTTAGACAGTTTTCTTCTTGACAACAGACCCAGCCCCTTCCTTTCCTTACAGAATTTACTCTAGGAAACTTGTAACTATGAATTTTTTCTCTGCCTCTTTGAGATACAAAAGTTCCCAAACTCTTGCCAGGTTTGCATCACAGGGATGTTTTTCTCCAGGACCTGGGATGCATCCCTTTCAAATGTAATCAGCAAAAAAGATAGTGCCTTCATCTCCCAGCCTCTGTAAGACGATAGGAATTTAAATTAATCAAGATCAAGGCCAATTAGCAAACACAGCTGGTCTAATCACACTGACCAACCTCTCCACTAACATCCTCCAGCATTTGTCCACTAAGCTCATCTAGTGCTTAAAATTTCTCCTGCCTTTGTTGGAGCAGATTTGGGTTTAATTCCTCTCCCTTATTAAATTGTCTGGAATAAAGTGTCCCTTGCCTTATTAACTTGTGTGTGGCTATTTTTCTTTGAAATTTCCTGTATCTTATTTATTTGAAGTACCCATGCATGTTTCTGGTGGCAGACATGCATGGACACACATATATACATTCACACTCATACAATAGAAGGGGTAGTGCAGTAAAAAGTCATTCCAGGACAGAGTATAGATGTTGATAAAGCTATTTCTTATTTCTTTATTTTTCCCCCACAGAAAAATCATCCATGATTTGAAAGAAAACTGGATTTAATGGAAAGCCACAAAGAGGGGCAGTTCATTCAATCAGATCAATTCAAAGTTATCTGCTACAACTGCTATCTCCTCCTCACACACAATGGCATATGATTCTATTTGGAAGCACTTGCAGATGGGTTTTATTTTGCCTCTGACTGGATTAGACAGTTGTATCATTTATCTATTGCCACAATGATATGAAATAAACAGAACCAAAATGCACCAATAGCATAAAACAATAAACCAGTAGTTTACAGTTCATAAGTTGACAGAATTCAGCTGATTTGTACTGGGCTCTGCTGATCTTGGCTGCTCCCACTCCAGATTCTGTGGTCAGCAGTGAGTCTGGTAGCAGCTCTAATGACCTTGCCTCATCTCACTAACAAAACTGTGGTTGTTTAAAGGATGCCCTCTACTAAAAACTGAGATAATTTGATTCTGTTCCACATACCCCTATATCTTTCATTCCTCAACAGAAAAGCCTCAGGCTTGTTCTCTGATGAAGGAACAAAAGGCAGGTGGAGGAACAAAAATACATTCTCAAGTCTTTTTGCATCCTATCTGCTGCATAACCAACGTCTGATAACATCCAATGAGCAAAGCAAGTCACAGGCTAAAGTAGATTCATAGTCATGGTGGTGGTGTGAGGATGAGGACGAGTGGGAGACACTGCAAGTCACATGGGAAAGAACATGAACCAGGTGAGGGCAGAGAACTGGGGTCTTTAATATACCTGATCTACTACAGTAGAAATATGCTCCCTCTTATACATATATTGCAATATATGTGTGTATATATGTAAAATGTAAATGTATATGTGTGTATACACACACACACATTTTCTTGCAGGTTTACAATGGCCTGCTTAATTCCCACTGCAGAGGAAAACCAGCTAGTTATTTTGCAAATACATTTATGCCTATGGTTTTAGTGTAACTTCTATGACCCAAACTATCATGTGCTATATGATATGCCAAAATGGTGCATTTCATATACATAATAATCATAAGTTTAGGATAATGAGTTCTTTCATTTTGGTTGAGATGTTTCACTGTGCTAAGAGTCTACTAAATATTAATAAGTTCTCCTTTGGAAGCATTTTAAGTAAATTTTGGGTCAGTTTACATTTCACTTTATCCTCTTGCATTATCTCACATTTTTTTAAAAAAATTAATGAAAAGGTAAACAGTGTTCATTTTTTATTAAAAAGTAAGTGCAAACTCACTTGAGATACGTGGTCAACTTTTTGTAACACTATGAAGTGAGTACAATGGAACAGATCACTGAAACAAAGCTCCCACTTTTGCTAAATGCACCATCTTACATCATTTTAGGCAGGATTCTGTTTTCTTTGTATTCACAAAGACACTCCAGTCTGATTGTATAACGCTAAAATTGTGCAGATGTTCGATTCATTGTAATCCTTGATTTTTTTACCATCTTGTATTTTTGCAGGGCCAGCTAGGGTGTAATGCTTCCTAATTGTAATCTTTCTACTTGGCCACAAGCAGCTGGTAGGAAAAATTCATTTTGCAGTTTTTACTTTTCTCACTCTTTTACTTGAATTTACTTCAAAGCACAGTAGCAGCCATGCCAATAGGAAATTGCATTAAGCAGGCAGTGTCCCCAAAAGTCCTGAAGTATGACTGGAAAGGTAAAAAGTTAGTAACCCTACATTTCAGAATATACAATGATTATATTTTATTTTTTCTCTAAGAGAGGCCTTGCAAAGCATTAATTTATATGTCATCAAGGGGAGGTTTATGTAGCCATCCCTCAGAATTTTCTAATAATTTTGAATTTCTGGCTAAATTAGCTATGTGAGCCACTGATTAATCACCACATCTACTAAGAGGAGCTCATGAGAAAAATAAATCACCAAATATTTATGCTTTGACTTCTAGATTTGGGTTTGAGAAGAGAAAATCCTTTGTTCTCCATTGTTACTAATTACATGATTTGGTATAAGTCACTTTCCATCTCTGAGTCTCAGTTCATCTTTAATGAACTTAATGGTCTATCTCTCAATATCCTATAGGGACACAGAAAAAGCACACAAGCCCCAGCTCAGTGCCAAGTAGATGATTAGCATAATTATCATTATTATTAGAATCCAGAACTCAAGAATATCTGCCCAACACTAACAAGCACTTCAACCTTTTAATTTATGAAAGATAAACTGTGCAATACCTTGTTTCAGAGATTCTAACAATGCACATGTGCAACAGGTGGGTATTTAGGGGGCAGAATGGGTAGTTTGGATTTATTTGATAAATTAATAATCTGGATAATTCAGATAAATAAACAGCCAGTCCTAATTAAATAGTGGTTGAAAATTGACAGCTTTGATCAAAAGAGAACAGCCTTAGAATCTGCCCCATGGAAAAGGTGAAAACTGAGTTCTCTATGAAAACTGAGTCCTGTGCAGCCTAGAGTCTTAGTTAAAAAACTAATGTTGGTGATATTCAAAATAACATTTCAAGATATAAAGTTTTTACATACATTTTCAATCAACATGTCTTATTGATTGTGAAAACATTAAATAATATTCTTTAGTTGTACGTTTACTGTTCAAAGGGAATCTATTCAATTATACAGAATGGTGGCAGAATAGTCCTGGAACCAGTTGTCATTAATAAGCTGTTAGTACTGTGAAAAAATATAATTTTTGCATAGTTGTGGAATATTTATAAAATCATGTGGAATTTGGAATTTAGTGAAAGTGCAGTGATATGCCAGTTGTGAATATAATTTAATCCCCTTTGCTTAGAGAGTACTCTGATAGGCACCTCCACACATTTCCTCCTTGATGAGCCAGCGAAGCTACTCTTCTGGTTCACACACACACAAAAGATAGGTAATATCTTCATTGAACAGCAGAATTTTTTTAATCGATATGGTAGAGCAGCTAACTTGCTGTGGGTGTGTTTATTATTATTGCCCAAAATAAGATATAGCAAGCACATCTCTTTAATGCTAAATTATAAATTTCCCAATTTTGTTCTTTATTTTTAATGAGTACCCAATAAAAGAGCTGATGCTATAGAAGTTTAATGTGAATGCTTCGTTTTAAAATAACAAATACCAAAAGTGAAAAATTGGGATAACTATAATAGCATAACCAATAATAGTAATTTTAAAAAAGGAAAAAAGAGAAAGAAAAGAACAAATGGCATACAAATACATGTGAAAGAAAAGCCAGTCTCTGTTTGAAGTCTTAGTGAATCACTGCTGCTAAGCATAAAAAGGCAATTGGTAAGCCCCATAGGCACAAACATACCTAGACTCAGAAAACTACTGTGGTCTCATATTATCAACAATTAGGACTTGTACATTGAAAATCATTGTAATTACATCAAGGTATCCTCCAAAATGATGTATTAAATTGCCCTTTCACAAGGTGAAGAATGGCCTATTTTCCCTTATATTTAACAACAAAGATTTTTTCTTTTTTCCTCTTTTTATTGAATTTATTGGGGTGATACTAGTTAAAATTGTTCTGGTTTCAGGCACGCAATTCTACAACACATCATCTGTACACTGTGTTGTGTGTTCCCCACCAAATTAAGTCTGCATCTATCATCGTTTATACTCTCTTTAACCTCCTTTATTTCCCCCACCACCCTGGCAATCACCACACTGTTGTTGTATTCATGAGTTTTCTCTTTTATTTTCTTTTTTGTGCTCAGTTCCTCCATTTACCCACCCTCTATCATATTATTATTTCTTTATATGTTTCCTAAACTTAACATAAACTATTGCATTTTAAATTTGCACATATATATTTAGTGAGATTCAAAAATTAATATATTTATTTAAAACATTTTAATATGTGTACTTATTAAAATATTTCCTTTAAACATATAACATTTTTATGTTTATTAATATATTTATTAATATATTATATTAATATTTTGTTAAGATATTTTATTCCACTTATTTGTGGGATATTTAATATATGAATATATTATATGTGTAATGTTAGTATGTCACATCTCCCACAAATTTTTAAATAATTGTTAATTTTATCAAACATTATTTTTTCTTTTTTTGTTGTTGTTCAAGTTCAGTTGTCTCCATTTTCACCCCACCATGCCGCCCCACCCCACCTATCCCCACCTCTCACCCTTGAACCTACCACATTGGCTTTGTCTATGTGTCCTTTATACATGTTCCTTGATGGCATTCCTCCTGTTTTTTCCCATTATGCCTCTCCTCCCTCCTCTCTGGTTACTGTCAGTTTGTTCTTTATTTCAGTGTCTCTGGATATATTCTGCTTGCTTGTTTGTTTTGTTGATTAGGTTCCACTTATAGGTGAGATCATATGGTGCTTGTCTTTTACTGCTAAGTCAAATAGTGTTTCTATTGACTGATTAAATATTTCCTTGTTGCTTCTCTGTATTCCTGAATTTTCTATTACAAACATGTGAGACTTTTTTTAATCAGGAAAAGAAGCATTAATGCTGTTTAAAAGTTACAAGTGAAAGGTTTAGGGTGATTAAAATCAGACAGCTGCAGTCCAATGGGAGGCTGGACATAGGCCTTATCCCTTCTCCTTGTATTCAATCCGTGGCACACTGATACACTGTACAGAAAGTCAGGTATGTCAGAGGACAACCCACGTGAAAAAAAAAAAAGAAAAGAACCTGATTCCTTATTACATGTATTCTGTTGGTCAGTATCTATGTCATATCAATTATCAAAGATTTTAAATATCATTTCTGCCTCTGCCAAGTGTAGTTTATATAAGATCACTTGTTTTAAATTTAGAAATCAAATTCTGCTCAACAGCATGTCCCAATTACCACTGCCCCACACTCAGGCCCCAATGGAAACAGAAATGCATTCAGCTTCCATAACTCACCAAGTATGGCCATGCATCTCACTTTCTGATACACACAACTGTGTGAGATTAGGGTGGGAGTAAGTCATATTCCTATTAATAGACAACAAAACAGACAAAACTGAGATGTTTCTCCAACTGCCCAACATATTCAACTAGTCCACTACAGATCCATGACTTGGAATTATGGGCTTTTCCCAAAACAATCCTGCATCATCTTACACAGCTTGAACCCCCCTTTCTTGGATTTCCACATTTAGCAAAAAAAATGCATGATACCCAGACCAGTGTGGCTCAGTTGGTTGAGTGTTGTCCTGCAAAGTGAAAAGTCAGTTCCTAGTCAGGGCACACATCTGAGTTGCAGGTTTTGTCCCTGCTTGGGGTGCCTACAGGATGCAGCCAATTTATGTTTCTCTCCCACATCAATGTTTCTTTCCCTCACTTTCTCCCTCCATTCCCCTCTCTCTAAAATAATTAAATAAACCCTTTTTTAAAATGTAGGACAACAGTTAAATTGGCACTTCAGATAAACAATTTTGTAAGAAAAGAAGTATATCCCACATATTGTATGGGGCAAACTGATGCTAAAATAGAATTTATTGTTCCTCTAAAGGAATTTAACTTTGAGAGCAATTCCTTTAACTGAGAGAGCAATTTCTTATCTGGTAACTCTACCTGCTCTCACATTTTTTTCTGAGTCTTAGTCATTCTTTGACACAAGCCATACGTACTCCTTGAAATTCATCCTAATCTCCCAAACTAATGACATTTTCCTGCAATTTATCTTGATGTTTCTACCTCTTGATTAAATTCTACCTTGTACTACAGTTTTGTGGCTTCTAAATTCCTGCTAGTTTACAAAAAAGTTGACAGGTGCAGCTTAGCATACTTGTAAACATCCTAAAACACCTGACATCTTGCATATTGTAGATAGTCAAAAAAGTCACTAAATTGAGTATGTGATCATCTATATCCAGCATTCAATTTACCCTACATATACTCATATGTCTAGAACAATATACTACTTTAAAAAGAAATATAATAATATATTTTAGAAAGAAACTGCCTGAAATAAATTAAGTGTAAATATTTCCATGTATTTGGTATATTCACATGTTCATTTTTTTATATTGAAATTTTTTAAACTTTATTTTTATTGTTGACACTACTACAGATGTCCCCATTTACTCCCAACCTCTACCATCACCACACTGTTCTCTGTATCTGTGGGTTATACATACATGTTCTTTGGCTAATTCCTTTACCTTCTTTTTTTTTAATTTTATTTTTTTTATTATTTTTTATCAGTATTTTTTAATTGTTGATATTGTACAGTTTTCTGTCTTTTACCCCGCCCCAGCCCACCACCCCAGCCCTCCCCACCTTCCTCCCATTTCCACCCCCCATAGTTTTTGTTCAGAGCTTCTTTTATCAAGCTGTAAGTGGCCAAGGCTATATCTCACCAGGCTTACTTTTTAAAATGTGGGGTAAAACTCAGCTTTTTTTAGATTTCAAGTTTTTCAAATAGCATATCATGAGAGAGATGGAAGAGATAGATCTGATAATTTTATCTTAACAATTCATTTTTATATGAAAAAATAACTTTTTATCTTAGTAATAACTCATTAAATTTCTAATATAATAAAAGTAATTTAATTTTCTAGATGCTGTTAGTGGTACTGAAACAAGTAATTGGCATCATTTATTGTTTGGGCTCTCTGTGCTAGGCATCATTTAGTGTTTGGGCTGCTGTGTTAGGGACAAAGAAGTCACGTGGAAACTGCTCTGAAGATGTTTGAAATATACATGTAGTAGAATGACTAACACAAATGATTAAGATGATAAATTTGAAAAGACAGAAACAAGGATTATCCACATATGGATTAATTTAGGATATTTTAGTAACCTTTGACTTTTTAATGTAGATACAGTGTCGAGTTATATTTTGCATCCATTTTAAAAGTCATTCATTTAGCTTAAAAAGAAATATATGTAGAAATTCAGCTAAAGAGATGTTCATCCTATTATATATAAATATTAAAATACATATATAAATATATGTTTGCAGTTATTTAATAAAATGCAATATACCTGTAAGATAGAATACCATGTAAACAACAAAATGATGTGGTAAGAGTTTAATAAAGCCATCATATGATGATTTTAACAAATCCTTAAGCAAAAAAAAAGTATATATATATGTGCATATATTTATGCACACACATATACATAAACAGCTTGGCAAGAACTATACATATTTTGTCTCTTGTATAAAATGGATGATAGCATAGAAAAAGATAAAAAAAGAAATTTCACCGTTATAAGGGAATTTATCTTTTATTATCATTATATCTTATACATATTTTTGCCCTTTTTATCTAATTTCCCTGGTGTATGTAAGTACTTTATTTTCTATCTATCCATCTTAAACAATACAAAAGTTAAAATATATCAAAGAAAATTGTTATTTTAAATAAAATATATACTTGACATAAATAATTATTTTGGATACATCAGTGTAGGAAGTATTTGCAAATAATGTCACTAAGATTCAAGTTCCTTCTATGAATAATCTACTCAGTAAACTGTTAATGAATCCAGTAAACTGGGAAGATCTGAGGATTGACCACAATGTTCATCTCATCCATAAATCATGGATGGTGTTAAATGCATCTTGGAAATGAACAATCTAGGAATTGCATATGTATGCTTGGTTAAAAACACACACACACACACACACACACACACACACACACACACACTCTTTTTCCTCTGTTACTGGCTTTCTATCAAGCATACAAATATGTCCCCACCATAGAAGTGTCTCTTTTGAGCTAAGTGGGTAATTTTAGAGGTAAGTTCATCTACCAGGAGGTAAGTCCTTTTGTCCTTTCCTCTGTGGATTCTCCTAACTCTTCCAGAACCTGCTCCCCAAATTAAAAAAAAAAAAATATGTCCTATAATAGTTAGAGTCCATTCTCCTGTGTAATACTTGTTTTTTAAACTCTTCCTCATGCTTCTCTGCTACTGTTTTACAAAGTCACTGCACTCTGTAGTTTAGCAACTCAAATTTATGTAACCTCAATGAAATAAGGTTAATAAGCATTTATTCAAAAATTTCAGCATGAGTTGAACCTACAATTTTTGGGTAAGCAAAGCATTCTTTTTGAAAAGAGCCAAACCAATTTTTTGTGGCAATGTTAACATTTTAAAAACATATGAACATTTCCTTGAACTGTGGAAAAGTCAACACACAAGGATTTCTAGACACAAAATGTAATTTAATAAAGAGAGATCCTCTTTATTTTTCATTGTTTTCATAGAATAGGCCTAGCAAAAAGCTTTTCAGTACATTTACACAATGGAATACTATGCAGCAGAAAGACAGAAGGAAGGAGCTCCCACCTTTTGCAACAGCATGGATGGAACTGGAGAGCATTATGCTAAGTGAAGTAAGCCAGGTGGTGAAAGACATATACCATATGATCTCACCTATAAGTGGAACCTAATAAACAAAACAAACAAGCAAGCAAAATATAACCAGAGACATTGAAATTAAGAAAAAATGAACAGTAACCAGAGGGGAAGGGAGAAGGGGATAACATGGGAGGAAAGGGGAAGGGCCATCAAGGAACATGTAAAAAGGACCCATGGGGGGAAAAGCTAAAGGGGGAAAGGATCAAGGGTTGGAGGAGGGGGTGGTGGTGGGGGGAAGTAGTGGTGGGAAAATGGAGACAACTGTACTTGAAAACAATAATAACAAAAGAAGTAGAACTCAAATCAAAAAAAAAGTTTGTCAACCATGCTGTGTATAGGACACCTCCATGAATGCGATGCTGGCTTCATGAGGCTTTGGATTCCAACAGGGACAGAGACTTCCAACAGGGACCACTTGCCAACTGGCATGTGTTACAGTGGATTTTTTTCTCTTATGATAATTGCTTATCAACTGGGAGTTTTATTCATTAGCACTATAAATTTAACTTCAGGTTATAAGGCAAGCTCTAATACCTCCAGATTTGTCATCAATAATTTTTTGAGATTTTTCATTAGAACAATGTTTGAGAACATGGTATTATTTTCTGATTTTGTTCCCCTTCATTATACTAATTGTTTATAAAAATTTCATTCCATGAGCTTTCTGAGGAAACAAATACTTTAATGAGCATACCATTTTAAAAGTTGAGCACCATTTAACTGATGGAGAAACCCTGGCAATAAGAATGTGTCTCAAATAATTTTAAACTCACCAATAAGCAACTGATATTTCATGAAATTATTCATAAGTAAAATTTAGAAGGGTAATAATTTTGTTTGTGCCTACTCAAATGTGGTTGAAAGACTTACTAGGAGGTAGACAGGAAAGTTGCTTGTTCACTCCCTCCCCTCACTGATTAATACACACTGAGGAATTCTGCTATGACATACACTGCATAAGCAGGGAGGGAGAAATTCAGTGTTGATACAGGCTGCTGATTGATAGGAAGCAGAATTCTGCCACCATTATAGGAACAGTGAAAATGCTGACAAAACGCTACCTCTGAGGCAAAACATTACAGTTTGCAAGGGCCTCCAGGCCTCCCATTCTGTGCAAGATAATAGCAGCATACGACTGAAAAACTTTGAAGCCTCTGGAACACTGAAGATATGTTCAGTAACGACAAACCAAATGTAGCTCAACTTCAGACAGATTGACACAACACTGACCCTTTCCCACTAATGGCAGAAAAAAAGAACAGAAGCATATTTCTAGATGTAGATGTTATTGACCTCAGCCTCTACTGTTCTTATACTTACAGTGTTTAATGTTCTATTACAAATTATGAGACTTCACAAAAGCAAAGCGCAAGAGTATAACTCATGGCAAGAGCACAAAAGAGTAAACAAAATAAACAACAAACAAGTAGACTCAGAGGCAAATCACAATGTTGAAAATATTAGATGGAGATTTTTAATATAACTATGATTAATATGTTAAATCACATAGCGTCCAGGGTGAAAAAACATGCATGGACACATGGGGAATTCAAACAGAGAGATGGAAAGTTTCATAAAAAGCTAAAGGAAAGGCTAGAAAATAAAAATTCTTAATTTTTATATGGTGTTTTTTTGTGTGACTGAATTGTGACACATGACAGAGCTGAGGAAAGAATCAATGAAGTGAAAGTTCGCTGGAAATTATTAAAACTGAAACAAAAAGGTAGAAGAATAAAAACAATAAGAACAAAATACAGAATTCAAAAGCTGATAAATATATAAACAATCATGCAGGTAATTAAGATGCTATACAATATGCAACTCACAACCAATCAAATTATCCTAATTGCCATTTAGAAAACTGAAATCAAAATCACCATCTTCATCATTTTCCAATTATCTGTAATATTCACAAGGTAGGTGATATTCTGAGCATTAAATGAATCCCAATAAATGGAAAAACAATTAAATCATTCATGATGTGTTGTCTGAGCATAAGGGCATTAAGCTACCATTAGATAGTCTGGAAACAATGCTTTTCCAGACACTATCTAGAAAAATTGGAAATGTTTAGAAATTAACACACATCTAAAGAATCCATGGTCAGAAGAGTGATTAAATAGTGAAGGAACATTCTAACCAGATAGATCAAGGAAAAATAAAGATAGAATAAGCAAGACCCCAATATTAAAAATGATAGAGGGAATATCACTACAGAGTCTATAAACATTAAATGAGTAATAAGAATATGTTAAAAATAATGTAATGCCAATCAATTCAACAACTTAGAAAAATAAATATATTTCTTGGAACACACACACTATCTAAGCTTATTTAAGAAAATATAAGTAAGCTGCATAGCCCTATATTCATTACATACATTGAATTTATAGTGAAAAAATAAATTTACAGACAAAATATCAGACCCAAAGGCTTCACTGGGAAATTCCACCAAACATTTAAGTATGAAAGAATACCAAACTTCTGAGTAAGAGAAAAAAAATACCAATTGTTACATAAACTCTTTTGAGAAATAGAAGAACAAGAATAAGTTTCCAACTCAGTTCATGATGGTGGCTTTACACTGGTACCCAAAACACAAATGATACAAGAAAAGAAAAAATTAGACTATTTTTCTCATGAACATTAATGCAAAAATCCCTAAATAAATTATAGCAAATTACAATTAAGATTATATAAAACAATACACTCTGACTAGGATAAATTTATTCCAAGTATACAAGGTTGATTCAAATTTAAAAGTTATATGATGCATGCCACCATATCAAAATAGTACACAATGAAAATGTTAGAAACATCAGAAAAGATGCCCCCAAACTTGATAAAATGTAATATCAATGTATGTTAAGAACACTAAGCAAACTAGTAATAAATTGAAACTCCCACCAACTGATAAAAGACACCTAAGAAAATCCATATAACTAACATCATACTTAATCATTAAACATTTAATTTTTCCCACTGAATATGACATAAAACAGGGTGTCCATACTTTCCACTCTACTCAACATTAATGTTAGAAGGCATAATTATTTACAAAACTATTATTTTTTCTTGCAATGTGGCCAGAAATACAAACATGGAACAAAACAAATGAAGCTTTCTTGTTTCACAGAATTTTTTACCCAGTCTCCCAGGAAAGAAATGGCCAGGCAGGAGCCTATAGGCAGATTGGTGTCAAAGTATTGGGTTGTCCAATAATTCTGTTTAGTTTTTCTCATAAAATAACAGACATGTTTTTCATTTTCACCTATAACTTTATTTATTTGAATATTTTGAGTATGTTGGCTATCTTCCTCATGGTATAATGTTTATTGTTGTTAATTAATGTCTCAATTTGATCACCATAACATCAACTGGTTTACCAGATCATGGAGCATCGTTCAGCGAGAAAACTCCAGCACGAAACTTTGCAAACCACTTTTGACATTTGATCAGTCACAGCACCTTCGTTGTACACTGTACAAATCCTTTTTTTGCATTTTAGTTGTGTTTTTACCTTTCTTGAAATAATAAAGTATAATATACTTAATATGTTACATATTTTCTTCCATCTTCTGTATTAAAATGGCTACACAAAAATTCACTGATTTTGATGTTTTTTTTTAAATGCATGCTGATATGATGACTGTCACAATACAATCTAACAAAATTGTTTCAAATGAAGTTAAAGACAACTTAGTGCTACTAGAGCCATCTTACAGGAAAAAAAAACAACGGACTTTTGGGCAACCGATATATATAGAATCCTGAGGAATACACAAAAAAAACTACTAGAGCTAACAAGTAAGCTTATCAATTTCACTGGACAGGTCAACATACAAAAATAAATTATATATTATATACTTATAAAAAGTATCTGGAAATATAACTTTAAAAATAATGCCATTAGAATAGCATAAATATATGAAATAGGAAAAATGTGATGAAACATGTGCAAGATCAAAAAATTATGAAATGTTGCTGAGAAACATTAAAGAAAAGATACATGAACTATTCTGCATTCATATTTCAAAACATCACAAAACATTAAGATATCAGTTATGCCCAAATTCATCTAAAGATTCAATGCAATCTCACTCAAATCCCAGAAGGCTATTTTTTCCTGCAAAAATTGAAAATATGTTAACAAAAATTATATCAAAATTCATTTCCAGTTTCCTGTCCTGAACACAAGGAGACTGGAAATAAATACTCTGTTGTAACAACAGACAAAAAGCTGAACAGACTGGAAAATAAATAATTCTTCATGGATCTTTAAGAGATGGGAGGATGAAGCATAAACTACTGCCCCCAAGATAAGGGAGATAAGTGAATAGAGGGTGTCATAGCTTATGGGAGCAGAAACTTAGGAGGGAAATTAACCACAGAAATAGGTGCCTGGGTATGAAAAATTAAACTGTAATTGACAAATTGCTAGATGTTCAGTATGGAGTAAGTCTAAGAGGTAAAAACTACAGAACTCAGTTACAGGGGTACCCAGACAATATTGTGAGATTTACCTCCAAGACCTTGACCACGTTCTACAGAAATACCAAGAAAAAAATCCTCTCTTGCTTCTTTCAGAGAGAGGAGATAGGAACCATTTGGAATACACTAGAGTGCTCTGTTCTTAACAAGGCTAGCCCTCACAGGAAATTAATTAATGGAGTCTCACCTGTCAGGTATTATCAGAGCCTACTTTACCTAAAGGAAGGGAAACACCCAACTCCAACCAGCTCTAGACTTCCATATGGGGGAAGGGAAATAACCAAGTCCAACCAGCTCTAGCCATCCTGTCCAACCTATGGAAGGAGGAAAAACCGAGAAATCTTTGTGAAGTTCACAGTGCAGAATCATAGCTCAGTAAAAGACTGAGACTTAATAATACAGCTATACATCTTTTTGCCTTGCCCCCCCACCTCACCACCACATTAACAAAGGCCTATTTACAGCAGTTTCTTTCACCCAGTACATTTTGTTCAGTTGATAAAATTAAAAAAAAAAAATTACAAGGCTTACTGAAAGAAAAAAAAAAACAATTTGAAGAGGAAAAAAAAAAACAATTTGAAGAGAAAAAAACAATAGTCAGACCCAAACATGGCACAGATGTTGAAATTATCAGACCAGAAATATAAAACAACTTTGAATAGAAAGGTAATGGTTCTAATGAAAAAAGTAGACACCATGCAAGAACAGATGGGAAATGTAAACAAACATAGAGATGAAAGTCATAACAAAAAAAAGAAATACTGGAAGTCAAAACAACTATAACAATTTCAATGTCTTTGGTTATATTATGCTGGTTTTTTAAAAATATATTTTATTGATTATGCTATTACAGTTGTCCCATTTCTCCCCCATAATTCCCCTCCACCCTACACACCCTCTCCCACCCACATTCCCCCCTTTAGTTCATGCCCATGTCTCATAAGTTCTTTAGCTTCTACATTTCCCATACTATTCTTGCCCTCCCCATCTATTTTCTACCCACTATCTATGCTACTCATTCTCTGTACTTTTCCCCCTCTCTCCTCCTCCCATTCCCCTGTTGCTAACCCTCCATATGATCTCCATTTCTGTGGTTCTGTTCCTGTTCTAGCTGTTTGCTTAGTTTGCTTTTGTTTTAGGTGTAGTTCTTAATAGCTGTGAGTTTGCTGTATGCTGGTTTGTTTGTTTTGTTGATTAGATTCCTGTTAAAGGTGAGATCATATGGTATTTGTCTTTCACTGTCTGGCTTATTTCGCTTAGCATGATGCTCTCAAGTTCCATCCATGCTGTTGCAAAGGGTAGGAGCTCCTTCTTTCTTTCTGCTGCAAATTGAGAACAGGCTGAAAGTCATCAGAGGGGAGAGGGGAGGGAATTTCAGGGTAAAAGGAGAAGGGTTTATGGGAACAAGTATAAAGGACACATGGACAAAAACTATGGGGGGCAGAAATGGGAGGGAGGTGGGGAGGGCTGGGGTGGTGGGTTGGGGTGGGAGTAAAAGACAGAAAACTGTACAAGATGAACAATTAAAATAAAAATTGAAGAAAAAAAACAACCATAACAGAACAGAAGAATACCTTTGATGGGATTCATAGAATAGACATCTTTAAGCTAGAGCACAGTATCAACAGAATCACCAAGAAGCAAAAAACAATGGGAACAAAGACTGAAAAAATATTACGCATTATCTAAAGACTGTGGGATGAGTACATAAGGTGTATATGCCTAATGGAAATACCAGAATAAGAAAAAGAATGAGGAACAGAAGAAATATCTGAAATAAAAATAACTAAAAACTTCCCAAATTTATGTCAGACACTACACTGTAGATCCAGAAAGTTTAAAAGACACAAAGCAAAATAAATGTCAATAAAATACACTTAGGCATATAATTTTCTAACTACAAAAAAAAATCAAAGACAAATTTTTAAAATTCTGAAAAAAGCCATGGGGAAAACACACTTATAGAGGAGCAGAGATAAGAATTACATCAGAAACCATGTTAGGAGAAAAGAAAATGAAATGAAATATTTATCATATTGAGAGAAAAACCCTGCAACCTAGAATTATGTACTGAAAAAAATTATCCTTCAAAAGTGAAAGAAAAATAAAGACTTTTTGGACAAACAAAAAATTGAGGAAATTTATTTTCAGTAGACATACTCTGTAAACAATGTTAAAACAGGTTTTTTAGGGAAAAAATTACATAGGTTAGAAACTCAAATCTGCATAAAGAAAAAATATCAGGAAAGAAATAAATAAAAGTGAAGTCAAACATTTTCTTATTCTTTAACTAATAGGTAAAGGTTTTTCAAAATAATAATACTATCACTGTATTTGATCATTTATGCTTATGTACATACCATGTATAGACATACATATACCTATAGATTAGTGGAAAGAATTACAGTAACTATAGGTATGAAAGGTATGGAAGGGAGGAATTATGATTATTTTGTTTTGTAAGGTAATCAAACTACTCCTAAAGTAGTGTAGTGTTATTGGTGGGTGGATTTAGATTAGCATTTTAAATGTATAATACAAACTATAAGATGACAACTAAATAAAGTTTTTAAGAAGTACAATCAATGTACTAAGAAAGGAAACAAATGGAATTATATAAAATGCTCAAATAAAACTGCAGAGGGCAGGAAAGGGTAGAAGACAAATTGGTAACAAAGAAAAATGGCAACAAATACAAGTAGCAAATATAGTAGATATCAATCCACTTATATCACTTTGAACTTCAATAGTTCGAAGGTCTCAATTGAATCACAAAGATTGTCAGAGTGGATTAAAAACAAGACCAACTATCTGTTGTCTCTAAGAAATGCACTGTAAATTTAAAAAAAAAAACATACATAGATTAAAAGTAAATGGATCGAGGAAAGTATACTATTGAAAGAAGATAAGAGTAGTCATATTAATTTCAGACAGAGAAGACTTCAAATCAAGGAAACTTTGAGACTTACTATGAAGCTCCAGTCAGGATAGTGAAGAATGTGTATAAATAAATAAATAAATAGATAGATAGATAGATAGATAGATAGATAGATAGATAGATAGATAAAAGGTTGGACAAATAGATCAATGAAATACAACCAACATAAATATGGTCGACTGATTTTTGACAAAGAAGCAAAAGCAATTTAAGGGACCAAAGATGTTCTTTTTAACAAATAGTACTGAGACAACTGGACATCTATTCACATGTAAAAAAATGAATCTAGATGTAGAGCTTATATGTGTCACCAAAAAGTAACCTAAAATGGATCATAGACCTAAATACAACATATGAAACTACAAAACTCCTAGAAGAGAAAACCTAGATGACCTATGTCAATGACTTGTAGATACAACACCAAATGCACAATCCCTGAAAAAAATAATGAATAAACTTGACATTTTTTTAAATTAAAAACTTCATCTCTGTAAAAGACAATGTCAAACAAGTGAGAAGACAAACTATAGAATGGGAAGAAATAGTGAAAAAGAACAGTTAACAAAGAACTATTATCCAAAATATACAAAAAACTCTTAAAGCTCAACAGTAAACAAAGAACTGGTTAAAAAATAACCCAAAGACCTTAACAGACACTTCACCAAGGAAGATATACAGATGGCAAATAAGCATGTGAAAAGATGCTTCACATCATATGTCATCAGGAAAAATCAAATTAAGATAATAAAATATCTCTACACACATATAAGTGGATAAAATCCAGTACACTGAAAACACCAGATGCTAGCAAGAATATGGAGCAACCTGGACCTCTCATTCATTGCCATGGGCATGCAAAATGATGCAGCCAAGTTTGGAAGACAGTTTAGCAATTTCTCTCAAAACTACATGTACTCTTACCAGATACTCCAGCAACACTACTCTGGAATTTATCCAAAGGTGTTGAAAACTCATGTTGATTCAAAAACCTGAACCTGGATGTTTAGCTTTATTTATAGGTGCAAAAGTTGGAAGCAACTAACATATTTTTCAGTAGGTAAATGAATAAATAAACTGTGGTACATCCAGACAACAAAATATTATTCAGTATTAAAATGAAATGAGCTATTAAGCCATGAACAGATAAAGGAAACTTAAGTGCATATAGTTAAGTGAAAGAAGCCAATCACACTGCCTGTTTCCAGCTATGACATTCCGGAAAAGGCAAAACTATGGAAACAGTAAAAATATCAGTGGTTTCCTGGGCTTATGGGGGGTGAGAGAAATAAATAGGCGGAGCACAGAGGATTTTTCAGGTAGTGAATGTATTCTGTATGGTCATGATGGATATAGGTCATTATATATTTGTCTAAGTTCATAGAATGCACAACACCAAGAATGAACCCTTATATAATGTATGGATTTGAGTGATAATCCAGGAGGTTATGTTTCTGGGAGCAGGAGGTATAAGAGAAATCTTTGCATCATTCTTTTAATTTTATTGTGAACCTAAAAACTTCTCTAAAAATAAATCATTAAACTATATATATTTATGCACTAAAAATCATGGATCCCAAGTATTTTATCATTTTGATTTATTTATCTTATAATATGCTTTTAACAGTTTCATAGAAAATATTAGTATTGCTAGTGATAAGTAGTAAATGAAGTTAAAATGTTTTTGCAGTTTAGTTTTGTACCCTTTTAATATATCCTAGTAGGTATCCTAAATTAAAATACTATGTTATAGAGCTATTTGAACTAAATTTCCTTGTGTGAAATTAATATATCTCACATATATTAACATATAAGATTGTAATGCAATTATTTTTGGAATTTGTACATTTCAGTTAGATTTTATTCTCAAATATCTTTGCAAAGATATCTTTATAGCAGACATACTTGGAAGACGAAAAATAAAATTTTCCTACAGATAAGAGGCTAGATTTTTTTCTTGTCTAGAACATTGAAGACAATATTGTCCTCTGGCTGAAGTTTAAGCAGCTTTGCTAGTAGCCATCTTATACAATGTGGGGATCCCTAAATTGAAATTTCCTTATCTTTGACAGACATCTCCTATGTGTACTGCATTATGTGGACCCTTTGTGTCACCTTCATCAGACTGGGGAAGCAAGAAGAACTCAAGTACATGTGATGCTCATGCTTCTTGTTGTGCTATGAGTCACAGAGTCCTTTGTCTCTGTCCCCAAAGTGTCATATCTTTACCCAGCATCTGTGAAACTGTGATAATCTACCATGGTGAAAAGCTCAGATTCTTCACAGTTATTCACATAGTTAGATTCATTATTTTCAGTTTGTTTAAATTTCATGCATTTTCTTTTTTTTTCCTGAATAACCTTTTTTATATCTGAATAAATTGTTGAAATGGTTCCAAAGTCAGACCTATAACAAGATACATTCACAGCAATCTTGGTTTTATTTCTGTCCCCTTTCATCCAACATTTTAATAAAGCAGAGATTTATTGATTTATTGATCTTTCCATTATTTTTAAATAAACACATATAGAGATAAATAGGTTAGATGATCAAGATATAAAATTCATATATATGTACATATGACTTCTCTGTGTGACTCTATATGACAGATTTTTCAAAGAGTAAAATACTGTAGAGTTTTTTCTTGTATTTTATTGTTTATGCTACTTTAGTTGTCCCTACTTTTTCCCTCTTTGCCCACCTCCACACAGCACTCCTCTCCCTCAGGCACTTGCCATACAATTATCTTTAGAATTTGTGTCCATGGGTCATTCATATTGTTCTTTAGTGAACCTACCATAGTGATTTTCATCGTAATTGCCAAAATTATTTAACATACTAAAAATACCCCCAAAATACAGTGCTTTTTTTTAACCAATATTGTGATAATTCTTGCATTTAAAAATAATAATGCTTACAAAATGACTGACAGATACTTTTCTACGGAAGGTCAATACACAAAAATATAAAAAATGAAAACAACTATTCCCAAGTGCTGTTTGTAAACACTAATATTAAAATAAAGCATAATTCAACACTTTAAAGACAGTATAAAATTTTGAATGAAATGCTATTGAAATGTTAACAATGTTTTTTCTCAAGTTTATAGGATTGTAAGTGACTTTTTTCTTTTTTATACCCTCTTTACATTTCCCACCTTTCCCATAGTGAGAATGTATTACTCTTACAAGGAAAAAAATTAAATTGTCCAAAAATTATGTTTTAAAAAAATAATAAAGTAAATGTAGTAATTTCTTTTATATACAATTAAAGTAGTTGAAAAATCATTGTTACATTATCTCTATAATGAAGAATAAAGACTTCTTACATTAAATAAAAAGGCCAACTAACAATTAAAATCCCTGTGAAGGAATATCAAAGACTAGCAAAAGTCTTGATATAAAACAGCTTGAAGTTAAGGGAAACCACAAAAAGTTATTTTACACATAGTAAATTTTGAAAGGCAAAGGCAAGGTGACTCAATGAAGTGTCAGACTGCTCTTCTTGAGTAATGATTTCTGAAATCTCTTTAGTCATGGACCTCTTCCTTCAAAGGAATCACACCTGGAGACAAAAACACCAAACAGGCAGAGGTGAGTTGCCATTGTTGGAATGAATTTGGGGCAATCTTGCCAGCAGTCTCATCTATGACACCCTGGGGCACAGACTAAAAGTCCCCCTTCTGAAGTATGGAACAAAGCACTGAATTAGAACTGAGAATATTAATAGCCAGCAGGCCCTAGTGTATACAAGTATTACTTAATTGCCTGGGTATTAAAGTCTCTCAAATCCATTAGATGAGTCTGTGAACAATGACAGAAAAGAAAAAAAACATCAAAAGAAGCACCCAGAGCCCCACAGTTTACCTGTTGATGAAAAGACTAACAATGCTGTGTTGCAAGAAAGCAAAGAAAAGAAGGCATTCTCATGATTACCACCTTAGAAGAAAAACCTTCAGATTCTGAATACGAAATTGTACAATACAACTGTGTCTGTGACCACAATACTACAGTAAGACCACAATAAGGTTTAGAAGTCCTTAAAGCTAAATTCTGTCCTTGTAAACCGCATTGTGTATGTAATATACAATCTAAAAATATGCACAGGCAATTGTTCCTCAAGATCAAAATTAAGCATGACTTTTCTACAGAATTCTGCATGGTAGAGGGAAAAATCAATTCCAAATGCTATAAGCCACATAGAATGTGCTGCACAGAGATATAATCAGTGTGATGAATAAATAAGATTGACAGCAGGATTCAGAAATCTGTCTCCCTCAGCCCATTCAAGCCCTGTCTATGGGACAGGTTCTTCCCCCTGTCCCTGGGTAAGATCCAGAACAAGTCCAATTCATTCTGTTAATGAAAAGCCCTCCAGGCTCAATGACTAGTGCACCCAGTCCTGTGTTGTGCAAATAAATAAAGTTCAACATTCATTTAAAGGTAAATATTCAGTTTAAGTTCAATAACATAGCTTTACCCTTTGTTTGTTTGTTTGTTTATAATTAAAAATATTGGGATAACATTGATTAATAAAATATAGGTTTCAAGTGTACAGTTCTATAATCCGTCATTTGTATATTGCATTGTATTTGCCACTCAAAGTTTATGGAGAGATTTGACCTTGAAAGAGCAAAAAATTTAGTGTTTACAACGTTACTGAGCAGAACTGGGGTTCTGCTGCCCACCTCCTGAAAGACAAACTCTGGAAGCAGAAGTTTGGTGAAAAAGGAAAGGAGTCTTTTATTCAAAAGCTACACAATTTTGGAGGAATGGTAGGCTGCTGTCTCAGAGCCCATCCCCTCTAGAACACCAGAGAAAATCCTCACCACCCTCTGCCAGACCAATCCAAGGCTGTGTTCCTTCTCCCACTTAAAAATACCATCCTTGGGAAACCTTAGGTGGCTGCAGCATGATCATGAAGGTGGCTTAGCTTGTTCCTGGTTGCAGTCTGGCTTCCAGCTCCTTTTTGGAGTCTGCATGAGGGATCTCCTTTTTGGAGTCTGCATGAGCGTGAGCCCAGCCCATGACACTAGCCACTGCCACTTTTTATACTGGGGGCCTGTGGCCTGCCACTTATCGGCATGGCTTCCAGGGCCTGTGGGTCCGATAGTTCTCCTGCCCCCGAGGGGGTGAAAAAGGAGAAAAAAGTGCATGTTTCTCCCTTCCCTTCATTTAAATCTCTCGACTCAAAATTCTGTGTACTCAAGAAGGGGTCAGCTCCCCAGCCAATCCTGTCCCTTTCCCAGGCCAGACTGGCATATCAGCACCTCCCCTTACTGCCATGTTCTGGGAGTCAGAGGGCTTTTCACTAGCCCATTGCAAGCTCCCTGCAAGGCTTCCCGTGCTATGTCTTTGCCTGGAATTAGGGAAATCTGCCATTAAGGGTCAAGGGCCGTGCATCCTAGCAGCAGAGACCCATGCTGCCCTGGGTGTTTCTTGTGGCCTTTCCCTCACACCAGAGCCTGGCCAGGCACCAGTATAACAAGAACCACCACAAGTCAATGTAACTGAAAGCAACAAAGCTGAAAGAAAATATATGCAGCATATTTAAGATAAAACAATTAATTCTATCTATCTAGATATATAATTTTTAGTAGTTCTACCTGGTTCTTTTTCAAATATATAATGATCAATTTTAAAATATCTTGTCCCTAAATCAAACTTTTGATATCCTTATTTTTAAAACATATCAAACTTATACTCTTTTTGTTTTATAATATTCACTTTTATTTTATTTTTTCTGTATGCAAATGTTTATTGTATTTTTTTATTTTTTTATTGTTGTTCAAGTACAGTTGTCTCCATTTTGCCCCAACCACTCCCCCCTACCCCAGACATCCCCACCTCCCACCCTCAATTCTACCCCCTTTGGCTTTGTCCATGTGTCCTTTATACATTTTCCTGCCAATCCTTCCCCTTTTTCCCTCCATTAACCCCACCTACCTCTTTTTTTATTATTAACACTATTGCAGATGTCCCCCAGATTCTCCTCCTCTCTCCCCCTTTCCATCCAGCCTTTGCCCTGTCCCCTGGCATTCACCACAGTGTTGTCTGTGTCCATGGGCTATGCATATATGTTTTTTGGCTAATCTCATTACTCTTTGTTTTAGAAAAGGAAAGTTCAGGAATAGGAAAGGAAGAGAAGGAAGGGAAGAGGATCTCTAGATATTCATTCAAAGGTGAAATCCCAACCCCCCGGGAACCTACTGGCAGGTTGAAAGATGAGTTCCATCACCTTCTTTCTACTTACCCAGTAGCAAGCCCCCACCTTGGTCTTCAAGCTACCTCTGATGTGCCCAGACTAAAGAGGAAGCAGGAAAGGATGGGGAGAGGTAGGGGAAAAAGCTATATTTGCCCTGTGTCCATTAAATCTAACCTCCATTTGTCATTTCAGGACCAGATGTTAAAACATACATTTTCCTGCCAGCAGCTTTCTTTCTGGGTCGTACTTACTGCAGCCATCATAGAGGTGCCACCTCCTCTTTGGACTGCTGCTTAAAATTCCCCACCAGAGTCTGCATCTGTCAATTAACCTGACCAGACCAGGATAATATTCCACACCTGTCTCCCAGGAGTCTAGCACCTTGGACCTATCACCAGCACAAGCAAGTTCTGTGAGAGACTGATCAGAACTGTCCTGGCTCTTTCTGCCACAGTCACCTGGAGTTCTGCTTGGTTATGGGCATAATTCAGACATTTGTGTCATCTGCCTCACAAAAGCCAAACAACAGAGGTCATGTCTCACAGCTGAGCTCTTCTGGGGTTCCTCTCCCCTAGGCTTTTCCCCAAGGAAGCAGAAGGGAGGAGGAGGGAAGCATGTCACAGCACCTCAACAGTTTGTCTGAAGAAATCAGCTCCCTAAAGCCCAGGACACTTTAACTTTGATCCTTTAAGACCTCAAGGGGTTGAGTGTCTACAAATCAGTCTTCATAGGTCAATTCTGCCAACACTTCATTTGGAACACAAGGGCCTTATCACCTATAGCTCTATATTTGTCGTTTGAACTGTGCCCAAAACTAAGAGAAAATAGTGCTGTTTTAGCATCTTTTTATATTAATTAATGTGGCCAAGATGGCTTTCTTCCTGTACATGTGAATCACAATTCCCTCAGGGTGCCAGAAAATCATATCTGAAATGAAAGCATGCTTATAATGAGAGGGAAAGTGGGACCAGTCCTTTTGAAATGTCCAGCTCAGCTGTATCCATATCTATGATCCTGGCAAAATAATAAATCATCTTAATAGTACACTTGATAAACAAGCTGATACAATTAATATTGGAAGACAAAAAATAAATCAATCAAGCAATTGAATCCTTGAAGACAAAGTATAGTATTCTCTGACACACCACACATACACACATGCACACACATGCACTGCACTGATTAACTGATGAGTGCTTCTTGTGCCTTGGAAATAAAAGCACATGAAAATTCAAGGTGTTTCTTAATGTTCATAATGACTCCAGTACTTATGATCCCACAGTAACGCAAACCAAGAACAATATACAATGTAGAAATAAAAGGG
Organism: Glossophaga mutica; assembly: GCA_039655065.1. Lineage (NCBI taxonomy): Eukaryota > Metazoa > Chordata > Mammalia > Chiroptera > Phyllostomidae > Glossophaga > Glossophaga mutica. The sequence continues at coordinate 75,892,306 of CM077309.1, read as the reverse complement.
AAATAGGTAATTGAAATAATTATCTTGAGCATTCATACCTAATTTGCTGAAATAATCCCATAAGTGTCCAGATAATAACAATTACAGGCTGTGAGTGTAAAGTGTCTGGAGAGGAGTCATCCCTGTACTTCTCTATTCTGCAATGAAGTGTTCTTGTTTACTGGGGAAAGTATTTTTTAAAGTTTGGTTTAATATAGGACTTCAGAGGGCAAGCCTCTTCCTCCAGGAGGAAACATTATGAGCATCTGCTATGGGAGCTGGAATCTGGGGGCAGATCTGAACTGCAGGGCAATCGTATCCATGTACCACTTGATGTGGAAAAAATTAAATTTTCTGAATAATATCCCCCAGGCATTGATTTCTTTACTGTTATCCCTCACTCTCTACTTCCCTTCCTTTGTTTTCTAGTGAGCTCATTAAGTACTTAAGGATGTCAGAAAAAAATTTAAATAATTAAAATGGTTACATGAGTTTTAGATTCTCAGAAAAGTTGGATAATTATATCCCTAATATACCCCCAAAACAGTTTCTCTTGTTGCAACATCTTACATGATCAAGACACATTTGAAACAACTAAGAAACTACCATTGGCATGGTACTTTTAACTCAACAGATAGCATAGGTTTTCCACTAAACTTCTGTCCCGGGATCTGCTTCAGAACACCATGTGAAATTAATACACACATCACTTCAGTGTCCTGGGGTATGTGACAGTCCTCAGATTTTTCCTGTTTGTTCTTGACCTTGACAGTTTTTTGAATACCAGTAAGGTGTTATGCATAATTCTCTAAGTTTAGATTTGTCTGATGTAATTTCTTTTGGTAAGGCTAGAGTCAAAGGGTTTTTTGTTTGTTTGTTTGTTTGTTTGTTTAAAAAAATGTCATAGAAGTGAAGTGTTCTGCTCAACACATAACAAGAGTACATAATGTCAACGTAACTTATCACTAATAAAGTTAGCCTTGATCACCTGACCAAGGTCATGTTTGCCAGAGTCTACCACTGTAAAGTTAATTTCCTCTTTTCACATGCTACTCTTTGGAAGCAAGTTATTAAGTTCAGCTGACATGTGGGATTGAGGTAGGGCATCAAAGTCATCTTAAAGTGTGTAATTTTCCTTAATTACAAAGAAATCTTAAGTCTGATCCTTCTACTACATACAAAATCTATAAATTTAGCTGAATCATATTTTGACAGAAAATAGAGCCATTTCATATAAATTTCTGTATTGTTAAAATCCAAACACTTTTGGCTTCACACTGATTGATACTGTGTGTGTGCATGCTTGTGTTTTTACACATACAAAATTAAGGTACATGCTTCAAAAATAAATGTTTATTATTTAAAGGAAAAGTGTATTTATAGATGCATAGTACCTAATCTATGAGAGTAATTTGGTAGTGTATCAATGATCTTAAGAGCCAAGTATAATTATAAATGGCACCATAATATTATTGACTATATTCCTTGTACTGAACTTTACATCCCTGTGACAGTTTTTATAACTAACAATTTGTGCTTCTTAATCTCTTCACTTTTTCCACCTAGCCCCGCTTCCCTCTGTCAGCCATCAGTCTGTTCTGTGTATCTATGAGTGTTTTTGTTTTGCTTGTTTATTTATTTGGTTTTTCAGATTCCACATAAAGTGAAATCTATGACGTCTCTATTTTACTTATTTCATTCAGTATAATACATTGCTTGTCATAAAAAATACTGCAATATTTAGAATAAGCCTTTAATTTCTTATGGCATTAGTTAATATCCATTCTTTGTAGAAAAACAATGGAAAATAAAGTAAATATAAGAAAAATTTGAATTTCCCACTAACTAAAGACATATATTTATAATTGCCTGGTCCTCAACTATATATACTTATAAATCTTCCTATTCAAAATGCCTTTCAGAGAAATTGTAGCAAATTACATTTTCTCCTAACATAAAGTGAGTGCAGTTTTCTTCCTTTTTTTTCCTTTATTTTAATTGTTGTTCTTGTACAGCTTTCTGTCTTTTACTCCCATCCCGGCCCACCACCCCAGCCCTCCCCACTTCCCTCCCATTTCCATCCTCCCTAGTTTTTGTCCATGTGTCTTTTATGCTTGTTGCTCTAAACCCTTCCCCTTTTCCCCTGAAATTCCCTCCCCTCTCCCCTCTGGTGTCTGTCAGTCTGTTCTCAAATTCAATGTCTTTGGTTATATTTAATAGGTGCTATAAAAATGAGTATTTTGTTCAAACTATAGGTCAACTTGTCATAAATAATTGGAACAATATTCTCAAGCTTATACTTTTATAAACCATGCTGCATATATTTTCCATAGAATTTCCTTTTGACAAGATAATTTTTCTCAGAACTCATGATCCACCAGTTGGATTGTGTGAGTCAAAAAAAGCAATATTGCCCAAGAATGTGCTAGTGAAACTGGTAGCTGAAAAGATGATATTATGTTATATTAAAATATAAAATATTAGCACACCATAAAAGCTCAGGTTAACTTTAGTGCAGAATGACATTTTTCTCCAATTGAAGAGTACTTACTACATGACAGTCCCTCCTCTAGACATCTGAATTGTAAGAAAAATTGTGTGTCTTTTCAAGGTTATATTAGAACATATTGTCTAACAGGCACACCCCAGGACTATCTAATTATTAAGTGAATGTGCCTTTGTTTAATTTACTATTTACTGTGGATCAAAGCTCAGATTATGTGAAATGATTGGTACTTAGAATAGTAGAATTTAAAAACAATTCTAATAGAAATATAATCCCAGCTCTGTTATTGTACCGACCTCTATTACATTAACCAGTTTTGTTTCTAAGCTATCAGTGCCCAATATATTCACTTTCTCTAATGTTTTATTATTAACGTCCTCAAGTGAACAAGCTGAACAAGTCTTCAACATGTTGTTTACGTGATACTGTTAGAGTCATTTCAGTTGGACATTAGTAAATAAAATAGTCAAAATGACCATGTGCTCTTATAATGGAACAGAAACAACATAAGAACACAATATATATTGGGCTAGAAATTGACAATTATATTGAAGAATAAAGTAAGAAAATGGGATAAAGACTTCAGGAATGGATATCGTAATTTTAAATAGAGTGGATAGACAAGGTCTCACTTCTGAAATGATTTTTGAACAAATATATGAAGGAAGTGAGAGCATGAGACATAGAACTTCATAGAGGAAGAACATTTCGAGGAAGGAAACAGCATGTTGAAAAGTCCTACAATGGAAGCACACAGGCATGATAGAGATAAGTGTGGAGAACCAAAATGTATGGGACAGAGGAACAGTGGAGAGACTGTACAGTTTCACTATGAATGAGATGGGAAACCCCTAGTTGTTTCTGAGCATTGTCTGACATAATCTGATTTCTTTTTAAAGGCTCATTCTGTTTGCTCTATTAAGAATAGATTGTGGGTTCATCTATGTTGTCGTAAATGGTAAGATTTCTGTCATTTTTATGGCCAAGGAATGTATTATGCTGAGTGAAATAAGTCAGGCAAAGAAGTCTGAATATTTCACTTATATGTGGAATCTGAAAAAACAAATAAATATACAAACAAAACAGAAGTAGACTCATAGATACATAGAACAGACTGATGGCTGAAATAGGGGAGGGGGCTGGGTGGAAAAAATGAAGGGATTAAGAAGCACAAATTGTTAGTTATAAAAACAGTCATAGGGATGAAAAGTACAGCCCAAGAAATATAGTCAATAATATTGTAATCTCTATGTGTGGTGTTGGGTGGGTACTAAACTTATCGAGGGATTGTTTTGTAAAATATATAAATATCTAACCATTTAGTTGTACACCTGAAACTAATATAATAGTGAATGTCAACTGTAATTGAAAAATAAAAAATATATTTTGAAACAAGAATAAATTTTGGGGTCAAAATACAGGCTAATATTACTGAAATCCTGCAGGTGAGAAAAGATTGGGATCTGTGCAAGCACAGTAGTGATGGAGGAGGAGAAAGAATTCTTGCCTTAAATATATGTTGTCAAATGTAAGAAGTAATATGCCACATGAAAATTAGATTAATTAGTCTGTCAACAGGAAACAAAATACACAGACTAAGGGAGTCAGGATTTATGTCCATGTAATGGGGAGTGGAAGAACCCTGAGCACCTGAGAAGAGAAAGCCATTTCCATCCCTTTGCCAAGGACGGCTTTCGGCAAGGACAAGGCTCAATGCTTCCCTCACTAAGGGATGTTTTCAAACATTTTATTTTCTTTCTTCTTATTTATTTATTTATTTATTTATTTATTTATTTATTTATTTATTTTACTTTTTAAAACATATTTTAATTGTTGTTCAAGTAAAAAACAGTATTTTATTTGTTGTTCAGTAAAGGACAGTTTTCTGTCTTTCACTCCCAGCCCAGCCCAATCCACAGCCCTCCCCAAATCCCTATCATTTCCACCCCCCTAGTTTTTGTCCCTAGATCCTTTATACTAGTTCCTGTAAACCCTTCCCCTTTTCCCCTGAAATGCCCTCCACTCTTGATTCTGGTGACTGTCAGCCTACTCACTATTTCAGTGTGTTTGGTTATATTTTGCTTGTTTCTTTGTTTCGTTGTTCAGGATCCTGTTAAAGGTGATATCATATGGTATTTGTATTTCACCGCCTGGTTTATTTCACTTAGCATAATGCTTTCCAAATCCATCCATGCTGTTGCAAAGGGTAGGAGCTCCTTCTTTCTTTCTGCTACATAGAATTCCATTGTGCAAATGTACCACAGTTTTTTGAGTCATTCATTTATTGATGGGTACTTAGGTTGCTTCCAGAACTTGGCTATTGTAAATTGTGATGCTATGAACATTGGGGTGAATTGGTTCTTTTGGATTGGTGTTTCAGGGTTCTTAGGATATAATCCTAGCAGTGGAATTGCTGGGTCAAAAGGTAGATCCATTTTTAGTTTTCTTAGAAAATTCCATAATGTTTTCCACAATGGTTGTACCAGTCTGCAATCCCACCAACAGTGCACTAGGGTCCCCTTTTCTACACAACCTCTCCAACACTTGCTGTTTGTTCCTTTGTTTACGATGGCCATTCTCAAGGGTGTGAAGTGGTATCTCACTGTGGTTTTAATTTGCATCTCTCTGATAGCTAGCAATACTGAGCATATATTCATGTGTCTCAGGATCCTCTGCATATCCTCCTGGGAGAAGTGTCTGTTCAGGTCCTTTGCCTATTTTTTAATTGGGTTGTTTGTTCTCTTATAGTGGAGTCATGTAAGTTCTTTGTATATTTTGGAGATTAAACCCTTGTCTGAGATATCATTGGCAAATATGTTTTCCCATACAGTTGGTTGTCTTTCTATTTTAATACTGTTTTCTTTAGTTGTGCAGAAGCTTTTGATTTTGATAAGATCACAATTGTTTATTCTTTCCTTTATGTCCCTTGCTTTAGGGGACCTATCAGTAAAAATGTTGTGTGAAATATCTGAGATTTTCCTGCCTGTGTTATCCTCTAGGACTTTAATGGTGGCATGGCTTATATTTAAATCCTTTCTCCATCTCAAATTTATCTTTGTGTATGGTGTAAGTTGGTGCTCGAGTTTCATTTTTTGCACATAGCTGACCAGTTCTCCCAGCACCATTTGTTGAAAAGGCTGTTTATACTCCATTTTATGTTGCCTCCCACTTTGTCGAATATTAAGGGACTGTAGGAACCTGAGTTTATTTCTGGGTTTTCTGTTCTATTCCACTGGTCCATGTGCCTGTTTTGATGCCAGTACCAGGGTGTTTTGATTACAGGGGCCTTGTAATACAGTTTGGTATCAGTTATTGTGATCCTTCCCACTTTGCTCTTCTTTCTCAAAATTGTACCAGCTATTTGAGGTCATTTATGGCTCCATATAAATTTTTGAAGTATTTGTTCTATGTCTGTGAAATATGCCATTGATACTTTAATAGGCATTGCACTGGATCTGTAAATTGCTTTGTGTAGTGTGGACATTTTGATGATGTTAATTCTTCCGACCCATTAATACAGTATATGTTTCCATTGGTTTGTGTCTTCCTTGATTTCTTTCTTCAGTATTGTGCAGTTTTCTGCATATAGATATTTTACCTTCTTGGTTAGACTTATTCCTAGGTATTTTATTTTTCATTTTGGTATACTGAATGGTATTTTTTCTTGATTTCTGCTTTTTCTGTTTCATTGTTGGTATTCAAAAATTCCTATGATTTCTGAATATTGACTTTGTATCTTGCTGTTTCGCCAAATTCATGTATTAGGTTGAGGGGTTTTTAGACCGAGGCTACAGGATTTTCTTTGTACACTATCATGTCATCTGCAAACAATTAGTTTTCTTTCCTCCTTTCAGATTTGGATGCTTTTTATTTCCTTTTCTTGTCTACTCACTGTGGCTAAAATTTCCAATACTATATTGAATAGAAGTGGTAAAAGTGGACAACCTTGTCTTGTTCCTGATCTCAGTGGGAAAGATTTTAGTTTTTGCCCATTGAGTATGATGTTGGCTCTAGGACTCTCATATATTGCCTTTATTATGTTGAGGAATGCTCCCTCTATTCACACTTTGCTGAGTGTCTTTATCATAAATGGGTGGTATAACTTATCAAATGCTTTCTCCACATCTATTGATACCATCATGTGATTTTTGTCTTTGTTTTTGTTTATGTGATGTGTTACATTTACTTATTTGCAAATATTCAACCATCCTTGCATCCCTGGCATGAATCCCATTTGGTCATAGCATACGATCTTTTCAATGTATTTTTGGATGGGGTTTGCCAATATTTTGTTTAGGATTTTGCCATCTATGTCAATCAACAATATGGGACTAAAGTTTTCTTTCTCTGCTGTGTCTTTATCTGGTTTGGAGATTAGAATGATGCTGGCTTCATAAAAAAAATTTGGAGTCTTCCATCATTTTGGATTTTTTTGGAAAGTCTGTGAAGGATAGGGGTTAGCTCTTCCTTAAATGCTTTGTAGAATTCTCCTGTGAAACCATCTGGTCCGGGGCTTTTGTGTGCCGGGAGTTTTCTGATTACTGCTTCAATTTCATCTGCTGTTATTGGTCTGTTCAGGCTTTCTGCTTCGTCTTCATTGAGTTTTGGAAGATTATACTTTTTAAGAAACTTGTCCATTTCACCTAGGTTTTCAAATTTCTTGGCATACAGTTCTTCATAGTAAGTTCTTACAATCCTTTGTATTTCTGCAGTGTCAGTTGTAATCTCTCCTATTTAATTTTTGATTGTATTTATTTGGGTCCTCTCTCTTTTTTTCTTGATGAGCCTGATTAAAGGATTGTCAGTTTTGTTTATCTTTTGAAACAACCAGCTCCTGGATTCATTGATCCTTAGGGTTGTACTTTTAGTCTCTATGCCATTTAATTCTGCTCTGATCTTGGTTATTTCCTTCCTTCTACTTGCTCTGGGCAATCTTCATTGTTATTTTTCAAGCTCTTGTAGGCATAGGGTTAGGTTGTTTGTTTGAAATGTTTCTATCTTTTTTAGGTAGGCCTGAATTGCTATGAACTTCCTTCCCAGGACTGACTTCTCTATATCCCTTAAGTTTGGGGTTATTGGGGTTATTGTGGGAAGAAATAAAAAAGTTTAATAAAAGAATAATAAAAGTTTTATTAAAAAAGAAATAAAAAAGTTTTATTTCTTCCCTAATTTCATTCTGGACCCATTCATTTTTTAATAGCATGCTATTCAGTCTCCATGAGTTTTGGGTTTTGCCCCTTGGAGTTGGTTTCTACTTTCAATTACTTATTGTTGGAGAAAATGCTTGGTATGATTTAAGTTTTCTTGAATTTATTGAGACTTGTTTTGTGCCCTATCATGTAGTCTGTCTTCGAAATGTTCCATGTGCATTTGAAAAGAATGTGTTTTTAGCTTCTTTGGTATGAAGCACTTTGTATATCAGTTAAGTCCATTTATCTAGGGCATCATTCAATGCCACAATATCTTTGTTGATATTTTTTTTGGAAGATCTGTCTATTTTTGTCAGTGGAGTGTTAAAGACCCCTAGTATAATTGTGTTGCTGCCAATATCTTTCCTGAAGTACTCTAAGATTTTCTTTATGTATTTGGGTGTTCCTATATTGGGTGCATACGTATTTATAATGTTTATATTTTCTTGGGTCATTCTTCCCTAGAGTATTATGAAGTGGCCCTCTGGGTCTCTCTTTATGGCATTATTTTTTTCTTTCTTTTTTTTAATTTTTAATCAGTATTTTTTAATTGTTGATATTGTACAGTTTTCTGTCTTTTACCCCACCCCAGCCCTCCCCACATTCCTCTCATTTCCACCCCCCATAGTTTTTGTCCATGAGTCCTTTATACTTGTTGCTCTAAACCGTTCCCCTTTTCCCCTGAAATTCCCACCCCACCCACTCTGGTCACTGTCAGACTGTTCTCAAATTCAGTGTCTTTGTTTATATTATGCTTGTTTCTTTGTTTTGTTGATTAGCTTCCTGTTAAAGGTGAGATCATATGGTATTTGTCTTTCACTGCCGGGCTTATTACCAGGCTTATTTCGCTCAGCATGATGCTCTCCAGTTCCATCCATGCTGTCGAAAAGGGTAGGAGCTCCTTCTTTCTTTCTGCTGCATAGAATTGCATTGTGTAAATGTACCACAGTTTTTTGATCCATTCATTAACTGATGGGCACCTAGGTTGCTTCCAGTACTTGGCTATTGTAAATTGTGCTGCTATGAACATAGGAGTGCATAGATTCTTTTGGATTGGTGTTTCAGGATTCTTAGGATATAATCCAAGCAGTGGAATTGCTGGGTCAAAAGGTATGTCCATTTTTAGTTTTCTTAGAAAATTCCATACTGTTTTCCATAGTGGTTGTACCAATCTGCAATCCCACCAACAGTGCACTAGGGTCCCCTTTTCTCCACAACCTCTCCAACACTTGCTGTTTGTTGCTTTGTGTATGAAGGCCATTCTGACTGGTGTCAAGTGGTATCTCATTGTAGTTTTAATTTGCATCTCTCTGATAGCTAGCAATATCGAGCATCTTTTCATGTGTCTCTGGATCCTCTGTATGTCCTCCTTGGAGAAGTGTCTGCCCAAGTCCTTTGCCTATTTTTTTAATTGGGTTGCTTGTCTTTTTAGAGTAGAGTCTTGTAAGTTCTTTATATACTTTGGAGATTAATCCCTTGTCTGAGGTATCATTGTCAAATATGTTTTCCCATACAGTTGGTTCTCTTTTTATTTTAATACTGTTTTCTTTAGCTGTGCAGAAGCTTTTTATTTTGATGAGATCCCATTTGTTTATGCTTTCCTTTAGGTCCCTTGCTCTAGGGGACGTATCAGTAAAAATATTGCTGCGTGAAATATCTGAGATTTTCCTGCCTATGTTATCCTCTAGAATTTTAATGGTGTCATGGCTTATATTTAAATCTTTTATCCACCTTGAATTTATTTTTGAGTATGGTGTAAGTTGGTGCTCGAGTTTCATTTTTTTGCATGTAGCTGTCCAGTTCTCCCAGCACCACTTGTTGAAGAGGCTATTTTTGCTCCATTTTATGTTGCTGCCCCCTTTGTCGAATATTAATTGACTGTAGAGACTTGGGTTTATTTCTGTGCTCTCTGTTCCACTGGTCCATGTGTCTGTTCTTGTTTATGGCACTTTTTTTGAAGTCTATTTTGTCTGATATGAATATTGCTACCCCAGCTTTTTTTCCTGTCTGTTTGCTTGGACAAATTGTTTCCAGCCTTTCACTTTCAGTCTGTGTATGACTTTTGTCCTGAGGTGGGTCTCTTGTAGGCAGCATATGTGTGGGTCATGATTTCTTATCCATTCAGCTATTCTATGTCTTTTTTTTTTTTTAGAATATTTAATCCATTTACTTTTAAGGTTATTATTGATAGGCAGTTATTAATTGCCATTTTCATACCTGTGTTCCTCTCTCTCTCTGTTTTCCTTCCTTTCCTTAAAGCCATCCCTTTTGCATCTTTTGCAGAGCTGGTTTGGCTGAGGTGTATTCTTTTAGACTTCTTTTGTCTAGGAAACTCCTTATTTGGCCTCCTCCCTTGTTTGAGAGTTTTCCTATGTGAAGTTGCCTTGGTTGCAGGTCTTGGATTCTCATTACTTGGAATATTTCTTGCCATTCTATTCTGGCTTGGAACGTTTCCATTTAGAAGGGAGCTGCTAACCTTATCAGGGCTCCTTTGTATGTTACTTCCTGTTTCTCCCTTGCTGCCTTTAAGATTCTCTCTTTGACTTGGAATTTTGCCATTTTAATTATGATATGTCTTGAAGTGGGCCTTTTAGGGTTCCTCTTAATGGGACTTTGTGTTTTTTGTATTTGTGTGACTTTTTTCCTCATCAAATTAGAGATTTCCATCATTGTTTTTTCAAACAAATTTTCTATCCCTTGCTTTTCTTCTTCTCCTTCTGGTATCCTTATTACATGGATATTATTACGTTTCACATTGTCTTGCATTTCTCTTAGTCCCTCTTCAGTCTTTCTCAGCCTTTTGTTGCTCTTTCTGGGTGTTTTTCTCTACTTTATCCTCCACATCACTTATCCTATCTCCTGTTTCATGGATCCTGCTTTTGATTCCTTCTACTGTGTTCTTCAGTTCAGAAATTGTATTCTTCATTTCTTCTTGGCCCTTGTTGGTAGTTTTTTTTTTTTTTTCTTTTCTCATTTTGATAGAATTTGCAGTCAGTTCATTGTAGTTTCCCTGTAGTTTCCAGTAATTCATTGTGAGCTTATTGAGCTTCCTGATAACCATTGCTTTGAAGTCACTGTGTGATATTTGGGTTGCCTCTATTTCATTTAGCATTTTTTCTGAGCTTTCATCCTTTCCTTTCATTTGGGGATTGTTTCTTTGTCTTCCCATTGTTTGTGAGACTCTTCTTGTTAGCCTCAGCTTCTTGCATTGATTTGTTCTCGCTCCCTGGATTTATGGTGTGAATTTCTGTGGTAGAATACCTGTGATATTCAGTGGTGCAACCTGCTTGGTCTCCTGAGCACACTGGTCTTGGGCTGTCATTTAAGTTGGCTCTGTGTTTGTCTTTGGGTTTGATTGTTGTTGGGTCTTTCTTTGTGGGTCCTTCCCACCAGCTGGTTAACTGAGGGTTACTCTGTCCACCATCTCTTGTATTGTGTTGTGCTGGTGAGGGCAGGTTGTATTGAAACTGGTTCTTCCATGTTTACAAGGTTTTGAGGATACTCTCTTGCTCTTGTTCAGTTGTTTGTTCTGGGTAATTTCTCAACTATTTGATTGTGTTTACAGCTGGGTCCTTAGATTGAGGTTAGTGTGGCTTCCACTCCCTCCTTCACCTTCTTCTGTTGTTATCTGTTGGTGGTTCCTTTGTTATTGGGTTTCCTCTTCCAGTGGGTATCCTGGTGTTCACAGCTTCCACCTACTCTTTTTTTGTGATCAGTTGGAGGGGTAAGGCAAAACGTTTTAAGACATCAAGAGAGTACTCTATGATATTTACATTAGCGGCAGGTAGAGAAGAGATAAGATATCCTTTGACTATGTATAATATTAACCATGAAATTCCAGTCATATAGCCCCTTTTTAGAAAGGATGGAAAGAAGATAAGACTCTTGATGGGGAGGGAAGGCTTGTGAGTTGGATCTGGAAGGCAGGGAGGTTGTGGGAGATCAGATTCTGAAGGAAGGTGAGAGTAAAAGATTGTAAATAGGTGTAGTATGTGAGAGAATAAAGTTATCCACTACAGTAATAGAGTTCAGGAATCCATGAAATGGGCTAAAATCTGGGAGGGGTGTTGTGTAGTATTTATAATTGTATGGAACAGCTATTATTTACAACATTATTAGAACAACAATCATATGACAGAATCTATGTGATCTGGATAAGAAGAATAGGGATTATAGGACCTTGAGGAATGTGATAATGGAACACAAGTGAAGATAGGACAGTAAATTAGCAATGCACTATGCAAGAGTGAACAGGGGTACCTGTCAAAGGATGCAATACAACCTGCTAAGCAAAGAAGACCAAACAGAAAGAAGAGGAATACAAAAATACTATTATAATAAAAGATGTGAGAATAATGAAAAATAATAATACAAATATGCAATACCTTGCATGTTCTCTGTAATAGCAAAGTGAAATTTGTGCCAGTGTCTCCACTTTTGGGATGCTTCCTTTCTTGGTTCAAGTTTAGTCTTTTTACAGTTCCAGGTTTTTTTGTCTCACTTGTGGGTATTTAAAAAATAAAGAAGCAGAAGGAAGGAAGAAGAGATAAAGTTTGACTGAAAAGAAGAGGAAATAAAACCAGAAAGAAGGAAAGAGGGGAAAAAGAATTTGAAAGACAAACAAAAATAAAAATTAAACAAATACAAATTACTTAAAAAATAAAACAAAAGTGCCTCTTTTGGTTTCCAACTGGCCAAACCAGTTTTTCTGGTCTTGCTGTCTGAAGCAGGCTGGAGGACATTTCCTATGGCCTTTCTCCCTTCCTGATCTCCACTGAGTCAGCTTTGGGCACTCTCCCCAGTGCTAGCCTGGTGCCTCTCCCCAGCACCTTGGGTGTGGGATCCAGGTCTTCCTTAGAGTGCTCTTTCCCCAGGATTACTGCTGTGGGCTGGGGTGCAGGCGCAGGTGCTTGGCCAGGCTGCCTAAGTCCCAGGGGATTGGGAGCACACCCTTCCCAGTGCTATGGGGATGGGCAAGACCTTTTGTGCAACCTCAGTATTTCTGCCTGGCTGGGTGGGGAGGTAGCTGGAGTGGCTGCTGCAGGAGATTTCCCCAAAATAGTGTCTCTCTTTTCACCTTTTCTTTTTGAGAAATTCCTCCTACTCAAGCCTGTGCCTCTGTACAGCAGCTTGGCTTCTGGCACAGCCCAATTCTCCAGCCAGACCGGGGACTGTCACGGTCAGGGGTTTCAGGGTCAGGGCCTGTCACTGTCCGACTCTTAACTCTCCCCAACCAGTGTCCATAGACTCCGTGGGTGCTCACAGCCCCTGTGTGTTTACCACTTAGTCCTTATTCCCCTCTCTGACTTCAAGCAACCAGGTCTTTCCTGGTGCTGCTCAAACCTTGTTTGGCTGGGAATGGAGCAGTTGACCTGGATCTTTCCCAAGGACCCTGTGACAGGGTCTGGCAGTGGCCATCGGGTCTGGGGCTGTCGCTGCCCTGGTCCCCCTGCTGGTCCCTGGGACCTTATTGTCCTGAAGCACTCTTCTTACCATCTAGTTTTCAGTGTTTGCTACAATTTTTGGTCTCTTATTTTCACACATGCTAAGGTACTGTTGGCTGTTTGCTCTGTTCCTCCATAGATCAGCTAGGTTTTTCTCCTGTGTGCAGGGGGAAGTAGAATCTACTCTCACCTACCTTGTTGCCATCTTCCTACTATTTTCTGATTATAAAAATAATATATGTGTCTTGCAGCCTTTCAAGGCTGGGCAGGGTTACTCAGGATTTGGACAGATGGAAGAAAATTTGCAGAGCCTTGGGAATGCCTGACATCCCTTTATTCAAGTGTGGGGCAATCCACACATGGCATAAGCTGTATGTCATGCGACGGGAAGTCCCAACTCCCTTATATACTAAATGCTCACAAAGCCAGCAGAGTACCAAGATATTATATAACATAGTGTGATTCCGCACATGTACCATTCTCAAGGCTATGGGAATACTGCTTATTGGGACTAGTGAAGGAGCCTGAGTGACTCTGTTTCCCCTACAACAAGCTTATTATGGAGTAATAGGAAAATGCAGAGCACCATGGCTGGGTAGTTCAGTTTATTAGAGTGCCCTCCTAATGTGCCAGGGTTGTGGGTTCTATCCCCTGTTGGGGCATATACAGGAATCAACCAGTGAGTGTATGGATGGATGGAACAATGAATCCATGTTTCTCTTTTACTCTCCTTTCCTATCTCTCTAAAAATCAATAAATTAAAAAAAATACAGAGCAGTATGTACAATTGTTTCAAATAATTAATGTCTGAAAGAGTCCTTCATTCCTAAGTAATTCAAACAAATAAACTCTCCACATGCTGTGATTTAGGCTTGTAGCCCTGACATTAGCTCTGGGAAAGTATATTTGGTTTTTTGGTTTTAAGTCACTAAATCCTTTGTAAATAATTAGAGAAATATATCAAAACAATAAAGCACCCTTACTTGGAGCTAGAGATGGGAATAAGACCCCAAACTGTTCACACCCATGGCCTCTGCACTCGTCTCTGATGAGTCACCAGACAACCAGGTCTCAGAGGAGCTCGAAGCTTCTCTAACCAGTATATGCACTCTGAACTCATATGAATAAATACTTCCACATGAAAGGTATGTTCAGTTCTATGTTTTGTCACAATGGAGTCTAGATTAGAAATTGAAGTAATAAGTAAGAAAATAAAGGTGAGGACACCTCTGAGGTGGTGTTCTCTCTAGTTAGCATTCTGAGTAAATCAACATGTTCCCAGAGCTGTAGGAGAGGCCTTCCAGTAAAAGCAGACTCTGGGCAGCAGTTGGGGCAGGCCATTGAGTCGGTTCAAAACACACTGAGATTGATATCTCTGGTTCTCACTTAGCTCATCTGTTAATTAAGTAGAAGGATTACAGTAGGCTACTTACAAAATATTTCAACCATTTCTTCAAGAAGTGATTGTACTTTTAAATCAGAATTTTTAAATCATAAGGAAAAGAAAACATGATTTATTTAGCACCTGCTCTTAATATCTCAATTCTGTTATCCATTTTCAAGTGCACACAGTACTATAGGAATAATGAGCATATTTATTCATAAATGTAAAGCTAAGACGGAGAGGGAGTTGGACTCTTTAGAATAGCCATTAAATATATACCATTAATCTTATCCAATTGTGATTAATTAGCATCATTATCTTTGTATATTAGAATGAAAATAATAAAAATTTTAGAAGATCTTGGGAGATTTTACATATATACATATACATATATGTGTGCATATATGTATATATATTATGTGTATATGCATATATGTGTGCATAAACATATACATACATATATATACATATACGTACATATATAAAAAAATGTAACAAATCAGAACACAACATAAAGTGACCCAGGAGGGAGCCAATGTTCACAATGTCCATAGTCAGTGACCTAGGAGGGGGCCAATGTTCATAATGTCCATAGTCAGTGAATGTGGTAACACTAGATCTCAGGAGCAGGTTCACCATTTTCCTATAACCAGAGAAGATTTGTGCAACTGCAAATAACCTTGTCAAGGACTGGAGACGCTGCCTGCAGGTCTCTTTAGTCATCTTTTCTTTCTTTTTTTCAATATATTTTATTGATTATGCTATTACAGTTGTCCCATTTCTCCCACATCATTCCCCTCCACCCTGCACACCCCCTCCAACCCACATTCCCCCCCCTTTAGTTCATGTCCATGTGTCATAAGTTCTTTAGCTTCTACATTTACCACACTATTTTTGCCATCCTGTGTCTATTTTCTACCCACTGTCTATGCTACTTATTCTCTGTACCTTTTCCCCCTCTCTCCTCCTCCCATTCCCCTGTTGCTAACCCTCCACGTGATCTCCATTTCTGTGTTTCTGTTCCTGTTCTAGTTGTTTGCTTAGTTTGCTTTTGTTTTAGGTGTGGTTGTTAATAGCTGTGAGTTTGCTGTCTTTTTACTGTCATATTTTTATCTTCCTTTTCTTAGATAAGCCCCTTTAACATTTTGTATAATAAGGTCTTAGTGATGATGAACTCCTTTAATTTGACCTTATCTGAGAAGCACTTTATCTTCCCTTCCATGCTAAATGAAAGCTTTGCTGGATAGAACAATCTTGGATGTAGGTCCTTGACTTTCATGACTTGGAATACTTCTTTCCAGCCCCTTCTGGCCTGTAAGGTCTTTTTTGAGAAATCAGCTGACCGTCTGATGCGAACTCCTTTGTAGGTGACTGTCCCCTTATCCCTTGCTGCTTCTAGAATTCTCTCCTTCATTTTAATCTTGGCTAATGAAATTATGATGTGCCTTGGTGTGTTCCTCCTTAGATACAACTTCTTTGGGACTCTTTGAGCTTCCTGGACTTCCTGGTAGTCTATTTCCTTGGCCAGATTGGGGAAGTTCTCCTTTATTATTTGTTCAAATAAGTTTTCCACTTGTTGCTGTTCTTCTTCCTCTTCTGGTACCCATATAGTTTGGATGTTGGGATGTTTAAAGATGTCCAGGAGGTTCCTAAGGCTCTCCTCATTTTTCTGAATTCTTGTTTCTTCCTTGTTTTCTGTTTGGTTGTTAGTTTCTTCCTTCTGGTGCACTCCATTGATTTGAGTCCCAATTTTCCTTCCATATCTATTGGTTCCCTGTGAATTTTCCTTCATTTCACTTATTGTAGCCTTCATTTGTCCATGTAATTTGTGAGCAATATCAACCAATTGTGTGAGCATCCTGATCACCAGGGCTTTGAACTGGGCATCTGATAGGTTGGCTGTTTCTTCATGGCTTAGAGGAATTAGCTCTGTGGCTTTGATTTGTTCTCTGGTTTGGGCCTTTTTTTTTTTGCGGGGGGGGGGGTCTGGTCATGGCCGTTATGTAGTGAGGGATGGAGCCTTAGGTGTTCCCCAGTGGGAGGCTGCCCAGTTGCTGGGTTGTGATGCTGTATGTGGGGCAGAGTCCGAGAGGGAACAATGGTGCTTGCTCTGCTCTCTCTCGGATTCCTGACCCCTCCACTGCTTCCCTTTCATCTGGATTATCTGTGTGTGAATGTGGGACCACCTGGTCAGCCAGCCGCCTTGTGCAGCCTCACTAGGTCTGCACAGTTGCCACCCTGTGCCCAGGGTCCACCAGCTAATGCCTGTGCGCCTGGGGTCTGGCACCCATCAACTGTACACCTGGGAACTGCCAGCTGCCTGCATGCCTGCATGCCCAGGTTCGCACCTCTACTTTTTCCTGCCGTGACTCCGCCCCTCTTACCGGTCTGGATGAATGGTTGTTGGACTTCCATACAGTTCAATTTTCTATCAGTTCTGGCTGTTTTCTTGTTTTTAAATATTTGTTGTCCTTAATTTTGGTTGTGAAAGGAGGCATAGTGTGTCCACCTATGCCTCCATCTTAGCCGTTAGTGTCTTTTCTTATCAAAAAGGCTTCATGTCACTTAATTTTCTTCTCCCTTTCTCTTGCATCCATAAAACTGCCATCAGCCTTATTGTTGTCTTCTTATAATAACATTGGGACACCCAGAGTCCCCTTATCCCCGCTACATACAAAATCAGTGTAGACACACATTTTCTCAAGGAACCCCATCTTCTTATTTATTCAGTATATTATACGTATATCCTTATACACCAGTCTGCAAAGGGAAATTTTTTTAAAAATTAAAGGATCTTTCTAAGGGCCCACCTTTAATAAATGGTGATGGTTATTACAAACGTTTAAAATTTAAATCATCTCCCTGTGGCCTACATTAAACAGAAACAAAACCATACAGGATATATATTCTAACCTACTCTTATAGCTATAATTATGTTATTTCCTAAATGTCTCAAAAACATCATTGGAATGGCTATTTGATATTTATGTTGTCCCCAATTTTCTTTCACATTCAAAGATCTCTATGTTTTTATCCTTTTAGTGAAAAATTTGATAATATCCATTTTTCCTTAGAAAATATCCTGGAAAATAAATTTTGGGGCCAAAGCACAATAATATTTTTAAGGCTGTTAATTATTCTATAAACAGTACATCTGAGAAGTTTATTTTATTTTTTAACTTTTTTTATTCTTGTTCAAGTACAGTTCTCCCCCTTCCCAACCCTCACTTCCCCACACCAGCCATCCCAAGGCCCACTCTTAAGACTACCCCTCTTTGGTTTTGTCCATATGTCCTTTGTACACGTTCCTGAAAACCCTTCATCACTTCCCCCCCATGATCCCCTCTCACCTCCCTTCTAGTTATTGTCAGTTTGTTCTTAATGTCAAGGTCTCTGGTTATATTTTGTTTGCTTGTTTGTTTTGTTGATTAGGTTCCACTTATAGGTGAGATCATATGGTATTTGTCTTTCACCATGTGGTTTATTTCACTCAGCATGATGTTCTCAAGTTCCATCCACACTGTTGCAAAGGGTAGGAGTTCCTTCTTTCTACTGAAGAGTATTCCATCACATAATGTATCATAGTTTTCTGATCTAATCATTTACTAATGAGCACTTACATTGCTTCCAGCACTTGGCTATTGTAAATTGTGCTGCTGGAAACATTGGGGTGCATAGGTCCTTTTGAATTGTTGTTTCAGGGTTCTTAGGGTATAAGCTCAGCAATGGAATTGCCAAGACAAAAAGCAGTTCCATTTTTAGTTTTCTGAGGAAATTCCATATTGCTTTCTACAGTGGCTGTACCAGTCTGCATTCCCACCAAGTGTGCAATAGGGTTCCCTTTTCTCCACATCCTCTCCAACACTTGTTTCTAGATTTGTTTATGATGGCAATTCTGACAGGTGTGAAGTGGTGTCTCACTGTGGTTTTGATTAGTGTCTCTCTGATGGCTAGTGATGCTGAGCATCTTTTCATGTGTCTCCAGGCCCTTTGTATATCCTCCTTAGAGAAGTGTCTGTTCAAGTCCTTTGCCCATTTATTAACTGTGTTGTGTGTCTTCCTGGAGTAGACTCATGTGAATTATATATATACTCTGGAAATCAAACCAATCTCTGAATTGTCTTTGGCAAATATGTTTTCCCATACAGTTGGTTCTTTTTTCATTTCAATGTTGTTTTCTTTAGCCATGCAGAAGCTTTTTATTTTGATGAGATCCCATTTGTTTATTCTTTATTTTATGTCTGTTGCTCTAGGGGACCTATTGGTGAAAATATTGCTGCATGCAATATCTCAGATTTCCCTGCCTATGTTCTCCTGTAGGACTTTTATGATGTCACAACTTATATTTAAGTCTTTTATCCACCTTAAATTTATTTTTGTATATGGTGTAAGTTGTTCATTGAGTTCTTTATGGTTTTTTGGGGTTTGTTTGTTTGTTTGTTTTGCATGTAGCTGACCAGGACTCCCAACACCATTTGTTGAAGAGGCTATTTTTACTTCATTTCATGTTTCTGCTCCCTATGTTGAATATTCACCATAGGGTCTTGGGTTTATTTTTGGGTTCCTTAATCTGTTCAGGTGGTCTATATGTTCTTATGCCAGTACCTGGCTGTTTTGATTATAGTGGCCTTGTAATACAGTTTGATATCAGGTATTGTGATCCCTCCTCTTTTTTCTTCTTTCTCTAAATTGTTGCAGCTCTTCGGGGTTGTTTATGGTTCCATATAAATCTTTGAAATGTGTATTCTATATCTGTGTAATATGTCATTGGTACTTTAATAGGGATTACATTGAATCTATAAATTGCTTTTGGTAGTAGGGACATTTTGATGGTCATAATTTTTCCAATCCATGAACATGATACATTTGTTTGTGTCTTCCTTAATGTTTTTCCTCAATATTGTGTAGTTTTCTGAGTACAGGTCTTTTACCTCCTTGGTTAGGATTATTCCCAGGCATTTTATTTTTCTTGTTGCTAAGTCAAATGGAATTTTTTAACTGATATGTTTCTGATATTTCACTGTTGGTATACAAAACTGCCTTTGACTTCTGAATACTGACTTTGTATCTCACTGTTTTGCAAATTCATTTATTAGGTCAAGCAGATTTTATTGAAATCTATAGGATTTTCTATGTACATTATTATGTTATCTGCAAACAATGACAGTTTAGCTTTCTCCTTTATAATTTAGATACCCTTTATTTCTTTTTCTTGTCTGATTTCTGTGGCTAGGACTTCCAATACTATGTTGAATAGCAGTGGTGAAAGCAGACATGGCTGTCTTGTTCCTGATCTTAGTAGGAAAGCATTTACTTTTTGCCAATGAGTATGATGTTGGATGCAGGTCTGTCATATATGGTTTTTGTTATGTTGAGGAATGCTCCCTGTACTCCCACTTTGCTGAGTGTTTTAATAATAAATGGGTGCTATACCTTATCAAATGCTTTTTCTACATTTATTGATATGAGCATGTAATTTTTGCTTTCCTTTTGTTAATGTGATGTATTACGCTTATCGATTTGTGAATATTTTACCATCCTTGCATCCCTGGGATGAATCACAATTGATTGTGGTGTATAATCCTTTTAATGTATTGTTGGATGTGGTTTGCCAATATTTTGTTGAGGATTTAGCATCTATGCTCATCAGCAATATTGGCCTTCAGTTTTCTTTCTTTGTTGTGTCTTTGTCTCATTTTGGGATTAGGATGAAACTAGCTTCGTAAAAAGGGTTTGGGAGTCTTCTGTTTTCCTGGATTTTTTTTTGAATAGTCTGTGAAGACATGGGTTAGCTTTTCCTTAAATGTTTTGTAAAATTCGCCAGTGAAACCATCTGGTCCAGGGCTTTTGCGTGCTGGAAATTTTTTCATACTTCTTCAATTTTGTCAGCTGTCATTATTCTGTTCAGGCTTTCTGCTTTTTCATTCAGTTTGGAGAATTATATTTTCCTAGAAATTTGTCCATTTCACCTATTTTTTAAATTTCATGTCATATGGTTCTTTGTAGTAATTTCTTTTTTTTTTCTTTTAGATTTTATTTATTTATCTTCAGAGGGGAAGGGAAGGAGAGAGGGAGAGAAACATCAATGTGTGGTTGCCTCTTGTATGTCCCCTGCCGGGAACTGGCCTGGCAACCCAGGCATGTGCCCTGACTGGGAATCGAACCACGATCCTTCGGTTCGAAGGCCCGTGCTCAATCCACTGAGCTACACCAGCCAGGGCTCTTTGTAGTAATTTCTTACATTCCTTTGTATTTCTGTCGTATCAGTTGTAATCTCTCCACTTTCATTTCTTATTGTGTTTATTTGGGTCCTCTCTCTGTTCTTGATGTGTCTGCTTAAAGGCATATCAATTTTGCTTATCTTGTCAAACAATCAACACCTAGATTTGTTGATCCTTAGAGTTGTTCCTTTAGTCTCTATGTTGTTTAATTCTGGTCTGATCTTGATTATTTCCTTCCTTCTACTGTTCTGGGCTTTGTTTGTTGTTGTTCCTCCAGTAGATGTAGGGTTGGATTGTTTATTTCAAATGTTTCTATCTTTTTTAGGCAGGCCTGTATCGCTATGAACTTCCCTCTCAGGACTGCCTTCTCTGTGTCCCATACATTTTGGATCGTTGTGAGATCATTTTCATTTGTTTCCAGAAACTTTTTGATTTCTTCCCTAATTTTATTCTTGACCCATTCATTGTTTAATAGCATGCTATTCAATCTCCATGAGTTTGAGTGCTTTTGACTTTTTTCCTTGAGGTTAGTTTCTAGTTTTAGTCCCTTGTGGTTGGAGAAAATGCTTGGTATGATTTCAATTTTCTTGTATTTGTTGAGGCTGGTTTTGTGTCCTATCATGTGATCTATCTTTGAAAATATTCCATGTACATTTGAAAAGAATGTGTTTTGCTTCTTTGGGATGAAAGGCTTTATATATATCAGTTAAGTCCATTTGATTTAGGTCATTGTTCAATGCCATAATAACTTTGTTGATTTTTTGTTTGTAAGATCTGTCCATTTTTGACAGATCTTTTTGACAGTGGTGTGTTAAAATCCCCTACTACAACTGTGTTGCTGTCAACATCTTTCTTGAAGTCGTACAAGATTTTCCTTATATATTTGGGTGCTCCTATGTCATGTGTATATATGTTTATAATGTTTATGTCTTCTTGGTGGATTCTTTCCTTGAGTTTTATGAAGCGACCTTCTGGGTCTCTTTTTATAGCTCTGGTTTTGAAGTCTATTTTGTCTGATATGAGTATTGCTACCCCAGCTTTTTTTTACTGTCTATATTCTTTGAAATTTTTTTTCCAATCATTCCTTTTAGTCTTCGTAGGTCTTTTGTCCAGAGGTGGGTCTCTTGTAGGCAGTATATGTGTGGCAGTATATTTCTTATACGTTCAGGTACCCTATGTCTTTTGATTGGATTATTTAATCCATTTATATAAGGTTATTATTCATAGCTAGTTATTCATTACCTTTTTACTTCTGTTCCACCCTTTTTCCATTCTTTCTTACTGTTTTTCTTCCTCTTCTTAAAGCAGTGCTTTTATCATATCTTTCAATGGTGGTTTGTTGGAAGTGTATTCTTTCAGGCATCTTTTGTCTGGGAAACTCCTTATTTGCCTTCTATTTTAATTGAGAGCCTTACTGGATAAGGTAGTCTAGGTTGCAGTCCTTTGCTTTTCATTACATGGAATATTTCTTGCCATTACCTTCTGGCTTGTAACGTTTCTGATGAGAAGTCAGCTGTTATTATTGTTTATTATTTCATGTTTCTCCCTTGCTGTCTGTTATATTCTCTTTTCATCTTGGAGTTTTGCCATTTTAATTATGATGTATCTTGAAGTGGGCCCCTTTGTGTTCCTCTTGATTGAGACCCTCTATGCTTTCTGGATTTATGTGACTTTTTCCTCTTATCAAATTAGGGAAATTTTCCATCATGTCTTTTTCAAACAGGTTTTCTATACCTTGCTTTTGACCTTCTCCTTCTGATATCTCTATTATATTGATATTATTATGTTTCATGCTGCCCTACCATCACCTTAACACCTCCTTGTTTTTTCTCAGTCTTTTTTTCCTTTTCTTGCTCTTTCTGGGTATTTCTTTCTACCTTGTCCTCCACCTTGCTAATTAGATCCTCTGCTTCATCTACCCTGTTTTGATTCCTTCTACTGTGTTCTTCAGTTCAGAAATTGTATTCTTCACTTCCTCTTGGCCCTTGTTGATATTTTCTATTTCCTTTTTCATGTTGATATAGTTTGCCATGAGTTCATCATAGTTTTCCTGTCATTTTTGGTAATTCTCAGTGAGCTCATTGATCTTCCTGAAAACCATTGTTTTGAACTCAGTATCTGATAGTTACTTGCCTCTGTTTCATTTAGCATTCTTTCTGAGGCTTCCTCATTTCCTTTCACTTGGGGTTTGTTTGTCTTCCCATCGTTTGTGAGACTCTTCTTGTTAGCTTCTGCTTCTTAAATTGATCTTTTGTGACTCCCTGAGTTTGTGGTGTGAACTTGTATGGTAGTAGACCTGTGAAACTCAATTGTGCATTCTCCTTGATCGCCTGAACTTGCTGCTCTTGGGATGCCATTTATACTGGCTCTCTGGATGTTTTGGGGTTTTTATTTTTGTTGCATCATTTTTAGGGGGTCCTTCCCTCCAGCTGGTTGACTGAGGAGCACTCCACTGACCATGTGTTGTCAGCTGTTGTGCAGAGCTGCCTGAAGCGAACCACAAATTTCAGAGAAGAAACTCATATCTGCAAAAATATTCCCCCTTTCAGAATCTCAATATCAACAGCAAATAAAGCAGTATTAATCAGGGTGTAAAGAGATTAAGACTATTATAAAGAAGGAGAGAAATAAACTGTAGTATCAATTCTAGTGAGTTAATATACACATACTTGCGGACAAAAAAAGGAATGCTAAAAAGCTATGCAGGATAGAAAATGTCACTAATCATGGTGCCAATCACAGTGGGTTTTGTGTCAGTAGCCTTTAGTATTTACCACTGTTTTTTTTTTTTTTTTCTTTTTCTTTTTCTTTCTGTATCCACCTCTGGTGGTGTCAGATGTGGATCCCTTCTGACCTTAGACAGCCTTCTCTGAGACTGCCAGAGATCCACTGTCTATAGTTGTCTCCTTCAGTTGTTAGTCACTTTTCACTCAGCAGTCAGGCTTAAGCCCTATAGGTTGGGGTAGAATTCCTCCTGGAGTTGAGGCTATTGTTTCATTTGAATAGCTGCTGTGTGTGGAGGGGAGTGGTCTGCCTGAGCAGAACAGTGCTGCTATAGGTGTGATGACTTAGTACCAGGATCGCAGTGGCTGCTCTCTCAGTTGTCCCCACCAAGCCTCTCCCCGAAGTCTCTCCTCAAGCTTCTCTAGTCCCCTCTGCCCCACCTTTGTCAGGGATTTACATCTGTGGTTATCATCTCCATTGATTATTAATGGAGTCACTTTTCATTCAGCAGTCAGGCTTAAGCACCACAGAGCCAGGCAGAGTCTCTGGAGGGCATGGCTGTTGTTTCCCCTCAGGCTGCTGTCACTCAGAGTGGAGTTGTCTGCCTGAGCAGTATGGCTGCCACTATTTGGGGGATGACTCAGCTTTGGGTTCCCTGCAGCTTTTTCTGCTCTCTGTCCCCATCTCTCCTCAGGCATCTCCAGCCCACTCTGTACTGCCTTTGCTGGAACCCCGGGTAAGTGACAGCCAATGAAAATCTGTCCATTGGCCCTTTAAACAGCTCTTTGCATCTCTAACTGTCCGTCTTGATGGAGAGCAACCCTGCCATTGTTTTTTGCCACTGTTTTTATCTATGTACTTTTTTGGGCTCTGGGGCTAGGTATCCCAGCTTAGGGTTTAGACCTCATTCATCTCAGAGGGGTGTAACCTGCCACTTAATTATACCTCTGATGCTGCCACCTGTGGGCCCCCAGCCAGCCCTCTCAAGTGTATACCACACTCCAAACCAGATAATCTGTGCTGAAGCTGATTCTTGTTTCTGTCTGAGGTCATAAGGATTCTTTGCTATTTTTCAGTTGTTTGTTCTGGGTAATTTCTCCACAATTTAGTTGTAATTCCATATTGGTCCTGGGAGGAGGTTAGTGTAGCTTTCATTCACTCCTCCTCCATTTTGCCTGCTTTCTGAGTTTATTGATTTTGATTTTTGTTTTCTCCTCTTTTATTTCTTGAGTCTTATTTATACAAATCATTAGCATGATCCTGGACTGGAAACATACATTTTTCAGTTTATAGTAAGTCTTTTTGGGCAGTTCTTCATCTAGACTATAGGTAATAATTTCTCACTTTTTATTTTATCAATACTTAATGTATAAGAGTCTGAATCAGTTAGATTGGGCAGTTTACCTGATTTCATCATGGAAAACATCCTGTTCTTTACTTTTCTCACTGCCTTATTTATATGTATTTTCTCTTTTTCCTGGAATTAGCTTTAAACCACTTATTTAGACAGCACAGTAGGTCCTGTGATTGTCATTTATAATTTATGATTTCAACGATTGGACAGTACCATTAAGGTCTGTAAATCATCATGTAATCATTGAAAATTCTTCCAAAGCAGGAATTTGAATGTTGGAAATGTGAGCTGTGTACAAAGTGAGCCATTTAGCTAATGCATTGGCTGCTCTCTGCACATTTGATTTACTGGAGGACACCTGTCTGGTGTACCTAGGAAAATACTCCTTCTCTTTCACAGTGAGATACCGTGCCCAGAAAAAAAAAATCACTTTATACAGTTGAGAGGAAACAACAGACAAAACAATAGCATTTCAGAAAGCTATGGATATTGTTGAAAAAATAGAAATACTGGTTCAGTAAATTGACAGGCACCCTAATTTAGTTGTGGATCTTATCTAAGCTATATTTACATTCATCCTAGCTGAGTAGAAAAATGAGGGCAATTTTTAACCACTGTTCAGCAAGGGTCTTGAACATACAGTGCAAGACAATAGAGAGGTAAAACCTGAGATAATTGAAAAATTATTAACCTTTGTTTTGAGGGTACTCACAGCAAACACCTACCTCTTGAAGAAAATGCAGAATCCAAGAACATGCACAAACATTTACATAAAAGTACCAGACAAAATGAAACCATGAACAAAAATTGTTGTTAAGCGTTTTAAGGAAAAGTTAATAGGCAATATGACTATTAAAGCTTCTCCAGCCAAAAAATAAACAAACAAACAAACAAATAAATCTTCATCGAAGGGAAAGTCCATAGGTCAAAAGAAACAATCAATGAAGACAAGCCTGTTTGTATTGGAAAAAGTTTCTTCCTGCCCAACAGGCATCGAACCCGGACACCACCCCTGCTCATCAGTCATTCCCATTCATCACCCCCATTTGCTGACTCAGGGAAGTTCAGAGTCACGTTACTGTAGCAACAATGGAGTGTACTGTAGGCATTATTTTAATGGCAGAAATAATTTTAACAGCTTTATAAATCACTTTAGTTCTACATTTATAGAAGCATTAAGGTTGTGAAGAGGTTGTTCATATTTTCAGTTATCCTTTACTGTATTTAAAAGGGAAATTGTGCACTGTGTTTTTAGGTGTGAATTAGCAGGTTTCCAAATTTCTAAGGATATAACACTTAAGAATCTACTCTAAGCTGAAACATAAATTACAAGAGCCCCCTCCACCTTGCCAACCCTCAGTAGTATCTACAGGTTTATTTTTACACCTAACTTAATAATGCTCCCAACATCTGCTTTCCTGGGTATTAACAAATTCTGAAAAATCTAGAGATTTTTAAAAAGTAAAATGCTGATTAGCCAATGGTAAAGCCAGGCTTCTTTGTAACTGCACCCATTGCCTTTCTTTTTCATCTATCATGCCTCTTTGTTGTAAGGGGGGCTATTACCAGTCAGAGAAGATACAAATTGCAAAAAAACACTTAAATAGCTCCTCTCTCCCTGTGCAAAGTGTAAAAGTTATATTTAAAATGAAAAAGGTAAAATTGCTATTCAAAAGAGGCATGTTCTATAATAATTTAATATTAAAATACTTCATATTTTATATGATGGCATTTCATGTTTAAAATCAATTGAGATCTTTTCTTAAGAATAAATACCTCTAAGATTGTGTATCTGAGAAAAATCATAAAGATTCTGTCAAACATATTTCAGTAAGCAGCAAATGAACCTTGCTTACAACCATGAATCATTAATTTTTAATCACCAGCCAATTTCTCAATCAGCTCACTGGCATGGAAAGTCCAAGGTACTCAAAGGCTAGTAGTTCTTGATCTGGCATGCATGATTGCCTTGTGTGTTTAATTACTGTTTATGCATTGGCAGAGGCCAGGCGTTTGTATGTAATAAATAGGACACTGTCATCATGTCCAGATGGCTTTGACACAAGGCCCAGGGAGCATGTTTGGAGATTGTAGGACAGATTCGCTGTCTGTTTGCACCACTTCAATAATAAAAACCATAGTAATTGTATGCACATCAGGAATTCTGCATTTTGAAAATAAATACACTGCCATGTTGGATATTTTGAAAGACATTTAAATTAGACTTTATCATCAGAATATCTACCAAAGTTTTAAAGTAAAATTAATGTCTTTATTTAATATGATGTTCTTTTATTTTCAAAGGAGATAGGGAGAGAATAGCTCTCTAGGGTTTAATCATTATCCCATAAAATGAAAATATGAGCAGATGTTTTCCAATAACACCTCAAAATAATTGTTCACAGATTCAAAATTGAATTATTTTAATTCCCACTATAATAATTTTAATGACAGATTTCTGAAATAAAGTGAATTAGACAAAATATTTACTTATTAATAATTATTTCCTTATAGGATTTATTATTGTTTTTGGAAAATTCAGATTGAGGTTGATAAGTTCAACTTTTGATGAAATAGTACAATATTTCTAACATACAGTTAATCCAAAATCATTCAATATTATTCTAACTGGTCTGAATCATGAACTCTGTAGCCACTCTTATTTTAAAAAAAATGAAAAGAAAAATAATTTAAAAAATGTTTAACTCCTCTTTAAATTACTGGGTTAAAAACTAAAGTTAGAATAAACAACAAAAAAGGAGAACAGCCTGTCTTCAATTTTAAAACCTAGAAGAACACCTGTATCCATGAGTTTTTAATTAAGCATTTACAGGTATATGTTGGGAAAAAATAAACATCTATAAGAAAAATTATTCAAAGAATCTATGTTTATATGATATATTATTCCCTCTGAGCAGTAATTAAAATCCTGATAAAATGCTCAGGCAATTTTATGAGTCATCACTGATTTCAGAGTCAATTTGAAAAAACATATCCACTTATATGACATTCATGGGAGAAGCCAAACCAGTCTCCCAAAGAGACTGTGATTTTTGACCAATGTGCATTTGTGGGGAGAAGAATACAGTTTAATAATGATTACCTAGATACTCTATATGCCCTATAAAATTTCTTTACCAAGGGAGAAGCTTACAATTTGGCTGGTTTGAAATACAATATTAGCAAGTGCTCCTAATTGTTTGTCTGAGAATTTACATTAACACCTACCAGTATATCTAACATAAGGACTAAAGAAAACCATGGATCAACTAAGAGAGAAGTAACATATTTGTATAAGAAATAACAAAAAGAAAAAGAAATGGCCACACAAATATGGCCATTTGATTTATGACAAAGGCAACCCTAAAGCATACTGGGTAAAGCATGGCCTTTCCCTTTGTGATGCTGAATCAATTGTATACCCACTGAAAAACAATTAATCTTGATCCTTGCCCCACACCACACATAAAAATCAATTCTCTAACACCAATAACTCCACTCATGGACATGTACTCAACATAAAGGTGTTAACACATTTATCAAAAATATGAAAAAGAATGTTCAGAGAGCCGTTCTTTGTAATGACCCCAAATGGTAAACAATGTCAAATCTATAAACAGTAGGAAAAGGGCAAATTTAACATATTCATGTAATAATGATGATACTGCAATAAAAATAACTTGCAAATACAAATTATTCAAATAAAGTCCCCAAATATATTAAGGATAATTAGTCAATAAGGAGTACCTACTATATGATTCAATTATTTAAGTTTAAAAAAAGCAAAACTAATAATCTGTTATGCTGGTAGTGGGCTGGTAGTTACTGGAAGAGAACACAAACATGATCTTGTGGGTGTTGGAAATGTTCTGAAAATTTTTCTAGATGCTGGTTATATATCTACATTTCTTTTGTGGTGTTTCATCAACTTTATATGTGTTTGTATGTGTAATATATATACATATGTGTGTATGACTTCAATAAAAAGTTTACTATAAAATGAGTAAACATGTCTAATTACCCTTGCATATATGTAAGAATTTTGTGAATCTTAAATGAATCCCCGTAATCCAGGCATCTATGTTGCCTGCTGTCTGAAATTTTATTTTGCCCAGCCTCAGGTCACACTTTCTTTTACACTTGTCCCCTCTGGTTCCGTATTGTTGACCCCTGTTTTGTGCAGCATGGTGTCTCTTATGCAACTTAAACTGTGACTTTGCTTCAGTTAAAGGAACTGTCTGCCATTTTGT
The DNA here is from genome assembly GCA_039655065.1 of Glossophaga mutica. NCBI lineage: Eukaryota > Metazoa > Chordata > Mammalia > Chiroptera > Phyllostomidae > Glossophaga > Glossophaga mutica. The sequence continues at coordinate 75,863,255 of CM077309.1, read as the reverse complement.
AGCATAGACTAACTAAACCTCTTCTTTATTATTAGGCATAAGTGAGAATGTCCTATAAATTTATGTTTCACATAAGACTTTTATGGTACTGTCAACACCAAACCAAAGGAATAGTCTTCCTTTTACTGATAGCACAGCACTTTACTCAGATGCAGCGAGAAAGTCCTTTTGAACCCAAATACACAAGTTAGTCAATGTAGTTGGCAGGGTGGAGAGGAAGAAAGAACCATACCTTTTATTGCAGAATGAAATTCTGATTGAAGTAAATAAAGGAAACTGAAAATCTTGCTAATTGCTATGCAAAATTAAGAATATGCTTCTTTGGCTGGTGGGAGGAGAATTGCCAAACTAGAACATGTACCTAATCAATGAAGGAACAAGCTAAATTCCTAACTCTAATATAAACAATCCTTACACTTGTTTTAATGTGTCAGTATTCACATTTAATTATTCTCTGCTAGTATTTTTATACAAAATGGAACATGATATAAACTTATAAACTCTGGAAACTTCATTTCAGAGCCAGAACTTACACTGGCCTTAGAATAACACTAATTTGTTCCTGGAGAAATTTGGGACAAAAATCTGCACATCAAAAAATTTAAGTGATATTTTTAGTATTGGCCATATTATTTTTGAAATTAATAAACTATATCCAGCTGGCACATTTCATGGAGTTACATTGAGCACTCTTTATGCATATTTGCTGAGTGAGGCAATGGAGGGTGGAAATAAATATAGGCTAGAAAGATTCCAACAGATCAGATATTTACACCTACATCTGGTGCTAGCTAGCAGAGCTCCTGTGAAGGTGCCAATTCAAAGTTGGCAAATGTCTCTGTATCCACCTGGCTATCTTTAATTACCTTTGAGCATAATGTCTTTGTTGAGTGAAAGACTTATTTGAGGAGCATCTTACTTATGTTAATGCAAAGCATGTATACTTCTGTTTCCTGAGAAAGATAGTGAGAGTGGTTATGTATCTCAGAGCTTCCTCTCCAACAACCCTATGAGATGTATTTCTGGCCTTGGAGAAAAGGGGGAAAGTTTTCCATGAACTCCTGGGAGAAAGGAGAAAAAAGATAAGAAACTGCACCATTCCCCTCTGAAGTTCAAAGATTTTGGAACCTGTATGAAATGTTGCTGCCTATTCGCAGTTCAGAGGACACAACAACCCATTGGAGAACTCCTTGTCATGGCCTATGCACATTGCAAAACTGTTTAGCAGTATCTCTTAAAGCTGGGTGTCAACACACCTCATGATTTAGCAATCCCATTTCTAGTTCAAACAGAGATTAGTGCATATGCTGACCAAAAGACTTAAGCTAAAACTTCATAGCAAAACAAGTCATAATATTACCAGATGGAAACTACCCAAACGTCTATCAACAGCTTAACAGGTAAGTGAATGTAAGGTATTGACATGATGTGATAATGCATAACAATTAGAATGATCAATTATATGCAAAATATGACTAAATCTCACAAACATAATATTGAAAGAATAAAGATAAGCATGAAATAATGCATATTTTAATGAATCTTAGTATTTAAAGTTCCAAAAGGGTTATAAACTAATTTATGTGGTTAGAAGCCAGCATGTAGCAACACATGGGAAAGGTTAATAATGACTAGGAAGAGACACAGTGGGTCTTTCTGGTGTACTAGTAATATTCTGTTTCTTAGTGTGGGTTTCAGTTTTCTGGAAAAATATAGTGGATTGGCCAAAAAGTCTTTTTACTTCTGTCCATAAGATAAAAGACACATTTTTCATTTTTATAAATAACTTCATTTATTTGGATATTTTGAGTATGTCAGCTATCTTTCCCTACTTGCTTCTAGTGGGTAGAGGCCAGGAGTGCTGGCAAACATCTTCCAATGCATAAGAACCCCACAGCAAAGAATTACTTGGCCAAAATATCAATAGCACCAAGAAATTTCACAGACCACTTTGAACATGTTCAGTTAGTCATAGCATTTTCTCTGTATGCTGCACAAATTTTTTTTGGGGGGGTGGGATTTTAACATTTCTTGAAATAGAAAAACATAATGAGTGAAAATGTTGTGTATTTTCTTGCATTTTCAATATTAAAGTGGTTGCATAAAAATTCACCAATTTCGATTAAGTTTTTTGGATGCGCACTGATATGACAGTTGTCACAATATCATCGAACAAAATTGTTTCAAATGACATTAAAGACAACTTAGCACTATTAGAGACATTGTATGAAAAAAACTAAATGAACTTTTTGGCCAGTCCAATGTTTAAAATGCATCAAGTTGTGTATGTGACACATAGATTAAACATTTTAAATATAATAAGTTGTGATTTTATTTCAAGCTGGTAGATGTGTTATGCCAGTTTTATACATTATATGTTTACATCTAAGTATGGTAGAAACAATATCATTTAAAGAGCAACAACATCCAACTACAATATAAAATGTTTATATATGTCATGTTTTAAACACATATATTTGTTAAATATATTTATAAAGTCTTATAAAATGAGTATGCATGTTATGTGTAGAATACAGGTACTAATCTTTTATGACTGGTAATAAGAATGACTTATTTGTGAGTAAACTTCTCAGCATACCATAACACTAAACATGGTTTACTTTTCTTAATGAGATTCATGACTCACACTTAAATGTTTGAAAGCCATGTGTGATCATGAAAAATGAAATATGTTTGTAATTAGAGATTTCCATGTATCATCTTTCCATCTCTGTTGTTCAATGTCCAAAAAATACAAGTTTTTTAACATTTCAAAGGATCATTAATCCGTAAGCTGGTTTGTTGAAAAGACAAAATTGACAAGCCATAAACCAGATTCATCAAGAAAAAAATGGAACCAAATAAATAAAATCAGAAATGAAAGAGGAGAAATTACAACTGACTTGACAGACATACAAAGGATTTAAGAAATTACTACAAAAAAACTATATGCCAAGAAATTTGAAAACCTGGGTAAAATGGACAAAATTCTAGAAACATATGATCTTCCAAAATTGAATCAAGAAGCAGAAAGCTGGAACAGACCCATAACAGCTAGTGAAATTGAAGCAGTAATCAGAAAACTCCCAGCACACAAAAGCCCTGGACAGGACAATCTCACAGGAAATTTTACAAAACATTTAAGGAAGAGTTAACCTTTACCCTCCTCAGACTATTCCAAAAATCCAAGAAGAGGGAAGACTCCAAAACTCTTTTTTATGAAACTAGCATCATCCTAATCACAAAACCAGATAAACACACAACAAAGGAAGAAAATTACAGGCCAATATCGCTAATGAATATAGGTATTAAAATCCTCAACAAAATATTAGCAAACCACATTCAGCAAGAGATTAAAAAGATCATACACAATGATCAAGTGGGATTCACCTCAGGGATCCAAGGATGGTACAATAGTCACAAGTAAATAATGCAATACATCATATAAACAAAAGGAAAGACACAAATCACAGGATCATATCAACATGTGGAAAAAGCATTTGATAAGGTACAGCACCCATTTATGATTAAAACACTCAACAAAGTAGGAATAGAGGGAGCATACCTCAAAACAATAAAGGCTATATAGGAGAAAACTACAAACAACATCATACTCAATGGGCAAAAACTAAAACCTTTCCCACTGAGATCAGGAACAAGACAAGGATGTCCACTTTCACTACTCCTGTTCAACATAGTATTGGAAGTCCTAACCACAGTGATCAGACAAGGAGAGAAATAAAATGCATCCAAATTGGAAAGCAGAAAGCAAAACTGTCATTATTTGCAGATGACATGATAGTGTACATAGAAAACCCTATAGACTCCACCAAAAAAACTACTCGACCTAATAAGCAAATTTGGCAAAACAGTGAAATACAAAGTAAATATTCTGAAATGAAAGGCATTTTTGTACACCAACAACAGAATATAGAAACAGAAATCAGGGTGAAAATCTCATTTGCAATAGCAGCAAGAAAAATAGAGTACCTAGGAATAAACCTAACCAAGGAAGTAAAAGAGCTATACTCAGGAAAATACACAACACTGAAGAAAGAAATTAAGGAAGACATAAACAAATGGAAGCATATACCATGTTCATGGATTGGAAGAATTAACATCATCAAAATGTCTATAGTACCCAATGTAATTTATAGATTCAGTGCAATCCCTATTAAAATAAATGACATATTTCACAGAAATAGAACAAACATTTCAAAAATTTGCATGGAACCATACATGACCCTAAATAGCTGTAGCTATTCTGAGAAAGAAGAACAAAGTAGGATGGATCACAATACCTGATATCAAACTATGTTACAAGGTCACAGTAATCAAAAGAGTCTGGTATTGGCATAAGAACAGACACCTAGATGAATGGAAGAGAATAGAGAGCCCAGAAATAAACCTATGTCTAAGTAGGCAATTGACACATGACACAGGGGGCACCAGAATAAAATGGAGTAAAAGCAGCCTCTTCAACAAATGGTGTTGGGAAAACTGGACAGCTACATGCCAAACAATGAAAGTCAAGCATCAACTTACACAATACACAAAATAAACTCAAAGTGGATAAAATTAAATATAAGTTACAACACCATAAAAGTCCTAGAGGAGAATATAGGCAGGAAATTTCACATACTCTATGCAGCAATATTTTCACTGATATGTCTCCTAAAGCAAGGGACATAAAGGAAATAATAAACAAATCAGACTTTCTCAAATTAAAAAGTTTCTGCATGGCTAAGGAAACATCAGCAAAATGAAAAGGGAAGCAACCATATGGGAAAAACATATTTTCCAGGGATACCTCAGACAAGGGTTTAATCTCCAAAATATATAAAGAATTCATATGACTCCACTCCAGGAAGACAAACACCCCAATTAAAAAATGGGCAATAGACTTGAACACACACTTCTCCAAGGACATACAAAGGGCTCAGAGACATATGAATAGATGCTCAGCATCACTAGCCATCAGAGAGATGCAAATTAAAACTACAATGAGATGCCACTTCATGCTGGTCAGAATAGCCATCATAAACAAATTGACAGACAAGTGCTGGAGCTCATGTGGAGAAAAGGGAACCCCAGTGAACTCTTGGTGGGAATACAGATTGATGCATCCACTGTGGAAAACAGTATGGAATTTCCTCAGAAAACTAAAAATGGAACTGCCTTTTGAATGGGCAATTCCACTGCTGGGATTGTATCCTAAGAACCGTGAAACACCAATCCAAATGAACCTATGCATCCCAGTGTTCAGAGCAGCACAATTTACAGTAACCAAGTTCTTTAAGCAACCTAAGTGCCCATCCGTAAATGAATGGATCAAAAAATTATGGTATATTTACATGATGGAATACACTGCAGCAGAAAGAAAGAAGGAGCTCCAACCCTTTGCAACAGCATAGATGTAACTGGAGAGCATTAGCTAAGTGAAATAAGCCAGGTGGTGAGGGACAAATACCATGAGTTCACCTTTAACTGGACCCCAAACAACAAAACAAGCAACAAGCAAAATATAACCAGAGACATTGACATTAAGAAGAGACAGAAACTAGAAGGGAGGTGAGAGGGGATAATGGGGGATAAAAGGGAAGGGTTTTCAGGAACAACTATAAAGGCTACATGGACAAATCCAAGGGGGATTGGAATCAGGGGAGGGAGGTGGGGATGGCTTGGATCGGGGAGTGATGAGGACACCGGCTAGCAGTGCCTGCATCATTATGGATGAAATAAAAGCATATACATGGACTACTGAGTCCATTGGAGGAAAAAGGACGACAGTGTGACTTTTCTCTCAAGGGGAGCAAAAGTCAAGGCCTCCACCATGATAAGCCTTTACTCTGTCTCTCCTCACATTACAAGATGGTCCTCACTCACCAAGCCCTGGTTACAACAAAGGAGCCAATGCCCCTAATCACATCACAGAAGAACGATATTAGCAAATGAAAAGGCAAAAGTGGTTGAGCCGGTTACAATGGTCCCTGCAAGGTTTAGCATGGATTTTAGGAAGTTACAACAAGCATTTGCAGGGTGAGGGAGTTTTCAGCAAAAAGCAGCTTAGGTATATTGCAAATATGATTACCCACCAGAGAACCTATCTGTGGGCATGGGTCCTGTGCATCTCCGAGAGGGAGCTGGGCCCACGCCAAACAGAAGGGTCTGCCACAAGGGGGAATGGTGAGGCGTAAATGCAGACAAGTGTAATTGAACAACAATAAAATATTTTTTTTAAAAATTCAAAATCTCAAGAGAAAAAAAGAACGACAGTACATTTACACAATGGAATACTATGCAACAGAAAGAAAGAAAGAACTACCCTTCATGACAACATGGATGGAACTGGAGACCATTATGCTAAGTGAAACATTCAGAGAGGGAAAGACAAATACCATATGATCTCACCTATAAGTGGAACTTAATCAACAAAGCAAACAAGTGAGCAAAATAGAATCAGAAACATGGAAATAAAGAAGAAACTGACAGTAAGCTCAGGAGAAGCAGAAGGAGATAATGGGGCAAAGAAGTGGAAGGGTTATCAAGGAACATGTGTAAAGTACTCATGGACAAAGTCAGCGTGGGGTGAGGGAGGATTGAATGTGGGAGGTGGGGTGAATAGGGTTGGGGAGAGTAATGGGGAGGAGTAAAGTGGGACAACTGTAATAGCTCTACAAGAAAAAATGGAAAAAAAAGAGTAGAGTTCATTTAAAATGTCAAAAAGAGAAAAGAAAGATCACCCAGCCCATAGTGAGAAAGTAGATAGATTGAGATGAAAATAGGGGCAAAGTAGTGAAAATAATGGTAATCCCTTCCAGTAATCAGATAAAAAGATGCCACTGTAGATAATAGTTGTCAAGATAGAAAAGTATGGGGAAATGAGGGTACTATATTATATATCATATATCATATATACATTTATATTATTTATAAGTGAAGTTATTATAATAAAGCAAATAATCCAAATAGTTGTTGGACTCTAATCAAAGCTGATAAAGTAGCAAAAGCTAAATACCATTAGAATACTGGCAATTTTTTCTTTATTTGTTAAAATAAAAGAATTATCCATATGTTTTTACACCAGACTTCATAGACTCTTCATGAGGAATAGTTTTAATGTCTTAAAGTATTAAAAATCATCACAAGTCATGTGTCACTCAGTAGTATTGAATACTCATAGGAAAATATGCACAGAAATTAGATAATTTTTCAAAGTCAGTCTTTAAGGAATACAACCTAAACTACTTGAAATCATGTTATAGACTTGATTAGGAAACATAAGTACTCTCTACTTAAAAAACAAATAAACAAGCATAATATAATCAAAGACACTGAAACTGAGAACAGACTGACAGTCACCAGAGGGGAGAGGGGAGGGAATTGCAGGGAGAAAGGGGAAGGGTTTAGAGAGACAAGTATAAAAGACACATGGACAAAAACTAGGGGGGTGGAAACGGGAGGGAGGTAGGGAGGGGTGGGGCGGTGGGCTGGGTGGTAGTAAAATACAGAAAACTGTACAAGAACAACAATTAAAATAAACTTTAAAAAATTAGAAAATCAGTTAAAGAAAAAAACAATGTTATCTTTCTTCATTTTGTTCTAAAGTAACGCATTCTTCATTACACTATACTATCAGCAATTCTGTTTAATAACAAATGTTTTTGTTCTTATCTCAATCTTTTTATTTAATTTTTTATGTTGACTGATCTGTTGGATATAATCCAGATTTTCTGTTGTGTTATAGGAATGTAAGGATACGTGCAACATAATTTAACAAACACTGAGAAATATGACTACCAAGCAAAGTAGGCAATGTTTTCACATGGCAAAGGAGTCCATGGGACATCTGACAACAAGGTTCCACTGTGATGCTCTCCATTAAATTGTACCTTGTTTATTTGTTTAGATTTAATGTTTCTTTCTACTACATAATGGTGAAACTCAATCTTTTCCCAGGCTTGAGACTTCTTTAAATCCTATACTTGGCTGTGTGTGTGTGTGTGTGTGTGTGTGTGAGAGAGAGAGAGAGAGAGAGAGAGAGAGAGAGAGAGAGAGAGAGAGAGAGAGATTTAATCTTCATGTTCAGTTTCAGTTCTATTTGGCTGTTTTTTATTTTTTAGATTTTATTTATTTATTTTTTAGAGAACTAAAGGGAGGGAGAAAGAGAGGGAGAGAAACATCAATGTGCAGTTGCCTCTTGTGCACCCCATACTGGGGACCTGGCCCATAACCCAGGTATGTGCCCTAGATTGGGAATCGAACAAGTGACCCTTTGATTTGCAGGCAAGCACTCAATCACTGAGCCACACCAGCCAGTGCTATTTGACTATTTTAATTTTATTGAAATTTCTTCCTGTGTGGGTATGAAACACAGCTTCTGAACAGTAAATATTAATAAATTTCTTGCATGTAAAATTATAACACAGAAAGATTTAGGGCAGAAGGAGATATATGATAACTTCAACATATATAATTGTAAGCAGAAGATGGTATCTATCTGTAGAAAAACAATGTATCTAATCATGCAAAGACTTGCTCTGGTCGGCTGCAGAGTGAAAAGTTAAATGGGGGAGACCCTGCCCTTGTGAAATTTACTAAAAACTTGCCATGAAAGGCCAGTGCTATTGACTGAATTGTGTCCCCCTAAAATTCATATATTGAAGCCACAACCCCCAATGTGACTGTTTCTGCAGATAGGATCACCAGGAGGTTGGTAAGTTTCATTTTTAAGTATATTTAATTGATTATGCTATTATAGTTGTCCCATTTTTTTCTCCCCTTTATTCCTCTCCACTCAGCAATCCCCACCCACCAGCATCCCCACCCTTACCGTTCATGTCCATGGGTCATACATTTAAGTTCTTTGGCTCTCCATTTCCTATACTATTCTTAACTTCCCCTTGTCTATTTTGTATTCACCATTTATGCTTCTTATTCCCTGTACCTTTTCCCCCATTCTCCCCACTCCCTCTCCCCACTGATAACCTTCCATGTGACCTCCATTTCTGTGATTCTGTTCCTGTTCTATTTGTTTACTTAGTTCATTTGTTTGTTTTTTGGTCCAGTTGTTGATAGTTGTGAATTTGATATCATTTTACTGTTAATAATTTTGATCAACTTCTTTTTCTTACATAAGTCCCTTTAACACTTCCTATAATAAAGACTTGGTGATGATGAACTCCTTTAACTTGATCTTATCTGGGAAGCACTTTATCTTCCCTTCTATTCTAACTGATAGTTTTGCTGGATAGAGTAATCTTGGATGTAGGTCCTTACCTTTCATGACTTGGAATACTTCTTTCCAGCCCCTTCTTGCCAGCAAGATTTATTTTGAGAAATCATCTGATAGTCTTATGGGAATTCTTTTGTAGGTAACTGTCTCTTTTTCTCTTGCTGCCTTTAAGATTCTCTCCTTATCTTTCATCTCGGCTACTGTAATCATGATGTGCCTTAGTGTGTGTTTCCTTGGGTCTAAATTTTTTGGGACTTTCTGAGCTTCTTGGACTTCCTGGAAGTTTCTTTCCTTTGACAGATTGGGGAAGTTCTCCTTCATTGAATTTTCAAAAAAGTTTTCAATTTCTTGCTCTTCCTTTTATCCTTCTGGCACCCTTATGATTCGGATGTTGGAACATTATAATTGTCTTGGAGGTTCCTAAGCCTCTCTTCATATTTTTGAATTCTTGTTTCTTCATTGTGTTCTGGTTGAATGTTTGTTTATTTCTTCCTTCTGCTCCAAATTGCTGACTTTAGTCCTGGTTTCCTTCACTGTTGGTTCCCTATAATTTTCCTTTATTTCACTTTTCATAACCTTTACTTTTTCTCTGTTTTGTGACAATAATCTACATTTTTGTGAGCATGCTTATTACCAGTGTTTTGAATCTGGCATCTGATAAGTTGGCTACCTCTTCATCACTTAGTTCTATTTTTGGAGTTTTGATCTGTTCTTTCATTTTGGTCATATTTCTTTGTCTGGGTGCACCTGTTACATTTAAGGAGTGGAGCCTTAGGTATTCATCAGGGCAGGGCTGCACATTTCATTGTGCTGTGGTGCTGTATGTGGGGGAGGGTCAGAGAGGGAATAATGCCACTTGCTCAGCTCTTGGCTAGCTTTCAGTCACTTCCCCTGTTACCCACAACCAAATTGTGCTTTTCTGGTGCTGATTCCAGGGTGGGAGGTTTTGTGTACATTCTAGGACCCTGTGGATCTCTCCAAAGAACTCTCCTGTGAGGGTGAGAGTTTCTTCTGCCACCACAACCTCTACAGGTTAGTTTTGAGGCTTCTTCCCTATGCTATAACTCTGGGTTGCATGGTCTGTCTCACTCCCCAGTTGTTACTCCCAGTTTATCCACATGCAAATGTGGGACCTCCTGGTCCACCAGCCACCACCACACCTGCCTGGTCCTCCAGACACCACCTTGCCATGTATAATCTCCATCCCTGGCTGCTCACCTCCACCCTTCCTACTGTTCTGAATGAATGTTTCTTTTTTAATTCCTTGGTTGTCAGACTTCCACACAGTTCAATTTTCTGAAAGTTCTTGTTATTATTGTTTGTAAATTTGTTGTTGTCCTTTTTTGGTTGTGTGAGGAAGCAAAGTTTATCTATCTATCTATGCCTCCATTTTGGCCGGAAGTGAGGTTTGCAAGTTTCAGTGTGTTCATAAAGGTTGTGGCATGATACAATAAGATTATGACTCTAGAGGGAGAGGGAGCGATAGAGGAAAAGAGAGAACAAGAGAGGGAAGAGGGAGAGGGAGAGAGAAAAAAAAGAGAGTGCATGCTAGAGCTCTTTGTTGTGTGAGGTCACAGTAAAAATGGAGTCATCAGATAACCTTATGCTATGACCTAAACCCAACCATATTGGGACCTTGATCTCAGACTTCCAGTCTCCAAAACTGTGAGGAACCAAATTTCCATGGTTACACCATTTAGTCCACGGTGTTTTGTTACAGGAGCTTGAGCTAACTGACACAGCAGGCTCAAGGCATGCTGCACCTATGTCTAAAGGAGACCTGTCAGCACATCACAGATATGAATTCTAATGTGGGAACATATGGTCCAGAGTCAGAGAGAAAAAGAACCTGCCTCTGTAGTGAGCCTTTAAAAATATCAATTTTCTAAGAGCACATATAAAGAAGAATGTTCTCTTTGAATTAACTTAAATAAAAAGACAAAGTATGAGGTGTGGAGAGAGAATAGTGGTGACAATGACACAGGGTATGTATGTAGGGAGGAAAAGACAAGGAGAGGATGTAAGATAAGATGACATGGGAGAAGAGATAAATGTATAACAACCTCTTCTTACCTGACAATGTAGAATTAATTTAAAAATAAAATCAAAAATAAGGCAGATGAAGAAAAAATCATCATATTTTTCATTGGTAAAGCTGATAACAGCTTATGGGACTCTTATCTTTAGGTTAAAACCTTACCTTTTCTCAGTTTCTGTGTGTCAGGGTCTCAGTGCTATTTCGTTCCACCATGGCTACATCCAAGGTGGTGGGACAGTCACTGCTTTACCTTCTACCTGTCCCTCACCTCCTACACGAAGTCTCAACAGCCAGTGACTGAGGCCTGTTTATTCTTGCTTAAGGTCAGATTATACAAGATTTTGAAAGCCTTTCCTGTATTTAAGAATATCACAGGTGATAAAGACTAAGAAGTGTTTGTACAGGCCATGTTAGTTAAAAGCTAATCATACTACAGTAAAAACTAGTTGCAATGCACTATATGGGATGCTAAAAATGCCCAGAATCCTAACCCTCTAAGCCCAGGCCAACAAAACCAAGACATGCTAGAATTCCTTTGCACCCCTCAAGAATTTTTTGTTCTGATTTATTTTTCAAGATCCCACCTACCCAATGCAATAGATGTTAGGGTTTTTAAAAGGTCAACACATACAGTCAGTCCTCTTGAGATCTATGCCAAAAATGAAAAAAAAAAAACTGAATTATCACTAGGAATATGACATATGCAGGCAATTAGTTATATGAATACTCATTCCCTGAATTAGAAGTTTACCTTTGAGTTGTCAAGAGCTGAGCTGCAGAGGCCTGGATCCCCTGGTGTTGCAGTAACCCATAAAGACAACACATCCAAATGAAGGTAGCAATCAGGCCTTGCATTTCCTACTGCACTAGGATTAAGTGACAGGCTGAACAGAGATGAGTTGACCCCCCAGGGTCTGATTCTTCCCTCTGGAGCCCTGCTGGGTGGACTGGGACAGACACCGTTTCACTGCCAGGAGTCCAAAACATCTTATGGACTCAGGAACCAGAAAGAAAGAAGTAGGTCTAAGAATGGGAAATAATTGAATATGAAGATGGCATGGAGAAAAACATCTGGTATGGGGAGCACAGCTACCTCCAGGAAGCCTGCCAGAAAAAAACCTTAGGGCAGATGGTTGGTAGGTGGGCTAGAGATGGAAGGGTCTTTTAGACCATTTTAAACAGTTTGGTTTTTCTTTCAGAGAATGACCCCATAGTTATTTTGACTAGACAGGTAATATGCTCTGACTCTGATTTCAAAGGCTCTCCCTGGCTGCATTAGTTTATTTTTTAAAAAATATCTCATTTTATTTTAATTGTTGTTCAGATAAATTTTTCTGTCTTTTACTCCCATTCAACCCCACACCCAGTGCTCCACAACTCCCTCCCATTTCCACCCCCCTTATTTTCGTCCATGTGTCCCTTATACTTGCTCCTGTAAACCCCCATTTCCCTGAAATTCTCTCCCCTCTCCCTTCTGGTCACTGCCAGCCTGTTCTCAAATTCAGTGTCTTTGGTATATTTCACTTGTTTGCTTGTTTTGTTGATTAGGTTCCTGCTCAAGGTGAGATCATATGGTATTTGCCTTTCACTGTCTGGCTTATTTCACTTAGCATTATGCTTTCCAGTTCCATTCATGCTGTCGCAAAGGGTAGGAGCTCCTTCTTTCCTTTTGCTGAATAGAATTTGATTGTGTAAATGTACCATAGTGTTTTGATCCATTTATTCACTGATGGGCAGCTAGGTTGCTTCCAGCACTTGACTATTGTAAATTGCTGCTATGAACATTGGGGTGCATAGGTTCTTTTGGATTGGTGTTTCAGGATTCTTAGGTTATAATCCTAGCAGTAGAATTGCCAGATCAAAAAGCAGATCCATTTTTAATTTACTGAGAAAATTCCATACTGTTTTCCATACTGATTGTATCAGTCTGCAATCCCACCAATGGTTCACTAGGTTTACCTTTTCTCCACAACCTCTCTAACACTTGCTGTTTTTTGCTTTGTTTATGAAGGCCATTCTGACTGGTGTCAAGTGGTATCTCATTGTAATTTTAATTTGTGTCTCTCTGATAGCTAGTAATACTGAGCATCTTTTCATGTGTCTCTGGATCCTCTGTTTGATCTCCTTGGAGAAGTGTCTGTTTAAGTCCTTTGCCCATTATTTAATTGTGTTGCATGTCTTCTTAGAGTGGAGACGTGTAAGTTCTTTATAGATTTTTGAGATTAAACCCTTGTCTGAGGTATCATTGGCAAATATGTTTTCCCACACAGTCGGTTCTCTTTTTATTTTAATACTGTTTTCCTTGGCCATGCAGAAGCTTTTTATTTTGATGAGATCCCATTTGTTTATTCTTTCCTTTATGTCCCTTGCTTTAGGGGACCTATCAGTAAAAATGTTGCTGTGTGAAATATCTGAGATTTTCTTGGCTATGTTGTCCTCTAGGACTGTAATGGTGTCACGGGTTGTATTTAAATTCTTTATCCACCTCAAATTTATTTTTGTGTATGGTGTAAGTTTGTGCTCGTGTTTCTTTTTTTCTTTTTTTTTACATAGCTGTCCAGTTTTCCCAACACCATTTGTTGAAGAGGCCATTTTTATTCAATTTTATGTTGCTTCCCACTTTGTCAAATATTAATAGACTGTAGAGACTTGGGTTTATTTCTGGGCTCTCTATTCTGTTCCACTGATCCATGCGCCTGTTTTTATGTAAGTACCAGGCTGTTTTGATTACAGTGGCCTTGTAATACAGTTTGGTATCAGTTATTGTGATCCTTCCCACTTTGCTCTTCTTTCTCAAAATTTTACCAGCTATTCAGAGTCGTTTATGGTTCCATATAAATTTTTGGAGTGTTTGTTCTATGTCTTTGAAATATGCCATTGGTACTTTAAAAGGTATTGTATTGATTCTGTGAATTGCTTTGTGTAGTCAGGACATTTTGATGATGTTAATTCTTCTGATCCATGAACACAGTATATGATTCCACTGGTTTTTATCTTCCTTGATTTCTTGCATCAGTGTTTTTTTAGTTTTCTGCATACAGATCATTTACCTCCTTGATTAGGCTTATCCATAGGTATTTTATTTTTCATTTTGGTGTATTGAATGGTATTTTTCTCCATTTCTGCTTCTACTGTTTCATTGATGGTATACAAAATACCTTTGATTTCTGGATATTGACTCTTTATCCCGCTGTTTTGCCAAATTCATTTATTAGGTTGAGGGGTTTTGTGGCCCAGTCTACAGAATTTTCTATGTACACTATCATGTCATCTGCAAACAATGACAGTGTTATTTCCTCCTTTCAGATTTGGAAAACATTTTTTCCCTTTTCTTGTCTAATCACTGTGGCTAAAACTTCCAATACTATATTGAATAGAAGTAGTGAAAGTGGACAATCTTGTCTTGTTCCTAATCTTAGTGGAAAAGATTTTAGTTTTTGCCCGTTGACTATGATGTTGGCTGTAGGTCTCTCATATATGCCTTTATTATGTTGAGGAATGCTCCGTCTATTCCCACTTTGCTGAGTGTTTTTATCATAAATGAGTGCTATACCTTATCAAATGCTTTCTCCACATCTATTGATATGATCATGTGATTTTTGTCTTTGTTTTTGTTTATGTGATGTGTTACATTTACTGTTTCAGGAATATTGAACCATCCTTGCATCCTTGGGATGAATCCCACTTGGTCATAGTACATGATCTTTTTAATGTATTGTTGAATGTGGTTTGCCAATATTTTGTTGAGGAATTTGGCATCTATGTTCATCAGAAATATTGGCCTGAAGTTTTCTTTCTTTGTTGTGTCTTTATCTGGTTTTGGGATTAGGAAGATGCTGGCTTCATAAAAAGAGTTTGGGAGTCTTCCATCACTTTGGACTTTTTGGAAAAGTCTATGAATGATAGGGGTTCTCTCTTCCCTAAATGATTTGTAGAATTCTCCTGTGAAAGCATCTGGTCCAGGGCTTTTGTGTGTCAGGAGTTTTCTGATTACTGCTTCAATTTCATCTGGTGGTATTGGTTGGTTCAGGCTTTCTTCTTCTTCTTTATTGAGTTTTGGAAGATTATATTTTTCTAGAAACTTGTCCATTTCACCTAGGTTTTCAAATTTCTTGGCATACAGTTCTTCATAGTAATTTCTCACAGTTCTTTGTATTTCTGTGGTGTCAGTTATAATCTTTCCTCTTTCATTCCTGATTGTATTTTTGGGGGTCCTTGCTCTTTTTTTCTTGATGAGCCTGATTAAAATTTTGTCGATTGTATTTGTCTTTTGAAAGAACCAGCTCCTGGATTCATTAATCCTTAAAATTGTGCTTTTAGTCTCTATGTCATTTTATTCTTCTCTGATCTTGATTATTTCCTTTCTTCTACTTGCTCTTGGCTGTCTTTGTTGTTGTTCCTCAAGTTCTTGTAGACATAGGGCTGATTGTTTGTTTGAAATGTTTCTATCTATTTTAGGTAGGCCTGTATGGCTATGAACTTCCCTTTGAGGACTGCCTTCACTGTGTCCCATAAGTTTGGGATTGTTGTGTGTTCATTTTCCTTTGTTTCCAGAAACTTTTTGATTTCCTCCCTAATTTCATTCTTGACCCATTCATTGTTTAATAACATGCTATTCTATCACCATGACTTTGAGTCTTTTGGGTTTTCCCCCTTGGGGTTGGTTTGTACTTTCAGTCCCCTGTTGTCAGAGAAAATGCTTGGTATGATTTAAGTTTTCTTGAATTTGTTGAGGCTTGTTTTGTTTCCTATCATGTAGTCTATCTTTGAAAATGTCCACGTGCATTTGAAAAGAATGTGTTCTTAGCTTCTTTGGGATGAAACACCTTGTATATCAGTTAAGTCTATTTCATCTAGGCATCATTCACTGCCACAGTATCTTTGTTGATATTTTGTTTGGAAGATCTGTCCATTTTTGTCGGGGCGTTAAAGTCACCTAGTATAATTGTGGTGCTGCCAATATCTTTCCTGAAGTACACTAAGATTTTCTTTATGTATTTGAGTCCTCCTATGTTGGGTGCATATATATTTATAATGTTTATATCTTCTTGGGGAATTCTGCCCTTGAGTATCATAAAGTGGCCCTCTGGGTCTCTCTTTATGGCGCTTTTTTTGAAGTCTATTTTGTCTGATATGAATATTGCTACCCCCGCTTTTTTTTCCCTGTCTGTTTGCTTGGAAAAAAATTGTTTCCAGCCTTTCACTTTCAGTCTGTGTATGTATTTTGTCCTGAAGTGGGTCTCTTGTAGGAAGCATATGTGTGGGTCATACTATCTTATCCATTCAGCTATTCTATGTCTTTTGATTGGAGCGTTTAATCCATTTACATTGAAGGGTATTATGAATAGGCACTTATTCATTGCCATTTTCATACCTGTGTTTCTCTCTCTCTCTCTTTTCCTTCCTTTCCTTAAAGCAGTCCCTTTAGCATCTCTTGCAGAGCTGGTTTGGTGGAAGTGTATTCTTTTAGACTTCTTTTGACTGGGAAGCTCCTTATTTGGCCTTCTATCTTGATTGAGAGCCTTGCTGGGTTAAGTAGTCTTGGTTGTAGGCCTTTGGTTCTCATTACTTGGAATATTTCTTGCCATTCTCTTCTGGCTTGGAGCGTTTCCATTCAGAAGGGAGCTGCTAACCTTATCAGAGCTCCCTGCATGTTACTTCCTGTTTCTTCCTTGCTGCCTTTAAGATTCTCCCTTTGACTTGGAATTTTGCTGTTTTAATTATGATATGTCTTGAAGTGGGCCTCTTTGGCTTCCTTTTGATGGGACTCTGTGTTTTCTGTTTTTGTGCAACTTTTTTTTCCCTCACCAAATTAGGGAAGTTTTCCATTATTCCTTTTTCAAATAGGTTTTCTATCTCTTGCTCTTCTCCTTCTCCTTCTGGTATCCCTATTATATGGATATTAGTACGTTTGATATTGTCTTGCATTTCTCTTAGTCCCTCTTCAGTCTTCCTGAGCCTCTTTTCCTTTCCTTGATCTTTCTGGGTGTTTTTATCTACTTTATCCTCCAGCTCACTGATCCTATCTTCTGCTTCATAGATTCTGCTTTTGATTCCTTCTACTGTGTTCTTCAGTTCAGAAATTGTATTCTTCATTTCTTCTTGACCCTTGTTGATAGTTTCTATTTCCTTTTTCATGTCGATATAATTTGCAGTGAGTTCATTGTAGTTTCCCTGTAGTTTCTGGTAATTCATTGTGAGCTCATTGAGCTTCCCAATAACCATTGCTTTGAAGTCACTGTGTGATATTTGGGTTGCCTCTATTTCATTTAGCATTTTTTCTGAGCTTTCATCCTTTCCTTTCATTTGGGGATTGTTTCTTTGTCTTCCCATTGTTTGTGAGACTCTTCTTGTTAGCCTCAGCTTCTTGCATCGATTTGTTCCAGCTCCCTGGGTTTATGGTTTGAACTTCTGTGGTAGAATACCTGTGAGATTCAGTGGTGTAGTCTGCCTGGTCTCCTGAGCTCACTGGTCTTGCGTTGTCGTTTAAGTTGGCTCTGTGTTTGTCTTTGGGTTTGATTGTTGTTGGGTCTTTCTTTGTGGGTCCTTCCCACCAGCTGGTTAACTGTGGGTCATTCTGTCCACCACCTATTTTATTTTGTTGTGCTGGTGAGGGCAGGTTGTGTTGAAGCTGGTTCTTCCATGTGTACAAGATTTTGAGGATTCTCTCTTGCTCTTGTTCATTTGTTTGTTCTGTGTAATTTCTCCACTATTTACTTGTATTTCCAGATAGGTCCTAGATTGAGGTTAGTGTGGCTTCCACTCCCTCCTTCACCTTCTTCAGTTGTTGTTTGGTGGTGGTCCCATTGCTGTTGGGTTTCCTCTTCCAGTGGGTGTCCTTGTGTTCACAGCTTCCTCCTACTCTTTTTTCATGATCAGTTGGAGAGGTAAGGCAAAATGGTTAAAGACAGCTAGTGAGTATTCTATAATATTTACAGTAGCGGCTGGCAGAGAAGAGATAGAAGATCCTTTAGCTATGTGTAGTTTTAACTGTGATATTCCACTCATATACCCACTTTTTAGAAAGGATAGAAAGAAGATAAGGCTCTTGATGGGGAGGGAAGGCTTGTGAGTTGGATCTGGAAGGCAGTAAGGTTGTGGGAGATCAGATTCTGAGGTAAGGTGAAAGTAAAGTTTCATAAATAGGTGTAGTGTGTGAGAGAACAGAGTTAACCACTACAGTAATAGAGTCCAGGAAACCATGAAATGGGCTAAGATCTGGGAGGGGTGTTGTGTAGTATTTACAATTGTATGGAATAGCTATTATTTACAATAATATTAGAGCATCAATCATATGATAGAATCTATGTGATTTGGATGACAAGAATAGGGAGTATAAGACCTTGAGTAGTTTGCTAATGGAACACAACTGAAGAAAGGACAGCAAATTAGCAATGCACTATGCAAGAGATAACAGGGGAAACCTGTCAAAGGATGCAATACAACCAGCTAAGCAAAGAAGACTAAACAGAGAGAAGAGGAATACAAAAATAGTATTAAAATAAAAAATGTAGGAATAATGAAAAAATAATAATACAAATATGCAATAATTTGCAGGTTCTCTGTAATAGCAAAGTGAAATTTTTGCCAGTGTCTCAGCTTTTGGGATGCCCCCTCTTTGGGTTCAACTCTGGTCTTTTTACAGTTCCAGGTTTTTTGGTCTCACTTGTGGGTATTTAAAAAATAAAAAAGCAGAAGAAGGAAGAAGAGGTAAAGTTTGAAAGAAAAGAAAAAAGGAATAAAACAAGAAAGAAGGAGCAAGAGTAAAATGGAAATGAGAGATAATAAAAAATAAAAATTATTGTAAAAAAAGCCTCTTGCTTGTTTCCAACTGGCAATACCTTTTTTTCTGTTCTTGCTGCCTATAGCAGGCTGAGGGGCTTTTCTCCCTTCCTAATCTGCACTCAGCCTTGTGGGCACTGTCTCCAAGGCTTGCCTGGCACCTCTCTTCGAGGCCTTGGGTGTGGAATCCAGGCCTTCTGCAGAACACACTCTCCCTGTGTTGTGGGCATGCATGCTCTCCCTTTCTGCCTCTGGTTCCATGGGTTTAAGGGTACAGACTTCCCTGTGCTATGGGGGCACTCAGGGCTTCCTGCACTACTTGGGGAGCGTTTCCTGGCTAGGTGGGCAGGAGGCGGATGATTGTTGCAGGAGAATTCCCCAAACGGTGTCTCTTTTTTTCACTTTTTCTTTTTGAGAAATTCCTCCTACTCAAGCCTGCCACTCCTTACATCGGCCTGGCCTCTGGCACAGCCCAATTCTCCAGCCAGACCGGGGACTCTCAGGGTCAGGGCCCAACAAGGCATGGCTCTCAACTCTCCCCAACCAGCATCCACAAATTCCATGGGTGCTCATAGCCCCTGTGTATTTGCCATGTATTAGTCCTTATTAGTCCTTATTCCCTTCTCTGGGACTTCAAGCAACCAGATCTCTCCTGATGATGCTCAAAACTTGTTTGGCCATGGAGGGAGCAGTTGACCCAGCTGTCTCCCAAGAACCCTATGGCAGAAAGGGTGGGTGCTGGGCCTGGGACTGCAGCCTTCCTAGTCCCTGCTCTGGTCCCTGGGACCTTATTGTCTTGAAGCACTCTCCTTACCCTCTGGTTTTTCAATGTCTGCTACAATTTTTGGTCTCCTATTTTCATATATTCTGGGGTACTGTTGTATGTTTGCTCTGTTCTTCCATATCAGCTAAGTTTTTCTCCCTTGTGTAGGGGGGAGTAGAATCTGCTCCCTCCTACCTCACCTCCATATTCTTCCTCATGCATTAGGTTATTGAAGGAAGAATAAAATTAAAAGCAGGGAGATTGGCTTGATGCTGATTGAGTGATTGAGGTAACTCAGGCAAGTCTCAGGGCAACTTGGACCAGCACCAGAGAAAACATGTCAAGGAGAAGGGGTGGGTCCCCAGTGTCTCTCAAATGGACAGCAGTGAGGTTCTGTGATGGTTGAATGTAGGATGAGAATGAAAGGGAAAATAAAACACCACACTCAGGTCCTGGACCTGAGCAACTACAGAAGTGAACATAGCAATTCCTGAGATGATGAAGACTCTGAGAGTGGCAACCGGTCATAGAGAATAAATCAAATGCTAAATTTTGAATAATTATTCAGCAGTATTATTTAAAGTATATTAAAATATATTCATTTAAAAATATTTTCCAACTGCCACATTTCATTAAAAATTATAATCAATCTTTGCAAACACATCTGTAATGTCAGAGGCTTTGTGAAAGTAAGGGCAATTTTTCAAGCCATTTGCCACATTTTTAAGAGCAGATCATCTTTCCTTTGAGTTGTGAAAAAGAGCACCTTTTCGTTTGAGGATTTTGTCTCTGGGGATTTCATGACACATATATATGTTATTATATTAAGGCCATTTTTTAAAAAAACCTTATAAGTGTGATTATGTGATCTTAAAATATAAACTACCTGTTATCCTATAATAAATCCTAATACTGTTCTATAAACTTACCTTTAAAGAACCAAATTAAGCCACCATGCATCTATTTGCAGTGGAGATACTGACAGTTTAGGGAGAAAGTACTCAAACTTGTTAAATTCTTTTGATTTTTTCTATAATTATAACTGATAATCTCATTCAAAATGAACATTGGTTTTAATTGAGGTCATTTTGAAGAGTGACTTGTTTGAAATAATTATTAAACTATCTTTGAATATGAAAGGCATTGTAAGAATATACATAAAAACAACACTATTTTTAGAGTGATCTTTTTTTAAGGAATGGAGAAAACTCAAACAAGTAAAATATATTCAGAGAGAGTTTATTTCCCTCACCCAGATAAAAAAATCTTCCTCTATATTGTATGATCTGTGCAAATTTATTTCACATTTATTAATTTTTCATTCCAATATTTAAACACTTTCCTATACTCTGGATTTTCAGGGAGAAACTGTATTTAAATTGTACAAAGCCATCAAAAAAGAAATGTAAAGTTACCAGACCTATTCTCATTACCTTCATTTTCTTGACAAACTAACATCATCAAAAAGCCTTCAATACTGTAATATTTTTAATACAAGTTTCAATATTAGGTATGTTCCACATTTAATAAAGATTAGTAATCTGATAACTTTCAATTTCTGCCTATTTACATTTTGAGAAGTTGCTAAATAAAGTCTGTTACCAAATTTTACTTGTAGCCAGTATGTGGGAATAAATAAGCCCTTCTTCAAAAACTAAGGAGTAATTACTTTACCATTATTTTTAAAGAAACTCATATCACTTTTGGAGAGTTAATGTTGAGATGGTCCAGAGAAGAGTCGTTCCATGAAAGAGTAATCTGAGGTCATAACATTCTTTGACAAAACTGAATGCATTTATATATTTAAAGAAAGGGTGAGTAAAATAGAGGGGTTGGTACACTATGGAAAACTTGAGAAAGGAGAGCAGAAGGAACATTGGCATACCCGTCTGTCCAGTGCTCTGTGACCTTTACCGAAGGGGCTTCAGGTATTTCAGTTCCATTTGTAACACCATTCCTCAATGTGGGAATAAAACCAAAAGCATGCCTTTCTTGAAACCCATTAATCTCAATTACATGTTACAGGTTTTCTATTCATGCTTTCTTATGGTAAATTAATCAACTAACTTATTAAAATATGTTGAAATAAGTCAAAACAAAAAGGAAGATCTTCTTGAACCCAACAATAGGTTTCCTCCCTACTCAGAATACGTCTAAAA
The DNA here is from genome assembly GCA_039655065.1 of Glossophaga mutica. Classification (NCBI taxonomy): domain Eukaryota; kingdom Metazoa; phylum Chordata; class Mammalia; order Chiroptera; family Phyllostomidae; genus Glossophaga; species Glossophaga mutica. Next base: position 75,841,278 of record CM077309.1, on the reverse strand, counting down.
TTCTTTCAGAAGCTTCAAGGCCTTATATGGTCTGCACACTCTCCTCCCAACTCCACATACCATCCACCTCTGACCTCATCTTCTAAGACTGTTTTCTCATTCTGTTCACTCCTTAGCTGGTCAAAAACACCTCTCTCCCTCAGGTCCTTCACCCTTGATGTTCCGTAGATAGTGACATAACTCATTCTTTCAGTCCACTGCTCAGAGATGCATCCCTAACTAGTCTAACAGATGTCTTCTTGTCACTCTTTAACCCCTTAATTTGATTTTTTTTTCCTTCAGAACCCTTAACACCACTTAATATACAACGTATTTAGTTTTGCATTATTTTTCTTTCCCTCTCTCCTTTGATTGTTCAAATATCTAATTTTGTTTCTACCTTCAAGTATTAGAAACTTTTTTTTCATTTTGAATATATAAGCTCTGTCTGGAAAAAGTCCAACTATTGTTAATATAATGAGAACAGCTTGTGCAACATCAATGTAACCTGGCAACCCAGGAGAACAGGCTGGAATGTACATGTATGAACAAAGGCAACTTCACTGTACTAGTCATTGCGGGTGGTAGACGCTGTTGAGGGAGCATGTGTACTGTGTAGCCATTGCTTTCAAAATTACTACGTAGAGCAATGAATCTGCATCAAATTTTGCATTAAGTTTGAGCATTCCTCCATGGAAACTATTCAGATGATTCAAAGGGCTGCAGCTATGGGGAACTGGTGATCAGCAGCCTCATCATGACAATGTGCCTGCTCACACATCAGGTCTCAGACTTAGTTATTTGGTGGAACATCAAATAACCCAGGTGACTCAGGCCCCCTACAGCCCAGATTTGGCACCCTGTGACTTCTGACCTTTCCCAAAACTAAAATCACCTTTGCAAAGGAAGAGATTTCAGAGCACTGATGAGATTCAGGAAAACCTAATGAGGCAGCTGATGGTGATTAGGAGAAATGCGTGAGGTTCCAAGGTGCCTCCTTTGAAGGGGATTGAGGCACCATTATCCTATGTACAATGCTATGTTGTATTTTCTTCAATAAATGTCTGTATTTTTCATAGTGTGTGGCTGGATACTTTCTGGACATGCCTTATAATCTCAGATATTACATTGTCATGTATGATTGGATATTCACCTTTATTATTTTCTTCTCTGAGACAGTATCACACTGCCTTCATTTCTAGAGATTTTGCTTAAACCTTGATGTCTGTTATGTGAAGTACCACAACTTGTCTTCAAAATTTTCTTATCCTGGCTCTTTAAATGTTCATTTCTATTTAAGAATTAGCTTTTCAAGTTCCATGAGTATAATATGTGGATATGTATTGACTCCCGTAAAAGGGTTCTCTGGATCATACAGCAGTTTGATTTTTATTTTTTGAGTTTTCCTAGTAACTGCACCAGTCTGCACTCCCATGAACAGTACAGGAGGGTTCTCTTTTCTCCACATCTTTGCCAGCCTTTGTTCTTTGTTGATTTGTTGATGGTGGCCATTCTGGTAGGTGTGAGGTAATATCTCACTGTGTTTTTAATTTGCATCTGTCTGATGATTAGTGATAGTGAGTATTTTTTCATATGTCTATTGGCCAGTTGTATTTCCTCTTCAAAGAAGTGTCTATTTAGGCCCCTTGCCCATTTTTTAAATTGGATTATTTTTCTTTGTGGTATTGAGATGTATAAATTCTTCATATATTTTGAAATTAACTCTTTATTGGAGATATCATTGGTGAATATGTTCTCTCATACAGTGAGTTCCCATTTTATTTTGTTGATTCTTTCTTTTGCTGTGTAGAAGCTTTTAGTTTGATGCAGTCCCACTTGTTTATTTTTTTCCTTTGTTTCCCTTTCCCTAGGAGTTACATCAGCAAAAATATTGCTACATGAGATGTCTGAGATTTTACTGCCTATTTTTTGGTAGAATTTAATTGTTTTGTGAATAAGTAGATTTTTCTTTTAATTAATGAACAATTGTTTTATGCACCCATTATGATTAATTTTACCTTTTAGCTATAAATTTAATAAATTGCTTTATACATTTTCTAATGTTGAACTAGCCTGGCATTAATAGAACAACCAACTTGGTGTTGCTGTTATGTGTCCAGATTTGGTTTTCCAATATTTTCTTTAAGATATTTCCATCTTTTACATAAGAGAGATTAGCCTGTAATAATTAATTTTCATATCATTATTTTCTGGTTTTTTCAGCAAGGTTAAACTCATGCTATAGAATATAGTTTTAAAAAGTTTCCATTGTTTTGTTGTTTTTGTCGTTGTTGTTGCTGTAGCTATTTATCTTTTATTATTTTATAGACATGTGCAAGATAGAAATTATCTGGTACATTAAGCATGTGTTTAAACTACTCCTCATGCTTTCTTTGGGGGCAACTTTCTAATGTAATTTTGACTATTCATTCAATTTCTTTAATGATTATGTAGTCCAAACTTTGCAGCAGAAATCCTATAATCCAAAATAGTATATGTTTTCCTGTTGGCAATGTTATATAGAATAAAATATATGTACCATATTATGTAGTGAAATTTTAAAAACACAATTTCAAAACAAACCATGTTCCTAAGAATTTTGGATAAGAAATTGTAGGCGTCTAGTTGAATTTTTATTCCTTCCTGAATCAATTTTTCTATATTTTCCCAAAAATTTATCTATGTTACTTATGTTTTTAAAATTAGTGCCATCACATTGTTCATATATCTACTCATAATTTGAAAATTTCTGCTATGTCTCTTTGTGTGGATTTTACTTCTAGTATGTTTTTATATATTCTTTTAGTCTCTTCAGTCTTGCCAAATGTTAACTGTACTCATGTTGAAAACAAATTTAACTTTTTTTATTATTTTTATTTCATCACAGTTTTAAAGTAAGTTCTTCTCTTTATATTTATTTTTTCTCACTCAATTTTATTTGTATTTTACTGTTTTAAAGTTTCATGTATTAGATGCTTATATTATAATTTGTTAGACCGTCTTCTTGAATGAAAATGTTTATGTTTCCCTTTTACTGCATACTATTAGCTTTGCTTGGAATAATTTTTATTATCACCAGTGCTGAGTATTTCCTAAACTCTAGCAATGATTCTAACTTTACTACTAATTATTTAGAATTATTTTTATATATGTTTTAGTGTTATTTTTAAATTTCTAACGTAATTTTACTTTTGCAAAAAGATAAATTCTATGTTTTCAACTTTTTGAAATTTTCTGCACTTAACTATACCTCTGGTTCAAAATCCCATTTAGTATTATGAATATATTACTCTAGGGAGAAATTAATTTCCTAATATTGAAAGTTAACTTTTTATCATCAAAACTCTGAGCTTTAGTTCCCTCATATGTTAAATGATGATAAAAATATCAACCTTGAGCAGACAAGAAGTGATACATATGAAGACCTATTACAGTTCCCTGCCAATAGTGGATGTTTAAAAATAGAAGCAAAATGACTGGACTCATTTTTGGATGCATATACAGTGTGGGGCAAAATGGGTTTCCAGTTGTTTGTATGGAAAATAATGCAATAATTAATAAATAATAATATAATAATAAACTGTGTTTTCCATAATCATAACTAAAAATCTACTTTTGCCCCATCCTATATATATGTCTTAGGTACTTGATTGCATTAAAGATTTCTGAGAGGAGTGGGTCTAGTGATTTTTTTGTATCCAGTGCAGTGTCTTCTAATAAAATCATGCTACTTATGATTGGTTAATTGATTGATAACATGATTAACTCTAAGTCAATCTTTTGAAATTTTATATAATTATATTCAGATTTTGACTATTAATATTAAACATACAAGAAGATCACACAATGATGAATAATAGTTGGTCATTAAAATAATGTTGAATTGATTCTACACTATTTTCTGTATGAAGATTTCCTGAAAAAGTGGTTAAAAGAATGTGAAGAAATGTTAAGGGTGAACCTCAGTACAAGAGGCCCTGGATACATGCACACACATACACACACCAAGCCTTCAGTAAGGTCCATTCCACACATTGTCTTTTAGAAGGATGTGGTAAAGATTAAAGGACATAATGTCCTACTGTCACCTAGTTAGACAGGTGATAGCAAATTATCACAGCAAACATGCAATGATCAATGTTCCAGGTAGGTCACCAGAAATAAAGAAAAAGAAACCTCAGAGGGATTTGGGGGAGATACTGATAAGCATAGCACATGGAGGAGTAGATGCAAATGGAAGATTTGTGACATGTATGACTGATGCTTCCTTCCCAAATATACTACAAAGAATCACCCTTGAAGAAGAAGAGACTGACCCTTAGGTCACTCAGCAAAATGCACTCTGTTTCTCTAGGCAGGCTGACTGTCCCCCTGATGGAGCAGATTAAATTGCACATGGACTATCTCCTCCCCAGTTACGCAAACCAAATTATGTGCTTCTTTTCAGTCTCATTTGCAAGCCTTTCTATCTCTCCATTAATCATTACTTCTCCCACTAGTTCATTTCTCTTACTTACTAAAGTTGTTTTACCTAGCTCTCAGCTTTCAGCTCCAGTATCTTGGGTGACTCTAGTGTTGATACCCATGTCCAGTCAAACATCTGACCCTGCAGTGTCTTGTGCTTAGTTTATTTCAATCTCTTTCTCCTCCATTCCATTTTATTGCCTCAATCTTTGCCATCTCTACCCCACCAAAAGTTCTGACTTGAGTATTTTCCCTGATCATAACCTGGTTTCCTCCGCATCCTTTATTTAAGTATTTTCACTGTACCTGCTCAATTAAATATTTTGAAAAACAGTTGGTGTAGCTCTTTACTTCCATGATCCTTCATACCTACTTTTAGGAAATCTTTTCGCTTTTAGTTTTCTTTTCTAAATGTGTCTTAAGTCTGTCCATAATTCTAGTCCTCCAAACTATCATAACCTATTTCCTGGAGTATTATAGAGGATATAACAGCCTTTTAGTACTCACTCTGGTTCCCTTCCAATCTGCAGCCAAACTGATAATTTTATAAAGTTCATCTATTCCCTCATTCCTCCCCCATCGACCTTGAAAGTATTTGCATTATTTTTTAAGATAGAGAGCTAAATCTCTATATGCTAGAAAGGCATGTCCAAATCTTTTCTCTCCCTATTTCTTCTGACCCACTGGGCTTCCTTTAGTTCTTAGAAAGCCCCATGCTCCCACATGCCTATGAATCTGAGATCCTGCTGCAGCTCCTCCACTGAAACTTCCACCCAGCACTGTCTCACCAGTTAACTCCTCCTGTCCTTTCAGAATAACTCTTGGTCTTTTATCAAAATGAGATTCATCTTAGGGACAATAATATGTATAATAAATTTCTTTGCTATACATTTAAGGAAAAATTTTACTACTTTCTTTGGTTAAGTAGTGTTGCCGAAAAAAGGATTTGGTTAAATAAACAAAAATGATCACTTAGAAAGCAGAACACTATCAGGAAGTACATAATACTGAAATGGAACAGTAAATTTCTGGTACCATCAAATATTTTATGCATATTTTCCAAAAAATGTTAAAATGCTAATTTGGTATATTTGTCAAGAGAGATAATTAATGTTGAATAATCAATATAATAGAAAAGCATCAAAAAAGCCATGCTAGAGTTGCAAATAGTTTACAATTATAAAATTATAGCACATGAAAGTACAATTATTAAACAAATTTAGACGTGTTTATAACTGATTGGGTTAGAAAATAAATGGAAGTTTGGGTTTTTCCTGTACTGTAGTCATATTAAGCATTAGACATTGACTAATGCTTAACATTAGTTAATGTCTAATGTTAAATTAGTAGATTTCTACTGATTTGTCAGAAGAGGTCAAATCAGTAGAGATCTGTTAAAGAGACAGAGCAGGATAAGGATGAATAACTATCTTTGGATTTGGCAAACAGTTTTGGAAAGAAAAAAATCCTGAAGAGTGAGTCACAGGCCAGTGTGCTAAGGGTTGAAACAAAATGGAGAATGACTAAGCCAAAATAAGAATGCCAAATGTTATTGCAAAGAGAATGATTCTAGGGAGAAGAACATCAAAAGGCTAAATTAGAATAGGATATAGGGGGTCTTCTTCCTTCTTCCAGATGAGCGCAAGGAACATGCGCCACTAAAGAGACCACACAAAACTCCCTCCACTGTGCTCTCCCTGCATCCAACCTACTCCACACACTGATGAGCTGAACTGAAAATCAGAACACATGCAAATGAAAAGAGAAAAATATTTTTGGATATCTCAGAAAAAATCAAAAGTTTAAAAACTGTGAAGATATTATCAAACTGTCAGCTTCTGAAGGATAATAATGTATCTGATTTTGTATTTTTAAGACTGTAATTCCTTTCAAAATAATGTAGAGAAAAAACGGATTATATGACTATACATTAATAATTAACAAATATTTGCTGAGCAGTTACTATGAACTTGGCATTTTCAAATACTATATAACAGAAGAATACATTTTGTACAATTCCTGCCTTCACAGAAAAGAGCAAACGGATAAGATTATTTCTACTACAGAAGAATTTAATGCACTTTAGATTAAGGATAAGCAATTTTATGGGCTCACAATAAAGCTGATTAATTTGCAACATGATAAAATGTTCAGGTTGCATATTAATATGAAAGATTGAACATAATTAAATTTAAAATAATTTGTAAAACTCCCTCAGCTACTTAACGACACAAATTCTTCATAAATATTTCTTGGCTTATCACTAATTTACTTAGAGAAAACCTTCAGTTTACAATAGAAACAAAGAAAAATGCACAGAATGCTTCAGAATGTGATCTCAGTAGTTGAAATGAATGCAATTGGTTTTAATTCAATCAGAATATAATATTTAATGCTTTTTATAAAATGCAAGGATCATTTGGCAATTCCCAGAAAACACAAGTCACTGAATAGTCTGCAGAGTATAGCTAATGGCAATGGAAATATCTTAAGACCAATAACAGTATTTCATTTCACGTACCTAATATCTTAAATGTGAACAAGGAAAAAAGATAAATCAAGTAAAAATCACAGTGCTATTTTTTTCTATTCTATACCACATAGCATATTTTTCAGGCCATAAGATGCACCTAGGTTTTAGAGAAGAAAAATAGGAAAAAATTTTGAAACAAAAAATGTGTTAAAATATTTAATAACATAAATAACATAATATTTCACCAATGTAAATGTAAACAGAACTCAAAAGCAGTATTAACAACCTTTATTCCTCCCAAGTTTTGGCGGAGGCTAAAGTGCATTTTATAGTCCAACAAATATGGCATTTATTTAGGAGAGATCATTTTTGTGGGCCATAATTACATTTAGACATAAGCACTTCTGCGAGTGAGATGGGAGTCAAAATTGCTAACTGAATTTCATAGTATATGGTATAGAACGACACTCAAGCAATTCTTGTATAAATCAGAGCACCATAAAAAGTTACCCTCCCATTGCTCAAAACAGGCTCACATTTCATTTAACAAATGCAAAAATGATTTTCTGCATTTTTTTCATCTTTTAATTTTTATTTTAATTGTTGATCTTGTACAGTTTTCTGTCTTTTATTCTCACCTGAAACCACCACCACAGCCCTCCCCTCCTCCCTCCCATTTCCACCCCCCATAGTTTTTGTCCATGTGTCCTTTATACTTGTTCCTGTAAATCTTTCTCCTTTTCCCCTGAAATTCCCTCCCCTCTCCGCACTGGTGACTTTCAGCCTGTTCTCAATTTCCATGTCTTTGGTTATATTATGCTTGTTTGTTTGTTTTGTTGATTAGATTCCTGTTAAAGGTGAGATCATATGGTATTTGTCTTTCACTGCCTGGCTTACTTCACTTAGCATGATGCTCTCAAGTTGCATCCATGCAGTTGCAAAGGGTATGAGCTCCTTCCTTCTTTCTGCTGCATAGAATTGCATTGTGTAAATGTACCACAGTTTTTTGATCCATTCATTTACCGATGGGCATCTAGGTTGCTTCCAAAACTTGGCTATTGTAAATTGTGCTGCTATAAACATAGGGGTGCATAGGTTCTTTTGAATTGGTGTTTCAGGGTTCTTAGGATATAGTCCTAGCAGTGGAATTGCTGGGTCAAAAGGTATATCCATTTTTAGTTTTCTTAGAAAATTCCATACTGTTTTCCATAGTGGTTGTACCAGTCTGCACTCCCACCAGCAGTGCACTAGGGTCCCCTTTTCTCCACAACCTCTCCAACACTTGTTGTTTGTTGCTTTGTTTATGAGGGCCATTTTGACTGGTGTCAAGTTGTATCTCATTGTGGTTTTAATTTGCATCTCTCTGATAGCTAGCGATATCGAGCAACTTTTCATGTGTCTCTGGATCCTCTGTATGTCCTCCTAGGAGAAGTGTCTGTCCAAGTTCTTTGCCCATTTTTTAATTGGGTTGCTGGTCTTCTTAGAGTGGAGTCGTGTAAGTTATTTGTATATTTTGGAGATTAAACCCTTATCTGAGGTATCATTGGCAAATATGTTTTCCCACACAGTCGGGTCTCTTTTTATTTTAATAATGTTTTCCTTCACCATGCAGAAGCTTTTTATTTTGATGAGATCCCATTTGTTATTCTTTCCTTTATGTCCCTTGCTTTAGGGGACATATCAGTAAAAATGTTGCTGCATGGAATATCTGAGATTTTCCTGCCTATGTTCTCCTCTAGGACTTTAATGGTGTTACGGCTTATGTTTAAATCTTTTATCCACCTTGAATTTATTTTTGTGTATGGTGTAAGTTGGTGCTCGAGTTTCATTTTTTTGCATGTAGCTGTCCAATTCTCCCAGCACCACTTGTTGAAGAGGCTATTTTAGCTCCATTTTATGTTGCTGCCCCCTTTGTCGAATATTAATTGACTGTAGAGACTTGGGTTTATTTCTGGGGTCTCTGTTCTATTCCACTGATCCATGTGTCTGTTCTTGTGCCAGTACCAGGCTGTTTTGATTACAGTGGCTTTGTGATACAGTTTGGTATCAGGTATTGTGATCCCTCCTGCTTTGCTCTTCTTTCTCAAGATTGCTGCCGCTATCCAGGGTCGTTTATGATTCCATATAAATTTTTGAAGTGTTTGTTCTATGTCTGTGAAATATGCCATTGGAACTTTAATAGGTATTGTATTGAATCTGTAAAATGCTTTGGGTAATATGGACATTTTGATGATATTAATTCTTCCGATCATGAACATGGTATATGCTTCCATTTGTTTGTGTCTTCCTTGATTTCTTTCTGCAGTGTTGTGTAGTTTTCTGCATACAGGTCTTTTACCTCCTTGGTTAGGTTTATTCCTAGGTACTTTATTTTTCTTTTTGCTATATTGAATGGGATTTTTTTCTTGATTTCTGCTTCTGTTGTTTCACTGTTGGTATACAAAAATGCCTTTGATTTCTGGATATTGACTTTGTATCCGGCTGTTTGGCCAAATTCATTTATTAGGTCGAGCAGTTTTTTTGGTCGAGACTATAGGATTTTCTATGTATACTAACATGTCATCTGCAAACAATGATAGTTTTGTTTCCTCCTTTCCAATTTGGATGCCTTTTATTTCCTTTTCTTGTCTAATCGCTGTGGCTAATACTTCCAATACTATATTGAATAGAAGTGGTGAAAGTGGACAGCCTTGTCTTGTTCCTGATCTTAGTGGAAAAGAATTTAGTCTTTGCCAGTTGAGTATGATGCTGGCTGTAGGTTTCTCATATATAGCCTTTATTATGTTGAGGAATGCTCCGTCTATTCCCACTTTGCTGAGTGTTTTTATCCTAAATGGGTGCTGTACCTTATCAAATGCTTTTTGCGCATCTATTGATATGATCATGTGATTTTTGTCTTTGCTTTTGCTTATGGGATGAATTACATTTACTGATTTGCAAATGTTGAACCATCCTTGCATCCCTGGGATCAATCCCACTTGGTCATGGTGTATGATCATTTTAATGTGTTGTTGGATGCGGTTTTCCAATATTTTGTTGAGGATTTTAGCATCTATGTTCATCAGCGATATTGGCCTGAAGTTCTCCTTCTTTGTTGTGTCTTTATCTGGTTTTGGGATTAGGATGATGCTGTCTTCATAAAAAGAGTTTGTGAGTCTTCCATCTTTTTGGATTTTTTCAAATAGTCTGTGTAGAATAGGGGTTAGCTCTTCCTTAAATGTTTTTTAGAATTCTCCTGTGAAGCCATCTGGTCCAGGACTTTTGTGCGTCGAGAGTGTTTTGATTACTGATTCAATTTCACCAGCTGTTATTGGTCTGTTCAGGCTTTCTGTTTCTTTTTCATTGAGTTTTGGAAGGTTATATTTTTCTAGAAATCTGTCCATTTCACCTAGGTTTTCAAATTTCTTGGCATACAGTTCCTCATAGTAATTTCTTACAATCCTTTTTATTTCTGCAGTGTCAGTTGTAATATCTCCTCTTTCATTTCTGATTGTGTTTATTTGAGTCCTCTTTTTTTCTTGATGAGCCTGCTTAAAGGCTTGTCGATTTTGTTGATCTTTTCAAAGAACCAACTCCTGTATTCATTGATCTTTAGGATTGTGCTTTTAGTCTCTATGTCATTTAATTCTTCTACTTGCTCTGGGCTGTCTTTGCTGTTGTTCCTCGAGTTCTTGTAGGCATAAGGTTAGGTTGTTTTTTTTTTTTTTTTTTTTTTTTTTTTGAGATATTTCTGTCTTTTTTAGATAGGCCTGTATCGCTATAAGCTTCCCTCTGAGGACTGCCTTTGCTGTGTCCCATAAGTTTTGGGTCGATGTGAGTTCATTATCCTTTGTTTCCAGAAATGTTTTGATTTTCTCCTTAATTTCATTCTTGACCCATTCATTGTTTAATAGTATGCTATTCAATCTCCATGATTTTGAGGGTTTTGGGTTTTTCTCCTTGGGGTTGGTTTCTAGTTTCAGTCTCTTGTGGTCAGAGAAAATGCTTGGTATGATTTCAATTTTCTTGAATTTGTTGAGGCTTGATTTGTGTACTATCATGTGGTCTATCTTTGAAAATATTCCATGTGCATTTGAAAAGAAAGTGTATTTAGCTTCTTTGGGATGAAGGGCTCTATATATATCAGTTAAGTGCATTTCCTCTAGAGTGTTGTTCAGTGCCACAATATCTTTGTTGATATTTTGTTTGGAAGATCTTTCCATTTTTGACAGTGGGGTGTTAAAATCTCCTACTATAATTGTGTTGTTGTCAATATCTTTCTTGAAGTCCTCTAAAATTTTCTTGATGTATTTAGGTGCTCCTCCGTTGGGTGCATATATATCTCCAATATTTATGTCCTCTTGGTGGATTCTTCCCTGGAGTATTATGAAGTGACCTTCTGGGTCTCTCTTTATGGCTCTTCTTTTGAAGTCTATTTTGTCTGATATGAGTATTGCTACCCCAGCTTTTTTTTCCTGACCATTTGCTTGGACTTCACTTTGAGCCTGTGTATGTGTTTTGTCCTGAGGTGGGTTTCTTGTAGGCAGCATATGTGTGGGTCGTGCTTTCTTATCCATTCAGCTATTCTATGTCTTTTGATTGGAGCATTTAATCCATTTACATTTAAGGTTATTATTGATAGGTATTTATTCATTGCCATTTTCGTACCTGTGTTCCTCTCTCTCTTTCTCTCTCTGTCTTTTCCTTTCTTCCCTTAAAGCAGTGCCTTTAGTATCTCTTTCAGCATTGGTTTGGTAGAGGTGTATTCTTTTAGACTTCTTTTGTCTGGGAAGCTCCTTATTTGGCCTTCTATCTTGATTGAAAGCCTTGCTGGGTAAAGTAGTCTGGGTTGCAGGCCTTTGGTTCTCATTGCTTGGAATATTTCTTGCCATTGTCTTTTGGCTTGGAGCGTTTCCATTGAGAAGTCAGCTGCTAACCTTATCGGGGTTCCCTTGTATGTTATTTCCTTTTTTCCCTTGCTGCTTTTAAGATTCTCTCTTTGTCTTGGAATTTTGCCATTTTAATGATGATGTGTCTTGAAGTGGGCCTGTTTGGGTTCCTCTTGATTGGGACTCTTTGTGTTTCCTGGATTTGTGTGTCTTTTTCTCTCACCAAATTAGGGAAGTTTTCCATCATTACTTTTTCAAACAGGTTTTCTATCTCTTGTTCTTCTTCTTCTCCTTCTGGTATCCCTATTATATGGATATTATTCCGTTTCATGTTGTCTTGCATTTCTCTTAAACTCTCTTCAATCTTTCTAAGCCTCTTTTCCTTATCTTGTTCATTCTGAACGTTTTTTTCTATTTTGTCTTCCAACTCGCTGATCTGATCTTCTGCTTCATGGATTCTGCTTTTCATTCCTTCTACTGTGTTCTTCACTTCAGAGATTGTGTTCTTCATTTCCTCTTGGCTCTTGTTGATAGTTTCTATTTCCTTTTTCATGTCGATATAGTTTGCAGTGAGTTTATCATAACTTCCCTGTAGTTTCTGATAGCTCATTGAGAGCTCATTGAGCTTCCTGACAACCATTGCTTTGAACTCGATATCTGATAGTTGAGTTGCCTTCGTTTCATTTAGCATTCTTTCTGGAGCTTCCTCCTTTTCTTTCATTTGGGGGTTGTTTCTTTGTTTTCCCATTGTTTGTAAGACTCTTGTTGTTAGCCTCAACTTCTTAAATTGATCTGTTCTGGCTCCCTGGGTTTGTGGTATGACCTTCTGTGGTAGAATATCTGTGAGATTCAGTGGTGAATTTTCCTTTGGATAACCTGTTGTTCACAGCTTCCACTGTCTCATCAGCTGGAATACCCTCTTTTGTGGGCCACCTCTCATTTTTTTTCACAGTTCCAGGCTTTTGTCTCACTTGTGGGTATTTAAAAAAAGAAGGGGGGGGAATGAAAAAAAGAAGAAAAAAGAGGAAGGTATAAGTGATAAAATTGGAAAGAAAGGAAGAGGGAATAAGACAAGAAGGAATTCAAGGGAGGCAAAAGGAGTTGGGGAGTAAAGGAAGATAAAAATAATGGAGAAGGAATAGTTGAAAACTCATATAAATAGACAGGCATACAAACAAAAAGACACAAAGAAACTGGCAAAACAAAAAACAGATACACCCACACACACACACACACACACACACACACACACACACACAAATATAAACAGTTAAAAAAAAAGAACAAGCAAAGCAAAACAAAATATTAAAAAAAATAAAAATAAAAATACATATCAAAAAAAAACAAAAAACAAAACAAAACCCTCTTGTTGTTTTCAAACTTGCTGAGCTGGTTTTTCTGGTCTTGCTGTCTGCAATGGCCGAGGGGTGATCTTATTGCTTTTCTCTGTGTTCAGAACTCAGTCCTCATTGTGCTATGTATCCCAGCATTAGTGGGCGCCTCTCCCCACAGGGTTTCCAGCATGTGTTCTGAACCTCCTGGTGTGTGCGCACTTCTTCGAGTTTATGGGTGTGTGCTAGGTCCTTCAGTGGTGCGCAGCTGCCTGCCTTTGCCCCTGGGAGGCTTTCTGTGTTGGGGTGCAGCCGCCTGTCTTTGTCCCTGAGCAGGGCCTGCACTCCAGCGGCTTTCTGGCGCCTACGCCTTGGACCTGAGCTGTCCGGGTTCAAGCACGGGCCCATGCACTGGCACGGGCACTCCACAGCTGTCTCCAGTGGCCAACGCCTATGTTTTCACGAGTGTCCACTATCCCTCAACCGTGTGCGATCCCCTGAGGGTGCCTATTTTCATGCAGCTGTCTCACTTCACACGCACCTCTGTCAGCGGTTGGGGCGACTGTGCTTTGGTAGTCGCCCGGCGACCACGAAAACTCGATTCAAAGTCGTGCAGTGACCTGGCGTGGGGGCACCCACTTTCACTCTGCCGCAGTCGAGCGGTGGCCCCTGAGATCTCCCAGCCGGTTCAGCGGCTGACCCAGCTCCCTCCCCAGAGCCCTAGGGTAGGCTTGGCGGAGCGCCAGGCAGGGGCCTCAGCCGTCCCGCTCTCTGCGCGCTGGACCCTGGGCTCCTATTGTTCCGAAGAGGTCTCCTTACCGCTGGTTTTTCAGTGTCCGCTACAATTTCTGACCTCTTGTTCTCAAATATGCTGTGTTACTGTTCCTTGTCTGCTCTGATCTTCCATAGATTGGCCTGGTTTTTCTCCCATGTGTAGAGGGGAAATGGGGTCTGCTCCCTCCTACCACGCCACCATCTTCCCCACATCTCCAGTTTTTTAAATATAATTTAATTTAATATCAGTAGATATAGTAGAAAAATCTATAGGTTTCTCCAATCATGTGGTCTCTTAATTCAATATTACAACTTATCTGCTACCTAAAAATGCACAGGGTCTTTCTTAAAGGGTTTCTCAGACTGACCTATTCCTTGCAATTTAGAGAACACAATTACTTTGTTAAATTTACATATCATAGCATTACTATAGATAGTTAGAGATAATTATTAATCAGGAAAGAAGCAAAGAAAATTGGACATTGTTGAGCCCAGTGGGCTGGGGAGCATAGGCCTATTTGCTTAGCCAGAAGGCTACAGTTTCACTTACTCCAGGTGATCACAGTGTTGTCCTGCCAAGAATTATCACCTCTTCCTTATCCCTTCTGCTACCAAATTGTTGAGGGGAGCAGAAGGAGGTATGCACATATGCAATAGAAGTCTAAGTGTTGCAAGAAGAGATGTTTTACCATAGAGGTCTGTCAGTTTAACCTGGAAAGATATAGATTGGCTAGGGAATGGAACCCTCAGAAGCCCATGGAAGCTTGGGAAGTTGACTGGTTATTTTGAAAAAGCTCCTGGTCCTTCCCAAGCCCAAGATAACTCATTCCTAGGCAACAACAACAACAAAAAAGCTCTCTCTTGGTGACCCATGCTAGCCCCATGTGTGCATGCTCTCATGTGTTCTCTCCATAACCCCATGTCTCTAGTAACCATGTGGCTGGACACTGCATGGCTAATGCTGCACAGACTCTGAATGCAGGATCCAAGAATCCAGGAAGCCTGGATACTGCAGCACAGCAATGGATTATAGCTAGGAACACAAGTGAAGCTAGTCAGATGGTGAGAAAGGCTGGACTTGCTTAAGCTATAATATGGCAGAAAAACTCTGGACATTGGTCTTTATTTTGGCCTTACTGAAGAAACAGTTGGGTCTTTTTCCATGGTAGGATGGATGGAGATGGTACGTAGGGCCATTCTTCTATTTCCACCCGAAAGAGTCTTGCCACACCACAATCTCCCATGCAGGGGTCTGTGAAATGTTTTTCTTGGAATCACATTAAAGAGCCCCCCTTCCATTGGCAGCAATGGGACATTTCTGGCTGATTCAAAATGTGAGATATGATAGAGCAATTCAGCTAAGACTAATGATAATACCCAGTATGCTGGGTAAATACCTAGATATTGATTATCAAAAATAAGTGTAAATAACTAAGATAATAAGTGTAAGTAACTAAGATGCCTAAAATAATTGATGATACAAGACAACTTTACATTCTTCCCACGTGGTTCCTCTCTATCTCAAACTACATAAATTTACCTAAAATACAACTCATGTCTCCCTCATCACAACACCATTCTCCATATTCTGATGCATGATACTTCTTTTATCATCACTGTAAAAATGATGGGTGATTAATTTTTTGGCTGATATCATTTATACTGTCATATGCTTATTTGATTTTCTTCTGCATACTAGCCTCTTCTTGGCAGTGGCTTTATAATATTGAGCAAAGCAGACAAATCCCTATCTTCATGTTGTTTATATTTTAATGGGTAAGACTAATAATAACCAACATAATTAAGTAGATTTAGCTTATATTAAATGATGAGAGATGTTATGAAAGAAAACAAAGTCTGAAAGAAGACTAGAAAGTGTTGGAGGGGGAACCATTATCTGCCAATTTTGATAAGATTACAGAAACCCCAAAAGACAAACTGATATATGAGCAAAGACCTCACAGAAGTGAGGAACAAGCTGTGCAGACTATTGAGTCCAAAGGTGTTCCAAAAGGCAACAACACTTGCATCTGTTTGGGGTGGGATCATATCTCTCCTATTCAAAGAACTACAAGAAGGTCCTGAGCTCATGTGACCTGAGCAGAGTAACCAAGGAAGACAGTATGGAAAGAAATAAGGTCAGACAGCAAAAGGCATGGAGACCAGGTATGAACTTGTAGATTGAGATAAGAATGTAAATTCAACACAATCAATCCAGTTGCTGCATTCAGAAGTAGTGTGAATAGGGAAATTAAAAGACAGAAAAGTTTTGGCTTATAGAATCTCAGATAAATTTTATTGGATTCATGATTTGTTGAACACTTATTGAATTAATTATCTCAATATAGAATTAGTATTTCATTATTGCTTTATATTCATTACTTGGCTAATACAGCTAAAATTTTAAGTGTATAATTATCAATATAAGAAACATTCAAACCTGTTGTAACAGAGGAGGTCGAGCCCAGGGATTGCAACTGCTTGTTTGGATAAGCCAGAAAAGAAAAATAAATAAAGAAAGAAAGAAACACAAGGAGGATAGATGGAGCAGACATAGCCTTTATTACTCACATTACAGGGAGCACTGCACTGAAGGTAGCAGATCAGCGAAGCAGGACAACAACTTCCTGAGTCCAGGACTTGTTTTGAGGGGTCTCAGGCAAAGAGGACATGTGTCTTCTGTACATGACTATAAAATACATTATCTCAGTATATATTTGTAAAGAGAAAAGGTCAAGAATTGGTCATACAGGATAAGAAATCACTCCTAAAAGGAGATAAGGAGGGAATCACAATCCATTTCCAAAGCAATACACATTCCTTCTGGCCCAGGGGCCCTCCAGCCAGCCTTCCATTATGGGAATTGGAGGAACCAAGTCTAATATGTTCCCACACGTGTAGAGAAATTTTATGAGTTTATTTGAACCAAACTGACAGTTGCCAGGAAACAAAACCTCAATGGATTAAGAAAATGCTATGAAAAGTGGTAGGTATACATCTTATTTTATACATTATAATCAAAAGAGAAGGCATAAGTGGATTACATTAAATCCACTGGTGATAGATTAGGAAGGTGGGAGAAAGCAAAGGGAGGAAATTTTGGGGATTGGATAAAAAGTAAAATGATAGACACATGCTTCTTTTACATAGGTGGTTCCAGGATATTTAACAGTCAACATTAACAGGATAACAATGACAATGAGAGGATTTGTAGTACAGTTGTGTTTTGAGGAGTCCGGAGAAAGGAAATTACTTTGTTATTGCAAAGTCATGTTTACCAGGTATGGTATCCTAGATGCAAATAAACAAGCTCATTTAAGATGAAGATGGACCTTTGTTAGTGAAAAATACTGCTGTAGGACATGACTGCCCACCATGAAAAGCTTTTAATTAAAAAATTTTCATTTTAGACAATCATATATTGTTACTTTAAGTTTCCTAGTTTGTAAGGCTGCCACACAGGCCTCCCTCAAACTTGCAGGTTTTGTATGTGGACCCTTTTCATTCACATAATAATATTGAAATGGGAAAAATCTCACACCCAAAATATACTTTTAAGGCATGTGGATTATCTTGAGGTAGTTATTTTTAAGAACAGCATGTAACAGGGTGCAGCCAGGGGGGCCCAAAATTGGGATTTGTAATGGAGTCCAGAACTCAGGGTGTCCAGGAAATATTAAAAAAATATGGATGTTCTCACCCTTGCCCCACCTGCCACACATCACCCCCCCCAACTCCCCCGCAGGTCTGAACTGGGGGATGGGACACGTGGAGCAGGGTCATTGAGAGTTGTTTTGCATAGCAACAGTTTTGCAAATAACCTCAGGCATGATCATTTAACACATCAATAAGTTTTAACTGGTTTCATGGGTATGTTAAATAGCTGTGGCCAGGCTTTGAGCCAGGGGGATGGGAATGACTTCCACCCCTAACATTATTGGGAGGCAACTTCCTGTGGTTACAGCGCCTGTGTGAGAGCTTGGAGATGACTGGCTCCACACCATGGGGCCTTGCCTGCCCAGACTTAATATAGCAGACAAGAAAGGCTGGTTGGAAAAAAAAAAAAAAAATACAGGAATGCTTGCAGGTGTAACTAATTGTGTGAGGAGTCAGAAATGGGGCTGCAGAGGAAGATTGGTCCTGGGATTTAAAACCCAGGTGTGGCAGCCATTCGGAATGGTGAGGACCATGCAGTTTTAGCAAGAGTCAGGACCATGAGGCTTTGGGGTGCTCCCTTTTGTCACGTGGCTTAGGAAGCAGGAGAGATCTTGCTGGCAAGGAAAAGGGTGAAAGGACTCTTGCTGGTGGGCCATGAGAAGGTGCCACATAGTTTTGGATTAACTAGGGATTGCAGTGGTGACACAGCTGATGGTGTTGAGAACTGAGGGTCTGCCTGAGCCACAGACTTCTTCTTTTCCTGAGATATGGTACCAAAGACTTGGCAGAGGGAGAAAGAAGGACTGCGTGCATTTGTGGGTATTCTAAAGGACTTTAGTACTTTAACAAAGACATTAAGTCATTATTCTAAGTCTGTATAACTTTTTAAATAAATAATTCCTATCCTTTTCAACAATCTCTGGCATTGAGAGATATCTTTCCCTGGCAGTGGGCAAAGTGAACCTAATATGGGGGGAGGGGACCCCCAGAGCACAAGGGGGGTTTCCATTTGGTAATAGTATATTATTCACCCCCTCTGGGTCTGTTCTGTAACAATCAGACACGGGAGAAGTTCTGGAAATGAGTAAAAGTTACCCTTTCTTAAGAGACATTTACATTTATCAGGGAAAACTCCATTTGTAAAAGTGTCTCCCTTCCTGTACCTAGAATAAAAGAATGACTAAATCTCTAGAAATTCTATGAAGGAAGAAGCTGTAGACTTAAATCTGCATAACAATCTCACTCTTATTAACTATGCTTTTCTGGACAAACTCCTACAACTGATGCCCCCACCCCACAATACCTTCTTTCGTCTTTAGCTAGAGATGGTATTTCAGGGAGTTACTCAGTTTTTCTAGGTGTCTCCCACGTATATGAGTGCGTACATGTAATTAAACTCCTATTGATTTTTCTTCTGTTAATTATGTATTTTATTAAGGGAAAGGGGGTGCTGTCCTAAGCCAAGCACCTAAAGGTAAAAAGTAACAATTATTTTCATCCCCTACAATATCAACCCATTTTTCCAGAAGTGGAAAGTGAGATTAAAAAAGTTGTGTAAACTGCCCTAAATCACATAGTCAGAGGTAGAGCTGGAATTTGAAACCAGAACACCCACATCCTGTCAAATTTACTCAACCGCCTTCCCTAATATTCTTTCACCATTGAAGATTGGGACAAAAATTGACACTTCAGTGAACACCACAAAGAGAAACTTTCAAGTTGTTTTTTTTTTCATTTGTTTGTTTTTAACCAGGGTATAATTATGGATATTTTAAATTAATTATTTTATTTTTAACATTGACATTTTATTTACACCATGTATAAGTTTAATGTTTTGCTTCTGCAGGTTTCAGTAAAGGAGAAGCTAAGTTTTTATCAGTGTCTTAAAATATTAACTATAAGAATATTGCAGATGGAGAGGTATTCTGAAGCAATTAGCTGAGAAAAACAGAAAAGAAAATCATTAATGAAAACCTGGGGTCATTCAAGTCTATTTTGCTTCAAGGAAAAGTAGCAGATTGTCAGATAAATCACTTAGATAAAGATGACAGGTCCAGAATCAAAGGTCCTGAGTCTTCTTTGTAGTTCCTGCCAATTTTTTTTTTTTTTTTTTTTTGAAAACTAAGCTCTAATAATAGGTATTACTCTCTTTGGGCCTTCGACCTCTAGTACACTTTAATTCCCCTCAAGTTTTTATTTTTTAATTTATTTTTAATTTAAAATATATGTTTATTGATGAGTGAGAGAGAAAGAAAGAGAGAGAAATCAATATGAGAAACATTGATTGGTTGCACCCTACTCGGGCATTGAACCAGTAGCCTTGGTATGTGCCCTGACCAGGAATTTAACCTGCAACTTTTTGGTATATGGCAATGTAGAAGGCTAGTTTTATGAGTAATTAAAACTGTCAGACCTCCAAACAAACGACCCATTCATAGAAATCATAGAACCATAGAGGAGGAAGTTTGGTAAGGTCTCCTAGGTTTGAAACAAAGGAGAACTAACAGAACCTCAAGGATATGGCCTCAGCAACCCTAAGAAATGAGAAACGTTGACACAACAATACTAAGGAACTAGACATTTCCAAGGTAAAATTAGGACACGAGCCAGGACCCTTGTGTACCCTAGCAATAACTGCAACTTCTGCTTCTGTAAACTGCTTGCTTGCTAATCATGCATAAAAGGAGCTCATTCTAAGTGCAGGGCGCGACTCCTATTTGTATCTCCTGCTTAGGCAGTGGGGAGTTCGCCCCTGCGCAGGTTAATAAATCCCATCCTCACTTTCACCTGTCTCCAACTTGGTCATTTGTCTCGCGATCAGGATACAACATTTGGAGGCCCCGGCGAGATCTCCTTTGGAGGAGTTTGCATTCTGGAGACTGGATGGGCAGTTCGAACTGAGTAAGTACGAGGATCCTCTTTTGGAAGTGCTCCGGAGCCTTGTCCTGTGGCAGTAGGTGGGACGCCGCCTGAGACCTACCCAGGAGTTCAGAAGCAGGACGCTGCTCTCTGATTTGGTTTCTGTTTTGAGTAACTTATGCCAAGTTACATTGTGTCGCGCGGCATTTGTTGTGTCTCTGTGTATTGTCCTCAGTGTTGTCGTCTATTTTGTGATACTAACATTTATAGGAATGGGCCAGAGGGGATCAAGACCTAGTACTCCTCTAGAATGTCTAATGAATAATTTTTCTGACTTCCAGCGCCGTGCTCGTGGCTATGGTAGTTATGAGGTAAATCCAGAAATTTTAAGAACCTTGTCCGGACAGGAGTGGCCTACGTTTGAGGTGGGGTGGCCAACTGGGGGAACTTTTGACTTACCAGTGTTATTTGCTGTAAGATCGGTAGTGTATAGAGTACCTCACCCAGACCAGATAGTCTATATAGATGTGTGGATAGATATAGCAACGGACAAGCCAGGTTATGTGCAGAGGTGCATAAGACAGAGAACAGGAAGCAGAAGGGCCATTCTGTTAGCTACGGGAACAGGGCGAGACAGAAGACTGCAGATGCCCACTGCACCCTCAGACCAGAAAAACCCCAGCTTATATCCGGTGTTACCAGGGGCAATCGAAGACCCCTTGGATCCTTTGAATTCCCCACCTCCTTACCCTCGGAGGGAAGAACCCCATTCCACCCAGCAGGAAGGCAAGGATTCCTATGCCAGTCCACCTCATACTCGGGGGGGAACCAGATATAGACAGGAACAGGCATCGACGGGAGAGGGAGCAGCCATTATGCCCATGCGGGAGGTTGCTCCTGCACCTGATGCCCCCTCTGGGACTCCCTCACGGCTAATATATATGCCGTTTTCCACCAGCAATTTGTATAATTGGAAACACCAAAATCCCCCATTTTCTGAAAAACCACAGGGGTTAATTGCTTTACTTGAGACAATATTTAGAACCCATCAGCCAACTTGGGATGATTGCCAACAAATAATGTATACATTGTTTACCTCAGAAGAGAGGGAAAGAATCTTAAGAGAAGCAACCAAGGCTGTACTAGGGGAAGAGGGAAATTCTCCTGCAGCTAGGCAGGAGCTAGAAGACATTCTTCCCTCACAACCTCCAAATTGGAATGCTAACACCCCAGGGGGAAGGGAGGCGCTCTTGCAGTACCGCCAGGCTCTATTGCGAGGGCTAAAGGCAGCAGCTAGAAAACCCACAAACTTAGGAAAGATAGGGGAGGTAATTCAGGGGAGAGATGAGTCGCCAGTGGCCTTCTTAGAGAGGTTGATAGAGGCGTACAGAATATATACTCCCCTAGACCCCGAAGCTGACGAAAACCGGCGGCTAGTAAATATAGCATTTGTGACACAATCAGCTGCAGACATAAGAAGAAAATTACAGAAAATAGAAGGATTTGAAGGGGAAAATAGGAGCAAGCTATTAGAGATAGCTCAGAAGGTTTATGTGAATTGAGATGATCCGGAAATAGGAAAAGCAAAAGAAGTAGCCAAGATTCTAATTGCAGCTCAGAAACCCCCTCAGAAAGGGAAGGGCAAGGTTAACAAGGGAAGAAAAGGGAGAGTCAAAAAGGATCAATGTACCTATTGCAAGGAAAAAGGACATTGGAAAAACGAGTGCCCCAAACTACGTGAGGCCCAAGGACACCAAGGAAAAGGACCGGAGGTCCTATTGCAAGCTTTAGACTGACGGGGCCAGGGCTCCATCTCTGTTGGCTCCCAGGAGCCCTTGGTTACTCTCAAAATTGAAGGAAAGCCTGTGGACTTTCTTGTAGACACGGGAGACACTTACTCAGTACTTAAACAGCCTCAAGGGCATATGCAAAAGGCAACTACAAAGATAGTGGGGGCTACAGGGAAGGTGCAAGCCTACCCCTGGGCAACGGCAAGGATTATGGATTTAGGAAAAGGAACAATTACTCATTCCTTCCTAGTAATTCCTGATTGCCCTTATCCACTAATGGGCAGAGACCTACTCCAGAAACTCCAGGCCACCATTACCTTCAGGGGAGACGCCAGACCTCAAGGGGAACCAGGTCAAGAGGCCGTGATAAATCTCAATGTAACGGTACCCATATCAGAGGAGTACTTATTGTCTCTAGTAACGGAAGATAATGGCCGGGAGCAGGGTAGAATAACTGAAGTCCAAGAGCAGGTACCAGGAGTATGGGCGGAGACCAACCCTCCCGGATTGGCCTCGCATCAACCCCCTGTTTTGGTCCAGCTTGCCAGTACAGCCACCCCTATTAGGATGCGGCAGTACCCTGTGCTGGCACGGGTGAGGCAAGGTATCGCCAGACACCTTCAGCGATTACTGCAGGTGGGAATACTGAGGCCGTGCCAGTCAGTGTGGAACACACCCTTACTCCCAGTGCAGAAACCTGGGACGGACGATTATTGCCCAGTACAGGACTTGCGAGAGGTCAATGCCAGGATAGACACCATCCACCCAACGGTGCCTAACCCATATACCTTGTTAAGTTCTTTGCCCCCAACACATAGCTACTATTCAGTACTGGATTTAAAGGACGCCTTCTTCAATATCCCTTTGGCATCGGCAAGCCAGGAGATATTTGCCTTTGAGTGGAATGATCCAGAGAATGGACTAATAGGACAATTTACATGGACTCGACTGCCACAAGGCTTCAAGAATTCTCCAACCTTGTTCAATGAAGCATTGGGTAAGGATTTATAGGCTTTTCGCACTCTTCACCCCACCGTAGTGCTCCTACAGTATGTAGATGACCTACTGCTGGCAGCCCAAACAGAAGAGGAATGCTTGGCAGCCACCATGGACCTCCTAAGGGACCTGGAGCTGATGGGGTATCGAGTATCTACAAAGAAGGCCCAGATTGCTGTGCAGACCATGAGTTACCTTGGCTACGTGTTACAACAAGGTAAGAGGGCCCTTTCCTCCCAGAGAATCCAGACCATACTGCAAATCCCTACACCCACCACCAAGAGACAAGTGCGTGAATTTCTAGGGGCAGTGGGATACTGCAGAATTTGGATAATGGGATTTGCTGAGCTAGCCACGCCCCTCCATGACCTGACCAGAGGGAAAGAGGGGAACTTCCAATGGACAGAAGCAGAGGAAAAGGCATTCCAGGCTCTCAAGGAAGCATTGGTATCTGCACCAGTATTAGCCTTACCCAATATGTCTAAGCCTTTTCAGCTATTTGTAGCAGAAAAGACTGGCATTGCAAAAGGAGTACTGAGCCAGACTCTGGGACCCTGGAGAAGGCCTGTAGCCTACCTGTCCAAGAAATTAGATCCCATGGCAGCTGGATGGCCGGCTTGTCTGAGGGCCTTAGCAGCAACTGCCCTACTGGTTAAGGAGGCCAGTAAGCTGACCTTAGGGCAGAATGTGCAAGTAATTGGAGAGCACCATATTGAAAGGATCTTGAAGTCGCCACCAGACCGTTGGCTCTCTAACGCCCGGTTGACGCAATATCAGATACAGCTCCTGAACCCACCAGCAGTACAGTTTTTGAAAACTGTTGCCTTAAATCCAGCCACCATGTTACCAGCTTCTGACCCCACCATTGTTCATGACTGCCAAAATATACTAGAACATATTGCTGGGGTCAGGCCAGACTTAAAGGATGAGGCTTATGAGCAAGCCGAATTGAATTTATTCTCTGATGGCAGCAGCTTTATCAAGGAAGGGCAACGATATGCCGGAGCTGCAGTAACCTCAGAAACTGAAATAATATGGCAAGCAGCCCTACCTCGGGGAACATCTGCACAAAAAGCAGAATCAGTAGGACTCATCCAGGCCCTCAGAATAGCTGAACAAAAAACAGTGAACATTTACACCGATAGCAGATATGCTTTTGCAACTGCACATGTCCATGGGGCACTCTATAGAGAAAGAGGACTTTTAACAGCAGGGGGAAAGGAGATCAAGAATAAAGAAGAGATATTAGCCTTGCTAGATGCTATATGGTTACCAAAGAAAGTAGCAATTATCTATTGTAAAGGACATCAGAAAGGAGATGGCCCCATCGTAAGAGGAAACCAACTAGCTGACGCCTTGGCAAGAACCGCTGCCCAACTAGAACCTACGGCTCTCCTGCCACTGTTACCACATCCTGAGCTACCGGCAATACTCTTCTATACTAAAGAAGAAAAACACGAAGGGCTAGAATTTGGGGGAAAGCAGAACGAAGAAGGATGGATTATACTACCAGATCACAGACTCTACCTACCACAAGGAGTAGCTAGACAAATAGTCAGGGAACTACATGAAAGCACCCATCTAGGACAGAATAAGTTAGAGTTATTAGTTAGGAAATATTATTATGCCCCAAGGTTAAGAGAACTAGTAACATCGATAGTATCAAGATGTAAAATATGTGCAAAGGTAAATTCCCCAGTCAGAAGTTTCCCTCTTCAGGTGAGATATCGGGGGCAAGTCCCGGGTGAATTATGGGAAGTTGATTTCACTGAAATGTCTCCTGGGAAATTTGGACATAAGTACTTATTAGTATTAGTAGATACATACTCTGGATGGGTAGAGGCCTTCCCAACTAAGGGAGAAACTGCCTCAACAATATGTAAAATACTATTAAGAGAAATAATTCTGAGATATGGGCTACCCCTTGCCCTAGGTTCCGACAACGGACCAGCTTTTATTTCAAAAATTTCCCAGGAGTTAGCAAACAGGTTAGGGATCGATTGGAAATTACACTGCATTTATAGAACTCAGAGTTCAGGGCAAGTAGAAAGAATGAACAGGACTATAAAGGAAACCATTATTAAACTCCAAGAGGAGACCGGCGAGAACTGGGTAGAGCTCCTCCCTTTTGCCCTACTGAGGATAAGGTGTACCCCTTATCTAAACTGATGGACCCCATATGAGCTCATATATGGACAGCCCATGCCAATAATTCCAAAACTTACCACTGAAGCTTTATCTATATCTAACAACCATTTTCTTAAGTCCTTACAGGCATTACAGCACATCAGGAAAGAAGCTCTAGCACTCAGGCAACGACAGTCGGAACAGCCAGCAGCCTCTACATCCCAAGAGGCATATGAGCCAGGACAGTTGGTATGGACACTAAGACACAGAAGAAAGAACCTTGAACCCAGGTGGGAAGGACCATTTCAGGTAATACTAAGCACCCCCACCGCGGTGAAAGTAGCAGAAAAACCCTACTGGATCCATAACTCACACCTCAAGCCCGCTGACTCAGATCAGGACCACAACGAGAGGAGATGGCGAGTAAAGCAGCATCCAGACCAGCCACTCAACGTAACTTTCACTACCAACTAGGACTATTGCTAATCTGCATTGCAGTAAGTCAGGCCCTAAGCAGGCAAGAATGGGTTCTGATAAGAACAACGGATGGAACTGTTATTGCTTCTAACTATACCTGGGATAATTCTGCTATAACCTTAACCACTGATTTTTCCAAATTCTTCAGAGATAGGTTCTGTGACTCACCAGTCTCCCAAAGAAACTATCTGCTTGAGGGGCCATTACTCAGAGACTATGGGGGTCGGAGTAATTGTAATTCTGGGGAGACGAATTAGGCCTTATGGTTTACACCACACTATAGGTGCCCAGAACCTCCGGCAGAACGAAGGGGAGAATGTGGATCTATCAGTGATTACTACTGCAAAAAGTGGGGTTGTGAAACACTAGCGCTGGGATGGGATCCATCCCATCCTGATCCGCACATTACTCTATTGAGAAAGAGAGAGAGAGACCCAAGACAGGGTAGACACTGTCAAACTTATGGTATTATCCCAACCGTATGCCATAATACCGAGAGATAATGAGTCAAGGATTTGACTCAAATATTACCAAAAGCAAATGGGGGAATGTAGAAGGCTAGTTTTATGAGTAATTAAAACTGTCAGACCTCCAAACAAACGACCCATTCATAGAGAGGAGGAAATTTGGTAAGGTCTCCTAGGTTTGAAACAAAGGAGAACTAACAGAACCTCAAGGATATGGCCTCAGCAACCCTAAGAAATGAGAAACGTTGACACAACAATACTAAGGGACTTACGTTTCTAAGGTAAAATTAGGACACAAGCCAGGACCCTTGTGTAACCTAGCAATAACTGCAACTTCTGCTTCTGTAAACTGCTTGCTTGCTAATCATGCATAAAAGGAGCTCATTCTAAGTGCAGGGCGCGACTCCCATTTGTATCTCCTGCTTAGGCAGTGGGGAGTTCGCCCCTGCGCAGGTTAATAAATCCCATCCTCACTTTCACCTGTCTCCAACTTGGTCATTTGTCTTGCGATCGGGATACAACAGCAACAATACTCTAACCAACTGAGCCACACTGGCCAGGGCCCCCCTCAAATTTTTAAAGCATGGACTGGTCATCTAGCAGTGTGTCTAGCATTTAGTAAACACTCCATAAAAATACTGTTGAATAAATTAATGTACGAAAAATGCATAACTAGAATCAGAAAATCCCAAACTATACTCAGTTTCCATATGCAGAAGAGGTTATACATTGAATTCTTGTTAACTTTTTTAAAGAAAAATGCAATGTTAAAATATTCAGAATTTCCTAACCTTAAAATTCTGTATTTATCTGTGAATATTGCCTATAGAGCAGGTTGAATAAAGATTTTGAAGTTGGTAGAGAAAAGGGACAAAGGTTATCCAGGAAACCTGAAGAAGGTGGGTGATGAGTAGCAATAAACACAAAACAGCAAGAATGGGTGGTACTGTCTGTATGCTTGTTACATGCTGAGCATTGTAGTAGTAAATTATCTAATTTCTTTATCACTTTACCCTACAACGTGGGTATAATATAGCAGCTACTAAAATTAGGGTACAAGGTCAAAATTCCAGTGTTACTGTAATGGGGTGCAGAGTAGGGGTTCCCTGAAAGTAGCAGTAGGTATCAACGATAACCCTTGATTGGGGAAAGGAGAAAGTGGATGATACAGCATTTAAGATACTTTGCATAACAATGGCAAATTAATAGCTGTGCCTCTCCTGAAAGGAAGAGGTCTGCTGCCCAGGTAAAAAGGTGTATATGACTTTAAGAGCATGACTTGTAACATAGCCAGGAGAGGCGAATGTCCACCCCAGATGCCCCTGTGTCACTGGGAACTCTTGACCTAACTAGAGATGGCAGCCAATAGAAGGTAAAAGATAAAAAATGGTACATACTAACATATCGTAGAAGAGGTAGGTTATGAGGTTACATAAGAAGTTCCAGGCCAAGCATTTAAATGGGAGCAGGCTGAAAGGTTTTATGGGGATGTAGTCTGCCATGAGTTCTAATATGTAAGGTGGAAACCATGTGGTTTGGAGTAAGAGCATGTCACAATGTCTGGAGTAAGAAGGAGGAGGCCTGCTAGGAAGCCTGCCTGGAGAAGACCTTGACAGAGACGATGGAACTGCGAGGGCCTGCCTAAGCAAGCACAGATTCATGGTAGATGCCTGGAGCTGAATTGTAACCAGGAATGTTGAGTTGCAGACTTCTGCTTCTCCAAAGGACGTACATAGAAGTCACTCTCTTGGAACTGTACTTCCCTGGACCCCACCATGACCTAATGTAACACAGCATGTTTTCCTGAATTCAGTGTGCCCCAGAATCTGAAGGAGGATGGTGATTCTCAAACCCACTGTATATATTCCAGAGAGGATAGAGATCTGTTCACACAGAGAGCTGGATTAAGAACAAAGAAGGATATGGGGAATTTCTGGGCATGGTTTTGGCATGCAGCCTTTTGGGGAGCAAGGGAAGTACTGGTTCTCATGGTAGAGGAGGGCTCTAAGCAGGAGTATTCTCAATGCCCCCTCACAAGGTTGGAACCCTGTTAATAAAAACCTGTTTTGGGATCTCATCAAAATAAAAAATAAAAACTTCTGCATGGCTAAAGAAAACAGCATTAAAATGAAAAGAGAACCAACCATATGGGAAAACATATTTGCCAATGATACCTCAAACAAAGGTTTGATTTCCAAAATATATAAAGAACTCACAGGACTCTACTCCAGGAAGACAAGCAACCCAATTGAAAATGGGCAAAGGACTTGAACAGTTACTTCTCCAAGGAGGACATACAGAGGGCCCAGAGACATATGAGAAGAATGCTCAGCATCACTAGCGATCAGAAAGATACAAATTAAAACCACAATGAGATACCACTTCACACCAGTCAGAATGGCAATCAAATAAATCAACAAACAACAAGTGTTGGACAGGATATGGAGAAAAGGGAACCCTAGTGCACTGTTGGTGGGAATGCAGACTGGTGCAGCCACTGTGGAAAACAGTTCGGAATTTCCTCAAAAATTAAAAATGGAACTGCTTTTTGTCCTGGCAATTCCATTGCTGGGATTATACCCTAACAACCTTGAAACACCAATTCAAAAGAACCTATGCACTCCGATGTTCATAGCAGCACAATTTACAATAGCCAAGTGCTGGAAGCAATCTAAGTGCTCATTAGTAAATGAATGGGTCCAAAAACTATGATACATTACGTGATGGAATACTATGCAGCAGAAAGAAGGAGCTCCTTCCCTTTTCAACAGTGTAGATGGACTGGAGAACATTATGCTGAGTGAAATAAACCAGGCAGTGAAAGACATACCTTATGATCTCACCTATAAGTGGAACCTAATCAACAAAACAAACAAGCAAGCAAAATATAACCAGAAATATTGAAATTAAGAACAAACTGGCAATAACCAGAAGGGAGGTGGGAGGGGATAATGGGGGAAGAAAAGGGGAAGGGTTTTCAGGAACATGTACAAAGGACACATGGACAAAACCAAAGAGGAGTAGGATCTAGGGTGGGAGGTGGGGATGGCTAAAGTGGGGGGCATAGTGGGGGGAAATGGAGACAATTGTACTTGAACAACAATAAAACATAATTAAATTAAAAAAAATTAAAAAACCTGTTTCCTTCAACACTAATTGTTGAGTCATGTGTCAAGGTGCCACCTAACCAATCCTTGGTTTGCTGTGTTACATTACTACTATTTAGCTATTGTACTGAGAAAGTGTCTAAAACCCTGCGTCTATTTCTTTTTTGTACAAAAGAGTGATAATAATATTATCTAAAATGTAGGCTTGTTTTAAGGATTAAATAAATGTGTCACTAGATGTAAAATGCTTAGAATCCTGCTCATCACTAAGCAATCCCTTTACTAATATTAACCATTTAAACTTTAATTTTTAAGATTTAGTGAATTGAGAAAATTTAGTCTATTTCTTTTGTAAGCTTCTGGTTGTACCACAAATCCCAATTATAAAACAATTCCATGTATCAGATTGAGAGTGGGTGTAAAGAAAATGCTTACATGGTGATCAGAACAGCTCAAATCAGAGACCTTTAGATAATGTGGTCCTATAGCATCAGCTTTATTCATTATCCACAGAGAATTGGTGCACTCTCTCTATATATATATACATATATATGTTTATATTTATATCATATATTCATACATAACATTATACATTTCATATATAATATAAATGTTATTTATTATATAATTATAACATATAACAATATAAAACATAAAATAGAAAAATACATACTTTCTCTAAGTCTATGAAGTATGTTTCAGAGAAAGTAATCATGTTGCCCGGAAATCAACAGCTTGTTAAAAGCAATGCTACTAGTCATTCTAATTAAACAACACCAATACGATATTAAGTAGGAAATAATGATGGCATTCATTATGCTCTGAATGTATTGCCATCAGCAAGGTAATTCTGAAAGGAAACAACATATGACCTGTATAAGGACAAACATAATATAAAAATAAAAAGCTTGATTCTTCCTATTGAAAATAAACGAAAATATTATGCCTCCATGCTCTCTCTTAAAATGTTTAATTTAAAATTTTTGTAAGTATCTTTTTTCTTCTTCAAAAAAATTTAAGAAAATTTCTTTCTTAAATTACATAGGCCTTTTGTCAGCTTTAAGATTCAAGAGAGTCTTTCTCAAGGACCTGGGGGCCATCTCTTTGAACTATAAACATCAAAGGAGATAGTGTCCAGATCTTCCAGCCTCTGGATTGGAAGTAGGACACTAACTTTGGTGGGCACCTGGCTGTAAGTTGCAAAACTAACTATTGAAATAAAAATGTGAGCTTCCTGGACTTCCTGGTAGTCTATTTTCTTTGCCAGATTGGGGAAGTTCTCCTTTATTATTTGTTCAAATAAGTTTTCCACTTGTTGCTCTTCTTCTTCCCCTTCTGGTACCCATATAATTCGGATATTGGGGCATTTAAAAGGTGTCCAGGAGGTTCCTAAGCCTCTCCTCATTTTTTTTTAATTCTTGTTTCTTCCTTGTTTTCTGTTTGGTTGTTTGTTTCTTCCTTCTGGTCCATTCCACCAACCTAATTCCCAGCAATAGGGGAGTGGGAGGAGGAGAGAGGGGAAAAGGTACAGAGAATAAGTAGCATAGACTTTGGGTAGAAAATAGACAGGGGGAGGGCTAGAATAGTGTGGGAAATGTAGAAGCTAAAGAACTTATGACACATGGACATGAACTAAAGGGGGGAATGGGGGTGGGAGGGGTGTGCAGGGTGGAGGGGAATGATGGGGGAGAAATGGGACAACTATAATAGCATAATAAATAAAATATATTTTTAAAAATGTGAGAAGTTTGGCTACCACTAATACATCAACAAAAAACAAGTGTTAGTGAGGATTTGGAGAAAAGGGAACTCTTGTGCACCATTTGTGGGAATGTAGATTCCACTTTGGAAAACAGTATGGATATTCCTCAAAAAATTAAAAGTGGAACTGCCTAAGATCTACCAATTCTACTTCTGAGTATTTATCTGAAAAAAATTCAAAACACTAATTTGAAAAGATATATGCACCCCTATGTTTATTGTGGCATTATTTACAACATCCAAGATACGGAAACAACCTAAGTGTCCATCAATAGAAAATTGTATAAAGATGTAGGATGTTGCATCCGCCGACGCGAGAAACAGATGTTCAGGAACTTTCAGGATTCAGAGATGTTACTTTTATTGGCCAAAAGTTTTAACCTGCGCAGGGGCGGACTCCCAGAGTGTCCGGAGACACAATGCTCAGAAGAGCTACAGATGAGAGCCGCGCGGGGCGCTTACAGGCTAGGGTCTTTATGGGAACCTTACGCGCAAGCGGGGATCCAGAAGCAGATGCGGCTGTTAGCTATTGGCTCGTTGAAACAAAGAAGGGGCTTCCCATTGGCTTGGGCTATTGTTGGCAGGGTCCTAACCTTGGCTCCCGTCCATCTCGGTGCTCTAACAGGGTGGAGTTCACCTTGTTAACTATCGGCTATTCTCTCCTTGTTCCTCACATTCCCCCCTTTTTCTTTGGTAGTACATCAAACCCTTGATTCGCTATCATTAGCCGCTAGGCGGGTATAGGGCTGAGACAATACCATTAACTTGACTACTTCTATTCTCTCGCGGATAAAGGCTAAAAGCTTGTTCAGAATTATTGGTCCTATAGTCAGGGTCAGTAGGAGGAGGACTAAGGGGCTGGCTAATGCTGATATAAGTGTGGTTAGCCAGGGAGAGGTTTCATACAGGGAAGCGTACCATGAGGAGGATTCACTCTCCTGTTCTCTTTCTTTAAGTGGCCTTGTGAACATTTTTATATTTTCTCTGATCACTCCTGAATGATTGGCATAAAAACAGCATTCTTCCCCTAATGCCGCACATAATCCTCCCTGTTGCAGGAATACTAAATCGAGCCCCCTCCGGTTCTGAAGCTCTACTTCAGCCAGGGAGTCCACCTGGTGTTCTAGGTATACCACTTGCTCCTGGAGCAGGGAGATGTCTTTGGAGAACGTCTGTGACAATTGTCTGAGACTATTCTCCCCATGGATTAGTGCCCCTGCCCCTACAGCTGCTGATCCCACTACGCCAATAGTGGCGACTATGGGTATGAGTAATGGAACTCGCTTAACTCTGGCAGGGGGTTGTAGCAGAAAGTCTGGATCTCCCCCATACAGGTATACCTGGGGAATGATATATGCACTAACACAAAGCTCGGGGGTAATTGGTACTAAACACTTAAAAATACCTTGGGTACATATAAACCATAGTCCATCTGGAGCCTTCGTTATAGTCAGGTTTCCGGGGGCTCCCGGCAGGTGCTCTTGGTTGAGGCAGTAATCACTGTAGTTTGAGTTTGCAAGGGTGTAGATCGCCAGCAAGTAACAAGTGCCCTGCCCATGGAATTCCGCTAGCGTAATGGTGCTCTCAAATGTACACTGTTGTAAGTCCTTCATCTGGTCCTGTTCTGTAGGAAGGGGTCCTGTGACAGGCGCACCTTCTCTTCCCTGGGTGGTGTCAACCCCTAGACCTACATAGAATGGGGGTCTCGGGCTGAGGCATAGCCAGCAGGACTCAGTTATGTCGGGCTGGGTACTATTAAAGTATGGAAATACTTGTTCTAAAAGGCTTAATGCCGACTCTCCCTGATGGTGAGGTTTCCCTATTAAGGGCTCAGGATCCCGGAGGGGAGGTCTTGGGTTGTTTTCTTCTTCAAATTGTAATGGCTCCGAGGTCCCGGTTGGGCCTGGACTAGCACTTACAGGCCCTGGAGTGCCCGTGGTCCCCTCAGGCTCAGAGCTCACTGGTCTGAGGGTAGGCTTAGGTGGGCGGGGCGGTAGCCTTCCTGATGCCCCCCTTAGTAACGGTCCTCCTTTCGTGGGCAACTTTCTGATAGTGAGAAGGGTTCCAGGATCGCGTCCTGTGACATAGAGGCGGATTCCCCAGGTACGTCCCTTCACCCACTCCGGGTCTCCTGGGTTTAGGACCGTCACTATAGTGGGGTTACAATTACCTTTGGCACAATTGTCATTCCACTTGGGGCTAGGCTTATGTCTTTTGTCTCTTTGGAGGGTAATATGTTTATCTTTCCCTCCTCCTGGGTTCCACCCACCATTTGTGAGGGTTTCACAACCCCAAGCCTTACAGTAAAAGTCTGCAGAGGACCCGCAAGTCCGTCTCTTCCCTGACGGGGGTTCAGGGCACCCATAGAAAGGAGTATACCACAGGTCTCGATTCAAGTTTTCTTCTCCACTGTTTTCACATATGTTCCCGTAACCTTCTGAGACTCCTTGAAGGGACTGGGGTTTGTGTGGATTGATTGAGTGTAGCCTCCCGTCATCACAAAGTTTTTCACCCCAGAGGTGGGAGAAATCAACCCTTAGGGTTATCGGGCTGCTTGTTTCCCAAGTATAATTTGTGGCTATTACTGTGCCATCTAATGTCCTTATGATTACCCACTCTCGTTGTTCTAGACCCTGACCCGGGGCTCCGCCGAGGATCAGGAGCCCTAGGCATGTGAAAAGGTAAGCTTTAAGGGCTTGTCTGGATCCTGCCGGACTCGCCATTTTTGCGATTCTTCTTCCGGTGGCTGGGCTGTCTTGATGTGGGACAGGTGAATCCAATATGGTTTCTCTGCTACCCGCACGGCAGTAGGGGTGCTTATCAGTACCTGAAAGGGTCCAGTCCACCGGGGCTCTAAATGCTTTCTTCTATGGTTGAGGACCCATACCCATTGTCCAGGCTCCGGCGGTTCAGGTATCCCTTCTTTCTCTGCAGCGCGTTCTTGGCGCTGGGCCTGTTGAAAGGCGCGCACTTCACTTCGGATTCTCTGCAGCGCCTGTAAGGACTTGAGGAAGTTATAGTTAGACACCTCTATTTCCTCCGTGGACAACTTAGGGATCAAGGGTACAGGTTGCCCATACAATATTTCAAAAGGCGCCCATGCCCTAATATAAGGGGTGCACCTTACTCGGAAAAGGGCGAAAGGGAGCAGCTCCACCCAATTTTCGCTGGTCTCCTCTCTTAATTTTATTAGGGTTTCTTTTAACGTCCTATTCATCCTTTCTACTTGTCCTGAACTTTGTGGTCTATAGATACAATGGAGCTTCCAATCGATACCTAGCCTGCTTGCTAACTCTTGTGAGATTTTGGAAACGAATGCTGGTCCATTGTCAGATCCTATGGCTATAGGTATTCCATATCTAGGTATAATCTCTCTTATCAAGATTTTGCAGATTGTGGAAGCAGTCTCTCCCCTGGTGGGAAAGGCTTCTACCCACCCAGAGTAAGTATCTACTAGAACTAGTAAGTACTTATACCCTAATTTTCCCTTAGGCATCTCAGTGAAATCGACTTCCCATAGTTCTCCTGGGACATTCCCTCGATGCCTCACGTAGCGGGGCAATTTCTGATTCTGGGCGTTCACTTTCGCGCAGGTCTTGCACCGTGAGGTGATGGAGTGAGTTATTTCCCTCAGGTGAGGTCCCAGGTAATGTTTCCTGATTAGCTGTTCTAGTTTGTTTTGTCCTAAGTGGGTACTGCTGTGAATGTCCTGAACTATTTTCGTTAGTACTCCTTGTGGTAAGTACAGCTTGGTGTTCGGGAGCACTATCCATCCGTTCTTATCTTTTGTTCCTCCTAGTTTGACTCCCTCTTGCTCTTCTTCCGTAGAGTATGTGGGGTTCGGGGGCATTTCCGGCTGGGGTACGAGGGGGAGCAAGTTACTCTCTTGGCCCGTAGCAGCCTCTCTTGCGGCAGCATCGGCCAGATTGTTTCCTCTTATAACTGGAGAATCTCCCTTCTGATGGCCTCGGCAATGGATGATAGCAACCTTTTTGGGTAACCATATGGCCTCTAGGAGAGAGAGAATCTCCCCACGGTTTTTAATGTCCTTTCACCCTGCAGTCAGGAGACCCCTCTCTCTGTAGATGGCCCCATGAATGTGAGCGGTGGCAAACGCATAGCGGCTATCAGTATAAATGTTGGCAACTTTTCCCTCAGCTATTCGTAAGGCTTGGATCAGTCCTATTAACTCTGCCTTCTGCGCAGACGTTCCCCTGGGCAGCGCCTTCTGCCATATTACTTCACTCTTTGTGGTTACGGCTGCCCCAGCATATCGCTGTCCATCTTTTATAAAACTGCTCCCATCAGTGAAAAGGGCCAGGTCTGCCCTTTCATAGGCCTGGTCTCGCAAGTCCGGGCGGGCCCCAGTTACCGTGTCTAGGACCTGGGTGCAGTTATGGACAATCTTGGCATCTGGTATGGGCAGCAAAGTGGCTGGGTTCAGGGCAGTGGTCTTGAGGAACTGTACCGCTGGAGGGTTCAGCAGCTGTGCCTGATACTGCGTCAGCCGTGCATTAGACAACCACCTGTCTGGGGGGGACCGCAAGACCTGTTCAATATAATGTTCTCCTATGACCTGTATGTCCTGTCCCAAAGTCAACTTGCCTGCTTCCTTGACTAATAGAGACGTGGCTGCAATAGCCCTCAAGCAGGCCGGCCATCCTGACGCCACAGGATCGAGTTTCTTTGACAGGTAGGCCACAGGCCTCTTCCACGGGCCTAGAGCCTGGCTCAAAACGCCTAGGGCTGTACCCCGCTTCTCGGCGACGTATAGCTGGAAAGGCTTGGTTAGATCTGGCAGGGCCAGGGCTGGGGCTGCTACTAAGGCCTCCTTCAAGGTCAGGAATGCTTGTTTCCCTTCCTCAGTCCACGTGAAGGAGTCCTCTTTGCCCCTGGTTAAGTCATGCAGGGGCCTTGCTATGCTCGCAAAACCTAATATCCACAGCCTACAGTAGCCTGCAGCTCCCAGGAATTCGAGTACCTGCCTCTTAGTGGTTGGCTCCGGAATTTGCAGAACTGTCTGAATCCGCTGGCTTGACAATGCCCTCAGCCCTCCCTTCAGGTCATACCCCAGGTAACTCACAGTTTGGGTCACGATTTGAGCCTTCCTGGCCGAGACTCGATAGCCCATTCTTTCAAGGTCCCGGAGCAGGTCAAGTGTAGCTAGTTCGCATTCCTCCTGTGTCCGGGCGGCCACCAGAATGTCGTCTACATACTGGAGGAGAATTATGGAAGGATGGGCCTCCCTAAACTCCTGGAGGTCCTTACTCAGGGCTTCATTAAAAATGGTTGGTGAATTCTTAAACCCCTGGGGCAGCCGTGTCCATGCGAACTGCCCTGTTAATCCGTTATCGGGGTCATTCCATTCAAAGGCAAAAATTTCCTGACTCTGGGGGGCCAGGGGTATGCAAAAGAAGGCGTCTTTCAGATCTAAAACAGAATAATAGGTATGAGTCGGGGGCAACGAGCTTAATAGGGTATACGGATTTGGCACAGTGGGGTGTATCGTCTCGACTCGAGCGTTCACTTCCCGCAAGTCCTGTACCGGACGATAATCTTGGGTCCCAGGCTTTTGGACAGGGAGCAGAGGGGTGTTCCATGCAGACTGGCACTTTCTTAGAATGCCCGCCTCCAATAGGCATTATAAGTGCCCCGCAATCCCCTGTCTGGCTCGTGCTGGGACTGGATACTGTCTGATCCGGACTGGTTGGGCCGTACTTATTAGCTGGACTAGCACTGGCGGCTGGTGAGCAGCTAATCCAGGCGGGTTTGTTTCCGCCCATACCCCTGGTACTTGCGTTCGCAGCTCCTCCGGGACTCCGTTCTCCTTCTCCTCACCGTCCTGGAGTGCCGCCAACAGGTACTCTTCAGAGAGGGGGACCGTCACCTCCACGCTGGTCTTTTCAGGTGTCTCCGATGGTTTGAAGATTATTGTAGCATGGAGTTTCTGCAACAGATCCCTCCCAAGCAGCAGATATGGACAGTCTGGAATAACTAAGAAGGAGTGAGTAATAGTCCCTCGCCCCAAGTTGGCAATTCTGGCCGTCGTCCAGGGGTATGCTTCGGCCTTACCTGTTGCCCCTACAATTTTTGTGGTTGCCTTCTGGACTTGTCCCCGGGGTTGCTTTAAAACAGAAAATGTGGCTCCCGTGTCGACCAGGAAGTCTACTGGTTTCCCTTCGACATTCAAGGTGACCATGGGCTCCTGGGAGCCAACAGGTATGGAGCCCTGGCCCCGTCAGTCTAAAGTCTGAAGGAGGACCTCCGGGCCACGCTGGGGGTCCTCGTCTGTTCTCCCCTTCTTCGGGCACTCCCGCCTCCAGTGTCCTCTTTCTTTGCAATAGCCACACTGGTCTTTTCCCAGCCTTGGTCCTCGGCCTCCCTTCACTTTTTTTCACTGGTCTCCTTTCTGGGGCCCTCTCTGTGCTGCCAGTAGAATCTTAGCTACTTCTTTTGCCCTCCCTACCTCTGGGTCATCTCTATTAACATACACTTTCTGAGCTATTTCTAGGAGTTTACTGACGTTCTCTCCTTCAAAACCTTCTAACTTTTGTAACTTTTTCCTTATATCTGGTGCTGCCTGAGTCACGAAGGCTATATTGATTAACCTTCTATTTTCAGGCGCCTCTGGGTCTAGCGGGGTATATACCCTATATGCTTCCATTAGTCGTTCCAGGAACGCCCCTGGTGACTCATCTCGCCCCGGTATGACTTCACTAACCTTGCTGAAGTTCGTGGGCTTCCTAGCAGCTGCCTTTAATCCCCTCAATAGAGCTCGGCGATATTGGAGGAGTGCTTCCCTTCCCCCACCCGAGTTAGGGTCCCATGTTGGAGGATGGGTGGGTAGTATCTCCTCTAGTTCCCTCCTACCCCCCAGGGTGGCGCCCTCCTCCCCCATAACAGCCTTCGCTGCTTCTCTCATAATTCTTTCCCTCTCCTCGGAGGTAAACAGTGTCTGCAGAACTTGCTGGCAATCATCCCAAGTGGGCTGATGCGTCCTAAAAATAGTCTCGAGGAGGGAGATTAGCCCCTGCGGTTTTTCAGAGAAAGGGGGATTCTGGTGCTTCCAATTATATAAGTCGCTGGTGGAAAAAGGCACATAAATCAGACGTGGAGGAGCCCGCGGCGCGTCCGGTGCAGACAGCGCTTCCCGTAGCGGTAAAATGGCCGCCCCGCTCTGTGGGGGTAAAATGGCGGCCCCTGCCCCTCCCTGCTGGCTGGCTCCTTCTCCGTAGGGGGTCCCGCGCGCGCGTACGGGGCGGGCTCAGGATTTTTCCTACGTCCCCCGAGGAATCAGGCGGGACCTTCACTGGGTATGGGGGCGGTGCACTAATGGGGTCGAGGAAGTCTTCTGGCTGGCTATGCAGCACTGGATACAGCCTGGGTCTGGTGGGGACATCTGCCCGTGGCTCTCCCCTTTCCCCTTTGTTCTTTCCCCTTTGGCTTCTATCCGGATCCGCCGTCAGGCAAATCGCCCTCCGCCCCCTCCTCTTCTCCTGCATACACCTTTTGATATATCTCGGGCGATCTGTCGCTATATCAACCCACACATCAATATAGACAAATTGGTCAGGGTGGGGAACCCGATACACCGTAGCCCGGACCGCGAAAAGAATGGGGAGGTCGAAGGTTCCCTCTGCTGGCCACTCTACACCAAATGTCGTCCATTCAAATTGGCTGAGGACTCGTAGGAATTCTGGGTCCGGCGGTGGCCCGCCGTAACCTCTGGCCCTCCTCTGGAAATCAGAAAAGTTGTTAAGGAGGCATTCGAGGGGGGACCCAGGTACCGATCCACTCTGGCCCATGCCGGAACGCTGGATGCCCTTCCGGATTTCGTACACAAGGGGAGTGACAAGGATAGTCAGAACGAAACAGGCGAACAGACACCACAACCTTCTGTCATCCACTCTTCTCTCAGACACAATAGAGCCGCGGCTTTCAACATACAGTCACTCACACAGCGCTGCGCAACGCGGCGCGGAACTAATACCAGAACCTTAGGCGACCCTGTCGCAACTCCCGAGGGCGTCCCCTCCTTGGGAGTCCCCTGGGTGGGATGCCGGTGAAGTCTCACCTACCACCCCAGGGCTAAGCAATCTAGACTTCCAGAACCATATGAGGATCCTCCCAATTACTCACCCAGCTCGAGCTGGCCCTTTCAGTTCCCGACCCAGCTCTCCACTGAGGGAGTATCTCGCTGGGGCCTCCAAATGTTGCATCCGCCGACGCGAGAAACAGATGTTCGGGAACTTTCAGGATTCAGAGATGTTACTTTTATTGGCCAAAAGTTTTAACCTGCGCAGGGGCGGACTCCCAGAGTGTCCGGAGACACAATGCTCAGAAGAGCTACAGACGAGAGCCGCGCGGGGCGCTTACAGGCTAGGGTCTTTATGGGAACCTTACGCGCAAGCGGGGATCCAGAAGCAGATGCGGCTGTTAGCTATTGGCTCGTTGAAACAAAGAAGGGGCTTCCCATTGGCTTGGGCTATCGTTGGCAGGGTCCTAACCTTGGCTCCTGTCCATCTCGGTGCTCTAACAGGGTGGAGTTCACCTTGTTAACTATCTGCTATTCTCTCCTTGTTCCTCACATAGGACATATATAGGAAAGAATACTACTTGACTATAAAAAAAGAATGACATTGTACCCTTTGTGACAACATGGGTAAACCTAGAGGGCATTATGCTAATTAAAATAAGTCAGACATAGAAACACAAATGTCACATGATTTCACTTATTTGTGGAATCTAAAAAAAACAAAATAAATAAACAAAAGAGAAACAGACACATAGATATAGAGAACAGACTAATGGTTGCCAGAGGGAAGAGGGTTGGGTAGCTGGGTGGAAATGGTAAAGAGATTAAAAAATATAATTGGTAGTTACAAAATAGTCAAAGAGATGTAAAGTACAGCATATGGAATGTAGTCAATAATATTATAATAACTATGTATGGTACCAGGAGAGTACTAGATGTATTGGGGAATCACGTTGTAAGGTATAAAAATGTCTAACCATTATGTTTTGCTGCGGACCATTCGGCCTGGTCTCAGGAGTTGTAATCCTCACCCCATGGTGGGCCAAGTAAGAGCCAAGGAAGCCAAGCTTCATATGGGTCTGTTCTGTCAAGAGGATGTGAGATACTAAGGAGACAAAGCTTATCTCCCTGGCAGGAGTGCTGCTTCTGCTTCATCCATATCAGGCCCCCAATGCTTAGTAGGCTAGTCAATGACGGGTAAGACTCCTCACGGGAGGGGCAACCTAATCCAAACACGACCACTTGGGAGGCCCTTATGGAAGGACTCGGGGGGGGGGGCTGCAGCAAAGAGGGGGTGATGGACCCTTGACCCCCGGCTATTCTGACACAGCCCGAGTCCCCATTTCCATCTGGGAGATATCTTGCTTATCTCTTGCTTCCTGGGCCTAATCAGCTTAAAGCCTGAAACTATAATGGTGAGGGAGCAGTGCAGCCCAGTGCCTGCCAGAGTGGTTCCCTGGGTGATCCGGCATAAGAAAGAATTCCTGAAGTCCTGTGAAACCTGCTTTGTTTGCTAGGAGTGCTCTCATTTAAATAATAAGGGTCCGAGGAGGAAATGAGTATGTCTCCCAAAGTTTTGCAACCCCCTTTCCTGACAGACACTGACTCAGATTAAGCCCTCAGATTTCTTTGAAATGTTATCCATTGTTTGATCCTTGCCGCCTGACATACCTGTATGCCTGTGTATTGGAACCCAATAAAAGGCCAGTGAGGAAGGGGCTCTGGGTCATTCTCCTTTGAGAGTTGGACCACCTCTCCTTCCCAAGCAGATCATGTCTTGGTAGTTTTATTTTCATCCGTGACGGAGGGATGGGGCTCTGTGGGTGGCGCCCCCCCACAGTCACCCACATAAATCATCACACATTTCAGTTCTTTATCCATACTAAGAAATTCTCTGTTGTTTCAAAAAAATTAGCACATTACACCTGCGCCTTGCTGCACAGCCATAGAGGACAACTGCATAGGTCCCAGCATTGCATTTTGGTCATTAGGTTTTCCTTAACATGATATTGTATTGATTCTGTGATCACTCTTTTGTCCTAATAATGACCATGATCCTGTTCATGTTTGTGTTTACATCTGGAAGTCATTTTTCTATGGTTTCCATAGACCTCAAGGAGCTCTTCTGAAACCTTATGCTGCAACAGCACCTGCTAATGAGAATGTGGAGTGCTGGTGTGGTCAGGGTGTCTTATGTGTATATATTTTTGTTCTGTGTCAGGCATGTAATGAAAAACCCACAGGCCTTTCATTGAACTGTCTGATGGTGTAGGGTCTATACAGTATGCAGAAGAATGATAGAGTCTGACTAGTATTTACCTCAACTTGTGGCCTTAGGTGAGAGGCCTTAGGTGAATTTTTTAACTTTATTTTTATTGTTTACACTATTACACTATTACAGAATGTCCCCATTCCTATACCCCTTCCCTTTTGCCCAAAATAAACTGAT
The DNA here is from genome assembly GCA_039655065.1 of Glossophaga mutica. Classification (NCBI taxonomy): domain Eukaryota; kingdom Metazoa; phylum Chordata; class Mammalia; order Chiroptera; family Phyllostomidae; genus Glossophaga; species Glossophaga mutica. The sequence goes on along the minus strand of CM077309.1, from coordinate 75,799,664 downwards.
TAATGAAATTTAAAGAGAAACATAGATACATTAAAGAGACTGACAGTTGTCAAAGTAGGGGAGTTGACTAGATGAAAGAATGTGAAGGGAATACCCAAATAATATTTATGCATGACCCATTGGCACTGATCACAGTGCGGTGATGGCCAGAAGGAAGGAGGCAGGCAGGGGTTGCTGAAGAGGATGGTTTTAAGAAGGCAACAATGAAGATAGTGAGACTCAATGTGTAGATGACAGCTGATGAAGATGCCCACTAGACTTGCACTGAGAGAAGTGAGGCAACAAGAAGGGGAGTTGGCTTGATAATCTCTGATAGGCTCCAACAATGTGGGCTTGATGATTGAGGAGGAGGCAGAATAAGGGACAGAGAAATGACCAGAATGTCCGTGGTGACTGGGAAGTTGGCTGGGTGGACAGCATTGGTGTCGATGGTGTTTAGGAGAAGTGTAACCTATTTGCTAAGGAGAGAATGGTGAATTCAGGTTTGGAATGTCTGGTTTGAGGTACCATGAAATTTAATCATCTATGTTCATCACTCGATTGGAGCCTTTAGCTAGAGGGAAAGGTCAGTGTTTAGATTTGGGAGACAACAGAAACCAGGTGGTAGAATAAGACATGAAAACAGGTGAAATCTCTTAAATGAAATATAGAATGAGAAGTTCAGGGATTGTGGGTAAAAATAAAACACTAACATTTCAGGGGCAGGCAGAGAATAATCTGAAATAGTAAATGGTACCAGAAGCTCTCAGTGTCTATGAATAGAGTCAAGATTTTCTAAGGTGTGTAATCCACACAGCACCCAGAGCTTCGTTTCTAATACTGCACTCTAATAAAAGAAACCAGTATTCTTTGGGGAAATAGCTAATTTTAGAGCTGGGGCAGGACATAAACAGGTGATTCTGGAGCATTTTGTAGGGCCAGAAGGTAAGGAACTGTGAAAAACAAAACAAACACATACACCAATATCAAAGAAAAATAGTAAAACCCCCAAACGTTCCACAACACACTGGGTCAGGTTAAGTCAAAGTCACAAAGAAACAACTGAAAGAGTTCCTTATGGCCCAAGATGGAGACATTTAAGGAAGAAAAAAAAGGTATGTTTTTATTATGACTCAGAGCATCAAGTAAATATCCACAAATCTATATTGATGTAATTAAATGATTGAATGTATAAATCAATGAAGAATAATGGACAACTGTCCCATATGGATTAATTTCAAATAATTTATGTAGACACACTGTCCTCAAGGAAAGGGAACACGCATTCCCACTCATAAAGGCAGGTTGTATGTGGTGTCTTCCTACAAAAGAATATAGTACGGACAGGGGTAGTGGAGAAACCTTATAAATACTAACTGAGCCCAGTGATCAAGCTTAACATGGGCAGTGATAGTCACATTGATAGTATGCCTCCTTGCTATGGTGTGGCACTTTGCCGCAGTCCAATCAGAGAAAAACCTCAATTGGGGTACATTCTGTAATATATCTGATCAGCATTTCCCAACGCCATCAAGGTCATCCAAATGAAGGAAAGTCCCTAAGAAAGAAAGAATAGAAAGTGATAACAAATATTAATCAATGTGAAGAGTACATGCCATCAAATAAGCGTCCAAAAATGTGAACTTCTCTTCCCCTCCCCTCCCGGCTCTTTGCCTCCCTCTTCTTATTAAAATTTCCCTGGATAGATCATTTAGTTGATTAGAGTGTCTCAGTATGCCAAGATTGCAGGTTCCATCCATGGTCAGGGCACATGCAAGAATCAAACTATAAATGCAAAAATGAGTGGAACGACAAATCTCTCTCTCTCTCTCTCTCTCTCTCTCAAAAATAAATTAAAACATTTAACAAATGGAAACCTCTCTTGTGTAAGTAGTCTGTTTACATTGCTTACTTGAAGATTTAGGGCTGAAGTCTTCCACAGTATTTCTCTTAATCCTGTATCTTTGTAACCCTTTCCAAACATGTCCTTATTTATTCTTTACACATCTCAGCTATAGATTAATTCAGGAAAACTGGAAAATAAGATCTCATCTCTAACAAGAAATTTGAGATGGTCTCAAATAGAACAATTTCTTATAACTTGCAAGAAGTAGAGATAAATCAGAGCAACTGAGAATGCTTAGAGCCCTGAAACTGCCCAGGAGACACACTATGTGGCAGAGATGAATTCCTAACCTTATAAAGAGTGATCCTTCCTAGATATCCTGGACAAAAATCTCTTTAGCTATAATCTCTCCCTTATGTTTACCCTTACCTCTGAACAAGTGATTATTCCAGGAGAAGAAATACAGGGAGCTGAGGTCGGTTATATATCTTGTAAGATACTTGTACAGAGCAAAGGTCTTGGTAGCTTGTGAAACGGACACTGGGAAGCAGGCAAAATGTAACTTGAGTATCCCTTAATTTCCCTTAATCCTTCTGTGTGTCAATTGCTTTTTTAGGCAATTTAAGGAACTTTTTAAGTAATCACAGCCTCTTTTTGAATTTTGACACTTAGATCTGCTTTTCCTCGGTTGGCCCCATGTATTCTACTCACTTTCCCTGTCAACAGCAAACTTATCTTTCTTTAGTCTCATTCTTTATTACTATTTATTTTGTTATTGTGTGACTTGCTCATCTAAGCCAACATTAGTAGGAAAATTCTATAAATAGCATTATAACTAAAAGGGATGATTTTAAGGGCAGGACTTGAGAGCCATTATTCATTAGATAAATGTGATAATATCATGTATGTGATAAAAATTTTCAACTCCAGGTCAGAGTACAAAAATGGCTTCTAGGTAACACAGATTATAATATATAATAAAATTATATATTCCCTTTATTTTATTTATATTTCTTATATGCAGTATGTATACATTTGCTTACTTGAAGGTTTAAGACTGAGCCTTTCAAAACATTTCTCTTAACTTCATATTATGTAATTATACAGATATGCAAAATATATGCATATATATATATATATATATATATATATATAATTGCTGCTTGCTAAGCAAATTTCTTGAAAGAATTCAAGGTAATTGTTTAAAACCAAAAGCAACTGGATTCAAATTTTAACATGTTTAGAATCACACAGAGAAATGCTGATTTTTTTTGTAATTTTTTGCTATAAACAATATAGATCATTTGAACAACTTGTGGTGATCATTCCCTCCATTTGCAAGCTTTGCTCTCACTTCCCATATTCTAATTATAAGTCAACAAACATAGATACAGCAGTGTATTATGGGAAACATACTGAAATTACAGGCAATTTGGTTAATGAAAGATGAGTGTTAAGCATAAAGTACATACTACATTCCATTAGAACTCCACAAGTTCAAAGCCAATGCTAGATGGCTTGATTGCCCAGGAAAGAAAACCATCTATATAAATTGGAAAAATAAAGTTTCAGTGGCTATAACAAAAAGAATGGAAAAAATATAGTGGCTTAAATAAAATGAAAGTTTCCTTCCTTTTCATCTAAATGTCTGCACCTCTAGGTTGTTGGGCATGTTGACTTCACAAGATCACTGAGACTCAGGTTATCTTTCTCAGGTTGGTCTGTCCATTCATCATCACTGTTTTAGTCTTCTGGGTCTACAGTGCCTCTCTGATGATTCTGCATTCCAGCTCAAGGTTAGGAAAGAGACAAGAAGATGTCTAGGTCAAGCAACCTCCTTTAGGCAAGTAAGGCAGAAATCATATACTTATTTTGTGCTCATGTGTCCTTGATGAGAACCTGATCACATGGCTGGTCACAGTGTCAATGCTGAATTTGTCTTTTTAAGATGAAAAGCCGATTAGTGGCCTTCAGAATGCAATGAAAATGACAACATCTCATTTTGTTTTGTGAGAATTAAATGAAATGCAATCATCTATCCTTATTGAGACATGTAGTGATCATTTACTAAGTATGATACTTCTTCCTTTCTCCAGATAATTTGGTCAGACCTAGTGGTCAGGATTCACTAGGTAAATCTATGATCTGTGGTATTTGCTGGAGGTACAAAAACTTAAAGTCCCTGTGGAACCTAAGGGGACAGTGCTAGTAAGTCAGGATTCATATCCAAGGTTTCGCTGAGTGGTGCCACAATTTTCTCTTTCTTAGAAAATTATTCTACCCTGTGCAGAGCCTGGTTTTAATCTCTAATTGAAGAGGAATACATCATATTATTTTGGTTTAGATGGTAGTTCCTGATTCTCATAGCTCATAATCCCAGGGTGGTAAAAGGTCCTAGAAAATGTTGCATGTTCATCTGACATTTGTCTGGCATTTCCCTCTAAAATTACTTAAGTGCTCACTGATTTATCACTCATAGTATTTAAAGAAATGCTCTCTTTCATCATTTGTATTTCAGTCTTACATCATGTATATTTCATATCATTTCATTTGTCTCAGTGTGACCTATTGCAATAAACTCACTGCTAATGAAACAGACAGACTTTCCCTCCTGATTCTAAAAAATGTGAATAAGCCTTCTTTTCAATATTTGTTTTGTTATTGAATACTATAGAAGATTCTATGGTTGTGGCTGTTACATAAATCCCCAGAGAGATCGTGGTCAACACTGTGAGATTATGGTCAACACTGAGTGAGACCACGTAATACTGGTTATATTTTATAAAGGCCAAATATATAATCAACAAATTGAAAATGATTCCTGAGTGGTAAGTAGACAGTCTTCCTGCTGTACCAAACATTGGTTGTGGATGAATTATTTACATACCTGACTTAATGCCATCCTGATAATGGATAGATATTTTTTCAATTAACTAGTATTGTTAGGAAAATAAAATTATAAACAAAATCTTCTTTCAACCCACGATATGTCTCCAGAAGGTACTAGAGAAAGAAAACAGTTTTATTGTTAGGTAAGCATTAAATCTGAAAAGAGTGAACATCATAGAAAATCTGCTAAGAGATTACAGAGACAGAAAGAATTCTCACCCTTTAATATAGCCAAAGAGATACATCCGTTCCCAAGATAAACAATAACTGGTCCATGAGTCAGGCTTTGATGGCACACTTTGTCATGCCTAGTTCATCCTAGATTTGCCTGGTAATTGGGGTGACTAAGTTAGCTGTTTATCCAAAGGAAAAATAAACTTTTCACATCTTTTTTTACAGTAATTTTTTCAATTAGAATGGCATTCAATATTATATTAGTTTCAGCTGTAAAACAATGTGGAGGGCACCGCCCGCAGAGCCCCCCGCCCCCCGTCCATCACGGATGAAAATAAAACTACCAAGACATGATCTGCTTGGGAAGGAGAGGTGGTCAAACTCTCAAAGGAGAATGACCCAGAGCCCCTTCCTCACTGGCCTTTTATTGGGTTCCAATACACAGGCATACAGGTATGTCAGGCGGCAAGGATCAAACAATGGATAACATTTCAAAGAAATCTGAGGGCTTAATCTGAGTCAGTGTCTGTCAGGAAAGGGGGTTGCAAAACTTTGGGAGGCATACTCATTTCCTCCTCGGACCCTTATCATTTAAATGAGAGCACTCCTAGCAAACAAAGCAGGTTTCACAGGACTTCAGGAATTCTTTCTTATGCCCGATCACCCAGGGAACCACTCTGGCAGGCACTGGGCTGCACTGCTCCCTCACCATTATAGTTTCAGGCTTTAAGCTGATTAGGCCCAGGAAGCAAGAGATAAGCAAGATATCTCCCAGATGGAAATGGGGACTCGAGCTATGTCAGAATAGCCGGGGGTCAAGGGTCCATCACCCCCCCTTTGCTGCATCCCCCCCCCGAGTCCTTCCATAAGGGCCTCCCAAGTGGTTGTGTTTGGCTTAGGTTGCCCCTCCCATGAGGAATCTTACCTGTCATTGATAACCAACCAAGCATTGGGGCCAGAGATGGATGAGGCAGAAGCAGTGCTCCTGCCAGGGAGATAAGCTTTGTCTCCTTAGTAGGTCACGTCCTCTTGACAGAACAGACCCATATGAAGCTTGGCTTCCTTGGCTCTTACTTGGCCCACCATGGGGTGAGGATTACAACTCCTGAGACCAGGCTGAATGGTCCGCAACAGGTGATACATTTTTTAACACATACATAAAATAGTGTCTGTTTTACTCAATTCTATGGCAGTATGCTTTCTGGAGAGGAGGAAAAAGCTGAGTTCAGAGTTGCAGGCTGTAAACTGAGGGCTACCATGTGCATTTGAACCTCTCTCTCCCACAGAAAACCAGATAGGTAAGAACTGCTCCTCCATGGACCAACAAATGGAGCTGCCACCAAGGCCTTCAGGACCTTGAACTGCTTTCACCAACATCATCAGGACAACTCAACATGACAGGTTGTTTACATCTACCCCTGAAGGACCACTCATTCATCCAAAACATGTATTCACCTGTCATTACATTGCGGGAAATCAGAGTCAGACATGGTTCAGGGTTCGGAGTCAGCCTTTATTCACATGTGCGGGCTCAGAGGAGGCAGTCTCCAAATTCTGAGCCCCGAGCGGGGGTTGGGCTAGGGTTTATATCTGGTCCAGGGTGGGAATCAGTCTTCGTGAAGGGCAGCATGGTTCTCGGCAGGTACTCGGAAGCCAGAACGAATAGGGGAGGGGTAGATGCCTCTGCCGTCTCGGAGGCGCTGCTGTTGTCACAATTATTCAGCAGCCCTTTATTACAATTCTGTGCAAGGCACTAGAATAATAGAATTCCAATGTTGGTAGTTATCATGCTGTCATCCTGTTTAAAGGTGAACATTCACATGAGAAATCCAAGTGTGTTTTCCATTAGTAAGTATGACTTATGCCTTAGCAAGTGTTTCAGTAATTAAAGTCTGTGTGCTGTGTGTGGCTGTGCATGTGCCCGTGTGCAAACAGAAGTCTACAGAATACAGAAATAATGCCGTGGATTAATTCCAATCCTCCACATTCTGTTCCAGACCCACCACGGAGCTAACTATCAATTAGTATATGACATTCATTTCTTATTCTATCCACCAATATTGTGAGTGATACAATTCAGGATATACAATACTCATATGTCCTTCATGACTTTAGTTAGAAAAATAAGACTCTCTCCACTCCTCCCCTAAAACACACACATATACAGATAAGTAAGGAGGCTAATCAAGTAGAATAAAGCAGTAGATCTCCAAAATAAGTGTTATACATAAAATAGAATTTTTTACTAACTATTTTTGCATAGTGGGGAAATACCTAAATGGATTTTCAAAACATTTCAAGAGGTGGTTTGAGACTTAAAGAGCAGGCTCTGTGGTATTCATGAAATTCACCACGGGGTGCACAGATGGCAACCCAAACAGATCACAATGATGAGAGTTGCCAAAAGGGAAGTACAAGAGGCCTACATAGATACCAACTGCCACAGACACACCACATGGGTTACAGAATCCAGAGAGAGAACATACCACTTCAGCCATGGGGCCCAAGTTCAAAGTCACCAGGGCAGATGCTTTGATTTGTAGGTGTTGGTCTGTAACTCAGCTACATCTTACACAGGGAACTCAACCAAATGTTTTCCAAAGCAAAGAGCAACAGGAATTTTCCTGTAACTGTGGTTTGGGAATTTCAGCCCAACATTGTGAGAGTCAGCCCAATGTAAGTGTCGTGGATTCAGCCATGGAACTTGCTGTATGCTAATATGGTCAGAAGAACACATTAGAATGAGATATTAATGCATTTGGGTCTTTAAAAATGGCTATATTTTAGATTAAAAAGACAAAGAATAAAGATTCTTAGACGAGAGAGAAGAGGTAACTGTTTTTGAGTATGCATTTCCAAAACCAGACCATGTTGTTCAATCAAGACCATGACACATTTGTGAGGCTTCAGCCTAGTCCTCAGTTCCCCTCATCTCCCCAAATCTGGAATGCCAGCAAGAGGTTCCCTGAAGTTCACTTCTCAGGGAGTCCTTCAGCTTAAAAAGGGGGATATGGTCCCCTATATAGTATAACTTCTAAATGGAAAACTCACCCAGCTTCTGTTTCATTGAAAGATCCTGTTACTCATTCCTTTTTGATTGAAAACCACATTGACTCCATCCCTATAACACTTCATTTAAAAAAAAAATCAAACAAATCAAAATTAAAAATCTTTTCTTTCCCTAAGGCAGGGCATTTATTTCTGTACTTCGACTCTTTCTTAACCACACAGAAGCTTACCCCTTTCTGCCTGTTCCTCACTGAGCAACTACTCTATCAGTAGTGATCTTCTGTTCACAATGGTTAGGTAAGTTCAATTTCCTTTGCATATAAAGGGGATATTCTACATTGGCCAAGGTGTTCCTAAGTGGGTACAATTTCCTGACCCTAAAATTGTGTGTGTGTCTGTATGTGTGAATTAGTTTTGGCTGCTCTGTATTTCAAATATCAAAAAGCCAGAAATTAATCCCAGCCTTACAACAGTTTTCATTTAAAGGACTACACACAAAAAAATGCTTTTCTGTAATCATTGTTTTATGACCTTACTTTGAGCATAAGGTATCTTTAAAATGGTTTTAGCATAATATATGCCCTTGATTTTACCAATATTTATTATCAGATCAATTGTCAGCGTCACAATGTGAATACTATAGAAGATAAAATTAATCATAAATATTAGTATTAAAATATAGAAATTCTAACGTTAACATGTAGACATAATGTATAATAAGTGAATTACAAAAACTTATTTTTTCATGACTGACTTCAAAGTTTGACTATAAAGAGTTTTTATAAGGCAGTTTTATTATTTCTTCATAAAGTAGGAAAGTTTATAATTATCCTTTATATCCAGGTAGTTTAGCTTAAGTATGTTGACAATCATTTCTGCTAAGCAGTTATATTCTAAAAACTATACTTCCTCAATGCCATTATCATTACTGTTTGAAAATAATAAGTTCAATCTTTCCTTGGCACGTATATATTTTTTATCATATCATTATTTATTTTTTTATTTTTAATCAGTATTTTTTAATTGTTGATATTGTACAGTTTTCTGTCTTTTACCCCGCCCCAGCCCGCCACCCCAGCCCTCCCCACCTTCCTCCCATTTCCACCCCCCATAGTTTTTGTCCATGAGTCCTTTATACTTGTTGCTCTAAATCGTTCCCCTTTTCCCCTGAAATTCCCTCCCCTCCCCCTCTGGACACTGTCAGACTGTTCTCAAATTCAGTGTCTTTGTTTATATTATGCTTGTTTGTTTGTTTTGTTGATTAGCTTCCTGTTAAAGGTGAGATCATATGGTATTTGTCTTTCACTGCCTGGCTTATTTCGCTTAGCATGATACTCTCCAATTCCTTCCATGCTGTCGCAAAGGGTTTTTTCTATTAAAATTTCCATTTAAAAAGTGATTCATGAAACCTACTGAATTTAAGTTGGTTTTATATTGCTACTTGCAGTTTGCATTTAAACTGACTATCCATATCATTATAAACTCAGAGAATAGGCTGCCTTTCTGAAGAGATGTGGACATAGGGAGCAGAAAGAAAGGATACATGAATAGCAATGTGCTCCACTGTAACTAATATGCCTTTTTAGAAATTCAGCAGGCACAAAAAATGTTTAAAATATTTAAAACAAAATACAAAATCTTTAATCATGTCATGTAAAATTTACAGAAAAAATCTTAAATTTTTCAGAATCATAATAGAATTTTTCTATCATTTTTTTCATTTCTATCATTCTATAATTTTTAAAACTTTTGTAAATAACAAATTACCACAGTTCATATTTATAGTTAACTTCTAATTATCCTTGATAATGGAAAATTAATGTAAAACATAGAAACAATAAGTGGAGAAAGTTCAGATATCTACTTACAGTCACCTTTTTAATTTCATGTTTGACTAAAAAATTTTAGCAACTTTTCTGAATTTTTAAAAAATTTCTTCTTCCAATTTTCAGCAACTTGCAGGCTATTTCTTTACTGAATAAACAAGTTCAGTGATACCATTACAGTTTCTGTGTTCTATACCATGAACCTAGTTAAAAATTCTAAAAGTCACAGAATCCATGCTATTTTAATATTTATAAACAGTATTAGTTAACTTAGTAATATCTATTCTCTTATTTTTGTTATCAAAATGCTTATTTTCTTTTTTTAAGTATATTTTATTGATTACGCTATTACAGTTTCCCATTTTATTCTCTCCTTTATTCCCCTCCTCCTTGCACTCCCCCCACCTTAGTCCATGTCCATGGGTCATACATATAAGTTCTTTGGCTTCTACATTTCCTATACTATTCTTAACCTCCCCCTGTCTATTTTGCACTTACCATTTATGCTTCTTATTCCCTGTACCTTTTCCCCCATTTGCCCCACTCCCTCTCCCTACTGATAACCCTCCATGTGACCTCCATTTCTGTGATTCTGTTCCTGTTCTATTTATTTGCTCAGTTTGTTTGTTTTTGTTTTGGTTAAGTTGTTGATAATTGTGAGTTTGATGTCATTTTACTGTTAATAATTTTGATCAACTTATTTTTCTTAGATAAGTCCCTTTAACATTTCCTATAATAAAGGTTTAGTGATGATGAACTCCTTTAACTTGACCTTGTCTGGGAAAGCACTTTATCTGCCCTCACATTCTAAATGGTAGCTTTGCTGGATAGAGTAATCTTGGATGTAGGTCCTTACCTTTCATGACTTGGAATACTTCTTTCCAGCCCCTTCTTTCCTGCAAGGTTTCTTTTGAGAAAACAGCTGATAGTCTTATGGGAACTCTTTTGTAGGTAACTGTCTCCTTTTCACTTGCTGCTTTTAAGAGTCTCTCCTTATCTTTAATCTTGCCTAATGTAATTATGATGTGCCTTGGTGTGTGCTTCCTTGGGTCCAACTTCTTTGGGACTTTCTGAGCTTCTTGGACTTCTTGGAAGTCTCTTTCTTTACCAGATTGGGGAATTTCTTCTTTATTATGTTTTAAAAAGAAGTTTTCAATTTCTTGTTCTTCCTTTTATCCTTCTGGCATTGCTATGATTCGGATGTAGGACCATTTAAAGTTGTCTTGGAGGTTCCTAAGCCTCTCCTCATATTTTTGAATTCTTGTTTCTTCATTCTGTTCTGGTTGAATGTTTATTTCTTCCTTCTGCTTCAAATTGTTGATCTGAGCCCTGGTTTCCTTCCCTTCACTGTTGGTTTCCTATACATTTTACTTTATTTCACTTTGTGTAACGTTTACTTTTTCCTCTGTTTTGTGACAATACGCTACCATTTCTGTGAGCATGCTGATTACCAGTGCTTTGAACTCGTCATCTGATAGGTTGGCTACCTCTTCATCACTTAGAAGTTTGGGGAGTTTTTTTGAGTTTTGATCTGTTCTTTCATTTTAGCCATATTTCTTTGTCTCAGTACACTCTTACTTTCAAGGGGCAGAGCCTTAGGTATTCACCAGGGTGAGGCAATCCATTTCGCTGTGTTGTGGCACTATAGGGTGAGGAGTCAGAGAGGGTATAACAGGGTGCATCCAAGGATAGGGGCAAATAGGGATTTGCAATGGGGTCCAGAACTCAGGGTGACCAGGAAATATTAGAAAAATATATGTATATAGGATGTTCTCACCCCCATAAGTCTGAGCTGGAGAATGGGACACATGGAGCAGGGCCACTGAGAGTCGTTTCGAATAGCAACAGTTTTGTAGGTAACCTCTATAACGGCCGCTTAACATATCTATAACCTTTAACAGATTTCATTGATGTGGCCATGCTTTGAGCTGGGGGGATGGGAGTGACTTCAACCCATGATGTAACTGGGAGGCAATTCCCCTTGGTTACGGAGCCTGCATAAGAGCTTGGAGATGATTGGCTCCCCAGTGCAGGGCCACACCTGCTTAAAGTTATTACTATGACAGCCCAGTAAAGATGGAAAAATACAGGAATGCTGGCAGCTGTGGTCAATTGTGGGAAGAGTCAGAAATGGTGTGGCAGAGGAAGATTGGTGCTGAAATTTAAACCCAGGCACCGAAGCCATGAGGTATCTTTTTGGTACCACGTATCTTGGGCAGGGAAGAACCACAAACTTCTATTTATTTTTTCTGAGATACGGTACCCCCGGACTGGGCAGAGGGGGAAGGAAGGACTGTGTGTTTGTGTAAAAGACTTTGGAATCTCAATGAAGACTTTAAGTTATTACTCTTAAGTTTGTATAACTCTTTAAATAAATAATCCCTTTCCTTTTCATCAATCTCTGGCATTGAGAGACATCTTCCCCTGGTGGTGGGCAAGACAAATCTAGTACAGGGTTGGGGACACATGGAGAACAAGGGTGGGTCCATTCCATAATAGTATATCATTCACCACCACCACCCCAGGTCTGTTCTATAACAAGGGGACAATGCCGGTTGCTTGGCTCTTGGCTGGCTTTCAGTCACTTCCCCCTGTACCCACAAGCAAATTGGGTCCCTCTGCTGCTGATTCCCAGGTGGGTGGATTTGTGTGTGTTCTAGGCCCTTTTGGGTCTCTCCAACAAACTCTACTATGAGGCTGGGAGTTTCTCCTGCCACCACAACCGCCATTAGTTTTTCCAGTCTGAGGTTTTGAGGTTTTCTTTCCCTGTGCTGTAACTCTGGATTGTACGGTCTCTCTCACTCCCCAGTTATTCCTCCCAGTTTATCAGCCCCACAGATGTGGGACTGCCTGGTCCACCAGCAACTGCCTCACCTGCCTGGTCCTCCAGCCACTGCCTTGCTGGACATCCTCTCCACCATGCTGCACGTCTCTTCCCCTCCTACCAGTCTGAACCAATGTCTCTTCTTCACCACTTGGTTGTCCAACTACTTCCATACAGTTTAATTTTCTGGCAGTTCTGCTTATCATTGTTTGTAAATTTGTTGCTGTCCTTCTTTTGTTTGTTCAAGGAGGCAAGGTGTATCTACCTACACCTCCATCTTGGCCAGAAGTATAAAATTTTTATTTTCTAAAAGTGCTAGTTAACACAGTCATCATTCTGGCTTCCTTTTTGTTTCAGTGTTGTATTGTATTTTGTTTCCATTATCATTTAATGCTCTTATACCCTCTCCCCACTCAATAACTAATCCATTGTCTATGTGCATGAGTCCTTTTTTCCTTTCTGCACAATCCCTCCCCAACAACCCAACACTACATCAGCTGTAATCCTGCTATTTATGAATCTGTCTGTATTTTGCTTGTTATTTCCGCTTGTTCGTATGTGTAATTAGATTACACATATGAGTGAAATCATATGATTTTTGTCTTTTCTCTTACTGGCTTATTTCACTTAGCATAATGTTGTCCAGGTCCATCCATGCTGTCACAAAGAATAAAATCTTTTTTATGCCCAAGTAGTATTCCATTGAGTGAATGCCCCATAGTTGATTTATCCACTCATCTCATGATGGACACTTGAGCTGCTTCCATGTCTTGGCAATTATAAATAACACTATAATGAACATCAGGGTGCTTAAGTTCTTTTGAATCAGTGTTTTAGGTTCCTTAAGGTATATTTCCAGAAGTTGGATTGCTGGGTAAAAAGGCAGATCCATTTTTAGTTTCTTGAGGTATCTCCATAGTGCATGCCACAGTTGCTGCACCAATCTGCATTCCCACCCACAGTGCAAAAGTGGTCCCCTTTCTCCACATCCTTGACAGAACTTGTTGTTTGTTGATTTATTGATGATAGCCATTCTGACAGATGTTAGGTGATACTTATTGCAGTTTTATTTGCGTTTGTCTGATGACTAGTGACTCTAAGCACATTTTCATATGTCTATTGGCCAGCTGTATGTGCTCTTTGGAGAAGTGTTTATTCAGGTCCTTTTTCCATTTTTTAATTGGGTGTTTGTATTTTTTCATGTTGAGTTTTGTAAGTTCTTTATAAATTTTGGATGTTAATCCTCTATCAGTTGTATCAGTGAATATTTTTTCCCATTCTGTGGGTTGTCTTTTTATTTTTTTATGTTTTCCTTTGCTTTGCAAAAACTTTTTAGTTCAATGTAGTCCCATGTATGTATTTTTTCTTTTGTATCCCTTGCCTGAGAAGATACATCCAATAAAATATTGCTATGAGAAATGTCTGATATTTTGCTGCTTATGTTTTCTTCTACAGTTTTGTGGTTTTGGGTCTAACATTTAAGTCCTTAATCCAATTTTAATTTATTGTTGTGTGGTATAAGAAGGTGTTCTAGTTTAATTTTTCTGTATGTATCTGTCCAATTTCCCCAACATTATTTATTGAATAAACTATCTTTAGCCAACTGTATGTGTTTACTTCCAATGTTGAATATTAATTGATTATAAAGCTGTGAGTTTATTCATGGGCTCTCTATTTTGTTCCCTTGAGCATATCAATAGATACAGATAAAGTGTTTGATAAAATACAGTACCCATTTATGATAAAAAAATCTCTCAGTAAAGTGGGAATAGAGGGAACACACTTAAACATGATAAAGGTCATATATGACACACCCACTGCCAGCATCATACTCAATGGGCAGAAACTATAAGTGTTCCCCTTAAGTTTGAGAATAGGACAGGGATGTCCTCTTTGACCTCTCTTATTCAACATAGTATGAGAAGTCAGCCACAGCAGTCAGACAAGAAGAAGAAATAAGACATCCAAATTGGAAAGCAATAAGTAAAACTGTCATTACTTGCACATGGCATGATACTGTACATAGAGAACCCCAAAATTTCCACCAAGAAACTAGTAGAACTGATAAATGAATACAGCAAAGTAGCAGGATAAAAATTAATATCCAGAAATCAGTTGCATTTTTATACCAATAATGAGCTAACAGAAAGAGAAATTAAGAAAATAACCCCATTTACATCTACAAAAAGAATATAATACCTAGGAATAAAACTATGCAAGGATGTAAAAGACCTATACTTGGAAAATTGTAAGACACTAAAGAAGGAAATTGAAGTAGATACAAATAAATGGAAACACATACAGTGTTCATGGATAGGAAGACTTAACATCATTAAAATGTCCATACTACCCAAAGCAATCTATCGTTTCAACACAATTCCTATCAAAATTCCACTGATGTATTTTGTAGGTCTAGAACAAATATTTCAGAAATTTATATGGAACCACAAAAGGCCACACGGTGATCCTGAGAAAGAACAAAGTTGGAGGAATCATGCTACCTATTATGAAAGTATACTATAAAGCCATAGTAATACAAACAGCATGGTACTGGCCTTACCTTTTTTGACCTCTACCTCTCCCTGACTGGAAGGCAGGTAATGCCTGGAGAGGAGCAGTCATATTGGCGCAAAGATAAAGAAGGCAGCAGTCAAAGAAAAAATGAAGAAATGTATGGGAGATGTTGGGTCCATGATGACTTCTTTAGAAAATGCCCAGCGCTGGAAAATTGGAATACTGATGCTGGACAGTGTTGGAGGGAATTGGCAGCAAACCTGTAAGTCAGTTTTTGCTGTTATTAACTAAATTCAGATTCAAAAATAACTTCTTCTTGATAGAGATTCTAAAAGCTTGGCTATCATATGTTGCTTTTCTTAGGTACTATCTCTTTTAATTTGGAACAAACATTAAGACCCTTAAATGTTCATTTTGGTTACTGAATATACAAGCAAAGATATGTCTAAAAAATCTTTAACATTTGAAATCTTATACTTTCCTGTTAAAACTGCAAAGTATAAAGTTGAGCAATATATCAGATTATGCCAACTGTAAACTGCAGCAAGCTAAGCTAATTTCTGGTTAGAAAGTTTTAGTTTGGGTACATTTAATAATCCCCTTTTTATTTTAATTGGATCATGTCAAGCAGTTGAAATAAAAATTAGTGTTTCTGAGATATGTGTGAAATTATTTTCACTGCCTGTTCTTACTCCCTTCCAAGAAAGGCATTATAGGCCTTGTTCCTGCCAGCTCTGGTGCTGTTTCAATGATCTCATGGGTCAGGGAGCTGTTGGGTTTTAAATGGATACTCCTGCTACTAGAAATGGCTACTGTTTTTCACTATATTTTCTCTTATCTACAGATAATTAGTTCTGCCTGACAAAGCACATCACAAGGGACAACACAGCTTTCATAAGCATATCAGCAGTATCTTCCTTATGGCTAAGTCTTCCTGAACTTCCTTAAAACTGCTTCATTAGAATTATTTTTTCTTCATCATTTGTCCACACTAGAAATGGAGTCAGTATCAACAGCATATGTAGCAGCATTCAAAATTCATAATATTAATTTGGGGCACTAAAAATAACAAACTTATTCCTCTGACCCTCAGCATCCACACTCATACACCACAAGAATTGATTATTATTACGTCCTAAATTACTGAATATATTATCTCCTCCCACTTTTTATAAAAACTAAGTTAACATGAAAGATAACTCCCTTTGCAACAGCATAGATGGAACTGGAGAGCATCATACTAATCGAAAGAAGCCAGGCAGTAAAAGACAAATACCATATGGTCTCACCTTTAACAGGAACCTAATCAACAAAACAAACAAACAAGCATAATATAAACAAAGACAATGAAATTGGGAACAGGCTGAAAGTCACCAGAGGGGAGAGGGGAGGGAATTTCAAGGGGAAAGGGGAAGGGTTTACAGGAACAAGTATAAAGGATTCATGGACAAAAATTATGGGGGGTGGTGGAAATGGGTGGGAGGTGGGGAGGGCTGGGTGGTGGGCTGGGGTGGGAGTAAAAGACAGAAAACTGTGCAAGATCAACAATTAAAATAAAAATTAAAAAAGAAAGATAACTAGTAGTCTTTCTTCACAGTAATAATATTTCTACAAATCATGAACAAAAGCTATGAGTAGCAATAAAATATACTTTTTAATTCGAAGACGCTATCAGAAATGGAACATGTTTTTAGCAAAATTGTCTCAAGAATGAGAAAAATAACACCACCTATCTATTAAATATATACATTGTTATGAACTATAAGCCAGTTAAAATGTTAACATGTAAAAATGTGCTTTATTATCAAAGAAATATGGTAATAACATTTTTAAATTGAATTTGTTAGTCATATTTGAAAAAGAAAATGATTGATATACCCATGATCTCTAACTTAAACCTCCTCACAGCTCCTTGCCTCACTCTGGTCTTTAACTCAGATGCCTGATCATCAGGCCCTGTTACCTCTCCAGGTGTTTCCTCTGGAAAGCTCATCCATTCAAAGAGCTTCAGCTCTCAAAACCTATGCTAATTACCCTCAAGAATCTGAAGAAACAACAGAAAAATTTAGGTTATGAAAAGCACATTTTTCTTATTACCTACTGAGAAATTCCACTTGTATACCTTGTTACTAGCACAATATGTCCGCAAACTAACTTGATAACTTTTTCCAACACAAGTTCCAATACAGCTGTGATCAGAAGGCATAGCAACTTTCTTTATCTTGGTCTTTCCAGCATCAAGTGCCGCACAGAGAGAGCTGCACATGACATACAGCTCACTTCCATGAGTGAAGAAACATAGGGACAAAAAAAAAAAAAAAAAAAAAAAAAAAAGGATATATAGATGATGATACACATACCATAGAAAAATGTTGTTCCCCGGCTTTTCAGAGGAGCACAAATTAGTAGCATCTATAAAAACAATCAAACTTTGGGTAACTATGACCAGAAATAAAACTTTTAAATGTTGTTGAGTTGCTCTTTGGGACAGGCATCTTCCATGGTTGAAATGGTAACAACAGTCATCTCATTTGATAGTCACATGGATGTGGATACTTCTAGTAATTCTTTTAAGCTTGATCCTGGCAGGTGAGATTATGGTTGTATTCAACATGAGGGATATTTTCTGTTTTGGCTGCTTATTAAAATAATTGTCCTTAAAATTTTTCAGGGCCTTGTTGCTTGTTTTTTGTTGTTGTTCCTTTTGGGGGAATTCTGGGTCTTCATAGAATACATAGCCAAATTACCCAGTGCTTTTATCAAAGAAAAAAAAGTGCACATATCTACTGGTACCTAACTTTCCTCACACCCTGTTGAGAAGTGGCCTGCCTCTCTAGCTGAATGAAACAGACATATCATGCCCTGAATTTTCACAGAGAATATCATTTCCACTGCTTGAATGCCTGCTATCTAAAGCATATGGATATCATTCAGCAATACCCTCTATCAGCACTTCAGGCACTTGTCAAAGAGTTCAACCATGATTCGACTATGATGCAGTACTTTGGCAAAATTTGCTTGAAAGCCTGATACTGATGAATGTGTAGGGCATACACTAACTGTCCATCACTCCAGTTTCTTAAAAGCATAACCTTATGTGGTTCTAGCACAGAAAGAAAGGAATGATGCTGAAATGCTTCCACTGATTTGAGCTTTCATGTTCAGTCCTTAATTTTTATGGAAAGACAATATGAAATATTTATTGAAAATATTCTGTAGTCACTACAAAATAATCATTGCAAAAACATAAGAAATCAACTGTTTTAAGATCTCAGCAGTAGAAGAAGTTAATCATTCTTGGTGAACTTAAGAAAACTAACTCATGCCAGGTGCCTGTTACACTGATTTTTCTGCAACATCTCAGGAAATGTTTTCTTATTAAAAAAATCTCAAAATGGGACTTCCGGCCAAGATGGAGGCGTAGGCGGACACACTGTGCCTCTTCTAACAACCAAAATTAAGGACAACAAATATTTAGAAACAAGAAAACAACCAGAACTCATAGAAAATTGAACTGTACGGAAGTCCAACAACCATTCATCCAGAACGGTAAGAGGGGCGGAGTCGCGGCAGGAGAAAGTGGAGGTGCAGACCCAGGAACTCAAGCAGCAGCGGCTTGCAGTTCCCAGGTGCACAGGCAGTGGCTGGTGGACCCCGGGCACAGGGGGGCAACTGTGCAGAACCAGTGAGGCCACACAGGGCGGCTGGCTGACCAGGTGGTCCCACATTCGCGCGCGCAGACAGTCCAGGCAGAGGGGAAGTGGCGGAAGGGACTGAATCCAGGAGAGAGCAGAGCAGGCGCCATTGTTCCCTCTCAGACCCTGCCCCCACATACAGCGTCACAACCAGGCGACTGGGTTGCCCCGCCCTGAGGAACACCTAAGGCTCCACCCCTCACTACATAATAACCACGACCAGACTAAAACCAAAACAAAACAAAACAAAAAAACCCCACCAAAAATGGCTCAATCCGGAAAACAAATAAAACCCCCAGAGCCAATTCCTCTAAGCAGTGAAGAGATAGCCAACCTATCAGATGCATAGATCAAAGCACTGGTCATCAGAATGCTCACAGAATTGGTTGATTTTGCTCACAAACTAGATGAAAAAAATGCAGGCTACAATACGTGAAATGAAGGAAGATGTATGGGGAACTTATAGAGATGGAAGGAAAACTGGGACTCAAATCAATGGAGTGGACCAGAAGGAAGAACCTAACAACCAAACAGAACACAAGGAAGAAACAAGAATTAAAAAAAAATGAGGAGAGGCTTAGGAACCTCCAAGACATCGTTAAACATCCCAACATCCAAATTATAGGGGTCCCAGAAGGGGAAGAAGAAAAGCAACAAGTGGAAAACTTATTTGAACAAATAATAAAGGAGAACTTCCCCAATCTGGCAAAGGAAATAGACTACCAGGATGTCCAGGAAGCTCAGAGAGTCCCAAAGAAGTTGGACCCAAGGAGGAACACACCAAGGCACATCGTAATTACATTAGCTAAGATTAAAATGAAGCAGAGAATTCTAGAAACAGCAAGGGATAAGGGGACAGTCACCTACAAGGGAGTTCCCATCAGACTGTCAGCTGATTTCTCAAAAGAGACCTTCCAGGCAAGAAGGGGCTGGAAAGAAATATTTGAAATCTTGAAAAGCAGGGACCTACATCCAAAATTGCTCTATCCAGCAAAGCTGTCATTTAGAATGGATGGACAGATAAAGTGCTTCTCAGATAAGGTCAAGTTGAAGGAGTTCATCATCACCAAGCCCTTATTATATGAAATGTTAAAGGGACTTATCTAAGAAAAAGAAGATAAAAATATGACAGTGGAAAGACAGCAAACTCACAGCTATTAAGAACCACACCTAAAACAAAAGCAAACTAAACAAACAGCTAGAACAGGAACAGAACCACAGAAATGGAGATCATATGGAGGGTTAGCAACAGGGGTGTGGGAAGAGGAGAGAGGGGGAAAAGGTACAGAGAATGAGTAGCATAGATAGTGGGTAGAAAATAGATGGGGGAGGGCAAGAATAGTATGGGAAATGTAGAAGCTAAAGAACTTATGACACATGGACATGAACTAAGGGGGGGATGTGGGTGGGAGAGGGTGTGCAGGGTGGAGGGGAATGATGGGGGAAAATGGGACAACTGTAATAGCATAATCAATAAAATATATTTAAAAAATCTCAAAATGTATTTTTAAGAAGAATGATACAAGATTAACGAACAATGATATAGTTCACATTTTACTCTGACTTTAGAATAGTGAGAATCTTTCAACATGATATATGCTGATTCCATTTTAGTTTCAATTGAGACTTAAATTAAAAAAAATCCAATTGTGAGTTTTTGAATGTCTTTTTATTATTTATTTATTTATTTATTGTATGTCATCATTTATTCACCCTATTCTCTCTCCACCTCCACCCTCCCCTTACCCCACAATTACCACACTGCTGTCCACGTCTATGATTTCTTTCCTTTTCCCTTTTCTGCTTGATCCCTCCAGCTTCCTCAATCCTCCCCAGAACTGTCAGTCTGCTCTCTATCTATGAATCTGTCTCCATAATGCTTCTACTTCAGTTTGTTCATTAGATTTCACATATGAGTGAGATCATATGGTATTTGTCTTTCTCTGGCTGGTTTATTTCACTTAGCGTAATATTCTCCAAGTCTATCCATTATAATCCATATTGTGAGTGTTTCCTAGAGAATGAAATGAAACACACATTTAAGTACATTTCCAGAGACACATTAACAAAGTTTCAGCTATGAGATTATTTCATCAGGTATTACCTATTATGCATCCCTGAAGTGGCTTGAATAGTTTGAAAAGAAAGCCTATATATTGATGAATAATTTTTAAATATTTTAGGCTATGAAAGTAGCATTTCTCTAAAACCATATATTTTTAAATAACAAATGAGTATCTTCATAACCATTCTTTAAACATTACACAGCTTATAGAATATGAATGATGAAACTGAATATTTTTATGCTTATCTACCTGAGTGATAATACTTGTCAATTTATTGGCATAGCCTATGGATTTCTTGTAATTGGTTATTAGAAAAAATTCATTATAAATAACAAGCAAATTATGTTTTAATGTATGATGTTAAAGTTAAAATGTGTGATTTTTCAAGATTCTAATAAAAGTCCTTATTCTGAGTGTAAGAGATTCTAGTTTTATCGGGAACTCTACTCAGTTCTACGAACATTCCATGCCGCAACAGAGGCTTCATCTATTCCCACCAGGTTTAGCAAATTAGCAGAAGCACTGCTTTTTGGCAAAATTTTATCTACGAAATTCCCCCTTCCCTTGATCTCCAAAATATATAAAGAACTCACACAACTCCACTTTAAGAAGACAAGCAACATAATTAAAAAATGGGCAAAAGACTTGAACAGACACTTCTTCAAGGAGGACATACAGAGGGCCTAGCGACACATGAAAAGATGTTCAACATCACTAGCCATCAGAGAGATGCAAATTAAAACCACAACAAGATACCACCTCACACCAGTCAGAATGGCCCACAGAAACAAATAAACAAAAGTTTGGAGAGGATGCGGAGAGACAGGAACCCTAGCACACTGTTGCTAGGACTGCAGACTGGTGTAGCCACTGTGGAAAACAATATGGAATTTCCTCAGAAAACTAAAAATGAAACTGCCTTTTGATCCAGCAATTCTGCTTCTGGGATTATACCCTAAGAACCCTGAAACACCAATCCAAAAGAACCAATGCACCCCAATGTTCATAGCAGCACAATTTACAATAGCCAAGTGCTGGAAGCAACTTAAGTGCCCATCAGCAAATGAGTGGATCAAAAAACTCTGGTACATTTACACAATGGAATTCTACACAGCAGAGAGAAAGGAGCTCCTACCCTTTGCAACAGCATGGATGGAACTGGAGAGCATTATACTAAGTGAAATAAGCCTGATGGTTAGGGACAAATATCATATGATCTCACCATTAACTGGAACATAATCAACAAAAGAAAAAAGCAAACAAAATATAACCATAGTCATTGAAAATATGAACAGTCTAACAATAGCCAGAGGGGAGGGGGCAGGGGACAGAGGGGAGAAGGGTTTTCAGGAACTACTATAAAGGACAAATGGACAAAACCAAGGGGGTGGGTGGAAACAAGGGAGGGAGGTGGATTTGGAGGGTGTATGAGGGAGGGGTGGGGAGAAAATACAGACAACTGTAATTGAACAACAATAAAGTAATTTGAAAAAAAATCCTCCCTTCCACCCAAAATGCAGTGTATTTTTAAGTCAGACAATTAAATTTAATTTGCAATCTTTTTTCTCTTTTTAATTTGATTTACTGTACTATAATACTTTGATAAAAGCTGTTTAAAATTAAATTTAAATAATATTTTTAATTTCTTCATATAAGCCTTAAAACATATAGTTTTTGTTGTACAAGTGGTAAGAAAAACATTACAGATTACCTCTATTTGTAACAAAAACAGGTATCAAGTTTAAAGACTAATTTTTTTCTGGAATTCACACATTTTTGTTACCTCCTGAGCTTTGAATACAGTTGATTTAAAGAATACTAATAAAAGATGTTGTTTAATTTTTAAAAATTAGTTACCAGTTCTTTCTGCAATGAAGCAAAAGGTGACATATATTGAATGTTAATGACTATTTTACTAGTTATGTGACAATAAAACCCTACTTTTGATTTTATCTAATTTGTAAAGATAAATGCATATGAAATTGGACTTCATACATAGACAAGTAACTACACATAATGAATGCCTTGACAAGTGGCATGTTTGTATATATAGGTTTGTAGTATGAAATATTCATTTTTTGCCCAGTAACCTCCTAGTTGTTCATTATATTTTATTTGGAATGCCTGTTTGATCTTTGTTCTTGTTTTCTCTGAAGCTTTAGTTGAATAAAATAACACACTATTTACTACCTGGAAGCCAACCAGACAAAGGTTGTGATCTTTTCAGATCTAAACAGTTTACTCCTCTCTGAGCTGAGGAGGGAGACGGCCAGAGAGAACAAATGAATCTGGGGATATATGATGAGGTCTATCCAGAACATATGTAATATGAAAATTAGAGATATTTATTGAAGAAGATGCCAAATACAAGAAACATTGGACGTAGGAAAACGACACCTCAGTCCCCTTCAACATAGATAGGTACCTTGAGACCTCACACAGTTCTCCCAATCTCCATCAGCTTCCCTGTCCTATTTTCCTGACTATTATTGATGGTCTGAAATCTTTTCCCTTGCAAAGGTGATTTTAGTTTTGGGAAAATCCAGAAGTTGCAGGGTGCCAAATCTGGGCTGTTGAAGGGCTGAGTCACCTGGGTAGTTTGATGTTTCACCAAAAAACTAAGCATCAGACCTGATGCATGAGGGGGCACATTGTCATGATGAGGTTGCCAGTCACCAGTTGCCCATATTTGAATCATCCTAACAGTTTCCATGGAAGAATGCTCAAACTTAACACAAAACATGATGCAGATTTGTTGCTCTACTTGCTCATTTTGAATGTGATGGGCACACAGTACATATGCTCACTCAGTGGTGTCTACTGCCCCCACTGACTAATATAGTGAAGTCATTATTGTTCAGGCATGTGCACTCCAGTCCACGCTGCTTGGCTTCCAGGTTACATTGATATCATGCAAACCATCGTCTTATATTAACAATGGCTGGACTTTTTCCTGACAGACCTTGTATATATACATATATAACTGACTATTTGCTAAAATTACTTTCACCAAATGTCTACTCACAAATTTACTAGTATAAAAGATTTCTATTAGTTTCATAGAAGTCCAAGAGTTAATGTATTAATATCTCTTATCCCCTGAATATGTATAGGAAGATATCAGAGGGTTGAGTTCTGAGATACAGAGAGAAAAGAGAATAGGTAATATCAGATGAAATTGGGAACATGTAACAGAAAGTAATATAAAAGCAACCTATTTATTGTTTCAATGAGACCAAAAATTGAATCTGTAAGCTACTGATCTATATAAACCACACACTAGATTTAACTGTTCCTTATAATCATTTTTAACCAAATATGTATTGGCACTTTGTTATTACAAAATTGTACTAAGCAAGTATTATTTCTAATCTACATTTGAATATATAATAACAAGCTTGCAAAGTGCATTGTCACATGATTTGTCAGCATAAAGTCATTCTACTATCCTTGTCTGGTTCCTGAAAACTCAATTTTATTATTGAAAAATAAATTTTGCTTTCAAAATGTAAGCTTCATATCAACAGAAATAAATAACTTACTAGATTTCATGGAAATTAGAAGTGGTTCTTATTGACAGGACCCCAAGACTTGATAATCACCCATTGTTCACATCCATTCATCTCTCAACTGCCATAACCTTTTAACAAAAAAATGAATAACATCTCAAAAAATGCCAGAGTTTAACTAAATTAATATTGATACTTAGAATCCGTACTGTCTCTAAATCCCAGGTTTTTAAATTAAAACAAGTAAACAGAAAAAAAGGCAAAGGGACAATCATAAATATACCTCCACATGTGAAGGAGCTTGTTCAAACTCTGTCTAACATCTTGGGGGTTGATAATCATATGTCAGTTTTCTCTTGAACATCTTCCATATTATTCTTCTTATACAAAATTACTTTTTCAATGAAACCTTATTGCTTACTGTTATCAGTCTAAGTCATTGAGATAAAGAAGTCTCTTTTTTAATTTAATCTTTATTGCATATTTTTATAGTACCATTTTTTAATTTTTTTATAGCAACATCCTTCCCCCAGCAATCACCACATGCTTGTCCATGAGTCTTTCTTTTTCCTTTTTTCTCAATCCCTCCACCCCCTAACCTTTTCCCCAAAGCTGTCATCTGCTCTCCATTTATGAGTCTATCCCCATTTTCCTTATTAGTTCAGTTTGTTCATTAGATTCCACATATGAGTGAAATAATGTTATTTGTCTTTTTATGACTGACTTATTTCACTTGCATAATGTTCTTAAAACACAAATGAAGAGATGTCTTTGTGGTTTCTCTCTTTGGAAACTGTTACTTCCTCTGGTGTAGTTCTGTGAAGCTCAGCAAAAATGTTTTCTTGAATTTTTAGGCAACATTTAGTTTCACTAAAGACACATACTGTAAAATGTTCAATATTTTTTTCTAAAGTACTTTTTGTCATGTCTTCTAGGACTCATCAGTATGACCCAAATCTGTCCAGTGTCAGTACTTGTCTTACATTTCCAAAAACAAAACAAAACATGCCTTTTTTTTTTTTTTTTTTTTTTTTGAGATTTCCCAGATCCCTCCCTGATGTTCTTGGTCTTATAATTTCTGATTCTTCCTACTCGTTTCCTACCTTGACTTTCTCTCTTCCTTTCTGTTCACCCCCCACCCCCTCGGTCCTCTGTATTCTCTTCCCTTCCGAAGACTGTCATTGTCTCAGTTTCTTAGCTGTAACGACAGCACTTTGTCATTGAAGTTAATTCTTTGTTCCGTGGTCTTTAATATCTGTCTCACTAAATGTGCAACCCTTTCATGTTCACCAGTTTCAGTACTAGGTCCCAGGGTGGAATCTTTTAAGCTGTGTTCCTGATTATAAGGATTTTATGACAGTAGATATTGTATGTAAAGCATCTAAGACACAATAAGTAGTTGTTGAGTAGCACATATTTCTCCTTTATGATTCATCTCATTAGCATTTTTGTTTAACATTAATTCCCTGTTTTTTTTCTTCCCTTCAGGCTCTTTATATGATTATATCATACTAGTGTATAATAAAGTGTTTTAAAATTAACAATATTTTTAACCTTTGGTATCTTTTCATAGACCTATTTTCTGGCTCTAGGATTGCCACATTTTTTATCTTTAACTCTTCAAATCTAAAGAGATGCTTTGGATAAATTTGTAGCTTCTAAATTTATAAACTGATATATTTGATATTCTCTTTAGAATGGATAACTGTCAGACCAGTAATCAAAGAATAATGGCAAATGGCTCAGAACACAGCACACATCATGTGCTGCTCTCTCCCAGCTGTGCCTAAGCGTGTTCATGGGAAGCTCATTCGGGCCTTCTGGGGCACATACTCTGTCACTTTTGCCCTAGGTCACTTTATCATAAAATCACATTAAACTATGTAATGTAAAATATGTACATTCAATGTAAAAATACTTGGAGACATACTTTTCTTAGCAATATACATATCTTATTAATTTTATATGGAAATAACCATGAGTAACTATAAACCATGAAAAATTTTGATGTGTATTTTACTCTATGTATATGAACTTTTGGATTCCATAAAATAAATAGAGTGTAATAAATATTACAAAATAAATTATACAGTATTTTTGATAGTTCTTCCTTCTGAAATTTACTCATTCCATATTATATTGTTACTCTTTATTTTCAGATCTTCTAATCACTTTGGTAATTTGTAAAAATTATTTGATTAGTTATGGTAGTTGCACTTTCTCCAATAGAAGTATTAGAAAAAGTAAAGGAAACCCACCAAAGTGAAAAGAGATTTATAAGTACTGTATGTTTATAGAAAGGGATAGAACATATAATGAAAGAAATAAAGTAAAATTAATCAAAAATTAAAATCACTATATTGTGAAAAAATTATCAAGCAAAACAAGAGAAAATGATATGAGGATGTTGCCTGTAAAAGCATACACTGGGGAATGATACTGTAACACATGATTCATAAGTATATGTTCATATGTAAAAATATATATGCACATATAATTCCTGCATCCTCTATATTTTCTAAAGGAAAAACTCGGAGATTACATAGTATAGATTTCAAAGTAGATTTTTCCTCAATCAGTGTTACTGACTTGTCTTATCTTAAATTCAATATGCTGCTCAATTATGGCTTACTTCAGAATGGACAATAAAAGGAGTTCACAGCTGCAGCTTCACTTCAAAAAATGTGGTGAAATTCTGAGAATGTCACCAGGAAGCATGTGGCCACTACACCCTTGGTACAGATTTTTGCCACAGAAAAAATGAACCCCTTCCTTTGCCTTCAAAGGTTTTATTTTCTTATCCTGGTGTTTTATGGAA
Organism: Glossophaga mutica; assembly: GCA_039655065.1. NCBI lineage: Eukaryota > Metazoa > Chordata > Mammalia > Chiroptera > Phyllostomidae > Glossophaga > Glossophaga mutica. The sequence goes on along the minus strand of CM077309.1, from coordinate 75,772,515 downwards.
TCAAAAGAAGTGAGTGAAAATATGTGTACTGCCACTGTTATTTGTGGAGAATAAACCAGCCCAATTGATTCCCACAAACTTATTCTAGACCTACTTACTTGGATAATTGTGCATTTGTTAATGGGCATCAATACCAACACTTGAAAATATTGAGTATCTTTTATTTATGTTTGGAGTTATTTTAATCTAGCTGTAACTCCAGATACCATTTGGGTCCAACCCACTTCTAATATTCATTAACAATGGAATCCTTGGAAAACTGCTTAAATTCTGACTTTATTTTCCTAATCTTCAAAATGAATATAACAATACATTTTTTATAGAGCAGATACAAAAACTAAATGAGATGTGCTCAGTACATGCTAGTTCCTTCAACCCAACTTTGTTTACTCCTGGTTTTAATGTGGCCACACAGTGTAAAGGATGAGAATTGGAAACAAATTGATGGAATATTGTAAGCACTGGGCTGTAATTATGTAAGTTGATGGGAAAAGTGCAGGGAGGATATTGATGTTCTGCTTTTTCTTCAGCAGCACTGCATTTAACATAAAGGGGAGTCATTTTATTGAATAATAAAAGCTTGACAATCACTGAGACTGGCCAACGGCCACTGCTGCAGAGTAATTCTAAAGGGCTTATTTTTCAAGTTCTTCTTAAATAACTCTAAAGGTTCAAAACTCATTTTTAAAGTGAACTTGCTCAGATTTGAATATTGCTGTGATATAAGTGATGGATAAAACATTAATTAAAATATTCATTCATTCTTAAAATAATTAGAATCAGATAATTTTGGCATGGAAAGAAAAATTTGGAAAATTTAGGAAACTTAACGTTTAATGTTAGAAAAATTATCTCACGGCTCAGAGTAGAAAAGGGCATTTGAAAAAAAAATAATGAAGCTCACTGTGGTTTGGATCCATATTATCCATCTTAAAATCCTGTTATTTCTGGATAGAACTCAAAGTGGATTCAGATGTTACCAAATCCACTTTGATGTATTCATCTTTCTCAGACAGTATTTCTTGTCAGCAACCCTCACTCTTAAGTATGAATAATAAATTGTTGTAAAACTGGCAACTCACCAAAATAAATATTTAATCATATTTTATTTTAAACTTCCTTTGCTTAAATATGGATTAAGACATTATTTGCTCAATGAATTCTGACTAGAATGTTTGACAAAACTAGTTGCTGTTGAAGCTCTCTCTGTTGGCTGTGTACTTAATTTCCAGAATTGTCCAGGGTAGGTCATCTCTGGGAGGCATTTTATCTTAAATGTCAACATTGGGGACGTGGAGATAGCAATCTGGGAACTGAGGAGCTGTGTTAATGCTTCATTCTTAACCACAGAGATGCCAATTAATTCCACACAACCCACATTCAAGGTAGGATAGGGAAATAGTCCTGATGTTGGCATTGCACAAAAATGAAGAAAAATTAATGTGTTCAGGTGCCCAGAAAGCTGATACTTGGTCAGTAGAAGAATCTCAAGGCATCCAGCAATTGCCTGATGGAATCTTTGTTCAGGCGATAGGCATCCTCAGTCTGATGCCAGATGGAGAATCCCCTGTCACCTCACGTCCAGAACGCGTGGCTCAGCCACCTGGGCTGCGCGCCCCACTCCTAGCTCACGTCTCCCCCTCACGGCAGCCAAGTGCTCGCTCCCCGCCTGTGGACCTACACAATAGACTCACTTGGTTCTGGGCCCCTATCCCTTGACTTCCAGCCTTCACCCACAACTTGAGTAGGAGTCAGGCAGGAGAGCCTCTGTCAAGGAGCCTTCCAGAAAAGCCTACAGGCTGCCGCTCGCGCGCGCGCGCGCGCAGACCTAACAAACAATGCCTGATCCACGCAGGAATGAATTCGCGCCCCACCCCCCGGCTGTGCAGCTCGTGGAGAGGGACCCGGGACGGGGTCCTACAGAAGAGACTGCTGTGTCTTTCCAACTGCAGACGTTTCTTTCTGCTGACGCGCAATGCGATGCCCTGCGCTCTGATGGCGACTAAGATTGACAGTAGCTTTGCCTGTGACAACGCCCCCAGTGTTGCTCCAAGCCAGGTTCCCCAGCTTCGCAAGGGAGAAGTGCAGTTATAGAGGGAGGGAGAGCCTGAGGCAGCTGGTGAGGAAAGGGACCTAGGAGACCTGGGGGAAATGGACAGTGGAACTTCTGGAAAGCCGGGGCTGGGCAGTCTCCACAAATAACTACCTTGAGATGGAAAAGGGCTGCGCACACGAGGAAGTAGCACAGCTCAAGTTCCCGGGGAGCAGCAAGTTGTTCTCGCTTATCAAGCCTATGGGCAGCACCGCGCGCGACCGGCACACGCCCTTCGCATCCAGGCGGCGGCGCCAGCGTTGGCTGCAACGGCGACCGCGCAAGCAGCGGCAGCGCTTCCAGGGGCCCGCGCGGCCCCGCTCCCGGCGCTGCCCTACCGTCCGCGTGCGTGTGCGCCCTGCCCGCGTGCGTATGCGCGCGCGTGCGCTCGGCCCCAGGGGGCTCCTGATCATCTGCGCTCAGCGCTGAGCCAGCCTCGCCCGCCACGGAGCAGCTCCGTGGGCGCCCCTCGTAGCCTGGTCCTCCGCGCCTGGAGGCAGCCTGGCTTCTGTCACGTGTCAGTGCCCGAGGTCGAGAGAGAGAGAAAAACGCGCTTCATTCCTTCTCCCACCGCCATACTGTATTTTATACCAAATCTCATTTTTATTCCAACATTTTACTCCCGTTCGGTGAGTACCTTCTCAGTGGCATTCTTGTCCTATTCTTTTTTTTTTTGTCCTTTTTTTTTGTTTTTCGGTTTTTTCCCATCTTTTCCCCCCACTTCTTTGATTATTGTTTGTATTTGGGAAAGCTGGAGGAGCATGGTTTTGAGCCTTTTCCTGAATCCAAGTTTTTCTAGCATGCAATGGTTCTGTAGACTAGGCGCTGTGTCCGGGAGTCCGCGGCGATCGTGCCACCGGAGCGACTCCTGCAAGATGTGCAACTGGTTTTACGAAAAAAGCGATGTGAAGTATGGTGCCTATTTTTTCCTTTGTAAAAATTTAAAAGAAAGCGTGTTTCTACCTCTTTTTTGGCATATTCTTTTTCTGATAAGATTTTTGGAGAGGTGGGATTTTATGCAGTGTTAACAAGTTTGTGGTTTTGCAATACTGGTACAAACCACTGAACAAAGACATTTATTTTCTATTTTCTTGGTACCCTTTTTTGGAGCCGGTCAGAACGAATTCGTATTTTTTTCCCCCTTCTGTTTTTGATACCCGTTGATAACGTGAAACTTTTCTTGCAGCTGGTTACTGGGATTATTTTTAAGCAAACTACTTTTTTCTCTTTTAAATTAACAATGACCTTTGCATATTTGACTTTTTTAAAAACCCGAGATAATTTTATGATAGATATCCTGATATCTATATCTGTATTATTCCTTCTTCCTCCCCCTTCCTTTCCCTTAAATCAATTTTTAAATGACGACAGTGTAAGGTTTTTCTGGAAAAAAAAAAAGAAGTGCGGTTTGGTTTCCTTGTCAACGGAGAATGAAGTGAACAGCTGAGCAGCTCGCAGAGAGCAGGTACTTGGTCCCCTTGGAGGCGTTTCCCGGGTTTGCAATTGCAACGACGGTCCTGGAGAGGACGTGGGCGGGGGGCGGTTCGCGCACCCGCGTTGGGGGACAACCGTGCTGGGCGCTGGGGAAAGTCCCCTGCTTCCGATGGTTTTCGGTTGTGCACAAAATACAGCCCCTCTTCGACTCTGCTCAGGTCGTCTCCGTGGCTAGTGGCGTCTGCTCTGCTGGTGGGCGGCTGCCGAGTTCTTGGTACACTGGGCCCTGTAAGTTCTCCGGGTGGCACTTGCAGAGCCCAACTGGTGAGGGCCGGGGACGCTGTGCGGGCCAGCAAGCGGCCGCTTAGAGAGTCGGGAAGACAGGAGGGAGAGGTAAGGCAACATTTTTCCCAAGGGCTGGCCGCTGGCCAAGCGGTGGGGCACTGGGGACCTTTACAGATTTCCGAGGATGGCACCGGTCCCCGTGCGCTCAACTCCTCCTTCTCTTTGCCAGAGTAAACAACGCGGTAGATCTTTCCCAATCTGGTTACTGGTTCCGAAGGGTGTTGCTGTGTTAGCGCTGCTGTCTGCATCTCTTCTTTTCCGGTGTGTTGTTTGGGTTTTAAGGGCTTGCTGGCGTCTTCCAGGGAATGGGGAAACGATTACATTTGATGATGCGAAATAGGGTATCATGTTGAGGAGGAAACTGTTAGTATGTATTAATGAGACTACTCGCCTCAGGTGCAAAATCGCCTTTTATTTAACTTGTAAAGAAAGTGTTTACCCTCGTTATAACCACCTCTTAGTGGTTCCAAAGGTTTCGCCCTAAGAACCGGGTACAGGACAGGTAGGGGTTGGTGATGGTGTGGATTTTGTGTGTTGGTAACATTATAATACTTAGTGTTGAATGTATTCTATGTGATTTGTGATATTTTATGATTGTTCTGTTACATATTTCCAGTATAATGCAGCACTATTTTTGGGAGATGAACTAGTTGGTGATTTTTTAGAAAGCCTTTTCTGTATTTAGTGATAGAATCTTCTGGAAATTACTGCGCAAATAAATTTTGTGTTTTTAAATGTTAAAATCTGGAGGGTAGTTATCAAAATGATTTTATTTTGAAGCTTTCATTTTCTCTTTATTGAAAAGTTCACCTTAAATGTATCATGTGTGTATAATTTGTATTATGCTAAAATGAATATAAAGGAAATCAAATAATTTCATATTTCTCAGACTTACTTTTCTTCTAGGTTATCAATAGACATAAAAACTAATTGTAACACATTGAAGGACCCATAAAAAGGGGGTTAATAAAACACTATGGCCTTTTTAAGCAAACATTTCTCTAAGTCTGTAAACTTAGTTTGTGCAATTAAAAGTTTTATGCCTGTATTTTATTTTCTTTATGGTTAGTGGTAATAGACTTAGGAGTACAAATGATCATTTTTCTGTAGAAAAATAAATTTTATTGTAATATCTAGAAAGCTGAATATTTCTTTATTCATCATGCACTCTCTCATCAAAAGTCTTTGAAAGTTGCGGTGTGAGTTATTTATTTATTATTTTTTTTGGTACTCAGGGTGGCTTTTCTATGTTAAGGCAGTCCTGTTGCATTTATGTAAGGAAGGTAGTTTATATACTGTCTGTGGACTACCAGACTTGATATCTGAAGAGCGTAGTTCTACAATTTGTCTCAGATACTATGTTAACTAAGCTTTAGATTGTGATTTTTTTGTGTATGTGTACAGTGAGCACATTATTAAAATGTAGCCTTCCATATGGTTTTAACAACTAGCAAAATTTTAAAAGCTACTTGTAGCATTCCGGTTTTTCTGAATCATTTTTTCTCATAATTTATATTATTAGAATGCTCATTTATTTAAAAATGCAAGATAATGCATGTGTACAATGTTCTTTTGCAAGTTGCATGAATGTAAATCATTTAGTTCTTTTAAGAGAGAAACTGAGTGAGTGAGAAAGAAACAACTTGAATAATCAAACAAGAATTTTCACTGAGGATTAGTTGCTGCCCTAAGGTAGGGGTAGCTTACAATTGGGGTAAAATTGGAGATGTACTGTATGATGTACCCAAATGAGATCGAAACCATAATGGGATGGAATAAATTTTTCATAGGATTTTAATGTGGGAACAAATATGTACTTGTGCTTTGAATTCTGTAAGTAAAGGTTATACTAAGAACCTGCAGTCATCTTACGTTTTCATTTAACATTCATTGTTCATTATATTACATGTTTATGTTATATTTCTGTTACATTCAAATTTTTGAAATTTTCTTCTCTGTGGGTCATAGTGGTAATTCTACAACTCTCAAAATTGGTAACCTATTCCATGAATTTTTTTGGTTTAAAATCTCCATGTGGTGCCCTAAAATTAGCACTGCCCGCTGGTTTGCTTTCACTCGGCAAGCAACCCACCACATGATCTGAGCAATTTAATCGTACAAATAATTTTCAACTGCTTACAGAAACAAAGAAAAAAAAATTCAGGGAGAGAGAGGGCTTAGGAGGTAAAGGTGGTGGAGGGAGGGGAAAAAGACATAAATTGGCTATTTGACTGCTAACTGACCTCAAGTGTTTTTTTAACTTTTTTTATTGTTCAAGTACAGTTGTCCCTATTTTCCCTCCACCACTCCCCGCCCCCCCACCCCAGCCATCCCCATTTCCCACCCTTGATCCTACCCTGTTTTGGTTTTTTCCATGTGTCCTTTATACATGTTCTTGAAAACACTTCCCCCCCCATTATCCCCTCCCACCTTCCCTCTGGTTACTGTCAGTTTGTTCTTAATTTCAATGCCTCTGGTTATATTTTGCTTGCTTGTTTGTTTTGTTGTATTTTATTTTCTGAATTTTGGTGAAGAAATCATCAGAGACATTAAAGCAAACTGTTAAATATTCTGGAATCGTAGAATAGTTCTAGGAACTGTTAATGGGATGCCTAAATTTGGACATTTTAAAATATCCTGTATTACTAAATTAAGTCCACAGTTTCTATCCTAGTTTTAAACATTGTAGAAAAAGAAAAACCTAGCTGGAATCCTGTCTTGAGGGTGTGGTCTTCACAAGAATTTTTTAATGAAGAAATTTTCATCATTAAAGGCAAATGTTTAGTGATATCTTATATTTATCCTTACATGGTTATAAACAAGAAAACAAAATATTCATTTTTATCTTGATAGGAATGTGCTGATATGATATATAAGGGGAGGAAATTTGAAAAAAAGGACTCATAGACATGGACAACAGTGTGGTGATTGCTGGGGAGAGAGGGCTATAGGGGAATAAATGGTAATGGAAAAAACATGCTAAATATTAAATTAAAAATGGAAAAAATAAAGCTACTCACATGCTTAAGTACAAAAAATAAATTGCGTTTTTAAAAAAAGATGGTTGATTTATTTTCTCTAATATTTGTGAAAGAAGAGTGGTTAAAAGAACTACTCTAATTTTTGCAAACAAATGGTATTTTAAGAACATTAATATGTATGCACTTGATATATCAAAAGTTTATATATTTTCCTAGTTGAAAGAACCTGATATGTAGATAACTCTTTCTTAAGTAAAACAGTTATTTTTTAAAGCAGTTAGTAAGAAGTGAATGGAAAAACCCCTGTGTCTGTTATAGCCTGCAAAGCATTCTACTAGAGGCAGAGTGTGGTCATGCTTTGTTTACTGCTTACTGATATTGTAAGCAACTAATAACACTGTACATCAAAACAAATAAAATTCAACAGTGGAAGGAGAAGAGAAATGAAGACGATATTTAGAATTGTTTGCATTATCTAGAGAAAATTGAAGAAAATGTTTTAAATATAATTTAATTAACTTATTTTTCTCTTTGACTTTGGAAAACTTTTTTTAAATGGTGGTTAGCTGTGACTTAACAAAATACAGTTATATATTCACTTCTTTTATCATAATGCCATTAAAAAATTCTATGACATGCATTAAAAATGTGAGGTATTAATGAAAGTAATCAAAAACTAATTTCAAAAAATCTTCACTGATCTTATTGTTATTTATTTATTATTTGCTACTTCTACTGACTTGTACAAATGTTTGTAAAGTCCAGTTTTTTGTAATTTAGTATGATTTTTCAAAATTTCATAAATTTCTTTTCAGTAATTGACAGTGACAACACAACCATTCACATTAATGACAAGGAGGGTAGTTACTTTCCCTACACAATCATTTTGAGAAAAATAATTGTTATATAAAATTTAAGTAACAGGTAATTACTGAGTGTAACAAAGCTAGTTACGCATTTAGCACATCAAGTGTTATATATAAATATTGTATTTGTCTTCACTCTTCTTTTTATTATTAAATGTTGACCTGAAGAATGTGTGTATCTATCCCAACTTTTGCCAAATTTTAGTACTTTCCTTATCTTATAGTTTTTTGATTTTAAAGAAAATATTGGGGAATTTATTTTTTGTTGTTGCCCATTTTTTTGTTAGACTGAATCCTGGAACACATAGAGGTGCTGATTTAGTATTTTTCCAAGCATTCCTAGTCAGAGAGAGGGCAGAGGAGAACCTGAGTTTGTGTTTAAGATAAATGTCCTCTAGATTATGTGTCCTTGGAGACTCCTCAGTAGGGTCAAGGCTATGAGATTGATATCCTGGGCCATGTGTAAATGTGACAGAAGACAAATTTATAGTAGAAGCATGAGAACACTCTTGTTCTCTGACAGGTGCAATGGAATTCATCACTAATCACCCACATTCTAAAGAAGCACCAGAGATTTTATTTGTATAAATCTGTTTCATAAAATTACATTTAACTCATCTATTAATACTTTGCTTAGAATAAAATAGTTGAGTCTTTTCTAAACTTTAATGCCAAAATTAACTGCATTCATACACAATCCATATGTTTGGAGAATGTATTTATACACATTGTGATACCCATACGTTAAATTAACACAAGAGGGATGAATTTTGAGTTTGTTTTGAGATCGTTGATAGGTTGGAATAGGGAAAGGCTATTTTATCACAAAGTCTGATGAGAGGAAAAGCAAAGGGCTACTAACATTTCTTGATGTACCAATTAAACGTACTTCCACTTGTTCTTCCCTCCATGAGTAGGTTCTATCATCATTATTTTGTATTTTTGAGGAAACAAACTTGGAGAGAGATGTAATTTGCTCAAAGCTGCACAGGATGTCAAGGGACAAGTGACAGGAATGTCTGAATCGATGTCATGTCCCTCCTTCTATAGGGGCATGTTTCTCCTTCTATAGGGGCATGTTCCATTTGCAGAGAGGGCATTTTTTTTTTGTTTTGTTTCTCTTAATATAAAATGATTACTATATATTAATTTTTGGTCCATTATTTAAAATGACCGTGTTTTGCCAGGTTTTCACTAGTGAGTGCTATGGCCAGAAATAACAGAAAATGACACCATTTACAGATGTAGAGAATTTTGCTGGTCTTGAAAGGGCCTCCAGTAACTGTCCCATCACACATCTCCCCAGGAGGAGGAGGACTTTCTGAAGAGAGCCCAGCACATGGAAATTTGTGAGGGGCCATTGGTGTGCTGTGGTTGGAGAGACAATAGATACTTTCTTTCTTTTTTTTTTTTTTTTAATTTATTATTTATCTATCTTTTAGAGGGGAAGGGTAGGAGAGAAGGAGAGGAAGAGAAATATCAATGTACGGTTGCCTCTCGTGTGTCCCCTGCCGGGAACTGGCCTGCAACCCAGGCATGTGCCCTGACTGGGAATCGAACCGCGATCCTCTGGTTCGCAGGCCCGCGCTCAATCCACTGAGCTACACCAGCCAGGGCGACAATAGATACTTTCATGTCTACAGTGGCTTTTCAGAGGCCTGGGAAAAGGAACTCAACAAATATTTGCTTACTAAGCACAGAATGTAATCACTACTCTGGAAGTTTTTTGGAGTTCATGTGGAAAATTAGTGTTTTGCAGAAAGAAACGTAAACATCAATTATTTCATATCACAGTAAGTCTATAAATAGAGGTGTCTCTTCTGTCTCCCATCATCTTCTCCACTTCAGAATTTCACCATGACACATATTTGGATGTGACATTTTTCAAGCTCACTTTGTTAATAAAATGAAACACATGTAACTGCAACATGTTATTTTAGGATGCTGTTTCTAGTGACCTCTTGAGATACATGAAAATGTATTCTGTTATTGAATATTTTTCTTAGAACTTGAAAAAAGTGACTCTTTTTCAATAAAGAAGAACAGGAAACATAAATCACAGTGGAGGCAATATGAATGAACATGATGAAATAGATTTCATAGGTGATCGTAAATTTGTAAGTCCATAAAATCAGTGGATATGGAGGCCAAGGTAAAGGGACTATTAATGAGCTGCTTTCGGGTTTTGGAATCTGGAGCCCTTGAAAATTATTGGCATAAAAAACATGAAAAAATAAAATATCTAGAAGAGAGCCTGATTGGCTGGGGATGGAGAATGGGTTTGTTTCGCACACATCACTAATTTGAAGTTTTGGCATTACCTCCTGGGTAAAATGAGTGATACGCAATTGAAATTCAGGTCTAGAACTGAAAAACACACTGAAAGCTAGAAAGATACTATAGAATCATCTTCATTAAACTTCAGGAGGGAGTAAGTCATCCGAAAGCAAAAATTTGGAAAACAACAGCATTTTTCTGAGTGGAGATAAAAAGAGCTGGTTAAAGACAGGAAAAGAGAAATAGGAGGCTAGCCACTGAATTTAATGTTCAGGAGCAAGTTTCACAATGTTCTAAGAGGGTTGGTGTGATCAGTAGTTGCAAAAGGCATTGATCACCTCTTAGAGAGGAAGGAAATGCAACCAGTGTATTAGTTAACTAAATTTGTTCAGCTGGTGCTAGGAAATGGGGATTCAGTGGGAAATACCACCAATAAGGACCCTGCCTCTGGAGAGTTGGCCATCTCATAGTGATTTTTTGTCTCCTCAAGTAAGTGCAAGGTAATAGGTTGAGATGAAATGGTTTGGGGGCAGGGGCTTGAAAAATGTAGCAGGGAATGCAAGATAACTATAAAAAGATTCCAGAGCAAGAAGGAGGAACTTGACAAAATTAACAACCATTTGTTGTCACATTAGTTAACACCATTATGTCACTTTCTCTAGCAGTTTTTAACAGTCTATAATCTGAATGGGACAAGCAAACAAATGATGTTTACCTGATTAGGAGATTAGCAAGGCATGCATAATGTCAAACTGAAGAGCTGGACTTTCTAGAAAGAACATGTTGTAGAAAAGACTAATTGTGAACCTGGGCTGGGAAAGGGCTACTACCAGAGATGAGTGAACTAGGAATAGACACGATTTGAGAGCCAGAAATTCAGGATGAAAATATTGTTTTTTACTAAATAAGCGAGGTGCAAAGATGGGTGGTTCAGAGGAGAATATTATATTTCCAGATTTTGAAAGCAGAGCCTCATCAAATAATGAACACATTTTAGACTTTGGGAAAGCATGTGGCAGGTGCTGCTGATCTTAAGAGGTTAGTGTTGTGAGGGGAGGCTGGGCGTTAAAGAGCAACACAATTTTGAGAGGACCTTCTCGAGCACGAGATAAACAGGAATGAGAGAGGGCCTTCTAGAAAGAAAATTGGAAGATGAAGAATGACAGGTTTTGGGGGGAAAAGAAGGTGGACAGTAAAAAGGAACAATTACTATGTGTGACTTTGTGTTCACATGTATTTTATGCTCTAAAATAGAGTCCATTGTTTGGGAGAATGGATTTCATTTTGGAATATATTGAGATCACTCAAAATTATAAATAAAATGCCTTATTAGGAACTCTTAAATACTATCAAACATGTAAAATAAGTTGCAGATATTTTCGCTTTTTGATTTTTTAGATGGGCAACAATGTACAGTAGTGTCCTGTTATCCATAGGGCATCCTTTCCAAGACCCTCAATGGATGCCTGAAACCATTGATAGAACTGAACCCTATATATACTGTGCTTTTTCTGTGCATATATACCTATGATAAAGTTTAATTTATAAATTAGGCACAGTAAGAGAGTACGGTAACATAATGAAAGAGTTATGGCAATATGCTATAATAAACATTTTGTGAATGGCTCTGGGGCTATTATTAAATACAGTAAGGGTGACTTGAACACAAGCACTGAGGTTCTGTTAACATACCTGAAAATCAAGACCCTACTGAGTGACTAACGGGCAGTGATCAGATGGGTGACTTGTATGAACATATGTAGCATGGAGACAGGGATGATTTATATGTCAGGAAGGACAGAGCAGGCAACTGTAATAAATTTTAATTCACCTAGAAGACACATTGAAAGAGTAAAAAGAAACTGGTGAAATTTGCTTTATAATGTTTTATGTAACCCATTCTAAGGAAATTATCATTTCAACATGTAGTCAATAAAAACAATTTTTAAAATTATTCTACATTTTTGTTCTGTGTCTTTGAACTCCAGCTTGTATTTTATGTGAACAGCAGAACTAGCCACCTTGCTAAAGCTCACTAGTCATCTGTGCTATATTGGTGGAGGGTTCAGAAGTCTCAGCACTATGTCATATTTTAAATTCTTTTTGGCACTGTGGTCCTTACTAGAAGTTAGCCAGGATATATTTCTAACATACTCTCTCATTGTTTCAGTCTTAGCTTTCACTTTTTATTAAGAATCTAAATTGACATTCATTGAAGTTCATTTTTTTGCAAAAATGTGATCCTGAAAAATGGTCAGTTGGCAAAGCAATGTTAATATTTATTCAATAAGTATTTCCTGAAAATTTGCCTTTTCCATTCTGTGTGTCATGAGAACAGAGCTTTCAGTGAAGAAGGGGCAGGCAGTGATAAATCCCATAAGAGCTACAAATGAAGTTCAGGGTTAAAATGGTATCTTATTTTGTATTAAATCACAGGACTTATTTCCCTATGAAATTTCACTTACAAAATATGACTCATAATAAAGTGAATGAACTCAAATCTGTTTTTGGCGAACATCCACATTAACAGAAATACATCAAGTTGATGGAATTTTAAACAAATTGTGTAGTTTCCAAAATTAAGTGATTTAGTATATTTTGTTAAAAGTTGTGAATCATCAAGCATTTGATGGGGGAATATGTGCATTGAATTTTGGTCTATTATCTCTTAATATTTGGTCGTTTCAATCTAAGTATATGTCAGTACTCCCTGTATGGGTCTTTCAAGTTGTGTCTGTGTGTGTGAGGGACTATGACCTTGTGATTATGAATGAGTGGGCAAAGGATGGAATTAATTGCTAATAAAGTTTTTCAAAAGGATATTAGGTATCTAGTTGCCATATAATATCAAATTAGAGAAGTAGTTCTCATTCTTTTTCACATCTTTGATATCATGTCTCTTTGTTCCCCCAGAATGCATGACATATATTAAATATAAATAGACTTTACTCTGAGACAGATTTTCTCTTTTTGATACCCATTACTGGAGTTTGGAAATACTCAAAATATGTTAATTTCAGATTTAGGGTTCTGAGTTTTTGACTAAATGTGCCATAGTTTTGATTTAGATGTATATGTACAACAACAACAAAAAAAACTAACTTCTAATTTATTTAAAAATATTAGTGAACGTGTGATACTTTTTTTCCCTTCATGTCAAAAATGTTATTGTGAACTTGGTATTCTTATCTAGTGAGCATCACATTGGCCTTTCTATCAGATTCTCAGCTGGGGGTGATCTTGTTGATCTTCCAGAGATAAAGGAGAAGCAAAGTAAAATACTGAAATTTCTTAACCTCAGATCAGGTTCATAACATTCCTGGGAGACAAGGTAGTTTTGGGTTCCATACAAATGAAATAAACTGGCCTGATAGTTTATTTTTCTAAAAGGAGCGGGAAGATTGATATAAAATATTATACATTCTCAAAATCCAAAGTTTTAATTTTATACTTTATTAGATGAATCTTCTCCAAATAACTAAATTGATGCATATATTCTAAATAAATGGATATCTTATAAAAATGAAATGACAATGCTCAAAAAGTCTTCAAGGGAAGCCCTGTTAGTATAATAATGTTAATGTTGAAATTTTAATTGCATATTAGTGAGAAGATTCAAAAATGACACCTCCTTTATTAGTATTATTTGGTATATATTCTTTTGGGTTTTGTTTCAATAAATATGATATAATTTATGATAAAAATTTTAATGGTATAATACATTGTATAACTTAGAAATTTATATATAATCACGTATAAATTTGTGTATGTATAATATAGAATATGATATATAGTCAAAACTTTTCTCCACTTAATAATATACTATAGAAACACTGTGAGTCACTATTATTTGCAACATAATTTAAATAGCTGTGTAGTATTTCATTGTAGCAATGTACTTGGCCTCACCCCACTGCGAATATTTAGTTGGTCCCTTTTGCCCTTTCTTTGATTTCTATTTTAAATAATGTGTGTTTTCATGCTTACAGTTTTTTGTTTGTTTTATTCCAATGCTGTAGCATTATATACACTTTTAATTTATATGAATCCATACCCTTTTTATTATATTATTTGTGAACACACAAGCCTAGCACTTCATCTTTTTCTTCTTAATATGGGCACAAAAGCCGATTGGGTTGGACTTACAGATGATATAAAAAACAGAGCTTTATGTAAGTAGTATAAAATGTATTGAATGTGTTTTCAGGAGTCATTTTTATGTACCTTTAAGGATGATTTTAGATCTAACCACAGTTTCATTTTGTAGAACATTTTTATTACGTAGGTAATGATATTTTTAACATTAAAATTTACATTTTAAGTTTACAATGTTATAATGATTTCTTAATATTTTCACTGTATATGTATATTAACTTTTGAGTACTATGAATGCTTAGTAGCACAAAAATAATTGTATTTTGTAATATATCACTCACAGGTGAAAAATTACTTGAACCATATCCAAAAAGAGTATTACATGGGAAAGGGGTAGAGAAAGCAGTAATTTTTGCAGTTTTAAATTAATTATTTGCAACAATACAATAGGAGAATGTTAGTCACTTCCAAAAAGAAACAAACGGAATTGAGAGGGCTGCATATGGCATTTACCATTTATGCTGCCCTAAGGACAGTGAGTGCCTGGTGCTCTGGCTCTTTCTGGAGAAGAGAAATGGTACGTGCTAATTGGTTTTGATGACAAGACTTTGCTGAAAAGAAGCATTTGGTGTCCTGTATGTATGTATGTATGTATGTATGTATTTATTTTTTGTCGTATGGATCACAATACAATTCTGGAAAGTACAGGAAGAACACGATCATTTTCCCAGCAGATTATTGTAACTTAATCTTAATGGAAGTCTTCAAAGGCTTTTTTACCATTTACTCATGAGTTAACTAGGACATGCTCCCATCATGTTTCTGATGACAACAGTAAAAAATGGTGATACTCAAAATGCAGGTCCTGGCCTATTGGTTTCTATTTGGAAAAACAAAAGTAAGCCTTACCTAGCAATTTTATCTAAAAAAAAAAAAAAAAAAAAAAAAGGTTTTGTCTCAGCGTATGTCTTTTTTGTTCATTTTCTTAGTAATTTATTTTTAGTGTATTTTATAAAATATTGGTTTATGAGTGATTAGTAATTTATGAAATGGTCATTCAGAGCAATCTGCTTGAGGAGTGCTGGTCCAAAAAAAAGCATATTCACTTATGCATTTTTAGTCTTTTCTAGATTATATCCTTCTTACATATAATGACTGTAATTCGGTCATTCACTAACATCCATTCATTCATTCATAAATGGTTGTCAGATGGTGGTGTTAGGTACCGATATGCAGAAAGCATGGAGCATTGTCCACTTTACAGTGGGCTTCATTGCAGGGAGATGTACTGTATCAGCCCCATTGCCCAGTGTTTGTAGAGGTCACAGTGCTTCATGAGCCTCCCACCCTTGGGTCCCAATCAGCTATTAAAGGCTCCACTTTCTCATGCCATCATGTTGCAGGCTTATCTTTCAACATATGTATTGGGGGGCACACACATTCAGTCCACAGCATTTGATGTTGGTAATTTTTTTTCTGGCTAAGAACATGCATGTTGACACTTCAGAATGTCTTCAAAGTGGTGGGGGACTTCCGATCATATTCGCAAAATACAGAGACTGAGCACTTGTCGCCTTGCCTTCAGGCAGCTACAGAGACAGCACTTTGTACGGTATAAGGACCAATCCCCTTTTAGCTGCTGTCTCCAGTATCTCAGAGTCAAATGAACAAATAGGATGAGGGAGGCAACAGGGCTGGAAATCATTGCATAAAGCCCTTTCCTGTTCAGGAATTAAGCATTGATATGTTTAAATTTGAACTGGAGGAGACTCCAACAATATCATACCTGAAATATTTATATTTGTACACCCCCTCCCAGTACATATGCAAGGTATTAAATGAGAAGCCACTGCTGCAGTTACCTGGAGGTTTGACTTTTCAATATTCCTTGACTTTTAATGGACGTGTGTTACTTGAAGGAACAAGTAACCTACATTCAATATATCTTTGGAGGGGTATGGTAGATGTTAGAAATAGCATTATTTTTCTAACACACTAAATTGGCAATAAAAATAATAAAGGAAAATCCATTATTTCAAGGCATTTATTTTTGTATATCTATCTTAAAAAAGCAAGGTCCAAGAGGAATAGCAAAATATTATTCTAAACAAATCAGCAGATACCTGATGAGTATTGTACTAATCTGCTAGGGCTTCCATAACAAAATACTACACACTGGTGGTTTGAACAACATAAATTTACTTTCTTACATTTCTGGATGCCAGAAATCAAAGATCAAGGTGGTGGCAGGTTGTGCAGAGGTCTGTTCTTGGCTTTGAAGATGGCTGCCTTCTTGCTGTGGTCTCACATGGTATTTTCTCTATGTGCATATCTTTGGTGCCTCAATCTCCTCTTGGATTAGGGCCAATGCACATGACCTCATTTTTGCCCCGATTACCTCTCTAAGGGCCCTATCTCTAAGTGCAGTCACATGCTGCACTACTGGGGGTTAGGACATTAACATATGGATATTGGAGGAAAACAGTTTAGTTCATAAAGGGTATGGACTATTCTAAGCACTGTAGGAAATACTAGGTGAGTGGATCACAGTTCTGGCTTTTAAGGAGTTTTCATTTCTGCGTGGGACAGTATAAAATATGCAGGCCATGAGTATGTGACTGGCCTGGATGTAACTTCACCCTTTCTCATCGTGCCCAAAATTAGGTGACCTACTTTGAGTAGCTGGAAGTATGTTCTTCACTCAGTTGTTCAATAGCTACTCATTTTAAGAGGGCACTTTTCTTATTAGTAAATGTAATTATTTCATCAAGGCTACATACATGAGACACTGGGAATATAGTTCAGTGTGCACCCATGATTAAGGGCTGAATTAATAGAACAAATGTTCAATTAGAGGACAATAAGAATTGAGCATTTCAAGTGAGGAGCTGAAGGTGTCGGTAGGTGCTTTGAAGAGAGGTCAGGAATAGGGAGAAGTTTGGAATGATCTCAGTGGTGGTGATTGGTGTGTGCTAATTGAGATAAATATGGATGAACCTGAGAATAAAGACTGGTAGGCATTTATGCCTGATGTTAGAGAGCCCAAGCAAGGCAAACCAGTGAGGATTTTGTAGTTCTTGGAAAGAGGAGGGAGAGATAATCAAGAACAAGTTTGCAATATGCTGTTTAAAAAGTTTATCAATACATTTAATTTGTTATCTTATGAATTGGATTGAAGATTTTAGTCACAAAATTCTATTAGCAGTAGGGGAGTATATATCCAGATTGTATATGCTACATGAAGCTCTCATTCCTTTGAGAATCATGTAGTGATTTGATTTCAAATTGGAGATGTAGTGTGCACATGCACACATACATAATCATAATTGGAAATAGTGGAAAAATTATCATTATAACTCCTCCTATCCCAAAAGCTATTCATACAAGATATTACAAGGAGACTATTTTGTCAGGAGGTGTTGTCTTTTTGACATTCCTTGATGTCTGACAGATTTACATGCAGTTTTAAAAAGCTCACTACTGACTGAGCAGAACATAACTGCTGGGACTTTGTGACTTTCCTTTCATTGGACATTCTGTTGCTCCAGATGTAAACTCTGTGAAATCTGGGTTTCAATCCGGTGTAGTGTAAAAACAAAACCATTCCAATTGGACAAATCTGGACTCAAATACTAGCTTTGCATGCTAACCTCTAAAAGCTTTGTTTTGTCATCTGGAAAATGGGAAGTGACTGTAACTCTAGTGGCTGCTGTGAAGACCCCAATTGAGGAACTGAACCATCCCATGGCAATCTTTTCAGCCAATGATGACAGCTGTCTCTTCACTCAGTGGCCCTCTCATCCAAGTTAGAGTCACCTGGGAATTTAAAAGGAACTCTGTGCTCTAACCACAACTCTGATACTCAGATTTCTGGGGATTTAGGGTAGAAGTTGAAATTCTATATATTACAAATCCCCCTATTTCTTTAAAGGCACTATTGGCATGGGAACTAATTCTGTAATCCTATCAGACAACTCAAAACATTGCAGAGAACATCAAGCATTTGGTGTGGTGTTACGTCACCTTGCCACCCCAATTCTGTATATGTGCCTGTGTGTACATGCATGTATGTGTTCCAATATAATGACTGTTTCTGAATAGGCAGCTCCATTATTTGTACAATATGCTGCTTCAATATATTTCCTATTTAGTTTTGGTTGACAATTTATATGCTCTGATTTAGAATTAATGTGGCTAATTTTCTCATATGGCAAAACCCACACAAAGACAGTTATTAAAGAGGAGTCTTGCTAATATCAGTGGAATGAGTGTGTATCTCTGAGGCTGACAACTCTGGATTGACATGACACACCTCAGGGTAGGTATTCCAATAGGTTAAAACATCAGTCTCATTTCTTTGTATGATGTCTAGTTATATAGATTCAAAATTGCATAAGCTTAAACATAAATGTACACACACATGTATATGTATATGTGTATATAGGTATGTGTGCATGTGGGTATGTATAGAGGAACCCCCAAACGAGACTTATTTTCTGGAGGGCAGGCCCCTTCTAGGCTTCCCCCACTAGGTGAGTGTTCTAGGAATCCATCTGTAGCAGTGTACCTGCTGGTGGTGTTGTGAGATGCTGTATTTGGCTTCAGTGAATGTTTTTTGAAGACTTTTTCAATGTATTTGCCCATTTCATGATGGGTGATTTACTAGCACACCTGCTAACACTGCACTGAGTATTCAGCAGTTTTTTGTTTGTTTGTTTGTTTTACCAAAAACAGCATTATCCCTATTTACCCAATCTTGCCCTGAGTGACTTTTTTTTATTGTTGTTTCCTTGTATGAAAAAAAGTCCTCAGAACAAAAACAAAAAAAAAAACGTTTGCTGATATGGAAGAAGTGAAACAAAAAATGGCAGGAGCACTAAAAAACATCAAAATTGATGAGTTCAAAAACTGTTTTGAGCAGTGGAAATAGTATCTTCATTGGTGTATTCATCAAATGGAGAATACCTGGAAGGTGACTGAAGTTTAAACATGTTAAAACAAATACACACTTTTTTATAAATTCCAATTTTGGGGCTCCTCCCTCATATAGGTACATAAATATACATGGATGGATGTTTACATACGCATATACACACAAATATATGTATATATATTGTAATTGTAAATAATGGAGACATAAATTTTATACACATACAAATTTTCAAATTATTTAAGTTTACAAAGTTTCTACATTTTCAACCGATATGATGAGCCTTCAAGACTTGCATTTAACCTTTGATACATGTTACTCAGCACATTATAGATTTATCAGATGTTTTTAGCATCTTCTCTCCTGACATCACAGAAGGCCTCAGTAGTGCAGGAAGAGCATGAGCTGCTTTTCTTTTCAATCAGTGGGTTATCCACAAAAACTGGCTCTCGTTAGCCCCAGAAAGCACAAGAAAGCTACTGTGATATAAACAAAACATGTTAAATCACAAACATCCCAGTAGACATGAAGTGAAGCTAACCTGCCATTCCAGCTCTCAGGGTAGGAAAAGGGGAAACATTCATAATAAACTGGGTTTTGTTTTCATCGTTGGCAGAATCCAAGCTGTAAGGTCATGGGCCACTGAAAGTGTATTTCATAGTTTGCTGACCATTTTACATTACATTTTATTCTCACACACTTCATTAAAATGAGACTTTACCAGTCATGCTTGTATGAAAGATGCATGCACATGTGTCATTCAGGTACCTGTTTCTGTGCATCACAACATCAGACAATTTCGTGGACCTGAGATATGCCAGCCACCCACCTGTGGATGATGTGTCATCTCTATGCTGTTAACATAATTCTGGTGAGGAGTGATGCCATAGTATATGGTGCTTCAGTGTTGTTGTTCTCCTTAATGTATTTTATCTGTTCATGAGTACAAATAAATACCAGCATGATTTCCTGAATACCAACCAGGTGCCAGGCATTTTGTAGTAATTGTATTGACATGGTCCCTGAAAGATTGATCTTTTATTATCCCCATTTTATAGCTGATGGATCTGAAAATGTACTTCACTTGCCTGTGTCTGTGTCACTCAGCAGGTAGCAGAGTAGATTTGACACTATGTTTGTCTGAGGCTTTGCCTGACTTGATCCTCACACACCACACTGTTTTATAGTCATAATCTCTACTTAACACTCCCTAAGATCATAAGAATGAGAGTTTCTGGAGTCCCTGAGTTAGTTCTCTGATATCTCGCCTTGATTCGAAATGCACATCTACTAGCTTTCCAGCCATAGCTTGGATGGGGGCCTAAATGTCTATTGAGTGTTTGGTTGTATAAATGACTGTGTGATGGGCCCATCTTCTCCATCAAGCTACTGAATAGTGATGTAATTAGACCCAGCACTTAGACTTTGTTTTCTTCCACGATGTTTTTATCATTTGCTGATTAGATTACAATGTCAATGATTAGCATGCATAGTTTCCCCACTCTAAGCAATAAGAAACTCTCTTCCATATTTGGAGATGGCTGCTGGGTTAATCCACTAACTGTCTGTACATTGATCCAAAATTATATACTGATGAGTGGTGATGAACTCTGTGAAATTCAGGAAATGGCTTTGTTGGCGGCCACCAACATGTGCTATGATTTGATGTGGCTTTGTATCATAACCCCAGGAAAGTATATTTAGAACTCTAGAAAGGAGGATTCTTAAAGCTGAAGACCCATCTCTAGGGACAGTATAATAATAAAAATATTTTCAAAACTTATTTAGTAGTTACATATCGCCAAGCAGTATTCTGAACACATTGCATGCACAAACATCTTCCATAATCACCATAACCAGTGAGACAGTTGGGGTACAGGGAAGGTAAGGCCAGGTCACAGGGGCCCAAGCTAAGACTGCAGGCAGTTCCAGCACTTTTATTCCAGATTCTGTGTTCTATATTTAAAACAACAGAAACAGAAACAGAAACAGCTTTGTGGCCCTGGCCAGGTAGCTCAGTTGGTTGGAGCATCATCCCATACACCAAAAGGTTGTGGATTTGCTTCCTGATCAGGTCACATACGTAGGTTGTGGATTCAATCCCCAGTAAGAGATATATGGGAGGTAACCAACTAATGTTTCTTTCTCTCTCCCGCCACCCTTCCTCTCTCTTTAAAGATCAGTAAACATATCCTCAAGTGAGGATTAAAATATATATAAAGAAAAAGCAGCTTTATGTGGAGATATTATTGACATATAAAATGTATATATTTAATATACACAACCTGATCTCTTGGTATAAGTATATGTTATGAAATCACGACCTCAGTCAAGCTCATTAACATTCCCTGAAGATTTTATATTCTTAACCACTATGAAATCTGTCTTTCAGGAAAGCACATGGGGGTATAAATTTAGTTTTGAGTATAAATTGCATATTTAATTTACATAACGATTTCTAGCATAGAGGTTAATAATTCTGGATATAAATTCAAATACAAATTGTATTTTCCATAAATTAGTATTTCCTGACAAATACAAAGAAGTTTATTCCACATGGTATTTTTTCACATGAGAAATGCTATTCTAGACTTCTATGCTGACATAATGATATTGCCATATTTTGCTCCTTTATGTTTTATGTTTTAAAATACACTTCCAGTACCCAAGGTGATGGGATCCTCACAACTCCTTTGTGTTGGGAAGGCAGGTATTGTTTTCTAGATCTTAATCATAGGGCCATGTGATGAGTAGTGCACTTCTGATTATCTGAGGCTGAGAATGAGAATACACATTTGATTTCTGAAGAAGCAATGGTGACTGCATCATATCCATGGTGATGACATAGTTTCAGGCTTTAGGAAAGAAGGATTTCATAACAATGTGTGGAGCTGCAGGTGGGTACAGGTGGTAGAGAAGGTACAGGAAAGGTGAGAACTGCACAAATAGGCACATTCCCACTGAAAACAAGACATAACTTTAGTATTTCACTACAAATATGCTCTATGAAGTTACAGATACGTATTTGAAAAAGATTTGTCATCTCTAAAACAGGCTTTTCTTCCATTGCTTTCTTAAAAATTTTGAAACTACTTTTGGCAATGTTTATCATGGTGAGGTTCATGAGAGATTTTGTATGTAAGAGAAGTGACATCTCAGTAGTAATTAAGTAATGAGATAGAGTTCTTCATTTATTTTAATTTACTAAACAAAGTAGATTTCTTTTAAGCTCTAGAAATTATTCTTTATAATGTGCCTCAAGAATTTTCTGTGATCCTTTCCTTACATTCTGGGTTATTCTCAGAATGGAGATATAAATAGTAACTGTCTTATCATTGTGAAAATGGATTTTTGCATGGAAAACAAGGTATTTTATGTCTAAAATGATTATTACTTTGAAAATATACATCAGATTTCACTTAAAGGATCCTCATTTTTCTTGAATTTATTATTTTTGGAAGAAATAGGTTACATTTTTCCTCAGAAGGGAATTCTGAGTGTGTATGTGTGTTTCTTGCTTAAGATAAAAGTGATCACTAAAAAACTGATACAAAATGCATATTAAAATCAAGTTTCATAAATCCATATTTGTCAGTTTCAGAATAAATCCCTGACATTAATTTCATATATTTCACATTTGTTACACTTTCAGAACCATAATAATTGCATATTTGTATTTGGATTCCATCTTCAGAATATGTATTTGAATGTTCAAAATTGACACATGTGCACTATGGACAGTTGTGTATGGAATAATTAGCAATGCACATGTCATAAGTGCCTTCAATATGTCATATTAGTAGGAAACTGATTTCTTTATACATATAAGTATGGACTTTTCACTGATATCATTGAAAGTTCAATGAAATATATGTTCATTTTAATTTTAAAAATATTATTGTTAAAGTTCCCCTATTAAAAAATAATATCATCTCAATTTGCTCTTTCTTTAGCTAATTTAATTTGTTGTGGCTGTGATTCATCATTGTAATCAATTGTCACAACCTGTACCACCTTAGGCTAATTATTTAGAGAATATGCTAAATTTGGTCATATAACAAATTATTACCCTTAGGTGGAAAAGATAAGGCAAGGTAATCAGACAACATGTAAACCAACTTTAAATGATGAAAATCAGTAAGTTGCATATTTGAAATTTGTGTCATTTCAGATACATAACGTAGACAGTAGGATGGTGGGTATGCTTTTATGATCAAATTTTATTTCTAATAGTCTAAAAAATGTGTCCCTATACTTAATCAAATTTATGTAAACTAAGTAGAGGAAATGTTATATTTGCATTCATTTTCATTTTAGATACAAATGTGATCATACCAAATGTGATTTACCAAAAAGCTCTATTTACCTCAACCTTTCCAAAATAGGCAATAATAATTTATTTTTTAGCTATATGTTAAATTTTTCAAGTAACATTAAAGAAGTATTTTTTCATTTTATTTTTAATCATTTTTATTATTGTTTGAATACAGTTGTTTCCATTTACCCACCACCATGTGCCCCCACCCAAGCCACACCAATATTCCACCCTCAATCCTAACCCCCTTTGGCTTTGTCCATTGGTCCTTTCTACATGTTCTTTGACAACCCTTTCCCTTCTTTCCCCCACTATTTCCCTCCCACCTCCCCTCTGGTTACTGTCAGTTTGTTCTTTATTTTAAAGTATCTGGTTATATATTGCTTGCTTGTTTGTTTTGTTGATTAGGTTCCACTCACAGTGGAAGGTGAGATCATATGGAATGTTTCCTTCACCCCTGGCTTACCTCACTTAGCATAATGCTCTCCAGTTCTATCCATGCTGTTGCAAAGGGTAGGGACTCCTTATTTCTGCTATGTAATATTACATTGTATAAATATACCACAACTTTTTGATCCACTCATTTACTTATGGGCACATATACTGTAGATATAGCACTTGGCTATTGTAAATTGTGCTGCTATAAACATTGGGGTGCATAGGTTCTATTGAATTAGAGTTTCAGGCTTCTTTGGATATAGTCCCAACACTGGAATTACTGGGTCAAAAGGCAGTTGCATTTTCAGTTTTCTGAGGAAATTCCATACTGTTTTTCACAGTGGCTGCACCAGTCTGCATTTCCACCAACAGTGTGCTAGGGTTCCCTTTTCTCCACAACCTTGCCAGCACTTATTTGATTTGTTTATTATGGCCATTCTGACCGGTGTGAAGTGGTATCTCATAGTGGTTTTAATTTGCATCTCTGTGATAGCTAGTGATGCTGAGCATCCTTTAACATATCTCTGGACCCTCTGTATGTCCTCCTTGGAGAAGTGTCTATTCATGTTCTTTACCCATTTTTTATATAGGATTGTTTGTTTTCCTTGGAGTGCAGTCATGTGAGTTCGTTATACATTTTGGAGATCAACCCCTTGTCTGAGATATCATCGGCAATATATTTTACATACAGTTGGTTGGTTCCCTTTTCATTTTGCTAATGTTTTCTTTAGCCATACTGAAGCAGTTTATTTTGTTAAAGTTCATTTGTTTATTCTTTCCTTTATGTCCCTTGCTCTAGAGGACCTATCAGTGAAAACATTGCTGCGTGGCATATCTGAAATTTTTTTGCCTATGTTCTCCTCTACAATTTTGTGGAATCATGACTTATAGTTAAGTCTTTTATCCATCTTGAGTTTATTTTTGTGTATGGTGTAAATGGGTGGTTGAGTTGTTTTTTTGCATATAGCTGTCCAGAACTCCCAGCACCTTTTGTGGAAGAGGATATTTTTACTCCATGTATGTTTCTACCTGCTTTGTCGAATATTAATTGACCATAGAGACTTGAGTTTATTTGTGGGCTCACTATTTTTTCCATTGATCTATACATCTGTTTCTATGCCAGTATCGGGCTATTTTGATTACTGTGGCCTTGTAATATAGTTTGATGGCAGGTATTATGATCCTTCCTACTTTGTTTTTCTTTCTCAAAATTGCTGTGGCTATTCAGGGTCATTTATAGTTGCATATAAATTTTTGAAATGTTTCTTCTATACTTGTAAAATATCTCATTGATATTTTCATAGGGGTTGCATTGAATCTATAAAATGTTTTTGGTAGTATGGACATTTTGATGATGTTAATTCTTCTAATCCATGAACATGGTATATGCTTCCATTTGTTTGTATCTTTCTTAATTTTTTCTTCAATGTTATGTCATTTTGTAAATACAGGTCTTTTACCTCCTAGGTACTTTAATTTTGTTGTTGTTATTGCGAATGGGATTTTTTCCCTGATTTCTGTTTCTGATATTTCATTGTTGACATACAAAAATGCCTTCAATTTATAAATATTGACTTTGTGTCCTGCTGTTCTGCCACATTCACTTCTTAGGTTGACTTTTTTTTTTGGTGGAGTCTATAGGATTTTTTGTATATGCTATCATGTTATCTATAAACAATGACAGTTTTGCTTCCTGTTCTCCAATTTGGATGTCATTTATTTCTTTTAATTGTCTGCTGTGGCTAGGACTTCCAATACTATGTTGAATAGAAGTGGTGAAAGCTGACATCCTTATCTTGGACCTGATCATAGTGAGAAATATTTCCTTTTTGTCTGTTGAGTATGATGTTGGCTGTTGGTTTGTCGTATATGGCCTTTATTGTTTTGAGGTATGTTCCCTCTACTCCCACGTTGATGAGTATTTTAATCATAAATGGGTTCTGTATCTTATTAAATGTTTTTTCTGCATCTATTGATATGATCGTGTAACTTTTGCTTTCATTTTATTTATGTGATACATTACATTTATTGATTTGTGAATATTGTACCATCCTTACATCCCTGGGCTGAATCCCACTTGATCATGGTGTATGATCCTTTTGATGTATTGCTGGATAGGTTTGCCAGTACTTTGTTTAGGATTTTAGTGTCTGTGTTCATCAGTGATACTGACCTGTAGTTTTCTTTCTTTGTTGTGTCTTTGTCTGGTGTTAGGATTAGGATGATGCTGGCCTCATGAAAAGTGTTTGGTAGTCTTCCCTCTTTTGGACTTTTTGCATAATCTGAGAAGGATAGGGGTTAGTTCTTCCTTAAATGATTTGTAAAATTCTCCCATGAAACCATCTGGTCCAGGGCTTTTGGTTGCCAGATTTTTCATTACTACTTTAATTTCCCTAGCTATTTTCAGTCTAAGTTTTCTGCTTTTCTTAGTTCAGTTTTGGAATATTATATTTTTATAGAAATTTGTCCATTTCACCAAGGTTTTCGAATTTCTTGCATATAGTTGTCTGTAATAATTTCTTAAAATCCTTTGTATTTCTGTGATATCAGTTGTAATCTCTCCTCTTTCATTTCTGATTATGTTTAACTGGGTCCTGTCTCTTTTTTTTCTTGATGACTCTCTTTAAAGTCTTGTTAATTTTGTTTATCTTTTCAAAGATTACCTTCTGGATTTATTCATTCTTTGTTCTTTTAGTCTCTATGTCATTTAATTCTGCTCTGATCTTGATTATTTCTTTCCTTTTAGTCAGGCTGGGCACTGTTTGTTGTTGTTCCTCAAGTTCTTATAGATGTAGGGTTAGGTTGTTTATTTGAAATGTTTCTAACTTTTTTAGGAAGTCTTGTATTGCTATGAACTTCCCTCTCAAGACTGCCTTTGCTGCATCTCATAGGTTTTGAACTGACGTGTGTTTATTTTCATTTGTTTCCAGCAACTTGTTGATTTCTTCCTTGATCTCATTATTAACACATTTGTGGTTTAATAGCATCTTATTCGGTCTTCATGAATTTGAATATATTTGAATTTTTTCTTTGAGGTTGGTTTCTAGTATCAAGCTGTTGTGGTCTAAGGAAATGCTTGATACTATTTCAATTTTCTTGAATTTGCTGAGGCTTGATTTGTGTCCTATCATGTGGTCTATCTTTGAAAATGTTCCATGTCTATTTGAAAAGAATGTGTATTTGGCTTCTTAGGAACGAATGGTTCTATATGGATCAGTTAAGTCCATTTGATCTTATGTATTGTTCTGTTTTACAATATTCTTGTTGATATTTTCTTTGGAAGATCTATCCATTTTAGACAGTGGGGTGTTAAAATCCCCTAGTATAATTATGTTGCTGTCTATATCTTTCTTGAAGTCCTTCAAGAATTTCCTTATATATTTTGGTCTTCCTATGTTGGGTAGATATGTGTTCATATCTTCTTGACTGATTCTTCCCTTCAGTAGTATGAAGTGTCCTTCTGGGTCTCTTTTTATGGCTCTTAGTTTGAAGTCTATTTTGTGTGATATCAGTATTGCTACCTCAGCTTTTTTCCCCTATTTGCTTGGAATATATTTTTCTAGCCCTTCACTTTCAGTCCATGTAGGTCTTTTTTTCTAAGGTGGGTCTCTTCTAGGCAGCATGTGTACGGGTCATGTTTTCTTATCCATTCAGCTACTCTATGTCTTTTGATTGGAGCATTTAATTCATTTACATTTAAGGGTATTATTGATAGGTACTATTCATTTTCCCCTTTTTACTTGTATTCCTCTCTCTCTCTCACACTTTTTCTTCCTCTTCTTAAAGCAGTCCCTTCAGCCTATCTGGCAATGATGGTTTGGTGGAGGTGTATTCTTTGAGGCTTCTTTCGTCTGGAAAAGTCCTTATTTCACCTTCCATTTAATTGAGAGCCTTGCTGGATAGAGTAGTCTTGGTTCCAGACCTTTGCTTTTTGTTACGTGGAATATTTTTTACCATTCCTTTCTGGCTTTTAGTATTTCTGTTGAGAAGTCAGGTACTAGCTTATCAGGGCTCCCTTGAATGTTACTTCCTGTTTCTCCATTGCCATCCTTAAGATGCTCTCTTTTTCTTTGAGTTTTGCCATTTTAATTATGATGTGTCTTGCAGTGGGTCCTTTTATGTTCATGTGGTTTGGGACCCTCTCTGCTTCCTGGCCTTGTGTTACTTTCTCTTTCATCAAATTTGTGAAGTTTTCCATCATTACTTTTTCAAACAGGTTTCCTATTCCTTGCTTTTCTTCTTCTCCTTTTGGTATCCCTATTATATAGATATTATTCTATTTTATGTTGCCCTGCATTTCCCTTAATTCCTCTTTGTTCTTTATGAGTCTTTTTTCCTTTTCTTGCTCTTTCTGGGAATTGTTTTCTACCTTGTCCTCCAGCTAATTGGTTTGGCCCTTTGCTTCATCTAACCTGCTTTTGATTCCTCTTTCTATGTTCTATGTCCTTTTCACCCTTGTTAATTGTTTGTATGTCCTTTTTTTATGCTGATGTACTTTGCAGTAAGTTTCTCATAGTTTTCCTGTAGTTTTTGGTAATTTGCACTGAGCTCACTGAGCTTCCTTATAACCATCACTTTGAACTCAATATCTGATAGTTGCCTCACCTCTATTTGATTTAGCATTCTTTCTGAGGATTCCTCCTTTACTTTCAATTTGGGATTGTTCTTTGTCTTTCCATTATTTGTGAGACTCTTCTGGTTTGCTTCTGCTTCTTATATTGATCTGTTTTGACTTATTGACTTTGTGGTGTGCAGTTCTATGGTATGAGGCCTGTGAGGTTTAGTGGTGCATTCTCCTTGATCACCTGAACTTGATGCTCTTGGGATGCCCTTTATGCCATTTATGTTTGTTCTCTGAATGTAATTGGGTTTTGATTGTTGTTGGGTCTTTCTTTGGTGGATCCTTCCCACCAGCTGTTTGACTGAGGGCCCCTCCACCCACCACATCTTGTGTGCTCTTGTGCAGGTATAGATAGGTAGTTCTGAAGCGTATTCTTCTGTCTATCCTAGGTTATATGGCTTCTCTCTATATATATTCTAAAGAAGTAATTTAATAATATTTACCATAATAGCTATACACACACACACACTCACACTAACATATACATGGCAAGAATTATTTGAGACATTTTTGTTGAATTGTATATTGACCCTCTTTCCAAAAAGAAGTCCTTTTATTAAACCTTGCCACTCAGAGAGTTGTGTGTGGCCCACAGTTATTACATCAGAGTTTGTTTTGGATTGGCCAGGGGGTAGAAACTAAGATAACAGTTAAGAGTGTTTATAGCAAAGCAACATCATCGTTTTTACTGATTGAGTCTGATAATCATTTTAGCTTATTTTCTTGTATGTCAGGTTTTATTTCATTATTAATTAATATACTTTGCAGTTAATTAATTATAATTAAATTAGTAATTAATTTTTATTTTAGCAGTCCAAGACAGATTGATGGGGAAGAAGGGAATAGTGATCCTTGATCACAAAAGTTGAAAAGCAGAGATTTATGTGATCCATGATTCAAACAGTTCAAAGTACAACAAAAAGATGATACAAAGTGTACTATTACTAGTGTCACTAGAGAAATTGTCTCTTTTTAGAAATGTCACATCCATAATGATTTTTTGACATGTGAAATGCAAAAACGGCCATTACCATTTGAGGAATAAGCAACATTGTATCTAAAGTGTCATCAGTACTAAAATGGATGTTTTCTGTTTACAGAGAAAATATTTACGTTAGTTATTGATTTTGAACAATGTAAATGATCTTACATGAAAAAATGCTACTCATTTAAGGGGAATGAGTATATTAAGTACAGATAAGCTGAAATTTTAATTATTTATAGAAAAAAATTCCGTACCGTATTTTTTACTTATATTCAGTACAACGTGCATTTTCATGTTTCTCTTTGGCTCCTTCTTCCTGCTGACTTAGCTCTGTCTCTCCTGTCACATGCAATGGCTTCTTCATCTTTAAAGTACAAGCCAACCAATACTCTATTCCCACTACTTTGCTTTATTTCTGTGAATTCTGGGTCATTCTACCCACAATCACTCATTTGTCTTCAATGTGCACAGGGAACAGCACAAAGGATCTTTAAGGAATATTTTAAAAATTATCTATTTGCGTAGCTAATGTATGCATGTGGCAAAAGTAAATAAATCAAAG
The DNA here is from genome assembly GCA_039655065.1 of Glossophaga mutica. NCBI lineage: Eukaryota > Metazoa > Chordata > Mammalia > Chiroptera > Phyllostomidae > Glossophaga > Glossophaga mutica. Next base: position 75,742,574 of record CM077309.1, on the reverse strand, counting down.
GTATGAAAATGTATACATGAAAATTTAGGTCTCCTTTCTCATCACTGTGCAGCCTCTCTGGAAGAAACTTTATGTTCTTCCACATAAAAAATGTATACTCACACAAGAAAAACTTGCATCAGAATTGATAGCCCCTGAGAAACATCAGATGGCCTGTGGCAGACCCTTCTGCGTGGCATGGGCCCAGCTCCCACTCAGAGATGCACAGGACTCATGCCAACAGACAGGTTCTCTGGTGTGTAATCAGATTTGCAGTATACCTAGGTGACTCTGAGTCTTGCTTTTGCTGAAAACTCCCTCACCCTGCAAGTGCTAAACCTTGCAGAGACCAGTGTAACTGGCTCAACCACTTTTGCCTTTTCATTTGCTAATATCCTTCTTCTGGGCATTGGCTCTTTTTTTGTAAACGCTGTAGGTGTATAGTGAGTGAGGACCATCTTTAATGTGAGGAGATATAGAATAAAGGCCTGTCATGGCGGAGGCCGTGGCTTTTGCTCCCCTTGAGAGAGAAGTCACGCTGTCTTCCTTTTTCCTCCACCGGACTCGGTAGTCCATGTGTATGTTTTATTTCATCTATAATGACGCGGACACCGCTAGCCGGTGTCTGCATCAATGGCCAATGACTGTTTTTGTAAATAAAGATATACATTTGCAGTGTTGTCTGTAAGGCCCATCCTTCTGTCCTCCTCACCATGCTGCCACCTGGGTCTTTGTGTCATGCTCCCTGATGTGTCTGTGCAAGTAACCTCACGCTGGAGGCATTTGCAGGAACCCCAGTTCCCAAATTCAAGCCTTGGCTAGTTTGTTTCTAGAATCTCTGCTGACATTTTTAATATGTTCATTTCTGAAACAGCAAACACTTTGCTAAATTATGCATTAAAATTTGGAGGGCTTATAGGGAAAACAGGCCTAGGATTATATCCCTGTAAGTCTGTATAACCAGATTATGAAAAAAAGTATCATCATTTTCATTAAAATTTCAGCAAAGTTGAAAGGAAATGTAAAATTCCTGGTAAATGAAGTAATGGGACAAATATAAGGATTAACCTTAAGAAAAAGGGATGACAGCAGGTGGAAGGCTGAGCAAAGTGAGCAGGAGTCACACAGTTTCTAGAGAGGAGCCACCTAGCATGAAGGATTCAGGGACACACAGAAGTCAGGGACACTCAACCAGGGAGCCTGCCAAGATTGATCTCTGGGCCAAGAAAGTGAACGACTATCACATAATCCTTAATTCTCAGTGCCATCTCAGTCTTTGGGCCATCACTGTGCCCAAAGACTGTGTTCACCTGCTGCTGGATACAGACATAAACCTATAGCTTTGGAAAAATATTAAGCATAAACTAGTGCTATTCAATAGGACTTTCTGAGACATTAAGTATGGCAAACCCATGTGACTACTGGGATGTTTACATAGCTACACGTGGCAATGGCTATCAAATCAGATATTGCAGGTATAAACCAACTGATTATGCATTATACTAATATCATTCTCGTGGTCTCTAATCCATAGGGGCAACTTCACTCTCCACATGGGACTGGTGCTCACTGGAACATGTCACATTGGTTTTATAGCCTATGGTCTCATTAATGTTTTCTTGTACTGAAATAAAAGTAACTAGTTGAAAGACAGAGAGAGAGAGAGAGACTGGCATTATGTATTTGATTAGTAGATTAACACCTGTAATAAAACACAAAGAGTTGAAGCAGTTAGAATCCTTTTGGTGGAAGCCTGCTAATCACTGCACATAGCTTCAGCTCTGAACTTGAGCAAACTTTTTGTATCACTTATCTGCAAATCTTACCCTCAGTAGGTAAGTTCTTTCAGAACTGTGATCCACTTAGTGTGTCCTTATTTCCCTGTGAATAGCTGGTCCAGATAAGCATGTTTTGCATTTCAATTTGCTGTGTGAGTTTAGTTTTTAGAAACTGCTGAGCCATTTAAGGTCAATATTTTCTGTTAGGAAAATATACACTATTATAATTTCCAAAATAAAAATTGCTCATTATGCATATTAAAATCAATTTTGAAAACATCTCAAAGTATTTAAAATACACTAAATATTAAATATATTGAAAATAAATTATTCTTTGTTATATGTCACAGTTTTTTAAATAAAATAAGAGTCAAAAGAAGATAAATTATGCAGATTATTATAGTGCTGGACTATATTTAACACTTAACGCAATATGCTGAGCAATACACTGATCTCAGAAATATGCTGAGAAGATAAATATTATGAATTAAAGTTGAGAACATAAGTTTTTAAACTATCTCTCTCATTCTCACATACTTCTTTTTTAGTCTGTACAACTTGGTCCATATGTAATAGAAATTCTCAATCCCCTTGAAAAGCAGGTACTTATAATGGTTTTGTGGTAGGTCATCCTTGGAAGGAGTCTCATTTTCTAGTCTTTCATAATTATGCCTGTCTTTGAGAAGCTTGGGCTACTTAGGCTCTCAGGCTATAAGATAACTGGGGATAAACTCAGTGGGTTTCTATAAATTAATTCTCATCCCTGATCCAGTAGTTTAAGCAACTACATTAACATATTTTCTGGAAAGGTATAATTTTTAAAATAGAAATTCTAGAACATTTTATTCCTGATTTGTGAAAGGATGGGCAAGCCGCAGCCATTTTTATAAGTGAATAAACTAGTCATGGACAATTTATTTAAGCCACTTTCCAAGTTGGTAGCAGAAATGGTGGTCAGAGTGTTTAATTTTCTATGGTAAGTAAGAAGGACTTGTAACCTTTTACAATTGAGGAGAAGCTGATCAGGGCTACTTATGTTATTTCAGTAGATATACTACCCATGCAATGTCTTGCAGAATGATAGCTTACTAGATATCATCAAACTTGAGGTGCCTTTAAATGTTAAAAGGCATCATTAGTTTATGGACTACTAATGGAGAAAATGCTGTCAATTAAACTGTGACATGTCCTCATTTGTATAATATGCCTTCCTTTAGCAATGTTTAAAAATGCAGAATGTTTTCCTAAAGTGTTATGAAATAGTGTAATATTTTATTTTGAAGAATCCTCTGGTACAATAGTTTTTGGAAACACTGCAAACTGATATCAGGGGAGACCTTCATGACCTATGGGTTAGAACTCCAATGACATTTCACTCATCTAGAGAATGTTTCTAAATCCAACTCTTATTTAGGTTGGTTCCCACAATGCCTGTGCACAGCTCCATGGGAGCTCATCCTGGCACCTAATTTTCCATTCTTCTGTACCTGCTACATGATGTCTGAGCCTCGAGGGCACATGGTAGACTTTCTCTAAATTTGTAGCCTTGTGCCCAGTGTATGGTTGGTACTAAATGATGAATGAATGAATGAATGAATGAATAATAAATTAAAGGGGTGCACAATACCTAATAAAATTCTTCATTTTAAAGTCTTTCAACAGACTAACAGTATGATATTCTCACATCTATATCACCATTCAGTGACATTTCCAAGTTATCCTGGAACCTGGGAAATTTAGTGCAACCCTTAGATAATGTGATGTCAGAGTAAGTCCCGAAGTAGTTACAGTGAACATAAAGAAAGTTCAGGAGAGAAAACTTGAAAGTCTGTACTTTACAGATTTTCTGTTTTGTTTTGTTTTTAAGATTCTATTTATTCATTTTTAGAGAGATGGGAAGGGAGAAAGTAAGAGAAGAAGAGAAACATCAATGTGTGGTTGCCTTGCACATCCCCTACTGGGAACCTGGCCTGAAACCCAGGCATGTGTCCTGACTGGAAATCAAACCAGCAACCCTTTGCTTCATAGGCCAGTGCTCAATCTACTGACCCACATCAGCCAGGGCTTATTTTGTTACTGTTTTTTTTAAATGTAATGATTCACTTGATTATTTTCATTCACACTTTATAAGTGTAACTTAAAAATGAATGGTACTTCTGTTTATTCTTCTTAAAGCTGAGATAGTATTTTTTTTTTCAAGAGAAATAAATGGATGAGGATGCATGGTGCAGCATTGCATAAGTGAACAAAGCAGGAAAAATATAAGATTTAGATTATTAAGTATGACTAACTATTACTTTGTCCAAGAAAAATAGTAGGATCTACAAGGTAGGGAAATAGGACATGAAAGAAAAGGTTACTGCTAAACTTATTCTCCTAAAAATGTAACAATAAAGGAAGACAGGGAAACAGAAAAAGAATAGTTGAGATTCTTCCTATAACTAGGTGATGTAAATATAAAGAAAATTAGGTCCTTTATTTTTGGTTATGACAACAATAATTGCATTTTTTATTTAATATATTTTATTGATTATACTATTACAGTTGTCCTATTTCCCCCCTTCACTCTCCTCCACCCTTCATACCCCTTCCCACCCACATTCTCCCACTTTAGTTCATGTCCATGGGTCATACATGTAAGTTCCTTGGCATCTAATTTTCCCATACTATTTTTACCCTCCCCCTGTCTATTTTCTACTTACCATCTATGCTACTTATTCTCTGTACCTTCCCTCTTCTCTCCCCCACCCACTTCTCTGTTGATAACCCTCCATGTGATATCCATTTCTGTGGTTCTGTTCCTGTTCTAGCTGTTTGCTTAATTTGTTTTAGTTTTAGTTTTTGGTGTGGTTGTTAATAATTGTGACCTTGCTGTCATTTTACTGTTCATACTTTTATCTTATTTTTCTTAGATAAATCCCTTTAACATTTCATATAATAAGGGCTTGGATTTTTTAGATGTCTTGATATTCCTAATTAGTGGCCCAAATGAGTGTTTGATGATGGAACTCTGGAAAATTTGGACATCGTTAGGTGCATAATTTTGATATGGTAATCCAAGTCTTCCAACAGGGTAGCTAGCTAATTATGATTAGATAATGTATCATTTACTCCTCTCTTAAAAATGTTGTTACTATTTTAAGAAATTAATGTTGCTACTGTAATAAACAATTATGCCATCTTAAGTTAAGCCCTCAGAAACATGGTTTTTCCATATTTATATATTTGATCATTTGATTTGTCATGTGTAAGTAATTTTTCAAATGATTTCACTTGCTATAACATGTATATATCACTGTGAATCAAAAGCTAGTGTTTCTGTACACAGTGAAATACGGTATTTTTGTTCCCAGTAAGTTCACAGATCTTAAAAAGCAGATCTTGTGTGTAACACTATTATAAAATATTGTTCATCTGGAAATGATGGACAGAGAGCTTATTCTTTTGTAATAGTTACCTTGAAGATTATGGTAAATGATAATAAAAAGAAGAAAAAATATAACCCATTTCTAAATGTCTTCCTGGTTTTTACATAAGAACATACATACATTTTATACAGACATAATCGTCATTTGAAGCAGTTTTCATATTAGCCCATGTATATTCCCCCAGACGATGAAACTAGCCACTCATCTGAGTTCCTTTTGCAGTGAATTTCATTCAGTTAAACAAAACAAGACCAATTTTTGTAAACCAGAGTCCAAAAAAATTTTTTTTAAATGAAAACATTATTTTTTAATTTTTTATTGTTGTTCGGTTATAGTTGTCCGCCTTTCCTCCCCTCATTTTTCTTTTTTTTTGTTTTTTTTGTTTTTTTAAAAATATTTTATTGATTATGCTATTACAGTTGTCCCATTTCTCCCCCATCATTCCCCTCCACCCTACACACCCTCTCCCACCCACATTCCCCCCTTTAGTTCATGTCCATGTGTCATAAGTTCTTTAGCTTCTACATTTCCCATACTATTCTTGCCCTCCCCCTGTCTATTTTCTACTCACTGTCTATGCTATTTATTCTCTGTACCTTTTCCCAAAAATTTAAATAGAATTTGTATATAAGTGATTAAGAATACATTTAGTAATATAACTCAAGTTTTTTATTCATTAAAATTTTCTCAAACATATACAGTGTTATCTCAGTACTTGTTAATTCATTCTGGAACTCATGACAAGTGTTGAAACCAACTAGTACTGAGCAAGCAACAAGTCATAAAGCATTTTATCTTATGGAGTGGATACTGACTCATAAAAGTTCTAGCAAGTGTGACAGGTCCTAAGAAAGTGCTGAGTGCTGAAACATTTTTTCTCCTCAAAATGTAACAAGTATAGGGTTTGACAAGTCCTGATGCTGATGAATACCAAGGTATGACCGTAATTTGTTAATCTAAACTATACTAACCTTTTAAAAATTTTTATTTATTTTTTTTTGTACAATTTTCTGCCTTTTACTCTCATCCCAATCCACCGCCCCAGCCCTCCCCACCTTCCTCCCATTTCCACCCCCTAGTTTTTGTCCATGGATCCTTTATACTTGTTCCTGTAAACCCTTCCCCTTTTCCCATGAAATTCTCTCCCCTCTCCCCTCTGATGACTGTCAGCCTGTTCTCAATTTCAGTGTCTTTGGTTATATTTTGCTTGTTTCTTTGTTTTGCTGTTCAGGTTCCTGCTAAAGGTGAGATCATATGGTATTTGTCTTTTACCACCTGGCTTATTTCCCTTAGCATGATAACTCTCCAGCTCCACCCATGCTGCCTCGAAGGGTAGGAGCTCCTTCTATCTTTCTGCTGTATAGAATTCTATTGAGGAAATGTACCATAGTTTTTTTGATCCATTCATTTACTGATGGTCACCTAGATTGCTTCCACTACTTAGCTACTGAAAAATGTGCTGCTATGAACATAGGGGTGCATAGGTTCTTTTGGATTGGTGTTTCAGGGTTCTTAGGATATAATCCAAACAGTGGAAATCCTGGGTCAAAAGGAAGATCCATTTTTAGTTTTCTTAGAAAATCCATGTTGTTTTCCATAGCAGTTGTACCAGTCTTCAATTCCACCAAGAGTGCACTAGGGTCCCCTTTTCCCCACAACCTCTCCAACACTTGTTGCTTGATGCTTTGTTTATGATGGCCATTCTGACCAGTGTGAAGTGGTATCTCTTTGTGGTTTTAATTTGCATCTCCATGATAGCTAGCTATACTGAGCATCTTTTCATGTGTCTCTGGACCCTCTGTACGTCCTCCTTGGAGAAGTGTCTGTTCCAGTCCCATGCCCATTTTTTAATTGGGTTGCTTTTCTTCTAAGAGTGGAGTTGTATAAGTTCTTTATAAATTTTGGAGATTAAACCCTTGACTGAGGTATCATTGGCAAATACGTTTTCCCATACAGTCGGTTATCTTTTTATTTTAATACTGTTTTCTTTAGCTGTGCAGAAGCTTTTAATTTTGATGAGATGCCATTTGTTTATTCTTTTCTTTATGTCCCTTGCTTTAGGGGACATATCAGTAAAAATGTTGCTGCATGAAATATCTGAAATTTTCCTGCCTATGTTCTCCAGGACTTTGATGGTATCATGGCTTATATTTAAATCCTTTATCCGCCTTGAATTTATTTTTGTGTATGGTGTAAGTTGGTGTTCCAGTTTCATTTTTCTGCATGTAGCTGTCCAGTTCTCCCAACACAACTTGTTGAAGAGGCTATTTTTACTCCATTTTATGATGCTGCCCCCTTTCTCAAATATTAACTGACTGTAGAGACTGGGGTTCATTTCTGGGCTCTCTGTTCTGTTCCACTGGTCCATGTGTCTGTTTTTATGCCAGTACCTGTCTGTTTTGATTATAGTGGCCTTGTAATACTGCTTGGTATCAGGTATGGTGATCTCTCCAACCTTGCTCTTCTTTCTCAAAATTGCTGCAGCTATTCGGGGTCATTTATGGTTCCATATAAATTTTTGAAATGTTTGTTCTGTGTCTGTGAAATATGCCATTAGTACTTTAATGGATATTTCATTAAATCTGTAAATTGCTTTGGGTAGTATGGGCAATTTGATGATGTTTATTCTTCCAATCCATGAACACAGTATATGTTACCATTTGTTTGTGTCTTCCTTGATGTCTTTCTTCAGTGTTGTGTAGTTTTCTGCATACAGGTCTTTTACCTCCTTGGTTAGGTTTATTCCTAGGTATTTTATCTTTCTTTATGCTATATCGAATGGGTTTTTTTCTTGATTTCTTCTTCTTCTGTTTAATTGCTGGTATACAAAAATGCCTTTGATTTCTGGATATTGACTTTGTATCCGGCTGTTTGGCCAAATTCATATATTAGATTGAGCAGCTTTTTGGCCAAGTCTATAGGATTTTCTATGTACACTATCATGTCATCTGCAAACAATGATAGTTTTGTTTCTTCCTTTCCAACTTGGATGCCATTTATTTCTTTTTCTTGTCTAATCGCTGTGGCTAAGACTTCCAATACTATATTGAATAGAAGTGATGAACGTGGACAACCTTGTCTTGTTCCTGATCTTAGTGGGAAAGATTTTAGTTTTTGCCCGTTGAGTGTGATGGTGGCTGTAGGTCTCTCATATATGGCCTTTATGATATTGAAGAATGCTCCCTCTATTCCCACTTTGCTGAGTGTTTTTATCATAAATGGGTCTTGTACCTTATCAAATGCTTTTTCTGCATCTATTGATATGATCATGTGATTTTTGTCTTTGCTTTTGTTTATGTGATGAATTACATTTACTGATTTGCGAATGTTGAACCATCCTTGCATCCCTGGGATGAATCCCACTTGGTCATGGCGTATGATCTTTTTAATGTGTTCTTGGATGCGGTTTTCCAATATTTTGTTGAGGATTTTAGCATCTATGTTCATCAGCGATATTGGCCTGAAGTTCTCCTTCTTTGTTGTGTCTTTATCTGGTTTTGGGATTAGGATGATGCTGGCTTCATAAAAAGAGTTTGGGAGTCTTCCATCATTTTGGATTTTTTGGAATGGTCTGTGAAGGATAGGGGTTAGCTCTTCCTTAAATGCTTTGTAGAATTCTCCTGTGAAACTATCTGGTCCAGGGCTTTTGTGTGTTGGGAGCTTTTCGATTACTGCTTCAATTTCATCTGCTGTTATTGGTCTCTTCAGGCTTTCTGCTTCTTTTTCATTGAGTTTTGGAAGATTATATTTTTCTAGAAACTTGTCCATTTCACCTAGGTGTTCAAATTTATTGCCATACAGTTCTTCCTAGTAATTTCTTACAATTCTTTGTATTTCTTTGGTATCAGTTGTAATCTCTCCTCTTTCATTTCTCATTGTGTTTATTTGGGTCCTCTCTATTATTTTCTTGATGAGCCTGCTTAAAAGCTTGTCGATTTTGTTTATATTTCCAAATAACCTGCTCATGGATTCATTGATCCTTAGAATTGTCCTTTTAGTCTCTATGTCATTTAATTCTGCTCTGATCTTGGGTATTTCCTTCCTTCTACTTGCTGTGGGCTGTCTTTGTTGTTGTTTTTCAAGTTCTTGTAGGTGTAGGGTTAGGTTGATCGTTTAAAATGTTTCTGTCGTTTTTGGGTAGGCCTGTATTGCTATGGACTTCCCTCTCAGGACTGCTTTCTCTATGTCCGATAAGTTTTGGATCATTGTGAGTTCATTTTTATTTGTTTCCAGAAACTTTCTTATTTGTTCCCTAATATTATTCTTGACCTATTCATTGTTTAAAAGCATGCTATTCAATCTCCATGATTTTGAGGGTTTTTGGTTTTTCCCCTTGGGTTTGGTTGCTAGTTTTAGTCCCTTGTGGTTAGAGAAAATGCTTGGTATGATTTCAATTTTCTTGAATTTGTCAATGCTTGTTTTGTGTCCTGTCATGTGGTCTATCTTTGAAAATGTTCCGTTTCCATTTATAAAGAGCGTGTATTTAGTTTCTTTGGGATGAAGGGATATCTATATCTATATCTATATCTATAATCAGTTAAGTCCATTTCATCTAGAGTGTTGTTCAGTGCCACAATATCTTAGTTGATATTTTGTTTGGAAGATCTGTCCATTTTTGACAGTGGGGTGCTAAAATCGCCTACTATAATTGTGTTGCTGTCAGTATCTTTTGTGAGGTCCTTTAAGATTTTCTTGATGTATTTAGGTGCTCCTATGTTGGGTGCATATATATTTACAATGTTAATGTCTTCTTGGTGGATTCTTCCTTTGAGTATTATGAAGTGACCTTCTGGGTCTCTCTTTATGGCCCTTCTTTTGAAGTCTATTTTGTCTGATATGAGTATTGCTAATCAGCTTTTTTTTCCTGTCCATTTTCTTGGAGAAACTGTGCCCTACCCTTCACTTGGAGTCTGTGTAGGTATTTTATCCTGAGGTGGGTCTCTTGTAGGCAGCATATGTGTGGGTCATGCTTCCTTATCCATTCAGCTATTCTATGTCTTTCGATTGAAGCATGTAATCCGTTTTTGTTTAAGGTTATTGATAGGTACTTATTTATTGCCATCTTCGTACCTGTGTTCCTCTCTCTCTCTCTCTCTTTTCCTTCCTTTTCTTAAAGCAGTCCCTTTAGCATCTCTTGCAGAACTGGTTTGGTACAGGTGTATTTTTTCAGACTTCTTTTGTCTGGGAAGCTCCTTATTTGGCCTTCTATCTTGATTGAAAACCTTTCTGGGTAAAGTAGGCTTGGTTGCATGCCTTTGGTTCTCATTACTTGGAATATTTCTTGCCATTCTCTTCTGGCTTCGAGCGTTTCCATTCAGAAGTCAGTTGCTAACCTTATCGGGACTCCCTTGTATGTTACTTCCTTTTTCCCCCTTTCTGCCTTTAAGATTCTCTCTTTGTCTTGGAAGTTTGCCATTTTAATGATGATGTGTCTTGAAGTGGGCCTGTTGGGGTTCCTCTTGACTGGGACTCTCTGAGTTTTCTTGCTTTGTGTTTCTTTTTCTCTCATCAAAGTAGGGAAATTTTCCCTCTTTACTTTTTCAAACAGGTTTTCTCTCCCTTGCTCTTCTTCTTCTCCTTCTGGTATTCCTATTATATGGATATTATTACGTTTGATATTGTCTTGCATTTCTCTTAATCCCTCTTCATTCTTTCTGAGCCTCCTTTCCTTTTCTTGCTCTTTCTGGCTGCTTTTTTGTACTTTGTCCTCCAACTCACTCATCCTATCCTCTGCTTCATAGATTCTGCTTTTCATTCCTTCTACTGTTCTTCAGCTCAGAAATTGCATTCTTCATTTTCTCTTGGCCCTTGTTAATTGTTTCTTTTTCCTTTTTCATCTTGATATAATTTGCAGTGAGTTCATTCTAGTTTCCCTGTCATTGCTGGTAATTCATTGTGAGCTCATTGCGTTTCCTGATAACCATGGCTTTGAACTCACTGTATGATAATTGGGTTGCCTCTGTTTCATTTAGCATTCTTTCTGAGGCTTCGTTCTTTCCTTTTATTTGGGGATTGTTTGTTTGTGAGACTCTTTTTGTTAGCCTCAGCTTCTTGCATTGATCTGTTCTGGCTCCCTGGGTTTATGGTGTGAACTTCTGTGGTAGAATACCTGTGAGATTCAGTGGTGCAGTCTCCTTTGGTTTTCCTGTTGTTCACAGCTTCCACTGTCTCAGCTGTTGGGATGCCTCCTTTTTGGGTCCAACTCTGTTTTTTTTCACAGTTCCTGTTTTTTTTTTTTTTTTTTTTTTTTTTTTTTTTTTTTTTTGTCTCACTTAGTTTCAAGGGTATGAGCTCCGGGTCTTCCACAAAGCCCCTTCCTCTGGTCGCACAGGTACCTCTAGTTGCTTGGTTGCCTCTGGACATTCGTCCACCTCCGGTCGCTAAACTATACTATCTTAAGTTCCACTAAAACTGTGAATCATTTACAAATATTCCAACAAAGGTATATCATTTGGCATTTGAATTTATTTTGCTGACCCGTTTCTAGAGAAAACATCTTTAACACTATCAGGTGATATAAAATGTATTCCGCCTGTATCCTGCTAAAGTTTGACTGTAAACAAACAATAATTACTATTGCCTTAGCATAAATAGTCTTTGAGATTCATTAACCACCCTAGTTGTAATTCAGCTATTAATCTGAGAAGGTTTTTATACTTTGCATATTACAGTGTAATAAAGGATATTCTTTGATTAATTCCATTTGGAGATTTTGGTGCTTCCATAAAAAGCATTTAAAGAATAAATAAATCATAAATTAGAATATCTACAAATTATGCACAAAAAGAAAGAGAACTTCAAGAAATTTTTCTGTTCTTAGAGATACAAATAGTTATAGCTCAGGAGTTCTTCACAGCAGTGGAAGTAACAGGTAGAGTTTGATAAGGAGGAGTGTCAGTAGCATGACACTGAGCAGGTACACTCTAAAGAAATCTTCAGTTTAGTTACTTGATATATCGATGGCTAGCAGTGAGACCATAGGCAAGTTATGTTTCTTCTTTAAACCTAGGCTTTCGCAACATGTAATGGAATAAAGATGCACCCAAAAGAGAGTGTTTAAAGAATTAAAAAAATAATGCAAGCAAGTACCATGTATTAAACAAGGTGTTAAAAATGTTCATAGTGGAGGGGAGGAACACGGATGAGGATTGAATGGAAGTCACACTAACCTTCTCACGCGGCCAATCCGGAATTACAATTCAATTGTGGAGAAACCACCTAGAACAAACAACTGAGCAATAGTGAGAGAGAAGCTTTATAACCTCAGACAGAAGAATCAGCTTCAGCACAACCTATCTCACATAGAATGTGGTAGGTAGAGTCTTAAGAGGGCTGGATGGGTAACCACAGACAGCAGCATTGGATGTATAATTAAGTGGTCAGTTGGATTCCCCTGAGAAAAATGGGATCTAAAGCAAAAGCTAGGATACCCAGCCTAGAGCACCAGAGCCCCAATAGTCACACAGATAACAACCAGCAGTGAAAAGTGGCAGGGTTGCAGAGACAGATGACTGGATAAGAGCCTTTAAAGGGCCAACAAACACATTTTCATTTGCAGCCACTTACCCGGGGCTCCAGCAAAGGTGGGGGCAGAGTGGGCTGGTGACACCTGAGGAGAGACTGCAGACGGAAGCTTTGGGGAGAGAACTGAGACAGTAGATGCTGGTATCCTGGTGATGAATCATCTCCCATAAGGCAGCAGCCATCCTGCTGAAGCAGGCCACTCCCCTATGAGCAGCAGCAGCCTGAGAGAAAACAATAGTCCCAACCCCAGAAGGAATTCTGCCCCTCCCTATGGGGCTTAAGCCTGTTCTGCTGAGTGCAGAGTTATTAGATTGACAGTTGAAGGAGACAGCCAGAAACAGTAGATGCCTGGCAAATGTGGGACAAAATAGACCAGAGAAACTTGAGGAGAGACTGGGCACTTTGGGGAGAGAACTGAGAAAGTAGCCACTGGCATCCTGGTGCTGAGTCATTCCTGATGTGGCAACAGCCATCCTGCTTAGGCAGACAACTCTCCTCCCAGCAGCAGCCTGATGGGAAACAATAGCCCTGACTCCAGGAAGGATTCAGCCCCACCCTACAGTGCTTAATCCTGACTCTGGAGTGCAGAGCGACTAGATTAACAACTGAAGAAGATAGCCAGGGACAGTGCATCCCTGAAAGTCTTGAACAGGCTGCCTAAGGTCAGACAAAATCAAAGGGGTATCCAGAAAGGAAAAGAAAAAAACAGTGGTAAATACTAGAGACTACCAAGACAAAATCCACTGTGATCATCTCCGTGATATGTGATTTTTTCTTTCCTGCATAGCTTTATAACATTCATTTCTTATGCAGCAATTTTGTATATATGAAGTCACTAGAATTTACACAATAGTGTATTTCAATTCACATATTTTGCTCCTCCATTCTCTTACTCCATTTTACCTTCCTCTTCCTTGCATTATTTTATTTTGAATTTTGTTTTCTATCTAGCTACAACTTGTTTCCATTCCACACTCTTACTATTTCTCCCCCATCCAGAGACACAAAACCAAGTTTCTTCTCAGTGGTCATCTCACATCCTTTCTCACCACTCTTCAAATACCCAGGTTCTCTCTCCAACTTAAGTCAGCTTTTCTATTTGGTTGTAGGTAGAGTAGTTGTTGCATTTTACTTCAGTTTTCTCCTTAGAGCTTCACTAATTTTCTGTTTCAAATATCAAATTTTACTGGTCCCTTCTCCTACTCATTTTTTGGTCTCCAATTTTTAATTTTGCTGTCTTAGCCAGTTTATTTTCTTTTTTGTCTTTCTTCTATTTCTCTTTCATCCTGCCCTTTTATTTTTCTTTATTCTCCTTTTTTCTTTGTTCTTCCTTACATTCCAAATTTTATTTTTTCTCTTAGCCTGATTTGTATTCCTCACTCTTAGAATTCCCTCGCCCTCTATCATTTCAAAATCACTTCCCATTCCTCTAGATATCTTTTAAACTTTGTTTCTCTCCCCGCTTTATTTCCATACTACCTATGTTAATTTTAGCTCAGTTGTTGTTGATAATACTGTGGTGGATCTTTCCAATTTGACTCCAATATTTTTATTATTTATTTACTTTTCTTTACTTCATTGTTCTTTCTCTCACTTTATTTTATTTTATATTATTTTAATTTCTGTTTAAAGTAAAAGTATATGCTTTCCTTATCATATTCCATTCCACATTCCTCATTGTCTTTTTTAGTCATAATGTAAAATGTACTTCCTCTCTTTTCATTGCTCCAACTGCCAACTCTTATTAGTGATCCTCCCTCAACCCTCTCAAAATCATTTTTCTTTCAATATATCATCTCATATCTGCTCTTCTTTCTCATAAAAATCTCAGTCTCTTTACACCCTTATTAATACTGGATCACTTGCTGTTGATAGTGGTATTGTTGGGGGATAGTTAATTTTGTGGATGTGGGTTTGTCTCCTAGGCTTTGTGTTTTTTCTGGTAGCAACTACATAACAGCACACAAGATGTGGTGGGTGGAGGGGCCCTCAGTCAAAAAGCTGGCAAGAAGGAACCACCAAAGAAAGACCCAACAACAATCAAAAGCAAATTACATCCAGAGAATAAACATAAACAGCATAAAGGGCATCCCAAGAGCATCAAGTTCAGGTGATCAAGGAGATTGCACCATGGAATCTCTCAGGCCTTCTACCATAAAAATTCTCACCACAAACTCAGGGAGACAAAACAGATCAATTTAAGAAGCATAGGCAAACAAGAAGAGTCTCACAAATAATATGACAAAGAAACAACATCTGATCAAAAGGAAAGGAGGAATCCTCAGAAGAGTGCTGAATGAAATACAGGCAAGTCAGCTATCAGATATTGAGTTCAAAACAATGGTTATAAGGAAGCTCATTCAGCTCAGTGTGAATTACCAAAAACTACAGGGAAACTATGAGGAACTTACTGCAAAGTATGTCAGCATAAAAAAGGACATACAAATAATCAACAAGGGCCAAGAGGAAATGAGAATGCAGTTTCTGAAGTGAAGAAGGCAGTAGAAGGGATGAAAAGCAGACTAGATGAAGCAGAGGATCAAATCAGTGAGCTGAATGACAAGGTAGAAAATAACTCCCAGAAAGGGCAGAAAAAGGGAAAAAGACCCAAAATGAATAAGCAGGGGTTAAAGGAATTTCAGGATAGCGAGAAACATAACAATATCTGTATAATAGGTACACCAGAAGAATAATAAGGGAAAGTGATAGAAAACCTGTTTGAAAAAGAAATGATAGAAAACTTCCCTTAGTTGATTAGAGAATGATTCACACAAGCCCAGGAAGCACAGGGGGTCACAATCAAGAGGAACCAAAAGAGGCCAAGACACACCATAATTGAAATGGCAAAATTCAAATACAAGGAGAGAACCTTAAAGGCAGTGAAGAGGAAACAGCAAGTAAAACAGAAGTGAGCCCATGTAAGTCTGACAGCTGTATTCTCAACAGAAACACTACAAGCCAGAAGGGAATGGCAATAAATAGTCCAAGTAGTAAACAGCAAAGGCCTACAACCAAGAGTAACCTGCCCAGAAAGGCTCTCAGTTATAATGGAGGCAAAATAAGGAGCTTCCAGACAAAAGAAGTCTAAAAGAGTACACCTCCACCGAACCAGCATTGCCAGATATGCTAAAGGAACTGTTTTAAGAATAGAAAGAAAAAGAGTGAGAGAGAGAGGTCCACAAGGGTAAAATGCCAATGAATAATACCTATCAATATTAACCATAAATTTAAATTGATTAAAACATCCGATCAAAAGGCATAGGGTAGCTGAATAGATGAGAAATCATGACCCTCCTATATGCTGCCTACAAGAGATCCACCTCAGAACAAAAGACCTACACACTGAAAGTGAAGGGTTGGGAAAAAATATTTCAAGCAAATGGAAAGGAGAAAAAAGCAGGAGTAGCAGTAGTTACTTCTGAAAGACTTCCAAACAAAGACTATAAAAAAGAGACACAGAAGGACACTTCATAATACTCAAGGGAAGATTCCATCAAGAAGACATAAAGATTATAAACATATATACACCCAACATAGGAGCATCCAAATGTATAAGAAAATTCTTGGAGAACTTCAAGGAAGATGTAGACAGTGACGTAATTATACTAGGGGTTTTAATACACCATTGTCAAAAATGGATAGATCTTCCAAACAAAATATCAACAAGGATATTATGAAACTGAACGATACATTAGATTAAATTGACTTAACTGATACATATAGAACCATTTGTCTCTAAGAAGCAAAATATACATTCTTTTCAAATGGACATGGAACATTTTCAAAGATAGACCACATGATAGGACACAAATCAAGCCTCAACAAATTCAAGAGAATTAAAATCACATCAAGCATTTTATTGGACCACAAGGTCTTGATACTAGAAACAAACCTAAAGGAAAAAATTAAAAAAATATTCAAACTCATGGAGACTGAGTAGCTGTGGATCAGTTAATAATAAGACCAAGGAAGAAGTCAACAAGTTGCTGGAAACAAGTGAAAAATGAACACAAAGTAATCCAACACTTGTGGGACACAGAGAAGGCAGTCTTGAGAGGGAAGTTCATAGCAATACAGGCCTCCCTAAAAAAGATAGAAACATTTAAAATAAACAACTGAACCTTACACCTCCAAGGACTGGAGGAACAACAACAAACAGTGCTCAAATTGAGCAGAAGGAAGGAAATAATCACAATCAAGGGTAAATTAAATGACATAGAGACTAAAGGAACCATTCAAGGGATCAATAAATCCAGGAGCTTGTTCTTTTAAAAGATAAACAAATTGATAAGCCTTTAACCAGACTCATCAAGAAAAGAAAAAGAGTGGACCCAAATAAAATCAGAAATTAAAGAGGAGAAATGACAACTGATATCACAGAAAAACAAAGGATTGTAAGAAATTCCTATGAACAACTATATACCAAGATTTTGAAAACCTTGGTGAAATGGACAAATTTCTAGAGAAATACAATCTTCCAAAACTGAAGACAAAAAGGAAAGCTGGCACAGACTAATAACAGCTGATGAAATTGAAGCAGTAATAAAAAATCTCCCAACACACAAAAGTGCTGGACTGGACAGTTTCATGGGAGAATTTTACAAAACATTTAAAGAAGAGCTAACCCCTATCTTTCCAGACTATTCCAAAAAAAATCCAATAAGAGGGAAGACTCCCAAACTATTTTTATGAGAGCAGGATCATCCTAATCCTAAGGAGACAAAGACAAAGATCCTAAGGAGACATCCTAACCAGACAAAGACAAAAAAAGGAAGAAAACTGCAGGTCATTATCACTGAAGGACATAAATGTTAAAATCTTCAACAAAATATTGGCAAACCACATCCCACAATAATGTAAAAAGATCATACACCATGATCAAGTGGGGTTCATCCCAGTGATGCAAGGATGGCACAATATTTGCAAATCAGTAAGTGTAATACATAACATAAACAAAAAGAAAGACAAAAATCAAATGATCATGTCCATAGATGCAAAAAGGCATTTGATAAGGTACAGCACCCATTTGTGATAAAAACAGTCAGCAAATTGGGAATGGAGATAACACACCTCAACATAATAAAGGCCATATATGAGAAACCTACAGCCAACAACATACTCAATAGACAAAAACTAAATATTTCCCACTAAGATCAGCAGCAAGATAAGAATGTCAGCTTCACCACTTCTATTCAACATAGTATTGGAACACCTAGCCACAGTGATCAGACAAGGAGAGAAATAAAATGCATCCAAATTGGAAAGCAGAAAGCAAAACTGTCATTGTTTGCAGATGACATGATAGTGTACATAGAAAACCCTATAGACTCCACCAAAAAACTGCTTGACCTAATAAGTGAATTAGTCAAAACAGCAGGATAGAAAGTCAATATTCGGATATCAAAGGCATTTTTGTACATAAATAAGGAAACACCAGAAGCAGATATCAGGAAAAAATCTCATTGCTGTAGCAACAAGAAAAATAATGGACCTAGGAATAAACATTATCAAGGAGGTAAAGACCTGTTCTAAAAGAACTATACAATACTGAAGAAAGCAATTAAGTAAAACACAAATAAATGGACACATATACCATATTCATGGATTGGAAGAATTAGCATCATCAAAGGTCCATACTACCCAAAATAATTTATAGATTCAACATGATACATACCGAAATACCAAAGACATATTTCAGTGATACAGAACAAACATTTATTTATTTATTTTTAATATATTTTATTGATTATGCTATTACAGTTGTCCCATTTCTCTCCCATCATTCCCCCCACCCTGCACACCCTCTCCCACCCATATTCCCCCCTTTAGTTCATGTCCATGTGTCATAAGTTCTTTAGCTTCTACATTTCCCATACTATTCTTGCCCTCCCCCTGTCTATTTTCTACCCACTATCTATGCTACTCATTCTCTGTACCTTCCCCCCCTCTCCTTCTCCTACACCCCTGTTGCTAACCCTCCATATGATCTCCATTTCTGTGCAGAACAAACATTTAAAAAATTTATGTGGAACCATAAATGACCCCAAATAGCTGCAGGAATTTTGAGAAAGAAGAACAAAGTAGGATGGATCACAATACCTTACATTGAACTATATTGCAAGGCCACAATAATCAAAACAGTCTGCTACTGCCATAAGAACAGACACATTGATGAATGGAACAGAATAGAGAGCCCAGAAATAAACCCAAGTCTCTATAGTCAACTAATATTCAACAAAGTGGGCAGAAGCATAAAATGGAGTAAAAGTAGCCTCTTCAACAAATTATGTTGAGAAATCTGGACAGCTACATGCAGAAAAAAATGAAACTTGAGCACCAACTTATACCGTACACAAAAATAAACTCAGAATGGATAAAGGACTTAAATATAAGTCATGATATAAAAGTCCTAGATGAGAACATAGGAAATTTTCGGATATTCCACATAGCAATATTTTCACTGAATATCCTCCAGATCAGGGGCATAAAGGAAAAAATAAACAAATAGGACCTCATCAAAATGAAAAGCATCTTGTATGGCTAAAGAAAACAGCATTAAAATGAAAAGGGCACAAACCATATGGGAAAACATATTTGCCAACAATATCTTGGACAAGAGTTTGATTTCCAAAATATATAAAGAACTCATGCAACTCCATTCCAGGAAGACAAACAATCCAATAAAAAATGGGCAAGGGACCTGAACAGACACTTCTGCAAGAAAGACATAGAGAGTGTACAAATACATATAATGGATGCTCAGCATCACTAGCCATCAGAGTGATGCAAATTAAAACTGTTATGAGATACGACTTCACACTGGTGAGAATGTCCATCACAAACAAATCAACAAATAATAAGTACTCTCCAGGTTGTCGAGAAAAGGCAACATTAATATAGTTTTGGTGGGAATGCAGATTGCTGCAGCCATTGTAGAAAAGAGTATGGAATTTTCTCAGAAAAAAAAAAATACAACTGCCTTTTGACCTAGCAATTCTGGTTCTGGGACTATACCCTAGGAATCCTAAAGCACTAATTCAATAGAACCTATGCACCCCAATATTCATAGTAGCATAATTTACAGTAGCCAAATGCTGGAAGCAGCCTAGGTTCCCACCAGTAAGTGAGTAGATAAAAAAACTGTGGTATATTTACACAATGGAATATTATGCAGTAGAAAGAAAGAAGGGGCTCCTGCCCTTTGCAACTGCATGGATGGAACTGGAGAGCATTAGACTAAGTGAAGTGGTGAAAGACAAATACCATATGATCTCACCTATAAGTGGAACATAATCAAGAAAACAAACAAGTGAGCTAAAAATAACCAGAGACATTGAAATAAGAAATAATCTGACAGTAACCAGAGGGAAGAGGGTAGGGAAGTAACATGAGAAAGAAGGGAAAGGGTCATCAAGGAAAATGTATAAAGGACACATGGACAAATCCAAAGGGGAGCTGGGTTTAGGGTGGGAGGTAGAGATGGGTGGGGCAGGGGAAAATGGTGGTGGGAAAATGGAGACAACTGTATTCAAACAACAATAAAAATAAATGGAAATTGTTCATAGTGGTGCTAGATACATCTTACCTGTTATTATTAGATACCAGAAATCGAGGTGTTAGCAATGTGTTTTTCCCAGTTGTACCTTGACACAAAGGGAATTCTAAACCTAAAGTGAGAAACATAAATACTTTCTTATTTTACATATTCTTGGATACAGGTTGCTGAAGTGCAACTGAAAGCAAACAGTTGCTATGTTGTTTACATGACCATAATTTAGTTTTGTGTTATTGTAATTTGTTTTAGCTGTCCATTTTTTTGACATATGCACATTATGAGTATTGTAAATATTTTGAGGTAAATGGATACTGCATCTGTGTTGTTATTGAACAGGTGGAATGAGCATTTTGTACATATCTGTATAATGGGTACATTAATATCAGTCCCCCCATTAGTTTTTAGATTTTCATTTGAAATTATTTATTTTCTAAAATAGTACCTTGCAAAATATAAATAGCGTGCAGTGGTAAACAATAATTATGCTTATAGTAGTTAAAGAAAATATATTAAATGTATTTCAAATATAAGTTGAAATTTATCTCTCTCTCTCTATATATATATATATCAATAAACATTTCAAATTATTCATTGAACACCTACCATGTTATATCCTCTATGTAATCAGTGCTGCATTAACACACCGATTAGCTTTATTTATATAACAGTGCTTATTTAACAATGCCTGTGTGTTAGCTAGGAATATGAAACAGATATATAACTTTGACCCTGAATCAAAGTGCTGAGTGTTAAGTACTAAAATGGAAGTTTGTACTGTCACACACAGGCTTAGACATGGGTCTATTTTATTAATCAGAGGTTCTGAGAGAATTTCCTTAAGACAGTGATGCTGAATATGAATGGGGGATGTGCAGAACAATAAATCTGAATAACATTATTTTGTGTGCTCAGTAAAACCCATTGAAAAAAGTATGAAATCACTTGGCATATAGTAATGTGTTCCCTGATGCACAGGAGGTTCTTAGGGGCTCATATGCCAGTGGAACTACCTACCTTCTGATGTTACAAGCAGGGGTGAAGGGATGGAGGAAAGAACACTGTAAAAAGACCAAGTTTTTGGTTATGATCTGAGGGGGGTGTGACTGGCCTTGCCAAATACTCCAGATCAAATAAATCCCTGGAAACCAAGCCTTATGGGAGCCCAAGTAGGTATCAGAGGAGTCATTACTGTAGCATTCACTGCCAGCCACATTTCCCTTGGAGAATGTCTCCATTGAGAAAACACTGTGTCTTCAAACTTAAAGTGGGAAGTTGGGGAATACATAGAATGGATTTTTCCCTTTCTCTCTTCCTCCTTCCTTCCCACCATCCCTCCTCCCCTTCTGTCCATCCCTTCCTGTCTGTCTTTAAATATCCAGAATTTAATATTGGCCAGTGCAGTTAGGCTGAGAGGATGTTGATAGGCTCTTTTCTCTTCATTTCTTCTGGCTGGCTTAAGAGTGATCACCCAGAATGAAAAGAAGATCAGGTAAAGTGCTTGACTCTGGTACCACTCAAGGATGGTAAGGTAGTATGAGTGGGAACAGTGGTTAGAGTTTGGAATTTTCATAACTAGAATAGCAAGAGAGCTAAGCAGTGTTGTATAGAGAGGATCCAGGGAGCTGGTAGCACATGAGTTGTGTCCTTTAATTGCTAACCTGGCTCTGGGGCCCACAAATACATGTCATGAGAGAGCAAGCCTGCTTTCCTTGAAACCTTTCTCTCATTTGATAGCATCACTGCCTACCTGGTTGTTCAAGCTAGATAGTTGAAAGTTTTATTTAGTCCGCTTTGCCTTTCCCCTCCTGCCTAAAAATAAACAAGTTCTACAGTTCCTTACAAATTAGATCCTTAATTTTCCCACCTTTCCCCCCATCTTCACTGCCACCAACCTAGGCCAACTTAGATCATTTATGGCCCAGATTGACTGAAATGGTCACTGCATGGCCTTTTCTGCAACAAACATGCTGTAATCTATTCTCTGCACAGCAGTTGGAAGGGATCTTTCAAAATTGTAAATCAGATTGCATCACATGTTGACTTAAGATTTCAGCAGCTTGTCATTATACTCAGAAAGAAGTCCAGGTTCCTTACGATGGCTTACATGGCCATGCCTGACATGGGTCATCTTATCTGTCCAACCTGTCTTGTTTTTTCTTCCCAACAATATTTCAGCACAGTCTTTCCCAGTCTCTCCAGGAAGTTTCATTTCTGCCCAGACTCTCATTCACTTTTTTTGCATGGAAATTCTGCCCTTAGCCATTTGCATGACAGCTTTCCTCTCATTTTTGATGTTTCAGATTTTATCTCACCCCAACTCAAAGAGGCCTTCTTCAATAGCAACCTTAGATGGCTTCCTCCACCCCAGTTTTCTCCCACA
Source organism: Glossophaga mutica (assembly GCA_039655065.1). Classification (NCBI taxonomy): domain Eukaryota; kingdom Metazoa; phylum Chordata; class Mammalia; order Chiroptera; family Phyllostomidae; genus Glossophaga; species Glossophaga mutica. The sequence continues at coordinate 75,719,930 of CM077309.1, read as the reverse complement.
CAACATCTGGTCTATGTCCTATGTTGTACCTAGCACATTCTAGGCTGTGAGTCCTATGTGGTACTTAGCACAGTCTAGGCTTGTGAGTGTTTGTTTACTTGGCTACTATCAATTTGCTTCTTCAGAATAACTACTCCATAAAGACAGAAACCATGTCTCTCTTTTTCTCCAGAGTCTTCATCATTCAGCTCTGTGCCTGACACATGCAGATCCAATAAGCTTTTGGAAGATTGAATGATAAAAAAAGAAATAAGAATTTTTAATTGAGTTTGTTAGGAGCAGAGGAGCTGGAGCTAATCACTCTAGGTAGCAGCATATCAAAAATATATTTATGATCTTAATGGGTAGAGGGACAAGCATGACTACTAAGGTTTGTTTAGGTTAAAGATATGCTGTGTTTATTCAGGGAAGCTTTCAGTCTTTATATACTCATAAATTTAAAGTTTTTTCAGATTAGAGTTTAATTTCTTATTTGGATGTTTGTTGAGGACCCAGACTTATCATTTACAGTTTCTTTTATCCCTATTATTTTAACTTATTACTCATTAAAATTAAAGCAACTATTACTTACCACTCAACTTATTATTTTTGTGCTCTTCACCCAAAGTCTGATCATCTTTCATCATCATATATTTGGCCCCATTTATTCTTTATTACTCCTCCATCTTTTATCCTTCTGGTAACCACCATACTGTTGACTGTGTATCTGTGAGTTTCAGTTTTATATCCCACATATGAGTGAAATCATATGGTTCTTAGATTTTTGAGTGACTAATTTCACTTAGCCTAATACTCTCAAGATCCATTCATGTTGTTGCAAATGGCAGTCTTTCATCTTTTCTTATAACTGAGTAGTAGTCCATCGTATATATGTACCACATCTTTATCCAATCCTCCACAGGACACTTGTTTGTCTCCATGTTATGGCCACTGAGAATAATGCTGCAGTGAGTGTAGGGGTGCATATATCTTTGCAAATACATGTTTTTGAGTTTTTCAGGTAGATATATTGGAGATGCATTGCTGGTTATATGGTAATTCTATACTTTTAATTTTTTGAGGAACTGCCAGGCTATTTTCCATATTGGTTGTACCGGTCTATAATCCCGCCAGCAGTGAATGAGGGTTTCTTTTTTTCTGCAACAACTCCAACACTTGTTATTTTCTGTGTTGTTGATAATAGCCATTCTAACAGGTGTGAAATGGTATCCTTTGAAGTTCTGATATGCATTTCTCTAATAACTAGTGAAATTGAACACCTTTCTTGTATGTCTTTTGGCCATTTGTCTTCTTGAGAGAGGTATCTATTCAGGTCTTCTGACCTTTTTTTTTTTTTTAATTGGGTTCTTTGCTTGTGTGCAGTTGAGTTGTATGAGTTCTTTACATAGTTTGGATATTAACACTTTGTTGGAGCTGTTGTTTGAAAACATCTCCCATTCAATCAGTTGTCTTTTTGTTTTGTTGTCAACTTTGTGTGTGTGTTCAGGAGCTTTTGAGTTTGATATAGTCTTATTAATTTCTTTCTCCCTTTATTTACTTTGCTTTTGGGGTCAAATTCATAAAATGTTCTCTATGACCAACATCCCTAAGTTGAGTACCTATATTTTCTTCTATGGATTATTTCAGATCTTATATTTAGGTTTTTGATCCATTTTGAATTAATTTTTGTACAGGGGGACAAGCTATAACTTGGTTTCATTCTTCTGCATATGGCTTTCCAATTTTCCCAGCACCATTTGAAGAGCCTTTCTTTTCTCCATCATGTGTTTTTGGTTCCTTTGTTAAAAATTATTTGGCCATATGTTTGTGGTTTTATTTCTGGGTTCTCAATTCTATTCAATTAGTCTGTGTGTCTGTTCTTCTGCCAATAGCATGATGTTTGGATTTTCGTAGATCTGTAGTATAATTTGAGGTCAGGGACTGTGATACCTCTGATTTATTCTTTTTTCTCAGGATTCCTTTTAGCTGTTTCAGGTCGGTTGTGGTTCCATACAAATGTGACATTGGAGTTTTGATGGGGATTGTGTTAAATCTGAATATTGCTTTGGGTATATGGCACTTTATATGTTGATTCTTCCATTCCACGTAACAGAATCTCTTTCCATTTCATTGTCTTTTTCAATCTCTTTTAAGAATGCTTTGTAGTTTTCCGTATATAGGTCCTTCACATATTTTATTAATTTTATTCCCAGGTGCTTCATTCTTTTGTTTGAAATTGGAAAAAGGATTTTTTTTTTTCATTTCTTTTCCCGAAGTTTTGATGTCAGTATATAGGAAAGTAGTGGACTTTTTGTACATTGATTTTGTATCTTGTAACTTTACTGTATTTATTGTTTCTAATAGTTTTTTGGTTGAGTCTTTAAGGTTTTCTATATACAGAATTGTGTCATCTGCAAAAAGCAACATTTTTACTTCTTTCTTCCAAATTGAATGTTTGTTATTTCTTTAACTTGTTAGATTGCTCTGGATAGAATTTTCAGAGCTATTTTAACTAAGAATAATAACAGTGGTGCCCATCAGTTAATGAATAGATCAAAAAACTGTGGTACATTTACACAATGGAATTCTATGCAGCAGAAAGAAAGAAGGAGCTCCTACCCTTTGCGACAGCATGGATGGAATTGGAGAGCATCATGCTAAGCAAAATAAGCCAGGCAGTGAAAGACAAATACCATATGATCTCACCTTTAACAGGAACCTAATCAACAAAACAAACAAACAAGCATAATGTAACCAAAGACACTGAATTTGAGAACAGGCTGACAGTCACCAGAGGGGAGAGGGGAGGGAATTTTAGGGGAAAAGTGGAAGGGTTTAGAGCAAGAAGTATAAAGGACTCATGGACAAAAACTATGGGGGGGTGGAAATGGGAGGAAGGTGGGGAGGGCTGGGGTGGTGGGCTGGGGGCGGGGTAAAAGACAGAAAACTGTACAATATCAACAATTAAAAAATACTGATTAAAAAAAGATTAAAAAAAGAAATAGAATAAATGCAAATGTTAATTCTTAAAAAAAAAAAAAAAGACCAAAGAAAACTGACATGATTGTAGCTCTAATATTCTAATAAAGATAAATAAAAAAAAAAGAATAATAACAGTGGACATCCTTGTCTTGTTCATGGTTTTAAAGGAAAAGTTTTCTGTTTTTCACCATTATGATATTGGCTGAGGGTTCGTATTGTATGTCCCCTATTATGTTGAGGTACTTTCCTCCTATACACGTTTCATTTAGTGTTTTAATCATAAATGGATGTTGTATCTTATTACCCAATGCTTTTTCTGCATCTATTGATGAGATCGTATTATCATTATCCTTTATTTTGTTAATGCGGTATATCACATTGATCAATGTGCATATGCTGAACCATCCCTGGAATGAAACCCACTTGATTGTCGTTTATTATTTTTTAATGTATTACATTCAGTTGGCTAGTATTTTTTAGGGTTTTAGGGTCCATATTCATCATAGATATTGGTTTATAGTTTTCTATTGTTTTCCTTGCCATGTTTTGGTATCAGGATCACATTGGCCTTATAAACTGGGTTAGAAAGTATTGCCTCTTTAAATTTTTGGAAGAGTTTAATAAGGATAGGTATCAAATCTTTGAATGTTTGGTAGAGTTCACTACTTAAGCCCTCTGTCCTGAAGTTTTATTTTTCAGAAGGTTTTTGATGGTTGTTTCAGCTTCTCACTGTTTAATAGTATATTTAGATTTTCCATTTTTTCATGATTCAGGCTAGGAAGGTAATATTATGTATTTATGAGAAGTTATACATTTCTTCTAGGTTACCAAATTTAGTTTCATACAGACTTTCATAGTATTTCATAGTATTCCTTTGTGTACCTGTGTTATCTATGGTAACATTTCCTCTTTCATTTCTCATTTTGTTTGTATGAGTCTTTTCTCTTTTTTCAGTAGATAGTCTAGCCAGGGGTTTGTGAATTTTGTTAACCTTTCAAAGAACCAGCTCTTCTGTTGTATTAGTTAGTTTTTGTGTAGTCTTTTTGTTTTCTATTTCATTCACTGCTCTCATGTTTATCATGTTTATTATTTCCTTTCTTCTGATGAATTTGGGTTGCATTTGATTTTTTTTTTCTAGTTCTTAAAGGTGTGACTTGGGATTTCTCTTGTTTCTTGAGATAGGCCTACAATGTATAAATTTACCCCTTATTACTACTTTCTCTGCATTCCAGAAGTTTTGATATGTCATATTATCATTTTCATTTTTCTCATTGTATCTTTTGATCTCACCTTTTATTTCTTCTTTGACCCAGTCGTTTCTTAGTAGTATGTTTTTTAATCTTCACATGTTTGTGGGTTTCTCTACATTCTTTTTGCAATTGATTTCTAATTTCAAAGCATGGTGGCCAGAGAATATGCTTGGTATAATTTCAATCTTCTTCAATTTGTTGAGATTAGTTTTGTGAACCAGCATATGGTCTATTCTTAAGAATGTTGTATGTGCCTGGAGAAGAATGTATCATTTGATATTCTGGGATGAAAGGCTCTATAAATGTCAATTATGTCCATTTGGTCTAATGTGTCATTTAAGGCTGATATTTCTTTGTGGTTTTTCTGTTTGGTTGATCTATATAGAGCTGTCAGTGGGATATTAAGATCCCCAACTATGACTGTGTTTTTGTCAGTTTCTCTCTTTAGTTCTGTTAGTATTAGCTTTATATGTTTTAGTGCTCACTCATTGGGTGAATATATATCAATAAGAAATATATCTTCTTGCTGTAGTGCCCCCTTTATAAAATATCCATCTTTGTCTCTTGTTATCTTGAAATCTATTTGTCAGATATAAGTAGGGCTACTCCTGATTTTCTATCCATGTTATTTGCTTGGAGAATCATTTTCCACACTTTCACTTTAAATCTGCCTTTGTGTTTGCAGCTTAGTTATGTCTCCTGAAAGCATCATAGGGTTGGTTTTTGTTTTTTGCTCCAATCTGCTATTCTGGACCTCTTTATTGATGAGTTCGGTCCATTAACATTTAGGGTAATTATTGACATGTGGAAATTTCCTATAGCCATTTTATCTTTTGTTTCCTTGTAGCTCTGTGCCTCCATTGTTTTTTCCCTTTATGTTGCTGTTTGTTCTTTTTGGTTGTAGTATTCCATATATATTTCCTCTGTTTTCCCTTTTTCTACACTATGTGTCTCAGATGTTGCTTTTTGTGTGTGTGTGATTACCATTAAATTTATGAAAAATCATGTTTCCTATATACAATAGTACATACAGTTTATATACATATAAACATATATAGTTTATTTTATTTCTTTATTTTTTGTTGTTCAAGTACAGTTCTCTGCCTTCCCCCCCCACCTCTCCCAAAAACCCCATCCCTCTTTACCTCCCTCCCCTGTTTCCACCCACCTTGTTATTGCCCCTGTGTCTTTTATAATTGTTCCTGCAAACCTGTAACCCTTTCCCCTTATAATTCCCTCCTCTCTGGTCACAGTCAGTCCATTCTCAATTTCAGTGTCTTTGGTTATATTTTGCTTTTTGTTCATTTTGTTGATTAGGTTCCTGTTAAATGTGAGATCATATGGTGTTTGTCTTTCACTGCCTGGCTTATTTCATTTAGCAAATTGTTCTCCAGTTCCATCTATGCTTTCCCAAAGGCCAGAAGCTCCTTTCTTTCTGCTGCATAGAATTCCACTGTGTAAATGTACCATACTGTTTTGATCCATTCATTTACTGATGGGCACTTAGGTTGCTTCCAACACTCGGTTATTGTAAATTGTGCTGCTATGAACATCGGGGTGCATAGGTTCTTTTGGATTGGTGTTTCAGGGTTATTAAGATATAATCCTAGCAGTGGAATTGCTCAGTCAAAAGGCAGCTCATTTTTAGTTTTTTGAGGTAATTTCATACTGTTTTCCATAGTGGCTGCACCAGTCTGCACTCCCACCAACAGTGCATTAGAGTTCCTGTTTCTCCACAACCTCTCCAACACTTGCTGTTTGTTCCTTTGTTTATGATGGCTATTCTCAGTAGTGTGAGGTGGTATCTCATTGTGGTTTTAATTTGCATCTCTCTGATAGCTAATAATGCTAAGCATCTTTTCATATGTCTTTGGACCCTCTGCATGTCCTTCTTGGAGAAATGTCTGCTCAAGTCTTTTGCCCATTTTTTTTTTTTTTAATTGGGTTGTTTGTCTTACTGGAGTGGAGTCATGTGAGTTCTTTATATATTTTGGAGATCAAACCCTTGTTTGAGGTATCATTGGCAAATATGTTTTCCCATATAGTTGGTTCTCTTTTCATTTTAATGCTGTTCTCTTTAGCCATCCAGAAGCTTTTAAGGAAGATACAAACAAATAGATGTGGTCATGGATCAGAAGAATTAACATCATCAAAATTTCCATACTACCCAAAGCAATTTATAGATTCAATGCAATACCTATTAAAGTACCAATGGCATATTTCACAGATATAGAACAAACACTTCAAAAATTTATGTGGAACCATAAACGACCCTGAATAGCTGCAGTAATTTTGAGAAAGAAGACCATAGTAGGAAGGATCACAATATCTGATATCAAACAGTATTACAAGGCCACTATAATCAAAACAGCCTGGTACTGGCATAAGAACAGACACATAGACCAATGAAACAGAACAGAGAGCCCAGAAATAAACCCACGTCTCTGTGGTCAATTAATATTCAACAAAGGAGGCAGCAATATAAAATGGAGTAAATATAGCCTCTTCAACAAAGGTGTTGGGAGAACTGGAAAGCTACATGCAAAAAAATGAAACTTGAGCACCAACTTACACCATACACAAATATAAATTCAAGGTGGATAAAATATTTAAATATAAGTCATGACACCATTAAAGTCCTAGAGGACAACATAGGCATGAAAATCTCAGATATTCCACACAGCAGTATTTTCACTGATATGTCCCCTATAGCAAGGGGCATAGAAGAAAGAATAAACAAATGGGATCTCATCAAAAGTACTTTTTATTTTGAATACATCCTAGCTCCATCCTTCTTTGCAAATTCAGACCTTCCCACTCCCTTTTATGTTTCATTGTCACAAATTATCCCTGTTTCTTTTGTAATTTTTTTGGTGTTTTTATTCATATATTTGTGTCCTTTTGTTCTTTCTTTCAAGTAGAATAATCTTCTTGAGTAATTCCTGCAATAGAGATATTCTGGTAATGAATTCCTTCAGCTTCCATATATCTAAAACAGTCCTCATTTCTCCTTCATATTTAAAGAGTAACTTAGTTGAAATACTATTCTTGGCTGTTAATTTCTCTCTGTAGTTTGAATCTTTGGTTCCACTCTCTTCCAGCTTGTCAAATTTCTGATGAAAAGTTCAATGATATCCTAATAGGTTTTCCTTTATAGGTTATTTTCTTCTTTTCCATGGCTGCCTTTAGAATCCATTCTTTGTTATTAATTTTTGACAGTTTTAATACAATGGGCTTTGGAGAAGGCCTCTTTGGATTGAGGTAACCAGGTGTTCTGTGTGCCTTTTTGATTCTAGGATCTAGTTCTTTCCATAAGTTTGAGGAGTTCTCATCCACTATTTGTTTGAATAGGCTCTCAGTTCCCTTCTCCCTCTCTTTTTCATCTGTCATGCCTATTATTTTTTTTATATTGCTTTTCCCAATGGAATCAGATAGATTTTGTAGCTAGCTCTTGCTTTTTTTCCCCCCCTGATGCTCAGGTCTCTTTTTCTGTCTGCATTATTTCTAGATTTGTATCTTTGATATCACTGACCCTTTCATCCATTTGGTTTGCTCTATTTCCTATGTTTACTAGTTCATTCTTTTTTTAATTATTTTTAATTTTTTAATCAGTATTTTTTAAATCATTGACCTTGTACAGTTTTCTGTCTTTTACTCCCCCCCAGTCCACCGCCCTAGCCCTCCCTCCCTCCCATTTCCACCACCCATTGTTTTTGTCCATGTGTCCTTTATGCTTGTTGCTCTAACTAGTTCATTCTTGATCTCTGTTATTGAATTATTCATCTCCAATGAAGAACCAAACAGAAATTCTCTTTCTCTTTGGTGCAGTATTCATTTTGTTCATTAAGTTGTTTTCTGAGGTTGCTAACTTGCCTGTGTGTATTTTCTTGCACCTTCTTGAGTATTTTCAGAACTGTAATCTTGAATTCTGTATCATTTATGTCATATATCTCCTTGTCTTTTTGTTTTTTTCTGGAGATTTTTCTTTTTATTTTTGAACTGCCTCACTACCTTTTTATTCATGGCATTGTTGGATTCATTCTCTATATAGGCATCAATGTGTATGTGCACTTCTCTAGCCAATTAATATAAAGAGGTCTTTCTATTTTTTTTCCAATAGGTGATGCTGTATCATAAGTTTTTTAGCTCTGTGAAACCCCAGTGTTTACTGGCTGTGGTCAGGATAGCTGCAGTTTGTCTGGGTTGGGACAGGCTGGGAGAGCCCTCTGGTTTCTTTGCTGTTCTTTCCTACTGGTAATGTTGACCTCGATCTTCTGCGGGGACCCCTAACCCTTGATCCTGGGATTGGTCATAGAGTGCACCCTTCACTCAGGAAGAATGTGATTCTGCAGTGCTAGTTCTGGGGCTCGCAGATAATGTGCTCTGCAACCCTTGCACCTAGGGAAAAGGGTAGTGTACTCTGGGAGGCCAAAGGGAGGCAGACATGCTTGGTGGCTTTGTTTCTCTGTCTGAATTGCCACGTGCCCAACAACTGTGGCCACACTACCATGCTCAGGTCCCTCAGCTCAGCTGTAGCTCCTTCAGGAGTGCCCAATGAGTCTCCCTGTTCCTCCTGGCTGAAAGGAGTGTCAGCCATCACTGGTTTCTTCCTCTTTGCAACAGAGCCCTGCTGTGAACTCTCAGCTACTGGGCTGCATGCCTAACTCTTATGAGCCCCTCTCCCTTTTCATTTCCTCATTTTGCTCCACTTGCCAACCTATAGATATTTTAATGTGCAGATCTTTCAGTCATATTTATGCATTGAGTATGGAATCCTTTGTTGAATTATAGCTATTTAAATTTTTGAAACTTCAAGGGGAGATACCAAGAGGCTCTCTCACATGGCCACCCACACCTCTGATGTCACTCTATTGCAACATATTTTCAATAAGAAAAGTCCCATTTTTCTCATACACTGGGAACAGACAAGACGTCTCTCATCATTCATGTTCAACATCATATCAGAAGTCTTTTGTTATTTTTTCAGGTTCTAGAGGTTGCCTACATTCCTGGGCTCCCTGCCCTTTTCCAAACTTCAAAGCCAGCAATCCTGTATCTCTCTGACATTCTTTCATCTTAGTGTTCCTCCCTCATAGCACATGGTCTCTGTCCTATGTGGTACTTAGCACAGTCCAGACTGTGAGTGCTTGCTTCTTGGCTACTATCAGTTTGCTTCTTCAGAATGACTACTGCATGAAGAGAGAAACCATGTCTCTCTTTTTTTCCACTGAGTCTTCATCATTCAGATCTGTGCCTGACACATGCATCTCCAATATGCTTTTGGAAGCATGAACAATGAAGAAGAAATAAGAAGTCGTTATTTTAGTGAGTTTCTTGGGAGCACAACAGCTGATCACTCTAGGTAGCAGCATCTAAAACATATAATTTTAATCTCCAAAATATATAAAGAACTTACACGACTCCACTCTAAGAAGACAAGCAACCCAATTAAAAAATGGGTGAAGGACTGGAACAGACACTTTTCCAAGGAGGTCATCTAGAGGATCCAGAGACACATGAAAAGATGCTCAATATTGCTAGCTATGAGAGAGATGCAAATTAAAACCACAATGAGATACCACTTCACACTGGTCAGAATGGCCATCATAAACAAAGCAACAAACAGCAAGTGTTGGAGAGGTTGTGGAGAAAAGGGGACCCTAGTGCACTCTTGCTGGGATTGCAGACTGGAACAATCAGTATGGAAAACAGTGTAGATTTTTCTAAGAAAACTAAAACTGTATCTACCTTTTGACCCAGCAATTCCACTGCTAGGATTATATCCTAAGAACCCTGAAACACCCATCCAGAATAACCTATGCACCCCAATGTTCATAGCAGCAGAATTTACCATAGTCAAGTGCTGGATGCAACCTAGGTGCCCATCAGTGCATAAAAGGATCAAGAAACTATGGAACATTTACACAATGGAATTCTGTGCAGCAGATAGAAAGAAGGAGCTGCTATCCTTCGTCAAGACATCATGGATGGAACTGGAGATCATCATGCCAGGCAAAATAAACCAGGTGGTGAAAGAGAAATTCCATATGATCTCACCTTTAACAGGAACCTAACCAAAACAAACAAGCAAAATATAACCAAAGACACTGAAATTAAGAACATGCTGACAGTTTCCAGAGGGGTGAGGAGAGGGAATTTTAGGGGAATAGAAGAAGGGTATACAGAAACAAATACAAATTACACATGGACAAAAGCTAGTGGAAATGGGAGGGTTTTGGGGAGGGTTGGGGTGGTGGGCTGGGATGGGAGTAAAAGGCAGAAAACTGTATGAGAACGACAATTAAAATTGAAAAAAGAAAGGAAAACACTAATAAAATAAAAGGAGTAAAAATAATGAAAAATAATACAAGTAAATAATAAAATACTAGTTCTATGGGATAGCATAATGAAATTCATTTGATTGTCTCAGTTTTCAGGGTTATCCTTGTGCTCCCCCTTTTCATCTGTCTCTGGACCTTTCACAACTCTATCTCTTATTGTCTCACTTTGAGGAAGAAGAAAAAGAGAGAAGAAAGAAAAATAATCATCCTGACTTTAAACCCATTAAGTGAGTTCTGCTGGTCTTCCTGGATGCTACAGGAAATGGGGGTGCTGGGCTTTGCCTTTCTCCCTTCCTATAGTTTTGAATGGGAGCCAAAACCATAGGAAGGGATCCCGATGGGGGCCCCATCTTGGTTGAAATATTCACAGTTACTTAGCCTTCAGCCCTGGTCCTCAGTGAGCTGCTGGTCCCCACTGTCCTTGTGTTCTAGGCCTGGGGCTTTAATTCACCAGTTGTGCCAAGGTCCATGTAGTGCGGCCCCTTCTTGCTCTTTTCGAGCCCACTGTGGCTGGAGCCCACCACTGGGCAAACAGCACCAATCAGCCTCTTTGCATGTGTTGCCACTCAGCCTCTGGGCGAGCAGTTCCAAGTGCTGCCAAGTGCCTCAAATCAGCCTAGGGGCGAGTGGTGTCTTGATCAGCCAGAATCAGCAGCAGGTCAAGCATTGTCAGTCAGCCTTCAGGCAAGTAGCTTGACTCAGCCCCTGTCTGGTGACTAGCAGTGGGCTGGGAGTCCAACATAGGCAAGCAGCTCAAATCAGCCTCAGGGCCAAAGGAGCAAATCAGCTGCCTAGCAAGGTGCCTGAGTCAAGCTCAAATGATCCTTGGGGTGAGCCAGCTGCTGCTCCAAAGTTCCTAACAAAGTAGCTGTGAGCTTTTTTTTTTTTTTTTTTTTTTTTTTTAAGTATAAGCCTCTTGTTTAAGCCCGCTGTTCTTAACAAGAGCATGGCTTTTCACACAGCCCAACTTTCTAACAAGTCTGGAGACTATCTGGGGGTCAGGGTCCAACATGGCCCAACTCTTCTCCCTTCTTCAGGCATCGCCCAGCTCCCCAGTTTCTCTGGTAATGACCTTGGTGGTGTCCGTAGTCCCAGCTGGTATACACCGCTTCTGCTTGTCTCCCACTTCATCTCTATTCCTCCCAGAGACTTCAAGCTTCCAGGTCCCTCCTGGTGCCAGGATGCCCTCCCTGCTCTGGCAGCAGAGGGAGCTCGTGATCTAACTCTCATCCCAGTATCCTATTGTAGGCACTGGGCAGAGGGCCACAGCAGCCTAGGTCCCTGCACAGATCCCAGGGACCTTAACCATCCCGACGCAATCTCCTCACTGGCTGTTTTTCAATGTCCTCTACAATTTTTGGCCCCCAAACTTCATGTAAGCTGGGATTCCATTGGGTATTCACTCTGTTCCTCAGGAGATTGGCTAGGTGTTCCAGCTGGGCACAGGGAGAACTGGGCTCCACTCCCACATACCTTATCACTGTCTTCCTTCACCTGAAACATCTTTAATTCCTTTCAGGAAAGGACTAGTTAAAAACTATGTAGCATTACAATATGGCTACTAAAAATGGTAAATGAGATTAATGTTTGTGGACATGGAAAAATCCCCTGACAGCTAGGTTATGGGTAACTTTTTTCCATGTTTGATTTTTATTCTGATGTGCTTTTACAAAGAGAGAAAAACAAAGACACTTTTATTCTGTAGGAAGAAACTGATGGTTCTATGGTAGTGATATGTGTTCCTATGGCAGGTCTTGGTTCTGTGTATCCCGGGACATTGTCACAGATGTAAGGTGGCTAGACTGGTTCCAAACCCAGAAGCTAAAGGGCTCACAACACTTCACTCACTTCAACTTTTGTGTCCTTAGTTTAGGAACTGAGTATAATTAGAACTATATTGAGTTTTGACATTTTGAAAAAGCAGAGGAGAAAAATGACACTGCTTCTGTGTTCCCATATTGCCACATCTAGTACTCCAGTCATTCAAACTCAAACACTGAGATTTCCTGTGAAGTCTACCTTTTCTCACCTTAGTCATCCTCAGTGCTTACCAGTCCCATTACTTCTCCCATCCATTTCTTTATCTGTTTTGGTACCAGATTGATCATATGCTGAATGATCCTTTGTGTTGATGACAAGCTAACTTTCCATATGGGACTGTCTCTTTCTCACTCTCAACACAAGTGCTAAAGTAGTGTCCAAAATGTCATAATATGGCTCAAACTCTTTTAGTCACTTTCTATGACTTACTGGGGAGTGGCTTCTTTACTTTTGTGCCTCAGAGTTTGATGGAGACTTTTCATTGGGCAGCCATTGTACCATTGATGTACACTTGGCTCCCAGTCTCATTTGTCTGGAATATCCTGCTGCATTTTTAATTACCCTGCCTTTTCTGTGTTTTTCCTCTTTCTGGCAGTCTTTTATTTATCTGTTTTTTCTTCCTCTCCATGGAACAAATTACAAACAGAAATATTATAAAGGATAGCTAGATAACTCCCCTAATTATCAGTATATTAGGGATTTTTGGAAAATTCCACCATTAAATTGTTCATGTACTCTCAAATGTCTATCCATTGCTAATTAGTCCTTTTTGCTTGGCTATTTCTTATCTTTGGCAGGTTGTACCATTTGTCCATTTGTCTTTTGATCCCTCAGAAAAAAATGAATTCTTGCTTCTAAGAACACTATTGAATATAACTTATGTTTTCCCCCTTTTATGTGATGAAATGATGTGCTTCTGTCTTATATCTCTAACAAAAATATATCTTCCTTCAAGGTTTCTTCACCTGGATCTCTAGGCTTGATCCTCTGTTGGCCAAGATTCAAGATAGCATGGGGACTAAATACTTGATCTGTAATGATAGAGAGATTGAGTTGATAGATTTAATAGATATAACTATCTCTCCTCTAATTGACCAAGATGAATGACTGAGGGCAAGTTATTTAACCTCTTTAAGGTTCAGTTTACTTATCTGGATAAAGCTAACATATTTGAGTGAGTTTTTGCCTTTACTGGAATGTCTTTTCCTTCCTGTCAATTTTTAAAAATTTTTAGCATCTTTTAGTTTGTAAATTTACTATTTTGTGCTTTTGCCCATTTATTCCTGGTACCATTCATCTCTTTATTTTTGATTTGTAAGATTTTTTAAAATTTATTTTTTCCAGATATGTTGATACATAACATTGTATAAGTTTATAGTGTTCAACATGTTGATTTGATACACTTATATTGCAAAATGATTACTGTAGCATTAGTTAATCCCTGCATTACCTCACATAATTACCATATCTTTTTGTGTGGCAGGAACTTTTAAATTATCTTTTCTTTGTAACTTTTAAATATATAATTTAGACTATTATTAACTATAATTACTATGCTATGCATTAGTACCTCAGAACTTATTAATTCTATAATTAGAAGTTTGTACTCTTTAACGAACATCTCCCCTTTTCTGCTACCCCCCAGTTCCTGGTAACCACCATTCTAGTCTCTGATTCTGTGAGTTTGGTTTTTTAGATTCCATATATAACTAAGATCATACAGTATTTGTCTGTCTCTGTCTGACTTGGTTCACTTGGCAAAATGCCTTCAAGGTTGATCCATGTTATCACAAGTGGCCAGATTTTCTTCTTTCTCATATTGAATAGTATGAGAATGGCAGGTTGAATCATATTGCATTGTGTATACCACATCTTCTTTTCTAATTATCCATTGATGGGCACGTACATTGTTTCTGCAGCTTGGCTATTGTAAATAATATTGCATTGAACATGGGGGTGCAGATCTGTCTTTGAGATCTTGTTTTCATTGCTTTTGGAAATATGCCCAAAAGTGAGACTGCTGGATTATATGGTGCTTCTGTTTTTTAAAGGCTGTATATAATTTACATTCTCACCAACACTTCACAAGGATTCCCTTTTCTCCACATTGTTTCAATACTTATCTCTTGACTTACTGACATGAACATTCTAATAGTGGTGAGGTGGTATCTCCTTGTGGTTGTTATTAGGACTAGTTGGGTATTTTAAAAAATTTATTGTATTTTGCATTTTTTTGATAGTGATGTTGAGCACCTTTTCATATATCTCTTGACCCCCTGTATGTCTTCTTTGGCAATGTCTATTTAGTTACACTACCCATTTTTAGTCAAATTGTTTTATTTTACTGTTTATGTGTATGAGTTCTCTATATATTTTGTGTAGTAACTCCTTAACAGATACATGATTTACAAATATTGGGTTGGCCAAAAAGTTCACCTTTTTCCTCTAAGATGGCTTTAGTGGCACTTAGCTTCTTTAACTTCATTTGAAACAATTTGAATTGTGACAGCATGCATTAAAAAAACATCAAAATTGGTGAATTTCTGTGTGGCCATTTTAATATTGGAGATGGAAGGAAACACACAACGCTTTAGCATTTTATGCTTTATTATTTCAAGAAAGGCAAAAACACAACTTAAACACAAAACCAAGATTTGTGCAGTGTATAGAGAAGATGCTGTGATTGATCAAATATGTCAAAAGTGATTTGTGAAGTTTTGTGCTGGAGATTTGTTTCTGGACAATGCTCCAGGGTCGGGTAGACCAGTTGAAGTTGATAGAGATCAAAGCCAGACATTAACTGAGAATAATCAACATTATACCATGTGGGAGATAGCTGACATACTAAAAATATCCAAATCAATAAAGTTATTGGTGGAAATGAAAAATATGTCTATTATTTTACACAAAAAACTAACTGGACTTCTTGGCCAACCCAATATTTTCTGATTTCATAAGTCACCTTTCCGTTTATTGATGGCTTGTAAAATCTTCAACATCTTAAAATCGATTTTTAAAAAGGACATATGACCTAATTTTGTTATTTACTGAATTTGAAACATTTTAGAAATACTAGAAATTTTTGTTCTACTTAGGCTTTTTATGTATCAATTTTGAATATTTCAGGAAATTTTCACTTGATGTTTGCATATTTTAACATTTATTTTCATTTAATTGTAACATGAATTATCCTTTTAGCTAACTCTAATGCAATTTCTTTTTATAAGGCATTTTTATCAATATAAAAATATTCAGAAGTATTTTAAATATAGTAGAAGTTATTGAGGCAAACTGGTTTAAGGGAACTGATCTGTTTTATACATGGAGATCTATTATCAGTCTCCCTCTCCTGTAGCATGATTTTGAAATCTTCCCTTTTTTATACTGTACAAGGATGAAGGTTCAGAAATAATCTTCTTTCTTTCCTCCTCCTGACCCTTATCCTGCCTCTGCCTTTTAACACTAATTCACTGAATTGCTCTTCTCTTCTCTGAGACTAACAGATACAATTAGAAATAAGCCAGGCAGTGAAAGACAAATACCATATGATCTCACCTTTAACAGGAAGCTAATCAACAAAACAAACAAACAAGCATAATATAAACAAAGACACTGAATTTGAGAACAGTCTGACAGTGTCCAGAGTGGGAGGGGAGGGAATTTCGGGGGAAAAGGGGAACGGTTTAGAGCAATAAGTATAAAGGACTCATGGACAAAAACTATGGGGGGTGGAAATGGGAGGAAGGTGGGGAGGGCTGGGGTGGTGGGCTGGGGCGGGGTAAAAGACAGAAAACTGTACAATATCAACAATTAAAAAATACTGATTAAAAGAAAAAAAAGAATATCACAAGATAATAACTTTGATATTTATAATTTTGGCATTTATTTTTTTAGTGTTGCCCTTTTATCAACTTATTAATTGTATTCCTTCTAGAAAGCCCTATTTTCCCTGCTGGATCACAGCACTGGCTGAGAAGAATCATAGGAAGAACCTTAAAGGGACTCACAAGCACGGGTGGATCTTGGAAGGCACTGCTCTTGCGGAGAAGAAAAGAGGAGGGATCTCTCCAAGGCTGAGAGTGGCGAGAAGGAGAGGGCGCAGGTGGTCAGTACTAAGGATAATTAAGAGAGGAAAGAGCCCTGTCTTATGTGGCTCAGTTGATTGGGCATCATCCCACAAAGTGAAAGGTCACCAGTTCAGTTCCCAGTCAGGGTACATGCCTGGGTTATGGGTTTGGTCCTCGGTCAACTTCAAAGACTCAGAATATATGAATGGACAAAAAACTGAAGGATATAAAATTAGAGTTTATAAACTAAGGAAATAAAAGAGAAAGTAATATCATCCCAGAAAAAAGTTAGTTTCTTTCAAAAATATAAATAAGTGGAAAATCACTGTAAAAAATATGAACCTGTGGGAAAACATTAGTTGTTACATTAATCTGAAATTGTTTGTACATCATTTGGTAAAATTAAAATATTTTCAGTATTTTCCCCTTCGTAAAACAATAATGATCTATTTTCAAAAATGGAGGTATGACTTCCGGCCAAGATGGAGGCGTAGGCGGACACACTGTGCCTCCTCTCACAACCAAAATTAAGGACAACAAATATTTAGAAACAAGAAAACAACCAGAACTTATAGAAAATTGAACTGTACGGAAGTCCAAAAACCATTCATCCAGACCGGTAGGAGGGGCGGAGTCGCGGCGGGAGAAGGTGGAGGTGCGGGAGCACAAGCAGCAGCTGCTGGCAGTTCCCCAGTGCACAGGCGGCGGCTGGCGGTCCCTGGGCCCACAGGCAGCAGCTGGTGGACCCCGGGCACAGGGGGACAACTGTGCAGACCCAGTGAGGCCGCACAAGGCGGCTGGCTGACCGGGTGGTCCCACATTCGTGCCCGCAGACGGTCCAGGCAGAGGGGAAGTGGCGGAAGGGACTGAATCCAGGAGAGAGCGGAGCAGGCGCCATTGTTCCCTCTCAGACCCCGCCCCCACACACAGCGTCACAACCCAGCGACTGGGCTGCCCCGCCCTGAGGAACACCTAAGGCTCCACCCCTCATTACATAATAGCCACGACCAGACTAAAACCAAAACAAAACAAAACAAAAACAAAAACAAAAAAAACCCCAAAAATGGCTTAAACCGGAGAACCAATCAAAGCCCCAGAGCCAATTCCTCTAAGCAGTGAAGAGATAGCCAACCTATCTGATGCACAGTTCAAAGCACTGGTCATCAAAATGCTCACAGAATTAGTTGATTTTGCTCACAAATTAGATGAAAAAATGCAGGCTACAATACGTGAAATGAAGGAAGATGCATGGGGAACTGATAGAGATGGGAGGAAAACTGGGACTCAAATCAATGGAGTGGACCAGAAGGAAGAAACTAACAACCAAATAGAAAACGAGGAAGAAACAAGAATTCAAAAAAAATGAGGAGAGGCTTAGGAACCTCCAGGACATCGTTAAACGTCCCAACATCTGAATTATAGGGGTCCCAGAAGGGGAAGAAGAACAGCAACAAGTGGAAAACTTATTTGAACAAATAATAAAGGAGAACTTCCCCAATCTGGCAAAGGAAATAGACTACCAGGATGTCCAGGAAGCTCAGAGAGTCCCAGAGAAGCTGGACCCAAGGAGGAACACACCAAGGCACATCGTAATTACATTAGCCAAGATTAAAATGAAGCAGAGAATTCTAGAAGCAGCAAAGGATAAGGGGACAGTCACCTACAAAGGAGTTCCAATCAGACTGTCAGCTGATTTCTCAAAAGAGACTTTACGGGCAAGAAGGGGCTGGAAAGAAGTATTCCAAGTCATGAAAGTCAAGGACCTACAACCAAGATTGCTCTACCCAGCAAAGCTGTCATTTAGAATGGAAGGGAAGATAAAGTGCTTCTCAGATAAGGTCAAGTTCAAGGAGTTCATCATCACCAAGCCCTTATTATATGAAATGTTAAAGGGACTTATCTAAGAAAAAGAAGATAAAAATATGACAGTGAAAAGACAGCAAACTCACAGCTATTAAGAACCATACCTAAAACAAAAGCAAACTAAGCAAACAGCTAGAACAGGAACAGAACCACAGAAATGGAGATCATATGGAGGGTTAGCAACGGGGGCATGGGAGGAGGAGAGAGGGGGAAAAGGTACAGAGAATAAATAGCATAGACGGTGAGTAGAAAATATACAGGGGGAGGGCAAGAATAGTGTGGGAAATGTAGAAACTAAAGAACTTATGACACATGGACATGAACTAAAGGGGGGAATGTGGGTGGGAGAGGGTGTGTAGGGTGGAGGGGAATGATGGGGGAGAAATGGGACAACTGTAATAGCATAATCAATAAAATATATTTAAAAAAATGGAGGTACATTTTTTTCTCAGACAGTCTGACATTCAGTAGTGAATGAAAATTTGGAAATATTTTAAAATATCTGAGTGGCGATTTCCAGAGTTTGATCCAATCCATGTATAACACCCAAGAAATTACTTTGTTGCAAACATTTTCATTGTATGGTATCAATCTGTGTGTGTGCACATGTGTGTATTTTTTTTCTCTCCAATGGCTACAAGTTTCTTCAGGCAGGCATTGTCTTTTAATATTTATATCTCTATTTCCAGATCTTTTCGAGATCTGCCATGTGCATCCTAGGTGCACAGTTAGGTTTGATTCATATCATATCAACCAGCTACTACTTACCTTAGAGCAGAAAGTCTGTTGTTTTTAGTAGAGAAGAACTTTTTATTATACCTTGAAATTTATGATGGACCCAGTGAATGAGATCAAGGCTTGGTGTTGACCAAGCTTAGCAGGGAGGGAGACTGGAGAGTGGTGAATCCTTGAGGGGTCAGGGCAGTGATGGTGTAAAAAAGGAGAGGAGGGACCAGAGAGAGCTTGTGATGTGGGCCTTAGTGGGACTGACACATTCTAAGTGGGCATAAAGTGACTGTAGCCACATGGCAGAAGGCACAGGCACAGTGGCAGCTGGAGACTCTCAGTGTATTAATTTTGGGTCTGAAATAAATGTAATGAATTCCACATAGACTGATTTTATGACAATCTTTAGCAGGCATCTTATTTCCAGCTAAAAGGTGAGGCTCAGAATTAGAGGCTCTTCTGTGAACCTTTGACTGTACCTAGGCTGTCAAGGTGAAAAAGACATATTTCTTATGTCAGACACAGGCTGCCCTATCACATGTAGCAGATTTCTTTATTACAGGTGCTGGGGGGCGGGGGGCAACATCTCAAAACTTCCTGAAGCCACGTAAATTTTGTTGGTGTTTTCCTTTGTTGTAAGGTTTGACAATTCCTAGTTAATGGAAACTGTATTTTCAGAAACTAAGATGTTTTCATGATGAAGAGCATAACAAATTTTTACCAAGTTTTTATAAAGTTGATAATTCACTCATGAACAAAAAAATAGATTCTGATAATTTGATAACTGGAATTGATTCTGTTCTTGGATAGAACTATTGGGACATGTTCTGATTCCACCAGAAAAGTAAATATATTGTAATCAAAGCAGAATATGCTTATCTGGAGAAAACTTCATTCAGTTAATAAAAATTGTTTTTATAACGTGCCTGGAACTGCTCAAAGCCCTTATATTTGTTAGCTCACCAAGTCCTCATGGTATTATCCACTAGTAATTATTATTCCCATGTTCTGATGAACAAAGTGAGGTACAATGAGTTCACTTGCTCAGACCGCTCAGCTAGTAGCTGTCAAGGTTCACACTGAAGCACCTGACCCTGGTGTATAAAAATATACAATTTAATAATTGTAAATAAATTATGCCTTTGATCAGTTATTTTTTAGTTAGGTGATGTGAGATTTAGATTCTCCCGAAAATTGTTCTGTCTAGAATTCTGTATACTTGTGGCTCTGATCTGGTGTGTTAGGTTGCCTTCCAAAATTTTAATGAGTGTCAGTGTGGCATTGCTGATTTTGACTCCCTGACTTCCTGAGTCTAGAATATGGAAAGTATTTCCTATGATCAATTCCTATCAGCATATTTGTTGAGCTTCTACTAAGTGCAACACTGTGACAATGAAATAAGTGTCTTCAGAGAACATGTACTACTATAGGACAGTTTAATTCTTTAGGCTGGTGAAAGAAATGTCAAAGTGATTACATGGTTCATTGCCACATGAATAAAACAGCTAGAAGCATGATTTTCAAGTTCACATAGTTGCTCTGGTCCTTAAGACCCTTGAGGGAGGATATGGAGAGACTCTGGTATGTGCTGCATGTGTATAGTATACATCACAGCTAAGGAACCCTGACCTTAGGAAGCCTTCATCTTTTAAAGGAGTTGCAAGCAAACTTGCCTGAACTTTGTACTGCAGGGCAACATGGTCTCTATAATTAGACTGGTCAGCAACAAATTTACTTCAAAATTGTTTGGTACAAAAAACATCCTTGGAAAGAAAATATAAAACCAAAGGCAGTCAGCATTTCTGCTAGTAAGGTGTACATAAACCTAGAAGCCCACTGAGAAGCTCCTCTCCTTTAAGAAGCAAGAGGAGAATTGATATTGAAAAATAATTAGCAGCTTCTGATTCACTATCAGGTTAGACTGAATAATGAACAAATAATTCTACCAAAGAATTTGAAGTTTTTACATGGGTGGCCTAAAGTCAGTGGGACCAATTGCACATGGAGGCTTTGATTTAGAGAAGACTTCACAGAAAATGCTTGAAGGGAGAAGATCAGGCACTGAGGAGATTTAAACCTCTTAACAGTGTCTCCTACCCAACAATGATTAGCTGTTTGCACACATACATATCACTTATCTGTCTATGATGTTTGAATAGCTTGAGATGGAATGTTTTACACATTTATTAACATTAAAATAAGTGTTTGGCCTGGAGAAAGGCAGGTTGGACTATGTATGGTGCCATGTTTACAGAATCTGGAGGGGTGCTTGATAGTGATAGGGAGGGAGGATTGGACAGTGCCAGAATGCAGAATCAAGATCAATGTAAAAGAGTGGTGGAGAGGCAGATTTACTCTCACTATGAAGAACTTCTTAATATTTAAAGCACAGTCTGGGAGGAATCTTAATTGACAAAGAGAAAGTGCAGCTTTGAAGGTGAAGGCAGAAAGAGCTGCACAGGAAAGAGAGGTGGTAGAATCGAGACCTGAATATCGTAACATCATGGGTGTTCAGAAGCTAAATAAGATAGGGAAATGGTACCTATGGTGCTGGTGCTAGGAGATAACTGCTCTGTGTAAGAAAAACAAGTATTTGTTCAGTTTAGGTTTGACAGGGACAAACTGAAGAAGGCCCAGTGCCCTGCAGTTAACTGTCAAGGTCCAGGGTGGACCCCCGAGAGGCAGGCAACACCACCAGTAAAGACAGGTGGAGCTGACTCAGGAATGAGCCTCTACCCTCCCATTTCTTTTCTCTTCCTCCCTCCATCCCTTTTCCCTCCATTTATTCCTTTTATTTTTTTCTATCTTCATATAAACATCTGCTTTGTGCAGGCACTATGCCCTAAACAAAGGTCAGAGTAGTGAATGGAATTTTTTGTAGTCTTAGCTGTCAGGAAACTTACAAGTTAGTAAGAGAAACAATAAAAATGATTGCAGATCATTGTTACTCAGACAGAGAAACAGGGCAAAGTGAAAGAGATATACAAGGGGGAAATGAGTTAGAATGGAAGCATGAAAGTTTCTCTAGAGTAGAAACACTGCAGCTGAGACCCAAAACTAAATATGAGACTTCTGGGTAAGGAAAGAGGGGACTGTTGTAGAAGACATGGTTAGGAAAACCTTAGCATCTTTGGAAACTGAGATATGGCCATGCTGTGCCTGGAGCAAAGTTGATGTGGGGCAGGGGATCTGCAGGGAAGTTGGAGAGCTGGGAAGAGCCCAAAGGCTGAAGTTGGCTCTGCTTGGAGACCGAAATGGTGGTGACTAGGAGCACATGAGATGAATATCCAGGTGACTGTTGCCACAGTGCATGGAACGAGGCATGATTGGTGGCCTAGAGTAAAGAGCTGGCCTTGGAGGAGGAGGGACATGGATGGATGCTTTTTAATACCACCCACCAGGATTATTTTCTCATTGTGTATGTGGCCCTCAGAAAGCATGATGGCTGAACCCACAGGCTCTGCAGTGTCCTTGTGAATTCCAGCTTTTTCTACCTGTGTAAGCTTGGGTGAGTCTGGCCTTCAGATCCCTTACTTTTAAAATAAGCTGTATGGAAGTACCCATTTTTTAGGGCTTGTGAGGTTGTCCGTATGGTGATGATAATTTGTGGAGAGGCACCGCATGCAAAACATGCAAGTTTCTTTAATTTTTTGCAAGAAATTATTGGCTGGCAATAGTTGTACATGACAAGAGACTTTCCCTTGTCCTCACAGAGGAGCAGGTGTTCCATGTCTTTAGTAGATCAGCTGTGCCCAGTATCCACTGTTAGGTCTCTTTCCATGTTGACTGACATTCTTCTGTGACATCTTACACCCTTTTGGTTGGTCCTGAATTCATGTAATGCTCATCAGGTGCATGTAACTTGTATCAAAGTTTCCAGTATATCACTGCATTTTCCTCAAGGTTTGTGTACACTCTGTGGTTTCCCTTAGGAGGTCAAAGATTTAGGTCTGCTTGCAGTTTCTTCCTGAAGCTTCTTGCAATGACTTAATAAGCTAATTTGTATTTAAAAAAAAAAAAAAAAAAACCTGTCCCAAACCTGACAAATATGCAATAGAGTTCAAGCTTTAATTATTAATGAATTGTTGAATAAATGTGGTTTTTAGTTATTCTAAATGCCATTCTAAAGTTACATTCAAAAAGGAATTTTTAATCATTTTCTAAGAATGTATAATAAAATACTGTTGTGGACCGTTCAGCCTGGTTTCAGGAGTTGTAACCCTCACCCCATGGTGGGCTGTGTAAGAGCCCTAGGGACCCACTTCATCTGGGTCTGTTCTGTCACAAGGATGTGACCTACTAAGGAGACAAAGCTTATCTCCCTGGCAGGAGTGCTGCTTCTGCCTCATCCATCTCTGGCCCCAATGCTTGGTTGGCAGTCAATGATGGGTAAGATTCCTCATGGGAGGGGCAACCTAAGCCAGACACAACCACTTGGGAGGCCTCATGGAAGGACTCGGGGGGCTGCAGCAAAGAGGATGTGATGGACCCTCGCTCCCCCACCCACCCCCCGGCTATTCTGACCTAGCCCCAGTCCTCATTTCCATCTAGGAGATGTCTCCTGCTTCCTAATCGGCTTAAAGCCTGAAACTGTGGGGGCGAGTGGTGCAGCCCTGTACCAGCCAGGATGGCTCCCTGGGTGATCGAGCATAAGAAAGAATTCCTGAATTCCTGTGAAACCTGCTTTGCTAAGAGTGCTCTCACTTAAGTGATAAGTGTCCCAGGAGGAAATGAGTATGTTTCCCAAAGTTTGGCAACCCCCTTTCCTGACAGACGTTGACTCAGATTAAGCCCTCAGATTTCTTTGAAATGTTAACCATTGTTTGATCCTTGCTGCCTGACATTCCTGTATTCACATGGTTTATTTGAGCCCAATAAAAGCCCAGTGAGGAAAGGGCTCTGGGTCATTCTCCTTTGAGAGTTTGACCACCTCTCCTCCCCAAGCAGATCATGTCTTGGTAGTTTTTATTTTCATCCCTGATGGAGGGATGGGGCCCTGCGGGTGGAGCCCCCACACATCTGGCGCCCAGGACAGGGGCACCCACAAAATACCACTGTAAGTGTCATCATCCAGCCACGACTAAATGAAGGGAACCCGCTCACCATCTGTTCACAGCTCTGATCTTTAGGTAGATTTAACAGAAGAAATAGTCTGCCAGAGTTTCAGTTATGCAAATAAATGGGAGACCCAGACTGTCCTCAGTTTGCATTAATTTATCACTCTTAAAAGGGACTCTCAAATAGAAACAGTCCCTCTATGCATTGCTTTGTCAATTAATATATTTTATACAAGTTCTTTGTCAAATGGAATTTTCAAAATATAAACACTTTTTGTGCTTCAGGTTACTGTATTAATACATTATAATTCTATTAATAATAACAGTACTCGAAATATTTCTATCTATTTTAGGTAGGCCTGTATGGCTATGAACTTCCCTTTGAGGACTGCCTTCATTGTGTCCCATAAGTTTTGGGTCGTTGTGAGTTCATTTTCATTTGTTTCCAGAAACTTTTTGATTTCCTCCCTAATTTCATTCTTTACCCATTCATTGTTTAATAGCATGCTATTCTCTCCATGATTTTGATGGTTTTGGGATTTTCCCCATGAAGTTGGTTTCTAGTCTCAGTCCCTTGTTGTCAGAGAAAGTGCTTGGTGTGATTTCAAATTTCTTGAATTTGTTGAGGCTTATTTTGTGTTCTATCACGTGGTCTGTCTTTGAAAATGTTCCATGTGCATTTGAAAAGAAAGTGTATTTAGTTTCTTTGGGATGAAGGGCTCTAAATATATCAGTTAAGTCCAATTCATCTAGAGTATTGTTCAATGCCACAATATCTTTGTTGATATTTTATTTGGAAGATCTGTCCATTTTTGACAGTGGGGTGTTAAAATCACCTGCTATAATTGTGTTGCTGTCAATATCTTTCTTGAAGTCTTCTAAGATTTTCTTGATGTATTTAGGTGCTCCTATGTTGGGTACATATATATTTACAATGTTTATGTCTTCTTGGTGGATTCTACCTTTCAGTATTTTGAAGTGACCTTCTGGGTCTCTCTTTATTGCTCTTCTTTTGAAGTCATTTTTTTCTGATATGAGTATTGCTATCCCAGCCTTTTTTTTCCTGTCCGTTTGCTTGGAAAAATTGTTTCCAGCCTTTTTCTTTGAGTCTGTGATGGTCTTTTTTCCTGATGTGGGTCATGATTATTCAGCTCTAATACATCTTTTAATTGGAGCATTTAGTCCATTTACGTTTATGGTTATTATTGATAGTACTTATTCATTGCCATTTTTGTACCTGTGTTCCTCTCTCTCTCTTTTCCTTTCTTTCCTTAAAGCAGTCCTTTTAGTATCTCTTGTGGAACTGGTTTTGTAGAGGTGTATTTTTTTAGACTTCTTTTGTCTGGGAAGCTCCTTATTTGGCCTTCTATCTGGATTGAAAGCCTTGCAGGGTAAAGTAGTCTTGTTGCAGGCCTTTGGTTCTCATTACTTGGAATATTTCTTGCCATTCTCTTCTGGCTTGGAGCGTTTCTATTGAGAAGTCAGCTGCTAACCTTATCTGGGCTCCCTTGTATGTTACTTCCTTTTTCTTTTTTGCTGCCTTTAAGATTCTCTCTTTGTCTTGGACGTTTGCCATTTTAATGATGATGTGTATTGAAGTGGGCCTGTTTGGGTTCCCCTTGATTGGGACTCTCTGTGTTTCCTGGATTTGTGTGACTTTTTCTCTCATCAAATTAGGGAAGTTTTCCCTCTTTACTTTTTCAAACAGGTTTTCTATCCCTTGCTCTTCTTGTTCTCCTTCTGGTATCCCTATTATACTGATATTATTCCGTTTCATGTTGTCTTGCATTTCTCTTAATCCCTCTTCATTCTTTCTGAGCCTCTTTTCCTTTTCTTGCTCTTTCTCGCTGCTTTTTTCTACTTTGTCCTCCAACTCACTGATCCGATCCTTTGCTTCATCGATTCTGCTTTTCATTCCTTCTGCTGTGTTCTTCAGCTCAGAAATTGTATTCTTCATTTTCTCTTGGTCCTTTTTGATAGTTTCTATTTCCTTTTTCATGTTGATATAGTTTGCAGTGAGTTCATCGTAGCTTCCCTGTAGTTTCTGGTAGCTCGTTGAGAGCTCATGGAGCTTCCTGAGAACCATTTCTTTGAACTCCTTATCTGATAGTTGAGTTGCCTCTGTTTCATTTAGGATTCTTTCTGGGAGTTCTTCCTTTCCTTTCATTTGGGGATTGTTTCTTTGTCTTCCTATTTTTTGTGAGACTCTTCTTGTTAGCCTCAGCTTCTTAAATTGATCTGTTCCGGCTCCCTGGGTTTATGGTGCGAACTTCTGTGGTAGAATACCTGTGAGATTTAGTGGTGTAGTCTCCTTCAGGTATCCTGGTGTTCACAGCTTCCACTGTCTCAGCTGTTGGGATACCCCCTCTTTTGGTCCAACTCTGGTTTTTTCACAATTTTAGGATTTTTTTTTTTTTTTGCCTCACTCATGTGTATTTGAAAAGAGAAAAGAAAAAAGAGAAAAAAGAAGAGGAAAAAAGAGGAAGGAAGGAGAGATAAAATTGGAAAGAAAGGAAGAAGGAATAAAACAAGAAAGAGGTAAAGAGAAGCAAAAGGAATTGAGGGATAAAAAGAGGTAGAAATAATAAAAAATATATATAATCAAAACAAAAGAAAAAGAACCCCCAAAAAACAAAAAACAAACCAGAAAAAAATTAAACAAACAAAAAACAACTACCAAACACACACACACACACACACACACACACACACACACACACAGATTCTTGCTATTTTCAAATGGGCCAAACTGGGTATTCTGGTCTTGTTGTCTGTAACAGGCTGTGAGGCGACTCGTACATCTTTTCTCCTTGTTCCTCACTCAGTGAGCTTTGGGCTACTGTCCTCCGTGCCAGCAGTGCACTCTCCCCAGGACTAGTGATGCATTCGCCACGCAGGGCCTTGGGTGTGATTTCTGAGCCTCCTGCCGTGGTTTCCCGAGTTTATGGGCTTCGTATGGGATGTCTTACAGATGGAACCCTCCCTGCATCTATTGCTGTGAACCCCGGGTCCACCACAGGGCGCACACGCCAACCCGAGACTACGGACATGGGCTCTGCAAGTTTCCTGAGTTGTGCGCACTCACCCCAGGATCACAGATGTGAGCTTCGGGTCTTCCACAGAGTCCCCTCCTCCGGTCGCTGGGTTGCCTCCGGTCCCAGGGCCGCTTCCGGGAGCTCGTTTGCCTCCAGTTGGTTGCAGAGCTGCCTCAGGTCCCAGGGCCACCCCTGGTCAGTTGCAGAGCCACCTCCGGTCACAGAGCCACCAGAAGCTTTTTTAATACAGTTTGGTTTTGCATAGTCCTGAGTCATGTGCTTTCCTCTAAAACTTCCTCCCCTGGTTGTACATTTGCATTGTGATGCTGCCTATGGGAAACAAATTCTTCCTCTCACCTCTCTCTCTTGTTACCTCTTCCATTATTGGAGATTTTGAATTGAGAATCAGAGAAAGGGCAGGGAAAGAAAAGGACTATCACTCTGTATTCATGCCTCTCTTTTTGTATATTTGTTTATTTCATGGTCGTGAAGGGTCTAGTTGAACTAAAGTACTCATTCATTGTGTAAAAGGGACATTGTGAACAGCAATGAACTGTGTAGATAACACTGAGACAGCTAAATATAAAAATATAAGAAAGGAGATAGTAAAAAAAAAAACCTCCTAATATTACCCAGTGGAGGTAAGTCATTAAAAGAACATCTGGGATTTGACACATTTAATAAAAAAGTTACTTAAGTTCTTCCTTTGCCCTACTACAACTTACTGTAGTTAGCAGGTATAGTGATTTGATATCTATTGGAATTTTGCTAATTTTTTCAATGACATAGAAGTAGTAGGAGAGATCGCATAAACATTATTCCTCATTACCTGAGAGTCACATCCATGTGGAGAAACCCTAGTCTTACTCCCATTTAAAGTGTTCTCTTTAAGGTACTCCAGCAATTTAAATTTTATCAAAAAGGGATTAAAACTTATAACTTTACTAACAAATTTCTCAGATACTCAGTGAAACTTTAAGCTTTATTTTTACAATTCTACAAATTTTAAAGGTCAAGAGACAATGAATTGATGAAGTGAAAAAAGGTGAATGCCTTAAAATTATTAATAAAGAATTGAGTATTCTGAATCTTATAATAAACCAAACTGAATTCTAGGAAATTAAGGGATGTGGTTGGATTGTTTTAAAACCAAATTCAGGTTTTTTGATGTCTTAAGAGTGTCTTTTCCATTATTCTGTACTACATTTAGAAGATTCTGAGACTTGAAAGAAAAATTTCCAGAGAGAGAAAATATGAGAAATAATACCTGGATTAATTTATTATTATTTTATAGTTCAAAGTTTTTTCTTTATTTATACATACATAATTGAGCTAATAAAAATAATAGGAAAATATAAAAACTATTTTTTATAGTAAGGAAATGTTTGGAAACCAGTCCAAAATTTCATAAAAACATTAGTACAGAATTTCTGATTTTATTGTTATTTTAAATTAGTTTATCACAAAGTCTAATGTCTTGCTTAATTAAACAGCTAAGATGATTATAAGAAAGGACTCTGAAAATCACTGTGTGTGTGATATGTACTCTTTAATTTTAGGGAAACAGGCTTTTTAGCACTCAAAAAATTTAGTATCATGATAGTCAAATAGCAGTTAATGTCATGTTTTGGAATTAAAAATTAGTTTATATGTGAACTTCAAATTCAGAAAAGCAACTGAGCCATTGGTATTTCATGTGTGTCCTATCATCATGTTTCATACATATTCTGGTTTAATTTATATGCATATTTAGTGTGGCAGTGTTATGCTTCAGTTTTAAATGAGTTTTTTCCCTTTAGCTCAGAGAAATAATGGCTATTTATGATACTGTTATGGACAAAACTTTGCTTGATATATTAATTATAAAAAATTACAAGATAGAAATTTAGAATTATATGGATTGTGCTTTGAAATAATGGAAACAAGGGATATACATCTATTGCTGAATTGCTTGACAAAATCATATACAAATTTTAATACTGTAATCACTGCTGGTTTTCCTTAGTGTAAAAGGTGATTTTTCAAATGGAGTCTGCCATGCACTTCCTTAGAGATTTGTACTATAGGTTAAAGGTAAAGCACATTGTAATGATTTGAAAATAGAGCACTAAGCAACTCAGTTTCCACTCCTAACCTTAGTGTATTAGAAAGTGACCATTTTTGGTGTGGTCCTGTATGGGTCCATATTGTTTGAGACTCTCTGTGCTCCTGACTTGTATCTCTATTTCCTTTGCTAAATCAGTGAAGTGTTCTTTAATTATTTTTTTTTTCAAACAAGTTTTCAATTTCTTGCTCTTCCTCTTCTCCTCCTGGCACCTCTATGATTTGGATGTTGGTATGTTTGAAGATGTACCCAGAGGCTCCTTAGACTATACTTATTTTCTTGAATTCTTTTTTCTTATTGCTGTTCTGATCAAATGTTTTATCCTTCCTTATATTTCAAATTGTTTATTTGATTCCTGGCTTCATCCTCTCCACTATTGTCTTTCTGTAGATTTTTCTTTATTACACTTAATATAGCCTTCATTTATGCCTAGGTCTTTTTTATTAATGCTGTTGAAGTACCCAAAGAGTTCCTTGAGCATCTTGATAACCAGTATTTTAAACTGTATATCTGATATGCTATCTAAGTGGCTATCTCCATTTGGAGATGTTTTTCTATTTTTAAAATTTTATTGTCGTTTAAGTATAGTTGTCTGCATGTTCCCTCCACCACTCCCCCTTTACCACAGGCATCCCACCTTCTTCCCCTGATCCAACTCACCCTTGGTTTTGTCCATGTGTCCTTTATAATTGTTTCTGAAAACCCCGGCCCCTTTTCTCTCCATTCTCCCCTCCCAACTCCCCTCTGGTTACTGTCTGTTTGTTCTTAATTTCAGTCTTAAAAGCAGCAGGAGAAAAGCAAAGAGTTACCTACAGAGGAGTTACCATAAGACTTTCAGCTGATTTCTCAAGAAACTGCAGGCTAGAAGGGACTGGCAAGAAGTATTCAAAGTGATGAAAAGCAAGGTCCTATAACCTGGATTACTCTGTCCAGAAAAGCTATCATTTAGAATTGAAAGGCAGATAAATTGTTTCCCAGACAAGGTAAAACCAAAGGAGTTAATCATCACCAAGCTATTATAAGAAATGCTAAAGGGAATTATATAAAAAAAAGAAAATCAAAACTATGAACGTTAAAATGACAATAATTTCACAACTATCAACAATTGAATCTAAGAACAAACTAAGCAAACAAATAGAACAGGAATAGAGTCATAGATGTGGAGATCACTTGATGGGTTATCAGTTGGGCGGGGGGAAGGTGCAGGGATTAAGAAGCTCAATTTGGCAAGTACAAAACAGACACAGGGATGTTAAGAACCATATAGGAAATGGAGAAACCAAAGAACTTACATGCATGACCCATGGACATGAATTAAGAGGGTGATTGCTAGAGGGGATGGGGTACTGGGTGGAGGGTGGCAAAGGGGAAAATGTATACAACTCATAGCATAATCAATAAAATACATTTATTAAAAAAAATAAAGTGACCATTCTGAAGTTAGACTTTGGAGCTGTGTCTCCCTTTCCCATTCCTCTTCAGGTTTTAGGACATCAGATGATTTGTATACTTTTTATTTATAAAGACTTTTGCTGCTAATTCTCCAATATTAAATACAGTCTTAAAGATCTAAAAGGTGCAATGTTGGAATAATGTTTCCTATAAGAAACATGACAGATCAGTAGGCTCCAGGTAATGTTGCAAATCATTGTTCCCTGGTGTGCCTGTTTTATTTCACCATAGCCCTGTAAAAATATGGAGACATTATTGTATTTTTATAGAATTGTGAAAACTGAAGCAGGTAACATCTAAAAAATGGGTTTGCTTTTATCACTGTTGGTGTGAATATAAATTGGTGAAACCACTTTAGAAACAGTATGGAGGTTCCTCAAAAAAATTAAAAATAGAAGTGCCGTATGATCCAGCAATCCCACTTCTGAGTATATATCTAAAGAAGATCAATCACTATCTAAAAGAGATATCTATACCAGATGTTCACTGCAGCACTATTGACAATAGCCAAGTTACAGAAACAAGTATCCATCTAAAGGTCAATGGATAAAGAAGTAGTAGCATATATAAACAATGGAATATTATTCAGCCATGAGGAAGAAGGAAAAACTGCTGTTTGTAACAACATTGTGCCAAGTGAAGTAAGCCAGAGAAATACAAATACCACATAATCCCTCTTAAATGTGGCATCTGAAAGAAAACAATTCATAGAAACTCAGAGAGTGGATAGGTTGTTGCCAGAGGCTCAGGGGTGAATTCGGAAATATCTCAGCTGCTGTTTGGCCAGGAAAAGTAGAATTTATTTCTGGATAATATAAAGCAATATTTCTTCCTCTTACATCACTGCTGCAGTGACGCATTTCCCTATTCCAAGATGCATATTATTGCTCTTCCAGTTCAGCTCAATCCACAGTGACATTTGCGGAATTAATATCACTGAATGGATGAAAATATTATTGCTTATTCTTTTGAAACTAGGGAGACCAGTTCATCCAGATCTACCCAGAATTTTACCAGTTTTAGCACAGCAAGTCTCATGTCCTAGGGATATACACAATTCCAGAAAAACTGGAGTCGTTGGTGACTTTATTTGCAACCTGTGCCACCTTTTAATAAACATAAAATCCCAAACTTTGAAGAGATTCTGATACTTCCAGTGGAGCATGTTCCTTTACCTGCATTGAAAATTATCCTTTTAATATCAGCATTAGCCAAGTTGATTTTATTATCTGTTGTTTGTATTTTGAAAGCAGTGAACTATTTTTTTTTTATTTTAAAGATGTAAGATTAATGCATACAATTGAATATACCTCTTCAGATTGTGGATGCCTTTCCAAGCTAGGCAATACTGCTGCTTACCCAGCCTGCCTCTGATGATGTATAGAGAGAAGTACAAATGGCAAGAATGGAATGGTGAAGTTTGTCTCTGTAACAGTTAATTTTACATGTCAGCTTGACTGGACTAAGGGATGCTAAGCTAGCAAGTAAAACTTTATTTCTGGGTGTGCCTGTGAGGGTGTTTCTGGAAGAGACTGGCACTTGAGTTGGTGCACTGAGTAAATCAGATAGCCTTCCCCGGTGTGGGCGGGTCTCATCCAATTTATTGATGACCTAAGTAGAACAAAAAGACAGAGGAAGGACCAATTTCATTCTCTCAGTTGAAGAGGGATATGCATTTTCTCCTGCCTTTGGACATCAGCACTCTGTTGTTCTCAGGCCTGAAGACTTGATTTGAATCTCACAGTACCACTCCCCTGATTCTCAGGCCTTTGGACTCAGATTGAATCACACCATCAGCTTTCTTGGGTCTCCACTTTGCAGATGGCGGATTGTAGGACTTCTTCGCCTCCATGAGCCAATTCTTATAATAAATCCACACAGACATATTTATGTATGTGTATGTGTGTGTGTGTGTGTGTGTGTGTGTGTGTGTGTGTGTGTGTTTATATATATGAGGAGAGTTGGTTCTGTTTCTTTGGAGAACCCTAACTAATACAGTCTTTTCAACAATTTGTTCTAGAAAAGCCTGTGAGGTTTCCAGGCCCTGTGATGAGTGAAGCCCTTGGACTTTTGACACTGGGACATGCAGGTGGCTATGGGTGGGTAAATTCTCCTTTATCTGGGTCTATCCTGTGTCCTTACTAGGACTCCACCTACTGTTGGCTTTTGAAAATATAATCTGAGTTCTAGAATATCATACAGGTGACCCTTGAACAATGGGTGGGTAAGCCCCATGGTTGAAACTCCACATATAACATTTGACTCTCCAAAACTTAACTATAGTCAGTCCTCATCATCTGAGGATTCAACCAGCCTTGGTGGAAAACAGTATTTTTGATCAGCAGATATAAATCTGCAGTTGGGAATCTGTAGTTGGGAATATGAAAATACTATTATTAACCCACCGTTTGTTGAATCTGTGGATGTGAAACCCAGGCCTACTAATGGCTGACTGTAAGTGATTCAAAAATGCATATAAGTGAACCCATGTTGTTCAAAAGCCTTGTTCAGGATCAATGTACTTTAGTAATCCTGAAATTTAAGTTTTATTTTTAAGTGTTTTTTTTTATTTTTAATCAGTATTTTTTAATTGTTGATATTGTACAGTTTTCTGTCTTTTACCCCGCCCCCAGCCCACCACCCCAGCCCTCCCCACCTTCCTCCCATTTCCACCCCCCATAGTTTTTGTCCATGAGTCCTTTATACTTGTTGCTCTAAACCGTGCCACTTTTCCCCTGAAATTCCCTCCCCTCCCCTTCTGGTCACTGTCAGACTGTTCTTAAATTCAGTGTCTTTGTTTATATTATGCTTGTTTGTTTGTTTTGTTGATTAGCTTCCTGTTAAAGGTGAGATCATATGGTATTTCTCTTTCACTGCTTGGCTTATTTCGCTTAGCATGATACTCTCCAATTCCATCCATGCTGTCACAAAGGGTAGGAGCTCCTTCTTTCTTTCTGCTGCATAGAATTCCATTGTGTAAATGTACCACAGTTTTTTGATCCATTCATTAACTGATGGGCACCTAGGTTGCTTCCGGCACTTGGCTATTGTAAATTGTGCTGCTATGAACATAGGGGTGCATAGGTTCTTTTGGATTGGTGCTTCAGGGTTCTTAGGATATAATCCAAGCAGTGGAATTGCTGGGTCAAAAGGTATGTCCATTTTTAGTTTTCTTAGAAAATTCCATACTGTTTTCCATAGTGGTTGTACCAATCTGCAATCCCAACAACAGTGCACTAGGGTCCCCTTTTCTCCACAACCTGTCCAACACTTGCTGTTTGTTGCTTTGTTTATGAAGGCCATTCTGACCGGTGTCAAGTGGTATCTCATTGCAGTTTTAATTTGCATCTCTCTGATAGCTAGAGATATCGAGCATCTTTTCATGTGTCTCTGGATCCTCTGTATGTCCTCCTTGGAGAAGTGTCTGTTCAAATCCTTTGCCCATTTTTTAATTGGGTTGCTTGTCTTCTTAGAGTCTTGTAAGTTCTTTATATATTTTGGAGATTAATCCCTTGTCTGAGGTATCATTGTCAAATATATTTTCCCATACAGTTGGTTCTCTTTTTATTTTAATACTGTTTTCTTTAGCTGTGAAGAAGCTTTTCATTTTGATGAGATCCCATTTGTTTATTCTTTCCTTTATGTCCCTTGCTCTAGGGGACATATCAGTAAAACTATTGCTGCGTGAAATATCTGAGATTTTCCTGCCTATGTTATCCTCTAGGATTTTAATGGTGTCAAGGCTTATATTTAAATCTTTTATCCACCTTGAATTTATTTTTGTGTATGGTGTAGGTTGGTGCTCGAGTTTCATTTTCTTGCATATAGCTGTCCAGTTCTCCCAGCACCACTTGTTGAAGAGGCTATTTTTGCTCCATTTTATGTTGCTGCCCCCTTTGTCGAATATTAATTGACTGTAGAGACTTGGGTTTATTTCTGGGCTCTCTGTTCTGTTCCACTGGTCCACGTGTCTGTTCTTGTGCCAGTACCAGGCTGTTTTGATTACAGTGGCTTTGTAATACAGTTTGGTATCAGGTATTGTGATCCCTCCTACTTTGCTCTTCTTTCTCAAAATTGCTGCCGCTATCCGGGGTCGTTTATTGTTCCATATAAATTTTTGAAGTGTTTGTTCTATGTCTGTGAAATATGCCATTGGAACTTTAATAGGTATTGCATTGAATCTGTAAATTGCTTGGGGTAGTATGGACATTTTGATGATATTAATTCTTCCGATCCATGAACACGGTATATGCATCCATTTGTTTGTGTCTTCCTTGATTTCTTTCTTCAGTGTTGTGTAGTTTTCTGCATACAGGTCTTTTACCTCCTTGGTTAGGTTTATTCCTAGGTATTTTATTTTTCTTTTTGCTATATCGAATGGGATTTTTTTCTTGATTTCTGCTTCTGCTGTTTCACTGCTGGTATACAAAAATGCCTTTGATTTTTGGATATTGACTTTGTATCCGGCTGTTTGGCCAAATTCATTTATTATGTCGAGCAGCATTTTGGACGAGTCTATAGGATTTTCTATGTACACTATCATGTCATCTGCAAACAATGATAGTTTTGTTTCGTCCTTTCCAATTTGGATGCCTTTTATTTCCTTTTCCTGTCTAATTGCTGTGGCTAAGACTTCCAATACTATATTGAATAGAAGTGGTGAAAGTGGACAGCATTGTCTAGTTCCTGATCTTAGTGGGAAAGATTTCATTTTTTGCCCATTGACTATGATGTTGGCTGTAGGTCTCTCATATATGGCCTTTATTATGTTGAGGAATGCTCCATCTATTCCCACTTTTCTGAGTGTTTTTATCATAAATGGGTGTTGTACTTTGTCAAAAGCTTTTTCTGCATCTATTGATATGATAATATGATTTTTGTTTTTGCTTTTGTTTATGTGATGTATTACATGTACTGATTTGCGAATGTTGACCCATCCTTGCATCCCTGGGATGAATCCCACTTGGTCATGGTGTATGATCATTTTAATGTATTGTTGGATGTGGTTTGCCAATATTTTGTTGAGAATTTTAACGTCTATGTTCATCAGTGATATTTGCCTGAAGTTTTCTTTCTTTGTTGTGTCTTTATCTGGTTTTGGGATTAAGATGATGCTGGCTTCATAAAAAGAGTTTGGGAGTCTTCTATCATTTTGGATTTTTTGGAATAGTCTGTGAAGGATAGGGGTTAGCTCTTCCTTAAATGTTTTGTAGAATTCTGTAAAACCATCTAGTCCAGGGCTTTTGTGTGTCGGGAGTTTTTTGATTACTGCTTCAATTTCATCAGCTGTTATTGGTCTGTTCAGACTTTCTGTTTCTTTTTCTTTGAGTTTTGGGAGATTATATTTTTCTAGAAACTTCTCCATTTCACCTAGGTTTTCAAATTTCTTGGCATACAGTTCTTCATAGTAATTTCTTACAATCCTTTGTATTTCTGTGCTGTCAGTCGTAATCTCTCCGCTTTCATTTCTGATTGTATTTATTTGAGTCCTGTCTCTTTTTTTTTGATGAGACTGCTTAAAGGCTTGTCAATTTTGTTTATCTTTTCAAAGAACCAGCTCCTGGATTCATTGATCCTTAGAATTGTGCTTTTAGCCTCTATGTCATTTAATTCTGCTATGATCTTGGTTATTTCCTTCCTTCTACTTGTCCTGAGCTGCCTTTGTCGTTGTTCCTCGAGTTCTTGTAGGCGTAGGGTTAAGTCGTTTGTTAGAAATGTTTCTGTCTTCTTTAGGTAGGCCTGTATTGCTATGAACTTCCCTCTGAGCACTGCCTTCATTGTGTCCCATAAGTTTTGGGTCGTTGTGAGTTCATTTTCATTTGTTTCCAGAAACTTTTTGATTTCCTCCCTAATTTCATTTTTTACCCATTCATTGTTTAATAGCATGCTATTCAGTCTCCATGATTTTGATGATTTGGGGATTTTCCCCATCAAGTTGGTTTCTAGTTTCAGTCCCTAGTGGTTGGAGAAAATGCTTGGTATGATTTAAATTTTCTTGAATTTGTTGAGGCTTGTTATGTGTCCTATCATGTGGTCTATCTTTGAAAATGTTCCATGTGCATTTGAAAAAAAATGTGTATTTAGTTTCTTTGGGATGAAGGGCTCCATATATATCAGCTAAGTGCAATTCGTCTAGAGTACTGTTCAATGCCACGATATCTTTGTTGATATTTTGTTTGGAAGATCTGTCCATTTTTGACAGTGGGGTGTTAAAATCTCCTACTATAATTATGTTGCTGTCAATATCTTTCTTGAAGTCCTCTAAGATTTTCTTGATGTATTTAGGTGTTCCTATGTTGGGTGCATATATATTTACAATGTTTATGTCTTCTTGGTGGATTCTTCCTTTGAGTATTATGAAGTGACCTTCTGGGTCTCTCTTTATAGCTCTTCTTTTGAAGTCAATTTTGTCTGATATGAGTATTGCTATCCCAGCCTTTTTTTCCTGTCTGTTTGCTTGGAAAATTTGTTTCCAGCCTTTCACTTTGAGTCTGTGTAGGTCTTTTGTCCTGAGATGGGTCTCTTGTAGGCAGCATATGTGTAGGTCATGCTTTCTTATCCAGTCACCTATTCTATGTCTTTTGATTGGAGCATTTAATCCATTTACATTTAAGATCACTATTGATAGGTACTGATTCATTGCCATTTCTGTACCTGTGTTCCTCTCTCTCTCTTTTCCTTTCTTTCCTTAAAGCAGTCCCTTTAGTATCTCTTGCAGTACTGGTTTGGTAGAGGTGTATTCTTTTAGACTTCTTTTGTCTGGGAAGCTTCTTATTTGTCCTTCTATCTTGATTGAAAGCCTTGCTGGATAAAGTAGTCTTGGTTGTAGGCCTTTGGTTCTCATTACTTGGAATATTTCTTGCCATTGTCTTCTGGCTTGGAGCGTTTCCATTGAGAAATCAGCTGCTAACCTTATCGGGGCTCCCTTGTATGTTACTTCCTTTTTCTCCCTTGCTGCCTTTAAGATTCTCTCTTTGTCTTGGAAGTTTGCCATTTTAATGATGATGTGTCTTGAAGTGGGCCTGTTTGGGTTCCTCTTGATTGGGACTCTGTGTTTCCTGGATCTGTGTGACTTTTTCTCTCATCAAATTAGGGAAGTTTCCCATCATTACTTTTTCAAATAGGTTTTCCATCCCTTGCTCTTCTTCTTCTCCTTCTGGTATTCCTATTATACAGATATTATTACATTTCATGTTGTCTTGCGTTTCTCTTAACCCCTCTTCCTTCTTTCTGAGCCTCTTTTCCTTTTCTTGCTCTTTCTGGCTGCTTTTTTCTACTTTGTCCTCCAACTCAATGATTCGATTCTCTGCTTCATCGATTCTGCTTTTCATTCCTTCTACTGTGTTCTTCAGCTCAGAAATTGTATTCTTCATTTCCTCTTGGCCCTTTTTGATAGTTTCTATTTCCTTTTTCATGTTGATATAGTTTTCAGTGAGTTCATCGTAGCTTCCCTGTAGTTTCTGTTAGCTCATTGAGAACTCATGGAGCTTCCTGAGAACCATTTCTTGAACTCCTTATCTGATAGTTGAGTTGCCTCTGTTTCATTTAGGCTTCTTTCTGTGGCTTCCTCCTTTTCTTTCATTTGGGGATTGTTTCTTTGTCTTCTCATTGTTTGTGAGACTCTTCTTGTAAACCTCAGCTTCTTAAATTGATCTGTTCTGGCTACCTGGGTTTATGGTGTGAACTTCTGTGGTGGAATACCTGTGAGATTCAGTGGTGTCGTCTCCTTCAGGTATCCTGGTGTTCACAGCTTCCACTGTCTCAGCTGTGGGAATACCCCCTCTTTTGGTCCAACTCTGGTTTTTTCACAGTTCTAGGATTTTTGCCTCACTCGTGGGTATTTAAAAAGAGAAAAGAATAAAGTGAAAAAAGAAGAGAAAAAAAAGATGAAGGATGGAGAGATAGAATTGGAAAGAAAGGAAGAAGGAATAAAGCCAGAAAAAAGTAAAGAGAAGCAAAAGGAATTGAGTTATAAAAAAGGTAGAATAAATAAATAAAAATATATATAATCAAAGCAAAACAAAAAGAACCCCACAAAAACGAAAAACAAACCAAACCAAACAAACAAAAAAATAACCCAACTAAACAGACAAAAAAACAACTATCAAAAAAAAAAAAAAAAAACCCCACAAAACAAAACGAAACAAAACACCCCAAAACAAAAACAAACAAACAAACAAAAAAAAATCTCTTGCTATTTTTAAACAGGCCAAACTGGATTTTCTGCACTTGCTGGCTGTAGCTGGCTGCGAGGCGACTCGTACCGGTTTTCTCCCTGTTCCTCACTCAGTCAGCTTTGGGCTACTGTCCTCTGTGCCAGCCGAGCCCTGACCCCAGGGCTAATGGTGCACTCTCCATGCAGGGCCTTGGGTGTGATTTCTGAGCCTCCTGCAGAGGGCGCACTTTCCCGAGTTTATAGGTTTCAGCTGGGATCTCTTACCGATCCATCCCTCCCCGAGCCTATTGCTGTGAGCTCCGGGTCTCCTATGGGGTGCGAGTGCCCACCCGAGACTACGGGCGTGGGCTCCGTGAGATTCCTGAGTTGTGTGCACTCACCCCAGGTTCACAGATGTGGGCTCCGGGTCTTCCACAGAGTCCCCTTCTGTAGTTGCAGGGTTGCCTCTGGCCCCAGGGCCGCTTCCAACCCGGTCGCAGAGCCGCCTCAGGTCGCAGGGCCGCCTCTGGTCGGTTGCAGAGCCCTCTCAGGACCCAGGGCCACCTCTGGTTGGTTGCAGAGCCAGCTCTGGTCACAGAGCTGCTTCCGTCCTGGTCGCAGAGCCGCCTCTAGTCGCCGGGCCGCCTTTGGTCGGTTGCAGAGCCACCTCTGGTGGCAGGGTCACCTCTGTCCTGGTCTCAGGGCCGCCTTCGGTCGCTTGGCTGCCACATCTAGTTTTCTAATGTCTGCTACAGATTTTGATCTCCTATTTTCATATATACTGTGGTATTGTTGGCTGTCTGCTCTGTTCCTCTGTAGATCAGTTAGGTTTTTCTCCCATACGCAGGAGGAAGGGCAATCTGCATCCTCCTACCATGTTGCCATCTTGAGCCCCCGAAATTTAAGTTTTTAATGAAACAAAGAATTGAAGGCATGTCAGTTTTTGTATCATAAAATATTGCATGCTTAAACTGAAAGTTTTAGTTATTTCTAAAACTTCATTAAAAAATTCTTAATGAATTCCTTGTATATGTAGGTACTGTACCAGAATGTATGCGAAATAAAACTTTCAATACAGACTCTGTCTTTCCAGAAATGTCCTTATAGTAGTAAGATTTGCCAGACCCAGACTACTAACTGCAAAGCCTGGGAGGGTATGCAAGTGATTTAAAAGGGCTGGGAAAAAACCTGATTCCTAGTGGGTGGGGTCATGGTACAGTTATTTGAGATAATGTTAAACGATATGCTGAATTTAGATAAAGAGTGGTGGATCAAAAATCTGTGGTATATTTACATAATGGAATATTATGTAGCAGAAAGAAAGAAGGAACTCCTACCCTTTATGACAGCATGGATGGAACTGGAGAGTATTTTTCTAAGTGAAATAAGCCAGGCAGCAAAAGATGAATAATATTTTATCTCACCTGTAAATGGAACCTAATGAACAAAACAAAGGAGCAAAATAGAACCAGAGACATGGAAATAAAGAACAAACTGACAGTGACCAGAGCGGGGGAGAGAGGGATAATGGGGGAAAGAAGGCAGAAGGTCTAGTCAAGGAACATATATAAAGGACCCATGGTAATGGACAACAGTGTGGGAACTGACTGAGAGAGCAGGAGTGGGTGGGCCAGGGGAGCGCAACAGGGAAAAATTGGTACAACTGTAATTGAACAACAACAACAACAAATAGACGGTATTGGGAAAAGTATATGAAAACATTAGAAAAACACCTTGGTGTTTGGAGGTTTGAGGAGTATCTGGAAACTCAGAGGCGTCTGAGTTTAACTGATGATGCAGGTCATTGATGGGGGTTAGGGCAAGTTATTCTGAAAAGTTCTGTTAAGATCCATGGGTGGGTAGAGGGTTTGAAATTGAGACTTAGGAGTCTGACTTTTTTTTTTTTTTTAAGTTGTTCGTAACATTCTCTAGTATTTTTTTAATATTTATTTATTTATTTTTTTTTTTAGAGGGGAAGGGTAGGAGAGAGGGAGAAGGAGAGAAATATCAATGTATGGTTGCCTCTTATGTGTCCCATGCTGGGAACTGGCCTGCAACCCAGGCATGTGCCCTGACTGGGAATCGAACCGTGATCCTTTGGTTCACAGGCCCGCTCTCAATCCACTGAGCTACACCAGCCAGGGCAGGAGTCTGACTTTTTAAAAGCTTACCTAAACTTTTTAGTAGAGAAACTTTGCCTTATTTGTACTTTCTATCTACAGGATATTACCTAATATTAGACACTCAATAAAATATTTGTGGAAAATGAAACCTAATAGTAGACACTTAATAAAATATTTATGGAAAATGAAATAATAGTTACATAAGTGTAACTGCACATCTGAAATGACTTGACAGCTACTTAAATGCACTTATGTAGCATTTTCCCCTAGAAATTTCATTTGAATTTTTCAAAATCAATTTCATAGAGCTAGAAGGATTTATTGTATATAATTTCACTGTAGACTAAATTAGAAGACCACCCTCCCTGCACCTTTCACAAAAAGGTGCATAAGTAAGGATACCACTTAACAAAATTATTATCATTATGAGAAATGTTTCATTTAATTTTTTCACATTTTTATTGTTGTTCAAGTACAATTGTCTCTATTTCCCCTCCACAACTCCCCCCAACCTCAGCCATCCCCACTTCCCACCCTTGATCCTGCACCCTTTGGTTTTGTCCATGTGTCCTTTATATATGTTCCTGAAAACCCTTCCCCCTTTCCTCCATTACCCCTCCCACCTCCCCTCTGGTTACTGTCAGTTTGTTTTTAATTTCAGTGTCTCTGGTTATATCTTGCTTGCTTGTTTGTTTTGTTGATTATGTTCCAC
This sequence comes from Glossophaga mutica, assembly GCA_039655065.1. Taxonomy (NCBI): domain Eukaryota; kingdom Metazoa; phylum Chordata; class Mammalia; order Chiroptera; family Phyllostomidae; genus Glossophaga; species Glossophaga mutica. Next base: position 75,678,263 of record CM077309.1, on the reverse strand, counting down.
TAATAGGTGAGGTCATATGGTATTTATCTTTGACCACCTTGCTTGTTTCACTTAGTATAATGAAAGACATAGATTGACTATCATGAAATAATACCCAGTGTCATGGCAAAAGAAGCAGTTTGCCCCAATTTGCCACAGGTCCACCAGAGGTCAGAGCTGCAAAGGGTTAGGGTGTAATTATCTCTGAGGTTCAAAGGAGTCATGTATAATGGCTTAATTACCTACACCTGTCAGCTGTTTCCGGCTTCCACATATTTTCTTCTAGTTTTTACCTTAATACAATATGTTCAAATATTCTAGGCAAAAGCAACGTTATATGCAGATGTTATATAGGTTTTTCTCTGAATATATGTTCTTCCACCAAGCAGAAAATTTATTTCTGAACAGATATATTTTTTTTTTTTTGCCAGCAGAAAGGTATGTTTTGACACATAACTGTTTTCATTAAGTCAGACTCTGTTTTTAAATGAAACAACAGGTACAGTGTTTCCTGTGTAATATGGGGGAGTACTACATTAAAAGACACTCTCTGACATGAAACCATGTCTGAAGGTCATGATGTTTTCCAGAGGACATATTCATTTATACATTTATTTATTTTATTTCTTACCTGAAGACATTTTTAATTGTTTGTAGAGAGAGAGAAAGAGGAAAGGGAAGAGAGAAACATCAATATGAGGGTGAAACACCGATACATTGCCTCCTTTATGTGCCCAGACCAGGGATCGTGCCTCCAGTCACATGGATCAAACCTGCAACCAAGGCACATGCCCTGACAGGGAATCAGACCCATAATCCTTCCATTAGGGGTCAAAGCTCCAACCCACTGAGCTACACTGGCCAGGGCCTGAGAAACTTCAGAGTCATGTTGGCTGTGTGTAATGCCCTCTACATCATTTAAAAAGTGGTATCTTGCCCCGGCTGAGTTTTTTAGTGGTTTGGAACATGATCCTATGCACCTGAAAGTTACAGGTTTGATCCCAGGTCAGAAGACATACCTTGGTTGCAGGTTTTACTCCCAGCTAGGACACAACTAATTGATGTTTCTCTCTCACATCAATGTTTCTGTTTCTCCTTCCCTTACTCTCTTTCTAAAATATCAATAAAACATATCCTCAGGTGAGGGGGAAAAAGAGATCCTCATGAAACCATGTTGGAGAAAAAGAACTGGATTTTGGTAACAAAGTTATTCAAATCAGGGAAATTCTACATATTGTAAAACTTTCAACAAATGATTCAACCTGTGTGTCTGAGTTCACCTTTCTTATTCTAAGGGCCTGAACTAAATTACTTACTTCATTCTTAGACGACTCAAGGTAGTACACGCCATAGCAGGCATCCCCACTTTCTAAACTAGGGATCAGAATGCAAAGAGCTTAATTTGCTCAGTTGGATAGTGTGGAAGCCTAGAAATGAAACCAGGCTGCTATACCCACTTTCTTCCATACTATCTAATGCTCTCTACTTTGTTTTTTTAAAAAATGTATTTTATTGATTATGCTATTACAGTTGTCCCATTTTTCTCTCCCTTTATTCCCCTCTTTCCTGCACACCACCTCCCACCACATTCCCCACCCCCTTAGTTCATATCCATAGGTCATACATATAAGTTCTTTGTCTTCTATATTCCCTATAATATTCTTAACTTTCCCCTGTCTATTTTCTACCTACCATTTATGCTACTTATTCCCTCATTCCCCTATTCTCTCCTCCCATTCCCCACTGATAACCCTCCATGTGATCTCCATTTCTGTGATTCTGTTCTGTTTGCTTAGTTTGTTTTTGTTTTTGATTTTAGGTTTAGTTGTTGATATTTGTTTATTGTCATTTTACTGTTTATATTTTTATCTTCTTCTTTTTCTTTAATAAAGTTCCTTTAACATTTCATATAATAAGGGCTTGGTGATGTTGAACTCCTTTAACTTCACCTTATCTGGGAAGCACTTTATCTGCCCTTCCACTCTAAATGACAGCTTTGCTGGATAGAGTAATACTGAATGTAGGTCCTTGACTTTCAGGACTTGGAATACTTCTTTCCAACCCCTTCTTGCCTGCAAGGTTTCTTTTGAGAATCAGCTGATAGTTGTATGGGAACTCCTTTCTAAGTAACTGTCTACTATTCTCTTGCTGCTTCTAAGATTCTCTCCTTATCTTTAATCTTGGGTAATGTAATTACTATGTGTCTTGGTGTGTGCTTCCTTGGGTCCATCTTTGGGACTCTCTGAGCTTCCTGGATTTCCTGGAAGTCTCTTTCCTTTGCATATTGGTGAAGTTCTCCTTCATTATTTTTTCAAATAGGTTTGCAATTTCTTGCTCCTCCACTTCTCCTTCTGGCACTTCTATGATTCAGATGTTGGAACATTTAAGGTTATCCTGGAGGTTCCTAAGCCTCTCCTCATTTTTTTTTTTTGAATTCTTATTTCTTCATTCTGTTCTGGTTGAATGTTTATTTCTTCTTTCTCGTCCAAACTGCTGATTTGAGTCCCAGTTTCCTTCCCATCACTGTTGATTCCCTGTGCGTTTTCCTTTATTTCACTTTTCATAGCCTTCATTTTTTCCTCCAATTTGTGACCTTCCTCAACCAATTCTGTGAGCTTCTTGATTACCAGTGTTTTGAACTGTACATCTGATAAGTTGGCTGTCTTTTCATCGTGTAGTTGCATTTCTTCTGGAGCTTTGATCTTTTCTTTCATTTGGGCCATTTTTTTGTTTTGTATCAGCGCGAATGTTAAATAGTAATGGGTGGAGCCTTAGGTATTCGCCAGGGTAGGGCAACCCTCATCACTGCCTTGTGGCATTGTATGTTGGGGAGGGGTCCAAGAGGAAATAATGCTGCTTGTTCAGCTCTCTGCTGGCTTTCAGTCACTTCTGCCACTACCCACAAGCAATTTGGGCCCTTCTTGTACTGATTCCTGGGTGGGTGGGTTTGTATATGTTCTAGGACCCTGTGGGCCTTTCTGGTGCCTTTCCTGTGAGGCTGGGAGTTTCTCCCGCCAACTCAATCCTCACAGGTTTTTTTCTGTCAGAGAGTTTGAGGCTTTATTGTCCTGCACTGGAACCCTGGGTTGCGTGGTCTGTCTTGGTCCCCAGTTGTTCCTACTGGTTCATCTGCACGCAAATGTGGGACCACACCCTCGACCAGCCACTGCTTTGCTGGGAGTCATCTCTGCCTGGCTGCTTGTCTCTGCCCCTCCTACTGGTCTGCATGAATGTTTCTTCTTTAACTCCTTGGTTGTTGAACTACCATACAGTTTGATTTTCTGTTAGTTCTATTGTTTTTCTTTTGTTTTTAAATTTGTTGTTCTTCTTTTGGTTGTGCAAGGAGGCACAATGCATCTACCTATGCCTCCATCTTGACAAGAAGAATGCTCTCTACTTTGTAAGATTCCTTGGGGATTCAATAAGATAATGTATGAATACAGTTGATGTTTATCAAATGGATTTGACTCTGAATATAAACTTTTGGGAAGTAGAGATTTAAAAAAGAGTTCTTTTTTTTTTTTTAACCAACAACAGAAATGATTCTTGATAATATAAAGAAAACTTTCTGGGCTAAGCATCGCATGAATAATCTGGCCAGGAAAGGTAATTCGAACACTGTCAGGTGGTTTGTGAAGCACCACTTTCAACCTGAATCACTTTATGGAGAATTAGGTCACAGATGATTGAATCTTATAATTATAGAGAAAAATTTATGGAGGGCTTCACTGTTTTTTCTCACTTAAGTGCCAATTACCAAAGACTCTGCCTGGAGTTGAAAGGTCACACTCACAGCAATGACATTTGGAAGAAATGAAGACCAACTTAATTACTTGATGGGACTACACAATGCCAAGGATAGCCATAAAATGCTGAAAGCCCATAGCAGATAAATATTTTGGTGTTATAAATTTTCATCAGCATAACCATGGTGATTCTAACATATTTATTCTAGTACCAGATCAGAAATTACATTCTTCTGCTTGTAGGCAGTTGTTGACTGGCTAGGAGTGACTCCAGGGCAAAAGGCAGTAGAGTCTCACCTCATACCCAAAGCATCTTTTCTCTGTCTGATCCCAGAAGCTTTCAAACTGAATGGCTGTATTCCCTGAATTTGCCTTGTCTTGATTTTCCCAGTCAAGACTTAAAATAGGTAGAAGTGTTTGCTAAGGACATAGGTCCATGAGTATTTAAGCTCATTTATTATTTGGGGATTACCATGTTTTATGGAAAAAAATAATGAACTGTCATTTCTAGATGAAACTATTAGGAAGAGGCTGCCTTTGAGAAAGTGAGATAGTAATGACAGGTAAGCAGGTTTAGAGGACAGATGTTTTGGAACATCGAGTTTAGAGTCCCTGTTGGGAATCTGTGTAAAAATACTCAAAGGTAACCAGACGTAAGTTCTGGAACTTACAGGAAAAATACAACTATGGACATCGATTTGAGAATCATCAACTTATTTGTGCCTGAAGTTTGGGAGTTGAGGTGGCCACTCACATGGTGTTCTTCACCAGGTTTTTAGCAAGGTGGAGAATCCTGGTGGGGGGGGGGTTTGCTTATGGCCCTTTTCCACTACTTTTTAAATCAGTGATTTAGATGAGCACATAGAAAGAGGGTGGGTTTGTCAGCATTTCAGAAATCATCAAAATGAATGGCATAATGAGGTCCTGGATGAAAGAAAATCAAAATGTAGTTATTTTCATTTGCCTGAAATCATTGTCTGAAAACAAAATGAAAACTTAAAGGAATAAATATTTAATTTTACATTTACATTGAAATATTAAATAAGCCCTATAGGAATGCTAGCATAGCCTGGATAAGATAGTTCTTGTACACAAGTGAGCACTTCCTTCTGCTAACTTATCCCCTCCTGTCTTTCATCCAAATTAACAAGCTGCAGTATTGCATGTCTCAGAAAATAATGACTGTGCAGTCTATGTCTGGGACTTGGTTTGTTGCTTTTGTTCTCCTCACTCTTCTTTAGATCTGTAACATTTAGAAAAGTGATCCCAGTCTGCCTGGGTAATTACCCTATTTTTCGGACTATAAGATGCACTTTTTTTTTTTTACCACATTTTTTGCTTCAAAATTTTTTTCTTATTTTCCTCCTCTAAAACCTAGGTATGACACACCTAGGTTTTAGAGGAGGAAAATAGGGGAACAATTTTGAAGAAAAGGGTGTAGTAAAAAGGTGTGTCTTACAGGCCCAAAAAATATGGTATGAATCAGTAGATTATGTAAAGTTTTGCAAATGCTGTTTAAGAGATCTTCATCAAGGTGATATTGGAAGCTTAATAGCTACCTACAAATAATTGAAAAGTTGTTACTGTTTATTTCCCCCATAAATTTACTTTTTTACATCTCTCCACAAACGTGTTCCCATAATCATTTTTCAAGACTTGGTTCTAGAAACAACTTGTTGGTGAGGACCTGCCTGATGTCCCAGGTGGACGACTGTGCCATCTTTTGTGTTTTCCTTGTGTCCCTTCCCCATCCTTAGTGTTTTAGCACTCACTACATTGAGGGACATTAATTTATTGACATGAGTGTCTGTGTCCACTAGCCCTTGAAGGATGTGAGAGCACAAACCTCATCTGCCTAATGTGTTATTTGTATCTGAAGTGCAAATCTTAGTTTAATTTTTGACAAGATACTTTTGTGCTGAATTGAACTAGGGGTGGAATTGAAGTGCTTTGAGTTGTTCTGGAGGGGAAAAAAGTGAGATCAAAAGGCAAAAGTGACAAGGGCACAGATTATTTAGGCTTATTACTAACAATTAGCACTGTGGACAAATGAAAGGACCTGCCTTTACCACATAGGTCAAGCACAATTTGAATGATACTCATAGCTTAGTCTTGACTTCTAACTGTCCCTCCAACTCCTGTATCCTCTGCATTATATTTTTTGTCATTTGTCCTCACCTTCCCTCTTGGAGGTATTTCAGAAGTATTTTTATATTATATCTCATTATTTGAACAACTTCCCTATGATAGATGTAGGGCAGGCATTATCACTCTAGTTTGTTCAGCAAAATGAAGCATGACAATATTAGAGGCTTCCATCATCATTAAATTTCAGGACAAGTAGAAAAGGGGTGCAACAGCTATGAGGTATATCTGCCTGTAAAAACACACACAGGCAAACACACCCACACACGTACGAAACATAAGACTTTTTGTATTACTGCTGTCTACTTAACACTTGAATTCTCAGATTTCCTTTGGCATAAAAAGAATTTGAAACCATAAAGTATTTTGAAGAAATTAAACCTACAAAAGCATACTTTATTTTATTTTACTTTTTCACTTTCACTTTATTTTACTTTATTTTATTTTAATTGTTGTTCTTGTACAGTTTTCTTTTACTCCCATCACAGCCCACCCCCCAGCCCTCCCACTTCCCTCCCATTTCTACGCCCCTAATTTTTGTCCATGTGTCCTTTATACTTGTTCCTGTTTCTTTTCCTTTTCTCCCCATCTATAGATACTGTCCTATGTTCAATTCCTAATGAAAACTACAATAAATGGTGATACATGTAAAATTAATTAATTAATTGATTGATTTCAGGCCAGATATCATTGTCCTCATGGTGCTTCAGGTTTTATTTATTTTTTAGGTAGGAAATTCTAAATTATAAGTTACCTGTTTAGGGTATTGTGGACACATAGTCATTCCAATAGTCATGAAGTATGTTTGTTGTTGTTGTTGCTTATGACTTTCTATACCCTTCCCCAAGCAGGGTAGCAGGCTTGTTGCCAGTAAGTGATAAGATTTGTCAGTTACCAAGCTCTAGAGCATTCCCTGGAAATGCTATAGATAGAGAGGAGTCTTCTCAGATTGCTTTAATTTCCTATGTAATGTATTATGCATTTTAATTTATGTTCTGCTTGGGTTCCTAGTCTGGAGTCTATACAAGGGTTGTGCTTAAATTTAGATATTTCCTGAAGTAAATTTAAGGCCATGTAAGGAAAGTAAATCAATCATTTAATACCTATTCCTGTGTAACAAGCCACCCTGAGACTTAATGGCTTAACACAATAGCAATTTGTTTTGTTTTGTATTTTCTCTTCTCATGATTCTGTGTATAGACTGTTCTTCCACCAGACACTGGTCCCAGATGTTATCCCTTAGGAAGCTGCATTCATCAGGTGGTTGGGCTGGGATTTTAGACTGTTAGTTCACCTGCATGTGGCTTGTGAGGCAATCTGCAGGGTGGTCTGCGGGGTCTAGACAGAGAGAAGCTGCCAGTTTTATGAAGGCCTTGACTCTCAAGTTCAGGAAAGTCACTTTATAGATAATATCAGACTCATTGTGTTGATTGGAGCATCTCACAGGTCAGCTCAGATGAAAGGGGCCAACCAAGAAATAGTGACATAAAGAGAAGGGGGACAAGAGCTCTGAAATGCATTGCTCATTAACCAAGATCCTAGAAACAATCACCTAAAAATTGTGCGAATTCTGCTTCTACATTGAGTAAAAGCCCTAACAATCTTGATTTTCTTTGAGTAAACCGATTTTCCATGGATTCTGTTGTTTATGATGAGGCTTTTCCCATTTATTTAGTTATTTTTTTGTAATTTGTGGATGTGGTAAACATTTTCAGAAATAGAGCAGCTGATAATTTTGGGATCACAGTTTCTATCACTCATATATTCCTTATTTAACTGCTTGTGCTGCCTTACGATACTTTAACTATGTTTATGGATAATCAGTCCCACTAACTTTGCTGTAGCTGCAGTAAATTATTTCCATAGAGTCATTTATTATTATTGTAGTGTATTACTTAGTTTTTTGATTAATTGATGAATTTTATTGAGATATAATTAGATTAATTTTAAATAGATCTATAAATCAAATTCTTCAATAAATATCTGATTTGTTTAGGTTATTTCAGCAAGGTTGTGAGTCATATTTGCATTCATTTGCCACTTATTGATCAATATGTAACAAAAGTTCAGTTGTCTTTACATACAATTTTGAAATCTAAAAATATGGCTCTGATGTTAATGCAAATTATTTGGACTTTTTAAAATTCTACATACATTTATTGATCTTCTAGATATTTGATGTTTAGAAATTTTATTTTTAATACATTTCATTGTTCTATTTATAACATGGCATTAAAATAGCCATCTTAGTGATTTTAATTTATGTAGACTGCTTTTTTCAAATTTCATTGCTTTAATTCAGGTTTCCATAAGTTACAAAACTAATATATGGGGTATGGTAGGAGGAGGCAGATTCCACTTCTACCTACACACCGGAGAAAAACCTAGCCCATCTACAGAGGAAGAGAGCAGACAGCCACCAGTACTGCAGCATATATGAAAATAGGAGATCAAAATCTGTAGCTGACATTGAAAAACCAGATGGTAAGGAGAGTTCTTCAGGACAATAAGAGCCTAGGGATCAGCTCGGAGACCAGGGCAGCTGAAGCCCCGGGCCCTGCGCTTGCCGGGTCTGCCACAGGGCTCTAGGGAAGGAGCAGGGTCAGCTGCTCCCTCCCGGGCCAACAAGGGTTGAGCAGCAACGGGAGAGACCTGGCTGCTTGAAGTCACAAAGAGAGAAGGTAAGGTGTGAGTGGCAAACACGCTAGGGCTGTGAGCACCCACACATAGCCCTGGGAGGAGCGCAGGACTGAGCCCGTGTGATCAGAGGTACCTGCAACAAGAGGAGGGGCTTTGGGGAGCCCACGCCAGGAACCCAGGGAGTGTGAGTGATCCCTGGGAGAACCAGAGCCCATGCATGTGAACCCAGGGAGTGCGAACACTCCATGTGAAACCTGGAGCTCACTCCCGTGAACTTACGGTGAGCACCCACACTGCAGAGACCTGGAACCCACACCGTAAACTGGGGCAGCGAGTGTGCTACGTAGGAGAACTGGAGCTCACACCTGTAAACCCTGGGTGTGAGCACAATCTGTGGGAAAAATAGAATTCACCCCTGTGAACCCAGGGTGAGCATGCAAAATGCAGGAAACCCTCGGAGCCCACACTTGTAACCCACACTCGTAAACTCTGGCACCACACAGGCTCCGTTGAAAACCCATAACCTGCACTGTAAACCAAGGACTGTGTGTGCGCCTCATAGGAGACCCAGAGCTCACACTTGTAAACCCCAGGGAGTGCTCGATTAGTGGGAGACTCAAGCTCACACCCATAAACTCAGGGAAAGCCTGAGTTCCACAGCAGGCCCAGAGCCCACGCCCCAAGGCCTTGCTCCAAGAGTCACCAGAATAACCCTGGGGGGGGGGATTAGCCCAAACCTGACTGCTGAACAGGGACAATAGGGATACCATGACCCCTCAGCTGTTTCAGCCAGCAAGAGCAGAAAAACCGGCTTGGCAAGTTTGAAAACAGCAAGAGTTTTTTTTTTTTTTCTTCTTCTTCTTTAATACTATTTTTATCTTTTTTACCCCTCAACTCCTTTTGCTTGTCTTCACTTCTTTCCTGTTTTATTCCTTCTTCTTTTCTTTCCAATTTTACCTCTTCTTCCTTCCTCTTTTTTTTTCATTTTTTACCTCCTTTCTCTTTTTAAATACATATGAGTGAGACAAAAACAAAAACAAAAACTTGGAACTGTGAAAAAACCAGAGTTGGTCCTAAAGATGGGGCATCCCAACAGCTCAAACAGTGGAAGCTATGAACACCAGGATACCCAAAGGAGACTGCACCACTGAATCTGAAAGGAATTCTACCACAGAAGTTTATACCATAAAGCCAGGGAGCCAAAAGAGATCAATTTAAGAAGCTGAGGCTAACAAGAAGAGTCTCACAAAAAATGGGAAGAAAAAGAAACAATCCCCAAATAAAAGGAAAGGAGGAAGCCCCAGAATGAATGCTAAATGAAAGAGAGGCAACTCACCTATTAGATGTTGAGTTCAAAGCAATGGTTATGAGGAAGCTCCATGAGCTCTCAATGAGCTACCAGAAACTACAGGGAAGCTACGATGAACTCAATGCAAACTATATCAACATGAAAAAGGAAATAGAAACTATCAACAAGGGCCAAGAGGAAATGAAGAATATAATTTCTGAGCTGAAGAACACAGTAGAAGGGATCAAAAGCAGAACTGATGAAGCAGAAGATCGGATCACCAAGTTGGAGGACAAAGTAGAAATAAACGCCCAGATGGAGAAAGAAAGGAAAAGAGGCTCAGAAAGAATGAAGAGGGACTAAGAGAAATGAAAGACAATATGAAATGTAATTATTTCCGTATAATAAGGATACCAGAAGGAGAAGAAGAAGGGCAAGGGATAGAACAATATCTGAAAAAGTAATGATGGGAAACTTCCCTAATTTGATGAGAGAAAAAGTCACACAAATCCAGGAACCACAGAGAGTCCCAATCAAGAGAAACCCAAAGAGTCCCACTTCAAGACACATCATAATTAAAATGGCAAAATTCCAAGACAAAGAGAGATTCTAAAAGGAAGCAAGGGAGAAAAAGGAAGTAACATACAAGGGAGCCCCCATATCGTTAGCAGCTGACTTCTCAATGGAAATGCTGCAATCCAGAAGAGAATGGCAAGAAATATTCCAAGTAATGAGAACCAAAGGCCTGTAACCAAGACTGCTTTACCCAGAAAGGCTTTCAAACAAGATAGGAAGCCAAATAAGGCGTGTCTCAAACAAAAGAAGTAAAAAAGAATACACCTCTACCAAACCAGTCCTGCAAGAGATACTAAAGGGACTGCTTTAAGGAAAGGAAGGAATAGAGAGAGAGAGAAGAACACAGATACGAAAATGGCAATGAATACGTACCTATCAATAATAATCTTAAACATAAATGGATTAAATGCACCAATCAAAAGACATAGAATAGCTGAGTGGATAAGAAAGCATGCCCCATACATATGGTGCCTACAATAGACCCACATCAGGACAAAAGGATGGAAACAAATTTTCCAAGCAAATGGACAGAAAAAAAAAAAAAAAGACAGGGTAGCAATACTCATATCAGACAAAATAGACTTCAAAAGAAGAGCCATAGAAAGAGACCCAGAAGGTCACTTGATGATAGCCAAGGGAAGAATCCCCCAAGAAGACAGAAACATTGTAAATATATATGCACCCAACATAGGAGCACACAAATACATAAAGAAAATCTTGTAGGACTTCAAGAAAGATATTGACAGCAACACAGTTATAGTAGGGGATTTTAACACCCCCCCCAGTCAAAAATGGAAAGATCTGCCAAAAATATATCAACAAAGATATCCTGGCTTTGAACAATACTCTAGATGAAATGGACTTAACTGATTATATATATATATATATATATATATATATATATATATATATATATATATATATATATATCGAGAGAGAGAGAGCATGCCCTTCATTCCAAAGAAACTAAACAAACATTCTTTTCGAATGCACATGGAACATTTTCAAAGACAGACCACATGATAGAACACAAAATAATCCTCAGCAAATTCAAGAACATTGAAATCATACTAAGCATTTTCTCCAACCCAAGGGACTGAAACTACAAACCAACTCAAAGGGGGGAAAATCAAAACTCTCAAAATGATGGAAATTGAATAGCATGCTATTAAACAATGGGTCAAGATTGAAATTAGGGAGAAATTCGAAAAGTTTCTGGAGACAAATGAAAATTAACCCACAATGACACAAAACTTCTGGGAGACAGTGAAGGCAGTCCTCAGAGGGAAGCTTATAGCAATACAGGCCTACCTAAAAAGATAGAAACATTCCATCAAAACAACCCTATGCCCACAAGAACTCGAGAAAAAACAACAAAGACAGTCCAGAGGATGTAGAAGGAAGGAAATAACCAAGATCAGAGCAGATCTAAATGACGTAGAGACTAAAAGCACAATTCTAAGGATCAATGAATCCAGGAGCTGGTTCTTTGAAAAGATACACAGAATCGACAAGCCTTTAAGCAGGCTCATCAAGAAAAAAAGAGAAAGGACTCAAGTAAACACAATCAGAAATGGAAGATGGGAGATTACAACTGACACTGCAGAAATACAAAGGATTGTAAGAAATAACTGGGAAGAACTGTATGCCAAGAAATTTGAAAACCTAGGTGAAATGGACAAATTTCTAGAGAAATATAATCTTCAAAAACTCAATGAAGCAGAAGGAGAAAGCCTGAACAGACCAATAATAGCAGATGGAATTGAAGCAGTAATCAAAAAAAAAAAAAAAAAAAAAAAAAAAAACTTCCAACACACAAAAGCCCTGGACCAGATGCTTTCACAGGAGAATTCTACAAAGCATTTAAAGAAGAGCTAACCCCTATCCTTCACAGGATATTCGAAAAAATCCAAAATGATGGAAGACTCCCAAATTCTTTTTATGAAGCCAGCAACATCCTAATCCCAAAACCAGATAAAGCCACAACAAAGAAAGAAAACTTCAGGCCAATATCGCTGATGAACATAGACGCTAAAATCCTCAACAAAATATTGGCAAACCACATCCAACAATACATTAAAAAGATCATACACCATGACCAAGTGGGATTCATCCCAGGGATGCAAGGATGGTTCAATATTTGCAAATCTGTAAATGTAATACATCACATAAACAAAAGCAAAGACAAAAAATCCCATGATCATATCAATAGATGTGGAAAAGCATTTGATAAGATACAGTACCCATTTATGATAAAAACACTCAGCAAAGTGGGAATAGAGGGAGCATTCCTCAACATAATAAAGGTCATATATGAGAGACAACAGCCAACGTCATACTCAATGAGCAAAAACTAAAATCTTTTCCACTAAGGTCAGGAACAAGACACAGTTGCCCACTTTCACCTCTTCTATTCAATAAAGTGTTGGAAGTCTTAGCCACAGCAATTAGACAAGAAAAGGAAATAAAAGGCATCCAAATTGGAAAGGAGGAAACAAAACTACCATTGTTTGCAGATGACATGATAGTGTACATGGAAAATCCTATAGACTGAGCCAAAAAGTTTCTTCACCTAATAAATGAATTTGGTGAAACAGTTGGATACAAAGTCAATATCCAGAAATTAAAGGCATTTTTGTATACCAGCAATGAAACAACAGAAGCAGAAATCAAGAGAAAAATCCCATTTGATATAGCAAAAAGAAAAATAAAATACCTAGGAGTAATCCTAACCAAGGAGGTAAAAGACCTGTATGCAGAAAACTACACAACACTGAAGAAAGAAATCAAGGAAGACACAAACAAATGGAAGCATATACCATGTTCATGGATCGGAAGAATTAATATCATCAGAAGTCCATACTGCCTAAAGCAATTTACAAATTCAATGCAATACCTATTAAAGTGTCAATGGCATATTTCACAGACATAGAACAAACACTTCAACTATTTATATGGAACCATAAATTACTGCAAATAGCTGCAGCAATTTTGAGAAGGAAGAGCAAAGTAGGATGGATCACAATACCTGATAACAAACTGTATTACAAGGCCAGTGTAATCAAACAGCCTGATACTGGCATAAAAACAGGCTCATGAACCAGTGGAATAGAACAGAGAGTCCAGAAATAAACCCAAGTCTCCATGGTCAATTTATATTTGGCAAAGTGAGCAGCAACATAAAATGGAGTACAAATAGCCTCTTCAATATGTGGAGTGGGTAGAACTGGACAGCTACCTGCAAAAAAATGAAATTTGAACACTATCTCACACCTTACACAAAAATAAATTCAAGGTGGATAAAAGATTTAAATATAAGCCATGACACTGTCAAAGTCCTAGAGGAGAACATGGGCAGGAAAATTTCAGATATTTCATGCAGCAACATTTTTGCTGATATGTCCCCTCAAGCAAGGGACATAAAGAAAAGAATAAACAAATGTCATCTCATCAAAATCAAAAGCTTCTGCATGGGTAAAGAAAACAGTATTAAGATAAAAAGAGAACTGACTGTATGGGATAACATATTTGCCAATGACACCTCAGATAAGGGTTTAATCTCCAACATGTATAAAGAACTTACATGACCCCACTCTAAGAAGACAAGCAATCTAATTGAAACATAGGCAAAGGACTTGAACGGACACTTCTCCAAGGAGGACATACAGATGATCCAGAGAGACATGAAAAGATGCTCAGTATAGTTAGCTATCAGGGAGGTGCAAATTAAAACCACAAAGAGATACCACTTCACACTGGTCAGAATGGCCATTATAAACAAAGCAACAAACAACAAGTATTGGAGAGGTTGTGGAGAAAAGGGGACCCTAGTGCATTGTTGGTGGGAGTGCAGACTGGTACAACCAGTATGGAAAACAGTATGGATTTTTCTAAGAAAACTAAAACTGGATCCACCTTTTGACCCAGCAATTCCACTGCTAGGATTATATCCTAAGAACCCTGAAACACCAATCCAAAAGAACCTAAGCAGCCCTATGTTCATAGCAGCACAATTTACATTATCCACATTTTGGAAGCAACCTAGGTATCCATCAGTAAATGAATGGATCAAGAAACTACGGCACATTTACACAGTGGAATTCTATGCTGTAGATAGAAAGAAGGAGCTGCTGCTCTTTGAGACTGCATGGATGGAACTGGAGAGCATCATGCTAAGGGAAATAAGCCAGGTGGTGAAAGATAAATACCATATGATCTCACCTTTAACAAGAATCTAATCAACAAAACAAACAGACAAATATAATATAACCAAAGACACCGAAATTGAGAACAGGCTGACAGTCACCAGAGCGGAGATGGGAGGAGTTTCATGAGAAAAGGGGAAGGGTTTAGAGCAATAAGTATAAAGGACACATGGACAAAACTATGGGAGGTGGAAACGGGAAGGAGGTGGAGAACACTGGGGTGGTGGTCTAGGATGGGAGTAAAAGACAGAAAACTGTACAAGATCAACAATTAAAATAAAAATAAAAATATATGTGTATAAATTAATTAACTGGCAATAATCTTCATAAATACAATAAACTACTTGACAAAAGAAACTTTGTCTCAACATTTATGAAACTTAAAGCTATGTTTAAAAATATTCTATTTCATAGTAACATACTTAGAATATTTTCACAGTAATAAACTCTTTTCTTTTCCATTGATGGTAATCTGCATGACACCAGTGACTGTACAAGTCATGGTTCCAGGTCAGAAGTTTTTGATAAGGTTTTCTGTTTGTAGATGTTATTAATTTCAGTGTTTTAAGCCTAGGTTTCTGAGTTAACATTTCCTTTCAGCACGTATGTCCTTTCATTGGTGGAAAAATATAGTGAACTTTTAAAATTGAGTCTTTTATATACATAAGAATATTTATTCTCATTCACACTGGAGACTCAAAATAGCATTTCAGTTTGCTTATGAGCTAAGATTATTTACAAATCTAACCTGAAAACACACAGTCTTTCAGTGTGTTTATCAAAATGCTTATGATTTATTTTTGTGGTGACATGAAATAATAAATGTTGAACATGGCCTGAATCTGTTTCTTGAGCATTTCTGTTAATAAAACTATAATTTTCTGGCTTCTATAACTTTTTGTAATAAAAGTTAATGCATATAATTTAACAATTATTTCATTCTCTTCTGTACTATAACTACCATGAGTTAATTTTTTATAGATGTTTGAATTGCTAAAGAGGAAAAATGATTCTAAAGTCTTAGATGAATTGTATAGAATGTTCTGGAACAATAGTTTTGTAATCTATTGGTGCTCTATTAATGGGTCATCAAGTCAGTTTTTTAGAATAAAGTAGAATTTTTAAAAGAGTGGAATAGAAGTAAAATAGATCACATAGAAAATAGAGTACATATGCACACAATAAAGATAATGTTTCATGATAACTTTGTTCCAGTTTTCTACATTTATATGTGGTTGATTACAGTGTAAAATATGTCTCTAGCTGAGGGTGGTGGTCAAATAATTTTCAATGCTACCTTTATTTAGTTCTTTAACAACAAATTAAGTCTCACTGTTGAATTAAGTTTAATCCTTCCAACTACATTTTGATAAACTACAAATTACTTTAAAAGTGAGCTGTCGTTAAACACAAAAGGTGTGATATTCTGGTCTTACAAGTTTTAATTAAATATTCTCTTCCTGTATGAAATGCTTATATTTGATATTCAAATGCCTAGAACTTATCTATTGGTTTACCTCTAAGTTTTCAGTTTATTCTTCTTTACCATAGGACAATTATGAGTCATTCTTGAAGTATTTTCACAGATCATCTCCCATTGATGAGAGTAACTGTATTGATTTATAGGACCAAACAGTTGTAATATTGAGCAATAATAACATCCTATTAAATTTTATGTAATCATGAACTGTTAAGATACTTTCAAAGTGATATGATGTATATAAGAAATATATGTCATAAATAATGCCAATTATTCCATTCTGAAGGCAATTTAAATCACTATTTTAATGTTTGTAGTTGTTAGTCAAAGATTAATATATTGCTTTGTTATTGAAGACCAACTTTTAAAATATTTTTAGTCACTTGTCATCCATTTATTTCATGATAGTGCTTCGGTTTAGCATTCTACTGAAGTACCAAAGGTTTAATGTTTCCTTCATGAAGCTAGAAGACAATAAATAATAAATGTTCATGAAATTCAAATACTCCTTGAAGTCAACAACAAGGTGTCTATTTATATTTAGAACTCTTTCACCTTCAAGAGGTCCTTTAACAAAAATCTCAGAACTATTATTGAATGAAAGGATGACTGAATGACTTAATTTAAACAATGTCATTGCTCATGAGTGTAACATATGGCCCAAGAAAGGATGGGCTCAAGTTTGGAAGAGGTTTTGAAGGAGATTGAACTACAGCTGAATTTAAAGTATAGAAATAGGGAGTTCTACATGGGGATAGGGGATGCAATGAATAAAACTGCCATCATAAACTAGATATATTTGTAAAGCCTGCCCTTTCTTACCCATTCTTTTGCTAAAGGAAAACAACTTTCTCTATTGGCTTTGATATCTAGGTGGTCTGATGCGGACCCTGGCCAGGGGGGTCCATGTGTTGTGGCTGCGATGAACAAATTCACAGGGACCACAAAAGTCCTGTGGAGAAAAAGGGATGGCATGGCCACTCTGAGTGAGAGAGAGCCCCGACCCCTGCGTGGACAGGCTTTTATTGCTTTTCTGGGCACATTACATCGAGGATGTACCTCATTTACTATGCACAGGTTCACTGTAGGTGATTACCTTTTACAGATAACAAAGGAAAGAATGTTGCTAATTATTTCAAAGAGAAGGATGTTGGGGAACAAGGGGAAAAGTGGTTGAACTGGTTACACTCCATTCTTGGGAGGGTTAGCAAAGATTTTAAGAAGTTACTTTAGAGATACACAATAAACATTTCCTGCCTCAATTCAGGGTGAGGGAGTTTTAGCAAAAGCAAGTCTCAAAGCAGGCTAGGTACAATACAGGCCGGATTCCCCATGGGAGAACCTATTCATGGGTGTGGGTCCTGTGTGCTGACCTCACTCCGCATCAGTTTTCCAAATCAGGGGCTGGACTACATTCCCCACACCACATGGAATGGTCCCCTATAGTGGTCATTGTAGGCAGAATCATGGCATGCTCCAGTTCTCTACATGCTAATTCACAGAACTGATTGATGCTGCTGCACACACAACAGTTTTTTTATGGAAACGTTTAAGGGTCTAGACCTTGAGATAGAGAAGTAATCCTAGACTCTCCAGATGGTACCAAACTAATCACATGAGTCCTTAAAAGCAGATAATTTGTCTGGCTATGATCAGAGAATGATGCTTTCACAGAGGAAGAAAGATTCAAACCATAGGAGATACTTAACCCCCCATGGCTGGCTTTGACATTGGAGGAAGGGGCCATGAGACAAGGAGTGTGAGTGGCCCTAAAAGCTGCAATCACTCCTCAGCTGACAGCCAGGAAGGGAACAGGCACCTAATTTCTGCAATCAAGTGGTATCAAATTCTGCCAACAGCCTGAATGAGCTGAGAAATAGATTGTCCTCTAGAGCCTCCAGGAGGGAATGTAGCCATGTGATACATTGATTTTGACTTGGTAATTCCCATGTCAGACTTGTGATATAAACAGAACCATAAGATAATTTGCGTTATTTAGCCAGTGAGTTTGTGGTAGTTTGTTACAGAAGAATATACTCTAACACAATGATGGTGAGGTTTGGAAAACCACTATATCTCTATTTATATCTCTGGAAACAGAAGTGAGAGTCTGATCCAAAGGCATCCTACATACAGGCTAGACAGTGTCTATAAACTATGGGTCAGACAGTGACATGAAATAAACTTGGCCAATTAAATTCACCTGGTATCTTCCTCTGGACTTTGTGCTAGTCAATAAACACAGAAGTTTGTCATTTGGGATACTAAAGAAAGAAAAATCATTTCATGGTTATCTGTGAGACTGGGGAAACTTTCGATTTCTTTTCCTGAGATTGCTTCACAATATCCAGCTATAATTCTAAGTCCTTTGAGCTCTACTACCTAGAATTTAAATATATTATTTAAAATAAAAAAGAATGAACTACTGGCACATGCTGCAACATGGATGAATCTGAAAACAATATACTAAGTGAAAGAAGCCAGACACAAAACCAATAGTTTGGTTACATTCTTAAGAAGAGTCTAGAATAGGCAAATCCATAGAAAAAATAGATAAATGAGTGCTAGGACCTAGGGGTAAAGGGGCTAATGCATATGAGATTTGGGGGTGATGAAAATGTCTTTAAATAAGATACAACTCCGTTGTGTTGAGTTGTTGGGAGGGGAAGACATCTGTAGCCCTACATATGACTTGTTGGTTATACTGTTATTTTTCATAGAATAATTGGGGGAAACTTGGCCAAAAGTAAAATAAAATTTAGTAAAATAGAAAATAGTAATGTTGATAAAGGAAGCAGTGATAATAAATGCATTATTCTGTAGTTTATTATACTACTGTGTTATTTCCTTTCTATTTTTGTAGAAATGTGCATTTCACAAATTAATAAAAAACTACAATTACAGTATAGCCACAATTTTCAGGGTTACTTGGAAGTAAAACTACAGAACAGAGGCCATCTCAGGACTCCTCCTTTCTGCCCAGGTGATTGTTTCATCCACTCCATCCAAGCAGTTTTATATCAAAGTGTCCCTAGGAGTCATATGATTTAACCTTCTCCACAGAGGAAAAACTGGATGGGTCCTTGCTATCTTACATCTTACTGAACGTCCCCCACATTCTTCGGCTTGTAAGTTCTTCTAAGGCAGGAGAAGCATATTGTTTCACAGGAAGAGAGAAAAGAAAGGCTCAAATGTTATACGATAATCTGATAGTATCTATGGTTAAGAACATTTGAAAAAGGCTTTTGAACACTGTCACTACTATGCATAATAGATTCAGAAGCTGGAAGAGTACTAAGTAATTAGTACTGGGTAATAAGGGTAAAATTGCATTGTATTTACAAATGTAACAAACTGCTGCCTTACTGCTGTTCTGGTGCTTGTTATGAGTGAGTTTATAACACATTCTTTCTCTATATGTTTTAGCTCTTCCAACATTTCTTATTTTCACATAGTAATAATTACATACTTAATTGGGGGAAGAGTGACTGCACTGCAAAGTGAGACTAGCAGTATATTGGTGAATACAGATACATTAAAAACTAATTAATTTTAAATTTATGGACTGGTGGCCACTTATGACATAACAGGCTGAGTGCTCTACTGAGTGCTGCGTTATTCAACAGAGGTCTTAGTGGGAGTGATTGACAAACAAGAGATTATAGATCCTCCTGTCCTGAATACAGATAGAGCTTCAGGGAGCTTTTTCCTTTAGTCTCTATTAAATGGTTGTATCCTGTAAAATATCTTATTTAATTATTGTCTGCATAAGACTACTTGTTTTGAATTTCTGATCTTTCTGTTTCCATTCTGATACCTAAGTTCTGTAGGAATTATAAACTGCATGTTATCAACGGAAGGAAAATATAACCAATTATGTTTAATTAATAGTTCCAACTAATTAGCAATGGATGAATCATATCAAAGTGACTTCAGTAATGTATTATGTATACCAACAATTTTAATTATTATTTAACAAAGATCATCAACTCTGAGTGTTGGTGAATCAGTATTATATTTATGGTCAATATTTTCCCAATGTTTATAAATATTTGTTGGGAGAAAAGGGTGTTAATATTTGAATCATATATATTAATATCTTGATATATTGTTGGAAAAGTAAAGAAAATGATAATATAGATATTTAATTGAAGCACATTTTCTTGATCATTGATAAAAATATAGCAGAAATGTTTATCTTGATTATTTCAAAAAATTTAAGTGCCAAATGCAAAAAAGTTTTTCATCATGTCATTTTACTGTTAAAATGCCTTAATCATAACAGATACCTTGTCACTATTCATAATAATTCTATTGTTGGAAAAAAAGCACAGGCTCAGATGACATGAGTCACCTTGCAGGAAGGCAAAGTTGGACATTCACAGGAAAGACTGAACCCTGTGAGCCCAGCTCTTCCCAAGTCAAAGGAGTAGACTGTATGTCTGCAGTTCCCAAGATCTCTCAGATTTGCCTTGTGAACAACTGCAGGAAAGTGGAGAACTGGTCAGTCTCCAAGAAGAAAGAAATGGCACAAATAATGGGCAGTGGGACTGACCATGCTGGGACTCATTATAAGAAGTTTCAAAGATGCTATTGGGAAGGCTCATAGAAGACAAAAGCTAATACAGATTTTGATGGAGGTTAAGATTTGAGATTTTGAAAATAAAGGTTAACATTTAAGAAAGTCTTTAAAAATAATTGTTCAGAAACAAAGATGGAGACACCCTATTTGAAGAACAATGAAGAGATTTTGTTTTTTTTCAAGGGAGGGTAATAGTACAGACCTTTTGGCTTGAATTTTCAACTGACTATTTGACATGAATTTATGTGTATGTGTACATGTATATTTTTCCCATATACCTTTCTATAAGTTACTATTCACTGTACTGGCCTAGGACAACTCTGGTAGTGTATGTTCATATAGAATGCCTCACTTTATTCTGCATTTTTATTTATTTTCATTTTATTCTTTATTTTTTGAATAGTTCATCTTTATTGTGTCTTTTTCTATTACCATTTATCCTTCATATACCCTCTACCACCTCCATGCACCTTCCTCTCCCAAGCAATCACCACACTCTTGTCAGTGTCTGTTATTTCTAGTTCTTTTTTCTTAATTATTACTGTATAAAATAGGAAAGTAGAATAAATTTCACAATCCTTAAAGTCTTGGAGATAGGAAATTAAACATACTTAATATATTCAGTTGGCCAAAAGTTGTTTACTTTTTTCCATAAAATAAAAGGCACATTTTTTTTTTTTACATTTTCACCCATAACTTTATTGATTTAGTTATTTTGAGTATGTCAGCTGTCTCCCATTAATGGTTTCTAGTGTGTAGAGGCCAGGGGTGCTACTAAACATTTTCCAATGCCTAAGATAGCTCTACAGCCAAGAAATATTTGGCCAAAATGTCAATAGTATCAAGAAACTTACAAACCACTTTTGACAAGTTTGATCAGTCACACCTTCTCTGTACATAGCACAAATCTTTTTGTGTGTTTCACTTGCATTTTTACCTTTCTTGAAATAATCATAGTACACCCAAAATGTTGTCTGTTTTATTCCATCTTCAGCATTAACATGGCTGCACAAAAATTCCAATGTTCCAATTTTGATGTTTTTTTAAATGCATGCTGATATGACAGCTGTCACAGTACAATCTAACAAAACTGTGTAGAGTGAAGTTAAAGACAGCTAAGCACTGCTAGAGCCATCATACAAAAAAAAAAAAAAAAAAAAAACCTGAACAGTTTTTTGACCAACCCAATAGAAGTCATTTTTATGGGCTTATTCTAACAAGTTACATCGAATTGGAATTCAGAGGTAGAAGAGGGATCTCATGCCAATGTGAGCACAGTCTCACAGAGTGAACTCAAACTGCAGACATTCACAGCACTACCAGGCACATTCTCTCTTTTCCCTTCATTACAGCTTTCCTTACTCAATTTTTAAAAATATGTAGACTTTTTTCTTGTATGAAGAAAAAATTAACTTTTTCTGTAGACATCTGTGACTAAAGTTAAATACCTTTAATTTTGTCTCTTTGGTATGGTTATAATTGTGTTGCATCTTTCCATTCAAAAGCTTTCTGGGTCACAGAAAACACACACACATGGAATTAGAAACAAACAATCCAGAAATAACATTAAAAATAAATAAGAATTACATTTGCAATAGCATCTAAAAGATGTAGATATAAACATTAACATTATTAAACTTCTAAAAGAAAACAGAGGCAGAATACTTGCAATCTACAGATTAGGCAAAGATTTTCTAGTATGACAAAATTTTTAAAAATAATAAATTGAACTTTATCAAAATTTAAAATTCATGCTCTTTAAAAGACAAGAGTATAAAGGACAAGCTAGAGAGTTGAAGAGAACATTTGCAAAACATGTATCTGATAAAAGACTTGTATTTCAAAATATGTAAATGATTTTTAAGGATATTTTTTAGAGCAGATTAAGATTGACAGTAAAACTGAGGGAGATTCGGGGATCCCCCATGTATCCCCTCAACCCCATACATGCACATCCTCTTTCATCATCAACACCATTCATCAGGATGGTACCCTTTTTTTTTTTTTTTTTTTTTTTACCAAATATTAATGTACATTGACACATCTTAATTACCCAAAATTCATAGTTTTACATTGGAGTCCACTCTTGGTGTTATACATTCTCTATGTTTGGACAAATGTATAATGACATGCATCCACCACTAATAGCATACGGAACACTTTCACTCCCTTAAAAATATTCTGTGCTTTGCCTAGTCATCTCCCACACAATCCCCTACCCCTACCCAAAACTGATCTTTTTACTCTTTTATAGTGTTGTTTTTTCCAGAATGTCTTATACTTGAAATCATACAGCATGTAGGTAGTCTTTTAAGGTTGACTTATCTTCCTTAAGTCATATACATTTAACTTTCCTCCATGTCTTTTTATGGCTATATATGTCATTTCAAGGCTGAATAATATTTCGCTGTCTGGATTATCCACTCACCTACTAAAAGATCTTAGTGGCCTCTAAGTTTTGATGATTAGAAATAAAGCAACTATAGGCAATAGGCAATTGAGTGCAGGTTTTTGTAAGGACATAAATTTTTAACCTCTTTGCATAAATAATGAAATACTACCCAGTAACAAATAGAATGAATGGTTTTCAAGAATACTATTCTAAATGAAAGAAGCCAACTACTATATTACTTCATTTATACTGAAGTTCTAGGAAAGGCAAAGATGGAGAAGCAGAAGTAGATGTGTGGTTGTCTGAGGCTCGAGTGGGAGACAGGATTGACTATGAATGAGCACAAAGCAAATCTGGGTTAATGAAGGTATTTTAAAAGTATATTATGGGCCCTGGCTGGTGTAGTTCAGTGGATGGAGCACCAGCCTGAAAACCAAAGGGTTTCTGGTTCAATTCCCAGTCAGGGCACATGCCTGGGTTTTGGGGCCAGGTATGCAGTAGGGGGCACACAAGAGGCAACCACACATTGAAGTTTATCTCCCTCTCTCCCTCCCTTCCCCTCCGTCTAAAAATAAAATCTTTAAAAAAAGATGAGGTGACATTTAAAAAAATAAAAGTGTATTATAGTGATGTCCTAAAATCAAATTGTGCACTTAAGTAGATTAATTTTATGGTACTAAGTTACCTCGGTAGAATTGTTAAAAATTGTTAAGCTACCTTCAAAATGAAATTTAAAAAGAAATATTTTATTTTATTTCTTTTTATTTTAGAAAGAGGAGAAAGGAGGTGGAAAAGGCAAGAAATATCAACGTGAGAGAAACTTTGTTTGGCTGCCTTCCATATGTACCCTAAGGGACTGATCCTGCAACCTGGGCATGTGCCCTGACCTGAAATTGAACCAGTGACATTTTGGTTCATGGTAAAATGCTCAACTGACTGAGCCACACTGGCTGGGGCCTCAGAATGAAATTTTTAGGATTATTTTATATTATTAGTGGAATAGGGTATATACAAGAGACATTGAAGGTAAAAGTGTCCATCTGGAAAGAAGATAGGAAGACACTACCTGTGAGACTTCAGAGTTACTTTCATTAACTTGACAAATTTACTGTTATGGAATGTGTGTCTAAGAAAATCATTTTATCGGTAAAATAAAAAATACCAATGTCACGTGGGCCAGAATGCTAGTGTACGTGTAAGAAGTTCATTACTGTAGACAGAACTACACAGCAAGTGGAATGACAATTTCATTTATAACTTACCATGAAAATCCATTGGAACATTTTGGGAAATAAAGGGGTAAGAATTACAACCTGTGTGAGTGGCTCATATGCTACATCATAATCAGAAAATGTCTTGACAAACACAGACTCAAACTAGTGGAATTAATTACCTAAAATTGATAGTCACAATACAATAGCTTGTTTTATCCATTTCCTAGCGGAGATAGCCTTTTTCATGACCAACCAGATGATAGAGGTATAGATACAGATGTGCATATGGAGATAATAGAGTTATATACATTTGCTAGATTGACTTTTCTCAGTTGAACAATTATTCAGCTTGGTTAGGTAAATTTGTATTTTTCAGCACTGAAAGTTAATCTTCTGGCCAGGCAGCTGCCACATGAGCCTCTCCAGAGGGCACCTCACAGTATGACAGCTCACTTCCTTCAGCAAGAAAGAACACCCAAGTGGAAGCCACAGTCTCTTTATTAATCTCAGAAATAAATCCAGTTGCCTCTGTTACATTGTATTCAAAAGACATGAGTCATTAAATCTTATTCAAGAGGGTAGGGCCTAAATAAAGAGATGGGGATCATTTGGGAGCCATAGTAGAGGATGCTGACCATGTTTTGGTTTGTATGTTTGGAGGGAAGCCTTGCTTTAGCTGCTAGCATCATTTGCAATGCATCAAAGTTGAAAATACATAGTTCATTCGAGAACGATTAAATTTGATGTAGGTGTAAAGCTCTTTTGTTAATAATTGAAAAGCAAAAGCCTCTTTTTATTAAAGGTCAGACTATAGTATGATAAGAAAGGAGAGGAGATATGTCTTATTTGGTGGAAGGGAATGAAAGGTACATGGTTACTAAATAACATATGCATCTAGCTGCAGTGTAATTGTTAATTTATCATCAGACTGATGAAGACATAAGAAAACTTATGGAGAAGGAACCACAGAAAAGATGCCTTTTCATCTCCCTGGTCCACTACCCCCTTAGTTCTTTTTCCTTTCTTATTCTGAACACATACTCATTTTTTGATCAGTTAATTGACAGCAAACAGAATTTTCCCCCATCAAGCTGTTGTGTAGCCCCCCAAGTCCGGGGTCATGACCAAATCCCAAAAAGGACATTTTGCTCCAATATAAAAGTGAAATGTCAACCTCAAAAAATCTTAATACTTAAATGCTATGGTGATATTGGTCGTACATGTGTGTGTCTTAGTTTATCAGCCATTGATACACACTACAAGTCTGAATAACATTTTTTCATAATAATTTTAATGAACTTTACTATTGTTTTTTACTTTGCCATTTAATAGGAATATTATATAGAATAATTGAGAGAGCAAATACACTGATGTTCTCAGTTAACTTCAGGAAACTACTGAATATTCTCTATTGAACATTTTGCATAATATTATACAGTATCATGAAATTGAAATTATTCATTCTTCTTATGCAATTCTTAGAGAAGTAGCTGAAAAGAAAGAATAGCATCTTTCTAGAGTAAAACTGAAAGCACAAAAAATTGTATTAGTTGCCTTTTTGGAACACTAAAGTGATTCAAAACCAGTTTTTTAAAAAATGTCATATCCATTAATACAATTTGCTGATACCACGAGGCATGATTCCTTTGGCCTTAACAGTTTTTTTTTTTGTATAACTCAAGAATTTTATGTTTATAAGTTATGGAAATCCAATTCAAATGAGTACAAACATAATTGATATCTTATTGAAAGATTCCTGTATTACTGAACAAATTATTGAAAACAAAGCTGTATGAATGATAGAACCAGACATGATAATCTCCTGTCTCAAAATCCTTAACTTAATCTCACTTCCAGTATATTTTTCTAGATAGGGCAATTCTCATAGCTTGTTGGAACTAGGTCATGGACATCTTGGTTGAGGTCATTTTTCAGCCTCCTGGGTGAAGCTATGTGAGAGAATAATTTAAAGGGGTGGGCACTTCACATGTGGGTCATGGATGATTTATGTAAAGTGACAATAGCTGAGCTGAAGTCTAAATGTTGCAAGAATATGTACTTGAAGCATTTGTATATTGTAAACTACTCTTAAAGTGAAAAATAGGTTCCTTGTATTTAGCTACCATTTTGTTAGTATTGGGTTGGCCAAAATGTTTGTTTGTTTATTTGTTTGTTTTCTACAAGATGGTTCTTGTAGCGCTTAGTTGTCTTTCACTTCATTTGAAACAATTTTGTTAGATTGTATTGTGACAGCTAACATATCAGTGTACATTTTAAAAAAGCATTGAAATTGGGGAATTCTTGTGTAGCCAACTTAATATTGAAGATGGAAGAAAATATGCATCATTCTTTTATATTATACTTTATTATTCAAAAAAAGGTAAAAATGCAACTGAAATGCAAAAAAGGAAAAAAGATCTGTGCAGTGCATAGGAAGGTGCTGTGGATGATGGAATGTGCTGAAAGTGCTTTGTGAAGTTCTGTGCTGGAACTTTCTAGCTGGACAATGCCCCACAGTCAGGTAGACCAGTTGAAATTGATAGCAATCAAATCAAGACATTTAATTGAAAACAGTCAATGTTATACCATGTGGAAGATAGCTGACATACTCAAAATATCCAAATCAATAAAGTTGAATCAATAATTGTTAAAACTGAAAAATGTATCCTTTATTTTACAGAAAAAAACTAAGTGAACTTTTTGGCCAATCCAATAGAATCAGTACTGATCGAATCACTATAGAATGGGTCATTATTTCCATTACCTCATTGCCAAGGGCCAGTGTTGGGGTCCTCAGGAGTGCAAGAGAACAAATCTTGAGCCCTAATGCTTATGCTGATGAGTAAAGCCATCAGTTTCAGGGACTCACATTGCCATGGTTTCACTGAAAAGAGTTATTAGTACATACGAGAGGATGGAGTCTACTGATTTGTGTGACTACAACATTAAATTTGTGTCTCATTTATGAATACACAATAGTACTCTGTTTGCCCTTGAGAACTTCCAACAGTGAAGTGTTTACATTAAATCTCAGCAACTAATGATACCTCTGAGGTTGAATTGCTCATATGGCAGACAACAATATGCCAAACTTTACACATAGAAAAGAGTTTTAAAAATCATATTGAACGGCAAGGTGTCCCTATACCCTTACTTTCCCTGAAACACTAACCTATACAATACTGTGCCATTTTGTTTTTTACTTCCCAAGATTACATAACAAAATATGTTTATGTTTTTAACAGAGGGAGCTGAAATTTTTCAAATGAAGTATCATAAGAAACTTGGTAATATTATTTTATTTTTTAACTTAACACCATGTATACCGTGAACACCATACACATTACATTGTGGCCCATGAAATTTCAAAGACACTGATTCATCTTGCATTGGCATGCTTCCTTGAATATATCATATCTCAGCTTTGAATACATAGTACCCAGAGGGGCACTGGTGCATTTCAAGTAATCAATACAGCAATTTCCTGGAGAAAATTTAGGTTGAAAGTTTATGCTTTCACATATTCATGAAACACATACATATGCATACATATCTCATTTATATATAAGCATGCAACATATAGATAGCATGCGTGTTACCTGTATATTAAACATGCACATACATGTGCATATACACGTGTGTGTGTGTTGTGTGTATATACACAGACACAAACTAGAAAAGGAGTGGCGTCTTCCCTAAAATCCTTTGGGAGAATGTCATTTCTGTTGTCATCCCAAGAGAGTAGACCAACCCTCTTTTTCACTTAGTTCTATTTTCCAACTTTAAACATCTGCCATGCTGTGCTCCTGTGTTTCACACTTAGATGTGCCTGGGAAGGAGGTGTGCTTGCAGCAGAAGAGAGGTGTGTGTGTGTGTGTGTGTGTGTGTGTGTGAAAGAGAGAGAGAGAATTATACACTGATGGGACACGGTGTTGTCATTAGTGCGCAGAGGGTGTTAACACGTTAGAAGGAGGTTTTTCTTAGGTCTCAGTGCTGAATTCTCAGATCCAGGGCTTCCAAAAGACAAGGGTGGGGTAACATACAGAAGGGATTCGGAGTTTCCTCAGTAGTGCAGACTTGAAGCATATACAGTGTCATGTAATTCTCATGGTCATGGTTAGAGAAGTGACTGACACCCAAATGAATACACATTCTAGGGAGATAAGACTAGGTGTTGGTTACGTTTATTAAATGGAGCATTACTTTCAGTCCAGTTAACAAATTTTGAAAAGATTGCAGGGCCACAAATTAAAGAAATCAATTAAAATAGGTTACTATTCTGTAATACATATTATAATTTTGTTTTTAAAGCTAAATAAAAAGGATGAAAAAATAAATAGATAAAAATGGTTAACAAAGCTTTAGAGCATTTCTCCTGTATTATAATAATATGTGACTAAAAATAATACAATGAGAAGCAGTTTCATTCAGTGTTAGCCACAGAGTCTCTCCTTCCTGAGAATATCAGGTGTGAAAATATCTTATTTAGTAATACTGTTTTGTTCCTATTTTCCATTAGGTAAAAAGTTAGTTATTTTGAGAAAGTCAAGCAGTAATGCAGAAAATTGCTTGGTTTGAATGATTGTTTTTTAGCTTCTAACATCATCTGTAGTTCAACATTAGAGAAATGTATGATGTTAGGCTATATAAAATTTATTTTATTCTCTTATAGTAGTGACAATGGTGTTTTGTTAAACAAGCCAGTTCTTTTCAAGCTCAGTAATGAAATGTTTAGATTGTTAAATATGTCACTTAGAAATATCTAAGGACCAGTTATGTAGCTTTCAATTTTTTTCTAGTTTACAGATGTTTTTGCCAATTCATAGAGAGTGCATATAGGGAGATTTTCAATACTCAGCGCTCATAGATCATTAACAGTATTTAACCTTATCACAGTCAGGCTGGGTATCCCTGGAGAGGTTTGGATTAAAGGATCCTGAGAAGTCATTAGATGAAAGCATGCAGGGGTGAAAACCCATCTTAACACTTCACATACCCACATACATTACAGGTAATGACAAAAGATGATGAGGGCCAAGCTCTTTCTCTCTAAGCAGTATTTTTTCCATTAACTTAAAATATCCACTTTGAATTATATTAATTGCAATGAAAGATGTAATAATTGGGAAACCTAAAATTAGTGTCATTTCTGATGTGAGAAACAATATTCAACAGTAGGCCTACTTGGGTGTCTGTGTTTAAGTGAACTAATTAAATTTCTTTCTCTGTTAAAAAAAAGTGAAAAGAAAAGAGAAGAGAAATGTGATTGTATATGATGTTGGAAGGCATATTAATTTAGCCTCCAAGCATGGTTCCATCTTATACTCTGACATACCTATAATACATACAGTGATGCATTTAATTCTACAATTCAAAAATATTTTTATCCTTCAACTCAAAACTCTCTAACAGCTTCCATTCTTATTCAATATTGTCTACAATATTTAAAAAAACCTGAATATTTTCTTAAAAATTAAGTATACCTATTTAAATATTACCTATTTCAGAGAATAAAAACATGTCATACTTTCAGAGTTATCATGAACTAATAATGCATAGAGGGCTAATTGTTAGATGGCAGTTGTTCCTGAGATCTACATTTCACTCGTTCTTTTAAGGTGTGGGAACTAAACCTAAGGACAAGCATACTAGTGGGAGACAGATAATAAAACCATATGGTGTGATGGATGGTTATAATGTTGTGCATGGAGAGGGGATCAACAGTGCTGGGATATGGAACTTATAATTTTAACAAGTTAGTGAGTGAGAAGATGGTGTTTGAAAAAGGCCTGAAGAAGGTTGGTTACATGGCTGTTTCGAGAAAAGGATCCTTATCTCAGGGACTAGCAAGTCCAGAGGCCCTGGGTGAGAGCATGTGTGACGTGTTGGCAGAAGAGCAAGGAGGTCAGTGTGACTGATAGAGAGTAAGTATAGATGAACAGTCATAATAAGTGGGGTCAGACAGAATCATCAGGACAGTTGTAGGCAAAGTCAAGTAAGAATGGATCTTAGTGGAGATTTTTGAGTTGGAGGGTAAAACAGCAAGACCCCCAGGGAGGCTATTGCAATAATATCAGTGAGAAGTGATAGTGGTGGAGACCACTGTGGTAGCAGTGGGGTGGTGATAAAATCATAAGATTAATGAATACAATGATGGTGTAACTGACAACATTGCTAATGATTGAATTTATAGAATAGGGAAAAGATGGAAGTCAAGGATGGCTGCAAGGGTGGAGGTGCCATCAAATGGCACAGCTGTGTCTTCTTCTCTGGTCATGTTTGGTTATAGGCAAGCAGAGTCGGAGTGGGGTAATAGTTAGAGCTAACCAAGATTCATCTGTTGCTGTGTGAGTGAATGAGACAGGACACAGGTTAGAGAATTGAATAAATATGCCAAAAAGTCATAATGGTGGACTAATTATTTAATCTGGATAAGTAAAAAGGTAGAGATGTGATGGGATTGGAGTGGATGAAGTAGGGTAGAGATTGCATCATGGAAAGAGAAGGTCAAGAGTCTCTATGAGACCAAATTATTGAGAATATCATAAATCACCAACCATTAGGCGTTAGTGCTGGACAGAATCAGCCAGATGCTGAGACCCTCTAGAAAGGAAGGGAATTAGCCAAGTGATTGGTAGATAGATAAATTTATGAGGTGTCATGGATGGTATATGATTACATAGCATTTAAAAAGGAGATTTTTGGAAGAATAGAGGGAAATGGACTGGAGGCAGCAAAGAGAAAAAAAAAAAAAACTATTGTTTTGATAACCATGGAAGAGAAAGCACTACCTTAAGAGTTATAAAGGAAACATTATTCTCAGGGGCATATAGGACTTAATCAGAGGAAGAAGGTATGTGAATAAAGGATTTTGATAATTAAACATGAATTCTAGAAGATATCAGTGGTTTGTGGATTGGAGAGCAATGGCCAGTGGGGTCAAGCAGGAGGATGTCCAGGGCTGTAAAGATTTTTATTGGTGTTGAAGAATGAGTTTGTATCCTGGTCTTCTTGTGATAACTGATGTACAGAGCATCCTCACTTCACCCAGTTCTGTGGTGATTGAAATCAAACCATGTTACCATTGAATCTCAGTTATTCTAGGACTGCTAGTATTCTTTTTTTTTCCCATTTTTTATTTTATTTTTTTAAATCAGTATTTTTTAATTGTTGATATTGTACAGTTTTCTGTCTTTTACCCCGCCCCAGCCCACCACCCCAGCCCTCCCCACCTTCCTCCCATTTCCACCCCCCATAGTTTTTGTCCATGAGTCCTTTATACTTGTTGCTCTAAACCGTTCCCCTTTTCCCCTGAAATTCCCTCCCCTCCCCCTCTGGACACTGTCAGACTGTTCTCAAATTCAGTGTCTTTGTTTATATTATGCTTGTTTTTTTGTTTTGTTGATTAGCTTCCTGTTAAAGGTGAGATCATATGGTATTTGTCTTTCACTGCCTGGCTTATTTCGCTTAGCATGACCCAGCAATTCCACTGCTTGGATTATATCCTAAGAATCCTGAAACACCAATCCAAAAGAATCTATGCACCCCTATGTTCATAGCAGCACAATTTACAATAGCCAAGTGCTGGAAGCAACCTAGGTGCCCATCTGTTAATGAATGGATCAAAAAACTGTGGTACATTTACACAATGGAATTCTATGCAGCAGAAAGAAAGAAGGAGCTCCTACCCTTTGCGACAGCATGGAAGGACTGCTAGTATTCTGACAAAAAAAGGAAAAGGAAATTAATCTGGCTCCAGATGGCAGATAAAACCCATAGGCTGAGCCTTAGGTTGTGCACCTGGAAATTCTGAGCTGTGTTGAGGGATGTATACATTACACTGAGTATTGATCATAGCAGTGATTCTGTAATATTTCTGCACATTAGAAATATCAGGAAGCTTTAAAAAATCCAAACACCCAGGCCACATCCCAGGCATCAATATGTTTTAACTCTCCTTGGTGAACTCCAGTGGGCAGCCAAGTTTGAGGACCAGTGTGCTTTGGTGTCTCCTGATCTATGATATTTAACTCATTGGAGACATCTGTCATGTCATCATTTCTGATTTTCTCTACTTCAGTTATCGTGGGTTCAAACTGTTACAGGGTCTCATTTCTCAATGGCTTAGTTTGCTATATAAATAGTTGCAGAAAGTCACATTCATCAGTTACATGAAATTCTGCATCTGGGGATTTGTAATGTCACATTGTGCTGCATGTGCATTTTAGTTGAATATTATAGTCCTCTTGCATTTTGTTGCCACAGTTGAAATCAAAATAAGCCAACGTAGATGTTGGCCTTGAGAATAAGAACAGATGCAAGATATTTCATTTTACAGTTTCTTTCCTTCCCTACCTAGAAACCTGTATGTGGAGATTTATAAAAGGAAAATATTTTTCTTTGCTGTATTTTAGTTGCTTCACAATATTTATAATTTGTTTAAGCAATTGTGTTATTAGACCTTTATTTTATTCTATTACAAGTCACACATTAATAAATGTAATAATGCATACCTTTTTATGCTTTCAAAGCAGAAATTGCCCTGCACCAAGTTATACAGGCAAGGCAGATTTTATTACACTATCACTGTAATGTAAAGAGGCCAGAATTGAATTCAGCTCTAACAAAGGGCAGGGGGACTTTTAATAGCTGGGGTGAAAGGCAGACCAGAGGCCATCCGTGTTTGCTAACTGGCTTTACTCAAAGGAAAGGTAAACTTTCTCTTATCTTAGTGACAGTAGGTAGTTTTATAATTTGGAGCCAGGCACCTACAGGTCCTTACCCTCCCACAGGGGTAGGTGAGGGCCTGGGTCCCTAGATGATTACATTTCAAAGAGATGATTCCCTGGTCTCTGAGAAAGCTCTTGTTGGGTTGTAAAACTGGCAGGGAAGCCTCTAAAAATAGAAAAGAAAATAAAAAAGTATATATCTCAAAATTCTCAGAGGGAGAATTTACAGTAGGAAGTTTTCCAAAGTAAATAAATGCTCTGAGAAAAGGGGGATTAGGACCTAGAGTCAGGAAGAAACCCTTCTAAAGTGTAATCAAGCTAAAAGGAGATTAAGACTATTTTGACCAATAGTACACCTCAATTTATTTCTTTAGGAAGAGTTGTGAATTACTGGGTGAGTACAAGAATACTTCTCAAGCATTTGATTCACATGGGAAAATTGCCATCTGATTTTTTAAATTTTATACTCTCACTAGTAAGTATGAGGGTTTTTATTTTCCTATGGGTGTGGCTTGTTAAAGGAGCTATTTTTCAGCTTTATTTTTATTTTGATTGATTTTTAAGTGAAGAATGGTACATTATACTTTCAAATAGCAATGCAATTGACTTTCAACATATTTATTGTCCATTTGCAACCACTCTTGAGAATTACCATTTCATAAATTTTTGTTTTGTAGTATTTATATTATTTTTATAAGAAAGCTACAGTGTTATCCTGTTTAATGTGTCATCAATGAGAGAGAAATCAGTATAGTGTACCAAGAGCTAACTACACATATAGGGGTGTTTTTTCCCTGTAAATTTCAAACCTCAGTTTCCACTGGATTCCTCTGTTATGAATCAGAACAGCCATAGTGAGAGAATAAATCTAGTTTGAGGCTATTTCATTGTTGCTTCAAAAAGGAACTGGTATATCTTAGCTTTAGTAACACATTAGATGCTGACATTTCTGTTGCATAGAAGACTACCTGTTGGAAGGAGGAGAGGTGAGTGTAAATATTTTATTTTTTTAAGATTTTATTTATTTATTTTTAGAGGGGGAAAAAGGGAGAAAGAGAGGGAGAGACACATCAATGTGTGATTGTGTCTTGCACACCCCCTACTGGGGACCTGGCCTGCAGCCCAGGCATGTGCCCTGACTAGGAACCAAACCAATGACCCTTTGCTTTGTAGGCCGGTACTCAGTCCACTGAGCCACACCAGCCAGGGCAAAGAGTAAATATTTTAAATAGCATCCAAAACTATGACTAAGGAAAGACTAACCCTCCCTCTGTGGCTGCTCACCCTTCCCCAGCCACCTCTACCCTCACCTCAGTGTGCCAGGATACTGATCTTACCTGTGTTCAACTTGTTAGATTAAGTATTCTTGACTGTAACATATTAAATATGTATCAACTTGTTATGTTAAATATTCCAAGTTTTCCCATTCCCTGTCACCTCTGTTTGCATACTTTTAACTTTTTGAAGTCTTCCCTTTTTGTATATCGATTAAATTTTGAAGGCTTCAATTTTTCACAGAGAGAACCACAAATCACTGAAGAAAAGCAGTAAGCAGAAATGTGATTCCACTTTTGATATCTTCCAGGTCTCTTTCTTTTCTACATCTGTTATTTTTATCCTCCTGTCTCCTTTCAAATAATTAATGAATTGAACTCCTATTCTGAAATAGATACTATGCTTTAGGGTAGAAGAAATGAACTGATGCTCTGCAAGTTCATTTTAGAGGGAACAGTCAAACAAGCAGATAATTCCAGACCAATGTGTTTAAACATAGGCACCAACTAAGGTAGAAAATGTGAAATAAAGGATGAGAGGCAGCTAAACTTACAGGATATCTACTAAGTGGGAAAGTACAATCTCATTTAAATGAGGAGCAGTATGGACTTCAGGATCCTTGAAAAACAGTGTTTTATATTAAATTTGTCTTTTCAGCATCCACCATGAAACCTGGCAAATAGTAGGCACTGAACAAATGTTTGCTGAGTAGAAATCTGTGGAAATTAAGGAAGCAAAGGCCATTTGAGCTGTTCTTTAAGGATACATGGAATAAATAGGTATTGTTTAATCTGTAAAATTCTTTAATACAGTGTATGTTTTCATAATTTTATGGATATCAAAAATATCAATTGAATTACATTCCTGTCTCTAATAAATATTAATTATCAAAATGTTGATTTTTAACTCATTGCTAAAAACCTAAAGTTGAAATTTTATAGATTGATTAATAACATGACTTTATTACTGATTGGGAATAATTAAAACTAGTGAAATATTATGTGATACATATTGTGAAAATTTGTTTAATACAAATGCACATCTAATTTTGGGAGGGCTCATCATTTAAATGAGGAGGACTTGCCTTTGTAAAAATAATGGTTTTGGTCTTAATTCATAATCAATAAAATGACATTATATTTTCATAGAATTTCAGTGAAGCTAATTAATAATAAATTATTCTTTCTCTAATGAGCTCTTGGTTAGATAAGGGAGGATATCTCAAATTTGTTGCTGTCCAATTCTAAGTAAATAAAATAAAATTATATATTTTTTATATATAAAATTATATGGGTGTGTGTAGATATACACACACACACACATAATCTTCTTGTAGGGCTTATGTATATTTGTAACTCGGAAGCTCCAAGCCAATGAGCTCCACTTTTGTTTGTGATATTCTGATAAAACCACCTGGAGTATCAGCAAATATGGACATACCATTTATTACTCACTCTATAGGAGAGTGCACTTATCATGGCCCACCTCCAGTCTTGGGGCTACTTATTGGGTTAGGGAGGGAGCAGAAGCAGGGAGAGAGTCACGGTAGTGTGTGAAAACCTACAGGGTTGTGATAAACACAGGGGCCTTGAGAAGACTGGAGTCCAAATACACACTGTTTTCCTCACTCTTTATGGCAGCTGGCCACCTGTGCTCTGAAGTCATGGAGGGGCTCTATGTTGAGCTATGTCATATTCCACCCCAGTGTTGCTTCTCCACCTCACTACCTTCGCATTAGTTCTTCCAGACAGGAAGTTTCTGGGTGGTGAGAGCATCGGTGCATTGCATCCATATGCCATATATACAGTATAGGCTATACCCTAGAAGGAGAAGAAAGAAGCAGAGGCTAGAAAGGCTAAGGAAGGCATGATGCCACCCTTTTCCTAAAGAATTCCACCAGTAGATAAAGGGGTCTGAGGCCAATGCCAAGATGTGTATTTCATTACCCAATGTGGCTAAGGCCTGATACACCTTCTGGGAGTTACTGGGGATGTATACACAGCATTCAGTATGTAGGATGGTAGAGTTTCCTCCCTGGGCTGCCGTTAAAAGGTCTGTGGCCATGCAGTTCTACAAAACAACTTTTCTTACCTATAAGACTTCTTCAGATACTAGGGATAAAGTGTTTCCAGTGTGGTTTAGAGTGAAAGCAGTATGATTTGCCAAAGCAGTTATGGCAGTTTGCATAACAATTGATCTACCAGGGGGTACAAATAGGGCCAATGGGCAAAACTACCAGTCAATCCATTTGACACAGTGGTGGGCCCAAAAGGAGTCCAGATGGAGCCCAAGCTAAAGGAGAGGAAATCCATATTTGTAATGGGGATGGAGTTCTGGGGGGTGCCTGGGACGGTGTCCAGCACTCACCCAAGGATGCAGGGCTTTGCCCAGGTACAGAGTCCAGTCCAATTTTAGGGCAGGTCAGGCCACCCATAGGATTCACAAGCCCAGAGGGTTCCCCATGGAACAGGGTGGGCCCCCACTCAGATTGCAGCATTCTGTTCCCCCTAGTTATCCTCTGCTGCCAGGATGGTGATTTGCTGACAGAGGTCCCTGGGGGTCCATCCCATCAGTTGGGCAGTTTCATTGGTGGTTCCACTGCAATGTTCAATGCACAGTGGCACAGGTTGCCACAGATCTGCCTGTAGGGCAGCCAACCACCCAAATCTGTCCCAGACTACGTAGCTAAGCCATGGTTTGGTCTGGTTTGCCTATTCCTGGACATGCAAATACTGAGGTATGGATGCAGCTGTAGAAGGGATTGGAGTAGTTGCATCATCACAGCCAATCCCATTTTGTCTAGTTGATGGGGTGGATCCACCAGGGGAGTCCTGCTGAGGCCGCAGTTGGGGACTGTGTACAGACCCAACAGTCTGAGCAGTTGTGCATAGCACCAGCTTTCCTGCCCACTGGAGAATAGTGTTGCTTCCACAGAAACTAAGGGTGAAAGGAAAGATGCTTAAGAGGCACCAGCAGGGGAAGATCCTGCCTGCCTGGTAAGACACATGCAACCATTCAGTCTTGAGTCAGAATGGTGACCACTATGGGAGCTTTCCTAGGTCAGGTGGAACAAGCCTAGTCAGGTTCTGGGTGGGAGTGATCACAGATAGTTAAAGCTAAAGAGGAGCGGGGGAATTCATATTTGTCATGAGGATGCAATAAACATTCCCTGAGGAATGGGAGGGTTCCCTGGCTTCTGACATTTAATGACAAGTGGCCAGGTACTGAAAATTAATGGTTGGAACAGCAGGTCTTGGGTCAACCCTTCCTCTTAAGGAGCCACCAATGAACACTAATGTGTAGCAACTTGCATTTCCCAGGGACAGACTAGAGTAGACTTCCCTGGGGGTATGTCTGAGAGTGCTGGCCATACCACATTGTCCTGTTGGCCTCTCCTATGTCATAAGGTCCTATCACCTTATGGTGGTATGGATCTGCAACCTGATGGGGGAAGCCTAGGGTTGAATGAGCAGATTCACAAGGGTAGCTTGGCCTACTGTGGGCTGACTGTTGATTGCATGGAATGCTTCATGTAGGCATATCATCCACCCCACAAAAGAGTGCTGATTGGTGTGGAGGGTGTCCTTCAACATACCAATGTATCATTCAATCAGTTATGCCCCTGTGGGATTGTAGGGGAAATGGAATCACCAGTCAATATTCATCCAGTCCACCCATTGCTGGACTTGGCAGCCTATAAAATGAGTTCCTTAGTCACTTTCAGTGATTTTAGGAGTGCCTGAAATCAAATGGTAGCCCACTGAGTGGCACACCAGCATGGATAGGCTTGAAGGTCAGCTGCGGTGTCCACACTGGTCAGAGCAAATTAGGGCCCCTCAGAGCTGGTTAAAGGGCCAATGTAGTCAACCTGCCAGCATGTGAGGGGAACATCTTTGCACAGGAGATCTTCAGATGCTTGAGGAAGTACACACCAGACAGGACTGACAGGAAGTGATGGTGTCAATGTAGTGCAGCTTCAGTACCCAAGCTTTGTACACTTCCCAGAAAGTTTTGTGTCCCAAAATTTTAACTTAGGATATAGCCCATGTTCTTGAGTAATGACAATTCAAATCGCATGCAGTTCAGCCCACTGGTTGCTGTGTCTCATTCTGTCTTGCATCCAGATACTGTTAGTCTGTGGTTGGTAGGCCACCGCTCTCCAGGATCCTGGTTGTCCTTTGCAGGTGCCATCTGTGTACCAGGTATCCTCAGGGATTGGCAGACGGTCCTCTTTGGTTGGGGGTTCCAGTGGGGGTGAGTTAGTCAGAGGTACCTCATGTTCAGCACAATATGTGACAGATTTCAACAGTTGTTCCAGTTTGTGATTCAGAGGTCTGTTGGAGAGCACACTGCATTGTAACAGGCAAGCACTGCATTTGGAGATGGTGGATGTTTGCACTACCAAGCTGCATGGCTGTGTTGTCGTGTTGTGGATCCATACTGCTATGGTGTAGGTGGTCTGGTCTGCGACTGCCACAGGCTTTGTTAGTGGTTCCAATGCCAAAAGAGCCTGATACACAGCATTAATTTGTTGTTAAATTGGATTGTACTTTCTTTCTTCCCCTTTCCATAGCTGTGACCAGAAACCAATAGAACCCCGGGTGCACCCTTGTTGTTTCCAGACCACCTGGACATAGCCATCCAGTGTTACATTGAGATCCAGCTCACAAGGACTTCCATCCAAGCAGACTTCCATCTGCTGCCTTCAAAAGTTCTACAAGGCCCACAGGATTGTTGGTGCCATCCACCCCATCCCAAGCTGGATGCCATGAGTCTAATAGGCATGACACCTCATACCATATTGAACTGATAGACCACCCCAGGATTACCTCCACCATTCTTGGTTTACCCCTGTCATACCCAGGTTCCCCCGCCAGCTATTCCTAGGTCCCCCTCACAGACTCCTTAACCCAGCATGTTACTATACCAGGTCATCTCAGCAGGGGCATTTCCTGGAATATCCTGCCCATTATGCCAGTTGTAACACTTGAGTCCTAAGCCAGGAAGCTCCACTTTTGTTTGTGATATTCCTAAAAAAACACTCAGCGAACAAGCAGATGTGACATACAGTTTACTATTCACTTTACAGAGGAGTGCACAGAAGGTGGTGGGTTCAGGTGAAAAACCACTAGTTATGGGGTCAAGAAGGGAGCAGCAGCAGAGAGAGAGCCACAATAGCATATAAAAATGCTACAGGGTTTCAAGAAACACCGGGGTGTTGAGAAGGCTGGGACTCCAGATGCACACTGTTTTCCTCTCTCCTTATGGCCGCTGGCCAAGTGGCTACCTGTGTATGAAGTTGTGGTAGAATTATGTCTTGAACTAATCTATAATATTGTATAATGCATATTAAGAATATATATTAGATATATATATGAAATATGCATATATGTGGAACACATATTTGCATATGCATATATGTTAAATACATATTTATGTATATGTACATAAAATTGGCTATTTTTGTCTACCCTTGAGCCCTAGCTACATAGCTCCTCATTCAGCCCTCCCTTTCAACTTTATGTTATTTTTGAATATTGGTAATGCAAATGAGTTCCTTTCAAATTTTTCTTCAGTGTTACATTTTTATTTAATATGGTGATGGAAAAAGTGAAAAGAAGAATTGAAAAAAAACTACTTCTAGATTTAAACTGCAAAGCAGATAATTAATTAAAAATACCAACAAACTCACCAATAAAGGAAAATTTAAAATGAAAGAAAGAGATTTCCTGTCTGGAGTGGCTCAGTGGATTGAGTGCCTGCAAACCAAAGGGTCACTGGTTTGATTCCCAGTCAAGGCACATGCCTGGGTTGTGAGCCAGGTTCCGCCGGTGAGGGGCTCATGAGAGGTAACCATACATTGATGTTTCTGTCCCTCTCTCTCCCTCCCTTCTCCTCTGTCTAAAAATAAATAAATAAAATCTTTAAAAAATAAAGAGAAGCAATAAAAGAAAAAATTCTTATTGTCTCTATTTAATGAACATTTACATGGTAACAATTACAGAATCGCATGTTACCT
Source organism: Glossophaga mutica (assembly GCA_039655065.1). NCBI lineage: Eukaryota > Metazoa > Chordata > Mammalia > Chiroptera > Phyllostomidae > Glossophaga > Glossophaga mutica. The sequence goes on along the minus strand of CM077309.1, from coordinate 75,637,993 downwards.
AAAGGCCCATAACAGCCTGAGGGTTCCCAAACCCTCTACCCTGTAAGGGTTTTCTTCCTTTAATATGTAAGTAAATTTTAGGTATTTCCATACCAATTATTATAGAAAAATCAGCAATTCCCCCACAATATCTATAGAAATACTTGAGATTAAAATTTCTCTGACATCTTTTGGCCTGATTTTACATTTGCACTGAGTCCTGCATCTTCTGATATCTTTCATACTTTTTGTGTTGGTAGAAGCACACGTATATTTTTTCATTGGTTCCTCAAATCAATCATGAACACAAAGTTGCTGAATTTATCACAGCTTTCTAAAATGTTTTGGGTAGCACAGCACAGAAAACACCAAACTGATTACTAGAATATTATTAGAATACCATTCTTCATGGTACATCAGTCATTCCTGCTCATGGGATTTCTCACAGGCTATTATTGTCTGCAGACATCGATGTCCTCATTTCCTCACCTTCAGTGGTAATTGCTGAGATGCACAACCCTAACCTCCATGCAATGAGACCTTCCTATTTCACCTTCTTCTAACATCATCTTTGGTTCTTGCTTTTTACTACTTATGAAATTTAGTTCTCTTTTTTTCTCATTGCAGTGGTCTCTGACTCTTTATACCAAAAATGAACTGTCATGTTACTTTTCTTAGTAGTCATCCACCATGGAGAAAAAAACAGGTGCCGCTCTTGGAAGGCATGATGTATGTTTTCTCTCCCCCTTGCATAAAAAATTATAGGGTATTTCCCCCTCTCCATATAATAAAATATTTGTAGTCCTTTATATTCAACTTTTTAAAATTTATTTTGGTACCTTTTACAAAAATAGGTAATAGACACTTTACCAAAGATACCTTGGTATCTTTTTACCAATAGATACTTTGGTACCTTTTTCAAAATTTTGTAATAGATACTTACAAAATATCACTGGCATTTAAGAAGGGTTAAAGATAATAAATGAGCAATTGAGCATTATTGTAAGTAGTGCCAAAGGAGATAAAGTGAATTGTGATTAGATAATCAGTATTATGAAAAATGAAAAATGAGAGGTGTAGAAGACAGCTAATTTTTTTAAATGGCAGGATTTGACATTTTATATATTGTCCAGGAACATTTACTTTGTTGTGTCCTCCACTCCATGTGAGGATATCAGTCATATCCAGAGCTCACTTGACATTTAAACTCTTGGATTTGCAGGGCATTCACTAATTTTTATTAAAAACTTGACTGAAAATTATTAGTTCTGAAGATTATGCTGTCAATTTATTCTTGTTTAAATTTTATTTTTAATTATAGTTTGATTCAGTAGTATTTTATATTAATTTCAGGTGTACAGCATAGTGGTTAGACGATCATGTATTTTACAGAGAACTTCCTCCAATATTTTCAGAGCTTCTCTTGTGTTTTTTGGATCCTTTTGTCAAAAGATGGCTCTCGTAAAAAACAAAGCCCATTAAAATGAGGACAAAGACCATTTAGTCAGAGCTTGTTACAACAATGTAGTCAGCCCCATCACCTGTGTTTGGCAGAGCCTCAAAGGTGGAAGGAAGTAGGAAATGTAGTATAGTATGTCTGGAAGGTGTCAGTTTGTTCTGTTGGCATGTAGACACTAGAAGAGGGCATCTAGAATTACCTTTCATAATTGGTTGAGTAACTTATTTGACTTTTCTCTGTTCCTGAGTTAGAGGAAAGACCAGAAATCAGGGAAACACAGTCATGTACCAACCAAGTCCTGACCTTCTGAGTTGGTTGCTGCAGAGGCTGTGGGTCAGAGCTCTGTTGTCATATAGAACTCTGTTGGTAATGTCCCTAAACATTACCCATAGAACCTAATGATAGGCAAAGTTGAGTTCATTGCTCTTCTGGGTGAAGAGATTTCTACCTCTCAGAGCTTTGACAGTGTTTTGGTGAGGAGGAGAGTTCAAGTCAGGATTTGTTGAGAATCAGAATTTTGATTAGTCTTTCCAAGTGAGAGAAGGGTTGAATACAATTAAGTGAGGATAAGGATACGAGCATCTAGCATTGGTTTCAACAGCAGGGCAATGGTGTAAGTGAGTGATTCAGCTTCCTGTGGGTGTTGTCTGCTGATGATATCTTTAGGAAAGTTATTGTAATGATCAGTCAAATCATTTGCCTGGCCAAGGCACTCCTGGGACAGAGTCATGACTCTGTCTATTCTATTCTCTATTCTATTCTATTCTATTCTATTCTATTCTATTCTATTCTATTCTATTCTATTCTATTCTATTCTGTTCTGTTCTGTTCTGTTCTGTTCTGTTCTGTTCTGTTCTGTTCTATTCTATTCTATTCTATTCTATTCTATTCTATTCTATTCTATTCTATTCTCTATTCTACCTAAAGTTCTTGCATGTGGGTCTAAGAATCCTGGTATCATTTGGAACTTGATCTTTTTTGTTGCTGCTGATGACAGAAGGGGCACTTTCTCTGGGTCAAATGCAGTCAGTGAAGTTTGTATGGCTGAAGCATGGTAGCTTGAATTCTGCTTTCTTATGCAGCTGGTACTGGGAGACTTGGAGCCATGATGTGTAGTGGCATCATAGGTGTGGTTCTGTTAGCCTAAAACCACAAAGCCAAGGTGAGACACAACAAAAGTTTGTTTGCAAATAGCTATTTGAGAAGTACAGGTTCAGGGAAGCACCCTAATAGTGTTCTAATTATGGGTGAAGGCAAGGGATTTTTATGAGAAAGGGCTTTTCAATTACATGAATAGAAGGGAGGAATTTGTATTGATTTTGATAAGCTAAGTTATTCATTAACTATACATTTTGATGCTAATTTTAAACAATGTTCTAGAGTCAGGGTACCTCTTTCCTGTCTGCTTTATAGTTGTTTGGAAGATAGTGCTGCTCTGGCCAGTCCAGAGGTCACTTTTCCTAGTTCAAACATTACAAAGGTTCAACATGTAAGACATTCAAAGAAGTTCCTCTGGAATTTCTTTCCTAACTCCATATTAAAATGGTTCTAATTTTGCCAACTTTTTGCCATTCTTATGGAGGGAGAATCGTGGGTGACTACATACTGCCTGTGAAGGAGATATTTCATGAAGCTGTGTTTATGTGACAAGCAAGCACTCTTTCTTTTCTGTAAATGTCTTGCAAGTGACCTAAAGGTACATTGTCAATCAAGTCATAATTTAGCATCTACTAAATGGACAGTTCCTTACAGAGGTAGTAATTATTCAAGGCATGGAAATTTCTCTAATGATAAACTCAGATCACAGAGTTCAAGACCAAAAGATTGCCAAAGAACCACAGTATTAATGAATAGCTTTTTAATCCTACACTTATGTGCCGGGACACTTTGTTCCTGGAGTTGTGCCATCTTATTCTGTTCGTTACATTCATCTTTGCCTTCAGTTGAAAAGGCTCCAGGTACCTTATGTTAATTATTCCATCCAGTTTACTGAGCTCTGCATGCAGAATTGTGGCATGTTAGTCACGAAAATTGTTCCTTTTCCTCATTTCCTAAGACAGCAAAATTCTCTTGCATTTATTTGACTGAGAGGTAACCACTCAAGAAACACTCAGGAAAAATTACATCTCCAAACTTACCTAGTTTTTGAATTGGAAGAAATTTGTAGTTCCTCTTGCTTAAAAAAGTGAGTCTATCAATTGCATAATGAGGATCTGGTAGAAACACCCATATACTACTGCAGAATTGAATGAGCATGTACGATTGGCTAGCTGATTTGGTGTGTTGCCTAAATAGTCTTGGAAAGGCTGACATGTAGCTTTTATGGAGTAAATACACATGTGATGGAAAAGTTAAATAAATAAATTTGACTCTAGATGATGTAGAAGAAATCAAAAGACTTTGGATTAAACTGTTGTAAGATTAGAATTAAGAGAGTACAGATATTTATTACTTTGTATAGTAATCTAAGACCACAAAAAAACTGTACTCACTGAAACAATGCAAAGCGAAAGAGCATCATGCTAAGTGAAATAAGCCAAGCATTGAAAGACAAATACCACATGATCTCACCTTTAACAGGAACCTAATCAACAAAACAAACAAACATAATATAACCAAAGACATTGAAATTGAGAACAGGCTGACAGTCACCAGAGGGGAGAGGGGAGGGAATTTCAGGGGAAAGGGGGAAGGGTTTAGAGCAACAAGTATGAAGGACACATGGACAAAAACTATGGGGGATGGAAATGGGAGGGAGGTGGGGAGGGCTGGGGTGGTGGGCTGGGGTGGGAGTAAAAGACAGAAAACTACAAGATCAACAATTAAAATAAAAATAAGAAAATCCATGAGAAAAAATTATGATTGCTTTGTGGCTTCTACATTTTTGTCAAAACATCAAAAACTCTCTTACTTTAACTTATAAATGTATAAGGAAATTAAACAATGGTAAAACTAATATTTTAGTGCACTGTAATTTAAAATACTAGGAACATTGCCCTGGCTGGCATAGCTCAGTGGATTGCGCCTCGGTCTGCGAACCAAAGAGTTGATGGTTTGGTTTCTAGTCTAGGGCAAATGCCTGGGTTGCACATCAGGTCTCCAGTGCGGGGCACATGAGAGACAACCAAACATTGATTTTTCTCTCCCTCTCCCTCTCTTTCTCCTTTCCTTGCTTCTCTCTAAAAGTAAATAAATAAAATATTTTTTAAATAATAAAATATTAAGAACATTGAGAAAGTGTTATTTTTTTTCAATAACTTATTAAGTACAGTTTGGAGATTGCCTCCTAATACTGCATCAGTGTCCAGTATTTCGTATCATAACATATACCTGAGAGTTTCATTAATGAAAGTTGGAGGCTGGAAGATCTTACATGGGCTGTTGAAAGCCATTCAAAGGTTCTTTGTTGGCAGAGAAGTGAGATAAGCCGTTCGCATTCTTATGAAGATCTGTGCAGCATTTTAGAAGACGGAATAGTGTTGAGAAGGGGCTGTGCGATCTGGAAGGGGTTAAATTGTAAATCAAATGGGGGAAATAGGAGAGGGGGAGAAGAATCAATAATTAATGCAACAGATAGAGCTTAAACAATGGAGTACATACTATGTATGCACATACTTCATATGCACTGAGGCAGGAACTCAGCAGGTTGTGGACCTAAATGATTGCCAGGTCTGCTGGGTATTGACATGCATAAACCAAAGTGCGTGAATGAGGTAGGTTTGGGGATTCCAAAGAGGATATTTTTCTGCCAAGATTCTCACAGGGAATGTCAGGGATGATGGAGAGACTTGGTAACTGCTTCTTGACTATTCCCTAATGGCCAGGTCAAAGCTTTAGAGAAAAACATGTTCTGTCATGAAGGACTAGATAACACAGATATCAGTGCTTCAGCACACAGGTGACCATGTATGGCCAGAGTTCAAGTTAGTGGCATTGTCATCATTAACATGCAAAATAAAATCTCACTCTGGCACAAGTCAGCATGTTTGGCTGTTTGAGGGTGAATAGTGTTTGAGAAACAGGAGATAGTACCTCAGGAAGGAGACAGTCTGCTGAAGGGAGCCCTCCTGAGGGCCTCAAGGCCATGAGCATTCATGAGAAGCAGGCACAGAGTAGTTAAGAGTTGACAGTCAAGAACTCATACTGGACACCTGAAAGAGCCCCAGAAATTATTTGGAAGACAGTGAGATGGAGAATCCTAAGCCCTATGGTCATGTAGGTGGGAGTCTTCAAACCAGAGAAGTTGAATATTAATCCTACGATGATTTAATTTTTCACAACATAATCCTATGATGATTTAATTCTGTTGGCATTAGGGGACATTCAGGGTACATGTTCACTTATAAGAAATTAAATCATTCTCCATATGTGTCTGTCTATTCTACAAACTGCCACCTGAATGAGAGTTGATACAGTGACATATTGATGTTTCTGTCTTCATAATAGCACAGCATCTGGCACATGTAAGAATCAAGATAAATGTTAGCTCAATGAATGAACAAATGGATGCAGTATGTAGTTGTTACTCAAATTACACTCAGTTGAATAAGTGTACAGTCTGAAATATACCTTGCCTAAAAATAAACTGTGCCAGTTAAAAGTAACAAAGGGACTGCATTATAAATAGTACAAAAATATTTCCAGATAACATTTAATAGCCATACAAGTGTGTTGTAATGATCTTTAAGATATAACTTCCCCTGTAATTGCTGGTAGTGTGTCATTGTAGGTTGAAGATCATACAATCTTATCAGAGATGTTATTGACTTATACTAGTCCTGTTTATTGATTACTTAATTAGTTTTTCAAGATAGTAATCAGGAAGAGATGTAGGTATTTAGGAGTCTCATTAAACCCTGCTGAGTAATTTAAACAGAAATGTGTGACCTGAAAGTAAAGCTTAGCAATGAGCTCCTGAGGACCATAGATATAATGCAATAATCAATCATAATAAGTAACATAGTCATAGTTCAATAATTTTTTTCTTCTTCAGAATAAAGATACTTTTGTTCCATTGGTTGGAGAAAAATATCACATGTTCACATGTATGATTAAATGGGCATTTCAATTTCTTCTCTATCTGAGATTAACAGAAATATATGCACATTCTAATGGCCTGTATACATTAAATACATTTCAGTTCTGACACTTTCTCTATTTATTAGTAATGTATTGATAAAATGCATGTTTTAAAGCTATATTTTAAATCTAAATAAATATTGATTTTGTTCAACTATTTACTAATATAATGTGATACTAGTGAAATTCTTTACGTAATAATTATTTACCCTCTATTATCTTATTTTGAAAATTAATTCTCCCTCTCTCCCCCTCTCCCTCTCCCTCTGATCATTTCAAAGTCTATAGGACTTTTTGAAATCTTATTCTTCTCTGTTCTGTGTGAAATGAAAACCCACAAATATTTTACATTATTTTTTTAAAGAATAGAGTGACTTCTAATTTTCTACTTCTCTCATAATCACACATATTTTTAAAGAAAAGGCAAAGGATTATGCTGGTTCTTTAGCATAACCGTACATGTTATTAAATGGTATGCTGCCCCTTTTTTTCCTAAAGTTAGTTTATCACAATAAATAAGAATAGGTGGGATTGTGCAGTAATCAAAGCAGAATGTTAATGGTGTGTAATTAACTTAGGGTTTGAAATAAGAACCTTGATAAAACATTTATTCTAGGGAATTCTAGATGCTGACTTGATTATGGTAACCTCATTAAACGCTTTCTGATTTGAAATCTTTATGTACTAGTAATGAAGTTTTCTGATGCCAAATGACATTAGATTTTTATCAAAATTATTTTTCATATGACTTTTAGGAAGCAAAAGTCACAGAGCTGATTTGTGAAAAGTATTTACACCTAACTGAAAAATTGAGATGATAAAACTGGAAGATAGCTTTAGTTTTTCTGTTTTGAACATAAAACCTGGGTAATCTGTGAACTATTAAGTTTAAAAAATGCTACTCATTTATTACTTTTTATTTTTTTATTTTTTTATATTTCTCCATAGATTTTATACTCTTCTAAGATGTTTTATGATCTCTCTCTATTTTTTGAAATTTTTATTTTCATTGTTGATCTTGTACAGTTTTCTGTCTTTTATTCTCACCCGAACCCGCCACCCCAGCCCTCCCCACCTCCCTCCCATTTCCACCCCCCCATAGTTTTTTAAATCCAAGCATATAACCAATATTTACTAAGCATATAATATTTGCTCATGTGAAAATTGAATCAGAGAGCAAATTGTTTTCATTAAAAATAATAAACCTCTTATACACCTCTAGTTCTCTGCCTTTAATAATTCATCTCATCACTTAAACTGATAATTTATTCATCAACAAATGCTCATTTACATAAAATAAGAAACAATATGTTCAGAAATTGGATGAAATGAAAAGTACAAGGTTATTAGAAAATATATGTACAAGGTAGAAAAGTACATATGTAAATATGTACAAGGTTATAGAAATACATACATATATATATGGAATATATATGGGGCAATTAGAAAAAATCTGTGTAAATTTATGTGAAATAAAGGGAACAGAAGTTATATCATGAGCAAATCAAAAAAAATTTTATGTTTTCCAATTTCCTTGAATTGCAAAGGTTTATTTTCTGCTGTTTATTTAGGATCATAAATTGGATTCACCGTGCATCATTTGTCATATAGTATATTAAAAACTTCATATTTCACCTGCGACCTCATTCCCACTCTTCCCCCATGAATGGTAAGGAAACCACATGGCTTAAAATTGAATATCATTATGATCATTCATCTCAGAAGTGACATAGTGTCTGTCACTGAGTAGTTCAGCACCAAGAGGAAAATCTGAATTGGATACCGAAGGTGCAATAAAATATTAATTCAAAATGAAAGAAGACATTCTATAGTCAATTAGTCAATAGGGGAAGAAAATGGAAAGAGAAGTACACATGACTCCAGTGTTTAAAGGCAGAGATTTTCAGACACTAGTAACCTTTTTCAGTGGCAAAATTATTCCAACAATGATGACAATAAATCTTAGTATCTATAACTTTGTCCAAATTTTATTTCTTAAGCAAATATTTTTATTGTGATGAGGATTTTAGAACTAATAAATAATCACAAAAGAGGAAGAATACTGTTTCTAAAGCTAGATTTGGGGTGGATCTGCTAGCTAGATTGATTCTGGAACCCTGTCTATGTGGCTGAGTCCTTTCAGACCATCTTCTATTAAGTATAGGTCAAGCTTTGGTGTTGTAGTGGATACATGACATCTCTCCTTGGTCCCTCATCATCCCCAGGTGCCTGGAGTACCAGTGGAACCTCACTTTGAGTTCAGGAAACAGCTTAAGACAAGATTAAGCCTTCTTTCAGAGGACAGCAAACAATCACAAGTGCAAGGACACTAAGGCTTGGACCCTTGTTTCAGCATAAGTGACTATGAAGGAAGGACCACTGTTTGGCAGTCACAAGCATTGCTCAGCACAGTGGATGTGAGAACTAAAGGTCTTAGACAGAGACAATCAAAGCTCACTTGCCCATTTCCTCCAGAAGCAGCACCTGTGTCTTGAGGCCACTATGAATGGAGGACTGCAATAAGAGCTGCCATGTATATTTGCACTCAGTACAGAGGGAGGGGCAGTGGCCTTCCCATGAGTTAGGGGGAACATGGAAACCCCATTTCGGGAATTCCCTTGTGTATTTATATGGAAAGCAGACTTGCCTTTCTTCCTTCCGTTTTGACTCAGCCCAGGATAGGTACACTTCACCCTGGTCTGTAGTGTCATAAATCAATCTCTAAACCCACCTGGACAAGCAGCTTTGCTTTAAAACCCAGGAAAATGCAAACAGTGGGTTTTCACTGAGTATCATTAGTTAGCACTCAAGTTGTGAGCTAAGCTGGACCAAACAGGAAATTAAAGACAGATGAGAAATCTTCCCTCTCTTCTTTGTTCTGATTTATTTGTTTTTACTCTTCACAGTCAAATTTTTAAAAATGTATAACCATACTTTTTTAAATTAAATTCCTTCATTGATTAAGGTAGTATTAATTAAAAATGACATTCAGGATGAACATTCCTTCTTTCTTATTCTGAAAATAACTCAGGAGCCATAAGGAGAATAGAAAACAAACTTCTAAGTATATTTTTTGGTTACAGTAAGTTAGAAGGGCTGCTACTCACATGAAGAGGTAGAAGAGGGGAGTGGCCTCCACCCCTGGCTCTACTACCCACAGCTGCACATCTCAGAAACCTAATCAAGGTTTCCTTTCAAAGGTGACAGTTCCTTCTGAGACACAATTCTAGATCCTTCATTTGAAGAGGTTAAAATAGGGAACAGTGGCTTGAATCAGGAACTGCCCAGCATATCGTTTGTCTCCCACAAACAGAAGATGAGGGTAAATAAAGAATATGTATCCAAGCCATAGTTTTAGAAAGAAGTCTGTCTGCATAGCAGTGGAAAGAAGGAAATTCCAGAATTATTAACAGAAAATTAGTTGTCTATTAGCTGTTAAGAAGTAAAGGTTAATTGAACCTTGACCCAAAACTCTGGGGGGAAAAATAATTCCACCTAACTTAGACCATAACTCTGAAGCACAAACTGTATATAAATAGAGCAGCAAGAGAAAACTCAGACTCAAAATGGAAACAAAATGGCTATACAAAAATTCTATTAAAATAATTAGGGAATGAACATAAAAGGCAAAAAATGAAACAGAAAAAACAAAAAAAAATAAATGTGGCTACATAGCAGGTAAAAATTCTGACCGTATCTTGCCAAAATATTTTAAATTGTGTGAACCTATGAGCAAGTATCAAACAGAGAGAAACAAGAAATCATGGAACATATGGAAAGATGAGAGACTCATTATTTTATCTTAATTGTGAAAAATATATAACAGTTTTTCTTCCTTCCAGGGTTTTTCATGCCATTGGTTTGTGGGATGCTGGCAGAAAAGAAAGTACATGATAAAGAGTAGTGTGTCATTGGAACACAAGTGATGTAAAAGAAGGAAAAATAAAATATAATAAAGACTGAATAAGACAATTAAGCAGAAATAAAAGAAAGAAAATTAAACATAAGGAAGAGAAACAAAAAATACTAACAAAATAAAAAAGTAAAAATAATGAAAAAATAATAATACACATAATAAAATGCCGATTCTAAGGGATAGCAAAGTGACATTTGTCTCTTGACCTAGAGAGTATCTGGATCAGGGTCCAGCACAGCCGCACTCTTCTCCCTTCTCTAGATGTTGCCTGGCACCTCAGTTTCTCTGGTAATGACCTAGCAGGCATCCACATTCCCAGGGGATATATACCACCTCTGTGTGTCTCCCACTTCATCTCTATTTTCCTGGTGGATCTACTTATTTTTTATTTCAACATGTTCAAATGTTTATTCTCATTCTGTACCTTAAATGTAATCACTGAAACTCAGCATCTCTCAACACTTTGAAATTTAAGAGACTACTATTTCTACACCTAGAATCTGTATCTATCTCTATTCTGAATAGGTAAAACATAGACACATATAAGGGTCTCCCTGTTTTAGTAAAAAAATATACTGAGCTCTTTTTATATGGAACATAATTTGAAATTACTGGAGAACTTCATTTTTATATGTGTGTGATCATTTGCTAAGCAAGCTTTAGGTTATGGATGTTTAATTTTTATAGCACATATTAATTAAAAATTAATAGCACTTCATTTAGTTAGGCTAGGTATTCTCAGAAGCACTCCAAAGCTAGATTTTTATGCTTTATAGAAGTGACAATACACACTTTCTATGCAACATAATGCCATGTTAAATGGAGTATAGTGAGAACAGTAGGGATAAAGCACATGTAAATCAACACCAAATATTATTTTATGATATTTTAGATACACATAATACATAGCTCCTAAACTAACTCATCTTTCATTAAATAAGATACAGCTCTGAGGCTAAAAACTGTTTTAGATGCCTGAGGCAAAACAAAGATGAATGCAATAACCACTTACCTCAAGGATATTAATTTCATAGGATTAAACAAAAGGAAATTCATGATTGCACTTTAAAGTTTCCAAAGTAGATGCTCAGAAAGTCTGTAATGCAGCAGATGAATTTGGGTTTTTACCATCTTTTTCCCCTATTATCCTGATCTAATCTCTTTTTTCATGTCACAATGGCTACCTTAGTTCCAGGGCCAAGTGTCAAGGTCAAGTGGAAGAGGGGAGTAGAGATTAGACTTGTTTCTTCAGTAATGAGGAACTATTTCCAGAAGCCCTCAATGTATTTCCCATCACAACATATTGGTCAGCATTGTACCACAGCCTGTTTCTAAATTCATAGCCAATGAAGTAAGCGGCTTTGCCCTTGCTGCCTCCCTGACCCTGTAAGCAGGGTCTCCACTGGACAAAATCAGGCCTTGCTAGCAAGGAAGAAAGGGAAAAGGGGTCAGTTTTATTGAGGCAATTATTACTACCTGCTACTCATTTTCCATAAATCTATTGATTTAATTTATTATATCTGCTGTTTTTTTTAGGAGAGAAGGAGCATGATCAGAACTGTCTGCTTGGTCCTGGCAGGTGAAATGTGATTTGACAGCTTGGAAAATCCCAGTCTTAGGTTTCACGGACACTAGCTATTTATGTATCTCCTTTCTACTTTCCTTCCTCCTCTTTCTGCTTTTATTCTTTATAATATTATTTCCTTTCATGTATACTTCAGTATCCTATAGTTATTTCTTTTATTGACAATTGAAATAACCATAAAATATGTTTCCCTTGACTTACCATTACCTTTGCAATAGAGCTGGCTGCATCCTTTGCACAGCCTGGTACAAAATGAAGATGTAAGCCTGGTTTTCAAAAATGGTTAAAACTTTACTATGGCTACAGCAGAGCAGTAAACCAAGAAAATGGCCCTGTGGAACTCCACAGACCACATGTCCATGAAGCTGGCCCAGCTTGCTTTCCAATCTGTCCTCTATTCTGTCCCCAAAGAGATCTTTCCTATTGCTTTAGACTGAGGACTGACATACCAACTGTGAGCTAAATGTTAAAAGCCAAATTCTTCCTTTGCATCTACAACATATTAGTCCTCCTAAGGATTCTGTTTTCCAGCCATTGTAGTTTTTTCACTGCCCTGCTCATTGCAGGCCACAGGCCATTTGCACATGCCTGCTCTTCCTGCCCTGTTTATCTTTCATTTTTTTATATTGAGTTGCATGAGTTTTTTATATATTTTGGATATAACCCCCTTACCAGATATATCATTTGAAAATATGTTCTCCTGTTCAGTAGGATGCCTTTTCATTTTTTTGATGGTTTCCTTTCTCTGCAAAAACTCTTTTGTTCAATGGAATTTCATTTGTTTATTTTTGCTTGTGTTGCTGTAGTCTGAGGTGACATATGAAAAAATATTCCTACTATGACTCCTCAGGCAGGAGCAACAAATCCTGGTTGTCTTTTTTTTTTTTTTTTTTTTTAATCAGTATTTTTTAATTGTTCATATTGTACAGTTTTCTGTCTTTTACCCCGCCCCAGCCCACCACCCCAGCCCTCCCCACCTTCCTCCCATTTCCACCCCCCCATAGTTTTTGTCCATGAGTCCTTTATACTTGTTGCTCTAAACCGTTCCCCTTTTCCCCTGAAATTCCCTCCCCTCCCACTCTGGACACTGACAGACTGTTCTCAAATTCAGTGTCTTTGTTTATATTATGCTTGTTTGTTTGTTTTGTTGATTAGGTTCCTGTTAAAGGTGAGATCATATGGTATTTGTCTTTCACTGCCTGGCTTGTTTCGCTTAGCATGATACTCTCCAATTCCTTCCATGCTGTCGCAAAGGGTAGGAGCTCCTTCTTTCTTTCTGCCTGGTTGTCTTTGTAACTTCCCACTCTTATAATCATAACCAGAAGATAGGTCTTTTAAAAATTTAGATCTTTCCCAAATGTAAGTAAAGTTTTTAACAGTTTTTTGAGTCATTTGTGTACAGAAAAATCTTAGAAAAGATTAAGATATTAAATTGAAGTAACATATTTTATTCTTTTATTGCTTAAATATATTACAATTTATTTTTGTTAAATATCCAAGAAAATGTATCTTTTGAACTCTGTTAGTCAAAAATAATTTTTAAAGGTGTAAGTTTTTAAGGAAATTTGTGAAAATGGAATTCAGATATGTCTCCAGTTTTGTTCTCTTTCTTGTTCTTCAACTGGTTTTTAAACATGGATGTACAATTCTTCCATTATTATTAAAAGACATAATGATGTCTGTGTATATGTCCTTAAAATATTTTCATTTTAAAATATATGCTAGATAAATGGTTTTTACACATTTATAGTCGAAATTCCAAATTTCTGTAGTATTATTAATTTTATAGGAAAGCACACACACCTGTCCAAGTTAGAGTAATATCAGATTCAGATTTACTATCTTTGCTTAGGTTTTTCATGAAGTACATAACAGCAACTGTTGACCTGGGTTATATAATCAAGAGTAATATAAAATACAGGTAGGTGATACCCATTCTAAGCTTGATGTTTTCCTTATGTATTCAGTTAGCCATTTTCCTCCCCCGTACTTTCTATATTTGTGTGTATGTACATATACATTATGTGTATGTACATATACATTATGTATACATGCATATTAAATATATACACATACATACACATGTATATCTATGTATATAGACATGTACACACATGCAGAAAATACCTAGGTCCACCCTTTATTTCACTCCATATACAATTTTAGGTTTATATACACATATTTCTTATATGTTGGTTACCTAATACAATCAAATGCAAATACTAAAAATACAGAATGTAATTTATATTAGTGGTTGCTTTAAAAGTTAAAATGAGATGGAGTTATTTATTTTCATTATGCAAATGGTTACTCAGTTTGCGTTGTGTGTAGGAACACAATAGCCTTGTTCCTATGTGTGGGTAAAGGCTGCTCCCAATGCCTTTCTGCATACTGTACTCTATTTTTTGTTTGACTCTGATAAATTAGAATTAGAAAACTAAAACATACTTTTAGACTTTTTACAGTCCCAGCTAAGATTAGTAGGATGCTTCCATCTCTCTCCACAATGCCTCTGATTATGGGCCAGCTTAGCAATTTCCAGAAATGAAAGGAAAGTTTGTGCCTTTGACTATGTAATGAAACTCAATTCTTTCTTAGGTTTGCTGGTTTACCATGGCACAATTCTTCAACTTCTTTTAATTTCTTTAAATATATTTTATTGATTATGCTATTATAGTTTTCCCATTTCTCCCCCATCACTTCCCCCACCCTGCACACCCTCTCCCACCCAAATTCCCCACTTTAGTTCATGTCGATGTGTCATAAGTTCTTTAGTTTCTACATTTCCCATACTATTCTTGCCCTCCCCCTGTCTATTTTCTACCATCTATCTATGCTACTCATTCTCTGTACCTTTTCCCCCCTCTCCTCCTCCCATGCCCCTGTTGCTAACCCTCCATATGATCTCCATTTCTGTGGTTCTGTTCCTGTTCTAGCTGTTTGCTTAGTTTGCTTTTGTTTTAGGTGTGGTTGTTAATAGCTGTGAGTTTGCTGTCTTTTCATTGTCCTATTTTTGATCTTCTTTTTCTTAGATAAGTCCCTTTAACATTTCATATAATAAGGGCTTGGTGATGATGAGCTCCTTGAACTTGACCTTATCTGAGAAGCGCTTTATCTGTCCTTCCATTCTAAATGACAGCTTTGCTAGATAGATCAATTTTGGATGTAGGTCCCTGCTTTTCAAGACTTCAAATATTTCTTTCCAGCCCCTTCTTGCCTGGAAGGTCTCTTTTGAGAAATCAGCTGACAGTCTGATGGGAACTCCTTTTTAGGTGACTGTCCCCTTATCCCTTGCTGCTTCTAGAATTCTCTGCTTCATTTTAATTTTGGCTAATGTAATTACGATGTGCCTTGGTGTGTTCCTCCTTGGGTCCAACTTCTTTGGGACTCTCTGAGCTTCCTGGACATCCTGGTAGTCTATTTCCTTTGCCAGATTGGGGAAGTTCTCCTTTATTATTTGTTCAAATAAGTTTTCTACTTGTTGTTCTTCTTCCCCTTATGGGACCCCTATAATTCGGAATTTGGGATGTTTAACGATGTCCCGGAGGTTCCTAAGCCTCTCCTCATTTTTTTTTAATTCTTGTTTCTTCCTCGTTTTCTGTTTGGTTGTTAGTTTCTTCATTTTTTGAGATACTCAAAATATCTACATTACCTAATGGAAAGTCATTGGTTCTGGAAAACTATCCTTTGCAAAATGATGAAAAGCTTTTTCTTGGTTGTGATTTAAGAAGATGAGAAGAAAGACAATTGTAGGAAACAAAGAGGAAAAGAAAGGATCTAAGAGCATAAATGGGACTTGAGGTTTTAGCTCCATCAGGTATTGATCTTGGAAGGCCTCATCACTGCCCTTACAATAGAATATCAGTGGCTTTTCTTGGACATGTCAGAGGGATGATGTTTCAGGGCAAACCGCCTAGCAGAAGTCTGCAGACGAGTGAGTGCTGAGAGGTTCATCTTAGACGTGCTGACCTGCACAGAAGCCACTGAAACTGGGCACTGGGTAAGAAATACAAAAATGGTTATTTGATCTTCTTTTCCTTAGATAAGTCCCTTTAACATTTCATATAATAAGGGCTTGGTGATGATGAACTTCTTGAACTTGACCTTATCTGAGAAGCCCTTTATCTGTCCTTCCATTCTAAATGACAGCTTTGCTAGATAGAGCAATTTTGGATGTAGGTCCCTACTTTTCAAGATTTCAAATATTTCTTTCCAGCCCCTTCTTGCCTGGAAGGTCTCTTTTGAGAAATCAGCTGACAGTCTGATGGGAACTCCTTTTTAGGTGACTGTCCCCTTATCCCTTGCTGCTTCTAGAATTCTCTCCTTCATTTCAATCTTGGCTAAATATGACAGTGAAAAGACAGCAAACTCACAGCTGTTAAGAACCACACCTAAAACAAAAGCAAACTAAGCAAACAGCTAGAACAGGAACAGAACCACAGAAATGGAAATCATATGGAGGGTTAGCAACAGGGGCGTGGGAGGAGGAGAGAGGGGAAAAGGTACAGAGAATAAGTAGCATAGATGGTAGAAAATAGACAGGGGGAGGGCAAGAATAGTATGGGAAATGTAGAAGCTAAAAAACTTATGACACATGGACATGAACTAAAAGGGGGAATGTGGGTGGGAGAGGGTGTGCAGGGTGGAGGGGAATGATGGGGGAGAAATGGGACAACTGTAATAGCATAATCAATAAAATATATTTAAAAAATGGTTATTTGGCCCTGGCTGGTGTAGCTCAGTGGATTGAGCGCGGGCCTGCGAACCGAAGGATCGCGGTTCGATTCCCAGTCAGGGCACATGCCTGGGTTGCCAGGCCAGTTCCCGGCAGGGGACATACAAGAGGCAACCGCACATTGATGTTTCTCTCCCTCTCTCCTTCCCTTCCCCTCTAAAGATAAATAAATAAATAAAATCTAAAAGAAAAAAAAAAGTACTAAAAAAAAAAATGGTTATTTGGACAACTGTGGAGGCTGTGGGCTAGTAAGATTGTGCTAAACACCTGAGGGAACAGTCTCAGGGAACAGCTCTATGTTTGCATGGCCTTTTACCTCCTCAGTTCCTGAGGAACTGAGTAGAGTTCTCTCAAGGTTCTGGAAGGTAATAAAGAGTAAACCTCATAGAACATGCCCAGTGTTCTCCATCACAAAGGCCTGCTCTCAGGGGAAAACCCTCACCAGAGGCTTGTTCCATGGGATAGGACACTTCTCCCACTACTTCCCCTCTGGTCTTCCTGTCTCACCTGAGTGAAGAAAGTTAAACATTCATGTGAAGGTCATGACCTGGGGACATTAAGGACACTAAGAGAGCAAGACTTAATCATGAGATTTTAGAATTCTTTTGTTGTCCACTCCACACATTACCACTAAGCCAAAGTACTCCAGTATAGTAATATAATATGATATATGATATGACATGATATGACATGATATGATATGATATGATATATAAAGGAGAAAAGATTCTATATATCCAGTGTGGGGGGAAAGTAGTTTTACAGTTGTGAGCACATGAAACATAGTTTATTCTCATATTATTTATTATTATAGTTCATATGAACTATAATAATTAATTAGTATAGTTCATAAGCCTAATTTTCCCCTACCTTGTATACAGTAACTGAAAGGGAAAGTTGTATCATGCTCAGAAGAAAGCTGAAATAGCTATTTTCAGACAAAGCAGACATCAGAGTGAGGGAAATTATCAGGGTAAACAGAGGCACTGCCTAATAACAAAAGAATCAACTATATAAGAAGATGTGTCAGTCCTAATCTTGTTTTCTTGACAACAGAACATCAAAACAGGTGACATAAAACCTGACAGAACCAAAAGGAGAAATAGACAAGCTCACTTTTATAGTTGGAGTCTTCACACCCTTCTTCCAGGAATGGACAGGTCAGGCAGACGAAGATGTAGTAAAGATACAGCTGATAGGAGTTGCCCTCATTCAACCTGATCTAATTAACATTAAAAAATGCGCTATATTTCTGGGCTCCCTAGTCTGTTCCATTGGTTGATGTGTGTTCAATTCCACTGCTGGGATTATACCCTAAGAACCCTGAAACATCAATTCAAAAGAACCTATGTGCCACAATGTTCACAGCAGCACTGTTTACCATAGCCAAGTGCTGGAAGCTACCTAAGTGCCTATCCGTAAATGAATGGATCAAAAAATTATGGTACATTTACACAATGAAATACTATGCAGTAGAAAGAAAGAAGGAGTTCCTACCCTTTGCCACAGCATGGATAGATCCAGAGAGCATTATGCTAAATGAAATAAGCCAGGTGGTGAAAGACAAATACCATATGATCTCACCTATAAGTGGAACCTAATCAATAAAACAAACAAGCAAGCAAAATATAACCAGAGTCATTGAAATTAAGAACCAACTAACAGTAACCAGAGGGAGGTGGGAGGGAATAATGGGGGAAAGGGGAAAAGGGTTTTCAGGAACATGTATAAAAGACACATGGACAAAACCAAAGGGGGGTGGGATCAAGGATGGGAAATGGGGATGGCTACAGTTTCGGGGAGTGGAGGGGGAAAATGTAGACAACTGTACTTGAACAATTAAAAACAAGAAAAAAGAAAAAATGCTCTATAACATAACAGCGCAATACACCCTCTTTTCATGCTCACATGAAGGATTCTGCACAACAGATCACATTCTGGGCCACAAATGGTACAGGAACAAAGTACAGAAAGAAAAAAGAGTAGAGGAAGAAGTTTGCCTCAGAATAATTTAAGGAGGAAGGAAAATAATAGGCAAGAGATAAGAAAAGAAAGAAGAAAGTTAGAAAAAGAGAAAAATAAATAATAGCTACCCCTTACTGCGCTTTTCCTGTAAATTCACAGGTTATGTGCTGAGCTCATTATATACATTATCTCATTTAATTCTCACACATTCTTAGCTGGGTTTTCATCATCACTTGTAGATGAAAAAATTGAGATTCAAATAGATTTGGTCATTTGTAGATTACAGAGCCAAGATGTAAACCAAAGACCCTACTTTACCCAAGACTTGAATTTGCTGGTTTTGAAAATACAAGGTTAAAGCTACCTGTTTTGTGGTTGAGCTGGAGACTGAAATCTACAATTGATTCATCCATCAGTATGTGTTGTGGGGTAAAAAGTGCCTGGTAATGTAGTCACATGTCTGCAGATCATTTCCCAGTAGTCTCCAGGCTTCCTGACTCCACCTGGCCCTCTTGTCTATCAGATTTTCCTCCCCTCTCCTATAAATCTCACTTTCCTCTGCAGATCAACTTACTGTTGCAGGCACATCCATCACTTCCTACTGTTTAAGTTAGTGAAAAGGCTTTTTGTAATAAAATTGGTGATTTAGCAAATGGAAGTTATGAATTTCAATGATTTTTGGGTAATGGGTCCAAGATTGAGGTGCAAGCTAGATAGAGGAGATAATTAAAATAAAAAAGTCTATTTCCCTCTAAATTGTAACATAATATTTCTCAAATCAATGATACACATTGCATGATTCTTAAGGGAAAGGACCATAACATTCATCTTTCTTTCTTCCAATTTGAGATTTTGTAAATAGAAGTTGTTTTAATAAAGTTAAGATGAATTGTAACTCTTCACAATCATTTAAGATAGTAAAATATGCCTCAAGTTTTAGAAAACCTCATAAATAAATTGCATAAAATTTAAATATAGTTATACAAAGGAATGTGGCACACTCTTCATACAATATAAATTTGTCCTAAATCTAACAACCCAGCTGTAAAAAGCATGTCCTTGGAACTAGAGAGCATTATGCTAACTGAAATAAGCCAGGCAATGAAGGACAAATACCATATGATCTCACTTTAACAGGAACCTAATCAACAAAACAAACAAACAAGCAAAATATAACCAAAGACATTGAAATTGAGAACAGGCTGACAGACACCAGAGGGGAGAGGGGAGGGAATTTCAAGGGAAAGGGGGAAGGGTTTAGAGCAACAAGTATAAAAGACACGTGGACAAAAACTAGGGGGTGTGGAAATGGGAGGGAAGTGGGGAAGGCTGGGGCGGTGGGCCGGGATGAGAGTAAAAGGCAGAAAACTGTACAAGAACAACAATTAAAATAAGGAAAAAATACAATAAAAAATTAAATTGAAAACAGTTTGTTAGAAGGTTTTGGACAATGTAGGATTCTGGGAAAAGGCTGTTCTTGGGACTTTGAGTAATGTTTTCTTTTAATATCAATATACGTCTCTTAACAAACAAAAAGTTATTCCACTCCTTGGCTTCAGCTGATCTCATTTTTGAAAATAAGTCATTTTTTCTTATTTGCAATTCAAAACACAGTGTTAAATTAGCAAACCAGCATGACAGTATGTAAAGGCACTTAAAATGAAGTTGGAAATTAAGTATCTTGAAATAAACCAAATGAGGAAAATTGTGGACTGCCTGTATGACCCACACATACTAAATTCCTGAGACTCACTAAGAAAGGAAGGATCTCTTGTCTTCTGATTTCCATCATTTATCATCAAACAATTGTTTCATCAGTTAAAATGTTAACTATGCCATCTAACAATAGATGAGTACTGCAGGGTGACTCACTGTACTGATTATTCCTGTAATCACAGGATTGGAATGCTAGAATTTGGTAAAAGAGATGGGAGTGTCACTACAGCAGTTACGTGATCTTTTTATTTTTTATTAATGTGTGAATACAGTTGTCTCCATTTTACTACTACCACTTTCCCTCACCCTACCCACCCCTACCTCCTATCCTCAGTCCTACCCACCTTTGGCTTTGTCCATTGGTCCTTTATACATGTTCATTAATGACCCTTTCCTTTATTTCCTATGTTACTTCCCTCCCCACTCCCATCTGCTTAATGTCAGTTTGTACTTAATTTCAATGTCTCTGCTTATATTTTCCTTGGTTGTTTGTTTTGCTAATTGGGTTCCACTTATATGTGAGATCATATGGTATTTGTCTTTTGCTGTCTGGCTTACTTCACTCAGCATAAGGCTCTCCAGTTCCATGCAAGTTGTTGCAAAGGGTAGGAGCTCCCTCTTTGTTTCTGCTATGTAGCATTCCATTGTGTAAATGTACCATAGTGTTTTGATTCATTCATTGACTGATGGGCACCTAGGGTGTTTCCAGCACTTGGCTATTGTAAATTGTGCTGCTGTGAACATTGGGGTTCATAGGTTCCGTTGAATTAGTGTTTCAGGATTCTTAGGGTATAATCCCAGCAGTGGAATTGCTGGGTCAAGAGGCAATTCCATTTGTACTTTTTTGAGGAAGTTCCATACTTTTTTCCACAGTGACTTCACTAGTCTGCATTCCCACCAGCAATGTACTAGGGTTCCCTTTTCTCTACAACCTCACTAGCACTTTTGTTTGTTGATTTGTTTATGATGGACATTCTAACCTGTGTGAAGGGGTATCTCCTGTGTTTTTAATTTGTATCTCTGCAAATTAAATTTCTGAAAATTGATTTGTTTATAATGGCTAGTGATGCTGAGCATCCTTTCATATGTCTCCTAGCCCTTTGTATGTCCTCCTTGAAGAAGTCTCTGTTCAGGTCATTTGCCCATTTTTTAATTGGATTGTTTGCCTTCCTGGTGTGCAGTTGTGTGAGTTCTTTATATATTCTGGATATCAAACCCTTGTGCAAGATATCATTAGCAAATATATTTTCCCATATGGTTGGTTCCCTTTTCATTTTTCTGATGTTTTTTTTAGCTGTACAGAAGCGTTTTATTTCGATGGTCCCATTTGTTTATTTTCTCCTTTATATCTCTTGCACTAGAGGACATATCGGTGAAAATATTGCTGCACAGAATATCTGAGATTTTCCTGCCTATGTTCTCCTCTAGGACTGTTATTATATGACATCTGATATTTAAGTATTTTATCCAACTTGAGTTTATTTTTGTGTATGGTGTAATTTGGTGGACGGTTTCATTTTTTTGTATGTAGCTGTCCAGATCTCACAACAGGATTTGCTGAAGAGGCTATTTATCCTCAGTTTTATGCTTCTCCCTTTGTCCAATATTAATTGTCTATAGAGACTTGGGTTTATTTCTAGGCTCTCTATTCTGTTCTTATGATCTGTGTGTCTGTGCTTATGCCTGTACCAGACTGTTTTGATAACCATTTAATTTAGTTTGCAATACCAGTTATGGTGATCCTTTCTACTTTTTCTTCCTTCCCAAAATTGCTGCAGTTAATTGAGGTTATATATGGTTCCATACATTTTTGAAATGTTTGTTCCATATCTATCAATGATGTCATTGGTATTTTAGTAAGGATTGCACTAAATCTATAAATTTCTTTGGTAGTATGGACATTTTGATGATGTTAATTCTTCCAATCCACGTACATGATACATTCCCATTCATTCATGTCTTCTTTAATTTCTTTCTTCATTGTTGTGTAGATTTCTGAGTACAGGTCTTTTAATTCCTTGGTTAGGTTTATTCCTAGGTCCTTTATTTCCCCCCTGATTTCCACTTCTGATATTTCATTGGTGGTGTACAAAAATGCTTTCAATGTCTGAATATTGACTTGGTATCCTGCTGTTTTGCTAAATTCACTTATTAGGTGGAGTCGTTTTTTGGTGGAGTCTATAGAGTTTTCTATGTACATGATGATGTAATCTGCAAACAATGACAGTTTTGTTTCCTCTTTTCCAGTTTGGATGCCTTTTATTTCTTTTTCTTCTGTAATTGCTGTGGCTTGGACATCCAATACTATATTGAAGAGAACTGGTGAAAGTGGAGATCTTTGTCTTGTTTCTTTTGTCAGTTGAGTATTATGTTGGCTGCCAGTTTTTCATATATGGTCTTTATTATGTTGAGTTATGCTCCCCCTGCTCCGACTTTGCTGGGTGTTTTAATCATAAATGGAAGCTGTACCTTATTAAATGCCCTTTCCCCATCTATTGATATAATCATGTGCTTTTGCCTTTTCTTTTGTTTATGTAATGTATTATGTTTATTGATTGTGAATATTGTGTCACCTTTGTATTCCTGGGATGAATCCCACTTGACATTGGTATATGATCTTTTTGATGTATTGCTGGATGAGGTTTGCCAGTACTTTGTTGAGGGTTTTAGCATTTATGTTCATCAGCAATATTGACCTGTAGTTTTCTTTCTTTCTTGTGTCTTTGTTTGGTTTGGGGATTAGGATGATGCGAGCCTCAAAAAAGAGTTTGGGAGTCTTCCCTCTTCTTGGACTTTTTTTTTAATTTTTATTTTAATTGTTGATCTTGTACAGTTTTCTCGGACTCTTTTTGAGTAGTCTGAGAAGTATAGGAGTTAGCTCTCCCTTAAATGTTTTGTAAAATTCTCCTGTGAAACTTTTTGGTCCAGGGTTTTTCTCTGCTGGAAGTTTTTTGATTTACTGTTTCAGTTTTGTTGGCTGTTACTGGTTTGTTCAAGCTTTCTGCTTCTTGTTCATTCAATTTTGGAAGATAATATTTTTTCTAGAAATTTGTCTCATCTACGTAGGTTTTCATATTTCTTGGCATATCATTCTTCATAGTAATTTCTTGCAATTCTTTGTATTTTTGTGGTATCAGTTGTAATCTCTCTTCTTTCATTTTTGATGGTGTTTATTTGGGACCTCTGTCCTTTTTTTTTTTTTTTTTTTAATGATTCTGCTTAAAGGCTTGTCAATTTTGTTTACCTTTTCAAAGAACCAGCTCCTGTACTTATTGATCATTGGAATAATTCTTTTATTCTCCATGTTGTTTAATTCTGCTCTGACCTTGGTTATTTCTTTCCTTCTACTTTCTCTGGGCTTTCTTTGTTGTTGTTCTTCCAGTTCTTGTAGATGTAGGGTTAGGTTGTTTATTTCAAATGTTTCTATCTCTTTTGGTAGGGCTGTATTGCTATGACTTCACTCTCAGTACTGCCTTCACTGTGTCCTGTAAGTTTTGGGCTGTTGTGTGTTCATTTTCACCTGTTTCCAGAAACTTTTCAATTTCTCCTTGATTTCATATTTAACCCATTCATTATTTAATAGCATGCTATTCAATCTCCATGAATTTAGTGTTTTTGAGGAGGGTTTTTTTTTGTTTGTTTTTCTTTTTAAATTTTTTTTTATTTTAATTGTTGATCTTGTACAGTTTTCTGTCTTTTATTCTCACCCGAACCCACCACCCCAGCCCTCCCCTCCTCCCTCCCATTTCCACCCCCCCATAGTTTTTGTCCATGTGTCCTTTATACTTATTCCTGTAAATCCTTCCCCTTTTCCCCTGAAATGCCCTCCCCTCTCCCCTCTGGTGACTTTCAGCCTGTTCTCAATTTCCGTGTCTTTGGTTATATTATGCTTGTTTGTTTGTTCTGGTTTTAGGCCCTTGTGGTCTGAGAAGATACCTGATATGATTTGAATTTTCTTGAATTTGTTGAGGCATTTTTTGAGTCCTATAATGTGGTCTATCTTTGAAAATGTTCCATGTGCATTTGAAAAGAATGTGTACTTTGCTTCTTTAGGATGAAAAGTTCCACATATATCAATTAAGTCCATATGATTTAAGGCATTGTTCAATGCTGCAATATACTTGTTGATATTTTGTTTGGAAGATCTATCCAATTTTGACATCAGGATATTAAAATCCCTTATTAAGTGTATTGCTGTCTATATCTTTCTTGAAGTCTCCACGAGTTTCCTTACATGTTTGGGTAGTCCTATGTTGGGTACATATATGTTTATAATTTTTATGTCTTCTTGAAGGATTTTTCCCTTGAGTATTTTGAAGTGTCATTCTGGCTCTCCTTTTATGGCCCTTATTTTGATGTGTATTTTGTCTCATATGAGTACTGCTACCCTGACTTTTTTGTTTTCCTGTGTGTTTTCTTAGAATACTTCTTTCCAGTGCTTCAGTTTCAGTCTGTGTAGGTGTTTTGTCCTGAGGTGGGTCTCTTGTAGGCAGCATATGTGTGGGTCATGCTTTCTTATCCATTCAGGTCCCCCATGTCTTTTGAGTGGAGCATTTAATCCATTAACATTTAAGGTTATTACTGATAGGTACTTATTCATTGCCATTTTCCTCCCTTTGTACCTTTGCTCCTTTCTCTCGCACTGGTTTTCTTCCTCTTCTTAAAGCAGTCCCCTTAGCATTTCTTGCAGTGCTGGTTTGGTGGAGGTGTATTCTTTCAGTCTTCTTTTGTCTGGGTAACTCCTTATTTTTTCTTCCATTTTAATTCAGAGCCTTGCTGCATAGCATAGTCTTTGTTGCAGGCCTTTACTTTTCATTACTTGGAATATTTCTTGCCATTCTCTTCTGGCTTGTAATGTTTCTTTTGAGAACTCAGCTGCTATCATTATCGGGGCTCCCTTGTATGTTCCTTTCTGTTTCTCCCTTGCTGCTTTTAAGATTCTCTCTATGTCTTGGAATTTTTTCATTTTAATTATTATATGTCTTTGAGTGAGACTCTTTGGGTTCCTCTTTTTGAGGACCCTCTCTGATTCTGGTACTTGTTTGGATTTTTCTCTCATCAAATTAGGGAAGTTTCCATCATTACCTTTTAAAACAGTTTTTCTAATCCTTTGTCCTATTCGTCTAACTCTCGTATCCCTATTATAAGGATATCATTCCATTTCATGTTGTCTTACATTTTCCTTAACTCTTCTTCACTCTTTTTGAGTCTTTTATCCTTTTTTAAAATATTTCAGGATTTTTTTTTCTATTTGCCCTCCAGCTCACTGATTCAATCCTCTGCTTCATTGAGCCTGCTTTTGATTCTTCTACTATGTGCTCTTTGTTTTTTGTTTGTTTTTTATTTATTTTTTTAAATCAGTATTTTTTTAATTGTTCAACTTGTACAGTTTTCTGTTTTTTACTCCTCCTCAGGCCACTGCCCCAGTCCTCCCCACCTCCCTCTCATTTCCACCCACCATATTTTTTGTCCATGTATCCTTTATACTTGTTACTCTAAACCACTCCCCTTTTCCCCTGAAATTCCCTCCCCTCTCTCCTCTGGTCACTATCAGACTGTTCTCAATTTCAGTGTCTTTGGTTATATTATGCTTGTGTGTTTGTTTTGTTGATTAGGTCAGAATGGCCTTCATAAAGAAAGCAACAAACAGCAAGTGTTGGAGAGATTGTTGAGAAAAGGGGACCCTAGTGCATTGTTGGTGGGATTGCAGACTGCTACAACCACTATGGAAAACAGTATGGAATTTTCTAAGAAAACTAGAAATGGACCTACCTTTTGACCTAGCAATTCCACTGCTTGGATTATATCCTAAAAACCCTGAAACACCAATCCAAAAGAACCTATGCACCCCTATGTTCATAGCAGCACAATTTACAATAGCCAAGTGTTGGAAGCAACCTAGGTGCCCATAAGTTAATGAATGGATCAAAACACTGTGGTACATTTACACAACGGAATTCTATGCAGCAGAAAGAAAGAAGGAGCTCCTACCCTTTGCAACAGCATGGATGGAATTGGACAGCATCATGCTACGTGAAATAAGCCAGGCAGTGAAAGACAAATACCATATGATCTCACCTTTAATAGGAACCTAATCAATAAAACAAATATACTATATGCTTTTTTAAAAAATTTATTTAAATTGTTGTTCAAGTATAGTTATCTATCCCTTACTCCCTCCTTAGCCCACCCACCAATCCCTCCCCACCTCCCTCCCATTTCCACCCCTCCTAGTTTTTGTCTATGTGCCCTTTATATGTCTTCCTGTAAACCCTTCCCCTTTTCCCCTGAAATTCCCTCCCTCTCTAGTCTGGTCACTGTCAGCCTTTTCTCCATTTCAGTGTATTTGGTTAAATATTGCTTTTTTTGTTTGTTTTGTTGTTTAGGTTCCTGTTAAAGGTGAGATCATATGGTATTTGTCTTTCAAGTCTGGCTGCTTTCACTTAACATAATGCTTTCCAGTTCCATCCATGCTGTTGCAATGGCTAGGTATTCTTTTTTTCGTTCTGCTGCATAGAATTCCAAGCTGCAAATGTACCATAGTGTTTTGATCCAATTATTCACTGATGGGCACCTAGGTTGTTTCCAGCACTTGGCTATTGCAAACTGTGCTGCTATGAACATTGGGGTACATAGGTTATTTTGGATTGGTATTTTAGGGTTCTAAGGATATAATCCTAGCAGTAGAATGGCTCAGCCAAAAAGTAGATCCATTTTTAGTTTTCTGACAAAATTCCATACTGTTTTCCATAACGATTATACCAATCTGCTATCCCACCAATAGGGCACTATGTTCACTTTTCTCCACATACTCTCTAACAGTTGTTTTTTGTTGCTTTGTTTATGATGGCCATTCTTCCTGGTGTGAACTGCTGCCTCATTGTGGTTTTAATTTGCATCTCTTTGATAGCTAGTGATATTGAGCATCTTTTTATGTGTCTATGGATCCTGTGTTTGTCCTCCTTGGAGAAGTGTCTGTTCAAGTCCCATGCCCATTTTTCAGTTGTGTTGCTTGTCTTCTTAGAGTGCAGTCTTGTAAGTTCTTAATGTATTTTGGAGATTAAATCCTTGTCTTAGGTATCATTGGCAAATATGTTTTCCCATATGTTTGGTTCTATATTTATTTTAATACTGTTTTCTTTAGCCATGCAGAAGATTTTATTTTCATAGAATGCCATTTGTTTATTCTTTTCTTTATGTCCCTTGCTCTAGGGGACATGTCTGTAAAATTTTGCTGCATGAAATATCTGAGATTTTCCTGCCTATGTTGTCCTTTAGGACTTTAATGGTGTCACGACTTATATTTAAATCTTTTATCAATCTTGAATTTATTTTTGTGTATGGTGTAAGTTGGTGCTCAAGTTTCATTTTTTTTCTCATAGCTGTCCAGTTCTCCCAACACCACTTGTTGAAGAGGCTATTTTTGCTCCATTTTATGTTGCTGCCCCCTTTGTCGAATATTAATTAAGTGTAGAGAGTTGGGTTTATTTCTGGGCTCTCTGTTCTGTTCCACTGGTCCATGTGCCCGTTTTTATGGCAGTACCAGGCTGTTTTAATTACAGCGGCCTTGTAATACAGTTTGGTATCAGGTATTGTGATCCATCCTACTTTACTCTTCCCTCTCAAAATTGCTGCAGCTATTCGGGGTCATTTATGGTTCCATGTAAATTTTTGAAGTGTTTATCTTATGTCTGTGAAATATGCCATTGGTACTTTAATAGGTATTGCATGGAATTTGTAAATTGCTTTGGGTAGTATGGGCACTTTGATGATATTAATTCTTCCGATCCATGAACATGGTATGTGTTTCCATTTGTTTGTGTCTCCCTTGGTTTCTTTCTTCAGTGTTGTGCAGTTTTCTGCACAAAAGTCTTTTACCTCCTTTGTTAGGTTTACTCCTGGGTATTTTATTTTTCTTTTTTCTATACTGATTGGCATTTTTTCTTGATTTCTGCTTCTGTTGTTTCATTGTTGGTATACAAAAATGCCTTTGATTTCTGAATATTGACTTTGTATCCCACTGTTTAGCCGAATTCATTTATTTGGTCAAGGAGTTTTTTGGCTGAGTCTATAGTATTTTCTATGTATACTATCATGTCATCTGAAAACAGTTACAATTTTGTTTCCCCCTTTCTGGTTTGGATGCCTTTTATTTCTTTTTCTTGTCTGATCTCTGTGGCTAAGACTTCCAAAACTATATTGTGTAGAAGTGGTGAAAATGGACAACCTTGTCTTGTTCCTGATCTTAGTGGAAAAGGTTTTAGTTTTTGGCCATTGATTACAATGTTAGCTGTAGGTCTCTTGTATATGGTATTTATTATGTTGAGGAATGATCGCTCTATTCCCACTTTACTAAGTGCTGTTATCATAAATGGGTGTGGTATCTTATCAAATGCTTTTTCTGCATCTATTGAAATGATCATGTGATTTTTGTCTTTGCTTTTGTTTATGTGATGTATTACATTTACTGATTTATGAATGTTGAACCATCCTTGCATCCCTGGGATGAATCCCACTTGGTCATGGTGTATGATCTTTGTAATATATTATTGGATGTGGTTTGGCAATATTTTGTTGAGGATTTTAGCATCTATTTTCATCAGTGATATTGTACTGAAATTTTCTTTCTTTTTTCTGTCTTTATCCGGTTTTGTGATTAGGATGATGCTGGCTTTATAAAAGGAGTTTGGGAGTCTACCATCATTTTGGATTTTTGGAATAGCTGTACCCTAAATGCATTATAGAATTCTCCTGTGATAGCTTCGGGTCCAGGGCTTTTCTGTGTTGGGAGTTTTTTGATTACTGCTTCAATTTCATCTCCTGTTATAGGTCTGTTCTGGCATTCTGCTTCTTCATTGAGTTTTGGAAGATTATATTTTTCTAGAAATTTGTTCATTTCACCTAGATTTTCAACAGTTCTTCATAGTAATTTCTTACACTCTTTTGTGTTTCTGTGGTATCAGTTGTATTCTCTCCTCTTTCATTTCTGATTGTGTTCATTTGGACCCTCCCCCCCCCTTTTTTTTTTTTGCTAATGAGCCTGCTTAAAGGCTTGTCAATTTTGTTTATCTTTTCGAAGAACCTGCTCCTGGATTCCTTGATTCTAAGAACTGTGCTTTTAGTCTCCATGTCATATAATACTGTTCTGATCTTGGTTATTTCCTTCCTTCTACTTGCTCTGGGCTGTCTTTGTTGTTTTTCTTCAAGTTCTTGTAGACATAGGGTTAGGTTGCTTTTTTGAAATATTTCTATCTTTTTTAGGTAGGCCTTTATAGCTATGAACTTCCCTCTCAGTACTGTCTTTGCTGTGTCCCATAAGCTTTGGGTCATTGTGAGTTCATTTTCATTTGTTTTGAGAAACTTTTTGATTTCTGCCCTAATTTCATTCTTGACCCATTCATTGTTTAATAGAATGCTACTCAATCTCCATGATTTTGAGTGTTAACGCCTTTTTTCCCCCTTGAGGTTGGTTTCTAGTTTCAGTCCCTGTGATGCAAGAAAATGCTTGGCGTGATTTCAGTTTTCTTGAATTTGTTGAGATGAAGGGCTCTATATATATATGAGTTAAGTCCATTTCATCTAGGGTATTGTTCAGTGCCACAATATCTTGGTTGATATTTTGTTTGGAAGATCTGTCCATTATTGACAGTGCGGTGTTAAAATCCCCTACTATAATTGTGTTGCTGTCAATATCTTTCTTGAAGTCCTCTAAGATTTTCTTTATGTATTTGGGTACTCCTTTGTTGAGTGCATATATGTACAATGTTTATGTCTTCTTGGTGGATTCTTCCCTTGTGTATTATGAAGTGACCTTCTGGGTCTCTCTTTATGGCTTTTCCATTGAAGTCTGTTTTGTCTGATGTGAGTATTGCTTCCCAGGCTTTTTTTTTTTTTTTTTTTTCCTGTCCATTTGCTTGAAAAAAATTTTTCCAGCCCTTCACTTTGAGTCTGTGTAGGACTTTTTTCCTGAGGTGGGTCCCTTGTAGACACCATATGTGTGGGTCACACTTATTCAGCTCTAATATATCTTTTGATTGGAGCATTTAGTCCATTTACATTTATGGTTATTATTGATAGGTACTTATTAATTGCCTTTTGTGTACCTGTGTTTCTCTCTGTCTCTCTCTCTCTCTCTCTTTCTCCCTCCCTCCCTCCCTCTCTCTCTCTCTCCCTTCCTTTCCTTAAAGCAGTCCCTTTAGCATGTCTTGCAGAGCTGGTTTGGTGGAGGTGTATTCTTTTAGACTTCTTTTGTCTGGGAAGCTCCTTATTTGGCCTTCTGTCTTGATTGAGATTCTTTCTGGTAAAGTAGTCTTGGTTGCAGGCCTCTGGTTCTCACTACTTAGAATATTTCTTGCCATTGTCTTCTGGCTTGAAGTGTTTCCATTGAAGAGTCAGCTATTAACCTTATCAGGGTTCTCTTGTATGTTACTTCCTTTTTCTCCCTTGCTGCCTTTAAGGTTCTCTCTTTGTCTTGGAATTCTGCCATTTTATTTATGATGTATCTTGAAGTAGGCCTCTTTGTGTTCCTCTTGATTGGGACGCTCTGTGTTTCCTGGATTTGTGTGACTTTTTTTCTCATCAAATTAAGGAAGTTTTCCATCATTCCTTTTTCAAATAGTTTTTCTATCCCTTGCTCTTCTTGCTCTCCTTCTGGTATCCCTATTATATAAATATTATTATGCTTGATATTGTCTTGCATTTCTCTTAATATCTCTTCATTCTTTCTGTGTCTCTTTTTCTTTCCTTGCTCTTTCTGTTTTTTTCTAATTTGTCCTCCAGCTCACTGATTCGATCTTCTGCTTCATTGATTTTGCTTTTGATTCCTTCTACTGTGTTCTTTAACTGAGAAATTGTATTCTTCATTTCCGCTTGGCCCTTGTTGGTAGTTCCTATTTCCTTTTTCTTTTTGGTAGAGTTTGCAGTGTGTTCATTGTAGTTTCCCTATAGTTTCTGGTCATTCATTGTGAGCTCATTGAACTTCCTGATAATCATTGCTTTGAACACAGTATCTGAAGTTGAGTTGCCTCTATTTCATTTAGCATTCTTTCTGAGTCTTCCTCATTTCTTTTCATTTGAGAATTGTTTATTTATCTTCCTATTGTATGTGAGACTCTTCTTGTTAGCCTCAGCTTCTTAAATTTATCTGTTCTGGCTCCCTGTGTTTATGGCGTGAACTTCTGTGGTGGAATACCTGTGAGATTCAGTGCTGCAGTCTCCTTTGCATATCCTGGTGTTCACAGCTTCCACCTGTTCCTTTTTGTGATCAGTTGGAGGGGTAAGGCATAATGGTTTAAGACAGCGAGAGAGATTTCTACGGTATTTATAGTAGCAACCAGTAGAGAAGAGATAGGAGATCCTTTGGTTATGTATAGTGTTAACCATGATCTACCACCCAACAAGCCACTTTTTATAAAAGATGGAAAGAAAATAAGACTCTTGTTGGGGAGGGAAGGGTTATGAGTTGGATCTAGAAGTGAGTGAGGTTGTGGGCATTCAGATTTTGAGGTAAGGTGGGAGTAAAGGATAGTAAATAAGTGTAGTGTGTGAGAAAATACAGTTAACTACTATAGTAATAGAGTTCAGGCAACTGTGAAGTGGGCTAAGATGTGGGAGGGATGTTGTGTAGTATTAACAATTGTATGGAACAACTATTATTTACAATAATATTAGAGCAACAATTATATGACAGAATCTATGAGATCTAGATAACAAGAATAGGGAGTATAGGACCTTGAGTAGTGTGCTAATGGAACACACGTGGAGTGAAGGACAGTAAATTAGCAATTCACTATGAATGTGAGAACAGGAGAAACCTGTCAAACAATACAATATAACCAGCCAAGCAAAGAAGACTAAACAGAAAGAAGTGGAATACAAAAATACTATTCAAATAAAATATGTAAACATAATGAAAAAATAGTAATACAGATATGCCATAACTTGCAGGTTTTCTGTAATAGCAAAGTGAAATTTGTACCAGTGTCTCACCTTTTGGGAAGCCCCCTTTTGGGACCAACTCTGGTCTTTTCACAGTTCCGGGTTTTTTTATTCTCACTTGGGGATATCTAAAAAGAGAAAAAAGGAAAAAAAGGCAGTGAAAGGAAGGAAGAAGAGATAAAATTGGAAAGAAAGGAAGAAGGAATAAAACAAGAAAAAAGGAAAGAGAAGCAAATGGAATTGATGGATAAAAAGTAATACAAAATAAAAACTTACTTAAAAAATTAAAAAACAAAATAACAAAACAAAACAACAACAACAAGAAAAACCTCTTGCTGGTTTCAAACTCGCCAAACCAGGTTTTCTGGTGTTGCTGGGTGCAGCAGGCTGAGGGGAGACTGGTATTGCTTTTCTCCTTGTTCAGCACTCAATCAGCTTCAGTCTACTCTCCCCAGGGCTAGCTGCACATTCTCCCCAGAGCTAGCCAGGCGCTTCTCCACATGGACTTGGAGTGGGCTCCAGGCCTCCAGCAGAGTGCGTGTGGAGTCTCTGAGTTTAAAGGTGTGGGTTCCGGGTTTCCTGTAGTCTGCATGCTCACCGCAGGTTCACGGGCATGGGTTCCAGATCTTCCACAAAGCACCCTCCTCCAGTTGCGGGTATGGGCACTCAGCCAGACCGCCTCTGGTCACAGGGAATCTTGTGTGCACTCCTCCCAGGATTATGTGTGGGTGCTCACAACCCCTGTGTGTTTGCCACTCAATCCTTATTCCACTCTCTGTTACTTCAAGCAACCAACCAGGTCTCTCCTGGTGCTGCTAAAACCTTGTTAGGCCCAGAAGGGAGAGGTTGACCTGGCTCTCTCCCAAGAGTCCTTTGGCAGACCCGGCAGGCGCCGACCCTGTGGCTGCAGCTGCAGCTGCCTTGGTCCCCGCACTGATCCCTGGGCCCTTATTGTCCTGAAGTACTCTCCTTACTGTCTGTTTTTTCAATGTCTGCTACAATTTTTGTTCTTCTATTTTCATATATGCTATGATACTGTTGGCTGTTTGCTCTGTTCCTCCGTAGATCTGCTAGGTTTTTCTCCTGTGCGTAGGGGGAAATTGAATCTGCTCCCTCCTACCATGCCGCCATCTTCCCTCTCCCTACCATGTTCTTTAATTCAGAAATGGTATTCTTCATTTCCTCTTAGCTCTTGTGGGTTATTTCTACATCCTTTTTATGCTGATATAGTTTGTAGTTAGTTCTTTGTAGTTTCTTTTTTTTTATCAGTATTTTTTAATTGTTGATATTGTACAGTTTTCTGTCTTTTACCCTGCCCCAGCCCACCACCCCAGCCCTCCCCACCTTCCTCCCATTTCCACCCCCCATAGTTTTTGTCCAAGAGTCCTTTATACTTGTTGCTCTAAACCGTTCCCCTTTTCCCCTGAAATTCCCTCCCCTCCCACTCTGGACACTGTCAGACTGTTCTCAAATTCAGTGTCTTTGTTTATATTATGCTTGTTTGTTTGTTTTGTTGATTAGCTTCCTGTTAAAGGTGAGATCATATGGTATTTGTCTTTCACTGCCTGGCTTATTTCGCTTAGCATGATACTCTCCAATTCCTTCCATGCTGTCGCAAAGGGTAGGAGCTCCTTCTTTCTTTCTGCTGCATAGAATTCCATTGTGTAAATGTACCACAGTTTTTTGATCCACTCATTAACTGATGGGCACCTAGGTTGCTTCCAGCACTTGGCTATTGTAAATTGTGCTGCTATGAACATAGGGGTGCATAGATTCTTTTGGATTGGTGTTTCAGGATTCTTAGGATATAATCCAAGCAGTGGAATTGCTGGGTCAAAAGGTATGTCCATTTTTAGTTTTCTTAGAAAATTCCATACTGTTTTCCATAGTGGTTGTACCAATCTGCAATCCCACCAACAGTGCACTAGGGTCCCCTTTTCTCCACAACCTCTCCAACATTTGCTGTTTGTTGCTTTGTTTATGAAGGCCATTCTGACTGGTGTCAAGTGGTATCTCATTGTAGTTTTAATTTGCATCTCTCTGATAGCTAGAGATATCGAGCATCTTTTCATGTGTCTCTGGATCCTCTGTATGTCCTCCTTGGAGAAGTGTCTGTTCAAATCCTTTGCCAATTTTTTAATTGGGTTGCTTGTCTTCTTAGAGTAGAGTCTTGTAAGTTCTTTATATATTTTGGAGATTAATCCCTTGTCTGAGGTATCATTTCCAAATATGTTTTCCCATACAGTAGTTTCCCTGTAGTTTTTGGTTAATTTGCATTGCGCTCATTGAGCTTCATTATAACCATTGTTTTGAACTCAGTATCTTATAGTTGACTTGCCTTTATTTCATTTAGCCTTCTTCCCGAGGATCCCTCCTTTCCTTTTGATTGGGGGTTGTTTCTTTGTCTTCCCATTATTTGTGAGACTTTTCTTGGTTGTCTTTGTTTCTTAAATTGATGTGTTTTGTCTTTCTGACTTTGTGATGTGGTATTCTAAGGTAGAAGGCCGATGAGATTCAATGGTGAAGTCTCCTTGATCACCTGAGTTTGATGCTCTTTGGATGTCCTTTATGGTTTTTATGCTGGTTCTCTGGATGTAATTGGGTTGTGATTGTTTTGGGTCTTCCTTCAGTTGGTTGTCCCCTTCAGCTGGTTGACTGTGGGTCATTCCACAAACCATGTTTTGTGTGCTGTTTTGCAGGTGCTGCCAGAACAAAACTATAAAGCCCAGGAAACAAACCCACACCTGCAAATATAACTCCCTGTACAATTCCACCATCTATAGTAAAAGAATCAGTATTAATAAGGGTGTAGTGAGATTAAGACTATTATAAGAAAGGAGAGTGGATATGAGATGATGCACTGAAAGAAAAATGACTTTGAGAGGGCATAGGGAGGAGCACTAATAAGAGTTAGGAGTTGAGCACTGGAAAGAGAGAAGGTTAATTTTACCTTGTGAATAAAGAAAAGGAATGAAGAGTGTGGAATGGAGTATGAGAAGGGGAGCATATAATACTAGGTTTAGACAGAAATTAAAATAGTATAAAATAAAGTAAGAGAGGGAAATAAAAAGAAAGGAAAATATTAAATAATTAATTAAAATATAGGAGCCAAATTGGAGAGAAAGATCCACTAGAGTACTATCAACAACAAATGAGCTAAAATTAATATTGGCAGTATGGGCATAAGAGGGGAAAAAGATAAAAGTCTAAGAAATGTTCAGAAGAATGGGAAGTGATTCTGTAATAATAGATGGAGAGAGAATACTAAGAGTGAGGAACAAAAACTAGACTCAGTGAGGGAAAAATTAAAATTTGGGATGTAAAGGAAAAGAAATAAAAGAGAATAAAAACAATAAAAAGACAGGATGGGAGAGAAATAGAAGAAAGACAAAAAATAAAATCAGGCTAAGACAGCAGAATTAAAATTTGACTTGATAAAAAAGAGTAGGAGAGGGGTCCAGCAAAATTTATTAGAAATACAGAATTAGTGAAGCTCTAGAGATAACCTTTAAGAAACAATGCAACAACAACTACCCTACCTACAAACAACTAGCAAAGATTGTTAAAGGTGGACAGAGAACACAGCATTTTAAGAGCAGGGAAAAAGGATGTGAAATGACCCTTCTTGACAAGCAGATTGGTTTTGTGTTTCTTGATGGGGAAGAAACAGTAACAGTGTGGAATGGAAACAAATTATATCTAGAGAGAAAACACAATTTTAAATTATAATGATATGAGGAAAGATGAAGGTAAAGTGCGCTAGAGGAAGGAGGGGCAAAATATGTGAATTGAAATACACTATAGTATAAAATTTAGTGACTTAGTATACACAAACTTACTGGACAAGAAATGAATGTTAAAAAGCTACACAAGAAAGAAAATATCACAAATCATGAAGAAGACCACAATGGCTTTCTTCTTGGTATCCTCTTGTACTTACCACTGTTTTTTAGCCCTGAATCTGCCTCTGGTGATGTCATATGTTGACTCCATCTGACCTTGGGCAGACTGTTTGACACTTCCAGTGATCTGTCCCTCACTGTCTCTTTTAATTGTTAATCTAGTTAGTCAGTACTCAGCATTCAGGTTTAAGCACCATAGGGTAGGGCCAAATCACTCCTGAGGTTAGGCTATTGTTTCCCCTAAGACTACTGCCACACAGAGGGGAGTTGTCTGCCCGAGCAGGATGGTTGTTGTCATCTAGGGGTTGACTCAGCACCAGGATACTGGCACCTACTCTCTCAGTTTTCTCCCCAAAGTCTCCATCGCAGTCTCTCCTCAAGTCTCTCTAGTCCACTCTGTCCCCTCTTTGTCAGGGGTCTACCATCTCTGGCTATCTTGTTGGTTGTTAATCTGGTCACTCTGCACTCAGCAGTCCAGCTTAAGCACCAAAGGGCCAGGATAGAGACCCTCCTGTGGCAGGGACTATTATTTTCCCTCAGGCTGCTGCCTCTCAGAGGGGAGTGTTCTGCTTGCAGACAAAGGCTGCTGTCATCTGGGAGATGACTCAGCACCAAGACCCCAGCTTCTACTCTCTCCCCAAGGTTTCCATCCCCAGTCTCTCCTCACATGTCTC
Organism: Glossophaga mutica; assembly: GCA_039655065.1. NCBI lineage: Eukaryota > Metazoa > Chordata > Mammalia > Chiroptera > Phyllostomidae > Glossophaga > Glossophaga mutica. Next base: position 75,601,046 of record CM077309.1, on the reverse strand, counting down.
CAGCTCACTCTTCCCCTTCCTATGTCAGAGCCCAGGGTAAGTGGCTACTAATTAAAATTTGTGTGTTGGCCTTTTAAATGATTCTTGTGTCTCCAGCCATCCATCTTTGCAGTTCTGCCACTTTTTGCAGCTGGTTGTTATCTGTGTGTATTTTGGGCTCTGGTGCTCTAGACTGGGAATCCTGTCTTAGAGTTTAGACCCCATTCTTCTATTGGGGATCCAACCAGTTGCTTAATTATCTTTCTGCTGCTGCTGCCTGTGGGTGCCCAGTCTGCTCTCTTGAATCTCTACTGCACTCCTTACCAGGCAGATTGTGCTGAAGCTTGTTCTTCTGTCTGTCTGAAATTATACAGCTCCTCTCTGGCTATTAGTTGTTTGTTCTGTGTTGTTTCTCCACAGTTGAGCTGTAATTTTAGGTTGGCTCTGGGAGGAGGTCAGTGTGACTTCCATTCATTCCTCCACCATCTTCCCTACCTGTGATCATCCTTTTAAATATTTTCTTTTTGAGTCTCTTGAGTAATGTAGTTGTATCTTGTAATAGAGTTAATAGTGTATTTGAAACCATGGTGCTGTGCTGCAATGAATTTTGAAGGGTGTGTGTGTGTTTGTGTTATTGTGTTGATTGTGAATAATGATGTATGTAGTAAGCAAATATTTTAATGAATAAAAGGTCCCTCTATTGTCTAACTGGTTTCAAATTTGTAGTTTGGTGATTTGAACTATTCAATTAAGTCAATCTGTTGTTTTACTGTTGAATCAATCAAGTGTTTTAATATATATAGTTAAATTCCCTTTTCCTTCCACCCTTCCTTGCTTCTTCCTTTCTTTCTTTCCTGCTTCCTTTCCTTCCACCCTTCCTCCTTCCCTCCCTCTCTCCCTCTCTACCCCTTCCCTTCCTTCTTTCTTCCTAGAATGTGGATAGCATTATTCACAGCTTATATGATACCTGTCTGGAAAAAGTCTAGCCACTTTTAATATATTGAGAATGGTTTGTGCAACATTCATGTAACGTGGCAGCTAAGGAGAGTGGACTGAACTATGCATGCACGAACAATGACAACTTCACTATACCAGTCAGTGGGCATGGTAGATGTCATTGAATGAGCATGTTTGTTGTGTAGCTGTCACATTCAAATTACTGAGCAAGTGGAGCAAAGCATCTGCATCAGATTTCGTGTTAAGCTTGAACATTCCTCCACAGAAACTATTTATATGATTCAGAAGACTGCAGCTATGGACAATTGGTGATGTCAGCCTCATCATGACGATGTTCCCGCTAGTGTATCATGTCCTGTGCAGAGTTTCTGGTGAAACATCAAATCACCCAGGTGAATCAGCCCCAGTACAGCTCAGATTTGGTGCCCTGTGACTTCTGGCTTTTCCCAAAGCTAAAATCACCTTTGAAAGGGAAGAGATTTCAGACCATTGATGAGGTTCAGAAAATTACAACAGTGAAGCTGATGGCAATTGGGAGAACTGTGTGAGGTCCCAAGGGGGCAACTTTGAAAGGGACTGAGGCCTCATTGTCCTGTGTACAGTGTTTCTTGTTTCTTGTTTCTTGCATTTTCTTCAGTAAATGTCTCTTTTTCATATTACACAGCTAGATAACTTCTGGACAGATCTCGTATTTCCAGCAAGATATACTTTGAGTGCTAGCATAGTTTAAATTCTTTCCAAGTCACCTTTCTTAACAATTCCATGACTCAGTTTCTTCATTTAGGATTACCCTCATCAAATTCCTTTGAAGAGTGCCTGAAAGCTAGAAATTATCAATATAGTGAGAACAAATGTAGTAGAACTTCATTTCAAGGATTATTTTCCTTTTGGAATGTTCTAAGTCCTTATTTATATTTTTTCAGTAAATAATAGTTTTTCAGTAATCATTTCATTTTAAAAAGTCAATTTTTGGTTATTGGTATGATATTGTTGTTTTTACATTTATTAGTATTCCTGTTATGATTAATGTTTCCCCAGATCTTTCTTCATTCTGACCTCACAGGTCAGTGAAGGTGAACTCGTACAAGGTTTCTCACTGGGGGAAATCACTGTAGCCACTTAACCTCTGAACTGGATTCTGAAGGTGTTAAGTCCGTAATTCTTTCTCTACCAGGTCCTCTTGCATAAACCAGAAGCCCATGCTTTTACCAGGAACTGCTTCTAGTCATATCGTGCAAAGGTTCTTTTGCCTCTTTACTCTGGCCCATAATTCCTCTGCTGCTCTGATTCTGTGAAGCTTGGATCAAGCTATGTAGACATACATGCCCACACCCAGCCCTTGAATAGCCATTGTCACTGTAGCATGAGGAGGTTGCACTTATGGGAGCTGGGTGGTGTTCCTTTGAATATTCCCTATATCATGTTTCTGTGGAAGTTTCAGTGGAGATCACCATGCCAACTTTCATTCTTTATGAGGAGAGAGGACCCCACAACCCATTCTCAAATACCACCTGCATTATTTCATTATCATCCAACAATGTATATTCTTTTAGTCACCAAATGATTCTCCCTTATTTCATTCTTGATGTCATACTGAATTTCATTCACTGAATTTTAGATTTCCCCTTTCCTGGGTGAATTCAGTCATCACACTGCTCTCCCTACAGCTCTGCTGTGACTGCAGAATCACTCTTCCCAACTAGTGGCCTTTCCCAGACTCAGAGTTCCCTGATACCTCTGCTCCTCTGGTTTTCAGCATTCTTTTACTTCAGCCACCAGTGGTGATAACAAGTCTTGAAAAGTGTCATCATTCAGGAGGTCTCCTCCTTCAAGTTGACAGTCTCAAAGATACATAGCGACTATTCTGTGTCTTCACCTTCTTGACAGCTGACCACCACTGAGCTGACAAATGACAAATTTGAATCTGGATTTAACCCTCCTGAATATTCTTCATTTACCTACCTCTCTTCCTGAACTAGAGAGGAAGATTATTTGTTTCAGTATCTCAAGATGGCTTACTTTTTAGCCTTTGAAAGTTTTACTGTGCAAACACCATTTTATATAGGCTGTAGGTAATTTTTGGTATGTATCTCTGGTAGAAAAATCCAAAGGATAACAGTATTTGTTAAAATATTCTAGATTTATGATTTATTTCATATTAGTGAATATATGCATGTGTATATGTGTATATGTCTATGTATGTGTGTGTGTATGACTACATACATTATAGTACCATACATATTTATATAAATTACAATGCCTGGAATTCAATGAAAATTATTTGTATTTGTAATCTTTAAACTTCATATAATGCTTTATATAACACATCTCTTTTATGGTCCATTTTAAACTGGATCAGATGCTAGTTTCCTGATTGCTTCTGTGTTCATGGCTTACTGCCTCATTTGGACTGTTCACTCCTTTTCTAGGAGATAAAATTAAGAGTGCTTTCTCTCTGTACTTAGCTTCTTGCTTAACTTTTCATAATTGAAATAATGTGTAGAATACATAAAGAGTTGAAAAATGTATTTCTATAGTTGATGCCCTAAACATTTAGATAATTTTTATTTATTTTAATTTTATTGCATTTTTCCATTATCATTCATCCCCCTTATGCCATCCTCTCCATGTAATCACCACACTGTTGTCCATGTCCAAGGAAAATTTTAAAGTAATACACCAGCCTAATAAACAAATATTTTCATATTTATATAACAACATGTTTTAAGATCAAAACACTGGCACTAAGTCTATTAATTATAACTACATTAAGTTTATTTTTATATCTTTAAGATAAAAATGTAATCATGTCTGACAAACACTAAAATGAGAGTGGTTTAAAAACAAAAATATTTTCTCACATAAAAGTCTGTGTTCTTTCCATTTAAGGGTACAACCCAGAATTTGCATGTATTACTTATGTGCTAATGCCATTGGACAGAACTCGATTACAAGAGAAGCTTTAAATATAATCGTTTCTCCAGGCAGCCATGAGCTTGACTTAAAATAGAGAGTCTGCTACTAAGGATTAAAGTGTTCCTGGATACTGGGAAGCAACATTCTCTTACTCCTATCGTTAATAAGATTTCTCAGATCATATGAAAAAAATTGGTTGGTCTCCCACCATATGCCAGATTCAGGAGATATGACAATGAATGGAACATAGTTTAATGGAACAGTCTTTATCCTGAAGACTGTAAGAATTGCTTGTGATGGGGGTGAAGGAGCACAGGATAAAAAGGTGTGCACTCAGGCACAGGGACAATTTTAACCCAGCTTGGGGTTGAGAAGGGAATGAGAAACACTTCAGAGGAGATTTGGCATTAGTAAATGAATTTTAATTTGAGTTTTCCAGGTTGAGAATAGATGAGATATTTGAGATAGTAAAGGGTAGCAGAATATACCACCTCAAAATATGCTGTTTGGATATATTGATCATTTTGAGCTGCAGACACTTGAAAAATAGCAAATGCAGGGACAGACTTTCTCTGAGCTCCCCTTCTCTGCATAAAGACAGATACTCCAAATGAACTCACTCATCAACAGTCCCCTCTCCAGAAGTTTCATCAATCAGAGAAGATCCACTCTTACCCCAGGAGGAGAGACTGGTAAGTACACGTACCCCAGACAAACTTTGTCACAAACTATCATACCTTTCATTTATTCTTCTAAAGGCTCAGGCATCTTTCCTAAAAATCATTTACTGCCCCCCAAAATTTGGTACGCCCCTTCCTCTTTCCCTACTAAGATGATATTTAGTCCAAATTGTAAGCCACTTTAGGGAGTTACTCATTTATGTCTGAGTACCTCCCAGTGTGTCCATGTACATGTTAATAAACATCTATTTATTATTTTCATATATACCTGTCTTTTGTTACAGGCATTTTTAGTCAAGAACTCAGAAGAGTAGAGGGAAATATTTTTCCTACCAAGAACTCAAAAAGAATTTTCCTGTTCTACGGCAGTGCAATACTATGAAATAAGCTTTGTCACGAAATGGTATAATATAGAGAACAGGAGTGAGGCCAATATGACTGTATGGAGAGTTCGTGGGGGGGATGTGGTAGAAGGTGAGACTATAGAGGTATCTTGTGATGTGAAAGGCTGTGTATGTTTGAATTCCATCATATAGGTTAGGGACCCACAAACTAAAGCCCATGGGTCAAATCCTACCAAACACCTGTTTTTGTAAAATTTTATTGGAATACAGTCACACCCACCTGTTTACCTTAAGTGTCTATGGCCACCTTCCTGGCACACTGGCAGAGCTGAGTGGTTATGACAGATAGAGTAAGGTCTACAAAACCTAAAATACTTTCTCTCTGGCTCTTCACAGGAAAAGATGACCAGCCCTGACAATGATTTCTCTTTAGGGGATTTAAAACAAGAGAAACCACACATAGGGTTCTTTTAAGAGCATGTGGAATAATAACTCATTTTTTGATGTCTTGATTAAATATTTTTGTTTTACTTTGATTTTTTTGTGAATAGAGACTATGCTTGAAGATTAGAATACAGAAGAATCATGAGATAATCCACTATATATAGTTTAATTACTGTCCCTGGGATAGCAATTCAGGGGTTTACGGAGTCTGCCACAAAAGGTGTCAGAGTTTGTTTAAGGACCATAAGTTTTACATTGAAGAAATTGGTGGGCTTTGGTTGATATTTCAGCTAAAACTTGAATCTGTCTTTATTTTGAGCTTTCACAACTATGTTAATTTGGGGGCTGTGTCCCTGGCCACACCATGATAATGGAAGCTATTACAGGAAAGCAGTCTGGGCCATGACATATACTGAGGAACCCAGAGAGCATTTGTGTTAGTTAGCTCACCATTGCTAGACCCAGAAATTTGTCAGCTTTTGAGTGACTTCTATCAAAACCAAGTCACTGAAGTTTTCTTAAACTTGAAGCTTTTTCAGAGCTCTTCATGAAGTTGTCATACAGCATTAGGGCATAATGAGCATCATTCCTTATGTCTCCATTAATCTGACAGACATTATACTTCACATAATTACTGCCTACTGCTTTACCTTTGTCATTTTTGTCACAGGCAGGCATAGGTAACCAGGTTCTTGGTGATCGCAGACAAAGAATTGAACCAAACACACAGAATTTATAGCAGAAAGTGAGAGAGCAGATTTATTAAGTGATAGTACACCCTGCAGAACATGGAAGCAGGCCAACTCCAAGCAGAGACATTGACCTCCGAGGCTGGAAGGATTCTATTCTTATAGGGCAGATCTTTCCTGGCTAGTTTTGGTGGGCTTTTATTGTATATGTACAAGTATTTGTATTACTTTAAAACTACTGTGCATGTGGTCTCCCATAATTTTCCTCCCATGATTAGCCACCGGAGAAGGGGGTCCCACAATGTTAATTTATTATGATGCTATTATAATGAAGCAGGGGTCACGTAGCATCTTCTGCACAGGTACATTCATGAGTCACCATGATTCAGCACTTTTCCAGAGAGTGGGACCAGCTGGTCTTAGAACCAGGTCTCTGTCCTGTATCCATGTCCTTTATCTTAGCCCTGGGGCACCTCCGGAATTTCCTCCTTCCTATTCCTGACTTACTTTATGAGCTTAAATTCATGTGTCATGTGCCATTGATCATCACTTTGGAGGGTGAGCTTTGTAGATATGAGTCTTCCCTTGGTCAGTGTGCACTAGAAAGGCGATGCTCTCAGCTGCAAGCCTTTACACTGAGGTTTGCTTCACAAATTATCTTATTTTACATAAGGTTTTATGGTTTAATGTTACTTGTATATTTTTTCTATACTATCATTGTAAATTAAATTATTTCCCTTATGAATGTGTGGGGGCCTCTGTCCTGGGTGCCAGATGTGGGAGGGCTCCGCCCGCAGAGCCCCATCCCTCCTTCATGGATGAAAATAAAAACTTTCAACACATGATTGCTTGGGGAGGAAAGGTGGTCAAACTCTCAGAGGAGAATGACCCAGAGCCACTTCCTCACTAGGCTTTTATTGGGTTCCAATACACCAGAATACAGGTTTAACATTTCAAAGAAATCTGAGGGCTTAATCTTTGTCAATGTCTGTCCGGAAAGGGGGTTGCCAAACTTTGGGAGACATACCCATTTCCTCCTGGGACCCTTATTATTTACATGAGAGCACTCTAGAAAAGTAGGTTTCACAGGACTTTAGGAATTCTTTCTTATGCCTGATCACCCAGGGAGCCGTCCTGGCTGGTACAGGGCTGCACCACTCACCCCCACAGTTTCAGGCTTTAAGCCGATTAAGAAGCAGGAGACATCTCCCAGATGGAAATGAGGACTCGGGCTATGTCAGAATAGCCGGGGGTTGAGCGTCCATCACATCCTCTTTTCTGCAGCCCCCGAGTCCTTCCATGAGGCCTCCCAAGTTGTTGCATCTGGCTTAGGTTGCCCCTCCCATGAGGAGTCTTACCTGTCATTGACTGCCAACCAAGCATTGGGGCCAGAGATGGATGAGGCAGAAACAGTGCGCCTGCCAGGGAGATAAGCTTTGTCTCCTTAGTAGGTCACGTCCTTGTGACAGAACAGACCCAGATGAAGTGGGTCCCTTGGGCTCTTACACAGCCCACCATGGGGTGAGGGTTACAACTCCTGAAACCAGGCTGAATGGTCCACAACATGAATGCAATAGAAATCACTGTGACATGTTATTAATGGAGAACTTCTTTATTCCTCATAATATATTTATTTCCCTTCAAGTCCTTGAATTTTAAATGACAAGCATTCCAAAGACTACTTTTAGTTTTGCATAGTGAAAATATGGACTTTAGATGCAGCATGGAGTCTCTCTGTTCTCAGTGGCACTCTGTGAAATTGGAAAACATATTGGACTTATTTTTAAAGCTTTTTTTTCATAATTAAGACTCATAAAAATCAAATAATTCCTATCTCACTGGAAATTAAATAAAAAATGTGGATATTCAATTCACAGTGTTGACACAAATGGCTAAGAAATCTGTGAAGAGATGCGTAACCTCATTTGTATAAAAGAAACACATATTAAAAGTATAATGAAATACAAATATTTGACTTAACTTGACGGAAAGGTGAGTATACATACACCAGTAGTAGCCCGAGTACGTAAAAACATGAGCACACAAACATGCTGTTCACAAGAGTACAGTTTTTAGTCTTTCTGGAAGAGAGTTTGGCTATGTACACCATATTTTAAGTATACGCTATTGCATAGCCATTTTAGGAATTAAATAAGAACTGATGCTAAGGAAATAGAACAAGAAATATAAATGCTTGTGTAAGACTGCTCATCACAGCATTGTCAGTACTGATAATAAACTAGAAACAACCGAAGTGATCATTTGCTGGGAGTTGGAAGAATTCTGCATGGTGTATTTCTAAAATGGGTAGCATTTAGCTACTTTAAGTGATAAGTAAAAGTAACAGTTCCTTTATTTTTCAAATACTCTTCTCTGTGCTCCTTCACAGCATTTTCCTCTAATACCCATGGATTTTGCCTCTCTTTGAAGGTGCATCCCCTGTAACTACGAGATAAATTTTGGATTTTACAAAGTTCTACCCAAGACTCACTTTCTCATACTCACTACTCTAATCATCATTGTTTCAAACTGCAAGTGGTGACTTAGTCCTGGGGCATTAATTCAACATGACCAGTAGTACCATTTTAAACATTTACTGGAAAGAAATAGCCTAGACAAAGGTCTGGAACTGGTGGTATGTTTGAGGAATTTCAAGCAGTTCTATAAAACTAAACCATTATGTTGATTTGGACAAATTCAAGGACTTGAGCCTGGTGAGAAAGGCCACAGAGGGCATTGTGTGCTGTGCAAAATAGATAGTGTTCTATCTTAAAAATGATGAAGAGACACTGGTATTTTAGGCTGTATATTACTGAAAAATTTAATACACTGACTATCTTTATCATCAGGAAGAACAGTACATAGCTATTCCATTTACTGGAAATATAAATAAGACATTCTAGCATATCCTGATTGCTAGGATGATATCCAGGTTCACCAAAACATATCTGCAGAGACTGAGCTTATATCAATAATTTTTTAGGACCTATTTGAGCAGCCAGTCACCATAATATTCATCATTGTACACTCAGGGTTTTTGTATTTATAACAACTCTCTGTGCTCTTTATTGTTAACTCAGTAGCCCGGAGCATGTGTGCCTGAGTCATAGAAAGAAGACTTGTCTTATCCCTTTATGTGTAACTCTGAAGCCAGAGAGAAAAAATTTATAGTAATCCTCATATCATTTGCATACAGTAAAACCCAATGCTACCTTTAGAAGTAGTAGCTATATTACACTGGTTTTAGGACACTGTCACATGGGATTGAACTTCTTTCTGAAGCCATCTTCAGAAATCCCATAAAAGCTTGGTTTTCATTAAGCTTCCTGAAGTTTTGGTCAGTAGTATGTACATAACCAGAGTCCATGGCATAGATGAAGGAAGGCTTTCTGGACAAGAAAAACTTATCTGAAAAGCCTATGCAAATTAATTTCCTCCAAAAATGTTTGTTACAGAAGTAAATTTAGTTATGACTAAACTTAGGTATGACTAAGTTTAGGTGCAGAAATACAGTTGATCGGTTTACCATTATCTTTTCTCATTTCAGTGATAATGTTTGAGTAGATTCTAAAATGTATTATGCCCTGCTTATTAAGCATAATACTCTGTAATCAAACATGTAGCTTTCATCTTTTCTTGATGAATAAGTAACAATTGTAGTTTTTAATAAATTGTAATTCTTAAAATAGGATATATTATAATAGATAAGTTATATTATTTGAGTTGTGTGAAATTGAATGTTTATATTATGAAGTTATTTAAATATTTGAGAATATTTAACTCTGCATGAACTGTCCCAGCATTTGGGATTCTGGAATCTAGTACTTTTTGGGTTTCTTCCTTCCATGCCTCATGGGATATAACTTTCAGTGCTGTAAGCAATGTGGCTTTTTCAAATAATGCCTTTCCTAGTAAGGAAAATATGTCTTTCATGTGTAAAGAAGAAGGCTCTTTTCTTAAAATGTCAGCTTAATATATCATTTCACTTTTTCTTTTGAGACTTACAGGTCTGAATGCCTATCACATACATTTTCTTTTTTCTTTAAAGTATATTTAGGGTCTGATTCTCAACAAAATACAAAATAAGACCTGTAAATATAGAATATTCTCCCTCTCCTGAAGCTTGAGAAAGAGAATGAAAGGTTTTTCAAAGGCTTGAGTGCCATCATTTTTTATATGTATATGTAGTTTGATTCCAAACAAAAGATGGGGCAAAGTGGAGGAAGACAAGCAGAAGCATGAGAAGTAGAAATAAATGTATTATACAAAGTTTGATCTTATTTTTTAAAGATTTTATTTATTTATTTTAGAGAGATGGGGAAGGGAGGGAGAAAGAGAGGGAGTGAAACATCAATGTGTGGTTGCCTCTAGCACAGCCCATACTGGGGGTATGGCCTGCAACCCAGGCATGTGCCCTGACTGGGAATCAAACCGGCGATGCTTTGGTTCGCAGGCCTGTGCTCAATCCACTGAGACACACCAGCCAGGTGATCTTATTTTTTAAAAAATCAAAGAAAAAGCAAGTGACCAACAATAATGAAGTAAATGATGAAATGCAATCTTAACTCTGTATTTAGTGAAGATCATTTGTAATAATATATTAGGTTTTTAAAGAGTTCTCCTTAAACTGTCTCCAAGTTTATTATTTTTAAAGTCTTACCTATTTCCCTATTATTGCCAGCTACTGTATCTATCTTTGTAGTGACCTTTAAAAGAGGACCTGAGTAAAAGACAGAAAACTGAACAACAATTAAAATAAAATTAAAAAAAAAAAAAAAAGAAAGAAAAGGACCTGACAGCTAAGAGGCTCTAATGGAAGTTTGCCCAGATCATGGCAGCAAGGATGAATCCATGGAGGACATTTCTTAGATTCAGAGAAGAGTCGGGGAGAGGAGGGTAACCTGCAAACTAAGCTAAGATCCAGAAGTGAATCCAGACAGTTATAATCTCACAGAAGGTCCCTTGGTGATTTCCCTAAAAATATATCAGAAGTCCTATTATTTCAGGCTACTTTGGTAGCCTGTACCTTCCTGAGCTAAGGAAAAAACAAAATTTCCAGAAGGGGAGAGAAAAACAGAAATACTCTTAAATATTTTATAGAGGAGTACTCATAGCTGCTCCAGACTCCATTTACCTTTAGTTAATAATGTGTTACTTTTGTTTGTTTGTTTTGCTTTTTTTGGTGGTTGTTCTTTTTTGCTCCCTGCCAGGATAATGGTCTCAAGCCTAACTTTGAGTGTAAAAAAGTGTAAATTTTACACTTTTTTAGATTGTGGTAAGAATATGTAATGCGAGATCTGTCCTTGCAACAAACTTTAAGTGTATAATACATTATTATTAACACTAGGTACAATGTTCTGCAGCAGAACTTTATATATTCCTCATCTTATTTTACTGATTTAACTCCCCATTTTCCCCTTCCCCCTGAATTCACACATCACATAACAATTCTTGAACTTGCCTTTGCATATCGTTTATGACCACCTAACTTCATTGTTTTGGTTGTTTGATCAATCTTTGTCCAGTAAAGAACCTGACAAGACATAAGTGCCCCTTAATACTGGTCTTCTTATAAATGAAATACTCAGTGTTAGGCACTATGAACACTATATAAAATATACCCAACATGACAAAATTTTAAAAATACTTTTATTGGAGTAAAACATACATGCAGAAAAGTACACAATTAATTTTTGTAATTAAGGAACAGTTAATTTTTATGCAGTAGGACATCTCTCTATAACAAGCACCTGGATCAAGAAATAGAATACTGGCATACTTCATTTTATTTCATTTCACTTTATTGCTCTTCAGAGATATGGCATTATTTACAAATTGAAGGCAAGACCCTCCACCAGCGCAAAAAAAAAAAAAAAAAAATTAAGACTCCCTTAATTATAATACTTTATTGCTGTGGTCTGGAACCAAACCTACAATATCTCCAAAGTAAACCTGTGTCCCAGCATCTAGAACCCCTCTGGGCTCCTTTTCCATCACTACCTACCCCTCAAGATAATAACTATCTTAAATTTTAGTAGTGTCAGAGATGTGTACCCATTTGTGTCCAGCTTCTTTCACTCAACGTCATATTTATGGTTGTGTGTCTTATTGAGTGCGCATGTTAGTTCATTTGTTCTTATTACTGTATAGTATTCCACACAATTTATTTCTCTTCTGTAGATGGACATTTGGGGTATTTCTTTTGGGCCTTAATAAAGTGAGATTCTATTTTTAAGAAGATGAATTAAACGCAAAATCTGTCCTTAGAAAGTGCTCAATCTAACAATGAAAAGCAATACTTGCATATTAGAAATAGCTTAAATAGAAAAATATTAGGAGGGACACAGATAGAGTCTTTTGACCACTGACGTTAAAATGAGTACTCATTTCCTACCTCCATTTTCCTAATAGTAGCCCATACGATTTTCCTTATCTTACTTTTCTGGTTGGTCAGTACAGGGATGTTGGTCCAAAAGGCTGGCTGACCCTTTTTGTTTCCAGAAAAGTTTCTGATGTGCCCAAGCATGGAACAGGTGAACATTACTTTCTACAACTGAATTAGACAGCTTCTAAGGAAATCGGTAGCTCTGATAGTTATTTTTGGAAAGAGTTGCATAGTTTTGGTTGCGTGGTTTCAGATATAGGTAATCTCCTACAGTATACATCTCTGTAGTAGTAGATTTTCTAAAAGAATTTGGCCAGATATTCTAGTTTTCAGGAGTTTGTGTTTTATCTTTTTAAAATACAGATCCCAGCATATTTAGGTTACCATATTAAGCATTTTAAATACTTTATAAGTTGTATCATCAGGAAAACTATTGGCAGTTGGAAGGGTGAATTTTTTCCCACCCTCTCTTTGTCCACCTCAGTGGAGCAGCTGATGAGCTCTCTCTATTCTCATGGGGAAATCTTGTTTCCTGATTGCATTTGTTTCCTGTCAAGCTGCAAGCACTTTCATCTTGACATGATGTCTGCCTTTTAAGTCCATGTATTTGCATGTACATCTGGATATATATGAGAAGTCTGACTTACTCTGTCTGCACTGTTGCAGAATTAATGATCTTAGCAGCGGCTCTGGGTATAAGGGGGCATTGAGATTTGAGAAAGAAAAACTTTATGTCATTCTTCTAGACTTAAAGGCATTAATCACTAGTTTTCTAAATAGAAAATTTTTTTAGATATGTATTTTAATAACAGGATATTGATGAATGGTAGCATGTAGGATAAATGTAAAAGACATTCTTATGGTGCTTTTATCCTGGATGTCAACATCATTGATTATATATCAGTTAGCTATTCTGTACGTTCTACAGTCCTCCAGTTAATAGCGTGGTCCACATTAAATGTAGTCTTCTCACCAGCATTTTAATTTGTGTGCAGCTTTCCTCCAGTATGGTTTGAAATGTAGAATTCATTCAGTTTTTTTTCTATTCAAGGGACTTAGTAAAATCCCAAACACATCAAACTCTCTGTCTTTCTGTGCTGTTATGTCCTGCTCCTGGATGAAGCTATCTGGCTCCAGCATCCTCCTGTGTGGCCAACATTCATTGGGTCCACTGGAAATAAGCATCTTCCTTGGTGACTTTGGAAAAACATCTGGATTTTTACATGGCTGCTTATTTTTCCTCTATAGCTGAACATACAGTTCTGCTAAATTTATCTTCAAATCTTTTGGGACTCTTGAGTCTGAAACCTATTCCCCAAACTCCAAAGTACAATACCAAGCTTTCTGAGTGTGTCACTGGATTTTCTTTCTCCTGACTGTAGGTAAGGGGCAGGCAGCCATCCTGTCCCTCCCATCCCCAAGGGGATCAGATAAAAGACCACTGCACTTTATCCAAAGGGAAGCATGGATTCATATTTGACATCTTTGTTCCTAAGCTTTTTAACTTATACCCTAGAAAGGAGTATTGGTCTGAGTGTCACAAAATTTACTTTTGTGACATACTTGGACATACTTTGCCCAACCAACTGAGGTGGTCAAACATTTCACTTTGGAATGTGGGAGCATGTGCCTTGTGGTTTAGTTCTCTGCTTTGGGGGTTTCAGTAAAACCTGAAACAGAAAGAGGCCCATGTAACACCTGTATGGGGAATTTGTTCTTCCAAAGCCTCGTACACAAGTAAGAAGACTAAGACTAATAATCCTAATAGTCTGGTGTATTAACATACTTGGACATTCAGTGAGTGGGTCAAAATATCCTCGGCAGCTTTCTGTGTTTGTTTATACTACTCTCTATAATAAAGTGACTTCTCCACGTGGATTGCAAGATAATTTTTTTCATCTTTAGTTACAGGGATTGTTATATTTCTCCCAATTAGTTAACTTTTCAAACATTATGGATACTGCAATTTAATGTTTTTCAATTGTAATAACCACTGTTCCACTGTACCTGGCATGGCCATTCTCCTGTAGAAAATGTGGAAAACTGCAAGATTTGTGTTATCTCGACTGATATAGCCCAGGCTTATTTAATTTTTCTTTCCTTCTTTTTCCTTTCTTTGACATTTCTCACCTTTTTCTTAACTAATAGCTTGGCACTTAAAAAATAAAAACCCTTTTTGCTGCAAAGAAAAGTGTGCATTAATTTATTGGAATGATAGATATTAATGTTTTATTTCATTTGGCAAAGAACCTCATCTCTACTTTCTACATTACATGCTTTAGGGACAGGGAAAGCATGTAATTTTTGAAGTATATGAAAAGCAAAGTGTTTACATATTGAACATATCTTTTTAGAGTGGTTGGGGAATCATTTAAAAATGGGGCAAGACAAGCCCTAGCTGGTGTGGCTAAGTGGACTGAGCAGGGCCCGCAAACCTAGGGGTTGCTGGTTGATTCTCAGTGAGGGCACATGTTTAGGTTGGGGGCCAGGTCCCTGGTAGGGGGTGTGCAAGAGGCAACCACGCATTGACGTTTCTCTCCCTCTCTTTCTCCCTCCCTTCCCCTCTCTCTAAAAATAAATAAATAAACAAAATCTTTTAAAAAATAAGGCAAGACAAATCCGTAAGTAGGAAATTTTCATCTTTCTTTAGATGGCAAGCTCTAAGGAAACAAGCCTCCTTTCTCATCCATTTTCAGCAGCTTCTGCTGATAGTTTAAACAGAGACAGAACATAACTACAGGCAGTGAGGACCACCTAGTAGAAGTCCATGATTGAGCTGCAGCTGTAGAGCCAGTGCCCTGGGATGAAGATGAGTTTCTCACACCCTAAGCAAGTCCCAGAAGGCACGGCCTTCAGACACAGGATTGAACACCACTACATGCATGGCGGGTTAAATTTAAAACTGAAACATGCACATGGGTTGTTTGCTTAAGGATTTGTTTTCATTTGGGGATAATTGTGTGGTTGTTTAGTCTGATTAATGTTGGACTTCTAAAGTGGAGTTATTGTGTTACAGCAATTGGCTCTGTCTGATATCTGATAATCTTTTATTTTTATTTTTATTGTTCATCTTGTACAATTTTCTGTCTTTTACTCCCCCCCAGCCCACCACCCCAATCCCCCCCCACCTCCCTCCCATTTCCACCCCCTATAGTTTTTAGCCATGTGTCCTTTATACTTGTTCCTGTAAACCCTTCACCCTTTCCCCTGAAATTCCCTCCCCTCTCCCCTCTGGTCACTGTCAGACTGTTCTCAATTTCAGTGTCTTTGTTTATATTATGCATGTTTGTTTGTTTTGTTGATTAGGATCCTGTTAAAGGTGAGATCATATGGTATTTGTCTTTCACTGCCTGGCTTATTTCTCCTAGCATGCTGCTCTCCAGTTCCATCCATGCTGTTGCAAAGGGTAGGAGCTCCTTCTTTCTTTCTGCTGAATAGAATTCCATTGTGTAAATGTACCACAGTTTTTTGATCCATTCATTTACTATGGGGCATCTAGGTTGCTTCCAACACTTGGCTATTGTAAATTGTGCTGCTATGAACATAGGAGTGCATAGGATCTTTTGGATTGGTGTTTCAGGGTTCTTAGGATATAGTCCTAGCAGTGGAATTGCTGGGTCAAAAGGTAGATCCATTTCTGGTTTTCATAGAAAATTTCATACTCTTTCCATAGTGGTTATACCAGTCTGCACTCCCACCAACAGTGCACTAGGGTCCCCTTTTCTCCACAACTTCTCCAACACTTGCTGTTTGTTGCTTTGTTTATGATGGCCATTCTGACTAGTGTCAAGTGGTATCTCATTGTGGTTTTAATTTGCATCTCTCTGATAGCTAGCGATATCAAGCATCTTTTCATGTGTCTCTGGATCCTCTGTATGTCCTCCTTGGAGAAGTGTCTGCCCAAGTCCTTTGCCCATTTTTTAATTGGGTTGCTTGTCTTCTTAGAGTGGAGTCCTGTAAGTTCTTTGTATATTTTGTAGATTAAAGCCTTGTCTGAGGTATCATTGGTAAATATGTTTTCCCACACAGTCAGTTCTCTTTTTATTTTAATACTCTTTTCTTTAGACGTGAAGAAGCTTTTTATTTTGATGAGATGCCATTTGTTTATTCTTTCCTTCATGTCCCTTACATTAGGGGACATATCAGTAAAAATGTTGCTGCGTGGAATATCTGAGATTTTCCTACCTATGTTCTCCTCTAGGACTTTAATGGTATCACGGCTTATATTTAAATCTTTTATCCACCTTGAATTTATTTTTGTATATGGTGTAAGTTGGTGCTCATTTCATTTTATTACACATAGCTGACCAGTTCTCCCAACACCACTTGTTGAAGAGGCTATTTTTACTCCATTTTATGTTGCTGGCCCCTTTGTCGAATATTAATTGACTGTAGAGACTTGGGCTTATTTCTGGGCTCTCTGTTCTATTCCACTGGTCTACATGCCTGTTTTTATACCAGTACCTGTCTGTTTTGATTACAGTGGCCTTGTAAAAGAGTTTGGTATCTGGTATTGTGTTCCCTCCTACTTTGCTCTTCTTTCTCAAAATTGCTGCAGCTATTCTTGGTTGTTTATTGTTCTGTATAAATTTTTGAAGTGTTTGTTCTATATCTGTGAAATATGCCATTGGTATTTTAATAGGTATTGCATTGAATCTGTAAATTGCTTTGGGAAGTATGGACATTTTGATGATGTAAATTCTTCTGATCCATGAACACAGTATGTGTTTCCATTTGTTTGTGTCTCCCTTGATTTCTTTCTTCAGTGTTGCATAGTTTTCTGCATACAGATCTTTTACCTCCTTGGTTAGGTTTATTCCTAGGTATTTTATTTTTCTTGTTGCTATATCGAATGGGATTTTTTTCTTGATTTCTGCTTCTGTTGTTTCATTGTTGGTAAACAAAAATGCCTTTGATTTCTGGATATTCACTTTGTATCTGGCTGTTTGGCCAAATTCATTTATTAGGTTGAGCAGTTTTTTGGCCAAGTCTATAGGATTTTCTATGTACACTATCACGTCATCTGCAAACAATTGTTTCCTCCTCTCTGAGTTGGATGCCTTTTAATTCCTTTTCTTGTCTAATCGCTGTGGCTAAGGCTTCCAATACTATATTGAACAGAAGTGGTGAAAGTGGACAACCGTGTCTTGTTCCTGAACATAGTGGAAAAGATTTTAGTTTTTTCCCATTCAGTATGATGCTGGCTGTAGGATTCTTATATATGGCCTTTATTATGTTGAGGAATACTCCCTCTATTCTCACTTTGCTGAGTATTTTTATCATAAATGGGTGTTGTACCTTGTCAAACGCTTTTTTCCTCATCTACTGATATGATCATGTGATTTTTGTCTTTGCTTTTGTTTATATGATGAATTACATTTAATGATTTGCGAATCTTGAACCATCCTTGCATCCCTGGGATGAATCCCACTTGGTCATGGTGTATGATCTTTTTAATGTATTGTTGGATGGGGTTTGCCAATATTTTGTTAAGGATTTTAGCATCTATGTTCATCAGTGATATTGGCCTGATGTTCTCCTTCTTTGTTGTATCTTTATCTGCTTTTGGGATTAGGATGATGCTGGCTTCATAAAAAGAGTTTTGGAGTCTTCCATCATTTTGAATTTTTTTCAAATAGTCTGTGAAGAATAGGAGTTAGGTCTTCCTTGAATGCTTTGTAGAATTCTCCTGTGAACCCATCTGGTCCAGGGCTTTTGTGTGTCGGGAGTTTTTCGAATACTGCTTCAATTTCATCAGCTGTTATTGGTCTGTTCAGGCTTTCTGCTTCTTCTTCATTGGGTTTTGGAAGATTATATATTTCTAGAAACTTGTCCATTTTACCTAGGTTTTCAAAGTTGTTGGCATACAGTTCTTCTTAGTAATTTCTTACAATCCTTTGTATTTCTGCAGTGTCAGTTGTAATATCTCCTCTTTTACTTCTGATTGTGTTTATTTGAGTCCTTTCTCTTTTTTTATTGATGAACCTGCTTAAAGGCTTGTCAATTTTCTTGATCTTTTCAAAGAACCAGCTACTGGATTCATTGACCTTTAGGATTGTGCTTTTTGTCTCTATGTCATTTAATTCTGCTCTGATCTTGGTTATTTCCTTCCTTCTACTTCCTATGGGCTGTCTTTGTTGTTGATTTTCGAGTTCTTGTAGGCATAGGGTTAGGTTTTTGTTTGAGATGTTCCTATCTTTTTTAGGTAGGCCTGTATTGCTATACACTTCCCTCTGAGGACTGCCTTTGCTGTGTCCCATAAGTTTTGTTTCGATGTGAGCTCATTATCATTTGTTTCCAGAAACTTCTTGATTTCCTAATTTCATTCTTGACCCATTCATTGTTTATTGACCATGCTATTCAATCTCCATGATTTGGAGGGTTTTTGATTTTTCCCCTTGCGGTCGGTTTCTAGTTTCAGTCGCTTGAGGTCAGAGAAAATGCTTGGTATGATTTCAATTTTCTTGAATTTGTTGAGGCTTGTTTTGTGTCCTATCATGTGGTCTATCTTTGAAAATGTTCCATGTGCATTTGAAAAGAAAGTGTATTTAGTTTCTTTGGGATGAAGGGCTCTATATATATCAGTTAAGTCCTTTTCCTCTAGAGTGTTGTTCAATGCCACAATATCTTTGTTGATACTTTGTTTTGAAGATCTGTGCATTTTTGACAGCAGGGTGTTAAAATCGCCTACTATAATTGTGTTGCTGTCAATATCTTTCTTGAAGTCCTCTAAGATTTTCTTTATGTATTTAGGTGCTCCTATGTTGGGTGCATATATATTTACAATCTTTATATCTTCTTGGTGGATTCTTCCCTTGAATATTATCAAGTGACCTTCTGGGTCTCTCTTTGTGGCTCTTCCTTTGAAGTCTATTTTGTCTGATGTGAGTATTGCTACCCAAGATTTTCCTGTCCATTTGCTTGGAAAATTTGTTTCCAGCCCTTTACTTTGAGTCTGTGTATGTCTTTTGTCCTGAGGTGGGTTTCTTGCAGGCATCATATGTGTGGATCATGCTGTCTTATCCATTCAGCTATTCTATGTCTTTTTATTGGAGCATTTAATCCATTTACATTTAAGGTTATTATTGATAGGTACTTATTCATTGCCATTTTCATACCTCTGCTCCTCTCTCTCTTTCTCTCTCTGTCTTTTCCTTTCTTCCCTTAAAGCAGTCCCTTTAATATCTCTTGCAGAATTGGTTTGGAAGAGGTATATGCTTTTAGACTTCTTTTGTCTGGAAAATTTCTTATTTGGCCTTCTATCTTGATTGAAAGCCTTGCTGGGTAAAGTAATCTTGGTTGCAGGCCTTTGGTTCTCATTGCTTGGAATATTTCTTGCCATTCTCTTCTGGCTTGGAGCGTTTCCATTGAGAAATCAGCTGCTAACCTTATCGGGCTTCCCTTGTATATTACTTCCTTTTCTTCCCTTGCTGCCTTTAAGATTCTCTCTTTGTCTTGGAATTTTGCCATTTTAATGATGATGTATCTTTGAGGTGGGCCTGTTTGGGTTCCTCTTGATTGGAACTCTCTGTGTTTCCTGGATTTGGGTGGCTTTTTCTCTCACCAAATTAGAGAAGTTTTCCATCATTACTTTTTCAAACAGGTTTTCTATCCCTTGCTCTTCTTCTCCTTCTGGTATTCCTATTATATGGGTATTATTCCGTTTCATGTTGTCTTGCATTTCTCTTAATCCCTCTTCATTCTTTCTGGGCCCTTTTTTCCTTTTCTTCCTCATTCTGAGTGTTTTTTTCTATGTTGTCCTCCAACTCACTGATCCAATCCTCTCCTTCATTGATTCTGATTTTCATTCCTTCTGCGGTGTTCTTCAGTTCAGAAATTGCATTCTTCATTTCCTCTTGGCTCTCCTTTTTCATGTTGATATAGTTTTCAGTGAGTTCATGATAGCTTCCCTGTAGTTTCTGGTAGCTCATTGAGAGCTCATGGAACTTCCTGACAACCATTGCTTTGAACTCAATATCTAATAGTTGAGTTGCCTCTGTTTCATTTAGGATTCTTTCTGGAGCTTCCTCCTTTTGTTTCATTTGGAGATTTTTTATTTGTCTTCCCATTGTTTGTAAGACTCTTGTTTTAGCTTCAACTTCTTAAATTGATCTGTTCTGGCTCCCTGGGTTTGTGGTATGACCTTCTGTGGTAGAATGCCTGTGAGATTCAGTGGTGGATTCTCCTTCAGATATCCTGTTGTTCACAGTTTCCACTGTCTCATCAGCTGAGATACCCTCTTTTTGCGACCAACTCTGGTTTTTTTCACAGTTCCAGTTTTTTTTTGTTTTGTTTTGTTTTTGTCTCACTTGTGTGTATTTAAAAAGAGAAGAGAAGGGAAAAATGAAAGAAGAAGAAAGAAGAAAAAAGAGGAAGTTAGAAGAGATAGAATTGGAAAGAAATGAAGAGGGAATAAAACAAGAAAGAAGTAAAGAGAGGCAAAAGGAGTTGGGAAGTAAAAAAGAAGATAAAAATGATAAAGAACTAATAATTAAAAACAATTATATAAATAGACAGGTACAGAAAGAAAAACAAACAAACAAGTGAAACAAAAAACAAACAAGCAAAAAAAAAAAAAAAAAACCCAAAGAGACAAAAAAAGGAAAAAAAAACCAAAACCCAAAACCAAAAAGAACAACAACAACAACAACAACAACAAAACTCTTGTTGTTTTCAAACTTGCCGAGCCAGTTTTTCTGGTCTTGCTGGTTGCAATGGCGGAGTGGTGATCGTATTGCCTTTCTCTGTGTTCAGTACTCAGTCATCATTGTGCTATGGTCCCCAGAGTTAGCCTGTGCCTCCCCCTACAGGGCTTCCAAGGTGTGTTCTGAACCTCCTGGTCTTCACACACTTCCCCAAGTTTATGGGTAGTGTGCTCGGTTCTCCGGTTCTCCGTTGCTCGCTGCCACCTGCGTTGTCCCCTGCACAGCTTTCTGTAGTGTCTCGGTGCCTATGATCCTGCAGCCATCTCACGCCTGCGCCTATGGCCCTGAGCTGTCTGCGTTAGTGCGCCATCCCCCACCCCCCTGCCCCTGCACTGGCGACTATGGTCCCACAGCTGTCTCCAGTGGCCAGCACCTATGCTTTCGAGCATGCCCACGGTCCTGTGACCATGTATGTTCCTGAGTGTGTCCCTATTTTCATGCAGCTGTCTCACTTCACACGTGCCTCCGCCTGCATTCAGGGCAACTATGATCTCGCAGTCTCTCATTGACCTGGTGTAGGGCAACCACTATTGCTTGGCCCACAGTTGCACGGTGACACCTAGGATCTCTCAGTGCCTTTCAGCAGCTGACCCAGCTCCCTCCCTAGAGCCCTGGGGCAGGCTTGGCAGAGTACCTGGCCAGTACCTCAGCCTCCCTGCTCTCCGAGCTGATCCCTTGGCTCCTATTGTTTTGCAGTACTCTCCTTACCGCTGCTTTTTCAATGTCCGCTACAATTTTCTATCTCTTATTCTCAAATATGCTGTGTTACTGTTCCTTGTCTGTTCTGTTCTTCCATAGATCCGCCAGGTTTTTCTCCTGAGTGTAGCGGGAAATGGAATCTGCTCACTCCTACCTCCGCCATCTTCCCTCCTCGATATCTGATAAACTTAAAAAAGGTTAATTCAATCATAGTCCATCCTCCTTATCCACAGGTTCTCCATCTGTGGACTCAACCAACTTAAGATGGAAAATATTCAAAAATTATTTTGCGTTGTTGCTGATGTGTATTGTGTATTTAGAGCTAAGATAGTTGTCTCTTATACTGAACATGGACGTTTTTGTTATTATTCTCTAAATAGTATAACTAATTATTTACAAAGCATTTATTTTATTGTATATTATAAGTGATCTAGAGATTATTTAAATTATATGGGAATTGTGGTTAGCTTGTGCACAGATACTACCCATTTTACATGATGGACTTGAGCATCTGCAGATTTTGGTATTGACGGGGATCCTGGAACCCTTTCCCTGCAGGTAATGAGAGATGACCATGTTAAATTTGTACTTGAAGCTCACATCACAGATTTTCACATAATCGAAAGCTAGATTATTATTTTACTTTCACAAGTACTAAGTGCATATTTGACTCATTTCAATGCTGTTAGAAAAATTAATATTGCATTATTTTTCTGATGGGATTTCCATTATAGCCACTATAAAAACTGGGTAATAATGCCAGCTCATTCAAGGAATATAGCTTCAACAATAATTTTTCCTTTTTATTGAAATAGTAGTTTTTCTAATAGAGATACTGAGTATTGTGCACTCCAATATCTTTAAAACAATACTTAATTCAGTATTGAGTGCAAAGAGCTGCAAAAAATTATTCATCCATGTAGATACAATTATATTGTGGTAGATAATGGATTTGTGTTATTTTTAATGTCTATACATGGCTACAGTGAGACTGACTCAAGTTGTTTGTATAACTGTTCAGTACATTGAACCAAAGGGAAATATGACAGTAGAAAGCATCTGATAAATTAAATGTGACATGTTTTTTATCTATATAAAATGGTTTCCGAGCAGCTCATAATTGTGAATATTTCTGCAGTCATTTTTGATGTGGAATACTTCTTCTGTGTTTAACACTAATGAGTTGTGAGTTGTACTTCATCAAATTGACAGTTTATTTACTTTTGTAAGGAAATTGATACACCTTGTACTTTTTTTAAGCATGTGATACACCTTGTAAAAGCTGGTAAAAGATACTGAGCTCACCTTTTAATCACATGGAATTTTCTATTTGCTCTTTAAGGTTTACTATCAATATTTCTTTTAAGGGAAGATAATATAAAGAAAGGACTAGCATTTACAAGGTGCTTAATAAATTCCAGCATTATTCAGGGTACCATAATATATACCATCTATTGGATAGTATTATGGCTCAAGGCAGCTCAAAGATAAAAAGATTGAAACTATGCATCAGCTAAAATAGTAAATGTGAGCACCAAGAAATTACATATTCTTTAAAGCATTTTCATATGAAATAGTTGTCTTTTTTTGTTTTTAACATAAATTACTTTGAGAAAATAAAAGATATCTTCCATTTCCCCAACTTCTATACAACTTTGAAGAATATGTTTAAACACTAATCTTCATAGTCATCCCGTGAGGGAAGTCACATAGAGATGAGTGTAGTCACAAAGTGGCAACATAGTGCAGCCTCTATCCTTTAATATACATATTGTAAACATCTTTTTTGTTGGTTTTTCTGTAAGACAATAAGCGATTCATTGTAAGAATGTTGATGGCCTGTGTGTTGTGAATTTTGAATGGAGAAGCAAATTAGCATTCAAGTTGTCCAGCAAATGCCAGCCGTTCAAGCCAACCAGCCCTCTTTGATCTGTTTGATACTTTCAGATTCTATATGATATAATATTTCTACAAAAAATAGAGGTCCAATTTTGAGTAGCATATTGTCTGATTTCTGGTCACCTGTGTCTTCCAGCAAACCTCCAGTGAACATAACTTGGAATCTAACTAATAGACGTAATAATAATGGCACCTTATGCTTTTATGGAACATCACTGTTTCCAAGCAAATTTATTTTGATGCTTCTGGATATAGGTCAAAATTAGTAACCTGAAACAAGAGCCTATGCATCTTAAATAAAATATAACAAACCTCTCTTGTAAAACATAGATATGCTCACAAATAATTAAGGGAAATCCTCAGAAGCAAAAAACCAAAAGAGCATCTCAAACAAGGCTGGGTCACACATAACTTGAAGGTGGGGTTGAGCCAGGGCAGGGCTAAGAGGTCATTGTGGTCAGTGTCAGTCCAGAGGCTTGTTAGCTGATGTGAACAAAATGTCAGCTTAGTCTTCTGCATCAATCAGAACTACCAAAGGGTGCAACCTAAATGTACTAGAAACAATTTGTCCATTAGCACAGGGAAAAGACAAGAAGACCGCAGTTAGCTAAAACCCACACCCAGCACTGTCAACAGGAAGACCCTTCACAAGTCTGGTGGTTCACTTAGTAAGGACACTTCTGTGTCTCCACTAAACCTTGCCTTTTCTAAATTAAGAGTTACCATTTTCTTGAGATGTTTCTTATGCAGCATGGTCTTTAGCATCAACAGAATCATGTTAATCTTCCTCTTAACTTAATTAAATGAGCTAGTTAACCTATAAAAATTGGTTGAAATTCTGGTTCTTGGAGCCTCAGCTTCCTTGCTTTTAAAATTAAGATAATTATTATCTGAGGCATAATTGAGGCTAGAAGACACACAATCCATTATTTTTCTTTATCAACTATTTATCTGCAATATCAATATTGAATTCATATATCTATAATCCTGTGATAATATTCATTTATATACAGAACTACTCTAATGTGCCCTCAAAACTACCTATTTTGTTTAACATTAAAAAATTCCCCAAAAGATAAACAAATTTCTCTTACAATATGTCCAGAGTACAGAAAAGTATCTACAATGAGAAATTCTTATGATAAGGAATGGCCATTTATGAATTATTTGTAAGAAATAAGCATGTTTACTACTGAAGTATTTTTAGCTTCTCCATCTTATTATTAAAAACTTCAAGCTCCTGTCTTTTTAAAAACATTTTAAAAATATATTTATTAACTTTAGAGAAGAAGGGAGTGTGGAGAGAGAGATCAATGTAAGAAATAGGTACAAACATGGATTAGTTGCCTCTCAGACGCATCCTGACCAGGAATTGAACCCAGAACGTTTTGGTGTGTGGGATGATGCTCCAACCAACTGAGCCACCTGTCTAGGACTAAGTTCCTGACTTCTTTGTTTTGCTGTCCTTTCCACTTCTTTTTAAGCTTACCTTTCTCATGCAGATGCTAGACTCTGAATTTCCTGCTAACCCATTCATATCTCTTCTATGGTTATATGCCACCTTCACCAGGTTAGGCTTCTCCTTCCTCTCTCAGCATTGCGGCTTCACTTTCTGTCAATTCCTACTTCTTCTGTGATTCTGAGCCTCAGAGGAGCTTTCCTGACTGTCCCCTCTGGAATATCCTGTCCCTTGTTGATTAGTTAGAATCTGTTCTTACTTAGTTTTGATCTAAGACATTTTCTTCTGTTCTCCAAAGGTTCTGTTTACCTATAGTTTCACCTTGGCTGTCATCCAAGCAAGGATAGAGGTCTTCTCTGTCCCTTTTCTGAACAGAAAAAATGGATTGTGTATAAAGTGCAGCCAAATATATGAGTCCTCTCGTTATTTGTGTTGCTTGACTGGGACTGGAATTAGTAATTCCAGCTTCTCTGCAGAGGGTCTGTACCCTCAGCTCTGTTTCTTAAGCTCTGTTGCCAAAATCACTACCAACACAAGAACCCACCATTTGATATTTTTGTGCCTGGCCACCTTGTGCCATCTCATCCAAGGCTGTGGCTTCCCCAGGGGTCGGATTTGCTGTGTGATGTAGTCACTGAGTGGGACATTTTCTTGCTTGCATTGTGTCCTCTCCTTTGTTTACTGTGGCTCCATGTCAGTTCACCTAGTAAGAGCTCAGTGTTGTACTAATGCACACTCATCCTAGGCCATTTTCTAGCTAGACTGTCATGAAAGTCGCTTTACAAAGCTGGTCATTTTACCCAGTCAGTTGCCCATTCAGTGCTCAGAGTATCTGGGTAGAAGTGATCAAATGACTACACAATACCAGGTAATTAAACCACCATGAACCAGTATTGCTTTATTGAACTTCAACATTTTTCTGGAGTTTGAAATAACAAGAAAACCATGTTCCAGCAGCTTATCAAAGGTATTCAGTTTAAGATTTATATCAGTGCTACAAATATTTATTGAGAACCAACTTGTTCACAAGTACCAGCTTCATGATAGAAAGTTGTGAGGGTGAAGGTATGTAGTGTGTGTGTTTGTGTGCACATGTATGTGTAATTTAACATATTTGGTGCAGAGTCTGACATCTCTGGTCCACTCACCTGTGGTTGAAGTTCCTCATCTGCTGGCTGTGTCCTGCCCATTCTGGGAGCCTTGACTGCGGCTGGGCAGGGAAGAACAGCCAGATACTTTTGTGGAGGTTGGCTGCTCTGTGCCTTGGAATCACTGGGTCTGAGGTTAGTCTCTGGTCCTCCCTTGCTCAGAAAGAAACCACTCAGAGACTGTATTTCTTGACTACCCCTGGGGTTGTCTTCTAACCTACATGTTATCATATTTTCAGACCACACCTAGAACCAGAATCAGGGCCCCAGACCCTTTTTATTTGGTTAGGATTGCAGATACTCTGTTTAGTACTTACCATCTGCCCTCTCTGGGGCTGGGTCCAAAAATCAGAACATTTATCCAGAACTACACTGGTCCCCACCCAGTCTTGTCTATATAATGATAGTGTGTACTGAGAATTGTGCTAAGCAGTTTAAGATAGAGATTTTATCCAGTTGTCACAATAATGTGGTGTATTACAGTTGAAGAAGTTGAACAAGTAGCAGAGTTGAAATCCAAGACCACAGCAGTTTCTGACTTAATTGGGTACTGGAAGTCCCATAGAACTGCTGCTGTACCCTCCTGAGTAGTTGAGCACCTTTGGCTACCAGGTCAATCATGTGTAATCACCTAAGCCTACAAGTGTAGAATTTGCCTTGAAATTTTCTCTCTCCCCACCTCAGTCTAGGATTCAGTCATTAACAGTCATTGTTCTTCATTGCAGTCAACAAATAGAGATTTAAGCAGAGGAGGTATTGGTTAGAAGGTATTTGATAGCTCAAAGAATTGGTGGGAGTCCTGGAGAAGCAGGCTTGGGGCTGAGTCTTCAGGAGATAAGCTGGGAAGCACTCCAAAAGAGCATTGATCTAGTGACCACTGTGCAGTACTATGGATGAATGTCTGCTGCCCCAGTGGGTGATGATCTTCACTTTGTGTCATGTGGGTCATTATTGTTCCTGACATTCACTATCACCAGGAATATCCAGACACCACTGGAGAACTCTCAAACTCCCAACGAAAGTAGGAGCTTGTTCCTCATATCATTTCCTGTTTTAACGCAAGCCTCTTGAGTTCTGCATTTGATTTCAAGAGCCTGGACCCCATGCCTGCATCCCAGTGGAAGGGAATTTGGGGATTGAAATCTTGGATTCTAAATTGGAATGGCAAAACTCATATTTTGAATATTTCTTCAAGCACCAAAGGGCTTTCCAAAAGAGAATGTGTAACCCCATGTATGACTAACAACCACAACAGTTCACTAGCTCTGTAACTCAGTTCCCCCATATACTCCTCACCATGAATGTCTCCTCAAGTTCACCAATTCAGTGACCTGCAATGTAGGTTAGGCATCCAGTGCAAGCTTTAATTGTCACCCGGATTCTGCCACATTGTGCAGACAGTACTGTTCTGCATGACTTCTAATAAAATGCAGAACTCGTTTCCTAATATTTGCCTATCAATTCACATTTTACATTTCTTTTTTCTTTTTGTAATGTTATTTTGAAATCTATATTGTCCCTTGATTACCCAGGGCTACAGTCATCTGCCCCTACCCTGAGACAAAATAAATAAAGCATTAAACAAGTGAGTGAATGTGTAATTTTGTGATTGTGTATTTGAGTGAGTATAAGTCGTGGGCACATTATTCCAAAATCAAAGCACTGGTAGTCTTTAAAAAGGCACATTCACCATAATGCTGCACTGTTCTCATTCTTATTGTGACAATATAGCCAAATAAATGAAATACAAAGAAAACTCTCCAGTGGAAAATGGCTAAGAATAATGAGGAACAAAAGGTTTTGTGGGGACTTCTGTGCTATAATTAGAGGGAAGGATTTGAAGCACTATTTGAGGAGAGGGGTCGATAGAGTTATTTTCTCTTCTCAGAAGAGCTTTTTCAGTTGTCTTTGTTCAGTGGTAAAATAGGGTTATTTTAGAGTATAAAATGGCTCTGGGATCTCAGGAGATGGACTGACTCATATTGGGGAGGGGATTGGTTCTGGGGAGTTTGTTATGGCAGGGTATTTTGAAATTGTGTTGTTAATAGTAAAACAAACCATCAAAACTAATAATGATACATGATTTATTCCCTTCTGTTGGGTCTGCATTACTATTCCTTTGAACTTTAAATATTATCCAATATTACATTACAGAGAAATGATTTTTATGATAAGCCATTAAAACCAGTTCAATACTGAATAATAATTTACTGTTAGCTTGACTCCAATTAAGTAGATACTTTTCTTAGAATATTCTAAACCAATCAATAAGTAAGAGGAAACTGAATATCTGAATTCTTTTCCCCATATCATTTTCTAACATCAATCATGATATTGTGTACTTACATTGATACAGTTGTTTACTCAAAACGTTGCTTATTGTGATTTGAATATGAATTTTGTATTTGTTTATTTTTTAAATATTTTTATTTTAATTATTGTTCTTGTACAGTTTTTTGTCTTTTACTCCCATCCCAGCCCACCACCCCAGCCCTCTCCACCTCCCTCCCATTCCCACCCCCTCCCCAGGTTTTGTCCATGTGTCCTTTATACTCATTGCTCTAAACCCTTCCCCTTTTCCCCTGAAATTTGCTCCCCTCTCTCCTCTGGTGACAGTCAGCCTGTTCTCAGTTTCAGTGTCTTTGATTTATTTCACACAGCAACATTTTTACTGTCTATTTATTTTTAAAGGTGGCTAGTGCTTTACTATTTGTACTTAGCATTACAAAATGCTGTGATGCAGAGGAACATTTCCGTCTCTTGGGGGTGACTTCAATTTTCTCCCACTACAGTGCTGGCCAGTGGATAACTGACTCATCAGAATTAAGGAGGAATGAGAAATTAAAGCTAATAATAGGAGGTGCATTTTATAAATACTAGGAGGAAACAAAACTTTAAAAATCCCAATAGACAGAGATCACATAAAATTATGGTACCTGATGGGCTGATTAGAGTGCCTGTGAGTGGGCACCACTTGGATTTCCATTTTATAAGTGAGGAAACTGAGGATAAGAGAGTTGAAATCACTTCTTCAGAGTCACACAACTGGCAGGTTGAGACTAGATCATCAGATTAAATATGGAATTAATCTGCTTTTAAGAACTGCTGGTGACATAGCAAGAGAGCACGTATCTGTTGAATGAACTCTCTGACAATCTTCTGTCACTGGATGCTTAATTATTTCTCACCACCACCCTGTGGATTGGATATTATTATGTCCATTTTGCAGATAATGAAACAAAGGATTGGAGGGTTAAGCCATTTGCCCACATTGCCCACTTGGTAGGCAGCAAATTAGCATTTGAACATTGAGCTCTGGGTGCAAAACCTATGCTCTCTACTCTACCTAAGAATTGTAAACATTTTTAGTGGGGGAAATACTTTATTGGAATAAACTCTTTCATAAAAACCCAAGCTAGGTAAGATGATAATTGCTTAGTCCCCTATTGCCATTCTGAAACTTGCCTGAGGACTGAGGGGTTTGAAAGTTTCCACACTGCCCTGCTGCTTCAAGCTGTTCTAAACAGTTAAGAGTTTGCAATTTCACATAATGTCCCAGGAACATTCTTATCAACACACACAGGCATAGTCCTCCTCCATAACTGCCATCAACTCAACAAGTATTTATTGAGTGTATAATATGTTCCAGACTGTCTTCTAGAAGTTGAGGAATACAAAGACCAAGTTCAGGGCCTTTAAGAGCTTTTGTTGTTTGTACTGGCATCACTTCTTAGTGAGTAATTTTAAATAGTATCTTGATTATATCCATCTCCTACTACATTTTATGCCTCTATAGGACAGACATTGTGTTTTATTAATTTTTATATCTCATGCACACACCTACTATAGCAGTATTCCCAATGCATCCCTTATTTTATACATTTTAAAGTCATAAGGATATAACATACATTTTCAGAAAAACCGTCCATCTATGATAAACTTGAATAAATTCCATATATGATAATGTTTATAATTTCCCTATAGCTTGAAATTTTGTCAAATATTTACTACTTTTAGAAATTCAAATTGACAATTGTGATCAATGAGTCACTCAGAAAGTATGATTCATTCTTCGGTGTATGGTACCTAATATTGGTTAAAAGATGTGAGACTGAATATTGGCTGACTGTCTAACTTATTAAAAACATATTAGCCACCTAAAAATAGTGGATTTGTGAGAAGGTATCAGGGAACTGGGATTTCCTCCTCTGAGTGGGGTTAACACTGCTGAATAAATGTTTTTCTTGGTGAAAGACAGATACCATATGATCTCACCTATAAGTGGAACCTAATCAACAAAACAAATAAGCAAGCAAAATATAACCAGAGACATGAAAATAAAGACAAACTGACAGTAACCAGAGGGGAAGTGGAAGGGGGGATAATGGAGAAAGGAAGGGGAAGGACTGTCAAGGAACAGGTATAAAGGACCCATGGGCAAAGACAAAGGGGTGGGGGAGGATTGAATGTGGGAGGTGGGGATGGGTATGGCTGGGGGAGAATAAGGGGAGGAAAATAGAGACACCTGTAATTGAACAACAATAAAAATAAATAAAATAAATAGTCTTCTAAAATGACATACAAATATTTTCATTTTGATAATGTCAAAAATATTTGTTTCTCTTTAAATACTACTATATTACTAAAATAATTCTTTTGCATAAGAGGTTTTAATAATTTGTTAACTATGCCAGGAAAAATGTTGAAAGTTGGCAGTTATTGCCAATGACTAACCATTGCAGAGTTGTATGCCTGAGGCAATTAACTATTTTTAATGAATGGATCAAAAAACTGTGGTACATTTACACAATGGAATTCTATGCAGCAGAAAGAAAGAAGGAGCTCCTACCCTTTGTGACAGCGTGGAAGGAATTGGAGGGTATCATGCTAAGCGAAATAAGCCAGGCAGTGAAACACAAATACCATATGATCTCACCTTTAACAGGAAGCTAATCAACAAAACAAACAAACAATCATAATATAAACAAAGACACTGAATTTGAGAACAGTCTGACAGTGTCCAGAGTGGGAGGGGAGGGAATTTCAGGGGAAAAGGGGAACGGTTTAGAGCAACAAGTATAAAGGACTCATGGACAAAAACTATGGGGGGTGGAAATGGGAGGAAGGTGGGGAGGGCTGGGGTGGTGGGCTGGGGCGGGGTAAAAGACAGAAAACTGTACAATATCAACAATTAAAAAATACTGATTAAAAAAATAAAAAAATAAAGTATACAGTTAAACATAAAAAAAATAAAAAATAAAAAATTTTCACGTCCTTTTTCTCAGGATTGTTTTTAAGATTTATTGAGATATAATTGACAAAATTGTGTGATATTTAAAGTGTACGGTGTCATGATTTTATATACTTTGTATATGGGAAAATATTTTCCCCATCAAATTAACATATCCATCACATCATAGATATAGATGTAGATATAGGTATAGGTATATAGATAGAGATATATAATTAAGTCCTATTCTCTTAGCATGTTTCAATTACACAGTACAGCATTTTCAACTATAGTCACCATATTATACATCAGACCCTCAGATCTTATTCATCTGTAGCTGAAAGTATGTGCCCTTTCCCATACCTCTCCCTATCTTCCCCACCCTCCAGCCTTTGGCAACCACTTCTCTTACTCTCTTTCTATGAGTTTGACTTTTCTCTCTCTATTGCTTGCTTGCTTGCTTGCTTGCTTTCTTCCTTCTTTCTTTTTTAAGATTCTACATATAAGGGAAACCATGAAGTATTTGTCTGTCTCTGTCTGATTTTTTCCAGTTAGCATAATGCCTTCTAGTTACACTCCTATTGTGTAAATGATAAAATTTCATTCTCTTTTAAGGCTGAATATTTTTCTCATTTTTTATTGTTGTTCAAATACAGTTGTCTCCACTTTCCCCTCACCACTCCCCACCACCCCAGTCATCCCCACTTCCCGCCCTTGATCCTGCTCCACTTCGGTTTTGTTCAGGTGTCCTTTATACATGTTCCTGAAAACCCCTTTTTCCTCCATTATCCCCTCCCACCTCCCCTCTAGTTACTTCCAATTTGTTCTTATTGAGATCCTGATTTCATTCCCTTAGGACTGATACTCAGAAGTGGAGTTGCCAGATCATGTGGTAGTTCTATTTTTAATTTTTGAGGAAACGCCATACTGTTTTCCAGTCCTTACACCAATTTACATCCCCATGAACTGTTCACAGAGGTTACTTTTTCTCCACATCCTCACCAATATTTTTTATCTCTTGCCTTTTGATAATGTTCATTCTAACAGATGTAAAGCCATATCTCCTTGTGGTTTTTTTATTTGCACTTCCCTGATGAATAGTGAGGTAGAGCATGTTTTCATGTACCTGTTAGACATTTATATGTCTTTAAAAGAGTGTCTGTTTGGCAGTGGCTTGTGTAGCTCAGGGGATTGAGCATGGGCTACAAACCAAAAGGTCACTGGTTTGATTCTCAGTCAGGGCACATGTGTGGGGTGTGGGTTGTGGGCCAAATCCCCAGCTGGGGGCACATGAGAGGCAATCACACATTGATGTTTCTCTCCCTCACTTTCTCCCTCCCTTTCCCTCTTTCTAAAAATAACTAAATAAAATCTTTTAAAAAGAAAAGTGTATGTTTAGACTCTATGCCCATTTTAATTGAATTATTTGTTGTTTTGCTATTAAGTTTTATGAGTTCTTTCCCTATTTTGGATATTATTTATTTATCTATCAGATATGTGACATACAAATATTTACTTCCATTCTATATGTTGTCTTTTTATTTGTTGATGGTTTCCTTTCTTGTGCAAAAGTATTTTTGTTGTTTGATGTAGTTCAATTTTTTTTAACTTTTACTTTTGTTGCTTTTGCTTTTGGTGTAAAATTAAAAAGACTCAATAGCGTGTCAAGGAAATTACCACCTACGTTTTCTTTTAGGAGCTTTATGGTTTCATTTCTTACATTCAAACCTTTAAGCCAATTTGAGTTGGTTTTTCTGTGTGGGATAAGATGCAGTCCAGTTTCATTTTTTTCATGTAACCATCCAATTTCCCCATCATCACTTATTGAAGAGACTGTCCTTTCCCCCATTGTATATTCTTGTTATTTTGTCAGAAATTATTTGACCATATATGTATGAGTTTAGTTCTGGGCTCTCAATCCTAGTCCACTGATCTATGTGTTTGTTTTTATGCCAGTGCCATAGTATTTTGATACCATAGCTTTATAACATAGTTTGAGAACAGGAAATGTGATTCCTCAAGTGTTATTTTTTTCTCGAGATTTATTTGTCTACTTGTACTTTATTGTGATTCCATACAAATTTTAGGATTGGGTTTTTTCTCTATTTTTGTGAAAAATAACATTGGAATTTCGATTGGGATTGCATTGAATCTGTAATTCACTTTGGGTAGTATGAACATTTTTAACAAGTTTAATTGTTCCAATCCATGAATATGGAATATCTTTCAATTTATTTGTGTTATATTTAATTTAATTTATTTTATCAATTTATCATAACTTACAGTGTACAGACCTTTATCCTACTTGGTTCAATTTATTTCTAAGTCTTTCAGTTTTTTAATGCAGTGTCAAATGGGATTATAGTCTTAATTTCTCTTTCTCATGACTCCTTATTGGTGTATATAAAGGAAACTGATTTTTGCATATCAATTTTGTATCCTGAAATATTACTGAAATTATATTTCAGTTCTAACAGTTCTTTTGATGGAGTAATGTTTTCTACATATAAGAGCATGCCATTTGCAAATAGAGAACATTTTACTTCTTCCTTTTCCAGTAGCTTCCTTTTGTTTCTTTTTCTTGCCTAACTAAAACTTCCAGTACTGGATTAAGTAAAACTGGAGGGCATGGGTATCCTTGTCCTCTTTCTGATCTTAGCAGAAAGGCTTTTAGCTTTTCAACATTAAGTATGATGTTAGCTGTTAAGCTATGGGCTTGTCATAATTGATTTTTATTATGTTGAGGTACTTTCCCTCTATACCCACTTTGTTGAGAGTTTTTATCATGACAGAATATTGAATTTTTATCAAATAATGAAATTTATCATAGCTCTATTGAGACAATCATATGATTTTTGACCTCATTTTGCTAATATGATGTATCATATTGATTAATTTGTGAATGTTGAACCATCTTTGCATCCCTGAAATAAATTATACTTGATAATGGTGTATGATCTTTTTAACATGATGTTGAATTAGATTTGCTAATTTTTTGTTGAGAAATCTGCATCTGTGTTTATCAAGTATATTGGCCTACAATTTTATTTTCTTGTAGTGTGCCTTTCTGGATTTGGTATCAGGTTAATGCCGGGCACATAAAATGAGTTTTGGAATTATTTCCTCCTCTTCCATTTGTTGGAAGAGCTTGAGTAGGGTTGCTATTCATTCCTCTTAATGTTTAGTAGATAGAAATCACTGGTAAAATCATCTGGTCCTAGACTTCTTTTTTGGAAGGTTTTTGATTACTGATTGAGTGTCTTTACTAGTTACTGGTCTGTTTAGGTGTTATATTTCTTCATAATTCAGACTTGTAAGGTTGTATGTTTCAAGGAATTTATATGTTTCTGTTAGTTTGTCCAATTTTTTGATGTATAGTTATTCATAGTAGTCGCTCATTATCCTTGGTATACATGTGGTATCAGTTGTAATGTCTCCTCTTTCATTCCAATTTTGTTTATTTCATTCTCTTTTTTTCTTGATAAGTCTAGCTAATGGCATGTTTATTGTGTTTACCCTTTAAAAAACTCTTAGTTTCATTAGTCTTTTCTATTTTTTTAGTCTATTTCATTTACTTCTATTCTGATCTTTGTCATTTCACATGACCCTTTAATACTGTGGAGTTTATGGTTAATCCGAGACATACAAACTCTTTTCTTCAATATTTTTACATATATTGAGTCTGTGGGTTCAAGGTCATGACTAGCTACACATTTGTATGTGACTAACACAAATTTAAGCAAATTCTAATGATTACATAGTTGTGGCTTCCTCAACAAGAGGAAAAAGAAAAAGATGCTATGCATCCAAAATGAGTCACTTATCAAAATATTTTTGCAAGTGTTCTGAAAAGTATTTATAGTTTGAGCAGAGCAATATTGTATGCAATGACTATTATGAATATTTTGCAAAGCCAATTATTGAAGATTCTGATTAATTAATGTTAAAACATTTTTTTGTTGTACTTTTTAGCAATATCTATGTTTATGTTATTGGAAAGGAAAATTCTTATTTCTGTTTTTACATTTTCTGTTTAATAATTTTAAATATAGAAAATAAATAAAAACTGAAATAACTGAAAATTAATAAAAATAATGTATTTTATTATATAAATAAAATAAATACAAATTTGCAGTGTTTTTAATTTTTTTCTTTTTTACATTTCAGCACATACTAGTAATTAATGTTTCTCTCAGATACACACAACCTATGCTGCAATTTTTTTTACCACTACCTCCTTAAAATACAGTTCATTGTGGCTATCTTAAAAATTATTAAAAACAATGTTAAAAATTATAACTTCATGTAATGATAATTTAAGCCCAATTCTGTGAAAACTACTCTGACTGAAAACAATTTGCTAGAGTTCTCCATTTCTAGAAATCATTTAAATAAATTTATTGGAAAACATTGCACTTCTGCCCAAAGGCATAATCCTCTTTTTGATAAAATATAAAACCAATTCAGGGCGGTTCTTACAAGGTTTTACTCAATGCATTTGGTGTGTGGTGGGCTTAGAATTACTCACTATAAATCATGAAGTAAACCTCCTAAGAATGTCTTTTCCTATTCTCTTTATTTCCAGAGTCAGTTTCCTCAGACAACTCTCCAGAGCCACATCAACCCAATTGCTCCTCCATCTCCTTAAAAATTCCAGTTCTAGCTCCAGGCCCTTCACATTCCAGTTGGACCCCACTTTCTCACGTTCTTAACTTTTGTTTTTCTATGTCATATGATTCCTTCTTGTATAAATCAATATAGTATCTAAGGCTACTTCTCACTTTTTTCTACATTGAATTCCTAAATAAGTTCTAGAGACATTGGAGCCAAAGGAGCAATGGAAAAGCCCTCCTTGGAAGATTGTGGATCCTGAAAGCTCATACTTATTTATACTTTGATTTTTTTGTCACACTCTCACTTTATCACAGTGAGAGTTTAAGATTTCAGTGTAGTACTTTGGGAAAATGACACCATCAAGGCCTCACAAACTGTCTTTGCTTGGATAAATTTACCACCTTCCAGGAAAAAGCTCTCAGCTTTATAATGAATCCTGATTTTTGCCAGTGTACCAAGTCCTTCTATCTCATAATAAATCACCATTGTATGAGACGTATGACTAAAGTCAGAATATTTAATTTATCATAGCAATTATAATTTATAAGGCGCTCAGATTCTTTGTTTGATATGCCTACTTCATTTTCAACCTGAAAAAGACCTAGGGAGAGAGCCAGATTTTACTTGGGTTAATTATTTGCTTTGTCTAGAGTCAGAACAAGGGGGTCTAAATAGTTCATTCTTCTATCTCTCCTACCTTATCATTTGGTCACTTAGTCTAAGAGAAGGGCTGTGCACAGAACTAGAATAACAATGATAAATGTCACACCACTGCCCTCATGTCACTTACTTTAGTGAAGGAGACATCCATAAGTAACATGTACAAAAAATAATTTTAAAGGAAAATGAGTGTTCAGCAAGAGTGAATAACTTCTGACTCTCTGAATGCATGGCTTTTCCAAAGAAATGATATTTAAAGTTGACTTCAGCACAAACCAAGTGTGAATTAGTGATGAAAAGTGAGTTTGTGTGTGGCATGGTCATGATGGTGATAGTGGCAAGGGGACAAGCATGGCTTCTGAATTCATTATGGGATTGCTGTTGTAGAGCTGGTTACAGATTTGGGAATTTGTGTGGCAGCTGAAGGAAGTTTCTTTTCCTGAGAGGACTAACATGATTAAATTTGTATTTTAAAAAGTTAAGTCTCCAGTGGATAAAGAATGTGGCTGAGCAGTAAGGCCCATTAACTAGGAGGCTATAGCAGAAAGTGCAAGTAGAATGTGATGATGATTTGGTTTAAGATATTGCAAGTAGACAGCAAGACATATAGGTAGATTTTCCTATGTTTATAAGGTCATATCAATAGTATTTAAGACTGATTAAATGTGGGAGTAAATAGTGAGAGAAGTAACTTTGACATTACTGGCATTGACATCTGAGTAAATGACGGTATGCAACCAGGTTTGAAGGTAAGAAATTAAGTTCAGTTTTGCACTAGGTGAAACAGATTCAGGATGCATAAAATTGGAATACAAGTCATTTAAACCATGTAAACTCTCCTATCCCCAAAAATCAAGGAGATTGAGAGAAGTGCTCCAAGGTTGTCCATTGCTTCAGTGGCATTTACTCTTTTGTCCCAAGCTTGTATCATCATCAGGAAATACCTGCATAAATGTTATGTTCTCTTCAAAGACACAAGGATGGAAAAGTTTTAACAGATTGGCCTCTTATTCATTGCTCATCTAGAATGAGCAATCAGCAAATGTTTTCCCCCAGATCACCAGGTAACTTCCATGTGGGTTTCACCAGCCTTGGCCGCTCTCACAGAAAAAAGATATTTAGCGTTTGGTAGGAAAGAAGGGGGTCATCAGAACTGGCTTAGAACAGTGCTTCTCAACCCTGTGAAACACCACACCTCCTTTTAGTTATCAGAAATGACATTCATACACAATGTAATTTACCTACATATGTAACCTTGCAAGAAAAAGAAAACATACAATGCCCTAATTGTCATAAAATAGAAAAATAAAAGAATAGATGAATGTTAAGGCCAGATTCAAAATGAGGTAATTGGATGTTTGCAACTGTGTATATAAAAACAGGGTAAATGACATTTTCAGCAGTACATTGAATCACCCCAACTCCATGGTGGTGTCACAGACCCACACATCTGAGCTGTACTGGTGCCACACACACTGCGAGTGCCATCACCTTTTCTAAAATGTTGAACAACTCTTGGTAACACTGTGAATAAAACAAACTATACCATTCTCTTGATTAACATGCCAGCTACAGTCCTGGTGGCACATTTAAGACTGTGTGGAATAGAGTACAACTCCTTGATATGTACTTTCCCCCCCTCAGTTTGCAGGAGGACACTCCCTAGACCCCACCAACCTATGTCAGTAATTCCCTTAATCATTATAGCAAGAAGATTTCCAGGAAAAATAAAGTGTAATTGACATACTATAGATCATAGTAAAAATGTAAGATCAACTGAAGGTGAAGAAAGATTGATTTTCCTGATTTTGAGTGGTACCTGGTCCATTCACACGTACCACCTGGAGCTGATACAGACATTCACTACAAAACTAAATTAAATGTCACCCTACACTGATTCACGTTATGTACTTGGCCTTGAGGAGTCTGATTAATTCCATTCAAGATAACACTAATTGTAAGGATAAGGTTTCTTTGGGATATCTTGCTTAATA
The DNA here is from genome assembly GCA_039655065.1 of Glossophaga mutica. Lineage (NCBI taxonomy): Eukaryota > Metazoa > Chordata > Mammalia > Chiroptera > Phyllostomidae > Glossophaga > Glossophaga mutica. Next base: position 75,562,244 of record CM077309.1, on the reverse strand, counting down.
CCTTATGCACTGAGGAAATGTATGCCAGTGAATTCAAGTGCATTTATTTAAAAAAAAAAACACTCTTAATTCATAGTTTAAGGACTTTAAATGAAATATCTGTTTTATATTTTTGGATCTCTAAATTTTTTTCATTATTTGAGTTCATTTTCTTTTAAGATATTGGCTGCTAAATTTTACCATTCTCTTCTGAATGACCAAGACTTCAACTTTTGTTTCTTATTATTCATTTTAATCTAACTTGATAAACATTTTTGCTGATGCCTATTTGGCCATTGAAAATTAACAATTAAAATAGTTAATCTTGAAAATATTTAACTAATGCCAAAATAAATTTAATTGGTATAATGAAGGTTGGTTTCATTAAAGTTTAAACATTTAACTTTTTTCCTCTACAACATGAAAGGATAGATTTTTCTTTACAACCTGCTTTTTCATCTTCATAGACAGACTAATAAGAGAAAGCAGACTAATTTTGAAAAACACATTGGTAATATTAGTCACCATTCACATTACATTTTGCATTTAAGGTAAATTAGAATTATTTCACCAGGTCAAGCAATTTTAAGTAGCAAATAGAACTAGATGTTGAAGAATGGATTAAATTAGTTATGTTTTATTATTTTTCATTTTGAGTCTTTTGTTAAATAATTTTATTGTTGGTCAAGTACAATTGTCTGCATCTACCCCCCACCACTGCCCTCCCACCCCAGCCATCTCCACCTCTCTCCATTGCTTCTACCCACCTTGGTTTTGTCCATGTGTCCTTTATAGTTGTTCCTGAAAACTCTTCCCCTCTCTGCCGTCATTATCCCCTCCCACCTTCCCTCCAGTTACTGTCAGATTGTTCTTAATTTCAATGTCTCTGGTTATATTTTGCTTGCTTGTTTGTTTTGTTGATTAGGTTCCACTTAAAGGTGATTTTTGAGTCTATTAGTGAAGCCATTGGTCATGAAATTTCATAATCTCCTTTAAAATTCAGATTGGGTAAAAATGGTCATTTTATTAATTTATTAAGCAAAGATGAAACATTATGGAAATAGGACTTTATAGTGGAATTTGGAGAATATCCCAGAATCATAGCTTTTTGGCAGGAAAACAAAAGTATATCTGTGTGTGTGTGTGTGTGTACTTGTGTGTTCTATAAAATAATAAAAAGTATACCTCTATGCATATGTGAAATTATGTAGTTTATTGCTGTGAGGTAAAGGAACTATAAAACAGAATTGCTTAGCAAAATATTGAAGAAGAGATTAGTGGGTGATGGATTAGCAAATGATGAGCATGGTTTCTCCAAGGGCTTGAAGGAAATGATGGCTGTCCGGTGGGGAGGATACTTAGATGATGTTGCAGGCAGAGAAAAAGATGGAGAAAAGAAGGCAGCACCAAACTGAATGTCTGAGGAACATGGTGTGGCCCTACAGGTGACTCTGCATTAAAGAGGAATCAAAAATGCCCCAAAATATGAATGTTGAGAGAATGAGGAAGTGGTTGATTGAATGTCCTAAATTCAGATGACAAAAATGTCAAGGTCTTCAAGAGATGTTTTAGAGACTCAAGTGGTGTTACAAGAACTAGAAGTGAAATGGTTTTGCTGGTGTGTTATAGAAGTTCAGGAAAGGTGAGGGGGAGCTAGGCAGATGTAGGATTGTTGAATCAGTTCATGCAGGAAGGATCAAGGACTTGTTGATGGCAGAAATATGTAGATGATAGAACAGAACCTGCTGAAAATGTGTGTGGAGGTGTGTGTGTAATAGTATATGTATCTACTACTTAACCACAATAAATAACTTTATTAAATATGAATTAAGCAAATATTTTTCTCCATTACTTCACAGTATATATACCTAATTTTATTTTCTGGGTCATGAAGTGAGAGTGAAGGTAAAGATCCTTAAATTATTTTGACACATGGCTTTAAAAGTGCAAACAAACCCACATAAATATTTCCATAACTGAGCACTATTGTCTTGTAGGTTTGTACTGAATCAGCATAAACCATATTTGTTAAATTAACCATATAGCCTTGTGAAGTGATTAGCTTTTGTTACAGAATCAGTAATGACTTACTTGTGGATTCACAGATAAACGTACTGCTTATCTGTGTAAAATAATAAAACATTACATTTCTAACACATAATAAAACATGTATTAGAAACATAATGGGGTGGGAAAAAGTAGGTTTGCTGTTGTTCATGTAGAAAATAGTACAATAATTAATAATAATTCAAGAATAAACTGTGTTTTCATGTACTCACAAAAGCTACTTTTGTTCACCTGTATTATAAACATATGTTTTAATATTTAAATCTTTAATGTCCTTAACTATCTCCAGAATTTCTTTTATTTTAGTTTAAAAGAGAGGCATTTTATAATAATTATGTATGGTGCCAGGTGGGTACTGGAAATACAATGTCTAACCACTATGCTGTATACCTGACACTAGTACAAAATAATATTGAATGTCAACTGTAAATGAAAAATAAAACCTTAAATATAAAATAGAAGCATTTTTAGTCATGGCTAATAATCATATCTCTACATTTTCATATTTTGTCTAAACAATTTGAAAATACCAATTTTGCTAAAATAATTGTATAATAATAAAGACCAAATTCTTCCTGTTTGTGTATAACAAATTGACAGTTTTACAATCTGAATTAACTCCTGCAGAAGCAAGATATGCTGTGAAAGGAAAACAACAAAAATTAATTCTTCACTTTTCTAAAATTTAGTAATTTCCAAACAATTTTAATATTTTTCATTTACAGCTGCATACAGTACTATATGTTTCATGTATACAACATAGGATTGAACATTTATATAACTTATGAAGTTATTCCCTTGATAAGTCTAGTATCCATCTTGTTTCTAATATGCAATTTTATAAGCATATTTAGCATACCTGCACTTTACAATCAAATTCACAAGTGGATCATTTAACTTAAATTGATGAAAATTAAATACTGTTAAAATGGTGTATGTTTATCTCTTGCTATGGAGCACAATAGTGTTATTTGAATACTCTGATCTTTTTATAGTTTACTTGTTTAAGTTAATTCTAGAATTTGGAAACTATCAAGAAGTATTTTCTGAGATCCTCCCAGGTGAACATTCATGCCAAATGATGAATATGAACATTTTGCATTAACCCTGTGTCATTATGAATCTTATAAAATGTAGTATTCACTTAAAAACTCCTTACTTGTAAAAGATGTTGAAATATTCAAGAACTTTCTAGTGAAAGTTTTAATGAATTATTCACTCCACTAACAACTGAACCTCAATAAATAAGGCAATACAGTAAGCATCCACTCTTAATCTTGACAACAAATAAGACAAGAAGAAGCAGAGGGCACAAAGATACCACAGAATAAGAGATTTTGGTTAGATGCAAGGACATGTTTCCTGGTGTGGAAAGTAATGACACATTGAGAGGGTTTATTGAGTGTGGTTGTGACATCTTTGGAAACCTTTAAAAAGGGAATACGTTTTGGTCTTTCCAGTGATGTATGTGCTAGGCCTGCAGGCATTGAGTGTGGGGGTGAATTTTATGCATTGCCATGGTTTTTTCAACATCAACTATTCTATGAATCTGTAGAGGACAATACAATTGTATAATTCTCATTGTGTTCTTCAGGAAGTCAGATTTCCAGACTGCTTTTTCTAACAGTGAATCAGTGCCAAAATACTACCTTACATTCAACAACCTTTAAAATACAAGAAAGAAAAAATCTGAAAAATACAGAACTCTAGTGCTTTGCCATTGTATGAAGTAGTGTTTCTTGATGTATACTAGCATCTCCTCTTCCCCAGGAAAAAGGAAATGATTTGGGTCCTAAGGACCCAAATAGGAAATGATTTGGTAAGCACCAGAATGGAAAATCTCCAATTCTATTACCCTGCTGAGTTGAAGAAAAATTGTATTTACTGTCATTTGAAAATGCATATGAAATCATGATTGTGCTGACAAAATTAGTTGTACACTGTAAGCTCCATTTGCCACTTTGTGTGAAAATATTCTATTAGACTTGTCCAAGTTTGGTGTTCCAGGAACCCAGAGTCTGTCCAAGCACTCCATCAAGCCTGTGGCTGTGCTGGCAATGAGGCAGGGGTGCCCAGGACAGAGCCAGTGGGATCAGGGCATTGGGAAGGGGCCCAGGCACCCTCACCTGGGAGGCTGCAGGGCAGAGTGGATGGAGAGGAAGCTTGGACAGTGGACTGAGCTTGCTTCTGTGGAGGGTGGTATGGCTGCTCAGAGTCAATGAATGCTGTCATATGTCCAGCACATCAAAGAAGGAACCCAAAGTTACGACTGGCCTGAAAAGCCAGTGACTGTTTTTCATCTGTTGATGTCATTCTCAGCCAAGTTTAAAGTGGAAAGCAGAAGCAGGTAAGGCTGAGTCAGACTCACAAGGCAGGTCTGGAGGAAGCAGGAATCAAAGTCTGGAGGCAAATGGCATTCTAAATCTGCAGAAACAGTGTTTGGGAATAGCCAACCCAAAACACAAAGAAAACTAAGAAAAGGGACAATAGAAAAGAAAACACTCTTGAAGGAGATGGGTGGGTGAGGATGTTCAGGTACATTGTTTGTGTGAGGTTTCACCAGAGTGAGTGTCTTTTGACAGGTGCATAGTAAAACAAGTTTTGGATGAGACAGGCCCAAGTTTATTCTCACACATAGGCTGAGTGATGCTGACCAAATTAAATCTCCATATCTCCATCTGTAAAGTTCCAATAATAATTCTAATCTTCCAGGTTGTTATATTTAAAATGAAGCAGAATATGGCCTAAAAATTATGTTATTGATACGGAGAGAAGTTCAGAAAAAAAAAGTGTATTAACACATAATTTTGGTTTATTCTTTCCCCCAAACTGATAAGATATTAGAAGTTTCATGACATTAAAAATGTGATTGTGTTTGCTATTGAATAAAATGTTGCCTACTGTTATGATTAAACTAAGTTAGTAAGAGAGTGAGTGATGCTGAATTAGTTATTTCTGTTAGTAAAATTCTCTGTGTTATATGATATGAGTTATATCATAAATATACTCACATAAAATATTGCATTGCATTTTTATTTTAAAAACAATAATTAGGGACTTCCAGCCAAGATGGAGGCATGGGTGGACACACTGTGCCTCCTCACACAACCAGAAGAAGAACAACAACAATTTAAAAACAAAATACAACCAGAACTGACAGAAAATTGAACTGTATGGAAGTCCAGCAACCAAGGAGTTAAATAAGACACATTCATCTAGACCCATAGGAAGGGCAGAGCCAGCAGCTCAGCAGAGAGGACTCATGGTAAGACAGCTGCTTGTGAACCCAGCAAGGCAGCAGATTGTGGAGTGGGGTGGGCAAGTCTGCAGCTGGCCAGCAAGATGGCAGCTGGTGGGCCCAAAAGGTGGCGACTGGTGGAGCAGGCAGTCCCACATTCACTTGCAGATAAAGCAGGAGGAACAGCTGGGGAGCAAATCAGACTGTACAACCCAGGGTCCCGACCTGGGGAGATAAAGCCTCTAACCCCTGATTAAAAACATCTGTGCGGGTTGAGGCAGCATGAGAAACTCCCAGCCTGGCAGGAGAATTCGTTGGAGAGACCCACAGGGTGTTAGCATGTACCCAAGCCCACCCATGGGGGAATCTGCATCAGAAGGGGCCAACTTGATTGTGGGTAGCAGGGGAAGTGACTGAAATCTGGCAGAGAGTGGAGCAACTGCCATTGTTTCCTCTCGGACCCCTTACCCACAAATAGCATCACAACACAGTGACTTGTGTTGCCCTGCCCTGATGAACACCTAAAGCTCTACCCCTTACTATATACCAGGCACACTGAGAAATAAAAAATGGCCCAAATGAAAGAACAGATCAAAGCTCCAGAAAAAATACAACAAAGTGACAGAGAGGTTGCCAACCTATCAAATGCACAGTTCAAAACACTGGCTCACAGAATTGGTTGAATTTGGTCTCAAATTAGATGAAAAAATGAAAGCTATGCTAAGTAAAATAAAGGAAAATGCACAGAGAATCGAGGCTTAAGAACCTCCAGGGCATCTTTAAACATTCCAACATCCAGATTATAGGGGTACCAGAAGGAGAAGAGGAAGAGCTACAAATCAAAAACCTATTTGAATAAATAATGAAGAACTTCCCCAATCTGGTAAAGGAAATAGACTTCCAAGAAGTCCAGGAAGCTCAAAAATCCCAAACAATTTGGACCCAAGGAGGAACACACCAAGGCTCATCATAATTACACTACCCAAGATTAAAGATAAGGAGAGAATCTTAGAAGCAGCAAGGGAAAAGGAGACAATTATCCACAAAAGCGTTCTCTTAAGGCTGTCAGCTGATTTCTCAAAAGAGACCTTCCAGGCAAGAAAGGGCTGGAAAGAAGTATTCCAAGTCATGAAAGGCAAGGACCTACATCCAGGATTACTCTCTCCAGCAAAGCTTTCATTTAAAATGGAAGGTAAAGTGCTTTCCAGATAAGGTCAAGTTAAAGGAGTTCATCATCACCAAGCCCTTATTATATGAAATGTTAAAGGGATTTATCTAAGAAAAAAAGAAAAAATATATGAACAATAAAATTACAGGAAACTCACAGTTAATAACAACCACACCTAAAAACAAAAATGAACTAAGCAAACAAGTAGAACAGGAACAGATTCACAGAAATGGATATCACCTGGAGGTTATTAGTGGGGAGAGGGAGAGGGGAGAATAGGGTAAATAGTACAGGTTATAAGAAGCATAAATGGCAGGTAGAAAATAGACAGGGGGAGGTTAAGAACGGTATGGGGATAGTGAAGTCAAAGAACTTTATATGTATGACCCATGGACATGAAGTAATGTAGGGGAATGCTGGTGGGTGAGGGTGCAGGGTGGAGGAGAATAAAGGGGGGCAAAAATGGTACAAGTGTAATAGCATAATCAATAAAATGCATTTTAAAAAGACAGACAAATGCCACATGGTCTCACTTATAATTGGAACCTAATTAACAAAACAAAGAAGCTAGCAAAACATAACCAGAGACATTGAAATAAAGGAGAAATGGACAGTAACCAGAGGTGAGGAGGGAGAGGCATAATGGGGTAAAACAGGGGGCGGGTCATCAAGGAACTTTATAAAGGGCACATGGACAAAGCCAAAGGAGATACAATTGAGTGTGGGAGGTGAGCATGGGTGGGGTGAGGGGGTTTGGTTGAGGGAAAATGGAAACAACTGTACTTGAAAACAATAAAAAAAAGACAATAAATAAATAAATGGCAATGAAAGCTACTACTGATAGTTTCTAGAAAATTAAAGGAAATATATTTTATAAAAGGAGTAAGGTACCTACAATGGAAGAAGACTAAAGCTTTCAGAGTCAGTGAGTCTGTGTGCTAACTCAGTACCTACTAAATGACAGTCACAGGTGTTGGTCACAAACAACAGAAAACAATATGGATTTTAAACATAAAAGGAACTTTTTTCAAAGAAAATGGTCAGTTTATAGAGTTGAATGGGAGGCTGGAAAAGTGGCAGAAACCACTGCCTTAGAAATGACTGTGAACCAAATAATCTATTTGGTAATATCATGACTTCTACTTATGGCTAGGCTGTCCCTGCTTCTGATATCGGGCGCTGCACTGACCCTACCATTGCTGCTGGTTGTGACAACCCATGGTATGCTTCATGCAGTTGCTGTTTGTTGGAGTATGTCTTAGCTGCCCTTCATTCTGTGGACTACTTGCTCTAGCTCCTGGTATCAGGTGATGTCTTCCAGTGGGCGACCAGAGTCACCTGCTTACGCTCTGATGGCTGGAGCCAGGGAAACAATTAACCGGAATTTTCAGGTTCTGGTGTTGTGGGAGTAAAGACCTTACCTCTAACCAAACATGCAGGAAGGCAGAGTCTCCAAAATGGGAAGGTGGTACGTGTGTCTCTCAATGACTAATAAACACAAACATCATTAAAATGCTATGTGACCTAATGACAAATCACTCCACTTCTCTGGCCATAATTTTTAGACCAGTAAAATAAAGACTGATAAATGGACAATGTCTACCTTAAAACAGCAGAGAACTTAAGTTCAGTTTGGAAGATAAAGCAAACACATTATGCAAACAACTACAAATGAGGATCAGGACCAGTGGGGTGAAAATTATAGCATGCAAGACACAAATTTACAACATTTGATAACTGTAGATATCAGAGATAGAGGAGGAAGCTTGCATCCTGTAAGCTGGGATGTCTGCCAGGATGACATGGGAATAGGTCGCTCTGAACCTGCAAAATGTGTACTGTCTACCACATCCCCACATGCCACAATAACAGCTACATATCATTTATTTTAAAGCAAATTTTCACAAGAGTGATGAACTAGGTGAGAGAATCGAGGAATAGTAGGAAATAGACTTTATGTGACAGAACAGAGTGGTCTTTCAGGTTAATCACAACAAAAAATGGGTGAACTATACTGTGGAGTTTGAACAAAAACACTACAGAAATTCTCTTGAAAAGAAAGTCACCTACTTAGAACTTTAAGAGAGATGTATCTCATTTTCTCATAATACCGTTATGTAAAAGTTGTTTCATAATACATATTTCCTACCTTTCAATATAGCTTACATCTGTCAGAAAAAAAACTATTTTTCAGATGACTGAAAAAAAGTCCAAAGGTTACGCTCAGCATCGAAGTACTCAAGTATTTTTCTGAATCTTTTGGTTTTTAGCACGTTCCCTTACAGGACATAACAGGCTCCCTCATATTTTTCCTCTAATACAGAATAACACTGATAACTGATTTCACACCTACCATTCTGCTTTATCTCATCAAAGTATCTCATCAAAGTATCAAACCATAATGGACCAGAATTTTATTTTATCTTATTATTAAACTATATTTTGCTATTGATTTTAAATTGATTATGCTATTACAGATGCCCTGATTTCCAATTTTTCTCCTCTCCACCCAGCACCCCCCACTCCCTCAGACAGTCCCCCCACCCTTGTTCATTTGTGGTCATGTGTGTAAGTTCTTTGGCTTCTCCCTTTTCTATACTGTACTTTACATCCCCATGACTATTCTGTATCTGTCTAATTGTACTTCTAAATCCTTTCACCTCTCACCCATTGTCCCACATCCCCCTCTCAACTCTTTGTCTTTAAACTTTGGTATTTTATTTATGACGTGTCTTGGAGTGGCCTCTTTGCATCCATCTTGTTTGGGACTCTCTGTACTTCCTGGACTTTTGTGCCTATGTCCCTCAACAAATTAGTGAAGTTTTCTTTCATTATTTTTAAAAATAGATTTCTAATGTCTTACTCTTGCTTCTCTCCTTCTGGTACTCCTATGAAGCAAATGTTGGATTGCTTAAAGTTGTTCCACAGGCTGCTTAAACTATCCTCATTTTTTTAATTCTCTTTTCTTCTTCTTGTTCTGATTTTTTTTTTTTTTGCTTCCTTAAATTCCAAATCATTGATGTGATTCTTGGCTTCATCCACTCTACTGTTGTGTCCCTGTAAATTGTTATTTATTTCAGTTAGTGTATCCTTCACTTCTAACTGGATATTTTTTTATGCTGTTGAGTTACTCACAGAGTTCCTTGAGCATCTTTATAACCAGTGTTTTGAACTCTGCATCTGATAGATTGCTTATTTCTATTTTGTTTAGCTCTTTTTCTGGAGTTTTGATCTGTCCCTTTATTTGGGTCATGTTTCTTTGTCTCCTCATTTTGGCAGCCTCCTTGTGTTTATTTCTTTGTATTAGGTAGAGCCAACAGAACTGCCTCCCCTATCACCAAGCTGGGTACTTGAGGTGCTCCCTTCATGTGGTCTGAGTATACCCTCCTCTTGTAGTTAAGCCTTGGTTGCTGTTGGCAGATCAATGGGATGGATTTACCCAGGCTAGTCAGCTGCAAGGATTGGCTTTGACTATTTATCATCACCCTCTGCCCTCTGTGGAGGATGAGCTATTCAGGCACAGGGTAGTGGTACTCCAACATGGTCTATAGCTATCCAGTGAGTGTGCTTGCCCCAGGATTTCCCAGATGGTACAGGCCAAGATAAGCCCCTACCTGTGTTTTGCCCAGGACCACCCTGCCTGATTTCTAAAGGAATCTGAGGTGGCTGCTCCTTGTGCTGGGCATGGAGATTCCCCAGCATAGCCAAGTGAATTTAGGCTGCTAGTTATGGGCTCACTGGGACCAGCTGCTTCTTGTGTGAGATGATTTAGGAAGTTTTGAAGCATGAGCCATTCGTATGGAAAAGTAGTTTGGGTGGGTCCATAAATTGGGTGAGGTGGAGTCTCTGGAGATCTCCAAGAAGGGTCAAACAGTGTTAGCCAGGTTGATGGAATCTTACATATGGCACCTGTCTGCTGACTCTGTAGGGGGAGGGCCTAGAAAAGGGAAAATGACATCTACTCACCTTGATGCGAGCCATCTCAGCCTCCTCATGCATGCTACTGGAGCCCCGCAAGCTGCTTCACTGGTGCCAGAGCCCATAGGGAGTGAGTCTGATTAGGAAAGTCTATGTATGGGTTCTTTAAGAGGAACTGCTTGGGGCTCTAGAAATTTCTTCCACTAATTCAGTCCCCACTGTTTTTTCCCAAAAATCAGGAGCAGGGGTGGGGACTTTTCTTCCTGGCACTAGAACCCTAGGTTGGGGTCCTTGGTATGGGGCTAGGACTGCTCACTCCCAAGATATGCCTCTCAAAATTATTCATGGAATTTTAAGAAATGGACGCGGGACCAGCCCATTCTGCATCTGCATCCCTCCTACCAGTCTGGATGGATGTGGTTTCTTTAATTCCATAGTTGTCACACTTCCATTCAACTTGATTTCTGTCAGTTATGAGCAATGGTTGCTCTTTATTTTAGTTGTAATTTTGTTGTGGTTGTGGGAAGAGGCAAGGCATGTCTGTTATGCCACCATCTTGAGCACAAGTCCTGGACTAGAATTTTTAAAAAGACACGTTTCACTGACGAACATTTAGAAAAAAGGGGTTCTACATATATGCTATCACTGACATTTTGAGCCTTAGGAAAGTCACTTTCCCTACCTTGCTTCATTTCCTCCTTAGAAAAGGAGGCAATAACTTCTGAGACCACCTTCATCTCTAAATGTATGGATTTGGTCATAACACTCTTCACTTCAACATGTCACATACTTGTACCTGATATGAAAGTAGCATCTAGCTCATGATTCTTGACATATTTAAATCTGATGTTGAGAATTTGCAGCTGAAAACAGGAAGTTACATGTGTAAGAAACACAAATGTCCATGTATCTATTTAGATATGTGTCCTCTTTTTCCTAAGTCATGATATACATAATTATTTTTATGGGCTTTTATATTTGTACTACTGTAATTCTGATACACAATTCCCTTTTTAAAATCCTTAGAGACTTGTTCTGGAATTTATATTAAAAAACTAATGTAATGTGCATATCATGTTTTAAATATCACCCCAGAAGCATTTGAGCAACAGCCCATAATAAAACAAATTAAAATTCTATATTAAAATGTATTTAAAAATCACAAATGAACATCACATTTGAATTTTTACTGTGTGTATACATTACACTTAAAATCCTCTTTTTTAAAAGCTGCAGCATATTGTGTTTAGAAAATAAAACTTTGATGTTTTTAAATTAAAAAGTTAAATACAGTAGCCTCACATCAAATTTATGACAAGTTTGTCTGCCAGATTAGGGCAGATCAGGACAAGTTTTGCCATCAAATGAATTAGAAAACAAAACTTTTAAGAGATTTTGGATTTTAGTTATGTGAATAAGGAATTTTGAATATGTATAGGAAAGTTTTGTCTGTCCAGAAATCACCTCTTTTTGGAAAGAATTTTGGGTTTGCTTCTGTTACAAATATATATTTGTATCAAAGCTTAGTGCTATCTACTGGCCACATCCTTTGATAGACACAGTTGCCTCATCTTCCTGGGGCATTTAATCCCAACTAGGACAATCCTGTTCTTCTTCTCGATTTTTAATTGGTGCACAAAGATATGAACAAACCTGCCACTTTTTCTCTGAGGGCAGAGGTTTGAGAACCATCGGAAGGCATGTTTCTTGGTTGTGGAAATGGTGTGGCTGCATGGAGGCAGGTTGAAGGGCACCTGTGTGGACATGCAGTGCCAAAAAACAATGTCTGTCAGCCTTGCAGTCTCTCCTTGTTCCTCAGGCATCCCATGTGCAATCTTTACCTTTCCAACAGATTTGGGTCTCCCATGGATTTAATAAAATACATTCTCATTTGCCTATAATAGTTTGAGTGGTATTCCAAGTACTTTCTTTCAGAAGAGCCTTAACTAATTCAGGTTGGTGCAGCCACTGCAGAAAACAGTATGGAATTTCCTCAGAAAACCGAAAATGGAGCTGCCTTTTGACCCAGCAATTTCACTGCTGGGATTATATCCTAAGAATCCTGAAACAACAACCCAGAAGAACCTATGAACCCCAATATTCATAGCAGCACAATTTACAATAGCCAAATGCTGGAAGCAGCCTAAGTGCCCATAAGTAAATGAATGGATCAAAAAACTATGGTACATTTACACAATGGAACACTCCGCAGCAGAAAGAAAGAAGGAGCTCCTACCCTTTGCAACAGCGTGGATGAATATGAGGAGTATTATGGTAAGTGAAATAAGCCAGGCTGTGAAAGACAAATACCATATGATCTCACCTATAAGTGGAACCTAATCAACGAAACAAGCAAAATATAACCAGAGACACTGAAATTAAGAACAAACTGACAGTAACCTAAGGGGAGGTAGGAGGGGATAATGGGAGGGGAAGGGGAAATGGTTTTCAGAAACAACTATAAAAAACACATGGACAAAACCATGGGGAGTGGAATCAGGGGAAGGAGGTGGGGATGGCTGGGGTTAGTGGGAGTGGTGGGGAGAAAATGAAGACAACTGTACTTGAACAACAATGAAAGAATTCAAATTAACAACAAAAAGTAAATTCTACTTTCCAAAAACAGCTTTCCCTTGACATCTCTTCTTATTTTTTGTAAACCTTAAGTGAAATTATTGAGTACCCTGTTCAATAATACATTTGGCTGAATTCAGTGAAAAAAAAATACATTTACCAATGGCTCATACTCATGGATTAGTATGTAATATTCTCTTTTGTTATACCTGACAATATTGGAAAATGCTCTTTTTTTTTTTTAATGTCTATGTCTACATGGAAGCTCCCACCTTCTGAAATGCTTTGATAGAATTTTTCCATGCACACACAAAAATGTTATTTAAAAACTGCTGCTAAAAATAAGTAAAAAATACACACAAAATGGGATGCTACATATTCAGTAGACTTGCTAAAATTTAATAGACCATTAATAGCAAGTATTGACAAGAAAGAGAACTCTCACATATTGCTGGAGGGAGTGAAAGTGGCAAGGCTAGTTTAGAAAATCATTTGGCAGTCTCAGTCTCTTACAAAGTTAAACACATACATATCATATAATCCAGTAATTCAGTCCTAAATATTTAGCCCATGAAAATGTATGCTCTAATTAACAAACTTGTATATGAATGTTCATTGCAGTTTTATTTATCAAAGCTCCAAACTGTGTATGTTCATAAGATAAATGGATAATAAAACTGTGATAAAGCCATATGATGAAAAAAATAAGAGCCCTAACTAAGAATGGAAGTAACTTTGTTGAGCCACAAACTTTCATGTCAATATTGGAGCATTTCTGTTTGTCTCAGAATCCTGCAGAGGATCCCAGGTGCTACCAACCTCTAAGTGGCATACCTGTTTAATCACAGGTAATGCTGTGCTAACAAATTAACTCTGAAGTAGTCTCCTTTGCTTAACACAACAAAAGTGTATTTCTTGTTTACAGTACATCTAAATCAGTTTGTAGAGAACTTTGGCTCCCAGGGTCACTTGTGGGCCAGGCTAACCGAGGTTCTGCCATGTTTTCCCTGCACTATCTGGGCAGTGTGGCTCCAGGTCACTGTGAAGAACAGGAGATGACTGAGGGCAAATGCATGTACCATGAGTGACACTGACCAGTTCTCTGCACATACTATTTACCAGAAAGGGTCAACAACTATTGACTGCAAAGGAAGAGCTGAGTGACACAGGAAACACTGGTGATATTATGAGACCATCCACACCATCTTCTTGGAATGCAAAAATCCACCCTGGGGCAGTAGTATTACACTGAAAAATTGTGATGGAAAAACTTTTTTCTTTGAAAAGAATTAATAATTGGGAAGCCAAACAAAATGAGCTTGTTTGAAAGCAGCCTTGGTACCAGCCCATGTGTCAGCATTGTGTCCATCAGTGCTGCTTCTTTTTTTAAATTGTATTTATTTTTATTTTATTTTAATTGTTGTTAATGTACAGTTTTCTGTCTTTTATTTCCATCCCAGTCCATCCCCCAGCTCTCCCCACCTCCCTCCCATTTCCATCTCTCCTAGTTTTTGTCCATGTGTCCTTTATACTTGTTCCTGTAAACCCTTGGAGTTGTGTCTGTTAAACATTTTGTCTCCTGTCTGGGTGTGTTTTCAATCCAGTTCAGTTGTTTTATCCAGGTTTTCTGATCTAGATTAAAAGGGCAGAGAGAGGGAGTTTCAGAGGAGGGGAGTAAGTTGTGGAAACATTTCCAGGAGGATTTCGTTCTACCTTTAATCACCAGTTTTACTTTCAGTTAAGCATACTAGTTTAGACTTTCTTAAATCAAAAGCATATTTATTTTGAAACTTTTTAACACTGTGAATGAACTGAATCTCACATTCTAGAACAGGAAACAAATGTCACTAGGAAGTAGAGAATGACAATCTCACAGAATGTCCTTTAGTTCAAGTAGTTATAGGAAATAGCTCTTATATTAAAATACATTAGTCTATTTCATAGATAAGTCCCTTTAACTTTTCATATAACCATGGTTTGGTGATGATGAATTCCTTTAACTTGTCCTTATCTGAGAAACACTTTATCTGCCCTTCCATTCTAAATGAAAGTTTTGCTGGATAGAGCAATCTTGGATGGAGGTCCTTGCCTTTCATGACTTGGAATACTTCTTTCCAGCCCCTTCCTGTAAGGTCTCTTTGGAGAAATCAGCTGACAGTCTGATGGGAACTCCTTTGTAGGTGACTCCTTATTTCTTGCTTCTCTTATCTCTCTCTAGGATTCTCTCCTTCATTTTAATCTTTGCTAATGTAATTATAATGTTAGAAAAAGAAGATAAAAAATATGAACAGTAAAATCACAGCAAACTCACGGTTATTAACAACCATACCTAAAACAAAAGCAAAAGCAAACTAAGCAAACTAACCAAACAACTAGGACAGGAACAGAACCACAGAAATGGAGATCACATGGAGGGTTAGCAAGAGGGGAGTGGGAGGAGGAGAGAGGGGAAAAGGGTACAGAGAATAGGTAGCATAGATGATAGGTAGAAAAGAGGTGGAGGGCAAGAATAGTATGGGAAATGTAGAAGCTAAAGAACTTATGACACATGGGCATTAACTAAAGAGGGGGGAATGTGGGTGGAAGAGGGTGTGCAGGGTGGAGGGGAGTAAAGGAGGGAAATGGGACAACTGTAATAGTATAATCAATAAAATATATTTAAAAAATACATTAGTCTATAGCAAATCATTAAAAATTCTAATGAATCCTTTTCTTCCCAAAGAAAACTATTTAAGCATTCAGTCAATTAATATAATGTATTAAAATAGAACATCATTTTACTGGCAGACTTCCAAAACAGAAGGATTAGAGATATGCAGATACCGAACTCTGAACACAAACTATGATTTCAGCATGGAGTTTTATTTGGCCTTCCTTCATTTTAATTCCATCAATTTCAAATTTTACTAATAGCAATGGGACATAAAAAATTCCAACAGTGATGCTTTACAAAACCCTGTAAGTCCTGAATAATTTTGGTCTTTGTCATCATTGTGTTACTAAGGGTATGTGTTTATATTACTTTGCTGGAATGAAAGAATCAATACCAGTGGGCATTGAAGAATTAAATTTTAAAAGACAACGGGTATTTAGTTTCACTGTGTATAAGGGAGATATTACCAATCTGATTTAACTTGTTTAGGAGTGAACATTTGGTTAAGTGAGAAAACTAAGATGACTTATCTAACCTCTGAACCCACTGCTGAAATAACAGGATTCTCAAAAATAAGAAGTTATTACTTTCACATAAATGGAGGACTTTTTTCTTCACCAAAGGATATATTTTATTAGATTTTTAGAAAGAGAGTAAGTTGTTGGAGTGAGAGACAGAGATACATCTATGTGAAAGAGAAACATTGATCAATTGCCTCCCATATGCATCCTTACCGAGGATGGAACCTGCAACTTAGGCATGTGCCCTGAGTGGGAATCTAAACCGCAACCTTTTGGTGTACAGGATGATGCTCCAACCAACTTAGCCACCTAGCCAGGACAAATGTAACATTTATTTACAGCAGTTAGAGCTAATATCAGGAAATTATACACAGGCACACACAACCATACATGCATGTGGTGGTGTTTTATGTTTGAGTGTGTACTGACCATAAGTCTTATAGGTGGGGAGTCATATGATTTGTTCACTAAAATGAATGTTTAGAGCACTAAGGGACAGGAACAGGGAAGAAGGAAACCAAAGAACCTTCCATGCTGCAAAACAGTTGCAAGTAATACAGTTTGTAATCTTGGCGCGTAGCTTGATACAGTGATTACCTCCATGCGTGAGAACTTGGTAATTACACAAACCGCAGGTAGATAGGCGGTCAGAAACATCTTCAGTACTGTAAATGAGCAAACTTGCAGATGCCTGCTGGCAGGATGAGGGTAGTACAATATAGTCACTTCATGGAACTGGACTGTGAAGGTTGCTATGGGATCAATAAGCACAGAACACCTCAGATCATCAGATGGTGCAGAATCTCCTTGCTCCAGAAAAATTTAAAAAGGGTCTAACTACAGAGGTGATTATTTATTATCTCTGGGTAAAAATCGCATAGAGTGCTAGTACTGAAAGATTAAGTGATGAGGCAAACAAAACTTTGTCTGTGAGGCCAAGAAGAGAGATTAATTGAGCTACTCCTCACTGTGCATTTCTCTGGATCCTCCTCACAGAAACCCATGGAATCTGCATCATGTTTAGTTTCATAAGAGTTTCCCAGAATCTCTATACCTACTATCTTCTATTTTTCTGCTAACTGAAACATTTTCAGTTCCCATTTATTCATGTTTACTGTGTGGCAGAAACTGGATAAACACATCAATGAATTTAATATTATCTGTTTAATAAACTTGTGATAACAGGTGTTGACATTATCCCATTATCACCATGAGAAAATATCCTAGTAGGAAGATATTTAGAGATTTTTAGTGTAAAACAGTGATTTAGGGGCATTTTATGCCTCTCACTCTTCCTCACCACCAAACCAATAAACAAAAAACAACAAACTACCCATGAATTATTATTTCCTCATTATATCTCTACATTGGATATTATCTAATTATACAGTAAGTATAGAGAAAACAGGAATGTAAAACCTCTGCAGATCAAATTTAAGAAAAATATAAAACCAATTTGAATAATCTCATGTTATTGAGGAAACTTTTGACATCTTATGTAAGTGATCTTACTGGGCACTAATACCCAAGATCTGAAGGAACCTACATTCTGAAATACTGTCTCATAATATTAAGAAAATCATTAGAAATGAGAAAAACTTCAGATCTATCAGCAATTTGGAGAACTGTTCTTAAAGGTAAATCCTTTGAAGACATTTGAAATAATGGACAATATTCTTGAAAAAAATTAAAGTTGGCATAGTTTCATTTTGATAAATTGAGAAATGTAGTCAGTGAGAATTTTGTGAATGAAAAAATGATGACAACTTATGCATCCAGTTTACAGGACACTTACAAGCCATGATCATCAGGAAAGAAGCCTTGGCTGGATGGAGTATGAAGTATTCTACATCAATTCTAAGAATACAGTAACAAAAAGAAGCAAACAAAACCAAAAATATTTAAATTCCTTGGCATCGACCAAAGAGGTGTGTGTGTGTGTGTGTGTGTGTGTGTGGTCTGTCCAGAAGGTATTCAGCCAAGTAATATGAAAACTAGAGACATTTATTTAAGAAGATACAAGAAACATTGTACACAGGACAATGTCACCTCAGTCCTCTTCAAAGGAGGCACCTAGGACCTCACACAGTTCTCCCAATCTCCATCAGCTGCCCCATTGTATTTTCCTGAATCTCATTGACTGTCTGAAATCTCTTCCCTTTCAAAGGAGGTTTTAGTTTTGGGAAAAGCCAGAATTTGAAGGGCACAAAATCTGTGCTGTAGGGAGATTGAGTCACCTGGGTGATTTGATGTTTCACCAAAAACTCAGCACAAGACATGATGTATGAGTGGGCACATGGATGTGATGAAGCTGCCAGTCACCAGTTGCATATAGCTGCAGCCTTCTGAATCACGTGAGTAGTTTCCGTGGAGGACTGTTCAAGATTAATGCAAAATTTGATAAGGATTTGTTGCTCTACTTGCTCATTTTGAATGCCACAGCCACACAATACACATGCTCACTCAATGGTGTCTACCACCCCCACTGACTAATACAGTGAAGTTGTCATTGTTCACACATGTGCACTCCAATCCACTCTCCTTAGCTTCCAGGTCACATATATGTTGCACAAACCATTGTTTTATATTAACAATGGCTGGACTTTTTCTGGATAGTTTTCAAGGTTTAAAGAAGGGGAAAACAGTGGGAGACATGGTACTCTTGACCACTAATGGAGGAAGTCCAGGTTCCTTTACAGATCTGCATGAAATAAAGAATACTGGGTGCATGTTCATGAATGTCTGTGACTAAAATCTACCATTACAGAAAAAAAATGTATTTGTCTTCTGAGAATTCTGGCAGTTGAGGAGCAAACACTTCCTATATCCTGCCATCATGAGTTTTCCCCTTGTGTTTGCTTAATGTTGATAAATCATAAGAAATAGAACAGCCTGGCACAAAAGAGCCAAAAGTAGTTGAAAAACATAGTCTTTCTAACCTTTCTAAGGTTATTGCAGCTGTGGTTCTAACCACTGGACTTCCATTATTGCTGAATATTTTCAAGCCTGAATCACCCTCATTTCCATTGATCCCAAGACACTCATCATCTTTCCATTAAGGTCATTTTCTGATCAAGACATCCACAGACATTTTCTATTCCTTAACATCAGGAATCATGACTGCAGCTCACATATGATACCCAAATAGTGTTGTAGATACCAGTCATCTCACTTCCCCCTGCAAGCCAGATCTCTGGTGGACCAAAAGGTGCTTTGTTCTTGTGAGTTTCTTAAAGTTTAGAAGGGTATCTTGCCCAAATTGTACTGCTTGCAGTCTGGGATAGAACTCATAGTGATGTAACCTCCTTTAAAAATTATTTTTACCTGAGAACATGCTTATTCCTTTTTTTATGAGAAAGAGGGAGAAGGGAAGAGAGGGACAGAGGGAGGAAAACATTGATGTGAGAGAGAAATATTGATTGCCTCTCATATGCACCCTGACTAGCGATAAACCCACAACCAAGGCATGTTTCCTAACCAGGAATCAAACCCACAACCTTTCAGTTTACAGGACAATACTCCAACCAACTTAACCACACTAGCCATAACGTGATATAACCTCTTTAATGAAAACATGAAGAAGTCATTTTATGCATAATTGAATGGGCATTTGATTCCACCAGTTTTAAGGCTATTTTATAAAACACACTACAGCCAGTAACAGGCAGCTATACATAACTACTTTACCACATTTTTTTTGTGAAAATTGGGCACACATATGTTAATGGTGCAACAGTGGTATGCAAATGTATCACATATGCTAAAGACTAGCATTATTAATGACTTTGAACCACTTTGCTAATAAATGTGGCAATAAATGTTAATGAACATTCAACCCACTTTGCTAAAGTTGATATACATAATTTATAAATACATCATCCAACAAAGGACTTTGAAAATATCTAAGGGTGAAATGTGATGTCCTTAACCAAAGTGTATCCATTGTGCAATGATCACTGTAGCAGAGTTCTGGCTAGTTAAACAATGTAACCACCATCTATTAGGGCACCAAAAAATGTGATTTTCATTTTCTTACCTCACAAACTGGTGAACTAAAATAAGCAGAATAGTTTGAGGAAAGGTAACAGTTTCAGAAAGAGGAAAACTTCTAGAACTCTGAAGGAATAGGTCGGTATGTTTACAAATAAAATGTACCATACATAATGTATTTGCAACTTTAGGAAGCCCTTTATAAAGGCCAAACACCAAAGACCATTTAAGATTGAAGTCATCATAGAATGGCTTCTTTTGTCATGGGTAGAAAATATACCTACCTATAGGTGAGGGAGAGAAGTGATGCTACTTTTCATGAGAAAATGTGAAGCACAGCTCTATAATGGGAATAGTTTAATTTCACAATTTTCAAAAGATCTGACAACAGTGTGTGACTAGCATAATTTATAATTTGGCAGATAATACTAAGGATTTTCAGGAAAGCCAGAAATATTTCTGGTAAACATGAGTGAAGAAAATAAAATTGTATGTGAGTTTTATTGTCAACACATAAAGGTAATGCTTGGGAAGCCAGAAATATGTGTAAGTACAGAACATGATTACTTTTGCTGCCTACATCAGAGGCACTTACTTGCCCAGAGTGGGTATACATGGCATAGTTCTTCTCAGTGAGGACACTGGGAATGTGGCAAATTGTCAAGACTGAGCTTCAAATGACTACAATAAAAGAAATTTAATTACTAGAAATTGGATATGGGATAACCACGCCAGTGGAGAAAAGGGTCAAGATTGGATCAGAACTCACTGTAAATTTGCTTCTACAGGTGATCATGAATTTCTTCATTTCTTATTTATCAAGAGCATCTGCCTATTTTTCTAATTAAAGTTCACATCAGTTTCTGACCTAGGGGACTAACTGTGTTCTGCCATTTAGAATCATGGGCCCAGGCTAAGAACACTTTGCTTGCCTGAGATGTGACAGTGAACTCCGACCTTAGATCTGGAGACAAATACAATGCAATAAGGAGGAACCACTGAAATGAAAAAAAAAAAAAAAAAAGGAGCTTGGTTTTTGAAAAAATGCAAAAATAATCTAAAATGTATCTTAGGGGGAAGAGGTAGATAAGGTGACAAATTTGTGGCTGGTACTGACAGACTAACCCCAGACACATTATCTAAATCCTGGAATCATTTAGGAAAAATGATACATCAGTGGATTCTAGACTCCTCATTTTAAGTGTCAGGAGTGGTGTGTAGGGGTCAGTCTACCATGGCTTTGGAATCTGAATCAAGTTCTTTGAGTGAGTATCAGGAGCAGGCAAGTTTGAGACATACTGACATACAAAGTATGTATTTAATTTATGGATTTCATGCCTTTGGACTGTGGTGCAGACTGAACAGTAAGTAGAATCTTGAAGAGTTTAGGGAAACTAATACTGTGTGTGTAGTATTAGGGAAACTAATACTAATGTCTGTGTTCATGGATCAAAATAATTAACATCATTAAAATGTCCATATTACTCAAAGCTATCTACAGATTAAATGCAATTCCTATTAAAATAATAACGGCATATTTTAGAGATATAGAATAAATATCCCCCAAATGTATACAGAACCAAAAAAGATCTCTAATACCCTCAGCAATCTTGAAAAAGTAAAAAGTTGGAGGTTTCACAACACATGATATCAAACTATACTACAAGGCCATTGTAATCAAAACAGCCTGGTACTAGCATAAGAACAGACATACAGATCAACAACGGAACACAACAGAGAGACCAGGAATCAACCCACACCTATATGATCAATTAATATTTGACATGGGAGGTAAGAGTGTACAACAGAATAAAGACAGTCTCTTCAACAAATGGTGTTGGGAAAATTGAAACAGGTTTATGCAAAAAAAAAAAATGAAATTATATCACCAACTTAAACCATACACAAGAATAAACTCAAAATAGATAAAAGACTTAAATGTAAGTCATGAAACTAAAAATCATAGAAGAAAACATAGGCTGTAAGAATTTGTACAACTCAACACCAAGAAGACCAACAATTCAATTCAAAAAATGGGCAAAGGACCTGAATATAGATGGACCTGTACATATAGATGCCCAATAGGCACATGAAAAATGCTCAATGTTCCTAATTATGAGAGAGATGCAAATAAAACCACAATGAGATATTACTTCACACTTACCAGAATGGCTATCATCAATAAATCAACATACAACAATTCCTGGGGAGGATATGGAAAAAGGGGAACACTCATGAACTGTTGGTGGGAATACAGACTGGTTCAGCCACTGTGTAAAATAGTATGGAGTTTCCACAAAAAATTTAAAAAATGGAACTGCCTTTTGACCCAGTGATTTCCTTTCTAGGACTATATTCAAAGAATTTCAAAACACAAATTTGAAAGAACATATGCACCCTTATGTTCATTGCAGTGTTATCAACAATAACCAAGATCAGGAAACTACCCATCAGTTTGTGAGTGGATTAAAATAACTATGGTACAGTTACACAATGGAATACTATGTGGCCATAAAAAGAAGAAAATCTAACCTTTTTCATCCTCATGGATATACCTGGAGATTATTATGGTAAGTGGAATAACACAGAGAAAAACAAATCTCATATGTGAAATCTAATGAACACAATAAAGTGATGAACAAAATACAAACAGAGTCATGAATACATGGAACACACTGATGGCTGGCAGGGGTAAGGGGGGCCTGGATGAAAGTAAGTGAAGGGATTAGCCAAAGAGCATGTATGCATGACCCATAGACACAGACAACAGTGAGGTGATGGCCAGAGAGAAGGAGAGGTGGGGGCTGACTGGAGGTAGGCAAAGAGCTAGGGGTATAGGGACATCTGTAATAGTGTCAACAATAAACAATAAACAAAAAGTTAGAAAATAGTTTATGGAAATTAACGGATGGTGTAGTTATATCCATAATGAGTTACTAATGGAAGCTGCATATACTGAGTCGGCAAACTGCCCTAATGTTTTGAGGTAACATCATTAAGGGCAACTGTGTTTTCCCCCAAAGCATTTTTTGTAGATAAGACCACCTTTTATAGTCTGAGGTGATGAGGAATGTTTTCATACTAAGGGTTCTTGTATTTTATCTATCCATGCCTTAGATATATCCCTATTCATCCTAGGAACTAGGGAAATAGTATCATTTTCATGTGAACTGTTGTGAATTCAAATAGTTCCCAGCAAATGTGAAATTCTAAATTCATAAAATCAGTGCTGCCTGGCTTTAAGCTTAGCTCAGAGCTTCCCGAGATTTTCAAGATACAAATTACAAATTACCATTACCAACATTACTGGAATTGTCAGCATACACCATCTTGAAAAAGTAATAATACAGCATGAAAATGATGAACTATTTTCTTTTTATTTATTTAACTAATTTGACAAAGAAATAACATTATTGACTGAATGATGCGGGCCATTGTTAGTTTTGAAATAATGTTTAATACAGAAGCATCTTTCTAGAATATATTATGTTGAAAAATTCTTTTTTTTTCAAACAGAACTAAGTGTTTTATTTTTTATTTTTTTAACTTCTTTTTTTAATCAGTATTTTTTAATTGTTGATATTGTACAGTTTTCTGTTTTTTACCCTGCCCCAGCCCACCACCCCAGCCCTCCCCACCTTCCTCCCACTTCCACCCCCCATAGTTTTTGTCCATGAGTCCCTTATACTTGTTGCTCTAAACCGTTCCCCTTTTCCCCTGAAATTCCCTCCCCTCCCCCTCGGAAGCAACCTAGGTGCTCATCAGTTAATGAATGGATCAAAAAACTGTGGTACATTTACACAATGGAATTCTATGCAGCAGAAAGAAAGAAGGAGCTACTACCCTTTGCGACAGCATGGAAGGAATTGGAGAGTATCATGCTGAGCGAAATAAGCCAGGCAGTGAAAGACAAATACCATATGATCTTACCTTTAACAGGAAGCTAATCAACAAAACAAACAAACAAGCATAATATAAACAAAGACACTGAATTTGAGAACAGTCTGACAATGTTGAAAAATTCTTGTTTCAAAGGATGAACTGTGATGTGTCTTTAATTATGCATAAATAACTAATAGATTACAAAATAGATTTCCACTTAATAGTTTTACCTTCAAGCTAATCATATTTATTATTCTATTCCTTTACACCATCTTAATTTCCTGTAAACAACATAATTTTTAAATTTTGTACAAATAAACTTCTGGCCAAGATGGAGGCATAGGTAGACACACTGTGTCTCCTCACACAACCAAAAGAAGGACAACAACAATTTAAAAACAAAAAACAATTGAAACTTACAGAAAATTGAACTGTGTGGGAGTCCGGGAACCAAGGAGTTAAATAAAACACATTCATCCAGACCGGTAGGAGGTACATAGTTGGGTAGCCTGGGCAGAGAGGACCCTCAGCAGAGCAGAGGCTGGCGACTTAGCCAGGTGGTGGATTGTGGAATGGGGTGAGCAAGGCTGCGGCTGGCCCTCAAGGCAGTGACTGGAGGACCCGGTGGTCCCACATTCGTGTGCAGATAAACCAGGCGAAACAAAGGGGGAACAGGATGGACAGCATGACCCAGGGTCCCAGTGCAGGGAAATAAAGCATCAAACTGCCGATTGAAAATACCTGTGGGGGTTGAGGCAGTAGGGGGAGAAACTCCCAGCCTCACAAGAATGTTCCTTGGAGAGACCCACAGGGTCCTAGAATGTACACAAACCCACCCACATGGAAATCAGCACCAGAAGGGCCCAATTTGCTTGTGGGAAGTGGAAGAAGTGACTGAAATCCGGCAGAGAGTGGAGCGAGCGCCATTGTTCCCTCTCAGACACCTTATCCATATACAGCATCAGAACTCAGAAACATGGATTGCCCTGCCCTGGTGAACACCTAAAGCTCCACCCCTCACTATGTAACAGGTTCGTCAAGGGGAAAAAAAAAGGCCCAAATGAAAGAACAGATCAAAGCTCCAGAAAAAATACAACTAAGTGACAAAGAGGTAGCCAACCTATTAGATACACAGTTCAAAACATTGGTAATCAGGATGCTCACAGAATTGGTTGAATTTGGTCTCAAATTAGATGAAAAAATGAAGGCTACACTAAGTGAAATAAAGGAAAATGTACAGGGAATCGAGGCTTAGGAACCTCCAGGACATCTTTAAACATTCCAATATCCGAATTATAGGGGTACCAGGAGAAGAGGAAGAGCTACAAATCAAAAACTTATTGAACAAATAATGGAGAAGAATTTCCACAATCTGACAAAGGAAATACACTTCCAAGAAGTCCAGGAAGCTCAAAAATCCCAAAGAATTTGGACTCAAGGAGGAATACACCAAAGCACATCATAATTACATTACCCAAGATTAAAGATAAGGAGAGAATTTTAAAAGCAGCAAGACAAAAGACTCCTACAAAGGAGTTCCCATAAGACTGTCAGCTGATTTCTCAAAAGAGATCTTACAAGCAAGAAGGGGCTAGAAAGAAGTATTCCAAGTCATGAAAGGCAAGGACTTACATCCAAGATTGCTCTATCCAGCAAAGCTGTCATTTAGAATGGAAGGGTAGATAAAGTGCTTCTCAGATAAGGTCAAGTGAAAGGAGTTCATCATCACCAAGCCCTTATTATACGAAATGTTAAAGGGATTTATCTAAGAAAAAGAAGATAAAAAATATGTACAGTAAAATCACAGTAAATTCACAATTATTAACAGCCACATCTAAAACAAAAGCAAACTAAACAAACAAGTAGAACAGGAACAGAACCACAGAAATGGAGATCACATGGAGGTTTCTCAAGAGAGGATGAGGAGAGGGAGAGACAGGGAAAAGTTACAGAGGTTAAGTAGCATACACAGTAGGTAGAAAATAGACAGGGGGAGGGTAAAAATAGTATGGGGAAAGTGGAAGCCAAAGAACTTACATGTATGACACATGGACATGAACTAAAGGGAGGGAATGTGGGCAGAAAGGGGCATGCAGGGTGAAGGGGAGTGAAAGGGGGAAAATGGGACAACTGTAATAGCATAATAAAAATATATTAAATAAAAATTTTTGAAACAAAAACAAGAAATGTTGTGTAAATGAAGTTATATCATGAATTCAGCCATTCGTTCCTGTCTCTAGTGCTTTTAATTCACAGTATAAAAATAACATTGGTCATGACTTACTACACTTGACTCTTTCAATACATTTAGCCTGTGAATTAGACAAATTTTTATTTACAAAAATAAGTGTACACTTAAAGGTTTATTTTCTTTTTCTCTTTAGTATTTCTTGTCTTTTTAGAAATATAGGAAGAAATAATATACACATATTTAAAATTCAGCTTCACAGACAACACTGTCAAGAACTGGTCTTTGTAAAAATCCCCTTGCAATTGTGGTTGAGCTATTTATTTAAAAAATGGGAAAATGCATTACTCAAAATTCACAGCTTTTTGAAATGATGAGCAAAGTCTAGAATTATAACAATATTATTCCCACAAGGTCTAGCTGACATGCCATGTTGAGATGGTAACTTCTGTCCTGCAGATACTTCTGGAGGCCTTTTCCACTGATATCCAGAGCAAAATCAAGCTCCATCCCCTTCTTTGAATCTGCTGTGATATGGCATATCATTACTTTGCATCCTAGTTCATTGCTTCGGGTAATTTCATACAGTCTTCCTGTTTACTGAGTGTTCAACACACTAGCTCTGGGCTTCTGTTCTCAACCCTGTACACTGAACTGTTTGTGATCTGTGGGTTTGAGGTTCATTGTTTCTCCTGGAAGCTGTTGATTGTTTGTCTCCTCAGACTCAGCAGTGTGTTCTGTGAACATGTCCCAAACAAATTTCTCAACAAGATCAGGCTGCAGCCTGGACTAAGAAAACTGACATTTGAGCAGTACATTAAAAGAAACAAAATTCCAATCATCTCCATGGGAAAGCTCACCATCAGAGGCATTGAGCAGATTCTTAAAATTTTAGGAATCATCTAATGGATGAGTTAATGATGATTATTTAATTATAATTATTATCAACACTAACAGGTAAGAGAGGATCAAATTAGGATTAAAGTGTTCTTCCTTGAGAACACTTTACTTACAAAGTACTTGTAAATTAAAGACTAATACTTTCTAGCATTCACATTACTCTGACAGTGTATTTATAGATATTTCTAATATCATATTTTATATTAAATAAAACTTGAAAAAAATATTGAAAAACTTAAAATATCACACAGGTGCCAGTTTACAAAATAAAATTTTTTTATCCATGTATTTCCCCAAGATCTATGAAAAATATGTCTTTCATCTACTTTACCTCTGTTCGTTAGAAGGCTTATATTGAGAATTTTCATGAAAAACCCAATTTCATAAGATGTTTAGCTAATTGTGTTTTATTTATTACTCCATTAAGTGATAAGAAAATGTAATGCTGGCAGTCCATGTGTTTTTGAAAATACAAGCTAATTTATTCCTGTAGAAAGAATAAAAATTGTGTCACAGGCCTCTGTTAGAAGTCTAACTTTGCCCTATTTGATATTGTTCAGGTTAATTCCCTCCAGCTTTGGTTTATTCATTTTTATAGTGAGAAGAATGATGCCTACTTTACATATGCCCTCACTCATTACATACAATCCATTATGGAGTCATATAGTTTCTTCCTCTAAAATATATGAGCCATGATGTTTCTGAGCTAGAAACAAATGCACATGCTTTCTTGGCAATCTCTAGTCCCTGGTTGCCCATAGTTCTATATCAAGACCCACCCTTGGAAGACATTCACTGGAGAGTTATTTTCATTTTATGGAAAGGATAGTCTTTCCACCTAAGTTCACTAAGCCATGAGGCATCCTGCCCCTAAGAATGAGGACCAGACAGTGTAATATAAACTTAGATGAGATAGGAAGAAAAATAGTAACTCCTGCATAGTGTAGGAAGAAAGAAGCAAGCAGCCACACACATCTCCTCCTGTTTAAAATCCTAGAAATAGAGAGGATTTAGGGGAAAGCCACAGGCAACAGGTGTGTATATATTCTATTATAAAACTGGGCAAAGACCACAGTTGTATGTGATAGGCTAGCATCAATGGTGGGGCCCAGAGTTGAAATGTAGTATCACAAAATGTTCAAGGGAAGAGAGGATCTAAATTAGTCATCCCAGAAGGGACTAGAGGGCTGCAACATGTTCTTTTTGACTGAGCCTGGGGTTACTCCCTACAGGAGCTAATGGAGTATATGGTTGATTTCAGAAGGTTCACCATTACCTCCAAGAGTCAGGGCAAGGCCAAATTAGTAAGATGAGGACTCTAAGTTCTAACATTCAAATGCAGTAGAACAATATCTCATCAGGAACAGATCCCAGTTAGAAAATCCAGGGAGACTCACAGTGACCAGGTTGTACAGAGAAGTCAGCAAAGAGAAAGAGAAGACCCAGTGTGTGGCTTTGTCTCCAGTCTCTGCTACTCTCAATGTGCATATTTAAGCATTCTCTGTCACCAAAGTTGCATTCTCCTTTGGTATCTTGTACACTTTTAAAGTTGTACTGCTTATCTCTAGGTCTCTAATCCACTATGATTTGTATATGCATGTGTATCTCTGTAAAGTGTAGTCAGGATCTAATTTTACCATTTTCCATATTGATAACTTCTGGTTCCAGCACCATTTATTAAAAAGGCATTTTATTCCATATTGAATTGTAATGCTACCACTATCAAACAGTATTTCTAAGGTATTTGTCTGTATGTATGTATGTCTATCTATATACCTACCTACCTACCTATATACCTCTATCATCTGTCTATCTTCCTACCTACCTATTATTTATCTATCATCTATCTATATATCTAGTATCTATCATATATCTGTGTATAGATTACAAGTTATCCCAGTGATATTTTTGTTCACTTCTGTATAACTCAGTTGCTATAGTTTTAAAATTAATCTTTGCATCTGGTAGGGGGTAAGTCTTAACTTTGTTCTTACCTTCAACATTGGGATATGTCCCAACTCTTCTTGGCAGTTTACTTTGTTACAAATTTTAGGGTCAGATTCTCTAATTGTGTTGGAAATTGTGTTGATGTCAATTTGTGATTAGTTTCAGGATAATGGGCATATTTGCAATATTGCCTGTCTTGCATCAAACAACTCTCTAACAGTCTGCTTTTTTCTGATCTGCTAAAGTCCCTCAGTAATGTTTGGTACATTATCAAATCACAGCTTGCACTTCTTTTGTTGAACATTCCTGGTACTTTTTTATTTTGTTGCTATTGGGAAAAGGTGTTTTTTTTTCCACTTTTTCTCTCAAATCAGTTATTTTTGTAATAGGGCATGTTATTGATTTTGTAGGTTGATACTGCACGAAGCATCCCAGTAGTTCTGAAACTAATTACCTGGGATTTTTTAAAACCTTTTCATCTCTAATCTTTTCAAAATTAAATTTATTGGTGTAACATTGATCAATAACATTATGCAACTTTCAGGTAAACAATTTTACAATATAACATTTGTATATTGCATTGAGTGCACACCTCCCAAAATCTTGTCTCTTTCCATAATCACACATTTACCCTCCTTTACTTTCTCCATTCTTTACCCACCCTCCTTCCTCTGGTAATCACTATTCTGTTGTCTGTGTCTATGAGTTTGTTTAGAGTTTTCATTTGTTGTTTTCTGTTTCATATCCTTCATATGAATGGAAGTATATTGTTCTTGTCCTTTTCAGTCTAATTTCACTTTGCATGACATTCTCAAGACCTATCCACATTTTCACAAATGAGAGTATTTCGTCCATTTTTATGGCTGAGTGATATTCTGTTGCATATCTAAGCAAACTTACAGTTAACAAATACAGTTCTGTCTCTTCCTTACCAATTTTAATATTAATAGAAATTTAGATAGAGCTTTATGGGAACACTTTTAAAATGCCTCCATTAAACATCATGCCTACTTTACATGTTGATAGCTATTCTTTATCAAGTTAAAGAATTTAACTTTTTTTTCTTTTCTAAGGGCATTTTTACCTAATAGACTATATTTTATGCAGTATTCTTTTCTTCTATTGAGATTGTTCCATGGTTTCTTGTAACTTATAAAATGAAATGTTACTTTATTAGATTTTTCATGTTGAATCATACTCTAGTGGCAGTATTACTTTATCATCTTTTACATTTCCCTTGCATTCTCTGTATTTATTGTTATTATTTTTTAAACTTATTTCAGGCCCCCTCATTTCTCAGCATTTGACCTGATCCTCATCTGTTCTCCACTTGAGAATTTACACATTTGTCTCTGCCTTCTTCTAATCCCCTTTAAAACTCAAAATAAGAGGGGTCCTTTCTAATCCTAACCTGTCCACCTATTTTCTGTTCCATCATCTTTCCAGCTTCTTCACTGTATTCCTCCATTACTTATTCTATTTTATTTTTCATCGACTATTTTTTTATATTACTTGCCTTCAAACATCATTATGCTCCTGTTCCCTACAATTCCTTCAACCTGCATTTACACTCCAGGTGGTCACTTATTTTGTTCGTTTAACATACGATCTTTTGAAGGGATGGAGAAAGTTGGGTGTTCAGGACCTCAACTCTCTCCTCAAACTATTCAATCTCCACCATTTACCTATGACCTAATTACATAGTCAATTAACCTGTTTTAATCCTTTATTCGTTTTAACCTACTTGATGCATCTAAAAAGGCCTGACTCTTTTTGATCGAGTTTTCATTCATTTCTGAGACTTCTTTTTAAATTTCCTTTCTATCTACCTGATCATTATTTCTATGGATTTTTCTTGCTTCCCCCCAACCCCTGTAAATGACAATCAATTTGTGCATTGGAAA
Source organism: Glossophaga mutica (assembly GCA_039655065.1). Lineage (NCBI taxonomy): Eukaryota > Metazoa > Chordata > Mammalia > Chiroptera > Phyllostomidae > Glossophaga > Glossophaga mutica. Next base: position 75,531,315 of record CM077309.1, on the reverse strand, counting down.
AAGTAAGATGGCATCATTTGAAACACTAAAGGTCTGTTGATTGTCTGTTTTACTGATAATTGGAAATATAATCTTTGTTTAATGTGGCTTTCGAATGCCTGTAAATTTTAAATTAATTGTGTAAGTAATTATGTAATTGTGGTGAAGTAACTGTGGAAAACAGGGTGGAATTTCCTCAGAAAACTAAAAATGGAGCTGCCACTTGACCTGGCAATTACACTGCTAGGATTATATCCTAAGAACCCTGAAACACCAATCCAAAAGAACCTATGCACCCCAATGTTCATAGCAGCACAGTTTACAATAGTCAAATGCTGGAAGCAAGCTAAGTGCCCATTAGTAAATGAGTGGATCAAAAAACTAGAGTATGTTTACACAATCGAATACTACGCAGTGGAAAGAAAGGAGCTCCTACCCTTCATGACCGCATGGATACATCTGGAGAGCATTATGCTAAGTGAAATAAACCAGGCAGTGAAAGACAAATACCATATGATCTCACGTATAAGTGGAACCTAATCAACAGAACAAACAAGCAAGTAAAGCATAACCAGAAACATTGAAATAAAGAACAAATGGACAGTAACTGGAGGGGAGGGAGTAGGAAGATAATGGGGGAAAGAAGGAGAAGGGTCATCAAGGAACGTGTATAAAGGACCCATGGACAAAGCCAAAGGAGAGTAGGACTGAGGGTGGGAAATGGAAGTCGGTGGAGTGGGGGAATGTGGTGGTAGGGAAATGGAGACAACTGTACTTCTACAACAATAAAAAATTATGTAATTAACATCAAAAATTAATATTTTGCATGAGAGGTTTTCATTCTTTTTTGTCTCTATAATTATTGGGAAAATCATACATACAAATTTCAAAAAATGAACATGAGTTGGTTAAAATATTTACAGCTGGGATGGAAACTAAATATATGTTGTTTATCAACATTAAACCAGCACTAAGATAAAATAATACTACAGTGAAGTTTTTATTAACTGAAATGTGATTGACATCTCTTTTGAAATCATTATCTTAAGGTTGTCTTAATTTTCTTCCATGGTTTAACATTCTGAAATATCTTTGTCCTGCAAAACTCTGTACATAATCCAGTCTAATGCATAATGAAAATGCATCAACATTTGCAAGTTAAATGCAATACTACTGTATAAATTTAAAGAATAATTGAAATTAACACAATTTATTTTTTCTGTTAGAAAATAACCAAAACTTTAATGTTTTTCAAGCTATTTTCTGATCTTACTAGGGTAATTGCAATTGCTTATTTTTATTTTAAAATTAAATATGTTAAACATACAATGCTTGATGAATATAAAAATGTGTATCATTGCATTATAAATTATCTTGCCTGCAGCTGCCAACTTGAAATGCCAGCATATCACTGGTCTTCATAGTTCATGTCACGTTGAACCATTTTTGGTTCCTGTGCTGCTCATGGGAAATAGCAATACTCATCTACCTTTTATGCTTCATGAACCAAAAAGCATTGTTTCATTTATGAGCTTTTTCATTATAAATACTGATCAACTCTCTTATCTTATTTTTCTCTGTGACTTTAAAAGATAGGAGGTGGTCAGAATTCTCCATTGAGGCTGCTTGTTTTCTCCATGGGTTAGACCATCAGTTCAGTGAGGATAGACAGCAGGTTTATCTTACTTATAGTCTCAGCACTTAAAATAATGCATAGTTAATGTGGAGGTGTGTGTTTATTATCAGATATTTAGTTTTTATCTTTTGGGTATAGTTATTAATTAAAATGATCCACTGTGATTTCCTCATCACTGCTAGGTACCTGAGGGTGTCAGAGGCTTGCAGTATACCAAGATACAGATGAATGTGTGTGGATCAGTACAAGACATTATATAATGAAGATTCTACTAAATATCACAGAGTATAAACCATGTAGGTGTTCATAAAAGAGGGTTTTTCACAGAGAACCAGAACCATGGATGGATTGTTGAGTAGAGTTTAGAGAAGAAATATTTGCATCAACAAAGAACTTTGCTTTCCACATGAATTGAGCAAGACATGGAGAAGGTGAAGAAGGAAAGATCACTAACCATTGCAGATGCTGGGAGGACCCAGGCTCATTAGAAAGGGAAAGAGGGTGTTCAGAAACTGGGTGGCATTGCACTTTAATGAGAGATGAGTCTGAAAGGTAGATGAAGTCCTTTTTACATTGTGGGGAGAAAAAGCAGGGATTTTATGAATATTGTGAGGAAACCACCTGATCATGCATTTCAGTACTTGAGGTATATTGGAAATCAGAAGGACAGTATGGGACTGAGTACATGGAGACCTTAAGGAAAGGAAGAAAAGATGGGGTGACTGATTTCACCGAGGTACATAAAAAAGAGGTGAGCAAAATGAAACTAACTTGTTAAATTTGGGTAAAGAAATTAATTGAGGTTCTGTTATTAAGGATAGGAAATCTGAGATATTAGGAAAGAGTTTTTGACACATAAAACTTGACATGACAACCAGATAGTCCAAAGGAGATGTTTCTAACGATAAGAAAGTATAAAGGACATATGGACAAAAACTGGGGGGGGGGTGGAAATGGGAGGGAGGTGGGGAGGGCTGGGGTGGTGGTCTGGGATGGGAGTAAAAGGCAGAAAACTGTAGAAGAACAACAATTAAAATAAAATTTAAAAAAAGAAAGCTATGTAAGCTATATTATGCAAAATAGTTCCCCTATCCCACCTCACATATCTGGTATACATATATATTGCAAAGTATGTTCTTTTTAATTGTGACTTTCCTTCTAGAACACTTTCATCTTCTAAATTTTATTTAATTTTCTCTTACTCTAAATTTTATAAACTATGTTATAAATGCCATAAATATGTCAGTACATTAGTGTGGATATCAAGAAGAGTAAAATGTTGTATGATCATTTTAAATAAAAAAATACCTATTTGAGAAAGATATAAAGTTTTCTTTCCTTTACAATGGGGCTGATAATTCTTGCCCTGCTGCATTCACAGGGTGGTTGTAAGGATCACAAGAAATGATGACTGAGAAAGCACTTGAAAACTAAAATCCTTTACAGATGCAAGCTATCATCATTATGATTATACAGTGCCCTCTGTGTGAACCTGAAACAGTTCTCAATTTTCATCTGTCATGTCACTCTTTTAATTCCTATAGAGCATGCCCCACAAGATTTTTATCAGAGGGCTCTATTTTAATCAACCACAAATGCATTTTCATGCAAGCATAATATTGTTTCTGTAATAGATAGTCTTTGGACTCTGGATGAAGAGTAATACACATTTCAAGGACCATTATACTTCTGAGAATTTTCTCCTGTCTCTTTCATTGTATAGCTTCTTTCTTCCCCTATTACATGGGTTCAGTGAAATTATTTCATCAGGTAAAGTCCCACAGAAAAATTTAACTGTCAGGTCCATCCTCTTTCCCATTACTTTGTCTTTTCCCAGTCTGTGAGTTGGAATTCTCTGATATATCTTACCCATATGCTCTACCCACTGACAGAGGTCTGTCCTAGGATTCAAACCAAATATTAAGGATGTTTCGAGAACATTGCACTGTCAGTCTCGTAATGTAGTGTGGTTTGGAAATGGAAATTGGTACCAACCAGACCCAAATGATGTTATGTCAAAGAAAATTCTAATTTTCCCTGAGTCTCTCTCTTTCTTCTCCTTCATCAATTTAGTTCTGCCTCAGTGCTTCTTGTGTAAGTTTTGGCCATTGACAATGATCACAAGAGTGACACAATCCTGTGGGTAAACACAGATGTTATAATTACATTGTCCTTCTGACCCCTCCAATCAAGAAAATACAGTAAATACTTCAGTCAATTTATTGAGGTATACAATATGCATTAGAGTGTTTTATATCTACATAAGTAATGAAATGCTTTATTGAAATATTTTAAAATTGCTATTTTGGAAAAAATAGCAAATGTAATTGTTATAATACTGGATTAATTTTACTTTCCAAGTTTCTTAAAGAATAAAAGCATTGTCGATTGGAATATTAAATACAAGAATTTAAATTCAATTGACTTCTGAGAGCTATATAAATAGGTTTTTGAATAAGCCAAACTTCAAATATGTCCCATTATTTTTAAAGAAGCCCTTAAAAACCAACTGACTATAATAGAGAAGAAAATTATAGTAAAAATTAAACTTAAGTATCATTTTTCTTAATATACTTTATGAAGGGGATGATTTTAGAATAGCAGGGACAAGGACTCTTATTCCCCATTCATTCACAGTCAGGTTTTGATTCAGAAGGGCTTCTTCTTAGCTTTCTAGTCCTGGGAGGAATGGTCACATTGTCCTGGAGCATCACACAGTTTCTGTCTTCCGTCTTTGTTCCCCTTTCCTAATACCCTTCCCATGGCTGATCCTCAAGGTTGGCCCTTTTTGTGAGAATTTGAATAAAATGTTGCTGAGCTTATGAATCTCCTTGGTCCTTGCACTGTGGCCTTTCTAGCTATTGCTGCCAGAGCCAGCCTTTGGTGTTAGATAAATCTCAGACATCCCACAGACTGCACCCAGCGAGCTGCTCTGTGGCTGGCCATGAGCTTGACCATCTCACCTTATACCTAGGACAACTTAGTGAGGAATGGACCCTGGGACAAGATGTCACATTCTTCCTAGTGTATCATTCCACTGACTCCCCAAATTATCACATTGTATTTCTTCCTGATAACTTTAACTCTTCCTCTTTCTCCTTCTTTTTTCTTGCCACTTTTACAAAGATGTACAAATATCCACTTAGGGAAGAGGGCATACTGTCAGAGCTGGGTAATTTCTGATACTTGGGTGAGGTCACCATGTCACTGCAGATTTATAAGGAAAAAGAAACACCACATTTGAGAATTTCCTATAATTGCCAGAAGCTCCAAACCTATAATTACTGTCACTACACTGGGAATCTCAAGTGGAGCCCTCCAGAGTTAGCCTCATCCTTATCCATCCTGACATCCCTGCCTATTTTTCTGCTTTTGCCTTTGTTAAAGTTAATACTATGAATAGAAATTTTAAAATTCAGTTGAAGGTTTTTAGACTAGTGCAAAGAATATTTTTTAAATTTATTTGGTGCTTAACATCAAAGTGTGGAGCAGAAATGTAATTGATGGTAATATAATTGTTATTTTTATAAATATTAGAGAGATGTTACTGACTTATTCAGTGTTTAGTTCATAATAGGAGACTTAGATGGCACCTTGTAACTCAGCAATTCAGTGTAGTTGTATGACGCAGGTGTCACCTTCATTCCCTGTTCAAGATGAGGACATTCATGGGCATTTTAAATAAGGACACCAGAGGTCAGAAAGCCTGTACTGGATCAACACCAAAGACTGTCAGACAGCAGTACTTTACTTCTGGGTCTTGTGTCATGATACCTACACGGTAGTAACTACTTCTTGGCTTAAATTTGTCCATTAGCTCCACAATGTTTTCAAGGTAAATGGCCAAGGAAGGTTTCATCATACCAGTTATTCCACAGCTCTGCTCCTTGCTCACTATGTCCTTTGCTGGATAGACCCCTCCTTTTCATTTTGATCACTAACTCCTATTTGGGGGACCGGACCCTTCTGGAAAGCCTGAGCATAGTTGAAGTTGGCCTAGCCTGTGAAGGGGCCCCGCCTGCAGAGCCCCATCCATCCATCACAGATGAAAATAAAACTACCAAGACATGATCTGCTTGGGGAGGAGAGGTGGTCAAACTCTCAGAGGAGAATGACCCAGAGCCCCTTCCTCACTAGGCTTTTATTGGGTTTCAAATACACAGGAATACAGGTAAGTCAGGCAGCAAGGATCAAACAATGGTTAACATTTCAAAGAAATCTGAGGGCTTAATCTGAGTCAGTGTCTGTCAGGAAAAGGGGTTGCAAAACTTTGGGAGACTTACTCATTTCCTCCTCGGACCCTTATCATTTAAATGAGAGCACTCTTAGCAAACAAAGCAGGTTTCACAGGAGTTTACCAATTTTTTTCTTATGCCCAATCACCCAGGGAACCGCTCTGGCTGGCACAAGGCTGCACCGCTCCCTCACCGTTATAGTTTCAGGCTTTAAGCCGATTAGGCCCAGGAAGCAAGAGATAAGCAAGAAATCTCCCAGATGTAAATGGGGACTCGGGCTATGTCAGAATAGCTGGGGATCAAGGGTCCATCACCCCCTCTTTGTTGCAGCCCCCCAAGTCCTTCCTTGAGGTCCTTCCAAGTGGTCGTGCCTGGCTTGTGTTACCCCTCCCTTGAGGGGTCTTACCCGTAATTGGCTAACTGACTAAGGATTGGGGGCCAGATATGGATGAAGCAGAAGCAGTGCTCCTGCCACAGAGATAAGCTTTGTCTCCTTAGTGGCTCAGGTCCTCATGACAGAACAGACCCAGATGAAATGGGTCTCCTGGGCTCTTATGCAGCCTAGCCACGGGGAGTGGGGGGTGGTTACAGCTCCTGAAACCAGGCCAAACAGTTCCGAACACTGGCCCATATGCTGTCTTGTGCTATTTCTATTGGAGGCATTCCTGCCATATGGTTCCCTGAAGTTATAATTCTGCAAGTAGACACCGATTCTTCCATTTTTCCCTATTTTCTTCATCTGTAAACTAAATATAATAATAGCTATATTGTACATTTATTGGGAGGAATATAGATAATATATGTAAGCAAAGTAACAGTGCCAGAGACATGGTTATAAAACAAACAATAACTCATATTTATTAAACTCATTTTCAGTGTGACAGGTACCATGGTAGACATTTAACATGTATGATCTGTAATCCATATGTAATGATTTCATTCAGTTACCTGAACTCAAAGCAATATAAGCACAAAGCACATTTTCTTTTCTTTTTCAACAATGTCATACAATCTTTTGACCCTGAAGTTTGATACATGTTAGGCAGGCACCATTGTTTTTCACACCTTCAGTTATAAACATGATTTAATTCCAATAATTAAAATATATTTTCAGTTATTATAACTACCAGGCAGTCCTGAATTCTAATAAAATACAAAATATCTTCCTTTTCCTCAGTTCAGCTCCTGACTTCCCTGGACTTCCCTTGACCTGTAGCTCTAGCCCTGCATTTGGGAATCCTCTTTTACTTGACTGGGGTCTTCTAGTGTGTGGTGGTAAGTGGCTCTGTTGCAGGAGGAGCCACTGCCTGGTAAGCATTGGCAGGATTTTTTAAAGCCCTCTCCCCCCACGTACCATCCCTGTGGGGACTTCAGCTATCTGACAAGGGGCATATGCATTTTAGCTATCACTCAGCCTCAGCTCACAACTTCCTCCTTCTGTTGGGGTTCTCTTTGTTAGATGGTTCTTTTCAGTAAGATCCCATACAGATAACAAGTTACTTTCTGTGGGATGCACTGAGTCCAAGGAAAGCCAGTCTGCCTGTCTACTGTCCTCTCTCCTTTCTGCTTGGATAGACTATTGCACCCAGGATCCTGCTTTTCAAACACTCAGAATGAAAGTGGCAGTCACAGTGTTCACATATTCCTTCAAACACTAGGGGCCACTTGGCAGCTTGTTCTGGCATCTTTTCATCACCATGGTCATAGTCAAGATTGTTCTGCACATTTCTGTACCTCACAAGCCCATGGTTAGAACTAAGACCCTAGTCTCCTATCTTGAAAGGGCTCAACTCCTTCTTAGATGTCCTGAAGCTTCCCCTTAGGTATGTGTGTGGAGCATGTGTAGAGGAAAGGAGATAAGCCTGTCCCCTCCCTTGTATGACATGTCATTGTTTTGATGACTGTCTTGGTTTGCACCATAATTCTGCTTTTGAGAGCTCTGATGAGGTGGAGTCACATTGGCAGCTTGTAGGGAAACCCTAGGAGAGGCACCTAGCAGCTTTTTCTTAGAATTTTTCTCTTACTGCTCTCAATTAAGATGTTAGGTGAAATTTTGAAGTAACTGAAAAAGTCCTGCATCATATCTAATTATAGATAAAGGGTTTATTTACATATGAAGGAACTGTGATTCTAGAAGTTAGACTGCTTTTCCTCTGGCCACTAAACCTAATAAAAGCCAAAACCCAGTTTGCATCCACAGGAGTCTGATTCCACAGTGACTGTTGTGTTCACTTACTGTCTACATCAGAGCAAATTCAATTGTAAGTAGTTATCAAAGGTGTCCACAAGTTGGGGTGGACAGCAAAAGCACTTTTGGGGCTCTATTTAGACAATTCACAACATAAAATTGAGCCTTAATGCTGTAAGCATATCAATGCTTATCCTAGTTAATTGACTCTTGCATTTGTGCAAGTAACTATTAGTCAGTGAAGGGATGTTTGAATAGCTCATGCAGTGCCTAGCTCATTGCGAGAATTCAATAAATAATTTGTTAATGAGAGGCTGCCCAAATTTCAACTCTGCTGATTCAACTACTTCTAGCTACTGTGGTAGCTGTGTTGAGTGCTTTCATAGTGTTCATCCATCCATCAACAACACTCACATTCAAGAAATCATCTGTATCACTTTTACTGGATGACTGCATGTTTCTTACAGGAAATGAAGAGAAATACCAGGCTTTTGAAAAAAGCCTGATTGTGTCATAGTTGAAAATTTAATCAGCAGTAACTAATTAAAAGGAGCCAAGTTGTAGCAAAACCTAAACAATTCTAACTTTAAATGTAAAATCCTTTTGTGTTTCACTATAGCCTCAACTTTTTCAGCTTAAAAAAATACTGATCAATGGTCACTGCAGAGGAGTTTAATATAGTTCAATAGCTATTCTTATGTTTCTTTCCATGTTCATAGGGAAAAGAATTTGGGGTTTGTGAAGAGTTTTAGAAACAATCCTGTTAGGTTGATTTATTGGAGATCAATCAGCAAAAATGTCATTGGAAATATTTAGTTCTTATAGATAAATTATTTATTTTGTAGAGAAAATCTATTGAACATATTTACATGTAAAATTGAGTCAAAACAAAAAATATAAAATAACTATAGCTGCTTTATATGGTCTTATATCTTTATATCTAGTGCATTTGCAGAATACCTCAAACATATAAAAACATATCTTCATATATGGAATTTTAGAAAATGTAAAACTATAGTGTCAGATAGCTGGGCATTAGTTGCCTGAGGACATCAGGGAAGAGACTTGATTACAAAAGGCACAAGGACAATTTTTCAGGAGTTGGAAAGACTGTATATGGTAATTAGAATGATGGTTACATGAATATTGCCCAGTGAGCAATATTTATAAAATGGTACATTTATAATTGGTGAATTTTTTGTTATCTGTATCTCAACAAACATAGGACATCCATGGAGAAGAAAACATTTGTTATTAAGTTCAGCCTATTTTACTTGCAATATCTTTTATTCTGATAAGGTGTATAGGACTGTGTTAGACAATCTGTGTTCTAAATTTAATGATAATAGAATCTCAAGTTTCAAATAATCTTAAAAGTCATTTAGTCTAATCCTCCATTCACTCTTCACTAAGTTAAGTGGCCTAAATGAGCTACCTTCTAGTTGCTGGATACACAAAGTTAAGTAAGGTGTAGTCCTTGCCTTGGTTAACTTGGGTAACCCACTAAGTTTATTAGGTATCTATTACTGTGTTAAAAATATTACCCCAAAATTTAGTGGCCTAAAACAACCCTCATTTATCATTTAGCCATTTCTGTGAGTCAGAAATTCAGGCCCACTTATCTGGGTCTGCTGTTCACAGATGTCTGGCAAGGCTGCAGGTAAGACCGTAGCTGGTTATGGTGCCTCATCTGAAAGTTCAAAAGGTGAAGGAGACCTGCTTCCCAGATCACTGTTGTGGCTGTGGCCAGAGCTCAAGCCTGAGTGCTGCTGCACCTGGGACTCTCTTCCTTGCTGGATCTTAACTTGAAGCTGCTCTTGATTTCTTCACATCCTTTCTAATATCAGGGTCTCTCCTTCTTCAAAGAGTACAGATGGAGAAGGAGGAAGAGAGAGCCAGTTAGGAAAGTGAAGTTGCAGTCTTTTATAACCAGACATAGAAATGACATCCCCTCAACATTGCTGTGTAATATTGGATAGAAACAAGTTAGTTGAGAGAAATGAATTTACAAGGAAATCAGCAAAAAATGGTGGGCTCACAAGTAGACATCTTAAAGGCTACTTACCACAAGAAGTTTGGTGGTTTCAACTCATTATCCAGGCTTCATTCATCAAGAGTGATCTAGCTAGAGCTTTAATTCCTTTTATTATACAGAGTAGGATTAATAGCAGGGGTTTTTCCACCAAAATTGTTTAAGTTCTTATCTACCACTCACTAGCCAGTCTGTAAATTTCATAAACTTGTTAAGCATCAGTTCCCTCACCACAAAATGGTATATAACTGATGGAGTTGCTATGGAAATTAAACATAATAATGAATGTGAAGCTCTGAGCATGGTGCCTTGCAAATAGTAAGCAAGGGTGTTAATTATTTTTGGTTATTATCTTGTACAAATCTTATTTCTGACCTGACATCTATCTCTCTGAAACATCTTCCTATTGACTGAGTTGAAATACTGACCAAGACTTACACACTTTCAAATTCCAGCCCTACCTTTAACATTACAAAATGGGGTACATGTTACCCTCACTTTCTCCCTCCCTACACACTCCAATCTTCTTCTGTGTCTACAGATGGTCCTTTTAGAATGTGATTTCAAGCATACATCTCAATCTCTTCTTCACAACCTTGTTAGATTATAATATACTTGTAAGTCATCACACAAAACTGAACAGTAAATTTCATGATGAGATTAACCATGCAGGGAGGCTAAAGATGGTAAAGGAGTGAATGGAAGCCACATTAACTTCCTCCCAGGACCAATCTGGAATTACAAATAAGTTGTGGAGAAATCACTCAGAACAAACACATTATAACCTCGGACAGACAGAAGATTCAGCTTCAGCACAACCTGTGTGGGAAGGAGTACGGCAGAGACTCAAGAAGGCTGGCTTGGTACCCACAGGTGGTAGCACTAGAGGGATAAATAAGGAACCAGTTGGATCCCCCTGAGAAGTGGGGGGGTCTAAACCCTATGCTGGGATCCCCAGCGTAAGGCACCAGAGCCCAAAAGGTACACAGATAACAACCAGTGGTGAAAAGCAGCAGGGTTGCTCTCTGCCAGAGATGGACTGCTGAATTTGCAAAGGGCTGCTTAAAGGGCCAATGCATACATTTTCATCTGTAACCACTTACCCTGGGCTCTGGAAAAAGTGGGGACAGAGTGGACTAGAGAAGCCTGAGGAAAGACTGGGTAAGGAAGCTTTGGGGAGAGAACTGAGACTAGATGCTGGAATCCCAGTGCTGAGTCATCCCCCATATGGCAGTAGCCATCCTGCTAGAGCAAACCAATTCCCTAAGAGCAGCAGCAGCCTGATGGAAAACATTAGCCCTGACCCCAGGAGACACTCTGCCAGGGCTCTGTGGTGCTTAAGCCTGACTGCTGAGTGCAGAGTGACTAGAATAACAACCAAAGGAGTCAGCCATAGACAGTAGATCCCTGGCAGTCTCAGAGCAGGCTGCCTAAGGTCAGACAGGGTCAAATTCTGACATCACCAGAGGCAGATCCAGAAAGAAAAAAATAGCCTCTTGTATTTACAAGAGGCTACCTAGATGAAGTCCATTGTGGTCTTTTCCATGATTAGTGATTTTTTTTCCTGCATCACATGTTAATATTGATTTCTTATCTATCAATTTTCTGCATATTAAGTCACTAAATTTTATACTGCAGTTTATTTCTCTCCTTTCTTATAATAGTCTTACCCTTTTTACACCCACATTAATACTGGTTCATTTGCTACTGATAGTGGGGTTATGAAGATAAGTTATTTTTGCAGATGTGGGTTTGTTTCCTGGGCTTTGTGGTTTTGTTCTGGTAGGGCATGCACAGCAGTATACAAGACATGATAGGCAGAGTAACCCTCAGTCAACCATCTGGAGGGAAATACCCAAAACAGAATGACCCAACAACAGTTAAAACCCAATTATATCCAGAAAGCCAACACAAATGGCAACAAGGGCATCCCAAGAGCATCAAGCTCAGGAGATCAAGGAGATGGCACCACTGAATCTCACAGGCCTCCTACCATAGAAGTTCACACATCAAACTCAGTAAGTCAAAACAGATGAATTTAAGAATCAGAAGCAAACCAGAAAAGTTTCACAAACAATGGGAAGAAAAGAAACAACTATCAAATGAAAGGAAAGGAGAATCCTCAGAAAGACTGCTAAAAAAAATAGAGACAAGTCAATTACCAGATAGTGAGTTCAAAACAGTGGTTATAAGGAAGCTCAATGAGCTGAGTAAGAATTACCAAAAGCTATAGGGAAGCTACGAGGAACTTACTGTAAACTATATTCACATGAAAAGGACATAGAAACTACCAAGATGATCCAAGAGGAAATGAAGAATATAACTTCTGAATTAAAGAACACAGTAAAAAGAATCAAAAGCAGGTTAGATGAAACAGAGGATTGAATCAGTAAGCAAAAAAAAGATGAAAAAGAATGAAGAAGGGTTAAGGGGACTGCAGCACAACATGAAACATAATACTATTTATATAAAAGGGATGCCAGAAAGAGAAGAGCAAGGGGTAGAAAACATTTTCAAAAAAGTAATGATGGAAAACTTTCCTAATTTGATGGTGGAAAAAGTCATACAAACCCAGGAAGCACAGAGGTTGCAATCAAGATGAACACAAAGAGGCCCACTCCAAGACACATCATAATTAAAATGACAAAATTCAAAGACAAAAAGAGAATCTTAAAGGCAGCTAGTGAAAAAAGGAGGTAACGTACAAGAGAGCTCCAATAAGGCTAGCAGTTGACTCCTAAACAGAAACACTACAAGCCAGAAGGAATTGCAAAAAATATTCCAAGTAATGAAAAGCAAAGGCCTGCAACCAAGACTACTCCATCCAGCAAGCCTCTCAATTAAAATGGAAGGCAAAATAAGGAGTTTCCCAGACAAAAAATGGCTGAAAGAACTCACCTCCACCAAACCAGCACTGCAGGATATGCTAAAGGGATTGCTTTAGGAAGAGGAAGAAAAAGTGCATGAGATAGTAAGGAGCACAGGTACAACAGGCGTAAAATGACAATGAATAAGTACCTATAAATAATAACTTTAAATGTAAAAGGGTTAAATGTGCCAATCAAAAAACATAGGATAATTGAATGTATAAGAAAACATGACCCGCACATACGTAATCTACAAGAGATCCACCTTAGAACAAAAGACCGACACAGACTGAAAGTGAAGGGTTAGAAAAAGTATTCCAAGCAAATGGACAGGAAAAAAAGCTGGGGTAGCAATACTAATATTATACAAAATAGACTGCAAAACAAAGGTCATAAAATGAGACAAAGACATTTCGTAATCCATCAAGCACATAAATATTATAAACATATATACACCCAACATAGGTGCATCCAAATATATAAGGAAAATCTTGGAAGACTTGAAGAAAGATATAGACAGCAACACACTTATAATAGGGGATTTTAACATCCGACTGTCAACAATGGATAGATCTTCCAAAGTAATTATCAACAATGATATTATGACGTTGAACAATGCCTTAGATCAAATGGACTTAACTGATACACACACACGTATATACACATACATACATATACATATGTGTGTGTATGAATGATATACCTGCCATCAAATTATGTTACAATGCCACAGTAATCAAAACAATCTGGTGCTGGCATAAGAAGAGACACATAGAGATCAATGGAACAGAATAGAGAGCCCAGAAATAAACCCAAGTCAATGATCAATTAATATTTGACAAAGGGCACAGAAGCATAAAATGGAATAAAAATAGTGTTAAAAACTCTTCAACAAATAGTGTTGGGCGATCTAGACAGCAACATGTGTAAAAATGAAACTTTACCACAAACTTATACCATACACAAAAACAAACTCATGGATAAAAGACTTATGTATAAGTCTTCTATAGACTTTTATATAAGTCTTCATCATAAAAGTCCTAGAGGAGAACATAGTCAGGAAAATCTCAGATATTCTATGCAGCAATATTTTTACCAATATGTCCTCTAGAGCAAGGGGCATAAAGGAAAGAATAAACAAATGGGACTTCATCAAAATAAAAAGCTTCTGCATGGCTAAAGGAAACAACATCAAAATGAGAAGGGGACCAACCACATGGGAAAATATATTTGTCAATGATACCTCAGCGAGGGTTTGATCTCCAAAATACATAAAGAACTCACACAACTCCACTCCAGTAAGACAGACAACCCAATTAAAAAATGGGCAAAGTGAAATAAGCCAGGCAGTGAGGGACAAATACAATATGATCTCACCTTTAACTGGAACATAATCAACAAAAGAACAAAGCAAACAAAATATAACCAGAGACATTGAAATTGGGAACAATCTGACAGTAACCAGAGAGGAGAGGGTAGGGGATAATTAGGGGAAGGGCTTTCAGGAACTACTATAAAGGACACATGGACAAAACCAAGGGGGAGGGTAGAAGCAAGGGAAGGAGGTGGGTTTGGATTAATCTTCTAAAAAAAAAGATCAATCTATGCAAAAGGGAATATTATTAGTAAATAGGTTATAGATAGATTATTAATGGCATGGGTATTCTCTAATTCCAAACAATTTTGATTACCTAGATTTTAACTAACATAACCATATACATGTATGTGCTTGGAAATGAGAGTATTTTAGTAATGATCTTAATGGGTTATTAATATAATTTAACTTTCCATACTTTCACAGAGATTCATCAAAATAGACATTAAACTGATACTGAAAGCCAGGTACAGGAATAGTTTTGGTACCTCTTGGTTCTCTCTTTACATATTTTACTTAATGTAAGTCAGATGATTTAGCAATAATATAATTAGGACTCTGAATTAGACTCCCAATTTCTATCATTGCTCAATATTAATATAAGCCTAAAAGCAACCTTGGGTGTTGAATTGTAATATATTCCCCTCTACAAAGGAAAAGATATTCTTATCTTTTGAATAAACTATGTCACTGCATAAAAGCATTTAACAGCTTGCTCAGATAGAATTTTTATTATAAGTATGCTATGTATCAATATGCAATATGAAATCTTTACCAGATATAAATATAAAGATATGGCCCTGGCTGGTGTAGCTCAGTGGATTGAGCGCGGGCCTGCGAACCAAAGGATCGCGGTTCGGTTCCCAGTCAGGGCACATGCCTGGGTTGCCAGGCCAGTTCCCGTCAGGGGACATACAAGAGGCAACCGCACATTGATGTTTCTCTCCCTCTCTCCTTCCCTTCCCCTCTAAAGATAAATAAATAAAATCTAAAAAAAAAGGAAAAAAATCTTTAAAAAAATATAAAGATATGTAAATATCTACATATTCAGTAAATATGAAAATATACATAAATATGTATTTATGTATCTTCATATTTACTGAATATGAAGTGTATTTACTGAAGATAAATCTATAAATATTTTTACTTTTTTTTATTCCCTTTTTTATTTTATTTTTTTAAATCAGTATTTTTTAATTGTTGATATTGTACAGTTTTCTGTCTTTTACCCCACCCCAACCCACCACCCCAGCCCTCCCCACCTTCCTCCCATTTCCACCCCCCATAGTTTTTGTCCATGAGTCCTTTATACTTGTTGCTCTAAACCGTTCCCCTTTTCCCCTGAAATTCCCTCCCCTCCCACTCTGGACACTGTCAGACTGTTCTCAAATTCAGTGTCTTTGTTTATATTATGCTTGTTTGTTTTGTTGATTAGCTTCCTGTTAAAGGTGAGATCATGACATAATAAAATATACTTTCCTTGATAATTTACCATTTTGTGCAGAGGATTTTCAGAAAAAAAAAAAGATGAAAGTAGACTTAAATACTATTTTCTTAACCAAATGGGTCTTACTAGTTCACAAATCAAAAGTGAGGAACCCTGTCATCAGATATTTATATTTGTTTTCTTTTTGGAGAAAGAATATTGATATAATGAGTTCTAAACAATCTTCAATGTAATCTGGAAATGGAATCACCATCAGTACTTGTCATGTTATTTTAGATACACTAGAAATTCAAATCAATAGCATTTTACTATTTTCTACTTAATAATATTTAATATTACAAAGATTAACATGATCACCAACATTCCTTATAAACCTCAGAGTTTAATTTGCACATAGCATCTTGAGGTAGAGTCTAATAACAGAACATTCCTATAAGAACTATTTTATTTAAATAAATTCTCTATCCTTTTTTAAACTGATTTTGAAATGAATACGTTATCTTTGGTAAAAATTTCTTGAATGAGGAATATCAAGAGTATTATATTTAAAAGATTAAATATACTTACGAGGAAGCTACTTTATGCATTCTTTCTATAAATTTAAGTACATTAATTTTAATGGATGGCCATTTATTAAAATGGTCTTCTGAGAGGTGCATGCAATATTAAAGTGATTATATTTTAATTTGGAACCTGGATAAACAGTTACTATATTTTTACTTTTAGTAAAAATACAACTAGAAACATTGAATTTAAGAACAAACTGACAGTAACCAGAGGGGAAGGGGGAGATGGATAATGGGGAAAAGTAGGGGAAAGTCCATCAAGGAACATGTATAAAGAACACATGGACAAAGCAACAGGGATGGATTTGAGAGTGGGAGGTTGTGATGGGTGGGGTGGGGGGCAGAGGTGGGGTGAAAATGGAGACAACTGTATTTGAACAACAATAATAAATAAATAAATAAATAAATAAATAAATAAATAAATAAAAATTTAAATATATTGCTTGTTTTATATATATTATTTATCAATTAAAATATTTCTCTTGTGTTTTGATAGAATTTTTGCAAAGAGTGTGCTATCTGCTCTCAGGCTTAGCAAGTTTTTAGAAACATATCTGAGCTTTTCATATGCATGTACTTTGATCCTATACCAGGACCTTTCAAGTTACCTGGAATAATAGTAATGGATCATTTTAATTTGAAAGTTTTTTTTTCAGATGACTTACTTGTTTTATTAAGGATGTCTTTGAGAATACTCTCACATAGTTAAAATGAGCATTATCTAAAAAATTCATAGTGTTCTCAAAGTTGATTGAATATCAGGTCTGCATTTAATATTTCAGCCAGCAATGTTGTTTTGCTTTAAAACTCTGGAAAGATAAAAGTAAATTATTATCTTTTAACACATCACCATCTGAAATAGTTTCATCCATTCACTCATTCATTCAATAAATTTTTAAAAGCCCGTATTTTTTTCTAGGTACTAGGTATCCAAGCACTTGCAAGCCAGAGGGGAAATAATGGACACATAAAAAAAATAATGAAAATTGCTTTGCCATAGATATTTTGATCTTATCTGTATTTGAAATACCCAGTTAGTCTTAACTAACACAGAGTAGAAACTCAGAAATTTACATATTTGAAAGGTTGTCAATAAGCTTTCTAAAGTTTTATGGACTGTCATTTTATTAAATATGATTTTGCAAAATATTGGTCATGTTACAATTATTAAGATTGGTTTCTGGTTTTGTTTATAATCAAGACATAGGGTCTAATATCTAATGGGTAAATATATTTCTGTTAAGTAATTAACATAGTTGTTGCAACCTTGTAGACAGCATAATGTCCCCACAAATTGTATAGTTCCTAATCCGCATTTGTGAATAGAATAATGAGGACTTTGCAGATAGGATTAAATTAAGGATGTTGAGGTGGGAAAATAATCCAGGGTTATTATCCAGTTGGGCCTAATGTGATTGCAGGATTCTTATAAGATGGAAACAAGGAGACAATGGGCAGAAGGAGGTGGGATAGAGAAGCAGAGATGAGGGTGGTTTAGGAAACCGAGGAAGGGGATCCAGCCCTTAGTGTGGAAAACCTCCAGGAGGCAGAAAAGGCAGGGCCCTGATTTCTGTCTGCAACCCACAGAAGGAATGTGATACTGCTATACCTTCATCTGAGCCCCTTAAGACTCATTTTGGACTTCTGTCCTCCCAAATTGAAGAGAATACTTTTGTGTTGTTTTTAAGTCACTGTTTGTGGTAACTTGTTATGGCAGCCATAGGAAACTAATATAAACCTACAAGGTTTTCAAATGGCCTCTATTTGGGCAATTTAATAAAAATCCTAGTTTCATTCACCAGATGACTCACTACAGAGATACATCTATATCAGAGTAGAGTGGGGAACCTTTTTTGTTATTTCCAGAGGAAGGTAGGTAGGATGGCTGCTATCTCCCCATCATGCCACCTTCAAGGGCAGCAAAGCCACATAAAAGCATGTACTGGTGTTGTTATATCAACCAGAGCCATTCCATTTATTGATTGTAATCATTTCTTTTTAAAGGAGTCTCCAAATATCACTGGAGTTTTAGAAAGCAACATAAGAATAAAACCTGTGACTGTGAATACTGGGGATGTTTCCTTGACAGTCACACATTACAAGCACAGCCTTTCTCTCCTGGTAGTGATGTGTGTGCTGTTGGTCTATCATCAGTAGAAAGCAGGACACTGAGCCTTGCACAGCTTCTCCTGTTTCCTGGGGCAACTCCTTGTCAGGGAGACCAGTTCTCTTTTTTACAGGGGGGGTTGAAAAGTTGTGAGGGTGTCTATGCCATTATTTTTGAAACTATGGAGTTCATTAAAACTCTCTTTAGCTTTCTTCACTGCCACCTTTCTTCCTTATTATGAATTGTTCAAGGCAAACTTCAGCTGAGGTAAATAGTTTGATTTGAAAATTTTTATATCTGGATTTAGATATGACAAGATGTGTTAAATGCTCAGAATTTCAAGTGCATGGAGTGGCACAGACTTAGCTAGTAAGATGGAAGACATTTGCAGTGAATGGTCTGGGGCTGCTGTTGCCACTAAGCCCAGTCCCATTTGTCATTCTGAATCAAGTAGGCATTACGGTTACTGCAGTATAAATCAGACTTCATAGAGTGCTCAGTCCCCAAACACTTTAAACACTAATTCTGTTCTCAGCAGAATATTTGTGCATTTTAAAAAGGAATTTAATTTTATTTTTAGTTAACCTTAGTGAATTATGCATCTCTATTGCTTTTTAGGTATTAGATACCAAACAAACTATTTTTAGCATAGATGTTTCTCTTGGATAAAATGAGGTTTTAAGTTTTGAGTTCTTTCAATAAATAATGTGACAGCTAGGAAGACCTAGGAACATTTCATTTTTATAAAATGCATGGTAAGCCTAATTTTTCTTTCATTGTAGTCATTGCTTCCTGGATTATGGTTTTAATTTTAATTATTTAAACACATAGCTCATGGATTGCAAACTTGATAAAGGGATCTATGGAACACTTAGCTGAAACTGCACTGCTTTGGGATTAATGGGCAGAATTGGTTCAGTGCAATGTAGCACATTTAAAAACCAATCCAAGGAAATTTTATTATAGTTCTGTCATCTGTTAAAATTCACTTCTGTAATGTCAATTTTTGTTACAGCAGTCTCCATAAAATTATATTCATGAAATTGTGTCCAGGTGGTGCTGCTTTTAGGCAAACATTTTATTCACATCCCTGCTCAAACACAATTTCATTAGCAGCAGTATTTCTCTTATGCTGAAGAATGGTAAGAACTAGTGTTTATTAGTTACTAGATGCCAGAGCTTGTGCTAACTACCTTACATCCATTATCTAAGTTAATTAGATATGTCTATGATAATTCTCATAATACCCCATTTAGTAGCTAGAAATTAGCTTGCAAAGCAGTTTTTAATCAAAACCCATCACTTAAATACTCTGCCAATGATGGCAAATTCAAATATTCACTAGAATTCACTAGAACACAGATTGATGAAGTTGCCTACTCTAAGGCTATATTGAGTGGTGAAGACTGTGGCAAATTGTTCCCAATATTAATGCATATCTGTTTAAACTACACATTGAGCAACCAATGCATATTTGTTAACTGTCTTCAGCTTTCAGCCTCTGGTTTTAGTCTACAACAAACCCATACTACTTTTAAAAGCATCTATTTATATGCATGATTATGCCTTTATTTATTTCTATCTTGTTTAAGTTTATTAGGGAATGTGAACAGAATGTGAACAGAACTACATTGTCTTATTATCTTTTCTTAGTGAAGGCCTGCATTAGCCCAGGCATATAGTCTGTCTGGTCTCAGGACAGAAGATTCTTAGGTGATTGTCCAAGCCATGGTGTAAGGCAGAAGTGGGTCATTCTGAAGGGATATGAGATTCAGTGTATGCAAATTTTGCATATACATATTTAAATTTGTACAAGGTGTTTCAATTCTTTATGGTAGGGGGACACATCAGCCTCATGGTTGCCTTCAAAGGGCCAAATGTAGAGCTCCTTGCCCCTAGTTAAGGAGTAGTCAACATTTATACAGTCCTAAAACTACATTCAGCCCTTTGAAGGCAACAGCCCTGGTGAAAATGAGTTTGACACCCCTGCTCTAAGTAAAAGCAATAGCAAAACTGTATAGGTACCATTAGTTTCTTTAGGTGTGTAAGTTCATTTAGGCGATATGAATTTCCAATGTTTAGGATGTCCAGTTATATTTCTTATTGAGACTTTAGAAATTAGTTTGGCAATATAAAGTCATGTGAGTAAGGAAGACTATCACAAAAAAATTTCAAAATGACATTATTCTATGCTTCGTTTACTGAGTTACATTTGGGAATATAATATCACTGGAGGTCTTGGAACTTGTCCCCTGTGGATAAGGGGGCACAACTGTACTCTGTTTTAACAGACTCCAGACAGCACAAGTTCGGTATCTGTGCATTTCATGTACCTCTTTTTTTAAAATGTGTGTCTTTTTTAAAGATTTTATTTATTTTTAGAGAGAGGGGAAGGGAGGGAAAAAGAGAGGGAGAGAAACATCAATGTATGGTTGCCTCTCACGTGGACCTCACTGGGGACCTGGCACACAACCCAGGCATGTGCCCTGACTGGGGATTGAAACAGCGACCCTTTGGTTCGAAGTCTGTACTCAATCCACTGAGTTACAACAGCCAGGGCCATTTCATGTACCTGTTCATGTAGTTAATTTTCCTAGGTCTTTATCAGAAAAATGTGTTTGCTGATGTTGTTCTGCCTTTAGACAGAAGGGTTTGGGGAAAACAAATGATCTGAATGCAGAATCAACTTTTACTGGAAAATTAAAGTTTAACTTAGAAGTTCCTAAAATATGTTCAGTTTGTAAAACTGATTCTATTAATAGAACATGTTGATATATATTTCATCAACATAATAATGATAATATTAGCTGTAAATATTGATTTTTAGTATAAAGTAAGCTCAATATCATCTCAATTCTCACAGAAACCCTATTCATTAATGAGTATGCAATTGTCATTATTTAGGTAAAGAAATTGTGGTGTATTCCTGGTTAATTGTCCATGGCGAATGACAGGATGAGAATATAAGTCCAGGGCTGTTTCCAGAGACCACTCCTAACCACTGTGACATATTTCAAAGCTTTTTTATTCCTGGATTATTAGACTAAGGACAGTAAAATGCTTTGAAATATTTTTAATATATTTTATTGATTATGCTATTACATTAAAAAAATATTTCAAAGCATTTTACTGTCCTTATATGGAGGATTAGCAACAGGGGCATGGGAGGAGGGCGGGGAAGGTACAGAGAATGAGTAGCATAGATAGTGGGTAGAAAATAGACAGGGGCAGGGGAAGAATAGTATGGGAAATGTAGAAGCTAAAGAACTTATGACACATGGACATGAACTAAAGGGGGGGATGTGGGTGGGAGAGGGTGTGCAGGGTGGGGGGAATGATGGGGGAGATATAGGACAACTGTAATAGCATAATCAAAAAAATATATTAAAAATATTTCAAAGCATTTTACTGTCCTTAGTCTAATAATCCAGGAATAAAAAAGCTGTGAAATATTGCCTTATTTAAAAGAAGTTTGGGGTGTATTTATAATTTTAATTGTGCCTACAATAATATCACTTTAAAATTATATTATTTATTTAAGGCCAACTACTGAACTAATAGAACCTAGTACATGTAATGTCACAATCATCACAAAGCCTTTTTGTGTTCATTCTACTGGAGTGGTGGGTGGACAAGTGTCCAGGCATCAATCCTCCATCCAGTCATTTAGGAACCCAGGAAGCTGAGCCTCTTCCATTTTACTTGACTTTGAAAGGAAGCAATTTGCAATAGATTAAATGCATCACCAGCCTTGCTGGGAGACACTCAAAAGAAAGAAAGCTGAATAAGTCAAATCTATTTATAAACAGGTTGTTTAGTAACAGCAGTCTAGGAAAATACTACACTGGTGATATTTACCATCAAGAGTGTTTTTATTCATTTGTTTTAATACAGGGGTAGGAAAAAATAGGTTTACAGTTCTTCAAATGGAAAAAGACATGCAGTTCGTGAGTATTACAATAGCTTTATTAACTCTGTGTTTCACATTGTCACAACTGTAAATCTAATTTTTTCCTACTACTGTATATGGAATTTTCTTGGTCTGTCAGGATGGTATGCAAATTTATTAATTTAAGGAACATGTCTCACTGGGAAACATCATATAAACTGTGTAAAAATGGAATTATATAATGGTCATATTATACAAAAGAGCTTTCTTTTGTATAAGTGATTACTGTATTTATCTATTAAAATTTCAGGTGAGATCTGGGCAAGAGTGAGTCCAAAGGTGTTTCTAGACCCTGCCCCTTCTTGGCACCAAAAAATTTAGTTATTACTATTTTCACAATATTCAACATTTAGTATTTCAGCAAATATTTTTGAAACACTGTCAATTCTTGATTGGTTAATTGGCTAATTAGTCTTTGGTTTTAGAGTATAAAGGCAATTAAAAATATATCCCTAATAGTTTAGAGAAGAGCAAATATTAATCTAATAAACACAAAAACTACAAAGTCTAGGAAGGAAAGTGTTGAGTGGACTGAGGGAGTCTGATCAAATTTTGAAAATAAAGTAAGTCTGAGGCCATAGAAATGAGAAGGTACTTATTGGAGCTGTATTTCATTTTATATTTTCTAATAGTAATGATGTTTAATTTTCTTAATAAAATAAAGCCAAAAGTTATCTGTGCTGTTATCAGAAGGTTCACACAGACTCTCCTTTGGATTTGAGATTGTACCTTATTGAGGTAAGTGGGACACATTTGGCACAGGGAGATTTCACTGTGGGTTTCATTTACATATCACAAGTGAATTGCTAACCCCAAAGCATTTTTTTAAAAATATTTTTAAGATGATATTAGTAGTTAGGATACTAAGGTTCCATTTTTATCCTTTGATAAACTTCTAATTATATATTTCTTTTCCTTTAATTTCAGCCTTTAAACTAATGATAAACGTTACCTACAATCTCTGTCAAATAACTTTTATGCTGAAAGCAATTAGGTAGATATCTTCCTGGCTCTGCAGAGGGAAAATAGGTTTAGACATGCAGGGAAACCTTTGTCATTAAGGTAACTGCAATTCTCCAATAGTTGGTGGTACAAGGTGTATTCAGAAATAGATGAACTTGGCACCTGCTCATGAAAGCAAACCCTACAGACTTTGGGGGATACATGGCAAGTTCACTAAAAGGAAAGGAGAGAAGAGGAGACAAAGAGAAAGAAAAATAAAGGAAGACTACAACAGAAACAAAGCAAAAAAGAGTAATAAAGTTTTTGCTAAAGAAATATTTACTGTAATTGTTTTCTCATTGATATTTATAATACTAATGATGCTTATAGTTAATTATATACATACTACATATATAATTATATACATATTTGAAATTAAGTATTCTAGTTCTGCTTCTGATGTCATGACTGATGATATGTTTTGATATTTTTTGCCTTTAGTATACTCATTAATGCCTATAAACATATAAATTCACAACACAGACCTAATACCTCATATACATTTTATCTGAAATCAAAATAAAGGAGATGAGCCATGAAAATAAAAAAAAAGAAATATTCAAGTTCTTCAAAACACATTTTAAGAATTTGAAGTCTCCATCCCAACTGGAGGTCATTTTTCAAATCACTAAGAGCAAGTTCTGGGATTTTTTAAAAAAACTGTAGATACTTCTTAAATTTTTAATATTTTTCAGTTACCTATTTATCAATTATCTTTATATCTTGTGCAATATTTTAAATATTTAAATAATTATAACTGAACATTGGTGATATTTATTTCAAAATATTAAGTTATTTTTAGGTAAAAGTAGTTGTTATTCTGACTGGACATTTTATGCTTATGGACAGAAGAAAAATATTTTCTTCCTCTTCTAGGCACAGCCAAATTGATACCAAAATTGTATACATTTTAACATGTTTTTTTTGGTGAGTCAGTAAAGTCAGTTGGATATTCCAACATCTTTTACTATATTCTTGTCATGTAAAAAGAGATAATTTATCTAACTTTGCCTTATAAGAAAGCCTGTAGAAAGCCTTATAAGGTTGCAAACACAATTCATCTTCACTTAGTACATGCGTAAAGGTACAAATTGTTATAACTTGTACTGGATGCATCACTCAGAGTGAAAGAGAAATGCATAAGTTTTTATATGAATGAGTAGATAATCATTTCAGAAATGATTTGCATATACAATGAGTGTTATTATAGGTAGTTCTTAATGTAATCAAGATCGTTTTAGTGTTTCCTATTTTAAGTCATGAGCCAAATTCTTCATCAAGTCCGTAGCATATGTTTTGCAGCCTGACAGGTATATTATTATTTCTAATCATAATTTTCCATGTAAGGTGTATACATCATAGTGGTTTTCTATTTGTTGAAAATCTTATTTCAATATATTATTTTATTTATTAATGCATTTTCAAACCCTTTTGTTGAAATCTAAATATGGAATAATAAACGTACATATTTAAAATTAGCATCTAGTGTGTTTAAAAAAATGGTCTTACATTCTTTGGTCTATGTGACCACCCCCCCCCACCATGAGGCTTATCATTTCCTTATAACCTGGTAGTAATACTTTACTAATTTGCAAATTTTCTGAAAATCATATTAATCTCTTAATATATATTCTACATCAATTATCATTTTCATAGTAAAGTTAATAGTATCCCATTTTATTCACTTTTGATCTCTTTCTGATGGCCATACTTCTATTTTATTTATAGATCACTAATGTGAATTTCCTAGGAGAAACCTTGCTAAAAATAGCCACTATTACTACATGTGACTTTGGCTCAGAGCATTTACTTACATCTGTGTTTCAAATGACTAAATACCTTTGGTTTCTATCAAGGCAAATGAAGGTAAGTGAACTAAGCAGTAGACTAAATGCTTCAGTTGATTGCTGCATAGCTTAGTTAGGTCACGTATTATTCCTATGTTTTGTTCCTTTCATTATAATTTTATTGCATCTAAGATATATGATTTTGGACAGAGCTAAATATAATGTGTAGACATATTTAAGATTCAACTATAAATATACTAAATACTTTATTTTTATTTTTATTACATTTTTATTATTGTTCAACCACAGTTGTCTCCGTTTTCACCCCACCATGACTCCCCACCCCACCCATCCCAGCCTCCAAAATATATAAAGAACTCACAGGACTCCACTCCAAGAAGACAAACAACCCAATTAAAAAATGGGCAAAGGACTTGAACAGGCACTTCTCCAAGTAGGACATATAGAGGACCCAGAGACATATGAAAGGATGCTCAATATTTACATTACAATGAAAAATCTAACAGTTTAAAAAAAAATCACTGGTACCAGTATTGAATTTGTCTTCCGGAAAGAAATCAAGAATTCCCATGATGTCTTCCTAGAAAAATTGTAATTAGAATTAGGCCACTTTATTCTCCCTTCCCTGTAACATACTGTCTGTTCTTAAAAGAAAGAAAGTTTTCTAATTATCAACACATTTTTAGTTAAACCAGAAACCTGGTAACCGGTTTCCTTGCATGCATCTGCCAGCCCATTCTGCAATTCCAACTGAGTGATGACAACCCCCGTGCCCTCAAGGCATTGTGTCCATATGTGCATAACACATTGAGAAAGGGAAGACTGATATGTTTTACATAGTTAAGAAAAACACACTACTATTTTGCTTTAGGAATATTACTTAATTACTTGATGTGTGTATAGTATATCAAATTTTTGTGTATATTATTTTTATAGGAAATTCACTGATTTTCTCTTGTTAACACATTTTCTTCTCATTCATTAAGAAGAATTAAACCTAAAACACATCTGTCGATACTATCAGATACCAACATTAGACTTATTTAATGCCAACAAAAGTGAGTGATTAAGCGCCATTTAAAGATGAGTTACACAGAAAACTGTACAAGATCAACAATTAAAATAAAAATAAAAAAAAGATGAGTTACAGTTTGTAGAAATTTTTGTATCATAAATTTACTGTTTTTCATTTGGCACTCTAAGATTTCTTACCTAATAATTCTCCTTTGGCAATAAAAGAGACTCATCTTCTTCGTTATGTCCACTAAATTTTTATTCACTCAACATTTATTGAGCATTTATTTTAAGCCAAGTGCAACTTAAAAACTGCATATACTAAGATAAGCAAAATTATACCTCATGTTTATCCTCATTACACATATAAGCTACTGGTCAAGATGTACATTAAATGTCACACACATAAATGTGGACTTTAACCTCATAAATATAGTGCAGGGCAGGAGTGGGGTGAACAAAGGATGGGAAAGGAAGGCTTCTCTGAGAAGGTGGCATTTAAGCAGGTTCCAAATAAATGAGGAGACATTAAATAGTCAGATGGTAGATAATGGTTCTTAAGAGTAAATTAGAAGATCTGATACTTTCAAGGACCTGGAAGAAAGGAATGGAAACTGGGATTTTTACAAGTATTAGTTTGAACAATTTGTCATAATTTTTATTACAGAATTACTTACTCTTGTATGGGCAATGTACTGAATTCTAAGGAGTTCAGTTTTTCTTAAGATCATCAAACACCAGGGCTATTTAGAAAATGGCCCCAGTGTAACAGTCTTAGCATACACTTTTTCTGACATAATTATTATTGGTGACCTTTTTATTTTCAGATGTGTTGATGTTTGGATGATAAATTTTATGCTCACAACCTTCTTGGGTGTTGTTTTGGGTAACTTTATGCTACAGAGCAATAAACTACCAAATAATCAACCAACCAACCAACAATTTTATTTTTCCCTTGCTTTCTTTCCTTTCTTACTCCTTTTCAAAGTAACACCAATATGTATAGGGTTACTATACAACCAACCAACCAACAATTTTATTTTTCCCTTGCTTTCTTTCCTTTCTTACTCCTTTTCAAAGTAACACCAATATGTATAGGGGGTCCGTGCTATACAATAGTGAAACAGAGAGGAGCTAGCACACAAAAAAAGAGGAAACAGGTTCAATGTGAGGCTTTGGTAGGAGCATCTGACCAGCTGTATTATGTGCATTTTACGAGAGAAAGGAAGGATGTTCTTAGGAGTACCATTGCAGACTAGTGTCCTTTTTCTTGGCACTCCAAAAATACTAAGAAAGTCTGTTCCTCCTGATTCTTTGTGCTAAAGCCCCAAGAATCACTTTGGCAAGGCAGGACCCTCTCTGGAGAGTACAAGATCCTCAGTCTGGTAGATGATTGAAAAATTCTAGAAACACTTCTTGTTGTGTGTGTACTGTTTTCTTTTGATGGTAACACTAATATTTTTTCCTAGGTTGCAACTAAAGTCAAAGGGTTGACACAGTGTCAGGAAAACAGATGGAAGCAGCCAGCTCCTCATTGTTGTGGTGTGCTTTCCTAAGTGGACAGAGATTGTGCTGTTCTCTTTGCTGAAACCATTGTCATCTCTCTGGTTCTCATTGAATGGTTGAGTGAATACAGTGTGAGATTGCTCCCTTCAGATTTCAGGTCAGGAAGCAGGTATGGATTCCCTTTCTGCTGCCTTCTGCACACTTAAATATCCTAACCTTATCTCAGGGGAGAGCAGACTGCAAGGCCGTGGGCCACATCAGAGACACACTTCATGTGCTTATTTATGTTGCTCTTCTCTCCAATTCTCTCATATTCTGGAGAAACCCTAATTCTCAACTAGGAATATAACAAAATTCTAGCAAGTATTTTTTTAATTATGTTGATTCTCTCAGAACCTGAGTTGTTTGGAAACCAAAAAGCCAAGGATTTTGCTTTACTGTTCTGTCTGATTTTGAAGTAAAAGCAACTTCCTGAAGAAAGAAAGAAAGCTTATTTTTTCCCCACTAAGAGGTTGCACAGGTGATGATCAAAGGGCTTGAAGGAAATATGAGAATAGAAAACCATGAATCACCTGGTTTTGCTGGCACACAGCAATTGCTAACATCTTCATAATCTGATTAAAATCCCCAAGTCCTCATGTGGACAAGATCTATGGTTTTTGATACAGGCATCCTCACACAGCCTGGTGCTTCAAATCTGGACTCTGGAGTCAGGAAGTTGGGTCTGAATTCCGACTCTCATTTACTGATTATGGACTTTGAGCACATGACTTAACCTTTCTATATATCTGTTTCTCCTTCTATAAATTAGATGTAATAGTGCAGCCTTTCTCATAGACTTCTGCTGGGAATATAATGATGCCATTCTCAGGAAACACCCAGCACAGTCCTCGCAAATATTAGGCACTCAGTAAATGTCCACTAGTGTTAAAATGTTTAATGACAGCTTCATTTGCAGGCTGTCCAGAACTGCTAATGTCTTAATAGAATAAGTTTAGCAGATGGAGGGAAAACTCTGACCACAAACCTCCCTCTCCCCAATGTAAATGAATCATTCTGTTGCTAAAATGCAGCAAAGAATTTATAAACTTCAAATTCAGTATTAAATAAAATTTATATTCACTTGAGTATGTGGGACCCTGAATGTAATCTTCTAGCTTTAGTGTAATTCCATTAAGATCCTTGAATCCCATTGACTAGGTATCTGTCTCTCTCCAGAAACCTACCTCTTGGTCCATTTCTTGTCCTTAAGTCTCCCAGTTTTAAGAGCTTTCAGAATCTTCCATTTTATCCAGTGAACCTTCTTTCATTGTACATATGCCTCCCTTGTGTCGTTTTAATGGCTTCTTAACAATTTCCAACATTCTCATGTACAAGTACAACCTAGTCCCAACCTCTGTACATCATGCCCTTAACAACCCTCTCTGTATATGTGTGCTTCCTCCCCAGGTCCATGTAAGAACATGTTGAGAGGCTCGGAAGATATGTTAGACCCTCCATTCCCTCTGTTGTGTTCCAGCTTTTTCATCCAGCCCCCCTTGCCTTTGGTTGATGCTCTCCAACCACACTGTGTTTATTTATTTGGTGGCCCTCTAGCAGATTCGGTGGGGACAGCACCATAAGTTATGCCATAACTAGGACACCTTGAACTTCTCCTGCACCCTTTTGATATCAATATCCATTAATTCCATTCTACTTCAGGAAACTCACTGTCATACCTTAGGTTTTGCTTCCTTCGTTCTGCCTGGAATTCAGTGTCTTACCATCCAGTTCAACTTCCTTACCCCATTCTGCACCTGCACCATTGTCTTTCAGATCCACTCTCACCTCAACTTATTTTTCTTGTCCTATATGGAGAGGCCAAGAGAAATGTATAAAGGACACATGGTCAAAGCCAAAAAGGGATAGGATCAAGAGTGGGAGGTAGGAATGTGTGGGGTGGTCAGAGTAGGGGGGGAATGGAGATAACTGTACTTGAACAACAATAAAAAAGAACTGATTAGACAACTGTACATGTGATCTTAACTTTCACATGTTATTCAATACCTTCCTGTCTAATTTTGCAACATGGTAATTCCAAATGTGTCTCTGCAATTAATATTAAACTTGGTATTCTGTCCTGACTTCACTGAAAGGTTGTCAGCCCAGCCTTGGACTCCACTGAAGCATCAGTTGTTAGGAAGCAAGATGTGTGTGCATGTCTGTCTGTGTCTATGTATTATGTGTATATTTGTGCCTGTGTGTGTGACTGTGCATGGTCTGTGTCTGTGTGTGCCTGTCAGCGTCTCTAAATGTGTCTGTGTGTCTGTTTGTGTCCATGAATATGAGTTTGTGTGTGTTTATGAGTGTGTGTGAGTCTGTGTGTACCTGTGTGTCTTTGAATGTGTGTGTCCATGCATCTGTGTATGTTTCTTTGTGTATCTGTGTGTATGTGTATGTGAGCAAGTGACAGACCTCAACAGGCACCTGTCATCTCAACAGGCAGTTTTGGGTTGGTTACTCCAGTCAGTCCATTGGTGCAGCCTCACTTCGGGTGTTGACACTGGGAAATAAAGTACACATGTGTTATGCAAAGTCTAAAGAAATCCAGGAGAGCAATGTGTCCTTTCACTTCATCTTTGGCTGAGAATCTCTCCAAACATTTTATAGAACTAAGATCCCAGAGCATGTTACTAATTTTAAGGCCTGTTCACTAAGATAAAAACCAAAGAGAAATTTGACCTGAGATGCTCAGAAAGGAAAAACAAAACAAAACAAAACAAAACAACACAGCAGATGGGAACATGACTGAAGTCTGAGCATTAACTCTTCACCCAACAGCATCTCACCATTGCCTCAGCTATAGGAATGACTTCTCAACTAGACATCTGCCATTTGCATCAGCCCCCCACTGACTCCAGAACCTTCTTTGTATGAAGAAAACTGATAATTCTGTGTCCACATCATACTGGATCTAGGAGTAGCTTTCGTAATTAAACGTTCACAGAAGCATCTGAGGAAATTGGAATATGATGATGTCTGAAGCACATCCTACAGATTTAGATTCTGAACTTGCCCCAGTAATTTCCCCTTAATTAATTAGGCATTCTTTGTTTCTCTATTGCCACTGCTGCCAGAGTCACAGTTTGTAAAACACTGACCTCCATAATGATGTCCAAACATATTTACATAAAATGAAAGATCTTTCAAAGTCCATGCTTTGTTATCATTTTCTGCTATCATCCCTTAAACATCCTGGACCTACATAGGACTATATTCCCATGTTCTCCTTCCACTTTACATGTATCTCCACATATGTGTATGTACTTACATAGACACACATACACATAATGTGCCTCAATGTATTTTGTTTATATTGAAGTTGTTTTTAAAATTAAGAGTTCTATAGATTACATATACATTAATTTAATAATAATAATTTTCTTCTAATTTTTACACCTTTTTCTTTCCCAAAGCTAATGTTAAACTAACAAGATATTCAGGCAGCCAGATGGTCATTGATCATAAGAGCTTTTGATTCTGTATTTGTAAAATCTCCATCATTTCTAAGGAGTCTTATCCATATCTTGGCTTCACTCTAACATTGGCTATGAAAAATTGGTTTCAATTCAGATTTAGTGTTTATGTCTTTTAAATTCTTTTGTCTTCTCTCTCTCTCTCTCTCTCTTTTTTTTTTTTAGAATACAGCTGGTCAGAAATAGCTCATGCTTAAACAAAATCTTAAAGGCAAAGTTCTTGTTATAAATGGATTTAGTCAGCCTTAAATCAGTTAAAAAATTCTTTCCTTAACCCTTTGTCAATGTCTTTGTCTGTTGCTTCAAAATATTAAATTATAAATTTTGCTATAATATTTCTAGCATTTCCTATTTTTTTTATTTTACTTGCTCACACATACAGGGTGAGGTAAAAGTAAATTTACAGTTGTGAATATGCGAAACTAGCATTTATTCTTATGTTATTATTAATTTTTATTTTCATATGAACAGCTGTAAACCTACTTTTGCCCCACCCCTGTACCCGCTCACATGCACAAAGTTGCAAATAAAGACACACATATATATAATGTATTCACAAGATGAAGGAAGAAAATGGAAAGTTACCCTTTTATAATATAATTACCATGGGACCCTCTATTGTAAACTCCTAATTTATCTGACACACTTGAAATTATATGTGAAAAAATTAAGTGTTGGTTATGCCTACTAAAACATTATGATTCAGAATTCACAAACCACCTTAAGGTAGGATAGACAAACTATTTTATGGGAGAAATTGCCTATTGCCTAATTTTTCTTTTTTTCTGCATTCTCTTGGACTCATTTTCATATGAAACATTTATAGCGTTTTTTTTTCCCTGTTTGTTTTAAGGTAATTTATGGCCACTTTTCTTTATCCAAGGAAAGCCAAACAAAGCATAACAAAACCCAAACCCTTTTTGACAGGAAAACTCAGAGTGCCTGACTGAGAGGTAAGGAGGGGCAAGAAGCATACTCTGGTTTAATGCTTCTGGCTTACAAAAGCGTGGTGTTGGAATGGTAATTGGATTTCTGAACATTGCTTTTGAGAATAGACTGCTTAAATCATTGAAAAGGAAATCATTGCAGAAAAGAAGCAGTGAAGAATTGCACAGGCTGGCTGAGTACTTACAAAATAAGAATAACATAAGGAACAATGGAGACCTGGTGTAGTGCTGTTGAGATTTGACATCTTTACAAACTTGATATTGTAGCTGGAGTTTTGATCTTTATCCCTTTATTGAATAAAGTCCCAATGCATTTTGGACCACTATCTTAAAAGAGATCTGAAATAAATTAGACCTTTTAAATGCTTTTAGAGAAAAAAAAACATTTTTTCTCCAAAAGCTACATTATATTTCTGTATGAAAAAATAGGTGTGGGAAGTTACGCATCCCTGTTTTTAGTTTCTTTCACATGTTTGTGATGAAGCAGTGGGGTTACTATTCTTAAAATATCAAAAGATTCCTCTGTCCCTGAGCTTTCATCTAGAATGATTGGCTGGACAGACATTAAACATTTACAAATAATTTAGGGGACTTAGATGTTGGAGGTTGGGGAAAGGGTGAATGATAGCCTTTCAAAATCTCCAGTTAAATTCCCATCAGCAGTTTAAAGGAATACATTGCATTTAGTGGATTGATGGCATTTAAGACATGTCCCCTAACCCTCTTTACTGAGCCACTACCCTCCATATATGAACTTTG
Source organism: Glossophaga mutica (assembly GCA_039655065.1). Lineage (NCBI taxonomy): Eukaryota > Metazoa > Chordata > Mammalia > Chiroptera > Phyllostomidae > Glossophaga > Glossophaga mutica. Next base: position 75,498,383 of record CM077309.1, on the reverse strand, counting down.
CTTATTTTGCTTATCTTTTATTTTCTCCCACATACATGTTCACGTGCACACATACACGTAATATACACACACCATATATATGACATATATATGAGATATATATTATATACGTGAGATAGATACATGTCTCAGGTGAAGGAATTTGAATAAAACATATATAAATGGGGAGTTACCTTTAATCACATAATTACTATGTAACCCTCTACTTGGAATCTCCTAATTTCTTTGACACACTAGAATGTAAATGTGAAAGAAATTATGTGTTGGTTATGCCAAGTAAAACATTTTGATTCATAATTCCTAAACCACCTTGAGGTAGGCTAAATACAATGTTAAGGAAGAAGTTGCCTGTTAATTTCTTTTTTATACATTCTCCTGCACTTCATCTATGAAGTTTTGGGTAATACTCTACCTTCCCATAACTTAACTGTGTTATTTTCACTTCAAATTTTAATATTTTTCTCTAACAGAAGCAGGAGAAAACAATAAAACATAAAACATAGATCTGTAGGGGAGTTTGCTAAACAAATTGATTTATTTTTCATGCAAATACACAATGTGTATTTTACTTATCTTTATTAAATTTGCCACAGAATGCACATTTGTTGCATGCATACCCTATGCTAGACAATTTGCAAATCACCTTAATCACATGAATATATTCCTCATGAGAACTTTTTTCTTTTTTTAATATATTTTATTGATTATGCTATTACAGTTGTCCCATTTCTCCCCCATCATTCCCCTCCACCCTACACACCCTCTCCCAACCACATTCCCCCCTTTAGTTCATGTCAATGTGTCATAAGTTTTTTAGCTTCTACATTTCCCATACTATTCTTGCCCTCCCCCTGTCTATTTTCTACCCACTATCTATGCTACTCATTCTCTGTACCTTTTCCCCCTCTCTCCTCCCCCCACACCCCTGTTGCTAACCCTCCATATGATCTCCACTTCTGTGGTTCTGTTCCTGTTCTAGCTGTTTGCTTAGTTTGCTTTTGTTTTAGGTGTGGTTCTTAATAGCTGTGGGTTTGCTGTCTTTTCACTGTCATATTTTTATCTTCTTTTTCTTAGATAAGTCCCTTTAACATTTCATATAATAAGGGCTTGGTGATGATAAACTCCTTGAACTTGACCTTATCTGAGAAGCACTTTATCTTCCCTTCCATTTTAAATAACAGCTTTGCTGGATAGAACAATTTTGGATGTAGGTCCCTGCTTTTCAAGATTTCAAATATTTCTTTCCAGCCCCTTATTGCCTGGAAGGTCTCTTTTGAGAAATCAGCTGACAGTCTGATGGGAACTCCCTTGTAGGTGACTGTCCCCTTATCCCTTGCTGCTTCTAGAATTCTCTGCTTCATTTTAATCTTGGCTAATGTAATTATGATGTGCCTTGGTGTGTTCCTCCTTTTTTGTTTATTTTATAGTGAGGGTGTGTAAAACCCAGATGGTGGTAAAAATTTCTCAGGGACACCATAGCGAGGATTCCAAGCCAGTCCTATCTGACTCAAAAGCACATCTTTCCCCTATCATGCAGTCATATATTTTAAGCATGAGTTATATTTGGAGGTAATATTGTCTTTGGGGAATATTCATTGCTTTCTGGAGAGTCTTCTCATTTCCCTGCTCTGTTGTTAAGTTGAAATGCAAATGTACTCTTTTTGTTCGAAGAAAGGAAGGAAAGTCACAATGTGGTGATGTGCAGGGATCAAAAAAGCATTCCTCCTCTGCACCTAAGACCTGGCTTTACAGACAAGGTAGGAATTATGGTGTGCATTCTGGTGATGTGTGTGGTTTTCTCCCCAGAAAAACTCAAAATGATTTCATAAAAGGATTTCAGGAAGGAAATTGTAGAAATTAGAACCTTCATGTTTTATCCATGAACTGTCACTTCAGGCCAGGCTTTGTTTAAGTGCACTAATAACCAGCCTTAGATGCCCATTTGAAGCAAACATTCAAATGTAATTTTCTCTTTTTCCCAAAGAATATGTTTGTGCTTCCTTACTTACCAAAAATATTTTGAGGTATAAAATCAAAATTAGCCCTGGCTGGGTGGCTCAGCTTGTTGGAGCAATGTCTCATACATGAAAATGTTGTGGGTTTGATCCCTGGTCAGGACACATATCTAGGTTTCAGGTTTGATTCCAGGTCAGGGAGTGTACTGGAGACAATGGATCAATGTTTCTCTCTCACATTGATCTCTCTCTCTCAAATGAGTAAAAACACGCTCAAGTGAGCCTTAAAAAATAAACAAAATAAAGTAAAATAAAATAAAATAAAATTCATCCAGCTATAGAAAAAGCATTATTGCTTATAACATTATACAACACATGGCATAGATATACTTTTTAAAGTAAAATTATAATAGTTTCAATTGTTAAATATTGTGAGCAATATTTGTTTTTAAAATCTCTAGGTATATTCATAACATATGAACAAAAATATGTCAATTATTAGCTTTCAAGGCAGATTACAGTAATAAGGAAAATGTGTCTAATGTAACCTTTTATAACTGGAGATAATTGCACTTCCTTCTCACTGTTTTCTGAGTTGGGACAGTGTCTGCAACACCTTCTGGGCAACGTGTCAGAGCAGACACATTGTGAGCCTCAGAACCACTCAGCTGAGTTCCATGATGTACCGTTTCCTCCTTATGTGGTGTTAGGATTGTCCCATATGAGTTTCTTTTCTGCAAAGGAGGACATTAATGCTCAGCTCATAAACACTGTGGGAAGAATTAACTGACCAATGTAGCACTGTGATAATGGTAGCTGGCACAAACTAAGTACTTAATGGTGTGTCTGTCCACCGTCCTTTCACTTTACAAGCATTGGCACACTAGTCCTCACAGCAGCTGATTAGGTTTGTTTGGCCACCTCCCTTTATAGATGAGGACACTGATGGGCAAAGGATCAGACCAGCAGTGGATGCCAGGCATTTGACACCTCAAACCAAAGTACCAATACAATGTGCTGATTCCCACCAGCTACAGCTAAAATTTATTTATTTTTAAAGTATCTCTAAGTATTCATGTACCTATGTATCAGTTATGTGTTGAATTATTTCCCACAAAATGATATGTTGACATCCTATGCCCCAGGACCATAAACTGTGACCTTATTTGGAAATAGGGTCATTGCAAATGTAATGGTTAAGGTGAAGTTACCCTGGAGTAGGGTTGGCCCCTCAGCTAGAATTACTGGTGTCTTTGTAATAAGATGATGTGAACATACAAAAGAAACATGATGTGAAGATGGAGACAGAGATGGGGAATCCTTCTGCAGCTGCAGCAAGCATTTCAGGCCACGAGAAGCTCACAAGGAAGGACACAGAGTCTCAGGGAAAATGTCCTGCTAACATAATTTCGAGCACCAACACTCCAGAACTGTGATATAATAAATTCCTGTTGTTTTAAGACAGCTAGATTGTTAGTTCATGGTATTTTATTAGGGCAGCTCTGGGGAACTAATATATAGTAATCACTTAATATTTATATACACATACATATATACACACATGTATATATGTATATACGTATATACACACAATCTATATAATATGTATATGCATGTACATTTACAGTTGTGAGCACAATATCAGGTATAATAATCACTCATTAAATGTGTATTCTTAATTTTTATAAGTCAGTAATACAGGAATCTGTGCTATAGAAATTAAAAAAAAAACTCTTCCTATATATCATTTTCTAAAGATAAATCTATAAAACCTTGGGATTCGGGTATACTCCACCAGGAAACAGATAGTATATCTGTAGATAGAAGTGTTTCTTTTCCCTTCAGCCAAGTAGCAAACGTACCCAGGACTTGCCCTTCATAATTCCTATAGCACTTACAATTTATGGCACTCAGATGAGCACTAAGCTCTGTCTTGTTACGTAGTATTTCTTTTATTTCTTATATATTATTTTCTTTTTGCATTTACATTGCAAATTCTTAAAAGCCGGGGGTTATATTTTATGCATTGATAAATATGTAACAACTAAAACAGGGTGATGTTTATACATGGTATATATTTTTTTTCAAATTTTAAAGCTTGGCAAGAACTATTCTTTCAATCAGTGGCATTGTGGGGACCTCCATTGTTCAGTTTGCAGGTGTCTTCCATTCACAAACAGAACTTTGAAGGAAAGTATATCAGTTTGCTGGGTTGCCATAACAAAGTGCTGCATACTAGGGGCTAAACACAGAAATGTATTGCTTCAAGTTCTGTAGGCTGGAACTCCGAGGTCAGCCTGTGAACAGAATTGGTTTTTGAGAAGCTCCTCTCCTTGAATTACCAAGGGTGGCCTCCTCCTGTGTTTTCACATTGACTTCCTCTGTGCATAGCCGTGTTCTAATCTCCTCCTCTTTTAAAGAGATCAGCCATACTGTGTTAGGGCCCAACCAAATGACCTCATTTTACCTTAATTAGTTCTTTAAAGGCCCTGTTCCCACTTTAGTCACATTCTGATGCCCTGGGGTTAGGCCTTCCACATATAAATTTTAGGAGGACACAATTCAGCCCAAACCACAAAGCATGGGATACCTTTGTGTCTATACACATTTTTAGCTAAGGACCTAACTAACTAGAAACCCTGTGAAAAATCTGAATACGGAATTGAGTAGCTAATGCTTTCTTTAAAAGCAAATGTAGTACAGTCATAAACAAAGTCAAAGTATATTCGTAATAGAATTATCTGTCTACATGGTAATTTTCTTGAAGTAAGAACATAACATACTTAACTTACATGAGATATTTTTTAATTTTTATTTTGTTGAGATACTTAGCCAAATAGGCCATGAATTTTTTTAACTTCATTGTATTTTTTCCCATTGCCATTTAGTCTCCTTATATTCCCCACCCCTCAGCAATCACCACACTGTTGTCCATTTTCATGAGTTCTTTTTCCTTTTGTCTCAATCCATCCACTACCTAACCCATCCCAGTTGTCATCCTGTTCTTTGTCTATGAGTCTGTCCCCATTTTCCTTATTAATTCAGTTGGTTCATTAAATTCCACATATGAGTGAAATCATGTGGGATTTGTCTTTCATTCACTTGGCATAATGTTCCCCAGGTCCATCCACACTGTTGCAAAGGGTCAAATTTTCTTTCTTTTTTTTATGGCTGAGCAATGTATTCTGTTGTGTAAATGTCCCATAGTTGTTTTATCCACTCATCTACTGATGAACATTTGGGCTATTTCCGTATCTTGGTGATTATAAATAATGCTGCAATGAATATGGGGTGCTTATGTTCTTTTGAGTTAGTGTTTTGGATTCCTTCGGATATATTACCAGAAGGAGGATAACTGGGTCAAAAGACAGACCTATTTTTAATTTTTGAGGTATCTCCATACTGCTTTCCATACTGGTTACAGCAATCTTCATTTCCCACAAACAGTGTAAAAGCTTTCCCCTTTCTCTGCATCCTTGCCAGCACTTGTTTGTTGATTTATTCATGATAGCCATTCTGACAAGTGTGAGATGACATCTCATTGAGCTTTTAATTTGCATCACTCTGATGGTTAGTGACAATGAGCATCTTTTGATATTTCTCTTGGCCGTCTGTATGTCCCTTTTGGAGAAGCGTCTACTTAGTCCTTTGCCCATTTTTAATTGTTTATTTTTTGATGTTGAGTTTTGTAACTTCTTTATCAATTTTGGGTATTAACCCCTTTTCAGGTGTATTGCAAAATATGCTCTCCCATTCTGTGGGTTATCATTTTATTTTGTTGATGATTTCCTTTGCTATACAAAAAAAAATAGTTTGATGTAGTTCCATTTATGTATTTTTTGTTTCCCTTGCCTGGGGAGATATATCAGTTAAGAAAAGCTACAAGCAATGTCCAAGATTTTGCTGCCTATATTTTCTTATATGAGTTTTTTGGTTTCAGGTCTAACATTTAAGTCTCTGATCTATTTTTAATTTATTCTTGTGTGTGGTATAAGAAGGTGGTCTAGTTTTATTTTTCTGCACATTTCTGTCCAATTTTCCCAACACCATTTATTGAATAAACTATCTATCTTTAGTCTACTGTATGTGTTTGCTTCCTCTGTTGAACATTAATTGACTATAGAGGTGCAGGTTTACTTCTGGGCTCTCTATTCTATTCCATTGATCTGTGTCTGTTTTTATGCTAATACCATTCAGTTTTGATTGTTATGGCTTTGTAGTATGTTTGATATTAGGTAGTGTGATTCCTCCAACTTTGTTTTTCTTTCTCAGGGTAGTTCTTATTATGTGGGGCCTTCTGTGGTTCCATATAAATTTTTGAAATATTTGTTTTAGTTATGTGAAATACATCATTGGAGTCTTGATAGGAAATCCATTGAATCTATACCTTGGTTAGTGTAGTATGGACAGTTTAATGATATTATTTTTTTCCTATCAATGAACATGGTATGCGCTTCCACTTATTTGCATTCTCTTCTATTTCTTTCTTCAGTGTTTTATAATTTTTCAAGTACAGGTCTTTTACATACTTGGTTAGGTTTATTCCTAGGTATTTTATTTCTTTTGTAACAATTGTGAATGGGACTTTTTTTAAATTTACCTTTTGTTAGTTTGTTATTGCTGTATAAATGTAACTGATTTCTAGATATTAATTTTGTATGTTGCTACATTGCTTAATTCATGTATCAGTTCTGGTAGTTTCTTTGTGGAATCTTTGGGGTTCTTATATACAGTATCATGCCATCTGAAAATAATGGCAGTTTTACTTCTTTGTTTCCAATTTGGATGCCTTCATTTCTTCTTCTTGTCTGATTGCTGTGGCTAGAACTTCAAGTACTATGTTGAATAAGAGAAAAATTGGACATCCCTCTTTTGTTCCATATCTTAAGGGAAACACTTGTAGTTTTTGCCCCTTGAGTATGATGCTGGCAGTGGGTTTCTCATATATGGCCCTTGTTATGTTTAGGTATAATCCCTCTAATCCAGCTTTGATGAGATTTTTTTTGTAAATGGGCTGCTGGATTTTATCAAATGCTTTTTGTGCAGCTATTGATATCATCATGTGGTATTTATACTTCACTTTGTTTATGTGGTGAGTCACATTTTTTTATTTGAAAATGTTGGACAAAGCCTACATTCCTAGAATTAATCCCACTTGGTCATGGTGTACCATACACCATTGCTTTATTCAGATTGGCTAATATTTTGTTGAGGATTTAAGCATCTATGTTCATTAGGGATATTGGCCTATAACTTTCTTTCTTTGTAGTGGCTTTATCTTATTTTAGAATTAGAATAATGCTGGCCTCCTAAAATTATTTTGGGAACCTTCCCTCCTCTTGAATGTTATGAAAATGTTTGAGAGGGAGTAGTGTTAATTCTTTGAATGTTTGGTTTAATTAAGCTTTGAAGCCATGTGGTCCAGGGCTTTTGTTTGTTTGAAATTTTTTAATTACTACTTCAGTTTCACTAGGCATAGTCTATCTATTCAGGTTCTCTGATTCTTCCTGACATAGTTTTGGAAGATTATATGTTTCAAGGAATTTATCCATGTCACCCAAGTTGTCCAGTTTGTTGGCATATAATTGTTCATAATATTTTCATACAATATTTTGTATTTTTTTGGTGGCAGTTGTTATTTCACCTTTTTCATTTCTAATTTTATTTATTTGGGTCCTCTTTCTTTTATTTTTTCTTTCTTAATGAATCTGGTTAAAGGCTTGTCAATTTTGTTCATCATTTCAAAGAACAAGCTCTTGGATTCATTGACTTTTTTGTATCATTTGCTAGACTCTATTTTGTTTGTTTCTGTTCTGATATTTATTATTTCCTTCCTGCTACTCACTTTGGTCTTTGTTTGTTGTTCTTTTTCAAATTCTTTTAAGTGTGAAGTTAGATTGTTTATTGGAGCTCTTTTCTTTTCCTTCCTTCCTTCCTTCCTTCTTTCTTTTCTTTTCTTTTGTTTTCTTTTCTTTTATTTTATTTTTTCAAGATAGGCTTGTAATTCTCCCCTTAGGATTCCTTTCCCAGTGTCCCACAGATTTTGGATTTTTGTGCTTTCATTTTCATTTGTTTCAAGGTAACCTTTGATTTCTTCCTTGATCTAATTGTTGACCCATTCATTGTTCAATAGCATGTTATTTAGATTCAAGGTCTTTGCATGTTTTTCACTGTTCTTCTTGTGATTGATTTCCAGATTCATAGCATGTGGTCAGAGAAGATGCTTGATATGATTTCAATCTTCTTAAACTTATTGAGACTTGTTTTGTGTTCTAACATGTGGTCTATCTTAGAAAATATTCTGCATCACTTGGAAAGTATGTATATTCTAATGCTTTGCCCTGCAGATATCAATTAAATCCATTCGACCTAGTGTGTCACTAAAGGTCACTGTCTCTTTATTGATTTTCTGCCTGGAAGATCTATACATTAAAGTCAATGTTGTGTTAAAATCCATGACTATGATTATATTTACCTCATTGTTTACCTATAATCCATGACTATGATTATATTTACCTCATTATTTACCTATAATCCATGACTATGATTATATTTACCTCATTCTTTCCCTTTTTCTCCATCAAGATTTGTTTCACATATTTACATGCTTTTTGGTTGAGTATGTAAATGTTTACTAGGGTTATATTCTTGTTGGATTGTACCCTTTATCATTATGTAGTGTCATACTTTGTCACTTATAATAGCCTTGGTTTTAAAGTGTCTTTTGTTGGATATAGGTACTGCTACCCCAGCTTTATTTGTTCTTTCCACGTGCATGAAATACCATTTTCAGTCCCTTTACTCTTAGTCTGTGTGTATCTTTTAATCTGAGGTGGGTCTCTTAGAGGCAACATGTATATGGATCATGTTTTCTTATCCATTCGCCTACCCTATGTCTCTTGGTTGGTGCATTTAAGCCATTTATATTTAAGGTGATTTTTGAAAGATACGAATTTAGTGCCATTGTGTTATCAGACTATTTCCCTCTGTTTTTTTTCTTTCTCCCTTTCTCCTCCTACTCTTCTTCTTCTTCCTCCTCCTCCTTCTTCAAGCAAGCCTTTCAATATTTGTTGCTGTTGATTTGATGCTGTTGCTGTTGGTTTGGTGTTAACAAACTTCTTCAGCTTTTTCTTGCTTGGAAGCTCCTTATTTCTCCTTCAATTTTAAATGATATCCTTGTTTGGTAAAGAAGCCTTGGTTGTAGGTCTGTGCTTTTCATCACCTTGAATATTTCATGTCACTCCCTTCTGGCCTGAAATGTTTCCGTTGTAAAATCAGATGACAGTGTAATTGGTGCTCCCTTGTATGTAACTACCTGCTTTTCTCTTATGGATTTTAGGAATCTTTCCTTATCTTTAAGTTTTGTCATTTTAATTATAATGTGTCTCTGTGTAGGCCTCTTTGTGTTCTAGTTGTTCAGGACTCTCTGAAATTCCTTGATTTGTGTGCCTTTTTCCTTTACCAGATTAGGGGTTTTGGTTATTATTTCTTCAAATAAGTTCTCAACCCCTTGTTTATTCTCATCTCCTTCTGATATTCCCAGGATGAGGATATTTTTATGATTCATGTTACTCAAAATATTTCTTTGGCTCTCCTCATTTTTTAAATTATTTTTTCTTTTTGCTCCTCTGCCTAAGTGTTTTTTCTAGCTTAGCTTCCAAATCACTGATTCATTCCTCTGCTTCATATAACCTGCTGTTTATTCCTTCCAGTAACTATTTATTTCAGATATTGCATTCTTTATGTCTGACTGGTCCTTTTTCATTATTTCTACATGTTTTTTTTTTTCATGCTGTTGAGTATCCTTATAATCATTACTTTAAACTCTTTCTGATAAATCACTTGCCTTCATTTAATCTAGCTCTTCTTCTGGAGAATTCTTTTGTTCTTTCATATAGATTCTGTGTTTTGTTTCTTTGTCTTTTCATTTTAACTGGGTCTTTGTGTATGTTTCTATATGTTTTAGGTAGATCTGCAAAGATTCTGGTTTAGGCCTTTCTCAGATGTTGCTTGTGACTGACCCTAGTCAACCTGTTTAGAACTATCAGTGATCCGCTGCATGTGGTACCCTCTACTGGGACCATTTGTGTATAGAAACACCCAGGCTATGCACCAAGGCCAGCTTTTATCAGCACTAGGTGCTGGGGGGTGCGGGGGGGGGGGTCTGCTGAAGTCTCATAGAGCTCCCACAGACCCTCCCTGAGTCTCCAGCTGTCTCTCCCTGGCAGACAGAACCCTTACTGCTTTTCACAGCTGCATGTTATCTGGGTTCATTTCTGGCTCTGGTGCTGTACGCAGGGAAGTCCAGCTTAGGTTTTAGACTTCACAATTCTCAAGGGGAAGCCCCTGGCTGATGAAATATCCCTCCAGAATGACAGCTGATGCCCATGGGAGCCCAGCCAGCCCTTTTGTGCCTCCTCCACACTCCCTACCAATCTTGTTGTGCTTAAGTGGTTTCTTCTGTCTGTCCTTGGTTATAAGGCTTCTCTCCAGGTAGTGTTCAGTTGGTTACTCAGGATGATTTATCTACTATTTAGTTGTAATTCCAGATTGGTCCTGGGAGCAGGTTAGTATAGCTTCAACTTATTCTTCCACTATCTTAGATCTCTTCCATGCATGTTTTGATTTCACTGTAGTAAATGCTATTATTTTATGTAACAATATCTAAAAGTAATGAATGAGAAGGTGATGATTTGATATTCTGATGGTATTACCACATCTGTTCTATGAATATGGCATGACCTATCAAATTTTGGATGGAATCAAAATGGATTAGTCTTGTAAAGATGCTCTGTCTCTAAGGAACTTTAAACAGTTAAGAAAAACTTCTACTGTGAAAAAAGAAAGCTTTTACATGCTTTGATATGTAGGATTCTGTGATTATAGGAATCCTATTATGTCTCCCTGTACAAGGGCTTAATAGCCTACACAGGTATTAGAATTCACAGCTACATGTAACTCACATTTATTTCTTTGTGTGAGAAAGGATGTTCTAAAAATCATCTAGTAGAGTCATAACATTATCACCTTTGTTACAAATCTTGGGTGAAAATTTTGTTCTCAAAGTACAAATTGGCCAGGCTAAGTGTATCAATTAACATCAGAAATTATCTGAAAGGAAGAATAGTAAACAAGAATTTGTAGTTTTCAGAATTTTCAGAGAAAAATAGAGGAAAATATCTTAGCCAGAAGGTACATTTTAATTGGCTCCACATACATATGTTAACACATCAAAATTACTCATGTACCACAGTGACTTTATAATGCTCACAGTATAACAAGATTGCATCATGGGAGGTGCTCTCCTTAGATTTTATCATTTTTATCTCAATATATTATAGACCCTCATTTTCCTTGTTCTCAGGAATTGGCTATCAAGGGCAATCACTACCATACTCACCAGGGAAACTGAGGCCAGCCCATATTCCCTGAAGTCCATTATCCCTTCTTCTAACTAGCTTTATTTTCACTCCTGAAAATTAAACATGAATTGTATTTGAGTCTAATCTGGTCTTCCCCACTCCTTCTGGGCATATTTCCCTCAGACTCATGCCCTGAGAGCCATCCTTCTGATGGAGCTGCAGAACTGGATTGAAAGGATGCTTTCTTCTCTGGGAGCATGGTTGTGGAGATTAGTGATGTCTTTTTAGCAGTCTTAGGAGTTGTTTTTATTCTAGCTTGCTTCCTTTTCTCTGATGTCCTTCCGTCTGTCCTGGTAGGTATGTCCCTGTTTTACATGATGACAGGGATGTGTCTAGAGGTTGCTATCTCAATTAAATTGTAACTTCAAGCCTAGGTGTACTTCATACAGGAGGTTGCACTGTGACATCAGTATTCTCAACATGCACTTTGATGTAAACATTGCTTTAGTTTGTTTCTTTGCTTTTTTATGGTTGTATTTGCTCTACTTGCTTTCATTCATTCTTATTTCTTATGCTTAAATTTATTTTTATTTTTCTTATTTTTTAATTACAGTTATCATCTGATAGATTAATTTCACATGTATAAAATAGTGGTTAGAAATGTATACAACTTATTAAGGGATTTTAAAAAATCTTGAACCTGTTTAAATTTACACCCAGCCCTTTCTATTGTGAAATATAAGACACAATGAAGTACAAAAAAAAGTACAACTTGTTGAATTATCATAAATTAAACAGTTCCATCAACCATTGAAGCAAAGAAAATAGAGTTTTATCAGGATCCTAGAAGACCCATCTGCGTCCCTTCCAATCAGTACCCCTTCCAAACTCCCAGAAGGTAATTTCTATCCATTTATAACATTCCCTTATTTTTCTTATTCTTTCACCACATAAACCATCCACAAACACTGTCACTCATTTTGACATAAAGAGATTTATAAAAATGAAATTATACAACATACATTCTTTAGTTCTTTTGTTCAATGACATGTAAGAAGCTTCCATTTATATGTGCAGCCAGAATTCATTCATTTGTATTATTTTATAGTATTCCAAATACCTTCATATATTTGTCATTTTTACTATGATCTACATTTAGTTGTTTCTACTTTGTAGCTATGATGAATACTATTGAATAATTCTCTAGGTATGTACATAGCAATGGTATTGCTGGTTCATCTGGGATGGATCTGCACTACAGATGGAATGTTTGTGTCCCCCCAGAATTCACAGTGAAACTTAACCCCCAATATGATGGTATTAGGGAGTGGAACCTTTGGGAGGTGAGTAGGTCATAAGTGTGGAACCCACAGGCATGGGATTAGTACCCTGACAGAAGAGACCACTGAGAACCTCCTCTCCCCTTTTACCATGTGAGATCACAGATAGAAGGTGTCATATGTGAAACAGGAAGTGAGCCTCACCAGATAATCTCTAGGCACCTTCATCTTGTATTTCCCAGCCTCCAGAACTCTGAGAAATTTCTGTTGTTTATTAGCCACCCAGTCATATATGATAATTTTTCACAACTAAGACAATATGTACAGCTTTAATAGATAAGGCCAAACCATCTCCCAAATTGGCTCTACCAATTTGTACTCTGACCAGCAGCGTATTATAAACAAGTTGCTTCATATCCTTATTAATCCTCATTATTTTTCTTTTTCATTAAATCATTTAATGTTATTTTATTACAGTTGTCCCAATTTTCCCCCTTTGCCCTCCTCTTCCCATCCCACCCCTGCTCCCACAGTCAATTCCCACACTGTTGTCCATGCCTGTGGGTCTTTCATACATGTTTTTTGTTTAATCCCTTCCACTTCTTTCCATTGTTATATCCCTTCCCCCTCCCTTCTGGTCACTTTCAGTCTGTTTCATGTTTCCATACCTGTGGTTCTCTTTTGTTTGCTATTTTTATATCATCCTTTTTAAGGGGTTCTTGTTCCTATAAGTACTGTATCATCTGTACATCTGTCTTCTGTAATATTTTTCCTACGGCATGCAGACTAGATTAACTGTGATTGATAGTTTGTTGTTTTTCATATTGTGATTTTATTTTGATTATATTCTTATTTGACTTTTGATCCTGAATTTAATAATTAAAATACAATGACTATACAAGCATATTCTTCAACCAAATTTAATAACTTATCAGATTCTTGTGGTCACACTTAAGACAAGTGTGTTTGAAAATGTGTTAATATTTGGATTTCTTTTCTTTTAAGATTTTACTTATTTACTTTTAAAGAGAGAGGAAGGTAGGGAGAAAGAGGAGAGAAATGTCAACATGTGGTTGCCTCTTGCACAACCCCAACTGGGGACCCGGCCCACAACCCAAGCCTGTACCCTAACTGGGAATTGAATTGGCAACCCCTTGGTTCACATGCCTGTGCTCAATACACTGAGCTACACCAGCCGGGGCTGGATTTCTTCACAAGTAAAAGATTCACTGGATTTATGCTTAATAATTCTTTACTCATGCATACCAATAATCTTCAGTATTTAGCCTAAATTTTAAACATTTTAAAGTAATGTAATGCATACTTATATGTGCAGTCATAATTACTTTCAGAAGCAAAATTTAAATATTATAGTTATGTAATAGAATCACTATTAACTTATAATATCTCTATATTATTTTACATTTGTAAGTCATTTAATTAAGTCAGAATATAGGAACCCACAATGAAATTTTATGAGAAAGTAACACATTTTATACATAAATGACTTTAGAATTTGAGGTAGATAATAAACTGGAGTAGTCAGTTGAAAGACACTAGTGATGTTTATTTTCCTAACTTTGCATGTACAATTTTTTCAAAGAGTGAAAAAAAGATGCATTTGTTTATGAGGGAGCTTTATCCAGCAGAGCATCCCCCACAGCTGTCACAAATGAAAATAATTCTACCAAGACATGATCTGCTTGGGGAGAAAAGGTGGCCAATCTCTCAAAGGAGAAAGGCCTTCAGCTTGTTCCTCAGTGGGCTTTTATTCGTTCAATTTGCACAGGAATACAGGTAAAGCTGATCAATCATTGTCAGGCAGTAATGATCAAATAATAGGTAACATTCGAAGAACTATGAGGGCTTATTCTGAGTCAGGGTCAGTTAGCTAAAGGGCTATAAAACTTTGGGAAACAAACTCTTTATGCTTGGACCCTTATCAGAAAATTGAGGACATTCTTAGCAAAGCAGGTTTCACAGGATTTTTATGCATTCTTTCTTAGGCCAGATCGCCCCGAGAAACCACCCATTCCTGCCCAGGGCTGCACCACCCTCTGTCATTGTTTCAGGCTTAAATCAGGCAGGGGAAGTAAGGAAGCCAAGAGATTAGGAGACTTCTTGCAGGCAGAATGAGGACTCAGGCTATGTCAAAGCCGAAGGGTAAGGGCCCATCACCCCCTTTTTCTATAGTCTCCCAAATCCTTACCTGATAGCCCCATCACAACCATGTCTATCTTATGTCATCCCTCCCTGGAGGAATCTTACCTGCCATTGGCTAACCAGTCATCTGCCTGGGGCCAAGCAGGATAAACTAAAGGGGACATAGGTGACACCCCAGCCAGGAAGAGAAGTTTTGTCTCCTTAGTGGCTTATAGTCCCGAGGTTTTTTACTCAGCCTTAGCCATGGTGAGGTTACAGCTTCTGAAACTAGGCAGGGCAGTTACCAACACTTACTAGTGGTCACAGTGATACCCAAAATGTTGACATGTCCCTAACTCTGATAAAGAATAGTTAATTCAGTAACCTACAAGGTTCTGAGTTCAAATTTTCAAAGTCTGGATATTTTTAAACTTCAGTGTCTTCTGAAGAAAGGAGATGAAAAAAGTTTCTACTTCACATGATATGTTGTTGGGGGGATTAAACAAGAGAGTAGGACCTGGCCAGTGCTTAGGAATGTAGCTGCTTCACAACTGCCTGCAGTATTCTCCAGACCCTGGTAAGAACAAACTTATTCTCTGCCCTTGTAGGTTTACATTTGTATAAATGTAGGAATGTTGTATAACTATAACATACTGTATGTCATACTTTCTAAGTCCTGATTCTTTTATATAGAATTTGATATTCATCCATTTTTTTCTTGCATCAATAACATTGTATAGTATTTCATTGTGTGGATACAGTCTGTCTATCTATTCCTGATGAAGGGATATATGACTTGTTTTTAGTTTGGGTTGATTATGAACAAAGCCACTGTAAATATCTATGTATATGTTTAAGTGAAAATTCTTTTTCATTTAATTTGGTTGAATCTCTAGGAGGAGGATTACTGGGTGGTATGGTTAATGTTTAACAGTATAAGAAAAAAATCTTTGTGAAGTAGTTTTACAATTTTGCATTCTCACAAGAAATAAATGGTAGTTTCAGTTGCTTCACGTTTTACCCTCCCTTAGCATTATTAGGCTTTTGTAAGTTTATATGCTTTGCAATTCTAATAGTTATGTAGTGGTGATAGATTTTTTTCAGTAAGAAAAATATATTTTCTTCAAACATTAAAAAATAAAAAAAGCTTTCAAACTAACATGGAATTACAAATTCGTACATTTCCTTATAAAGAGAATTTCACATTCACTGCTTTACTTCAGACATTCAGAAGGAATTTTTTTTTTAATTTTCTCTCCTGTACTTTTTATAAGGTACTATGAGAAATCTGAGGATTCAACATTTCATAAGAAATGGTCCCATATTCAATTTGCTAATGATTTATTAGAATTTCTGATGTAGAACCTTCAGTACAGGCCCAAGCCTATTTAGGAGAGAGACTACAACCAGTTCAGCAATAAAATGGGGGAATTTTTTTTTACTGGTCAACAGAGATTAGAAAACTATTTGCAATGTTGATGACAATAGGGCTGAAGAAAGCATTGAGAGCTCAGATTTGAAGACTCAAAATTACTTTTATTTTTGAAAGAGCTTCAATAACCTTTATTCTTTTTGGTTTGATCCCTTAAACATGGGCAGTAATGTATACAATCTGTGGAGCAGGCAGAATGCTGGGCTGCATGGACAAAAGAACTGAGAAAAAGATAGTAAGAAATAAAACCTTAGCCCTATGCCATCTTGAATTGGCAAATTCTTGCATAGTATGATCTATTCAAGCATAAAAGTTTAATAAAATGACTGAATTTAAAAATTAAGCATTTTCTGTTGTTTCATAATAACTTCTGATTCAGCTCAACTCACTGAAATTTATATCTTATAATGAGCATCAGGGCCTTTTTCAGGAAAAATGGGCTTTCCCTTGTGACTGTGGTCTTTGAATGGTTGGTCCTCATCCTTAGAATTGTCCTGCAACCATTTCTGTGGATTCTTAATATGTTAAGGAATATTTTAGCAACTTCCAAATGGCTTTGAAAATCTTCCTCTGGATCAGAGTGCATCCCAATATTCTTCTCATAGCCAAATACATTTGTACCTCTGACTACTGTTTAAAATGAGCTAACAGATTATAAACTTTAAGTAAAAATACAAAGAAAAAGCAATGCTTTCTAAACATGCACTTTTATTTATTTATATTTTGGGTGGTGACAAAATTTTTTAAATTTAATTTAATTTAATTTTTTTGCATCACCACTTATCCCCCCATGTCCTCTTCCACCTCTATCCATTCTCCTATTCCTCCATCACTATACTGTTGTCTGTGTCCGTGATTTCTTTCTCTTTGTTTGTTTTTTTTTTCTTGGTTGCTCTACTCCTCACCTCTCCAGCACCCCCCCACCCACGCTGTCAGCTGGCTCTCTATCTATGAGTTTGTCTCTGTTTTTCTTGTTAGTTCAGCTTGTTCATTAGATTACACATGAGTGAATTCATATGGTATTTGTCTTTCTCTGACAGGCTTCTTTCACATAATGTTCTCCATGTTCATCAATGCTGACTCAAAGCGTAAAATTTTCTTCTTTTTTTAAATATATTTTATTGATTATGCTATTACAGTTGTCCTGTTTCTCCCCCATCATTCCCCCCACCCTGCACACCCTCTCCCACCCACATTCCCCCCTTTAGTTCATGTCCATGTGTCATAAGTTCTTTAGCTTCTACATTTCCCATACTATTCTTCCCCTGCCCCTGTCTATTTTCTACTCACTATCTATGCTACTCATTCTCTGTACCTTCCCCCCCCTCCTCCCACGCCCCTGTTGCTAACCCTCCATATGATCTCCATTTCTGTGGTTCTGTTCCTGTTCTAGCTGTTTGCTTAGTTTGCTTTTGTTTTAGGTGTGGTTCTTAATAGCTGTGAGTTTGCTGTCTTTTCATTGTCATATTTTTGATCTTCTTTTTCTTAGATAAGTCCCTTTAACATTTCATATAATAAGAGCTTGGTGATGATGAACTCCTTGAACTTGACCTTATCTGAGAAGCACTTTATCTGTCCATCCATTCTAAATGACAGCTTTGCTGGAAAGAGCAATTTTGGATGCAGGGGCTGGAAAGAAATATTTGAAATCTTGAAAAGCAGGGATCTACATCCAAAATTTTCTTCTTTTTTTTACCACCAAACAATATTCCATTTTGTAAATGTACCATAGCTGTTTTATCTACTCATCTACTGATGGACACTTGGACTGTTTCCAAATCTTGGCTATTGTAAATAACACTGAAATGAACACAAAGGTGCATATATTCCTTTGAATTAGTGTTTCAGGTTTCTTTGGATAAATTCCCCAAAATGGAATCTCTGAGTCATAAGGCAAATCCATTTTTAATTTTTTGAGGTAAATCCATACTGTTTTCTACACTGTCTGTACCAATCTTCATTCCCACCAACAGTGTACAAGGGTTCCTTTCTCCACATTCTCACCAACACTTGTTGTTTATTGATTTATTAATGAGAGCTATTCTCACAGGTGTGATGTAATATCTCATTATGATTTTAATTTGGATTTATCTGATGATTAGTAACACTGAACATCTTTTCATATGTCTATTGGCCATTTGTATGTCCTTCTTGGATAAGTGTCTGTTCAGGTCCTTTGCACATTTTTTAATTGAATCGTTTGGGTTTTTTTTGGTATTGAGTTTTGTAAGTTCTTTATAAATTTTGGACATTAACCCCTTCTTGTGTGTATTAGCAGGTATGTTCTCCCATTGTGTGGTTGTCTTTTCATTTTGTTGATGGTTTTCTTTGCTATGCAAAACTTTTTAGTTTGATGTAGTCCCATTTGTTTGCTTGTCTTTCATGCCCAAAGAGATATTTCAGAAAGAATATTGCTGTGAGAAGTGTCTGAGATTTTACTGCTTATTTTTCTACTGAGATATCTGTGGTTTTGAGTCTAACATGTAAGTCTTTAATATATTTTGAGTTTATTCTTGTGTGTGGTGTAGTAAGGTAGTCTAGTGCCATTGTTTTGCATGTATTTATTTGCAATAAATAATGTATACTAACACTATTTATTGATTAGACTCTCTTTAGCCCATTGTATGTTCATGACTCCTTTGTCAAACATTAATTGACTATAAAAGCATGCATTTATTTCTAGGCTATTTATTCTGTTCTATTGATCTATATATCTGTCTTTATGCCAGGACCATGCTGTTTTGATTACTATGGCTTTGTAATACAGTTTGATATTAGGTGGTGTGATGCCTTCAACTTTATTTTTTTTCCTCAAGATTGCTAGTATATTCAGGGTCTTTTGTGGTTTCATATAAATTTTTTGGGATATTTGTTCTAGTTCTTTGAAATACACCATTGATATTTTGATAGGAATTACTTTGAATCTATAGATTGCTTTTGATAGTATGGATGTTTTAACAATGCTATTTCTTCTATCCATGTACACAGTATATACTTCCATTTATATCTTCTTCAGTTTCTTTCTTCAGTGTCTTATAATTTTGCAAGTGCACACATTTTACATTCTGGTTGAATTTATTCCTATGCACTTTGTTATTTTTGAAGCAATTGGGAATAGGATTGTTTTCTTAGTTTTCCTTTCTGATAGCTCATTATTGGAATATAAAAATGCAACCTATTTATGGACATGTTATTTTAAATATCCATGAATAACACCGAGCATTTGGACATTACACAGCAGCAAAAAAGGAAGAAAAGCAGAAAAAAGCTATCAAAATATATTTGAGATATTTGTTACTCTCTTATGTGGTTTTACTTTTTAAACTCTTCTAAAATTTAAATTGTCTTAAAAAAACTAAAAATGGATCTCCCTTTTGACCCAGCAATTCCATTGCTAGGACTATATCCTAAGAACCCTGAAACACCAATCCAAAAGAAACTATGCATCCCTATGTCTATAGCAGCACAATTTACAATAGCCAAGTGTTGGAAGCAACCTAGATGCCCATCAGTAAATGAATGGATCAAAAAACTGTGGTACATTTATACAATGGAATTCTATGCAGCAGAAAGAAAGAAGGAGCTTATACCCTATGCAACAGCATGGATGGAACTTGAGAGCATCATGCTAAGCGAAGTAAGCCAGGCAGTGAAAGACAAATACCATATGATCTCACCTTTAACAGGAACCTAATCAACAAAACAAACAAACAAGCATAATATAACCAAAGACATGGAAATGGGGAACATGCTGAAAGTCACCAGAGGGGAGAGGGGAGGGAATTTCAGGGGAAAAGGGAAGGATTTACAGGAACAAGTGTAAAGGACACATGGACAAAAACTATGGGGGGGTGGAAATGGGAGGGAGGTGGGGAGGGCTGGGGTGGTGGGTTCGGGTGAGAATAAAAGACAGAAAACTGTACAAGATCAACAATGAAAATAAAAATTAAAAAAAAAAGAAAAAAGAGACAATAACTTATATAAAACCATATGAGGTGGGTATAAAAAAAATTTTAAATTGTCTTGCCATGCTCACTTGTGTTAACATGAGAGAAGCCTATAAATATTCTTCATTGTGATGACATAGCTAAACCTAAGTGGTAACAAAATCTTGAATGGATGCTTTTTCTGAATTAGGATGATTTTTATTCTAGCAGTCACAATTTGATTCTAACTAAATAGTTCAATTTAAATGCTGCATACAGAATCTATTTTTTCTCAATATCACAACCTTTGTAGGGCTTTTATTATTTGTTCATTCCCTTATCCTCATACAACAACCATTTTCTCATTCCTTTTTACCTATGAAGAGCCATAAAAATCTCCAAGGACACAAAGCTGAGTGACATATTGTTGCTAACCCCTAGGCATCACCATGAAATTTGGGAATCCATGGATGGAGAGAGGCAGAGGTTGACTGTAATTTTTTGGCTGTACTGAAGGATAGCTAATACTTTCTGCGCAAGATTCATCATTTAAAGAGCGAACCAAGTTCTGAGCTTCATGTCTGGGTGCATTCTTGAGGTAGCAAATATTTTAAGTGTTTTTGTATTGTGAAGATCAATGCAGGGAATGACAGAAAACAAACAGGGTTTGGTTGTTAATGAACATATATGTCCTTCCACACATAAACCTCTCTGCACTACTGCTGAGTGGGCATTAGCACACTGTAGTAGTCAAGGACTTTGATTTTTGGCATCAAATGCCTTGCACCCAGTGCTGGTCCTGACCATCTGCTCATTAGTGTCCTTATCTGTGATGGGAGGTGACTGCACAGACATACTTAATAAGCTGCTGTGAAGAATACTTGTGTTATTGCCTGTAAGGTAAGAGAACAGTGGACACAATGTTCAGTACTTAGTACAAGCCAACAACCATTCCTACAGTTCTACATTGGTTGGTTAATTATTCCTGCAGTTTTCATGAGATAGATATAATGCCCTGTTTTACAGAAGAAAAACTCATTGTCAGGGAAGCTGACCAGCCCAATGTCACACAGGAAGGAACTTAACTGCCTAACAAAGCACCATCAGAGGTAGTCTTTTTCTGTGATAGGCAGCAATGCCTTTGTGACCCCATGAATTTTGGAGCCATGATGGTGGGCAGGGAAAAAACCTAAAGTGAAGACCAGGAGAACAACTAGTGAGTTCTGGGAGTTTTTATTTTTAGTTCATGTTTGGGTACTCACCTATTCTAGCCTGCAGCTCTGTCTCGTTCATCAGTGAGCAGTTGAGCTAGTTGGTTGGTTGCCTGTGGTAGGAACATGGACTGAGAATCTCATCATAGATAAAGAGCTGAGATGCATAAGCTTCATGCCCCTTCACTTTCACTCACCATCCGTGTGTAAACTTTAGTGCCCTGCATGGTGCAGAGTGTGTGCTGGGATCACACCCAGTGATCACAGTCTCAGTGCCTATAGGAACCAGGCAGACAGACAGTGAATCCCCTGGCTGAATTCCAGAACTGTTTTTGAAATTCATTCTTTGGAAACAAAATGTTTTTCTTTGAATTTTTTCTTGAAGCTTACAGCTCCAGTGTTTGCTTTAACTTCCCACTTTTGATATTGATGTGGATATAAAAAGTACTTTACTTTTTTCTTAGTTCTATCCCAATAAATAAAATAACACAATTATGATGATGAAAGCAACATTTAAGATCAGCAGGTGGTACATTATAGTGAGGATGAATTAGGGGAAATATGCCAAACCTAAGCAAATGTACTGTAGTTTTGCCTCATTGCTGATGGCTGAGCACCTAATATTTTTATTTTCTGTTTTCCAGTGAAAGCTGGAGGAGTGGAATTTATGTTTTATTCTATATATATATTGTGGATAAATAACTAAAATAAAAAATAAAGGAATTCCATGGACCAACATTATGTAAGCCAAGCTAAAGAAACACATTGTTGGATCTCCTAGTCAAATACCTCTATCTAGGAAAGGTGGATACCAGGAGAATTTTTAGAAGAAAAGAGAAATGGTTATATTTGTATGCTAGGTAGATCATTCTTCAGACCTATTAGTGTACCTGTGTTATCAACCTAGAGGTTGTAGTGAAACCAGGAATGAAGATAAGATTTCCAGAGACATAGAGTGGAACAAAGATAGAGTCTGTGGTTGAACCCTGGGCATAACCAATCATTTAAAAAGAGATCCTGGAAAAAACAAAGACTGATCAGACAGAAGAGATACATGTAAGAAGGAATAAGCATCAGAAGCTTAAGAAAGGCCCAGTAAGGGAGAGACTGAAAGACATCCTTTAGTTTTGTAGCTTTTCTACATTGAAAAATTAATACAAAGTGTTTTGGTTGAATGGAATAATTATAGTGGCTAATAGATGCTACTCTTGTAAGAAGCTGAGATTACAAAGAAGAAAACAGGAACTGAAAGTCAATAGGTAGAAGAGGAATTACTTATTAGGAAAGGATTTATCTTTATGAGTGAGACTTGAAAATATTTATTACCAGTGACATGTCTGTAATGTTTACTCAAAAGGCAGAAAGAAACTGACTTTTATTAACAATTACCAAATGCCATTTCTAAATGTCTTTAAGTTGTCTCATCATTTCTCACAACTCTGAAGACACGTACATGGCCAAGTGTCCTTCTATTATAGATGTGGGAAACTTTGTTTCATAGGAGTTTTATTCTTCTCCAGGAAGTTCCATAACCTTATGGTCAGTATTCTTCTTTTTGCTTGCTATCCACCCAACAGCTGTTCCAAAAAGATTTAAGATAATTTAGAAGAATATTTACTACATAAGTATGAACCAGGAGATAGTAGTCTCTACTCTTTTCTTTACAACATGTTATAATAATGCATTTGACTATATTACATGTTTTGTTTGCCTCCTTCATATTATAGTTCTAGTTTTGTTTGGGAAATAAATCATTCAAAAATCCTTTTTCTCCTCTTGTAGCCAGACAAACTGAAATAGATGGGAGGTTACTGCTGATATTTAACCTTAATTCATATTTTCTCATAAATATTGGATTATGCTATAAAATTCACAGCTTCATATATATTCAGGGTCAAATTACCTTCATTTTATTTAGTCACAACGTGTTGAAATTAATTGCAAAACATGGGCTCCCTCTTGTGACAAAATCAATGATTTTAAAACTTTTTGATGCCAAACAAAATCATATATCGATGCCCTTTTAATTGTTTTTAAATATTACATATAAAATTATTTAATGATTTAATATTATTCTTTTGTATGATAATTATTCCAGCTTTTTAAAAAAGTACCTATATTTGATTCTAATTTTTGTTTTAAAATGTATATAGTATTTTAAAATATTGAATTTCAAACGGGTTGAAAATATAGAAGAAAAAGGAAAAAAACAAATTTGATTTCCTTTTTTGTGTTATATGTGTTCCTACAAGTGTCTGAAAACTCTCTGGGAATTAAATTAGTCCTTGTAATGTTTGGCTTTACTATACTCCACACTCTGCATGTCACTGACATTAGACTTTATGAGTCCTCTGTGTTGTAGTGTGCTTAAATTTTCCCCATATGTGTGGTGTTTCACTTTGCTTTGTTCTGCACACTGTTCATGTGAGTTGTTTCCACAGTTGTCAAGGAAGCAGCATTCAACTTGACCTCTGGGAATGCCCATATGAAAAGGTCTAACCAAGAAAGAATACAAATAACAAGTCATCTTTAAAATGAAATATTATATGCTGTGTGTCTCTGTCCTTGTGTGTTTGTGTATGTATGAGAGAGGGTAGTGAAAAAAAAAAACACTTAATAGTCATATGCATGGACTGAGTTCTGTAAGGGCCTTTTGTGATCATGATAAAACCAGAATGTGAATTCATAAAGAACTGGAGTGAATCTTGTCTTTGTCCTGAACTACCTGCATGGCCCTAAGCAAGTCCTTTTCCTTCCTGAATGTCTCTTTTCTCACTTGTATAATAAGGCAGTTGAACTAACTCCATGCTTTTCAGTATATTCTCTGCAGGAACATATCTGCGGGAAATGGCATATTTCCACAGTTCGATGGAGTATTAATTACAGATACTGTGTTTGTAGGTGATGGTGTAGGGACTGTGGAGTCAAGGCTATAAAAGCACAGTCTGAGACAACTGTGATGTAAAGGAGCTGGGGATCCCATGGATGGGGACTTCTCCACCAGTTAACAATAAATAAAGTAGATTATCAGGTTTATTTCACAAGATTCAGTAAAGACTAAACATTTTGTTAAAGCCAGGTTGCTGGTCAGGTATGAGAACCAGGACTGGAATTTTGCTCTTCTACTCATTATTTTTTATTTCTTTAATTTACATGGCCAGCATGTTGCCAGAGTCACAAACTAGCTGTATTTTGACCACCAATTCTCAAACCTTAAGATGCAGGGCATAAGCTCGCCTCTCCACCCTGATCCTGTCTATCTGCTTTCCTTGCACAGACTGGCCTACTTCTTCCATTTCTTTTATTGTTGGGCTCCAGGAGGCATTTTAGTTTGCCACCCCAACAGACAGTCAGAACCTGGTTTTTATCACCCATCACCGGGGTTGCTTGAGCACTTCTGTGCCACCTGCCCCATCAAGGGTAAACCAGACTCCTCCAGGGAGCAACTGCCCCATTTTGCACTTTCTCAGGTACACTCTCCTTTGCTTAACCTTCTTGTCTGGACCCTTGGTTTCTCTCCTTTTTAGTGCAGGGGACCCTGTCCTGGGTGCCAGATGTGGGGGGGCTCTGCCCGCAGAGCCCCATCCCTCTGTCACGGATGAAAGTAAAAACTACCAAGACATCTTCTGCTTGGGGAGGAAAGGGGTCAAACTCTCAGAGGAGAATGACCCAGAGCCCCTTCCTCACTAGGCTTTTATTGGGCTCAAATACACGGGAATACAGGTATGTCAGGAGACAAGGATCAAACAATGGTTAACATTTCAAAGCAATCTGAGGGCTTAATCTGAGCCAGTGTTTGTCAGGAAAAGGGGTTGCCAGACTTTGGGAGACATACTCATTTCCTCCTGGGACACTTGTCACCTCAGGAAGAGCACTCTTAGCAAAGCAGGTTTCACAGGACTTTAGGAATTCTTTCTTATGTCCGGATCACCCACGGAGCCGACCAGGCCAGGACAGGGCTGCACCGCTCACCCCCACAGTTTCAGGCTTTAAGGCAATTAGGAAGCAGAAGACATCTCCCAGATGGAAATGAGGACTCGGGCTACGTCAGAATAGCAGGGGGGCGAGGGTCCATCACATCCTCTTTGCTGCAACATCTCCCCCCGCCCCCCCCCGAGTCCTTCCATGAGGCCTTCCAAGTGGTCGCGTCTGGCTTAGGTTGCCCCTCCCATGAGGAGTCTTACCTGTCATTGACTGCCAACCAAGCTATGGGGCCAGAGATGGGTAAGGCAGAAGCAGTGCTCCTGCCAGGGAGATAAGCTTTGTCTCCTTAATAGGTCACATCCTTGTGACAGAACAGACCCAGATGAAGTGGGTCCCTTGGGCTCTTACACAGCCCACCATGGGGTGAGGGTTACAACTCCTGAAACCAGGCTGAACGGTCCGCAACATTTAGTGGATAAGCAGCTTAGCCTTTGAATTTCCCTTTATTTCTGGACTCCATGTCTCAGAGCATGCACAGGGACACAGTCTATTACCTGCAGTCCAGTCCTTCCTTTTCCCCACATGTTACCTAAATTCTGATTCATCTGAGAGAGTGGATCAGTCAGGCCCAGAATGAGCAGCAGTGGTGGGTGGCTGCACTTCGGTATTTAATAGTCATCCATTCAGTCTTCCATTAGGCTCAAAATACTTCTTGAGTTACTCCAGTGTAGTAATGACATCAACAAATGTGACCTGCCCAGGCTGGTGTGGCTCAATGGATTGAGTGCAAGCCTGTGAACCAAAGTGTCCTGGTTCAATTCCTAGTCAGGGCACATGCCTGGGTTGCTGGTCAGGTCCCCAGTAGGGGGTGCATGCCTGGCAACCACACATTCTCTCCCTCTCTATCTGCCCCTTCTCCTCTCTCTAAAAATGAAAATGAATAAAATATTTTTTAAAAAATAAAACTTTTTTTAAAAAGAAATGTGGTCCTGATGAAGAGCATTTGTGGGAATCTCAGGCCTGAGATGGGTCTGACTATTCAGTGAGATATAGAAAACAATGACATGTGTATATGAGTGAGGAAAGCCAGAGCTAAACATGCATGTATGCTTTTGTTCATTCAAGAACAGCTGTTCTTTGCCTCTGTGAGCTGAATGTTGTTTGAAGATTCTACTGAGAAAGACAGGAAGTGAGTACATTGTATTGTACCTTACATCATGAGGGAGGGGGACAGGAGACATGTGAAATCTGGTGTGTAAGCAGCAGCCAGAACCTCCAACCTGACGGTAGCTTTTGTACTCAGAGAGGTTTTTTTCAGGCTTAATATCTAAGTGAGTTTATTCATGAGAAACTAGGGCCTATATCAATTTTTAGTAGTCATAGTTGTTAAAATATATAAATTACTAGGAGGGACTCTGTAGATGGAAGGAGAGACCTAATGTTTGTGAGCAACCACTCTCTAGTCCACCTGACACAACACACATACTTAGTTTCTTCCCCTAAGCATTATATGGCATGTTTTTGTGCATGTGGGTGAGTGTGTCCATGTGTATAAGTATGTGCATATGTGTGAGTATGTATGTGTGCAAGTGTGTGTCCTCAGGAGTAATGATAACATGCAGTACCCAGGAAATGTGAGATCCAGTCCTGTCCAGATACTGGAACCAGAATGTAACAGAAACCTGTGCTCAACACACAGGGCTGTGGACTGCTGGTTTTTCTGGTCTCATAATTATTGAACTAACTGCAGAATGAGCTCCTCTCAGGTGGTTAAAAATAAGTCCTCATAGAGCAGAACTATGCCTGTCCTAAAACATGACTGTATTTCTATCAATCTTTCTGTTTTTAGTAATTACTGTTTTATTTCAGGCCAGAGCAGGGCAGCAGGAGGTGCAGTCTTCTCCTTGTACTCTTGAAGCACTAGGCATCCCCACAGCAAGGGGAGAAAAAGGCCACCATTCCTAATAGATTCAGGAAAGAAGAAGCATATGATCCTTTGGGGCTGCCCTCCCACAAAGCTCTCTCCCATTAGTTCACACCCTTTCTTTAGGGTTGTGTTCTGTCATCCATGACAAATACCCCTACACGTTCTTTGGCTCAAATAGCGCCTGATTAAGGGATGTGCAGTGCTAGCTGTTCTCTATGCTTTTTGCACTGGTCCTGTCCTGCCTTGGTCTCTCCAGCTGAGAATTTCTCAGATCAGTCTTTTAAAGGTAAGGTATGGAATCAATGCATTTTTATAAGGTGTGTGTTTAACAAATCTCAACTGAATTAAAAAATTGACTGAATTAAGTTTTTATTCCCCCAATCTTCTCTCTCCCTTAATTGATTTGTATTATTAGTATTATTCTTCCATCTAATCTTTTGAATCAGCTCATAATATCAGGAGGCACTGAGGGGAAGTGACATAGAGTAGGGTACTGATACACAGTTTCTCTTACCTCATTATTGCTATCACCACATTGTGGTGCAAATATTTTAGTAGCCACAACACCTGCCCTTCAGCATACTGTGATCTGAGACACAGGGATTATGTCTTACTCATTCTAGTGTCCCAGGACACTGGATCTTGTCTGAAATTGTACAAGGTGCTCAGTTAAAAAAAAAAAAAAAAAGAATGGATGAGTTACATTGCTGTTTACATTTTTGTCTAAACTACATATGAAAAATTCTAGGAGAGGGAAGATGCTGGCATGGTAGGAGGGAGCAGATTCCACTTCTTCCTATACATGGGAGAAAAGCCTAGCTGATCTACAGAGGAACAAAGCAAACAGCCAACAGTACCACAGCAGATATGAACATAGAAGATCAAACATTGTAGTGGATATTGAAAAACCAGACAGTAAGGAGACTATTTCAGGACAATAAAAGCCTAGGGATCAGCGTGGAGACCAGGGAGGCTGAAGACCCGGGCCCAGCGCTTGCCAGGTCTGCCACAGGGCTCTAAGGAGGGAGCTGGGTCAACCTCTCCCTCCCTGGCCAAACAAGGTTTAAACAGCAATGGGAGAGACCTGGTTGCTTAAAGTAGCAGAGAGGGGAGTTAAGGTCTGAGTGGCAAACACGCTGGGGCTGTGAACACCCACATATAGCGCTGGGAGGAGTGCATGCCTGAGCCCATGCTACCAGAGGTGCCTGTATGAACAAAAGCACACAAAACTGGAGGAAGAGGCTTTGTGGAAGACCTGGAGCCCTTGTTGGGAACCCGGGGAGTGCGAGCAATCCATGGGAGACCCAGAGCCCACACATGTGAACCCAGGGAGTACGCATGATCTGTGGGAAACCTGGGGCTCATGCCCGTGAAATTAGGGTGAGCAAAAGCAAAGCAGGAAACTCCAAACCCACACCCCTAAACCCAGGGTCAGCACATGCCCTGTAGGAGACCCGAACTTACACCCATAAACTCAGGAAAGTGCATGTTCCCAAGGAGGCTCAGAACCTATGCCCAACACCCTGCACTGAGAGACACTGGGCTAGCTCTGCTGAGATTGCTCTGCTATTCCTGGGGAGAGTAGCCCAAAGCTGACTGAGTGCTGAATAGGGAGAAAAGCAATACCATCACTCCTCAGCACTTTGCAGTCAGCAAGACCAGAAAAACCGGATTAGCCAGTTTGAGACCAGCAACAGGGTTAGAGTTGTTGTTGGTTTTTGTTTTTAATATATATTTTTATATAATTTTCTTTTTTTTTTTTATTTTTCAGGGATGACTTTATTTTCAAAATTTTATTATTTTTTTTAAATTTTTATTTTCATTGTTGATCTTGTACAGTTTTCTGTCTTTTATTCTCACCCGAACCCGCCACCCTAACCCTCCCCACCTCCCTCACATTTCCACCCCCCCATAGTTTTTGTCCATGTGTTCTTTATACTTGTTCCTGTAAATCCTTCCCCTTTTCCCCTGAAATTCCCTCCCCTCTCCCTTCTGGTGACTTTCAGCATGTTCCCAATTTCCATGTCTTTGGTTATATTATGCTTGTTTGTTTGTTTTGTTGATTAGGTTCCTGTTAAAGGTGAGATCATATGGTATTTATCTTTCACTTCCTGGCTTACTTCACTTAGCATGATGCTCTCAAGTTCCATCCATGCTGTTGCATAGGGTATGAGCTCCTCTCCAAGGAGGACATACAGAGGATCCAGAGACACATGAAAAGATGCTCGATATCACTAGCTATCAGAGAGATGCAAATTAAAACCACAATGAGATACCACTTGACACCAGTCAGAATGGCCCTCATAAACAAAGCAACAAACAGCAAGTGTTGGAGAGGTTGTGGAGAAAAGGGGACACTACTGCATTGCTGGTGGGAGTGCAGACTAGTACAACCACTATGGAAAACAGTATGGAATTTTCTAAAAAAACTAAAAATGGATATACCTTTTGACCCAGCAATTCCATTGCTAGGACTATATCCTAAGAACCCTGAAACACCAATCCAAAAGAAACTATGCATCCCTATGTCTATAGCAGCACAATTTACAATAGCCAAGTGTTGGAAGCAACCTAGATGCCCATCAGTAAATGAATGGATCAAAAAACTGTGGTACATTTATACAATGGAATTCTATGCAGCAGAAAGAAAGAAGGAGCTCATACCCTATGCAACAGCATGGATGGAACTTGAGAGCATCATGCTAAGTGAAGTAAGCCAGGCAGTGAAAGATATATAATTTTCTTTTTTATCCCTCAATTCCTTTTCCTTCTTTCTTTCTTTCTTTCTTTCTTTCTTTCTTTCTTTCTTTCTTTCTTGTTTTATTCCTTTTTCCTTTTTTTCCAATTTTATCTCTTTCTCCACTTTTTTCTTTTTTCATTTTTTATTCTTCTATCTTTTTAAATACCCATGAGGGAGACAAAAAAAATCTGGAACTGTGAAAAAACCAGGGTTGGACACAAAGACAAGACAACACAACACAACAGCTGAGACAGTGGAAGTTTTGAACATCAGGATAACCGAAGGAGACTGCACCACTGAATCTCATAGGTATACTACCACAGAAGTTCACACCATAAACCCAGGGAGCCAGAACAGATCAATTTAAGAAGCTGAAGCTAACAAGAAGAGTCTCACGAACAATGGGAAGACAAAGAAACCATCCCCAAATGAAAGGCAAGGAGGAACACCCACAAAGAATGCTCAATGAAAGAGAGGCAACTCACCTATCAGATATTGAGTTCAAAGCAATGCTTATCAAGAAGCTCCATGAGTTCTCAATGAACTACCAGAAACTACAAAAAAGCTACGACGAAATCACTGCAAACTATATCAGCATGAAAAAGGAAATAGAAGCTATCAAAAAGGGCCAAGAGGAAATGAAGAAAACAATTAATGAACTGAAGAAAACACTAGAAGGAATCAAAACAAGGATCAATGAGGCAGAAGATCCGATCAGTGAATTGGATGACAAAGTAGAAAAAACACCCAGAAAGAGCAAGAAAAGGAAAAGAGGCTTAAAAAGAATGAAGAGAGATTAGGAGAAATGCAAGACAATATGAAATGTAATAATATCTGCACAATAGGGATACCAGAAAAAGAAGAAGAGCAAGAGATAGAAAACCTATTTGAAAAAGTAATGATGGAAAACTTCCCTAATTTGATGAGAGAAAAAGTCACACAAATCCAGGAAACACAGAGAGTCACAATCAAGAGGAACCCAAACAGGCCCACTTCAAGACACATCATAATTTAAACAGTAAAATTCCAAGACAAAGAGAGCATCTTAAGGGCAGCAAGGGAGAAAAAGGAAGTAACATACAAGGGAGCCCCCATATCGTTAGCAGCTGACTTCTCAATGGAAACGCTCCAAGCCAGAAGACAATGGCAAGAAATATTCCAAGTAATGAGAACCAAAGGCCTGTAACCAAGACTACTTCACCCAGCAAGGCTTTCAATCAAGATAGAAGTCAAAATAAGGAGCTTCCCAGACAAAAGAAGTTTAAAAGAATACACCTCTACCAAACCAGTCCTGCAAGAGATGCTAAAGGGACTGCTTTAAGGAAAGGAAGGAAAAGAGAGAGAGAGGAACACAGGTACGGAAATGGCAATGAATAAGTACCTATCAATAATAACCTTAAACACAAATGGATTAAATGCTCCAATCAAAAGACATAGAATAGCTGAATGGATAAGAAAGCATGACCCACACATGTACTGCCTAAAAGAGACCCACCTCAGGACAAAATAAATACACAGACTCAAAGTGAAGGGCTGGAAACAAATTTTCCAAGAAAATGGACAGGGAAAAAAAGCTGGGGTAGCAATACTCACATCAGACAAAACAGACTTCAAAAGAAGGGCCATAAACAGAGACCCAGAAGGTCACTTCATAATACTCAAGGAAAGAATCCACCAAGAAGACAGAAACATTTTAAATATATATGCACCCAACATAGTAGTGCCTAAATACATAAAGAAAATCTTGTAGGACTTTGAGAAAGATATTGACAGCAACACAATTATAGTAGGGGATTTTAACACCCAACTGTCAAAAATAGACAGATCTTCCAAACAAAATATCAACAAGGATATTGTGGTGTTGAACAATACTCTATATGAAATGAACTTAACTGATATATATAGAGAGAGCCCTTTGTCCCAGAGAAACTAAATACACATTCTTTTCAAATGCACATGGAACATTTTCAAAGATAGAGCACATGATAGCACACAAAACAAGCCTCAACAAAGTGAAGAAAATTGAAACCATACCAAGCATTTTCTCCAACTACAAGGACTGAAACTAGAAAACAGCCCCAAGGGGAAAACCCAGAACCCTCAAAATCATGGAGATCGAATAGCATGCTATTTAACAATGAATGGGTCAAGAATAAAATTTGGAAAGAAATCAAAAAGTTTCTAGAAACAAATGAAAATGAACTCACAACAACCCAAAACTTATGGGACACGGTGAAGGCAGTCTTGATAGGGAAGTTCATATCAATACAAGCCTGCCTAAAACAGATAGAAACTTTTCAAACAAACAACCTAACTGTACCACTACAAGAAGTCAAGGAACAACAAAGACAGCCCAGAGCAAGTACAAGGAAGGAGATAACCAAGATCAGAGGATAATTAAATGACATAGAGACTAAAAGCACAATTCTAAGGATCAATGAATCCAGGAGCTGGTTCTTTGAAAAGATAAACAAAATTGACAATTCTTTAAGTATTCCTATCAAGAAAAAGAGAGAGAGAGTACCCAAATAAACACAATCAGAAATGAAAGAGGGGAGATTACAACTGACACCACAAAAATACAAAGGATTGTAAGAAATTACTATGAAGAACTGTATGCCAAGAAATATGAAAATATTGGTGAAATGGACAAGTTTCTAGAAAAATACAATCTTCCAAAACTCAATAAACAAGAAGCAGAAAGCCTGAACAGACCAATAACAGCAGATGAAATTGAAGCAGTAATCAAAAAACTCCCAACACACAAAAGCCCTGGACCAGATGGTTTCACAGGAGAATTCTAAAAAGCATTTAAGGAAGAGCTAACCCCTATCTTTCCCAGACTATTCCAAAAAAAAAAAAAAAAAAAAAAAAAAAAAAAAAAAAAATCCAAAATGTTGGAAGAGTCCCAAACTCTTTTTATGAAGCCAGCATCATCCTAATTCCAAAACCAAATAAAGACACAAAAAAGAAAGAAAAATTTAGGCCAATATCAACGATGCACATGGACACTAAAATCCTCAAGAAAATATTGGCAAACTACATCCAACAATACATTAAAAAGATCATACAACATGACCAAGTGGGATTCATCCCAGAGTTGCAAGGATGGTACAATATTCATAGATCAGCAAATGTAATACATCACATAAACAAAAGCAAAGACAAAAATCACATGATCATATCAATAGATGTAGAAAAAGTATTTGATAAGGTACAGCACCCATTTATGAGAAGAACACTCAGCAAAATAGGAATAGAGGGAGCATTCCTCAGCATATACGAGAGACCTACAGCCAACATCATACGCAATGGGCAAAAAGAAAAATCTTTTCCACTAAGATCAGGAACAAGACAAGGTTGTCCACTTTCACCACTTCTATTCAATATAGTATTGGAAGTCTTAGCCTCAGAAATTAGACAAGAAAGGGGAATAAAAGGCCTCCAAATCAGAAAGGAGGAAACAAAACTGTCATTGTTCGAAGATGACATGATAGTGTACATAGAAAATCCTATAGACTTGGCCAAAATGCTTCTCGACCTAATAAATGAATTTGGCCAAACAGCTCGCTACAAAGTCACTATCTAGAAATAGAAGGCATTTTTCTATACCAACAATGAAACAGCAGAAGCAGAAATCTGGATAAAAATTCACATGATATAGTAAAAAGAAAAATAAAATACCTAGGAATAGACCTAACCAAGGAGGTAAAAGACATATATGCATAAAACTACACTACACTGAAGAAAGAAATCAAGGAAGATACAAACCAGTGGAAATATATACTGTGTTCATGGATAGGAAGAATTAACATCATCAAAATCTCCATACTTCCCAAAGCAATTTACAAATTCAATGCAATACCTATTAAAGTACCAATGGCATATTTCACAGACATAGAACAAACACTTCAAAAATTTATGTGGAACCATAAACCACCCTGAATAGCTGCAGCAATTTAGAGAAAGAAGAGCAATGTAGGAGGGATCATAATACCTAATACCAACTGTATTACAATGCCACTGTAATCAGAACAGCCTGGTACTGGCATAAAAACAGGCACAGGAACCAGTGGAATAGAACAGAGAGCCCAGAAATAAAAACAAGTCTCTATGGTTAATTAATATTAGACAAAGGGGGCATCAACATAAAATGGAGCAAAAATAGCCTCTTCAACAAGTGTTGTTGGGAGAACTGGACAGCTACATGAAAAAAGATGAAACTCGAGCACCAGCTTACACCATACATAAAAATAAATTCAAGTTGGATAAAAGATTTAAATATAAGCTGTGACACCATTACAGTCTTAGAGGAGAACATAGGCAGGAAAATATGAGATATTTCACACAGCCACATTTTTACTGTTATGTCCCCTAAAGCAAGGGACATAAATGAAAGAATAACCAAATGGGATCTCATCGAAATAAAAAGCTTTTGCATGGCTACAGAAAACATCAGCAAAATGAAAAGGGAACCAGCTGCATGGGAAAATTTATTTGCCATTGATACCTCTGACAATGGTTTAATCTCCAAAATATATAAAGAACCTACATGACTCTACTCTAAGATAAGCAACCCAATTAAAAAATGGGCATGGGACTTGAACAGACACTTCTCCAAGGAGGACATACAGAGGATACAGAGACACATGAAAAGATCCTCAGTATTGCTAGCTATCAGAGAGATGCAAATTAAAACCACAATGAGATACCACTCACACAGGTCAGAATGGCTATCATGAACAAAGCAACAAACAAGTGTTGGAGAGGTTGTGGAGAAAAGGGGACCCTAGTGCACTCCTGGTGGGATTGCAGGCTGGTACAACCTCTATGGAAAACAGTATGGAATTTTCTGAGAAAACTAAAAATGGATCTACCTTTTGACCCAGCAATTCCACTACTCGGATTATATCCTAAGAACCCTGAAACACCAATCCAAAAGAACTTATGCACCCCCATGTTCATAGCAGCACAATTTACAATAGCCAAGTGTTGGAAGCAACCTAGGTGACCATCAGTAAATGAATGGATCAAAAAAACTGTGGTACATTTACACAATGGAATTCTATGCAGCAGAAAGAAAGAAGGAGCTCCCACCTTTCGTGAAAGCATGGATGGAACTGGAGTGCAGTATGCTAACTGAAATAAGCCAGGAGGTGAAAGACAAATGCCATATGATCTCACCTTTAACAGAAACCTAAAGAAGAAAACAAACAAACAAGCAAAATATAACCAAAGACACTGAAATTGAGAACAGGCTGACAGTGACCAGAGGCGGAGGGAGGGAATTTCAGGGGAAAAGGGGAAGGGTTTAGAGCAATAGTATAAAGGACACATGGACAAAAACTAGGGCATGTGGAAATGGGAGTGAGGTGGAGAGGGCTGGGGCAGTGGGCTGGGATGGGAGTAAAAGACAGAAAACTGTACTCGAACAACAATTAAAATTTAAAAATATGTTAAAAATATTTTAATATTATGTTACAATTAAAACTTCAGATATTACTCCAGAAAATTCTATTCAAAATGATATAGCACCAATGACTGCATTGGGATTCAGTAAAACCAGTAAAGAAAATACCTAATTTTATTCTGGTGCAGTATACATTTTTAATAAAAAATGATGATTAAGAAGATAATGACTTTCAAGGGCCCAAGGAAGTTGTACACTTTGGGCAGGTGAAGTCAGAAATGTGCAGTCCAGAGAAAAGTCAAGCTCCTGGGAATAATTACATGGACTGATGCACTCTGTGTAGTTGTAATGCCCTCTGAGAAGGATAGGAAATGACTTCCGTTTCTTTTGGCTCATGGGAGCTAAATACAGAATGACAAGGAACAGTAGCAATGCTCATTATGTCTGATTGCTAATTGCCCCTCTGAATGATTCAGTTATGCTGCTACTAGATAATTAGCAATTTATGGCTGTGGCACAAGCTAATATTTTAATTTTTACATCCTAGTTTTCACAATACCTACTGTTCAGATCTTTCT
Source organism: Glossophaga mutica (assembly GCA_039655065.1). Lineage (NCBI taxonomy): Eukaryota > Metazoa > Chordata > Mammalia > Chiroptera > Phyllostomidae > Glossophaga > Glossophaga mutica. Next base: position 75,462,496 of record CM077309.1, on the reverse strand, counting down.
CTTTACTCAATTATAAAGTGATTTTTTAAAAGGCTAATCGAAGAGCAAAAAGCCTTGAATTTTCTCCCACATGTATTTCATGCAAAAGTTAGGCACTTTCTGAAATTTTATTTATCATTAAAGGGCAGAAAAATGACATCTTAGTAAGTCCTATTTCATTAGGCTTAATTTTTTTTCTATTTTGTGAGCGAAAGGGGCCAATTTTTTTTAAAGGAGTCTAAGTGACTGAATTGAACAGCTTCCAAATTTCATGTCCCAGAAAGACATTGAGCAGTTGGTAATTCACCTTCTTGTTCTGTCCATTTCCACCTCAGACATGCCTTCTGTTTATGCCTGGGTAACTTTTCTCAGAACCTAAGAGGAGGCAACTGGGTACACTGTTCCCACTCCCACCATGGTTCTGTGGTACACAAACAAGTCAATAGTTGTCAGATTCTATTGCCATGTCCTATTTCTAGTTGAGTAACTCTGGTCGATTCTAGTCCAAGAAAGTGCAATTGAGTCACTATGGGTACATTTTGGCCCTGGAGTGGTCCCTTTTAAATTCACTGAAGTCCTCCAGTATCCCAGCTACTGTGCTGGGTTTGTCATGAGATAATGGTTGTGTCTTAACATACTTGTCATCTTTCATAAAGACTGTTTTTTTAGTTCAATATTTCCATCAACCTTTAGGTAGTGGTAAGATAGTAGTAAAAAAGTAAATCAGGGAGAGAGAAGTTAATATTATGATATACTAAAAAAATCCTCATTAATCCAATACTTTTAGGTCTGCTGCCTAAAATTTAATTGATCAATTAAATTCAAAGGACCATTTCAATTTAATTATGTTTATTTTCCTTATTTGTAAATGTAGACAGATTGGCCAAATAGTTGAGTGACATTATAAATTAAGATTTCATTTATTCCTGACCAGGTAGCTCAGTTTGTTAGGGCTTTGTCCTGATATGCCAAGGTTGCAGGTTCAATCCCTTGTCAGGGCACATACAAGAATCAACCAATGAATACATAAATAAGTGGAACAATACATTGATATCTCTCTCTCTCTCTCCTTTCCTCTCTTCCTCAAATCAATACAAATTTGATTTGAGATTTTTAAAAAAAATGATATAAAGATATGCTTTATTTAGATTTGACATATTCAGGTAGCTGATAAAGTTTTGACTTTGTGATGGATGTAATGAAGACTGGATAACTTTCACAATGAGAAGGAGAAAAAAATGTTTAGGATAACAAATTTTAAAAGTCTCAAATATTTAGTTTTGCCATTCCTAATATATGAAAATGAGCGCTTTTAGTATTTGTTGACATTATCAGACCCACTTGCCTTACAACAAAGAATTTTTAACTAAAATGTCAAAAGGAAGAATATTTGGCATAATTTGTCACTCCCCTGGCTTTCTGTGTGGTCCTTTGTTTTTTACTGTAATAGAATTACAAAAGCCCTGATGTGTTCTTGCTGTACTGTTCTTATAATCAGTACTCACCAGTACTGGATCAATATTTTAAAGTGCATCCCTGACAGTGTTATTTCAGGAACATCATGCTGTATTTATTAAGGATGGATTCTGTGCCCTTTATTGCCAACAGTTATACTCGAAATATGTGGTCCTTGGCCCATTTAATAAATAGTTCCCATAGACAGGACTGCAAATCTTCCTTTTCCTACAAATGCTTTTTAACAAAGTTTCTTACCCACAAGGCAGTCTGTCTAGTCATCAAAGCATCACATTGTCCTTTCTATCTTTGCTCCAGGTTACAGTTGGCTGGTTGTTGGTTATTTTTTTCCAAGTTGCTAACTAGAACTCTTACCAGAATTTTGTACTGCCCTTCTGAGGCCCCTGACTATCTTCAGATTTGTAGTTCATACCTCTCTAGTTATTTCAATGCTAATTGTTTATATCTTAACCCCCCAAAATACCCAGCTGTTATAAAGTGAATAAATGTATCTGTAACAAGTTAGAGATAAAAGTCACATGTGGTTAGAGTTTTGTCAACATTGTAAAACTGAATAATATAGTTTTGTTTGTATTATAAAAATGTTGGTTCTTTTCTCACTAGTAGAAAATAAAGAAAACATTTGTTGTCAATATAGACATGGCATGTTGATAAATGATTAGTTGTTAATAAAACTCTTTAGAAGGAAGATACTATAAATCTCATGTTTCCATTGTAAGCTTAGCCAGCAGAAAATATTTTCAAGAGCTCATAGAAATCTTGTCACAGGTCTTACAATTGCATTGTTCTCTAACATAATTGTATTAGTTGTTGAACTTTCATGTATCTTCTCCACTTTTTTAACTTTATTTTTAAACATACAAAATTGCATAGATAATTAGATTAAAATACCTAAAGGAAAGGAAATACTTCTTTGCTTTTATGTATATGTATATATCCATAACTAGGGTATAGACTATTGGACATGTTTTCCTAAGAGGAAACCTTAGTTCATTTCCTGATTTTAGGCATTTGATTTATAGGGACCACCTTTTTCTTATTCGAGTACACTGCTTTAAAAAGATGTAGTACAGTATTTCACACTATGTCTCCTCAGAGCTTTTCAAAATTAATTAGACTGCTGTAGAATTTGATGCTTCTGAGTGCTAGGACTTCTATTCATAATTTCTTGAAATGCGATATTACATTCTATGAGTAAGTAATGTACTCACACTTACATAGATATTATACACACACACACACACACACACACACAATTAGAGTTCTTGGCTGTTTTTATTAACAACTTCGTAAATAAGAGACTGGTCTTTGAGCCATGTCAAACTGCTATCTGGGAAATGCAGTAGGGGCAGAGTGAATATGGAATGAATGGTGAAGGATCATCTTATTGTACAATTTATGTATTTGTCCTGCTGACTTTATGGAGCTACATCCCAAGAATGCACTTAAGGGGTAAGGAATATAAACAGCAGCCAGAGTCAGTGCCCAAAAAGAATGTGGATTCTAATAAGAGACATGGATGAACACCCATAATTACACACTGTAAAAACAAAAAGCTGAGATCAGAGACATGTACTCAATGTTCTCAGGCAACAGAGAGAAAGGAACAGGCTGTTAATTTGCCTTGAGCAGTTGTCTCAGATGGGTGTTGATGTGGTCCCTAGTCAGGGGTACTGTGTAAATGACATGAGCATCTCTTATTCAGAAATGAATAAATAGGTGAGATAGTTTCATCAATTTTATCACAAACAAGTTTCATCAACTTCAAAAAGAACTTTGTATACTATGGGAACATATGGACATAAGCAGACATAGAGAACATTTGAAAGCATTAAGTGAAGAGAAACATTGCAAAATGTTGTACCATTTTATGTATGTTTGTGTTTTGGACAAACCCAGGTGCAGGCTGACTCAGTTTCAAGTGTAAAATGCTGGTGAAAGTTATGATTTTAGATTTAAAATTAGCCTCAGGATTAGATAAAATAAACACACTTAATAAACTTCCAGAATTTCAGTGTCAGAAGTAGCACAACTCTGGACTGTAGGTCAGCTGCATGCTTCAACCACAAGCAAAATGAGGACACTGTACTATGAGGGTCCTGCCAGATGAGCACCAGCAGGAAGGAGGCAGAACTTCTCCAGGTAAAGCAGGTTGTGTGAATGGTATGCTTATGCACTATTTTATGAATGACTCAAAGCCAACAATTGCGTCTAGCAGGGTTTAATCTATACTAGAAAATAGGTGATTCCACAGCATATGAAAGACAAAATCAATGCATAAAGATTCCTATAATCTTAAACAAGTTGTTTTATAGGGATTGTATTAGGATAACTGTATGTACTGTAATATAAAAGGCCTTGGCTGCAAAGGGGAACAAAAATGAAGCAGGCTTGGCACAGAACTTGGGAACCACTCTGAAGTTGAGGTCTATTATGTAAGTAAATCTCTGGCTGAGTTAATCAGTCAGCCCTGATTATTTCTACTAGTGTCACTTCAAAACAGATTGCGTTCTGCAGGTTAGCTCTTTTTTTCTTGTTGAAATTGTCAGAACTGTCTAAGACATACCTGGAGTCTGGTATAAAAGATAACACATTCACTGTAGAATACAAAACCAGAAAAATGAGATTATTTTCTTCTGATAAGGAAACAAAACTATACTGTGAGAGTAAAAGTCTTAATCAGAGTAAGGCAAAACAAGTCCAAAAATAATAAATCTGTGATTTAGCTATATTCCAAAATGACTGCTGTTTACAGTAGTGCCCCAAATTGTTCAGATTTTGGTATTTGCAGAGAAAATAGAGTATTTTATAGGATTCTGAACCAGTTTTCTGTGTATCAAAGGACAATGTCATTTAGGATTTAAATATAAAAAAGAGATTTAACCTAAAATCAGAAAACAAAATCAGTCACAAAAACCACAATAATCAAATATCAGAAGCTTCATTATATTTGCTTTTTAAAAAATATTATTAGTTCAATTATTGACCCTCTTACAAGCTCTGAGTTAAGTTTCCACATAAATCTCCACATCTGTTTTATCTTCATACTTGCATCTTAGAAGTGTATTTCTCCCTCAAACACTTTACATGAGAGTGTACACATGCTCAATTAATCTGGTCTAATTACTTAACATCTTTCCGGTGGCATCTCAGGTCCAACTTGTGTTCATCCATGTTACTTCCTCTGCTTGGAACATGAACCTTATCCCTCAACCTCAACTTTGATAATTATCCAGGCCTTACTCATCCTTTACAATGTGGGTCAGGTATACCATGTCTTCTCTTTTGGTCTTTTAGATGTCTCTCCTCTCTGGTCTTGAGCAAAAGGTAAACAACTCTAAAATACAGGTGTCTTTCTGCCCCACTTTAGCCACTTGAGACTTCAAGGGGGTTACTCCCCATCCCTAACACTGATGTTGGACGATTTGAGGTTCATAAAAGTTTTCCAGTCCAAGTTCCAATCCTATACCTATTCCAAGCCCTCTATGTGTATTAGCTCATGTAACACTGCATCCTCTGAATTTAGTATTACTTATACCAAAGAGGCTACTACATTTTAGAGAGGCTGTGTTCCTTTCCTGAGGTCAGACAACTGGCCAGTGGTACAATCACAATACCGACCCTGGGCATCAGATTGTTATGCCCCATTCCATGACCTGATTATATCCTTAAGGGTACTGGATCAGTAACCTTGTACCAAAGAGAATGCTGAATGAGTGATTTATTGATTATCATAAATGCTCTGAATATTAACCAATTTCTAGTCATTAATTCAATAAATATTTATTGTAACCCTACTACAAGACAAGCACTGGGAATATTCAAACAAATAAGATAAACCCTGATTGCAGGTGACTGAGATTCACAGTGCAAATCATATTATTAACATTCTGCATTGTGTTAACTTTTCATCACAAAAACATTTGGTCTGCATTAATTCATCTTAGAATAACTACAATTACAGTACTCAGAAAAAATTTAAAGTTTCACCCTCTATCATTTAGGCATTTGAATGACAAATATATCAAAGAATATATTGTAGTGAATTATCATAATGGCCCTCTATAGATGCTCAGTTTTAGGAGTTGCTTTGAATGTTCATACATTTCTTTACAACAGAATATATAAAATTATCATAAAATAAAAGGATGGATCTAAAACTAAGAATCTCTATTTTATTTTTTTACTGACAATGCAAATGTTTATCTGAAAAAACATCTTATTTTATTCCCTTTCCATAATCAAGTAAAATATGACACCTGTAGATCTTAGTTTCCTTTCTAGGAGTCATTTTGCAGAATGAATGGAAACCATAATTTCAAAGTTGTATTTACTCTGCATTAATAAAGGCAAGTGAAGCTGTTTTTCCCCCATCCCCAAACAATGTAGCAATGACTCGTAGAGTAGAGAAGTAATATTACAAAATGTCATTTTAGCATTACTTTTCAAAACCTAACTTTGGATAATATAAACATTGGAGTACACTTTTAAATTTTTACATGCTCTTTGATGGCCAGGGAGTAGCTGTCATATTTAGTTCTATTGATAGAATTTTCCTTCTTACTTTAACTTTACTCTTGCAGCCATTTCACTCATTACCAAATGTCCTGAGGAGGTCTAACTACACATTATGTGTTATTTTACTCTAAGCCAGACAAGAGATGTATTAATATTTACTTGTTTAGAAACAGTTCTTCACAAGAACAGAATCACATTATAATTGTGCTGTGTTGTGACATCATTGCAGATTTATAAAACTTTGTAGCTTGTGTGCATTTTATGCATTTTCTTATACTCTCTTCCTTGTTTTACTTCATTACCCCAACTATGGAATCACTCAGCTATTGCTTAGTGCTAATGTCTTTTTTTTAAATCTCAGCATTAATCCCATTCTTTTATGTTTTTATTGATAACAATTTTCCACCAAAGTACAATTATAATTTTTTACAATCTACTAATTATGCTATTTTTAAGAAAAATATTTTAATGTAAATCTTCTAAAAATGAGCCTTGAGTATATCAGTATACTCTTTTAAATCACTGATTGAAATTTATTAATGTTATTTTGAATGGCAACTAATGAGGCAAAAGGCAAGATTTAGTGCTGTGCTTAGATTTTTACTGTTGAAAACATGATTGATGTGTGCATTTGTGCTGTTGCTAAGAAGTTACTTAACTGCTTTAAGCTTCCCAAATCTATCCATTCTATCATCTCACTTTCCTGATAAGATGATTAATATAATTAAATTAGGTAAGGTATCTATCACAATTTCTGGCATTCAGGAAACAATGAATGATAGCTAAAAGTAAGCTAGTTTAGTCTGACCTTGTTAAATACATAAAGTAGATGATGGACCATGATTGGATTCTGATGTTGTAGTTACCTAAATTTTGGTCTTCTAAGCTTCTCCCATTATCTGCACATGCCTTTCTCCATTCTGCTCATCTTGAATGAATGACTTACTCTTCATTTTGAACTGACTCTTAAGTATGACGAAGGTAGATCTTTCCTGGTGTTTCTGTAACTCTTTTGCTTTCTTATTACCACTTACCATGTTGTACTGAACTTATTTAGGTAACAATCCTCTGAATTACATGCTGACAAGATATCGATCTCTATTTTATTTATACTTTTAGCCCCAGTTCCAAGTAGAGTATGGCACACAGGAGATCCTCAATGAGTATTTTAGAAACTGTTGAATTGTGAATAGTATAAAAGACCTTAGGCATAAGCTCGAAAATAATTTTTACTGCTAAATAAATTAATGTTTGATTCACTTCAGTATAATCCTTTCATTTGTCAGGAAATAACATTGGCACTGTTTGAGATAATAAACTTCAACTGTACTTTTATCCGACAGTTTCTTACGTGTGATAGTTGACATTTTTGCTGTTTAAATGATATTACAGATGCCAAGGATGATATTTATGTGTAGCGCTCCCTCTTCATATCCTGGTCAGATATAGAGAGTTGCAGACATTTCCCTATAGGTAAGAAGATCAAGAAGTCACAAAAGTACAATTCTATATTTCCAGTCATGACTCAAATTAAATCTTTCCACCACTCATTCTAAAAGACAATGAATCAGTTCTGTTATTCACTCTCTCCATTTTAAGAGCTCTAAGTTTCCACATAAATCTCCCTAAGTTTCTATACCATATTTAAAATTATTCTTTTGTCTATTTTTAATTATACTGAATCTTGAATCTCAGAACATAAATTCATTGTTCTTTTCAAATTTGTATTTGTTATATGCTTATTCCTATATTTATTTTCCTTTTTTATTTTCACCCCAGGATATGTTTATTGATTTTAGAGAGAGGAGCAAGGGGAGAGAGAGAGAAACATCAATGTGTAGGAGAAATATTGATCAGTTGCCTCCAGCATGTGCATTAACCAGGGATCAAACCTGCTCCCTTAGGTATGGGCCCTGACTGGGAATTGAACCTTCAACCTTTTGGTGGATGGAATGATGCTCCAAACTATCAATATGCTGGCCAGGGCATATGCTTACTACTAATATATAGATGCTCCATTATCTTTTCTTTTTTGAGGAAAAAGGCTTTTACATATAAAATATGTTTCATAATGATATGAAAAGAAAACATAGGTCAAAGTTAGAATCTACTAGTGCTATCTTAAATTTATAACTGATCAGAAGAATGATATATAACATAAAGAGTGTTTAAGTTAACTTGGAAAATAATAGGATTTTATTTATTATTGGATTAAAATGTAAAATCATAAAACATTAATGTTGATAAGTGGATATTTATGAAGCTATATTATAAGCAGGTGGTTTTTGGCAGAGCATTCTTCACCACAAATAAAATATATATTTATTTTTTTCTTAAAATGAAGTTAAAAAGCATGAGAATGAATTCTCAGTGAATAGAAATCATTATAAACAATAAATTGGTTTGTTTTCAAGTCAAGACTGTTGAGACAGAATAAGAGTAACAGGTAAAAACAATAAAAATGAGCCCAAACAATTCAAGTCAATATGTTGATAAATAGCTTATAAAATATTTATTGTGTTCTACTTTTTGTGTAGATTCTAATGGAATAGATGTCTCCCTAAAGACAGTCTTTGGTGTGGTAAATGCTCTGATGTAAGTCTACAAAAGTGTCCTGAGACCATATGCAATGGACACTTAACCAAGATTGAGGGGTCTAGGAAATTTTTCTAGAAAATGTTGCATCTGAGTTGAGTCTTGAAAAAGTAGGAGGCATATATTAGGTGAATAGGTAAAAAGGGAAATGTAAGTTAAGAAATTGAGGCAATCATGGCCAATCAGGGAATTGCTGGGAGTAAAAGCTTTAAGTAAAAGTGAAGAGACATAAAAATGATGGTTCAAACCCTAAGAGCATGCTAAGTCATGCTAAGGAATTCACCATAATAGCAGTGGGGAGTCACTGAAGAAGGCCAAGCAGAAAGGCCAGTGTCCTTCTCTCATCCTTTTCACTGGAAGAAGGAAGGCAAAGGTGTTTGTGATTAAGGGGAGGGGGAGGCTACAGAAAAGGGAGAGGATACTTTTGTGACAGCTGCTGTCTTCTATGTAAATAAATTGTTGAAATTGCCTCCTATGAGTGAGAAGGAAGAGGGATAGACGTGCTTTTATGAAGGTGTTGAAGACTTAAATATCATCTGTGGGAAAATGGGACAAAGAACTGACCAGGCAATCAATGAGACATGGCCGCTATACAACATAGACATTCCTCTTCTGTTCGCCAAGGAGCTAAGTCCTAAAAGCACAAAAATCTAGATTGTTAGGTGGCTCTGAAATCTAGGCTTCACCAGATGTATGAAACAGAAATAGGGTGAAGGAGAGTAGTCAAAGTGATAAACTGTGGGATCCTGACTGGATACAGGAATGGAGATAGGATGGAGAAGATTCAGCGTTAAACATTTAAAGCTGAGGAGTCCAGAATACATGCAGAAGAAAAAGGGTATGAGAACCTTGGAAGGATAGAGGGTGTGTTGAAAATGTAGAATTGTGGAGTTTAAAATTTTAAATGTGGAGAAATTCTGTAAAATTCCAAGAGATTAATCTAAAAAACTAGAAAAATAATGTAATTTCAAAAAAAAACAGTAAAAATGAAACAATAAAGTCTTAGAACATCTCATTATTGTCACTTCTAGGATTTATTCATCATGAATTAATGTAGGATGGAACAAATATTATTAACAACATAGGATGTTGATCAGAGCCTTGTGAATAAAGCAAATGGTTGCAAACAGCTCAAAAGTTGGAATAACAGATAAGGGCTTAAATAAATTATGATAAATCAAAATATCTGTGAAAGTATAAATTGATAAACCTTTATGGAATCAATATGGCCCTGTCCATCAATTTCAAATGCAAATGCCATTCAATTGGTAATTTAATTTGTGAAAATTTGCCCTACAGATAAATGTATTCACATGCAAAAGGAAGAATGCACATGTATTTAGTACTGCATTGCTTCTATGAGTGAAATGCCCATCAGTACAGAACTGTCTGAGCACAGAATGGCACATTCATTAAATGGGGTATTATAGAGCTGTGAAAACTCTTTATTCATGTGAAATGTTCTCCAAGGTACATTGTTAATTTAAAAGGAGATTTAATGAGGTTCATAACAGAGTATGTGGTATAATGATATCTATAGAAAGGGGAAAGTCAATAGATGCATTTACATATATATGTTTACATTATTTTCTGATAAATTTATCAGAAAATAATAGCATTAGATACTGCTGAGAAGAGAATTTAGAGGGGGACAGAAATGGCGAAGAAGCTTTCATAACCATTATATCACATGTATTTCTTTATGATTTTTAAATTATGAGAACATATTACCATTTGGAAATTTTAAAAACTCAAGCTACTCATGTAACAAGCATAAAAGTTATTATAAATGTTATTTTAGTGATTTGGAAATATATTTAAATAATGAGCCTGGGAGCAGGAGAGAGAAAATTATGAGTATTATAAAACTCCTATATAATAAAGGCATACAAAAATTATAAGAAAGTACCCACCCAAAATATCCATACTGAATATAAATGGCTTTAGGATTGGATTGCAAGCAATTTTTGTTCTCTTTTTTTAAAGTGTGCTTTAAATATATCTCAGTGTACATGCATTATTTACATTCTGATAAATTGGACCAATGTGTACCATGAATTTCATTATTAAAGGGAAGTATTTTTACAAATTACTTTTGAGTAATCACTCAATCTCTAGTCTTTCAGGTGTGGAAACCATGCTTTAGATAGTTTGCAATAATATTTAATAAATATAAATTGGGATCTTCTATAACATCTTCTATTTGAATAAAGGCCAGTCTTTGGACAGATGTACCTACTAAGAACTTTTATTTTGTATTATAAATAAAATATATTCACTTATCTAAATTTCAGAGAATATTACAAAAATTAGTCTCAAAGAGAAACCTATTGAAGAATAGTATAGATTTTGAGAAGGCACACTTAATTAACAAAATAAATGGTGATCCTCTTTTACATCTTCAGCATAATTGACAAATAATTTACCTTTTTTTAATAGAATAGACATTTATTGGTGTAATTTGGGCTAACATGATGGAAAGTGGTTAAAAAGAGATCATTTCACTATAGTTATCTGAAATTGAGGTTAGAGCATTTGCCTATTTTATTCTTTTTTTATTATATTTTTAACAGTTTTTTTCAATTTTTATTTTAATTGTTGATCTTGTACAGTTTTCTGTCTTTTATTCTCACCTGAACCCACCACCCTAGCCCTCCCCTCCTCCCTCCCATTTCCACCCCCCCATAGTTTTTGTCCATGTGTCCTTTATACTTGTTCCTTCCCCTTTACCCCTTACCTTTAACATTCAGATAAATGAACACATCCTAGAAGTACAGTGTCTTGAAAAAATCTTGGTTTTAGGCAGAAATTAGGAATTTCAGTTTGATTATAAAATAAAATCTAAAATACCACTGTATTTTTGAACTTGCTAATTCACAAATCTATTAAATGTATAGTCATGAAAGAAGAGACCAAAAAAGACATGTGTTCATGGCACAAAATAATTATTTTTAAAGCTTATATTTAATATACCTATTGTAATTCTGATTAGATTCTCAGAAATATCCTTTACTTGAATGTTTTTAGAAACTTTTGTAAACTCCTAAGGACTAAAACCGGTTATATAAGACTTCATCTCCCCTACCACCAACTCCACTATTAACATCTTTTTTTAATTGTTTAAACTTTTTAAAAGATTTTGTTTATTTATTTTTAGTCAGAGGGGAAAGGAGAGAGAAAGAGAGGAACAGAAACATCAATGTGCGGTTGCCTCTCACATGCCTCTTACTGGGGACTTGCCCTGAAACCCAGGCATGTGCCCTGACACCCAGGCATGTGCCCTGACTGGGAATCAAACCAGTAACCCTTTGGTTTTCAGGCCAGCACTCAATCCACTGAGCCACACCAGCCAGGGCTCCATTATTAATATCTTTCATTAGAGTGGTACATTTGCTACAATTGAGGAGCAAATATTTATATATTATTATTATCTAAAGTTCATAGTTTACATTAGGGTTCACTGTTTATGTTGTAAATACATTCCATGAGTTCTGACAAATGTATGATGACAGATACTCACCAATTCAATATCATGTGGAATATTTTCACTGAACTAATAATGCATTTGTGCAAATGGAAGCACCACTTTCTGTTCCCACTAGCAATGAATAAAAGTTCCTGTGGCTACACTGTCTGGCCAGCATTTGAAGTTTTGGATTTTCACTGTTAGGATTTTTGCTATTACTACAGCTGTATAATAGCATCTCACTGATGCTTTAGTTTGCAATCCCCCATCCATATAAGATATTGATCATTGCATATTTTTATTTGCAATCTGTACGTCTTCTTTGGTGAGTTGCTTATTCAGATATTTTGCCTGCATTTTAAATTCTTTTATTGTTCAATTACAAGAGGTTTTTTGTGTGTATTTTAAATACCAGGTCCTTCTCTGATTATGTGTGTGTATACATGCATGTATATATGTAATGTATATACACATATGTATATATGCATATATAGCAATATATAAGCAATATATATAATGTATATATATAATATGTACATTATTGCTATATATGTATATATGTATGTATAGCAAGTACATATAGCAAATATATAGTGCAAATATATATATCACATATATGTGTGTGTATATACGTGTGTGTGTATATATATATAGAGAGAGAGAGAGAGAGACAGACAGACAGACAGACAAAGTATTTTCTCTCAGTCTGTGACTCCATTCTCTGAGCAGATTCTGTCACAGGGCAGAAGTTTCATTTTAATGAAGTACAACCTATTTTTTCTTTCATGGATTATGCTATTGTTTTTGTGTGTAGAAAGTCAACACCAAACCTAAGGTCACTAGATTTTCAACTATATTATCTTCTAAGAATTTTATAGTTTTGCATTTCTCATTCAGCTCTGTGATTCATTTTAATTCTGTGAAAGATATAAGGTGTCTAGGATTTTTTAATGGATATCCAATTATTTGAACATTGTTTGTTGAAAAAGTTCTCATTAAAAATGTATTTTCCTATTTTATTTGCTGACTTTCTAGTCCCACTAACAAATTGCATAGCTTGAACATCACTTGTACTTTCCACTCCATTTTTTCTCCTCACAGGAGCATTTTAGAATAAATCTCCCTTGTTTTTCCAACCAGCTATCTCTGCAGTTCAGAAGAGGAATCTCTTCTGCAGTTCAGAGGTTCATCATCGAATCATCTTTAATGGGTAGGTGATGATTTAAAAAGCAGCTTATTCCCGTGCTGGATAGCCCAAATTGTATTTCATTCATGCATTCATTCAACATATTGTGCGCCCAATACATGTCAGATATGGAACTAAGTTTTATTACACTGAGCTAAAAATTACAAGATTCTGGTTTGATTCTCTTGAGTAATACACAAACATCTATTTTCTCTTACATATGATTTATTTTGATATATGAGTATGTTAGAAAACCTCTCATTATCTCACTTTAACACTTTCTTGCTCTTTCAGATATTCCTAATGTGATGTTGATATATATTTATCAGGGTGCAGTTTCATTTGTCTGTGTTCCTCTCGAAATATTATTTACTCAGCGATAACCATATTGCTCTAGAAGTCATCCATCTGGTGTAATGCACAATAGTCTATTTAATTTTCTGTGCTTTGGACATCATACTGTTAATTAAGCCCAAATCATTAGTACTTTTGCTGCCAACATCTCATAATGCACCATTATATTAAATTCATTATGAAATTAACATGTACTTGGTGGCTGTATTCAATATTGTATGGTAAGTATGGAAAAATATCAATGTAAAATGCCCAGGGGAATATAGAAGGGGGGATAATTTTTGTTGAATTTAACATTATACCAAGGTATTCAAAGAGGCAACATATACTATAAGAGGGAAAATGCTGGAGTTGGCATTGAGAAACCCAAATTCAGAGAGTAGATCCTCAAGTAATTTAACTTTGAGCATCAGTTTAATCCTCTGTAAAACAAGGTCAACAACAATTCTTTTCCAATCTATCTTCTGATGAGTTTTGAGAAATTAATATGGGAACATCTATGAAAATAATTTCAGGGGAAAAGGGGAAGGGTTTACAGGAACAAGTATAAAGGACACATGGACAAAAACTATAGGGGGTGGAAATGGGAGGGAGGTGGGAAGGGTTGGGGTGGTGGGCTGGGGTGGGAGTAAAAGACAGAAAACTGTACAAGATCAACAATTAAAATAAAAATTTTAAAAAAAGAAAATAATTTTTAAATAAAGTTCACTAAGGAAAAGTTGCTGACTTCAGTTAAAAAATCACCCTTTTGATGTACGATTCTATTAGTTTTAACAAGTCATATAGTTATGTTTGCACCATCATAGGGTAGACCAGTTTCATCACCAACATGTTCCTACTGCCTCTTCACAGTGCACTTCTAAGCCATCACTAATCTACCTTGTGTTCCTGTATTTTTTTATTAAAATTTATTGGGATGACATTGGTTAATAAGATTATATAAACTTCAGGTGTAAGATGTTATAATATGTCATCTGAATATTGCATTCTGCACTCATCTCCCAAAGTTTAGTCTCCTTTTCTCACATATATTTGACCCCCTCTATATTTAACCTTTTGCAGAATGGTGCATAAATAGAATCATGCTGGGCATGGCTTCCTTCATTTTTTTAAAAGTCCTTACTCAGGACTTCCGGCCAAGATGGAGGCGTAGGCGGACACACTGCCTCCTCTCACAACCAAAATTAAGGACAACAAATATTTAGAAACAAGAAAACAACCAGAACTTATAGAAAATTGAACTGTACGGAAGTCCAACAACCATTCATCCAGACCGGTAGGAGGGGCGGAATCCCGGTGGGAGAAGGTGGAGGTGCAGGAGCGCGAGCAGCAGCGGCTGGCAGTTACCAGGTGCACAGGCGGCGGCTGGCGGTCCCCAGGCCCACAGGCAGCAGCTGGCGGACCCCGGGCGCAGGGAAACAACTGTGTAGAACCACTGAGGCCGCACAGGGTGGCTGGCTGACCAGGTGGTCCCACATTCGCGCACGCAGCTGGTCCAGGCAGAGGGGAAGTGGCGGAAGGGACTAAATCCAGGATAGAGCGGAGCAGGTGCCATTGTTCCCTCTCAGACCCTGCCCCCACATACAGCGTCACAACCCAGCGACTGGGCTGCCCCGCACTGGGGAGCGCCAGAGGCTCCACTCCTCACTACGTAACAGCAGTCGAGCGTGCGCAGATAATCCAGGTGAAGGGGAAGCGGCGGAAAGGACCGGAGTCCAGGAGAGAGCGGAACAGGCACCATTCTTCCCTCTTGGACCCCGCCCCCACCTATAGCATCACAACCCAGCGACTGGGCTGCCCCGCCCTGAGGAACACCTAAGGCTCCACCCCTCATACGTAATAGCCTCAACCAGACTAAAACCAAAACAAAACAAAACAAAAAACCCACCAAAAATGGCTCAAACCGGAGAACCAATCAAAGCCCCAGAGCCAATTCCTCTAAGCAGTGAAGAGATAGCCAGCCTATCAGATGCACAGTTCAAAGCACTGGTCATCAAAATTCTCACAGAACTGGTTGATTTTGCTCACAAATTAGATGAAAAAAATGCAGGCTACAATACGTGAAATGATGCATGGGGAACTGATAGAGATGGAAGGAAAACTGGGACTCAAATCAATGGAGTGGACCAGAAGGAAGAAACTAACAACCAAACAGAAAACGAGGAAGAAACAAGAATTCAAAAAAATGAGGAGAGGCTTAGGAACCTCCAGGACATCGTTAAACGTCCCAACATCCGAATTATAGGGGTCGCAGAAGGGGAAGAAGAGCAACAAGTGGAAAACTTATTTCAACAAATAATAAAGGAGAACTTCCCCAATCTGGCAAAGGAAATAGACTACCAGGATGTCCAGGAAGCTCAGAAAGTCCCAAAGAAGTTGGACCCAAGGAGGAACACACCAAGGCACATCGTAATTACATTAGCCAAGATTCAAATGAAGCAGAGAATTCTAGAAGCAGCAAGGGAGAAGGGGACAGTCACCTACAAAGGAGTTTCCATCAGACTGTCAGCTGATTTCTCAAAAGAGACCTTCCAGGCAATAAGGGGCTGGAAAGAAATATTTGAAATCTTGAAAAGCAGCGACCTACATCCAAAATTGCTGTATCCGGCAAAGCTGTCATTTAGAATGGACGGACAGATAAAGCGCTTCTCAGATAAGGTCAAATTCAAGGAGTTCATCATCACCAAGCCCTTATTATATGAAATGTTAAAGGGACTTATCTAAGAAAAAGAAGATAAAAATATGACAGTGAAAAGACAGCAAACTCACAGCTATTAAGAACCACACCTAAAACAAAAGCAAACTAAGCAAACAGCTAGAACAGGAACAGAACCACAGAAATGGAGATCATATGGAGGGTTAGCAACGGGGGCATGGGAGGAGGAGAGAGGGGGAAAAGGTACAGAGAATAAGTAGTATAGACGGTGGGTAGAAAATAGACAGTGGGAGGGCAAGAATAGTATGGGAAATGTAGAAGCTAAAGAACTTATGACACATGGACATGAACTAAAGGGGGGAATGTGGGTGGGAGAGGGTGGGTAGGGTGGAGGGGAATGATGGGGGAGAAATGGGACAACTGTAATAGCATAATCAATAAAATATATTAAAAAATAAAAATTCTTACTCAAGGACATGCTTATTGATTTTAGAGAGAGGGGAAGGGATGGAGATAGAGAGGGAGAGAAACATCAATGTGAGAGAAAAACATAAATCATTTTCCTCTCATACATGCCCCAAGAAGGGACTGAACCTGCAATCCAGGCATGTGCCTTGATCGGGAATCTGACCTGCAACATTTTGGTTTACAGGATGATGCTCCAACCAAGTGACCCACACCAGCCAGGGCTTCCTTCACATTTAATAATACTATTTTAGAATCATCCACACTGTAGGATTTATCAGTGATTCGTCCTTTTTGTTCACATATGAGTTTTTAATTGTATTCAAATCCAATTAATTTATTTCTTTCTCTGTTGTTATTGTTGTTCAAGTACAGTTATCTCCATTTCCCCCCATCTCTCTTCCAACCCCAGCCATCCCCACCTACCACCCTTGATCCTACCCCTCTTTGGCCCTGTTCATGTGTCCTCCATACATGCTCCTTGATGACCCCTTCTGCATTTTCCCCCTGCTATCCGCTCCCACCTCCCCCCAGCCACTGTCAGTCTGTTCCCTATTTCAGTGTCTCTGGTTATATTTTGCTTGCTTGTCTGAAAAATTAAAATTATTACTTTTTTAAAATAAATCATTATTACATAATTTCATTGAATGAAGACATGCATACACTAGCCTAAAATATAGACAAGAGCATTTTAATAGTTCTCGTAAGCCCTGCACAATGATTTTAGAATTATTTATTTCTTTCAAATGAAAACTGAATTCCCAGCAACATAGTTTTCAAGAAATATAATTTCATAATGTTTGTAGTCTTATACTTTGAGATGAAATTAAAAACAAGAGGTGATTTTCTTGAAATGTGTGAGATTGAAAAGTCAAGGTGTGATTGATTGTATAGGTTTTTTTAATTCCCGTTTCCAAAAAAAACAAAAAAACAAAATAAGTCTTTTTGAGCTGAACAAGAAAGATATAAAATTAAAGTAATTGCACACTTCAAATTTTAGTAGCAACATGAAATCTTGCTGGCAATTTAATGTTTTACTGACACTGGGCCTGTCAACCTTTTGCAAGACACATCAGATGTGAATGCTGCTTATTTTTCTAGCAATCCTCTGAATGGTCTTGGGGAGAAGCTCTTACTATGAAGCAGCAGTGCCTGGCAGAATGCCAGCCTGTTTCTAGAGCTTCTAATCTGAAAGTTATTCTGAGTCCTTTTTTTGTTTGTTCCTGATTCACTAGTCATTGTGTATAATTATATGTTACAGAGATGATTGCACAGCAATGAATTACAATCAAACTTGGCTTTTCAGTATATAAAGCTTTGGTTGTTAATGACCATTGTTCTCATGGAAGCTCCCTCTCCCTGAAATGCAGGTGCAGGTTTCTGCCACTTAGACTTGGCCTAATCACACTCTACCACCAGGACAGAAGAACGTTTTGGAGGCATGCATTCATCACTGACACTTTTCTGAAATATTGGGCACATAAAACTGGGATAAACACAGGGGCATCACATCAGAAGAATGATTTCTCAAAATTAAGTGTTGATTTTTCCAATTGTTTTTTACATAGAAAATCAAATTACCCCACACTGTCATAAAATATATTGAATTTGTATATTACAAAGTTATTGCTATAAACAAAAATATGGATTCTTTAAGTATAGCTTTTGGGTTGAGTTTTTTAAGGTAAGACATAAAATAATATCAAGGACTTGATATTTTCTAGTCTCTGAAATGTCACATTACCATAAATTAGGATATATATTGTTGTAATACAGCCAACATTCTGTGAAAATAAATAAGCATTTTTAAGGCAAACCTCATTTCAAAACTGCAGCATAGACATTATATGTCCTGTGACCTTGGGCATATTTCTTACCCTGTGTGAATATCAGTCTGTGTCTATTATAAAGTGGAGATGCTCACCTTTTTCAAGAGATTTATGAGAATAAAATTAATTATGTGGATAAACTTCACTATGGAGTGTTTGTTATATAAAGGAGATAAATCTGGTAATTCAGGTAGTATAATGAATTGCAAAACATGGACAATAATTTAAACACAGAAATTAGAGTCTCAGTGGTTGCCTATTACATACAACTGCAAACTTCTTTCTAGACACACTCTTTTCCTGATTGGTACTGTAATCTCTATCCTTTTATAAAAATGCTTCAACAGTTTACAACTGATTGGCTAATTTCTCACTTTCTGCTATCCAGTATCCAAACATTCATGTATGACTTGGAAAAATAGCTTTTCCAAGTCATTCTAAATTTGATCATTCATTAGATAATCATTCAGTCATGCACACCAGTTGTGTCCTTGGCTCTACACATTTGTATATGTAAGCAACCATTTGTTTGCTTCCTCTCATGCCCTATTTAAGGGACATAAAAACATGCATTTTTATAATAAAAAATGTGTCTGATAGAAGGAATATGAAGACATATAATTTATATATAAGACATATTCAAGGAAGTTCAAGAGAGTGGGCTACTAATTTCCTCTGAGAGGTGTGAGTGACTTTATCTGAGCAGAAGGAATGGTAGGTAGGGGAGAAAATTCCAGGCAAAGAAAACTCTGAGAACTTAGAGGTCACAAGAAGTCGTTTAGTGTTTGGGGACCTAGGCCATTTGACTAGAATATGTGACACACGTAGATAAAGGCTGAGGGGAGCCTGATTGGACACATAGTTAAATCAGACCATAGACAGCTTCAAATGGAAGTCAACATGCTTTGCTTTACTCAGTGAACACAGACAAGTCTTCCTAGAGTGTACACTCAAATCAGAGAAAAAGTAGATGAGTTGAAATCTTTTAGTAAAACCAGTCTGGTCACTATTTAGAACTTGAAAGAGCATGAAAAATATGTTTAGTTTTATTCATTTTTACTTTTTCAAAGCCTTCCCTTTGATCTTCTAATAGTCCCAAAAATATTTTTCAGGAAACTGTTTTATGTGGATTACTGACTAGCTTACACAGAAAGATTTGTTTTAATGGAATTGTCTATGAAACTGCTAAAAAACCCTTCTTTTAGTGTTTGTGAGACCAAAATTCTTGACCTTCATGGGTCACGGTTTGGTACTGTGTCAGCCAAAAGAAAAGAAAAAAAATAGGAAGCTTCAAATGTATTTCTTGAGGTGTTTCACATTCTGGTGCCTATCTATGAGGAGAGGAGTGGGGCAGAGTGTTCAGTTCCTTTAAAATAATCTGTATATTAATACTTTGATTTATTTTTGTTCCCCCTTTGCCTTTTGAAACTGCCTTATTTAGATATTTTAAGAATTAAACTCTCAATATATAACGTACATAATATTTGGAATACAAATTCTTAAGACTAAATTATATACTTAAAAACAAATGGTCAAAGGAAGTGTTTCCATTCAGCAGATAATACAGTTAGGTCATGGATGGTAAAGTGGATTTGCATTTGCATTTGTACCTGCTGGAAGGAATATGTTAGATTTTTAAAAGCTAACAATAATTATAATGGTTCATAATCTTTAAAATACATTTATCATGAGTTAAATGAAAAATTAAAAATGAACTTCTGACCTCGACATTATTAGCGCACTTACTGCCATGTAAGTACCGCGCGCTGACCGATTGCGCCACCGGAGCGGGAACAAGTATAAAGGACACATGGACAAAAACTATGGGGGGGGGTGGAAATGGGAGGGAGGTGGGGAGGGTTGGGGTGGCGGGTTCGGGTGAGAATAAAAGACAGAAAACTGTACAAGATCAACAATGAAAATAAAAATTTTAAAAAAATGAATATATGCAATTCACAACATTTAGCATAAACTACTCAAACAGAAATTAAATGTATTACTTTTGTTAATCAAATTGCTTTAAATTATTTTTCCTACTTTGAAAGTTTTAATGAAATTCTTCACTTTAATCTTCTTTCTTTTTAAAAAATATTCTCAAGGGATGATGTATTTTAATACAATATGCAACATCCTGTGTATTTAATGATTTTGTGTCTTCATTTATGAATGTTCCTACTTTTAACAATGTTGTTTGATGTTATATTAATTATCAATGACTCTTAGAAATCATTTAAGTTGAGAAAATCTTACTTCAAGCTATTAGGTGAAGTAGGCACCATTTTAACAAAGGAAAATTTTATACATTTGTAGGCTTCAGGCAATTATTATTTATCTTATATAACTAGCTTGACCTTGATCTACCAGATGACACTTTCATATTATGCAAATAAATTCCTTTATATGAAGAGTTTGGGTTATTGTTTTTATTTTTTAATAAATCCATTTATTTATTTATTTATTTATTATTTTAATTTTAATTGTTTTTCCTTTTTTAAATTTTATTTTGTTGTTCTTGTACAGTTTTCTGTCTTTTAATCCCATCACAGACCACTGCCCCAGACTTTCCCAACTCCCTCCCATTTCCTCCCCGCTAGGGTTTGTGAACCTGTCTTTTATACATGCTGCTATAATCCCTTCCCCTTTTCCCATGAAATTCCCTCCCCTCTGCCCTCTGGTGACTGTTAGCCTCTTCTCAATTTCAGTGTCTTTGGATATATTTTGCTTGTTTGTTTGTTTTGTTGATTAGGTTCCTGTTAAAGGTGAGATCACATGGTATTTGTCTTTTATTGCCTGGCTAATTTCACTTAGCCTAATGCTCTGCAGTTCCATCCATGCCATTACAAAGGGTAGCAGCTCCTTCTTTCTTTCTGCTGCAGAGTTCCATTGTGTAAATGTACCATAGTTTCTTGATCCATTCATTTACTGATGGACACTTAGGTTGCTTCCAACACTTGGCTATTGTAAATGGTGCTGCTATGAACATTGGGGTACATAGGTTCTTTTGGATTGGTGTTTCAGGGTTCTTAGGATATAATCTGAGAAGTGGAATTGCTGGGTCAAAAAGTAGATCCAGTTTTAGTTTTCTCAGGAAAATCCATACTGTTTTCCAAGGTGATTGTACCAGTCTTCAATAGCACCAAGAGTGCACTAGGGTACCCTTTTCTCCACAACCTCTCCAACACTTGTTGTTTGTTGCTTTGTTTATGATGGCCATTCTCAAGGGTGTGAAGTGGTATCTCATTGTGGTTTAATTTGCATCTCTCTGATAGCAAGTGATACAGAGTATCTTTTCATGTGTCTCTGGATCCTCTGTATGTCCTCCTTAGAGAAGTGTCTGTTCAAGTCCTTTGCCCGTTTTTTAATTCTGTGGCTTGTCTTCTTAGAGTGGAGTTGTGTAAGTTCTTTATATATTTTGGAGATTAAACCCTGGTCTGAGGTATCATTGGCAAATATGTTTTTCCATACAGTTGGTTCTCTTTTTATTTTAATACCATTTTCTTTAGCCATGCAGAAGCTTTTTATTTTGATGAGATGTCATTTGTTTATTCTTTCCTTTATGTCCCTTGCTCTAAGGGACATATCAGTAAAAATGTTGCTGCGTGAAATATCTGAGATTTTCCTGCCTGTTTTGCTCTAGGACTTTAATGGCGTCATGGCTTATATTTAAATCTTTTATACACCTTGTATCTATTTTTGTGTATGGTGTAAGTTGGTGTTCGAGTTTCATTTTTTTTTCATGTAGCTGTCCAGTTCTCCCAGCACCAATTGTTGAAGAGGCTATTTTCACTCCATTTTATGTTGCTGCCCACTTTGTCGAATATTAATTGACCATAGAAACTTGGACTTATTTCTGGACCCTCTGTTCTATTCCACTGGCCCATGCGCCTCTTTTTATGCCAGTACCAGGCTGTTTTCATTACAATGGCCTTGTAATACAGTTTGGTATCAGGTATTGTGATCCTTCCTATTTTGCTCTTGTTTCTAAGGAGTGCTGCAGCTATTCGAGGTCATTTATTGTTCCATATAAATATTTGAAGTGTTTGTTCTATGTCTGTGAAATATGCCATTGGTATTTTAATAGGTATTGCATTGAATTTGTAAATTGCTTTGTGTAGTATGGACATTTCGATGATGTTAATTCTTCCGATCCATGAACATGGTATATGTTTCCATTTGTTTGTGCCTTCCTTGATTTCTTTCTTCAGTGTTGTGTAGTTTTCTGCATACAGGTCTTTTATCTCCTTGGTTAGGTTTATTTCTAGTTTTTTCTTTTTACTATATCGAATGGGATTTTTTCTTTTTCTGTTTCATTGAAGGTATTAAAAAAATGCCTTTGATTTCTGGATATTGACTTTGTTTCCAGCTGTTTGGCTAAATTCATTTATTAGGTTGAGCAGCTTTTTTGCCAAGTCTATAGGATTTTCTATGTACACTATCATGCCATCTGCAAACAACCATCATTTTGTTTCCTCCTTTCCAATTTGAATGCCTTTTATTTCCTTTTCTTGTGCAATCTCTATGACTAAGACTTCCAATACTATATTGAATAGAAGCGGTGAAATTGGAAAACCTTGTTTTGTTCCTGATCTTAGTGGAAAATATTTTAGTTTTTGCCCATTGAGTATGATGTTGACTGTAGGTCTCTGATATATGGCCTTTATTATGTTGAGGAATGCTCCCTCTATTCCCACTTTGCTGAGTGTTTTTATCAAAAATGGGTATTGTACCTTATCAAATGCTTTTTCTGCATCTATTGATATGATCAAGTGATATTTGTCTTTGCTTTTGTTTATGGGATATATTACATTTGCTGATTTTCGAATATTGTACCATTCTTGCAACTCTGGGATGAATCCCTCTTGCTTATTGTGTATGATCTTTTTAATGTATTGTTGGATGCAGTTTACCAATATTTTGTTGAGGATTTTAGTGTCTATGTTCATCAGCGATATTGGCCTGAAGTTCTCTTTTTTTGTTGTGTCTTTATCTGGTTTTGGGATAAGGATGATGCTGGCTTCATAAAAAGAGTTTGGAGTTTTTCATCATTTTGGATTTGTTTGGAATAGTCTGTGAAGGATAGAGGTTAGCTCTTCCTTAAATTCTTTGTAAAATTCTTCTCCTTTGAAACCATCTGGTCCAGGGCTTTTGTGTGTGTGTTGGGTGTTTTTTGATTACTGCTTCAATTTCATCTGCTATTATTTTTTTATAAGTATTTTTTAATTGTTGATATTGTACAGTTTTCTGTCTTTTACCCCACCCCAGCCCACCACCCCAGCCCTCCCCACTTTCCTCCCATTTCCACCCCCCATAGTTTTTGTCCATGAGTCCTTTATACTTGTTGCTCTAAACCGTTCCCCTTTTCATCTGCTATTATTGGTTTGTTCAGGCTTTCTGCTTCTTCTTCATTGAGTTTTGGAAGATTATATTTTTCTAGAAACTAGTCCTTTTCACCTAGGTTTTCAAATTTCTCGGTATACAGTTCTTCATAGTAATTTCTTACAATCCTTTGTATTTCTGTGGTGTCAGTTGTAATCTCACCTCTTTCATTTCCAATTGTGTTTATTTGGGGCCTCTCTCTTTTTCTCTTGATGAGCCTGCTTAAAGCCTTGTCAATTTTGTTTATCTGTACAAAGAATCAGCTCCTGGATTTATTGATCCATAGAATAGTGCTTTTAGTCTCTGTCATTTAATTCTGCTCTAATCTTGGTTATTTCCTTATTCTACTTGCTCTGGGCTGTCTTTGTTGATGTTCCTCGAGTTCTTGTAGGTTGGCGTTAAGTTGTTTGGTTGAAATGTTTCTATCTTTTTTAGGTAGGCGTGTATTGCTATGAACTTCCCACTGAGGACTGCCTTCACTGTGTCCCATAAGTTTTGGGTCATTGTGAGTTCATTTTCATTTTTTTCCCAGACACTTTTTGATTTCCTCCCTAATTGCATTCTTGACCCATTCATTGTTTAATAGCATGCTATTCATGCTCCATGATTTTGAGGGTTTTGTGATTTTCCCCTTGGGGTTAGTTTTTAGTTTCTGTCCCTTCTGGTCAGAGAAAATACTTAGTATGACTTCAATTTTCTTGAATTTGTTGAGGCTTGTTTTGTGTCCTATCATGTGGTCTATCTTTGAAAATGTTCCATGTGCATTTGAAAAGAACGTGTATTTAGTTTCTTTGGGATGAAGTGTTATATTATATATATATAATCAGTTAAGTCCATTTCATCTAGAGTGTTGTTCAATGCCACAATATCTTTGTTGATATTTTGTTTGGAAGATCTGTCCATTTTTGTCAGTTGACAAAGTGTTAAAATCCCCTACTATAACTGTGTTGCTGTCAATATCTTTCTTGAAGTCCTACAAGATTTTCTTTATGTATTTGTGTGCTCCTATGTTGGGTGCATATATATTTACAATGTTTCTGTCTTCTTGGGGGATTCTTCCCTTGGCTATCATCAAGTGACCTTCTGGGTCTCTTTCTATGGCTCTTCTTTTGAAGTCTATTTTGTCTGATATGAGTATTGCTACCCTGTCTTTTTTTTTTTTTTTCTGTCCATTTGCTTGGAAAATTTGTTTCCATCCTTTTGTCCTGATGTGGGTCTATTGTAGGCACCATATGTATGGGGCATGCTTTCTTATCCACTCAGCTATTCTATGTCTTTTGATTGGTGCATTTAATCCATTTATGTTTAAGATTATTATTGATAGGTACGTATTCATTGCCATTTTCGTATCTGTGTTCTTCTCTCTCTCTCTATTCCTTCCTTTCCTTAAAGCAGTCCCTTTAGTATCTCTTGCAGGACTGGTTTGGTAGAGGTGTATTCTTTTTTACTTCTTTTGTTTGAGACACGCCTTATTTGGCTTCCTATCTTGTTTGAAAGCCTTTCTGGGTAAAGCAGTCTTGGTTACAGGCCTTTGGTTCTCATTACTTGGAATATTTCTTGCCATTCTCTTCTGGATTGCAGCATTTCCATTGAGAAGTCAGCTGCTAACGATATGGGGGCTCCCTTGTATGTTACTTCCTTTTTCTCCCTTGCTTCCTTTTAGAATCTCTCTTTGTCTTGGAATTTTGCCATTTTAATTATGATGTGTCTTGAAGTGGGACTCTTTGGGTTTCTCTTGATTGGGACTCTCTGTGGTTCCTGGATTTGTGTGACTTTTTCTCTCATCAAATTAGGGAAGTTTTCCATCATTACTTTTTCAAATAGGTTTTCTATCTCTTGCTCTTCTTCTTTTTCTGGTATCCCTATTGTGCAGATATTATTACATTTCATATTGTCTTGCATTTCTCCTAATCCCTCTTCATTCTTTTTAAGCCTCTTTTCCTTTTCTTGCTCTTTCTGGGTGTTTTTTCTACTTTGTCATCCAATTCACTGATCCAATCTTCTGCTTCATTGATCCTGGTTTTGATTCCTTCTACTGTTTTCTTCAGTTCATTAATTGTTTTATTCATTTCCTCTTGGCCCTTGTTGATAGTTTCTATTTCCTTTTTTATGTTGATATAGTTTGCAGTGAGTTCATCGTAGCCTCCCTGTAGTTTCTGGTAGTTCATTGAGAACTCATGGAGCTTCCTGACAACCATTGCTTTGAACTCAATATCTGATAGGTGAGTTGCCTCTCTTTCATTGAGCATTCTTTGTGGGTGTTCCTTCTTGCCTTTCATTTGGGGATGGTTTCTTTGTCTTCCCATTGTTTGTGAGACTCCTCTTGTTAGCCTCAGCTTCTTAAACTGATCTGTTCTGGCTCCCCGGGTTTATGGTGTGAACTTCTGTGGTAGTATACCTATGAGATTCAGTGGTGCAGTCTCCTTCGGTTATCCTGGTGTTCACAGCTTCCACTGTCTCAGCTGTTGGGATGCTTCTTCTTTAGGTCCAACTCTGGTTTTTTCACAGCTTCAGGTTTTGTTTTGTTTTTAATCTCACTGGTGGGCATTTATAAAGTGAAAATATGAAAAAAATGAAAAAAGAAGAAAAAAGAGGAAGGAAGAAGATATAAAATTGGAAAGAAAGGAAGAAGGAATAATATAAGAAAGAAGAGAAGCAAAAGGAGTTGAGGGGTAAAAATGATAAGAATAAAATAATAATAATAATAATAATAATAATAATAATAATAATAATAATAAAATTATTTAAAAAAGAAAAAGTGAAAAAACTTTTGCTGTTTTTAAACTTGCCAAGCTGATTTTTCTGGTCTTGCTGGCTGCAACTGCGGAGGGGTGATGGTGTTGCTTTTCTCCCTGTTCAGCACTCAGTCACCTTTGGTCTACTCTCCCCAGGGCTAGCTGTGCACTCTCCCCAAAGCTCGCTGGGCACCTCTCTGCACATAGCCTGGGGCGTTGGTTCTGAGCCTCCTGGGGAGCGCACACTTTCCCTAGTTTATGGGTGTGAGCTGGGGTCTCCTACCAGGTATGGGCCTACCCCGAGTTTACGGGTGTGGGTTCCAGATTTCCTGCTTTGTGTGCGCTCACTCTAATTTCATGGGAGTGAGCTCCGGGTTTCCCAGAGATCGTGCACACTCCCTGGGTTTACATGCTTGGGCTCTGGTTCTCCCACGGATTGCTCACATTCCCCAGGTTCCTGGTGTGGGCTACTGGTCTCTGGTTACCAGTGGCACAGCCTTCTCCGTTCGCACACTGGCACCTATGGTCGTGCAGCCTTCTCAGTTTGCATGCATGCAGCCCTCTGCAGTGGGATGCTGGCAACTGTCTGCGGTTGTGTTCAAGCGCCTATGGTCTCACTGCTGTCTCTGATGGCGTGTGTGTGCCTGTGATTGTGCAGCATGTCTCTGGTCCTGCATGAGTGCTTCACATCACATGAGCTCCGGCGTACACTTCTCCCAGGGCTATATGTGGATGCTTACATCCCCAGCGTGTTTGCCATTCAGACCTTAAGTCCTCTCTGTGAGACTTCAAGCAACCAGGTCTCTCTTGGTGCTGTTCAAACCTTGTTTGGCTGGGGAGGGAGCAGTTGACCCGGTGGTCTCCCTATAACTTTATGGCAGGCCTGAGAAGTGCTAATCTGTGGCCTCAGATGCCCTGATCTCCACGCTGATCCCTGGGCTCTTATTGTGCTTACGTAGTCTCCTTACCGTCTGGTTTTTCAATGTCCGCTTCAATTTTCGTTCTCCTATTTTCAAATATGCTGTGTTACTGTTGTTTGTTTGCTCTGCTCTTCCCTAGATCAGCCAGGTTTTTCTCCCATGTGTAGAGGGAAGTGGAATCTACTCCCTCCTACTGCACCACCATCTTCCTTCTGAATTGTTTTTAATATTACAAATAATATATCGCTATTAAGCATATAAGACTTTAAAAAATCTTTGCATCAATGAATAAAATGGAATTTGTTTACTAATGTAAAATTCTTATTCCTATTACTTAAAGTGATTTGTCACTCAAGGAGTTATTGTTCTTGATGCATTAAGTACCATAAGCATCAGAGTCTCTTTACTATGAGGTAGAGATGGAATAAAAGATGGGCGGGTTTCTTTGCAGTCTCACTCTCAATTTTTTTCCAGTTTCACCATTATAGACAAAATCTTTGTCACAATATTTAAAATGTGAAAGAAGTGGAGGGTTAAGTAAAATGAAATGTCAACTAAAGGTTATAACAAAGTAGAAAGGTTAAATCAGCTGGGAACAAAATTTTAATAGTACATGTTTTCCACCTCAGGAGTTTCATGCTTCTACCTGTAAATTGTTGCTGTTGTTGTTGTTGTTGTTGTTTTATGATTTGCCCCAGTTTTTGGAAATCTTTGGAATAGCTTAAGAAAAAAACTTTTAATAAAAGTATTAATAAAACCCTTTAGGGAAAAGTAAATTTCTAATTATTTTTCCCTACTAGAAATGTATGTTAATTAGTTATCTAATGTTATAACCAGGAAATGAGGGAAATTCATGTTTTTCAGCCAATTGTGTGATGCCACAGTATATTTGATAGTTCTTGAAAGTGTTGTATGTGTGGAGTAAGTCACTCTAGTGCAATTTCAAGCTCCGTAGGTTCCTGCCTAGGAAATACCTCTGTAATTGTAGTATGCAATGGTCTCTCAGGCTTTATCTACATCTTGTCATGAAGGTGACAAGCCCAGTCTTATGGCATGGTAAGGAGACATCTCCGCATATATATTACAGAGAAAACTTGGATTTTTAGAAGTATCTTATTCGCTTACAGTAAGTTCACTGTGGAGAGTGTGATATACACTGTACTCTGCTATTTCTTTCAAATAAGGAATCAGAAAAAAATTGATGTAAAAGTAGCTACATTTTTTAAATTTTATTTTAATTGTTGTTCATGTACAGTTTTCTTTTACTCACATCCCAGCACATCCACTAGCCCTCCCCACCTCCCTCCCATTTCCAAACCCCTAGTTTTTGTCCATATGTCCTTTATACCTGTTTCTTTAAACCCTTCCCCTTTTCCCCTGAAATTCCCTCCCCTCTCCCCTCTGGTGACTGTCAGCCTGTTCTCAATTTCAATGTCTTTGGTTATATTATGCTTGTTTGTTTGTTTTTTTGATTAGGTTTCTGTTAAAGGTGAGATCATATGGTATTTGTCTTTTACTGCCTGGCTTATTTTGCTTAGCATGATGCTTTCCAGTTCCATTCATGCTGTAGCAAAGGGTAGGAGCTCCTTGTTTCTTTCTGCTGCAAAGAATTCCATTGTATAAATGTACCATAGTTTTTTGATCCATTCATTTACTCATGGTCACCTTGGTGGCTTCCAACACTTGGCTATTGCAAATTGTGTTGCTATGAACATTGGGGTGCATAGGTTCTTTTGGACTGGTGTTTCAGGGTTCTTAGGATATAATCCTAGCAGTGGAATTGCTGGATCAAAAGGCAGATCCATTTTTAGTTTTCTGAGAAAATTCCATACCATTTTCCATAGTAGTTGTACTAGTCTGCAATCCCACCAACACTATTGTCCCCTTTTCTCCACAACTTCTCCAACACTTATTGTTTGTAGATTTGTTTATAATGGCCATTCTCAAGGGTGTGAAGTGGTATCTCATTGTGGTTTAATTTGCATCTCTCTGATAACTAGCAATACTGAGGATCTTTTCATGTGTCTCAGGATCCTCTGTATGTTCTTGGAGAAGTGTTTCTTCAAGTCCTTTGCCCATTTTTTAATTGGGTTGCTTGTCTTCTTAGAGTGGAGTCCTGTAAGTTCTTTATATATTTTGGAGATTAAACCCTTGTCTGAGGTATCAATGCCAAATATGTTTTCCCATGCAGCTGGTTCCTTTTTCATTTTGCTGAGATTTAATTTAGCCATGCAAAAGCTTTTTATTTTGATGAGATGCCATTTGTTTATTCTTTCCTCTATGTCCCTTGCTCTAGGAGACATATCAGTAAAAATGTTGCTGCATGAAATATCTGAGATTTTCCTACCTATGTTCTCCTTAGGATTTTAATGGTGTCACAGCTTATATTTAAATCTTTTATCCACCTTGAACTTATTTTTCTGTGTGGTGTAAGTTGGTGCTCAATTTCATTTTTTCCATGTAGCTGTCCATTTCCCCCAATACCATTTATTGAAGAGGCTATTTTCACTCCATTTTATGTTGATACCCCATTTTTTGAACATTAATTGACCATAGAGCCTTGGGTTTATTTCTGGGCTCTATGTTTTGTTTCACTGGTCCATGTTCCTCTTTTTATGCCAGTACCAGGCTGTTTTGATTACAGTGGCCTTGTAATACAGTTTGGTATCAGGTATTGTGACCCCTCCTACTTTGCTCTTCTTTCTCAAAATTGCAGCAGGCATTTGGGGTCATTTACGGTGCCATATAAATATTTGAAGTATTTGTTCTATGTCTGTGAAATATGCCATTGGTACTTTAATAGGTATTGCATTGAATTCGTAAATTGCTTTGGGTAGTATGGACATTTTGATGATGTTAATTCTTCCTATCCATGAATACGGTATATGTTTCCATTTGTTTGTGTCTTCCTTAATTTTTTCTTCAGTGTTGTGTTGTTTTCTGCTTGCAGGTCTTTTACCTACTTGGTTAGGTTTACTCCTAGACATTTTATTTTTCCTTTTGCTATATCGAATGGGATTTTTTTCTTGATTTCTGCTTCTGCTGTTTCATTGTTGATATACAAAAATGCCTTTGATTTCTGGACATTGACTTTGTATCCCCCTGTTTTGCCATTTTCATTTATCAGGTTGAGGAGTTTTTTGGCCACGTCTATAGGATTTTCTATGTACACTATCATGTCATCTGCAAACAATGACAGTTTTCTTTCCTGCTTTCCAATTTGGATGCCTTTTATTTCCTTTTCTTGTCTAATCGCTGTGGCTAAGACTTCCAATACTATATGGAATAGAAGTGGTGAAAGTGGGCAACCTTTTCTTGTTCCTGATCTTAGTGGAAAAGATTTTAGATTTTTCCCATTGAGTATGATGTGGGGTGTAGATCTCTCATATATGGCCTTTATTATGTTGAGGAATGCTCCCTCTATTTCCACTTTGCTGAGTGTTTTTATCATAAATGGGTGCTGTACCTTATCAAATGCTTTATGTGCATCTATTGATATGATCATGTTATTTTTGCCTTTGCTATTGTTTATGTGATGTATTACATTTACAGATTTGCAAAAATTGCACCATCCTTTCATCCCTGGTGTGAAACCTACTTGGTCATTTTGTTTGATCTTTCTAATGTATTGTTGGATGTGGATTGCCAATATTTTGTTGAGGACTTTAGTGTCTAGGTTCATCATTGATATTGGCCTGAGGTTTTTTTTCTTTGTTGTTTCTTTATCTGGTTTTGGGATTAGGATGATGCTGGCTTTATAAAAGGTGTTTGGGACTCTTCCATCATTTTGGATTTTTTCGAATAGTCTGTGAAGGATAGGGGATAGCTTTTCCCTTAATGCGTTATACATTTCTCCTGTGAAAGCATCTGGTCCAGGTCTTTTGTATGTTGGGAGATTTTCATTACTGCTTCAATTTCATCTGTTGTTATTGGTCTGTTCAGGCTATCTGCTTCTTCTTTATTGAGTTTTGGAAGATTATATCTTTCTAGAAATTTTCTATTTCACCTAGGTTTTCAAAAGTCTTGGCATACTGTTCTCATAGTAATATCCTACAATCCCTTGTATTTCTCTGGGGTCAGTTGTAATCTCTCCTCTTTTATTTCTGATTGTCTTTACCTGGGTCCTCTCTCTCTCTCTCTCTCTCTCTCTCTTTTTTTTTTTCTTGATGAGCCTGCTTAAACGCTTGTCAATTTTGTTTATCTTTTCAAAGAAATAGCTTCTAGATTCATCAATCCTTAGAATTGTGCTTTTAGTCTCTATGTCATTTAATTCTCCTTTGATCTTGGTTATTTCCTTCCTTCTACTTGCTCTGGGCTGTCTTTGTTGTTGTTCCTTGACTTCTTGTAGCCATACAGTTAGGTTGTTTGTTTGAAATGTTTCTATCTGTTTTAGGCAGGTCTGTGTCACTATGAACATCACTCTCAGGACTGCCTTCACTGTGTCCCATAGTTTTTGGTTGTTTGAATTGACTTTCATTTGTTTCTAGAGACTTTTTAATTCCTTCCCTAATTTCATTCTTAACACATTCATTGTTTAATAGCATGATATTCAACATCCATGATTTTGAGTGGTTTGGGTTCTTTCCCTTGGTTTTGGTTTCTAGTTTCAGTCCCTTGTGGTCATAGAAATTTCTTGGTATGATTTCAATTTTCTTGAATTTGTTGTGGTTTGTTTTGTGTCCTACCATGTTTGTCTATCTTTGAAAATGTTCCATGTGAATTTGAAAAAAATGTGTATTTAGCTTTTTTAATATGAGATGAGATTGGGTGCATTCAGGGAGGTA
This sequence comes from Glossophaga mutica, assembly GCA_039655065.1. Taxonomy (NCBI): domain Eukaryota; kingdom Metazoa; phylum Chordata; class Mammalia; order Chiroptera; family Phyllostomidae; genus Glossophaga; species Glossophaga mutica. Next base: position 75,430,157 of record CM077309.1, on the reverse strand, counting down.
TGGCCGTAGACAATATGAATGGCTGTGTGTGTGTGCCCGCGTGTGTGTGTGTGTATGAGTTCAGTCCATTTCATCTAAAGCATTGTTCAATGCCACTATATCTTTGTTGATATTTTGTTTGGAAGATCTGTCCATTTTTGACAGTTGAGTGTTAAAATCCCCTACTATAATTGTGTTGCTGTCAATATCTTTTCTGAAGTCCTACAAGATTTTCTTTATGTATTTGGGTACTCCTATGATGGGTGCATATATATTTACAATGTTTCTGTCTCCTTGGTGTATTCTTCCCTTGAGTATTATAAAGTGACCTTCTGGGTCTCTATGGTCCCTTTTTGAAGTCTATTTTGTATGATATAAATATCGCTACCCCGTTTTTATTCCTGTCCATTTTCTTGGAAAATTTGTTTCCTGCCCTTCACTTTGAGTCTGTGTATGTATTTTGTCCTGAGGTGGGTCTCTTGTAGGCAGCATATGTGTGGCTTATACTTTCTTATCCATTCAGCTGTTCTATGTCTTTTGATTGGAACATTTAATCCATTTACATTTAAGGTTATTATTGATAGGTACATATTCATTGCCATTTTTGTACCTGTGTTTTTTCTTTTCTTTTTTTTTCTTTGTCTCTTTTTTCCTTCCTTTCCTGAAAGCAGTCTGTTTAGTATCTCTTGAAGATCTGGCTCAGTGGATGTACTTTCTTTTAGACTTCTTTTTCCTGGGAAGCTCCTTATTTGGTCTTCTATCTTGATTGAGAGCCTTGCTGGGTAAAGTAGCCTTGGTTGCATGCCTCCAGTTCTCATTACTTGGAATATTTTTTGCCACTCTCTTCTGGCTTGGAGTGTTTCCTTTGAGAAGTCAACTGCTAACCTTATTGGGGCTCCCTTGTATGTTACTTCTTATTTGTCCCTTGCTGCCTTCAAGATTCTCTCTTTGTCTTGGAATTTTATCATTTTAATTATTATGTGTCTTGAAGTGTGCCTCTTTGTGTTCTACTTGATTGGGACTCTCTGTGTTTCTTGGATATGTGTGACTTTTTCTCTCATCAAATTAGGGAAGTTTTCCACCATTACTTTTTCAAACAAATTTTCTATCCCTTGCTCTTCTTCTTCTCCTTCTGGTATCCCTCTTATACAGATGATATTATTATGTTTCATATTGTCCTGCATTTCTCTTAATCCCTCTTCATTTTTTCTGAGCCTCTTTTTATTTATTTGCTCTTTCTGATTTTTTTCTACTTTGTCGTCCAATTCATTGATCCGATCTTCTGCTTCTTCTGTTCTGCTTTTGATTCCTTTTACTATGTTCTTCAGTTCATAAATTGTATTCTTCATTTCCTCTTTGCCCTTGTTGATTGTTTCTATTTCCTTTTTCATGTAGATATAATTTGCAGTTAGTTCATTGTAGTTTCCCTGTAGTTTTTGGTAATTCATTGTGAGTTCATCAAGCTTCCTGATAACCATTGCTCTGAACTCACTGTGTGATAGTTGAGTTGCCTCTATTTCATTTCGCTTTCTTTTTTAGGCTTCCTCCTTTCCTTTCATTTGGGGATTATTTCTTTGTCTTTCCATTGTTTGTGAGACTCTTCTTGTTAGTCTCAACTTCTTAAATTGATCTGTTCTGACTCTCTGGGTTTATGGTGTGAACTTCTGTGGTTAAATACCTGTGAGATTCAGTGGTGCAGTCTACTTGATCTCCTGAGCTCACTGGTCTTGGTCTGTCGTTTAAGTTGGCTCTGTGTTTGTCTTTGGGTTTTTATTGTTGTTGGGTCTTTCTTTGGTGGGTCCTTCCCACCAGCTGTTTAACTGTGGGTCGGTCTGTCCACCACCTCTTGTATTTTGTTGTGCTGGTGAGGGTAGGTTGTGTTGAAGCTGGTTCCTTTTTTGTTCGGTTTCCTCTTCCAGTGAGTATCCTGGTGTTCACCGCTTCCACTTATTCTTTTTTGCGATCACTTAGAGGGGGAAGGCAAAATGTCCTAAGACATCAAGAGAGTATTCTATGATATTCAGAGTAGGAGCTGTAGAGAAGAGCTAGGAGATCCTTTGATTATGTATAGTGTTAACAGTGATCTTCCACCCAACTAGCTACTTTTTAGAATGAATGGAAAGAAGATAAGACTATTGTTGGGGAGGGAAGTATTTTGAGTTCTGCATTTTAAAGGTCTTTAAAAATGTAAAAAACAAGTTTAGACAGATTGGAAAAGTGATGCAAACTTCTCAGGCCAAATAGCTGAAGCTTAGCAAAGGGCCATAGAGATAAAAAAAAAAATGTGTTTACACATATATTAAAGAGAGGAAACGGTCATTTCCTTTCTTTTATGAGGATTGTGAATTGTGGTAAATCGTTAGTTGGTAAGTTAGACAATTAGTGTTCAAAGAAGTTTCTGGTAAAGAAGATATCTTTTGTTAACAGTGACTGAAGAAATTACTGTTTCTAGAACTGTTTTATATTCTCTCTAGTACAATAAATTATCTCTAAGATTATTGTGTCTAGGATACTTTTTTAAACACGATGAGGTGGACATTGTTTCATTACTTTGGAATGGACAATGTTTGTTGCAGTTATGAATGAACTCTTTTGAGAAAACACAATAGTATGGTATATTCTAGATTGAACTCATGACATAAAACATTACTTTTGTTTAGTCAAAGGAATTATAATACAGAAGATTTTCCATTTGCCATTCAGGTGACTAAAGGATACAAGGTGAACCATACATTAATTTAAGAACCCAAACAGATTATGGTAATAACAGGCATTCTTTCAACAAATATTTTCATTACTTATAATAATATGTATTGGGATGAAATAGGGGATGAAAGTGGATACAGCCCCTGACTTCCTGCATCTAAGTCTGAGACAGAGGTGGGAAAGGGGGTGATGTACAAGCATATGGAACAGTGCACATGGAGAATTGACAGTGAGGAGAGGTATGTGGTTAGGGCCCAAAAGCCTTTCATGGGGGTTTCTGACCTAGATGTGTAGGGCAGAGGCTATGCTAATTAAAATGTGAGTGTCAACCTATTTCATATGTCCAGTTGACCTATTCCAAGGGAGAGTTAACATTTGATCATTTCTAGATAATACCTGTATACTCCATGAACAACTTATGAAATAATAAACTCTTTCAAGATGCCACTTCCATAGAGAATGGCTTAACTCTTGTGAAAAATCCATCTTGTTTTCTAAAAAGATCAAAATCAAGAAAGTTGGTGTATTTTAGTATTTATTCTCTATTTTTAATGTTATTTAATTGGATTCCTTCAGCTCTTACTATTTTCTTGAGGTTAAGAGAGAGTTTACTTGCTAATAATCTCTAAACTTTTGGAGCCAACATCTTTTTCGTCCTGATACCTGAAGGTATCAGGTATTGTTTCACATTTGCTAACCCATATTTGTAGCAAAACTGATTCTGTAGCATTCAACTTTTGGGGGGTAATTAAGTGATAAATTTGAAGGTGATTCTGAGAGATGACAAGAGTAAAAGAAACACAAAGATGACCTTTGTGCTTCTCACACTGGACATAAACACTGTGATACACCTTTTGGACTCCTACTAGGACACTTTTTCTGTTTCTACCTGCTTCTCAGATCTCCTTGTAAAGTATGGATCTTACTCATGCTCTATTTCCTAAATTAAATCTCAGCTCATTCTATTTGATTATCTACATAATGGTTTCATTAGTCTTGTTGCACTAACTCACAGATGGTCTTTTGGTTCTTTGTGTCATCCATGCCTCCATGTCTGATTTTCGTGAACCAAATTGTAAGTGTGGGAGACAGTGATCTCCTAGTTTAGCATCCAACCCTGTGTCTTTCTCACCACAAGCATTCTTTCTGTCTCCATTCAATCCCAGGACCTTCAGTTCCCTATCATAATAATTTTGTACAATGGCAAAAGTACTCAGCAGTGTGTGAAAGTTGAATTGCAGTGAAAACAATTAAATTACTGCTTTCCAGAAAGTGATTTTTAACTCACAAAATGACTACCTCCTTTCAGGAGTCAGAGAAAGATGTGATACCTTTCAAATAGGATGAAATATTAATATAATTGTACCATCCCAAACAAGTAAAGCATAAGAATATTAGATTAGAAACTCCTTTTTCCATAGGTGAGGAATAGTTTTTATTAAGTTTTAATATCTCCTAGTAATAAATTTGTTGAAAAGTCAAGTTTAAAAAATTTCACAGGTAAATTAACATATTTTTTCCTATTTTAAAACTCCTTTCTCAATTCTTTCAAGCCTAAAGTCTTAGGGAAAGATGATCAGAAAAGCCTTTGTGAGACAGAATATGCATTAATGTTGTAGATTACTAATGTGATTTAAAACCATAGAGTTGTATGTAGGTTGAGACATGTCCCTTGTGGATTACTCTTAGTTCCATATCTTTTTTGTAAATAATCCCTTTATTAAAATCTCTTAAATCACCTACCTTTTCCTGAAGATCCTGGCTGCTCATTATTAATACCCAAGTACATTACATGACAATCATATGATTAAAATAAGGCTCTTGTTTTGAGTGCAAAATTCACTCTCTCCTGCCTCTGCCCATAGACATTGTCCTCAAATGTAGACCATATCTTACTGACTATAAGGTAAGTTTGGACCAGTCGTTGTATTAACCACAAAAATGGCACAAGGTTATTTTCCCCAAATGACTGGAACCTGCATTCAGGATTTACAGTGCCTGACATTAGTAAACTAAGGATCCATTTCACCTTGGGAAGCAAGAAATGTAGTTATTTTCAAATAATTTTATTTCATATCTTTAAAATTGTTCATTGGTTTAGAGTTTGGGGTGTCTTTGTCTGGAAACTAGTATAGTGTTATAATTAATAACTATTCTTATAGGAAAGGAAAATGTGCAGCAGTAAGTACACCTTTTTTTCAGGTTATCTGGCTACAATTTATACTATTTCCCCATCCCCCAAGGCTCTAAACATTAAAAACAATGTGTCATAATCTCAAGTATTTTCTTAATAAAAATCCCACCATTTTCTGTTTGTTACTCTTCCCACAGTAGATTACTGAATCTGTGGAGATTTGGGAACCATTTAAGATTTGTAATTCAAAGTTGACTTGAGCAAATGGATTCTGATCCACAGTAACATTATAGACAAATTTTACTGAGAAGAGAGAGAGCAATTTGGGAACTATTTTTGTTTCCAAAGAAATTGTCATCATCAATTAAATCACAGATATATACTGAGCATGTAGGGCATGTCCTACCTGAAATAGTTAATAATATTTAATTAATCATATAATACATATGAACTAGTAGATTAGTGGGTCCTATCTATTGACCCCTTGATCTTACTGTTTTCATATAAATAGGATTTGATTACTAATTCATTATATTTAAAGATAAAAATAAAAAATGATGTTCTGAGCTATTTGAGAGATATCTGTCTAATGTATATTCCAAATTAACAACATTATGAAGAATAACTCAAAAAGGTAAAAAACAGAGGTTTACTTTATTTGTATTATGACTATGACTCATATCATTATCAAAAGGAAACTTCACTTTGAGTATACATTTGTGCTGCTAATGATCTTGGCTCAGTCAGGGGACAAAATGCTTACTTTAAGAACTATTGGCTAGGATCCATTGGGAAAACAACTGTTTCTTTATGAGAGTACCTTAATGAGTGCCATAGGCTTTGTAATTAAGGACTTATGTTGGGTAAGGAGAAAAACAGATAAATTCAAAGTTTGGTGGGAGAAGTGATTCTGCAGAAAAATATACAGGGAATTTTGGAGGATGGAGGCAAGTAAGTCAAGAGGAAATGGGGAGAAAGAAACTAAGAAATGTAGTTATAGGCTGGAAATCAGAATAGGAGAGTGCTGGAATTCTTACTGGTATGAAATGGGAAACCATTTTCTGGAGATCTTACTAGAAGGTAGAAGGACCAGTAATAGCATAAATGACCTTTATATCCTTAAATATTGTTGATTCTGAGCAATAAAGCATAGCCAAGAAAGTGTGCCTAAGGTACATTTAATAATCTTGGTTGTAATTAGTTTCTTCTGAAGCCTACCTTATAAAGTAAGGAGCTCGTGAAATAAAAGTGCACAGTGAAAAAGGTTTAAAGGGAATCAAATACTTCTATATCCTTTAGTGTTTTTTGTTTAATATTGTCTAATGTAATGTTTAATATTGTCTAATATGTTTAATTTAATGGTAATGTTTAATATTGTCTGAGTTTACAGATCTCCAAGTATATTTGCTACAGAATAGATGTTTTGTTATCAGAGTCAATCATTATGAAGAGCAGCAGTGGAGTTCCATGTGCAATCAGGAGAAGGTATAGAAGTCTTGACCAGAGTAAGATGTGAAAGATAATTAGAATTTGGCAACAGATCATTTTTAAGAGATTATTTGTGCTAAAAAAAAATACCCATCACTTCTTTTTTTAATTTTTTATTTTTTTAATCAGTATTTTTTAATTGTTGATATTGTACAGTTTTCTGTCTTTTACCCCGCCCCAGCCCACCACCCCAGCCCTCCCCACCTTCCTCCCATTTCCACCCCCATAGTTTTTGTCCATGTGTCCTTTATACTTGTTGCTCTAAACCGTTCCCTTTTTCCCCTGAAATTCCCTCCCCTCCCGCTCTGGTCACTGTCAGACTGTTCTCAAATTCAGCGTCTTTGTTTATATTATGCTTGTTTGTTTGTTTTGCTGATTCGGTTCCTGTTAAAGGTGAGATCATATGGTATTTGTCTTTCACTGCCTGGCTTATTTCGCTTAACATGATGCTCTCCAATCCCATTCATGCTGTCGCAAAGGGTAGGAGCTCCTTCCTTCTTTCCTTCTTTCTGCTGCATAGAATTCCATTGTGTAAATGTACCACAGTTTTTGATCCATTCATTAACTGATGGGCATCTAGGTTGCTTCCAGGACTTGGCTATTGTAAATTGTGCTGCTATGAACATAGGGGTGCATAGGTTCTTTTGGATTGGTGTTTCAGAGTTCTTAGGATATAATCCAAGCAGTGGAATTGCTCCCCTCCTGATGTATTGCACTTACTCTAAACCCATTAAGTTCTGTACATTACATATTTACAGCTTTTAGTGTCAATTATACTTCAACAAAGTGATTTTAGAAAGATTTATGGCTAATATAAATTGTATTTTTCTAAATCTCATTTCCAGTTGTTCACTAGTATATATACAAATGAAATTTTTACATGTTAACCTTGCATCTTATAACATTACAAAATTTAATTATTAGTTTTCTAGGTTTTTGTAACATTCATAAGGATATTTTCCATAAACAATGATGTTGTCTACAAATAATAACAATTATACTTTATGCCTTTTGTTTCTTAGAGTATTACACTTGCTAGCAATTTCATTGTTGAAATAGAAGTGGAGATATCAGATATCTTTTCCTGGTTCCACCTCTTTGGGGAACAAGGGCCAGTATTTTAGCATTTTGTATGATATGTACTGCAGGTTTTTCATAGGTGCCCTTTATAAGGTTGAGGAAGTTCCTCTCGATTCCCATTTTGATCTTTATTAAAAATATAGTTTCACCAATGTTCACAGAATTTCTATCTATAGTAAGCAAAGCCTGGAAACAATTTAAAGATCCATTTACAGGAGAATGACTGAAAAAATAAATAGATAAAAACAAATCATGATATATTCATACAATGGAATGTGTAGCAATAAAAAAGAAAAGAACCGCTGATAATATGTACTGATACAGATAAATTTTACAGAAATCATGCAAAGCATAAGAAGCTTAACAGAAGAGCTCATTTTACATTCTATTTGTATGGTAACCTACAAGAGTAAACCTAATTTATGGACATAGAAATTAAAAAGACTATTTCTGAGGCCAGACAGTGGGGGTTTGACTAGGAATTGACAAGAGAAGAAATAAATGAAGTGTTTTTGTTTTCCTTTTTATTTTTTTTTTTTAGTTCAAATAAATTGAGCTAAAAAGTAGTCAGTGGCTTCCTAAATAAACAAACAAACAAATGAGAATTTTACCTGAGAATAAATTGGTTGACTCAAATTTACAGTGATTTTCAAGTTAGCCCCTAACTCTCAGATCTGATACATTTGCAAATTGTCAGATTATAAGTACAATTACACTTAATTTTTTAAAGAGAAAATTTAGGAACCTGAATTGGCAATAGTTCATGAGTTCAACTGATCAATGTTTGAAATTGAAACTAATAGTTATATAGCCTTAGCTAATCTCTAATTTACTTTTTTAAAATTCATGGTAATTCCTGAGCATTATCCAATATAATGAAGTTTAACTTTAAAACTTAAAATCTTTGCTCTCAATATATTAATACCAAAATAAGTCCATTAAATAAAACTGTTTCTTCCATTCAAAAGGGTAGTGGTGCCCAGTGCTGGTATGGCTCATTTGGTTGGAGCATCATCCTGTGACCTAAAGTTTGCAGGTTCAATTCCCAGTCTGGGTGCATACCTAGGTTGCAGCCTGATTCCAGGTCCTGACACATCAATCTCCTGTCACAGTTGCATGTGGAAAGCAACCAATAGGTGCTTCTCTCTCGCACTGACGTTTCTCCCTCTTCCTTTCTTTTTCCCTTCCTCTTTCTCTAAAAGTAGTGAAAAATGTTCTCTGGTAAGGATAAAAACTATAAAGAGTAAAAAAGAACTGCTTTGTTATTTCTTATCCAGAACTGACAAACATTTAATGTTGTCTGAAATATAGACTTGTCACAGCAAAGATCAGAAATACCAGAATCTAGTCTTCCTGAGTTGTTTAACACATAACCCATGGAAGAAGCATATACTCCCCTACTGAGAATCCAGATTTTGGGTACAGTCTAGTTCCTAGTCCCTTGGAGGTTTTCGTCTAAAAAAGACAAGTGAATACTCTGGATGATGAAAATTCCCAGTATACTTTGTGAAAATGTATTCAATTGTCAACCTTCATAATTTTGAATATTTAAGGGCTAATTTTAATGTATGGAATAATACTTAGATTTTAAAGGAAAATAAAAACTTGAAACTACGTAAAAATTGTGTTCTAATATTGTTTTGTAGACATATCAAAAGTGGTATAAGAAAAATTGATACCTTTATTCTAGTGTGGGTTTTCTTTGGTTAATGAACTTTAGTACCTGATAAAAGCAGATAGTGAAAAAGTAATTGGTAGAAACACATTATTGAGAAAAGAGAAATAACACCTTTTTGTATTTGCCAAATGAGGATAAAGGTAGTATGCCACATTAGATAACATTTTTGAAAAAAATCTTGTGTAACAGTTATATTCATCTTTAATCCAGTGGTTTGTCGTCAAAGTACTTTGCTGGTCTGGTTCTAATGAATGTTAAACACAACCAGTTTTATTTTGTTCATGACAATTTTGTGTGTTCACTTATGCTCAAAGAATATTTTTTTTAATATTTATTTATTTATTTATTTTTAGAGGGGAAGGGTAGGAGAGAGGGAGAAGGAGAGAAATATCAATGTATGGTTGCCTCTTATGTGTCCCATGCTGGGAACTGGCCTGCAACCCAGGCATGTGCCCTGACTGGGAATCGAACCTCGATCCTTTGGTTCACAGGCCCGCTCTCAATCCACTGAGCTACACCAGCCAGGGCTTCAAAGAATATTTTTATTATTAACATACTATTTAATGATTAACTGTTTATCTGTACTTATCTGCAAGCAAATAGCAACTTTTAAATTTCATTCAACAGTTCACAATGTCAAAATTCTCCATCAGTCCATAATTGCCGACACTTAAGTTACTGAAAATGTTCATCCAAAGAGACCAACAATATATAGACATGCACACAAAGAGCTGTGTATGTCAATGCAAGTATTTTTTAATAGTGACTCACATTACTTTTATTTTTAAAGTAGCTAAAGGGAGCTGAGTGTGTCTGTTTCATCTGTTGCTCTTGAAGACATAAGATGATCATCACCAATGTACTCATCTTTATGAGAATTGTATTATAACCAGATAATGTGGTGTGCCATGGCAGAGGTTGAAAGGTATCTCCACTTTTATAAAAAATAATAACATTCTTGTATGTCACTGATTAACTGTGCAATTCCCATTAAATGCAAATGGCATATTTCACAGATCTAGAACAAATACTTCAAAAATGTATATGGAACCATAAATGATCCCAAATAGCTGCAGCAATTTTGAGAAAGAAGAATAAAGTAGGGGTGATTGAAATACCTGATATCAAAATATATTGCAAGGCCACAATAATCAAAACAATCTGGTCCTGGTATATAAACAGATACAAAGATTAATGGAACAGAATAGAGAGCCCAGAAATAAACCCAAGTCTCTATGGTCAACTAATATTTGACAAAGTGGGCAGAAGCATAAGCTGTGGTAAAAATATCCTCTTCAATAAATTGTGTCAGGAGATCTGGACAGGTGCATGCAAATAATAAAACTAAACCACCAATTTACACCATACACAACTCAAGATGGATAAAAGACTTAAATATAAGTCATGACACCATAAATGTCCTAGAGGCAAGAAAATTTCAGATATCCCACCCAGTAATATTTTCATCTATATGTCCCCTAGGGCAGAAGATATAAAGGAAAGAATAAAAAATAGGACTACATGAAATTAAAAAGCTTATGCACAACTAAGAAAATAGCAAAATGAAAATGGACCAACCATATGTGAAAACATATTTGCCAATGATACCTTGGACAATGGTTTGATCTCCAAAATATATGAAGAATTCACATAACACCACATCAGGAAGACAAAGAATCCAATTTAAAAAATGGACAAAGGATTTGTACAGACACTTCTCCAGGAAGGATGTACGGTGGGCCCAGTGACATGTGAAAGGATCCTCAACATCACTAGCCATCAGAAAAATGCAAATTAAAACCACTATGAGATATTACTTCACACCAGTCAGAATGGCCACCATAAACAAATCAACAAACCACAAGTGCTGAAGAGGTTGTGGAGAAAAGGGAATCCTGGTACACCATTGTAGGAATACGGAATTGTGCAGCCACTGTGGAAAACAGTATGGAATTTCCTCAGGGAACTAAAAATGGAACTACCTTTTGATCCTGCAATTACACTGCTGGGATTATACCCTAAGAATCTTGAAACATCAGTTCAAAATAACTTATGCACCCCTATGTTTATAGCACAATTTACAATAGCCAAATGATGGAAATAATTAAAAAATGGATGGATAAAAAATTATGGTATATTTATCCAGCAAAGCTTTCATTTAGAATGGAAGGACAGATAAAGTGCTTCTCAGATAAGGTCAAGATCAAGGAGTTCATCATCACCAAGCCCTTATTCTATGAAATGTTAAGGGGACTTATCTAAGAAAAAGAAGATAAAAAACATGTAAAATGACAGTAAAATGTCAGCAAACTCACAATTATTAACGACCACACCTAAAACAAAAACAAAAACAAACTAAGGAAACAAGTAGAACAGGAACAGAACCACAGAAATGGAAATCACATGGAGAGTCAGCAACCGGGAAGTGGGAGGAGGAGAGAGGGGGGAAAAGTACAGAGAAGAATTAGGCAAAAAATAGACAGGGGGAGAGCAAAAATAGTATGGAAAATGTAGAAGGTAAATAACTTATAAGTATGACACATGGACAAGAACTAAAGGGGGGAATGTGGGTGGGTGAGAGTGTGCAGGGTGGAGGGGCATAAAGAGGGGAAAATGGTACAACTGTAATAACACAATCAATAAAATATATTTAAAAAATTATGGTACATTTACACAATGGAATACTATGCAGCAGATAGAAGGAAGGACCTCCTACCCTTGCGACAGCATTGGTGAAACTGGAAAGTATTTTGCTAAGTGAAAAGAACCAGACAGTGAAAGAAAAATACCATATGATCTCACCTATAAGTGGAACCTAATCAAGAAAACAAACAAGCAAAAAAGAATCAGAGACATGAAAACATGAAACAGAGTGACAGCAACCAGAGTGGAGCAGGGAGAAGAATAATGAGGTACAGAAGGGGAAGGGTAAAGTCAAGGAACATGTACAAAGGACCCATGGTCAAGGACAATGGGGTGGGGAGTGTCTTTGGGAGCAGGGGTTTGGACAAGGCAGGGGAATGCCACAGAGGGGGAAGTGCCACAGTTACAACTGTAACTGAACAACAACTAATAATAAAAAGAATTATACTTTAAATTATTTTTTATGTTGTGTCTACATGAACTGCCTTATGTGTGAGATAATTTGTGATTCTTTCCTGTATAAGATAATTTTTAAAGAACCTGAAATATAAAACCAGAGAAGTAGAATAAAATCAACATGAAATTCATTATTTATGGAGAATTAGCATTTAATATAAAGACAAAATTATTTTTTCAGTTTCTAATTGCAGATTTTAGTGTTACCCCTACATGTGGTTTTAGTTTCCTCCAGTGTACATGCCTATATAACATGGAATGATGTTTTTCTGATATTCTAAGAAGATAGATCATTAACCATTTTCCTCTGGAGATTAGACATCAGATTTTCAAACACAGGAGTCAGTATATTCCTCCTCTTCATCTCTTTAAGATGCAGAGTAAGTTCGGGCTGTAGTGTAGACTCTGAATTACTGAAGATCTATGAGTGCATGTGGTCCATCAGATGACAATGCCAGGACTGATTAATACTTTCTTAGTATGCTGATATTCTGAACATTTCAATGTCACCTTAATAGTCATCTGCTCTCCATGTAATAATAACACACATGATTGCAAATTATTTAAATCATGTGCCTTTGTCCTTAAGGTTAATTCATCCTATATGCAACCAAAGAAGGGCCTCATCAACTTGAGGGCAGGAAATGGAATACATTTATGAAAGATGTTATGATTAATTGGGAGGGCAGTTACCATCAAGAAAGAACAGACATAGAAGCTATTATTTTCTTGCAAAGCTGTTAAGAGACAAAACAGCCTGGATTGGAATGGAAAGCCATTTCTGAACAAAAGCTTGCCATTTTTATGTGCAGTATCATTTTCTGAGACAGAATATACAGTTTTATTTTGGAATATTTCACATATTCTTTCATTCACTTTATGTTTTCCTCTTTTGCTCTTTAGGTTTCTTTTAGGGTAAATATCACTGAATTGCATAATTCAGAGATGTAATTCATTTTCTATTTTAATATTTCTGATTAAGATGCATTTTTAAATTGACACATGCTTAATGCAGTTTCTCTTTCCTGAAAAAAATTTCATTGAGTTCGCATATTTTCTTGAATCAGCACTATGGAAATCAAGAAAAAGAGGGTTATTCAATAAACTCATTCATTTGAGAAATATTTATTCAGTACCTCCTCTGCCAGGATGAGACTAGATGCTAAGAAACCTGCGGTAAGGACACATGAGGTTTCAATCTTCTTGAATTCTTAAGGTAAAATAAGTATAAAAATGATTAAGTATTAATGGAATACAATCTAGTAGAAGTCCCCTGTATCCTCTTGCAGATGTATTTTGAATGCTGTAGGGTTACCAAAGAGGAAGTAATCATTCTGTGTATACTTTCAGAGAAAGGACTCATTAGGATACCAGGCAAGGCAAAAATGTAAGCAAAGACAGGGAGTGTAAAACATCAGGGTGTGTGCAGGTGGCTGAGTCATCTGCTCCAACTGTAGTGTCCAGGAAACTCTCTCAACATGAATAATGAATAGAACCCTTTCCAAGGTAAGAACTATCTTGCTAATCTGTAGTATTATCTCAAATGATTTTTATTATTATTTGTATATATGTAATATTTCTTTTATTTGACAGCAGTAAAGGTACAAAACACATTTATTCATTAAATAAGAACAGAATCACAATGCTTGTTCAGACCTAATTATCAACATTAATTTAAAGTGATATGTGAGTGTTTTTTTGGAGCATGGTGAACTTATTTTTTAACTAGCTTACTCAGTGATATATAAATTGGATAGGCTCAACAATTTAAGTATGTCTCAAAATATGACAGCATTATAATTATGACTAACAAAAAGTCTAGTGTCATTGAGTCCTAATTATGTCATTCCTAGTACTGACCTTTTTTCAGGCAATCTCTTATATTCTTGCAAAGATGTTTTCAAGCAGCTGCCCATATATCCTAGTCTTCTGCATTTCCTCTGACCTTTCTGGTTGCCCCTCCAGGCACCTTTGCTGAGTTATCCTTTCCTCTAACTTACTTATTTTGGAGAACTTGAGGATCCTATCACTGGTTCTAAATATCAGTTTTGGTCATCTAACTTGGTCTCATGAATTTCATGTCCCTCTAAATCCTAGAAATTGTCACATCTGTATCCAACCAAGACATCTATCCCAAACTCTGAAGTTCCATATTAAACAACTACTTGACATCATCACTTGGGGTGGGGAGCAAATAAATATATACTCAAGACACCCAAATTTGCATTCCTGATCTCACCAAATTTGTTCCTGTGACAGCCTTTATCATCTCAGTTGAGGAAAATTCTATTCTTAGAGATTTTCAGGGCAAAAACCTTGGATTTTTTTCTTATTTTTTTCTCCCATCTCAAATCCAAATTCTTTCAGAAACTGATATAGGTTTACCTTCAAAATGTATCCAGAAGGAAGCCTGCTCTCATAGCCCCCATTATGTGTCTTGTCTGTTTCACCATTACATCTCATCTGTGTTTTTGCAGTAGCCTAGTAAACCAAGATTCATGCTTCCACATGTACTCTCTATAATCTATTATGGCGTATTCTCAAGAAAAGTGCCAGAGAGATGATTTTTCCAAGTAAGGTGTATTATGTCACTCCTCTAGTTTAGAAGAAAAAAAACTAACTTCTTTTTTTGTATTTTAGTAACAGTCAAAATTCTGACAATAGCTTACAGGACCCTCCATGATCTGTCTCTGACTCTCCATATTATGATGTATTGCATACCTCTGTTTAATAGATTTGACACACATAGTGAATCATTTTTCAGACTCCCCTTCTCAATGCAACAAATTATACTGAGTGATAATTATGAAGAAATGATTCTAATAGCCAGAAAAGAAACCCAGTAAAAATTTTCTTGTATTGAACTTTGTATACATTTTCATGGCAGTAAATAAAAGAAATTTAAATAAAACAACTGTTCAGTACACAAAAAAAGCCAAACATGATGCTTAATACTTCTAAATTATATTATTATATTTTTTGGAAAAAAAAGAAAAGCTTATACCTACATTTAGTGGTTGTACCAATAATTAGTAACATTCTGGTTTCCACCTTTAATTCTGTAAATTGTCAATGACTTTGTCCAAATTAATTTATTTGTATAGAATTTTTCTATATAATTTTTATTTGTATAAACAATTTTTAAAATAAATTGTATTTATTGTATTTATGTCAGTAGACATAAATAGTTGAACATATTTTATTAGTTTTGATTTCAAAAAGTTTCTTTGACATGAAAAAGACATATGCACCAACTTAACATCAGACTAAATTTGAAAGGATATACAACAAACTCCAGAAAATTTACAAATATATAAAAATATCAAGTGATTACATCAAATGACAAAAATGAAGTATTCCAAATTTGTTTTATTCCTCTTTCTGATCTCAGCATCATTCTGGTTTAAATATAACCTATTGTTCACATGCAGGGATGTGAAGTACCACAACTCTGCCTCAAGTAGGTCCAGATTATACAACATGGCACACCTTGACTCTTGAAAATGATACTGGGAGGTGTCTCAGAAACTTACCATATAATGGAGTTGTTTAAATCAGTGCCCATGTAGAACACAATGTTTTTCTCTTTAAATTTTTATTTTTTGACCACCTTCCCCCATCACAAATTCCCCCACGCTTAGCAACCTACAATCTATGAGTGCTTTTTTTCCCTGTATCTGCAAGTTCTTTCTTTTAGATCCCACATATAAAATTATATAGTATTTATATTTCTCACTCTGACTTATGTCAGTTAGCACAATGCCCTGAATCTCCATCCATGTTGTTGCAAATAGTGGAATTTCCTTCTTTTTATGGATGAATGATATTCCATTGTATATATTACCTTGTTTCTTTGTCTTGGTTGTTATAAATAATGCTGAAATGACCATAGGGATGTAAATACCTTTTCAGATAGTGATTTAATTTTTTTTCAGATAAACACAGAGAAATGGAATTGCTAAATTATGTAGTAGTTTTATTTTTAATTTTTTGAGGAATCTCCATACTGTTTCCACTTTGGCTGAACTAATTTACATTCCCACCAACAGTTTAGGAGGTTTCCCATTTCTCAACATCCTTTTTTTATTGTTGTTCAAGCACAGTTGTCTCCATTTTCCACCCACCACTCACCCTCACTCCAACCATCCTCATCTCCCATCCTCAATCCTACACTCCTTTGGCTTGGTCCATGTGTCCTATATACATGTTCCTTGATGACCCTTCCACTCCTTCCCTCCGTTACACCCCCTCCCCCGGTAACTGTCAGTTCTTTATTTCAGTGTCCTGGTTATATTTTGCTTGCCTATTTATTTTGTTGACAAGGTTCCACTTATAGGTGTGATCAAATGATATTTGTCTTCCACTGCCTGGCTTATTTCACTTACCATAATGCTCTCCAGTTCCATCCATGCTGTCACAAAGGGTAGGAACTCCTTTTTTTTCAGCCGTGTGGTATTCCGTTGTGTAAATTAACCATGTTTTTTTTTTATCCACTCATTTACTGACAGGCACTTAGGTTGCTTCCAGCACTTGGCTGTTGTAAATTGTGCTGCTATGAACATAGGGGTGCACAGATTGTTTTGAATTGGTGTTTCAGGCTTCTTAGGGTATAATCCCAGCCACGAAATCACTAGGTCAAAAGGTAGTTCCATTTTTAGTTCTCTGACGAAATTCCATACTGCTTTTCACAGTGATTGCACCAGTCTGCATTCCCACCAACACTGTACCAGAGTTCCCTTTTCTCCACAACCTCTCCAGCACTTGTTGTTTGTTGATTTGTTTATGATGGTCATTCTCAATGGTGTGAGTTGGTGTCTCATAGTGGTTTTAATTTGCATCTCTCTGATGGCTAGGGATGCTGAGCATCCTTTCATATGTCTCTGGGCCCTCTATATGTCCTCCTTGGAGGAGACTGTTCAGAAGCTTTTTATTTGTATGATGTATGATTTGTTTATTCTTTCCTTTATGTCTCTTGCTCTAGGGGACATATGGGTGAAAATATTGCTGTGTGGAATATCTGAGATTTCCCTGCCTGCGTTCTCCTCTAGGACTTTTATGGTGTAACTTGTAAGTCTTTTGTCCATCTTGAGTTCATTTTTGTCTATGGTATAAGTTGGTGGATGAGTTTTACTCTTTTTTATGTTATCTGTTCACCTCTCCCAGCATCATTTGTTGAAGAGGCTATTTTCTTCCATTATATGTTTCTATCCATTTTGTCAATCTTAATTGACCATGGAGACTTGGGGTTATTTCTGGGTTCTCTATTCTCCTCCATTGATCTATGTGTCTGTTCTTATGCCAGTACCTAACACTTTTGATTACTGTGGGCTTGTAATATAATTCTATATAAGGTATTGTGATCACTCCTACTTTGTTTTTCTTTCTCAAAATTGCTGCTGCTATTCAGGGTCATTTATTGTTCCACATAAATTTTTGAAATATTTGTTTTATATTTGTGAAATATGTCATTGGTATTTTAAAAGAGATTGCATTAAATCTATACATTGTTTTGGTTAGTATAGACATTTTGATGATGTTAATTCTTCCAATCCATGAACACAATTTATGCTTCCATTTATTTGTGTTTCCTTTAATTTCTTTCTTCAGTGATCTGCACTTTTCTGAATATAGGTCTTTTACTTCCTTAATTAGGTTTATTACTAGTTACTTAATATTTCTTGTGTTATATCAAATGGGATTTGTTTCTGATATTTCTCTGTTGGTGTAAAAAATGCCTTTGATTTCTGAATATTGACTTTGTATCCTACTGTTTTGCCAAATTTGCTTGTTAGGTTGAACAGATTTTTGCTAGAGTCTATATAGTATTCTATGTACACTATTGTGTCATCTGCAAACAATAGCACTTATGCGACCCACTTTCCAGTTTGGATGTATTTTATTTATTTCTCTTGTCTGATCACTGTGGCTATGACTTTCAATACTATGTTAATAGAAGTGAAGAAAGCGGACAACCTTATTTTGTTTCTGATTTTAACCAGAAAGCTTTTAGTTTTTGCCTGTTTTGCCTGTTTTTGCCTGATGTTTGCTGTAGGTCTCTCATATATTGTCTTTATTATGTTGAGGTATGCTCCCTCTACTCCCACTTTGTTGAGTGTTTTTTTAATCATAAATGGGTTTTGTACCTTATCAAATGCTTTCTCTGCATCTTTTGATAATGATCATGTGATTTTTGTCTTTCCTTTTGTTTATATGGCATTACATTTATTGATTTGAAGATATTATACAATCTTGCATCCCTGGGATGAATCTCACTTGATCATGGTGTATGATCTTTTTAATGTATTGCTGGATGTTGTTTGCCAATGTTTTGTGATGATTTTAACATCTATGTTCATCAGCAATACTGGCCTATAGTTTTCTTTCTTTGTTGTGTCTTTATCTGTTTTTAGGATTAGGATGATGCTGGCTACATAAAAACAGTTTGGGAGTATTTCTTCTTGGATTTTCTTTTCTACTTTTCTTTGTTTTTTTAGCATATTAATTTTTCTTAATTTCTTTTCTTTTTTTGTTGGTTAAGTACAGTTGTCTCCATTCCCCTTCCCACTACTCCCCCCAACCCCAGCAATCCCCACTTCCCTCCCTAGATCCTACCCACTTTTGGTTTTGTCTATGTGTCCTTTATACATGTTCCTAAAAACCTCTCCCATTTTCCCCCTTTGTCTCCTCCCACCTCCCCTCTGGTTACTGTCAGTTTGTTCTTAATTTCACTGACCCTGGTAAATTTTACTTGTCATTTGTTTTGTTGCTTAGGTTCCACTAATAGTTGAGATCATATAGTATTTGTCTTTCACAGCCTGGCTTATTTCACTTAGCATAATACTTTCCAGTTCCATCCATGCTGTTGCAAAGGGTAGGACCTCCTTCTTTCTTTCTGCTGTGTAGTTTCCCAGGACTGTAATACTGAACTTCCTTCTCAGACTGCCTTCACTATGTCCTATAAGTTTTGGTCTGTTGTGAGTTTATTTTTGTTTGTTTCCAGAAACTTGTTGATTTCTTTCTTGATCTCATTTTAACCCATTCATTGTTTAATAGCATGCTATTCAATCTCTACAAATTTGAGTGTTTTTGAGGTTTCTTTCTTTGTGGTTAGTTTCTAGTTTCAGGCCCTTGTGGTCTGAGAATATGCTTGATATTACTTCAATTTTCTTGAATTTATTGTGGCTTTTTTTGTGTGTCCTATTATGTGGTCTATCCTTGAAAATGTTCCATGCGTATTTGAAAAGGATGTGTATTTTGCTTCTTTGGGATGAAAAGTGTGTATATATATAGGGTTAGGTTTAAGGTTAGGATTATACATATATAATCCATTTGATCTAATGCATCGTTCAAAGCATTTTATACTTTGGAAAGTCTATCTATTTTTGACAGTGGGTATTAAAATCCCTGAGTATAAGTGTGGTGCTGTCTATATCCGTCTTGAATTCCTTCAAGATTTTCCTGATATATTTGGGCGCATATATATTTTTAATGCCTTTTTGATGGATTCTTCCCTTGAATATTATGAAGTGTACTTCTGTGTCTTTTTTATGGCCTTTGTTTTGAAGTCTTTTTTGTCTGTTATAAGTATTTCTACCCTGGCCTTTTTTTTCCTGTCCTTTTTCTTGGAATATTTTTTTCCAAGCCTTTACTTTCAATCTGTGTAGATCTTTTCTTCTGAGGTGAGTTTCTTCTAGGCAGTAATATGTGCAAGTCATATTTTCTTATATGTTCAGCTACACTGTTTTTTGATTGGAGCATTTAATCCATACACATTTAAGGTTATTATTGGTAGGTATTTATTCACTGTCATTTTATCACTTTTGTACCTGTATGCCTCTCTCTCTTACTGTTTTTCTTCCTCTTCTTAAAATAGTCCCTTTAGCATTTCTTGAAGTACCGGCTTGGTGGAGGTGTATTCTATCAACCTTCTTTTGTCTGGAAAACCCATTTTAATTGAGAGCCTTATTGGGAAGAATAGTCTTGGTTGCAGACTTTTGCCTTTCATTAAATGGAATATTTTTCACCATTCGCTTCTGACGTGTACTGTTTCTGTTGAAAAATAAACTGCTTGCCTATCAGGGCTCCCTTGTACATTACTTCCTGTTTCTTCCTTGCTGCCTTTAAGATTATCTTTCTGTTTGTAAAGTTTGGCATTTTAATTATGATGTGTCCTGGAGCAGGCCTTTTTGGGTTCATCTTTTTTTTTTTTTTTTTAAGGATTTACCGTTACAACAGTTTCATTTTTTTAATCAGTATTTTTTAATTATTGATATTGTACAGTTTGCTGTCTTTTACCCCACCACCAGCCCACCACCCCACCCCTCCCCACCTTCCTCCCATTTCCACCCCCCATAGTTCTTGTCCATGAGTCCTTTATACTTGTTGCTCTAAACTGTTCCCCTTTTCCCCTGAAATTCCCTCCCCTTCCCCTCTGGTCACTGTCAGACTGTTCTCAAATTCAATGTCTTTGTTTATATTATGCTTGTTTGTTTTGTTGATTAGGTTCCTGTTAAAGGTGAGATCATATGGTGTTTGTCTTTCACTGCCTGGCTTATTTCGCTTAGCATGATGCTCTCCAATTCCATCCATGCTGTGGCAAAGGGCAGGAGCTCCTTCTTTCTTTCTGCTGCATAGAATTCCATTGTGTAAATGTACCACAGTTTTTTGATCCATTCATTAACTGATGGGCACCTAGGTTGCTTCCAGGAATTGGCTATTGTAAATTGTGCTGCTATGAACATAGGGATGCATAGGTTCTTTTGGATTGTTTCAGGGTTCTTAGGATATAATCCAAGCAGTGGAATTGCTGGGTCAAAAGGTATGTCCATTTTTAGTTTTCTTAGAAAATTCCATACTGTATTCCATAGTGGTTGTACCAATCTGCAATCCCACCAACAGTGCACTAGGGTCCCCTTTTCTTCACAACCTGTCCAACACTTGCTGTTTGTTGCTTTGTATATGAAGGCCATTCTGACTGGTGTCAAGTGGTATCTCATTGTAGTTTTAATTTGCATCTCTCTGATAGCTAGAGATACTGAGCATCTTTTCATGTGTCTCTGGATTCTCTGTATGTCCTCCTTGGAGAAGCGTCTGTTCAAATCCTTTGCCAAATTTAATTGGGTTGCATGTCTTCTTAGAGTAGAGACTTGTAAGTTCTTTATATATTTTGGAGATTAAACCCTTGTCTGAGGTATCATTGTCAAATATGTTTTCCCATACAGTTGGTTCTCTTTTTATTTTAATACTGTTTTCTTTAGCTGTGAAGAAGCTTTTTATTTTGATGAGATCCCATTTGTTTATTCTTTTCTTTAGGTCCCTTGGTCTAGAGGACACATCAGTAAAAATATTGCTGTGTGAAATATCTGAGATTTTCCTGCCTATGTTATCCTCTAGGATTTTAATGGTGTCATGGCTTATATTGAAATCTTTTATCCACCTTGAATTTATTTTTGTGTATGGTGTAAGTTGGTGCTCGAGTTTCATTTTTTTTGCATGTAGCTGTCCAGTTCTCCCAGCACTACTTGTTGAAGAGGCTATTTTCACTCCATTTTATGTGGCTGCCCCCTTTGTCAAATATTAATTGACTGTAGAGACTTGGGTTTATTTCTAGGCTCTCTGTTCTATTCCACTGGTCCATGTGTCTATTCTTCTGCCAGTACCAGGCTGTTTTGATTACAGTGGCTTTGTAATACAGTTTGGTATCAGATATTGTGATCCCTCCTGCTTTGCTCTTCTTTCTCAAAATTGCTGCCGCTATCCGGGGTCGTTTATGATTCCATATTAATTTTTGAAGTGTTTGTTTTATGTCTGTGAAATATGCCATTGGAACTTTAATAGGTATTGCATTGAATCTGTAAATTGCTTTGGGTAGTATAGACATTTTGATGATATTAATTCTTCCGATCCATGAACACGGTATACGCTTCCATTTGTTTGTGTCTTCCTTGACTTCTTTCTTCAGTGTTGTGTAGTTTTCTGCATACAGGTCTTTTACCTCCATGGTTAGGTTTATTCCTAGGTATTTTATTTTTCTTTTTGCTATATCAAATGGGATTTTTTCCTTGATTTCTGCTTCTGCTGTTTCACTGTTAGTATAAAAAATGCCTTTGATTTCTGGATATTGACTTTGTATCCGGCTGTTTGGCCAAATTCATTTATTATGTCGAGCAGCTTTTTGGCCGAGTCTATAGGATTTTCTATGTACACTATCATGCCATCCACAAACAATGATAGTTTTGTTTCCTCCTTTCCAATTTGGATGCCTTTTATTTCCTTTTCTTGTCTAATTGCTGTGGCTAAGACTTCCAATACTATATAGAATAGAAGTGGTGAAAGTGGATAGCCTTGTCTAGTTCCTGATCTTAGTGGGAAAGGTTTCAGTTTTTGCCCATTGAGTATGATGTTGGCTGTAGGTCTCTTATATATGGCCTTTATTATGTTGAGCAATGCTCCCCCTATTCCCACTTTGCTGAGTGTTTTTGTCATAAATGGTTGCTGTACCTTATCAAATGCTTTTTCCGCTTCTATTGATATGATCATGTGATTTTTGTCTTTGCTTTTGATTATGTGATGTATTACATTTACTGATTTGCGAATGTTGAACCATCCTTGCATCCCTGAGATGAATCCCGCTTGGTCATGGTGTATGATCTTTTTAATGTATTGTTGGATGCGGTTTTCCAATATTTTGTTGAGGGTTTTAGCGTCTACATTCATCAGTGATATTGGCCTAACGTTTTCTTTCTTTGTTGTGGCTTTATCTGGTTTTGGGATTAGGATGATGCTGGCTTCATAAAAAAAGTTTGGGAGTCTTCCATTTTTTTGGTTTTTTTGGAATAGTCTGTGAAGGATAGGGGTTAGCTCTTCCTTAAATGTTTTGTAGAATTCTCCTGTGAAACCATCTGGTCCAGGGCTTTTTGTGTGTTGGGAGTTTTTTGATTACTCAGCAGTTATTGGTCTGTTCAGGCTTTCTCATTCTTTTTCTTTGAGTTTTGGGAGATTATATTTTTCTAGAAACTTCTCCATTTCACCTAGGTTTTCAAATTTCTTGGCATACAGTTCTTCATAGTAATTTCTTACAATCCTTTGTATTTCTGCGGTGTCAGTTGTAATCTCCCCTCTTTCATTTCTGATTGTGTTTATTTGAGTCCTCTCTCTTTTTTTCTTGATGAGCCTGCTTAAAGGCTTGCTGATTTTGTTTATCTTTTCAAAGAACCAGCTCCTGGATTCATTGATCCTTAGTATTGTGCTTTTAGCCTCTATGTCATTTAATTCTGCCCTGATCTTGGTTATTTCCTTCCTTCTACTTGCCCTGGGCTGTCTTTGTTGTTGTTCCTCGAGTTCCTGTAGGCGTAGGGTTAATTCGTTTGTTAGAAATGTTTCTGTCTTCTTTAGGTAGGCCTGTATTGCTATGAACTTCCCACTGAGGACTGCCTTCATTGTGTCCCATAAGTTTTGGTTTGTTGTGAGTTCATTTTCATTTGTTTACAGAAACTTTTTGATTTCCTCCCTAATTTCACTCTTGACCCATTCATTGTTTAATAGCATGCTATTCAATCTCCATGATTTTGATGATTTGGGGATTTTCCCCATCAAGTCAGTTTCTAGTTTTAGTTTCTTGTGGTCAGAGAAAATGCTTGGTATGATTTCAATTTTCTTGAATTTGTTGAGGCTTGTTTGGTGTCCTATCATGTGGTCTATCTTTGAAAATGTTCCATGTGCATTTGAAAAAAATGTGTATTTAGTTTCTTTGGGATGAAGGGCTCTATATATATATCAGCTAAGTGCAATTCGTCTAGAGTACTGTTCAATGCCACAATATGTTTGTTGATATTTTGTTTGGAAGATCTGTCCATTTTTGACAGTGTGGTGTTATAATCCCCTACTATAATTGTGTTGCTTTCAATATCTTTCTTGAAGTCCTCTAAGATTTTCTTGATGTATTTAGGTGCTCCTATGTTGGGTGCATATATATTTACAATGTTTATGTCTTCTTGGTGGATTCTTCCCTTGAGTATTGTGAAGTGACCTTCTGGGTCTCTCTTTATAGCTCTTCTTTTGAAGTCTATTTTGTCTGATATGAGTATTGCTATCCCGGCCTTTTTTTCCTGTCCATTTGCTTGGAAAATTTGTTTCCAGCCTTTCACTTTGAGTCTGTGTAGGTCTTTTGTCCTGAGGTGGGTCTCTTGTAGACAGCATATGTATGGGTCATGCTTTCTTATCCATTCAGCTATTCTATGTCTTTTGATTGGAGCATTTAATCCATTTACATTTAAGGGTACTATTGATAGGTACTGATTCATTGACATTTTCGTACCTGTGTTCCTCTCTCTCTCTTTTCCTTCCTTTCCTTAAAGCAGTCCCTTTAGTATCTCTTGCCGTACTGGTTTGGTAGAGGTGTATTCTTTTAGACTTCTTTTGTCTGGGAAGCTCCTTATTTGGCCTTCTATCTTGATTGAAAGCCTTGCTGGATAAAGTAGTCTTGGCTGTAGGCCTTTGGTTCTCATTACTTGGAATATTTCTTGCCATTGTCTTCTGGTTCGGAGGGTTTCCAATGAGAAGTCAGCTGCTAACCTTATCGGGGCTTTCTTGTATGTTACTTTCTTTTTCTCCCTAGCTTCCTTTTAGATTCTCTCTTTGTCTTGGAAGTTTGCCATTTTAATGATGATGTGTCTTGAAGTGGGCCTGTTTGGGTTCCTCTTGATTGGGACTCTCTGTGTTTCCTGGATTTGTGTGACTTTTTCACTCATCAAATTAGGGAAGTTTTCCATCATTACTCTTTCAAATAGGTTTTTGTATCCCTTGCTCCTCTTCTTCTCCTTCTGGTATTCCTATTATACAGATATTATTATGTTTCATGTTGTCTTGCATTTCTCTTAACCCCTCTTCATTCTTTCTGAGCCTCTTTTCCTTTTCTTGCTCTTTCTGGCTACTTTTTTCTACTTTGTCCTCCAACTCACTGATCTGATCCTCTCCTTCATTGATTCTGCTTTTCATTCCTTCTGCTGTGTTCTTCAGTTCAGAAATTTCATTCTTCATTTCCTCTTGGTCCTTTTTTATAGTTTCTATTTTCTTTTTCATTTTGGTATAGTTTGCGGTGAGTTCATCGTAGCTTCCCTGTAGTCTCTGGTAGCTCATTGAGAGCTCATGGAGCTTCCTGACAACCATTTCTTTGAACTACTTATCTGATAGTTGAGTTGCCTCTGTTTCATTTAGCATTCTTTCTGTGGCTTCCTCCTTTTCTTTCATTTGGGGATTGTTTCTTTGTCTTCTCATTGTTTGTGAGACTCTTCTTGTAAACCTCAGCTTCTTAAATTGATCTGTTCTGGCTACCTGGGTTTATGGTGTGAACTTATGTGGTGGAATACCTGTGAGATTCAGTGGTGTCGTCTCCTTCAGGTATCCTGGTGTTCACAGCTTACACTGTCTCAGCTGTTGGAATACCCCCTCTTTTGGTCCAACTCTGGTTTTTTCACAGTTCTAGGATTTTTGCCTCACTCGTGGGTATTTAAAAAGAGAAAAGAATAAAGTGAAAAAAGAAGAGAAAAAAAAGATGAAGGATGGAGAGATAGAATTGGAAAGAAAGGAAGAAGGAATAAAGCCAGAAAGAAGTAAAGAGAAGCAAAAGGAATTGAGTTATAAAAAAGGTAGAATAAATACCTGGCTGGCGTAGCTCAGTGGATTGAGCACGGGCCTGCGAACTGAAGGATCGAGGTTCGATTCCCAGTCAGGGCACATGCCTGGGTTGCAAGGCCAGTTCCCGGCAGGGAACATACAAGAGGCAACCGCACATTGATGTTTCTCTCCCTCTCTCCTTCCCTTCCCCTCTAAAGATAAATAAATAAAATCTTTTAAAAAAAAGTAGAATAAATAAATAAAAATATATATAATCAAAGCAAAGCAAAAAGAACCCCACAAAAACGAAAAACAAACCAAACCAAACAAACAAAAAAAAAAAAACCAACTGAACAGACAAAAAAACAACTATCAAAAAAAAAAAAAGACCCACAAAACAAAACGAAACAAAACACCCAAAAACAAAAACAAAACAAAACAAACAAAAAAAAATCTCTTGCTATTTTTATACAGGCCAAACTGGATTTTCTGCACTTGCTGGCTGTAGCAGGCTGCGAGGCGACTCGTGCCGGTTTTCTCCCTGTTCCTCACTCAGTCAGCTTTGGGCTACTGTCCTCAGTGCCAGCCGAGCCCTGACCCCAGGGCTAATGGTGCACTCTCCATGCAGTGCCTTGGGTGTGATTTCTGAGCCTCCTGCAGAGGGCGCGCTTTCCCGAGTTTATAGGTTTTAGCTGGGATCTCTTACCGATCCATCCCTCCCCGAGCCTATTGCTGTGAGCTCCAAGTCTCCTACAGGGCACGAGTGCCCACCCGAGACTACGGGCGTGGGCTCCGCAAGTTTCCCGAGTTGCGTGCACTCACCCCAGGATCTCAGATGTGAGCTCCAGGTCTTCCACAAAGTCCCCTTCTCTAGTTGCAGGGTCGCCTCTGGCCCCAGGGCCACTTCCGAAACCGTCGCACAGCTGCCTCAGGTTGCAGGGCCGCCTCCGGTCAGTTGCAGAGCCCCCTACAGTCGCAGGGTCGCCTCTGGTCGGTTGCAGAGCCGCCTCTGGTCACTCAGCTGCCACGTCTAGTTTTCCAATGTCTGCTACAGATTTTGATCTCCTGTTTTCATATATACTGTGGTATTGTTGGCTGTCTGCTCTGTTCCTCTGTAGATCAGTTAGGTTTTTCTCCCATGTGCAGGAGGAAGGGCAATCTGCGTCCTCCTACCATGCCGCCATCTTGAACCCCCCCTGGGTTCATCTTGATTGGGACCCTCTGTTCTTACTGAACTTCCATGGCTTTCCCCTCGCCAGGTTAAGGAAGTTTTCTGTCATTATTTTTTCAAACAGGGTTTCTATTCCTTGCTCTTTTTCTTCTCCTTCTGGTATTCCTATGATTAGAATGTTGTTTCATTTCATGTTCTCTTGCAGTTATCTTAAGCTACCTTCATATTTTTTTTAGTCTTTTTTCATGCTGCTGCTCTACCTGGGTATTTCTTTGTACTTTGTCCTCCAGCTCACTAATTTGATTCTCTGCTTTATCCAACCTGCTTGTAACTCCTTCTAGAGTATGCTTTATTTCAGATATTTTATTCTTCATCTCTCCCTGGTTCTTGTTTATAGTTTCTATTTCCTTTTTCATATTGTTGTAGTTCCTGTTCTGTTCCTTGTAGTTGTCAGAGAGTTCCTTCAACATCCTTATCACCATTGTTTTGAATTCTGTATCTGATGGTTTGCTTGCTTCTATTTCATTTAGCTATTTTACTAGGGATTCTTCCATTCCTTTATGTTGGGTGTTCCTTCTTTGCGTCCCCACTTTAGGTGACTCCCTTTGTTTGTTTCTCCATCTCAGGATTCTCTGCTTTGCCTGCCTGTCTTCATGAGGTGGACTTCTATGGTAGGAATACTGTGGGACTCAGTGGTATAGTTTTTTTGATCTCCTTTTCTGGATGCTGTAGGGTTTCCCTCTCTTCCATTTGTGTTAGCTTTCTTGTTGTACCTGGGTTTTACTTATTGGCTGATTCATTTTAGTGGTGTTACTGGTAGTCACAACTCCCAATTTGGCTTGCATGGAATTATAGAGGTTTTAGTTAAAAATCAGTATTAGCAAACCTCCAAACATGCCAGAAAAACCTACCCCCCTACCACAACAGCAGTCTCAACTGCAGTAGAAATAAAATTAATAAATGTGAAGGGGGATGGCATATATTATATGCTACCACAAAGGGAGTACGAGATAACTAAAAGAGGGGGGAATATTGTTATTTGGTAAGAGGGAGGAGAATTGATAAGAGTCAGCATAGAACTGAGATGAAGAAAATGAGAAAACAAAATTTAAAGCATAAGTAAAACACTAAAGGGCAATGGGAACAATGGGGTAAGATAAGGGAAGAGTATATGAAGTTTGAAGTAAAATTGAAAAGGTACTGGACCAACAAGAGCAAAGTTACAGAAAACCCACAGCAGGATTGATAGCAATGACAGTTGAATGAAATTTAATAAAGGTGGAACAGGAATAAGAATATGGTAGAAAAGCAAAAAGTGAATATGAGATGTCTACAGCAAAGAAAAATGAGTTTAAGAAGATGAGGGAAGCAAACTATTAAAAGTGAAGACTACAGCCCAGGTTGCAAGAGGGGACAAAAGAAAGAAGAAAAGAAGAAAAAAGTGAAAGAGAAAACAGTAAGATGAAATTCCCCATTCAACTGATCAGGGGTAGGGTCAAGGAGAAATGGAATAAGACAACGGGAGAGTATTCTATGGGATTTAAAGTACTAACAAGTAGGGAAAAAATAACAGATCCTTTGGAGAAGTACAGTAACAACTGTGATATTTCATGCAACTGGCCACTTTTATAAAAGGTGAAAAAGAGATAAGATTCATATTACAAGGGAAAAAGAATATGAGCTAAGTTTATCAAGCAGAGTGTTTATGCAAGATTACATGGAGGAGACATAGTGAGAGTAAGGGATAGAAACTTTGCATAGTGTTTGAGAGGATACAGTTAACCACATATAGCTCAGGAAGATGATGAAATGGCTTAAGGCCAAAGAAAGGTGTTGTGTGGGATTCGGAATAACAATAGTATGATAATGAATATATAATCTAAATAAAAAAGTAAAAGACCAAGAATAGTGTGTTGTTATTGGAATACGAGTGAAGTGAAAGAAGAAAAATTGAATTGCAATATGAAAAGGAGAAAGAAAACAAATCAAACAATGAAATCAAACTAAACTAAACTAAACAACTAATTAAAAGGAAAGAAGAAAAATTAAAAAATGCATGCAAGTTCTGAAGGATATCAAAGTGAAATTTGTC
The DNA here is from genome assembly GCA_039655065.1 of Glossophaga mutica. Classification (NCBI taxonomy): domain Eukaryota; kingdom Metazoa; phylum Chordata; class Mammalia; order Chiroptera; family Phyllostomidae; genus Glossophaga; species Glossophaga mutica. The sequence continues at coordinate 75,401,116 of CM077309.1, read as the reverse complement.
TCAGCTCTTGGTGTTTGCCTTCAGACTTCTTTCTGTATCTGTCTCTGGTTTTTAAAAAAACCTCTATTAACTATAAGTCTGCCAAGCAGGTTTTGTAGGTCTTCCTGGATCCTGCAGGCTGAGAGAGGCTGGGCTCCATTTTTTACCTTTCCTGTGGTTCCTCAAGGATGAGTGCTCAGTCTGGGCTACAGTAATCATAAATGCCCAGTTTCCAGCCCATAACCTCAGAGCTCTGTGTAGCCCACACTATCCACTCTGAGCACCCTGTGGGTGCCAATAATCCAATTCACTTTGCAACCCTTTGATTAGTCCATGAGGTGTGCTGAGTGGGAGCAAATCACCTCCTCCACAATTCCCTCTTTATTGGCCTGGGCTCTGTGCATGGGCAAAATCGTTTCAGGGAAGCTCAGTTCCCCTATTGAAATAAGTCTCTCTGGATAGCTATGAGTTTGTTGTCTTTTCACTGTCATAGTTTTATCTTCTTTTTCTTAGATAAGTCCCTTTAACATTTCATATAATAAGGGCTTGGTGATGATGAACTCCTTGAACTTGACCTTATCTGAGAAGCACTTTATCTTCCCTTCCATTCTAAATGACAGCTTTGCTGGATAGAGCAATCTTGGATGTAGGTCCCTGCTTTTCAAGATTTCAAATATTTCTTTCCAGCCCCTTCTTGCCTGTAAGGTCTCTTTTGAGAAATCAGCTGACAGTCTGATGGGAACTCCTTTGTAGGTAGCTGTCCCCTTATCCCTTGCTGCTTTTAGAATTCTCTGCTTCATTTTAATCTTGGCTAACCACACCTAAAACAAAAGCAAACTAAGCAAACAGCTAGAACAGGAACAGAACCACAGAAATGGAGATCATATGGAGGGTTAGCAACAGGGGCATCGGAGGAGGAGAGAGGGCGAAAAGGTACAGAGAATGAGTAGCATAGATAATGGGAAAAAATAGACAGGGGGAGGGCAAGAATAGTATGGGAAATGTAGAAGCTAAAGAACTTATGACACATGGACATGAACTAAAGGGGGGAATGTGGGTGGGAGAGGGTGGGTAGGGTGGAGGGGAATGATGGGGGAGAAATGGGACAACTGTAATAGCATAATCAATAAAATATATTAAAAAAAAAGAAATAAGTCTCTCTGGGAACTGCTACCTCTCTGAGCCCCTGCTGCCCACACTTTGTTCAATCCATGAGGTACCCTGAGTAGGAACATATAGTGCCACCATTCCTCCCTGTTCCCTGGCTAGGCTGCTGCTGCACGTGCAATGTCTCTTTGCACACAAGGTCCTTGCACAGTGGCTGAGATCCTCATTTGAGAGAAATCCCTATGGGTGCCACCTGCCATTTCTAACAGTTACCCAGCTTACTACACAGACCAACTCTGTCATCAGTCCAGAATCTATCTGGGTCCCATCCAGTCACAACCCATCTCTTTTCCCATCTCCAGATGTCACCCTGGCTCCCTGATTCCTCTAGTACTGTTCCAGTTGGTGATCACCACTCCAGCCATCAACCACTGTCCCAGCCAGGGTACGCTGCCACTTTCTCCACATCCTTGCCCACATTGGTTATCTTTTGTCTTTTTAATTCTAGCCACTCTGACTGGCTTGAGCTCTTACCTCATTGCGGTTTTGATTTGCATTTCCCTGATGATTAGTGATGTTAAGCACTTTTTCATGTACCTGTTAACCATTTGTATATCTTCTTTGAAAAAAATGTCTATTCATACTGTTACAGAACACACACACACAGGGCCAAGGGGATATGATATACTATTACCAAAAGGACATTCCACTATTTTTTATTGTCCTCCACCTTAGGAAAGATGTCTCTCAAAGCCAGAGATTTGTGAAAAGGAAAGGAAAGTTTTATCTGAAGTTATACAGACTTAAATTAGTGACCTAATGTCTTCATTAAAATATCAAAGTCCTTTTGGATACCCACAGATGCCCACAGTGCTTCCTTCTCCCCCTGCCCTAATTCAGGGTACCATAACTCAGGAAAAGAAGCAAAGATCCATGATTCAGGCTACCGGCACCATCAGCTGCATCACTGTCCAGGCAGGATCTCTAATTAATCCAAAGCCATGTGGCACCTTCTCATGGCCTACTGGTAAGAGTTCTTTCACCCTTCTTCTAGGAAAAGTCTCTCCTGCTTCCACTGCCACGTGGCCAAAGGGAGCACCCCAAAGCCGTGGGGTCCTCACTCTTGCCAAAACCACGTGGTTCTCTTTTCATCAAAGCTGCAGGGGTCTGCACTCTGGCAAAACCGCTTGGTTCCCCACCTCATGGCTGCTGAATCTGGGTTTAAATCCCAGGGCCAATCTTCCTCTGTACTCCCATTTCCAAATCCTCCTATAATCAGTTACACCTGCCAGCATTCCTGTATTATTCCAAGTTTATTGGGCTGCCATCATGAATCTGGGCAGGTGTGACCCCATGTCATGGAGGCAATCTTCTCCAAGTTCTCATGCAGGTGCTATAACCTGGGGGACCTGCCCCCAATTACATCTTGTGGGGGAAGTCCCTTTCATCCCCCTTACTCAGAGCATGGCCACAGCTATTTAACATATCTATGCAACCGTTACAGTTATAGATATATTAAACGAGCATGCCACGGATTAGCTGAAAAGCTGTGCTGTACAAAACAGCTCTGCATGTTCCTGCTCCATGTGTCCCTTCCCCAACTCACACCTGAGGGGAGAAAGGGTAAGGACATCTTATATGTCTTTCTAATATTTTCTGGACACCCTGAGTTCTGGGACCCACTACAAATCTCTATTTGTGGCTCCCCTCTTGGCTATACCCTGTATCAATACCTTTTGTGCATCTTTAATCAGATTTTTTTCTATTGAATTGTAGTGGTCTTTTACATATTTTGGATATTGAACCCTTTCCAGCTATATGATTTGTAAATATCTTCCTCCATTTAATAAATTGCCTTTTTCATTTTGTTGATGGTTTCCTTTGCTAAAAAGAACCATCTTAGTTTGATGTAATCTCACTTATTTTTGCTTTTGTTGCCTTTGCTTTTCTATCAAATCCAAAAATTTATTGCTGTATTTTTTAATGTTAAGTAGTAAAACATGACAATTATAAGCTTAAAAATAAAGCACTAAAACTTAAAATAATCCAAACAATTTTCTAGAAAATAGACCAACAAAGAGTTTTAGTTTAGTTTAGTTTAGTTTTGTTTTTTTTAAGGAAAAGATCTTTTGTGGACATTGGCTAGAACTGCCTGAACACAGGTGGGCTGTTCTGACTTCTCCACCCTCAGGAAGCTACTGGATTATGGTATAATAAGAAATCTGGATAACTATATTTTATTTAACAGAATTCTTCAGATACATTTGCAGAAATCATGTTCTGTTTCAAGACATTTCTACCTTGCTGAATCTTTAATATATAATACACACACTTTGAACTGATTCTGGTTCAATGGAAAAAGTTCTTTAAAGTGTAAAATCATTTCCTCATCTATTAATATAGGACAGAAGTCAACAAATATGTCCCATTGGTTAAATTTGGCCTGCCAGCAATTTTTGTAAGTAAAGGTTATTGAAACTTTTACATATTGTTTACATTTACATATTATTTATGCCTGCTTTCTAGCTTCCAGGTAAAGTTGAATCTTTGAAACAAATATTAAATGGCCTATAAGGCCTAATATTTTTATCATCCTTTCCTTTACAGACAAAAAGGTTGCAAACATTTTATTTATTGTATTTTATACAAAGAATGGGGTGTTAGAGTTTATTAGAATTTATTTATTGAACTGTGGCAATGAGAAAGAGGAAAAGCAAAGTGAGCTAGTCTGGCTAGGATATTTTCAGTAAGTGATTTACTCTTGGAGGAAAGTGTTACTGAGGCAACAGTATTTTTTTATATGACTGTGAAGTCAACACAGGAAAAATGTTTATGTCCATGGTATGTGATTATGAAATATTGGCCTTATGTTTATATTAATATTGGAACCAAAATAGCATTTATAGAGAAAGAATGATTGAGTGTTATTATCCATACAAGGTAAAGTAACATGAAATAACTTATCATGAGATGATTTATAACCTCACTTTGTAGAGACAGTTACTTTCATGGTACAAATATCTCATATCTAAAAAAGATGATAACAAATTCGCTCTTTTTCCCTTCAGCATGAGTAATATCTTCTGCTTCACTAGTTTATTGGTAGAAATATGGTTGAATATTGTACTTGTCCAATTAATTGCATAAGCTATCACCTATCCATTTTAGCAAAAGTTTAACACCAGATTTTTGAGACCTCTTCACCATCCAGATTACTCAGAGGCTTTCTTAGTCTAAAAAACACACATATGGATAGCTATGGGGTAGGTATGGGGATAGCTATGGGGTACTTCCTGGGCTAAATGGATAGGAGATTTTGTTTGCAAATGCTCTGGCTCCTATTGGTGTTTCCCGCTCACTGCCACAAACTATAAAACTCCTGTCTTCTCTAAGCCATGGGGTGGACATCTGAACTTTGCTCTCTTTCTTCTTAGGAGTCTCCTTGAACTCTTCAAACTGATCTGTTTCCTTCTTTAAAATATTTTGTTCTTAATGAAGAAAATTGGATGGGGCAGCTTTAATAATACCACTGAAGGTCAAATTACCCTTGCTCTTTATTCTCAGTAGAAAGAGTACTTGTCATGCCCTTGAGTCCCTCAGAAGGCCACTTGGATGACTTACACAGAGAGTATTTCTGAGGTAACACTGGGCAACCCTTGGCAAGAAGTGGGCAACAGCTTCTTGTTTTTAAAATACTATGAACATCTATCTACCTCACAAACTACCTTAATAATACATCTTATAAATGGTATTATTAAGAAGTATAATTGTAAGTAATATGTGATTTCTAGTGTAAAAAAGCCAAAAATTTATTTGAGAAGTTACTTAATTAATGTTGGGTGAAACACTGAGAATAATTATCACAATAACAGAAGCCATGTAAAGACTGAATAAGGAGATATACTTGCTTAACCAAATATCAAGTATGTATTCACTGTTTTCACTTACTACCTATACTTATATAGAATATTGTTCCATTATTTGTATATCCAAGCTCTCTATATAAAGTCTAGAGATTTCCTATCAAACATGACCATAAATCAATGTTTAATCTCTATTTTTACAGTATAAGTTTAAAAACTGCTAGCAACTATTGGCTTTTCTTCCTTTTTCTCTTTCTTCCTCAGAGTTTTTGTGTTATTGTTGAAATGACATAATTGTTCTTTTTGTCATGCCTTACTTTAACAAGTCTGAAACTTAGTTTGTAAACCTGTGTCTTACTGACTTTACCAAGAACACTATCCAATTAAGACTCAGATATTAAGTTTCAAAAAATAATTTACTTTAAACATCAAAGTTTATATATATATTTTTTGAAATTTCATAAATTAAGTTCTAAATACTTTAAATCATTAAGTTCATATCATATAGTCAACATTTATTATGCAGTAAGTGCATGTGGCAAAATGGGATTTAAACATACAAGACACAAGACCCACAGGGAGTATACAGTCCAACTAGAAAAACTGACAACTAAGGAATTACTGCAAAGTATATATCTTATTAATTGATGGCCATAAGCAAAGAATATGGAATCAACTAGAAAGAGCAATTAAAGAAATTGTACATAGCAATAAAAGAGAGGTTGTCTGGACATTCTTCCTAGAACCTCATTCTTGCAAGACAAGTCAGAATAAGCCAGGCGAAGACATGGCATGAGATAAGAATTAAGGATTGTGGTGAATTTCATGTTAAGAACGTAAACAGAAATGAACTGCACATGCACAAATATGCACAGAACATCTGGGAGGCTACAGATGAAATACATTGACTGGAATGAGTGTTTTTGTTCCAAAGTGACAAGAAACAGGCCAAAGCAGTTAGAAGGAACTAAACCATGAAAGACCACCATGAAAATAGAATTTCTCATAAAGGTAAAGAAAGACTTTCCCCTATCTTAGATAAAAAATATTTAAGGATACATTTTAAAAATAAATTTGAGGGAGAGGCAAGATGGTGGAGGAGTGAATGGATGCCACAATAACCTGCTCCAGGACAAATCTGGAATTATAACTAAATTATGGAGAAGTCATCCAGAACAAAAAAACTGAACAATACATAGAGAGAAGCCTTATAACCATGGACAAATAGAAGAATCATTTTCAGAATTAACTGACTGGTAAGGAGTACAGTGGAGACTCTAGAAGGCTGGCTGGGCACCCACAGGTGGCAGCTACAGAAGGAGAATTAAGCAAGTGGTTGGATCCACCAGAGAAGTGTGGAGTCTAAACCATAAGCTGAGATCCATAGCCTAGAGCATTAGAGCCCCAAAGTACACAGATAACAACAGGCAGCAAAAAGCAGCAGGGTTGTTCTCTGCCAGAAACAGAGGGCTAGAGATGCAAAGAGCTCTTTAAAGGGCCAAAATACAAATTTTCATTTATAGCCACTTACCCGGGGCTATGCAAAGGCTGGGGCAGAGTGAGATACAGACACCTGAGGAGAGACTAGGAACAGAAGCTTTGGGGAGAGAACTGAAAGCAGCCACCAGGATCCCAGTGCTGAACCAACACCCATACAGTAACAGCAATCCTGCTCAGGCAGATCGCTCCCCTCAGAGCAGCAGCAGCCTGAGGGGAAACAGTACCTCTGACCAAAGTAGAGATTCTCACCCAGCTCTATGGTGCTTAAGCCTGAATGCTGAGTGCAGAGTGACTAGATTAACAATTGAAGGAGCCAGCCACAGACAGTAGATCCCTGGCAAAGGGGGTAGGGGCAGAGTGGACTAGAGACACTTGAGGAGAGACTGGTGATGGACACCTTGGGGAGAGGACTAGAGAGTAGCTGCTGGGATCCAGGTCCTGAGCCAACCCCCATACAGCAACAGCCATCTTGTTTAGGCATACCACTCCATGCAGAGCAGCAGCAGCCGAAGGTGAAACAGTAGCTCTGACCCCAGGAAGCATTCTTCCCTGAGCTTTGGGGCTTAAGCCAGACTACGGAGTGCAGAGTGACTAGATTAAAAACTGAAGTAGGCCGCCACAGGCAGCAGATATCTGGCAGTCTCAGAGCAAGGTACCTAAGGTCAGATTGGGTCAACATCTGACATCACCAGAGGCAGATCCAGAAAGAAAAAAACAATGGTATATACTAGAGGCTACGAAGAAGAAATCCACTGTTGTCTTCTCAATGATTAGTGATATTCTCTTTCCTGCATAGCTTTTTAACATTCATTTCTTGTCCATCAATTTTGTGCATATTAAGACACTAGATTTTATACTATAATTTATTTCTCTCCTTTCTTATAATAGTCTTGATCTCTTTACACCCTTATTAACACTGGTTCATTTGTGGTTGATACTGAAATTGCAGGGGGAAGATATTTTTGCAGAAGTGTGTTTGTTCCCTGTGCTTGGTGGTTTGTTCTTGCAGCACCTGTACAACAGCATACAAGACATGGTGGGTAGAGTGGCCCTCAGTCAACAAGCTGGTGGGAAAGTTCCACCAAAGAATGAACCAACAACATGCAAAACCCAATTACATCCCGAGAGCCAACATAAATGCCAACATGGGAATCCTAAGAGCATCAAGTTCTGGAGATCAAGGAGACTGCAACACTGAATCTCACAGGTCTCATACCATAAAAGTTCACACTACAAACTCAGTAGTCAAAACAGATCAGTTTAAGAAACTGAAGCAAACAAAAAGATTCTCACAAATAAAGAAAAGTCAAAGAACTTCCAATCCAAAGGAAAGGAGGAATCCTTGGAAAAAATGTTAAATTAAAGAGGCAAGTCAACTATCAGACATTGAGTTTAAAAAAATGGTTATAAGCAACTCAATGAGCTCACTGAGAATTGACAAAAACTACAGACAAACTATAAAGAACTTATGGAAAATTAAACCAACATGAAAAGGGACATATAAACTAACAAAGAGAGCTCAGAGAAAATAAAGAATACAATTTCTGAGTTGAAGAACACAGTAGAAGGAATCAAAAGCAGGCTAGATGAAGCAGAGGATCAAATCGGTGAGCTGGAGGACAATGTAGAAAAAAACTCCCAGAAAGAAGAGGAAAAGGAAAAAAAAAAACTCAGAAAGAATGAAGAGTGGTTAAGGGAAATGCAGGAAAACATAAAATGTAATAGTACCATATAATGGGGATATCAGAAGAAGTGGAGCAGGGGATAGAAAACCTGTTTGAAAAAAAATGACAGAAAACTTACCCAATTTGATGTGACAAAAAGTCACACAAATCCAGAAAACAGGGTCTCAAACAAGAGGAACCCAAAGAGGCCCATTCCAAGACACATCATAATTAAAAAGGCAAAACTCAAAGACAAAGAGAGAATCTTAAAGGCAGCAAGGCAGAAGCAAGAAGTAACATACAATGGAGCCAAGAAAAGGCTAGCAGCTGACTTCTCAAAAGAAACACTAAAAGCCTGAAGGGAATGGCAAGAAACAGTTCAAGTAATGAAAAGCAAAGGCCTGCAATGAAGACTACTCTACCCATCAAGGCTCTCAATTAAAATGGAAGGCAGAAAATGAGTTTCCCAGACAAAAGAAACATGAAAAAATACACCTCCACCAAACCAGCACTGCAAGATATGCTAAAGGGACTGGTTTAAGAAAAGTAAAAAAAAAAAAGCTATGGCTGGTGTGGCTAAGTGAAATGAGTACTGGACTGTGAAACAAAGGGTAGCTGGTTTGATTCCAAGTCAGTGCACATGCCTGTGTTTCAGGCCAGGTCCCCAGTAGGGTTATGTGAGGGGCAATGACATGTAGCTCTTCCTCTTTCTCTCTCATTCTTCTCTCTCTAAAAATAAATAAATAAAATCTTTTTAAAAAGAAAAGGAAGAAAAAGAGTGAGAGAGAAGAACACAGGTATGAAGGGAGTAAAATGTCAGTGAATGAGAACCTATCAATAATAACCTTAAGTGTAAATGTATTAAATGCTCCAATCAAAAGACATATGGAAGCTGAATGGATAAGAAATCATGACCCTCATATATGCCACCTACAAGAGACTCACCACATACCAACACAATTTACAATAGCCAAGGGCAGGAAGCAACTTCAGTGCCCAACAGTAAATGAATGAATTAAAAAACTATGGTATATTTACACAGTGGAGTACTACACAACAAATAGGGGCTCCTACCCTTTGCAACAGCATGCATGGAACTGGAGAGCATTATGCTAAGAGCAATAAGCCAAGAGGTAAAAGACAAATGCCATATGATCTCACCTGTAAGTGGAACCTATGAACAAAACAAACAAGCTAGCAAAATATAACCAAGACATTGAAATTAAGAACAAACTGACAGTAACCAGAGGGGAGGTGGGAGGGATTAATGAGGGGACAAGGGGGAAGGGTTTTCAGGAACACCTATAAAGGACACATGGAAAAAACCAAAGGCAGGTAGAAACAAGGGAGGGAAGTGGGGATGGCTGGAGTTGGGCAGAGTAGTAGAGGAAAATGGAGATAACTGTACACAAATGACATTTTTTTAAAAGTTAAAAATAAAAATTAAAAAAAAAACAATCTTAGAATAAAAGACCTATACAGACTGAAAGTGAAGGGTTGGAAAAAAAAAAAAAAAAACATTCCAAGCAAATGGACGGGGAAAAAAAGCCAGGGTAGAAATACTTACATCTGATGAAACACACTTCAAAACAAGGGTGATAGAAAGAGATGCAGAAGGACACTTCATAATACTCAAGGGAAAAATCCATCAAGAAGACATAAACATTATAAACATATATATATATACCCAACATAGGATCACCCGAATATATAAAGAAAATCTTGGAGAACTTCAAGAAAGATACAGAGAGCAACAACTTACACTAGGTGATTTTAACACCCCGCTATCAAAAATGGAGAGCTCTTCCAAACAAAATATCAACAAAGATATTGTAGCCTTGAATAATGCCTTCAATCAAATGGAGTTAACTGATTTTATATATATATATATATTATATATATAATATATATATAATATATATATATCCTTTTATTCCTAAGAAACAAAATACAAATTCTTTTCAAATGCACGTGGAACATTTTCAAAGATAAACCACATGATAGTACATAAAACAACCTCAGCAAATTCAAGAAAATTAAAATCAGATCAAGCATTTTCTCGGACCACAATGGCCTGAAACTAGAAATGAAACTTAAGGAAAAAAAATTTCAAAAACACTCAAATTCATAGAGATTAAATAGCACTCTGTTGCACAATTAACAGGTTAAAATGAGATCAAGAAAAAAATCAACAAGTTTCTGGAAACAAATGAGAATGAACTCACCACAGACCAAAATTTATAGGACACAACAAAGGCAATCCTGAGAGAAAGGTTCATAGTGATACAGGCCTGCCTAAAGAAGATAGAAATTTTTCAAATAAACAACCTAACCCTACATCTATAAGAACTTGAGAAACAACAACAAATTCCAGAGAGAGTAGAAGGAAGGAAATAACCAAGATCAGAGTAAAATTAAATGACATAGAGGCAGAAAGAACAATTCTAAGCATCAGTAAATCTTGGAGGACGTTCTTTGAAAAGATAAATAAAATGGACAAGGCTTTAAGCAGACTCATTAAGAAAAAAAGAGAGAGGACCCAAATAAACACAAACAGAAATGAAAGAGGAGAGATTACAACTGATACCACAGAAATAGAAAGGATTGTAAGAAATTACTAGAAACAAGTACACTCCAAGAAATTTGAAAACCTGGGTGAAGTGGAAAAATTTCTAGAAAAATATAACCTTTCAAAACTGCATGAAGAAGTAGAAGAAACTCTGAACAGCCCAATAATAACTGACAAAATTGAAGCAGTAATTAAAAAAACAACAACAACAACAACAAAAAAAAAAAACAAAAAAACAAAAAACTCCCCTCATATGAAAGCCCTGGAGCAGATGGTTCTCAGGAGAATTTTACAAAACGTTTAAGGAATTGTTAAACTTTATCCTTTTCAGACTATTCCAAAAAATCCAAGAAGAATGAATACTTCCAAGTTGTTTTATGAAGCCGGTATCATCATAATCCCAAAACCACATAAAGACACAACAAAAAAATAAAACTACAAGACAATATTGCTGATGAACACAGATACTAAAATCCTCAATAAAATATTTGCAGACCACATCCTGCAATACATTTAAAAGATCATACACCACAATTAAGTGAGATTCATCCAGGGATGCAAGGATGGTACAGTATTTGCAAATCAACAAATGTAACATATCATATGAGCAAAAGGAAAGACAAAAATCTCATGATCATATGAATAGATGCATAAAAATCACTTGATAAGGTACAGCACTCATTTATGTTAGAAAACACACAGCAAAGTGAGAGTAGAGGGAGCATACCTCAATATAATAAAGGCCATATACAAAAAACTGACAACCATCACCATACACAACAGGCTAAAACTAAAACATTTACCACTAATGTTAAGAACTAGAAAGTTTGTCTGCATTCAGTGCTTCTATTTGACATAATATTGGAAGGTCTAGCCACAGAAATCAGACAAGAAAAAAAAATAAATTACATCCAACTTAGAAAACAAGAAGCAAAACTGTCATTGTTCGCAAATGACGTGACAGTGTATGTAGAAATTATACACACTTCACCAAAAATCTACTCTAATAAGTAAATTGTGCAAAACAGTGAAACACAAAGTCAATATTCAGAAATTGAAGGCATTTTTTACACCAACAATGAAATATCAGAAACAGAAATCAGGAAAATAATCCCATTTGCTATAACAACAAGAAAAATAAAGTACCCAGGAATAAATCTAACCAAGGAGGTAAAAGACCTGTATGCAGAAAACTACACAATACTAAAGAAAGAAATCAAGGAAGACACAAACAAATGGAAGCATATACCATGTTCATGGATCAGAAGAATTAACATAATGAAAATGTCTATATGACCCAAAGCAATTTATAGATTCAAAGCAACCCTTATTAAAATACCAATGACATATTTCACAGACATAGAACTAACATTTCAAAAATATATATGGAACTATTGACAACCCCAAATAGCTGCAGCAATTTTGAGGAAAAACAAAGTAGTGAGGTTCACAGTTCCTGACATCAAAATATATTGCAAGGCCACGGTAATCGAAACCATCTGGTACTGGTATAAGACACAGATCAATGGAACAGAAAAGAGAGCCCAGAAATAAACTCAAGCCACTATGGTCAATTAGTATTTGACAAAGGGGCAGAAGCATAAAATGGAGGAAAAATGGCCTCTTCAATAAATGGTGTTGGGAGAACTAGACACCTACACGCAGAAAAGTGAAACTTGACCACCAACTTACACCATACACAAAAACAAACTCAAGATAGATAAAAGACTTAAATGTAAATTGCAATACCATAACAGTCCTAGAGGAGAACATAGGCAGGAAAATCTGATATTCCACTCAGCCATATTTTTGCTGATTTGTCCCCTACAGCAAGGGACATAAAGGAAACTATAAACAAATAGGATCTCATCAATATATAAGGCTTCTGCACAGCTTAAAATATTGGCAAAAAGAAAAGGAAACCAATCATATGGAAAAATATATTTGCAAATGATACACCTTAGTGAAGGGTTTGATCTCCAAAATTATAAAGAACTCATACTACTCCACTTCAGAAAGATAACCAACCCAATTAAAAAATAAGTAAAGAACCTAAACAGACACTTCTCCAAGGAGGACATACAGAGGGTCCAGAGGCATATGAAAAGATGCTCAGCATCACTAGCCATCAAAGAGGTACAAATTAAGGCCACAATGAGATGCCACTTCACACCAGTGAGAATGGCCATCATAACCAAATCAACAAATAATAAGTGCTGGCGAGGTTGTGGAGGAAAGGCAACCCTAGTGCCAACTGTTGGTGGGAATGCAGAGTTGTGCAGCCACTGTGCAAAACAGTATGGAATTTCCTCTGAAAACTAAAAATGGAACTGCCTTTTGACCCAGCAATTCCACTGCTGGGGTTATTCCCTAAGAATTCTGAAGCATCAATTCAAAAGAACCTATGCACCCCAACCTTCATAACAGCACAATTTACAATAGTCAACTGTTGGAAGCGATCTAAGTGCCCATCAGTAAATTAGTGGATCAAAAAAACATTGTACATTTATAGATGGAATACTACACAGCAGAAAGAAAGAAGAAGCGCCTACCGTTGGTGACAGCATGAATGGATCAGGAGAGCATTATGGTAAGTGAAATAAGCCAGGCAGTGAAAGACAAATACCATGTGACCTCACCTAATAGTGGAACCTAATCAGCAAAAGGAAAAAAAAAAACAAACAAGTAAGCAAAATATAGCCATAAACATTGAAATAATAAAAAACTGACAATAACCAGAGGAGATGGGGGTATAATGCAGGGAAAGGGGAAGGGTGGTCAAGGAACATGTATAAAGGACACATGGACAAAGCCAATTGGAGGCATGATTGAGGATGAGAGGCAGAATGGCTTGGGTTGGGGGGAGTTTAGGGGGAAAAAGAGACAACTGTACTTGAACAACAAAAATAATTAAATAAATAAAATTAAATATCTTCAAATGTCTTTTAAAATAAGTACTACCTATTGTCAATACTAGTCTTACAGATATTTTTCAAAGTCTATTTTTAGTTCAGTTTTAGGACAAAACTGAGAGGAAGGTACAGAAATTTCTCATGTACCCCTTGTAATACACATACAGCCTCCTTCATTACATAACAGCCCCCTTAGAATGGTACATTTAATTGAGGAACCTACATTAACAAATGATAACCACCTAGAATTTACTGTTTACATTAGCTTTCACTTGTGGTGTTCTAAATTCTGTAAGTTCTGCTAAATGTATAATGACATGTATCCATCATTACAGTATCATACAGCATAATTTCATAGATCTAAAAATCCTCTGAGGGCCACATCTTCATCACAACCCGCATTCCCCTAGCAACTCATTTTTATTCTTGTCTCTATGGTTTTGTCTCTTCCAGAATGTCACAGAGTTGCAATTATACTTTCCAGAACAGTTTCTTTCACTTAGTCATATGCTTGTAACATTTCTCCATGTCTTTTCTTAGCTTGATTGCTCATTTCTTTCAGCACTGAATAATATTCCATTGTCTGGATGGACCGCATTTTATTTATCCATTCACCTACTGAAGTACGTACTGGATGCTTCCTAGTTTGGCAGTTATGGATAAAGCTGCTATAAATATCCATATGCAGGTTTTATGTAGACATCACTTTTCAAGTCTTTTGGGCAAATACCAAGGAGCATCGTGGCTGGACAACAGAGTTAGAGTATGTTTAGTTTTATAAGAAACTGCCAAACTCCCAAAGTGTCTGTTTCACTTGCATTACCACCAGCTATGAGTGAGAGTTCCTCTTGCTTCACATCCTCACAAGCACTTGGTGTTAAGATTCCAAATTTTGATCATTCTAATAGATATGCAGTCTTATATACCTATTTTTATGGTAATCACATAAGTTATAGAATCAATCCTACGTTGGGAAGAAAATCCCAAAGCTGTTGTAGATTTCTCTCCAGTTCTGTGTTTCTGTTGGATCATTAGATTCAGCCCCTTACCTTACTTTTACTCCCTAAATCCTCATTTGACTGTGTTTTTTAAAATTATGGAAAATCATAGGTGAATGGCAGTTTGCATTATACTAGTTTTAGAGGCAAAATTTTTCAGATAAATAAAGCAATTTTCTAAAAGTCACACAATAATCCTATTATAAAATGAGTATTTAACTTAGAAATATAATAAGCTTTTTTTTTTTACTGTCCCGACACTGCCATTTGACATAAACAAGTAACTAATTCGAAAAAAAATGTAAGATTCAATTATACATTGTATAGTGTAGTAAGGTTTTCCCCTTCTTTTCCACTTTACTTTTTTAATTGCAAAAATAATACAGACCCATAGTTGAAAAAAATTAAAAAATGATACATAATGAAAAGTAACTTTCCATTAGAGCCCAAAACAATAACCCCTGCCCTTAGAAGCAACCAGTCTTAAAACACAAGTTATTTGCATAATTCAATTGTGCATCTATAGCAGAAGTTTGAAAAAATATTTCATTACAAAATATTTTTGCAAATATGTAGATGTAATGAAATCCATGCCCCTAAAGCAAACAAAAAAATTTAATAAATCCACCTTGTTTACCAAATTGCATTCTAATACTGTTGCTAGCACTGAAAAATCTTCACAGTTTGACCTCAGTTTGTGTCTTCAGCAGTTCTCCAAACTGTCCCTTTATATTTATGTACCATCATCATCAAACAGAATATTCTATGCAGCTGCTCATGTTTTTTTTTTTTAAACTGTTGAAATCCTTTCTCTTAACTCACCATTCAGATGCCTCCATCTCCATAAAGCATACTGAATACCATAAGAATGGGGATTTTCTTCCTTATGAATACCCATAATACAAATGGGTACACATTATATCTAGCATGGACATCTCTAACAAGGCATTACATACAATAGAGTTGTGTTTTAGTTACATTTGTATTTATGGTTATATTTGACCCTTGATAAATTCCAAACTCTCAGAGGGGCTCTATTATTATACACTTTCCACACCATATCATGTACTTAGAGTGGAGACAACAGACACTCATCTTTGAGGTACACAATAAAGACTATTTTTACTCCACCTCTTCCTTGGGGAACATATCTCAGCTAAAATAAAATAAAATAAAATAATCTGCAAATTAGCAAATGGTGCCTACCTGATATGTCTTTCTTAAATGTTTCTAATGTTGTGCCCGGTTTGACCTTTCTCCAGGGTAACTGGAACAGTGTAGAGGGATGTTAAATACTTTGAAACATCGATATGAAAGTATCATTTTATCTTGCCTTGGTTTATGAAAAGCTCTCTTGATTTAAAAAATTATTTTCTGATTTTAGTATTCACCATTATTTGTGTTTTGAAAATATTTATCAAAAGATGGTATTTTAAAGAAATATACTTTGAAATAAAAATACATTTTCATAACTTTTCATATTTTTGTGGCATATGGAGACTTTTAGAAACAGATCATTAATTCACACATGAAAAGCATATGGCATTTGGAAATTATGTTAACTATCTCATCTTTTATTTCCAATTATCTTTACTCTGGAAACTTTAAGTACTCATGTTTTTATCATCTTACATTTTCAAACTTAAAGTTAAGCAGAGTTTTATATTTTCTCTGCCATCTGTCTGTGACCTTTATCTCTTTTTCACCAGTATAAATGTAGCAAACACATAAGCATTTCTTCAGAAGCAAGTGTAGGGAACCATTGGGTTACCAGTTACTAGCTACTATCAAGTATTTTGTTGTTGAAAGATATTTAACTTTGAAGATATACAAATGGACCACTCCATCACTTACTAGCTATGTGGTTTCTAAAAAGTCTTGAATTTCTCTGAGCTTCCATCAGCTTACTTCAGTTAGTAAGATTATCAAAAGCAGAAAAACAAGAAAAATTTATTGAATTCATTTTTTTAATTTTATTTCAGTTTTAGACATCATGTTAGTTACTATTGGACCATTGAGACCCCAGTCTCTTTTCTATGAATACAAGCAAGGTAGTGAAGAACTGGTTATATATGAAATATAAAATAGTTATAGTCCAAAATATTCAAACCAAGTCATACTATCACTAGTGTTCAGTTTTGGATTGTATGATTGTACTTCAAATGCTGTTGATACCTTAAAAAGGAAGTTTGACAGGAGTGACAGGATCTTGTCCTTTCCAGTGTTGATTGTTGATTTAATAACAAGCAACTCATAACCATGACTTTATTGGCACAATTATCTAACCAAGCAAATGAATCTACTGAGTATATGCTTAATTCATGTCAAGACATAATTATCATTCTCAGAACAAACCCTCCTGATGAAGCAAACATTAGATTATCTATATTCATGAAAAACATGAGTATATTCTTATATATAAATATCTATAAATACATATCTAAATATATATGCAATACATAAACTTAAATAAACATACATATATATTTATATAAATAAAATACACACATATCCAGACCTAACCTAGACTTCCAAGAACACTTCACATCACAATTATATGCAAAGTAATATAATTGCAGTTTTATTTTAAAACCTTTCTTGCTTTTAAGCATTTAGTATAAGCAATAAGTATAGTATTAGGACAGTGATGATATTTTTCTGTGGGGGAGCTTTGCCCACAGAGCACCCCATTTGCCATGGATGAAAATAAGTCTACGAAGGCATGATCTGCTTGGGGAGGAAAGGTGGCTGGACTCTCAAAGTAGAAGGGCAAGGAGCCTTTTCCTCAATGGGCTTTTATTGGGTTCATTGGCATAGGAATACAGGGCGCATATATACGTAAAGCTCATCAATCATTGTCAGGCAGTAATGATCAAACAATAGATAACAATAAAAAAACTGTGAGGGCTTATTTTGAATCAGAATCAGATAGCTAAAGGGTCATAAAACTTTTGGGAAACAAACTCATTTCATGCTTGGACCCTTATCATTTAAATTGGGGGTATTAGCAAAGCAGGTTTCACAGGATTTTATGCATTCTTTCTTAGCCCTGATCTCCTGGGGAACCTGTCCTTTCCAGCACATGGCAGCACCCACTTCCAGCATTGTTTCAGGCTTAAGTCAGGCAGGGTAAGTAAGGCAGCCAAGAGATTAGGACACTTCTTGCAGACAGAATGAGGATTCAGGCTATGTCAAAGCCAAGGGGTGAGAGTCCAACACCCCCTTTTTCTATGGCTCCCCACATCCTTCCCTGACACCCCCCTCGTGACCACGCTTGTCTTAAGTCATCTCTCCTTTGAGGAATCTTACCCGTGATTGGCTAACTGGTCATCTACTGGCTCCAGGCAGGGTAAAGTAAAGGGGGCAGAGGTAGCACCCCTGCCAGGGAGATAAGCTTTGTCTCCTTAGTGCCTTAGGGTCCCAAGGTCTTTTTACTCAGCCTTAGCCATGGGGGGGGTTACAGCTTCTGAAACCAGGTAGGGTGGTTCCCAACATTTTCTCCTTGGTATTATGGTCTTGAAATCTAAAAGGAAGGAAGGAAGGGAGGGAAGGAGGGAGGGAGGGAGGGAGGGAGGGAGGAAGGAAGGAAGGAAGGAAGGAAGGAAGGAAGGAAGGAAGGAAGGAAAATGTTCCTCTTATTCTCATTAGAATTCCCAAAGAAGCTAACCACATTTTAAAAAATGATTAAAAACCCAGTATGCCTTTGTGGTAGCTGCTTGAGTGCTCAATATTCTAAGTCAAAGCTCTGGGAAAAAAATGGGTCATAATTCTACTTTGCTTCACAGTCTAAGATGGGACCTCTTAATCTCCATTAGAACCTCCATCCAGGTCTTGGGACCCTACTGCATTGTGGTAGTAGATATAGAACTGGTAGATACTATAGCATAATACAGAAACTTTCTCCTGTGATCACTACTCAAAAACATATATGTGGAGGTAGGACAAAACTGAGGGAACAGACCAGCTCATATAAGGCCTGAATTCACTTACTCACTTAGGTCCACAAAACAGAGAGCTGAGTACAGGTTTGTACTTTTAACAACATGGTGGTTAATAAAAACAGTGGTTATCAGATGGCTCAAAATAATTCACCAATTTAACTACTCCCTCCTAATTTCTATATATGTATAGAGTGGAAAGAGTGGAGTTTGGGTCAAGGAGTTAACTTTCTGCCCTTTCATAATAGAGTAAACAACTCATGTTGCATACATAGGGATAGCATTGTACAGATTACTAACAGTGTTTTCTTCATCTATATCATTCACACAATTTCAGAAAAGCAAATGAATGACATTTTAAAATAACAGCTTAGTTGTGTGGCCATCACTCTCACTTCATTTGCAACATTTTATTGTGAATGTTTAGGTTTACCTTTATTTTGACTTGTAAAGAAATCTTCTAATGCCTTTTTACTGGAAGCCAACATAACTTTGTTGTAATTATTAATAACAGGCATATGATTTTATGTGTTCTCTAGAAGCTACTATCATATAATATGGACAAATTTGTAAATTATAAATTCATGACAGTTTTGTGCTCCAGAGAAATAGCTCTTTAGTTTGCATCTTCTGGACTGCGTATCATCACCTGAGGATATTTTTCCCATTACATGATTAGCTCTTCAAAATTCTAGCTACTTTATCAAGCAATATCAAGTCCTTTTCATATTCAGTGTACTTTTCTGTGATTGGTGGCATAATATCCATTATTTGTAATCAATTAATCACTTACTTTAACTAAAAGCCTCATTGCAGCTACTAATGGATTTCGTTTTAGGACTTGTTATCACCACACCTCAACTGAAGCACTCAGTATCTGATAGGAAGATGCTCACCAAATGTTCCTGGTGTTCACGGTGCCCATGAAAGTTCTTCTAACATTTAGTGAAGAAAGTACAAGATGCTTCAATTGTTGTCCATTCAAGTCTCATCATCAAAGCTCCCATAGAACTCTGTAAATTTTATCATATCCAACAAAATTTCCTTTTTCTAATACCAATTCCCCCCATTGTCTGAAAGTAGAGTGTTCTTATAAAACCTTTTGAAAGCCAGATGGTACAAACTAAAAAAGCAATTATGTATCATTAATTTATATAAAATAATTTTAAGCATTCAGAGACCCCAAATTCAATGTACATACATGTCTTCTTGTCATTTACCCCAAACAAAATGGTTAATTACATCCAGTTCTACACTAACTTTAACACTTACCAGTCTCTTAGGCTTTTTTTGCTCACTGAAAAACAAACTTTGAATACTATTTCCATGTTTGCTTTATTTTTTTATGAAAGTGAAAATCCTTGTAGGATTTGTTTTGGTTAACTAATGTAGGTACTAATGCAGGGCTTCCATAAAAACAGAGTGGAATGGTGTGAACTTTAAAAAACTGAGAAAACCCATACATTATTTTAAGAGGAACAGTGATGATGACATAATTTCAACAGGCTGTTACATGTGAACAAAGATATGAAAGAAAGCCATAGCCAAAACACTAAGAAAGTTGAATTATAATAGTTCTTGAGAGGAGAGAAAAACCTTAAATAATTCCAGAAGAATGAGGTCAACATGTACCTATCATGAAAATAATATCCATAGTTTTTTTTTTTTCTCTTACCTATCTATGATTAGTGAACTACTATTTATTTAGGGGATAAAGATCTTTTTACTTTTTTTTTTTTTATTTTTGCAACCCTGTCTGATAATCCTACTCTCATCTTGCTCCTTGAAATCTACCAGGTGTGAACATTCTCATCTATAATACAAGCATTTTATGTGTTTTGCTTCAGAAGATTATTTTCTTTTTTGAAATATATTTTATTGATTAGGCTATTACAGTTGTCTCACTTTTCTCCACTTTATTCCCCTCTACCATGAACCCCCCCACCCACATTCCTACCCCCTTAGCTCACGTTCATGGGTCGTACCTATAAATACTTTGGCTCCTACATTTCTTATACTATTCTTAACCTCACCCTGTCTATTTTGTACCTACCACTTACGCTACATATTCCCTGTGACTTTTCTCCCATTCACCCCCCCACTCCCTGCTGATAACCCTCCCTGTGACCACCATTTCTGTGATTCTGTTCCTATTCTAGTTGTTTGCTTAGTTTGTTTTTGTTTTTAGGTCCGGTTGTTGATAATTGTGAGAATGATGTCATTTTACTGTTAATATTTTTATCTTCTTTTTCTTAGATAAGTCTCTTTAACACTTCATATAATAAGGGCTTGATGATGATGAACTCCTCTAACTTGACCTTATCTGGGAAGCACTTTATCTGCCCTTCCATTCTAAATGATAGCTTTGCTGCATAGAGTAATCTTGAATGTAAGTCCTTGCCTTTCAGGACTTCAAATACTTCTTTCCAGCCCCTTCTTGCCTCCAAGGTTTCTTTTGATAGATCAGCTGATAGTCTTATGGGAACTCCTTTGTAGGTAAGTATCTCTTTTTCTCTTGCTGCTTTTAAGATTCTCTCCTTCTCTTTAATCTTGGGTAATATAATTATGATGTGCCTTGGTGTGTACTTTCTTGGGTCCAAATTCTTAGGGACTCTCTGAGCTTCCTGGACTTCTTTGAAGTCTATTTCCTTTGTCAGATTGGGAGAGTTCTCCTTCATTATGTTTTCAAATAAGTTTTTTATTTCTTGCTCTTCCTCTTATCCTTCTGGCACCCCCATGATTCAGCTATTGGAATGTTTAAAGTTGTCCTGGAGGACCTAAGCCTCTTCTCAGATTTTTGAATTTTTGTTTCTGCATTCTGTTCTGGTTGAATGTTTGTTTCTTCCTTCTCGTGCAAACCGTTGATTTGAGTCCTGGTTTCCTTCCCTTCACTGTTGGTTCCCTGTATATTTTTCTTTATTTCACTTTTCATAGTCTTCACTTTTTCCTTCATTTTGAAACCATACTCAACTGTTTCTGTGAGCATCCTGATTACCAGTGTTTTGAACTCTACATCTGATAGGTTGGCTATTTCTTCACTACTTAGTTGTATTTTTTCTGGAGCTTTGATCTGTTCTTTCATTTGCGCCTTTTTTTTTTTTTTTTTGTCTTGGGACACTTGTTATGTAGTAAGGGGTGGAGCCTTAGGTATTGGACAAGGTTGCGGTACCCACATCACTGCTTTCTGGAGCTGTATGTGGGGGAGGGTTTCAAGAGGGAACAATGCCAGTTGCTGGGCTCTGGGATGGCTTTCAATCACTTCCTCCACTTCCCACAAATAAATTGGGATCTTCTGGTGCTGATTCCCAGGAGGGTGGGTTTCTGTATGCTCTAGGACCCTGTGGGTCACTCCAATAAAATCTCCTGTGAGTCTTGGGAGTATCTCCAGCAGCCACAACACCCACACATTTTTTCAGAGGTTTTGAGGGTTTATTTCCTGATGCTGAGATCCTATGTTGTGTAATCTGTCTCACTCCCTAGTTTTTCCTTCTGGTTTATCCTCATTCAGATGTGGAACTGCCCACTCAACCAGCCACTGCCTCACCTAGTCCACCAGCTACTGCCTCGCCCACCCCAGTCCTCTAGCAGCTGCCTTCCTGAGAGTCCTCTCCAACCCAGCTGCCCTTCCCTGCCCCTGATACTAGCCTGGATGAATGTTTCTTTAATTTCTTGGTTATTGGACTTCCATACAGTTCAATTTTCTGTCAGTTCTGTTTTTTTTTAAATGTTGTTATCCTTCTTTTGGTTGTGTGAGGAGGCACAGTGTCTCTATCTATGCCTGCATCTTGGCTGGAAGTCTCTTGATGTTTTTATTTTTTATGCAAACTATCAAATACATGCTTTTTAAGGCAAAAACTGATTATTCTTTATTGTGTGAATGATCTTGTGAGTAAAAGGTAGAAAGACACTATAAAGAATATGCAATTAGCTTTCTTCAGGAGCTTACATTGTGGTGGAAGAGCTTAAAATAATTTTTTGATATCTTCTTCAAACTAAATGTCCCTCCTTTTAATCAGTGGAATTTTAATTTAAGGAAAATGGGAGTAAAAATAAGATAGTAAATTGTGAAGTGTATTGGGAAATCATAAATAGAATGGTCACCGCTAACAAGTAGTTTAACATATGCATAACATCACATAGTTACCATTCTCCCACTCTTGAGAAGTTTATATAATCCTCTTGGCAAATTTCAAGTATACAGCACGATATTGTTAATTATAGTCACTGTGCTGCTCTTTCGATCCTTTTATTGCTGAAACTTTGTAGCCTTTGACAAATATCTCCGAATTTAGCCTCTCCTTGCAGCCTCTGATAGCCACCATTCTACTCTCTACTTCTATGAGCTTGACTATTATAGATTCCACATATAAGTGAAAATCATAATGTATAGCTATATCAAAACACCAAGTTGAATACCTTAAATATATGCAGTTTTTTTAAAATATATGCAGTTTTTATTTGTCAATTATAGCTCAGTAAAGAAAAAAGAAACAAGAAAAATGGAAGATATTGAAAATCACTAACAAGATCAAAAAATTATTTATTTATTTTTATTTAGTCATATTACCACCATTTAAGTAGTGAAGCAGTTGTGTATTTTAAGTATTTGACACAAGTGGTAGAAACCTGCTGTGGACCTTGCATCTGGTGTGTGATTTAGGGAGCTTCCCAGCAGGCAAAGCCAGTCCAGAAGGAAGTGTGGTGTTTCCTCACATTTCCAGGGAGAAGATCTAACCTTGGACTTTAATGACTGATAATAAAATCCATTGACATTTCTTGAGAAACAATCAGTTCTGCTGATTTGAGGATAGTGTAAATAAAATGGTTTTAAATAATCTCTTTTCTCCTACACACAGGATATTCTGAAGCAATACACATGCATCATCATCTATGTAACACATAAGATGACTTTCTATTAACATGAGATATGATAACTTAAAAAACTTAATTTTCAAAATGTTGCAAATGGTTGCATTTTAGTGTCTTGTAGAGCTACAGTGTTTATTTTATAATATTTTCCTTGCCTTTTACTCATGACCTCCGGTAAGTTTTACTGATAATCAAAGCTTAATAACTTATGTATAATCAGTATGTAATCAAATCTGATAAAAAAATTATGCCTGCTCATTTTATTTCTCTGAATATATATATTCAACAAACTATGTACATATATTCAACTATATATGGATATTCAACTATATATGGATATTCAACTATATATATTCAACTATATATATATATATATGTATATATCTTCAACAAACTATTTTTAAGCACTGCTATTTAATATCTTATCCTGTAGCTTTGGAACTAAAATAGTCCTTTTCATATTGATGTCCTGGCATGAATGGGAATATTCAAAATTAATGTAGTATTAATGAAGACAATTAATATTGAGATCTTTATCTTCTATTTTTCTCCTTCTCTCTAATCTAATATTGATTTGAGGATTAATACAGATATTTGTAGGAAAAGCTATATTTTATAAAGTCATTTCTAAATACTTGGTATCCAAAATGTCACTAAGTGAAAATTAACTGCTTTTCATAAAAAAAATGGCATTTTATAACATTGTGTAATCATATTAAAATAATGACTAACTTCACTAATGGAAATTAAATGTGATGGTTGGTGTTCTGGCACTGTGGCCTGGGAGCTAAGTTTGCATGTAAAAGTGCCATTTCTGTCCCCACTGAACAGGTTTTGATTCTTAAAATAATTAGTTCTGTCAAAAAATTAATTTTGGTGACAACACTAAATAGATACTATGCAACTACCTCACATATATTATAATTAATTGGAATGACAAGATGATATTAAATAATAATCTTCAATTTTGGCTGTCAAATTTGATCAGATCATTCTTTTCAGTGCTTCTGAGATTCATGTGAATAACCTTGAAGGTAACATATGAGTCATCATATATAATACCATTTATAGATGGATATTTATTGTAGTAACTGAATGTGGTGTTGCATATGTGTATGTATAGGAAATGTTAGTTTTTATAAAACACTGCACTTTACCAGAAGGTGAGTTGAAAGCCATATTCAAATTTTATATACTATTCTTTGAAGTTCTTTAAAGTGGTCCACTTATGCAAACTGCTGCATTTCTCTTGTTCTCCAAAGTTAGATAATATTTTAAAAATAAATACTGTTTGCCCTTCAAAGGCCATTACACATCCAATGGATGTTTTAGAATATTAGAAATAATGACTCATGTGTTAACATACATACACAAACACAAAATTTATTTATTAGCCAACTAAATTCTTTATAATTGGTGATATTTCAATTAAAATACTTCCATTTAATTTTATTCTATAACCTATTGTCAATGCAGTAAAACATAAACATAATATTATTTTTCAGAATGATCATTGTCTGCAAAGTACATGAAGACCAATATACAAACTAAAAAAATCACTAGAATAAATATGAGTGTTCAGGAAAGTTATATCATGTTGATCTATGCCCATTCCTCCTTTCTCCCTCTCTCTCTCTCTCTCTCTCTCTGTTTCTCTCATAAAATAAAAAATTTTATAGGCTAGCTCACAGGTGTCATTAAAAAAATCCTTATGTGGTTCTTTAGTAAAGCCAGGATTTGGATCTGTTCATCCTGTATTTTAAAAATATATTATAATTTTACTCAAGAATTTCAAAACATTTTAATGAAAATTAAAATCTAGCAGCCATGTTTTTAAAGCAAAACTGACTACTGTAAAGATGTAGATTTTTTCAAATTAATTTATACTTTTATAGCAATCCAATCGCAAGAGCATTTTTTCAACAATTTGGCAAATGACAAGTGATTTGAGAGTTCTTATCTAAGAGTAGATAGTTACATTTCTGTATATTATTGGAAAAGCAATGCAGTGAAAGGAGCAGCACTTTTACATATTCACACATGTACACTTCTGTACATATGGTAACTAGCATAATCTTGATGTCTATAAGAATATGTAGAATATGTAGATAAAAATGATTGTTGTGTAAATGATCCTTTAAGATTAAATGGTTAATGTTCAACTTTTAATAACATTTAATGCTTTAGTGGGAGTGGGGAAATTGATACCCCCACAGGTTTTTGTGGAAAAACAAAAACAAATCTAAAATTGCATGTCATTGGGAATAGTTTTGAAGTGGTAACCTCAAAATAAAAGAAATATAAAGCTTTAAGGGGAACTTGTTAGCTTTAATAATTGTTGTTGGGATTAAATAAATAAGGTTCATAAAAATGTTGGTAGAACCCATTGTGCATCGGTCATTAAATATATGGTGGCTTTTTTTTTTTTTTGCACGTGTGCTGTCACTTTACTCATGTGTAACTATCATTATGTGTAAAAGTTTGGTTTTCTATTTTGTGTATCTCATTTGGATTTGTTAGCATATTGTGACCAGACTTCCATAATTACTGTACTTTTAGGACTATAAGATGCACTTTTTTTTTTTTTTACATTTTTTGCTTCAAAAATTTTTCCCTTATTTTCCTCCCCTAAAACCTAGGTGCATCTGGGCTCCGCACCATAAGATTTTAGTGGTAGCAGTGACAAATTTAACACTGATAAGCTTGATCATGACATTAGAATGGGACTATTCTCTGAACTTCTGGGCTGTTTCCATGTATTGTCCACTGTGACTTTTTCTTTATGATCAATTGTTTCAACTATATTACTATGCTGTCACTAATATTTTAAGCATTTACTATGTTCCCAGGTGTAATAATTGCCTTTGTCTTCATTCAAGCTTTATGTAAAGAGTGGTATCATTATGTGATTTTACAGGTAGAAAAAATGAAGACAAGGGCAGTTAAATAACTTTCTCAAAGACACACAGCTAATAGGAAATGCTGCCATTTGTACCAAGGCTGCCTGATTCCAGATTGTACAAATTAAATATTCTGTTATTGCTTCCATATCTCAAACTTAAACAGAAGATTGGATTTTTTCATATTCTAACTGTCATTAATTGTAACAAAACTTACAATTCAAGTTACTGTTTTCTAAAGTACTAATAACGAAGCTGCTTTGTGAAGTATTAGGTTATTAGATATTTTGGGGGGTTGTTCAAGTACACTTTTCTCCGTTTTCACCTACAATGCCCTCTGCCGTATCCATCCTGGCCTCTCACCTTGGAATCTACCCCCTTTAGTGTTGTCCATATGTCCTTTATACATGTTCCTTGATGGTCCTTTCCCTATGATCCCCTATTATCCTCTACCCTCTCTTCACTGGTTACCGTCAATTTGTTCTTTATCTCAATGTCTCTGGTTATATTTTTCTTGCTTGTTTGTTTCGTTGATTAGGTTCTACTTATAGGGGAGATTGTATGATATTTCTCTTTCACTACCTGGCTTATTTCACTTACCATAATGATTTCCAGTTCCATTCATGATATTGTGAATGGTAGGAGCTCCTTCTTTATTTCCATTGCACAGCATTCCATTGTGTAAATGTACCACTGTTCTATTTTATTATTGTTCAAGTACAGTTTTCTGCCTTTCCCCCCACACCAGCCCAACACCCCAGCCCACCCCATCTCCTTCCCATTTCCACCCCACCCTGTTATTGTTCATGGGTCCTTTGTAATTGTTCCTGCAAATCCTTCACCCTTTTCCCCTGATTCCCTCTCCTCTCCCCTCTGGCCACTGTCAGCCTGTTCTCAATTTCTGTGTCTTTGGTTATACTTTGCTTGTTTCTTTTGTTGATTAGGTTCCTGCTAAATGTGAGATCATTTGGTATTTATCTTTTACTGCCTGGCTTATTCACTTCATCTAATGCCCTCCAAAAAAGGGTTAAAAAGGGTAGGAGCTCCTTCTTTCTCTTTGCATTGTATTAGTCCATTGTGTAAATGTTTTTGATCCACTCATTTACTGATGGGCATTTAGGTTTCTTCCAGCACTTGGCTAGTGCAGGTTGTGCTGCTATGAAAACTGGAGTGCATAGGTTCTTTTGGATTGGTGTTTCAGGGTTCTTAAGATATAATCCTCACAGTGGAATTGCTGGGTCAAACAACAGTTCTATTTTTAGTTTTCTGAGGAAATTCCATACTATTTTCCACAGTAGCTGCACCAGTCTGCATTCCCACCAACAATGCACTAGGGTTCCCTTTTCTCCACATCTTCTCCAAAAACTGTTTCATGATTTGTTTATGATGGCCACTCACACTGATGTGTGAAGTGGTATCTTATAGAGGTTTCAATTTGTATCTCTCTGATGACTAGTGATGCTGAGCATCTCAATATGTCTCTGGGCCCTCTGTATGTCCTTCTTGGAGAAGTAACTATTGAAGTCCTTTGACCATTTTTAATTGAATTTTTTGTCTTCTTGGAGTGGAGTTGTGTGATTTCTTTATATATTTTGGAGATCAAACCTTTATTTGATGTATCATTTGGGAATATGTTTAGCCTTATGGTTGGTTCTCTTTTCTTTAGCTGTAGAGAAGCTTTTTATTTTGATGAGATCCCATTTGTTTATTCTTTCCCTTATGCCCCTTGCTCTTAGGAACGTATCAGTGAAAATATTGCTGCAGGAGATACCTGAGATTTTCCTATCTTCTCCTCTAGGACTTTCATTTTATCATTACTTATATTTAAGTCTTTTATCCACCTTGAATTTATTTTTTGTATGGTGTAAGTTTGTAATAGAATTTCATTTTTTTGCATGTGGATGTCCATATGTCCCAAAATCATTTGTTGAAGAGGCTGTTTTTACTCAGTTTTATGCTTCCGCCCTGTTGAATATTAATTGGCCATAGAGACTTGTGTTTATTTCTGGGCTCTCTATTTTCTTCCATTGGTCTATATGTCTATTCTCATTCCAGTACCATAGTGTTTTGAATACACTGGACTTGTAAAATATCTTGATATCAGGTATTGTGATACCTCCTACTTTGTTCTTCTTTCTCAAAACTGCCATGTCTATTCAGGGTCGTTCATGGTTCCATATAAATTTAAGAAATGTTTGTTCTATATCTGTGAAATATGTCATTGGTACTTTAATAGGGATTGCGTTGGGTCTATAAATTGCTTTGGGCAGTATAGACATTTTGATGATATTAATTTTTCTAGTCCATGAATGCAGTACATGCTTTCATTTACTTGTGTCTTCCTTAATTTCTTTCTTCAACATTGTGTAGTATTCTGAGTACAGGTCTTTCACCTCCTTGGTAAGTTTCATTCCTAAAGACTTTATTTTTCTTGTTGCTATAGCAAATGGGACTGTTTTTCTGATTTCTGATTCTGATCTTCCATTGTTGATGTATAAAAATGCCTTTGATTACTGAATATTGACTTTAAACCCTGATATTTTGCCAAATTTACTTGTTAAGTTGAGTAGTTTTTTTGGTGAAACCTGTAGTGTTTTCTATGTACACTATCATGTCATCTGCAAACAATGACAGTTTTACTTCCTCTTTTCCCATTTGGGTGCCTTTTATTTCTTCTTGTTGCCTGATTATTGTGTCTAGGACTTCCAATACTATGTTGAATAGAAGTGGTAAAACCAGACATCCTTGCCTTGTTCCTAATATTAGTGGGAAAGCTTATAGTTTTTGCCCATTGTGGGTGATGTTGGCTGGAGATGTTTATGGAGATGGCCTTATTATGCTTAGGTATGCTGATGTTTATGGAGATGGCCTTATTATGCTGAGGTATGCTCCCTCTATTCCCCATTTGCTGAGTGTTTTTATCATAAATGGGTGCCTTATCTTATCAAATGCTTTTTCTGCATCTATTAATATGATCATGTGATTTTCATCTTTTCTTTTTTTATGAGATATATTACATATCATCTGTGATTGGTGTGGTCAGAATTTTGCTTCTTCATTCAGATTTGGGAGATAATTTTATTTAAAAATTTGTCCATTCACCCAGGTTTTCAAATTTCTTGGGATGTATTTATTTCTAGTAATTTCTTACAATCCTTTGTATTTCTGTGGTATCAGTTGTAATCTCTCCTCTTTCATTTCTGATTCTGTTTATTTGGGTTCTCTGTCTCTTCTCTTCATGAGTCTGCTTAAAGGTTTGTCCATTTTGTTTATCTTTTTCAAAGAACCAGCTTCTGGATTTATTGATCTTTAGAATTGTGCTTTTAGTCTCTATGTCATTTAATTCTGCTCTGATCTTGGTTATTTCTTTCCTTCCACACACTCTGGGCTTTGTTTGTTATTGTTCCTCCACTTCTTGTACATTTAGGGTTAGGTTGTTTATTTTAAATGTTTCTATCTTTTTTAAGTAGACCCGTATTACTATGAACTTCCCTCTCAAAACTGCCTTTGCTATGTCCCATACTTTTTGGTCTGTTGTGAGTTCATTTTCATTTGTTTCCAGAAACTTGTTGATTTCTTTCTTGATCTCATTTTTAAACAATTCATTGTTTAATAGCATGCTCTTCAATCTCCATGAATTTGAGTGTCTCTGAGTATTTTCTGGAATTGGTTTCCAGTTTCAGGCCCTTGTGATCTGATAAAATGGTTGTTATGATTTCAATTTTCTTGAATTTGTTGAGGTTGGTTTTGTGGATACACCACCATTATGTGGTCTATCTTTGAAAATGTTCTGTGTACAGAGTTCTGGCCAAGATGAAGGCATAGATAGAAACCATTCCCTTCCTCACACAACCAAAAGGAAGATAACAGCCAATCTAAAATCAACAAACAACCAAAAGCACCAGAAAAATCAAACTGCCTGGAACTCTGACAAGCAAGGAATTAAAGAAAAATCGATCAGAACAACCAGACCTGCAGTGCAGCAAAGAGGGTTGTCCTGCCCAGGAGAATACCTAAGACCCCACTCCTTACAACTTATCAGATGCACCAAGACCAAGAAATATGGCCCAAATGAAAAAACATAGCAAAACCTCAGAACTAAGTGATGAGGAGATTGCCAACCTATCTGATGAAGGATTTAAAGTCCTGGCAATCAAAATGCTCACAGAATTGATTGAGCTTGGTCGCAAAACAAAATGAAAGAACAAATGAAAGATAGCCAAAATTAAATAAAGCAAAATATTCAGGGAACCAACAGTGATAAGGAAACCAGGATTCAAAGCAATGATTTGGAACAAAAGGAAGAAATAAACATTCAACAGGATCAGAATTAAGAAACAAAAATCCAAAACAATAAAGAGAGTCTGAGGATTCTCTGGGACAACCTGAAACATTCCAATATCTGAATTGTAGGGGTGCCAGAAGGAGAAGAACAGCAAAATATTGAAAATTTATTTGAACAAATAATAAGGAAAACCTCCCCAACATGGTGAAGGAAATAGACTTCCAGGAAGTCCAGGAAGCTCACAGAGTCCCAAAGAAGTTGGACTCAAGGAGGAACACACCAAAGGACATAATACCCCAGATTAAAGACAAAGAGAAAATCCTAAAAGCAGCAAGACAGTTACCTAAGGAGACATTTACCTACAAAGGAGTTCCCATAAGACTATCAGCTGATTTCTCAAAAGAAATATTGCAGGTGAGAAGGGGCTGGAAAGAAGTATTTGAAGTCATGACAGGCAAGCACCTACATACAAGATTACTCTATCCAGCAAAGCTTTCATTTAGAATGGAAGGGAAGATAAAGTGCTTCCTAGATAAGGTCAAGTTAAAGGAGTTCATCATCACCAATCCCTTATTATATGAAATGTTAATAGTACTTCTCTAAGAAAAAGAAGACAAGAATATGAATAATGAAATACAACAAACTCTCAACTATTAACAAATGAACCTAAAAGAAAATGAAAACAAAACTAAGTGAACAATAAGAACAGGAACAGAATCAGAGAAATGGACATTACACAGAGGGAGTTCAGTGGGAAGGGGAAAGGGAAGAATGGGGAGAAAAGGTACAGGGATAAAGAAGCATAATTAGTAGGCATAAAATAGACAGGGAAAGATAAAAAATGGTATAAGAAGCAGAGAACTTGAAGAACTTATATGTACACCCCATGGATATGAACCAAGGGCAGGGGGATGCTGGAGGGTTGGGGAGGTAGGATGGAAAGGGGTACAGGGGGGAAATTGGGAAAACTGTAATAGCATAATCAAAAACATGTGTACTTTGCTTGTTTGGGATGAAAGTTTCTATATTTAGTAGTTAAGTCAATTTGATCTAGGGCCATTATTCAACACTGCAATATCCTTGTTGATATTTTGTTTGGAAGATCTATATATTTCTGAGAGTAGTCTCTTAAAATTCCCTACTATAATTTGTTGCTCTCAATATCTTTCTTGAAGTCCTCCAAGATTTTTGTTATATATTTGGGTGCTCCTATGTTGGTAACATATATGTTTACAATGTATATGTCTTCTTAATGGATTTTTTCTCAAATATTATCAAGTGTCCTTCATTGTCTCTTTCTATGGCTTTTGTTTTGAAGTCTATTTTGTCTGATATAAGTATTGCTACTCTAGCTTTGTTTTGTGTCCATTTACTTGGAATACCTTTTCCAACCCTTCTCTTCCAGTCTGTGTAAGTCTTTATTTCTGTGGTGGGTCTCTTGCAGGCAATGTATGTGTGAGTCATGTTTTCTTATCCATTCAGCTACCCTATTTCTTTTGATTGGAGCACTTAATCCATTAAAATTTATGATATTATTGATAGGTACTTAATCATGTTTGCCCTTTGTACTTGTGTTCCTCTCTCTCAGTCTTTTCCTTCCTCTTCTCATACCAGTCCCTTTAGCATATGCAGTGCTGGTTTGGTGGAGTATTTTTTCAGCCTTCTTTTGTCTGGGAAACTCTTTATTTTGCCTTTTGTTTTAATTGAGATCCTTGCTTGTTGGGTAGTCTTGGTTGCAGACCTTTGCCTTTCATTACTGGGAATATTTCTTGCCATTCTTTCCTGGCCTAAAGTGTGTCTGTTGAGAAATCAACTACTAGCCTTATCAGAGCTCCATTGCATGTTACTTCTTATTTCCCCCTTGCTGCTTTTAATATCCAGTCTTTGCCCTTAAAACTTGGCATTTTAACTTGATTGGGACCCTCTGTGCTTCCTGAACTTCTGTGGTTTTTCCCCTCTCCAAGTTCAGAATGTTTTCTGTCATTATTTTGTCAAACAGGATTTCACTCCCTTGTTTCTTTTTTCCTCCTTCTGGTATTCCTATGATTTGAATATTGTTGTGTTTAATGTTGTCTTGGAGTTCCCTTAAGCTAACTTCATGTTTTTTGAGTCTTGTGTGTGTGTGTGTGTGTGTGTGTGTGTGTGTGTGTGTAGCTGCTATACCTGGGTGTTTCTTTCCACCTTGTCTTCCAGCTCACTAATTCAGTCCTCTGCTTCATTCAGCCTGTTTGTAATTCTTTCTAGTGTATTTTTAATTTCAGAAATTGTATTCTTCATTTCTCCCTGTTTGCTGTTTATAGTTTCTATTTCCTTTTTATACTGTTGTAGTTCCCACTCCAGTTCCTTGTAGTTGTCTGTGAGTTCCTTGAGCATCTTGTCACCATTGTTTTGAATTCAATAACTGATAGTTTGCTTGCCTCCATTTTATTTAGCTCCTTTATTGGGGAGTCTTCCATTCATTTGGATCGCAGGTTCTTCTTTTATCTCTCCATTTTAGGTGTCTCTTTTTTTTTTGTTTTGTTTTGTTTCTGCACTTCCTGATCCTCTGCTTTGCTAGCTACCTTTGTAAGGTGAACTTCTATGATAGGAGTTCTATGGGATTCAGTGGTGTGGTCTCTTTGATCTCCTTGTCTGGATGTTCTAGGTTTGCCCTTTCTTCTGTTTTTGTGGGCTCTCATGTTGTACTTGGTTTTTATCTGTTGGTGGTTTCTTTGTTGGTGGGTTCTCTTCTCCAGCAGGTTTACTGGTGTTCACACAGCTCACTTTGTATGTGATCAGTGGCAGGGTGAAGACAAAATATATTAAGACAGCAGGAGAGTATTCTATGGGATTTAAAATACCAACAAGTAAAGGACAGATAGGAGATCTTTTGGAGAATTACAGCGATAACTGATATTTCACCCAACTAACCACTTTTTATAACAGTTGAAAAAGAGATAAGACTCTTATTAGAGGGGATAAGGAATGTGAGCTGAATCCAGAAAATAGAAAGCTTGTGCAAGGTTAGATGGTGAGGTATGCTGAGAGTAAAGAATAGAAACTAGGCATTGTGATAGAGAATAGAGTTAACCACAACAGTAATAAAGCGCAGGAAGATATGAAATGGACCAAGACCAGGGAGGGGTGCTGTGTAGTATTTACAGTAGTATGGAACAATGATTATTTATAATAGTACTGGAAGAATAATAATGTGATAAGATATATATGATCTGAATAAAAAGAATAGAAAATAAAAAACAAGAGTAGTGTGTTTTTGGAATATGAGTGAAGTGAAAGAAGAATTGAAATGCAATACGAAAGAGGGAACAAGGAAAACCAGTCAAACAATGAAATTAAACAAACCTGTAATGGGAAAAGAGACCAGCATTTGGGCTGCCTATCACTACCAAACCCAATAAGCAATGACAGCGATTGAATCTTTATGGTTGCTTTATTCAGATGGCTGTCAATCTGAGAAGATGATGGGTTCATACCCTACCAGACCATCTTCCCTTCCCTTTCCTGGCCAGAATTTTTATACAAAGGAATAAACCAGGTGTGGTGAGGGCTTGGAAATTCACAAAGTTGCAACATTCCTGTTCTGGGCAGTTAGCTGTTCCCAGGAATGTCAGTCATCTGTATCTTCCTGGAGCACAAAAGGTCCAGTTGTCCCCAGGCAGTAATCCTTTAGCAGTGCTCCAGGAGGTCAGCTGTTTTCCCAGTAGCCAGGGTGGGCCTTATGTGTAGTTTCTGAAACAAAAACTTTAACATACACATTACTTGCTAGACTTACAACTTTTTACCTTAAGCTAAAATTTTCCAAGTCTTGAGTCCTCTATCAGGGGTAAGGAGCTGCAAAGTTACAATCACTGATCTGGCTGTCTTCCAAAGCACCTGTGGCAGCCACTGACCCCAGCACCAGGCACCATGCCAGGGACTGGGGACCACAGCGGCCTTGGTCCCTGGGCAGGTCCCAGTGCAGTCTCCTTACCATGTGTTTTTCAACATCCTCTACAATTTTGGCTCCCAAACTTCATATGAGCTGGGATTCCATTGGTTGTTCACTCTGTTCTTCAAAAGATGGGTTAGGTGTCCCAGTTGGCTGCATGAGCAAGAGAGTTTAGCTCCCACTTACCTCACTGCCATCTTCAGTCTCCTCAGGTTATTAGATTTTTTTAGGTTTGGAAATATATTCATTTACACTAAATACATGACAAAGTATAACTTATTTATACTATATGGTTTTTATTATGAAAAGGAAGTTAAATATTTAGTTTTTTCCTAAATAACATTAGAAATAAAAATGTTTTGGAAATTTAAGTAAAACAATATTTTATGTTAGGTCATAGTAGACTGACATCCAGTAACTTTGAATTTTAGCTAAAAATATAATTTAAATTATTCTGCAGGTAAAAAAATTAATCTATATTTACAGTATACCAATACTGCATGGCTTTTAAGTAGTTTAGTTGAGCTAGAATACAGGTAAAATTTTATCTGGTGGTAATATCATTTAGATGGAATACTGTAAGCCTAAATCAATCTGTTCTTTAAATTTTAATGATGCCCAGTATTTTTCTCTTTTCTGAAGTAACAATGATAATGTAAGTTTCTATGTCTAAAACTAGTCATAAAGCAGTGTTCAATTTAACCAAAAATTGTACATACATAGGTAACCCAGGGAAAGCTTTTCTCTAGTTGATATTTTATCTAGAAGCCAGTGTATTTGACAAAGGCATCTAGAACATACTATAGAACTAGTTTTTAAATTTTTTCATTGATCAGGTAAAGTAATGATGGTGGTTTGCATTGTTCCCCTTTTTCTACTTCCCCTGCTCCATCCTTTATGAAGAAAAAACAAAAATGTTCTACAATTACTAGGACACTATCCTCAAATCTTATTTATCCATCAGATTTAGAAATAGAATTATTTGCATGTAATATTGTGCTGTGATTGATACTTGTTGACTATAGGTGCACATACATAAAGAATAATTCTAAGCTCAGAAGGCGCAGGTACCATTGGTCCATGCATGGCTCACGTTATTTTGATTAATTATTTAATTATCAGTTACAAGATGTAATTGTGGATTTTCCCAATGTGCAGTTCTCTAGTGAGGCAATGTGAAGAAATTGTGGCTGTATGAGACGGGCTCATAGGGTTTCATTCAGAAATGCAGGTTGTACCATCTGGTTAGGATATTGCAATTAGGGGAAATAAAAATGTCTACCTAAGTACACAGTATATTAATTTGCCATCAAAGATGGATTGTCAAGTCTCATTAAACACAGGGTTTTTGTTTGCCCTTTAGTTGCTCTGTGACACAGGAGATAAGGTCAAGTGACTCCACAGCTAACAGAGGTTTATTTCCACCCCCCCAATAGCAGGGCAGGTGTTTGGCACTGAGAAGGTCTCACCCTGCATTCATAGAGATGAGCTCTAGTCACTGACTTTGGACATTTTGTAGTCAATTACAAATCATTGACTTCAGTTGATAGTTTGCATAACAATTGTTAGATCCTAACGACAGTGTGTGTCACAATTGGGTGACAGAGAATTTTAGGTTTTTGCTCTGCAGGCCTTAAGTGCAATGCAGATCCTTTCTTGAGGAGAAAAATTAAGGACACATTTTCTGAGTTGGCAGTGGATGAATGACTGGCATTTCTAAGACTCTGTATTGTCTGCATCCATAAATTGAAATAAACTTGTTAACTTGATGTATTAGAGTCAATGTTCTCTTGCTGCTCACGTTGTAAAGGGAAATGATTCAGAGAAAAAAATTAAAAGAAGGTGTGTTGGACACATGAAAAGACTTTATAGTGCTGCAGAAACAGTTTTTTAAAGATTATTATCCATCAACTGGAGAGCATTATGTTAAGTGAAATAAGCCAGTCAGTGAGGGATAAATACCGTATGATCTCACCTTTAAGTGGAACCTAATCAACAAAACAAACAAGCAAAATATAACCAGAGACATTGAAATTAAGAACAATCTTCTAACAATAGCCATAGGGGAAGAGAGAGTGGACAGTGGGGTTCGGGTTTTCAAGAACTACTATAAAGGACACATGGACAAAACCAAGGGGGAGGGTAGAAGCAGGCTGTACCAAGGGAGAGAGGTGGGATTGGCTGGGTTGGGGGGAATGGTAGGGGGAAAATTCAGACAACTATAATTGAACAACAATAAAGTAATTTTTTAAAAAAGAACAAACTAACAGTAACCAGAGGGGAGGTGGGAAGGGTAAAGAGGGGACAAGGGGGAAGGGTTTCCAGGAACAACTAAAAAAAACACATAGACAAAACCAATTGGTGGTGGAAGCAGGAGAAGAAGGTGGGGATAGCTGGGGTGGAGGGGGAGTAGTGGGGAATAAATGCAGACAATTGTACTTGAATAACAATAAAATATTTTTTAACTTTTATTTTAATTGTTTATCTTGTACAGTTTTCTATCTTTTACTCCCACCTCAGCTGACCACCCAGCCCTCCCCACCTCCCTCCCATTTCCACCCCCCATAGTTTTTGTCCATGTGTCCTTTATACTTGTTCCTGTAAACCCTTCCCCTTTTCCCCTGAAATTCCCTCCCCTCTCCCTTCTGGTGACTGTCAGCCTGTTCCCAATTTCAATGTCTTTGGTTATATTATGCTTGTTTGTTTGTTTTGTTGATTATGTTCCTGTTACAGGTGAGATCATATGGTATTTGTCTTTCACTGCCTGGCTTATTTCGCTTAGCATGATGCTCTCCAGCTCCATCCATGCTATTGCAAAGGGTAGGAGCTCCTTCTTTCTTTCTGCTGCATAGAATTCCATTGTGTAAATGTACCACAGTTTTTTGATCCATTCATTAACTGATGGGCACCTAGGTTGCTTCCAGCACTTGGCTATTGTAAATTGTGCTGCTATGAACATAGGGGTGCATAGGTTCTTTTGGATTGGTGTTTCAGGGTTCTTAGGATATAATCCAAGCAGTGGAATTGCTGGGTCAAAAGGTATGTCCATTTTTAGTTTTCTTAGAAAATTCCATACTGCTTTCCATAGTGGTCGTACCAATCTGCAATCCCACCAACAGTATACTAGGGTCCCCTTTTCTCCACAACCTCTCCAACACTTGCTGTTTGTTGCTTTGTTTATGAAGGCCATTCTGACTGGTGTCAAGTGGTATCTCATTGTAGTTTTAATTTGCATCTCTCTGATAGCTAGCGATAAAGAGCATCTTTTCGTGTATCTCTGGATCTTCTGTATGTCCTCCTTGGAGAACTGTCTGTTCAAATCCTTTGCTCATTTTTTAATTGGGTTGCTTGTCTTCTTAGCAAAGAGTCTTATAATTTCTTTACATATTTTGGAGATTAAACCCTTGTCTGAGGTATCATTGTCAAATATGTTTTCCCATAGAGTTGGTTCTATTTTTATTTTAATACTGTTTTCTTTAGCTGTGCAGAGCTTTTTATTTTGATGAGATCCTATTTCTTTATGGGATCCCATTTCTTTATGCGATTCTTTATGGGAAAGAATTCCTTTATGTCCCTTGCTTTAGGGGACATATCAGTACAAATGTTGCTGCGTGAAATATCTGAGATTTTCCTGCCTATGTTATCCTCTAGAATTTTAATGGTGTCATGGCTTATATTTAAATCTTTTATCCACCTTGAATTTATTTTTGTGTATGGTGTAAGTTGGTGCTTGAGTTTCATTTTTTTTTTTTTTTTTTTTTGCATCTAGCTGTTCAGTTCTCCCAGCACCACTTGTTGAAGAGGCTATTTTTGCTCCATCTTATGTTGCTGCCCTCTTTGTCGAATATTAATTGACTGTAGAGACTTGGGTTTATTTCTGGGCTCTCTGTTCTGTTCCACTGGTCCATGTGTCTGTTCCTGTGCCAGTACCAGACTGTTTTGATTACAGTGGCTTTGTAATACAGTTTGGAATTAGGTATTGTGATCCCTCCTACTTTGCTCTTCTTTCTCAAAATTTCTGCAGCTATTCGGGGTCATTTATGATTCCATATAAATTTTTGAAGTGTTTGTTCTATGTCTGTGAAATATGCCATTGGAACTTTAATAGGTATTGCATTGAATCTGTAAGTTGCTTTGGGTAGTATGGACATTTTGATAATATTAATTCTTCCGATCCATGAACATGGTATATGCTTCCATTTTGTTTGTGTCTTCCTTGATTTCTTTCTCCAGTGTTGTGTAATTTTCTGCATACAGGTCTTTTACCTCCTTGGTTAGGTTGATTCCAAGGTATTTTATTTTTCTTTTTTCTATATTGAATGGGATTTTTTTTCTTGATTTCTGATTCTGCTGTTTCATTGTTGGTATACAAAAATGCCTTTGATTTTGAAATATTGATTTTATATGTGGCTGTTTGAACAAATTCATTTATTAGATCGAGCAGCTTTTTGGCTGAGTCTATAGGATTTTCTATGTTACATTATCATGTCATCTGCAAACAATGGTAGTTTTGTTTCCTCTTTTCCGAGTTGGATGCCTTTTATTTCCTTTTCTTGTCTAATTGCTGTGGCTAAGACTTCCAATACTGTATTGAATAAAAGTGGTGAAATTGGACAACCTTGTCTTGTTCCTGATCTTAGTGGGAAAGATTTTAGTTTTTGCCTATTGAGTATGATGTTGGCTGTAGGTCTCACGTATATGGCCTTTATTATGTTGAGGAATTCTCCTTCTGTTCCCACTTTGCTGAGTGTTTTTTATCATAAATGGGTGTTGTACCTTATCAAAAACTTTTTCTGCATTTATTGATTTGATCATGTGATTTTTGTCTTTGCTTTTGTTTATGTGATGTATAACATTTACTGATTTTTGAATGTAGAACCATCCTTGCATCCCTGAGATGAATCCCTCTTGGTCATGGTGTATGATCTTTTTAATGTATTGTTGGATGTGGTTTGCCAATATTTTGTTGAGGATACAATAAAATATTTTGAAAAGAAACACTTACTCTAAAATAAAAGATTATTATCCATCAGAGTAAAATTCTATCACCATGGAATGTTTGTGTTTGCACCCCATGAGAAAGAAATAAGATCCTCTAATTTATGAACAGGGTAAACGCTTTCCAGATGCTTGAGATCTTTAATGAAATAAAAGTGATTCAGTAAATGTAATGGTGTATACTAACTGCATCACAAATGGGAGTGTCATATTTTATAAGTGCTGAATTAGGTGTTAGCTTGTCTGGGACTCAACCTGTAACTATATTATCATTATTATTGTACATTTGAATATGAGATATTTTCTGTGCAAACAGCACCAATGATACAAGTCCCATCTATTTCCCAAGGTTATAATATGAATCAAAACAATAATAAGTAAGCATCTGTGAATTTTATGTTGTTATACAAATGCAAGTCAATTTAATTATTTTGAAAACAACTGTGGTGTGACATATTCTGATCATTAACATTGATTAAATTGGTACTACATGAAATTTAATGAATTTAGTGTGCAAATTATCTGTAACATTGTTTTAAAAACTGACTTTTTCAAAGTTTTTATAAACTTGTGATGGGGTTTTATCTTATAAAAGGTATAACCCATTCTACTTGGAGGCAATTAAGAATGCAAAGAATAAACATTTTGCCTTCATCACAATCCTTAGGCTACTGCTATCCCTATTATACCCAACTGATGATGCATTATAAAAATTCTAATAATTTGCCCCAGCTGGTGTGGCTCACTGGATTGAGCACTGGCCTGCAAACTGAAAGGTTCTGGTTTGATTCCACATCAGGGCACATACCTGTTGCGGGCCAGGTCCCCACTTGGGGGTGTGCAAAAGGCAACCTGTTGATGTTAAACTTTCCTTTTTCCTCCTCCATTCCCTCTCTAAAAATAAATAAATAACATATTTTAAAAATAATCAAAGCATTTCAGGGGAGGAAGATGGCGGCGTGGTAGGAGGGAGCAGACCCCATCTCCCCTCTACACACGGGAGAAAAACCGGGCCAATCTACGAAAGATCAGAACAGACAAGGAACAGTAACACAGCATATCTGAAAACAAGAGGTTGGGAATTGTAGCGGACACTGAAAAACCAGTGGTAAGGAGACCTCTTCGGAACAATAGGAGCCCAGGGTTCCAGCGCGCGCGGAGAGCCGGGAGAGCCAGGCCCCAGCCCAGTGCTCAGCCAAGCCCGCCCCAGGGCTCTGGGGAGGGAGCTGGGTCAGCCGCTGAACTGGCTGGGAGATCTCAGGGGCCACTGCGCGACTGCAGCAGATCGAAAGTGGGTGCCCCCGCGCCAGGTCACTGCGCGACTTTGAACCAAGTTTTTGTGGTCGCCAGGCGACTACGAAAGCACAGTCGCTCCAACCTCTGACAGAGGCGCATGTGAAGTGAGACAGCTGCATGAAAATAGGCACCCTCAGGGGACCCCACAGGGTCTCGGGATAGTGGACACTTGTGAAAACATAGGCGCTGGTCATGGGAGACAGCTGTGGAGTGCCCGTGCCAGATCATGGGCCCGTGCCAGATCACGGGCCCGTGCTCCAACGCAGACAGCTCAGGTCCAAGACGCAGGCACGAGAAAGCCGCTGGAGTGTAGGCCCCCCTAAGAAAGCCTCCCAGGGGCATAGTCAGGCAACTGCGCATGACTGGAGAACCTAGCACACACCCATAAACTCGGAGAAATGCACGCACACCAGGAGGCTCAGAACACACGCTGGAAACCCTGTGGGGAGAGGCGCCCACTAACGCTGGGATACATAGCACAATGAGGACTGAGTTCTGAACACAGAGAAAAGCAATAAGATCACCCCTCGGCCACTGCAGCCAGCAAGACCAGAAAAGCCGGCTCAGCAAGTTTGAAAAAAACAAGAGGTTTTTTTTTAATTTTTGTTTTTGTTTTTTTTAAATATGTATTTTCATTTTTTTTAATTTTATTTTATTTTTATTTTTAATATTTTGTTTTGCTTTGCTTGTTCTTTTTTTTGTGGCTGTTTATATTTGTGTGGGTGTGTCTGTTTTTTGTTTTGCCAGTTTGTTTGTGTCTTTTTGTTTGTATGCCTGTCTATTTATATGAGCTTTTAACTATTCCTTCTTCTTTATTTTTACCCTCTTCTTTACTCCCCAACTCCTTTTGCCTCCCTTGAATTCCTTCTTGTCTTATTCCATCTTCCTTTCTTTCCAATTTTATCTCTTCTACCTTCCTCTTTTTTCTTCTTTTTCATTTTCCTCCCTCTTCTTTTTTTAAATACCCACGAGTGTGACAAAACAAACAAACAAACAAGCCTGGAACTGTGAAAAAAAAAAACAGAGTTGGCCCCCAAAAGAGGGTATTCCAGCTGATGAGACAGTGGAAGCTGTGAACAACAGGATACCCGAAGGAGAATCCACCACTGAAACTCACATATAGTCTACCACAGAAGGTCATAACACAAACCCAGGGCGCCAGAACAGATCAATTTAAGAAGTTGAGGCTAACAATAAGAGTCTTACAAACAATGGGAAGACTAAGAAACAACCCGCAAATGAAAGGAAAGGAGGAAGCTCCAGAAAGAATGCTAAATGAAATGGAGGCAACTCAACTATCAGATACAGAGTTCAAAGCAATGGTTGTCAGGAAGCTCAATGAGCTCTCAATGAGCTACCGCAAACTACAGGGAAGTTATGAGGAACTCACCGAAAACTATATCAACATGAAAAAGGAAATAGAAACTATCAACAAGGGCCAAGAGGAAATGAAGAACAGAATCTCTGAACTGAAGAACACAGTAGAAGGAATGAAAAGCAGAATCGATGAAGCAGAAGATCGGATCAGCGAGTTGGACGACAAAATAGAAAAAAACACTCAGAATGAGCAAGATAAGGAAAAGAGGCTTAGAAAGAATGAAGAGGGTTTAAGAGAAATGCAAGACAACATGAAACGGAATAATATCCGTATAACAGGGATACCAGAAGGAGAAGAACAAGAACAAGGGATAGAAAACCTGTTTGAAAAAGTAATGATGGAAAACTTCCCTCATTTGGTGAGAGAAAAAGCCACACAAATCCAGGAAACACAGAGAGTCCCAATCAAAAGGAACCCAAATAGGCCCACTTCAAGACACATCATAATTAAAATGGCAAAATTCCAAGACAAAGAGAGAATCTTAAAGGCAGCAAGGGAGAAAAAAGAAGTAACATACAAGGGGGCCCCAATCAGGTTAGCATCTAACTTCTCAATGGAAACGCTCCAAGCCAGAAGAGAATGGCAAGAAATATTCCAAGCAATGAGAACCAAAGGCCTGCAACCCAGACTACTTTACCCAGCAAGGCTTTCATTCAAGATAGAAGGCCAAATAAGGAGCTTCCCAGACAAAAGAAGTCTAAAAGAATACACCCCTACCAAACCAATTCTTCAAGGGATACTAAAGGGACTGCTTTAAGGGAAGAAAGGAAAAGACAGAGAGAGAAAGAGAGAGAGGAACACAAATACAAAAATGGCAATGAATAAATAACTATCAATAATAACCTTAAATGTAAATGGATTAAATGCTCCAATCAAAAGACATAGATTAGCTGAATGGATAAGAAAGCATGACCCACACATATGCTGCCTACAAGAAACCCACCTCAGGACAAAAGACATACACAGGCTCAAAGTGAAGGGCTAGAAACAAATTTTCCAAGCAAATGGTCAGGAAAAAAAGGCTGGGGTAGCAATACTCATATCAGACAAAATAGACTTCAAAAGAAGGGCCAATAAAGAGAGACCCAGAAGGTCACTTCATAATACTCAAGGGAAGAATCCACCAAGAAGACATAAACATTGTAAATATATATGTACCCAACATAGGAGCACCTAAATACATCAAGAAAATCTTAGAGGACTTCAAGAAAGATATTGACAGCAACACAATTATAGTAGGTGATTTTAACACCCCACTGTCAAAAATGGACAGACCTTCCAAACAAAGTATCAACAAAGATATTGTGGCACTGAACAACACTCTAGAGGAAATGGACTAAACTGATATATATAGAGCCCTCCATCCCAAAGAAGCTAAATACACTTTCTTTTCAAATGCACATGGAACATTTTCAAGGATAGACCACATGATAGGACACAAATCAAGCCTCAACAAATTCAAGAAAATTGAAATCATACCAAGCATTTTCTCTGACCCCAAGGGAGTAAAACTAGAAACCAATCCCAAGGATAAAAACCCAAAACCCTCAAAATCATGGAGATTGAATAGCATGCTATTAAACAATGAATGGGTCAAGAATGAAATTAGGGAGGAAATCAAAAAAATTCTGGAAACAAATGATACTGAACTCACAACAACCCAAAACTTATGGGACACAGCAAAGGCAGTCCTCAGAGGGAAGCTTATAGCGATACAGGCCTATCTAAAAAAGACAGAAACATCTCAAACAAACAACCTAACCCTACGCCTACAAGAACTCAAGGAACAACAACAAAGACAGCCCAGGGCAAGTAGAAGGAAAGAAATAACCAAGATCAGAGCAGAATTAAATGACATAGAGACTAAAAGCACAATCCTAAAGATCAATGAATCCAGGAGTTGGTTCTTTGAAAAGATCAACAAAATTGACAAGCCTTTAAGCAGCCTCACCAAGAAGAAAAGAGAGAGGACTCAAATAAACACAATCAGAAATGAAAGAGGAGATATTACAACTGACAGCG
This sequence comes from Glossophaga mutica, assembly GCA_039655065.1. Lineage (NCBI taxonomy): Eukaryota > Metazoa > Chordata > Mammalia > Chiroptera > Phyllostomidae > Glossophaga > Glossophaga mutica. Next base: position 75,356,910 of record CM077309.1, on the reverse strand, counting down.
CAGAAATACAAAGGATTGTAAGAAATTACTATGAAGAACTGTATGCCAAGAAATTTGAAAACCTAGGTGAAATGGACAGGTTTCTAGAAAAATATAACCTTCCAAAACTCAATAAAAAAGAAACAGAAAGCCTGAACAGACCAATAACGGCTGGTGAAATTGAATCAGTAATCAAAACACTCCCAACACACAAAAGTCCTGGACCAGATGGCTTCACAGGAGAATTCTACAAAACATTTAAGGAAGAGCTAACCCCTATTCTCCACAGACTACTCCAAAAAAACCAAAAAAATGGAAGACTCCCAAACTCTTTTTATGAAGCCAGCATCATCCTAATCCCAAAACCAGATAAAGACACAACAAAGAAGGAGAACTTCAGGCCAATATCGCTGATGAACATAGATGCTAAAATTCTCAACAAAATATTGGCAAACCGCATCCAACAATACATTAAAAAGATCATACACCACGACCAAGTGGGATTCATCCCAGGGATGCAAGCATGGTTCAACATTCGCAAATCAGTAAATGTAATTCATCACATAAACAAAAGCAAAGACAAAAATCACATGATCATATCAATAGATGCAGAAAAAGCATTTGATAAGGTACAGCACCCATTTAGGATAAAAACACTCAGCAAAGTGGGAATAGAGGGAGCATTCCTCAACATAATAAAGGCCATATATGAGAAGCCTACAGCCAGCATCATACTCAACGGGCAAAGACTAAAATCTTTTCCACTAAAATCAGGAACAAGACAAGGCTGTCCACTTTCACCACTTCTATTCAACATAGTATTGGAAGTCTTAGCCACAGCAATTAGACAAGAAAAGGAAATAAAAGGCATCCAACTTGGAAAGGAGGAAACAAAACTATCATTGTTTGCAGATGACATGTTAGTATACATAGAAAATCCTATAGACTGGGCCAAAAAACTGCTCGACCTAATAAATGAATTTGGCCAAACAGCCTGATACAAAGTCAATATCCAGAAATCAAAGGCATTTTTGTATACCAACAATGAAACAACAGAAGCAGAAATCAAGAAAAAAATCCCATTCGATATAGCAAAAAGAAAAATAAAATACCTAGGAATAAACCTAACCAAGGAGGTAAAAGACCTGTATGCAGAAAACTACACAACACTGAAGAAAGAAATCAAGGAAGACACAAATAAATGGAAACACAAACTGTGTTCATGGACCGGAAGAATGAACATCATCAAAATGTCCATACTTCCCAAAGCAGATTCAATGCAATACCTATTAAAGTACCAATGGCATATTTCACAGATATAGAACAAACTCTTCAAAAATTTATATGGAACAATAAACGACCCAGAATAGCGGCAGCAATCTTGAGAAATAGAGCAAAGCGGGAGGGATCACAATACCTGATACCAAAATGTATTACAAGGCCACTGTAATAAAAACAGCCTGGTACTGGCATAAAAACAGGCACGTGGACCAGTGGAATAGAATAGAGAGCCCAGAAATAAACCCTAGTCTCTATAGTCAATTAATATTCGAGAAAGGGAGCAGCAACATAAAATGGAGTAAAAATAGCCTCTTCAACAAGCGGTGTTGGGAGAACTGGACAGCTTCATGCAAGAAAATGAAACTCGAGCACCAACTTACACCTTACACAAAAATAAACTCAAGGTGGATAAATGATTTAAACATAAGCCGTAACACCATTAAAGTCCTAGAGGAGAACATAGGCAGGAAAATCTCAGATATTACATGCAGCAACATTTTTACTGATATGTCCCCTAAAGCAAGGGGCATAAAGAAAGAATAAACAAATGGGATCTCATCAAAATAAAAAGCTTCTGCATGGCCAAGGAAAACAATATTAAAATAAAAAGAGAACCAACTGTGTGGGAAAACATATTTGCCAATGATACCTCAGATAAGGGTTTAATCTCCAAAATATACAAAGAACTTACACGACTCCACTCTAAGAAGACAAGCAACCCAATTAAAAAATGGGCAGAGGACTTGGGCAGACACTTCTCCAAGGAGGACAAACAGTATCCAGAGACACATGAAAAGATGCTCGATATCGCTAGCTATCAGAGAGATGCAAATTAAAACCACAATGAGATACAACTTGACACCAGTCAGAATGGCCCTCATAAACAAAACAACAAACAACAAGTGTTGGAGAGGTTTTGGAGAAAAGGGGACACTAGTGCACTGCTGGTGGGAGTGCAGGCTGGTACAACCACTATGGAAAACAGTATCAATTTTCTAAAAAAACTAAAAATGGATCTACCTTTTGACCCAGCAATTCCACTGCTAGGACTATATCTTAAGAACCCTGAAACACCAATCCAAAAGAACCTATGTAGTACTATGTTTACAGCAGCACAATTTACAATAGCCAAGTGTTGGAAGCAACCTAGATGCCCATCAGTAAATGAATGGATAAAAAAACTGTGGTACATTTACACAATGGAATTCTATGCAGCAGAAAGAAAGAAGGAGCTCATACCCTTTGCAACTGCATGGATGGAACTTGAGAGCATCATGTTAAGCAAAGTAAGCCAGGCAGTGAAAGACAAATACCATATGATCTCACCTTTAACAGGAAGCTAGTCAGCAAAACAAACAAACAAGCATAATATAACCAAAGACACAGAAATTGAGAACAGGCTGAAAGTCACCAGAGGGGAGAGGGGAAGGAATTTCAAGGGAAAAGTGGAAAGAACAAGTATAAAGGACACATGGACAAAAACTATGGGGGGGGTGGAAATGGGAGGGAGGAGGGGAGGGCTAGGGTGGTGGGTTCGGGTGAGAATAAAAGACAGAAAACTGTACAAGATCAACAATTAAAATAAAAATTTAAAAAAAATTTAAAAAAATCAAAGCAATAAAATTCTAATAATAAAGGCATTCAAACAAATTTTATTTTATAGAACTTAAGGTTTAATTATAATTAGAATTTTAAGTAGGATAAATATCTATGACCATAATAATGACTATATGTCTTAAATAAATAACAAATTTTGGGATTTTAAACATATTTTCTACTTACATTTGCTTATTTAATTACTTTTAAAATATACCTAACAAAAAAAAAATATACCTAACATGTTGATTACATATATATTACATTATAAGAAGTACTTGGTTGGAGAAAGGGAAATTTCTAAAAACAATACAGTGTGTTGTCTGCTACCATTTATAAAGGGGGGTTATCTGCCTGGATAGGCCACCTTCTGATGGACAGTTCACCAGAGCTGATGCTGGTGCATCAGTGCATTAAAGGAGGGATCATCTCAGATAGAGAAGGAGCAACCTGAGATAAAGTTCTTTTGAGGCACCCTGTTCCTTGTCAGAACCTCCAGTACTAAAATGTTAAAATGAGTTCTGCTACCCAGAGGATGATGAGATGCAATGAACAGACACTGGTCTGAGTCCAGATGCCAGTGTTGCACTGTGTCATGATGGGCAAGTTAGCCTCTGTGTGCATCGTTTCATTGATCTGTGCAGTGTGAACAATACTACCTTGCTTTGTGGTAGTATAGAGTTCAATGATAACTTAGGAACTATCTACATCAGAATATGACAAGTGTTGGAGCACAACAAGACACAGCTGTTAATAACCCACCTGGAAGACTGACAGGAGAGAGTGTCCTTAGCTATATAATTCTCAGTAGCCTTAGTGTTGTGTGTGGATTTCGGTCTACAGAGGTGGGCCTCAGCAGGAAGGCCTGTGCAGGTGCTGGTGTTACTATAGATGACAGTCTCTGAAGTGGCTGAGAGTTCTGGCAGATGGCTTCTGAAAAGTGATTGCTCTATGTAAAGTGTTTTATGGAAACTTACAAGAGATAATCAGATAACACTACAATTAATGCCTGCTGAATTTGCAATAGATAAGCAAGTATCAGCACTCTTAAAAATTATTTTGGTTTCTGAATCCTTAAGCATATAAAACCTACATATGTCATTGTAATAATCTATGATTTTCTGTATAAATCTTTGTAATATTGAGGTCATTATTATTTGTGTTTATGGCCCTAAATATTTAATTTTATTTTACTGAATAAACTACATAGCTACCCACTAAACAATAGCTCCATAGTGAGAGCTATTATTTTTAAGTATACTTCAGTAAAAGACAAGCTTTTTGTTATAAATGGAGAGAAACACTCATCATTTAATTTTTAAGAGCTCTTCATTTTTATCTGACTCTATTGTGCATCATGGGTGCTAAAATGTTTTTGTAGAGAGAACTGTTTTTACATACTATTTTAAAATAATGAGATCCATTTTAAATATGAAATTGCCTGCCCTTAATTCTGTACTGAGTATATATTCCTTTCAACACTGTCCACAAAAATTGTGAAGAGGTTTAAAAATGTACAATTAACAATAGTAGTTAACAGTATTTCTTATATATCTATGATTTTTAAACATTGTAATTCTGTGATTTCCAGAAATATAAAAATCCCTGCTAGATTACTTACATAAATCTATTTAATTCACATATGTATTTAATTTTCATAGGATATCCTGAGCTAAAGCATATAAGGAAGTTAAAATATGTATTATATACATACATATAAGGTATAGTATACATAACCCTTGCATTTAACTTACTAAGAAAAATAATGCCAATAAGAGAAGTCTAAAGGAGAGATATAGGCCATAAGCAGTTCACTTTGTTCCTACATATGTTTCCTAAAATGATCTATAAAATTCAAATGGAAATGTAGTTTATCCCTGATTGCCATTGTATATAACTTATTGACCAAGATTCAAATATCTTAAATAAGCTATAGCCTGGAGAAGCTATTTTGCTGCTTATATTTGTAGGGCATGATCAGTCTTAGCATCATTGTTTCAAACATTTTAAATAATAATATGCTCTGAGAAGTCAAATGTGACATTCACTTTGAAACCCTTCAGTGACAACTCTATTGAACCGCAGTGGATGTCAGTAAACTAAATGAAGGTTAAGAGTCTCTTTAATTAGAAGAAAAGATAAGGAACTTTAGCTGCTAGACAAAGGTTTTAACACCAGGGAACTCAACACCATTCTCCATTTCACAATTGCAAGGTACCTAGTGATCAAGTCCCCAGGGGAAGGTCCCAGTACAGGCTTTACCCCGTCCAAGGGGTGATCTCTCCAGCTGCTGATCCAGATTTCTTGTCATTCTGAGAGACACAGATCTGTTCTGACTACATACTGTCATGTGGGTTTAGTGCAGACATCTGTAAATTATAAACCATTTCTATTAGGGCCTGGGTGATTTATCACGTGAATATCAATCTCTATCTGTCTCATTAGTTTGGAGCTAATAGGAGTCTCATACAGCATATTTCTGAATAAATATAGCAGTGTGCATAGAATTGGCTGATCTCTACCATTCTACTTTCCTGAAATATCACCCCCACAGACTACCTCATTATCTGTAGCAGAAACTGTAGCCTTATTTGTACTAATATCTCAAATTGGCAGGAGACATTCCTAACGTAAATGTTCAAAAATGCCCTGTCCACACTGCCAATGAAGCTTAACTCCACATAATGATTTTGTCCCCAATGACATTGCAGGCTCTGCTTGTAAAATCAAGGACTCAGAAAAGATGCATAAAACATAAACGTCATTTCTGAGGGTGTTTGTGAAGAGCCAACCATGAGGGCTTCTGTAACATCAGGTCCTTATCACATATATGCCAATGAGCTCAAGGGCTAGGTCATAATACCAGAGGCAAGATACCTATAAAATCCCAATTGCTCATGAGTACAAAATAAATATCAGCCATGCCTGTGATCTGTGACTTGTTAATTAAAACCCCTCAAGTATGCTGATTCACAAGAAACCTGTTGAGAATAAGGTGTTAACTTCATGATTACAAAGATCTCAGACATGATATTATTGGAAACTGCATCCTAACTTTGGAGGGGCATGCAAATGCTTTGGAAGCACCTATTTGAACATACTAGAAATCAGTGTCCAAATCCAGCTACAGATAAATTAATCAGATTACCAGAGAATTGCTTGAGAACATGGAGTATGCAAAAGGTAAATATAAATGATCCTTGAATCAACTCAAGGTACCTGCAAATTATAATTAGAATCCCTTTGAAGAACAACAATAGAGGGCATGAATTTCTAACATATCCATGTATTCTGAGTAATAACAAAGCTAATAATTCATATGACAAGTAAAGTGTTTAGTCCTGTACTACATCTCATTTAAGCCTCTTAAAAGTCATATATCAGTAGTTGCTATCATATTCTTAAATTACAGATAGAAAACTGTGCATCAAAGAGATTAAAAACTGCTCAGTTACTCATCTAGAAACAGAGCTGAGAAGGGATTCTTATGCGTCTAACTCTGAGGACAGTGTTCTTGAAAACCAAGATGTGCTTCCTCCCCAAATCTGACAAATCCTTCTAGTGATGCCAGTATTAAAACATAGTACAAAGTTTCTGTGGAGGGTACAAATGTCTAGTGAATTAATACATTTAAGTGGCATGGTTATCTTATACCTATAGTCAACCCCTTCCTCACTATTATTTCTGAAGTAAGAGCTGAACAAATCTTAACATTTACTGAGCTTATAAAAGGGTGACCATTAAAAATAACTCCACAGATCTTACTCATTAAGGAGAATCCATAATTTTACATTTCTCCATTGTCTGGATTTCCTAATCATTTGTAGATATCCTGAGTTATATAGATGAAGGGAGGGGAGAATTAGAAAGTCTTGAATGCCATTGCATTGTATCTTCAGAGATAGGATTTGTCCCACCAAATAAAAATTATGTTCTGAGTTCATTATTTACAATACATGGATCATATCAATCATTTGTAACAATGCATCTGCATTCATAGCAGTTGAGTTTGAGGAATTGGTAAACAGGATTTTTATCTGATCCAGGATTTTTTATCTGATCCAGGATTTTTTTATCTGATCAGATAAAACCCCAGGATTTTTATCTGATACAAAAGCCATTTTCACTATATTCTTTCTATTGCTACTTAATACAACCCTGAACATTGTACTGTGTGGAAATAAATTCACCATTGTCTCAATTATGGGGCATTTATTTATATTTTAGGAGATTACACACATTGCAGGGGTTCAGTTGTAGGATGTAAGACCTTTGAATCCAGGACCAGTCTTCTCAAAGTTGCATTGATAACGATGGAAACTTGTTCATCTCTCCAGGGAATTTACTGGCTTCCATGAAATTACTTAGTTGTCTGAATTTAGCTCCTCAAGGAACTGTCCTATTTGACAGTTTGAACAAAGAAAACAAGAGTAGAATGGACCCTTAACTTGGAATGATTGAATTTCTCCCATGGGCACGGCAGTCTTTACCTCCTATAGTTTAGCTCTAAGTGACCTGAGTGTTTAACAATGCAAATAGATATCTCATTCAGTAGGGGAATATGGAAGCTAGAGCTGAATTTTTGGTGAATGAAAAAAAAGAATCCTCTTTCTCCATCGCTGGCCTCACAAATGCATCAATTAGAAGTGAATGTGGTGATGCTTTGCTGACTCTCCATAGTCTTACTAAGTGTCATTAACCTGAACCATTCATACCATTATCTTTCTAAGACTCACAGAAAAGATGAATGCAAAGTTTTATGTTTCAACTCTATTTTATAGTATTTCAGCAAAACTCTAGTTGGACTTGGTCAATTGATGGATCTTATAATTTCTGAGGGAAAATTATCAGAATGATCTCTGGGCATTGTCAAGATACTGTGTTATCTGACACTCTCTCTCTCTTAATATAAATTACAGACTAAGATTTAGCAGTTTGTGGCTATTCCCTTCAGCATAACATGAAAGATTCGTTCAGTACCCTTGGGCACTATAGGGATTGCTGTCCTCTTTAAGTAATTTGGAACACTTTTCTGGAGATATTTCACATCCCAAAGGAAATGAAAGGAAAAGCAGGAACACTCTTATTATTATGGGAATAAATACTTAATAAGCACTTAAATTAATGGCAGCTTAGATAAGTGCTCTTTGCTTGCTAAATAGAGAGTTGCAGAACTGCTTTTTAGTTTTAATAATTGATAGACTGTATTTTAAAATTCAAAATCCCTAAATGGAACCCCTTTTAGTGATGTTTACAATCAGCATTAAATAAGAAGCATTATGTGATAAAGAGTAGAGTAGGACTCACTGCTTTTTCTCCACTTTAAGGGAGAGTGCCTGATCCCAGCCCAGAAGGGATCTTTTCCAAAAGGTGTTGATTTCTGCATGAATAAAGCTGACCAATCACAGACCAAGCTAATGGTGCCTCATTGCCCATGGCCCTCTGCTAAATAATGGTTCAAAAAATAACCAATATCACAAAATTGTGTCTGTCCTTGGTGCACAACCCCTGAGAGTATAGACAGAGTGCCAATCACAGCATCTCCAGCAACACAGAGGAAGCAGATGACTTAATTGTTCCATTTCCAAGATCCTTATAACACGAGTGAACACTAACTTTAACTTACTAATCTCCCCAAATCAAGCAGGGAGAATTTATTTATTGTTGATTTGATTTCTCTATGTAACTCAAAACAATTTTTTCTAAGCCATATTGAGCAGCAGAAAATTATTTTGGAAACATAATTATAGTCAGCATCTTGGGCAACTTGTAATGACTCTATTTAGCAGAGGAGAAAGCTTTTACAAATTCCACATTCCTAGAATTACATCAGTTTGCTCATGTTCTAGAAAATATGAGTGTTCTTCAGGATGAAGTGAATACTTTTGAGTTTTACTACCATATGTTTTTATCTCATGGAATCTTTTTATTTTTAAATTAAAGTTGATATTGATTTCTTATTTGTAAAAATGTCATTTTTACATGGAATTTAGTAATTGGAGGAATAGTCAATGATTATGTGATTTCTGATAGAATAGATATACAACCAGTCACAATGTCTGTGGGCTCAGAGGAAACTTGTTCCATTTCCCAAAACTCCAGACAAACAGGATGGCATAGGCAATGTGATTTTATCGGCTACATTATGTTCCCTCAAAGTTTATGTGTTGAAGCCCTACCCCCCTAATGTGATGTTATTTGGAGGAAGGGTTCTCTAGGAAGCAGTAATTAAGTTAGTTGAGGTCATGAGGGTAGGGCTCCCATGATGAGATCAGTGCCCTTATAAGAAAGGAAGAAAGACCAGAGATCTGTCTCTCTCCACCATGTGAGGACACAATGAGAATGTAAATCTTCATCCATAGTTGGCCATCTGCAAGCCAGGAGGAAAGTTCTCCCAGGAACTCTATCAAGTGGCACCTTGATCATGGACATCCAATCTCCAGAACTTCGAGAAATAACTTCTGTATAAGACACTAAGTCCAGGGTATTTGTTATAACGGCATGAGTTGACTAATGCATGAACAAAGAATTTGCTAATTATTTGTTCCTTACTTTAATGTTGATGCTTGACCTGTGCCAGCATCTGCCAGATTGGTCTCAATTTTCACATGGATGTGTCCAACCCCTCATGAACTTGAGTGATGGTCCTTTATAAGACCATAATCCTTTGCTAGATAGTGGTTGGCAATGTAGCCACCCATGAAATATTACCCAAGAGATAGTTAAACACATCATTACTCCTTGTTTACAAAATTTCATTTCTAATTTAGATTTTCCAAAATGATTTTAAGTTTAACATAAAAGTTTAACATTTTAAATTCTTAAGTTTGATATGTTAACAATATTCATTGATTTTCAATTTTATATTTAAAATAACCAATACAAAATCATTACTTTTCTCACTATAGTTGTTATTACATTGTCTATATTAATATATTTATATTTATTTATTTTTTCTCTCCAAAGATTTAACCTCAATCTATGATAAAAAATACTTTCTTCTTTGTAACCAACAGTCCTATCCAAATATAATTACTACCAAGATATTTTAGCTAACATTATTTGCTTTAAAAATGAATGATATTATTATTTTTATACAGTAATTTTATTTTTCTGTTGCTTAAATAGTTTTAGTCAATGTTTATGTTTACCTCAAGCTGCTGAAATACTTTCATTTGCTTAATTTTTAAATCTCTCTACATCTTATTAAATGATACTTTTAAATCTCTTATAAATTAATTTTCTTTGAAATTTACCATATTGCCTTTATTATCAGTTGTTTCTTATTAAAAGAAAAATATTTTATATCTTCACATTTTTATTGATTGATTGATTGATTTTATTGTTGTTCATGCACAGTTTTCTCCATTCCCCCCAATATATCTTCACATTTTTATACACAGATTAGTTAAAAAAGAAAATGGAAATTGTGTTTTTAGGTTCTTATTTAGTGCTGTTGCCACAACACTAGTCAGTGTCTGAGGTGCATAGTTTTAAGAAAAGTATAAAGAATAATTTGATATGAATATAATTAATATATTTTCAAGAACTTTATGTGTAAGAATTTCACTTTTGTTCTGAATGTTATTAATAGTTATAGTAACTGGATTGTGAATCTGAGATAGTGCGGGGGACCCTGTCCTGGGCGCCAGATGTCGGGGGGCTCCACTCGCAGAGCCCCACCCCTCCGTCACGGATGAAAATAAAAACTACCAAGACATGACTGCTTGGGGAGGAAAGGGGTCAAACTCTCAGAAGAGAATGACCCAGAGCCCCATCCTCACTAGGCTTTTATTGGGCTCAAATACCCAGGAATACAGGTATGTTAGGAGGCAAAAACCAAACAATGGTTAACATTTCAAAGCAATCTGAGGGCTTAATCTGAGTCAGTGTTTGTCAGGAAAGGGGGTTGCCAAACTTTGAAGACATACTCATTTCCTCCTGGGACCCTTATTATTTAAATGAGAGCACTCTTAGCAAAGCAGGTTTCACAGGACTTTAGGAATTCTTTCTTATGCCCAATCACCCAGGGAACCATCCTGGCTGGCATGGGGCTGCACGACTCTCCCTCATAGTTTCAGGCTTTAAGCCGATTAGGAAGCAGAAGACTTCTCCCAGATGGAAATGAGGACTTGGGCTATGTCAGAATAGCTGGGGGGCAGGGGTCCATCACATCCTCTTTGCTGCAGCCCCCCGAGTCCTTCCATGAGGCCTCCCAAGTGGTCGAGTCTGGCTTAGGTTGCCCTTCCCATGAGGAGCCTTACCCGTCGTTGACTGCCAACCAAGCATTGGGGCCAGAGATGGGTGAGGCAGAAGCAGCACTCCTGCCAGGGAGATAAGCTTTGTCTCCTTAATAGGTCACGTCCTCGTGACAGAAAAGACCCAGATGAAGTGGGTCCCTTGGGCTCTTACACAGCCCACCATGGGGTGAGGGTTACAACTCCTGAAACCAGGCTGAATGGTCTGCAACAAGATAGAACTGTGGAAAAACAATTTTAATATACAGCATTTTTCATTCTTTTAATAATCCATTACATTTTTAATAAATATTGGCCACATACTATTGTAACACCCCAACATATTAAAATAGAATTTACAGACTTAACAAAGTGTGCATTTAACAAAGAAAACTAAAATCATTTTTATTACATTTTTAAATACTAATGACTTTGAAGATAATGACTGCAAAGCTCCAAAACATGATTTCATCTTTCTCTTTTTTAAAATTTTTTATTGATGTTCAAATACAGTTGTCTCCTTTTTCCCACCACCACTTTCCCTTGCCCTACCCACCGCCACCACAATTTACAATATCAAGTGCTGGAAGCAGCCTAGGTACCCATCAGTAAATTAGTAGATCAATAAACTATGGTACATTTACACAATGGAATACTACACAGCAAAAAGAAAGAAGGAGCTCCTACCCTTTGCAACAACATGGATGGAACTGGAAAGCATTATACTAAGTGAAGTAAACCCGGTGGTAAAAGACAAATACCATATGATCTCACCTATAAGTGGAACCTAATTAACAAAACAAACAAGCAAGCAAAATATAACCAGAGACAATGATTTCATCTTTCTCCAAATACAGGGGAATGATGCCTTTTCTGTTATGGCACCAGCCTCAATAACCTTGTAAACAAATTCCATTCCTCATTGCAGACCCTCTCCTATAAAGTTTATGATCTGCCAATTTCTCCTGTTCAACCTGATAAATCAGAAAATACTGAATGCAGCATTAGGGAAGAGCTGCCAGGCATCATAACCACCTTGACTTTGCTAAAAAATCCCACTCCTGGTGAGAGTGGAAGGATGTTGGACCTTTCTAGGAAATAGGTGAGAGTTGATAACTAGAGGTTTCTTCTAGCCTATTGACAAAGGAATTTCAGTACTTGAAATTTATTCTTCCTAAGTTTGTTCAATTGTTTTCTGAGATATTTTTGCAGTCTGAAAAAATTGGAAACAAGCTAAATGTTAATCAAGAGAATGAAGAAAATGATGGTATAGTTTTATTACTATGCATTATTATATACAATAAGATTATTTAAAAACAATAAAACGTGTGTTCAAATAATTTGTGGCAATTGGTATGCAGATTATAATGACTTTTTTCTAATTTACAGCTTTTTTCTAAGTACCATAAGAAGAAGGACAAAGAAAATATGATCATTTTAATAGTAATTGTCCTCAGTTGGTATTACACTTTTTCCTTTCTTCATGTGTATGTATAACCCTTTATATGTACACATTCCCTAAAATCTTTACTTTTAAAAAGCTGAATTTATCATATTTCAGGAAGATGTTTAGGGCTTAAAATTGAATCTTCATGATAACTACAATGTTGATCTTTACTCTGTACCAAGTATACTCGGTGATTTCCCATGAAAAATGGACATCAGAAGATTCTTGTAGAATTGAAACTGCTCTGGATGATATAAGTTCTATCTTTTAAAATTATAGATGTTGGAACAAATATAAAGGACACATGGACAAAAAACTAGGGTACAGGTGGAGATGGGAGGTGGGGAGGGCTGGGGGGTGGGCTGGGATGGGAGTAAAAGACAGAAAACTGTACTTGGATGACAATTAAAATAAAATTTAAAAAAAGAATGTAAAAAAATTTATAGATGTTTTTCTCAAGAATAAATTCAGACCCTTTTTTGGCTCTCTTTTGGTTTATGCTGTCCAGGAAGTATACTTAGTGGCATTCATTTATTTTAGGTCAGTTTTCCCTTTTTTCTAATTACAAATCTAAGCAATTTTTTTACCAACTTGTTTAATGAAAAACGTTATTGAAGCACATGTAGATGAGTTAAAAAATTAGGAAAACAACTGCCCTTTTGAGCATACAGACACTGTATGGAAATTGAATCCTTAAACTACCCTTTAATGATTAATTCAAATATCATCTGCTTCAAGAATCTTTATCTGGTCTTCTCAAATGGGTATGATCTGTCTATTTTTCAGAAATTACAATGCTGCACATCTTGTGGCATTTTCCAGATTTTACCTTATATTGTAGCATTTATATGAGTACTAGCTGCAGACTTCAGGTATTAACATTTAGGGTACAATCTGTTCCTCTTTATTCATTTTCATTCCTTTAATATTTTACCAGATTCTTAAATGCAGTATGCATGAATATTGTTGGTTGACATTCTTGAATACCTGATATTTCTTATTGTTGATATTTGATGCAGACTCTCGCCCACAGTGTCAGTATCATTAAGGATGAAATGAGACATTCACATGGACTAGAGTCCGGTGGAGGAAAAGGGACAGCATGGCTTTTCTCTCAAGGGGAGCAAAAGCCATGGCCTCCGCCATGACAGACCTTTATTTTGTTTCTGGTCACATTACATGATGGTCCTCATTTACTATGCACAGGTTCGTTAAAGGTGGTTACCTTTTACAGACAACCAAGGAGCCAATGTTGTTAATCACATCACAGGAGGATTATTAGCAAATGAAAAGGGAAAAGTGGCTGAGCCAGTTACGCTCCATACTGGGGAGTTTTAGCATGGATTTTAGGAAGTTACAATAAGCACTTACTATCTCAATTCAGGGTGAGGGAGTTTTAGCAAAAGCAAGACTCAAAGCGTCTTAGGCACATTGCAAACCTGATTTCCCATGAGAGAACATATCTGTGGGCGTGAGTCCTGTGCATCTCCCTGTGGGAGCTGGGCCCAAGCCATGCAAAAGTGTGCTCCACAGATAGTTTTGTTTCTCCTTCATTGTTCAGTATGAGTGTCTAAGTGAATCTAAAGTTCAGATTGGAAAATCATGACCACTTAAATTAGAAGGGTAGAATACACTGCCCTATTAACTTTGCTCCCAAAATGTCTTCTCTAAGGACGAATTTAACATTGCCTATATTTCATAATTAATGTATCCGTTATATTATTTTCACTTTCTAAAATGCTTTTATTTATTTTTATATTTTATGGTTATAATTTTATTTTATTTTTTTGAATTTTAATATTTTAATTGTTGATATTGTACAGTTTTCTGCCTTTTACCCTGCCCCCCAGCCCACCACCCCAGCCCTCCCCACCTTCCTCCTGGATTTTAATGGTGTCATGGCTTATATTGAAATCTTTTATCCACCTTGAATTTATTTTTGTGTATGGTGTAAGCTGGTGCTCGAGTTTCATTTTTTTGCATGTAGCTGTCCAGTTCTCCCAGCACCACTTGTTGAAGAGGCTATTTTTGCTCAATTTTATGTTTCTGCCCCCTTTGTCAAATATTAATTGACTGTAGAGACTTGGGTTTATTTCTGGGCTCTCTGTTCTATTCCACTGGTCCACGTGTCTGTTCTTGTGCCAGTACCAGGCTGTTTTAATTACAGTGGCTTTGTAATATAGTTTGGTATTAGGTATTGTGATCCTTCCTATTTTGCTCTTCTTTCTCAAAATTGCTGCTGCTATCCGGGGTCGTTTATGATTCCATATAAATTTTTGAAGTGTTTGTTCTATGTCTGTGAAATATGCCATTGGAACTTTAATAGGTATTGCATTGAATCTGTAAATTGCTTTGGGAAGTATGGACATTTTAATGAAGTTAATTCTTCTGATCCATGAACATGGTATATGTTTCCATTTGTTTGTGTCTTCCTTGATTTCTTTCTTCAGTGTTGTGTACTTTTCTGCATACAGGTCTTTTACCTCCTTGGTTAGGTTTATTCCTAGGTATATTATTTTTCTTTTTGCTATATCGAATGGGATTTTTTTTCTTGATTTTTGCTTCTGCTGTTTCACTGTTGGTATACAAAAATGCCTTTCATTTCTGGATATTGACTTTGTATCCAGCTCTTTGACCAAATTCATTTATTATGTCACGCAGTTTTTTGGCCCAGTCTATAGGATTTTCTATGTACACTATGATGTCATCTGCAAACAATGACAGTTTTATTTCCTCCTTTCCAATTTGGATGCCTTTTATTTCCTTTTCTTGTCTAATTGGTGTGGCTAAGACTCCCAATACTATATTGAATAGAAGTAGTGAAAGTAGACAGCCTTCTCTTGTTCCTGATCTTAGTGGGAAAGATTTCAGTTTTTGCCCATTGAGTATGATGTTGGCTGTAGGTCTCTCATATATGGCCTTTATTATGTTGAGGAATGCTCCCTCTATTCCCACTTTGCTGAGTGTTTTTATCATAAATGGGTGTTGTACTTTATCAAAAGCTTTTTCTGCATCTATTGATATGATCATGTGATTTTTGTCTTTGCTTTTGTTTATGTGATGAATTACATTTACTGATTTGCGAATGTTGAACCATGCTTGCATCCCTAGGATGAATCCCACTTGGTCGTGGTGTATGATCTTTTTAATGTATTGTTGGATGCGGTTTGCCAATGTTTTGTTGAGGATTTTACCGTCTATGTTCATCAGTGATATTGGCCTAAAGTTTTCTTTCTTTGTTGTGTCTTTATCTGGTTTTGGGATTAGGATGATGCTGGCTTCATAAAAAGAGTTCGGGAGTCTTCCATCATTTTGGATTTTTTGGAATAGTCTGTGAAGGATTGGGGTTAGCTCTTCCTTACATGTTTTGTAGAATTCTCCTGTGAAACCATCTAGTCCAGCGCTTTTGTGTGTCGGGAGTTTTTTGATTACTGCTTCAATTTCATCAGCTGTTATTGGTCTGTTCAGGCTTTCTGTTTCTTTTTTATTGAGTTTTGGAACATTATATTTTTCTAGAAACTTGTCCATTTCACCTAGGTTTTCAAATTTCTTGGCATACAGTTCTTTGTAGTAATTTTTTACAATCCTTCGTATTTCTGTGGTGTCAGTCGTAATCCCTCCCCTTTCATTTCTGATTCTGTTTATTTGGGTCCTCTCTCTTTTTTTCTTGATGAGCCTGCTTAAAGGCTTGTCGATTTTGTTTATCTTTTCAAAGAACCAGCTCCTGGATTCATTGATCCTTAGGATTGCGCTTTTAGTCTCTATGTCATTTAATTCTGCTCTGATCTTGGTTATTTCCTTCCTTCTATATTCCCTGGGCTGTCTTTGTTGTTGTTCCTTGAGTTCTTGTAGGCGTAGGGTTAAGTTGTTTGTTAGAAATGTTTCTGTCTTCTTTAGGTAGGCCTGTATTGCTATGAACTTCCCACTGAGGACTGCCTTCATTGTGTCCCATAAGTTTTGGGTTGTTGTGAGTTCATTTCATTTGTTTCCAGAAACTTTTTGATTTCCTCCTTAATTTCATTCTTTACCCATTCATTGTTTAATAGCATGCTATTCAATCTCCATGATTTTGATGGTTTGGGGATTTTATCCACCAAGTCGGTTTCTAGTTTTAGTCCCTTGTGGTCGGAGAAAATGCTTGGTATGATTTCAATTTTCTTGAATTTGTTGAGGATTGTTTGGTGTCCTATCATGTAGTCTATCTTTGAAAATGTTCCATGTGCATTTGAAAAAAATATGTTTTTAGTTTCTTTGGGATGAAGGGCTCTATATATATCAGCTAAGTCCAATTCGTCTAGAGTACTGTTCAATGCCACATTATCTTTGTTGATATTTTGTTTGGAAGATCTGTCCATTTTTGACAATGGGGTGTTAAAATCTCCTACTATAATTGTGTTGCTGTCAATATCTTTCTTGAAGTCCTCTAAGATTTTCTTGATGTATTTAGTTGCTCCTATGTTGGGTGCATATATATTTACAATGTTTATGTCTTCTTGGTAGATTCTTCCCTTGAGTATTATGAAATGAACTTCTGGGTCTCTCTTTATAGCTCTTCTTTTGAAGTCTATTCTGTCTGATATGAGTATTGCTACCCCGGCCTTTTTTTCCTGTTTGTTTGCTTGGAAAATTTGTTTCTAGCCTTTCACTTTGAGTCCGCGTAGGTCTTTTGTCCTGAGGTGGGTCTCTTGTAGGCAGCATATGTGTGGGTCATGCTTTCTTATCCATTCAGCTATTCTATGTCTTTTGATTGGAGCATTTAATCTATTTACATTTAAGGTTACTATTGATAGGTACTGATTCATTGCCATTTTCGTACCTGTGTTCCTCTCTCTCTCTTTTCCTTCCTTTCCTTAAAGCAGTCCCTTTAGTATCTCTTGGAGTACTGGTTTGGTAGAGGTGTATTCTTTTAGACTTCTTTTGTCTGGGAAGCTCCTTATTTGGCCTTCTATCTTGACTGAAAGCCTTGCTGGATAAAGTAGTTTTGGTTGTAGGCCTTTGGTTCTCATTACTTAGAATATTTCTTGCCATTTTCTTCTGGCTTGGAGGGTTTCCAATGAGAAGTCAGCTGCTAACCTTATCGGGGCTTTCTTGTATGTTACTTTCTTTTTCTCCCTAACTTCCTTTTAGATTCTCTCTTTGTTTTGGAAGTTTGCCATTTTAATGATGATGTGTCTTGAAGTGGGCCTGTTTGGGTTCCTCTTGATTGGGACTCTCTGTGTTTCCTGGATTTCTGTGACTTTTTCTCTCATCAAATTAGGGAAGTTTTCCATCATTACTTTTTCAAATAGGTTTTATATCCCTTGCTCTTCTTCTTCTCTTGGTATTCCTATTATATGGATATTATTACGTTTCATGTTGTTTTGCATTTCTTTTAACCCCTCTTCATTCTTTCTGAGCCTCTTTTCCTTTTCTTGCTCTTTCTGGCTGCTTTTTTCTACTTTGTCCTCCAACTCACTGATTCCATCCTCTGCTTCATCGATTCTGCTTTTCATTCCTTCTACTGTGTTCTTCAGCTCAGAAATTGTATTCTTCATTTCCTCTTGGCCCTTGTTGATAGTTTTTATTTCCTTTTTTATGTTGATATAGTTTGCAGTGAGTTCATCGTAGCTTCCCTGTAGTTTCTGGTAGCTCATTGAGAGCTCATGGAGCTTCCTGATAACCATTTCTTTGAACTCCTTATCTGATAGTTGAGTTGCCTCTGTTTATTTAGGTTTCTTTCAGGGGCTTCCTCCAGGGGCTTCCTCCTTTCCTTTCATTTGGGGATTGTTTCTTTGTCTTCTCATTATTTGTGAGACTCTTCTTGTAAACCTCAGCTTCTTAAATTGATCTGTTCTGGCTTCCTGGGTTTATGGTGTGAACTTCTGTGGTAGAATACCTGTGAAATTCAGTGATGTAATCTCTCTCCTTCAGGTATCCTGGTGTTCACAGCTTCCACTGTCTCAACTGTTGGAATATCCGCTCTTTTGGTCCAACTCTTTTTTTTTCACAGTTCTAGGATTTTTTTGCCTCACTTGTGGGTATTTAGAAAGAGAAAAGAATAAAGTGAAAAAAGAAGAGGAAAAAAAGAGGAAGGAAGGAGAGATAAATTGGAAAGAAAGGAAGAAGGAATAAAGCCAGAAAGAAGTAAAGAGAAGCAAAAGGAATTGAGGGATAAAAAACGTAGAAGTAATAAAAAAATAAAAATATGTAATAAAACAAAACAAAAAGAACCCCACAAAAACGAAAAACAAACCAAAACAAACAAAAAACCCAACTAAACAGACAAAAAACAACTATCAAAAAATCCCACAAAACAAAACGAAACAAAAACCCAAAAACCAAAAACAACAACAACAACAACAACAACAACAACAAAAAAAAAACACCCCCCCCAAAAAAAATCTCTTGCTATTTTCAAACAGGTCAAACTGGATTTTCTGGACTTGCTGGCTGTAGCAGGCTGCGAAGTGACTCGTACCGCTTTTCTCCCTGCTCCTCACTCAGTCAGCTTTGGGCTACTGTCCTCAGTGCCAGCCGAGCCCTGACCCCAGGGCTAATGGCGCACTTTCCATGCAGGGCCTTGGGTGTGATTTCTGAGCCTCCTGCAGAGGGTGCGCTTTCCCGAGTTTATGGGTTTCTGCTGGGATCTCTTATAGATCTATCCCTCCCAGAGCCTATTGCTGTGAGCTCCGGGTCTCCTACAGGGCTCGAGCGCCCACCCGAGACTACAGGCGTGGGCTCCGCGAGTTTCCCGAGTTGCAAGCACTCACCCCAGGATCACAGATGTGAGCTCTGGGTCTTCCACAGAGTCCCCTTCTCTAGTTGCAGGGTCACCTCTGGCCCCAGGGCCGCTTCCGACCCGGTCGCAAAGCCGCCTCAGGTCACAGGGCTGCCTCTGGTCCATTGCAGAACCCCCTCCAGTCGCCTGGCCGCCTCCAGTCGGTTGCAGAGCCGCCTTCGGTCACTGGGTCGCCTCCGTCCTGGTCTCAGGGCCGCCTCTGGTCGCTCGGCTGCTACGTCTAGGTTTCCAATGTCTGCTACAGATTTTGATCTCCTGTTTTCATATATACTGTGGTATTGTTGGCTGTCTGCTCTGTTCCTCTGTAGATCAGTTAGGTTTTTCTCCCATGTGCAGGAGGAAGGGCAATCTGCGTCCTCCTACCATGCTGCCATCTTGAACCCCCCAAAATGCTTTTATTTTTTATTATTGTCATGCAATTACAATTGTCCCCATTTCCCCCTCATTACTCTCCTCTTCCCTAGCCACCCCACCTTTCACATTCAATCCTCCCCCCATTGTCTTTGTCCATGTGTCCTTTATACATGTTCCTTGATGACTCTTCTCCTTATTTCCCCTGTTATCTCCTTTTACCTGCCCTCTGATCACTGTCTGTTTGTTCTTTATTTCAACGTCTCCGGTTCTATTTTGCTCACTGATTTATTTGGTTGATTATATTCCACTTATAGGTGAGAGCACATCCCTTTGAGATTCAAGGGTAGAAATCTCTCTCAAACACAAAGAAAAAGGCTATATTTATTTGAAACACATTTTTAAAAATTTTACACAGCATTCATCATCTCAGTATGATATTTCCATAATGAAAAGTCTACCTGTAAATAAGTCCTTATATGGCAGCTACTTGAAATTTTTGTTTTTATTCTGAATTATTTGTCATTTGTAAGATTTGTACCTAAAATATACACAGTCAAATTATTTCTGTTTTACACTTACAGTATATTTTTAAAGGACCAGAGCCCTGTTAGCCTTTTTGAGTAGAGCAATCCAATGAAATGTTGCCTTTAATTAATTAATTAATTTATTTATTTATTTTTTGAATTTTTTTTTTAAGATTTTTTATTTATTTATCTTTAGAGAGGAAGGGTAGGAGAGAGGGAGAGGGAGAGAAATATCAATGTGTGGTTGCCTCTCATGTGTCCCTTGCTGGGAACTGGCCTGCAACCCAGGCATGTGCCCTGACTGGGAATCGAACCGCGATTGTTTGGTTCACAGGCCCGAGCTCAATCCACTGAGCTACACCAGCCAGGGCAGAAATGTTGCCTTTAATTTAATTAAGTAAAATTAAAATTCAGTACCTCAACTACACTATCACATTTCAAGTCCTCAAAGTCACTTGGGTTATAGACTTCCTTGGGTTATAGACTAGATATACAATGTTTCCATAATTACAGAAATTTCTGTGGAACAGCCATGGGTTGTGGTGCATCTTTTATTATACAGTAACTTTCACAAACACCTAACCCTAGCTCCACTCAAACTGTTATAGAACACAGGTCCAAAGGGGGGCAATTATTGCCCCACCCAGGGATGCCAAAAACTGTTACAGAACAAACACAGGGGCCAACGTTTGTTATGTCTGCTGCCTTATAGGAAAGATGTCTTTCAATGCCAGAGATCTGTGAAAAGGGAAAAAAAATGTTTATTTAAAGCTATACAGACTTAAATTAGTGACCTAATGTCTTCATTAAGATATCAAAGTCCTTTTGGATATTCATAGACACCCACAGTGCTTCCTATTCCCCCTGTCCTAATTCAGGGTACCATAACTCAGGAAAAGAAGCAAACATCCAGGATCCAGGCTACTGACACCTTCAGCTGTGTCACCATCCAGGCAGGATCTCTGATTAATCCAAAGCCATGTGACACCTTCTCATGGCCTACTGGCAGGAGTTCTTTCACCCTCCTTCTAGGCAAAGTCTCTCCTGCTTCCCAGGCCACGCAGCCAAAGGGAGAACCCCAAAGCCGCATGGTCCTCTTCTACCAAAGCTGCGGGGGTCTGCACTCTGGCAAAAACTGCATGGCTCACTCTGGCAAAACTGTGAGGGGGTCTCCACTCTTACAAAGCTGTGTGGTTCTCTCTCTAATGGCTGCTGTGTCTGGGTTTAAATCCCCTTGACAATCTTCCTCTGCAGCCCCATTTCCGACTCCTCCTACAATCAGCTACACTTACCAGCACTCTTGTATCCTTTCAGCTTTACTGGGCTGCCATAGTGAGTCTGGGCAGGTGTGGCCCATAGCGTGGAGCCAATCATCTCCAAGCTCTCATTCGTGTGCCTTAAACAGGGGGAGTTGCCTTCCAGTTCCATCTTGGGTGGAAGTCACTCCCTTCTCCCTGGCTCAAAGCATGTCTACAGCTATTCAACATATCTATGAAACCAGTTAAAGGTTATAGATATGTTAAATGACCATTCCAGAGGTTAGCTGCAAAGCTGTTGCTATGCAAAACCGCTCTCAATGGCCCTACTCCATTTGTCCTTTCCCCTAACTCACACCTGAGGGGGAAGGGATGAGGACATCTTGTATGTCTTTCTAATATTTCCTGGCCATCCTGAGTTCTGGGACCCATTCCAAATCTCTATTTTGGGGACCCCCTCTTGGCTGCACCCTATTACAAAACCTCTAACTGAAAAACAGACAAGTTCTAGGCTAGTTTCATTTTTGCTAAATAATTTTCTTTTCCCTTGTCATTTGTTTTGTAGTTGCAACATTTTCTGAACTGTTGTTTTCATTTTTTTTCTTATAATGTAGGCATTTTTCCAATGTCTGAGAGTTCCCTGATTCTCCTCTTTATCATTGATTCTCAGTATTCAATTATGATGTGTCTGCCCATACTTTTCTTTATGTTTATTCTGATTGGAGTTCAGTGAGATTCTGGGATATATTAGATTCATAATTTTCATCAAACGTGGAAGATTTTTGGTCATTATTTTAAAAATATTTTTGCCCCTTTGGAACTCCATATACTTTTAGGCTAAAGGGCTTGGCACTTGTCACACAGGTTACTGATAATCTTTTATTATTTTTTCCCAGTTTTATTTTTATGGCACATTTTGGATACTCCCCAAAGATTTCAATTATTTATTTTTTTAGAGAGGGGAAGAGAGGAAGAAAGAGAAGGAGAGAAACATCAATGTGTGGTTGCCTTTTGCACCGCCAGTCGGAGGCCTGACCTACAACCCAGGCATGTGCCCTGACTGGGAATTGAACCAGTGACCCTTTAATTCACAGGCCATCATTCTACCACTGAGCCACACCAGACAGGGCTTATTCTCTACTTTTATAGCTTCACATTCACAAACCAGTTCTTCTGAAGAGTCTTATCACTTTTAATATCAATCAAGTATATTTTTATGTTCCATAATATAGTTTTCATATTGATGTGTCCCATCTGATTCTTTTTTAAATCTTTATTTCTCTCCTGGTTTTGCTTCAATTTTCTGATTCTTGGAGTGTCTAAGAGTATTTTAATGGATGCTAACACTTTTGTATTTTACATAGTTGAATGAGTTCTACTTTTTTTTTATTTTAATTTTAATTGTTGATCTTGTACAGTTTTCTGTCTTTTATTCTCACCCCAACCCACCACCCCATCCCTCCCCACCTCCCTCCACCCAATCCCTCCCCACCTTCCTCTCATTTCCACCCCCCCATAGTTTTTGTCCATGTGTCCTTTATACTTGTTCCTGTAAACCCTTCACTCTTTCCCCTGAAATTCCCTCCCCTCTCCCCTCTGGTCACTGTCAGACTGTTCCCAATTTCAGTGTCTTTGGTTATATTATGCTTGTTTGTTTGTTTGTTTTGTTGATTAGCTTCCTGTTAAAGGTGAGATCATATGATATTTGTCTTTCACCGCCTGCTTATTTCACTTAGCATGATGCTCTCAAGTTCCATCCATGCTGTTGCAAAGGGTATGAGCTCCTTCTTTCTTTCTGCTGCATAGAATTCCATTGTGTAAATGTACCACAGTTTTTTGATCCATTCATTTACTGATGGGCATCTAGGTTATTTCCAACACTTGGCCATTGTAAATTGTGCTGCTATAAACATAGGGGTGCATAGGATCTTTAGGATTGGTGTTTCAGGGTTCTTAGGATATAGTCCTAGCAGTGGAATTGCTGGGTCAAAAGGTAGATCCATTTTTAGTTTTTTTAGAAAATTCCATACTGTTTTCCATAGTGGTTGTACTTTTTTAAAGAATTATTGTGCTTTGCTCTGGTAGACATTCAGATGTTTTGGTTGGTTTGGTCATCTTGAGACTTGTTTTTAAGATTTATGGCATCCCGGAGTACCTTTTGCCATAAGGACCCTTTATCCCCATTACTAAGGCCTGGCCTTTATGGTCTAACAGTATCCTGCAGAAATCGTTTTAGATTCTACACTGTTGCTGGTGGAAACTTGAATGATTCTCAGCCTTTTGTGGATTGGCAACCAGTCAGCTCACAGCTTTCCAATAACTCTAACCAACCTCATGAAGTTCACCTTGCATACATATAACAGGAATCAGCACAGATTCGAGGGACTCCTGAGACAATATGCGCATAGCTCTCTTCTCTCTAGGAACATGCTCACAAATCTTTGCCTTCTCAGATGTTCTGGACTCTGATCTCTGTCCCCTCAAGTCAGTAAAGTTGATTACTTTCTATTACACACATATACACATACACCCCAGCTCTGTGACACAAAACACTTCCCAGACAGAAAGCTGGGGCCAGCCTAGACTTTCTTTTACTTTTTATCTGTCAAGCACCTGGGCTTTGCACTGCCTATGGTTTAATATCTACATGAGTCTAGTTTTCTAGTTCTTTGAATCAGGAGGGTTCATTCAACCCATTACTCCATCATAGCTGACAGTGAATGTCCTTCTTCAACAGACTGAAAATTCATATAACAGAGAAGCACAAGCTAAATATTATCCTGTGAGCTGAGGCTTGATTTTGCAGTGTTGAAATGGTAATATATAACACTACCACAAAACTCTTTCTTTGTTGTAAACACTGATGGAAATTGGCAAGTCAGACTTTGTGTGAAAAGTTAGACTTTGTGTGAAAAGTTACACACATACGATTTTCAGGAGATTAAGAGTCATAAAGTAGAATTCCACAATAACTGTCTAGAGTTAAGTTCTGAGAGTCATCCATGGAGTCAAAGGACAGAGTCAAGGAGGTTATGGTGGTGTTTATAGTGAGAATTCAGAGTTCAGCTGTGCCCTCATATTAAATATGACACAGGGTCACTGTCAAAAACAGTGGATTCTGTAACCATGGGTCTGTCTTAATCTAACAATTTTTGTGTTTGCTTCTTAACCAACTAACCCCTGTCCAGGAAATAAAATGTCAGCCACATGAATAGTTTATTTTTTAAAATAATGCTTCCAGAAATGTCACAACCATTCCAAGCAATACTTCCAAAAATATCACATAAGAGCTAAAAGGAAATATTATTTCTGTGGATGATATTACGGATATTTGCCCAGAGGGGTAAGGGAAGTAACCATCAATCTATTCCAGAACAAAACAATAGGTGTTCTAGCTTAATTTTCTCCTTCCGTGTGATTAAAGTACACTGGATTATACGAAGAAGCTAAATGTTTAAAATACATATGTACATCTTGATTTTTCTTGTTTCAGTTGATTCTCAGGGTATTTGTCTTGAGGTATGCCATAGCTCAAATTGCAAAAATTTTAAAAAGTTATCAGCTTTTTATCCCTTCAATCCTAATACTGAATAACTTGAATGATTCATAAAGAAACCACTAAAATGCATCTAAGCTGAAACAAAGCAAAGCAGCAATATAATCCTTGTTTGTAATGATGTCATTCTCTTAATTTTGATGTGAATAAATGCTTATGAAATTCACCTTCCTTATAAGGAGACACATGTCATGTAAAAGGTCTAATATTTACTAAAAATTTAACCATCCAACATGTAATAATGAGCACTCTAATTTTGTTGCTCCTGATTTCAAAAGTTGCTGGTTTAAGTGCATAGTAAATTTATTAGTACATCCAATTTACATGCCTTTAAGATTTCCTAATGTTACTCCTGAAAATAGAAATGTCATTTAAAACTATTTTTTTAACTAAGAGACACTTTATTTTTACAACCCTAGGGCTGTAAAAGAGATTCTTCATATAAAAATATTTTTTCACTGATGAAATATTTCAATTAGCTAATGTTCAACCATGCTTATCAATGTCAGAGATTGTGTCTTTGTAGAAATTTAGTTTCACTAAATTTTAAGTTGATAAGTACTTTAAAAGACAACACCAGGCAGTTATAAATAGGTGCTTAATAAATATTGTTGAATGAATGATTTTTTAAAGTCTTGAAAACTAATCCTGTAGGTGCTGGAATACTTAGACATAAAAGCTATTTAGCTTAATTAAGCACAATTAAACACTATTCCAAGCCCACAAAGTAGTCTCTGGAAACATTAGCTGTCTTTAGGCAACATAGGAACCATTAGTTAAATGAATTAAAAATGAGGTTGAGAACAGAAACTTTAACACAGATTCCCAATCTACTAATTTGCTGATCATCGTTGAAAAATTAGCTACACAGGCTGCTTGTTTTGAGAAACTGATATGTGATGCTGGTTCAATTAAAGAGAATGTATAAAATTCATCTGTTTAATTTATTTATTTTTAGAGTCATGTTTTCCTTATGTTAAGTTTTATAATTGCATTTTTTATTTTTAACACCATTTTTTCTTTTTCCGTAGCATTTAATGGAATGGACTGTTAATTTCTAATAGGAGGGCTCTGAGAATGAGCAGTCAATATGTCTACCTGTTAAAGAAAATGAAGAGATAAAAATGCAAGTTCTTAACAATAAAGGGAGGTCACTTATATATTATATCATCAGGTCTTAGTCATGTTGGATTTTCCCTTGTTGATACAATAGAGTGACTTATTCTACAACTTCCTTCTAAAAAATGAGACAAAAATAAAAATTATAAAAGGTTTAGTTATTACTCAGGGCTTAATTGTGGATAAAGAAATCGGGAACTCATCTACTTATACTTCTATGCTAAGTGTTTATAAGGACTTTTTTATCACATTCTGCAATGCAATATTAACCTTTTATCTTACTAAATTTTCTTTTCAAGAAAATTAGTCATACTTAGATAATTGAAGTTTATCTGTCACATATTGCCAGTGAATCACTGCCAGTGATTTCCATTCCAGTTGACTATTTACCTTTTGAGCATTTTTGTTTGTTTGTTTGTTTTAGGCTTAAAAGAAGGTGACCCAACGATGACTGGCAAAACGCAGACCAGCAACGTCACCAATAAGAATGACCCCAAGTCCATCAACTCCCGTGTTTTCATTGGCAATCTAAACACAGCCATTGTCAAGAAAGTTGACATTGAAGCCATTTTTTCAAAGTATGGAAAAATAGTTGGATGCTCAGTTCACAAAGGTTACGCATTTGTACAGTACATGAGTGAGCGGCATGCGAGGGCAGCAGTCGCTGGAGAGAATGCCAGAATCATCGCAGGTCAGCCCCTTGGTAAGTGATGCTCAGTCATGGTTCTCACACTGCTGTTACTCTGTGTGCATGCTGGATGTGGTCTTACTATGTAAGAGCAAGTAGGATCATGGTATCTCTTATTTAAACAATTACAGTGCTCATATATATTAAATTTACAACATTATCTTGTTTGTTCTCATATTCTTTTACATATACATTTCTTATTTTGTTTTGAAACTTGAGGTCAAGTATGCTTATAATACTTGTTACCTCCATCAATCCTAACAGAGGCAGCAAATGAAAAATAGACATCGTGTTTAACTTGATTTGATTTGAAATGGTGTTTATCTTCTAGGACACACTATGTTATGCAAAAAAATTAAAATAAAATAAAATATAAACTTAATATACTTGTTAATGCAATAATGGCCAACCTGTAAGGAATTTTTCTGAGAGTTTATTGGGGCCAAACTAATGATATTGCTGGGAAGCAAGATCTGAAATGTGCTGGAGAATGACAGTTATGCAGGTTTTTTAATACATTTGGAACGAAGAAGGGGAAATAAGAAAGATTACATGAAGGTGGGAGAAAACAAGGTACAGGATAGCTAACAAGATTATGTGTCTCCTTCAGGGTAGTTACACTTCTGAGGGTGTCTGAAAAAGAGGATTATTTCTGGCATTTGAAAGATGTGTGAATGTGGATGCACAAAAACAATGGATAGAACTTGCTCAAAAATCTTTCATTAAGGAAGTTATAGGCCTGCAAGTAACTACTCACCATGACCTGCCCAGCCAGGAGTGATTTATTACAAGGTCACCCTGTGAGTTTACTTTCAGATACTAAACTTGTCAGACTTATTATAAGGTCCCTTTTTAGTTCCCATACTTACACTATTTGCTTTTAGGGAGCTAATGTATTTTCCTTATTGTCTGTTTTTTACTTTTTGGAGGGAATGGATAGAAAAATAGCAAAAGAAGGTAAATTTTCAGAACTGGAAAAGCAATATAACCCAGTGTTTCTTGTCTTGTCAGGGATATTGTACATCATACCTGTTCAATCATGGAAAATAATCAGAATTGTGCCCAATGTCCAAGAAGTAATATAGTTAATTTCAAAGAAAGAAAAATACAGTCTGAAGTAAAATATACTCAAAAGAATATATTTTGTAATCAATATGTAAATAAAAATTTTTTATTTTTACATGAGGCAAGGATAATGAATATCACAGTGATTCCATAATTTATGACCAGATCCATGTATCAAACATTATACAGCACCATCTCCTGGATATCTACAGGCAACTAAGCTTTAAATGCCACAAAAAAAAAAAACTCTTGAATGCCTATATCCTCAACCTGCATCACTCCCATGCTCTCCAACACAATAAATAGGACCTTCATCTATTCAGTTTTTCAAACAAAACCCTAGGGGTCAAACCTGATTCTTCTCTTCCCCCAACACTTCAACATTCATCATCACCTTTCTTGTCCTCAATATGTCCCAAACTCCGTCACCTTTGAAATCTCTACCAATAGCTGTCTCACACAAGCCATCATGGTATCTCAGGTGAACTACAATATAACCCTCAAACTGGTCTGCCTCTTTCCACTCTTGTCACGGAGTCCTTGAGAAACATGAATGAGATTGTGCCCTGATCCTGCTCTTAAACCTTCAATACCTTTCCATCTCACCCAGAATAAGATTTATCTTCTATACTGTTACTACCATGCCCCTCACCACTACATCACTACATCCTTGACTCCATCTGATAATTCTCTTTACCTTCTTGATTATTGGTAATACTGGTGACCTTGCTATGTCTCACACAGTCCAAGATTGCTCCTACCTCACAATTTGGATTTTCCATTTTCTCTGCTCACAAGACAGGTCTTTGCTAATTATTTGCTCCCTGCTTTATCGTGGGCTGTGCTCACATTCTACTTCCCCAGAGAGGCTCTACCTGACACACTTATCTAAAATGGAAAACGATGCTGTGGATATTAAACAGAAAAGGAAACTTGGCCTTAAATTAATTTAGCTGCTTTTTGTATGTTTGCATTCCTTTTGTACAACCGTGAATAAAGGACATCCTGACTTATTGATCTACCCCTGGCTTCCTGGTTTTGATATGTAAGGGGGATCCCTAAACTTTCTTTGGAAAAGAACAATGGATTACATTTGATCCACATTATTTCAGGATTCCTAAAAAGTTACAATCAAGCTGTGAAATTCTTCTCAAATTAAAAAAAAAAAAACTTAAAGTACAATGTCTATAATGTGAAGCTCCTTATAAAATTTTACCTAGGTTATTTAATAAAATTTAAATTTAAAAATGTGAAATACTCTTCAGTTCCATCCATCCGTTTTGTCATGAATGGTAGGAGCTCCTTCTTTCTTTCTGCTGTGTAGTATTCTATGTATAAATGTACATGGAATTTTGATCCACTCATCTTTGATCCACTCATTTACTGATAGATACTTAGGTTACTTCCAGAACTTGACTATTATAAAGTGTGCAGCTATTAATATTGGAGTCTGTAGGTTCTTTTGAACTGGTATTTCAGGATTCTTAGGGCATGATCCCAAGAGTGGAATTGCCAGGTCATGGTTGGAACTGGAAAGCATTATGATAAGTGAAATAAGCCAGGTGATGAAAGACAAATACCATATGATCTCACCTATAAGTGGACCCTAGTCAACAAAACAAACAAGTGAGCAAAATAGAACCAGAGTCACTGAAATAAAGAACAAACTGACAGTAACCAGTAGGGGGGGTGATAACGGAAGAAAGAAGGGGATGGGTCATCAAGGAAGAGATATAAAAGAACCATGGACAAAGCCAAAGAGGGAGGATTGAGGGTGGGAGGTGGTGCGTGGGGAAGGGGAAAGTGGTGGGGAGAAAATGGAGACAACTGTACTTGAAGAACGATAAAAATATGTAAAAAATAAAATAAAAATGTGAAATAGTAATGTAGCTTCTTAATATTTTATTGAATTTGGATTACAAATTTTGTTAATATTAATAGTATATATTATGTTTTTAATCTAAATCTAGTCATTGGAATGTTTTCTTCTCATATTATGTGAAATGTGAAGCAAACTTTTTAATGTTTATCACTGACAATTTTTATATGAGAGTTCACACACAAAATATGATTTTGTATTAAAATATCATGCAGAGGTTGAAAACCAAGTCTAGATCAGCGTTAATTTCTACTGATTATACTGGCCTGATTACACAGCTGCTATAAATAATCATTTGTAATATTTTTATTTTTAGATTATTTCACTGTTATGATGCTTGCAAAAGACATAGTTTACAAACTGAAGACATCTAAAAAATAACTTATCTATAGAAATGATTCTTGTTCTTCTGGGTAAGGAGGAAATCTCTACCCTTCTTGCGTTCTTATGGCTAGACTAATGATACAATTGACATAAGATTAACAGAAGAAAAAAGCAATTTAATATATGCACACTGGAGATTATAAATAATGTCAGAGGAATGATTGAAGCAGGCAATTTTTATTTTTTTAACTTTTTCAATTGTTGTTCAAATAGAGTTGTCTCCATTTGCCCCTTATCACTCACCCTACCACAGCCATCCTCACTTCCCACCCTTGATCCTACCCCCTTTAGTTTTGTCCTTGTGTCCTTTATAGATGTTCCTGAAAACCCTTCTCCCTTCACCTCCATTATTCACCACCCCCCACCTCCCCTCTGGTTACTGTCAGTTTGTTCCTTATTTCAATGACTCTGGTTATATTGCTTGCTCATTTGCTTTGTTATTAGGTTCCACTTATAGGTGAGATCATATGGTATTTGTCTTTCACCACCTGGCTTATTTAGCTTATCATGATGCTCTCTAGTTCCATCCATGCTGTTGCAAAGGGTAGGAGCTCCTTCTTTCTTTCTGCTGTGTGGTATCCCATAGTGTAAATATGCCATAGTTTTTTTATCCACTTGCTTACTGATAGGCACTTAGGTTGCTTCCAGCACTTGGCTATTATAAATTGTGCTGAAGCAGACAGTTTTTAATTTTAAACAAAGAAACAGTTCATTTGTTTTTGACAAGATAGATTTCTGTCAAAATACATTTGACAGGACAAGGAAACTTAGGTTCAAGTGATCATTGGTAAGGGATACAAACAGAAAGAGGACTTGGGAGAGTAAATTAGTACAGGACTAGAGAGATTTGTTTATATGGGTTACTTGACCTCCCTTCCTTAACTCTAGTGATAAGGGTATCTCACTCAGCAACCTGTACCAAGGAGGATGCCTTTCACAGGAGAGATTTATTCCTGCATTAAAGGGGACAAGGGAGGGTCAATGTGCCCTTCTTGCACTGGCTTCTTATTAAGTAAGTGGAATTCAAAGTAATCAACGTGTCACCATGGGATAATTGGGGGTGGCCTGCCCTGGGCCCTGAAACTCTAAAACCTGTATACAGGTCTCTGTTTTTTCTAAATAAAGTCTAGCTTTAAAAAGGAATGCATTAAATAGAGAATTAAGTTAATTTCACTACATTATAAACATCTTACGAATGCTGAAGGACTTCAAAGGAAAAGCATGATGAATACAGACCGTTACTTTGAAAGTAAATCTGATGGATATTCTTAATCCTGATCATGAAGGAACTAATGGAAATGTGCTGGTAGAAAGGAAGATCTTGGAGAGTAATGCTATGTAAGGTCAAACAAGAAGAGATCAAACCCATCAAGCATGACCAAGGAGTAATGGATTTCAAGTGTGTTTTTATTCTTAGCTACCATTTTGCATCCAGAGTGATCTTTTCAATATACAAATCTAATCATATCACTGTCTGATAAACTTTCAGTGATTTCTGTGTTCTTCGGAAAGAAGACTGAATCCCTTGCTGTGACCAACACTTTGTGTGTGATTTGCTTCTCGCTCATCTGCTGTTTTACATCAGCACCCTCTCAACTTTGCTTGGTCTTCATCCAAGTTGATGTCTACATATTCTGAAAATAAGTTACTTATTTCCATCCCTGAGACCTTTGCATGTGGTGTTTGACTGTGAAATATTCTTCCTGCTTCCATTATAAAGATTCAGTACATGTGTGGAGAAAGAAGGGTTTGATGGCTGGTGAAATAGATGGAAATAACTAAAGGGCCCTTCACCACCCCTCCCAACACAATAGGATGAAGGCAGAGAGGGAGCAGGAGAAGGGGGAAGAAGAGAAAAAGGAGGAGGAAGATGAAGGGCAGGATCAAATTCTCTGGAAAGTGAGAAACTACAGCTCTAAAGAGAAAGCATTATGGTCTCATTGTGAGGCAAGTAGGTATTCAGTCTTTCTAAAATCAGCACCCCAGAGGTAGCTAATAGGCCAGATCCATTTTTTAAATATAATCCAGTCTTCAATAAGCATCAAATATTAACACATCTATATTTTACTAAAAGGTTGTAGTATATAATGTATTGGTTTAAAGAAAGATTCTATCATGGAAGACTTCCTCTACATTTTTTAAAATGGCATCCTTTTGTAATTTTATTATTAATGACTAGATATTTGCTTAGTATTTCATCATTGTCAAAGCTCTTTCAGGGCAGAGATTATCTTCTCTGATTTTCACAATGCTAAAAAATAAGTGATTTGGCTGCTAGGAACTGAAGCTCAGAAATTAACTTGCCTTACATCACACAAATGGTGGTGTAGGATATCACACTCACACATTCTGACCCTAATCACTTTCACTTTTTATTTCTTGCCAGCA
Organism: Glossophaga mutica; assembly: GCA_039655065.1. NCBI lineage: Eukaryota > Metazoa > Chordata > Mammalia > Chiroptera > Phyllostomidae > Glossophaga > Glossophaga mutica. The sequence goes on along the minus strand of CM077309.1, from coordinate 75,324,379 downwards.
ATTCTTTTCATATCAATATATCAGTAGAGTGACTGTTCACTTTATCATCCAAACTAGGATACTTCTGGGAGTGAGAAGGGACACTATTAATAATTATGCCATGATATCAGGTTTAAACCAGAATGACCAGGGGAGAATTTGAATGCATAGTCTTCACTATCTATAGCATTTGTACTTGAAACAGACTGTCAACTCACCTGGTGTTTCTCATATAACAAATATTTTATAGTATATTAATTAAAGTAAAACATTCAGAGTATCAGATATAAAACCTGATTTTTCAGTAGTTAATAGAAAATAAATTTATTTCTTCCTCACATAAGAAGCAATCATGTTTGCCGACATATCTCCTCAGGCAAGGAAAATAGAGGAAATGTTTTTTAAAATGGGATTATATCAAACTAAAAAGCTTTTGCACAGCAAAAGAAATCATCAACAAAATGAAAAGGCAATCCACTTAATGGGAGAACTCATTTACCAATGATAAAAGGCTGACTTCCAAAATGCATAAAGGACTTAAACAACTCAACACCAGGAAGACGAACAACCCAATTAAAAATGGGCAAAGGGTTACTGAATTGAGAACAGGCTGACAGTCACCAGAGGGGAGAAGGGAGGGAATTCCAAGGGAAAAGGGGAAGGGTTTACAGGGACAAGTATAAAGGACACATGGACAAAAACTATGGGGGGTGGAAGTGGGAGGGAGGTAGGGACGGCTGGGGTGGTGGATTGGGGTGGGAGTAAAAGACAGAAAACTGTACAAGATCAACAATTAAAATAAAAATTTAAAAAAAAATGGGCAAAGGATCAGAATAGACACTTCTCCAAAGAGGACATACAGATGGTCAATAGACACATGAAGAGATGCAAACGTCACTAATCATCAGAGATATTCAAATTAAAATCACAATGAGATATCACTTCACACCTTTCAGAATGGCTGTCATCAATAAATCAACATACAAATTCTGGCAAGGGTATAGAGAAAAGGGACCCTCTCCTCCAGCCCACAGTTAATCCCCTCTCTGTTGTCCATGCCCATGAATCACTGATATGTGTTCTTTGACTGGTTCCTTCCCCTTCTTTTCACCACCCCCACCTTCCTCCTTCCCTCCTACAGCTCTCAGTTTGCTCCATGTTTTCATGTCCCTGGTTCTATTTTTCTCATTAGTTTATATTGTTCATTAGATTACAGTTATAAATGATGCCATATGTTATTTGTCTTTTACCAACTGGCTTATTTCACTTAGCATAATATTCTCTAGTTCCATCCAAGTTGTCACAAAAGGTAGGAGTCCCTTCTTTCTTTCTGCTGCATAATATTCCACTATATAAATATACCACACCTTTTTAATCCACTCATCTTCTGCTGGGCACTTGCTCTGTTTCCAACACTTAGGTATTATAAATAGTGCTGCTATGAACATAGGGGTGCATAAATTCTTTTTTGAATTAATGTTTCAGGATTCTTAAGGTATAGTCCCAGTAGTGGAATCACTGGATCATAAGGCAGGTCCATTTTTAATTTTATTTCATTAAATCCTTCCATTCAGATATTTTAGATCACACTAAAAATTATGAAAGAAAGACTTGTAAAAGTTTTAAATGAAAAAATACGGAGTTCTGAGACTACTCAGACTCTCAGGATAATGTTCAAATATGCATTTTTCAACAATACCACTAAAAACTTGTTAAAGCAAAGAAAGTAAGACTTGCAGCATCCCTGGGTGATGAGTTCTCCGACAAATATATTAGTCCTTCTTCATCCATCCCAATCCATTTTGGTTTGTATTATTCTTGTGTATGCATGCCTTGAGGGTACAAGTGAGATTCATTATCTGCATGTGTGGTACAGACACATTGACAGAGAGCCAGGGCTGCAATACTGAGCACCAATAATCAATTTGGACAATGTGATCTATTGAAGAACTCCTTGAGAAGTACACAAATCATGTGGGGGCTTCTAAACTATGAAAATATCATTAAAAATCCCGAGAATGATGCAGATGGTAAAAAAAATACTTTTAGCAAGGCACTATTATGTAAACCTATTACAATTTGTACTAATACAAAAAGAAGAAAAATGTTTAGCTTTTGCCTTAATGTCTATAGAACATATTGTCATCATACTTCCTCAATTTGCAAGTATGACAAAGCTTCCAGTTCCCAAGATATACATTGTAAGTTAATCCTTTAGTTAGGTTCAACATTGGCTATAAGGGGAATAGGAATTTTGAATTAGTAAATATTTGAATTTTTCTTCCTTTGAAACTGTTACCATCCCAGCTTTCTTTCTGCACTAAAGAAATTTCCAATGCATCTCTATATTTTAAACAACCAATTTTCGGATTAGTGGGTGAGGTTCCACTTATAGGTGAGATCATATGGTACCTAATCAATAAAACAAACAAGCAAGCAAAATATAATCAGAGACACTGAAATTAAGGACAAACTGACAGTAACCAGAAGGGAGGTGGGAGAAGATAATGGATGGGTGCAGGGGGGTGGGTTCAGAAACAAGTATAAAGTACACATGGACAAAATCAAAGGGGAGTAGGATCAAGGGGGAATGTGGGAATGGCTGGGGTGGGGTGGAGTGGTGAGGGGAAAATGGAGACAACTATACTTGAACAACAATAAAAAATGTGAAAAAAAAGAAAAGAAAATGAGAAAAAATAACTAATTTTCCAACATATTTTAGATTATATAAATAATCAAAGTGCTTATCAATTGCAGAATTTTGTGTTTGGATGACTATTAATGTTTGTTTTCACAATATATTTACAAGGCTCTGAAGGGTCATGAATTGTATACGTGGGCAGAGGAGTAAAGAATTGGTGCAATACTTAGGACATGGTATTCAGTATAGTTTCTGTTTTCTGTGGTTGACAGGAATATGTTGCCATTTTAAGCAGTTGATTTTAGTCATAATGCTTTGCTTGTATATTTTCAGCTATGAAACTGTTCAAAGACATTTAGGATATACTTTATTTCTTTTACATTTTAAAAGTTGTCTTTCCAATATCCTCCATGGAAGCTAGAGAATGGATTTCATTAATCCCATTTTACAAATAAGGAACCCTGTAATGTACTGAATAGTAAAGAGAGCATGTTTTCATGAAGACAAAAGTATTTGAACTTCCTTCTAATATTTTTCAAAATTACTGTAAATTGCTTTTAATTCTACTCTCCAAAGTGCACATATACTATCTGGGAGTTGTTCAAGAAGTCTTCATTCCCTTCCATCTTCTTCCTTATCTTCTACTATTCTCAGAAAGTATTAGAAACAACATTCTGTGGGCCGCAAAGCCCAGCACACATTTTGGATTTCCAGTAATTAAACAGAACTAGTTAATATGCTGTAAACAAATGCTAATTAGCATGCTTCCAGACTAGAATGAGTTATAGAACTAATGGTCTATCAGCCAAGGAGATGCATGTCCCATATGTGATAGAAACCCTAGGGGATTTTCTCTATGCCTCTAAAATTGGTTATTGGACTCAGTGGCTGAACCTAAATTAGCAGAAGCAGTGGAGGTAGGTGTGCACATGAGCAATTTATTCACCATCACCAGAAACTCCTGAGCAACATTTAGAAGGATCTTTTTAGTTCTAACTTGTTCTTACTATCTAGAATGAAATTGGACATAATACTATATGAAATATAATACCTCACATTCCTGTTAATAAAATGTCCAAAACTCACTTGTGAACTAATTTCAGGATACTGTAGTAATAGGAACTTTATTCTTCTCACAGTGTGTTTGGAATTGTGTTAGACTTTTGCCAATATGTGCTAAGCTGTAAAAGCACATAGAAAAACAAAGTCTCATCAAAATTAAGTTAAACTTAATTTAAAGTAAAATAATACAATAAAATAGATGACTTCCAGTGGGAAACACAGAAATTGAAATTTTTATCAAAAGTTTATGAAAGTTGGTGATTAAGAGTATAGGCTCTGGAAGCAACCTAGGTGCCCATCAGTTAATGAATGGATCAAAAACTGTGGTACATTTACACAATGGAATTCTATGCAGCAGAAAGAAAGAAGGAGCTCCTACCCTTTGCGACAGCATGGAAGGAATTGGAGGGTATCATGCTAAGCAAAATAAGCCAGGCAGTGAAAGACAAACACCATATGATCTCACCTTTAACAGGAAGCTAATCAACAAAACAAACAAACAAGCATAATATAAACAAAGACACTGAATTTGAGAACAGTCTGACAGTGTCCAGAGTGGGAGGGGAGGGAATTTCAGGGGAAAAGGGGAACGGTTTAGAGCAACAAGTATAAAGGACTCATGGACAAAAACTATGGGGGGTGGAAATGGGAGGAAGGTGGGGAGGGCTGGGGTGGTAGGCTGGGGCGGGGTAAAAGACAGAAAACTGTACAATATCAACAATTAAAAAATACTGATTAAAAAAAAAAAAAAAGAGTATAGGCTCTGGATTCAGACTTCCTGTGTTGGAATCCTACCTTTCTACTCACCACTGCATAATTTGAAGCAAGTTCCTAAAGGTCTCAGTGCTGTTGCCTTATCTGTAAAGTGGAGATAATTATTAAAGGACCCACCCCATAAAGTAGTAGAAGATTAAATTCATCAACGTAGGTAAAGTTCTTAAAATGCTGACTGGGGCATATGAAGTGCTATAAAAGTCTAAGGAAAGTGAAAAGACTAGGCATCCTATCAATCTTACTGTTCATGGTTCTTGATACGTTCTAAAAATGAAGTCAGAAACTTGGAGTCCTATGGAGTTGTTTATCCTGTACAAGAATTTATCCATCCTAGGCTTTGCTTTCTTTTTATGTGAGGAGACCAAGGCTGAAAGCCCCCAGGAACCCTAATTTTCTTTATGGTTTGTGCTTTCTCTGTCCTGTTAAAGAAATCTTTACCTACTCTGTGGTCATGAAGACATCGTTTTACGTTTCCTTCTAGGGGACTTTGCTTGTTTGTTTTATGGTTCACATTTGATTTTAATATATCTGAAACTGAAGTTTTTGCATGGTGCATTTTATTCAATAAACTAGCTTATTTTATCTGAATATCCTATCGGCTCTATTTTTGCAGAAAATTATTCTTTCCTCTCTGCCCTGAAATGTCAGTTTGGATATAGAACAAGTGGTATATTATATATACTTAAATTATTGGGGTGGAAATATTTTTCCTCTATCCTTCCAGGTTCCTTAGCTGATCTAATAACTATATTAAGATAAGACTGATTAACAGGGAGGAAAAAAACAATTTAATTTTGTACATACAGAAGCTTCTTAAGATGAGGGTAAATGTCAGACAGTTGTGGCTTAGATGCCATTCTGAACCAAGGAAAATGGGGAAGTACCTGGGGCATCAAAGAGGAGGAAAGCAGTTCCCACAGAGCTAGAAAAACAAATGTTTGCCATGCCCTACAATGGGACACAAGAATGCCAAGCCCTGCCAAGTCATCCCCCCTACTGAAACCCCATATTCCTAATAATTATCTTTGCTGATAGTGTTCTTAAATATACATGCATGTGCACATATGTTGTGCATACTTATATACATACATTATACATATGTACATATATGTATATAATATATATTATACCCCATATTTTATATGGAATTATATATAGAACTTTATTTAATATTAATTTATGTTTATATCATCATATTGCCATAGCTAGTATATTATAAATAGTAGTGATAATAGTATAAATGGCACCATCTTGGACATTTCATTTTCTGGTTGTTCATGACTAGTACATTCATTAATATACTCACAGATTTTCTTAATTTACTTACTGATTCTAACAGTTTACTCTTTGGTTTTGTGTTTTGGGGATTTTTGGATATTCAGTGTGTACAATGAGGTCTCTTACAAATAATGACACTTTTATTCCTCATCTTCCAATATGCATACATTTTTTTCTTGCATTACATTAGTTAGTACCTCTAGAATAATATCAAAGAATTGTGGTGGTCACAGGTATGTTTGTCTTATTACATGAGGAAGCTGTCAACATTTTGCTGTTATCATTTGCTACAGGATTTTATTTTTGTCAATGTCCCTATCATATTAAGGATGTACTCTTTATATTTCTAGCTGACTATTAATTTTTAATGAACTTTATTCAGTCCTTTTACTGTACATATGGAAATTTGATGTGGACTCCTGCCACGAAGTCCATATGTTGTGGCTGGGAGAGACAAATTCACATGGACTACAGAAGTCCTTTGGAGGGAAAAGGAGGGCATGGCTGCTCTCTTAAGTGAGAAAGAGGGCCCTGACCCCTGCCTGGACAGGCTTTCATTGCTATTCTGGGTACATTACATTGAGGATGGGCCTCATTTACTATGAACGGGTTCGCTGTAGGTGATTACCTTTTACAGATAACGAAAGAAAGAATGTTGCTAATTACCTCTAAGAGAAGGATGTTACAGATCAAGGAAAAAAGTGGTTGAACTGGTTACACTCCATACTTGGGAGGTTTAGCACAGACTTTAGGAAGTTACTTTAGAGACATACAGTAAACATTTGCTGTCTCAATTCAGGGTGAGGGAGTTTTAGCAAAAGCAAGTCTCAAAGCAGCCTAGGTACAATGCAGGCCTGATTCCCCACAGGAGAACCAATCCATGTGCTTGGATCCTGTGCACCAGACCTCACTCCCCACTGGCTTTTCCAAGTGGGAGCTGGACTACATTTCTCACACCATGCGGAACAGTCCCCAATAGAAAATACTATTTGATTTTTTCTTTATTATGTTACACGAAGAATTACAATTGATCTTTGAGTGTTACGTCAATTTCACACTTCTGGAATCAAACACAACATAGTCCATATATATATGTGTGTGCATGTGTCTGTGTGTGTATATATGTATATGTATTCATAATAGAATTTAGAGATTGGGGCTTGGAATTTTTATTTTTTTTGTTGTGCCCTTACCAATTTTGCTATTGAGGACATGCTGGCCTCATAAAATGAACCAGGATGTACTCCTTCTTTTCCTGTTCTCCAGAAGTTTGTGTATGATTCATGTTATTTCTTTCATAGCAATTTGGAGAATTCACAAATGGCCCATTTGAGCCAATAGTATTTTGTGGAAAGATCATTAATTCAAACTTAGTTGTTTTAACAGAGGTAGGACAATTCAGATTTTTAAAATTATTCTTGTGCCAGTTTTGGAGAGAGAAGTTTTACAAGAGATGTCCAAAGTTGATATATATTTTCTGATGTATGGACATGAAATCATTCATTGTATTCTCATATTGTATTATCATTAGGAGCTTTAAGAGATCTCTATTTGCTAATCATAATGTTGGTAATTTTTGGCTTAAATATTTCTTCTTTAATCACTTTAGTCATTTATTCAAATAACTGAATTATGGCTTTGTATATTTTATCAATTGCATATTTGATTTTGTTTCATTAATTGTAATCTTATCTCTATTATTTTTCTTCTACTCGGGTTTAGTTTTCTACTCTTTCTATAATTTCATGGGTGAAAACTTAGGTAACTGATTTTCAGCTATTTCTGTTTTCTGAAAATGCATTTAATTCTTTGATTTTGAACGTTTTTTCATTTTATCCCACAACTTCTAACACCTCATACATTCAGAATAAATTAATTAAGTGTTTTCTAATTCACATTGCTATTTCTTCTTTGATATATTGTTTATTTTGAAGTTTGTTACTGAATTTATAATTTTAATTGATTTTAGCTTTATTGCACTGTAACCAGAAAATAAGTTAATTAAAATACACTGAGAACATTTTTTTTTAATTTTTTCTTTTAGATTTTATTTATTTATCTTCAGAGAGGAAGGGAAGGAGAGAGGGAGAGAAACATCAATGTGCGGTTGCCTCTTGTATGTCCCCTGCCGGGAACTGGCCTGGCAACCCAGGCATGTGCCCTGACTGGGAATCGAACCGTGATCTTTCGGTTCGCAGGCCTGCGCTCAATCCACTGAGCTACACCAGCCAGGGCACACTGAGAACATTTTTATGGCTCTGTATTTGGTCAGTTTTTATGTGTTCAATATGCAGGTGATAAACAGTATGTGTATGTGTACTTGGCTGTTATTTTGTGCAAAGGTCTTTATGCATTGTTCAGGAAAAAATTGCTAATTGAATTTATCTATTGTTATCATTATTGATTTTCATCTTCTTTACCATCAATTATTCAGAGAGGTTATTTTGATTATGGATTCATCTATCTTTTTAGTTCTTTCAATTTTTTTCCTTACATATTTGAAGCACTAATATTTGGGAAGGCACACTTGAAATTATTATATCTTTTTAATGAGTTCATCTTTTTATTAGTATGATGTATCTCTATCTCCAATAATTATTTTTGTCTTAAGGAAAAACAGTGGTGAACTTAGTATAGCTGACCTTACTTCCTTTTGATTAATGTTTTTATGGTACATCATTTTTCATCCATTTTATCTTAGTGATCATGTGTCAATATTTAAAGCATGCTTGTAAGCAAAATATAATAAAACAAATACCATATGATCTCACTTATAAGTGGAACCTAAAAACAAAACAAATAAGCAAGCAAAATATAACCAGAAACATTGAAATAAAGAACAAACTGACAGTAACCAGAGGGTAAGGGTAGAGAGATAATGGGAGAAAATAGGGGAAGGTCCATCAAGGAACATGTATAAAAGACACATGGACAAAGCCATAAGGGGTAGGTTCAAGGGTGGGAGGCAGGGATGGGTGGAGTGGGAAATAAAATACTTTGTTCATTCATCCCCCTCACCTTTTGTGATATGTCATGAATTTAAATTTCACTTATAATTTGCTTCATTTATCAACTTTATGTTTTGGAGATTTCCAACCATATACAAAAGTAAAGAGAATGGTATAATGAAGAACTGGATGCATATTTGTTTTTGTCTCATTAATTGTAATTTTCTTTAGCAATTAGCACTTCATACGCATATTGTGTTTTCTATATTGTCATTTCCTTTCTACTCCCTGAATTGGTTTAAAGCAAATCCCTGACATATAATTTAAAGTACAAATATTTCATTCTGGATATATAAAATATGAATTTCAAAGAAAGCATAACCATAATATAATGATTGTAACAAATATAAATACTACCATTCCTTAATACCAATCTAGTAGTAAATCTCTCTTTTCCATAATTACCTCTCTTAAACTTTAATTTAAAATTAGCTTTTTGAGTTGTAATTCAAATATGATACAAAGATTGAGATTCATTGATATATCCCTAAAGTCTCTTTTATGAATCTCCTAATATATTCTTCATTTCCCCTTCATTTTATCTATTGTAAGAACCAGGTCATTTGTCCTATGAAGTTTCACAGGTCCTGCTATTTAGTGATTGAATCCCTGTGGTATCATTGAACATGCTTCTCTCTTCCTTATATTCCCTGAAAATTGTTAGTGATATCTAGAGGCTTGATAAGATTCAGGTAGAATTTTTAAAGATTTCTTCATGTGTGGCTGTATGCACTTCTATCAGAAAGTACATGCCTGGTTTTCTCTCATAATAGCCAATGAATATGGTAATATATTTCTATAATATTTTTCATTATTAGCTGTAATTATTCTAAAAGGGGGTACTTCTTTCATGTACTTGGTTATCTTAAATTATTATTCTGTAGAAAAAAGAGGATAACGTTGACTCTTTCCATTTATACTAATATTTATAACATAGTTTTCTAGACTTTACTGATTAAAAATGTGTTTAAAATTGTTGATAATTTTTTGGCTCAAGAATAACCATAGTAGATATGTTTCCATCCCTTGAAGTTGTAATGTCAATTACCAACCAAATTATCCTGACTTTATGTGGCACCAAATCCACATTGTTTTCTAGGTCATTTTGACACAACTCTAGTACTCTTTGATAGTTACCTTTATTTCTGATATGACAGAATGTTCCAGGAACATAATTTCTTGCTCCAAACTGGGAATCAGCCTAATTTCTAAAGAGCTCTGGACCACTTAGTGGGAAATACTATTTAGATTCATTCCAGATGTTAAGAAGGATCATTGCTACTGAACTTCTCATTGTTTTTCAATTGCTTCAGTAGTCAGGGCTAAGAGATACACACACAAAAAGAAAAAAAAAATCAGTTTACCCTGATACTTTCTATTAACAGTCAGGACTACAGGAATTTAATCTCCTTAGTCTTATATCTACATTTCCCTTCAACATTGCCAGAAATCTCTCTTCTTAACTACACCTCATAGTTACTTATTTGATCATCCAATAATACTCATATACACATAAGAGTCTCAGAAAATCATTACCATCATCAGCAACACCATTAATATTCTGAAAATAGATAAATATTTAATTATTTAGCCCTTTTTTCTTTCCATAAGAATATTCAACTGGTAAGAACAACAAAATCATTATGCTTTAAAAGCACTTGATGTGGTTCTTTTCTGTCACCAAGTAGATATACATTATAGTATTTCATTATTAGGAATTGCATTTACTTTTTATTTTTAGCTTTATTGAAGTATAATTTATATAAAAATAGCACACATTTAATATATACGAGGTATGTATGGAGAAAGTTCAGCCATTGTTAACATAAAGAGAACAGTTTGCACAGCATCAGTGTAAACTAGCAGCCAAGCAGAGTGGACAGGAATACACATGTATGAACAATGATGACTTCACTGCATTAGTCAATGGGGTCAGTAGATGCTACTGAGTGAGCATGTGTATTGTGTGGACATTTCATTCAAAATGACTGAGTAAGTAGAGCAATGAATCTGCATCAAATTTTTAATTAACTTGAAGACTCTTTTATGTAAACTATTAGGATGGTTCAGAAGGCCACAGCTATGGGAAACTGGTGATTGGCTGCTACATCACAACAACCTACCCACTCATGCATTATATCTCATGCAGAGATTTTTGGCAAAACATCAAATCACCCACATGACTCAGCCCCCTTCAGCCCAGATTTGGCACCCTGAGACTTCTGGCTTTTCTCAAAACTAAAAACACCTTTGAAAGGAAAGAGATTTCAGACCATGGATAAAATTCAGGAAAATACAGCAGGACAGCTGATTGCAATTGGGAGAACTTTGTGAGGTCCCCAGGTGCCTACTTTGAAGTGGCATCATTGTCCTGTGTTCAATGCTTTTATATTTCCTTCAATAAATGTCTCTATTTTTCATATTACATGACTGGATACCTTTTTGACAGACATACATCATCATGAGTTTAGGCATATTAGTGATATTTTTACCATGACCAAGATAAGCAATTATCCATCACCTACAAAAATGTCCTTATATTTCTTGTTGTTTTAATGTATTTATTATTTTATGTTATGGTTATTATTTTTGTGGCAAGAACACTTAAAATGAGATCTATTCTCTCAACACATTATAAAGTACAGCACAATATCACTAACTATAAATGCTATGTTGTACAGCAGATCTCTGGAACTTATTCATTTTGTATAACAGAGACTTCATATCCATTGAGCAACAATTCCTCATTTCTCCAACCCTGGCCCCTGGCAATCATTATTCTAATCTGCTTCCATGATCCTCACTATTTTAGATACTTCACATAAGTGGAATCATGCGGTGTTTGTCCTTCTCTCTCTGGCTTCTTATACTCACTGTAAAATCTTTAAGATCCATCTCCATTAAACTAGAAATCATGTGCACAGCAAAGGAAACAGTCAGCAGAAGTTAAAAGGCAACCAATAGAATGAGAGAAAATATTTTCAAGCCATCTATCTAGAAGATGTTGCTATACAAAACACATATGAATCTCCTCAATAGCTAATTAATAATAATAATAATAATAATAATAATAATAATAAGAAGAAGAAGAAGAAGAAGAAGAAGAAGAAGAAGAAGACCTAATTTAAAAATGGTCCTATGAATTCAATAGACATTTCTCCTAAGAAATCATTCAAATGGCCACAAGGTAAGCACAAAAGTATTCAACCTCACTAATCTTTTTTTTTATTTTTTTTTATTGTTCAAACACAGTTGTCCCCATTTTCCCCACATTACTCTCCCTGCTCTACCAACACCCACCTCCTACATTCAGTCTTTCCCCCATTGACTTTATTTATGGCTCATTTATATATGTTCCTTGATGACCTTTCTTCTTTGCCCCATTATCCCCTCTCCCCTCCCCTCAGGTTACTTTAGGAAAATGCAGGTAAAAAGCATAATAAGATGATATCACTTCATACCTATCAAGATGGCTATTATCAAAAATGCAAAAGATAAAAAATGTTGGTGATGATGTGGAGAAATTGGAACCCTTGTACACTAGTGTTGACAATGTAATATTGTACAGCCACTATAGAAAATCTATAGATGTCCCTCAAAAATTAAAAATAGAACCACCATAGAGTCCAGCTACCCCATTACTGTATATTTATTCAAAAGAATTGAAGTCAGGATCCCAAGATACTTACACTTCCATGTTTATTGCAGCATTATTTATAGTAGACAAGATAAGGAAACAACTGGATATCTATTGACAGATAAGTTGATAAAGAAGATGTCGTATATTAGCCTTAAAAATGGAAATCCTTCCCTTTTCTCTTCTTAAACTTACTTTGCTTTATAAGTGTGTACCTTACCTACATGATGTCAAATCAAATTCAAAACTAGATATATTCAAGGTACTTTAAATTCTATCTCTGTCCCCTCAAGCCAATGCTCTCTGCCCTCCATTTATAATTTTGTTAAAAATAGCTATTTGTTTATCTATGTATTTAAATTTATCTACTTGTATTTTATCTAAAATCTAACATATCTATCAATAGACTCTCCATTTTAGATAAATAATGACATGCTAAGAATACTTTTATTCACGTTTTATTTATACTTAACAGTTCTGGTAACAATTCCAAATCTCTGAGATATTCTTGTTCTTTTTTCATAGCTGCATAGTACTCTATTGTGTAGATTTTCTATATACTCTATGTACTTTATTCAATAGGGCCTTTGGGCTGGGCATTTGAGTTTTCCCAGTCTTTTCCTATTACAAATAAGGCTGCAGTAAATAGCCTATGATACATTCTTTCAGATTTTACTTGGGATACTTTGAGATAAATTCCTAAGAATTAGAATATGGCAATTTTGTAGTTGCCACTGAATAACTTTTTTTTAATTAACATAGGAATTTTATTAAAATTAAATTTATTATATTTAATGTAATTCCCTATTTTATTTGTCTCCCTATTGAAATTTAGATTTGTACTAAAGAAGAATACAAATAGTGCATAAAATAGGCATTTTGCAATAAAATAATTATAACAGAAGTGTCAGGATTTTTTGGCAATATAAGTTTTATTTTTTAGTTAACAAGTTTGTATTTTTTAATTATTTATTCATCAGCATAATGCCTTCTGGTTTGAAGATGAAAATAGTATAGACACTTTCTATACTCTTGGTATAAATAGATTGTTTCATATACATATATGTACTGGATGAATATGGTATAATTAGGGAGGAAGTTGAGATCAGGTAAATTCAGTAAGTTATTTACTCTCTAAAAGGTGAGTTTTGAGCTAAAAATGTTAAACAGACTATTTGCAGTCAAGATGGCAACATAGGCAGACATGGCTCACTCTTTGCAAAACCACATCAAAATTATAACCATCACTTGGAATTATCAGAAATAAAGTTGAATGAAAGTCTGACAGCCATGGAATTAAAGAAATCACATCCATCCAGACTGGTAAGAGGGGCACAGATGCAGAATAGGCTGGCCCCTCATCCATGTGTGGTAGATAAAAATTTGGGAGGGATATCTCAGGAGCAAGGAGTCCCAGCCCTACACCAGGCCCCCCAGCCCAGGGTTCCAGTGCCAGGAAGATAAGTCCCTACAACTTCTGGCTGCAAAAACCAACAGGCTTTGAGTCAGTGGAAGAAACGCTGGGAACCCAAGGAATTTCTCCTAAAGAAAGCACATATTGGCTCACCTACTCAGACTCACTCAGACTCACTCCAACTCACCCCTCTGAGTTCCAGCACCAAAGTAACAGCTTCAAAGGCACTAGTGGGATACAATGAAAATCGAACTGTCTGACATCTATGTGAGCAGAGGACATTTTTTTGTCCACTTTCTAAATCTTCCTACCTAAATCAGAGCTAGCAACCTGATGCCATTTCAGAGACTCTATCAACCTGGCTAATACTGCTAGACCTGCCTTGGAGATCTCTAGAGACTCTGCCCCACCCAAATTATGGGCCCATCCAAACCCATAATGAGTCATGAATGACTTGTCTTGGCTCATGTTTCACAACTTCCTAAATCTTATCAAACAGGCAACAGTTGGCTCAGTGAGCCCCAAGCCTGTCACTAGTAGCAGCCAGCCTAGATTCACAGCCTGGCTTTGCCTGGGAATTTTCTAAGCCCAACACAAGTAGCATCTATCTCAGATTGCTCTATAACTCAGGCAAGGTAGCCCTGGGAAAAACACAGTTGGGGTTGACCTTGGCCTGCACCATCCAGGAAACCCAGGGTCGGCACACCCAGTAGACAGCTAAAGACCAAGTAGGAGCACCATCATACTTCCCCTTCACAATTGGTCTTCCATGGATGACGAAGGTTGGTGGTAAGTGGTTACAACAAATCCATGCAGCTGACTGACCTGAGTAAATCTCTCCCATTCATCTGCCAATAGCAACCAAGGTTTAACTGCAAAAGGAGGGTGTACTCAGCCCACATTAATGGCTCAGCTTGAGCAAACAGCTTGGGTGAAACAGGAGTCTATGCCACTGGACCCTATAGGACACCTACTACTACTACATTAGGCAACAGTACCAAACACAGAGTCAAAGCAGTTCTATCAAACACATAGAAACAAACACAGGGAGGCTGTCAAAATGAGGAGACAAAGAAGCATGGCCCAAATGAAAGAACAGATCAAAACTCTAGAAAAGGAGCTAAATGAAATGGAGATGAGCAATCTATCAGAAGCAGAGTTCAAAGTACTGTTTATATGGATGATCAAAGGAACTTAGTGAGGACCTCAACAACATAAAAAAAGATTCAGTCAGAAAAGAAGGATACACTAATTAAAATAAACAATAATTTACAGGGAAATGATAGTAGAGTGTATGAAGCCAAGAGTCAAATCAATGATATAGAATGTAAGGAAGAAAAAAATCAGAACAACTATAAGAAAAAAGAATCCAAAAAATAAGCAGCATTTGGGACTTTAAGAGGTCTAACATTTATATCACAGGGTGCCAGAAGGAGAAGAGAAAGACCAAGGCATTGGAAATCTAGTTGAAAAAAGTAATGAAAGAAACTTCCCCAATTTGGTAGAGGAAATAGATGTGCAAGTCTAAGAAACACAGAGAATCCCAAACAAGATGGAGATGCAAAGAAGCCCACTCCAAGACACATCATAATTAAAATGCTAATGGTTAAAGATAAAGAGAGAATCTTAAAAGCAGCAAGATAAAAGCAGTTAGTTACCTACAGGGGAGTTCCCATAAAACTGTCAGCTGATTTCTCAAAATAAACTTTGCAGGCTAGAAGGGATTGGCAAGAAATATTCAAAATCATGAAAAGCAGGGACCTACAGCCAACATTGATCTACCCAGCTAAGATACCATTTATAATTGATGGGGAGATAAAGAGCTTCCCAGGGAAGACTAAAGGAGTTTATCATCGCCAAGGCATTATTATATAAACTATTAAAGGGACTTATTTAAGAAAAAGAAAATCAAAACTATAAAAAATAAAATGACCAAAAAATTTATCAACAACTGAATCTAAAAATCAAACTAAGCCAACAAGAACAGAGGCAGAGTCATGGATACAGAGAGCATTTTGATAGTTGCCAAATGGTAGGAGTGTATGAGGGAGTGGGGGAAGAGGTAAGAGAATTAAGAAGTACAAACAGGTAGTTACAGAATAGCTATGGGGATGCCCAGTACAGTAAAGGAAATGCAATAGCCAAAGAACTTAAACAAATAAACCATGAACATGAACAATCGTGGGGAGAAGTGCATGAGGAAGTGGGAGGTGCTGGTTAGAGGGAGGGAAAAGGGGAGGAAAATCAGGATGACTGTAATAGCATAATCAATAAAATATAATTTAAAATTTTAACTAGGTAATGACTTGGTAGAGTTGATGGTTAAGCAGATTCTAGTTAAGAGGAATATCTTTGGGACAGCTTTGCATGCAGAGCCCCCCATCCACCACTGATGAGAATAAATCTACCAAGACATGATCTGCTTGCAGAGGAGAGGTGGCCGAGCTCTCAAAGGAGAAGGACCAAGAGCCTCTTCCTCAATGGCTTTTATTAGGTCTGTTGTACACAGGAATACAGGTAAAGCTCATTAATCATTGTCAGGAAGCAAGGATCAAACAATAAACATACAAAGAACTCTGAGGCTTATTCTAAGTCAGGGCCTGTCAGCTAAAGGGCTACAAAACTTTAGGAAACAAACTCATTTCCTGCTCGGACCCTTATCATTTAATAGAGAGCATTCTTAGCAAAGCAGGATTCACGGGATTCTATATATTCTTTCTTAGGCCTGATCACCCAGGGAGACTGCCCTATCCAGCATAGAGCTGCACTGCCCTCTGTCATTGTTTCAGGCTTAAGCGGAGCAGGGGAAGGCAGGCAGCCAAGAGATTAGGAGGAGACTTTTTGCAGACAGAATGAGGACTTAGGCTATGTCAGAATAGCCAAGGGGTGAGGGTCCATCACCCCCTTTTGCTGTAGCCCCCCAAGTACTTCCCTGAGGGCCTCTGACATAATCATGCCTGTCTTAGGTGACCCCTCCCTTGATGGAATCTTACCCATCATTGGCTAACCAACCAAGCATTGGGGGCCAGTTATGGATGAAGCAGAAGTGGTGCTCCTGCCAGGAAGATAAGCTTTGTCTCCTTAGTGGCTCACAGTTCAAAGGTGTCTCACTCAGCCTTAGCCATGGGGGGTTTACAGCTCCTGAAACCAGGCAGGGCAGTTCCCAACAAATATCTTGAGCAAGAAAGAGCTGTAAGGAAAGAAAATTCAAAAGTGGATTAACAGTGAGTGATAAGATTGGTGAACAAGGAAAGATAATTATAGAAACATTTATTCATAAAGACATGTACACCCCTATATTCATTGCAACATCGTTCATGGAGAGCAAGACATGGAAACAACCAAGTGTTCTATGATAAATGACTGGGTAAAGATGTGGTACGTATATGGAAGGCAATACTACTTAGGCATATGAAAATATGAAATATTGCCATTAGTGGTGGATCTTGGAAATATTATACTAATTGAAATAAGTCAGACAGAAAAAGACAAAAAAAAAACATATGATTTCACTCATTTGTGGAATATAAAACTGAAAGCAACAAATGAACAAACAAGAAAGACAAACAAATAAAAACTCATAGACACAGACAACAGTATGGTTACCAGACCATACTGGTGGTTACCAGAAGGAAAGGGGGTGGAGGGAAGTTAGTTAAGGGAAAAGAGGGTAAAATATGTGGTGATGGCAGGATATTTGACTTTGGATGGTGAGTACACAATGCAATATTCATGCGATGTATTTAGAATTGTACAATTGAAACATATAATTTATTAACTGATGTAACTCCAGTAAATGTAATAAAAAATAAAAATAAAAAAAGGTAGTGAGGACATGTTGGGGACAGATAGCCATGTCTTATCTGTTCATGGTTGTATCCCTATCTCCTAGAAGGGTGCACATTGCTAAGTAAATATTGATATGAATCCATGTCATTTCTTCCATGGCTGGACCAAGATAGCAACTGTGTAAATGAAAAGAAATCATTTGATCACTTGTTTATTTTCAACTCCGCTTTGAATGCTGAACCCAAAGAGAATTAAAAGATTGCCCTGGTTCTACAGATCTTCACATTTTTCTGGAGGCTGCAGAATGACAAGAATGTATACAATTTCAGTACATTTTGACAAGCTCAAAAGTAGAGAGATGAATAAAGGGAAAAAGTAATTGTCAGAAACTTTTAGGAGAGGAAGTTTTATGACATGGTGATTGCATATGGAAAATGGAAAAAATTGTGAACAAAATGAGTTTAAAAATCATTACAGATCTGAGCAGACCTGGACTTGAGAAACATTCTAGAACACAGAAGATGGTTATACTTCCACTTAAATTTAGAACTTTAAAAATATTTTACCTATCATGGAAGCTACAGTAAGATGTATATTTGTTTGGAAAATGGGGATACAATTACAGCTGTATAAAGTCAATCAATTGTAGCCCTGGCTGCTGTAGCTCAATGGACTGAGCATGGGCTTGTGGACCAAAGGGTCTCCAGTTCAATTCCCAGTCAGGACACATGCCTGGGTTGCTGGCCAAATCCCCAGTAGGGGCGTGCAAGAGGCAACCACACATTTACGTTTCTCTCCCTCTCTTTCTCCTTCCCTTCCCCTCTTTCTAAAAATAAATTAATAAAATCTTAAAAAAAATAAAGTGAATCAATTGTTGGTGACTGCCCTGGTGCCCCTGTCTCTCAGTGTAGCCTGCCCCATTTACAAATTCTTCTCTTACAAGATAAAGCAAACTGCCCAATCCTACAGATGAGGGCAGTACCACTTACAAGCTAAACAATCTGCTTTGATATCTGTGGCTCCTTTATTGACACAACTCAGTCCTCAAATCTTGACTATTGTTCTAGCCTGCTGTACTAATTTGGACCTTGTTTTGACCATGGCTCCAATTAAATTCACTACCTATTTCATATTCCCACTTCTTGTTGCAGTTTCATGTCATAGGAACTTACAATTTTTTAAATATTTTTATTGTACAACTACAGTTGTCACCACTTTTTCCCACACCACTACCCCTGCCCCAGCCATCCCCACCTCCCATCCATGATCTTACCCCACTTTGACTTTGTCCACAGGTCCTTTACACATGTTCAATGACAATCCTTCCCTCTTTTTCTCCCATTATACACTCTCACCTCCCCTCTGGTTACTGTCAGTAATTTCAATGTATCTGGTTATATTTTGCTTGTTCATTTATTTTATTTTGTGGATTAGGTTCCACTTTCAGGTGAGATCATATTATATTTATCATTCAACACCTGGCTTATTTCACTTAGCACAATGCTCTGCATCCATCCATGCTGTTGCAAAAGGTAGGAACTCCTTCTTTCTTTCTGCTGCATAGTATTCCATCATGGAAATATACAAAATTTTGATCCACTCATTTATTGATGGGAATGTACGTTGCTTCCAACACTTGGCTATTATACATTGTGCTGCTATGAAAATTGGGGTGCATAGGTTATTTTGAATTCATGTTTCAGGATTCTTAGGCTATAGTTCCAGCAGTGGAATTGCTTGATGAAAAGGCAATTCCATTTCTAATTTTCTGAGGAAATTCCATACTGTTTTCCACAGTGGCTGCACCAGTCTGCATTCCCACCAACAGTGCACTTTTCTCCACAACCTCTCCAGCACTTGTGTTTTGTTGACTTGTTTATGATGGACATTCTGACCAGGGTGAAATGGTATCTCATTGTAGTTTTAATTTGTATCCCTCTGATGGGTAGTGATGCTGAGTATACTTCAACTATCTCTGGGTCCTCTGCATGTCTTCCCTGAAGAAGTGTCCATTCAGGTTCTTTGTCCATTTTTTCATTGGGTTGTTTGTCTTACCAGAGTAGGGTTGTGTGACTTCTTTATATATTTTGGAGATGAAACACTTGTCCAAGGTATCATTTGCAAATATAGTTTCCTATACAGTTGGTTCCCTTTTCATTTTGCTGATGTTTTATTTAGCCTTACAGAAGCTTTTTATTTTTATTGAAGTCCCATTTGTTTATTTTTTTCTTTATGTCCCTTGTTCTTGGGGATGTACTGGTGAAAATATTGCTGCATGGAGTATCTGAGATTTTCCTGCCTATGTTTTCTTCTAGGACTTTTATGGTGTCGAGACTCATATTTAAGTCTTTAATCCATCATGAGTTTATTTTTGTGTACAGTGTAAGTTGGTGGTAGAGTTTCATTTTTTTGCATGTTGCTTTCCAGATCTCCCAAAAACATTTGCTGAAGAAGGTATGTTTACTCCATTTTATACTTCTGTCCCCTTTGTCCAATTTTAATTGACCATAGAGACTTGGGTTTATTTCTAGGCTCTCTTTCCTGTTACTTTAATCCATGTGTCTGTTCTTATGCCAGTCCCTGACTGTTTTGATTACTGTGCCCTTGTATATAGTTTGATATCAGGTATTGTGATACCTCCAACTATATCCTTCATTCTCAAAATTGTTGCAGCTATTTGGGGTCATTTATGGTGGCATATAAATTTTTGAAATGTTTGTTCCATATCTGTGAAATGTGGCACTGGTATTTTAATAGCGATTGCATTGAATCTATACCTGCTTTGAGTAGTATGGACATTTTGATGATGTTAATTCCTCCAATCCATGAATATGTTATGTGCTTCCATATATTTGTGCCTTCCTTAATTTCTTTCTTCAGTGTTGTGCATATTCTGAGTACAACTCCTAGGTTAGGTTTATTCCTAGGTACTTTATTTTTCTTGTTGCTATAAAAATGGGATTTTTTTCATGATTTCATTTTCTGATATTTCATTGTTGGTGTACAAAAATGCCTTTGATTTCTTAACCCCACTATTTTACCAAATTAACTTATTAGTCTGAGTAGTTTTTTTGTGAAGTCTATAGGATTTTCTATGTACACTAATATGTCATCTGCAAAAAATGACCATTTTGCTTCCAATTTGGATGCCTATTATTTCTTTCTTCTGTCTGATTGCTATGGCTAGGATTTCCAATATTATGTTGAAAAGAAGTGGTGAAACCTGACATCCTTGTCTTGTTCATGATCTTAGTGGAAAGCTTTTAGGTTTTGCTCATTAACTATGATGTTGGCTGTAGGGTTCCCTTAAGTGGCCTTTATTGTATTGAGGTATGCGCCCTCTATTACCACTTTGCTAAGTGATTTTATCACAAATGGGTGCTGTAACTTATCAATCAAATGCTTTCCCCTCATTTGTTGACATGGTCATGTAAATTTTGTCTTTCCTTTTCTTTATGTGCTGTATTACATTTATTGATTTGCGAATGCTGTACCATCCATGCATTACTGGGATAAATCCCACTTGATCATTGTGTATGATCTCTTTAGTGTGTTGCTGGATGCAGTTTGCCAACGTTTTCTTTAGGATTTTAGCCTCTATGTCATTAGAAATATTGGCTTGTAGTTTTTTTCTTTGTTGTGTCAATCTGGTTTTGGGACTAGGATGATCCTGGCTTCATAAAAACAAATTCAGAGTCTTCCTTCTTCTTCAATTTTATGTAATACTGTGTGATGGATAGGCGTTAACTCTTCCTTAAAAGTTTTATAAGTTCTCCTGTCAAATCATCTGGTCCAGGGATTTTGTGTGTTGGGAGTTTTATTTTGTTTGTTTGTTTGTTTTGTTTTTTTCTTTTGTTTTATTTTGTTTTTTTTTACTGTTGCTTTGATTTTTTCAGCTGTTAACAGTCTGTTCAGGCTTTCTGCTTCTTTTTCATTCAGTGTTGGGAGATAATATTTTTCTAGAAATTTGTCCATTTCACCAAGGTTTTTAAATCTCTTGGCATATAGTTCTTTGTAGTAATTTCTTACAGTCTTTTGTATTTCTGTGGTATCAGTTGTAATCTCTCATCTTTCATTTTTAATTTTCCTTATTTGAATCCTCTCTCTTTTTTTCTTGATGAGTTTGCTTAAAGGCTTGTCAATTTTGTTTATTCAAAGAACTAACTCCTGGAATTATTGATCCTGTGGAGTATCTTTTTAGTCAGTATGTCATTCAATTCTTCTCCGATTTTGGTTATTTCTTTCCTTCCACTCACTCTGGGCTTTGTTTGTTATTGTTCCTCCAGTTCTTGTAGATGTACAGTCAGTTGTTTATTTGAAGTGTTTCTATATTTTTTTAGGTAAGTCTGTATTGCTATGAACTTCCTTTCAGGATTGCCTTCATTTTGTCCCATAAGTTTTGATCTGTTGTGAGTTCATTTTCATTTCTTCCCAGAAACTTTTTTATTTCTTCCCAAATCTCATTCTTAACCCATTCATTGTTTAATACCATCTTATTCAACGTCCATGAATTTGAGTGCTTTTGAGTTTTTTCCCTTGAGGTTGATTTCTAGTTTCGGGCCTTTGTTGTCTGAGAAGATGCTTGATCTGGTTTCAATTTTCTTTGATTTGTAGAGATTGGTTATCTGTCCTATCATGTGGTCTATCTTTGAAAATGTCCCATGTGATTTTAAAAAGAATGTGCATTTTGCTTTTTTTTTGTGATGAAAGGTTCTATATATGTATCTGTTAACTCCATTTGATCTATAACATCATTCAATGCCACAATATCCTTGTTGACATTTTCTTTGGAAGACCTATCAATTTTTGACAGCAGGGTGTTAAAATCCCCCAGCATAAGTGTGTTGCTGTCTATATCTTTTGTGAAGTCATCCAAGATTTTGCTTCTATATTTGGTGCATATATGTTTTCAATGTTTATGTCTTCTTGATGGTTTCTTCCCTTGAATATTATGAAGTGAACTTCCGGGTTTCTTTTTACGGCCTTTGTTTTGAAGTCTATTTTGTAACATATAAATATTGCTACCCTGGCTTTTTTTTTTTCCCCAGTCCATTTGCTTGGAATAATTTTTCCAATGCTTCACTTTCAGTCTATGTCTTTAATTCTGAGGTGGGTTCCAGGTAGGTAGCAAATGTGCGTATCAGGTTTTCTTATCCATTCAGCTACTCTATATCTTTTGATTGGAGAATTTAATCCATTTACATTTAAGGTTGTTATTGATAGGTACTTATCCATTGCCATTTTACTACCTTCGTGCCTGTGTCCTCTCCCTCTCACTCTTTTTCTTTCTTTACTGAAAGCAGTCTATTTAGCATATCTTGGAAAGCTACTTTCATGGAGACATATTATTTTAGCCTTCTTTTGTCCCAGAATCTCCTTTTATTGACTTCAATTTTATTTGAGATCCTTGCTGTGTAGAGAAGTCTTGGTTGCAGGCCTTTGCTTTTCATTGATTGGAATATTTCTTGCCATGCCCTTCTGGCTTCTAAAGTTTCTGTTGAGAAGTCAGCTGTTATCCTTATTGGGGTTCCCTCTTATGTTACTTCCTGTTTCACCCTTGCTGCCTTTAAGATTCTCTTTCTGTCTTAGAATTTTGTTATTTTCATTGTGACATGTCTTGGAGTGTGCCTCTTTGGGTTCCTCTTGATTAGGACCCTCTGTGCTTCCTGAATTTGTGTGACTTTTTGTCCTATCAAATTAGGGAAGTTTTCCATCATTATATTTTCAAACATGTTTTATATGCCTTGCTATTCTTCTCCTTTTCATATCCCTATTATATGGATATTATTATGTTTCCTGTAGTTCCCTTAACACCTCTTCATCCTTTTTGAGTCTTTTTTGCTTTTCTTGCTCTTTCTGGGTGTTTTTTCCTACCTTGTCCTCCAGCTCACTGATTTGATCCTCTACTTCATCTAACTGCCTTTGATTCTTTCTCCTGTGTTCTTCAATTCAGAAATTGTATTCTTTATTTCCCCTTGGCTCTTCTTGTTAGTTTCTATTTTCCTTTTTCATGTTGATATAGTTTCCAGTAAGTTCCTCATAGTTTCCCTGTAGTTTTTGGTAATTCTCAGTGAGCTCATTGAGCTTCCTAATAACCATTGTTTGAACTCAATATCTGACAGTTGACTTGGCTCCATTTCATTTAACATTCTTTCTGAGGCTTCATCCTTTCCTATCATTTGGGGTTTCTTTGCCTTCCCATTGTTTGTGAGACTACTTGTTAGCCTCTGCTTCTTAAATTGATCTGTTCTGACTCCCTGGGTTTGTGGTGTGAACTTCTATGGTAGACCTGTGAGATTCAGTGGTGTAGTATCCTTGATTTCCTGAACTTTCTTTATTGGGATGCCCTTTATTCCATTTATGTTGGCTCTCCGGATACAATTGGTTTTTGATTGTTGTTGGGTTCTTCTTTGGTGAGACTTTCCCTCTAGCTTGTTGACTGAGAGTCACCTCACCCACTACATCTTGTATGATGTTGTACAGGTACTGCCGGAACAAAAGCAGAAGGAGCAAGGAACAAACACACATATACAAATATATTTCCCCCTGCAATCCCACTATCAACAGTAAATGAACTGGTATTAATAAGGGTATAAAAACATTAAGACTATCATAAGGAGACAAATAAGCTATAATATAAACTCTAGGTACTTAACATGCACAAACTTGCTGGACAAGAAATGAATTTTAAAAAGCTATGCAGGAAAGAAAATATCATGGAGAAGACCACAGTGGATTTCATCTAGATAGGCTCTAGTATTGATCATTGTCTTTCCTTTTGAATCCACCTCTGGTGATGTCAGATGTTGACTTTGCCTGACCTTAGGCAGTCTGTTGGATACTTCCAGTGATTTGCTGTCACTGGCTGTCTCTTTCAATTATTAGTCTATTCACTCTGCACTCATCATTAAGGCTTAAGCCCTATAGGATGGGGCAGAATCCCTCCTGGGGTTAGGGCTATTGTTTTCCATAAAGGTGCTGCAGTTTGGAGAGGAGTGGTCTGCCTGAGCAGAATGGGTACTGCCCTAGGGTTGATGATTTTACACCAGGATCCCAGCAGCTTCTTTCTCAGTTATACCCCCTATGTTTCTGTCCCCAGACTCTCCTCAGGCATCTCTAGCCTTCTCTGCCCTCACCCTTGCTGGAACCCTGGGAAAGTGGCTACCTATGAAAATTTGTATGTTGGCCCTTCAAATGTCTCTTTGCCTCTTGAGCCATTCATCTCTGGCAGGGAGCAACCCTGTTGTATTTCACTGCTGGTTGTCATCTGTATATTTTTAGGTCTAGTGCTCTAGTCGGGGGATCCCAGCTTAGGGTTTAGACCCCATTCTTCTCAGGGGGACCCAATAGGCAACTTAATTATCCCTCCAGTTCTGCTGCCTGTGGTTGCTCAGCCAGCCCTCTTGAGTCTCCACTGCACTCCTTACCAGACGGGTTGTGCCAAAGCTGATTCTTTTGTCTGTCCAAGGTTATAAGGCTTCTCTCTCAATATTGTTCCATTGTTTGTTCTGGGTTATTTGTCCACAACTTAGTTATAATTCCAGATTTGTCCTGGAAAAAGGTTAATGTGGCTTCCGTTCACTCCTCCATGATCTTGCCTTCTCCAGAACTTATGTTGAATCAGCCCAATTCACCAGTATCCTATTTCAAATATTTCTATCAAATGTTTATAGAAAAGAAGTAGCCTTTAAAATATGCAAGGTATTGTAGTTAAAGTATCCTCAACATAAGACAAAGTGATAATGGAGAAGTAGCAGGTAAATAAAGTGGTTAAATATGCTTAGTTGGAGATGAGGTAAAAGGGCAGGAGAGTCAGGAAAGTCCATATACATGCACAGGTATGCACAGTTACATATACACACAGGTACATACGGATACATATACATATATGCACACTGGTACACACAGATACATACATAAATGAGCTGCATGAGGAAAAAAGAAATTGCCATTATTTGAAAAAATAAATGTTAAATATACAAATTTTAAACAATTTCAAGTTTATATAAATCAAATGTTCAATAACTTGATAAGGAAAAAAAGCCAGTCCTTGTTGCCAAGATTAGAGGAAAGCCCACTGGCAGGTACTGGTGTGGAGGGTATGGTCCCTTATAGATGCCACCCCTCAACCTCACATTACCCCTCAGGAGAAGCACGTTGTGGGAATTGAGCTCTGCACCTCAAATTATTTGGAAGTAAAATAACAAAACTAAGCCTTATAAGTGTACCCCAAATATTGTTTGTTAAATTGTTTCATAAACTCTTAAAGGAAGTAGCATAACATTTCCTTGAGTTATTTATAATACCATGAAAATTATTAATTTCCTGGCCTCTGTGCCTGGAAAAACATGAATGAGAATTTAATAAAAATTGAGTCATAAACCAAAGTAAAATAAAGCCATAGGAGACAGTGCACCTTTAAGAAAATGAATATTCTTGGCCTTTGCTCCTATTTCCTTCTTTATATGTGTATCTTGTTAGTAGATATGTATACACTATTAGCATAGCACTGCAAAGTGGCAGTGACAGAAAAAGTAACTGTTGTATAAATATTTGCTGTAAGATGAATCAACTTTCTATACTCATAACTATTTTTAAATACTTTAGAATATTACATTAAACTCTAAGAAAACTTTAAAGTAAAGAATTAATGTGACAATCACATTCTTAATACAGTTTTATTTTTTCATGTTCCTTTAATTATCATATGGAATTGAAACTTAATATGCTCCTTTTAGAAACTCAGTTATCATGATGCAATAGGGGTTTAATAATAACAAATTTCTTGCAAAATTAAGTAATCATGGTGAAAGACATTTATTCATGTCAGTAGGCAACAATATTTTATCATTAGTTGAAATCATCTCAGTATTTTTTCATCTTAACATAATTATACCATCACATATTGAAGAAATAGAAAATGTAACAAGTTTTTGGAATTTCTAGCAATTCATTCTGTTTTATTTTTCAGCCAGAATGTGTTCACTAAAATGCAAGTGTACATATTTTGAAGACAAAATAACAGCCAAGGAACTTTGCTAATCATTGTCCAGTGTTTCTATTATGCATGAGTATAAAATTTATAAATCCAAATGTCTTTGCTCCTGGCAGGACCATTTACAAATAAACACAGTCTAAAAAAACAAAATTATAAAACACTGCGAGTTTTTTTCCCATCAGACACTATTGTTTATTTATTTATTTATTTACTTTTTTTAAATTGATGTTCAAATACAGTTGTCTCCATTTTCCAACACCATTTTCCCCAGCCTACCAAAACACATCTCCCACCCTCAATCTTACCCCCCTTGCCTCCATCCATGGGTCCCTAATTCATGTTCATTTGTTTCTTTCCCTTCTTTCCCAAGGTATTTTTCTCTCCCCTCCCCACTGGTTACTGTCAGTTTGTTGTCAATTTCAACATCTTTGGCTATATTTTGTTTGCCAATTTATTTGGTTAATTAGGTTCCACATATAGGTGAAATCATATGGTATTTGTCTTTCATTGCTCGGCTTGTCTCACTTTGCATAATGCTCTCCAGTGCCATCCATACTGTCGCAAAGGGTAGGAGATGCTTCTTTCTTTCTGCTGCATAGTATTCCATCATGTAAAGGTACCATAGTGTTTTTATCTACTCATTTACCAATGGGCACCTAGGCTATTTCCAGTACTTGGCTATTGTAAATTGTGCTGCTGTGAACATTAGGGTACATAGGTTACTCTGAATTCATGTTTTAGGATTCTTAGGGTATAAACAAGCAGTGGAATTGCTAGGTTAAAAGACAATTCCATTTTTAGTTTCTCAAGGAAATTCCATACTGTTTTCCATAGAGGTTGCACCACTTTGCATTCCCACCAACAGTGCACTAGGGTTCCTCTTTCTCCACATCCTGTTCAACACTTTTGGTTTGTTGATTTGTTTATGACAGCCATTCTCACTGGTGTGAAGTGGTATCTCACTGTGGTTTCAATTTGCATCTCTCTGATGGCTAGTGATGCTGAGCATCCTTTCATATGTCTCTGGACCCTCTGTATGTCCTCCTTTGAGAAGTGTCTGTTCCAGTCATTTGCCCATTTTAATTGGATTGTTTGTCTTCCTGGAGTGGAGTCATGTGAGTTCTTTGTATATTTTGGAGATCAAACCCTTGTCCCAGATATCACTAGCAAATATGTTTTCCCATACAACTGGTTCTCTTTTCATTTTGTTAATGTTTCTTTTAGCCATGCAGAAACTTTTTACTTTGATGAAGTCTCATTTGTTTATTCTCTCCTATATACCCCTTGTTCTAGGGGACATATAGATGAAAACATTGCTGCATGTAATATCTAAGATTTTCCTGCCTATCTTCTTCTCTAGGTCTTTTATGGTACCACAACTTATATTTAAGTCTTTTATCCATCTTGAGTTTATTTTTGTGTGTGGTGTAAGTTGGTGGTTGAATTTCATTTTTTGGCATTTAGCTGTCCAGATATCCCAACACAATTTCTTGAAGAGGCTTTGATTCCATTTTATGTTTCTGCCCACTTTGTGGAATATTAATTGACGATAGACATTTGAGTTTATTTCTGGGCTCTCTATTCTGTTCTATTGATCTATGTTTCTATTCTTATGCCGGTACCATAGTGTTTTGATAACTATGGCCTTGTAATATAGTTTTATGTCAGGTATGGTGATCCCGTCTACATTGTTCTTCTTTCTGAAAATTGCCTCAGTTATTCAGGGATGTTTTTGGTGTCACATAAATTTTTGAAGTGTTTGTTCTATATCTGTGAAATATGTCATAGGCACTTTAATAAGGATTGTGTTGTATCTATAAATTGCTTTGGGTAGTACAGACATTTTGATGATATTAATTCTTCCAATCCATGAACATGGTGTATGCTTCCATTTATTGGTGTCTTCCTTAATTTCTTTCATCAGTGTTGTGTAGTTTTCTGAGTAGAGGTCTTTTACCTCCTTAGTTAGCTTTATTCTAAGGTATTTTATTTTTCTTGTTGCTATATAAAATGGAACTTTTTTCCTAATTTCTCTTTCTGATATTTCATTGTTAGTGTACAAAAATGCCTTTGATTTCTGAATATTGACTTTGCATCCTTCTGTTTTGCCAAATTCACTCATTAGCTCAAGGTGGAGTCTATACTATTTTTTATATACACTGCATGTCATCTACAAACAATGACAGTTTTACTTCCTCCTTTCCAATTAGGATGCCATTTGTTTCTTCTTCTTGTCTGATTGCTGTGGCTAAAATTTCCAATATTATGTTGAATAGAAGTGGTGAAAGCTGACATCGTCTTATTCCTGATCTTAGTGGGAAAGCTTTGAGTTTTTGCCTATTGAGTATGATATTGGCTGTAGGCCTCTTGTATATATCCTTTATCATGTTGAGGTATACTCCTTTTATTACCCCTTTGCTGAGTGTTTTTATTACAAATGGATGTTGTACCTTATCAAATGGTTTTTCTATTCATATGCATCTATTCATATGATCAGCAATATTGGCCTGTAGTTTTCTTTATTGTGCTTTTATATGGTTTTGGGATTTGGATGATTCTAGCTTCATAAAAAGAGTTTCAGAGTCTTCTGTCTTCTTGGTTTTTTGGGAAAGTCTGTGAAGGATTGGGATTAGCTCTTGCTTAAATATTCTGTAAAAATTCTCCTGTGAAATTATCTGGTACAAGGCTTTTGTGCCAGATAATGGTGCTGGGAATTTTTTGATCACTGCTTCAATTTCATCAGCTGTTATTGGTCTGTTCATACTTTCTACTTCTTCATTCAGTTTTGGAAGATTATATTTTTCACCTAGGTTTTTAAATATCTTGCTATATAGTTCTTTATAGTAATTTCTTACAATCATTTGTTTTTCTCTGATGTCAGTTGTAAATTCTCCACTTTAGTTTCTGTTTGTGTTTATTTGGGTCCTCTCTCTCTTTTTTTGATGAGTCTGCATAAGGGCTTGTCAATTTTGTTTCTCTTTTCAAAGAACCAGCTCCTGGTTTTATTGATCCTTAGATTTGTTTCTTAAATTAGTTTCTACATTACTTGATTGTGCTCTGACCTTGATTATTTCCTTCCTTCTGCCTGCTCCAGGCTGTCTTCATTGCTGTTCCTCAAGTTCTTGTAGATGTAGGCTTAGGTTGTTTTTTTGAAATGTTTCTATCTTTTTTAGGTAGGCTCACATCGTTATGAACTTCCCTCTCAGGATTGCTTTCACTGTATCACATAAATTTTGGATGGTTGTGAGTTAATTTTTATTTGTTTTCAGAAACTTTTTGATTTCTTCCTTGATCTCATTCTTAGCTCATTCACTATTTGATAGCATGCCTTTCCATCTCCATGAGTTGAGTGCTTTTGAGTTTTTTCCTTGGAGTTGGTTTCTAGGTTCAGGCCCTTGTGGTCAAAGATAATTCTTGATTTGATTTCAATGTTCTTTAATTTGTTGAGTTTCATTTTGTGTACTATATATCATGTGGTCTATCTTTGAAAATATTTCATGTTTATTTGAAAAGACTGTATATTTTGTTTCTTTGGGATGAAAAGCTTTATATATATTAGTTAATTCCATTTGATCTAGGGCATTGTTCAATGCTCAATATCCCTGTTGATATTTTGTTTAGCAGATCTATCCATTTTTGACAATGGAGTGTTAAAATCCCCTAGTCTAAATGTGTTGCTGTCTATATCTTTCTTAAAATCCTCCAAAATTTTTCTCATGTATTTGCGTGCTGCTATTTTGGGCACATATATTTTTAGTATGTTTATGTCTTCTTGATCGATTCTTCCCTTGAGTATTATGAAATGTCTTTCTGAGTCCATTTTTATGGCCTTTGTTTTGAAATCTATTTTGTCAGAGATAATTATTGCTATCTGGGATTTTTTTTTCCTGTCCATTTGCATGAAATATTTTTTTCGAGCCCTTCACTTTCAGTCTGTGTAAGTGTTTTGTTTTGAGCTGGGTCTCTTGTAGGTAGCATATGCATGGGTCATGCTTTCTTATCCATTCAGCTGTTCTATGTCTTTTGATTGGAACATTTAATCCATTTGTATTTAAGCTTATTATTGATAGGGACTTATTCATTGCCATTTTACTCCCTCTGTACCTTTGTTCCTTTCTCTCTCATTGTTTTTATTTCTCTTCTTAAAGCTGCCCCTTTAGCATATCCTGCCATGTTGACTTGGTGGAGGTGTATTTTTTGAGGCACCTTTTGTCTGAGTATCTCCTTATTTGGCCTTCTATTTTAATTGAGAGTCTTCTTGGATAGAGTAGTCTTGGGTGCAGTCCTATGTTTTTCATTACTTGGAATATTATTTACCATTCCTTCTGGCTTGTAATGTTTCTTTTGAGAAGTCAGCTGCTAGCCTTATTGGAGTTCCCTCATATGTTACTTCCTGTTTCTTCCTTGCTGCCTTTAAGATTCTGTTTTAATTGGAATTTTGCCATTTTAATTAGGATGTGTCTTACAGTGTGCTTCTTTGAGTTCCTCTTGACTGCAACCCTCTCTGCTTCCTGGATTTGTGCGGCTTCTTCTCTCATCAAATTAGGGTAGTTTCCCATCATTAATTTTTCAAACAGGTTTTCTATCCCTTCCTTCTCTTCTTCTCCTTCTGGTAGCCCTATTTTACAGATATTATTGCATTTCATGTTGTCCTGCCTCACTTAACCCCTCTTCATTTTTTTCAGTCTTTTTTTTTCTTGCTCTTTTTGGGAGGTTTTTTCCTCCAGCACACTGATTCTGCTTCATCGAGCATGATTTTGAATCCTTCTACTGTGTTGTTTAATTAAGAAATTGTATTCTTCATTTCTTCTTGGCCATTGTTAATTGTTTCTATGTCCTTTTTTATGCTGATATAGTTTGCAGGAAGTTCCTAGTAATTTCCTTGTAGTTTTTGGTAGTTCGAACTGAGTTCATTGAGCTTCCTTATAACACTTGTTTTGAACTCAATATCTGACAGTTAACTTGCCTCTATTTCATTTATCATTCTTTCTGAGGACTTATCTTTTCCTTTAGATTGGGGTTTGTCTCTTTCCATTGTTGTTGGGACTCTTCTTGTTTGCCTCCTTTTCTTAAATTGATCTGTTTTGACTTTCTGACTTTGTGGTGTGAACTTCTACGGTGTGAGGTCTGTGAGATACAGTGGTGTAGGGTCCTTGATCACCTGAATTTGTTGTTCTTGGAATGTCTTTTATGCCTTTATACTGGTTTTTCAGATGTAATTGGGTTTTGATTGATGTTGGGTCATTCTTTTGTGAGCTTTTCCCTGTCACTGGTTGACTGAGGAAACCCACCTGGTTCACCCACCATGTCTTCTGTGTTGTTGTGCAAGTGTTGCCTGAACAGAACCATAGAGTCAAAGAAACAAACCCACACCCTTAAGTATATCTCCCCCACAATTCCACTATCAATAACAAAGAACCAGTATTCATAAAGGTGCAACAAGATTAAGATTATTATAAGAAAAGAGTGGATATGAGATGACCTATTGAAAGAGAAATGATTTTGAGAGGGCAGAAGGAGAAGCACTAATAGGAGTTGTGCATTGGAGCAATGGAAGGAGAGAACGTAAAGTTTACCGCATTAATAAGGAAAGGGAATGAAGACTGTGGAATGAAGTATGAGAAGGGAAGCATATAATATTAAGTTTAAACAGAAATCAAAATAGTATAAAATAAAATAAAGCAACAGAGAAAAAGCAAAAGTAAGGGAAATATTAAATAATTAATAAAAATATACAAGCCAAATTGGAGAGAAAGATCCACCAGAGTACTATCAACAATAAATGAGCTAAAATTAATATAGGTGGTATGGGAATAAGAGGGAAAAAAGAAACAGAAAAGTTTAAGACATGTTTAGAGGAATGGGAAATGAGTTTGTAATAATAGAGGGAGAGGTAATACTAAGAGTGAGGGACAAAAACTAGACTAAGTGAGGAAAAAAATATTTGGGATGTAAAGAAAAAAAGGAGAATAAAGAACAATAAAAAGTCAGGATGAAAGAGAAGTAGAAAAAGACAAAAAAGAAAAAGAATGAAAAAAACAAGTTAAGAGGGCATAATTAATGTTTGAGTCAAAAAAAAAAAAAGAGTAGAAGAGGGGTCCAGTAAAAATTTGTTATTTGAAATACAGAAGCACTAGAGATAACCTGGACAAAACAATGCAACAACTACCCTACCCACAACCAACTAGCAAATTTTGTTAGAGGTGTAGAAAGAACATGGGTATTTTAATAGCTGGGCAAAAGAATGTGAAATTACCCTTGACAAGAGAATTCATTTTGAGTGTCTGAAAAGGGGAGAAATGGTAAGAGTGTGGAATGGGAACAAGTTGTAGCTAGAGAGAAAACCAAATTTGAAATAAGAATATTGCAAGGAAAGAGGAAGGTAAGATGGGCTAAGAGAAGGGAGCGGCAAAATATGTGGATTGAAATACACTATAGTATAAAATCTAGTGACTTATTATATACAAATTTGCTGGATAGGAAATTAATGTTATAAAGATATGCAGGAAAGGAAATATCACAAATCATGAAGGAGGCCACGGTGGCTTTTGTCTCTGTAGCCTCTTGCATTTACCACTGGTTTTTTTTTTTTCTTTCTTTCTGGATCTGCCTCTGGTAATGTCAGATGTTGACTTTGCCTGACCTAAGGCAGTCTGTTGGATACTTCCAGTGATCTGCTGTCACTGGCTGTCTCTTTGAATTGCTAATCTGGTCACTCTGCACTCAGCAGTAGAGTTTAAGCACCATAGGGCAGGACTAAATCCTTTCTGTGGTGGGAGCTATTGTTTCCCCTCAGGTAGCTGCTGCTTGGAGTGGGTAGTCTGCCTGAGCAGGATGATTGTTGTGTATGGAGGTTGGCTCTGCACCAGATCCCAGCAGCTACTTTCTCAATTCTCTCCCCAAAACCTCCATCCCCAGTCTTTCCTCAACTCTCTCTAGTCCACTCTGCTCTTTCTTTACCAGTGATCTACTGTCTCTGGCTGTCTCCTTCAGTTGTTTATCTGGTCAGTAGAACTCAGCACCCACGCTTAAGCACCAAAGGGCCAGGACAGACACACTTCTTTGGTGGGGGCTATTGCTTCCCCTCAAGCTACTGCCACTCAGAGGGGAGTGGTCTGCCTGAGCACAGAGGCTGCTGGCATCTGGAGAATGACTCAGCACTGAGAGCCCAGTGGCTACTCTCTCAGTTCTCTCCCCAAAGCCTCTGTACCCAGTCTCTCTTCGAGCATCTCTAGTCCACACTGCCCCTGCCTTTGCCTGAGCCCCCCGGTAAGTGGCTGCAAATGATAATTTGTGTGTTGACACTTTAAACAGCCCTTGTGTCTCCAACCATCTGTTTCTGGCTGAGAGCAACCTTTCTGCTTTTTCCACTGGCTATTATCTGTGTACTATTTTCTGGGCTCTGGTGTTCTAGGCTGGGAATTGTAGCTTAGGGTTTAGACCCCAATCTTTTTCAGGGGATCCAACCAGCCACTTAATTATCCCGCCAGTGCTGCCACACGTGGGCACACACAGCCAGCCCTCTGGAGTCTCCACTGCACTCTTTACCAGACAGGTTGTGCTGAAGCTGGTTCTGTATGTCAAAAGTTACATGCTTCTCTGGCTCTTGCTCAGTTGTTTGTTCCAGGTGGTTTCTCCACAATTGAGTTGTAATTCCAGATTGGTCCTGGGAGGAGGTCAATGTGACTTCCATTCACTCCTCTGTCCCCCAAAACTCTGACATCAATAATCTTGACCTTGCTGACACCATGTAAATATGTCATAAAAGAGCACTATGCTCTATGATTCTTGTTAATTAGTAACTAAAATCTTAGCCAGACCAGGCTACTGACTGTGAATCTTTGTCTTGGCCACCACCACCTCCAACCTTCCCAGCAAGTTCTTTTTCTGATTAATATCGGTGTCAATCAAATGCCAAAGAGATTCTACATATGTAGTTCCAATAACACTATGACCTCTCAGATATAGTTTTCTCTAGCACCTGGTAGTTTTGAGGGGTGTTGTTCTCCTGCCTCACAAGAATCCTTTTGCCCACAACATTTTCCATTTTCTTATCACAAACCAGACCTCAATCATTTCCACTCCCATGTCACTAACTTGTTTGTAAACAGGTCTTCATAGACAACAGTCCCTCATCCCCTGCATGAATAATCCTAGATCAATCCACTTATATGAAAGTTAAATGTAGAAACATTCTTTAGGCCTAAATAGAATTTTTGATAAATTATTTCTTCCAAAACATAAAAGTATAGCAAAATATCACCCTTCATAATGTAAGTCCTATGCTTTTGGCCTACTTAAGGAATTTTTCAAAGATAATTTGAGTCTCTACAACTTTGTGCCCTTGTGTTTTGTCTCTAGATCTGAACTCTGGACATTTTCATTCTCCTATAGTTATATAATTAGTGCTTTCTTCCTCATCTGAACAGTAGTTTACATGATGATAGGGGCATATCTCTATCTGATAGAGCAGCATATTCCTGATGACTGGCATGTAGGCTCTGGGTGCACTCACTCACTTGGAGAATGTTGAATGGGCCCTGTGGAGGCTCACCAGGTTGCCCCATACCACAAACTCATCAGGGAAATCTCTTCCTTCTCTTTCAATGACGTGCAACTTCATTCTAGGAGCTATTTTCCTAACCAATAAACATTTGTTTTTCTTTTTTATTAAAATTATTGGGATGACATTGGTTAATGAAATTATATAGGTTTCAAGTGTACAATTCTATTTGAATGAATAAAAGTAATGTTAAGGTTTTGGCTAGAATATCTTATTTAAGAATATGTTCTAATGTTTCATGTAAAGTTTGGGAAGTAATTTTAGCTTCTAAAATCTTGCCTCTTATCTTCTGGAAATAGTTTTATGCTCACCATATAGACCATCTCCTGAGTATGTGAGGATCATTATAGCCTCTAAAACATTTTCTTCATTTAAATATCTCAACAGTATAGACATAATAATTAAACTACTGGCTGAGTGTTGAGAGTGAAATAAATATAACAGGGAGAGGCTTGCTCTAGGAAGAGCAGTTCAAGAGTATTGCATGTTTTTACTCTTTTGGATAATTTGCTTTCATAAACAATAATTAACATTAGATAGACTATCAGAACTTAAAATGATCTGCTCACCTGGGCTTGCCTCTACAACAGGTGTTTTAGGGCATTTTTTACACTTCCTTACCAGATTAATCATTTTCATAACATATACACTTGTAGGAACAATGTGACAAATGATAAACAAAATAAGGTCATTTTATTTGATTAAGGACAAGAGTGATTTATGTAAAATAGCATTAAAACTGTCTATTTAAATTGCATATTGGCTTCCCTTCCCAGCATTAAAGAAAAACGGTGTGATGCGCAGAGATGATGGATGAAGGGCAATGGGAAGCATATTAATTTACAAGGCTGCTTAAAACTTCTGCAGCTATATTTAAGAGTTTTACATTAAGAACCTCATTTAATACTTAGACTAAAGCTGTGAGACAAATACTATTAGTTTATCTTTCAGATGAGAAAACTGAGGCAGAAAGCATTTGTCCGAGATGCAGTCTTTTTCCAGACTGCATAACTCCAGAGACTGAGCTCCAAGACTCCACAAGGGATTCATAAAAGTCAGGAAAGTTATCTTTATTGTACAATCACAATCATTTCACAGTGGTCATTTTTGCAACATTAGGCTCAAGTTTTGAGTTCTTCCCTACCCTGGTCATGACTCCTTGAAGGCTGTCTTTCACCCTCGTGTCAGGGGTGCGATTAAATTAGTTTGTACTAATACAATGAGTGGACAGGATACTGTTACTGCCAAGGAGAAGCTGAAAACATGCTCCTGTAATTGCTGTTGCTCCTTCAACTCCTGACTTAGGACAAGGGCATGTGCTGGTAGGGCACCCCCTGCCAGAGCCTGAGAAGACCACAAACAACACAGATGTGACCACTGGCCACAGGGACCACAGCCTGAAACACCACAGGGTAGCAGAACTGTAGCCATGCACACAGCATGTGAATAGGAAATATATCTCAAAGCTCCTGATATTTTGGAGTCAGTGAGTATACAACATAACTTAGAGAAATATGACAATTCATTTTAGAGCATCTAGGAAAGGGCCTCAGATCTAAATTGATCACTGCTAGCATATTACAGTAAAAAACCTAACTTGTCATAGTTCTCACTTTAATGTATATGGAAAGTAGAAGGTTTTTCTAGAAAAATATGTTTATTTGAGATAGAATACTGTTTTTCAATGTAGTTTGGTTCCCTAATGGCAAGAAAGGGCTGCTATGGAAACAGATATCCTCAGAACATCAGGTGATAGAAGTCATTAATTTTATTTCAGCATCAGGTGCTCCAGGTGGG
Organism: Glossophaga mutica; assembly: GCA_039655065.1. Classification (NCBI taxonomy): domain Eukaryota; kingdom Metazoa; phylum Chordata; class Mammalia; order Chiroptera; family Phyllostomidae; genus Glossophaga; species Glossophaga mutica. Next base: position 75,287,439 of record CM077309.1, on the reverse strand, counting down.
CAGTTTTTATGCATAATCCCAGCTGGGTTCCTGAAGATGTGGGCAGTGCTTTACTGAGCATGTGTTGATCGAAGTAATTTTCTCCATGATTGGACTAGATTGGCTTGGGGTGGACCCAGAGCCATGGGTGTTACTGGAGGGGCAGGAGTCTGACAGCAGAGGCAGTAGCATAAGCTGAGGAATAAAAGGACAATCGTAACTTCCTTGTATAACTGTGATCACTTTATATCGCATGTATATTCTTCAAGCTTATGCACACTCTGTGATCAATTTAATATATCTGTTATGATATGTGGGAAGGGCTACCTTTTGAAAGTGTCTATCACACAACTTCAGTGCAGAAGTTTGCATTTACTGTAGAGTTGGCTCCAGGTGTGACAGATGTGATTTCCTGGGCTAATGAGAAAACAACAAGTGCTGATTCATAGACACATTTGAGTGAAGTTAAAAGTTAAAAGACCAAGTCACATTTTTGAGGGAAGATATTTGCAAGAGTTTCACAAGAAAAAAATATCCAATGCTACCATTAGGAATGTAGCCCTGGGGATTAAGACAACAATGATGATGAAGTCTAAAGAACTATTACCACACAGGTAGGTAATATGTTCATTTTGTAAGCTGACTAAGTTTCATGGTACAAAACTATCCATCACATTAAATTACTATAGATAACATGAATGTATTAATACTATGCTTTTATATTTTAATTAATGTCAGTTTTATTTCTTTGTATAAGCATAAAGAGTCTATACTTAATTTCATGTACACTGCATAACTAGTTTCATGTTTGTATGTTGTAAGAGTGTAATGAATATAATTTAACTCAAAGAATTTTGTAAGAATTTTGCTTTTGCTTTTTATTTTTAATTATAATTTATTGATTGCGCTATTTCAGTTATACCAATTTGTCCCCTCTCCCCTTCCACCAAGCACCCTCCACTCCCTTAGGCAATCCAACATCTTTGTTCATGTCCATGGGTCATGCATATAAATTCTTAGGCTACTCAATTTCCTATACTGTGCTCGACATCCCCATAGCTATTCTGAAACTACCATTCATACTTTTTTTCCCAATATGTACTTCTTCATCCCCTCACCTCTTCACCCATTTCCCCAAATGCCCCTCTGTGGAGGAACTTTGCGCAGGAGCCCCCTGTCCACATGGATGAGAATAAAACTACCAAGACATGATCTGCTTGGGGAGGAGAGGTGGTCGATCTCTCAAAGGAGAAGGACCAAGAGCCCCTTTCTCAATGGCTTTTATTAGGTTCATAATACACAGGAATACAGGTATGTCAGGCTACAAGGATCAAACAATGGATAACATTTCAAATATATCTGAGGGCTTAATCTGAGTCAGTGTCTGTCAGGTAAGGGGGTTGCAAAAACTTTGGGAGACATACTCATTTCCTCCTCAGACCCTTATCATTTAAATGAGAGCACTCTTAGCAAAGCAGGTTTCACAGGACTTTACAAATTCTTTCTTATGCCCGATCACCCGGGAAGCTGCTCTGGCCAGCACACAGCTGCACCACCCTCTGTCATTGTTTCAGGCTTAAGTGGATTAGAGCCAGCAAGCAAGAGATAAGGAGGACATCTCCCAGATGGAAATGGGGACTCAGGCTATGTTAGAATAGCCGGGGGGCGAGGGTCCATCACCCCCTCTTTGCTGCAGCCCCCCGAGTCCTTCCATGAGGGCCTTCCAAGTGGTTGTGCCTGGCTTGGGTTGCCCCTCCCTTGGGGGGTCTTACCCATCATTGGCTAACCAACCAAGCATTGGGGACCAGAGATGGATGAAGCAGGAAAGAGGCTCTCCTGCCAGGGAAATAAGCTTTGTCCCCTTAGTGGCTCAGATCTTCATGACAGAACAGACCCAGATGAAACGGGTCCCCTGCCTAGCCATGGGGTGGGGGTTACGACTCCTGAAACCAGGCTGAACGGTTCCCAACACCCTTCTTATCTGGCAACTATCAAAATGCCCTCAATTTCCATGATTCTGTCTCTTTTAAGCTTCTTTTATTTATTTCGAAAGTCTTTTTATTGTTGGTCAAGTACAGTTGTCTCCATTTTCCCCCAACCCCAGCTATCCCCACTCCCTACATTTCATCCTAGCTCCCTTTGGTTTTCTCCATATGTCCCTTATAGATGTTCCTGAAAACCCTTTTCCTCACATTATCCCCTCTCATCTCCCGTCTGGTTACCATCAGTTTGTAGTTAATTTCAATGTCTCTGGTTTTATTTTGCTTCCTTGTTTGTTTTCTTGATTGGATTCCTCTTGTACATGAGATCATATGGTATTTGTCTTTCACTAGCTGGCTTATTTCACTTAGCATAATGCTTTACAGTTCCATCCAGGCCGTTTTGAAGGTTAAGAGCTTCTTCATTCTTACTGCTGCATAATATTCCATCCTGTAAATGTACCATAGTTTTTTGATTCACTCATTTACTAATGGGCACTTAGGTTGCTTCCAGCTCTTGGCTATTGTAAATTGTGATGCTATGAACATTGGGGTGCATAGGTTCTTTTGAATTGGTGTTTCAGGTATCTTAGGGTATAATCCTAGCATTGGAATTGCTGTGTCAAAAGGCAGATCCATTTTTTTGTTTTCTAAGGATATTACATAGTGTTTTCCAAAGTGGCTGCATAGGTCTGCATTCCCACCAACAGTGCACTAGGGTTCCCCTTTCTCCACATCCTGTCCAACACTTGTGGTTTGTTGATTTGTTTATGATGACCATTCTCACCAGTGTGAAGTGGTATCTCATTGTGGTTTTAATTTGCATCACTCTGATGGCTAGTGATGCTAATCCCTTCATATGTCTCTGTGCCCTCTTTATGTCCTCCTTGGAGTAGTGTTTTTTCAGGTCCTCTGCCCATTTTTTAAGTAGATTGTTTGTCTTCCTAGTGTGGAGTCATGTGAGTTTTTTATATATATTGGAGATCAAACCCTTGTCCCAGGTATCATTGGCAAATATGTTTTCCCATGTAGTTGGTTCCCTTTTCATTTTGCTGATGTTTTCTTTAGCTGTGCAGAGCTTTTTATTTTGAAGAAGTCCTGTTTGTTTATTGCTTCCTTTATGTCTCCTGCTCCTTGGGGACATAGTGGTGAAAATATTGCTGCATGGAATATGTGAAACTTTCCTGCTAATGTCCCCCTCTATGACTTTTATGGTGTTGCAACTTATATTTAAGTCTTTTATCCATCTTGAGTGTATTTTTCTATATGGTGTAATTTGGTGATTGAGTTTCATTTTTTTGCATGGAGCCATCCAGATCTCTCAATACATTTGATGAAGAGCCTATTTTTACTCTGTTTTATGCTTCTTCCCCCTTTGTCAAATATTAATTGACCATAGAGACCGTGTTTGTTTCTGGGTTCTATATTCTCTTCCTTTGATCTATGTGTCTGTTCTTATGTCACTACCTTACTGTTTTGATTACCGTGGCCTTGTAATATAGTTTGATGTCAGGTATGGTGATCCTATCTACTTTGTTCTTCTTTCTCAATATTGCTGAAGCTATTCGGGTTCATATAAGGTTCCATATACATTTCTGAAGTGTTTGTTTTGTATCTGTGAAATATATAATTTGTATTTTAACAAGGATTACATTGAATCTATACATTGCTTTGGGTTATATGCACATTTTGATCATATTAATTCTTCCAATTCATGAACACAGTATATGCTTCCATTTATTTATGTCTTCCTTAATTTCTTTCTTCAGCATTGTGTAGTTTTCTAAGTACAGGTGTTTTACTTCCTTGGTTAGGTTTACTCCTAGGTACTTTACCTTTCTTGTTGCCATAGAAAATGGGATATTTTCCTGATTTCTGATCTGATATTTCATTGTTAGTGTATAAACATGACTTCAATTTCTGAATGTTGACTTTGAATCTTGCTGTTTTGCCAAATTTCCTTATTAGGTGGATTAGTTTTTTGGTGGAGTCTATAGGGTTTTTCTATGTACACTATCATATCTTCTGCAAACAGTTACAGTTTTACTTCCTCCTTTCTAATTTAGATGCCTTTTTTCTTTTCTTCTTTTTTTTTTTTTTTTTGTCTGATCACTTTGACTAGGGCTTACAATATGTTGAATAGAAATGGTAAAAATGGTCATCCTTGTGTTGTTTCTGATCTTAGTGGGAAAGTTCTATTTTTTGCCCATTGAATATGATACTGGCTGTAGAATTCTCATATATGGCTTTTATTATGTTGGGCATACTCCATCTAATCCCATTTTGGTGAGACTTTTTATCATAAATGGGTGCTGTATCTTATCAAATGCCTTTTTGCATCTATTGGTATGATCATGTGATTGTTATAATTTTCTTTTGTTTATGTGGTGTATTATATTTGTTGATTTGTGAATATTGTACCACCCTTGCATCCCTAGGATGAATCTCACTTGATCATGATGTATGATATTTTTTCTATATTGCTGGATGGAGTTTGCAAATATTTTGTTGAGGATTTTAGGGCCTATGTTCAGTGGTGCTATTGGACTGTGGTTTTCTTTTTTTGTTATGACTTATCTGGTTTTGGAATTAGGATGATGGTGGCTTCATAAAAAGGGTTTGGGCATCTTTCCTCTTCTTGGATTTTTTGGAATAGTCTGAGAAGGATAAGAGTTAGCCCTTCCTTAAATATTTTGTAACATTGTCCTTTGAAACTATCTGGTCCAGGACTTTTGTGTACCAGGAGTTTTTGATTACTGCTTTCATTTAACTAGCTGTTATTAGACTGTTCAGGCTTTCTGCTTCTTCTTCATTCAATTTTGGGAAATTATATTTTTCTACAAATTTATCTATTTCACCCTGGTTTTGATTTCTTAGCATATAGTTGTTCATAATAATTTCTTACAATCCTCTATATTTCTGTTGTATCAGTTTTAATCTCTCCTCTTTCATTTTTGATTTTGTTCATTTGGGTTCTTTCTTTCTTCTTCCTGATGAGTCTGCTTAAAAGCTTGTCCATTTTGTTAATCTTTTCAAACAACCAGCTCATGGACTTATTGATGCTTTGATTGTTCTTTTTTTCTGTGTCATTTAATTCTGCTCTAATCTTGGTTATTTCCTTCTTTTACTTGCTCTGTTCTTTGTTTGTTGTTGTTCCTCTAGCTCTTGTAGATATAGGGTTAGGTTGTTTACTTTAAATGTGTCTATATTTTTTAGGTAGGCCTGTATTTCTATTGACTTTGCACTCAGGACTGCCTTCACTTTGTCCCATAAGTTTTGGTCTGTTTTGTGGTCATTTTCATTTGTTTTCAGAAACTTTTTGATATTTTCCTTGATCCCATTCTTAACCCATTCACTGTTTAATAGCATGATATTCAATCTCCATGAATTTGAGTGTTTTTGAGTGTTTTCCTTGAGGTTGATTTCTAGTTTCAGGCCCTTGTTGTCCAAGAAAATGCTCAACATTATTTCAATTTTCTTGAATGTTGAGGCTTGTTTTATGTCCCATTATGTAGTCTATCTTTGAAATTGTTCCATATGCATTTGAAAAGAATGTGTATTTTGCTTTTGGAGGATAAACTCTTCTATATACATATCTGTTAAGTCCATTTGATCTAAGACATTGTTCGATGCTGCAATATCCTTTTTGATATTTTGTTTAGAAAATCTATCCATTTTTGACAGTGGAATTTTGAAATCCTTCAGTGTAAGTGTGTTTCTGCCTATATCTCTCTTGATGTCCTCCCATATTTGCTTCTATATTTGTGTGCTTCTATGTTGGGTGCACATATGTTTACAATGTTGATGTCATCTTGATGGATTCTTCTCTTGAGTATTATGAAGTGTCCTTTGGTGCCTTCAGTGACTCTTTTTATGGCTTTTGATTTGAAGCCTATTTTGTCTGGTGTATTACTACCCCAACTGTTCTTTTCTTGTCTATTTGCTTGGAATATTTTTTTTCCATACCTTCACACTTAGTCTGTGTATGTCTTTTGTTCTGAAGTGAGTCTCTTGTAGGCAGCATATATGTAGTTCATGTTTTCTTATCCATTCAGCTACCCTATTTCTTTTGATTGGATCATTTAACCCATTTACATTTAAGGTTATTATTGATAGATATTTGTTTATTTTTCCCCCTTTGTACCTGTGTTTCTGTCTCTCTCACTCATTTCCTTCCTCTCACTCTTTTCCTTCCTTAGCATATCTTGCAGTGCTAGTTTAGTGGAGGTGTATTCTTTTAGCCTTCTTTTGTCTGGGAAACTCCTTACTTTGCCTTCCATTGTAATTGAGAGCCTCACTGGTTTGAGAGTAGTCTTGGTTGCAGACCTTTGCTTATCCTTACTTAGAATATTTCTTGCCATTCTTTCCTGGCTTATAATGTTTCTGTTGAGAAATCAACTGCTGGCCTAATTGGAGCCCTTTGTATGTTACTTCTTGTTTCTCCCTTGCTGCTTTTAAGATCCTCCCTTTGTCTTTAATACTTGGCGTTTTAATTATGATGTGTCTTGGAGTGGCCTTTTTGGATTTTCTTCGTTGGGACCCTGTGTTCTTCATGAACTTGTGTGTGCGTGTTTTTTTTTTCCTCTCCAAGTTTGAAAAGCTTTCTGTCATTATTTTTTCAAACAGGGTTTCTATGCCTTGCTCCTTTTCTTCTCCTTCTGGTATTCCTATGATGTGAATGTTGTTGCGTTTCATGTTGTCTTCATATTTTATGAGTCTTTTTTTGTGTGTAGCTGCTCTACCTGGGTATTTCTTTTTTATGTGTCTTCCAGCTCACTATTTCAGTCCTCTGCTTCATCCAGACTCCTTGTAATTCCTTCTAGTGTATTTTTAACTTCAGAAATTGTATTTTTCATTTCTTCCTGTTTGTTTTTTATAGTTTCTATTTCCTTTTGCATATTGCTGTAGCTCCCATTCAGTTTCTTGAAGTTGTCTGTGAGTTCCCTGAGCATCCTTATTACCATTGTTTTGAATTCTGTATCTGATAGTTAGCTTGCCTCCACTTCATTTAGCTCTTTTATTGGGGGATATTCTATTCCTTTTGATTATGGGTTCTTTCTTTGTCTCCTCATTTAATGACACTTTTTGTTTGTTTCTGTGCTTCTTGATGCTCTGCTTTTATAGCTGTCTTTGTAGGGTGATGTTCTATGGTAGGAATTTTATGAGATTCAGTGGTGTCACCTCTGATCTCCTTGTCTGGATGCTCTAAGGTTGCCCTTTCTTTTCTTTGAGTGGGCTCTCTCATTGTACTTGGGTTTTCCTTGTTGGTGGTTCCTTCATTGGTGGGTTCTCTCCTCTAGCATGTGTACTGATGTTCACAACTCCCACCTTATCACATATGTGATCTTGGGCAGGGCAAAGGTGTAGTGGATTATGACAACAGTAGAGTATTCTATGTGATTTGAAGTACCAACAAGTAGAGAACATAAGGGAGATCCTTTGGAGAAGTACAACAATAACTGTGATATTTCACTCAACTATCCACTTTTTTAAAAAAGGTGAAAAAGAGATGACTCTTGTTTGAAGGGAAAAAGAATTTGAGCTGACTCCAGAAAGCAGAGCACTTATGCTAGATTAGATGCTGAGATATACTGAGAGTAAGGGATAGAAACTTGGCATAGTGTGCAAGAGAATGAAATGAACCACAGCAGTAATAAAGCTCAGGAAGATAGTGAAATTGACCAAGACCAGGAAAGGGTGCTGTGTGGGAATGGGAACAACAATAATATGATAAGAAATATATGATCTAAATAAAAATAATGAAAAGTAAAGGACCAAACATAGAGTAGTATTGGCATATAAGTGAAGTGAAGGAAATTAAAATGCAATATGAAAGGGAGAACAAAGAAAACCAGTCAAAGAATGAAATCAAATAAACAAAACAAAGAGAACTACACAGAAGGAAGATAAATAAAAAATAAAATAATAATAATAAATAATAATAACTAAAAGTTGAAATAAATATAAAAAGTAAAAAATAAAATGTAAGTTCTATAGGATAACAAAGTGAATTTTATCTTAGTTTTTGGCATTAGCCTTCTGATCTCTCTCTGGATCTGTCTTTGATCCTTTCACAGCTCTAGATCTTACTGTCTTATACTTGGAAGAGGAAAAAAAAAGAAAAAGCCCCCTACTGATTTTAAACTGGTCAAGCAGTTCCTGCTGGTCTTCCTGGATGCTGTAGGTAGAGGGGGACAAGGCTCTGTATTTTTTTTTCCTTTCCTGTGGTTCTGCATTGGGGGATCCTTCTGGGCTACAATATTTGAGAGGTTTCCAGCCTCCAACTCAAGCCCTCGGAGAGCTGCAGGTCCCCTACTGTCCATACGCACCAGGACAGAACCTTTAATCTACCTTATTGTACCACCTTTTGATTAGTCTGTGAGGTGCACTAACCAGGAGCAATTCTCACCCTTACTCTCTCTCTGCTGTTCTGGGATCTGTACATGCACTAAGTACTTTCAGGGCAGTTTAGTTCCCCTGTTAAATTAAGTCTCTCTGGGGACTGATACCTCTCTGAGCCCCTGCTACCCCACTTTGGTCAGTCCATGAAGTACCCTGATTTGGAGCAAATCACCCCCTTCCTCCATCCTCTTCACTGTCCTGGCCAAGGCACACAAGAGTTCCTTAAACAGCAACTTAGAGCCTTTTAATTTTATTTTTATTTTTTAATTTTATTTTAATTGTTGTTTTTTAATTTAATATATTTTATTGATTATGCTATTACAGTTTTCCCATTTCTCCCCCATCATTCCCCTCCACCCTGCACATCCCCTCCCACCCACACCTCCCTTTAGTTCGTGTCCATGTGTCATAAGTTCTTTAGCTTCTACATTTCCCACACTGTTCTTGCCCTCCCCCTATTTTCTACCCACCATCTATGCTACTTATTCTCTGTACCTTCCCCCGCCTCCTGCTCCCACTCCCCTGTTGCTAACCCTCCATATGATCTCCATTTCTGTGGTCCTGTTCCTGTTCTAGTTGTTTGCTTTTGTTTTAAGTGTGGTTGTTAATAGCTGTGAGTTTGCTGTCTTTTCACTGTCATATTTTTTATCTTCTTTTTCTTAGATAAGTCCCTTTAACATTTCATATAATAAGGGCTTTGTGATGATGAGCTTGAACTTGACTTATCTGAGAAGCACTTTATCTGCCCTTCCATTCTAAATAAAAGCTTTGCTGGATAGAGCAATTTTGGACGTAGGTCCCTGCCTTTCAAGACTTCAAATATTTCTTTCCAGCCCCTTCTTGCCTGTAAGGTCTCTTTTGAGAAATCAGCTGACAGTCTGATGGAAACTCCTTTGGAGGTGACTGTCCCCTTATCCCTTGCTGCTTCTAGAATTCTCTCCTTCATTTTAATCTTGGCTAATGTAATTATGATATGCCTTGGTGTGTTCCTCCTTGGGTCCAACTTCTTTGGGACTCTCTGTGCTTCCTGGACTTCCTGGAAGTCTATTTCCTTTGCCAGATTGGGGAAGTTCTCCTTTATTATTTGTTCAAAGAAGTTTTCCACTTGTTGCTCTTCTTCTTCCCCTTCTGGTACCCCTATAATTTGGATGTTGGGACATTTAAAGATATCCTGGAGGTTCCTAAGCCTCTCCTCATTTTTCTGAATTCTTGTTTCTTCCTTGTTTTCTGTTTGGTTGTTTCTTTCTTCCTTCTGGTCCACTCCATTTATTGATTTGAGTCCCAGTTTTCCTCCCATCTCTATTGGTTCGCCATGCATCTTCCTTCATTTCACATATTGTAGCCTTCATTTTTTTCATCTAATTTGTGAGCAAAATCAACCAATTCTGTGAGCATCCTGATCACCAGGGCTTTGAACTGTGCATCTGATAGGTTGGCTATCTCTTGGTTGCTTAAAGGAATTGGCTCTGGGGCTTTCATTTGTTCTCAGGTTTGAGCCACTTTTGGTGGGTTTGTTGTTGTTATTGTTGTTGTTGTTGCTGCTGTTTTTGGTCTGGTTGCCGCTGTTACGTAGTAAAGGGTATAGCCTTAAGTGTTCCCCAGGGTGGGGAAGCCCAGTCGCTGGGTTGTGACCCTGTATGTGGGGGCTGGGTCTGAGAGGTAACAATGACACCTGCTCTGCTCTCTCCTGGATTCCAGTCCCCTCCGCCACTTCCCCTTCGCCTGGATTATCTGTGCACTCGCTGTTACATAGTGAGGAGTGGAGCCTTAGGTGTTCCCCAGTGTGGGACAGCCCAGTCACTGAGATGTGATGCTGTATGTGGGGGCAGGGTCTGAGAGGGAACAATGGTGCCTGCTCCGCTCTCTCCTGGATTCCAGTCCCTTCCACCGCTTCCCCTTCACCTGGATTATCTGTGTGTGTGAATGTGGGACCACCTGGTCAGCCAGTCACCTTATGCAGTCTCACTGGGTCTGCACAGTTGCCACCCAATGCCCGGGGTCCGCCAGCTGCCACCTGTGGGCCTGCCAGCCACTTGCACGCTTGGGAACCACCAGCTACTGCTGCCTGTGTTCCCAGGTCTGTACCTCCACTTTTTCCTGCCGTGACTTCGCCCCTCTTACCAGTCTGGATGAATGGTTGTTAGGCTTCTGTACAGTTCAAATTTTCTATTAGCTCTGGTTGTTTTCTTGTTTCTAAATATCCGTTGTCCTTAATTTTGGTTGTGAGAGGAGGCACAGTGTGTCCACCTACACCACCATCTTGGCTGGAAGTCCTATTTTAATTGTTGTTTTTGTACAGTTTTCTAACTTTTACTCCCATCCCAGCCCACCACCCCAGCTCTCCCCATCTCCCTCCCATTTCCATGCCCTCTAGTTTTTGTCCATGTGTCCTTTATACTTGTTCCTATAAACCCTTCCCCTTTTTCCTTTTTTGAGCAAATTCCCTTGTTTGTTCTGGCCAATCTTAACAAGCAATGGGCTTTTCACACAGCCCAACTCTCTGACCAGTCCTGAGACTATCTGGGTCAGGGTCCATCATGGCACAACTCTTCTCCCATATCTAGGTGTCACTCAGCTCCCCAATTTCTCTGGTACTGTCCCGGTTAACCTCCATAATCCCACTGGGGGAACACCATCTCTGTGTCTCCTACTGCATCTTTATTCCCCCAGTGACTTCAAACATCTAGGTCCCTCCTGGTATGGGACTGGCTTCCCAACTCTGGGAGGGAAGGGAGCTGCAAAGTTACAACAGCTGATCTGGCTGTCCTCCAAAGCTCCTGTGGCAGCTGCCATCCCTGCTGCCAGAACATGGACTGCAGCTGCCATGGTCCTGGTGCAGGTCCCAGGGACGTTTCCTTCCCTACACTGTAGGGGGCTCCTGTCCTGGGCGCCAGATATGGGGGGATGTAAATAAAACTACCAAGACATGATCTGCTTGGGGAGGAGAAGTGGTCAAACTCTCAGAGGAGAATGACCCAGGGCCCCTTCCTCACTAGGCTTTTATTGGGTTCAACTACACAGGAATACAGGTTTAACATTTCAAAGAATTCTGAGGGCTTAATCTGAGTCACTGTCTGTCAGGAAAGGGGGTTGCCAAACTTTGGGAGACATAACTTATTTCCTCCTCAGACCCTTATCGTTTAAATGAGAGCACTCTTAGCAAAGCAGATTTCACAGGACTTTGTGAATTCTTTCTTATACCCAATCACCTGGGGAGCCATCCTGGCCGGTACAGGGCTGCACAGCTCGCCATCATAGTTTCAGGCTTTAAGCCGATTAGGAAGCAGAAGACATCTCCCAGACGGAAATGGGAACTCGGGCTATGTCAGAATAGCCAGGGGGTGAGGGTCCATCACCCCCTCTTTGCTGCAGTCCCCCGAGTCCTTCCATGAGGGACTCCTAAGTGGTCATGCCTGGCTTAGGTTGCCTCTCCCATGAAGAGTCTTACCCATCATTGACTAACCGACTAAGCATCGAGGCCAGAGATGGATGAGGCAGAAGCAGCACTCCTGTCATGGAGATAAGCTTTGTCTCCTTAGTAGCTCACATCCTCTTGACAGAACAGACCCAGATGAAGTGGGTCCCTAGGCTCTTACACAGCCCACCATGGGGTGAGGGTTACAACTCCTGAAACCAGGCTGAACGGTCCGCAACACTACGCAAACCCCTTACTATCTGTTTTTCAATGTCCTCTGTGTGCAATCTTTGGCTTTCAGGCTTCATATAAGCTGGGGTACCATTGACTGTTCACTCTTTTCTTCAGAAGACTGGCTAGGTGTCCCAACTGGGTGCACGAACAAGCAGGTTCAGCTCCCACCTACCTTGCTGCCATCTTCCCAGTCCTTCATTATTTTTTTTAAAGAGGTCTCCAGTTTCTTGCTGTTTCTCTTCTCCTTCTGTCACCCTTATGATGTGAAGGTGGAATGTTTGAAGTTGTCCCAGAGGCTCCTTACACTATCCTCTCTTTTTGGGGGTTCTTTCTTCTTCTTGGTGTTCTGGTTAGTTGTTTTTTGCTTCCTTATGTTCCAAATCATTGATACAATTCTCTGCTTCATTCACTCCACTGTTGATTCCCTGTAAATTGTTTTATATTTTAATAAGTGCATCTTTCATTTCTGATGAGGTCTTTTTTATGTTACTGAGGTCTTCACTAAGTTCTTTATCATCCTTACAACCAGTGTTTTGAACTCTGCCTCTGATAGATTGCTTATCTCCATTTTGTTTAGTTCTTTTTCTGGAGTTTTGATCTGTTCTTTCATTTGGGCCATGTTTGTTTGTTGCCTCATTTTTGCAGACTCCCTGTGTTTGTTTCTATGTATTAGGTAAATCGGCTATGACTCCCTGTCTTGGTAATGTGATCTAATATAGTAGGTGTCCTATAGGATCAAGTGGCACAGCCTCCCTTATCATGCAAGTAGGTACTTGAAGTGCTTCCTCTGTGTGGACTGAGTACACCCTTCTCTTGCATTTGAGCCTTGATTCCTATGACAGTTCAATGAGAGAGATTTACTCAGGCCAGTCAGCTTCATGGACTGGCTGTGAACACTGACCACCAAACTCCACCCTATATGGAGGTGTTTAGGTTCCCACTCCACAGAGCAGAACTTACTTCAGCAGGACTATGGAGCCTGCTGCGTTCACTCCTTAAGCATGTCACTCATGGAGGTGCTTGGGTGGTGGTGCTCCAACATGGTCTGCAGCTATCCTCTGGGTGCACAGGCTCCGGGGTTTCTGGGGTGGTGCAGGCCAAGGTAAGCCACTGCCTGTGTTTTGTCTGGGATCACTTGGCATAAGCTACAAAGTGATCTGGAGAGAGCTGCTACTTGTAGTGGGTTTGGAGGTGCCTAAGCAAGGCCAGTCTGTGAACCAAGGTCAGGTGCTCCCTGGGCTGGGCCTGGGGCCACTTAGAAAGAGGAAAAGAGTGTGGGGTCTCACTGATTCTGACTGTTGCTTGTTTGAGAGGATTTAGGAAGATCTAAAGCTTCAGCCAGAACAATCCATTCATATTGAAAAGCCACTGTTAACAGATTTGGTGGGCCTGTAAGTTGGGTAGGGCAGAGCCTCAAAGAATCACCAGAACGTGGCAAGCAGTGTGAGTCAGGTTGATGGAATCTCAGATATGGTGTCCACCTGCCAGTTCTGTGGCTGTGGTGGGGGAGTGCTCAGAAAAGGAACAATGGCTTCTGCCCACAGTTCTGTCTGAGAGAAAGATGTCCCCCAGCTATCACCCTGATGCCCAACACGTCAGTTTTTCCCCATATGCCACTGGTGCCTTTCAATCTGCTATCCCAGTGCTGGATCTCAGAGGGAGTAAGTTTGAGTAAGTCTGTGTGCAGGCCCTTTAAGAGGAACTGCTTGGAAATCCAGCAGTTTCTTCCACCAGCTAGTCCCTTCTGGTTTTTATAGCCATAAGTTATGGGGACTTATCTTCCTGACACTAGAAGCCCGGTCTGGGAGGCCTGGTGTGGGGCTGGGACTCCTCATTCCTAAGGTATCCCTCCTGATTTTTATCTACCACATGTGGGTGTGGGAGCAGCCCATTCCACATCTCTGCCCCTCCTATTAGTCTAGATAGATGTGATTTTTTTCTTTAATTTTTGTAGTTGTCAGACTTTCATTCAACTACATATCTGACAGTTCTGAGTAATGAATATTCTATAGTTTAGTTGTAATTTAATGTAGTTGTGTGAGGAGGTGAGCCATGTTTACCTATGCCTCCATTTTGCTTTTGCTTTTTAGAATTCTACTCATTACAAGAAATATTTTCAAAGTATATACACACACACACACACACACACACACACACATACATACACACACAAACGCGCACACATACACACTGGGTGCATAAAATGTGTGTGTGTGTATAATATATTTTACTTACAAAGAGAGAAAACTATGAAATTTCCAGCTGAGATTCTTGAGTGATTCACTTTATAAATTGTCTATACTCTGAGGATCAGAGAGTCTGAGTTGAGTAAATGAACATTTTGAAAGAGTTAGATTGGGAGTCCTGAGTCCATAATCCACTCTCCTTCAAGGGGGTCCAGTGAGTGGTGGTGGTGCAGTCATTCTTGACAAAGCTTTGTTTTAATTTTATGTGAACTGTGATATCTAATAACAGTTAACCTAATGATAAATGAGGTTTTTTGTTTGAAATTCTGAAATTACTAATAAAATTTACAATCCCTTGAAGGCTTTCATTCAATTTAGTGTAACGACAGCAATAAAAGGTATGTGTCTTGATGCCAGATTCTGAGAACATTGACATGTACTTGAGGGCATACTGGCTCATGCTGAAGAAATAATTGCTTGTCCAGGGTTCAGTCCATCCTTCACCGCTGAATAAACTCCTTGAGTTTATCATGCATCCGGCTATTGTACACATAAGCCCAGGATGATTTTTCCAGACAATCTCCTGCAGAACTGGGACCCATTAGATATTCTTTGATGCTCTGAACTACAACCCAACCCCTTGCATAGCTCAGTGAGTGACAGTACCTTGCAACATCGTCTTCTGTCCAGACTAACGCAGGTTGTTCAGTGGAATGTCTGAGTATTTTGTGAGTAAATGAGCCCCAGTTCTTGGTCTGATCACTTTAAACTGTTATTAAAAATAATATTGGATCCTGGAATTTCAGCACAGAAATTTCTTTCTTGAAATTGATCCAGCCATACCACCTATGTCCCTGGTCATGTTCCCCTCAAATGCAAATGATCCAAACTATTCTCTACTGGAAAAAAATGTGTCAACTCCTTCTCTCTTTTTTCAACTGACCTTTATGATTCATTCGAGATGGATGTTTCTTTGTGAAAAGGACTCTGCAAAACTGATATTTAAAAGGTGAGAAGTGACCATTGTGAACTGCTCTGGTTGTTTCATTTATAGAATTGCTTTTCATTCTAGGAAACAATAGCATTTCTTATGTTACATTTAAGAATCATTTTAATAAATTTGTTTTGGAATAGTAGTTTCTATTTCTGTTAGCTGAACTCACTTCTGTGAGCTTATTTTATTTCTCAGTTTTCTAATTATCAGTTTTCTTTTCTTTTTCCTGGGCACATGCACACATGCATGTGTGTGTGTAAATTTGAATTTAAAATTTCTGTCACTGAACTTGCAAGTTATCTTGTGGAGATAATTTGGCAATGTGGTTGGAGTTTTCCAACAAGTGCTGTAGATTTCAGTAAGGATTGTCCTTTGTACTTGCTTTTGGAACCTTCTGATTTTTGTCTTTGGTATGATGCTTTGACCTCTGCAACACCTGAAACACACCATTTTCCTTCTTCTGGAGAAAGCCTTTACTCTCTGCTCTGCTCTGTCTCAAGACTGTGAAGGAACACACAGCAATATAAAATAATAATATAATAAAATCACATGAAACATTAATACACTAGTAATTGTCATCATATTTCATTTCTGAAAAACAGTTGAATGTTCATTGTCAGAGGCCAACAATAGCATGTTTTATTCATTTGTGTGGTTCTTCATGGAATATTTTTGTTTAAATTACTGAGCAATGTTTTCTATTTATTTGGGGAAAAGATGGTAAAATAGTATTTTTTTCTTTATGTTAGCAATTTGATGAATGAAGTGCTTTTATATCAAATTTATAAATATTTTCTATAAGAATTATTTTGATGCTATGAAAGCACAGTGTGAAGACATGTGGAAAATAATTGCACTTACTTAAGTGGGAGTGGAAGTTTTGTATAAGCAATCAAGAATTTTGTTTCACCTACTACGCAGCCATAAAATACATTTCAGGGTAATCTCGAAAAGAAAAAAATGAGAGGCTTTTAGTCATTCATTTTGTAAATTTGAGGCCTTTGCTATATATAGTGTTTGCTATAGCCTTTGCTATAACACATCTGCTAGATCGGAAAATACTGATTTCTAATGGATTAAATTTGCATTTCATGCTGACTCACTTTTATATAAGTGATTGTGACTTTAGCTTATTAAATTAGACTATTTTTTACTTTGGTTAGTCATGGGAACATTAAAAGTGGTATGATAAAATGGGAAAATTAATATATGATAACCAAGTAGAGAGTAGCAAGGCAAAGAGCTGGCATAAAAATAAAAATACTTTTAATGACAGTGATAACTTATTTCAGAATATAGGAGGCTCAGGTGGAGAAAAGTCACATCTCAGGATGTGACCAGGCTGTAGTCAAGTACTTACAATAGATGAAATCAGGACAGAACAGGGAGGTATCACAGGTCAGCTGTGAAAGGAAGATGTGGGGGAGAGGAAGCTGCTAGGAGATGTGGAGGGTTCAGTGACAAGTTCCAAGGGAACTGTAGAGACATCATGAGACACAATTCTGAACTGCAATCATGAAAAAGCAGTATCTGTGGCTAATGTAAACAAACAGAATTTATTGAAAAGCTATGTGAAAACTTACAGCACCCATGAAAAGATTGAAGGAACATACATGAAAAACAATAAATCCAGAGTGACTCTGGGGTCTAAAAAAGTTTCACTACTTCTTAGAGTCACTGGGGCACATTTTAAATTGTCTTTTCATGCATGATTCAGATTATAAGGAAAGAGTGTCCAAATGCCAAGCTTCAGTTTCCCATCCACCTGTTGACTAGACAATGGTACCACATTTCAAATGAAGCTCTCCCTGAGCTAAGAACAATGGAAGAGACAATTTCTCAAAAAAAGAAGTTACCAAAAGTGGTTGAAATGGATACTAAAAACAACATAACAAATAATAATAATATCAGCAACAAAATTTAGAAACTCTCTAGAGTCATGGCTAATACTGTGGCACCTACCAGCTTCTGAAGGAGCAACACAATAGTGGAGACACCATAGCAAGAGATATAATGATGTTCTTATGTAAGAAGCCACCATCATTCATTCATTTGTTCATTTCTATTTCTGTTTCTTAATTAGGATCACTATGTGTGGCAATGCTTTTTTTTTTTTTTTTTTGCCCTAAAATCTAATGATTCTCTTTGTTAGAGAAGTCTCTTCTGAGAGATTCACCTCCTCCGCATGCATAAAGATGTTGGCTCAAGGTAATACAAATTAGGTTAAATCATTGTGTTGGTGGTAACTGGGACTGGAGGTCAAATTTCAAAGTCAAGAAGAGAGGATAAGATGGGCACAGATGCAGTGGAGGTGAGGGGGCTTCACAGGAAGGCAACCTGTCACCCTGATTATCTGTTTGGGAGGATGTTCTAGGAGAGGGTTTCAAGTCAGTCTGATAACTTTTACATTCAGTGCTCTTGGCTTGACAAATTAGTTATTCTCTTTTCCTGGGTGCCTCTAATTATCAAAAGGATATTCTCTCTTTTCTGCTAGATTTTGTGCCCATGCAGCAAAGGAATCATCTTTTGGATTCAATGCAATTAGGGAACTCCAAAGTCTTAGAAGTTTTATTATATTTTTCAGAAGTTTTTTTCTTTAATAAGTCTTTAATATGTACGTTAGATCAGGCATCGTGTCAATTAATGCCAATCTCTGAAAATCTAATCCTTCTTAAATCAGGACTCAACAATAGCAGTACTTAGGATTGATGCCTATTGTATTTTTCTTCAATAAATGGCCATGATATAATAGTCAAATTTACATAAACAAACTGTAATGGTGGTTGCCAGGGGCTGGAGGGGCAAAGGGTGGTGATAGGAGAATACAAAGTTAGTATTTAATGGGGAGTTAGTGCAGAATTTCAGTTAGAGAAGATAAAGAAGTTCTGAACTTGAATGGTGAAAATCATTTGTGCAGAACAATGTGAATGAACTAACTGCTAGGGAAATGTACACTCAAAAATGTTTAAAATGATAAACTTCATGCTATGCATATTTTCTATTTAAAAATGTAAAAATTAATTAATGGTCATGATACAAAAAAATACTATGAAAACCTCTTATCAAAAATACCAAAGTTAATGAATAGCAGTTAATCTAAAATTTTAGCTATAGTAATTAGAGCTAGCTAAATATGAATACCTAAGGAATATCTCAAGGTAATGATTTTTATAGAGGAAAACATTAGCAAAAATACAGTTAGGCCTACAGCTAGGCAAAAATCCTTTTTTAGAAATGAAAGTTACCAGACAAATTAAGTGCCATTGTTCATGTTTATAATTGGAATCTTAAAATACACATCTGAAATTCAGGATTCTTCCAATGATAGCCTGTTATTCTATGTGATTGTTAATCTTCTGGATGTAAATCTTCCAATATTTAACTGGGCTAGTCAAGTTCAGGAAATAAAGTGTATTCATGACAATGGGATGTGAGTGCATATAATCTAAACCTCAGTTTCTCATCTCTAAAATGGGAATGATTTAACTATGAACAGCCCTGGATGTCTGAGTCAGTCTGCATCCTCATTACAGAATCTGCTGCCTCCAGCTGCTCTGTCACTTTCACGGAAGCCCTGTAGCCAGAAGGAGAGGACATTTCATCATCGGGAGTGTGTCAGATTATTTCATGTCTTAAATCCTGGCTAAGTCTGATCCAGGAGATATATATGTTCAAAAGGAGGAACAGGAAGAGATGTCGTTGTTGAAGAAAGCCCAAGAATGGTGAATGGATCTAAACTTGCTACAAATCATACAACCATATGGAAATCTTTGGGACAGGGATGGGGTATGGTTGATAAAAATGAAAATATTCTCCTTACTCCACAGTTCTCATAATCCTCATTGCATCCAGAAACTCCACACAATTACATATTCAGAAAGTCAAGTCCCTAAAAATATGAAATACAGGTATAATCTTGTGGAAATTGATCTTAGAAATGTAAAATAATTATATGATTATAAGTTATTATTTGTTCTTTAATTTGTTATCTTTTTTTAAAGACTTTATTTATTTTTAGAGAGGGAAGGGAGGGAGAAAGAGAGGGAGAGAAACATCAATGTGTGGTTGCCTCTCATGTGGCCCCCACTAGGGGCCTGGCCTGCAACCCAGGTATGGGCCCTGACTGGGAATCGAACCTGTGACGCTTTGGTTCACAGCCCATGCTCAATCCACTGAGCTACGCCAGCCAGGGCTAATTTGTTATTTTGAAAACAGTTGTTAGCATGTGGAAAGATGTAATCTTTCTATATTTACTCTGATTCTTGGGGCAATTTAATGTTCAGATGTAACTTCAGTTCCCAGGCAACCTCAGGGAAAACTGTGTTTTATCTTAGAAACACCAGTAGTTGAGGACAGATTTAGAAGCTTTCATGTAAACAAAATCTGAGTGGTTAAATTGGGCAACCTTTTTTCTTTAATTCTCAGTTCTCAGCTATCACTCTGCTGTAGTAAACTTAGACTTTTTTCTTTCTTTCTTCCTTTCTTTCTTTCTTTCTTTCTTTCTTTCTTTCTTTAAATATTTTATTTATTTATTTATATTATTTATTTATTTATTTATCTTTAGAGGGGAAGGGAAGGAGAGAGGGAGAGAAACATCAATGTGCGGTTGCCTCTTGTATGTCCCCTGCCGGGAACTGGCCTGGCAACCCAGGCATGTGCCCTGACTGGGAATCGAACCGCGATCCTTTGGTTCGCAGGCCCGCGCTCAATCCACCGAGCTACAC
The DNA here is from genome assembly GCA_039655065.1 of Glossophaga mutica. Classification (NCBI taxonomy): domain Eukaryota; kingdom Metazoa; phylum Chordata; class Mammalia; order Chiroptera; family Phyllostomidae; genus Glossophaga; species Glossophaga mutica. The sequence continues at coordinate 75,267,526 of CM077309.1, read as the reverse complement.
CAGCCAGGATTTATTTATTTATTTTTAAAAGATTTTATTTATTATTTATTTATCTTTTAGAGGGGAAGGGTAGGAGAGAAGGAGAGGGAGAGAAATATCAATGTACGGTTGCCTCTCGTGTGTCCCCTGCCGGGAACTGGCCTGCAACCCAGGCATGTGCCCTGACTGGGAATCGAACCTCGATCCTCTGGTTCGCAGGCCCACACTCAATCCACTGAGCTACACCAGCCAGGGCAAATTTAGACTTTTTTCATGGTTGTTTGTATGAGCAGGAAATTGTTTCTCTGGAAATAAACATTTCTCCCTTTAAACTGTTGTTAAAGATAATGTTTTTTAAGTGTATTTCATTGATTATGCTTTTACAGTTATCCCAGTTTTTTCCCTTTGCCCATCTCTGCTCAGTACTCCCCTTCCTTCTAGTAATTCCCCCCTTTTTTGTACATGTCCATGGGTCACCCATGTAAGTTCTTTGGCTTCTACCTTTCTTTTACTATTCTTAATACCCACCTGTCTATTTTGTTCCTAGCAATTATGCTTCTTGATCCCTGCACCATTTCCCCATTTCCCCCCTTTCCCCTCCTAGCTGATAACACTCCATGTGGTCTCCATTTCTGTGTTTCTGGTCCTGTTCTGGTTGTTTGCTTAGTTTGTTTTTGTTTTTATTTTTTAGATTCAGTTGTTGATAGTTGTGACTTTGTTGTTATTTTATTTTAATATCCATAGTTTGTATCTTCTTTTTCTTAAATAAGTACCTTTAACATTTTATGTAATAATGGCTTGGTGATGATGAATTCCTTTAGCTTTAGCTTGTCTGGGAAGCACTTCATCTGTCCTTCAAATCTAAATGATAGTTTTGCTGAATAATCTTGTTGTAGGTATTTGCTTTTCATCACTTTGGATACTTCTTGACAGCCTCTTCTTGCCTGCAAAGTTTCTTTTAAGACATCAACTAACAGTTGTATGGGAAATCCCTTGTAGGTCACTCCCCACTTTTTGCTGCTTGTAAGGTTCTCTCTTTATCTTTAACCCTTGGCATTTTAATTCTGATGTGTGTTGGTGTGGTCCTCTTTGGGTCCAACCTGTTTGGGACTTTCTGTGCTTACTGGACTTGCATGTATATCTCCTTCATCAAATTAGGGAACTTTTCTTTCATTATTTTTTTTCAGATAGATTTCCTGTTTCTTGCTCTTTCTCTCCTCCTTCTAGCATCCCTATGGTGTGAATGTTGTACTTCTTGAAGTTGTCCCAGATGCTGTTTATACAACCCTCATTTTAAAGGGTTGCCTCTCTGTTGTTTCACCTTTTTGGCTTATGATATTATGAATTTGTTGCTTATTTTAATAACAAGTTTCGGTATACTATATTTTAGATATATGCTTTATTATAGATTTTTTCCAAATGCTATTTTTAATTGTTTTGTTTTTTATTTTTATATTTGAGGGTCATGATTTTAACAATATAAACAGATTCCAGTATGAATTCAGAAGTTTCTAAATTTTTTACATTTGTGTGAATGTGTACTTAAAAATGTCACTGGAAAAATTGAGGATATGTCTATACAATGCAAAAAGAAAAAAATGTCTTCACATAAACTGCTCTCAAGTGACTGAGTATTATCCTATAGCTGTCCTTCCTCCCTCAGATCTTATTCTTTTAACTATGTTTGTTCTATCAGTACTAACCTTAATGTAAATATAAGTGATGAAAAAAGTTGTTCAAAAATATAAGCTAAATACCCTTTCCTTTCTCACTGGTAGCTTGATAGATACCTCCTTTTAGTAAGTCGTTTTATGTACTCAGAATAGTGAATCTCAGCAATGTCTTAGGCAGCCCCATCCCAACCTCATACTGAGTGCAGAAACATACTTGTATGACACCTGTTACAAATGGAAATTTCACTTCTCTTGAACACTTTCAAGCATGACTACTATTCAGACTAGCTTAAAAATGAAGCTTTGTAATGCTTATTATTGTCCCATGCTTGCCATTGGCATTATTAAAGAAACTTAACATTTTGTCCATGAAATATCTATTCAGATACTTCAAGACTGCCACTATCATCCTATGAAAGTTGTATATTTTCTCTCTGCTAAACACCCCTTGTCCTTTCAAAATTCTTCCCATGAATAATTTCTGGACCTTTAATAATTTTCCTGATTGTTTTGGCCTTGATTCTCCTCAAATTGTTGGTAACTTTTGTAAACAGTGGGATTTTAAATGTATAGGAATTTTTTTTCAATTACTGACAGAACACTAGAAAAGAAGGTTTCCCAGAGGCGAAACTCCTTCAAGCTACACTTCATATTTCTATTAATTCAACCCAAGTTTAATGGGTATTTACTTACCAATGCTTTTTCTTTTTACCATGTAATGACTTTTCAATAATAAAATGTGAAAATTTCATTCATACAAAATACTATATAGGCAGTGCCCTTTCATGCTGTGCTTATGCACATCATTTATCTGGATGTAAAAACAGTACTTTGTATTTATAATTCTGTTTCTAACTGCTGAAATCTATCATTCATTTTGATATCTTTGTTTTATAATGTTGCCTTATAAAATTCTCTTAACATTCTATTCTCTTTTCTAATATATTAGCAGCCTCTCCCAGACTTGAATCACTATCTTCTGGTGACTAATAAATGTGAAAATATTAAAGTATATCCAAAAACTCTCTCCAGAACTATATAAATTATATATGTAGATGATGATAAAATAACTTAATTAAATAATACTATTTGATTGCAGAATTTCAAGACTTACAATTCTGACAAAGTAAATATTTATGTAGCCAAACTTTCTTAATGTGGCCTATTTGGCTAGCACAGAAAAATTCACAAAATGTCTTCTCAAAATTAAGATTTTTAATTTCTGTAGCATTTAACTGGTAGAACATTTATAGTATCAAAACAGGAAAAATTTATTTTAGTATCATTTAATCTTCCTAAACTCTTGGTAGTTTCTAGTGAGAATTCCTATGATTAATTAAGATAATACCGTATATGAAAAAACTGCATAAATTTTACATACTCTGTACATTATGAAAGATTACAAAAAAGTTGAAAAAAGATCTGTTTACTTATCTATTCTAAATTTTTTTCTGAAGACAGCATTAAACATGTGGTTCAGGAGTTTTACACTGCTCAACAACTCCTAGAGAAAGAACTAGTAAATACAAAATCTCCACAAATATTTGTGGAATTAATGTGGAAATGAATTCCTGCTGTTGACCATAATAAAGTGTCCACTGAAGCAGGTACCTTGAATGCCAAGGTGGCAACTGCATTTGGCCAGTAGGACAGTGAGAATGACCACAGAACTGATGTGGGTTGGATTCTTCCCTGCATGCACTTGAGAAAATGACAAGCTCAGGCCTGTTAACTCTCTAATTCAACCACTATCTGAGAATCTGAGAACTTCCATAATAACCCGAAATTCAGTTCTCATTTCCAGTGACTGCAGGGTTGATATTGCTGAAAACTAAACACAAATGTCATTGTGTGGGTTGCTGTATTACAAAGCTGGTTGAATTCATAATCTCATGTGATAGTTAGGGCCTTTATTCATGAAGAATGGGACTCTGAATCTTGGAATGGGTACATCTGTTGTTGGACACAGAGGGAATAGACAGTCTTGAGCTGACAAATCACTTTGACCCTCTCATCCCTTTTCCCATCCCTTTGGAAGTAGCTTCCTCTCCAGTATCTGAGGTTAGCCTTCTGCCGAAACCCCCTATGATAGCCTTATCTGGGTAGAATATCTTGAAGAAAGATACTACTTCTTTCTCCATACTCAAAGCCAGTTTGGCATCTTCCTTCTGTGACCTCCAATCTTTGTATTAAAAGAATACAGGTGATTGTATTGGATGCACCCAGATAATCCAGTATAATTTCTCTATCTCAAACCCTTAACCAGATCTGCAATGTCCATTTTGCCATATAATATAACATAGCATAGGTTCCTGAAATTAAGGTAAGGACATCATTGCAAGAAAGAAAGGAGGCATTATATAGCCTACCACACTACCATTAAAATGTGTTCCCTGATTTCAACTGGAATTATAGGAACCCAGAGTAGCAGAAGCCTGTGGCAGCATTTAATTGGCAAAGACAGGTAGAACAGACAAACAATCACAACACCTTAGCCCATAGAGATCTTTGGAGATAGTAATTGATCATGGTGTCCCTGGGAACAAAACATATGAGGAGACTACTAGAGTATGACCAGATCTATTTAACTGAAAAAGTTCCAGGTCTCATAGCCATAAACCTGGCTCAAGTCTCCATGATGATGAGTGATGGCTTCTCACTCCCTTTCCAGACCTGTGTCAATCACAGATCAAAGTCCCTTGATTTAGCAGGAGGTCAAGGCCCCTTGAGAGAGTACCTTGCACCACGGGTGAAAATCCTCACTGTAAATCTCCCTCCAGATATTCTGCAAAAGTCTGTGGACCTATCACAAATACTGTATTTGAGTGTGTAATTTCAACCTATTTACAAAATGACCCATCAGTCTGCTAGACTGAGTGGGGACTAGAAAAAGATGGGCATCTGCAGCAGTTCTGGCTGCAGTCTGAGCTTCCCTACCACAAAGCTTTAACGATCCAGCAGATCTTGAAATAAAACTGAACTGTCCATGGCAAAGAAGATTGCTTTGTGGAGTCTCTGGCAAGCAGACATCTAGGTTTTGATTCATGTTGATGCCTTCTTCTGCAGATAATTACCTTCTTTGGAGAAGCAGCTTCTGGTCTGCAATGAGGCCTTGGTAAAAATTGAACATCTAACCCTTAGACATTAAAGGTTTGTGTGGTGGAAGCTTTGGAATTTGAACTGATTGTTGCCTGACCCCCTTAGCCAGAGGCCAGTTGAGGGCAATTGTCATCTGTCATACAGTGCACATGGTATAAGTGAGATTGAACTGAGCAAATCCAGGAAGGTATGGAATATAAAGGGCTTTGAAAAAGCAGATATTTCAAGCTCTTTTTACATGAACCATGTAGAGATTATAACTATGTATTTGAAGGAGTAGCTGAAACAGAACTCTTTCTAAGGTCAAGTTAACCTCTGAACTGTCATTAAGCTGCAGTTGAGGGGCCTTTATTTCCAGCCTGGTGTAGTGACTGGGTTTAGACTCAAAATATGCACTACAGATTTTAACTTGGCTGTTTACTTATGCTGTGAATTGTGGACAATTTACATCAACTTTCGTAGCTGCTTCAACATCCTCATCTGTAAAATGTAAGTAGTATCACCCACCTCAGAGGATTATTAAGATTCAATAAAATAATTGCTATAGACCAAATAGAACAGCCCCAAATAGTTCAATCTCTTTTTCTTTTTCCTTAGCCCAACTTTCCCTCAGTAACTGAAGATGAAAAGGATTAATTGCCTTGTGCCTTAGTACATTTAACACAAAACCAGTTCATTTGAATCAGGTCAAGCAGAAGTTCTGCCATTTGTCTACTGGTACCCATCCATAATGGAATATCTCAATGTGTATTTTTTCAAAGGGGCCATTAGACTGTAAGTCATTTGGATATCTTTAGAAGAAAGAATGATTACATTGAACTGCATAGAACATTCTGTGTCTTCTCATGCTATACCTTTATTCTTTGCCTTTTTAACAGGAAGTTCTTCTGCAACAAGAAAATTTTAAAACTATATCCTGTTAATATTTTGCTATATTGGACACCAAAAAATGACAAATACCCAAATAAACCCACACTATGAAAGAGTGGTAGATAGGACAGGCATGGGGATTATGAACAAACAAACAATCAAAACACTGTATCTGTTCCTGAATTAGAAACTGAATTTAATTCTTATGCCTGAGAGTTTAGAATGCTATGGCAAACCCTAAGATTTCTATTTTTTCTTTATATAAGCTACAGCCACTTGTGTTTTGTTTAATTCACATTATACTTACTATATACAGTAGGCATGTTTGCTTTCCTTAATCATTTATTCATATATGATAAATGCATGTTTGACCCCCTGGATGTCTGTTCAAAAATAATGTAACTGAGACATCATGCCCATGATGTTTTCACTGGTTTCTGATCTTTATTGTTCCATTATCCAAGTTAATGAAGGACTAGAATGAGACAGTCTTGAGAGTAGATAATCCAAAAGTTATTGGATAATATAGTATTTTTTTAAAAACAAATACGATTTAGATAAAATAGATATATATTTTTCCTGAAACCAGTCATTATTTTTGGATAAGTTATTTAAATTTTTGAAACATTGGGACTCAGAGTCCTTAATCTGCCAAGATAAGAGAATTAACGCTATTTTCTACAACTAACATACTCTGAAGTCTGTGATTATGTTAGGATTTTCAAAGTGATCGTGCCCATATATTTGATTATAATTTTCTCATTCACAGTTTCTTTCTGAACTTCTCCCAACTCCTAGGACAACTTCTTCTCATTCCTCATTTCTGTTGAATGTGGATAGAAATACACTTTACAGTAGTTCAAATCATTCGCCTAAGGGTTACCTTTAAAAAGGTTTTTTTGTTGTTGTTGTTTTTTTTTTTTTTGTAATATACAGATTAGTGGTTCTTAAATTTGGGTTGTATCAAATAACTTACATTTTTAAAGGTCCAATTCCTGCTGTAAACTTACTGGGGTCATGGAAGGAATTGGAGAACAAATATATTTTAATAGGCTTTCTAGAAGATTCTGATGCATCAGAATTTACCCATTGTCATACAACAGTGTTAAGCATAACACTGCTTAAATATTGGCATACCCTCACACTTGACTTAGACGGATCATAAAATTTAGCCTCTGTACTGAGGCTCATTTGAGAGAAAGTGGGATCTCTCTTCAATAATTATGTCAGCCCAAAAGACATAAAACAGAAATTCTGGAACAAACCAGTATCGATACTTAACACATAACCTTTTTTATGGGATCACTCAAAACTCAAAGTAGTAGAAATTCTTTAAGAGAGAATTGAGAAACATTGTTCCTCTTGCACAAAATGGAATTCTTTTTCAATCAGTTCACATAGTATCTCACACAGGGTAATATTTCTCTTAAACTGCTCTTTTTCCAAGCTGGTTTATTCAGTTTATGGTTTTAATAGATTTTGGATCTTTAAGTTTATTGATTTTATTAAATTTGGAGTATTTTTCAAATATATTTTAGTCCCCCCCCCCTTAGTTGGACTCCAATCATTTATGTTAAACATTCTGACATTTTTAGCAAGTTCCTAAAGTACTTGATTTTTTCTATTTATTTTATTTGTAATTCAGTTTGGATATTTGATATTTCTGTCTACACTGATCTTTTTTAGTATAATGTCAAATAAACTATTAATCCCACCTATTGGATTCTTCATTTCTAACATTGTCATTTTAACCTGTAGAAGTTTAGCTTAGTTTTTTATATACCTGCCATTTCCTCTTTGTCATATTTATGTTTCCCTTTAAATCTTGAGCCTGCGTAGAACATCTATTTAAAAGTTTGTGCCAAAACAACCTGATTAAGAAATGGTCAAAGACCTTAACAGCTACTTCACTCAAGAAGGTGTAGAGGTGGCAGAAAAGAATATGAAGAGGTGGATCCAAGATAGTTGGGGCAGTAAGTAGAAGCTACACTAACTTCCTCCCAGGAATTCCAGGATTAATCTGGAATTACAACTAAACTGTAGAGAAATCATTTGGAATAAACAACTGAACAATAGCTGGAGAGGAGCTTTATAACAACACAAATAGAAAAAAACACTTCATCACAATGTGACTGGTAGGGAGTGCAGAGGAGATGCAAGAGAGCTGTCTGGGTTCCTGCAGGCAACAGCTTAAGTGCTGGAGGGAAATTTCAGTGGCCAAAGGGGTTCCCCCTGAGAATTGTTGGATCTAAATCCCAAACTGGGCTTCCCAGACACAGCACCAGTGCCAGAAAAGAAACCAAATAACATTCAGCTGTGAAAAGTGGTGGGGTTCCTGTCTGCCAGGGAGAGATGGCTAGAGATACAGAGAGCTCCTTAAAGGACCAACACATAAAATTTCATTTTCAACCATTTACCCTGGGCTCTGGCAAAAGGGGGACAGAAGAGAATAGAGACACTTGAGAAGAGTCGGGGATGGTGACTTTGAGGAGAGAACTGAGGGAGCAGCCACTAGCATCTTCTCGAAATCACTTCTCTTTCCTCTAGACATCTTTTAAGCCTTTATTTTTCTTTCTTTTTCCCCTCTTACTCTTATTCCACTTGTATTAATCTTTGCTCATTTGTTGTTGATAGCACTGTGGTGTATTTTTTCTCCAATTTAGTTCCTGTTTTTTCTCTCTCTTCCTATACGTCTCATTAATTTATTATTTTTAATTTTCATTTTAATTGTTGATCTTGTACAGTTTTCTGTCTTTTACTCCCACCCCAGCCCACCACCCCAGCCATCCCCACCTCCCTCCTATTTCCACCCCCCCATAGTTTTTGTCCATGTGTCCTTTATACTTGTTCCTGTAAACCCTTCCCCTTTTCCCCTGAAATTCCCTCCCCTCTCCCCTCTGGTGACTGTCAGTCTGTGCTCAATTTCAGTGTCTTTGGTTATAGTATGCTTGCTTATTTGTTTTGTTGATTAGGTTCCTGTTAAAGGTGAGATCCTATGGTATTTGTCCTTCACTGCCTGGCTTATTTCGCTTAGCATAATGCTCTCCAGTTCCATCCATGCTGTTGCAAAGGGTAGGAACTCCTTCTTTCTTTCTGCTGCATAGAATTCCATTGTGTACATGTACCATAGTTTTTTGATCCATTCGTTTACTGATGGGCATCTAGGTTGCTTCCAACACTTCGCTATTGTACTTTTTAAACTTAATACTATATGCTTCCGTTTTCTGACTCTATTCTGCTTTCTTCCCTCCCTTTTTTATTTACAATGTAAACTTTACTTTCTTTCTTCACATTGTCTCTATTCCCAACTCTTATTATTGCTTCTCCCTCTGTCCTCTCAAAATCATTTTTCTTTCAGTAATCATTTCATATTAATTTTTCCTTTCTTATAATAGTCTTAAACTCTTTACACCTTTATTAATATTGGCTCATTTGCTGTTGATATTGTGATTGTGGGTGGGGGTAATTTTTGTAGATGTGGGTTTGTTGCTTGGGCTGTTTGGTTTTGTTCTAGCACCACCTGTGCAATAGCATACAAGTCATGGTGGGCAGAATAACTTACAGTCAGCCACCCAGAGGGAAAGACACACCAAAGAATGACCAAACCAACCAAAAACCCAGTTAGAACCAGAGAACCCATGCAAACGGCATAGAGGGTATCCCAAGAGCGTTAAGTTCAGGAGATCAAAGATACCACACCACTGAATTCCACAGTTCTTTTACCACAGAAGTTCGCACCAAAAAGATAGTGCATCAAAGCAGATCGATCTAAGAAGGAATAAACAAGAACAGTCACCTAAACTGAGGAAACAAAGAAACAACCCCTAATCAAAAAGAAAACAGGACTCCCCAGAAAGAGTGCTAAATGAAACAGAGGCAAGCAAACTCTCAGACACTGAGTTCTAAATAATGGTTAAAAGGAAGTTCAATGAGAACTACAAAGATCCCTAGGGAAGCTACAAGTAACTTACTGCAAACTACACCAGCACGAAAAAGGACATAGAAACTATCAATAAAAGCCAAGAATAAGTGAAGAATACAATATCTGCAATGGATAAAACAATAGAAGTAATTAAAAGCAAGTTAGATGAAGCAGAGGATTGAATCAATGAGTTGGAGGACAAGGTAGAAAAAAAATTCCCAGAGAAACAAAACAAAATAAACAAAACAAAACAAAAAAAGGCTCAAGAACAACAAAGAGGGTTAAGGGAGCTGCAGGACAACATGAAACAGAATAATATTCATATCACAGACATACCAGAAGGAGAAAAAGATGAGTAATGCAGAGAAAACATGTTTGAAAAAGTAATGAGGGAAAACTTCCCTAATTTGGCAAGAGAAAATTGTCATGCAAGTTCAGGAATCACAGAAGGTCTCAATCAAGATGAACCCAAAGAAGCCCACTCCAAGACACATCATAATTGAAATGGCAAATTTTAAAGACAAAGAGAGAATCTTTAAGGAAGCTAGTGAGAAACAGCTAGTAACATACTAGGGCTCTGAGCAAATTACTCAACAGAGACACAACAAGACAGAGGAAAATGGCAAAAGATATTCCAAGTAACAAAAAGCAAAGGTCTACAACAAAGACCACTCTACTAGCAAGTCCCTCATTGTAAATGTAAGGCAAAATAAGGAGTTTCCCAAAAAAGTAAATAAATAAGACTAAACAAATACATAACCACCAAACCAACATTGCAAGAGGTGCTAAAGGCACTGCTTTAAGAAGAAGAAAAAGAAAGAGTGATGAACACAGGTACAAAGTAAAAAATGACAGTGCATAAGCACCTATCAATAATAACCTTAAATGTAAATGTATACAATGCTCCAATCTAAAGATATAAGATATCCCAAAGGATAAGAAAACATGACACACATATAATGTCTATAAAAGACCCACTTCAGAATAAAAGTCTGCAAAGACTGAAAGTGAAGGGATAGAAAAATAATCCAAGCAAAAGGACATGAAAAAAGAAGCTGGGGTAGCAATGTTTACATCAGACAAAATAGATTTCAAAAGAAAAGCCATAAAAAGAGACAAAGAAGGACATTACATAATATTTAAGGGAATAATCCATTAAGAAGATATAACCCTTATAAACATATATTCATACAACATAGGAGCCCCCCAAATATAAGAAAAATCTTGGAGGACTTCAAGAAGGATATTGACAGCAACACACTCGTAGTAGGGGATTTTAACACCCTATTGTCAATAATAGATAGATCTTCCAAACAAAGAATCAACAAGGATATAGTGGCATTGAATGATACTCTAGATCAAATCAACTTTATTGATATATACAGAACCTTTCAACCAGAAAAAGCAAAAAATACATTCTTTTCAAGTGCACATGGAACATGTTTAAAGATAAACCACATGGTAGGACACAAAACAAGCTTCAAAAAATTCAAGAAAGTTGAAACCATATCAAGCATGAAGGCCTGAAACTAGAAACCAATCTTAAGGAAAAAACTCAAAAACATTCAAATTCATGGAGATGAATAACTTGCTATTAAATAAAAGTGTTTCCCTGAAGATCAGGAACAAGACCAGGGTGCCCACTTTCACTACTTTTATTCAACATAGTATTGGAAGTTCTAGCCACAATGATCAGACAAGAAAAAGAAATAAAAAGCAATAAGCCAAATGGTGAGGGACAAACACCATATGATCTCACCTTTAACTAGAACATAATCAACAAAAGAAAAAAAGGAAACAAAATATAACCAGAGACACTGAAATTAAGAACAATCTAATAAAAGACAAAGGGGAGGGGAAGGGGACAATGGGGGGAAGGGTTTTTAGGAACTACTATAAAGGACACATGGAGAAAACCAAGGGGTAGGGTAGAAGCAAGGGAGGGAAGTGGGTTTGGCTGGAATTGGGGGGCAGTAGTGGGGGAGAAATGCAGACAACTGTAACTAAACAACAATTAAATAAATAAATAAATAAATAAATACAAAAAGCATCCAAATTTCAAAGAGAAAAATGTCATTATTTGCAGAGGATATCATAGTGTACATAGAAAACTCTATAGGCTCCACCAAAAAACTACTCGATGTAATAAGTGAAATTGACAAAACTCAGATAAAAAGTCAATGTACAAAAATTGAAGTCATTTTTTACATCAACAATGAAATATCAGAAATGAAAATTAGGGAAAACAATCTTATTCGATATTGCAACAAGAACAATAAAGGAACTAGGAATAACTTTAACCAAGGAGGTAAAAACCTATACTTGTACAACTACAGAACACTGAAGAAATAAATTAAGGAAGATACAAATAAATGGAAGCATATACCATGTTCATGGATTGGAAGAATTAACATTAAATGCCCACACTACCCAAAGCAATCTATAGATTCAACACAATCCCTATTAAAATACCAATGACATATTTCATAGATTTAGAACAAACATTTAAAAATCTTATATGGAACAAAAAAATGACCCTGAATAACCTCAGCAATCTTGAGAAAGAAGAACAAAATAGGAAGGATCACAATACCTGGTTCAAACTATATTATTATAAGGCCACTGTAATCAAACCACCTTGGTACTAGCATAAGCACAAACCCATAGAACAATGGAACAGAATAGAGAGCCAAGAAATAAACCCATGTCTCTATGGTCAATTAATATTTGACAATGGGAACAGAAGCATAAAATGGAGTAAAAATAGCATCTTCAACAAACAGTGGTACATGAAAGAAAATGAAACTAGACCAACTTATACCATATGTCAGAATAAACCCAAAATGCATAAAAGACTTAAAAATAAGCCATGACACCATAAAAGTCCAAGAGCAAAACATAGGCAGTAAATTGCGGGTATCCCATGCAGCAATATTTTTGCTGATATATCTTCTAATACAGAAGTGTCAATCTCATTTTTACTGGGGGCCACATTAGCATCATAGTTGCCTTCAAATGGCTGAATGTAATTTTAGCACTGTGTAAATGTAACTACTATTATATTAATTGACTGTAGAGACTTGGGTTTATTTCTGGGCTCTCTGTTCTGTTCCATTGGTCCATGTGTCTGTTTTTATGCCAGTACCAGGCTGTTTTGATTACAGTGACCTTATAATACAGTTTGATATCATGTATTGTGATCCCTCCCACTTTGCTCTTCTTTCTCAAAATTGCTGCAGCTATCCAGGGTCCTTTATGGTTCCACATAAATTTTTGAAGTGTTTGTTCTATATCTGTGCCCTAATGTTCATAGCAGCACAATTTACAATAGCCAAGTTCTGGAAGCAACCTAAGTGCCCATCAGTAAATGAATGGATCAAAAAACTATGGTATATTTTTTTCCCATTTTTTATTTTATTTTTTTAATCAGTATTTTTTAATTGTTGATATTGTACAGTTTTCTGTCTTTTACCCCGCCCCAGCCCACCACCCCAGCCCTCCCCACCTTCCTCCCATTTCCACCCCCCATAGTTTTTGTCCATGAGTCCTTTATACTTGTTGCTCTAAACTGTTCCCCTTTTCCCCTGAAATTCAATCCTCTCCCACTCTGGACACTGTCAGACTGTTCTCAAATTCAGTGTATTTGTTTATATTATGCTTGTTTGTTTGTTTTGTTGATTAGCTTCCTGTTGGTGGGATTGCAGATTGGTACAACCACTATGGTAAACAGTATGGAATTTTCTAAGAAAACTAAAAATGGACATACCTTTTGACCCAGCGATTCCACTGCTTGGATTATATCCTAAGACTCCTGAAACACCAATCCAAAAGAATCTATGCACCCCTATGTTCATAGCAGCACAATTTACAATAGCCAAGTGCTGGAAGCAACCTAGGTGCCCATCAGTTAATGAATGGATCAAAAAACTGTGGTACATTTACACAATGGAATTCTATGCAGCAGAAAGAAAGAAGGAGCACCTACCCTTTGCGAAAACTATGGTATATTTACACAATGGAATTCTATGCAGCAGAAAGAAAGAAGGAGCTCCTACCCTTTGCAACAGCATGGATGGAACTGGAAAGCATTATTCTAAGTTAAATAAGCCAGGCAGTGAAAGACAAATACCATATGATCTCACCTTCAACAGGAACCTAATCAGCAAAATAAACAAACACACAAAATATAACCAAAGACACTAAAATTGAGAACAGGCTGACAGTGACCAGAGGAGAGAGGGGAGGGGATTATAGGGTGAAAAGGTGAAGGGTTTGCAGGAACTATTATAAAGGACACATGGACAATAACAAGGAGGGGTGGAAACGGGAGGAATGAGGGGAAGCCTAGGAAGGTGGGGAGGGATGGAGGAAAAGACAGAAAACTGTATTTAAACAATAATAAAAATGTTAAAAAATAAAAGTAAACATGAAACATTTCTTCATGTTAAAAAAAATGTAACTACTCCTTAATAGTTAAGAGAGAGCTTGGTGCTACCACCAGGTAGAAACAAGGTGCTGGGCCAGATAAAACAGTTAGAGGGATGGATTCGACCTGCAGGCCTTGTGTTTGCCACCTGTGCTCTAGGGCAAGGGAAAAAAAACAATGGGACTATATTAAATTTAAAAGCTTCTGCATGATTAAAGAAAACATCAGCAAAATGAAAAGGGGACCAATTGTATGGGAAAACGTATTTGCCAATAATACCTCAGAGAAGGGTTTGATCTCCAAAATATATAAAGATATATAAAGAATGCGTATGACTCAACACCAGGAAAAAAACAACACAGTTAAAAATGGGAAAAGGACATTAAAAGACATTTCTCCAAGGAGGACATACAGAGGGCTCACAGGTCTATGAAAGGATGCTCAACATCACTAGCTGTCAAAGAGATGCAAATTAAAACCACAATGAAGTACCACCTCACACTAGTCAGAATAGCCATCATTAGTAAATCAACAAACAGCAAGTGCTGGAGATGATGTGAGGAAAAGGAACCCTAGTACATTGTTGGTAAGAATGCAGACTGGTGTATCCACTGTGGAAAACATTATGGAATTTCTTTAAAAAACTAAAATTGGCACTGCCTTTGATCCAGCATTCTTCTGCTGGGATCCTGAAACACCAATTCAAAAGAACCTATTCACCCAAATGTTCATAGCAGCATTATTTACAATAGCCAAATGCTAGAAACAGTCTAAATGCCCACCAGTAAATGAATGGATCAATAACTGTGGTACATTTACACAATGGAATGCTATGCAGCAGAAAGAAAGAAGGAGCTCCTACCCTTAACAACAGCACTGATGGAACTGGAGAGCATTATGCTAAATGAAATAAGCCAGGTGGCAAAATACAAATACCGTATCATCTCTCCTATAAAAGGAACCTAGTGAACAAAACAAACAATGAGCAAAATAGGACCATAGGCATGAAAACAAGGAACAGTCTGACAATGACCAGAGGGGTGAGGAGAGGGTAAATAAGGGGCAAAACAACGGGAAAGATCTATTCAAAGAACAGGTACAAATGACCCACAGACATGGACAACAGGGTGGGATTGACTGTGGGAGCAAGAGGTGGGTGGGACGGGGAAGGGCAATGGGTGAACATTGGGACAACTATAATAGAATAAAAATTTAAAAAGGATATGAAGAGATGTCATATGTCATCAGGGAAATGCAAAGTATAATGAGATGCCACTACATACCTATTAGAGTGGCCAGCACCCTTAGGGACACCCCATGAAGATTTCTGGGCCTCTTTATCCTCATGGCTACATGTTCTTCAATCCTTTGCCCTGGGTATCCAAGCTGCCTCAATTTCCCAAATGTGTCTATACTTCATGGACTGGCAAGCCTGCCATCTCTGCTCAGTTGCACCTGTGCCCCACCTCCCCTGCTCAATGATTTGGAATATGCCCCCTGATATATAACTGGGATATATCATAGGAATCTATCATTTTTTTTCTGTGTTCTCAATGCTGTGCTATCTACTTACTGTTCAATGTCTGAACCTGTCTGCTTCATGTATGTTGTTCAGCAGTTCTGTTATGGTGATAGGGTGAGGTGATTTTCAGTAACTGTCCTGGATGAAAATGAGAGTGAATAATGCTTTCTTTTGCCTGCTTAAAACCATCAACAGCCCTAGCTAGTGTGGCTCAGTGGATTGAGCTCTGGCTTGCATACTGAAAGGTAATGTGTTTGATTCCCAGTCAGGGCACATGCCAGGATTGTGGTCAGGTTCCCTGATGGGGGCATGGGAGAGGCACCCGATAGATATATCTCTTGCACATCAATGTTTCTCTTCCTCTCTTTCTTCCCCCTTCCTGTTTCTCTAAAAATAAATACATTTTAAAAACTGTCAACAAAGTCAGGTATTTGGATATGTCTTCATTTGTCTGTCATAAGACCAAAACTTAATTAAGGATTTTAATACCATTATTATTTTGTGTCCACAATGGAACCACAGTACTTTATGTGACATAAAAGGTAAAAGATCCTTGAATGCAGAAAATTCTGGGTACTTTCACCCAGTGTCATGATAATCACAATAAGGTTTTGCTTTTGCTTCATACCCTTGATAATACAAAAGGCTCATATTAGCAAATTTAAAAGGAGAAAAATGTGCTGGATTAAAATAAAAGCATTACATTTGTATTCAGTAGTAGAAGTTAAAAGTCTTTTCTGTTTAGTTTAGTGCCTCTGAATCTCCCAGTTAATCTCCCATTAAAATTTCGTTCACGTCTATTTCTTATTTATAGGTAAAACTAAAACTGTCTCTGTTGTCTTTTTATAATCAAATATAAACATAAAGTAGCATGCTTGAAATATATGCCTTTTTATATATTTTACTTTATTTATTTTCTTTTCTTTCCAAACCGCATTGTTCTTATTTCTTTCTAATTTTTTAAATATTTTTATTATTGTTCAAATATAGTTGTCTCCATTCCCCATCCCAACAACTACCCCCACCCCAGCCATCCTCATTACCCACCCTTGATCCTACCCCTCTTTGGCTTTTTTCATGTGTCCTTTATACACGTTCCCTTGACAACCCATCTCCCTTTCTCCCCCATTATCTCCTCCCACCTCCCCTCTGGTTACTGTCAGTTCATTCTTAATTTCAATGTCTCTAACTATATTTTGCTTTCTTGTTTGTTTTGTTGATTAGGTTCCAGTTATAGGTGAGATCATATGGTATTTGTCTTTCACTACCTGGCTTATTTCACTTAGGATAATGTTCTCCAGCTCCATCCATGCTGTGGCAAAGGGTAGGCGCTTCTTCTTTCTTTCTGCTTCATAGTATTCCATCATTTTCCATAATATCCCATAGTATTTTTGTATGTGCCTTTATACAAAACAGTGAGATCTCATATTTAAAAATGTAACTAAAGATAGTTTGAAAGACTTCCTTCCTTCCGTAGAATCCTAGAAGGGATATCATTATTTATGTTTTAGTTTGTGTTGAGAATCAATTATTCAGAAAACAACTTAGCTTACATTTTTGAGCATCAGTAATTGCTGGTCAATAATTGTCTAGGGCAGCATGAAAGGTGTTCTCCCTCCAAGATGCAGAAGGACAGTTTATTCAATAAAGCATCATTCTTTGGGTCCTGTCTTGCTGAAGGCCACAAGAGCTCATGCTTAATGCTCAGGTGCACCACTGACTACCTACATGCCAGATGAACACCAACATGGACATCCCCTTCTTTTATGATTTGGGTCCATAGATGGGAAATAATTCCCTCACTGCATATCCAGGAGTTAAAGCAAGTGTCACAAAGCAGCCCCAGCTTGGATCACCTAAAGTCTTCACAAATGTGAACAGTGGGTGTGAAACACATGATGACTCTATCATACCTTTCTTTAATTATGTAAAAAGGTGATTATTTTTAATTGTTTATCCAACAGTTAGTATGAGAGGTACAGTGTCAAGGGCATAGATTTGATCATGAAATGACTGACTATAAGGAGCCAATAGTTTTGTTTTGTTTTTCCCATCAGTCATTTACTTGTTGGCTTGGGGAAAAAAAGACTCCCTAAACTCTTTATTGTAGACTGTGAAACTGAACAACTTTTTTTATATTCATGTGAAATTTGTATTAGTTTCTCCTTTCCTTTAGACATATAAATAAAGCAGACATTGAGCTTTAGTAGTCAGGGATACTATGAGGAAGTCATAAGGATAAAAAGGACTTTTTTAAGGAAGTGTTTTGATTACTATAACTAAAACTCAGTTTCACAATTGAGATATTATGTATAATTTCACATAGCATGAGAACACATGGATGGAATTTAAAATAACTGTGCCAACTTTTATTCTGCTTATGATTGTGGACAAATTAGTCACTGAATTGGATGGCAGATACATTTGTTTTTGGTGAACAAAATGGAATGCTTCCAGGCAATATATTTGCTCTTCAGGTCGACATAGATGTCACCAATCCCCAAAGTAGTGTGACTTGAGGGTAGGAGTACCACCTCCAGTGGTGGACAGATTAAACTTGATCTCATGTTTGCTCACTGTGTGACCTTGACATGTTGCTCTCTGCCTTGTTAATTTTATTTGTAAAATAAAGAGAAGCACAGTACCTACCTTATAGCATTTCTGTAAACTTAAATGAATGTATATATATTGCTTAAACTATACCGGACACATAGCAAACTGGCCATAACTGTGAAAGCACAATAGTGGTGATAATATACAGCCATTTCATGACAACATTCACCTGCCTGTCCCTGAACACATTGGACTTTGTGAGAGAAGCTCTCAAACTCAGGCAGACGTCTACACAGTTCCAGAGCCTAGTGGACTGCTGCTTACCTACTTCTCCATTCACAATTCTTCTGCTTAGGCTAGCTACTTGTTCACTGAACTTCTGACTGTGCATAGAAGCTCACAGGTGTTTCCCCACAGCTGTTATCTGACAGTTTTCAGGTCCTTCTGAGGAGAGTGCATGATGGGCAGGCCATCAGACAAGCAGGCCAGCATGTGCAGGTGGCACAATTACACGCTTCCTGGAGAAGGACACAGTCCATATCACAATGCTTATTCAGGCTGAAGCTATCCACTTATTTTGCAAGGTACATTCACAAAGTTCACATGGTTGATGGATAGAAGCTGAGGAGGAAAGGCTAAATGTCAGGGTTTAGGATGAAGCTGGTGTCAGGTCTCTGGCAGCCTGCAATGGAGTGGAGTTTATAACCAAGAGGGACAGTGACAGAGTGCAGAGCAGTATGTGTTAGCAGGAGAAAAGAAAGTCACCTGCAGTTAGTGTTGTGAGTTCAGAGTGCAGTAGAAAGGACTCATTTACATTTGTACAATTACTTAAACATTCAAGAGAAAAACTTCCATGATTTTTCTAAAATAAAACTTTAAATCTCCTTACTTTTGAAATGTTTGTATAAATTTCCTTTTCAAAAAACAGTCCCCAAGATATTGAGACTTTGTTTAAAGATGATTTTAACTATTACATTTTTATCTCTTTGCTTTAAGAGGTGTGAAAATCTAGGAAGACAGAAATAAGTTACATTGAAAAGAGGTCAGGGAGAAGAGAAAATAAATTTAAAGTTACTGAAAAAATAAAGAAAATATTTGAAAAGGTTTGATGCATTATTTTTAGGTTGAAATTAAGAAAATAATTTAAAATAATCAGAATTTTAAATAGTACAATGAAATAGTAAATGATGCATCCTTATTTAATAAAAGCAGCATCTACTGTGATACCATTAGCTTTACTATGTGTCTTTCTAACACCAACTCCTTTTTCTGTCTCATTTTGGAATGATAGGCAATTAAAACTTTATATATCAGTGACTTGGGTAACAAATTATTGGATAAACTAAAATCAGTCTTCTTGCTTTTTAGATTTGGAGAAAATTATGTCAAATGAGAATTATTAATTAGGTCTTGTCTCATTTTCTTTCCTTAGAAAGCAGCTAATAATTTTTAAGAAAGAATAATAGTTTAGTTTAGTTTAGTTATATCATAAATACACCATATGAACTACAATTAAATATTCTATTTTCTAGAAGTCAAATTTAACAAAAATAAGTAAAAAGAAACAGGTGAAATCACTTTGTAATGTATTCTAGTTAAACCACTACCCAAAATATTACCATTTAGACATATAAACAACATAAAATTATTACTGAGATTTTTAAAAGTATTTTTATACTACAAAATACTAGCTTTCCAGTGATAGTGAATATCTTATAGTTAACACAGTTCTACATCTCATCAACAGCCACAGCTTTGGATCATTTACCTTCATTCTACTCATTCAGCTACTGTGTGCTTGAAATCCCTATGTGACATGTTAATTAATGGCAGATGTGTATTTATGGTCTATATTATATACTGCACCAGGAGTGTCAAACTCATTTTTACCAGGGGCCATATCAGCCTCACGGTTGCCTTCAAAGGGTAGAATGTAATTTCAACTCCTTAACAATTAAGTAGTAGTTACATTTATACAGTCCTAAAATTATTTCAGCCCTTCGAAGGCAACAGCAAGGCTGATGTAGCCCCCGGTGAAAATGAGTTTGACACTCCTGTACTAGACAATATTTTCAGGTACTTTTTGGTAATATTCTAATTCAGCTACAAATGGGGACTGTTGGAGGTATATTTCAGACATATCTTATCACTATGAATATTGTTAAAATTATTGAAAGTATTTCATCTATATAACAAAATTACCCCAGATTTTGTCAAGATAAGACAACCAATTCATTATACTCAGATCCTGTGGTCAGTATTCAAAAGGGCAAAGTAGGAGTCTCTGATATGCAATTTCTGGGGCCTTGGATTGGAGACTGGACAGCCGGAGTCATCTAGAATCTTGGTTCAGTCACAAGTCTGGTGCCTAGCCAGGGAAAACTCAGATAAGAGCCACCAATGATAGCTGTTGCGTATGTTCTCTCCAAGTGTCATGGCTCCTCACAGCTTGGTGTCTGGGTGCTTGGACTTTTCTCAAGGGACTCAGGTCTCTGAGGGCAGGTGTGCCAGCAGATAAGACCCAAGTTTCATTGTTTTCTGGGACTCAGCCTTAGAAGTCCTACAATGTCATTTTCACTCCTTTCTGTTAGTTATAGGCAAGTCATTACGGTCAATCCAAATGCAAAGGGAGGTGATGTAGGCCTCATCTTTCCACTTGAGTGTGAAAGAACTAGAGAACATGTTTGAAAAGCACCATATAATTTTGCTTTCCGAATACTTACCTTCATCGTGTCCACATTACATGTGACCTGTGAGGGTTTCTCAGTCTGTATCTGCTGTAACTGCAGAGTTGATTGGACATTAGAAAATTCATTTCTGGATGCCCCAAGTCTGATATAATCACACACATTAATGTGAAGGGTTGTGAGGACTGCATTAACTATAACACGGTAGGTGTCCACAGAGGCTTGGCATACTGTGGATGCTCCACAATGGTCACCGTGTTAATAAATTTCTGCATTCTAGCTGCAGCATTTGTGACACATTTTCCCTTAAATCACTTGAATTCTGTAAGTCTCTGTTTCGCTTTCGTAAAAATGAAGATAATAATAGTCCATTTTATAGGATATTAGTAGTATTAAATGTAATAATCTGTATAAAATGCTTATGATAGTGCTGGTACCCCTTCAGTCAAGTATTTTATAAATATTTGCCCATAACTCCAACAAATTTCTCCATGGATTATTTTACAGAGAAAGGACTTTTAATCAAGAAGTAAAATAAAATCAATAAGCATGTCTTTGAGTGAGAATTTTTTAAAAAAAGAAAAATGGTTAGGGTGGTAAATTTTCTATTATGTGTATTTCACCTAAATTTAAGATAATAAAATGTTTAAAATTAAAAAAAAAAAACTTGGAGAAAGTGTTAGTTTTTTCTTTCAATCTGTAGAGACAGGACAATTCTGGAGCAGATTAATTATATATTTTATTATATAAGATCATTTGTGTTCTTGAAATAGTCTAAAAACTAACCAAGTAAATTTCTAGATTAATATTAATATTCACTGTACCTCTATTTAAAACATTTATAATTAAATGGAATTAGGATAATTAGGTATCTTTGTACATGACTGATTCTTACCTTAGTGTAAAATATTAAGAAAAAAAGAGTTCCACACAAAGTTTCCTTGTGGTTTCCTGATCTATATATTTTAGTTTCTCCAAGTTCTTCCTAAATTGGTAAGAAATTACCAATGGTTTGGTGTTCATAGATGTTTAATCATAACTTCACACTCCAATGATGACTATCAAAGTTCAAAACTGGTTAATTTTACCAATAAATAATGAGCAGTGTTTTAAATGTAATGATAATTCCTGTTACAGTGAATGTAACTTGGACTTTGGTTTAAATGTTACTTTTATTTTCTGAACAGTGAGTCATACCATGTTGCAAATGGTCTCTCAGCCTGGTGGTCTTTCCCTTCCCCACAATGTAACAGAAAATGTGCCCCAGTCCTCCCTTACCTGTTAGCCCAGTGGCTGATTTTGAGTATGTCCCAGCCCCTTCAGGCTGGTTTGGTATATAGCTGTTGGTGTAGTCCAGAATCTGCAAATATCTTTGATTTCATAAAATATGCTATAAATTTGTATCTCATTGTAATGTCCAATATTAAATACAAAATTTTTATAGACTAAAAAGGCTACATATACTTTGGGATGCTATGAAATATTACAGGTTTCTTTTTTTTTAATTCTAAATTATCGATTACATTCTTGACATTTCCTGACTCCATCTCTCCATACAATAAGAGACAGTGAGCTGACTCAATAAGAGAGATCAATGACACTGATTTGCTCTTTGGCTTCCTTGTCCCTGTGTTCTATTTATCTGGTAAAAACTGATCCAACACTTTTTGATTTTCTGATAAATAACAATGCTCTTTCCATAAAATAAAATAACTTTATATAGACTATTTACCCTTCAGTTTATTTTTTAGGTTTATATTTAAGTTCTTTTTTATTGTTGTTCAACTACAGCTGTCCCCATTTTCTCTCTACCACACTCCTCTGCCCTACCCACCCCCACCTCTCACACTCAATCCTTCCCCCTGACAGCTTTGTCCATGGGTACTTTGTACATGTTCCTTGACGGCCCTTCCCCTTTAGTTTAAATGTGACCCTACCAATGTCAGAATCGTGGCTGGCTAGGCTGAAAGTATCTGCAGAGGGTTAAGTTTGAAGGTTTTCCAAATTAATTCTTGCATTCCTTAATATGAGTAACAAAATTAATTGATGAAAGCTGCATCTGTCTACTTTCAGATCTTACAGTAATCTATAATTGTATTATATATCTGGAAGAGTAAAGAAATTCCCCCACGCAATTAAAAAACTTACTTAAAAAAAAAAAAACCCTAACATTTCTTTATTGTTACCCAAGGGTATGTTTATCAATTTGAGAGAGAGAAAGAGAAAGAGGGAGAGAGAAAGAATGTGAGAGAGTACATTGATAGGTTGCCTCCTGTACATGACCTGATCTGGGATCAAATCCACAACCTAGGTATGTGCCCTGACCAGGGATCAAACCTGCAAACTTTTGGTGTATGGCACAATGCTGCAATAAACTGAGCCACCCAGCCAGAGCAAAACCTAGCATTTTTGATGGCATAGTATATTCCAGCTATTACATTGCTAAACACCTTTAGAGGCTAAAATACCTTGCATTATTCAATCTTTGCAACAAAAGGTGATATAGGTTATTTTTGAAAAGCCAAGAAAACAAAAGCTTGTAAGTAGGTAAGTTATTTAGCCAGAAAAGTTTAGAGCCTAAGTATAACCTGATTGCAAAGCTTAGCTTACCTGTGTATTTGATGAAACTGGAACACATAAATTAAAATATATTTTATGGAAAAAGTCTAGATGATATCAGAACAGATAAAGAACACAAGAATTTATGAAAATAAATGTGTCACATTCACATAGTTTTATACATCCCTTTAATATCCTCAAAGATTTAATGTTTAATAAATATTTAGGAATTAAATATATTTGATAAAGATTAAATAATGTTGATTATTTGTTATTATTCTCTTTAAAAGTTATGAATCTTTTAGTGTATTTTTTGAGCTTCTTTTTCCATGAAATAATATCATTTTATAATCACCTGAGATGTGCAGAAGCAAGAAACTTCACTAAAGTTTGATATCCATGAGTTTTAAAAAAGAGACAATAACAATAACATAGAGATAATAGATCCACTAAAACACATCTCTTTTCCATCTCCTCATGCCATTTTAGGATCATGAAGAAACTGCTACACAAACAACTTTTTACTTCCCATGAAAGCTTTCTATAAATGACTCTTCATAGAGCACCTCTGTTCTGTGTCATATTACTCAGTATAGCATGAATTAACTCTGTTTCAGCATCACTGGCTCTCCAATGATTCCTGTATCTGGCCCTTCCTTGACTTGAGACAGTCTGGTCTACATTCCCTCAGAATGGGAGCTTTAGTCCGTGTGGTTGTTAAGAGTAGTTTTGATAATGGTGATAAAATTTCATTGAGCAATTTTTTTGATCGAGCAAATTTCATTGATTCATTTTTTAACTTATTTTTATTGTATTTTTCCATTGCCATTTATCCTCCTTTTATCCCCCTCCCCTCCTGCAATTACCACACTGTTGTCAATGTCCATGAGTCTTTTAGCTTTTTGTTTGATCCCTCTAACCCCTAAAATCCCCCACATAGTTGTCATCCTGCTCTCTATCTATGAGTCTGTCTCTATTTTGCTTTTTAGTTCAGTTTGTTCATTAGATTCCACCTATGAGTGAAATCATTTGGTATTTGTCTTTCTCTGAAAGGCTTATTTCACTTAGTGTAATGTTCTCCAGGTCTATACATGCTTTGCAAAGGATTTTTTTTCTTTTTTATTGCTGAGCAGTATCCCACAGTTGTTAGCAATTTAGAATCTTTCACTTTACTCTTAAGTATCAGGTATTGATGTATATGCCATGATGTCATTCGTTCTTCCATGAGTATGTTAACCTTCACTTTCTGTGTTTGTGACTGATCTGTTTGTCTAATTTGAAATAAAAGCCCTCTGGGAAAAGTCTATTTTGGTGTCGTGTGCATTCTAAAGTCACTGCATGAGACCAGTAAATATTTGTTAATGAATATTGTCAACATTATTAGCTAATTTTATTGATTAATAGTAGTGATAATAATAACCATTGATTATTTACAGAGGGAGGTAACTAGACCTAAGTTTCATTAATGAGGGGATACAGTTAATGCGTATATATTTTGTACATATGTGTATATATTATATGTATAAGCACATACATATGTATATATATGTGTGTGTGTGTATATTCAAAACTGTTTTTTCACATCCACATAATAATGGAAAATATTTCTTGGATGTACATATTATGCTTCATTTGAATATAATTTAATTTAAAATAATCATTAAAGTAAGAAAAATACATCTAAATATGGTTTGTATTGACACTTGAGTTATTCAGAAATGCCTTTTATTTATACATTAACATTATGCTGAGTTCACTGAGTACTCTGCTGCGTATTGGAGACAAAGGAGAAAGAAGAGAGAGTTCATGTCTTCAAGTTGTACATTGGATGATGTGCATGTGGGAGAGCAGAGGCTTTGTTGTCCATGGTTCCAAGTGCTGAGACACACTCTCAGGTGTGGTGAGGAGAAAGGTGTGGAGGAATTCTTTAGGAAATTTGCTGTAAGATGCTTTCCTGATTCCAAAAGGTGACTAACCCTGTTGAGCACTACTTTGTATTTAAGCGTCAGAGAACCTGAGGGTATATTTGCTTTCCATTTTCATATAAGAACTCTACAACTTAGTGGAATTTGTGATTACCTTCCCCAAGGTCACACAGCAGAGATTTGAATCCAGGTCCACATCATGCCCAAGGTCTAAACTTTTTCTATCTCCTAATGACACCCTAAATAAAGCCTTAAGTTCCAACTAATTAGACAATTAGGAAGCCTGCTGTCATTGATGTATTAATAGATGAATAATGAACCTATAATGTGAATTACTAATAGTTATTATCCAGAGAAGATTAACAAGTGGTATTTAAATGCTTAGTCTCACGCTAATATGGTAAAGTTAAGCTGGAAGATCACACTGCATAGTGTTTTATTTAAAAAAAAAAAAAAAAAAAAAAAACATCCATTGGAGGTTTCTGCATGGTCCTGAGGCTAAAGGTAAATCTCATTCTTCTTATTAAAAAAAAAAATCTCCTGATCTAATAATATTCTGGACTTTCCTTATGCTGTGACCTAGTATTGTTACACTGCCACATAATGTGTTTTTATGATTCCCACATCACTATAAGAAAATTATATGACTCACTTTTGTTCACTTCATCTGCATGAAAGGGCGATATTGGTGTCTCAGCTGTCCAGGGCTGAAAAATATATTCTTACTGAATGTATTACTACACACAACATCACATGCTTCAAGTAGCAGTACTCAGTGCTAGAAAAGAAATATCATGGATATAGCCCTGTTAACTGCAGATTTGTGTTTATTTGCTGTTCATTTGTTCTATCCACAGAACATAGGGTTATGGAATAAAGAAACAGTAAAAAAGGGACTTTTTTCCTACTAATTATGATGGCAAAACTGAAATACAGCATTTTCAGCTAAATATTAGAGTATTTCATTTTCTGTTAATTCCTGTATTTACTTGAGGTGGCAAGCTTCTTCGAAGTGGGATAGCAAGAATGTATGTCCCAGAAAGTCACCAACTTCTTCAGACATTGGTAACAGACTGTATCCTACAGTCAGTTCTCTCTTCAGAACAATCCCATGGAATTTCAGAATGCTTTCTTTTTTCCTCCATTTTTTATTTTATTTTTAATCAGTATTTTTAATTGTTGATATTGTACAGTTTTCTGTCTTTTACTCCACCCCAGCCCACCACCCCAGCCCTCCCCACCTTCCTCCCATTTCCACCCCCCATAGTTATTGTCCATGAGTCCTTTATACTTGTTGCTCTAAACCGTTCCCCTTTTCCCCTGAAATTCCCTCCCCTCCCGCTCTGGTCACTGTCAGACTGTTCTCAAATTCAGTGTCTTTGTTTATATTATGCTTGTTTGTTTGTTTTGTTGATTAGCTTCCTGTTAAAGGTGAGATCATATGGTATTTGTCTTTCACTGCCTGGCTTATTTCACTTAGCATGATACTCTCCAATTCCTTCCATGCTGTCGCAAAGGGTAGGAGCTCCTTCTTTCTTTCTGCTGCATAGAATTCCATTGTGTAAATGTACCACAGTTTTTTTGATCCATTCATTTACTGATGGTCACCTAGGTTGCTTCCAACACTTGGCTATTGTAAATTGTGCTGCTATGAACATGGGGGTGCATAAGTTCTTTTGGATTGGTGTTTCAAGGTTCTTAGGATATAATCCAAGCAGTGGAATTGCTGGGTCAAAAGGTATGTCCATTTTTAGTTTTCTTAGAAAAATTCCATACTGTTTTCCATAGTGGTTGTACCAATCTGCAATCCCACCAACAGTGCACTAGGGTCCCCTTTTCTCCACAACCTCTCCAACACTTGCTGTTTGTTGCTTTGTTTATGAAGGCCATTCTGACTGGTGTCAAGTGGTATCTCATTGTAGTTTTAATTTGCATCTCTCCCAATGGAATATAACAGAGAGCCCAGAAATAAACCCAAGTCTCTACAGTCAATTAATATTCGACAAAGGGGGCAGCAACATAAAATGGAGCAAAAATAGCCTCTTCAACAAGTGGTGCTGGGAGAACTGGACAGCTACATGCAAAAAAATGAAACTCGAGCACCAACTTACACCATACACAAAAATAAATTCAAGGTGGATAAAAGATTTCAATATAAGCCATGACACCATTAAAATCCTAGAGGATAACATAGGCAGGAAAATCTCAGATATTTCACGCAGCAATATTTTTACTGATACGTCCTCTAGAGCAAGGGACATAAAGGAAAGAATAAACAAATGGGATGTGATCAAAATAAAAAGCTTCTGCACAGCTAAAGAAAACAGTGTTAAAATAAAAAGAGAACCAACTGTATGGGAAAACATATTTGACAATGATACCTCAGACAAGGGATTAATCTCCAAAATATATAAAGAACTTACAAGACTCTACTCTAAGAAGACAAGCAACCCAATGAAAAAAATGGGCAAAGGATTTGAACAGACACTTCTCCAAGGAGGACATACAGAGGATCCAGAGACACATGAAAAGATGCTCGATATCTCAGAATGCTTTATATTACTTTTTAAATGTTAGTTTTAAGTATCTCTTCCCAAAATTGTGTTCCAGAGATACTAGTTCTGTAAGACATAGTACTGGTTTATGTAGAAAAAATATTGAATTGTTTGAACAAAATTAATTAATTATTTTTTCTGTATCTATTTTTAGAAGTTTATACCTCCCTGGGAACCATTATAGTATGAAGCATTTCCAATCTGAGTTGATATTTTATGATTAAATTCCCCCCCAAAAAAGATTTTATAGTCAAAATACTATAATATGTGTAATGTGCTATAGGTACTAACTGAAATTTTAAATTAAGTATTTATATAAAACATAAAGACCAGTTGAATGGGACTTTCTAGATGTCTCAGATTATTGTTGAAAATCCAAAACTGAGAACAACAGATTATGACTAGCCCATAGTCTACTAAGAATGGCTAACAGTTTCCTAATAACTGAATACAAGATGACAGCAGTTTTTAACTCTTCTTCAGTCCACATAAGAGAAGGCCAGAAATTCAGCAGTATGGTGGCAGAAAACTGTGGAAGTGAAGTTGTCAGACTCATGAAGAATGTTATGTCATTTCATATATGTACTTCTATTCCCCACCCACATTGCACACATGGACACACACAGGAGGAGATTCCTGCTCCCACCTCTCAGCCAAGGGATCCATATTCAAACATCAAAGTCTGCACAGAGGTCCAAGCAGTTTCAGTCTCCTCGACTGATGAGGTACTGAGCTGTAGAAATATGCAGTGCTAACACATGCATTGGAGGGACACTCAGCAAGAGATTTCTCAAAAGATCTTTATCTACGTTACTAAATTAAGGGGCATAGAGACTAGCACCTGATTCTCATGCCTCAGCTTTTCCAAGCTGTGGGCAGTTATACAGAAAGAAGACAGGGTAAAAAAAGAGGTGTGTGTCTTTGCATTTCCAGAATATGTTGCATGTGTGAGTTTGCAGTGGGCCAATGGATCTCAGTGATGATCAGGACAGCTGGAGTACAAAGGCTACCTGCTAAGGAGGAGGATGTGTGGTGCACTCCTGGGATGGTGGCTGGGGTGAAACGAGCATTAGGGAGACCTAACCACATGAGGGGAATGTGCAATGCTACACAGAGGTAGAGTGTTATGTAGACCACAAATGTGCCCACAAAAGACAGTTTTTATAGATGAGTGGTCATGAAAGCCATGACAATCGCCCAGCATTAGCCAACAGAGACTACAGAGAAACTACAGAGAGACTACAGAAAAACTTCACATCTGCCCCTCCTGCTGGCATTGACCCTGAAAAATTCAGAGACAGAGGCACAGGCGAGCTAATGACTAAGCCACACTCCCTTCCCCACTTGTGGTCCAGACCCAAAGCTCAGGGCAAAGATGAAGGGGAAGAGGGACCTGTAACTGAGTGCAAATGTGAATTTTTTACTATTTAGGACTAAAGTTATTAGTAACTAATGGTGGCTTTTTTGTGTTTTGGGGCCTCCTCACCCCCCTGATATGACACTTGTCCTAATGATTGACAGCCACCAGCCATGACGGTCTAAAGTCCATGGAAAGACTTCCAGGGGTCTAACAGGTTCCCCAAAGGCCAGAGAAAATGTATGGATTTGTGGAAAATAAAGTCTTTTGCTAATCATGTACTGTTAGATTCAGGCTGTCCAATATGCCAGTTAAAGACATTAGGTTTAATTTCCTTGTTTTAAATTCATGTTGTATTATCAAGTTATTATATTAATTAACCAAAATAATACAAATTTACTAACTTCAGATGTGGTTAATTACACCACAAACTTAGAAGTAGCATATGATTCACATATAGGTGAATAATTTATTATCATATATATGTATATTAGTTTGTGAAACATTAATGAACACAATGTACTGTGAGAATATGTATTTTAGAACATCAGATTATATATCAGGAGAATATATTTAACAGCTAGTCTTATATTGTATTATTCAAATTCATGGATAAAAACCCAGTTATTATATTACTCATCTGCAGCTCATCTTATCTAGTAATGTCAGAACCACAAAGCTAATGGCAACTAAACTTAACCATCTGTGTCAAATTTTAGGAGAACAATAAGAATGTCAAAAGGAAAAAAGAAACACATGAACATGAACTAAACTCAGATACTTTGTTTTATAAAATTATTAAAAAGTTATATATATAATGTTTAATACCATGTAGCTGGTTGCAAAGACATCAATCATCATATTATCTGTACATTGAACATGATAAATTGATTTGGTTCTAATGAGAGGGTCCAATTATTTAAATAAATGAAGATATATGAAAGCTCTTTAGCTCTAATGGCCACATATTATCAGTAATAACACTTAACCCTATGTGGTTTAATACTTCTGTTCTGAACACTTTAGACCACACGGTTATCCTATTTCTTTAGAGAAAGGTCAAATAGTTAATTTATCATCCTCCTAGAAATAGCAAGTGAGAATATCACATGATCCATTCAATGGTGAGCAGAGGTTTTACACTTCAATTTTTTTCTGGTCCTTGTGAATCTTTGGTTGGTAACAAATATTAAGCTTGTGGATAATGATTGGTTCAACACATAAAGCTCATTCAGTAACTTCTTGTGATCATAAAATTATGTTGTAACCTTCTATCATGAAACAATCAAGATTTAAAATTATCTCAACAGGCTAGACTTCAGGGGTGAAACCAGTAAGATAAAATTTAACTGGGGAAATGAAAACTTGGGTATTGGGTTTAAATAATCTTTGGTGCAAATGTGGCTCAAGGAGACACATCTGACAAGGGAATGTCTGAATAGGAGCCCAGTTTAAAATGAGAATGTTGAACATGTGAAGGAAGCTCATGTGGAAAACAGATGAGAGCTTTAAGGAAGTGAAACTATGAAATTTCTTTTTAGACAGATTTTAATTCAAGAAATAACATGTTTACTACCAGAACTATCAACTATAAAAATGACTGCTTTGCAAGATGGTGAGTGCTTTCTCACTAGTATCCTTGCCTATTTCCAATCAATGATGATAAACTATGTCAGGAAAGCTGATTACATAAAAGGCATTTGTGCAATCAAATCTGAAAGAAATAATGACATTACTTCTAAGGCCCCTTCTAATTTTAAGATTCCTGGATTGTGTTTTTTCATTTGCATAACCCATCAGCTCTCTCATTAACATTTATCTTGTCTTATTAATTATAGATATTTATGTACATGTTCAGTTTCTTGCTAGATTTTTTTCCTAAATAGAAAATTCCATAAGATTAGTAACTGCATTTTACATATATTCTTATCTCCTTCAAGGGGGCCTTAAACAGACACCTGCACCAAAACTATTGGAGTATGTTATAAAATCAATATATGGTTATAATGGTATTTTCTTGAATGACATATAAGAGAAATAGTTACTATAATATTAAAATAACATTTTCATGAGAGATAGTTTTCAGGAACTCTGAGGAATATGAGGTTTTACTTAACTTGCATGCTGACAGATTAGCCCACCTAAACATACAAGATTCTTGAGTCAATGAATATCACAGCTTCATAAATGTTGACAAAAGGGCCAAACCTTCTGAGTTAGAGACAAAGAACTTTATTACTCAAAATACAGCTAACAGGGTGAACATCAATAGATGTGAGTCTGTGCCCCTTCCCCCAGATCTCAGGAGGTAATGCAGGTGAGATGGTGTACACATGCTCAGTGGACTGCATTATAGGACAGGAACCTAACCTTTGCATAGGAAACCTCAAATCTTTTATAATGGGTAGTAACCATGTTTTTATCTGCTTCAAAGGGAGAAATTACCTCCTTCTTCATAGGCTGTTTGCTATATAAGTATCTTTGCAAAGAGAATTCAAAGAAAATTCAGCTAGTGCCTCTCACAAGGCATATAGAAACACAACAGACCCACAAAGAATCTTCTCCTGACAATATCACTTATAACATGCTTCTACATTGTGAGTGAAAGAGGCCAGTGTTTGTGCCAGACTTTGATGTGTGACAGTGATGGGAAAAAGGAAAAGACATAGAAAGTGACATTTGCAGATCCAGTGTTTTAGAAATGACCTCAAGATTATGAGTTGCTTCTAGATAAATAATTTGCATAGTGTATAGACAGCAGCTATCTACTGACTCTGATGAGATCAATGGATTTTATTTATTGTAGAACACCTCTGATTTTAATTTCACAATCATTTCTTTCTCTTTGTTGTTAAATTGTTACTTTTCTACCTTTGTTCATCTTATTTTACCAGCCATACTGGTAAGCAGCTAGCCAGTGCATTTTGAGAGATGGTGATCAAACCTGGATGGAAGACTTTTTAAAAATTGACCTAAAAATTGGCAATTTTCCAAAAGTCAAGTCCTCTAGAAACATTACTATAAATTGGTTGGTTTCCATATCCCAGAGACGAGCAGCAATTCTATTTAAAAGCCATAAAAATACGTGGTAGATATTATAATGGAAATATAGAGGGATGAAACATTATTTTTTGCTTTAAAAGCTTTACAGATAGCAAGTTTCTTTAAAGAAAATAACAGTTTTTATTCCATTCAGAAATAACAAAGTATTTTGATTTACTCCAACCAAAATAACTATTTTGTTTGCTTCCCTTTTTTCCCTCTGTAGATAGGCAAGGTTTGTAAGTTGATACAGATCTATTTAGAATATATGAAATATATAGTTTAATTTACCTTAAATGCTAAAAGACTTTTTGCTATAAGTAATTACTAATCTTAATCTCACTGAATTTGTTGTCATTATTAATATTGAATGCTATTTATAGAGTACTTAATTGAATGTGGGCTTTTAAATACTATCGAACAAGGTTAATTAATAAATACCAAAATCAAGTAGGTGATTATAACATATATTCTCCCACAATATTACCTGGAACACAGGAAATATCCAATAATTCAGGTTGAATTGTGCAGATTTCTGATCACTAACAATAAAAATTACAACTTTTGTAAATAGTTCCAACAATCATAAAAAGAACCAAATGTCATATTTTCTTGATTACACCTGTCATTTCTGCCTTCACAGTTCTCTTATTTTCACCCATGGATAAATATAGTCCCCTAATAACAAATATTGTTTATTATAATGTTAATAGAAACATGTTTGGCCCACAGGCTGTTTGGAAATCACTGAAGTATGTTCCTGGGGGAATGGGCTGCATTGGTGAACTCCAGAACTACACCGAGAACTCAGCATCAGACTCTATCCCATTATCATACAGGACTGCTTTAAACAGCATCTCCTTAGAGTGGAATTTCAAATGCATTTGTTTGGAGCTTATTCTTTTACTTTCAAATAAATATAATTAAATTAATATTTTATTAATTTCCAAAGCAACAAATTAAGTGTTTAAAGGCCAGACTGAGGTTCCAGAGACCTACAAACTGTCCCCTATCCCTGCAGTAAAATGTCATGGTTGTGAGCACAAGCATTGGAGAACAGGCAGTTAGTGCAACCCCAACTATACTCCTAATTTCTTTGTGTGACCTACAGGGAATTAATTAGTCACTTCAATTTAATCCTGCTTCCTCTGGTTTATTTATTTTTCAATTACAGTTTACCTTCAGCATTATTTTATATTAGTTTCAGATGTAAAGCATAGTAGTTAAATATCTATATAATTTACTAAGCATTACCCCCAATAAGTCTAGTGCCCACCTGGCACCATACACAGTTATTATAATATTATTCCCTATGCTGTAATTTACATCTTTGTGACTGCTTTGTACTTTTTAATCCTCTTGTTTGATAGTGAAGTTACCTACCATTTTAGGGTCATGCAGATCAAAGGAGACTTTATATGCAAAGGATGGAGCACAGACATTTGAGCGTATTAAATTGTATGATTTCAGCTTCTCTAGGTTTCAATTTCTTTAACTCTAAAAATAAGGTAAGATTATATGATCTCTAAGGCCTTTCTAGAGTGACTTTATATACAAATTCTGCTCTGGATTTTTACCTGGGGCACCTCATTTGGTATTGCCTATGGTTCTGCTCACTTTTGCCACCTTTCTAATGCAATTTTTAAAAACCCATTGAGTACATGGAGCCTAAGGACTAAAACACAGATGTATGATCATGAATGTGTACCATACCCTCATGACAGAGACCCAATACCAAGACAAGTGCAAACTTTTCATGCATAGTCTTGCTACTCTCTTGACTCTCATTCCCATTTAATAACTAGACCAGTGATGAAGACCAGATAGACAGAGACAAAGAGATAGAGAATACAGAGACAGAGATTCCACAACCTGGATGCCGCTGAGATTATGACTAAAGAATGAGGGTTAGGATATTACAGAAACCACAGTTTCTAATAGAATTCAACCTCAGGTACAGACCATGATTTTACTAAGAACAGCTCTTTATATGCAAAAAAGAGCCCCACATGGTTAAAGGCCAATTGACCAAACATTCACAATGAACTTAATTGTCTCTTAAAGTCTAGATATTATTTGATACAACATTGGACACTTAAAGTAGTTTAGAAACCCTCTTTTTGGCATGAAAAATAGTAGTCAGTGGTATCTCTAATATCTTTAATGAAAAATTACAAGAAATGTAATTTAGAATTTAAATAAGAAGCATATGACTCAATAATTACCTGTTTTCATAAAGTGTACATCCATTTTTTGAGGTTGTAAGTATAGATTTTTTTCAGTGGGGGAGATTCATACACATGCATATAAGTAGTAAATGACTTTAGGGCCACTGTAGTCTGCAAAAGTCCAGATGACATTTTCTCTTGTATCCCAACATGTTTATAAATTTGGGGATTGCTGATATATCTGATCTATCTCTCTTGCTTTCTTAGATTATAAAGAATGAGAGGACAATGTCTTAGTCATTGATTTAACAGGAGAACACATAAAATGCCATCATCCATGCCACTGAGAAAATGCCTGATGAACAAGATAAAATTGGACATGGATTTTCTGTATTGATTTAAAAATTTCAAGTCATCTTATTATCTCATAAATGAATATCTTAGTGTCTACTTAAAATATCACTATTCATCTTGTGGACTTTTGCTCATAAAAAAGTTGGCTTGGCTTCTCCAAAAGACCTTCAGTGTGATCTTCCAGATGAAGTTGGGACCTCTAAGGCTCATCTGAACAGCATCAAACCCTTTTTTCTTAGCTATAATCAAAATACCCCAAGTAACTTCTATCTCTGCACCTTAGTGTTACACTATAAATAAGCTAGTCCACTTCATTTCTTCCATGTTGTGGGGAATGGACCTTCCTTTTCCAAGAACTTCATCAAGTGTCCCTTCTTATGTGATGCTCTCCTGAAATCCACAGTCACAGTTAGTTTAAATGTCCTCAGTAAGGTCACAATATTTTGCAAACAGTCTAGTTAGAACAGTCATCAATTTGTATTTCAGTCTCTTTGTCTTTGACTTTTTTGTTAAACTGTGGATTACCTTGTTCAATCAACAATGGCCATCTCTTGGTTGTGTCAGAATAAGGGTCCCCTCCCCAGTCCTGTACGACCTGTGTCCAGCCCAATGGATAATGAACAGAATAGAATACTTTAAAATTATGATCTACAAATTATTATTTCCAAAGAACCAGCTCTTCAAATAACTTTCCTCTATATTATTCCCAAGGGAAAGAAATGATTTTGCTCGTCAGAATTGGCTGATTGTTACCACTGTAAGATTACAGAATAAATCTGCTTCTAAAAATATATATTCTTTTCCATGCCATATAATTAAAAATTTATCTCTGCATCTGAAATGATTTGTATACTAATTATAGAGAAAGCATATACTGAGCAAATGTTTGATATTTTGATAGTTTGTTACTTTGAAAATGCTCACATAAAACACCATTATATAATAGACCTTTTCCTGTGATATCTTCAATAGCATAGTTTTAAAGAATGGTCTAACTATAAATCTCAGGACTCCTGAGGTGAAATAAGGTCCTTCGAAAGAAAGTTGAGGCCACAGTGGATTTATTGTACATGTCAAATATGTCACCTTTGGGCACTTGATTAGTTTCCTGGGCTGCTGTAACTAAGTACCACAAACTGGGTGGCTTCAAAAAAAAACAAACAAAAATTATCATCTCACTGTTCCGGAGGTTAAAATTCTGCAATTGAGGTGTGAACAGGGCTGGATCCTCCTGAGCTTCTGGTGATGGCAACAGTCCTTGGCATTCCTTCACCATTTGGTCACATGGCGTTCTCCTGCCTGTGTCTGTCTTTTATTACAAGACCACCAGTCATATCAGATTAGGACTCACTCTATGGACCTCACATTAACCTCATTACATGTTCAAAGCCCCTATATCCAAATAAGGTTACATTCTCAGGTACTAGGGGTTTGACTTCAGCATACTTTTGCATATCACATATATGTGTTTGGAGGACACACTCCAAGCCCTAACAGGTACAACTAGAAAACTGAGTCAGAGTTTGCAGTCCTAGCACCAGAAAACCAAAGACAGATATTTCTTGAAATTCATAGTTAACTGTACTAAAAAATACTGTTGAGAGTTTCAGGGTCTTTTCTCCATGTGTATTGGTATATTTACTTTATATTAAGAAAACAGGCGGGCATAATATACATTATAAACACAAAAAAAAATTTAAATGAATTAACTTAAAAAAAAAGAAACATCTTTGTACTTGAGTTCTAGATACCCAATATTTTAGTATAAGATGCTATTGACAATAAGATGCTATTGACAATATGAAGGCTAGTTTCTTAAGCTATTCTATGGTTTTCAAAATTTAATTTGTTAATAAAGAAGTCTAGAAAGATACCATAATATGTATTGATACATTGATTCTTTTTTTAAATTTTTTAATTTTCTTTCTTTATTTTAATTGTTGTTCTTTTTACAGTTTTCTGTCTTTTACTCCTACCCCAGCCCACAACCCCAGCCCTCCCCGCCTCCCTCCCATTTCCACTCCCATAGTTTTTGTCCACATGTCTTTTATACTTGTTGCTCTAAACCCTTCCCCTTTTCCCCTGAAATTCCCTCCCCTTTCCCCTCTGATGACTGTCACCTGTTCTCAATTTCAATATTTTTGGTTATATTTTGCTTGTTTGTTTGTTTTGATGATTAGGTTCCTATTAAAGGTGAGATCGTATTGTATTTGTTTTTTACCACCTGGCTTATTTCACTTAGCATAATGCTTTCCAGTTCCATCCATGCTGTTGCAAAGGGTAGGAGCTCCTTCTTTCTTTCTATTGCATAGAATTCCATTGTGTAAATGTACCATAGTTTTGTTTTTGTTTTTTTTATCCATTCATTTACTGATGGGCACCTAGGTTGCTTCCAGCACTTGGCTATTGTAAATTGTGCTGCTATGAACATTGGAGTGCATAGGTTCTTTTGGATTGGTGTTTCAGGATTCTTTCTTAACAAGTAAAATTTTGAAATTACATAATAATAATGAAATCTTCACTTTAACCAAGGCTAATGTAGCTTTGAAAATTATGTAATTTTATTCCTTTTCCATTTTGGTGATGATTTATTTAGCCATGCAGAAGCTTTTTACTTTGATGTAGTACCCATTTGTTTATACTTTCATTTATTTCACTTGGCCTAGGAGATATATTGGCAAAAATAATGCTATGTGGGATATCTGGAATTATCCTGCCTATGTTTGCCTCTAGGACTTTCATATTGTCATAACTTATATTTAAGTATTTTATCTATTTTGAGTTTATTCTGCTGTATGGTGTAAATTGGTGGTCTAGTTTCATTTTTTTTTTTTTTTGCATGTACCAGTACATTTCTCCTAACACCATTTATTGAAGAGGCTACCTTTACTCCGTTGTATGCTCATGTCCCCTTTGTCAGATATTAATTGACCATAGAGACTTGTGAAGAATGTTATGCTAAGTGAAGTAAGCTAGTCAGTGAAAGACAAATACCATGTGATCTCATGTATAAGAGGAATCTTCTATTTTTTATTGTTATTCAAGTACAGTTGTGTTCATTTCCCCACACCACTATCCTCCTCCCCACCCACCCCTACCTCCCATCTTCAATCCTTCACCACTTTGGCTTTGTCTATGGGTCCTTTACACATGTTCCTTGACTACCTTTCCCCTTCTTTCCTTGTTATCTCCCTCTTCCATCCCCTCTGGTCACTGTCAGTTTGTTCTTTATTTCAATGTCTCTGGTTATATTTTGCTTACTTGTTTGTTTTGTTAATTAAGAGGAATCTAATGAGCAAAAGAAACTAACAAACAAAATAGAACCACAATCATGGAAACATAGAACAGACTGAAAGTGACCAGAGGGTAATGGGGAGGTTAATAATGGTAGACATAAGAGGAAGAGACTAGAAGAACAGGTATGGATGACCCCATGGACATGGACAACAGTGTAGGTATCAAGTGTGGGAGCGGGGGTGGGATGGATGGAGAAGGGAAAAGGGGGGAAATTGGGACAACTGTAATAGAATAACAATAAAAATTATTTAAAAAGAAAACTCATGAAAGAATTATGTAATTTTGAAATTACATAATAGTAATACAATCCCCACTTTAACCAATTCCTGCCCCAGTGAAGCCTGTAGAAGCTTTCTGTTGGACATTTACTGCTGACACCCAAAGGAAGAATGGCTTCTGCTCTTTAGATTTTGAGATTTTTCCCTTTAATTTGTATTATAGCTCTTTCTGCATAATGTAGCCTTGTGACACAGTGAGACAGTGTATACTGTGAAATTGCAGACATTTTCATGCAAAACTTCTGGATTCCAAACATGTTTTAGATTCATATACTAGAGACAAATGAATAATTGTGGCAACAAGGGTGATTCTTGTACTGCAACAGGAGGGAATGGCTTGGATAGGTGTTTGTGTTACAAAACCAGAATTCAAGGAAACAGGAAAAAAACATATTGCTATATTGTGGACACTTAAAAGTCACTAAGAAATTGATAGAATCCAGTTTTTTTTTTTTTGATGATGATGATAGCCAACTGAGATATAATTACATATCATGTAGTTCATCCATGTAAAGAATACAAGTCAATTATTTTTTAGTATACCCATAGGGTTGTGCAACTATCGCCATAATCAATTTTAGAACATTCTCATTACCCAGAGAGATACCCCATACCTTTGGCAGCCTTCTTCCTGGGCAATAACTATTCTACCTTTTATCTGTGGACATTCCGTATAAATGAAATTATATAACATGTGGTCTTTGTGACTGACTTTTTTCCCTTAGCATAATATTTTCAGATTTCATCCATCATGTATCATGTAGATATACCTCATTTTATTTGTGCATTCATCCATTGATATAAGTTTGTTTTTTTCCTACTATTTTTCTGTTATGTATAATGTTGTTATACACATGGGTGTACAAATTTTTGTGTTCACATTTTTTCATTGCTCTTGGATATACACTTAGGAATAAATTTGCTGAGTTTAATGGTGACTTTATGCTTAATTTTTGGAGAAACTACCAGACTGTGTTCTAAAGTGTCTCTCCGTTGCATTTCTATCAACAATACATGTGCTCCAATTCTTCTCATCCATGTCAACACTTATTACTCTCTGTCTGTGATTATAGCTATGCTGGTAGATTGAAGTGGTATCTCATTATTATTTTAATTTGCATTTTCCTATTGGCTAGATAATGATGTTGGGCATCTTTCAATGCACTTATTGACCATTCACCTATCCTTTTTGGAAATGTTTACTTTTATCAGATATATGATTTAACTTTTTCCCACATTCTGTGGGGTTGATGTTTTACTTTCTTAGTGTTGTCCTTTAAAACACAAAAATTTTAATTTTGATGAAGTCAATTTTTTTTATTTTTCTTTCATTGCTTGTACATTGTATCATATCTGAGAACACATTGCCTGATTCAAGATCACAAAGTTTTACATCTATGTTTTTCTCTAAGAGTTTTATAGTTTTAGCTCTTACATTTTGATATTTGCTCTATTTTGAGTTATTTTTGTACATGGTGTAAGGTAGAAGTCCAAATTAATTTTTATGTTTCTATAGCTCTTGCTTAATTTGCATTCTTCAGTATCTGATCATTACATCATGAATTTGGCTCACTCATAACTTCTATTTTTTTGTTCATAGTTTCTGCAATTCAAGTTTTTGGCTGCTTGATATTATCTGTGTTCTGTCTTAAGGATTCTTGGCTTCCGTTCTATTAAATGATAAATTTCCTAATGCATTTTTAATCTTCAATTAAGTGTCCTGAAAAGCAAAATCTGGCTGACACAAAACACCGTGAACTCTATTTGGGTAGAGCTATTGAAAAGATTCCTGGCAGCTTATCAATTGGCTTTTCTCCAGTGAAGGTACATAGTTTATGCATTTATTCTTTGATAGAGGATTATATGAAACAGCATGTGGACATTTAGTATACTGAATAACCTGTAGCCATGTGTCTTCTCAGAGCAGAAGTCATGGACATGTTAGAAGATAAGTTTCACATATTTCAGGCATTAGTGGTTTGATGTATCCAGTGTAAATCCCTGATTTACACTCATCATGTCTAGTTTTATAGATTGGATTTTCTGTCACCAAGCTGATTCATTTCAAGTGGACACCAGGATAGATTTTTCACCTTTACCTTAGGCTTATAGGGCAATGCTGCATGTATTTCTTTGGTTTGAGATGTAACTTTTCCTTTGCACAATGAGCATCTTCCTTCACAGTTGCCGGAGTACAATTCTGTCTTGACTGCCTTTTCCTAGATTGACCACACCCATATGTGCACCACTCTATTCTGTTTATATTCATCTTCCATGTTTCTTCTGTGTGTCACTGTCTCAGTCACTGTACCATTTGTGTCCATGTTAATGCTTTTTGTAGCTCTTATTATACCAACTCCCATTATAATTTCTTTTTTATGTATATTTTATTCTATTACAGTTGTCCTAATTTTTCCCTTTTTTATCTCCACTGTCCTTCCAACCCCCTGCACCCACAGTCCATCTTAACACTGTTGTCTACATACATGGATCATTCATACATGTTTTTTGACTAATCCCTTCTCTTTCTTTCCACCATTTTCCCTCTCCCCTTTCCTCTGGCAGTTGTCAGTCTGTTCCCTGTTTCCATGTCTCTGGTTCTATTTTGCTCATTAGTTTATTTTGTTCATTAGATTCATGTTATAACTGAGATCATATGGTATTTGTCTTTCACCAACTGGCTTATTTAACTTGACGTAGTAGTCTCCAGTTTCATCCATGGCATTGCAAAGGGTAGGAATTCTTTCTTCTCTGTGCTGCATAGTATTCCATTGCATAAATGTACTAGTTTTTTGATCCATTCATTTACTGATGGGCACTTAGGTTGCTTCCAAAACCTGGCTATTGTAAATTGTGCTGCTATTAACATTGGGGTGCATAGGTTCTTTTGAACTGGTGTTTCAAGATCCTTGGGGTATAATCCCAGCAGTGGTATTGCTGGGTCAAAAGGCAGTTCCATTTTTAGTTTTCTGAGGAAATTCCATACAGTTTTACACAGCGAATACACCAGTCTGAATTCCCACCAACTGTGCACTAGTGTTTCATTTTCTCCACATCCTCACCAGCACTTGTTTGTTGATTTTATAATGATGGCCATCGTGGCCAGTGTGAGGTGGTATCTCATTGTGGTTTTAATTTGCACTTCTCTGATGGCTAGTGATGTTGAGTACTTTTTTCATATATCTGTGAGTCATCTGTATGTTTTTGGAGAAGTTTTCATTCAGGTCCTTTTCCCATTTTTTATTAGATTTTTTGTCTTCCTGAGGTTGAGTCATATAAGTTCTTTGTATATTTGGGAGATTAAATCCTTGTCTGATGTACCATTGGCAAGTATGTCCTCCTATACAGTCAGTTCCCTTTTTGTTTTACTCATGTTTTCTTTAGCTGTGCAGAAACTTTTAAATTTGATGTAGTCTCAGTTGTTTATTTTTTCTTTTATTTCCCTTGCCTTAGGGGGTATATCAGCAAAAATTTTGCCTTGTGGGATATCTGAAATTTCGCTGCTTTTGTTTTCCACTAGGACTTTTATGGTATCATGACTTATGTTTCAGTCTTTCCTCAATTTTTATTTTGGGGCAAGGTAATGGGATACAAAGTCAATATTCAGAAATCAATGACATTTCTGTGCACCAACAATAAGCTATCATAAAGTGAAACTAAGACAGGTGACTGAAGATGGCAGCGAGCTAGGAAAGAGCAGATTCCACTTCCTCCTACACAGGAGAAAAACCTAGCCTATATAAGGAGGAATGGAGAAAACAGCCAACAGTACCCCAGCATATATGAAGATAGGAGACCAAAAATTGTAGCAGACATTGAAAAACCAAATGGTAAGGAGAGTGCTTCAGGACAATAAGGTCTCTGGGACCAGGGTGGCTGCAGCCCCTGGCCCGGTACCCGTCTGGTCTTCCACAGGGTTCTTGGGAGAGAACCAGGTCAAAGGCTCCCTGCCGGGCCAAATAATGTTTGAGCAGCACTGGGAGAGACCTGATTCCTTGAAGTCGTAGAGAGGGCAATAAGGACTAAGTGGCAAACACACAGGGCCTGTGAGCACCTACAGAGCCTGTGGATGCCGGCTGGGGAGAGTTGACAGTTGGGCCAGCATGGGCCCTGAAATGGATAGTCCCCAGTCTGGTTGGAGAATTGAGCAGTGTGATAGGCCAGGCCTCTGTGCTGAGAAGCAGGCTTCAGGAGGAGGAATATCTTGGGAAAAAAAAAAAAAAAACGTGGGAAAAAAGACACTGTTTGGGGAGTTCTCCTGCATCAGCCAGTCCAGCCTCCTTGCCACCCAGCTGGGCAGCAATTCTGAAGTGGTGCGGAGGGTCCTGCATACCCCCATAGCCCTGGGAAGAGTGCACACCCAAAGTGAGGGACGGGAGGTGGCCTGGCAAAGTGCTGATGCCTACAGCCTGGGGAAAGTGCGCTCTGCAGAAAGCCCCGAGCCCACACCTGTAACCCTGAGGAAAGTGCACTCTGAGGAAAGCCTGGATCCCACACCCAGAGCCCCAGGGAGAGGCACCCAGCTAGCCATGGGGAGAGATTTGCCTGAACCTGTGGAATCTAGTAAACCATAGGCTGTTGGGGAATTGGGCTGCAGACTGACTCAGTGTGGATCAGGAACCAGAGAAATGCCAAACCAATCAACTTTCAGCCTTCCATAGCCAGCAAGATCAGGAAAACTGGTTTGGCCAGTTTGAAACCAGCAAGAGAATTTTTTTAAGTAATTCATTATTTTTTTATTTTTATTATTATTTTTTACCTTTTGATTCCTTTTTTCTCTCTTTCCTTCTTTCTTGTTTTATTCCTTCTTCCTTTCTTTCCAATTTTATCTCTTTTCCTTCCTTCTTCTTCTTCTATTTTTTAATTCCTAAAACTGAGACAAAAAAAACAGGAAATGTGAAAAGATCACAGTTGGACCCAAAGAGGGGTCATCCCAACAGCTGAGACAGTGAACAAAAACTTCATTTTGCTATTAGAGAGAACCTGCAAGTTATTGGATATTTGTATTATTATTTTTTCATTATTCTTACATCTTTTATTTTAATAGTATTTTTGTATTCCTCTTCTTTCTACATAGTCTTCTCTGCTTGGCTGGTTATAATGTATCCTTTGACAGGTTTCCCCTGTTCTCTCTTTCACAGTGTATTACTAATTTACTGTTCTTCACTTCACTTGTGTTCCATTCAAACACTACTCAAGGACTTATTCTCCCTATTCTTGTTATCTAGATCTCATAGATTCTGTCATATGATTGTGGCTCTAATATTATGGTAAACAATAGCTGTTCCATACAATTGTAAATACTTCACAACACCCCTCCCAGATCTTAGCCCACTTCATGGTTTCCTGAACTCCATTACTGTAGTGATTAACTCTATTTTCTCACACCATATACCTATTTACTATACTTTACTATCAACTTAGCTAAGAATCTGAACTCCCACAACCTCACTGCTTTCTAGATCCAACTTGCAATCCTTCCCTGCCCAACAAGAGTCATATCTTCTTTCCATCCTTTCTAAAAGGTGGCTAGATGGGTGGAATATCACAGTTAACGCTATACATAGCCAAAGGATCTCCCATCTCTTCTCTACCAGTTGCTACTCTAAATATCATAGCATACACTCTTGCTGTCTTAAACCATTTTGCCTTCTCCCTCCAACTTATCACACAAAAAAAAGAGTAGATGGAAGCTGTGAACACCAGGACACCTGCTGGAAGAGGAAATCCAACAACAGAGGAACCACCAACAGATAACAACAGAAGAAGGTGAAGGAGGGAGTGGAAGCCATACTAACCTCAATCCTGGATCTACTTGGAAATAAAATTAAATAGTGGAGAAATTACCCAGAATAAAGAACTGAATAAGAGCAAAAGAGAATCCCTAAACCATTGTACACATGGAAGAACGAGCTTCAACACCACCTGCCCGTGCCAGCACAAAATACAAGAGGTGGTGGACAAAGTAACCCTCAGTTAACCAGCTGGTGGGAAGGACTCACCAAAGAAAGACCCAACAACAATCAAAACCCAAAGACAAACACAGAGCCAACTTAAACGACAGCACAAGACCAGTGAGCCTGGGAGATCAAAGAGACAGCACAACTGAATCTCACAGGTATTCCACCATAGAAGTTCACACCATAAAACCAGGGACTCAGAATAGATAAATTTAAGAAGCTGAGGCTAACAAGAACAGTCTCATAAACAATAGGAAGACAAAGAAATAATCCCCAAGTGAAAGGAAAGGAGAAAGCCTCAGAAAAAAATGCTAAATGAAATAAAAACAACTCAACTATCAGATATTGAGTACAAAACAATGGTTATCAGGAAGCTCAGTGAGCTCACAGTGAATTACCACAAATTACAGGGAAACTACAATGAACTAATTGCAAACTATATCAACATGAAAAAGAAAATAGAAACTATCAAAAAAGGCCAAGAGGAAATTAAGAATAAAA
Organism: Glossophaga mutica; assembly: GCA_039655065.1. Lineage (NCBI taxonomy): Eukaryota > Metazoa > Chordata > Mammalia > Chiroptera > Phyllostomidae > Glossophaga > Glossophaga mutica. Next base: position 75,222,799 of record CM077309.1, on the reverse strand, counting down.
TTTCTCAACTAAGAAAACAGAAGAAGAAATCAAAAGTACGATTAATGAAGCAGAAGCTCAGGTCACTGAGCTGAAGGAAAAAGTAGAAAAAATATTCTGAAAGAGCAAGAAAGGAGAGGAGGCAAAGAAAGTATGAAGAGGGATTAAGAGAAATGCAGGACAATATGAAATGTAACAATATCCGTATAATAGGGATACCAGAAGGAGGAGAGGAAGAACCAAGAGATAGAAAACCTATCTGAAACAGTAATGATGGGAAACATTCCTAATTTGATTAGAGGAAAAAATCACACAAATTCAGGAAACACAGAGAGTCCCAATCAAGAGGAACCCATAGAGGGACACTTCAAGACACATCATAATTAAAATGGTAAAATTCCAAGACAAAGAGAGAATTTTGAAGGCAGCAAGGGAAAAACAGGAAGTAACGTATAAGGGAGCCCTGATAAGGTTAACACCTGACTTCTCAATGGAAACGCTGCAATCCAGAAGAGAATGGCAAGAAATATTCCAAGTAATGAGAACCAGAGGCCTGCAACCAAGGCTACTTTACACAGCAAGGCTCTCAATTAAAATGGAAGGCCAATTAAGGAGCTTCCCAGACAAAAGAAAACTAAAAGAATACACCTCCATCAAACCAGCTCTGCAAGACATGTTAAAGGGACTGCTTTAAGGAAAGGAAGGAAAAGAGAGAGAAGGAAGAACACAAGGATGAAAATAGCAAAGAATAAGTGCCTATCAATAATAACCTTAAATGTGAATGGATTAAATTCTCCAATCAAAAGACATAGAATAGCTGAATGGATAAGAAAGCATGACCCACACATATGCTGCCTACAAGAGACCCACCTCAGGACAAAAGACATACGCAGACTGAAAGTAAATGGCTGGAAACAAATTTCCCATGCAAATGCACAGGAAAAAAAGCCAGGGTAGCAATACTCATATGAGACATAATAGACTTCATAAAAAGGACCATAAATAGAGACCCCATTTCGTAACACTAAAGGAAAGAATCCATTAAGAAGACATAAACATTATACATATAGAAGCACCCAAATTAGCAGCACACAAATACATAAAGAAAATCTTAGAGGACTTCAAGAAAGATATTGACAGCAACACAATTATAGTAGGGTATTTTAACACCCCACTCTCAAAAATGGACAAATCTTCCAAACAAAATATCAACAAAGATATTGTGGCATTGAACAATGCTCTAGGTGAAATGGGGTTAACTGATATATATAGAGAGCCCTTCATCCCAAAGAAGCTAAATACACATTCTTTTCAAATGTACATGGGACATTTTCAAAAATAGACCACGTGATAAGACACAAAACTAGCTCCAACAAATTCAAGAAAATTTAAATAAGCATTTTCTCTGACCACAAGGGACTGAAACTAGAAACCAACCCCAAGGGGGAAAAAAAACCTAAAACACTCAAAATCGTGGAAATTGAATAGCATGCTATTAAACAATGAATGGGTCAAGAATAAAATTAGGGAAGACTTCAAAAAGTTTCTTTTAAAAATCCAAAAATGAACTCACAACAAACCAAAACTTATGAAACACAGTGAAGACAGTCCTGAGAGGGATAGTCATAGTAATACAGGCTTACCAAAAAAAGATAGAAACATTTCAAACAAACAACTTAACCCTACACCTACAAGAACTCGAGAAACATCAACAAAGACAGCCCAGAGCAAGTAGAAGGAAAGAAATAACCAAGACTTGAGCAGAATTAAATGACATATAGACTAAAAGCACAATTCTAAGGATCAATGAATCCTGGACATGGTTCTTTGAAAAGATAAACAAAATCAACAAGCTTTTAAGCAGGCTAATCAAGAGAAAAAGAGAGAGGACTCAAATAAACACAATCAGAAATGAAAGAGGAGAGATTACAACTGACACCACAGAAATACAAAGGACTGTAAGAAATTACTATGAACTGTATACAAAGAAATTTGAAAACCTAGGAGAAATGGATAAATTTATAGAAAAATATAATCTCCCAAAACTCAATGAAGAATAAGCAAAGAGCCTGAACAGACCAATAACAGCAAATAAAATTGAAGCAGTAATCCAAAAACTCCTGACATACAATAGCCCTGAACCAGATGGTTTCACAGGAGGTTTCTACAAATCATTTAAGGAAGAGACAACACTATCCTTCACAAAATATTCCAAAAAAATCCAAAATGATGGAAGAATCCCAAACTATTTTTATGAAGCCAGAATCATCCTAATACCAAAACCAAATGAACACACAACAAAGAAAGAAAATCTCAGGCCAATATCGCTGATGAACATAGATGTTCAATCAAAAAATCCTCAACAAAATATTGGCAAACTGCATCCAACAATACATTAAAAAGGTCATACACCATGACCAAGTGGGATTCATCCCAGGGATACAAAGATGGTACAATATACATAAATCAATAAATGTAATACTTCACATAAACAAAAGCAAAGACAAAAATCACATGATCATATCAATAGATGTGGAAAAGCATTTGATAAGGTAAAGCACCTATTTGTGATGAAAAAACTCAGCAAAGTGGGAATAGAGGGAACATTCCTCAACATAATAAAGGCCATAGATGAAAGACCTACAGCCAACATCATACTCAATGGGCAAAAACTAAAATATTTTCCACTAAGATCAGGACAAAGTCAAGGATGTACACTTTTACCACTTCTATTCAACACAGTATTGGAAGTTTTAGCCACAGCAATCAGAAAAGAAAAGGAAATAAATGGCATCCAAATCAGAAAGGAGGAAACAAAACTGTAATTGTTTGCAGATGACATGATAGTGTACATAGTAAGTCCTATAGATTCCACAAAAAACTGCTTTATCTAATGTTTGAATTTGGCAAAACAGCAGCATACAAAGAAAATATCCAGAAATCAAAGGCATTTTTGTATAACAACAAGGAAACATCAGTAGCAGAAATGAGGAAAAAATCCCCTTTGATATAGCAAGAATAAAAATAAAATACCTAGGAATAAACCTAACTAAGGAAGTAAATGACTTTCACTCAGAAAACTACACAACACTGAAGAAAGAAATCAAGGAAGACACAAGCAAATGGAAGCATATACCATGTTCATGGAATTGGAACAATTAACATCATCAAAATGGCCATACTACCGAAAGCAATTTACAGATTCAATGAAATAACTATTAAAGTACCAATGTCTTGTATCACAGACATAGTACTAAGACTTCAAAAATTTATATATAACCATAAATGACCCCAAATAGCTGCTACAATTTTGAGAAAGAAAAGCAAAGTAGGAGGGATCACAATACCTGATACCAAACTGTATTACAAGGCCCCTCTAATCAAAATAGCCTAGTTCTGGCATAAAAACTGGCACATAGACCAATGGAACAGAACAGAGAGACCAGAAATAAACCTAAGTCTCTACAGTTAATTAATATTCGACAGGGAGCAGCAACATGAAATGTAGTAAAAATAGCCTCCTCCACAAATGGTGTTGGCAGAGCTGGACAGCTGTGCATGAAAAAATGAAACTCGAGCACCAACTTACACCATACAGAAAAATAAATTCAAGGTGGATAAAACATTTAAATATAAGTCATGACACTATTAAACTCCTAGAGGAGAACATAGGCAGGAAAATCTCAGATACTTTATGCAGCAACATTTTCACCAATATATCCTCTAGAGGAAGAGACATAAAGGAGGTAATTAACAAATGGGATGTGATCAAAATAAAAAGCTTCTGCACAGCTAAAGAAAACAGTATTAAATTAAAACAAGAACCAACTGTATAGGAAAACATATTTGCCAATGATGTCTCAAACAAGGGTTTAATCTCCAAAATATATAAAGAACTTTCACAACTCCACTCTAAAAAGTCAAGCAACCCAATTAAAAATGGGCAAGGGCTTGAACAGACACTTCTCCAAGGAGGACATACAGAGGATCCAGAGACACATGAAAAGATGCTCGGTATCGCGAGCTATCAGAGAGATGCAAATTAAAACCACAATGAGATACCACTTGACACCAGTCAGAATGGCCATCATAAACAAAGCAACAAACAACAAGTGTTGGCGAGGTTGTGGAGAAAAGGGGACCGTAGTGCACTATTGGTGGGAGTGCAGACTGGTATAACCAGAATGAAAAATAGTATGGAATTTTCTCAGAAAACTAAAAATGGATCTGCCTTTTCACCCAGCAATTCCACTGCTAAGATCATATCCTAAGAAACCTGAAACACTCATCCAAAAGTACCTATGCATCCCAATGTTCATAGCAACACAATTTACAATAACCAAGTGCTGGAAGCATCCTAGGTGCTCATCAGTAAATGAATGAATCAAAAACTGTGGTACATTTACACAATGGAATTCTATGCAGCAGAAAGAAAGAAGGAGCTCCTACCCTTTACAACAGCATGGATGGAACTGGAAAGCATTATGCTAAGCGAAATAAGCCAGGCGGTGAAAGACAAATACCATATGATCTCACCTTTAACAGGAACCTAATCAACAAAACAAACAAACAAGCAAAATATAATCAAAGACACTGAAATTGAGAACAGGCTGACAATAACCAGAGTAGCGAGGGGAGGGAATTTCAGGGGAAAACGGGAAGGGATTACAGGGAGAAGCATAAAGGACATGTGGACAAAAACAAGGTTGGGTGGAAATGGGAGGCCTGGGGTGGTGGGCTGGGTTGGGAGTAAAAGACAGAAAACTGTACTTGAACAACAATTAAAAGAAAAAAAAGAGAGACACTAATACAAAAATCCCATCTACTCTAGCAACAAAAATCTGAAGTATCTAGGAGTAAATTTAACAAAGGAGTTAAAGGACTTGTACTCAGAAAACTATGACACTGGAGATAGAAATTGAGGTAGATGCAAATAAATGGAAGCATATAGCCTTCTTATGGATTGGAATTATTAACAGCATCAAAATATCCACACTACCCAAAGCAATCTATAGATTCAATGCATTTTCTATTAAATACTCATGCCATACTTCAGAGGTCTAGGACAAATACTTCCAAAATTTATATGGAACCAAACAAGACCCTGCGTAGCCCAAGCAATTATGAGAAAGAAGAACAAAATAGAAGGGATCACAGTACATGACATAAAACTATATTACAAGGCCACTGTCATCAAAACAGTCTGCTACTGGCTTAAAAACATACACATATATCAATGGAACGTAATAGGTAGCGCAGAAATAAACCCATGTCTCTATGGTCAATTAATGTATGACAAAGGGAGCACCAGGATACAATGGAGTATAAATGGCTCTTTTAATAAATGGTGTTGGGAAAACTGGATTCATACATACAAAAAAATAAAACTAGACCACCAATTTACACCATAGAGCATTATAGTTTCTTACAGATCTCAACATTTTCTTCTTAGCTTCCTTTATATCCATATATAAGCCTCAGTCCTTATTCAGTTTGTGTATCAGACTTCTGATTTCCCAGCCTTTCAGTGTCATCTGTCAATCAACCTAAAACCTATAAAACAAAAGTATCTCTGAAATTGTTATTTTCAATAACTTTTAGTCATGGATGGTAAGTGTCACAGTGCAATGTACAATAAATTTAACAAAAGATATTTAAGAGCAATATAATCATGTTTCATCTAGTGATGAACTAAAAATCTAAATTATTAAATTATCCATCATAACACATAAAAGTTATTATCTTTGATCCTAATTAGAAAGACTTTTAGGAATTTCTTATATAAACAGATTATATTGAAATCCATATATACATAAAAATGAACATAATTTGTTAAAATTTCAATATATGGAATATTTATATTTTAATTAATAATGTTGAGGAAAGCCCTTGCCTGGTGGCTCAGTTGGTTGGAGCGGTACACCATAATGTTCTGGGTTAGATTTCTGGTGAGGGCACATACCTAAGTTGCAGGTTCAGTCTCTAGTCAGAGAATGTACAGGAGTCAACCATATAATGTCTCTTTCTTAATTTCTCTCTCCCTCTCCCTCTCTTCTCCCTTTCTAAAATCAAGAAGCATATCTTCAGGCGAGGATTAGAAAAAACATTGAGCAGTACATACATGAAGCATTCTACTTTTCCTTAAAAATGTGCAAACAACAATCTCCTGACTATTTTCATAGAGAATAAATTTTCTGTTATAGCACAAAGTATTAGTTCTCCTGCCTGCCATGATCATTACTATAGTTAAAACTAAATATGCTTTTAGCTAATATAAGCAAGGAGACATTATCATGTTCACATCCCTAAGATTTTTTTTTTAACTTAAGTGATTCCAAACTAATGATCCTAGATCTAAATCTTCAAATAAAACTGATTTTTATTTTGTTAAATGACATTTAAACCAAAGATATCTATCAAGATAATATTTCAGTGTGAATGAACCACCTCTATTTAGAAAATTGATCTTCATGTAATACTTTTATTAACCTTGAGTTTTTATTAGAACATGGTTGCTCTGGGGGACAGAGACAGAGAGAGAGAGATCCCCTCTGGTTACATTTTATATCATGGACAAGCTAGGGTATGGGAAGTAAAGCTAACTGTGTACACAACCTCCTTACAGACAGGCAAAATTAACAATCTACACATTTAGACACATGAGCTGGGTAACTCACAGAGCTGTAAGGAGGAATTTCTTGCCATTGAAAAGCTTCTAGGACATGATTCATACTGATAACTCTTAAAAAAGGAAAGAAAAACTCCAGTAAAAACAGTAATTCCCCAATGATTATTTTTTTCACCAGATCATGATATCTCTAGTTAATAAATTATTGAAACATGTTTATGAAGAGTTGCAAATATCTTGAACACACAATTAACCATATGTCTTGCCTCTTTAGGCATTAGGAGAAGGGCACTGTTTGCATGTGATTTACCTGATTTGCAGTATGGTGCTCAGAATTAACTGGACTATAACACTTATTGGAAAACTGATTGACTGACACCTGATGGAGTAGCTAGAATGCAAATTTGGAGCCCCATATATCCAGATTTGAATCTTGACAACAGCATTCAAAAATGATTTCTGTTTGGTTACATGTCTTAATATCCACTAGCCCTTTAAAGTGTGAATGATGTGCTTTCATGAAGACGAATGTTAGAATGTGTGTGTAACTCAGTCTTTAAAATGGAGTCCCTCTATAAGCAGTGGCAATAAAATATAAAATCTAACTATCAAAGGCCATAGAAAATTCCACATTCCTGTCCCAGCACTTTTTTCTTCTGTGTGAAATTACAGAGAGTGAGATAAAATCAGGTTTTTGTTTCTTTGTTTGTCTTGTTTGTTAATTTGTTGCTTTCAGTTTTATATCCCACATATGGTGAGATCATATGTTGGATATGATGTTGGATAAGATCCATCCATGCTGTTACAAATGGCACTATTTTATCTTTTCTTAAGACTGAGTAGTATTACATTGAATGTAGGTACCACATTTTCTTTATCAAAGGACACTTCAATCAAATAAACAAACAAACAAAAATTCATGGATACAGACAACAGTATGGTGGTTACCAGAGGGAAGTAAGGTGGGGGAAAGAATTAAAAGTTAAAGGGGGTCAGATATGTGGTGAAAAAAGAGTACTTGATTTTGAATGAACCCATAATACAATACAGATAATGGCATAGAAGTGTACATCTGAAACCTATATAATCTTATTGACCAGTGTCACATCAATAAATTTAATAACATTAAAAATATATAAAGAAAGACTAAGTTACCTGAAAAAATCAGATGTTTTTGGGTGTCCAATAGATCAGAACAAGGAGGAATTGAACTATGAGTCCAATGTTTTAAGCATATCTCCAAAATAGAAAATAACAATTTTCATGAAAACTGAGCAGAGATATTAGCACAGGTAACCCTTCCAAGAGCAGGGTTAGGGAAACTCAGAAATTCTCCCCAAAACAGCCACTCGTTCTTCCTAATCATCACATTGCAAGGGACATACATGCTCCTTGGACTGACAAAAGAGTTTGCTCAGCTAAGAATTCTTAGGCATACTATTAGTTTACTATGGAATGTACCAAAAATATCAGTTATGCAGTTGTAACACCTAAGTCACAATTCTCTTTACTTTGCCTCAGTGTAGAACTCAGGGTATTTGGGTTCAACTCAAATGTGCTGTCACTTTAAACAGGTCTATGTAATCACTGTGGAATACAATTACCCTTTGTCCTGTTGTTGGCAGTTAGATGTGGTTTGTAGTCACGTCACTTACTATATTTTGTTGATCCATATTTAGCTCTTTCAGAAGTTGGGTTTTGATTGTTTGTTTGCTTGTTTGTTTTGGTGACACAATAATATGAAAGCATGCCTCTTGTCTCCTGACAGTCTCATTATGGATGGCTCTCTGACACCTGGTTCTAAATTTTCAGGAGAGCCTGGGCTGAAATCACTCGTTTTCCAAGATTAAAAGAAACAATCTGGCCCAGCAAAGAACACCATATGTCTTAAGCTCCGTCTCTAGTTAATTTAAGTAACCCTGCACTCGTTGGCCTTAATAGCTTTGTTTTTTTCTAATCCTCCTGTGGAGAAACTGACTTGTCGGAGCAAAGGTCACAGTAAAACCTGACTGAATTCCAGAAGCAGAAGTAAGTTTCTTATCGCTACGTCTGTATTTTCTCTCCAAGCTACTCATTGGTAACTACAGGAAATTTTTACTGGTCCCATCTCACTTGAATAATCCTGAATCATACATTTGGGGAGTATAGAGGAAAGGAATCCTGGGTTTACAGTATTTTTTTTCTTTCAGTGATTTTCTTTGCTTTGCAGTTGCCCTAGCTTCCTTCCTCCACTCTGCCATGGGACTTGATTTGTGTCGAGCAATTGGAAAACTCTTATAGATCAAAGAGCAGAAAGGGAGAGATTGGCAGGTCCTTTCTATTACTTAAAGAAGCAGGATGAGACCTTAAATAATACAGTGTAAAATAAATAAGAAGCTAGAAAACCAGAGGCTACAGATTTGATAAAATGAGTATAAGACATAGGAAAATGAACAATTTTAAAAGCTACCTTCTCTGAAATAAAAATTTTGAAATAATGCAGATTGTCCAAGATAGTGAAGTGCATTTGTAAATTTAAAATCAAAGCTTTCTCAAGTAATAAAACAAGAGTTTGGTTAGTCCAGTGGAATAAGCTTGACCTCCAAGCCCCTATAGGTTTCGGAATTCTCTCTCATTTTCAGCCCTAAAGTGGCCTCTTCTAATTATCTCTTATATTTGGTGCTACCAATCTAATAAGAGATTGGATACTACCATCTACCTAGTTGTTCACTCTAGAAACCTACATATTTTTTGAAATTCCTCCTTTATGTTCATCTCTTAATTATCAAATTCTACTGACTTATTATCTAAACATTACTGGGTTATTTTTGTTGTTGTTTTTTTTTGGGGGGTTGCCTTCTATTTAACCTCTACTACCAGTAACCTCATTAAGACTTATGTAATTCTTATACCAAGTGCCTAAAAAATGCTTCTTGATAAATCACCATGACCCCAGTCTCATCTCATGCAAATCCACACTCCACAGATCTGGCCAGAATGATGTATCTAAACCAGGTGAGCACATTACCACTTGGAAACCAAATCTGACCTTCTGTCTACTTTTGTAGAACTCATGGGAAAAAATGAATTTTACATTTTCAAATGGCTTTGAAAAACTCAAAAAAGAGTAATATTTTGTGGCCCATGAAAACAATGTGAAGTTCAGACTTCACTATCAATAAATAAAGTTTTTTAAATCCTTACCTAAGGTTGTGTTCATTGACATTAGAGAGAGGAGAGAGAGACAAACATCAGTGTGAGAGAGAAACATTGAAAGGCTGCCTCCCATACACACCCCAACCAGGGATTGAATATTCACCCCAGGTATGCACCCTGACCAGTAATTGAACCCTCAACCTTTTGGTGTACAGGATAATACTCTAACTAACTGAGCCACCTGGCCAGGGTAATAAATAGTTTTACTGGAATAAGCTACCATCCTTCGCTTACTTATTGTCTGTGAGTATGTTTGTGCTTTAATAGTGGACATGAGCTTTGCAGCAGAAACCAGGGGATCCATGGAGTCTAAACTATTTACTATCTGGCCCTTTGCATAAAAATTTGCCCCCCACCGCTCTAAAGCATAGAGACAACACATAATTCTTCTGCTCAAAAACCTTGATCATCCTCCATCATCTGCAAGATCAGCCCAGCTCCTGAGCATGACACATGGACCTCTGCTTCCTGAACTCTATGTCTCTCTGCCTCAGCGTTCTTGGTGTCATTGCCTTCTGCTAACTGGGAACGCCTTCCTTGTTATATCCCTTAAATGCCATACTTTTCCCTTTTTGTTGAGTGAAATTTTTCCCATTCCCATTAGAAGAAAAACTGAGGTCATCTCCTTTAGGAAGTCCCCCTAGACCTCCCTGCTCCCTGCACAAGGATGTGTTCTCTCTAACAGCTGTTGTCCACATACCACATTATTTTATAAACATTGATTTCTGCATGTCTAAGTAACCAAGCTCTGGATTTTGAGCCCATTAGCTGGTCTTTATTTATTATTTATTTTTTAAAAATTGATTTGAGAAAGAGAGAAACATCAATTTGTTGTTCCACTTATTTATGCATTCATTGGTTGATTCTTGTATGTGCCCTGAATGGGAATAGAACCCACAACCTTAGCATAACAGAACAATCTCCTAACCAGCTAAGCAATCTGGCCTTAGTGTACTCAGTGAGTATCACCATGTCTCACACTTAATATTGGCTCAGTTAGTATTTGTTGAATAAATTAAGATCTCTGACAAAACTGGGTTTAAAAGAGGACTTGATATATAATTTTTAAAAATATTCTGTAATAGATGGCGGTGTGGTAGGAGGGAGCAGACCCCATTTCCCCCTACACATGGGAGAAAAACTGGGCCAATCTATGGAAGAACAGAGCAGACAAGGAACAGCAACATAGCATATTGGAGAATAAGAGATTGGAAATTGTAGCGGACATTGAAAAACCAGTGGTAAGGAGAGCTCTTTCAGAACAATAGGAGCCCAGGGTCCAGCACGTGGAGAGCGGGGCAGCTGAGGCCCCGGCCGGCGCTCCGCCAAGCCTGCCCCAGGGCTCTGGGGAGGGAGCTGGGTCAGCTGCTGAACCGGCTGGGAGATCTCAGGGGCCACTACGCAACTTCGGCAGAGCAAAAGTGGGTGCCCCGCACCAGGTCACTGCGTGACTTTGAACTGAGTTTTCGTGGTCTTCGGGCAACTTCGAAAGCACAGTCACCCCAACCGCAGACAGAGGCGCGTGTAAAGTGAGAGAGCTGCATGAAAATAGGCAGCCACATGGGACCGCACACGGTCGAGGGATAGTGGACACTCATGAAAACATAGGCGCTGACCACTGGAGACAGCTGTGGAGCCAAAGTTGCCAGTACACGGGTGGGTGCTCGAACTCGGACAGCTCAGGACCAAGGCGCAGGCGCGAGATAGCAGCTGGAGTGTAGGCCCCGCTCAGGGGCAAAAGCAGGCGACTGTGCCCGACCACAGAAAGCCTCCCAGGGGCAAAGGCAGGTGGCTGCGCACGACTGGAGAACCTAGCACACACCCATAAACTCAGAGAAGTGCTCACACACCAGGAGGCTCAGAACACATGCTGAAAACCCTGTGGGGAGAGGCACCCACTAACGCTGGGATACATAGCACAATGAAGACTGAGTTCTGAACACAGAGAAAAGCCATAAGATCACCCCTCAGCCATTGCAGCCAGCAAGACCAGAAAAACCGGCTCGGCAAGATTGAAAACAACAAGAGGGTTTTTGTTTGTTTGTTTTAATATATTTTTAAAAATATTTTGTTTTGCTTTGTTTATTCTTTATTTTGGCTATTTCTATTTGTGTGTGTGTGTGTTTGTTTTTTGTTTTGCTAGTTTGTTTGTGCTTTTTAGTTTGTGTGCCTGTCTATCTATATGACTTTTTAATTACTCCCGCTTCATTATTTTTATCTTCTTCTTTACTCCCCAACTCCTTTTGCCTTCCTTTAATTCCTTCTTGTCTTATTCCCTCTTCCTTTCTTTCCAATTTTATTTCTTCTACCTTCCTCTTTTTTCTTCTTTCTTCTTTTTTTTCATGCCCCCCTTCTCTTTTTAAATACCCACGAGAGAGAGAAAACAAACAAACAAACAAGCCTGGAATTGTGAAAAAAAATAGAGTTCGCCCCCAAAAGAGGGTATTCCAGCTGATGAGACGGTGGAAGCTGTGAACAAGAGGATATCCGAAGGAGAATCCACCACTGAATCTCACAGATATTCTACCACAGAATACCACAAACCCAGGGAGCCAGAACAGATCAATTTAAGAAGTTGAGGCTAACAACAAGAGTCTTACAAACAATGGGAAGACAAAGGAACAATCTCCAAATGAAAGGAAAGGAGGAAGCTCCAGAAAGAATGCTAAATGAAACGGGGGCAACTGAACTATCAGATATCGAGTTCAAAGCAATGGTTGTCAGGAAGTTCAACGAGCTCTCAATGAGCTATCACAAACTACAGGAAAGTAATGATGAACTCACCGCAAACTGTATCAACATGAAAAAGGAAATAGAAACTATCAACAAGGGCCAAGAGGAAATGAAGAACACAATCTCGGAACTGAAGAACACAATAGAAGGACTGAAAAGCAGAATCCATGAAGCAGAAGATCGGATCAGCTAGTTGGAGGACAAAATACAAAAAAACACCCAGAATGAGCAAGATGAGGAAAAGAGGCTCAGAAAGAATGAAGAGGGTTTAAGAGAAATGCAAGACAACATGAAGCAGAATAATATCTGTATAATAGGGATACCAGAAGGAGAGGAACAAGAACAAGGGATAGAAAACCTGTTTGAAAAAGTAATGATGGAAAACTTCCCTAATTTGGTGAGAGAAAAAGCCACACAAATCCAGGAAACACAGAGAGTCCCTATCAAGAGGAACCCAAACAGGCCCACTTCAAGACACATCATCATTAAAATGGCAAACTTCCAAGACAAAGAGAGAATCTTAAAGGCAGCAAGGGAGAAAAAGGAAGTAACATACAAGGGAGCCCCGATAAGGTTAGCAGCTGACTTCTTAATGGAAACGCTCCAAGTCAGAAGAGAATGGCAAGAAATATTCCAAGCAATGAGAACCAAAGGCCTACAACCCAGACTACTTTACCCAGCAAGGCTTTCAATCAAGAGAGAAGGCCAAATAAGGAGCTTCCCAGACAAAAGAAGTCTAAAAGAATACACCTCTACCAAACCAATTCTGCAAGAGATACTAAAGGGACTGCTTTAAGGGAAGAAAGGAAAAGACAGACAGAGAAAGACAAAGAGGAACACAGGTACGAAAATGGCAATGAATAAACACATATCAATAATAACCTTAAATGTAAATGGATTAAATGCTCCAATCAAAAGACATAGAATAGCTGAATGGATAAGAAAGCATGACCCACATTATGCTGCCTACAAGAAAACCCACCTCAGGACAAAAAACATACACAGTTTCAAAGTGAAGGGCTGGGAACAAATTTTCCAAGCAAATGGACAGGGAAAAAAAAAAGCCAGGGTAGCAATACTCATATCAGACAAAATAGACTTCAAAAGAAGGGCCAATAAAGAGAGACCCAGAAGGTCACTTCATAATCCTCAAGGGAAGAATCCACCAAGAAGACATAAATATTGTAAATATATATGCACCCAATGGAGGAGCACCTAAATACATCAAGAAAATTTTAGAGGACTTCAAGAAAGTTATTGACAGCAACACAATTCTAGTAAGGGATTTCAACACCCCACTGTCAAAAATGGACAGATCTTCCAAACAAAATACCAACAAAGATATTGTGGCATTGAACAGTACTCTAGACGAATTGGACTTAGCTGATATATATAGAGCTCTTCATCCCAAAGAAACTAAATACACATTTTTTTCAAATGCACATGGAACATTTTCAAAGATAGACCACATGGTAGGACACAAATCAAGCCTCAACAAATTCAAGAAAATTGAAATCATACCAAGCATTTTCTCTGACCACAAGGGACTGAAACTAGAAACCAACCCCAAAGGGAAAAACCCAAAACCCTCAAAATCATGGAGATTGAATAGTATGCTATTAAACAATGAATGGGTCAAGAATGAAATTAAGGAGGAAATCAAAAAGTTTCTGGAAACAAACGATAATGAACTCACATCGACCCAAAACTTATGGGACACAGCAAAGGCAGTCCTCAGAGGGAAGCTTATAGCGATACAGGCCTACCTAAAAAAGACAGAAACATCTCAAAAAAACAACCTAACCTTACGCCTACAAGAATTTGAGGAACAACAACAAAGAGCCCAGAGCAAGTAGAAAGAAAAAAAGAACCAAGATCAGAGCAGAATTAAATGACATAGAGACTAAAAGCACAATCCTAAAGATCAATGAATACAGGAGTTGGTTCTTTGAAAAGATCAACAAAAACGACAAGCCTTTAAGCAGCCTCACCAAGAAGAAAAGAGAGAGGACTCAAATAAACACAATCAGAAATGAAAGAGGAGAGATTACAACTGACAGTGCAGAAATACAAAGGATTGTAAGAAATTACTATGAAGAACTGTGTGCCAAGGAATTTGAAAACCTAGGTGACATGGACAGGTTTCTAGAAAAATATAATCTTCCAAAACGCAATGAAGAACAAACAGAAAGCCTGAACAGACCGATAACAGCTGGTGAAATTAAATCTGTAATCAAAACACTCCCAACACACAAAAGTCCTGGACCAGAGGGCTTCACAGGAGAATTCTACAAAACATTTAAGGAAGAGCCAACCCCTATTCTTCACAGACTATACGAAAAAATTCCAAAATGATGGAAGACTCCCAAACTTTTTTTATGAAGCCAGCATCATCCTAATCCCAAAACCAGATAAAGACACAACAAAGAAGGATAACTTCAGGCCAATATCGCTGATGAACATAGATGCTAATATCCTCAACAAAATATTGGCAAACCGCATCCAACAACACATTAAAAAGATCATACACCATGACCAAGTGGGATTCATCCCAGGGATGCAAGGATGGTTCAAAATTTGCAAATCAGTAAATGTGATTCATCACATAAACAAAAGCAAAGACAAAAATCACATGATCATATCAATAGATGCGGAAAAAGCATTTGATAAGTTACAGCACCCATTTATGACAAAAACACTCAGCAAAGTGGGAATAGAGGGAGCATTTCTCAACATAATAAAGGCTATATATGAGAAACTTACAGCCTAATACTCAACGGGCAAAAACTAAATTCTTTTCCACTAAGATCAGGAACAAGACAAGGCTGTCCACTTTCACCACTTCTATTCAATATAGTATTGGAAGTCTTAGCCACAGCGATTAGACAAGAAAAGGAAATAAAAGGCATCCAACTTGGAAAGAAGGAAACAAAACTATCATTGTTTGCAGATGATATGATAGTATACATAGAAAATCTTGTAGTCTCGGCCAAAAAACGGCTCTACCTAATAAGTGAATTTCGCCAAACAGCCGGATACAAAGTCAATATCCAGAAATCAAAGGCATTTTTGTATACCAACAATGAAACAACAGAAGCAGAAATCAAGAAAAAAAATCCCCTTCGATATAGCAAAAAGAAAAATAAAATACCTAGGAATAAACCTAACCAAGGAGGTAAAAGACCTGTATGCAGAAAACTACACAACACTGAAGAAAGAAATCAAGGACGACACAGATAAATGGAAACACATACCGTGTTCATGGATCGGAAGAATGAACATCATCAAAATGTGCATACTTCCCAAAGGAATCTACAGATTCAATGCAACACCTATTAAAGTACCAATGGCATATTTCACAGATATAGAACAAACTCTTCAAAAATTTATATGGAACAATAAACGACCCAGAATAGCGGCAGCAATCTTGAGAAATAGAGCAAAGCGGGAGGGATCACAATACCTGATACCAAAATGTATTACAAGGCCACTGTAATCAAAACAGACTGGTACTGGCATAAAAACAGGCACATGGACCAGTGGAATAGAACAGAGAGCCTAGAAATAAACCCTAGTCTCCATAGTCAATTAATATTCGACAAAGGGGGCAGCAACATAACATGGAGTAAAAATAGCCTCTTCAACAAGTGGTGTTGGGAGAACTGGACAGCTTCATGCAAGAAAATGAAACTCGAGCACCAACTTACACCATACACAAAAATAAACTCAAGATGGATAAATGATTTAAACATTAGCCGTAACACCATTAAAGTCCTAGAGGAGAACATAGGCAGGAAAATCTCAGATATTCCATGCAGCAACATTTTCACTGATATGTCCCCTAAAGCAAGGGACATAGAGGAAAGAATAAACAAATGGGATCTCATCAAAATACAAAGCTTCTGCATGGCCAAGGAAAACAGTATTAAAATAAAAAGAGAATCGACGGTGTGGGAAAACATATTTACCAATGATACTTCAGACAAAGGTTTAATCTCCAGAATGTACAAAGAGCTTACACGACTCCACTCTAAGAAGACAAGCAACCCAATTAAAAAATGGGCAAAGGACTTGGGCAGACACTTCTCCAAGGAGGACATGGAGAGGGTCCAGAGACACATGAAAAGATGCTCATTATCGCTTGCTATCAGAGAGATGCAAATTGAAACCACAATGAGATACCACTTGACACCAGTCAGAATGGCCTTCATAAACAAAGTAACAAACAGCAAGTGTTGGAGAAGTTGTGGAGAAAAGGGGACCCTAGTGCACTGCTGGTGGGAGTGCAGACTGTTACAACCACTATGGAAAACAGTATGGAATTTTCTAAAAAAACTAAAAATGGATATACCTTTTGACCCAGCAATTCCACTGCTGGGACTATATCCTAAGAACCCTGAAACACCAATCCAAAAGAACCTATGCACCCCTATGTTTGTAGCAGCACAATTTACAATAGCCAAGTGTTGGAAGCAACCTAGATGCCCATCAGTAAATGAATGGATCAAAAAACTGTGGTACATTTACACAATGGAATTCTATGCAGCAGAAAGAAAGAAAGAGCTCCTACCCTATGCAACAGCATGGATGGAACTGGAGAGCATCATGCTAAGCGAAATTAGCCAGGCAATGGAAGACAAATACCATATGATCTCACCTTTAACAGGAATCTAATCAACAAAACAAACAAACAAGCATAATATAACCGAAGACATGGAAATTGAGAACAGGCTGAAAGTCACCAGAGGGGAGAGGGGAGGGAATTTCAGGGGAAAAGGGGAAGGGTTTACAGGAACAAGTATCAAGGACACATGGCCAAAACTATGGTGGGGGTGGAAATGGGAGGGAGGTGGGTAGGGATGGGGTCGTGGGTTGGGGTGAGAATAAAAGACAGAAAACTGTACAAGATCAACAATTAAAATAAAAATTTAAAAAAAATATTCTGTAACAAAAATGTAACATAAATTAGTTCAAACATTTAGTTTTGATAAAATATTATAAATAAGATAGTTTTCAGTTTGAGGACATTGCAGAAATAAATATATAAATGTAAGTCAAGTTATTTATATGCGAATAAATTTTTATCATAGGCCTGAATGACACAATAAATATTTAAACAACTCAGTTTGCTATTATCACTTATCAGATATCACTGGCTATTAAAATTTTCTTAAATGTACTATGATTATAAATGGGGAGAACTTCATATAGTTGAAACAATTTATACGCACAATTTTCTAGAGAAAAGATTTAGTGTGTTAGCATTAAATTTCTAGGTGTTACATTGTATTTATTTTATAAATCAAAAAACTGTATTTCAAAATAACCTGCTTTGTCCCATAGAAATTACTAAAATAATCACAGCAAATATATCACAATTTAAATATCAGTTAAATGTCATTTAAAAATCTAAAATGATATATATGAACTCTTAATTATGAAACATAAAAAAGAATTACTTCCTTTGATAACTAACTAGGAAAGAAATCCAATGATTTAAGTGTTTTTATTGTATTTTATTGTTTGTACTATTACAATTGTCCCCACTTTTTCCCCCTTTGCCCACCTCCACCCAACCCCACTCCAGGCAATTCCCATACTCTGACCAGCGGTGTCCAAGGTGTTGTAGATGAGGCCAACAAATTCACACAACTGCAGAAGTTCTGTGAAGAAAAAGGGATGAAGGTCCTCATTCATCATTGTCAGGCAGTAATGATCAAACAATAGATAACATTCGAAGAACTATGAGGGCTTATTCTGAGTCAGGGTCAGTTAGCTAAAGGGCTATAAAACTTTGGGAAACAAACTCTTTATGCTTGGACCCTTATCAGAAAATTGAGGACATTCTTAGCAAAGCAGGTTTCAGAGTATTTTATGCATTCTTTCTTAGGCCTGCCTGCCCCTGGGGAAACCACCCATTCCTGCCCAGGGCTGCACCACCCTCTGTCATTGTTTCAGGCTTAAGTCAGGCAGGGGAAGTAAGGCAGCCAATAGATTAGGAGACTTCTTATAGACGGAATGAGGACTCAGGCTATGTCAAAACTGAGGGGTGAGGCTCCATCACCCCCTTTTTCTATAGCCCCCTAAGTCCTCACCTGAGGGCTCCTTCATGATTATGCCTGTGTTAGGTCATGCCTCCCTGGAGGAATCTTACCTGTCATTGGCTAACCAGTCATCCACCCTATGCCAAGCAGGGTGAAATAAAAGAGGACAGAGGTGGCACCCCTGCCAGGAAGATAAGCTTTGTCTCCTTAATGGCTTATGGTCCCAAGGTCTCTTACTCAGCCTTAGCTCTGGGGGGTTACACCTTCTGAAACTAGGCAAGGCAGCTCCTAATATCTCCTCCTTTTTTGTCTGTGAATGCAATTGTAATTGTTAAGCCTGTGAAACCTACTATTTGCTGTTTGTGAATGTGATCTCAAGAAAACTACATCCATATACATTGTAAAGCACAGATAAAGAGAAAGACATGGAGTCACCCAAGGGCTGCCATGACTCAAACTAGTAAATTCAGTCCATCAGACCAGTTCTTAGGGTTCAGCCATTGCAGATTATCGTGGAGGGTCAGGAACATCTTCTATTCAGTAAGGTATTTGATGTCATTGAGCTGCTGGTGGAGGTCAAGCTGGAGCTGATCAATCTGTCCTTTGAGATTGGTAGAGAATGTGCCCTACAGGCAATGATGAATGTTGACTGGAATTCCACTTCAAAGTGTGACACACAGTTTAGAGAAGTCTGGATCAGGGAAGTCCAATGGAACAGAGGTTGGTCAAGGCCAGGAAAGCCTTTCTATATGGCTTCACCCTCTTTGCTGACAGCTCCAAAGGTCCTTCTGGAGAGTAAACACAAGCATACCCTCTTCCCCAACTTAATAGTTCAACTGGGCCTTCCCATCTTCCTTCTCCTAATGGGTCTTTGTATAAGACCAAAAGGTATGGGCCTGCAGGATTGTTTTGCAGAAAGTGTTTGTCTATGGGTGACTTCATATTATCATCACAATTCAAAAAATTGTATGTATATATTGCTAGCATGGTTAAATTCCTGGGGAATGTTTCCTGAACCCCCTTTTTTGTTTAATAATGTTTTAAAGGTCTGGTGAGCCCTTTCAATAATTGCTTGACCTGTAGGATTATAGGGGATACCTGTTTTATGCCAAATTCCCATTTTTCTAAAAAAGCCTGAGTGGCTTGTGCAATATATCCTGGGCCATTATCAGTCTTGATTTCTTGTGGTCTTGAGACTGAAGGCCTTGAGCCAATGAGCTCTAACATTCTTTACTGATTCCCCAGTGAGGGGAAGGATCTATGGAGCACCTGAGTAAGTGTTTGCTTGGAAAGACAGGGCCCCTACTGTTTCTACAAGCTTCAATGAGTTTGAGCAGGGAGTTAATTACTCTATTGTTCTCAGAACCTGGTAGTTCCTAGGTCTAGAATTTGCAGTGTTTCAAAGACTTAGATGCTTATTATTCCTCTTATTTCTTTCCACATCTACTTCCCTTCTTTAGTTATTTACTCTAATGTTCTTTCTTTCCATGACACACATAAATGTGGTATCTATCTTTTTCCTTTATTCCTTCTTTCCCTTCTCCTTCATAATCCTACACTTTCCTTTTCTTCACTTTCTTAATTCTTTCCTTATAGACCATCTATGATATACTTGATCTTTCTACAACACATACCTTTATCCCTGTCCACAGATCTTGCATATATATTCTTTGGCTAATCCTTTCACCCTCTCTCATCTAGTCTCACGCCCCTTCCCTCTGACAGCTGTCGATCTGTTTCATGTATATATGCTTCTGTTTCTATTTTATTAGTTCATTTTGTTCATTAGAGTACACATGTAAGCGAGATCATATGGTATTTGTCTTTCACTGACTGGCTTATTTCACTTAGCATAATAGTCTCCCAAGAATCTTAAAACATCAATATGAAAGAATATATACATCCTTATGTTCATAGCAGCATTATTTATAATAGCCAAGATCAGGAAACAGCCTAAGTGCCCATCAGTATGTAACTGGATGAAAAATCTGTTCTACATTTACACAATGGAATACTACACATTAGTATATAAAAAGGAACCCTTATCTTTTGTGACAGCATGTTTTAAGTGTTTTAATCATTTTTTTCTCTTATGCTCTCCAGAAAAGTGGATTTCCAATTACATGTGAAAATATGTTTCTTAAAACAGAAAACTTTGTTTCAGATATGAAAAAAAATGCTTCTCCTTCAAATTAATTGTTCCAAATACAACATTCTGTTTTCATTGTTGCAAAGTGATATGAGAAATAGGTCCAGAGTTTAGCAGGATATATAGAAATACTTTTCCTTTGTCATTACCTCCATAAACCCCATTAATTTTCATGGCCTGATCTCATTTGAGGATGGGGTTGCTTTCTGTTTTCACTCTAATTTTTACATCACCAATCTCTGCTAAGTTGATGGATAATATCCTAAAGATGTTGGGATATTATGGGTTGTTACAATGTGTTGTAACAAACTGTAATAGCCCATGGGTTACAATGTTTTCCATCACTATTTGACTCATTTATTCCTGAAATTCTTCATTTGTAAACTTGTTGTTATTCTTTTGATCAAATATTAGCTTTATTATTTTGCTTTTTTATCTAAAGACAAAACAGCTACTGTAATCTTTAGTTACATTCTTTCCCCTAAGTAGGACTCATCCTCAATTCATCCAATGAAATTTTTTTTAACTACGTAAAATAATAATACCTCTATGGGGGGCTGAGCTGAAGCATTTGACTCCATTTTGCACAGGCATGTCACAGACTGATGGTGAGTTTTTTCCTACATGTTTGGTTTGTGCTTGACTCTTTCTCTGCATAATCTAGTCATTTATCTTGTGATTATCCCTTCTCTTCTACTATCCTGCAGAGCATACACTGTGGCCTTTGCATTCCATGTGGAAAAATCCGGTTTTAAGAAGTTAATAGGAAAAGAGAGGTTGGTATTTGAGGCAAATGTTTTCCTAGGAGGATCCTCATTGCTGACACTTGCTTTGCTTTCCAATGACATAGTCAGAATTGGTAGTCTCTGGCACTCCATGCACAGCCTGTCCTCAGAGAAGACTTGTGCCAAGCAGGTCTGGGTATGACTGAAAGGAGGAGAGGGAATTGGAAAACTTACTTTCATAATTAATGTTTGTTTTGACTGCAGACCTCATGGTTGGGACACATGTGATTCTGCCATTCTGAACTAACTGCCTACATGATATTAGAAATAAACATCAAGCAAAGCCAGTTGAAATATGCCTTTATGTCTGGAAGGTATTAGAGGTCATGTTTTATGTGTTTCCATTCAACAATTGGCATCTTGTGATGTTGCCACCATGGTGCTGTGTTATCATCAGGAACTTGATTAAATTTAACAAAAGGTTCCAGAAGCATTTTCTGAATTCCTATAATGGATAAAGCAAAGTTACAGAAAATCTTAGAGTGTTTTTTTTTTTTTTCCCTTCAAGAAGTTTCCACACTTGGCACAGCAGGGCTCAGATGTATTCAGAGAATAACATAAATGCATTTGACGTTTCCCAGTAGAATCCTGTGAATACTGATATCAGTTACATCTTAGTGTTCTATATGATTACTTCACTAAAGTACATTCTATATGATCTCAGTTTAATATTATAACAGGTTACCAATTTTACAGGGGAGGATCCTGGAGAGGCCATTTCAAATTCCTTAGATACCCCTTTTTTATCTGCTCACATCGTGTTGTGAATAACTGGAATAGTAACTAACATATTCCAATGTAATTACTTGTTTGTTTCCCCCATTAAACTACCTTCTTTGTAGACTTATCATGGAACCTATTGCAGTGATATTGGTTAATAAAATTGTGTAGTTTCAAGTGTATAATTCAATGATCCACGATCTGTATATTGCATTGTGTGTTTACCAGACAAAGTCAAATCTTCTGTCACCATATATTTGACCCCCTTAACCCTTTACAGTCTCCGACCCCTTCCCTCTGGTAACCACGATGCAATTGTCTGTGTTTATGAGTTTTTGTTTGTTTGTTTTTCTTGTTTGTTCATTTGTTGCTTTCACTTTTATATCCCACATGTGAGTGAAATCATACAGTATTTAACTTTTTCTGTCTGACTTGTTTCAGTTAGCATGATATTCTCAAGATCTATCCACATTGTAGCAAATGGCAGTATTTCATCTTATGGTGGAGTAATATTCCATTGCATACATGTACCACATCTTCTGTATTCAATCATCTATTGAAGGACACTTCAGTTGTGTACATGTCTTGGCCACCGTGAAAAGTGCTGCAATGAACATATGCGTAGATATATCTTTGCAAATAAATATTTCCAAATGTTGGAGGTAGATAGATACCCAGAATAAGGGTTTCTGGGTCATATGGTAACTCTATTCTTAATTTTTTGATGAGACTTCACACTATTCATCTTTAAATCAAAAATGTCTAGCAGAGAACCTAGGATAGAATTAGAACCTAATGAATGCCTGTTGGGTAAATGGATAAATGAATGAAAAATGTGAACATTGTACTTTCACTACTGTATATTAATTGAGAAAATATTAGAAGAATCTGAGAGAAGGAGAGAGGAAGGAAGGACTTGCAGTGGGTATGAGTTCACGTGGACCACATGGGCCTGTGGGGTAAGGCTGTCCTTCCGCACACTGCACACTCCACAGCCCAGGGAGCAAGTGAGCCAAAGGAAGCACCACCCAACTGTCCAGAGGGAGAGAAATGGCAGAGATGTGACCACACACACATGTCTGGACACAAGCATGACCTCTCATTGTGAAAACTAAATAACCTTGTCTCCTACAAACAGGGCATTTAATTGTGAGCTACATATGTTTCTTATTGTTATCATTTGATTAAAGCTGTTATCTGTGCTCCTCACTGTCACTTCATTCAGGGCTGCACTAAAATATCACCTCTTGCGAAATGTGTTTCCTGAGTTTACATAAAAGGACTAGTCCCTTGCTCTAGTCCCTCTTTCTCAGCTTTTTTTTTTTTTTTTAAATATCATGCCTCCCTACTTGGCATTGTCTATTCCTTGGCCTACTATTTATAAGAGCAGAATCGGGAACTCGGTACTTTTATGGAGCCAATGACTTCAGTAACAAAGACAATACCTAGTTTTTCATCCTGCATGGTTTTCTCTGACCACCTGGAAACCATGTGGTTATTTTCCTCCTCTTATAGAGTGCCCTTCTCCCAGCAGAGTAGCATTAAACTAATCCTGTCAAACCTCTAACAATAAACAGTGAATGTTCATGTCCTTACTCTAATGTTTTATTTTTGGTTGTTCCTAAACTGTGAAAGCTGAAAAAATAAACTAAGCCACATGAAGCTTTTTGTCCATCAACGCAGGATCTCTATATTGGCTGCATCTTTGTTTTATCTGAAGCCTTTGCTGCCCAATGAAGGACCGGTGTTAACAATGCAGTGAGTTCATAGGGAATGCCCTCTGTGCACATGTAACTTGATGTATGAGGCATTGGAGGCTGTCTGTGCCCCTCCCCTAAGGTCATAGATACTGTCCCTCAGTACTGCTTCTCCAGTAGCAGTACTGAGGGACTACTCTGCTTCTATACAAGAAAGCCTCGTACTTCTGATTTGAATTTCTGCCAATTGTTTGCTGTATTTCTCCAAATATATTGCCAGTGCAGAGACTCAGTACACACCCTTCCAGAGATCATTGTCTTTGAAATTGTAGCACTTTTTAATAGGGCTGTTACCTAACTATTCTTGTTCCCTACCTTAGCCTCACATCAATTAGAAATCCATGGGTGTATCATATTCAGGATTTGTTACCCAGAGAAATTTAACTGCCAGGCTTGTTGTTCCCTTTTAGGGGGTGAGGAATGCTTTATAGCTTTTTCTTATTACAGTTGATGGAGGAACAGCAAAGGCAACCTGTATGAAGGCAGGCGGGGAAATCTTTGCAAAGCACTAGGGTGCCACCCTGTGGTCATTTGGTATATTTCAAGGTATCTTGGGACTGTTTTTTTCAACTCGCTTACACAATTCTTGTTCAATCACCTTCCTAAAGTCCAGTTTCCCATCATCCTTGAAAAGACAGATTTTGTTATAAAACAAATCATCTTGGACTTGGGTTTCCATCTTAGTACAAAACCTGTATTCTCATTTAATAAATTATCATTCCTCTGACTGCATTTACTTGAGAACATTAATGTGGCTAATTAACTATTGTAGGAAGAGGTAGTATTCTAAGCAATCCGTTGAAACTAACATTTAATCCTTCTGGCAACCCTTGGTAGCAAGTGCTGCAACCACCATTATAACCCCCTATTCTGTTCTTTTAACCCCCATTTTCAGTTTCTTCCATTGAGATCCTCACTGTCCATTGCTAGCCAGTACCAGCCTGTAGCCTTTGCAGAGCCTCCCACCTGCCATGGATGTTTTCCATCCACAGGGTGGACCCCGTTAGGCTGTACAGGTAATCCCCATTAGGGTAGTCAGGGTCCACTGCAGTATCATTCTGTACCTGGGATGCATTTTTAGTCCTTTTGCTCCAAACCTAGAGTCTGTTGTACTGGCAGATCCCTTGTGAACACCCAGGTACACCATTTCTCTTACTCTCTGTGTCATGAGGTTGGTACAGGCAGTGTGAACTCTTGCCTTCTGACCATTTCCCACTGGGAAGGAGCCCAACCCTGGATTTTGACCTCATCTGAAAGGTTGAGCTAGGGTGCCTGTGGTCAGCTGACATCAATCCTTCTGCTGAAATGTCCCCAATGCCAAGTTAAGCCTGCCAGAGCCAAGCTTGCTAGACAGAGCACTTGCAGGTTCCTTAGTGGGCAGGTGCTCCCTGCATAAGCCCACCTTACTGTGCCCGTCTAGCCTGTTTCTTACAAATCCTCAGTACATACTGTGGACATCACAGTGGGTTTTTCCCCCAGGTCAGCCCAGGTATCCTCTGCTCTCTGTTGCAGGACATTTCTCCCCCCGTGAGGTTGCTGCACTTCAAAGGCATCAGACACCTCCCTGTTCAAAATGCTGCTGCTTGCTCTCCCCATTTTTCCCAAAGTGCCCCTTAGTATAGTGATCTGAGTGGGAACTTTACATAGGAAATGGAATATATCATCACCATCAAAACAAAAACAAAACAAACAAAAACCCTGAATCATTTAAGCAGGAACATGCCACACGTACCACACTTTGCTCTTGAGAATGTCCTTAAATTTAGTGTTTGATTGCATATGTGCCTAAACTCTTGGAACTGAAAAAGACTGAGGGTGTATTTTTATGTTGTTTTGATTTAAAAAGCACAAGAACATATTTAGAGCCTGGTATCATGCTCTGTATACAGAAAATAACATAAAGTCCTAAATAATTTAGTTGAATATTATTTATTTGAATTCTCCTTTGAGGGTACCATTGTATATTTAGTGTTTCTCTACAGAGTTTGGGGGTCTTTGCATTGAAGTCACATACTCATATATGGGTGGTGTATGCTTCTAAATGTCTACTCGACCTGATGGTGCATAGCCAGAGACCCATGTATGGCCTGGTTCCTTACAGCCAAGAGGTACTGTCTTGTGATAATGCATAGTTTTTTTTGCAAGAAGAGTATAAAAAATCTAATCACTAAAGGGCAATATAGTGTATGTGCACATGACTAAGGTAGAAAAACTCAGTACAGGGCAGTGAAAAGATTTGGAATCACAGAATGGAGTTCTAATTCTGCCCCTAACTTACCAGTATTTTATTTCAGGGAAAAATTTTTGCAAGTTGGGAAAAGAATGCTCTCCATCTGGATGAGGTGTGTGTGTGTGTGTGTGTGTGTGTGTGTGTGTGTAAGTGAAGATAATGAGTCTGAATTGTCATACACACGACTGCTACATTTTAGTTGTTTTACCATGACTAAATTTTTAATTCAGGAAAATTAAAACAGCATTTCTGACTCCTTTTTTATGCCTTCCTATGTCTCTACCAATTTTTCTTTTGCCTTCTTCCCTTCTGCTTCTCTTTTCTTACCACTCTTTCCTCCTAGAAAACAATAAATTCTGGGATAGAAGCATGGGTCTCACATTTTCATAGACCAGGTGCTTAATTTCCCTTCTGAGCATCTCAGGCCAGATATAAATTGCAATAATTTGATACTAACTTTACAAACGTATGCAAAAGCAAATTTGGCTGGAGAGTGATTAAATATAAATTCAGGACTTCTGATGGCTTTTTAAATCTCAGAAATGCATTTAATGTTCTAGGTTAAGACAAATCAACAACAACACTGATTTGGCAAAGTGATAAGTCAGAAGGAAAGAGACTTTGCAGAAATTGAGAAAGAACACCGGCCAGATCAGCAGTCCTGGGGGAGGTTCTGGAAGGTCCCTAGGGCAGGTCCCTGGCTGGAAGGTCCCTGGCTGACCATTTTTTCTTAAGTTTCTGAAATATGGAATAGTAAATTTTGGTCTACCTATCTTATCCAGTTTTATTGTGAGGATAAGATTTGACATATATGGTACATCTGAACAGCCTTCAAAAACTACAAGGTCCTCTAATAATATAATTAATTATGAACCCTAATAATATAATTAGTTACAAAAGTTGAGAAGAGTATAATTTAGAATATATTTTTCAGCATATTAAGAGAAACTAATAACCTTCTTACCTTTATTCTTATGCATAAATTTGAGACCTTCATGTGATGCTATTTTCTAATTTTTCACAGCTTCAGCAAATCCTGCTCCTTCCAAACTTAGAGATTCTGAAAATATGTCCACTTTCAGATTTTTTAAACAAAATGTATTTTATGTTTATAAAAAACAGGCCTCCTAAGGCTATTTAACTTCTATTTAAATATTTAACTTAAACATATACTTAGCTAATGACTGACTCAGTAAATTAGTAAAATTCAGTACTTGTAAAAAATGTGAGTTATTTATGCTAAAAGATTGAAACATTAGTGACAAGCCAAATTTAAGGAAATATAATTTTATATGCATATACATGCATACACATAAATATAAAATCCACAGAAAGGATGAAACTGTGTATAATTGCATAATTTGTAATCAAAACTACAGAAATCTTAAAAGGGTAGACTGTTAGAGAGGTCGCAAACCATCAATCAATAGCAAAAATAAGAAACCAGTGTTGTTCTGAAGCTTTGGGCAGATGGCTTGGAGACACCACATTATGGAATGTTTACTGCTGTGTGATGTTGGGGTGCTTACTAGATTCAAAACCAGTGTTTTGAGGACATCATAGTAATACCTGTATTTTGAGACCTTTTTCCTTTGTATGATTATAGATGAAGCCAATTCAGACATGTGCACTTGATAAGAAATTGTCTGGTTTACAAAAGTTATTTCAGTAAGCATATTTTCCTTTAAGAGGGCCAAACCAAGATATATCATAATGAAATTTCCAAAGGTTAAAGATAAAGAGATAATCTTAAAAGCAGCAAGAGAAAAAAAGAGTTAACTACACAGGAGTGCACATAAAACTATCAGCTGATTTCTCAAAAGAAACCTTGCAGGCAAGAAAGGGCTGGAAATAAGTATTCAAAGTCATGAAAGGCAAGGACCTACATCCAGGATTACTCTATCCAGCAATGTTATCATTTAGAATGGAAGGGCACATAAAGAGCTTCCCAGGCAATGTCAAGTTAAAGGAGTTCTTTTTTTTTTTCCTTTTTTAACATTTTTTAAATTTTCATTGTTGATCTTGTACAGTTTTCTGTCTTTTACTCGCACCCCAGCCCACCACCCCAGTCCTCCCAACCTCCCTCCCATTTCCCACCCCCATAATTTTTGTCCATGTGTCCTTTGTACTTGTTCCTGTAAACCCTTCCCCTTTTCCCCTGAAATTCCCTCCCCTCTCCCCTCTGGTGACTATCAGCCTGATCTCAGTTTCAGTGTCTTTGGTTATATTATGCTTGTTTGTTTGTTTTGTTGACTAGGTTCCTGTTAAAGGTGAGATCATGTGGTATTTGTCTTCCACTGCCTGGCTTATCTCGCTTAGCATGATGATCTCCAGTTCCATCCATGCTGTTGCAAAGGGTAGGAGCTCCTTCTTTCTTTCTGCTGCACAGAATTTCATTGTGTAAATGTACCACAGTTCTTTGATCCATTAGTTCACTGATGGGGACCTAGGTTGCTTCCAACACTTGGCTATTGCAAATTGTGCTGCTATAAACATAGGGGTGCATAGGTTCTTTTGGATTGGTGTTTCAGGGCTCTTAGGATATAATCCAATCAGTGGAATTGCTGGGTCAAAAGGTATATCCATTTTTAGTTTTTTTAGAAAATTCCATATTGCTTACCATATTGGTTGTACCAGTCTGCACTCCCACCAGCAGTGCACTAGGGTCCCCTTTTCTCCACAACCTCTCCAACACTTGCTGTTTGTTGCTTTGTTTATGATGGCCATTCTGACCAGTGTGAAGTAGGATCTCAGTATACTTTCAAATTGCATCTCTCTGATAGCTAGTGATACTGAGCATCTTTTCATGTGTCTCTGGACCCTCTCCATGTCCTCCTTGGAGAAGTGTCTGCCCAAGTCCTTTGCCCATTTTTTAATTGGGTTGCTTGTCTTCTTAGAGTGGAGACATGTAAGCTCTTTGTACATTCTGGAGATTAAACCTTTGTCTGAAGTATCATTGGTAAATATGTTTTCCCACACCGTCGATTCTCTTTTTATTTTAATACTGTTTTCTTTGGCTGTGCAGAAGCTTTTTATTTTGATGAGATCCCATTTGTTTATTCTTTCCTTTCTGTCCCTTGCTTTAGGGGACATATAAGTAAAAATGTTGCTGTGTGGAATATCTGAGATTTTCCTGCCTATGTTCTCCTCTAGGACTTTAATGGTGTCATGGCTTATGTTTAAATCTTTTATCCACCTTGAATTTATTTTTGTGTATGGTGTAAGTTGGTGCTCAAGTTTCATTTTCTTGCACGTAGCTGTCCAGTTCTTCAAACACCATTTGTTGAAGAGGCTATTTTTACTCAATGTTATGTTGCTGCCCCCTTTGTAGAATATTAATTGACTATAGAGCCTTGGGTTGATTTCTGGGCTTTCTCTTCTATTCCACTGGTCCACATGCCTGTTTTTATGCCAGTACCAGGCTGTTTTGATTATTGTGGCCTTGTAATACAGTTTGGTATCAGGTATTTTGATCCCTCCTACTTTGCCCTTTCGTTCTCCAGATTTCTGCAGCTACTATAGGTCGTTTATTGTTCCATATAAATTTTTGAAGCATTTGTTCTATATCTGTGAAATATGCCATTGGTACTTTAATAGGTATTGCATTGAATCTGTAAATTGCTTTAGGAAGTATGGACATTTTCATGGTGTTCATTCTTCCGATCCATGAACACGGTATGTGTTTCCATTTGTTTGTGTCTTCCTTGATTTCTTCCTTCAGTGTTATATAGTTTTCTGCATAAAGTTCTTTTACCTCCTTGGTTAGGTTTATTCCTAGGTATTTTATTTTTCTTTTTGCTATATCGAATGGGATTTTTTTCTTGATTTCTGTTTCTGTTGTTACCTTGTTGGTATACAAAAATGCCTTTGATTTCTGGATACTGACTTTGTACCCCGCTGTTTGGCCAAATTCATTTATAAGGTCGAGCAGTTTTTTGGCCAAGTCTATAGGATTTTCTATGTATACTATCATGTCATCTGCAAACAATGATAGTTTTCTTTCCTCCTTTCCAATTTGGATGCCTTTTATTTCCTTTTCTTGTCTAATTGCTGTGGCTAAGACTTCCAGTACTATATTGAATAGAAATGGTGAAAGTGGACAATCTTGTCTTGTTTCTGATTTTAGTGGAAAAGATTTTAGTTTATGCCCATTGAGTATGATGTTGGCTGTAGGTTTCTCATATATGGCCTTTATTATGTTGAGGAATGCTCCCTCTATTCCCACTTCGCTGAGTGTTTTTATCATAAATGGGTGTTGTACCTTATCAAATGCTTTTTCCGCATCTATTGATATGTCCACGTGATTTTTGTCTTTGCTTTTGTTTATATGAGGAATTACATTCACTGATTTGCAAATGTTGAACCATCCTTGCATCCCTGGGATGAATCCCACTTGTTCATGTTGTATGATCTTTTTAATATATTGTTGGATGCGATTTGCCAATATTTTGTTGAGGATTTTAGCATCTATGTTCATCAGTGATATTGGCCTGAAAGTTTCTCTCTTTGTTGTGTCTTTATCTGGTTTGGGGATTAGGATGATGCTGGCTTCATAAAAAGAGTTTGGGAGTCTTCTATCATTTTTGATTTTTTCAAATAGTCTGTGAAGGATAGGGGTTAGCTCTTCCTTAAATGTTTTGTAGAATTCTCCTGTGAAACCATCTGGTCCAGGGCTTTTGTGTGTCTGGAGTGTTTTGATTACTGTTTCAATTTCACCAGCTGTTATTGGTCTGTTCAGGCTTTTTGTTTCTTCTTCATTGAGTTTTGGAAGATTATATTTTTCTAGAAACCTGTCCATTTCATCTAGGTTTTCAAATTTCTTAGCATACAGTTCTTCATAGTAATTTCTTACAATCCTTTGTATTTCTGCGGTGTCAGTTGTAATTTCTCCTCTTTCATTTCTGATTGTGTTCATTTGAGTCCTCTCTCTTTTCTTCTTGGTGAGGCTGCTTAAAGGCTTGTCGATTTTGTTAATCTTTTCAAAGAACCAGCTCATGGATTCATTTATTTTTAGAATTGTGCTTTTAGTCTCTATGTCACTTAATTCTGCTGTGATCTTGGTTATTTCCTTCCTTCTACTTGCTCTGGGCTGTCTTTGTTGTTGTTCCTCGAGTTCTTGTAGGCGTAGGGTATGCTTGTTTGTTTGAGACGTTTCTATCTTGTTTAGGTAGGTCTGTATCGCTATAAACTTCCCTCTGAGGACTGCCTTTCTGTGTCCCATAAATTTTGGGTCGATGTAAGCTCATTATCATTTGTTTTCAGAAACTTTCGATTTCCTCCCTAATTTCATTCTTAACCCATTCATTGTTTAGTAGCATGCTATTCATTCTCCATGATTTTGAGGGTTTTGGTATTTTCCCCATGAAGTCGGTTTCTAGTTTCAGTCCCTTGTGGTTGGAGAAAATGCTTGGTATCATTCCAACTTTCTTGAATTTGTTGAGGCTTGTTTTGTGTCCTATCATGTGGTCTATCTTGAAAATGTTCCATGTGCATTTTAAAAGAATTTTTATTTAATTACTTTGAGATGAAGTGCTCTATATATATATCAGTTAAGTCCATTTCCTCTAGAATGTTGTTCAATGCCACAATATCTTTGTTGATTTTTTTTTTGGAAGATCTGTTCATTTTTGACAGTGGGGTGTTGAAATCCCTTACTAGAATTGCGTTGCTGTCAATAACTTTCTTGAAGTCCTCTACGATTTTCTTGATGTATTTAGGTTCTCCTCCATTGGGTGCATATATATTTACAATGTTTATGTCTTCTTGGTGGATTCTTCCCTTGTGTATTATGAAATGACCTTCTGGGTCTCTCTTTATGGCTCCTCTTTTGAAATCTATTTTGTCTGATAGGAGTATTGCTACCCCAGCTTTTTTTCTCCCTGTCCATTTGCTTGGAAAAATTTTTCCCAGCCCTTCACTTTGAGCCTGTATATGTCTTTTGTCCTGAGGTGGGTTTCTTGTAGGCAGCATATGTGTGGGTCATGCTTTCTTATCCATTCAGCTATTCTATGTCTTTTGATTGGAGCATTTAATCCATTTACATTTAAGGTTATTATTGATATGTGTTTATTCACTGCCATTTTCGTACCTGTGTTCCTCTCTGTCTTTCTCTGTCTGTCTTTTCCTTTCTTCCCTTAAAGCAGTCCCTTTAGTATCTCTTGCAGAATTGGTTTGGTAGAGGTGTATTCTTTTAGACTTCTTTTGTCTGGGAAGCTCCTTATTTGACCTTCTATCTTGATTGAAAGCCTTGCTGGGTAAAGTAGTCTGGGTTGTAGGCCTTTGGTTCTCATTGCTTGGAATATTTCTTGCCATTCTCTTCTGACTTGGAGCGTTTCCATTGAGAAGTCAGCTGCTAACCTTATCGGGGCTCCCTTGTATGTTACTTCCTTTTTCTCCCTTGCTGCCTTTAAGATTCTCTCCTTGTCTTGGAATTTTGCCATTTTAATTATGATGTGTCTTGAAGTGGGCCTGTTTGGGTTCCTCTTGATTGGGACTCTCTGTGTTTCCTGGATTTGTGTGACTTTTTCTCTCACCAAATTAGGGAAGCTTTCCATCATTACTTTTCAAATAGGTTTTCAATCCCTTGCTCTTCTTCTTCCCCTTCTGGTATCCCTATTATATGGATATTATTATGTTTCATATTGTCTTGCATTTCTCTTAAACCCTCTTCATTCTTTCTGAGCCTCTTTTCCTCATCTTGCTCATTCTGGGTGTTTTTTTGTATTTTGTCCTCCAACTAGCTGATCCTATCTTCTGCTTCATGGATTCTGCTTTTCAGTCCTTCTACTGTATTCTTGAGTTCAGAAATTGTATTCTTCATTTCCTCTTGGCCCTTGTTGATAGTTTCTATTTCCTTTTTCATGCTGATGTAGTTTGCAGTGAGTTCATCATAACTTTCCTGTAGTTTCTGGTAGCTCATGAGAGCTCATGGAACTTCCTGACAACCATTGCTTTTTACTCAATATCTAATAGTTGAGTTGCCTCTGTTTCATTTAGTATTCTTTCTGGAGTTTCCTTTTTTCCTTTCATTTGGGGATTGTTTCTTTGTCTTCTCATTGTTTGTACTACTATTGTTAGCCTCAACTTCTTAAATTGATCTGTTCTGGCTCCCTGGGTTTGTGGTGTGACCTTCTGTGGTAGGATACCTGTGAGATTCAGTGGTGGATTCTCCTTTGGATATCCTGTTGTTTACACCTTCCACTGTTTCATCAGCTGGGATACCCTTTTTTGGGGACCAACTCTGTTTTTTTTTCACAGTTCCAGGTTTATTTGTTTGTTTGTTTTGTCTCACTGGTGGGTATTTAAGAAGAGAAGAGAGGGAAAAATGAAAGAAGAGGAAAGAAGAAAATAGAGGAAGGTAGAAGAGATAAAATTGGAAAGAAAGGAAGAGGGAATAAAACAAGAAAGAAGTAAAGAGAGGCAAAAGGAGTTGGGGAGTAAAAATGAAGATAAAAATAATAAAGAAATAGTAATTAAAAACAATTATATAAATAGACAGGCACACAAACAACAACAAAAAAAAGACCTAAAAACAAACAAGCAAAACAAAAATCAAAACAAACTAACACACACACAAAAAAAACAAACAACCAAAAAAAAAAAAAAAAAGGAAAAGAAAAAAAACCCAAAACCAAAAAGAAAAACGAAAAGAAAAACAAAAACAAAACCAACCAACCAACCAAACAAACAAAAACTCTTGTTTTCAAACTTGCCGAGCCGGTTTTTCTGGTCTTGCTGGCTGCGGTGGCCAAGGGTTGATTGTAATGGTTTTCTCTGTGTTCAGCACTGAGTCATCATTGTGCTTCAGTTCCCAGAGTTAATATGGTCGCCAAAGTTAGAAAAGCGCCTCTTCCCCCAGGGTTTCTAGCATGTGTTCTGAGCCTCCTGGGGTGTGCACACTTCCCTGAGTTTATGAGTGTGAGCTCGGTTCTCTGGTTGCATGCATCTGCCTGCATTGGCGCCTGTGCAGCTTTCTGTGGTGTGTCGGGGCCTAAGCTCCCGAAGCCATCTCGTGCTGGCGCCTATGGCCCTAAGCTGTCTGCGTTCTCGCGCCTGCCTGTGCACTGGCGACTATGACCCCACAGCTGTCTCCCGTGGTCAGCGGCTATACTTTCGCATGTGCCTATGATCCCGAGACCATGTGCATTCCCGTAACCATGTGCGTTCCCATGTGGGTATCTATTTTCCTGCAGCCGTCTCACTTCACACGCGCCTCTGTCTACAGACTGGACAATTATGATCCCTGAGCTCATAGTTGCCATGAAAACTCAGTTCAAAGTTGCTCAGTGATTTGGCACGGGGCACCCACTTTCGCTAGGCCGCAGATACGTGGTGGCCCCTGAGATCTTCCCAGCCGATTTCAGAGGCTGACCCAGCTCCCTCCCTAGAGCCCTGGGGCAGGCTTGGTGGAGCGCTGGGCTGGGACCTCAGCTTCCCTGCTCCGTGCGCTGATCCCTGCGCTCCTATTGTTCTGAAGTACTCTCCTTACCTACTGGTTTTTCAATGTCTGCTACAATTTTCTATCTCTTAATCTCAAATATGCTGTGTTATTGTTCCTTGTCTGCTCTGTTCTTCCGTAGATCGGCCAGGTTTTTCTCCCGTGCTTAGGGAGACACAGAATCTGCTCCCTCCTACCACGCCGCCATCTTCTCCCCCCCAAGTTAAAGGAGTTCTTCATCACCAAGCCCTTACTATATGAAATGTTAAAGGGACTTATCTAAGAAAAAGAGGACAACAACTACGAACAGTAAAATGAGAACAAACTCATAACTATCAACAACTGAACCTAAAAAAAAAAAAAAAGCAAAAAACAAACTAAGCAACTAGAATGGGAACAGAATCACAGAAATGGAGATCACATGTAGGGTTATCAGTAGGGATGGGGAGGGGGCAAAAGGTACAGGGAATAAGCATAACTGGTAGGTACAAAATAGACAGGAGGAAGTTAAGAATAGTGTAGGAAATGGAAAAGCCAAGGAACGTATTTGTTCAATCCATGGACATGAACTAAGCGGGGGGAATGTTGGAGGGAATGGGGGTGCCAGGTGGAGGGGGATAAAGGGAAGAAAAAATGGGACAACTGTAATAGAATAAATAAAATATACTTAAAAAATAAAATGTGAAATCAGGACAGATATCCAACAATTTTTTTCAAATATGTCTTAATATCCCTGAACTCATAACTGGACAGAATCCCCATGATGGTCTAAGCTCTGCTCACAGTCATTGGGGAACTGTGGGAAGCAGACCACTCGGTCAGCAAGGGCAGTTGATTTACCTTCCCTGGACCACACACTGTTTCCTCCTCACTTGGTGAGGAACCTATAGATCCAGAGTGTGTGGGTACTCAGAACCTGCATCTGACTTCTCAATAGATGTTTCTCAGACTTTCTAAGGTTAAGGTAAAGGACAAGTCTTCATTCCCCACTCTATTGACATTCAAAATTTTGATAAAATAAATTTTTAAATAACTCCTAGAAAGATAAAATTCATTTAAAAAACATAAATTGTAAATTTCTAACATTTTATTCTTAGTTTCTAGAGACATAAAATTATTTGGTCAAGTGGCTGTGATGTTTCTAAGCTCTTACTCTCAATTTTTTTTAATATGTTATTTATTTTTCTTTTTATTTATTTATCTTTAGAGGAGAAGGGTAGGAAAGAGAGAGAGGGAGAGAAATATCAATGTATGGTTGCCTCTCGTGTGTCCCCTGCTGGGAACTGGCCTGCAACCCAGGCATGTGCCCTGACTGGGAATCAAACCACGATCCTTTGATTCACAGGCCCGCACTCAATCCACTGAGCTACACCAGCCAGGGCACTTACTCTCAATTTTTATAGCTATCTCCTTGAGTTCCAGTAAGAAATAGGCCGAATGTGAACAGCTCTGTTCTAAACCATAATGCCCATCTCAGAACCCACATATTCCCTCTCAGGAGGTCTGAAGCCAGCTACAAGGGCCTGGAGCCTCTCATCCACATTCATTCTAGGGGTGAAGGAAGCCATCTGTGGGATTGTGTTTTTGTGTGTTTCAAGTAGTCAAATATATTTATTATTTTCTTATTGTTTCTGGCTCTGGTGTAATTTATGAAATTTATAAAATGCTACTTGTCACATAAATAGTATCAAAGTGGCCCATGAGTTGTCTGTGGTCACCCAAGTCATCAACACCTGGCAACATCAGTTATGAGAGTGGCAAACATCAGAGTCACAGACACAAGCACAGTTCCTGTGCTGACATCTCCTGTTTGCAGGCTTCATTAACACTCTGCACTGAACTTACCCATGAGCCAGAACAAGACCACTAATGCATTGAAGAAAGCTGATTAGCAGCTGTGAGAAAGAATACAGATTCAGCCTATCACTGTACTTCAGAAGGGAGACATACAGGGAATCTAAAGATTAATAGGCATCAGAATTCCTTTTTGAGACACTATGATTCTTTTATTTGAGGTATTTAATTTTATTCTTATTACAACAATATAAAGACTTTTGGAAAATGTATACTTTGTGCTACTTGGGCATATTGCTTCATGATATTTGGTGTAAAGGGAGAAATTACAAAAATCACTTAAAATCCTCTAAATAAACAAGGAACAGAGTCAGGCAATTTGCATTCAATGCACTTGGAGCATCACAGAATATGTCCTTTTAAAATAGATATTTGTGATTCCACAATGACACTCTACAAAGAAGAAAACTGTCACTGAGTGCAGATTGCTTGCATTTTCTGCTAAATACAATGTAGTTATGGTAATAAAATTTAGAGTGAAAAATGAATTCTGTGCACTCTTTCCTTTGAAGGTGTTTGCAAAATGTGTTTGCTATGATCCAAGTTCATGGAGTGCAAGGCTTCTGAAAAGACTAAGGTCTTGTGAGGAGCTTTAGATAGTGACATTAATAAAATGCTGTGAAATATAAAATAACTGAGCAAACAAGAATTTCAATATAAAAGATTTAAAATGAGCAGAGTTATGCTTGTCTTACAGAATTATGTTAGATACCCTCAAGCCTCCATTATTTTTATTTTAATTGTTGTTCTTGCACAGTTTTCTGTCTTTTACTCCCAGCCCAACCCACTGCCCCAGCCCTCCCCACTTCCCTCCCATTTCCACCTCCCATAGTTTTTGTCCATGTGTCCTTTAAACTTGTTGCTCTAAACCCTTCCCCTTTTCCCCTGAAATTTCCTCCCCTCTCCCCTCTGGTATCTGTCAGCCTGTTCTCAATTTCAGTGTCATTGGTTATATTATGCTTGTTTATTTGTTTTGTTGATTAGGTTCCTGTTAAAGGTGAGATCATATGGTATTTGTCTTTCACTGCCTGGCTTATTTTGCCTAGCATAACGCTCTACAGTTCCATCCATGCTGTTGCGAAGGGTATGAGCTCCTTCTTTCTTTCTGCTGCATAGAATTCCATTGTGTAAATGTACCACAGTTTCTTGATCCATTCATTTACTGATGGGCACCTAGGTTGCTTCCAACACTTGGCTATTGCAAATTGTGCTGCTATGAACATAGGGGTGCATAGGTTCTTTTGGATTGGTGTTTCAGAATTCTTAGGATACAATCCTAGTAGTGGAATTGCTGGGTCAAAAGGTAGATCCATTTTTAGTTTTCTTAGAAAATTCCATACTGCTTTCCATAGTGGTTGTACCAATCTGCACTCCCACCAGCAGTGCACTAGGGTCCCCTTTTCTCCACAACCTCTCCAACACTTGATGTTTGTTGCTTTTTTTATGATGGTCATTCTGACTGGTGTCAAGTGGTATCTCATTGTGATTTTAATTTGCATCTGTCTGATAGCTAATGATACTGAGCATCTTTTCATGTGTCTCTGGATCCTCTGTATGTCTTCTTTGGAGAAGTGTCTGTTCAAGTCCTTTGCCCATTTTTTAACTGGGTTGTCAACCCTCTATTTTTATAAGAACTAAAAACAAATCCATTAAAAAAGTTGATTTTGGCACAGTAAAGTCTTATTTGGAAACAGCACATCCATGACATTTCTGCTGTGTATTGTTTATTTCTAGAAATCTTTGATCCTAAATGTTTTGATAGAAAACTCATGTGATATTTTTCTGACTTTTAATGATGAAAATCATGATAACAGAATATCGTGATTAAGCCACTGACTCTTACTTGTTAACTTATTGAGTCCTTGTGCTACCATTATTCCCACTTAAGATGACAAAATATAGACACAGAGAGGTTAAGTAAGTTATCTGAGGGCACTGAGTAATGGAGTAGACAGCAGTTCAATGTAGAAAATTGGTCATTGGTCCCAATAAATAAACTATATAATTACATTTTATAAGCCTGGGAAAATAATTAAAAAATAGAAGTATAACTGAGCTACTGACTAGTGCAATCCAAAAAAAATGTTATACATGTGTCCTTCTAGCTTGCCAGTTATTACTTCTGAAACAGCATTTATTTTTTGAAGGACACTTATTATTTATTGATTTCTACTTGTATACAAATATATAAATTTTCCAGAAGGAGAAAAGTTACCATAATTAACTTTTTTGGGTATTTTTTATTAATGTTCAAATACAGTTGTCTCCATTTTCTCAACCACCACATACCCCCACCCACCAACCCTCACCTCCCACCCTCAATCCTACCCCCATTTGGCTTGTCCATGGGTCCTTTGTACGTGTTCATTTACCACCCTTTTCATTCCTTCCCATGTTATTTCCCACACCCCACCCCTCTGGTTATGTTCAGTTTGTTCTTAATTTCAATGTCTCTGACTACATTTTGCTCACTTGTTTGTTTGTTAATTAGGTTCCACTTACAGGTGAGACCTTATGGTATTTGTATTTTACTGCCTGGATTACTTAGCATAATGCTCTCCAGTTCCATCCATACTGTCACATAGGGTAGAAGCACCTTCTTTCTTTCTGCTGCATTGTATTCCATTATGTAAATGAGCCTAGTTTTTGATCCACTCATTTACTGATGGGCACCTAGGCTGCTTCCAGCACTAGGCTATTATTAATTCTGCTACTCTGAACATAGAGGTGCATAGGTTCTTTTAAATTAGTGTTTCAGAATTCTTAGGGTATAATCCCAGCGGTGGAATTGCTGGGTCAAAAGGCAATTCCATTTTTAGTTTTTTGAGGAAATTCCATACAGTTTTCCACACTGGCTGAACAAGTCTGCATTCCCACCAACAATGTATCAGGGTTCCTTCTTCTCCAGAAACTAGCCAGCACTTATTGCTTGTTGATTTGTTTATGATGGTCATTCTGACGGGTGTGAAGTGGCATCTCATTGTGGCTTTAACTTGCATCTCTCTAATGGTGAGCATCCTTTCATATGACCCTCTGTACATCCTTCTTGGAAAAGTATGTGTTCAGGTCTTTAGCCCATTTTTATTTTTTTAATTTTTTAAATTGTTATTCAAGTACAGTTGTCTCCATTTTCCTTCCACCACTTGCACCCACCACAGCCCTCCCTACTTCCACCCTTGATCCTACACCCCTTTGGTTTGTCCATGTGCTCTTTATACCTGCTCCTTGACAAGCTTTCCCCCCACCCATTATCCCCTCCCACCTCCCCTCTGGTAACTGTCAGTTTGTTCTTAATTTCAATGTCCCAGGTTATATTTTTCTTGCTTCTCTTTTTTGTTGGTTAGGTACCTGTTAAAGGTGAGATCATATGGTATTTGTCTTTCACCGCCTGGCTTATTTCACTTAGCATAATGCTTTCCAGTTCCATCCATGCAGTGGCATAGGGTAAAAGCTCCTTTTTTCTTTCTGCTGCAAATATTACATTGTGTAAATGTACCACCCATTTTTGATCCATTCATTTACTGATGGGTACTTAGATTGTCTCTAGCACTTGGCTATTGTAAATCTGCTGCTATGAACACTGTGGTGTATATGTTCTTTTGGACTGGTGTTTCAGGTTTTTTGGGGTGTAATCCCAGCAGTGAAATGATTGGGTAAAATGCAGTTCCATTTTCAGTTTTCTGAGGAAATTCCATACTGTTTTCCACAGTGCCTGCATCAGTCTGCATTACTACAAACAGTGTACTAGGGTTCCCTTTTCTCCACATTATCTCCAACACTTGTTTGTTGATTTGTTTTTTATGGCCATGCTGACCAGTGTGAAGTGTCATCTCATTGTGGTTTTAATTTGCATCTCTCTGGTGGCTCAGGATGCTGAACATCTTTTCATATATATATCTGGGCCCACTGTATGTCCTTTTTTGGAGAACTGTTCAAGTATTATGCATATTTTTTTAATTTTTATTTTAATTGTTGATCTTGTACAGTTTTCTGTCTTTTACTCCTACTCCAGCCCACCACCCCAGCCCTCCCCACCTCCCTCCCATTTCCACCCCCCATAGTTTTGTCCATGTGTCCTTTATACTTGTTCCTGTAAACCCTTCCCCTTTTAAAGTATTGTTGGATTCAGTTTGCCAATATATTGTTGAGGATTTTAGCGTCTATGTTCATCAGTGATATTGGCCTGAAGTTTTCTCTCTTTGTTGTGTCTTTGTCTGGTTTTGGGATTAGGATGATGCTGGCTTCATAAAAAGAGTTTGGGAGTCTTCCATCATTTTGGATTCTTTGGAGTAGTCTGTGAAGGATAAGGGTTAGCTCTTCCTTAAATGCTTTGTAGAATTCTCCTGTGAAACCTTGTGGTCCAAGGCTTTTGTGTGTTGGGATTTTTTCGATTCTGCTTCAATTTCATCTGCTGTTATTGGTCTGTTCAGGCTTTCTGTTTCTTTTTCTTTGAGTTTTGGGAGATTATATTTTTCATAAAAACTTGTCTATTTCACCTAGGTTTTCAAATTTCTTGGCATGCAATTCTTCATAGTAATTTCTTACAAGCCTTTGTATTTCTGCGGTGTCAGTTGTAATCTCTCCTCTTTCATTTCTGATTGTGTTTATTTGAGTCTCTCTCTTGTTTTCTTGATGAGCCTGCTTAAAGGCTTGTCAATTTTGTTTATTTTTTCAATGAACCAGCTCCTGGATTCATTGATCCTTAGAATTGTGCATTTAGTCTCTCTGCCATTTAATTCTGCTCTGATCTTGGTTATTTTCTTCCTTCTACTTGCTCTGGGCTGTCTTTGTTGTTGTTCCTTGAGTTCTTGTAGGCCTAGGGTTAAGTTGTTTGTTTGAAATGTTTCTATCTTCTTTAGGTAAGCCTGTATCACTATGAACTTCCTTCTCAGGACTGCATTCACTGTGTCCCATAAGTTTTGGGTTGTTGTGAGTTCATTTTCATTTGTTTCCAGAAACTTTTTGATTTCCTCCCTAATTTCATTCTTGACCCATTCATTGTTTAATAGCATGCTATTCATTCTCCACAATTTTGAGGGTTTGGGGATTTTCCCCATGAAGTCGGTTTCTAGTTTCCATCCCTTGTGGTTGGAGAAAATACTTGGTATGATTTCAATTTTCTTGAATTTGTTGAGGCTTGTTCTGTTTTCTTTCATGTTGTCTATCTTTGAAAATGTTCCATGTCCATTTGAAAAAAAAATGTGCATTTAGTGTATTTGGGATGAAGTGCTCTCTCTCTATATATATATCAGTTAAGTCCAATTCATCTAGAGTGCTGTTCAATGCCACAATATCTTTGTTTGGAAGATCTGTCTATTTTTGACAGTGGGGTGTTAAAATCGTCTACTATAATTGTGTTGCTGTGAATATCTTTCTTGAAGTCCTCTAAGATTTTCTTGATGCATGTAGGTGCTCCTATGTTGGGTGCATATATATTTGCAATATTTATGTCTTCTGAGTGTATTCTACCCTTGAGTGTTATGAAGTAACCTTCTGGGTCTCTCTTTATGGCTCTTCTTTTGAAGTCTATTTTGTCTGATATGAGTATTGCTACCCTGGCTTTTTTTCCCCCCTGTCTGTTTGCTTGGGAAATTTTGTTTCCAGCCCTTCACTTTGAGTCTGTGTAGGCCTTTTGTCCTGAGGTGGGTCTCTTGTAGGCAGCATATGTGTGGGTCATGCTTTCTTATCCATTCAGATCCTCTATGTCTTTTGATTGGAGCATTTAATCCATTTACATTTTATGTAATTATTGATAGACATTGATTCTTTGTCCTTTTCATACCTGTGTTCCTTTCTCTCTCTCTCTCTCCCTCTCCCTCTCCCTCTCTCTCTCTCTTTCCTTTTCCTTCCTTTCCTTAAAGCAGTCCCTTTAGTATCTCTTGCAGAACTGGTTTGGTATAGGTGTATTCTTTTAGACTTCTTTTGTCTGGGAAGCTCCTTATTTGGCCTTCTATCTTGATTGAAAGCCTTGCTGGATAAAGTAGTCTTGGTTGCAGGCCTTTGGTTCTCATTGCTTGGAATATTTCTTGCCATTCTCTTCTGGCTTGGAGTGTTTTCATTGAGCAGTCAGCTGCTATCCTTATCAGGGTTCCCTTGTATGTTACTTCCTTGTTTTCCCTTGCTGCTGTTAACATTCTTTCTTTGTCTTGAAATTTTGCCCCTTTAATGATGATGTGTCTTGAAGTAGGCCTCTTTGGGTTCCTCTTGATTGGGACTCTCTGTGTTTTCTGGATTTGTGTCACTTTTTTCTCTCATCAAATTAGGGACGTTTTTCATCATTTCTTTGTCAAATAGGTTTTCTATCCCTTGCTCTTCTTCTTCCCATTCTGGTATCCCTATTATATGGATATTATTATGTTTCATATTGTCTTGCATTTCTCTTAATCCTTCTTCATTCTTTCTGATCCTCTTTTCCTTTTCTTGCTCTTTCTCAGTGTTTTTATCTACTTTGTCTTCCAACTTGCTGATCCGATCCTTTGCTTCATCGATTCTCCTTTTCATTCCTTCTACTGTGTTGTTCAGTTCAGAAATTGTATTCTTCATTTCCTCTTGGCCCTTGTTGATAGTTTCTATTTCCTTTTTCATGTTGATACAGTTTGCAGTGAGTTCATGGTAGCTTCCCTGTAGTTTCTGGTAGCTCATTGAGAGCTCATGGAGCTTCCTGATAACCATTTCTTTGAACTCAGTATCTGATCATTGAGTTGCCTCTGTTTCATTTAGCATTCTTTGTGGGGCTTCCTCCTTGCCTTTCATTTGGAGATTGTTTCTTTGTCTTCCCATTGTTTGTGTGACTCTTCTTGGTAGCCTCAGCTTCTTAAATTGATTTGTTTTGGCTCCCTACGTGTGGTGTGAACTTCTGTCATAGAATTC
The DNA here is from genome assembly GCA_039655065.1 of Glossophaga mutica. Lineage (NCBI taxonomy): Eukaryota > Metazoa > Chordata > Mammalia > Chiroptera > Phyllostomidae > Glossophaga > Glossophaga mutica. The sequence goes on along the minus strand of CM077309.1, from coordinate 75,179,418 downwards.
CTTTGAGATTCAATGGTGCAGTCTCCTTTGGGTATCCTGGTGTTCACAGCTTCCCACTGTCTCAGCTGTTGTGATACCCACTCTTTCGGTCCAACTCTGGCTTGTTCACACTTCTAGGTTTGTTTGTTTTTTCCCCTCACTTGTGTGTATTCAAAAAGAGAAAAGAAAAAAAATGAAAAAAAGAAGAGAAAAAAAAGAAGAAGGTAGAACAGATAAAATTGGAAAGAAAGAAGAAGGAATAAAACAAGAAAGAAATAAAGAGAAGTGAAAGGAAACAAGGGATAAAAAAGATAAAAATAATAAAAAATAGAAAATATATAATTAAAACAAAACAAAAGAAAACCACAAAAACAAAAAACAAACCAAACCCCCCCCAAAAAAGAAGTAAAACAAAATAAAACAATAAACCAAAACAAACAAACTAAAAACACCTCTTGCTGTTTTCCAACCAGCTAAACTGGTTTTTGGGGTCTTGCTGGCGGCAACAGGCTGAGGGGTGACTGGTACTGCTTTTCTCCATGTTCTGCACTGAGTCAGCTTTTGGCTACTCTCCTCACTGCCAGCCGTGCATCTCCCCAGGGCTTGCGGTGGAATCTCCACGCAGGGCCTTGGGTGTGATTTCTGAGCCTTCTGCAGAGCGAATGTTTTCCCGAGTTTATGAGTTTGAGCTGGGATCTCTTACAGATCGAGCACTTCCCACGTTTATTACTGTGAACTCTGGGTTTCCTACAGGGTGCACGCGCTTACCTGAGTCTACGGGCATGGGCCCTGTGAGTTTCTGGAGTTGTGAGCACTCACCCTAGGATCACGGATGTGAGCTCTGTGTCCTCCACAAACCCCCTCCTCCGGCCGCAGGGCCACCTCCAGGAGCTTGGCCACCTGCAGTCAGTCACAGGGCCCCCTCCAGTCGGTTGCAGAGCCGCCTCAGGTTCCAGGGCCGCCTCTGGTTGGTCCCAGCTTTGCCTCCAGTCGCTTGGCTGCCACGTCTGGTTTTCCAATGTCTGCTGCAGATTTTGATCTCTTATTTTTATATATGCTGTGGTTACTGTTGGCTGTCTGCTCTGTTCCTCTGTAGATTGGCTAGGTTTTTCTCCCATGTTGAAGAAGGAAGTGGAATCTGCCTCCTCCTACCATGCCACCATCTTGAATCCACATTTTTTGATTGGGCTGTTTGTCTTCCTGGAGTGTAGTCATGTGAGTTCTTTATATATTTTGGAGATCATTGGCAAATATGTTTTCCCACATGATTAGTTCTCTTTTCATTTTAATGCTGTTTCCTTTAGCCGTACAGAAGCTTTTTATTTTGATGAGATCCCATTTGTTTAGTCTTTCTTTTATGTGTCTTACTCTAAGGGACATATTGGTGAAAATACTGCTGTGTGGAATATCTAAGATTTCTTGCCTGTGTTCTCCTCTAGGACTTTTATGGTATCATAACTTATATTTAAGTCTTTTATCCACCGTAATTTATTTCTATGTGTGGTGTAAGTTGGTGATTGAGCTTTATCTTTTTGCATGTAGCTGACAAGCTCTCCCAACATCAATTGTTGAAGAGGCTATATTTACTCCATTGTATGCTTCTGCCCCCTATGTCAAATATTAATTAACCAGAGAGACTTTGGTTTATTTCTGTGCTGTCTAATCTGTTCCATTGGTCTATGTGTCTGTTCCTATGGAAGTACCAGGTTGATTACAGTGGCCTTGTAATACAGTCTGATATCACGTATTGTGATCCCTCTTACTTTGTTCTTCTTTCTCAAAATTGCTGGGGCTATTCAGTCATTTATGGTTCAATATAAATTTTTAAAGTGTTTGTTCTATGTCTGTGAAATATGCCATTGGTGCATTAATAGGGATTGCACTGAATCTATAAATCGCTTTGGGTAGTATGGCCATTTTGATCATGTTAATTCTTCAATCCATGAACATGGTACATGCTTCCATTTGTTTGTTTTTTCCTTAATTTCTTTATTCAATGTTGTGTAGTTTTCTGAGTACAGGTCTTTTATCTCCTTGGTAAGGTTTACCCCTGGGTACTTTATTTTTCTTGTTGCTATACCAAATGGAACATTTTTCCTGATTTCTGTTTCTGGTATTTCTTTGTTGGTATACAAAAAATGCCTTCGATTTCTGAATATTGATTGTGTATCCCATTATTTTGTCAAATTCACTTATTAAGTTGAGTAGTTTTTGGTGTAATCCATAGGATTTTCTATGTACACTGACAGTTTTACTTCCACCTGTCTAATTTGGATGCCTTTTAATTCTTCTTGTCTGATTCCTGTGTCTAGGACTTCCAAAACTATGTTGAATAGAAGTGAAAGCAGACATCCTTGTCTTGTTCCTGATCTTAGTGGAAAAGTTTTTAGTTTTTTCCTATTGAGTATGATGTTGGCTGTAGGTTTTTCATATATGGCCTTTATCATGTTGAGGTATGCTCTTTCTACTCCCACTCTGCTGAGTATTTTTTATCATAAATGAATGCTGTACCTTATCAAATGCTTTTTTGCATCTATTGATATGATCATGTGATTTTTGTCTTTGCTTTTATTTATGTGAAGTATTACATTTATTGATTTATGAATATTGTACCACCCTTGCATCCCCAAATGAATCCAACTTGACCATGTTGTATGATCTTTTTAATGTATTGCTGAATATGGTTTCCCAGTACTTGGTTGAGAATTTTAGCATCTATGCTCATCAGCGATATTAGCCTGTAGTTTTCTTTTTTGTTGTGTCTTTCTCTGGTTTTGAGATTAGGATGATGCTGGCTTCATAAAAAGAGTTTTGGAGTCTTTCCTTCTTATTGGATTTTGTAGAATTGATGTATAAGTGTTTGCTCTTCCTTATATATTTTATGAAATTCTCCCATGAAACTGTCCACTCCAGGGCTTTTGTGTGATGGAAATTTTTTGATTATTGCTTCAATTTATCCAGCTGTTATCAGTCTGTTCAGGCTTTCTGTTTGTTATTCATTCAATTCTGGAAAATTATTTTATTTTAGAAATTTGTCCATTTCACCTAGGTTTTCAAATTCCTTGACATATAGTTCTTTGTAGTAATTTTCTTACAGTCCTTTGTATTTCTGTGATATCAGTTGTAATCTCTCCTCTTTCATTTCTGATTGTGTTTATGTGGTTCTTCTCTTTTTTTTTTTTTTCCTTCATTAGTGTGCTGAATGGCTTATTCATTTTGTTTATCTTCTCAAAGAACCAGCTCCTGGATTCATTGATTCTTAGAATTGTCCTTTTAGTCTCTATTTCATTTAATTCTCCTCTGATCTGGGCTATTTCCTTCCTTCTACCTTCTCTGGGCTTTCTTTTTTGTTGTTCCTCCAGTTCTTGTAGATGTAGGGCTAAGTTGTTTATTTGAAATGTTTCCACCATTTTTTGGTAGGCCTGTATCACTATAAACTTCCCTCTTGGGACTGCCTTCACTGTGTCCCATAGATTTGGACTGTTGTGAGTTCATTTTCATTTGTTTTCAGGAACTTTTTGATTTTTTTTCCTTGATCTCCTTATTAACCCATTCATTGTTCAATAGCATGCTATTCAATCTCTATGAGTTTGAGTGTTTTTGATTTTTTTCCTTGAGGTTGGTTTTTAGTTTCATATCCTTGGGTCTGAAGAGACACTTGATATGATTTTAATTTTCCTGAATTTTTGAGGCTTGTTTTGTATCCTATCATGAAGTCAATTTTTGAAAATGTCGACTTCCGGCCAAGATGGAGGCGTAGGCAGACACACTGTGCCTCCTCTTACAACCAAAATTAAGGACAACAAATATTTAGAAACAAGAAAACGACCAGAACTTATAGAAAATTGAACTGTACGGAAGTCCAACAAACATTCATCCAGACCGGTAAGGGGGTGGAGTCGAGGCAGGAGAAAGTGTAGGTGTGGACCCCGGAATGCAAGCAGCAGCGGCTGGCAGTTCCCAGGTGCACAGGCAGCGGCTTGCGGTCCCCGGGCCCACAGGCAGCAACTGGCGGACCCTGGGCACAGGGGTCAACTGTGGAGACCCAGTGAGGCCGCACAGGGCAGCTGGCTGACCAGGTGGTCTCACATTCGCTCGCACAGATGGACCAGGCAGAGGGGAAGTGGCGGAAGGGACTGAATTCAGGAGAGAGCAGAGCAGGTGCCATTGCTCCCTCTCAGGCCCCGCCCCCGCATACAGCGTCACAACCCAGCAACTGGGCTGTCCCCACACTGGGGAGCGCCAGAGGCTCCACTCTTCACTACCTAACAGCACGCGCGAGTGCGCAGATAATCCAGGTGAAGGAGAAGCAGCGGAAAGGGCCGGAGTCCAGGAGAGAGTGGAGCAGGTGCCATTCTTTCCTCTCAGACCCCGCCCCCGTCACAACCCTGCGACTGGGCTGCCCCACCCTGAGGAACACCTAAGGCTCCAACCCTCACTGCGTAATAACTGCGACCAGACTAAAAACAAAACAACAACAACAACAACAACAACAACAACAAAAAAAAAAACCCACCAAAAATGGCTCAAACCAGAAAACAAATAAAAGCCCCAGAGCCAATTCCTCTAAGCAGTGAAGAGATAGCCAACCTATCAGATGCACAGTTCAAAGCACTGGTCATCAAAATGCTCACAGAATTGGTTGATTTTGCTCACAAACTAGATGAAAAAATGCAGGCTACAATACGTGAAATGAAGGAAGACACATGGGGAACCGATAGAGATGGAAGGAAAACTGGGACTCAAATCAATGGAGTGGACCAGAAGGAAGAAACTAACAACCAAACAGAAAACGTGGAAGAAACAAGAATTCAAAAAAATGAGGAGAGGCTTAGGAACCTCTGGGACATCGTTAAACGACCCAACATCCGAATTATAGGGGTCCCAGAAGGGGAAGAAGAAGAGTAATGTGTGGAAAACTTATTTGAACAAATAATAAAGAAGAACTTCCCCAATCTGGCAAAGGAAATAGACTACCAGGACGTCCAGGAAGCTCATAGAGTCCCAAAGAAGTTGGACCCAAGGAGGAACACACCAAGGCACATTGTAATTACATTAGCCAAGATTAAAATGAAGCAGAGAATTCTAGAAACAGCAAGGGATAAGGGGACAGTCCCCTACAAGGGAGTTCCTATCAGACTGTCAGCTGATTTCTCAAAAGAGACCTTACAGGCAAGAAGGGACTGGAAAGAAATATTTGAAATCTTGAAAAGCAGGGACCTACATCCAAAATTGCTCTTTCCAGCAAAGCTTTCATTTAGAATGGATGGACAGATAAAGTGCTTCTTAGATAAGGTCAAGTTCAAGGAGTTCATCATCACCAAGCCCTTGTTGTATGAAATGTTAAAGGGACTTATCTAAGAAAAAGAAGATAAAAATATGACAGTGAAAAGACAGCAAACTCACAGCTATTAAGAACCACACCTAAAACAAAAGCAAACTAAGCAAACAGCTAGAACAGGAACAGAACCACAGAAATGGAGATCATATGGAGGGTTAGCAACAGGGGTGTGGGAGGAGGAGAGAGGGGGAAAAGGTACAGAGAATGAGTAGCATAGATAATGGGAAGAAAATAGACAGGGGGAGGGCAAGAATAGTATGGGAAATGTAGAAGCTAGAAAACATAACACATGGACATGAACTAAAGGGGGGAATGTGGGTGGGAGAGGTTGTGCAGGGTGGAGGGGAATGATGGGGGAGAAATGGGACAACTGTAATAGCATAATCAATAAAATATAAAAAAAAACTTAAAAAAAAGAAGCAAAAAAAAAAAAGAAAGGAAGAAAAAAGAAAATGTCCCATGTGCATTTGAAAAGAATGTGTATTTTGCTTCTTTGGCGTGAAAGGTTCTATATATATATATATATATCAGTTAAGTCCATCTGATCTAGGGCATTGTTCATGCTTAATATCCTTGTTGATATTTTGTTTAGAAGATCTATCCATTGCTGACAGTGGGGTATTAAAATCCCCTAGTATAGGTGTGTTGCTGTCTATAATTTTCTTTAAGTCTTCCAAGATTTTCCTTTTATATTTGGGTGCTCCTATGTTGGGTGTGTATATGTTTACAACATTTATGTCTTCTTGGTGAATTCTTCCCTTGAGTATTATGAAGTGTCCTTCTGTGTCTCTTTTTATTGCCTTTTGTTTTGACATCTATTTTGTCAGATATAAGTATTGCTACCCAAGGCTTCTTTTCCTGTCCATTTGCTTGGAATATTTTTTCCAACTGTTCACTTTCATTAAACTGAATTTAATGGCTAGAGAATCTTCTTAGAGCAATGAATGGTTCCTTAACTGTATAATATAACAGAATTACAGATGAAAATACTATTAAAGTTAGATTTACATGGCGGCACCCCTAGATATCTCAGTGGCTTTTCCTGGATGGGGAACAGTTTCCTGCACTCAGGTGTGTTTGGTGCAAGCTTGTCTAGGCAGGTTTTGTTTCCAGGGCCCTTCTGTCGGAGAAAACTCATGTCCTATTGAAAAACACTGGAAAATTGCTTACAATCTCTCTCCAAAGGAAAGAGGGATCCACCATACTGAAAAGGCAAGAAGAAACTCATGTTTACATATGACTAGCATTAGACAAACATTATTTATTAGAACTAATCAGTGATGTATTTGATAGCATGTTTGGCAAAGCAAGTTTTCAGCACTGGAACATCTTAGTAATATTTGAAAAACAGCAAACAGTGCTTGCTTCGGCAGCACATATACTAAAATTGGAATGATACAGAGAAGATTAGCATGGCACCTGCTCAAGGATGACATGCAAATTCGTGAAGCGTTCCATATTTTTCATATGATCTCACCTTTAACAGGAACCTCATCAACAAAACAAACAAACAAGCATAATATAAACAAAGACACTGAATTTGAGAACAGTCTGACAGTGACCAGAGGGGGAGGGGAGGGAATTTCAGGGGAAAGAGGGAACAGTTTAGAGCAACAAGTATAAAGGACTCATGGACAAAAACTATGGGGGGTGGAAATGGGAGGAAGGTGGGGAGGGCTGGGGTGGTGGGCTGGGGGTGGGGTAAAAGACAGAAAACTGTACAATATCAACAATTAAAAAATACTGATTAAAAATGAAATAAAAAATGGAAAAAAATAACAAAAAAAGAAAAGAAAAGAAAAACAGCAAACAGTAGTAGTGAGGCCATAATGTAAGAGTAATAGTTATACTAAGCTCAGGTTCATATGCCTGCTGTGCCAACTTCCCTTCTTGGGTCCTCCCTTTCAAGTCAAAGCTGAACAATTGATGAGCTTTTGTATCCTAATTAGTCATTAAGCCTCAGTGCTTTTGTCTATAGAAGCAACCCATTAATAGTACCTACCGTATAGACTTAATATTAGCCTTACTGTTTGTTAAAATTACTTTTCAAAGGTAATAAAGTTGAAGCACTATCTCTATGTCCAAATCATAGTAGAGACTTAGTTTGCCTTAGCTGTTGCTGTTGTTATTAATATTAGTATTATTCTCAGTGTAGGTTTTAACGTCAGTATCAAAATTAATTTTATAGGGACAGAGAAAAAGTGATTCTTTCTACTCTGAAATTTCATGCTAAAATTAAGAACAAACTCACAAAGGCTACCACTCAGTATGGGTCTTTCCTGGCTTCAGTTTGCTTTACATAATGTGAAGACACAAAGTTGGAGGGACTGTCCTTGGTTTTTGTCTAACCAAACTTGCCAAGTAGAGTTTGGTCTGAGCTCTTTGACCTTCCTCCAGGAGAAGTTGCTAAAGTTACCTGAGGAATAGTTTACACATTATTAGATGTTTGAGTCTGGAAGAGACCTTAAGTGTCATTTAGTTTCTGCTGATGCTGAAAAATCCAAGTATGCCCACAAGTGAAAGAGCTGAGACCATGGTCATATGTTTCTTCCCTCTTTCCTTCTTTCCTTTTCATCTTTTGAAACATTTACATATTTTATTCATTTTTAATTAAGTGTATCAGGGTGACGCTGATTAATAAGATTGCATAGGTTTCAAATGTACTACTTTGTGATACATGATCTGTATGTTGCATTGGGGTGCCCACCACCCAAAGTCAAATCATCTTCTGTCACCATATATTTGACCATCTTTACTTTTTCTACTCCCCTACCACCTTCCTTCTGATAACCACCATCTGTTGTCTGTGTCCATGAGTTTTTGTTTGTTCATTTATTGCTTTCAGTTTTATATCCCACATGCAAGTGAAATCATATGACTCTTAGCTTTTTCTGACTCATTTATTTCCTTAGCATGATATTTTCAAGGTCCATCTATGTTGTTGCAAATAACAGTATTTCATCTTTTCTCATGGTTGAGTAGTATCCCACTGAATGTATGTACAACGTCTTCTTCATCCAATTCTACACTGATGGACACTTTGGTTGCTTCCATGTCTTGGCCACCACAAATAATGCTGCAATGAATGTAGGGGTACATATGTATAACTTTAAGAATAAATGTTTTCAAATATTTCATGTAGGTACTCAGACCTGAGCAGACATATCTCCCAGGAAGACATACAAATTGCAAACAGATACATGAAAAGATGCTCAACTTCACTAGCTATTAGGAAAATGCAAATCAAAACTATGATGAGATATTACCTCACCCCTATTAGAAAGGCTATTATCAACACAACAGGTAATGAATGACACATTGGAAAGGTTATGGAGAAAATATAACTCTCATTCACTGCTGGTGGGAATGTAAACTGGCACAGCCACTATGGAAATTAGCATGGCACTTCCTCAAAAAAATAGTAATACAGCTACCAGAGACACTGACATATTTTATCTCCAAGGAGGGTGTGGCATGGGTGTCACACATGGTATTTCCCAACCTCAATAAAAGCACATCTCCCTGACACCTGCCCTTAAGCAATGACAGCAAAAAACATCAGCCCTGGCTGGGTGGCTCAGTTGGATGGAGTGTCAACCTGTACACCAAAAGGTTGTGGATTTGATCCCTGGTTGGGGCGTGTATGGGAGGCAACCAATCAATGTTTCTTTCTCACATCAATGTTTCTCTCTCTCCCTTCCTCTCTCTCTAAAACCAATAAACATATCTTTAGGTGAGGATTTAAAAATCTTACAAAATTGCTTCCAACACTTGGCTATTGTAAATTGTGCTACTATAAACATAGGGGTGCATAGGTTCTTTTGGATTGGTGTTTCAGGTGTTGGAAGCAACCTAGATGCCCATCAGTAAATGAATGGATCAAAAAACTGTGGTACATTTACACAATGGAATTCTATGCAGCAGAAAAAAGAAGAAAGGAAGGAAGGAAGGAAGGAAGGAAGGAAGGAAGGAAGGAAGGAAGGAAGGAAGGAAGGAAGGAAGGAAGGGCTCCTACCCTTTGCAACAGCATGGATGGAACTGGAGAGCATCATGATAAGCGGAATAAGCCAGGCAGTGAAAGACAAATACCATATGATCTCACCTTTAACAGGAAGCTAATCAACAAAACAAACAAACAAACATAATATAACCAAAGACATTGAAATTGGGAACAGGCTGACAGTCACCAGAGGGGAGAGGGGAGGGAATTTCAGGGGAAAAGGGGAAGGGTTTACAGGAACAAGTATAAAGGACACATGGACAAAAACTATGGGGGGTGGAAAGGGAGGGATGTGGGGAGGGCTGGGGTGGTGGGCTGGGGTGGGAGTAAAAGAAAACTGTACAAGATTAACAATTAAAATAAAAATTGAAAAAATCTTATAAAATTGGTTGTGGAAGCAGATTATATTTTCTTGTTTGCTATTATATTTCCAGTCTTTTTCACAGTCCCTAATGTATAATAGGTGTCTCAGAAATATTTCAAAAGTAAGCATAAGCACATTTCTTTTTAAGTAGAACCATCCCATAAAGCTCCACATTAACATACTTTGTAAAATTTTATGTATGTTTTTCTAAAATGTATAATTACTCTTTTACTCTATTCCTTTACAAAATACAGTTAATTTTGCCTAAGTTAGCATGCCTCAAAGAACTGTTATGGATTATTTCTCTCTTGTTAGTTCTTATTTCCCAACTTCATCAGTGTTAAGGAGCCCTCTTTCCTGCTATCATGTTAAAAAAACTTCAAAGAAAAATAAAAAGAGAAAAAAGTAAGGGAAAGCTAGACAGTGCCATAGTATGGGAGTTTGCACATGATATGCAGTCAGTGTTGCCATGAATTTCTATACTACCTTATTCCAGAAAAGAATGACAGGTGCCTAAACTCTCAACAAAAGTGCTATAGAGTTAAATCAAGTATGATTCATCAGCTTAAACAACCTACTACAGTTCTAAGTCAATATATTCTATGCTAACATGACTAGATCATGAATATAGAACTTTCATAACATACAGGAGCTTTGTAAAAACAATTTCATTGCTAAAACGTTTGTCTAATGACATCAAACTTTGATACATTGTGTTAGGCTGCAGCTGGCAATGACCCCAAGAATGCAAAGACAGGGTGGATCTCAGTTCCAGTCCCCCACCAGGAAGTGACTATTAACAATACTCATACATGCAATGTCAGCCCTAAGTGGACTCCTGAATTCTTGCACTGCTGATTTAGCCATGATTTTCCAGTCCTTCCTCTGTGAAATTTCTTTACTATGAACTTTTGCAAAGGCTGCTCTAGTCAGAGTACATGCCACTTATGAAATTATAGCTATATAATTATTATTAATAATATGAATAATTTCATTTAAATGTTTGAGTGAAAACCACAGAGGCATGGCATTAACTAGGAGAGGCCACTGCAGTTGATATTCTTTTGTTGTTGTTGTTGTTGTTGTTCAAGTACAGTTGTTTCCATTCCCCCACCACCACCACTCCCCACCCACAACAGTCATCCCCACTTCCCACCCTTGATCCTACCCCCTTTGGCTTTGTCCATGTGTACTTTTTACAAGTTCCTTGATGACCTTTCCCCAACCCATTATCCCCTCCCACCTCCCCTCTGGTTACAGTCAGTTTGTTCTTAATTTCAATGTCTCTCATTATATTTTGCTTGCTTGTTTGTTTTGTTGATTAGGTTCCACTTATAGGTGAGATCATATGGTATTTGTCTTTCACCACCTGACTTATTTCACTGAGCATATTGTTCTTCAGATTCATCCAAGCTGTTGCAAAGCATAGGAGCTCCTCCTTTCTTTCTGCTGCAGAAAGAAACAAGTTGATATTCTTGAATTAGTGATAGAATCACCGGCTGGTATGGGAAGGCAATTGAAGGCAGACAGAGCAGTGAGCAAACTTAGAGCTGTTTGGTGAAGGAATGGGAGGAAAGGTGTATTTGAAGTCAGAAAGCAGTGAGGATCGGCTGAGGTGGGGATAAGGACCCAATCTGGGGAGAATCCATGGGGAAGAGTATAGAGGTGTTTGCTTCATGGATGATGTCAAATATGCCACAGAGTGTTTTGTGTGTTTATGTTCACAATTCAGTCCCAGACACAAACAGTTATTTATTGGGTCTGACTATCTTTCAGACATTGAAACATTTTAGAACTTAATTGAGGCCATTGAACTCCGAGCAGGTTTTTACACAGTGCTATCATTTCTTGGAATAAATGGAGAGAAAAATGTCTTTGGGGTTAACGCATCCACAGTTGTCATGTCACATGCTTAGCAGTGTTTTGTGGGTCTTAGTGTCATTAGTCTAAATAAATCCCTTTAAAGGCTATAAACTGAACCCTGTCTGACAGCCTCACTGTCCCATAGGAAATGTCGGAGCCCCAGTGTGGTGTGTGGACTCTTCCAACATCACATCCCCAGGGTCACAGACAGTCCATGAAAGAAATAATGAAACTGAAAGCAGCAGAAATACTTTCACTTTGAATAGACATACCCTTGTTTCAAATTGCAAGATTTATTAAAAAATACTGATTATAAAAAAAATTGTAAGATTTGAGGTATTTATCTCCAGTTAACTGTATTTTAAAAAACTATTAATAGATTGATTTATCATCATAAGATATGAAGTCTTTTGTAAAAGTAAGAATTAAACTCTACACCTTTTGAGACAGTCATTTAAAAGTTAGTTGGATATCTCTTTTTCTATATAGCAGTGCAAAGAATTGGACACGTCACATATGCTTAAAAATTTAAGAAGCTAATGTCTAACTCAGAATCGGTTATGATTATAACATGCACAGTTCTTACAAACATAGGATTAAAATGATGGATCTCAGCAAAATTTAGATGCGGACCCAAATAGAGAACTTTTGTTAGTTTTACTCCATCATCAAATATCAGCTCAGTTCCATTACTTGGCTGTCTGTGAAGTTCAATCTGTTCTTCTGTTCCATTGTTTAAAAAACCTTCAGTGGGAACAGAATTAATCAGTCAAATTACTAGGAAGTTTAGTAGTGAGGATAAATGTGTTTGTGACATTGATGACTCCCAAAATTAGTAGTTTCACAAACATTTTACCCTTGAGGTCTCTTGTAGTCCAGAGGTAAGTCACCAGCAGTGAGCAAAAGTCAATTTATAGTCTCTTATCATTGAGATTATTACCGACTTTGGTTGCAGTTCTTTTGGAGAAGTGTATGGGAAGAAATTCTCAACTGGTTTTAAGAAAAGGGTGTACAGTGGCAACACAGAATTATGAATTGCAAACGATCTTTGAAAGATTTTTGTCGCTCACAGGAGGGCAGAAACTAAGTTACTGATGAGACTATTGACATATAGAGCATGGAGGAATTCCAGGATGGGCCACCAGGTAGCTGTATTGTGTTAATTCTTCCTCACTTTACCCTCTGAAGGATTTGTCAGTAAAATTCTGAAATATCCTAGAAACAGAAAATTGGCTCACTTGCTCTACTGCTGTTGTACTATTACTTTCTGACCACAGGAGGGCTCACTTGCTCCACCTTCCCAGGTTCTGAGTTTCAAGAAAATCTGTCCAGGTAGACTGGCTGTAAATAAAGATATTTAATCTATCTGAATATTCCTCTGAAAAAATTAAGTTCCATTTAACAAATATAATGAAAATTAATTCAGTGAATATTCACAAACAGCAGCAGATTATTTCCGATGAAATTTGAAATTGCTGAAAAATATTAATTAATGTAGGAGCATTGTTTTTCAGAATTCTGAAGAGACACCGAGAAAGCACAAATATATAACTGCTAGAGAACAGAATGCTGTTTCTAGTGGTTGATTTAATACAAACTTTGTTTGAATCAAGTTTTGAGTTTATTTAAAATAATTGAGTAATTGTACACAAATATATCAAGTGACATTTACTGCTGTATGTTTCTGCAAAGTTTTAATGTGTTTGCCAGAGAATATGAAGCTTTGCATTTTGATGAGTAATGGGTTATATAAGTAATAATAATGACATCTGTTTGGTGAAGCACCTTATGTTTTGCAGTATCCCAAGCTTTATTTCATGTGAAGCTCAGGATCCATCAAATCCTTACTCCAGGGAAAATTCAAAGTCTTAACATATTCGGGACAAAGTGAAAATTAGTAGCATTACCTCCCTTCAGTTTGTATGTTTATACCATCCTCAGAGAACCCTTGTTCTTATTTGTAACCTAAATACATTAGAATGCTTTTAAATTATTGCTGCAATAGGTCATGATTCTTGTCTTTTCTGGACTGGATTGAATAACCTAATAAGGGATTCTAAAATATGAAAATTCAGCATTCCAATCCCCAGTTCAAAGATTCCTATTTGTTCTGACTAAGCAGGCAGTCCCTTTGGGAAGATGCCGTCTCTAGACCATAAGACTTCCCAGTTGTCTGCTCAGACTCTGGGCCCTGGTATTTCTCTGCTAGGTAAAATCTCTGTATCATGCATTATTTGGAGGAAGCCTCAGTGGTTATACCTGCATTCCTGATATCACTGTCACCTAAGGTCTATCTCATCACTGTCCAGAAAGAAGTCTTGTTGAATTCACCAACAGTAGCCAGATTGACAGAGCAATGGACAATGTTTAGTTTTTATCTCAGAGTCTCCCATCAATGTGCATAAGGTTACTTTCTTCCTGTGACATGGTGTTCTCAATTTTTTGCGACATTACAGGTCAGTCTTTCTCAGCTTCCTTCACTTTTGACTCAACATCATAATGAAAAGATATTGAAAGAAATGACCTCATTCAAGGACTCACTGAACTTCATTAAAAGTGGAAAAGATGAATGATATAATTTCCCTTCTATGCACATGTTTTCTCTCAATAAAGCTCAACTTCACATTAGGAAGTATAAGAATTAGTGTTGGGGGGAGAATGTTTTCTTGCACCACTTTCTTCACTAAACTGGGAAGCAAGGGGTCATGACTGTGATGTCAGTCTGCAAAGGTGAACAGAAATGAAAAATGTTAACAGGGAACAATAAATATTTAATAAACTCATTTGCATTTGCAAGGAATTAAATCCTACAATGCAGAAAGAAAAACCTACACATTAGATTACATTTTTTAATAATCAAGGAGCTTCAGATAGTATTAGAAGATTGAAACGTGTAAATGTTTGCATAATCAAGAGCTAAAAATGACTGTTTTAACTACTGTAGCTTCATTATATACTTTGAAATTAAGAAGTGTGATGCCTTCAGCTTGATTCTTCTTTCTCCAGACTATTTTAGCACTTTGGGATCCTTTGGGATTCTGAATGAATTCTAGAATTGTATTTTCTATTTCTGTAAAAAAAAAAAATCCCATAAAAATGTTAATAGGCATTGCATTTAATTTGTGCATTGTTTTGGGCAATATGAGCATTTTAACAATATTAAGTCTTCCATTGCATGAACATGGGATATCGTTCCATTTGTCTTTCATAAATGTTTTGTAGTTTTCAGTGTACAATTCTTTCACAAGTTTATTCCTATTTTATCTTTTTGAAACATTATAAATGAAATTATTTTCTTAGTTGCCTTTAGGGGTTTTGAACTGGCTGCAAAACAGAAATATGGACCAATGTTTCAGAACAGAGAACCTGAAACTGAATCCACACATATATAGTCAAATCATCTTCAACCAGGATGCAAAAGAACACACAATTGAGAAAGAATAGTCAGTTTTTTCAACAAATAGGAAAACTGGATACCTACCTGCAAAAGCATTAATTTGGACCCTTCTACCTTACACAAAAATGAACTCTAAATCATCAAAAACTTAAACTTAAGACCTAAAACTATAAAGCACCTAGAAGAAACAAAGAGATGCTTCTTGACATTGGTCTTGGCAATTACTTCCTGGGTATGACACCAAAAACAAGGCAACAACCTCAAGCATAGACAAGTGGGACTCCATCAAACTAGAAACCTTCTGCACAGGAAATGAAATAATCAACAGAGTAAAAAGTCAGTCTGCAGAATTAGGGAAAATGTTTTCAAATTATATATCTGACAAGGGTTATTATTGGAAATACATTTTTTATAAAACATCAATAGAAAAAATAAGTAACCCAATTAAAAATAAGCAACAGAGAGCCAAGATGGCAGAGAAGTAAGTGGAAACTACACTAACCTCATCCCTGGATTAAACTGGTATTACAACTACATTAAAGAAAAATCTTCCTAAATGACTAATATAACAGTAGCTGGAGAAAAGCCTTATCACCAAGGACATACAGAAGAAAGCACTCTACCGCAACAAGAATGGTAGGGAGTACAGAGGCATAAGAGTGCTGGCTGGATTCCCTATAACAGCAGCTGAAGTGCTAGAGGGATATTTCAGGGGGCAAGGAATTCCTGCTGAGAAGTGTGGGGCCTGAACCCCAAGTTGAGCTCCTCAGCCTAGAGCACCAGACCTGGAAAAGAACTTAAATAACACATGACTGTAAAAGGCATCAGAGCTTCTGCCCATCAGGGAGACACAGCTAGAAATGCAGAGAGCCTTTTAAAGGACCAATGAACAATATTTTGTTTGCAGGCACTTGCCCTGGGCTCTGGCAGAGGGAAGGCGGAATAGACTAGAGACACATGAGCAGAGTCTGGGATTGGTGGCTCTGGAGAGAGAACTGAAGGGTCAGTCACCAGGAACCCTGTGCTGAGTCATTTCCCCAAACTGCAAAGGTTATCTTTCTTGGTGCAGAGCACTCCCTTCAAAGTTTCATTAGACTGAGGAAAAGCATTAGCCCCACCACATGAGTCCCACTTGCCCCACCTGGTGGAGTTTCACACAGGCTATTAAGTACAGTTGGAGACTGTTCAGAGATTAAGCCTAACAAGTCAGATTTCTGGGAGCTCTGAGACTTTAGTTGACTATCTCCCCAGCCTGGTGCTAATAAAGGCCAGCCTTGGTACACAGCCTTGTTCATTCTGCACACACATACATAGCAGAAAGCTGTGGATCACTGATAGCTCCAAACAGGTTTCCCAGAGCCAGTTACAGGCAGTGTCTGCCATAGGTCAGCAGCAGATAACCAGAATACACAGAAATGAATGCAAAGTACCAGCCAAAATATGAACAACGTAGAAACAGACCCCAAATGGAAGAACAAAAGAATTCTACAAAGATCAACTAAATGAAATGGGGGCAAGCAATCTGTGAGATATAGAGATTAGAACAATGATTATAAGGATACTCAACAGCATGAAAAAAAGACATATAAACCACAAAAAAGAACCAGTCAGAAACAAAGAATGCCATATCAGAAATAAATAATACACTGGAAGGAATAAACAGTAGGTTAGATGAAGCAGAGGATAGAATCAGCAATTTGGAAGACAAAGTAGAATAAAACACCCAAGGAGAACAGTAAAAAGAAAAAATGAATTTTAAAAATTAGGAGAGCTTAAAAAACATTTTGGACACATGAAATGTAACAACATCATGGCAATACCAAAAGGAGAAAAGAATGAGCAAAGGATCGAGAAAATATTTGAGAAATAATGTCCAAAAACTTCCCTAATCTTGTGAAGGAACCAGTTACACAAGTCCAGGAAGCTCAAAGAGTCCTAAACAAGTTGGACCCAACATGGAATACACTGAGACCCACCATAACTAGAATGGCAAAGCTTAAAGACATGGAGAGAATCCTAAAAGCTGCAAGAGAATAGTAGTTAGTTACCTACAAGGGAGCTCCAATTCTGTCATCTCATTTCTCCATAAAAATATTTCAGGCCAGGAGTGGTATGAAATATTCAAAGTGATGAAAAGCAAGGACCTACAACCAAGGCTACTTTACCCAGTGAAGCTATCATGTAAAACTGAAGGATAAATAAAGAACTTCCCAGACAAGAAAAACCTAAAGGCATTTGTTAACACCAAACCAGTGCTGCCACAAATGTTAAAGGGTTTGCTTTAAGAAGATGAAGAAGAAAAAGAAAAAGAAACAGGAAAATAGTTAAAAAAATCAAATGGCAATAAATGCACATCCATCAATATTCACCTTAAATGTAAATGGCTTAAATGTTCTGACCCAAAAATAGGGTAGTTAAATGGATAAGAAACCAAGACCCATATATGTGCTGCCTCCAAGAGACTCACATCAATTCGAAAGATACACACAGACTGCAAGTAAAGTGATAGAAAAAATATTTTATGCACATAGAATGGGAAAAAAGCTGGGGTAGCAATACCTATGTCTGATGAAATGGACTTTAAAACCAAGACTCTAGTAAGATACAAGGAAGGACAATACATAATGATAAAGGGAACAATCAAGCAAGAGGATATAATATTTGTAAACATTTAAGCATCCAACATAGCAGCATGTATACATGTAAATTTTGATAGACATAAAAGGAGAGAGAGACAGAAATACAATCATAGTTGGGGATTTTAACACCCCGTTGATTTCAATGCATAGGTCATTCAGACAACATCAAACAAGGAGACAGAGCCTTAAAACAACACACTATATCAAATGGATTTAATTGATATCTTCAAAACATTTCATCCCAAAGTAGCAGAATATACATACTTTCCCAGTGCACATGGAATGTTTTTCAGGATAGACCACATATTAGGACACAAAACAAGTTTCAATGAATTTAAGAAGATTGAAATCATATCAAGAATCTTTTCTGACCACAATGCTATGAAACTAGAAATCGATCACAAGAACACTGAAAAAGACACAAAGACTTGGAAGCTAAATAACATGTTATTAAACAATGAATGGGTTAACAATGAGATCAAGGAAGAAATCAAAAGATACTTTGAAATAAAAATGAGAACATGGCAACTCAAAATCAGTGGAGCAAAGAGAAAGCAATCTTAGCATTAGAGGAGGTGGGTTTGGCTGGGGTTGGGGGAGTGGTGGGGGGCAAATGCACGCAACTGTAATTGAACAGCAATAAAGTAATTAAAAAAAGCTCAAACAAACAACCTAACATTATACTTAAAGAAACTTGAAAAAGTACAACAAACAAAGCCTAAAGTGAGTAAAAGTAAGGAAAATAATAAAGATAAGAGCAGAAATAAGTGAGAGTCTAAAAATTGATTCAAAAGATCAATGAAGAGATTTTATTTTGAAAAGATAAAGAAGGCTGAGAAACCTTTAACTGAATCAGCTAGAAAAAAAAGAGAAAGGACCCAAATAAATAAAATCAGATATGAAAGGGGAGAAATAACAGCTGATACCAAAGAAATACAAAGGACTGTAAGAAAATACTGTTAATAACTATATGCCAACCAACTGGACAACCTGGATGAAATGGATAAATTCCTAGAAACCTACAATATTCCAAAATTAAATCAGGATGAATCAGAAAATCTGAATAGATGGATTACACCTAGTGAAATTGAAGTGTTATAAAAAAAAAATCCCAATAAATAAAAGCTCTGGACCTGATGACTTCACAAGTGAATTTTACCAAACATTTTGAGAATAACTAACACATCTCCTTCTCAACCTATTTCAAAAAATTAAAAAATAAGGGAAGACTCCCAAGCTCATTGTACTAGGCCAGCATTATCCTAAATCCAAAACTAGACAGACACCACAAAAAAAGAAAATCATAGGCCAGTGTCCCTGATGAACATATATGCTAAAATCTTCAACAAAATATTAGCAAACTAAAGACAGCTATACATCAAAAAGATAATACACGATGATCAAATGAAATTTATTCCTGGAATGTAAGGTTAGTGCAACATTCACAAATCAATAAATGTTATACATAAGCAAAATTAAGGATAAAAACTACATGGTCATATCAATAGATGCAGAAAATAATTTGATAAAATTCAGCACTTTGAAGGCCTTAAAAAAGAAGAAAGTTTTACCTTTTCTAACAGCATGGATAGACCTGGAATACATTATGCTAAGTGAAAAACACACACACAGAACAGGTATAAAAAATAGTAATACCTGATAGAAAGATGTACTTGTTAATGGAAGAGACTTACAGCTACCGCAAAATAAGAGTGAAAACATCAAAAAAAAAAAAAAAGTAAATACCATAGTCACCTATTAAGTTGGCCAAAATTATTTAAATATTAATGCTCATTATTGTTAGTAATGTCATGGCCTTAGACTACATGACATGTAGAACTGGCATAACTTTCTGGAAGGTACTGTAGAAATAAAAAAAGAACTTTCAAAAAAAAAAAAATAAGCCAGTCAGAGAAAGACAAATGCCTTATTTCACTTATATGTGAAATATAATGAACGAACAGAACTAACAAACGAAATGAAGACAGACTCATAGATAGAAATCAATATGATGGCTTTCAGGTGTTTGGGAATGGAGGGATCAAGCAAAAAGTAAAAGGGATTCATGGACATGGACAACACTGGGGTGATTGCCAGAGGAAGGGGAGTATAAGGGAGATAAGTGATTATGGGAAAAAAGTACAATAAATTTCGTCTAATTTAATAAAAAATAGGCAAAGAACTTAAACTTTTTCTCCAAAGAAGACATACAGATGGCCAACAGGCATATGAAAAGTTACTCAACATCACTAATCAAAAAATTGCAGACCAAAATACAATGAGATACCATTCCACATCTGTTAGGATGGCTTTATCAAACAACCAAAAGATAACAGGTATTGGTGAAGATGTGCAAAAATTGGAACCCTTATACACCATTGATGAAAATATAAAATGGTGCAGCCATTATTGAAAAATGTGGAGATCACCTAAAATTTAAAAACAAAATTACCATCCAGCAATCCCTCTCCAGGTATTGATCCAAAACAAGGGTAATCAAGATCTCGAAGAAATGTTTGTGCTACCATGTTTATTGAAGCATTATTCACAGTAATCCAGATGTGGCAACAACCTAAATGTCTATCAGTAGATGAATGGGTAAAGAAAATTGGGCATATACATACAATGCTATATTATTCAGCCTTAAAATGAAGGCTATCCTGCCATTTGTGACACCATGGATAGACACAGAGGACATTATGTTATGTGAAATAAACCAGTCACAGAAGGACAAATACTGCATGATCCCACTTAGATAAAGAATCTGAAATAGTCGAACACACAGAAATAGAGAAGAGAATGGTGGTTTCCAGGGGCTGGAGGAGAAGAATGGGAATGTCTATTCAAGGGGATAAAATTTCAGTTATACACAATGATTAAATCCTAGAATACTGCTGGCCTACATTGTGCTTATAGTTAACCACAAAGTATTGTACATTTAACAGTTTGTTTAAATTTGTATTGTTCTATGTTCTTATCATAATAAAAACATAACAGCAGACTGATGGTCTTAAAGGCAACAAGGGAGAAACAGGAAGTAACATAAAAGAGAGACCCAAAAAGGCTAGCAAATGACTTCTCCATAGAAACACTGCTAGCCAAAAGGGAATGGTAAGAAGTATTCCAAGTAATGAAAAGCAAAGGCCTGCAACCAAGACTATTCTACACAGCAAGGCTCTCAAAATGGAAGGCAATAAAAAGGATCTTCCCAGATAAAAGAAGGCTAAAAGCGTATACCTCCATCAATCCAGCATTGCGAGATATGCTAAAGGCACTGCTTTAAGAAGAGGAAGAAAAACAGGGAGAGAGAGGGGAACACAGGTACAAAGGAGATAAAATGACAATGAATAAGTACCTATCAATAATAACCTTAAATGTAATGGATTAAATGCTCCAATCAAAAGACATAAGGGAGCAGAATGGAAAAGGAAACATGACCCACACATATGGTGCTACAAGAGACCCACTTCAGAACAAAAGACCTACACAGAATGAAAGTGAAAGATTGGAAAAAATTACTCCAAGCAAATTGACAGGGGGAAAAAAGCCAAGATAGCAATACTTACATCAGATAAAATAGACTTCAAAACAAAGGCTACAAAAAAAGACCCAGAGAGACAATTCATAATACTCAAGGGAAGAATCCATCAAGAAGATATAAATATTGTAAACATATACTAACCTAACATAGGAACAACCAAATATATAAGGAAAATCTTGCAGGACTTCAAGAAAGATATAGATAACAAGACAATTATAGTAAGGGATTTTAAGAACCCACTGTCAAAAATGGGTAGATCTTCCAAACAAAATATCAACAAGGATATTGTGGAACTGAGCAACCCATTAGATCAAATGAACTTAACTGATATATATAGAGAGAACCTTTCATCCCAAAGAAGCACAATATACAATGTTTTAAAATGCACATGGAAGATTTTCAAAGATAGAACATGTGATAGGACATAAAACAAGCCTCAACAAATTCAAGGAAATTGAAACCATGCCAACCATTTTCTCAGACAACAAGGGCCTGAAAAGAGAAACCAACTTCAAGGAAAAAACTCAAACACTCAAATTCTTGGAGATTGAATTGCATGCTATTAAATAATGAATGGGTCCGGCCAGGATGGAGGTGTAGGTGGACACACTGTGCCTCCTCTCACAACCAAAATTAAGGACAACAAATATTTAGAAACAAGAAAACAACCAGAACTTATAGAAAATTGAACTGTACGGAAGTCCAACAACCATTCATCCAGACCAGTAGGAGGGGCGGAGTCGCAGTGGGAGAAGGTGGAGGTGCGGGAGAAGGTGGAGGTGCAGGAGCGCAAGCAGCAGCGGCTGGCAGTTCCCAGGTGCACAGGTGGCGGCTGGCGGTCCCCGGGTCCATGAGCGGCAGCTGGCGGACCCCGGGCCCGGGGCGGGGGTGTGGGCAACTGTGCAGACTCGGTGAGGCAGCACAGGGCGGCTGGCTGACCCGGTGGTCCCGCGTTCGCGCGCGCGGACGGTCCAGGCAGAGGGGAAGCGGCGGAAAGGACCGAAGTCCAGGAGAGAGCGGAACAGGCACCATTCTTCCCTCTCAGACCCCACCCCCACCGAAAACGTCACAACCCTGCGACTGGGCTGCCCCACCCTGAGGAACACCTAAGGCTCCACCCCTCATACGTAATAGCCTCGACCAGACTAAAAACAAAACAAAAACCCCACCAAAAATGGCTCAAACCGGAGAACCAATCAAAGCCCCAGAGCCAATTCCTCTAAGCAGTGAAGAGATAGCCAACCTATCAGATGCACAGTTCAAAGCACTGGTCATCAAAATGCTCACAGAATTGGTTGATTTTGCTCACAAACTAGATGAAAAAATGCAGGCTACAATACGTGAAATGAAGGAAGACACATGGGGAACCGATAGAGATGGAAGGAAAACTGGGACTCAAATCAATGGAGTGGACCAGAAGGAAGAAACTAACAACCAAACAGAAAACGTGGAAGAAACAATAATTCAAAAAAATGAGGAGAGGCTTAGGAACCTCTGGGACATCGTTAAACGACCCAACATCCGAATTATAGGGGTCCCAGAAGGGGAAGAAGAAGAGCAATGTGTGGAAAACTTATTTGAACAAATAATAAAGAAGAACTTCCCCAATCTGGCAAAGGAAATAGACTACCAGGACGTCCAGGAAGCTCATAGAGTCCCAAAGAAGTTGGACCCAAGGAGGAACACACCAAGGCACATTGTAATTACATTAGCCAAGATTAAAATGAAGCAGAGAATTCTAGAAACAGCAAGGGATAAGGGGACAGTCCCCTACAAGGGAGTTCCTATCAGACTGTCACCTTCAGGCAAGAAGGGACTGGAAAGAAATATTTGAAATCTTGAAAAGCAGGGACCTACATCCAAAATTGCTCTTTCCAGCAAAGCTTTCATTTAGAATGGATGGACAGATAAAGTGCTTCTCAGATAAGCTCAAGTTCAAGGAGTTCATCATCACCAAGCCCTTGTTGTATGAAATGTTAAAGGTACTTATCTAAGAAAAAGAAGATCAAAAATATGACAGTGAAAAGACAGCAAACTCACAGCTATTAAGAACCACACCTAAAACAAAAGCAAACTAAGCAAACAGCTAGAACAGGAACAGAACCACAGAAATGGAGATCATATGGAGGGTTAGCAACAGGGGCGTGGGAGGAGGAGAGAGGGGGAACAGGTACAGAGAGTAAGTAGCATAGACGGTGGGTAGAAAATAGACAGAGGGAAGGCAAGAATAGTATGGGAAATGTAGAAGCTAAAGAACTTATGACACATGGACATGAACTAAAGGGGGGAATGTGGGTGGGAGAGGGTGTGTAGGGTGGAGAGGAATGATGGGGGAGAAATGGGACAACTGTAATAGCATAATCAATAAAATATATTTTAAAAAAATGAATGTGTTAATAATGAGATCAAGGAAGAAACAAAAAGTTTCTGGCAATAAATGAAAATGAACACATGATATACCAAAACTTACGGGACAAAGCAAAAGCTGTCCCAAGAGGGAAGTTCATAGTGATACAGGCCTACCTAAAAGGATAGAAACATTTCAAATAAACAACCTAAGCCTACATCTACAAGAACTAGAGGAACAACAAAAAAGAAAGCCCAGAGTGAGTAGAAGGAAGGAAATGGTAAAGATCAGGGCAGAATTAAATGATGTGGAGATTAAAAGAACAATCCACAGAATCAATAATTTTCAGGAGCTGAATTTTTGAAAAGATAAACAAAATGCATGAGTCTTTAAGCAGACTTATCAAGAAAAGAAGAGAGGGGATCCAAATAAAATCATAAACTAAAGAGGAGAGATTACAACTGATGTCACAGAAATTCAAAGGATTGTAAGAAATTACTATGAACAACTATATGCCAAGAAATTTGACAACCTGGGTGAAATGGACAGATTTCTAGAAAACATATAACCTTACAAAACTGAATGAAAGCAGCAAAAGCCTGAAGACACTGATAACAGCTGGTGAAATCAAATCAGTAATCAAAAAACTTCCATCACAAAAAAGCCCTGGAGCAAATACTTTCATAAGAAAATTTTATGAAATATTTAAGGAAGAGAAAAGGCCTATACTTCTCAGACAATTCTAAAAAGTCCAATTGGAGGGAAGACTCCCAAATTCTTTTTATGAAGCCAGCATTATCCTAATCTCAAAACCAGATAAAAATACAACAAAGAAAAAAAATTACAGACCAATATCACTGATGAACATAGATGCTAAAGTCAACAAAATATTGGCAAACCATATCTAGCAATGTGTTAAAAAGGTCATACACCATGGTCAAGTGGAATTCACCCCTGGCTGCAAGGATGGTACAATATTCACAAATCAATAAATGTAATACATCACATAAACAAAAGAAAACATAAAAAATCACATGATCATATTAATAAATGCAGAAATAGCATTTGATAAGGTACAGCACCCATTTATGTTACAAACACTCAGCAAAGTGGGAGTAGGGAGCATATCTCAACATGATAAAAGTCATATATGAAAAACCTACAGACAACATCATACTCAGTTGGCAAAAACTAAAAAATTTCCCATTAAGATAAGGAACAGGACAAGTGTGTCTGCTTTCACCACTTCTATCCAACATAGTATTGGAAGTCCTATCCTCAGCAATCAGACAAAAGAAAGAATTAAAAGGCATCCAAATTGGAAAGGAGGAAGTAAAACTGTCATTGTTTGCAGATGACATGACAGTGTACATTGAAAATCCTATAGACTCCACCAAAAAAATACTTGATCTAATAAATGAATTATGCAAAACAGCAGGATACAAAGTTAATATTAAGAAATCAAAGGCATTTTTATACACCAATAATGGAATATTAAACAAAAATCAGAAAAAAACTCCCATTTTCTATAGCAACAAGAAAAATAAAGTACCTAGGAAGTAAACATAAGCAAAGAGGTAAAGGGCTTGTGTTCAGAAAACTACACAACAAAAAGAAAAAAATTAAGGAAGACAGAAACAAATGGGTCTATGGCCATATCACCCTGAACACACCCAATCTCTTCAGAAACAAATGGAAGCATGTACCATGTTTGTAGATTGGAATAATTAACATTGTCAAAATATCCACACTATCCAAAGCAATTTATAAATTCAATGGATGCCCTATTAAAATACCAATGACATATTTCACAGACATAGAAAAAAATTTTCAAAAATTTATACGTAACTATAAATGACCCAATATAGCCACAGCAATCTTGAGAAAGAAGAACTAAGTAGAAGAATTCATGATGCCTGACATCAAATTATATTACAAGGGCACAGTAATCAAAACAGTCTGATACTAACATAAGAATAAACACATAGATCAAATTGATCAATTTATTTCAAGACTGTCTGTTCTCAGAAAGTCTAGAAATAAACCCAAGTATCTATGGTTCATTAAAATTAAGCAAAGGAGACAGAAACATAAAATGGAGTGAAAGTACCCTCTTCAACAAATGGTGTTGGGAGATGTGGACAGCTACATACAAAAAAAAAAAAAAAAAAAAAAAAAATTGACCACCAACTTACACCATACACAAAAATAAACTCTAGGTGAATTAAAGATTTAAATATAAGTTGTGACACCATAAACATTGTAGAAAACAACATAGGCAGGAAAATCTCAGATACTCCATGCATCAATATTTTCACTGATATGTCCCCTAGAGCAAGGGACTTAGGAAAGAATTAATAAATGGGACTGCATCAAAATAAAAAGCTTCTCTGTCCAGCTAAAGAAAACATCATTAAAATGAAATAAGAAGCAATCATATTGAAAAGTATATTTGCAATTATACCTTGAAAAAGGGTTTATTCTTCAAAACTCATACAACTCCACACCAGGAAGACAACTCAGTTAAAAAATGAGTAAAGTACTTGAACAGACACTTCTTCAAGGAAGACTTACAGAGGGCCCAGAGACATATGAAAGAATGCTCAGCATCTGTAGCCATCAGAGAGATGCAAATTAAAACCATAATGACATACCAATTCACACTGGTGAGAATGGCCATCATAAACAAATCAACAAACAACAAGTGGTGGAGAGAATGTTGAGAAAAGGGTACCTTAGTGCACTATTGGTGGGAATACAGACAGGTGTAGCCACTGTGAAAAACAATATGGAATCTCCTCAAAAACCAAAAATGGAACTGCATTTTGACCCAGGAATTCCACTGCTGGAATTATATTCTAAGAGCCCTGAAGTACCAATCCAAAAGAACCTATGCACCCCAATTCTTATAGCAGCACAATTTACAATAGCCAAGTGCTAGAAGCAACCTAAGTGCCCAACATTAATGGAGTGGATCAAAAAACTATGGCACATTTACACAATAGGATGCTACACAGTAGAAAGAAAGAAGCAGCTCCTACCCTTTATGACAGCATGGATGGAACTGGAGAGCACTGGACTAAGTGAAATAAGGTAGGTGGTGAAAGACAAATACAACATGATCTTCTATAAGTGGAGCCTATTAAGAAAACAAACAAGCAATCAAAATATAACCAGAGACATTGAAATAAAGAACAAACTGACAGTAACCAGAGTGGATGGGGGAGGTGATAATGGAGGATAAAAGTGAAAGGTCATCAAGGAACATGTATAAAGGACATATGGACAAAGCCAAAGGGGGCTAAAATCAAGATCTGAGATGGGGATGTGTGGGGTTGGGGCAGTGGTAGTGGGACAATGGAGACAAATGTACTTGAACAACAACAAGAAAGTTAGAAGAAAACAGCAGACTGATGAACTTAATACTAATCCATGTAAAATTCTAGAAGGCATGCACTTATTTTAGAAACATGCCAGAATAAAAGTAGGGGTCGTGAGATGGCAGAATGAACTCACTCGCAAGCCCCCCACCCTTTTCTTCACGGTGTTACTAGATTGTTAACTCAGATAAAAGCCCTTAGAGTGCCTCTGCATTTCAGCAAAGTCCAACTTATTTTCTCTTTTTGATTACTGAAAATCTAGTAAAATATTTTTAATGTGAACTTAGATTAGATTACAGTTTCTCATAAGTTCTCATATTCATAATTTCCAAACTGAAATGTGACTACACACATAAATAATATAACATGCTCTGATCACATTAATACTTGTGCTGTGCCTAAACACATCTGTTTGCCTGTCACAGCCTTCCATCATGGGATCTGATTTGCAGGTGAACCACTATCTTTCATGAAGTCTTTCACCTAAAACAATTGAAATAAATCTGTTTCTCTCTGCCATTCCCACAATATTTTGTAATTTTCTGACATTGTAAAGCCTATTCATGAAATGTTAGTGCCATTAGCCTAACTGTGGGCTGCTGGAGCCATAATACCACATGCACTCAGCTTTATATTCTACATGACTCATAGTAGCCTGTGTGTGCAACCAATTCATTTGCTCACCACAAAACCTTCTAGGCTTTCTATTTGCAAGGCACTGAGGTTTCAACAGTAAACAAGACTTTCACAATGGTAGCTAACAATAACAAATATATATTGGTTGCACTAAAGATTTTATTTGTCTAGTTTTACATTAGTAGCAGCCTCTGCTGGCAAGCACACAGCTGTGAACCTGATAAAAGGTAAAAGTTCCCTATATGCTGATAAAAATCAATGTTGTAAAGACAATTTTTGCTCTGTGGGAGGCTCAGTACTCAGGTTAGAGCGAACTAAGTGGTAACATTTGTACAATTAAACTTAGGGAGTCATACTGTTAGTCATCTGGTTTCCACAGGCAACCACCCACCCCCCAGGGTCCAGGGACCATGACTGTCACCAGGACTAGGTAGAATCTCTTGGAGCAGACTTGATGGCACATTACAAAGTGTCAGCAATTAGGGATTATGTAGGGAAGTAATAGTAATCGCAAGCAAGCCCTGTAAAGAGAGGGTAACCAGTTCCTGATGAGTGGGATAGCACCAAGGGGGAATGTGCTTTCCACAGACACACCTTTGTAGCTATAAAATTATTTTTTAATTTTGTCTTGTCATTCTTCTTTTTAAAGTATATTTTATTTATTAGGCTATTACAGTTGTCCCATTTTTTTCTCCCTTTTATTCCTGCTTTGCCCTGCAACCATCTTTCACCAGCATCCCTCCACCTTAGTGCATGTCCATAGGTTGTATGTATAAGTTCCTTGGCTTCTCCACTTCCTATACTATTCTTAACCTCCCCTGTCTATTTTATACCTACCCATTATGCTTCTTTTTTTTTTAAGATTTTTATTTATTTATCTTTAGAGGGGAAGGGTAGGAGAGGGGGAGAGGGGGAGAAATATCAATGTACGGTTGCCTCTTGTGTGTCCCATGCTGGGAACTGGCCTGCAACCCAAACATGTGCCCTGACTGGGAACCGAACCGCGATCCTTTGCTTCGCAGGCCCGTGCTCAATCCACTGAGCTACACCAGCCAGGGCCCATTATGCTTCTTATTCCCTGTAACTTTTCCCCCATTCTCCACTCTCCCCCTCCATGCTGATAACCCTACATGTGATCTCCATTTCTGTGATTCTGTTCCTGTTCTAGTTGTTTGCTTTAGTCCATTTTTGTTTTTTAGGTTCAGTTATTGATAGTTGTGAATTTGTTCTCATTTGTTATCTTCTTTTTCTTAGATAACTCCTTTTAACATTTCATATCATAAGGGCTTGGTAATGATTAACACCTTTACCTTCACCTTATCTGTTAAGTACTTTATCTGCCCTTCCATTCTAAATGATAGCTTTACTGGGCAGAGTAATCTTGGATGAGGTCTTTGCCTTTCTTGACTTCACATATGTCTTTCCTGCCCTTTCTTTCTTTTTTTTTAATTTTTATTTTAATTGTTGATCTTGTACAGTTTTCTGTCTTTTATTCTCACCCGAACCCACCACCCCAGCCCCCCCCCCTCCCGTTTCCACCCCCCCATAGTTTTTGTCCATGTGTCCTTTATACTTGTTCCTGTAATTCCTTCCTTTTTTCCCCTGAAATTCCCTCCCCTCTCCCCTCTGGTGACTTTCAGCCTGTTCTCAATTTCTGTGTCTTTGGTTATATTATGCTTGTTTGTTTGTTTTGTTGATTAGCTTCCTGTTAAAGGTGAGATCATATGGTATTTGTCTTTCACTGCCTGGCTTACTTCGCTTAACATGATGCTCTCAAGTTCCATCCATGCAGTTACAAAGGGTATGAGCTCCTTCTTTCTTTCTGCTGCATAGAATTCCATTGTGTAAATGTACCACAGTTTTTTGATCCATTCATTTACTGATGGGCATCTAGGTTGCTTCCAACACTTGGCTATTGTAAATTGTGCTGCTATAAACATAGGGGTGCATAGGTTCTTTTGGATTGGTGTTTCAGGGTTCTTAGGATATAGTCCTAGCAGTGGAATTGCTGGGTCAAAAGGTATATTCATTTTTAGTTTTTTTAGAAAATTCCATACTGTTTTCCATAGTGGTTGTACCAGCCTGCACTCCCACCAGCAGTGCACTAGTGTCCCCTTTTCTCCACAACCTCTCCAACACTTGCTGTTTGTTGCTTTGTTTATGAAGGCCATTCTGACTGGTGTCAAGTTGTATCTCATTGTGGTTTTAATTTGCATCTCTCTGATAGCTAGCAATATCAAGCATCTTTTCATGTGTCTCTGGACAGCTTCATGCAAGAAAATGAAACTCGAGCACCAACTTACACCATACACAAAAATAAACTCAAGGTGGATAAAAGATTTAAACATAAGCCGTAACACCATTAAAGTCCTAGAGGAGAACATAGGCAGGAAAATCTCAGATATTACACGCAGCAACATTTTTACTGATATGTCCCCTAAAGCAAGGGACATAAACGAAAGAATAAACAAATGGGATCTCATCAAAACAAAAAGCTTCTGCATGGCCAAGGAAAACAATATTAAAATAAAAAGAGAACTGGCTGTGTGGGAAAACATATTTGCCAATGATACCTCAGATAAGGGTTTAATCTCCAAAATATACAAAGAATTTACACGACTCCACTCTAAGAAGACAAGCAACCCAATTAAAAAATGGGCAGAGGACTTGGGCAGACACTTTTCCTGCCCTTTCTTGCCTCCAAGGTTTCTTTTGAGAAATCAGCTGACAGTCTCATGAGAACTCCTTTCTAAGTAACTGTCTCCTTTTCTCTTGCTGCTTTTAAGATTCTCTCCTTATCTGTAATCTTGGGTGACTTAATTATGATGTGTCTTGGTGTGTTCCTCCTTGGGTCCAATTTCTTTGGGACTCCCTAGGCTTCCTGGACTTCCTGGAAGTCTATTTCCTTCTCCAGATTGGGAAAGTTTTACTTCATTATTTGTTCAAATAAGCTTTCAATATCTTGCTCTTCCTCTTCTCCTTCCAGCATGCCCATGATTCCAACTTTGGAATGCTTAAAGTTTTCCCAAAGGCACCTAGGCCTCTCCTCATTTTTTTACATTCTTGTTTCTTCCTTGGGTTCCAGTTGGATTCTTATTTCTTCCTCTTGTTCCAAATAATTGATTTGAGTCCCAGATTCCCTCCCTTCACTGTTGGTTCTCTATATATTTTTATTTATTTCACTTTGTGTAGCCTTCATTTCTTCCTTCATTTTGTGACCAAGCCAGTCAATTCTGTGAGCATACTGATTACCAGTGGTTTGAACTCTGCATCAGATAGGTTGTCTATCTCCTCATCACATAGATCTTTTTCTGGAGTTTTGATCTGTTTTTTCATTTTGGCCATATCTCTTTGTCTTGGTGCACCTGTTAGGAGATAAGGGGTGGAGCATTAGGTATTTGCTAGGGTGGGGCAACCCTCTTTGCTGCATTATGGTGCTGTCTGTGGGAGAGGGGTCAGAGAGAGAACAATGCTGCTTTCTCAGCTCTCATCCCACTTTCTCTCACTTCACTCACTTTCCACAAGTGGATTGTGCCCTTTCAGGTGCTGATTCCCAGGTGAGTGGGTTTATGTACATTTTAGGACCCTGTGGGCCTCTCTAAGGAACTCTCCTGTGAGGCTGGGATTTACTCCCTCTGCTGAAACCCCAAAGAATTTTACAGCCAGGTTTTTTTTTTTTTTACAGTGTCTGGTTGTAAGATCATAATTACTCTTATCTATCTTTAGATTGTCTATCTAAGTAGATATCATGGCCATTCAAACCCTAGTTCATGACAGAAGCTTAGATGAATGTTGATGGCTCTTTCTCGTTCCCCATGAACACCCAGTAAATCAAAGTACCCTCTCCGGAGAGATTCCTAATCTTCTTACTTTTCTCAATTCTACTGTTATCCAACATCATCTTTTTAGTTACCATTACTGTGCCTTTCTCATTGATTTTTCTGATTCTATTCTTAATTCCATCCAATCCATTCACACCCCAACAATCAAATTCATCTTCTAAAGCAAATATCTGTTAATATCATGTGCCTAAAACAATACCAACACAGGCCAGGGTAGTCTGTTCCCTGAATAATAGTCCAGTCATCTTCACCTCATGTTTTTCTTTTCCTCTCTTTTAGTCATTAGTGCTATTTATCAACTATGTTAAGTTTTCCTTCTGAGCTCACATTACATAAGAATCATATTTCCTTGTCCCCATGAAGTTAGACATGGCCACATGACTTTCTTTGGATGATGAAGTTTGATCAGAAGTGATGCTTGTCATCTTCATGTAGCATTCCTTAAACAAACAGCGTACAATTTATCATTCTCTTATCACCAATGATCTAGACAAGTGGTGTCCAACCTGCAGCCCACAGACCTCATGCATCTCAGGAAGGTTATGAATGCAGCCCAACACAAAATCGTAAATTTACTTAAAACATAATGAGTTTTTTTGTGTGTGTTTATGGGCTGTAATGTATTTAATCTGTGGCCCAAGGCAACTCTTCTGCCAATGTCAGCCAGGGGTTTTAAGTCTTTAGTTACCATAACTGAAACCCTGGATTTTGAGGTCTGTCTCGCTCCCCTGTTCTTCCCAGCTTATGTGTGGGCTAATGTAGGATCACCCACCTGGTCCTCCAGTGACCACTTTCCTGTTACTCTGCTCTACCCCTGCTGCCCAGCTCCTCCACTCCTATCTCTCTGGATGAATGGTTCTTTAAATCCTTGGTTGTTGAACTTCCATGTGAATGATTTTCTGGCAGTTCTTTGTTTTTAAATTGGTTATTATCCATCTTTTGGTTGTGTGAGCAAATGAAGCATTTCTGCCTACTCTTCCATCTTGACTGGAACTTGCATTTACCTTATTAACAAATGGTCATTCCATGCTTGCTTATTGGATTGATTTCTTTTTTTCCTTTATTTTAATTGTTGTTCTTGCACAGTTTTCTGTCTTTTACTCCGATCCCGGCCCAATGCCCCAGCCCTCCCCACTTCCCTCCCATTCCCACCCACCAAGTTTTTGTCCACGTGTCTTTTATACTTGTTGCTCTAAACCCTTCCCCTTTTCCCCCGAAGTTCCCTGCCCTCTCCTCTCTGGTGTCTGTCAGCCTGTTCTCAATTTCAATGTCTTTGGTTATATTTTGCTAGTTTGTTTGTTTTGTTGATTAGGTTCCTGTTAAAGGTGAGATCATATGGTATTTTTCTTTCACAGCCTGGCTTATTTCACTTAGCATGATACTCTACAGTTCCATCCATGCTGTTGCAAAGGGTAGGAGCTCCTTCTTTCTTTCTGCTGCACAGAATTTCATTGTGTAAATGTACCACAGTTTTTTGATCCATTAGTTTACTGATGGGCACCTAGGTTGCTTCCAACACTTGGCTATTGGAAATCTTGCTGCTATGAACATTGGAGTGCATAGTTCCTTTTGGTTTGGTGCTTCAAGGTTCTTAGGATATAGTCCTAGCAGTGGAATTGCTGGGTCAAAAGGTAGATCCACTTTAAGTTTCTTAGAAAATTCCATACTGCTTTCCACAGTGGTTGTATCAGTCTGCAATCCCACCAACAGTGCACTAGGGTCCCCTTTTCTCCACAACCTCTCCAACACTTGTTGTTTGTTGCTTTGTTTATGAGGGCCATTCTGACTGGTGTCAAGTGGTATCTCACTGTGGTTTTAACTTGCATCTCTCTGATAGCTAGTGATACTGATAATCTTTTCATGCACCTCAAGATCCTCTGTATGTCCTCCTGGGAGAAGTGTCTGTTCAAGTCCTTATCACTGATAAACATAGATGCTAAAATTCTCAACAAAATATTGGCAGACAGCATCCAACAATACATTAAGAAGATCATACACCACGACCAAGTGGGATTCATCCCAGGGATGTAAGGATGGTTCAACATTCACAAATCAGTAAATGTAATTCATCACATAAACAAAAGCAAAGACAAAAATTACATGATCATATCAACAGATTCGAAAAAAGCATTTGATAAGGTACAACACTCATTTATGGTAAAAACACTCAGCAAAGTGGGAATAGAGAGAGCATTCCTCAACATAATAAAGGCCATATAAGAGAGACCTACAGCCAAAATAATACTCAATGGGCAAAAACTAAAATCTTTTCCACTAAGATCAGGAACAAGACAAGGTTGTCCATTTTCACCACTTCTATTCAATATAGTATTGGAAGTCTTAGCCACAGCGATTAGACAAGAAAAGGAAATAAAAGGTATCCAAATCGGAAAGGAGGAAACAAAACTATCTGTTTGCAAATGACATGATAGTGTACATAGACAATCCTATAGACTCGGCCAAAAAACTGCTCGACCTAATAAACAAACTTGGCCCAACAGCCGGATACAAAGTCAATATCCAGAAATCAAAGGCATTTTTGTACACCAACAATGAAACAGCAGAAGCAGAAATCAAGAACAAAAATCCCATTTGACATAGCAAAAAGAAAAATAAAATACCTAGGAATAAACCTAACCAAGAAGGTAAAGGACCTGTATGCAGAAAACTACACAATACTGAAGAAAGAAATCAAGGAAGACACAAACAAATGGAAACACATACCGTGTTCATGGATCAGAAGAATTAACATCATCAGAATGTCCATACTGCCCAAAGAAATTTACAGATTCAATGCAATACCTATTAAATTATCAATGGCATATTTCACAGACAGAACAAACACTTCGAAAATTTATAGGGAACCATAAACAACCTTGAATTGCTGCAGCAATCTTGAGAAAGAAAAGCAAAGTAGGAGGTATCACCATACCTGATATCAAACTGTATTACAAGGCCACTGTAATCAAAACACCCTGGTACTGGCATAAAAACAGGCATGTGGACCAGTGGAATAGAACAGAGAGCCCAGAAATAAACCCAAATCTCTACAGTCAATTAATATTCGACAAAGGGGGCAGCAACATAAAATGGAGTAAAAATAGCCTCTTCAACAAGTGGTGTTGGGAGAAGTGGACAGCTATGTGCAAGAAAATGAAACTTGAGCACCAACTTACACCATTCACAAAAATAAATTCAAGGTGGGTAAAGGATTTAAACATAAGCCGTGACACCATTAAAGTCCTAGAGGAGAACATAAGCAGGAAAATCTCAGATATTTTACGTAGCAACATTTTTACTGATATGTCCCCTAAAGCAAGGGACATAAAGGAAAGAATAAACAAATGAGATCTCATCAACGTAAAAAGCTTCTGCATGGCCAAATAAAACAGTTTTAAAATAAAAAGAGAACGTGACTATATGGGAAAACATATTTACCAATGAAACCTCAGAAAAGGTTTTAATCTCCAAAATATACAAAGAACTTACAGGACTCTACTCTGAGAAGAGAAGAAACCCAATTAAAAAATGGGATTGAGAACTTCTGGCCAAGATGGAGGCATAGGCGGACACACTGTGCCTCCTCTCACAACCAAAATTAAGGACAACAAATATTTAGAAACAAGAAAACAACCAGAACTTATAGAAAATTGAACTGTACTGAAGTCCAACAACCATTCATCCAGACCGGTAATAGGGGCGGAGTCTCCGCAGGAGAAAGTGGAGGTACAGACCCAGGAACGCAAGCAGCAGCGGCTTGCAGTTCCCAGGTGCACAGGCGGCAGCTGGCAGTCCCTGGGCACACAGGCAGCAGCTGGCGGACCCCGGGTGCAGGTGGGCAACTGTGAAGACCCAGTGAGGCCACACAGGGCGGCTGGCTGACCAGGTGGTCCCACATTCGCGCACGCAGAGGGTCCAGGCAGAGGGGAAGTGGTGGAAGGGACTGAATCCAGGAGAGAGCGGAGTAGGTGCCATTGTTCCCTCTCAGACCCCACCCCCACATCCAGCATCACAACCAGGCGACTGGGCTGGCCTGCCCTGAGGAACACCTAACGCTCCACCCCTCACTGCATAATAACCGCGACCAGACTAAAACCAAACCAAAACAAACAACAAAAAAAAAAACCCCACCAAAAATGGCTCAAACTGGAAAACAAATAAAATCCCTAGAGCGAATTCCTCTAAGCAGTGAAGAGATAGCCAACCTATCAGATGCACAGTTCAAAGCACTGGTCATCAAGATGCTCACAGATTTGGTTGATTTTGCTCACAAATTAGATGAAAAAATGCAGGCTACAATACGTGAAATGAAGGAAGATGCATGGGGAACTGATAGAGATGGAAGGAAAACTGGGACTCAAATCAATGGAGTGGACCAGAAGGAAGAAACTAACAACCAAACAGAAAACGAGGAAGAAACAAGAATTCAAAAAAATGAGGAGAGGCTTAGGAACCTCCGGAACATCTTTAAACGTCCCAACATCCGAATTATAGGGGTCCCAGAAGGGGAAGAAAAAAAACAAAAAGTGGAAAACTTATTTGAACAAATAATCAAGGAGAACTTCCCCAATCTGACAAAGGAAATAGACTACCAGGACGTCCAGGAAGCTCAGAGAGTCCCAAAGAAGTTGGACCCAAGGAGGAACACACCAAGGCACATCATAATTACATTAGCCAAGATTAAAATGAAGCAGAGAATTCTAGAAACAGCAAGGGATAAGGGGACAGTCCCCTACAAGGGAGTTCCCATCAGACTGTCAGCTGATTTCTCAAAAGAGACCTTCCAGGCAAGAAGGGGCTGGAAAGAAATATTTGAAATTTTGAAAAGCAGGGACCTACATCCAAAATTGCTCTATCCAGCAAAGCTTTCATTTAGAATGGATGGACAGATAAAGTGCTTCTCAGATAAGGTCAAGTTGAAGAAGTTCATCATCACCAAGCTCTTATTATATGAAATGTTAAAGGGACTTATCTAAGAAAAAGAAGATAAAAATATGACAGTGAAAAGACAGCAAACTCACAGCTATTAAGAACCACACCTAAAACAAAAGCAAACTAAGCAAACAGCTAGAACAGGAACAGAACCACAGAAATGGAGATCATATGGAGGGTTAGCAACAGGGGTGTGGGAGAAGGAGAGAGGGGGAAAAGGTACAGAGAATGAGTAGCATAGATAGTGGGTAGAATATAGACAGGGGAGGGCAAGAATAGTGTGGGAAATGTAGAAGCTAAAGAACTTATGACACATGGACATGAACTAAAGGGGGGAATGTGGGTGGGAGAGGGTGTGTAGGGTGAAGGGGAATGATGGGGGAGAAATGGGACAACTGTAATAGCATAATCAATAAAATATATTTAAAAAATGAGATTGATTTTCCATTTTTGAAGAAAATCCTGCCATGAAAATTCTTTTTATTTTATTTTATTTTATTTTATTTTATTTTATTTTATTTTAATTGTTGATCTTGTACAGTTTTCTGTCTTTTACTCCCACTCCAACCCACCACCCCAGCCCTCCCCACCTCCCTCCCATTTTCACCCCGCATAGTTTTTGTCCATGAGTCCTTTATACTTGTTCCTGTAAACACTTCCCCTTTTCCCCTGAAATTCCCTCCCCTCTCCCCTCTGGTGACTGTCAGCCTGTTCCCAATTTCAGTGTCTTTGGTTATATTATGCTTGTTTGTTTGTTTTGTTGATTAGGTTCCTGTTAAAGGTAAGATTATATGGTATTTGTCTTTCACTGCCTGGCTTATTTAGCTTATCATGATGCTCTCCAGTTCCATCCATACAGTTGCAAAGGGTATGAGCTCCTTCTTTCTTTCTGCTACATAGAATTCCATTGTGTAAATGTACCACAGTTTTTTGTTCCATTCATTTAATGATGGGCATCTAGGTTGCTTCCAACACTTGGCTATTGTAAATTGTGCTGCTATGAACATAGGGGTGTTGCAGACCATTCAGCCTGGTTTCAGGAGTTGTAATCCTCACCCCATAGTAGGCTGTGAAAGAGCGTAAGGACCCACTTCATCTGGGTCTGTTCTGTCAAGAGGATGTGACCTACTAAGGAGACAAAGCTTATCTCCCTGGCAGGAGTGTTGCTCCTGCCTCATCCATCTCTGGCCCCAATGCTTGGTTGGTTAGTCAATGACTGGTAAGACTCTTCATGGGAGGGGCAACCTAAGCCAGACACAACCACTTGGGAGGCCCTCATGGAAGGACTCAGGAGGCTGCAGCAAAGAAGATGTGATGGACCCTCACCCCCCGGCTATTGTGACATAGCCGGAGTCCTCATTTCCGTCTGGGAGATATCTTCTGCTTCCTAATCGGCTTAAAGCCTGAAACTATGAGGGCAAGCAGTGCAGCCCTGTGCTGGCCAGGACAGTTCCCTGGGTGATCGGACATAAGAAAGAATTCCTAAAGTCCTGTGAAACCTGCTTTGCTAAGAGTGCACTAATTTAAAGGATAAGGGTCCGAGGAGGAAATCAGTACATCTCCCAAAGTTTTGCAACCCCCTTGCCGGACAGACATTGACTCAGATTAAGCCCTCAGATTTCTTTGACATGTTAAACCTGTATTCCTGTGTATTTGAACCCAATAAAAGCCCAGTGAGAAAGGGTCATTCTCCTCTGAGAGTTTGTCCACCTCCCCTCCCCAAGCAGATCATGTCTTCATAGTTTTTATTTTCATCCATGACGGAGGGATGGGCTCTGCGGGCGGAGGCCTCCACCCACATCTGGCTCCCAGGACAGGGGCCCCCCACATAGGGGTGCATAGGTTCTTTTGGATTGGTGTTTCATGGTTCTTAGGATATAATCCTAGCAGTAGAATTGCCAAGTCAAAAAGCAGATCCATTTTTAATTTACTGAGAAAATTCCATACTGTTTTCCATAGTGATTGTACCAGTCTGCAGTCCCACCAATAGTGCACTAGGGTTACCTTTTCTCCACAATCTCTCCAATACTTGTTGTTTGTTGCTTTGTTTATGAGGGCCATTCTGACTGGCGTCAAGTGGTATCTCATTGTGGTTTGAATTTGCATCTCTCTGATAGCTAGCGATACCGAGCATCTTTTCATGTGTCTCTGGGTCCTCTGTATGTCCTCCTTGGAGAAGTGTCTGCCCAAGTCCTTTGCCCATTTTTTAATTGGGTTGCTTGTCTTCTTAGAGTGCAGTAGTGTAAATTCTTTGTATATTTTGGAGATAAAACCCTTGTCTGAGGTATCACTGGCAAATATGTTTTCCCATACAGTTGGTTCTCTTTTTATTTTAGTACTGTTTTCTTTAGACATGCAGAAGCTTTTTATTTTGATGAGACATGGAAATTCTTGCCATAAAAATATGTCATGCAAAGTGAGATGCATTTTTTATAATGAGAAGAAATATATTGCGGAATTACAGTGCATCTTTAAATTTACTTAAATATAAGATAATATCTTATGCTCCTCATAGAAAAAAAAATCCTCACTGCTTTTTTCTCACCATTTAACCCCAAGGCAGTGACTGTTTATCCTGACTTTCTAACTATTCTGCTATTCCTCGTCTTTGTCTGTGCAAAGATGGAGATTACTGTCATATCTGAAAATTAAAATGAGGAGATAGACTACTTACATTCCATAAAATGAGCATAGAGCTGTAGATAGGGTTGATGAACTTAATTATGCTATTAAAGGCTTCCATGCTTTAACTTGCAACATTCCATGAGCCTCTGTGAGAGAGACAAAGTATTGTTTCATTTGATGGAGGAATCCAAAGAAGACCCCTGTTCTCTAAGGTAGGCACAAATACATGGGCTTTTATGTCCTGCCCTGTATCCTGAAAGAAGGCATCACAGAGAACTTTCAAAGGTCTAAGTGTTATGCAATGACATATATATACTGATGCCACAGGTGAGAGGGGCATTTCTCAACATATGCTTATTACACAGAGGTCATTCAGCAGGAATGTCTTCAATATCAGAGAAGTGAATGGTCACAGGGGAACATGTTAGCTGCCCCCATTTCTTACTTAATTCAGAAGAACTAAAAGAAAAAACAACTTCATTCTCTTGAAGAGTTGAAGTTAATCAGACATTGGGGACATTTTTGTCATGCACAGGATTAAAGTGTTATAGTTTGTGGTAGTAAAAAGAGCACTTAAAGTGTCCTGGCTTCAAATCCTTACTTTGCTACTGACTTGATACTCATTCATTTACTCATTCATCCGTTCACAAGTGTTTATTAAGTATCTACTATGTGCCAGGCCTTGTTCAGGTGTTAGGAAGGCAGTCATAAGCAAAACATAGAACTCCTGCTGTCATGCTGTGGATGGAGATAGACAACAAAAAATTGCATATATAACATATAGTATATTATAGTGATAAGTACTAAACAGTGAGAGGGGATAAGAAGTTTGGGGGCACATGTGTTAAAAATTTTAGGCAAGATAGTTCATGAAGGACTTACTAAAAAAGTGACATTTGAAGTATAACCCTGAATGCCATGGGGGTTTCATGATGATATGTTGAGTCTCAGCACTTAGTTTGCTCATCTGTAATTGGGGGAAAGATTAAATGGAATAATCTGTGTGAAAGTATATGTCCAAGTAATATTACCTAACTGGTGCTCTTTACATAGGCATCTTTTTGATGGCCAGGGACAAACTCAGAACCATAGAGGATTGTGTCAATGGCTCCCAGCGTAATTTAAATGCTTAAAAAAAAAAAGACATTTGACAGAGCCATTCATCCTAGTGATGATAATTTTGGCTCCGATTAGATGTTTCAGCACAACACACCTATGGAAGTGGACTCCTGCAATCATTAATAGGTGAGTTCTTATTAGTAATTTGAAGGTAACATCAGTCTTTGAGAGTAAATCTTTCAATGTAGCCACACCCACCGACTGCTGTCAGTGTTGATGGCTCAAACAACTCATCGTTGAGTAAAAATTAAGGGAAAAGTTATGTATTATTCATTCATTGCTAATTTGCCTGTGGTCTGATTAGAAAGGAAAGCAATGCAGTAAACAGATGGCACAAGAGGATGGGTTGATTCTCACAGCATAGCCCCAATTCCTTTGTGACAATGTCCTGTGCAAGGATTCTGATTCCTTTCTTCTGACTGTGGTAAGCTGTCCTCATACTGGGTGAATTATTAATATAAAAAATAAAAAAAAACTTTATGTTAAACATACATCATTATACATGGAGTAAATACTTACAAATCTTTAAAAAGTACATTTAAATATTGCAAATTTCAAATGAGTTAGAAAGGAAAAATTTAAATGTAATGTTTTATAATCACAAGAGAAACATGGTCAACAATCCAGTAAAATATTATATATGTTATTTGAATATATATCCAATACATTTAATTGAATTATGAATGTGTGTATTTATATGTACATATACATATACACACACATACATGCTTTAATAATATTGGAATAGCTTAACAAAATTATATGGCATTTCCAACTACATTTCCAGGGAGATTTCCTCGCCATATCCTTCCTCATTGGAGTAAGTTTGTCTAGATGGAAGGAATCATGTCCTATTCAACCACCAGCCTTTCAGCATCATAACACAAAACAGTTTTCATTCATTCAGTAAATATTTGGAAACTGAAATCTCCTACAGTGATAAAACTTGCTTTCAAGACCTCTCACCATTTATTTTATAAACAATTTAGTAATTAATAATAATCAAACTTTTCTTAGATATACATAATGATTGCATGTGTTTTAACCAAAATTCATTACAAGACTTCAGTTCATAAAACATAGGAACTTATAAAATAATTCAGTTCATTTAGAATAGTTCCAGGCAATATGGAGATCATGCTATAAATGTTGTTGTAACTATTATTAATATTGTTAACATTATTAATATAGTTAATAGTTGTAATGAGATTAATAACACGTACAAAGCCACAACTTTAGATTGTTTATTTCTAGGCACAAGCCACAAAGATAAAATATGTATTGCATTAAATAAATTCTAATTTTAAGGCAAATAGGAAAATTTATTGAGATATAGAAATGTAAATATGCTTCAGATTCCAGATTTTGAGAGCAATTAAGTTTAGAGACAGAAGCAAATGCTTTCCATGTGAGACATAAAGTGTCTGGAGTTATTTCTTGTGAAAATTTCAGTCAAAACTAAACAACATAATACATAAATCTGCCATTTAAAATACATTACAGACCATATAACTATTGAAAATTATGATGATTTTATAAAATTCTGCATACTGTAGGAGAAATAGTTAAGATGTCAAATTCATTGGACAAAGTGTGGGAGAGAAGAGCAGGTTGATTGGATTAAGGTAATTTAAAGGACTAGACAATGAGTCTGCCTATCTTGAATCTCAGAAAATGAGAATATTTCAACAAGTCTTTGTATAGAAAGCATCTTAGGATTTTTTCTGGCACCCTCAAATCTGTATTCAACATGAGAATTGAACATTATTAAATAAGTCTCATGAGGAGGCCAGTTCCTGATGACCTTCAGGAATCTGCAGGATAAGGGGATTTGGTGTCAGTGTGTTTCCACACATAGTTTCGACCTCCAACTATAATTTTAAGAGGCAAGGAAAAGTTTAAATCCCTCTACCAAAGAAACTTTTGTTATCAAAAATTACCATGTTGAAGCAATAAATCTGATACCTAAAAACTTAGAAATCCTTTCTAATATTATGATACATAGATTGTACAGACCTTGTATTCCTGGAATAAATCCCACTTGATCATGGTATATGATCTTTTGGTTGTATAGCTGTATTTAATTTCCTAATATTTTGTTGAGGATTTTAGCATCTATGTTCATCAGGGATATTGGCCTATTATTTTCTTTTTCTTTTTTATAGTATCTTTATCTGGTTTTGGAATTCGGATAATGCTGGCCTTGTAAAATGTGTTTGGGAGCCTTCCATCTTCTTGATTTTATAAAATAATTAGAGAAGGATAGGTGTTAATTCTTCTCAAAATGTTTGGTAAAATTTATCTGTAAAGCCATCTGATTCAGGGCTTTTGTTTGTTGGGAGTTGTTTTTTTAAAATATATTTTGATGATTATGCTATTACAGTTGTCCCATTTTCCTTCCTTTATCTCTCTCCACCCTGCATACCCCTCCTACCCTCATCCCCTCTCCCACCTTTAGTTCATGTCCATGGGTCATGCATATAGGTTCTTTGGCTTCTATATTCCCTATACTATCCTTAACCTCCCCCTGTCTATTTTCTCACAACTATTTATGCTACTTATTCTCTGTACCTTCCCCCATCTCTCCCTCTTCCATTCCCCCTGCTGATAACCCTCCATATGATCTCCATTTCTGTGATTCTGTTCCTGTTCTAATTGTTTGCTTATTTGTTTTTGTTGTTTTAGATTCCATTGTTGATAGTTGTGAGTTTGTTTTCATTTTACTGCTCATAGTTTTGATCTTCTTTTCCTCAAATAAGTCCCTTGTAATAACTCTCTTATATAACATTTCATATAATGAGGGCTGGGTGATGATGAA
The DNA here is from genome assembly GCA_039655065.1 of Glossophaga mutica. Classification (NCBI taxonomy): domain Eukaryota; kingdom Metazoa; phylum Chordata; class Mammalia; order Chiroptera; family Phyllostomidae; genus Glossophaga; species Glossophaga mutica. The sequence continues at coordinate 75,136,595 of CM077309.1, read as the reverse complement.
CTCCTTTAATTTGACCTTTTTTCTGGGAAGCACTTTATCTGCCCTTCCATTCTAAACGATACCTTTGCTGGATAGAGTAATCTTGGATGTAGGCCCTTGCATTTCAGGACTTCGAACACTTCTTTCCAGCCACTTCTTGCCTGCAAGGTTTCTTTTGAGAAATCAACTGATAGTCTTATGGGAACTTCTTTGTAGGTAACTGTCTCTTTTTCTCTTGCTGCTTTTAAGATTCTCTCCTTGTCTTTAATCTTGGAAATTTAATGCTGATGTGCCTTGGTGTGTTCCTTCTTGGGTCCAACTTCTTTGGGACACTCAGCTTCATGGACTTCCTGAAAGTCTATTTACTTTGCCAGATTGGGGAAGTTCTCCTTCATTATGTTTTCAAATAAGTTTTCCATTTCTTGCTCTTCTCCTTCTGGAACCCCTATGATTCAGATGTTGGAATGTTTAAAGTTGTCCTGTAGGTTTCTAAGCCTCTCCTCATTTTTTTGAATTCTGGTTTCTTCATTCTGTTCTGGTTGAATGTTTATTTCTTCCTTCTGCTCCAAATCATTGATTTGAGTCTTGGTCTCCTTCCCATTCACTGTTGATTCCCTGTAAATTTTCCTTTATTTCACTTTTTATAACCTTCATTTTTTCCTCTACTTTGTGACCATGTTTAACCAATTCTGTGAGCATCCTGATTACCAGTGTTTAGAACTGTGCATCTGATAGGTTGACTATCCCTTTGTCACTTATTTGTATTTTTTCTGAAGCTTTGATCTGTTCTTTCATTTGGGTCATTTTTTTTTTTTTTTTTTTTTTAGTCTCGGTGCACCTGTTACATAGTAAGGGGCAGAGCCTTAGGTATTCACCAGGAAGGGCCAACCCACCTATGCATTGTGACACTGTATGTGGGGGAAGGGTCTGAGTGGGAACGGTGCCACTTGCTCTGCTCTCTGCCAAATTTCAGTCACTTCCCCTCCTACCCACTATCATATTGGGTCCTTCTGGTGCTGATTCCTGGGTTGGTGGGTTTGTGTGCATTCTAGGACCCTGTGGGTCTCTCCAGTGAACTCTCCTGTGAGGCTGGGAGTTTCTCCTGCTCCTCAACCCCCACAGGTGTTTTCAGTCAGAGGCTTTGAGGCTTTATTTACCCATACTGGAAACCTGGGTCGGGTGGTCTATCTCGATCCCCAGTTGTTCCTCCCAGTTTATCTGTATGCGAATGTGGGATGGCCCAGTCCATAAGCCGCTGCCTCAACTTGTCCACCAGCCACCACCTTGCCATGAGATCTCACCACCTAGCTGCTCATCTCTGCCATTCTTACTGGTCTGGATAATGTTTCTTCTTTAACTCCTTGGTTGTTGGAATTCCATACAGTTTGATTTTCTCTCAGTTCTGGTAGGTTTTTTTGTTCTTAAATTTGTTTGTGTCCGTCTTTTGGTTGTGTGAGGAGGCACAATGTGTCTACCAATGCCTCCATCTTGGCCAGAAGTCCTGTTGGGAGTTTTTTGATTACTGCTTCAATTTCACTAGGTATAATTTGTCTATTCATATTCTGATTCTTCCTGATTTATTTTTGGAAGATTGTATATTTCTAGGAATTTATCTGTTTCATCAATTTTGTCCAGTTTGCAAGCATATAGTTGTTCATAACATTTTCTTACAATCCTTTGTATTTCTTTGGTGTCAGTTGTTATTTCTCCTCTTTCATCTGTGCTTTTATTTATTTGTATCTTTTCTCTGTTTTTCTTGATGAGTCTGGTTAAACGTTTGTCAAACTTGCTTATTTTTTCAAAGAACAAGCTCTTGGATTCATTGAACTTTTGTGTCATTCTTTTAGACTCTATTTCATTTATTTCTGCTCTGATAGTTATTATTTCCTTCCTTCTACTCACTTTGGGCCTTGTTGGTTGTTTGTTTTCAAGTATAAAGTTAGATTGTTTATTTGAGCTTTTTCTTGTTTTTTGAGATAGGCCTGTAATGCTATGAGTTCCCTTCTTAGGACTCCTTTCCCTGCATCCCACAGATTTTGGACCGTTGTATTCTTGTTTTCATTTGTTTCAAGGTATCTTTTGATTTTTTCTTTGATCTTCCTGTTGACCCATTCATTGTTTAACAACATAATTTATTATTACATCACTTCAACTATTATGATTTGAGTGTAAAAATAAAATAAGGATCACAACCCTGTTTATGCCAGGGTGTGTTCAGAGCCATTACCGGTTGCTTTGATATTTACCGGGTAACTGTAGTTCTACACTAATATGGCCTTACAGTGACTTAGCCCAAGCTCCTTTTCACTAACTTCTACAACAATTGAGCATAATTATCTTGCATCTTTGCTTAGACCTCATTCCTGAAATGCCTCTGTTCTGGACATGGACTCATTTTCATCTAAATAAATACTCCCAAGCTATCATAAGTTAGGTTTTATTACTCCATGTAATGTATCTAAAATATCTCATGTAATGTGTTTAATTTTATAAGAGGAGTGGCAGGTATGCTGTGATTCAACTTGAGATGAGCCACGCTCCTGAACTCTTACCCCATCCATCCTGGTGTCTGGGACAGTTCTGATTTATAATCTTCCATTTCATCATTTGTTTTCCACCAAAGTGTCCTACTTTGGGTGATAAATGGTATAGTCAGTCTAGGTCACTATAAGAAACCAGGATTATTTAATCAGGATTCTGACACAGCATTAATTCACCAGACAGCTAGAAATGTGACTTCTATTTAAGTTACAGAAACTATAAATCTTGGTAATGAGTGTTAGTGTCTTTATTTCCTTCACTGTCTCTAAGAACTCCAAGATTCTACCGTTGTGCATGAAAGATGAATATAAACTTATCCAAAATTGAGTTTCGACTTCCTATAAATTGAGGAAATCATGAAAATTAAAGAATACATCATCTATGTGTTTTTAAATATGCTTTAAATGCCCATAAAATGAGTAAAACTCATTGTGGCTTACTGTGCATTTGGTCTAAGGAATCATATAACATAAATCAATTGACTCTTTTCCCACTGAGGGTCTAAAGTGTCCTGTAAGGTTTTCTTTCCCATTTTGCTGGACTCCAATTATAACTGTATAGCTTAAATCATTCTTAAACACATAGGACAATGAAAAAAAGTTTTAAATGGCAAAAAGGAACTCACTTTAAGGTGCTGATTCAGCTTTCACAAAACGCTAAAGATGATTCCAGATACCACATTAGATAGTACAAGAAATCCCAGCTGCTGACACTGTCAAGATTGTTTTCACTGTATTTTTAAAACATACTAAAAATCTATAGATTCCCACCAACCCAGCTGATAGTAATAAACCCAGAAATTGCTGTGCTATTTCAATGGCAGCTCCTTTTTTGAAGCGTATGATTGGTGTGGGTTTTCCTCAGTCTCTTGTACCTTCAAAAACTGTCTAGGGCAGTGCCTGTTACCTTCTAGTTGCTTATTAAATGTTTGTTCATTTGTCCAATTTATTTTCTTTTGTTGACAAACAAAAAAAAAGGTTCTCTCACAATAAAAATTCCTAATAGCTCAACAGAATAGTGATTAAAAGGACAGGTCCCTGCCTGCCTACTTGGGATCCTAGTACTGCTGGGATGAAACTGATCAGAGTTTCCTGGTGACTTTCAGCAGTCAGAGCATCCATGAAGAAACTGTTTCACTCACAGCCCTATATTAGTAAAGGAGGCTTAACAGAGTATACATAGATACAGAGAACAGATCGCTGGTGGACAGGCAGAAACAGGATTGGGGTACTGGGTGAAAGAGGTAAAGGAATCAAGAAATGTAAATTAGAGCCTGGGTAGGTTAGCTCAGTTGGTTAGAGCATCATCCCCATACACCAAGGCTGTGGGTTCAATCCCCAATGAGATTACATACAAGAAGCAACCAATGAATGCATAAATAAGTGTTTATGAACAATAAATCAGTGTTTCTCTCTCTCTCAAAAAGTAAAAATAAGAAAAAAAGAGGCACAAATTGGTAGTTATACAACAGTCTTGGGGATGTAAAGCACAACATAGGGAATATAGTCAATAATATTGTAATAACTATAGGGTGCCAATTGGATACTAGAAATATCAGGGGAACACTGTGTGAGGTATATGAATATCTAGCCACTATGCAGTACACCTAAAACTAATACAAAATAATATTGACGTAAACTGTGATTTTGTAATTTAATTTTTTTCAGTAAAATCATTTCATTTAAATAAAATAAAACAAGAACTGGTTTAAAAAAAGGTATTCATTAGTGAGTTTTTAAAGAGCAGAAGGGTGTCCACATGTAGGTGACTGCTTTCAGCAGGTTTTAAGAAAACACATCTGGATGGAAGAAGTTGAGTAGTAAAACAGTAGAGAAAATTCTGTCCTGAGAGAACTGTGGCCAGTTCTCTGGCCATGTTTCCCTGGAGGATAACCTTTCTAAAAATGAGGGAATAAACCAAGAACAGAAGTAGAAGATCCAAGAACTTGTGGATCCAATTTCAAATGAGATGCAATAAGGCTAGAGTTTGAGCAGTCCTGTTGAATGAAGTGGGACCACCATACAGAGGAGCAACTAGAGAAGGCATTTAGGGGAAAGATCTCTCACAAAAGGAGGGGTTCCTTCATTTCCTGCTATTCTTTGTTTTATTAGGGATATGTCGATTTTTAAAGTATGATAGGATTTCTCTATAAAAGTATATATTTTTCTGTCACTCTTTCTCCTTCTCATTCCTGGTAACTTTGAAAATGTGTACACAGGAAATTGTGGATAAACTATATAGTTTTAGGAACAGCAGGAAGTACACCAAACTCAGTGATAACATAGGAAGAGGCTGAGACAATTTGTTGAAAGGTGATGGATTGTTTATGAATGTAGCTCAGATGTGGACTGACCACCTGGAGCTGATGTCCTGTCCCCTGGGAGAGGAAGCCTCTCTGTGTGACCCAAATAAGCACAGAAATATACAAGTAAGGAAAAGTGAGGGAAAGAGTGCTGTGGACTTAATGTGTCTCCTAAAAATTCATATGCTGAATCCTAACCCCCAATGTGATGGAGTTAGGAGGTGGAACGCCTTTGGGATGCAATTAGGTCATAAGAGCTCCATTCTTATGAATGGGGTCAGTGTCCTTATAAAAGGAACTCCAGGAAGATTTTCTCCCTTTTTCTGCCATGTGATGATACAATGACTGCAAGGGCCCCTGTCCTGGGTGCCAGATGTGGGGGAGGTATGACCACAGAGCACCATCCCTCCATCACGGATGAAAATAAAACTACCAAGACATGATCTGCTTGGGGAGGAAAGGTATTCAAACTCTTAGAAAAAGATGACCCAGAGTGCCTTCCTCACTAGGCTTTTATTGGGTTCAAATACACAGGAATACAGGTATGTCAGGTGGCAAGGATAAAACAATAGTTAACATTTCAAAGAAATCTGAGGGCTTAATCTGAGTCAGTGTATGTCAGGAAAGGGGGTTGCAAAACTTCAGAAGACATAAACATTTCCTCCTCGGACCCTTATCATTTAAATGAGAGCACACTTAGCAAAGCAGGTTTCACAGGACTTTACGAATTCTTTGGGGAACCATTCTGGCTGGCACAGGGCTGCACTGCTCGCCATCATAGTTTCAGGCTTTAAGCTGATTAGGCTCAGGAAGCAGAAGACATCTCCCAGGTGGAAATGGGGACTAGGGCTATGTCAAAATAGCCGGGGGGGGGGGGGGCGGGGAGGGTCCATCACATCCTCTTTGCTGCAGCCCCCCAAGTCCTTCCACGAGGGCCTCCCAAGTGGTAGTGTCTGGCTTAGGTTGCCCCTCCCATGAAGAGTTTTACCCATCATTGACTAACCAACCAAGCATTGGGGCCAGAGATGGATGAGGCAGAAGTGGTGCTCCTGCCAGGGAGATAAGCTTTGTCTCCTTAGTAGGTCATGTTCCTCTTGACAGAACAGACCCAGATGAAGTGGGTCCCTAGGCTCTTACACAGCCTACCATGGGGTGAGGGTTACAACTCCTGAAACCAGGCTGAACGGTCCGCAACAAATGACAAGTTGGCAATCTGCAACCTGGAAGTTGATTCTCACCACAATCCAAGTATGCTGGCACCCTAATCTCAGACTTTCAGGACAGTCAGAAATAAATTTCTGTTGCTTAAAAGCCACCCAGTGTGTGGTGTTTAGTTGTAAAAGCCCAACTGACTAAGACAAATAGAAAACTGATGTAGATGGGCATTTTGTGGTTAGGAATTTTCAGATATGGCAGTGAAGAGGGAGGCATTGGGAGAGGAGTTGGGGCAGGAAAAAGAGAAATAGGACAGCATCTCAGTCTTCTATAATACCAGATTCTTCTTTTGGTCTGTTTCTCAGTTTGCAGCTGGATGTGGATTCTGTGAAAAGATAAGGATTCTGCAGTAAGAGTGAACAGCAGTCTTGGTAGGTTGACTCCGACTTGTTTCCAAGGAAGTTGGGATGATTGAGAAGTGCCTCCTGGTGAATTTTTCTTTAGTGCTGGTGACAGTAGGCTGTGTTCACATTCTGTTGATTGGCCTGTCTCCAGGATCTAGGCCAAGGTGCTAGTCAGACAAACACAGCATGTTGGGTTCTCCACAAAGCTGATTCTGGGATGGAAATTGGTATGAGGGGTGTGTGAGGGACTGCCATTGTCATTATGTGGGAGGAAGCAGGATTGGGTAGGGGGACAGGGGAATGCTAATCTAATAGCTGGGTCCTGGGGAGACTCCAAAGTCAAGGCTGTCTGAGTTGTTTTCCACTGGGCCAAAAATGGGAGGACATTTATTCTACTGCCTTGTCAGTCATCTGCTCATCTGCGGAAGGCCACTCCTGATGTGTGTGCCCCTGGTCAGTCTGACTAAGGGCTGTCAGTTGAGCCTCAGCTGAATTTCCAGCTTCTGAGGCAGGTTATTCCTTAAAAGGTATCTAAGCAGTATCATAATGTGCTTGAGATATCAAGAGAACTGGACAATGACAGAGGCAGCAAATAAAACATGGAAGGGCCATTAAATCTGTGATGATGGGCTAGGAGGAGGGGGATGGTCAATGAAGAAAATAGAATGCCCACTGGGCTTTACATAGTTACAATAACATAAACATTATTTATTGCTTTTGCCTTTTACATTCAACCTGTTTAAATTCAGAAGATTAATGATTATAAGACCATATGCATTTGTTCCCCACATTAATTATTAAAACTGTAGATAAATGATATTTGGGTGTTGAAAGTGAAAAGGAGTGACAGAGAAGATAGGAATACAAGATAAAGTGGGAAAGCAAATATTTTCTCTACATTATTAGGACAGTTATGTTAACAGGACATCTTATTTAAATAGGACATGATATAGAAGTTTAGGTAAATTAATCAAATATATGTGGTTCCTATGGTGAAATAAAGAGTGACATGACTATATTGAAAGGAATGACATGTGAGAAACAGTAGATGTGTAAATGACCTATCTTGTATGATCAGAGCAGAAAGTCAAAAGATATCATGGACCTAGCTAAATCAAAGGAAGCCTTAGAACCACATCATTTAGAGAAATGTAAGGAAACTCCTGGAGGATTTTAAAAAGCTGTTATAAAAGGATTGTCCCTAAGGAAAAATACCAAAAGTAAAGAGGAGTGAGGCATAGAATAATTGCTTTTATTTATGTCTTTTATGCTATTTAAATTTCTAAATATTTTTATATTTTTATAAATATAAATATTTTTAAAATTAAAAGTTTCTCGCATGTTTCTAGAAGTTGTGTGCCTAAAAGCACACTTACATACACACATACAGTCTTTGCTGATGTTCTGCAGCTCACTAGGTTATGAATTATTTTCCCATATTAGCTTGTTATCCAAAATTGTTTTATTGACTAGAACATATTCAATAAATGAATCATCTCAATCATTATCCACATTCTTTCTACTCAGCATCAGTCACAGCATAATATCCAAACTTCCTGCAGGCACTTTATACCACAAACACATGGGTCAACTACTCTTTCAACTTTGAAACTGCTCTGATGTTCTTGCACATGGCACCCTGCTATGTGCAAGAAACACAAAGAAAAACTAAACTTGGACTGGCCTTGGGACTGTTGCACTGTGGAGGTGCTGGAATACTGGGATTAGAAGTCACAGTTCTCAATGAAGTGCAGACCATCCGCCCCATCTCACCTGGCCCATGCCTCAGTTCTTGACTCTGTATTTTATTTTTTATTTTATTTTATTTTATTTTATTTTATTTTATTTTATTTTATTTTTTATTGTTGTTCAAGTATAGTTGTCTTTATTTTCTTCCACCATTCCCCCCAACCCCAGCCATCCCCACCTCTCATCCCTGATCCCAACACCCCTTGGTTTTGTCCACATGTCCTTTATAGTTGTTCCTGAAAACCCTTCCCCCTTCCCCCCATTATCCCCTCCCACCTCCCCTCTGGTTACTATCAGTTTCTTGACTCTATACTTTAAATAAAAGGTATCATGGTATTTTCCCACTTTGTTAAATGTTGATATCCTGGTAGACCATGCATAGTCTCTGCTTGGACAGGGCCTTTTTGGAGTTTCCTAGTTCAAACACTTGTGCTTTTGAGCATGTTTCTGATCAACTCTGCCCAAAGGAAATGTCAAAGATTCATAAAGCTGCCCAGGATGGTATATCAGGTCACCTGTACAGTCCAGGCCTTAAGTAAAGACTGTGCTCCTGTTACCAGTGCAGTAGGTGTGTTTAACTTTGCTCCATACCATAGATTAGTAACTGACAAATTATTTTTTAAAAAGATGTGCTTAGTAAATAAACATAACTTCATTTAGTTTCCATCAAATACTAACTTTAAATATTTCACTTCTTAATGCATATCTGTAAATAGAGCAGGTCACAGACTAAAAGAGTGCACTAAATCTGATTCTTAATCCTTTCACTCTCTGTTTATATTCATCTTCCTTATTTAGTCTGACAACATCCCTAGGCAGGTGGTGCTGATTCTCGTTTATTTGGCATCCATGTTCTGAGAGATTGTGACTCCAAAGCAAGTGTAGTTTTTTCACTTTCTGGCATCTCCTCTAACTATTGTCCACTAATGAAAAAATAATAACTCCATCTTCTCTGTCTTTTACCCTGACTTCCCACAGCAATTAAGATTGTAATTATGGATATCTCCCCAGGATCAGTTTTGACTTTTCTTCTCCTGAAAAGACACCTAAAGGACTTCGAAGGTCTTTTGATTTGTTTTTGTACTTTTCTAATTTAAAGAATTATCCATAACCCTTCCTGACTGGCATTCAACTAATTTTGAGTGCAATGCTTGTAAACCAGTTAGAAGGGGCCTCAGGAAGGAAACATCAGGAATCTATCTGATCTTTCTTAAAGAGATGATTACAAAAATGTTAGTATTTTAATAATTTATTCTCACCAAGAAGTTCTTATTTTTAGAAATGTGTTCATCTAATACTCTTAAAGAAATTTGCACAGATCTTGCTTTACAGAATTTTTAGAATGAGAAGAGATCTTAGATATTAAACAATTTAAATGTCTCATTATTCGGGTGATAAAACTGAGGTATACAGAAAGGTGAGCTCTTCTGGCCTATGTAGGTTTCCTGGTCCCTGCTCACTGCTCTTTACCCTGACCACATTTTTCATCATCCATCCAAATAACACTTTCTATGTGGTTCACTCCACCCTCCCCACTTTTCCCATGGCTGGGCTGTACCATCAGATGATTGCTCAGGATAAGTGTGAAAAAAGGTTGTTCTTACTATCATTATGTCATCAAGACTGAATAATCCTGGTGAACAAGATGATTTGCCTTTTATCCCTAACATTCCTTTTTTTAGCATATACTGGGTACTCTATTAATATAAGTTAAATGTCCCCTTTTCTGCCTGTAGTGTGTGGTTCATCCTTGTTTATCAGAAAACAGAAGGAGTTCAAAATCACAGAAGATTCTCTTCAGAGTAAATACAGTTTGACTGAAGTTGTTCCTTAGATTTAGTCTCACTTATTTTTACTTAAAAGTTGATAACAAGGCATATATCAAAGCTTTAGAAGGCAAAAAAAAAAAAAAGAATACATGGAATTCAGTACTATCTACTTTTAAGTGGACTTCAGAACTTTTTTCTTTTTACTTTTTTAAAATTTTCTTTCTCTCTCTTTTTTTATGTTGTTAAAGTACAGTTGTCTCTATTTTTCCTCTACCACTGCCTGCCAACCACAGCCATCCCCACATCTCACCTTTCATCCTACCCCCTTTGGCTTTGTCCATGTACCCTTTACTCATGTTCCTTGTTGACCCTTCTCCATTTCCCCCCATTATCTCATCCCACCAACCCTCTGGTTACTGTCAGTTTCTTCTTTATATCAATGACTCTGGTTATATATTGATTGCTTATTTGTTTTGTTTAGGTTCAATTTATAGAAGATATCATATAGTTTTGTTTTTCACCACCTGACTTATTAAACTTAGCAAAATGCCCTGCAGATCCAACCATGCTATCACAAAGGATAGTAGCTCTTTCTTTCTTTCTGCTGTATAGTATTCCATTGTGTAAATGTACCATCATTTTTGTATGCATTCCTTTAATGATGGGCACTTAGGTTGCTTCCAGCAATTGGCTAATGTAAATTATGTTGCTATGAACATTGGGGTGCATAGGTTCTTTTAAATTGGTGTTTCCAGATTTTTAGGGTATAATCCCAGCAGTGGAATTGCCAGGTCAAAAGGCAGTTCCATTTTTAGTTTTCTGATATTCCATACTGTTTTCCACAGTGGTTTCACCATTCTGCATTCCCACCAACAGTGCAGTAGGGTTCCCTTTTCACCACAACCCCATCTGCATTTGTTGTTTATTGATTTGTTTATGATGGCCATTCTGACTAGTGTGAAGTGGTATCACATTGTGGTTTTAATTTCATCTCTCTGATGGCTAGAGTTGCTGAGCATCCTTTCATATGTCTCTACACCTTATGCATGTCCTCCTTGAAGAAGTGTCTGTTCATGCTGTCGCAAAGGGTAGGAGCTCCTTCTTTCTTTCTGCTGCATAGAATTCCATTGTGTAAATGTACCACAGTTTTTTGATCCATTCATTAACTGATGGGCACCTAGGTTGCTTCCAGCACTTGGCTATTGTAAATTGTGCTGCTATGAACATAGGGGTGCATAGATTCTTTTGGATTGGTGTTTCCGGATTCTTAGGATATAATCCAAGCAGTGGAATTGCTGGGTCAAAAGGTATGTCCATTTTTAGTTTTCTTAGAAAATTCCATACTGTTTTCCATAGTGGTTGTACCAATCTGCAATCCCACCAACAGTGCACTAGGGTCCCCTTTGCTCCACAACCTCTCCAACACTTGCTGTTTGTTGCTTTGTTTATGAAGGCCATTCTGACTGGTGTCAAGTGGTATCTCATTGTAGTTTTAATTTGCATCTCTCTGATAGCTAGAGATATCGAGCATCTTTTCATGTGTCTCTGGATCCTCTGTATGTCCTCCTTGGAGAAGTGTCTGTTCAAATCCTTTGCCCATTTTTTAATTGGGTTGCTTGTCTTCTTAGAGTAGAGTCTTGTAAGTTCTTTATATATTTTGGAGATTAATCCCTTGTCTGAGGTATCATTGGCAAATATGTTTTCCCATACAGTTGGTTCTCTTTTTATTTTAATACTGTTTTCTTTAGCTGTGCAGAAGCTTTTTATTTTGATGAGATCCCATTTGTTTATTCTTTCCTTTATGTCCCTTGCTCTAGGGGACGTATCAGTGAAAATATTGCTGCGTGAAATATCTGAGATTTTCCTGCCTATATTATCCTCTAGAATTTTAATGGTGTCATGGCTTATATTTAAATCTTTTATCCACCTTGAATTTATTTTTGTGTATGGTGTAAGTTGGTGCTCGTCATGCTAAGCGAAATAAGCCAGGCAATGAAAGACAAATACCATATGATCTCACCTTTAACAGGAAGCTAATCAACAAAACAAACAAACAAGCATAATATAAACAAAGACACTGAATTTGAGAGCAGTCTGACAGTGTCCAGAGTGGGAGGGGAGGGAATTTCAGGGGAAAAGGGGAACGGTTTAGAGCAACAAGTATAAAGGACTCATGGACAAAAACTATGGGGGGGTGGAAATGGGAGGAAGGTGGGGAGGGCTGGGTGGTGGGCTGGGGCAGGGTAAAAGACAGAAAACTGTACAATATCAACAATTAAAAAATACTGATTAAAAAAAAGAAAATAAAAAAAAGAAAAAAAATAAAAAATAAAAATGCTAACTAAAAAAAAAAAAAAAAAAAAGAAGTGTCTGTTCAGGTCCTTTGTGCATTTTTTATTTGGGTTGTATGTCTTCCTGGAGTGAGATCATGAGAGTCTTTTGTCTATGTTTTCGAGATCAAAACATTATCAGATATGTCATTTACAAATATATTTTCCATATAGTTGGTTCCCTTTTCATTTTGCTGTGGTTTTCCTTGTACATACAGAAGCACCTTATTTTGATGAAATCCCATTTGTTTATTTTTTCCATTATGTCCCTTGCTTTGGGGGACATATTGATGAAAGTATTGCTCCATAGAATATCTGAGATTTTCCTGTCTACATTCTCCTCTAGGACTTATATGGTGTCAAAACTTATTTTTAAGTTTTTTATCCACTTTGAGTTTGTTTTTGTGTATGATTATCAAGTATTGTGTTCCCTCCTACTTTGTTCTTCTTTCTCAAAATTACTGAGGCTATTCAGGATCATTTATGGTTCCATATAAATTTTGAAATGTTTGCTCTATATCTGTGAAATATGTCTTTGATATTTTAATAGGGATTGCATTGAATCTATAAATTACTTTGGGTAGTATGGACATGATGTTTGGGTAGTATTAACATGATGTTAATTATTCCAGTCCATGAACATGGTATATGCTTCCATTTTCTTATGTCTTCCTTAATTTCTTTCTTCAGTGTTGAGTAGTTTTCTGAGTACAGGTCTTTTACTTTCTTGATTAGGATTATTTCCAGGTACTTAATATTTCTTGTTGCTATAGCAAATGGGACTTTTTTCCTGATTCCTGCCTCTAATATTTTATTGTTGGTGAAAAATGCCTTTGATTTCTGAATATTGACTTTGTATCCTGTTGTTTTGCATAATTCACTTATTAGATTGTGTAGTTTTTTGGTGGAATCTATAGGACTTTCTATGTAGACTATCATGTCATCTGCAAACAATGAGTTTTACTTCCTCTTTTCCAATTTGGATGTCTTTTATTTCTTTTTCTTGTCTTACCACTGTGGCTAGGACTTCCAATACTGTGTTCAATAGAAGTGGTGAAAGCAGACATCCTTGTCTTGTTACCAATCGTAGTGGGAAAGTTTTTAGTTTTTGCCCATTGAGTATGCTGCTGGCTGTATGTTTCTCTTATATGGCCTTTATTATGTTAAGATATGCTCCCTCTACTCCCACTTTGCTGAGTGTTTTTATCATAAATGGCTGCTATAACTTATCAAATGCTTTTTCACATGTATTGATATGATCGTGTGATTTTTATCTTTCCTTTTGTTTATGTGAGGTTTTACATTTATTGATTTGTGAATATTGTACCATCTTTACATCCCTGGGATGTATCCCACTTGGTCATGGTGTATGATCTTTTTAATGTATTGCTGGATGCAGTTTGTCAATATTTGTTGAGGAATTTAGCATCTATATTCATCAGCAATATTGACCTGTAATTTTCTTTTTTGTTGTGTCTTGTTTTTGGATAAGGATAATGCAGGCTTCATAAGAAAAGTTTGTGATACTCCTCCTTTGTGGATTTTTTGTAATAGTCTGTAAAGGAGAGGAGTTAGCTCTTAAATGTTTTGTAAAATTCTCATTTAACCATACATTACAGGGTGTTTGTGTGCCAGGATTTTTGTTTGTTTGTTCATTTGTTTGTTTTTTACTGCTTCCATTTGCCAGCTTTTATCAGTCTGTTCAGGCTTTCTGCTTCTTCTTCATTCAGTTTTGGAAGATTATATTTTTCTAGAAATCCATCCTTTCACACAGGTTTTCCAATTTCTTGGCATATAGGTGTCTCTAGTGTTTTGTTTTGTTTTTTACAGTTGTTTGTATTTCTGTGTTATCAGCTGTGATCTCTCCTCTTTCATTTTTTATTTTGTTTATTTGGGTCCTCTCTTTTTTTCTTGATGAGTCAGCTTAAAGGCTTGTCAATTTTGTTTATCTTTTCAAAGAACCAACTCCTGGATTTATTGATCCTTAGAAATGTTCTTTTAGTCTCTTTGTCCTTTAATTTGGCTCTGATCTTGGTTATTTCCTTCCTTCTACTCGTTCTGGGCTTTGTTGTTGTTGTTTCTCTGTTTCTTATAGATGTAGGATTAGGTTGTTTATTTAAAATGTTTCTATCTTTTTTAGGTAGGCCTGTATTGTTATGAACTTTTCTCTTGAGACTGCCTTTGCTGTGTCCTGTATGTTTTGGACTGTTGTGAGTTCATTTTCATTTGTTGCCAGAAATTTTTTTATTTTTTTCCTGATCTCATTATTAACCCATTTATTGTTTAATAGCATACTATTCAATCTCCACGAGTTTGAGTATTTTTCCATTTTTCTCTTGTGGTTGGTTTCTATCTTCAAGCCCTTGTGGTCTGAGAAATTCTTGATATGATTTCAGTTTTCTCAAATTTGTTGAGGCTTGTTTTGTGTCCTATTATATGGTCTATCTTTGAAACTGTTCCATGTGCATTTGGAAGGAATGTGTATTTTGCTCCTTTGGGATGAAATCATATATCTATATATCTATATATCTTAAGTCCATTTAATCTACAGCATTGTTTAATGCCACAATACCCTTGTTGATATTTTGTTTGGAAGATCTATCCATTTTTGACATTGATGTGTTAAAATGCTCTACTGTAAGTGTTTTTCTGTCTATATCTTTTTAGAAGTCTTCCAAGATTTTTCTTATGTATTTGGGTGCTCCTATATTTGGGTGTATGTGTGCATATAATGTTTATGTCTTCTTGATGTATTATTCCCTTGAGTATTTTGAATTTTCTGTCTGGTTATTTTTATGATCTTTGTATTGAAATCTATTTTGTCTGATATAGGTATTGTTACCTCAGCTTTTTTTCCCTGTGTATTTGCTGGAAATATTTTTTTCTCAGTCTGTGTAGGTGTTTCGTTTGGAGGAGGGTCTCTTGTAGGCAGCATATCTGTGGGTCACACTTTCTTACTCATATAGCCAACTTATGGCTTTTGATTGCAACATTTAATACATTTACATTTAAGGTTGTTATTGATAGGTACTTATTCATTGCCATTTACTTCCTTATATTTGTGTTCCTCTTTCTCTCACTCTTTTTCTTCCTTTTCTTAAAGCAATCTCTTTAGCATATTTTGCAGGGCTGGTTTGGTGGAGGTATATCCTTTCAACCTTCTTTTGTCTGGGAAACACCTTATTTGACTTTCCATTTTAATTGAGATCCTGTTGTATAGAGTAGTCTTGGTTGTATGCCTTTGTTTTTCATTACTTGGAACATTTCTTGGTATTCCCTTCTGGCTTGTAGTGTTCCTGTTCAGAAGTCAGTTGCTAGCCTTATCGGGATTCCCTTGTGTGTTACTTCCTTTTTCTCCCTTGCTGCATTTAAGATTCTTTCTTTGTCTTGGAATTTTGCCACTTTAATTATAATATGTCTTGGCATGGGCCTATTTGGTTTTCTCTTGATTGGGACCCTCTCTGCTTCCTGGATTTGTTTGACTTTTTCTCTCATTTAATAAGAGAAGTTTTCCATTATTACTTTTTTCATACAGGTTTTCTATCCCTTCCTCCTCTTCTTCTCCTTCTGGTATCCCCATTATATGAACATTATTATGTTTCATGTTGTCCTGCTTTTCCCTTGACCCCTCTTCATTCTTTTGGAGTCATTTTTTTCTTTACTTTCTCTTTTGGGGAGTTTTTTCCTACCTTGTCCTCCAGCTCACTGATTTGATCCTCTGCTTCATCAAGCCTGATTTTGATTCCTTCTGATGTGTTCTGTAATTCAGAAATTGTATCTTTCACTTCCTCTTGGATCTTGTTGGTAGTTTCTATGTCCTTTTTCATGCTAGTGTAATTCACAGTAAGTTCCTTGTAGATCCCTGCAGTTTCAGGTAATTCTCAGTGAATTCATTAAGCTGCCTTATAACCATTGTTTTGAACTCAATATCTGATAGGTGAGTTACCTCTTTTTCATTTAACACTGTTTCTGAGGATTCCTCCTTTCCTTCAAATTAGGGGTTGTTTCTTCGTCTTCCCATCTTTTTGATACTCTTCTTCTTTGCCTCTGCTTCTTAAATTGATCTTTTCTGACTCCCTTAGTTTGTGATGTGAATTTCTATGGTAGGAGGCTTTTGAGATTCAATAGTGCAGTCTCCTTGATCTCCAGAACTTGTTGCCCATGAGATGCCCTTTAGACCATTTATGTTGACTCTTGATATAACTGGATTTTGATTGTCGTTGAGTTGTTTCGTGGTGAATTTTCCTGCCAACTGGTTCACTGATGTTCACCGCACCCACCACATCTTGTATGCTCTTCTGCAGGTACTGCAAGAACAAAATGACAAAGCCCAGGAAACAGACCCACATCTGCAAAAATAGCTCCCCCTTGCAATCCCGCTATACTAGCTATTACTTAATATTAAAGAAGGTAAAACTATTATCAGAAAGGAGAGAAATAAACTATAGTATAAAATCTGGCAACTTAATATGAACAAGCTTGATGGAGGAGAAATTAATATTAGAAAAGTATGGAGGAAAGAAAATATCATTAATCATGGAGAAGACAGTGGATTTCATGTAGGTAGGCTCTAGTATTTACCACTGTTTTTCCTTCCTTGTGATATCAGATGTATATCCCCTCTGACCTTATACAACCTACTCCAAGACTGACAGGTATCTACTGTCTGTGGCTATCCGCTTCAGTTGTTAATCTAGTCACTCTGCACTCAGCAGTCAGGCTTAAGCCCCATAGGGCAGAGCAGAATCCCTGCTGGTGTTGGGATTATTGTTTATCCTCAGGCTGCTGCTGCTTGCGGGGGAGTGGCCTGCCTGAGCAGGATAGCTGCTGCCATATGGGGGATGACTCATCACCAAGTTCCTGGTGGCTACTCTCTCAGTTCTCTCCCCAAAGCTTTCATTCCCAGTCTCTCCTCAAGCGTCTCTAGCCCACTTTGCCCCCACCTTTGATGGAACCATGGATAAGTGTCTGTAAATGAAAATGTATGTGTTGGCCCTTTAAATGGCTCTTTGACTTTTCAGCTTTCCATCTCTGGCAGATAACAACCCTGAAGCTTTTTGCCACCTGGTGTTATTTGTGTACTTTTTGGGCTCTAGTGCTCTAAGCTGGGGATCCCAGTTAGGGTTTGTATCCCACACTTCTCAGGGGAATCCAACCAGTTGCTTAATTATCCCTTCAGTGCTGCTGCCTGTGGGTGCCCAGCCAGCTCTCTCTACTCTCCACTGCAATCCTTACCTGTCAGCGCCAAAGATGATTTTTCTGTCTGTCCAAGATTATAAGGCTTCTCTCTTGCTGTTGTTCAGTTATTTGGTCTGGATGATTTCTCCACAATTTAGTTGTAAATACAGATTGGTCCTGTGAAGAGGTTAGTGTGGTTTCCATTCACTACTCTGCCATCTTGCCTCTCTCACCTTTGAGTTCTTTTTTTTTTTTTTTAAATATTTTATTTATTTATTTATTTTTAGAGGAGAAGGGTAGGAAAGAGAGAGAGGGAGAGAAATATTAATGTACGGTTGCCTCTCATGTGTCCCCTGCTGGGAACTGGCCTGCAACCCAGGCATGTGCCCTGGCTGGGAATCGAACCTGGATCGTTTGGTTCGCAGGCCCGCGCTCAATCCACTGAGCTACACCAGCCAGGGCTTTGAGTTCTTAATACATAAACATGTTTAGTTAAATATTTAAAATGAAGGGCTTTTAAAACATCAAACCCATAACATATTTGATTTGTTGCACTGCCAGTTATGAATTATTTAAGTAAAATATGTTATCTGAAAGTTTAGCAAATAAATATTTCAACTGAAAATTAACTTGCATTTTCCATGAAAGTTCTTAGATATGCTTATTTAACAATTTTATTTGTAATTATAATGTGATTTTTATTAATTTTGGTGTTTTAGTAATAACTTTAAGGGTTTTATTTTTTAAAGAAAGTATGTATGCAATCTAATTAAAAAATGGGCAAAGGACTTGAACAGATACTTCTCCAAGGAGGACATACAGACGACCCATGAAAAAATGAAAAAATGCTCAACATCACTAGCCATTGGAGAGTTGCAAATTAAAACTACAATGAGATTCTCCTTCACACTGGTGAAAGTGGCCATCATTAACAAATCAACAAACAAGTGCTGTTGGGGATGTGGAGAAAAGGGAACCCTAGTACACTGTTCATGGGAATGCAGACTAGTGCAGCCACTGTGGGAAAAAGTATGAAATTTCCTCAGAAATCTAAAAATGGAACTGCCTTTTGACTCAGTGATTCCAGTTCTGTGATTATTCCTTAGGAATCCAGAAACACCAATGCAAAAGAATCTATGCACCCCAGTTTTCATAGCAGCATTATTTACAAAGCAAGTGCTAGAAACAGCCTAAGTGCCCATCAGTAAATGAGTGGACAAAAAAACTGGTATATTTACACAATGGAATATCACACAGCAGAAAGAAAGAATCAGCTCCTACCCTTTGCAACAGCATGGATGGAACTGAAGAGCATTATGCTAAGTCAAATAAGTCAGGTGGTGAAACACAAACACCATATAATCTCACCTCTAGGTGGAACATAATCAACAAAGTAAGCAAATTAGCAAAATAGAACCAGAGACTTAGAAATAAAGAAAAAAATGACAGTAACAATAGGGGAATGAGGGAGGGGTATAACAGGGTATGGGGAATTCTGTCCCACAAAACTCTCCCAGCCACCATGGATAAGAATAAGTTGTCCTGGAAACAAGCTGTTGTTCCAGCAGGAAAGGGGATGGGGATTATCCCTAGTGGAGAATGCCTGAAGCCCTTCTCCAAAATGGCTTTTATTGGGATCAGTATGTGTAGGGATATATAGTATACATGCATAGCTCAGCAGTCAATGTCCAGAGGCTATAGTTATTAAAAAAAACTGATATCATCTATTGATGACAATTGAAGAGACACAGACATCTGCCTCAGGTCAGAGTCTGTTAGACTTACTGGCACCAGTTGGTTGTAAAGGTGTATTTCCTAAGTTAAGGAGTTCACTCTTTATGCTTCAAATTTAAACATCTTGTTTACACCAACAGGGCTATAGCAGAGCAAAGCAAGCTTAAAAGGATACAATGTAATATTCAGGCCTGATTTCCCATGGGAACCTGCTGTGTTAGTTTTAGGTTGTGCCTGCCACCAGCCTTCCCACCTTTCTGGTCAAGACTTACAGGCAAGGTCTGTCTCATGCATGACTACAGTCTCTGAGACCACACAAGTGGTCCCCAACAATGGGGGAAAGAAGGAGAAGGAGCAAGTCAAGGAACATGAGTAAAGGACTCATGGGCATGACAATGGGGGTTATTGACTGTGTGAGTTAGGGTAAATGGGGTTTGGGGTGAGCAAGGGGAAAACAGGTGGGACAACTGTAACTGAAAAACAATATTTTTAAAAAAGATTTAAAAGTATATTCAAATATAATCAATTTACTAATTCTATTGTTTTTCCACTAATGTTTTTAAAGTAATGTGTCTTAATAGAGTCTTACACAATAATAATTAAATATATGGTATGGGGGAAGTGAATGGAATTGCTTAATTCCCCAAATATTAATATGAAATTTACCTTATAACTAACAAAATTGCCACCCTAAAGTTGCAGAATATTTCCAAAACTAAATTATGAATTAAAATTTCAGTTGTACAGTCTAAATTACATATACATGGTTAAGTTTGATGGACTCTTGCACCTGGAGGAATAAGTGAGGAAGTAGAAGAATAAACAAACAGAAAATTTCATGTAGATGGAGCCATTTGAGTTGAGACTCAAAGGCTTAATTTGCTTTTCTCTAGCTGTCAAGTGCCCTGGATAAAATGAAATTTTATTAAGTAGACTAACAAAGGGTTACAAATTGTTGCACTGTAAATGCAGTATAAATAACATGGTTCAGTTATTTTCAGGCAGTACTAAATATAGATTGAAAATGATATAAACATTTAAACCTTTTCAAAGTACTACCTATTACTTTAAATGAAAATAAGAGTATGGTAAGTAGGAATAAGAATAGATTACCTATGAAGAAACAGTATTTTGTAATATCAAAAATAAACAATGTACCTATTCCTTAAAGATCACAACAAAATATGTTTTTCAGAGGCTTTTTGAATCAGAGAAGTGTGACTACAAAATATTCTATCTAATGATTTAAACTGGTGATAAATCTGGAAATAGAAATGAATAAAGCTATTTCTGAAGGGAAAATCCTTAAAGACAGTAGTATTTATTGATATTTTGTTCAATAAAAGATGCAATTACTTCAGTTACTTTCTCAAAGCTGTTTCAAAGGAAAACTTCTCAAAGCAATGGCTTGCCTGGCTTCCACATAAGGTGAATTTTTTCAATGTACCTTCAATGCATGTGCTTATAGTCTCAAATATTAGCCTAAACTGTCCTCACTTTACCCACTTCAGATAGAATTTTTCAAGAAATAAGCACAGACAGAACAAGCAGACAATAAAGCCTCTTTCTTTTTCTTCATTTATGGAAGGTTGAACAACTAGAACTTCCAGAGCCAAAGATTTTTCAGAATATGTACTTCAGTTTCAGGTCAAGTGATATTGCTTTTTTCTCAAATTACCAGACAACCAGAAAGAACATCATTAGTTCCAAATTTCAAATTCGACCCATGTTGAAAGTTATACAAGAGCATCTTTACTTTCTTTTTTGTTGTTGTTTTAGAATTGTCTCTATGAAGGACAACTCCTGATTACCATGGCCACATTGTCAGTATATGAATTGCCTCTCACACAAAGGCCTCCTAGCCTGCGTGGCAGGTGGCACTTTTTAATACAACCAACAACACATGTGTAATAAAGAATTTAAAGGTTCCTGTTAAAGGTGAGATCATATGGTATTTTTCATTCACCACCTGGCTTATTTTGCTTAGCATAATGCTTTCCAGTTCCATCATGCTGTTGTGAAGTGTAGGAGCTCCTTCTTTCTTTCTGCTGCATAGAATTCCATTGTGTAAATGTACCACAGTTTTTTGATCCATTCATTTAGTGATGGGCACCTAGGTTGCTTCCAACACTTGCCTATTGTAAATTGTGCTGCTATGAACATAGGGGTGCATAGGTTCTTTTGGACTGGTGTTTCAAGGTTCTTAGGATATAATCCAAGCAGTGGAATTGCTGGGTCAAAAGGTAGATCCATTTTTAGTTTTCTTAGAAAATTCCATACTGTTTTCCATACTGGCTGTACCAGTCTGCACTCCCACCAACAGTGCACTAGGGTTACCTTTTCTCCACAGCCTCTCCAATACTTGTTGGTTGCTTTGTTTATGAAGGCCATTCTGACTGGTGTGAAGTGGTATCTCATTGTGATTTTAATTTGCATCTCTCTGATAGCTAGCGATACCGAGCATCTTTTCATGTATCTCTGGATCCTCTGTATGTCCTCCTTGGAGAAGTGTCTGTTCAAGTCCTTTGCCCATTTTTTTAATTGGGTTGCTTGTCTCCTTAGAGTGGAGTTGTGTAAGTTCTTTATATATTTTGGAGATGAAACCCTTATCTGAGGTATCATTGGCAAATATGTTTTCCCATGGGTTGGTTCCCTTTTTATTTAATACTGTTTTTTTTTTATTTTGATGAGATTCCATTTGTTTATTCTTTCCTTTATGTCCCTTGCAAACAAGCAAAATATAACCAAAGACACTGAAATTGAGAACAGGCTGACAGTCACCAGAGGGGAGAGGGGAGGGAATTTAAGGAGAAAGGAGGAAGGGATTAGAGCAACAAGTACAAAGGACACATGGACAAAAACGAGGGGGGGTGGAAATGGGAGGGAGGTGGAGAGGGCTGGGGGGTGGGCTAGAATGGGCATAAAGGACAGAAAACTGTACAGGAACAACAATTAAAATAAAATTTAATAAATAAATAAATAAAATTGTGTAATTAAATGATTATATCTCAATTAAAATAAAATAAAATTGTATAATTTTAAAAAATAAATGTTTTTTACAAATTTATAAAAGGAGCCTCTCTCACTAGTCAGCATCCCCTTGCTGCAAACTCAGAAGCCCTGACCTGTTGCAGAAGCAACTTTCAGAGAACTATATATTTAAGTGGCCATATTAAAAAAAAATTAAAGGGAGAGCACAAAAAATCATAAACAATATTTGAATCAACTTGAATAAGTAGTTCTTTCTTGAATCTCTTTTCTTATTTTTCACATTTCCTACACTAGCATTAACACATATAAGAAGTAATAGTAAACACTGTCATTTATTGAGAACTTGATACTTGTGCCAAGTCCCCATGGGGGGCACATTTGTTTGTTTATTAAATAAGTATTGAATACCCACTATATAGTACAGAAGGAATTAGGAAAATGTAGTTGATCACTGACCTCAGAGAATTTCTAATAGAATATTAAGAGATGTGTCCAAGGCTATATAAAGATATGCAGTGGGAATTATAAAATCATAGACTTATCTGAGGGAAAGCTTTCTGGAGAAGTTTAGGATTGAGCTATGTATTAAAGGATAACTTTAGAAGATTTGTGCCTACCATGAAGAGAAATGACAATGTAATCTAAGTAACTGGGTAAACAAATGTATTGATGGGAAAATATATGTGTTTAAGAAACTATGGAAAATTTGGCATTAGGAGCATTGGGACTGGCAAAGTTACAGTTAGGAAGGTATGTAGAGTTAAAATTGCAAGAGAACTTGGATGATATGTTAAGGTATTTAAACTTTATCATATAGGTTTGGGTAGCTAATCAAAAGTTCAAAGTTTCTGCATAGTTCATACTTATATCTTCTGCTTGTGTCAGGGTAGAGTTTGTGTTTGTGGGGATGTGATTGCGAAGGCTGCCAAAACAAATTGCCATAGCTAGAGAACCTTCAACAACAGACATTTATTTTGTCTCAGCTCTGGAGGCTGGGAAATCCAAGATCAAGGTGCTGGCATGGCAGGTTCATTTTCTAGCCTCTTTGCTTGACTTTCAGGCAACCACCATGTGCTCACATAACCTCTTCTTTGTTCTTGAGATCAGGGAGAGAAAGATCTCTGGTGTCTCTTCTTTTTTATAAGATTTTATTTATTTTTAGAAAGTGGGAAAGGGAAGGAGAAAGAAAGGGAGAGAAACATCAATGTGTGGTTGCTTCTCACGCATCACATACAGGGGACCTGGCCTGCAACCCAGGCATGTGTCCTAGACTGGGAATCCAACCAGCAACCCTTTGGTTCACAGGCCTGCACTCAATCCACTGAACTACACCAGCCAGGACCCATGTCTCTTCTTATACAGAACCTAATCCAATCATGGGGCCCCACACCCTGAGCTCATCCAATCTTAACCATCCCCCCAAGGCCCTATCTTTAAATATCCTAGCATTTGTGGTTAGGACTCTGACACAACAACTTCATAACAGGAGAGAAAAAGGCCTATAAAGGATAGTAATAACGAAGCCTTGAGCTGGAGCTGATAAGATTCATGGAAAGAACAAACAGGAGCCATAAGGTGAAAGCAATGGGCTTTGATGATTAATTGTTGGGAACTGAAAGAGAAAAAGCAATCAGTTTTTTTCCCATCTTCATTGCATTCATCAACTGCAAGCTACTAAGAGAGGTTGATGCACTGGTCTTGGTCCTGGTCCTGGTTTCTGCACTGAACTTTACCCAGCCCTCCCTCCACTGTCCCCCGGCACCTCTACTTATAATGGCGCTGTAGGCTTCATTCCCACACATGGTGTATGCACATCCTTGTGGAGAGAACAAATAAGTACACAAACAAATACAGCCCAACATGCTCAGTCCTCCTGAATCACAGAGAAAGTCAGGAATGAAGTGCAGATGGTGCCACTGAAACACAATATATACTTTTCCCAAATCACTGCACTGTGTACCAATGTGCAATTAAAAAAAAAAAACAAAAACAAAAACAAAAACAAAAAAAAAAACAGCACTAATGAGAAATTCAGGGTTTGGAGCACAGCATTCAAAAATTTCATTAATGACATGTTTTTAAAAAAGTGATAAGAACCGAATGAAAAATAAGAATGGTAGTATTGTCCTTCAGCACAGAACACAAACATCTGAAGCCTAAAAGGAGCAGTATCTTTATTTACAAAATATACAGTTTCGCAGGTACACAGCTTTGCTGCTTTCATAAATGAACTTTATAATTGCACAGAACCATGTAAACCATGTTAAGTGTGTGGTCTGGACAAAGCCAATGGGAGGAGCCTGCTTTTAGGGTGATGTCCTTCTCTCCTTAACTTCATCAGCCACCAACCAGGAGTCCCTATATGAGACTAGTTTGGATAAAACTGATTGCTGCTGCCAGCTCAATCAACACAAAACCAAGGCATTTCTATTTCTTAGACACCACCCACAGGGACAGATTTGTTAAAAGAACAAAAAGGGAGGGAGGGAAGATGGTGGCATGGTAGGAGGCAGCAGATTCCACTTCCCCCTACACACAGGAGAAAAATCTGGCCAATCTACGGAAGAACAGAGCAGACAAGGAACAGTAACACAGCATATTTGAGAATAAGAGACCGAAAATTGTAGTGGACATTGAAAAACCAGTTGGTAAGGAGAGTACTTCAGAACAATAGGAGCCCAGGGATCAGCACGAAGAGCAGGGTGGCTGAGGCCCCAGCCCGGCACTTGCCAGGCCTGCCCCAGAGCTCTAGGGAAGGAGCTGGGTCAGCTGCTGAAACGGGCTGAGAGATCCTGGAGTCCACCGCACAACTGTGGGCTGAGCAATCCTGGTTGCCGCGAGACTGCAGGCAGAGCCACATAACCACGCGACTGTGAACTGAGAGATCATAGTCACCACAATTGTAGATGGAGGCACATGTAAAGTGGAACAGGTGCATGAAAATAGGCACGTGAACGCACACAGTCGCTGGATCATAGGCACGCACCAGAGCATAGGCGCTGGCCACTGGAGACAGCTGTGGGACCATAGTTGCCAGTGCACCAGTGGGGATGCGAACGCAGACAGCTCGGGGCCATAGGCGCAGGTGAGAGATGGCAGCGGGATCATAGGCCCCGACCCACCACAGAAAACTGAGCAGGGGCCAACACAGGTGGCTGCAACCGACCAGAGAACTGAGCTCACACCCATAAACTCCTGGAAGTGTGTGCACACCAGGAGGCTCAGAAAACACGCTGGAAGTCTGTGGGGAGAGGCGCCATACTAACTCTGGGGACAGTAGCACAATGATGACTAAGTGCTGAACACAGAGAAAAGCAATACAATCACCCCTAAGCCATTCCAGCCAGCAAGACCAGAAAAACTGGTTCAGCAAGTTAGAAAACAACAAGAGTTTTTGTTTGGTGTTTTTTTTTTTTTTTTTGGGGGGGGGTTGTTTTGTTTTCTTTTTTTTTTTTGGTTGTTTGTTTTTATCTTTGTTTTTTTGTTTCATCTGTAATTATTTTATTGTTTCTATGCCAGTATGTTTATGTAATTGTTTTTAATTATTATTTCTTTATTATTTTTATCTTCTTTTTTTACTCCCCAACTCCTTTTGCCTCTCTTTACTTCTTTCTTATTTTATTCCCTCTTCCTTTCTTTCCAATTTTATCCCTTCTACCTTCATCTTTTTTCTTCTTTCTTCTTCTTTCATTTTTTCCCTCTCTTCTCTTTTTAAATACCCATGAGTGAGACAAACAAACAAACAAACCTGGAACTGTAAAAAAAAACAGAGTTGGTCCCAGCTGATGAGACAGTGGAATCTGTGAACAACAGGATATCTGAAGGAGAATCCACCACTGAATCTCACAAGTATTCTACCACAGAAGGTCGCACCACAAACCCAGGGAGCCAGAACAGATCAATTTAAGAAGATGAGGCTAACAACAAGAGTCTTAAAAACAATGGGAAGACAAAGAAACAATCCCCTAATGAAAGGAAAAGAGGAAGCTCCAGAAAGAATACTAAATGAAATGGAGAGAACTAAACTATCACATATTGAGTTCAAAGCAATGGTTGTCAGGAAGCTCCATGAGCTCTCAATGAGCTACCAGAAACTACAGGGAAGCTACGATGAACTCAATGCAAACTATATCAACATGAAAAAGGAAATAGAAACTATCAACAAGGGCCAAGAGGAAAGGAAGAATACAATTTCTGAACTGAAGAACACAGTAGAAGGAATGAAAAGCAGAATCGATGAAGCAGAAGATCCAATCAGCAAGTTGGGGGACAAAGTAGGAAAAAACACCCAGAATGAGCAAGATGAGGAAAAGAGGCTCAGAAAGAATGAAGAGAGATTAAGAGAAATGCAAGACACCATGAAACAGAATAATATCTGTATAATAAGGATACCAGAAGGAGAAGAAGAGCAAAAGATAGAAAACCTATTTGAAAAAGTAATGATGGAAAACTTCCCTCATTTGGTGAGAGAAAAAGCCACACAAATCCAGGAAACACAGAGAGTCTCAATCAAGAAGAACCCAAACAGGCCCACTTCAAGACACATCATAATTAAAATGGCAAAATTCCAAGACAAAGAATCTTAAAGGCAGCAAAGGAGACAAAGGAAGTAACATACAAGGGAGCCCCAATAAGGTTAGCGGCTGACTTGTCAATGGAAACGCTTCAAGCCAGAAGAGAATGGCAAGAAATATTCCAAGCAACGAGAACCAAAGGCCTGCAACCAAGATTACTTTATCCAGCAAGGCTTTCAATCAAGATTGAAGGCCAAATAAGAAATTTCCCAGACAAAAGAAGTTTAAAAGAATACACCTGTACTATACCAATTCTGCAAGATATACTATAGGGAATGCTGTAAGGGAAGAAAGGGAGAGAGAGAGAGGGAGAGGGAGAGGGAGGGAGAGGGAGGGAGAGGGAGGGAGAGAGAGAGAGAGAGAGAGAGAGAGAGAGAGAGAGAGAGATACGAAAATGGCAATGAATAAATACCTATCAATAATAACCTTAAATGTAAATGGATTAAATGCTCCAATCAAAAGACATAGAAGATCTCAATGGATAAGAAAGCATGAACCACACATATGATGCCTAAAACACACCCACCTCAGGATAAAAGACATACACAGACTCAAAGTGAAGGGCTGGAAACAATTTTTCCAAGCAAATGGACAGAAAAAAAAAGCTGGGGTAGCAATATTCATATCAGACAAAATAGACTTAAAAAGAAGAGCCATAAAGAGAGACCCAGAAGGTCACTTTATAATACTCCAGGGAAGAATCCACCAAGAAGACATGAACATTGTAAATATATATGCACCCAACACAGGAGCACCTAAATACACCAAGAAAATCTTAGAGGACTTCAAGAAAGATATTGACAGCAACACAATCATAGCAGTGGATTTTAACACCCCACTGTCAAAAATGGACAGATCTGCCAAACAAAATATCAACAAAGATATTGTGGCATTGAACAACATGCTAGATGAAATGGACTTAACAGATATATATAGAGATCCTTCATCCCAAAGAAACTAAATACACATTTTTTAAAATGCACATGGAACATTTTCAAAGATAGACCACAAAATAGGACACAAAACAAGCCTCAACAAATTCAAGAAAATTGAAATCATACCAAGCATTTTCTCTGACCACAAGGGACTGAAACTAGAAACCAACCCCAAAGGGAAAAACCCAAAACCCTCAAAATCATGGAGATTGAATAGCATGCTATTAAACAATGAATGGGTCAAGAATGAAATTGGGGAGGAAATCAAAACCTTTCTGGAAACAAATGATAATGAACTCACATCGACCCAAAAGTTATGCGACACAGCAAAGCAGTCCTCAGAGGGAAGTTTATAGCAATACAGGCCTACCTAAAAAAGATAGAAACATCTCAAGCAAACAACCTAACCCTACGCCTACAAGAACTCGAGGATCAACAACAAAGACAGCCCAGAGCAAGTAGAAGGAAGGAAATAACCAAGGTCCGAGCAGAATTAAATGACATAGAGACTACAAGCACAATTCTAAATATCAATGAATCCAGGAGCTGGTTCTTTGAAAAGATCAATGAAATCGACAAGCATTTATGCAGGCTCATCAAGAAAAAGAGGACCCAAATAAACACAATCAGAAATGAAAGAGGAGAGATTACAATTGACACTGCAGAAATACAAAGGATTGTAAGAAATTACTATGAAGAACTGTATGCCAATAAATTTGAAAACCTAGGTGAAATGGACAAGTTTCTATGAAAAATATAATCTCCCAACTCAATGAAGAAGAAACAGAAAGCCTGAACAGACCAATAACAGCTGATGAAATTGAAGCAGTAATCAAAAAACTCCCAACACACAAAAGCCCTGGATCAGATGGTTTCACAGGAAAATTCTACAAAACATTTAAGGAAAAGCTAACCCCTGTCCTTCACAGATTGTTTGAAAAAATCCAAAATGATGGAAGACTCTCAAACTCTTTTTATGAAGCCAGCATCATCCTAAACCCAAAACCAGATAAAGCCACAACAAAGAAGGAGAACTTCAGGCCAATATTGCTGATGAACATAGATGCTAAAATTCTCTACAAAATATTGGCAAACCACATCCAACAATATATTAAAAAGATCATACACCATGACCAAGTAGGATTCATCCCAGGGATGCAAGGATGGTTCAACATTCGCAAATCAGTAAATGTAATTCATCACATAACCAATAGCAAAGACAAAAATCACATGATCATATCAATAGATGGGGGAAAAGCATTTCATAAAGTAGAGCACCCATTTATGATAAAAACACTCAGCAAAGTGGGAATACAGGGAGGATTCCTCAACATAATAAAGGCCATATATGAGAGACCTACAGCCAACATCATACTCAATGGGCCAAAACTAAAATCTTTTCCACTAACATCAGGAACAAGACAAGGTTGTCCACTTTCACCATTTCTATTCAAAATAATATTGGAAGTCTTAGCCACAGTGATTACACAAGAAAAGGAAATAAAAGGCATCCAACTAGGAAAGGAGGAAACATAACTATCATTGTTTGCAGATGACATGATGGTGTACATAGACAATCCTATAGGCTCGGCCAAAAAAAGTGCTCAACCTAATAAATGAATTTGGCCAAATAGCCTGATACAAAGTCAATATCCAGAAATCAAAGGCATTTTTGTATACCAACAATGAAACAGCAGAGGCAGAAATCAAGAAAAAAATCCCGTTCAACATAGCAAAAAGAAAAATAAAATACCTAGGAATAAACCTAACCAAGGAGGTGAAAGACCTGTATGCAGAAAACTACACAACACTGAAGAAAGAAATCAAGGAAGACACAAATAGAAACACATACCGTTTTCATGGATCAGAAGAATTAATATCATCAAAATGTCCATACTGCCCAAAGCAATTTACAAATTCAAAGCAATACCTATTAAAGTACCAATGGCATACTTCACAGACATAGAACAAACACTTCAAAAAATTTATATGTCACAATAAACGACCTAGAATAGCTACAGCAATATTGTGAAAGGAGAGCAAAGTAAGAGGGATCACAATAACTGATTCCAAACTGTATTACAAGGCCACTGTAATCAAAACAGCCTGGTACTGGCATAAAAACAGCCATGTGGACCAGTGGAATAGAACAGAGAGCCCAGAAATAAACGCAAGTATCTATGGTCAATTAATATTTGACAAAGGGGCAGCAACATAAAATGGAGTAAAAATAGCCTCTTCAACCAGTGGTGTTTGGAGAACTGTACTACTATGTGCAAGAAAATGAAACTTGAGCACCAACTTACACCATACAGAAAAATAAATTCAAGGTGAGTAAAAGATTTAAATATAAGCCGTGACACCATTAAAGTCCTAGAGGAGAACATAGGCAGGAAAATCTCAGATATTCCATGCAGCAACATTTTTACTGATATGTCCTCTAAAGCAAGGAACATAAAGGAAAGAATAAACAAATGGAATCTCATCAAAATAAAAAGCTTCTGCATGTCTAAATAAAACAGTATTAAAATAAATAGAGAACCGACTGTGGAGGAAAACATATTTACCAATGAAACCTCAGAAAAGGTTTTAATCTCCAAAATATACAAAGAACTTACATGAATCCACTCTAAGAAGACAAGCAACCCAATTGAAAAATCCTCAAAGTACTTGGACAGACACTTCTCCAAGGAGGACATACAGAGGATCCAGAGACGCATGAAAAGATGCTCGATATCACTAGCTATCAGAGAGATGCAAATTCAAACCACAATGAGATACCACTTGACACTGGTCAGAATGACCATCATAAACAAAGCAACAAACAGCAAGTGTTGGAGAGGTTGTAGAGCAAAGGGGACCCTAGTGCACTGTTGGTGGGAGTGCAGACTGGTACAACCACTATGGAAAACAGTATGGAATTTCCTAAGAAAACTTAGAATGGATCTACCTTTTGACCCAGCAATTCCACTGCTTGGATTATATCCTAAGAACCCCGAAACACCAATCCAAAGATCCTATACACCCCTATGTTCATAGCAGCACAATTTAAAATAGCCAAGTGTTGGAAACAACCTAGATGCCCATCGGTAAATAAATGGATCAAAAAACTGTGGTACATTTACACAATGGAATTCTATGCAGCAGAAAGAAAGAAGGAGCTCCTATCCTTTGCAACAGCATGGATGGAACTGGAGAGCATCGTGCTAAGCGAAATAAGCCAGGAAGTGAAAAACAAATACCATATGATCTCACCTTTAACAGGAACCTAATCAACAAAACAAACAAGCAAGCATAATATAACCAAAGACGCTGAAATTGAGAACAGGCTGAAAGTCACCAGAGGGGAGAGGGGAGGGAATTTCAGGGGAAAAGGGGAAGGGTTTACAGGAACAAGTATAAAGGACACATGGTCAAAAACTATGGGAGTTGGAAATGGGAGGGAGGTGGGGAGGGCTCGGGTGGTGGGCTGGGGTGGGAGTAAAAGACAGAAAACTGTACAAGATCAACAATTAAAATAAAAATTTTAAAAAAAGAACAAAGAGGAAATGAAGAAACAGAAATTGAGATGAATATCTAAAGCTTTCCAGGAGTCACCAGGCATTTATTTATACAAAATATATGTATATTAATATATAATATGCATTGTGTAAATGTATATAACATAATTATATATAATGTATATACTATACATCATATTGTATATAATGTTCATTTTATAATGTATATAATATATAATTTACATATTATATAATTAATATGTACTGTATATTAATATGCACTATATATATGTAGTTAGGAGATATATAAATAATGCAACAGGGAATTTTTAGCATAAATCTTCAATTTGCTCCTGGAGTTAGAAGGATTGCAGTTGTGAGTGGTGAGTGACTGAGAGGGAGAGAAGGGATGTTGAGCTGAACACAGGAACTGGGGGAGCATGTCTGGGTTTTGTGGATGAGTGGTGTTTTCCCACCTGCTTCTAGTTCCGTAGGTGCCCTTCTTTGTGTTCACCTAATGTTTCTAATGAGGGAAATCACACATAAGCAACCTCAGACTGGTCTCTTATATTAATCACATGGGAACAAATTCATGGTTTCAAAGCAAGCAATATAGCAGAACAGCGTATAATTGTGCCCAGAGCCATTAGAAAAAAGTATCACAAAGGTAGGACATGACCAAGTTTTGAAGCATGTGCTGGCAGAGAAGAGGAAGGGAACTATGCATGAAGCGGATATCATGTTTCTCCAGTTTCCCATGTGTGAAAAGGACACACAAACAAAAACTAGGGGGGTGGAAATGGGAGAGAGGTGGGGAGGGCTGGGGTGGTGGTCTGGGATGCGAGTAAAAGACAGAAAACTGTACAAGATCAACAATTAAAAGAAAAATTTAAAAAAAAGGATCCATATTAAATCAGTATAGTTTTTTCTTTTCTGAAAATTATTTTTTCTTAGTAGTTGCCCTAATTTGTTCCTTTTCCCAACATTTTATTCTTCATTTTTCATAAATTTGGAGTAAATTATTTCCTTCTATTTTTGTGTAATTCACCAGTGCAACATTGCAAATGCCTTCGTTCCTAATGACTAAATTGGTGTTCCTGGATGTAAAATATTACAAACAGTCCTACCAGGTCCAAAAATAAGGAAACAACATTCATATACTGGAAATCACTAAAATGGCAACCTTAAGAACTCCAATTGACTTCCGGCCAAGATGGAGGCATAGGCGGACACACTGTGCCTCCTCTCACAACCAAAATTAAGGACAACAAATATTTAGAAACAGGAAAACAACCAGAACTTATAGAAAACTGAACTGTACGGAAGTCCAACAACCATTCATTCAGACCGGTAAGAGGGGGGGAGTCGTGGTAGGAAAAAGTGGAGGTGCGGACCCAGGAACACAAGTAGCAGCGGCTTGCAGTTCCCAGGTGCACGGGCGGTGGCTGGCGGTCCTGGGGTGCACAGGCGGCAGCTGGCGGACCCCGGGCACAGGGGGGCAACTGTGCAGACCCAGTGAGGACGCACAAGGTAGCTGGCTGACCAGGGGGTCCCACATTCTCGCACGCAGACGGTCCAGGCAGAGGGGAAGTGGCGGAAGGGACTGAATCCAGGAGAGAGCGGAACAGGCGCCATTGTTCCCTCTCAGACCCCGCCCCCACATACAGCGTCACAACCCAGCGACTGGGCTGCCCCACACTGGGGAGTGCCTGAGGCTCCACCCCTCATACGTAATAGCTGCAATCAGACTAAAACCAAAACAAAACAAAACAAAAAACCCTACCAAAAATGGCTCAAACCGGAGAAAAAATGAAAACCCTGGAGTCAATTCCTCTAAGCAACGAAGAGATAGCCAACCTATCAGATGCACAGTTCAAAGCACTGGTCATCAAAATGCTCACAGAATTGGTTGATTTTGCTCATAAATTAGATGAGAAAATGCAGGCTACAATACGTGAAATGAAGGAAGACAGATGGGGAACCAATAGAGATGGAAGGAAAACTGGGACTCAAATCAATGGAGTGGACCAGAAGAAGGAAATTAACAACCAAACAGAAAACGAGGAAGAAACAAGAATTCAAAAAAATGAGGAGAGGCTTAGGAACCTCCGGGACATCGTTAAACGTCCCAACATCCAAATTATAGGGGTACCAGAAGGGGAAGAAGAGCAACAAGTAGAAAACTTATTTGAACAAATAATAAAGGAGAACTTCCCCAATATGGCAAAGGAAATAGACTACCAGGACGTCCAGGAAGCTCAGAGAGTCCCAAAGAAGTTGGACCCAAGGAGGAACACACCAAGACACATCATAATTACATTAGCCAAGATTAAAATGAAGCAGAGAATTCTAGAAACAGCAAGGGATAAGGGGACAGTCCCCTACAAGGGAGTTCCCATCAGACTGTCAGCTGATTTCTCCAAAGAGACCTTACAGGCAAGAAGGGGCTGGAATATTTGAAATCTTGAAAAGCAGGGACCTACATCCAAAATTGCTCTATCCAGCAAAGCTGTCATTTAGAATGGAAGAACAGATAAAGCGCTTCTCAGATAAGGTCAAGTTCAAGGAGTTCATCATCACCAAGCTCTTATTATATGAAATGTTAAAGGGACTTATCTAAGAAAAAGAAGATCAAAAATATGACAGTGAAAAGACAGCAAACTCACAGCTATTAAGAACCACACCTAAAACAAAAGCAAACTAAGCAAACAGCTAGAACAGGAACAGAACCACAGAAATGGATGTCACATGGAGGGTTAGCAACAGGGGTGTGGGAGGAGGAGAGAGGGGGAACAGGTACAGAGAATGAGTAGCATAGATAGTGAGTAGAAAATAGACAGGGGCAGGGTAAGAATAGTATGGGAAATGTAGAAGCTAAAGAACTTATGACACAAGGACATGAACTAAAGGGGGGAATGTGGGTGGGAGAGGGTGTGCAGGGTGGGGGGAATGATGGGGGAGAAACGGGACAACTGTAATAGCATAATCAATAAAATATATTTAAAAAAATGAAAAAATAAAAAGAACTCCAATTAATAGGTAATCTGTCTTCATTTTATCCATGTTCAGGAATAATACAAACTGAAGGCCAAAATTAATGTTAGAATTTTCAATTTTACCAAAGAAATGTTGTTCTTGGGGTTTTAATTTAACTTACTCTATTGCAAGTTAACAAAATGTGTTCTTATATTACATGAATGTATTAAATCAATTAACAATCATTTATTAAATGTCTGTCACAATATGATCTTTGGGACTTTAATTCTATTTTATTTCAATTCAAACATTACTATTTCTAGTGCAACCTCCTGTGCTGTGTATGGTGGATATGTATGCAGTACTTTTCTGATGAATGCACCCTGATGTAAAAAATACCTCAATGTAAAACACTATTATTGTATTTACTCAGATAACTGTGTTCATTGATTTCCTTATAGACGTGGTCTTTTTGTTTCACATGGATAATCAAAATTTTTTAGAGTGTAATCCTTTGAAGATATTGTAATCTAAGGCTTCCATAACTTACTTCTTCATAGTGAGAAATATCTTTAATGGATGGAGTAGTCACCAGAGATAAAAAGTACTGTAATAATGAAAACATGCATTGCATGGTCAGCAAAACCACTGTGCCTTTTCAAACTCCATGTTGTACATGGTGTCCTGTAGGGTATATGATGTGTTCTACAGTAGTGTTCTAGATGCTTTCTTTTATTTTCTAAAAAATTTTGTACTATGTTATTGTTCTGCTTATTTATTAATTCTCTAGTTACATCTCACAGACACTTGTTTTTTAAAATATTTTATTGTTTATGCTATTACAGTTGTCCCAATTTCCCACCTTTGCCCCTCTCCACCCAGCCCACCCCTCACTTTCATAGTCAATCCTCACACTGTTGTCCATGTCCATGGGTCCTTCATATATGTTATTTGACTAGTTCCTTCAACTTCTTTCCATCAGTCCCTGCCACCCTCTTCCTCTATTATAACTATCAGTCTATTTAATGATTCTATGCTTCTGGTTCTATTTTTTTCTTTAGTTTAATTTGTTCATTAGATTCTTCTTATAAGTGAGATCATGTGGTATTTGTCTTTCACCAACTGGCTTATTTCACTTAGCATATTAGTCTTTAGTTCTATCCATGCTGTGGCAAAAGGCAAGAATTCCTTCTTTCTTTCTGCTGCATGGTATTCCATTGTGAAGATGTACAAGTTTTTTTTTTTTTTTTTTTTTTTTTTTTTTAATCCACTAATCTAATAACGGGCACTTAGGTTGTTTCCAAATCTTGGCTATTGTAAATAGTGCTGCTATAAACGTGGGGGTGCAATTTTTTTTAATTTGTGTTTTGGAATTCTTCAGGTATATTACCAGCAGTAGAATCTCTGAGTCAAAAGGGAGTTCCATTTTTAGTTTTTTGAGGAAATTCCATCTATTTTCCATGGTGGCTTCACCAGTCTGCATTCCCACAAACAGTGCACCTAGGGCTCCCTCTTCTCAACCTCTCCAGGACTTGCTGTTCTTAATGGAGGACATGTCCCATAGGCACTTCAAAAAATGCTCGACATCACTTGCCATTAGAGATGCAAATTAAAATCACAATGAAATATCACCTCACACCTGCCAAAATGGCCATCATTTAAAAAATTGAGGACATTTGGTTTACAGGAATCTCTAAGACAATTGATTAACTTAGCCATTAACTTAAAAGCCATTGATTAACTTAGCTACTTCTCTATTCCTCATGTTTTCCCTCTAACTTTAGAATAAATATATGTAAAATAAAACAATGCTGGATAAAGCTTACCTTCATGTTTCAAATAATATAACATGTTTCATAGTATAGAATTTATGTGGAAGAGACCTTGAAAGTTATGAAGAAAGTCAAATATGTGTCCAAGGATAAGATGCAAATAAAATAAATCAGAAATTACTCATGTAAAAGAACAATAATACATATTTTATAAAGGAGAAGATGGAATCAGTGTTGAAGTTTTACAGCTAAATATTAAATGACTAAACAAATCCAGGAAAATAATATGAAATTTGGATAGTAAAAGACTCGGTTTTTAGAGATGGCATCTGTTATTTCATATATTTTTATGAATTTATTAGTGCAGTGAAGGCAGACAAAGGTGAATCTTCTGGAGAGAAATAAAAAGACATAACTGCTTTAAAATGGTGTGATCGCCAGAATTTGTATCCATATAGAAATGATCTTGGAGGTTAAAAGGAAAATCTGTGCAGCATCTGTAAGCATTTCATAGTTAGAACATTCTTAACTACACGGGAAAAACACTGTGTGGAGAATTTCCACATGGCTAATGTTTATTAAACCTCAAAGTTGAAGTTACTTTCTTCAGTGTTATTGGAGGGCACACATTTGGTATTCCTTGTCAGGATAACTTTATAAAAGATCTGGAAATGATAAATGTTCTGTGGTGAGCTGTTACCCCTAAAGGAAAGTCAAAGGGACTGTGGTTTCTGTCACAGATAAAGTATTGTGTTCTGATTCCAAGGAGGTTTATTTCTCTCTACACAGCTCTCTTAAGATCTGATCTGGGACAGTCTAACCATCTCTGGTTGGCCTAAAGTATAGATTACATTTTGGCTTTCTGAATTCCTTTGCCGGAGGAAAATTAAATTCTGCATTTTAATGAGAACAGTTTACATTCATTCCTAAGTAGTTGAAGTGAGACTGAATTAAGAAAGGCTATAATAAGATTCAAAAATGAAGAGTAAGACCTCTAAATTATTATCTGATTATGTCCCTAAGGAATTGAGCTCAGCTCCATTTAATTTAAAGAAGATTAGGAGCACACCTGCTGAGCTACAGATACAGGTATTCTTAGTCCCCCATAGACTAGTGGGGAGATGGGAGGACTATCACAGAAGGATGGAAGCCCAAGTGCTGTGAAAACCACAGAGTGAGTGATTCTAACTCTCCTAGGGAAAAGGCCGGGAGGGTGGTACACAGAAAGAAAGCACAGGCATAGCAGGGGTGCTAATACCAGTGCAGTGGGAAAGTAATGTCTGAGCTCTGTCATGTGCATGGATGCAGACACCTAAATAGAGAAATATTAGCAAATCAAGTGCAGAGAACCATAAAAAGGATGATGTATCACATTTGCTTTGGATTTCTTCTAGAAATGATGGTCTGGTGCAACATTGAAAAATCAACCAAAACATTTTAGAATAACTAAGGAAAAAAACTATAGGCATCAGTAGATGCAGAAAACTATATGACCAAATTCAAGATTGCATCATGTTACCAACTTTTAGACATAGAAGGGAACATCTTTACTGCAACGAGGAGTCTCTGAAAATAAAATATATTCATACAAGATGAAAGGTATACTTAGTGGTAAACTATTGAAATTTTTTCCCCTAAATCAAGAGAGAGAAAATGTCTACTCATATCGATTATTACATTGGATGTCACAGACACTGCAGAAGTAACAAAAACTTTCTCTATTAATATATGATTTTTAATATATTTTATTGATTATGCTATTACAGTTGTCCCATTCCCCCCTTCACTCCCCTCCACCCTGTACACTCCTTCCCACCCATATTCCCCCCTTGAGTTCATGTCCATACTTATAAGTTCTTTGGATTCTACATTTCCCATACTATTCTTACCCTCCCCCTTTCTATTTTCTACCTACCATCTATGCTATTTATTCTCTATACCTTTCCCCCTCTCTCCCTGTCCCACTCCCCTGTTGATAACCCTCCATATGATCTCCATTTCTGTGGTTCTATTCCTGTTCTAGTTGTTTCCTTAGTTTGTTTTTGTTTTTGTTTTGGGTATGGTTGTTAATAATTGTGAGTTTGCTGCTATTTTACTGTTCATTTTTTGATCTTTTTATTAGACAGGTCCCTTTAACATTTCATATAATAAGGGCTTGGTGATGATGAACTCCTTGAACTTGATGTTATCTGAGAAGCACTTTATCTGCCCTTCCATTCTAAATGAAAGCTTTGCTGGATAGAGCTATCTTAGAATAAGGTCCTTGCCTTTCATGACTTGGAATACTTCTTTTCAGTCCATTCTTGCCTGGAAGGTCTCTTTTGAGAAATCAGCTGACAATCTGATGGGAACTCTTTTGTAGGTAACTCTCTTCCTTTTCTCTTGCTGCTTTTAAAATTCCCCCCTTATCTTTAATCTTGGCTAATGTAATTATGATGTGCCTTGGTGTGTTTCTCCTTGGATCCAACTTCTTCGTGACTCTCTGAGCTTCCTGGACTTCCTGGAAGTCTATTTCAAGTCTATTTCCTTTGCCAGATTGAGGAAGTTCTCCTTTATTATTTGTTCAAATAACTTTTCCACTTGTTGCTTTTCTTCTTCTCCATCTGGTACCCCTATAATTCAGATTTTGGAAATTTAAAGATGCCCTGGAGGTTCCTGAGCCTCTCCTTATTTTCTTTTTCTTTTCTTTTTTTTTTTTTTTTTGAATTCTTGTTTCTTTATTCTTTTCAGGTTGGATGTTTCTTTCTTCCTTCTGGTCCACACCTTTGATTTGAGTCCCAGTTTGCTTCCCATCACTATTGGTTCCCTGTATATTTTCCTTTATTTCACTTAGTGCAGCTTTCATTTTTTTATCTAATTTGTGAAGAAATTCAACCAGTTCTGTGAACATCCTGATTACCAGTGTTTTGAACTGTGCATCTGATAGGATAGCTATCTTTTAGTTGCTTAGTTGTATTTTTTCTGGAGCTTTGATCTGTTCTTTCCTCTGGGCCTTTTTTGTTTGTTTGTTTGTTTG
Organism: Glossophaga mutica; assembly: GCA_039655065.1. NCBI lineage: Eukaryota > Metazoa > Chordata > Mammalia > Chiroptera > Phyllostomidae > Glossophaga > Glossophaga mutica. The sequence continues at coordinate 75,097,690 of CM077309.1, read as the reverse complement.
TTTATTTGTTTTTTGTCTTGACACACCTGTTACATAGTGAGGGGTGGAGCCTTAGGTATTCACCTGGGCAGGATAATCCACATCACTGGGTTGTGACACTCTATGTGGGGAAGGGATCCAAGAGGGAATAATGGTGCTTGCTCTGTACTCTGCCAGATTTCAGTCACTTCCCCCACTTCTCACAGGCAAATTGGGCCCTTCTGGTGCTGATTCTCATGTGTGTGGGTTGGTGTATATTCTAGAGCCCTGTGGATCTCTCCAACAAACTCTCCTGTGAGGCTGGGAGTTTCTCGCTGTACCTCAACCCCCACAGGTGTTTGCAATCGGTGATTTGAGGTTTTATTTCCCCGTGCTGGGACCCTGGGTTGTGCGGTCTGTCTCGCACCCCAGTTTTGCATGGTTTATCTGTGCACGAATGTGGGACCACCTGGTTTGCCAGCTGCCTTGCACACAGTGCCCTGTTCCACAATGTGCCCCCTCGCTGGGTCCGCCAGCTTCAGCTTTGCTGTGAGCCCTTTCTGCCCTGGCTGCCCAATCTGCCCTTCCTATTGATCTGAATGAATGCGTTTTCTTTAACTCCATACAATTCAATTTTCTTTCAGTTCTGGTTGTTTTTTGTTTTTAAATTGTTGTCCTTCTTTTGGTTGTGTGAGGAGACACACTGTGTCTACCTATACCTCTATCTTGGCCTGAAGTCTATTAACAGATGATTTGATTGATATAGGAAACTCTAAAACACTATAGACTGATTTAATACATGACAATTAGTTTAGCAATTCTAAAAGGTCAATATACAGAGTCAAATTTTTTCTATATACCATCAAAAGTAATAAAAATGTAGAACATGGAATTTTAAAGGCACATTATTTAACATAGTTTTCAAATGTTCCAATATTTCAGAATAAATCTAACTAAAGGTGTGGGCAGCCTCTACACTGAAACCTGCAGAACCTGTTCATAGAATTGAAGATCTACTATTACACTATTTCCCATTAAATTGATCTCTAGATTCAAAGTAATCCTAATCATAATCCCCCCAAATTTTTAAGTCAAAACTGACAAGCTAATTCTAAAATTTAATATGGAAATACAGAAGACTAAGAATACAAAACCACTCTTGAAACAAAAAAAATAGTAGACTTACACCACTAGATATCAATATTTATTGTTATATAAAGTTACAATAATTTGGCAATGTGTGTGGTCATGTAGTACAGATATACCAATGAATAAGTGGAACTCAGTATGGAATTCAGAAATATTGGGTTGGCCAAAAAGTGTGGATAGTTTTTTACTGTAAAATAAAAGACAATTTCCACCAATGATTTTATTGATTTGGATATTTTGAGTATGTTGGTTATCTCCTGTGCAGTATAACATTGATTGTTCTCAATTAAATTCTTGATTTGATCGTTATAACCTTCAACTGGTCTATCCAACTGCGGAGAATAGTCCAGCAAGAAATCTCCAGCATGAAACTTCACAAAACACTTTTAATACTTTTGATCAGTCACAGCACCTTCTCCATGCACTGCACAAATCTTTTTGTGTGTTTCAGTTGTATTTTTTAACTTTCTTGAAATAGTAAAGCACGATATGATGAAATGTGTATTTTCAACATCTTCAATATTAAATTGACTATACAAAAATTCACTAATTTTGGTTTTTTTAATGCATAGCTGATATGACAGCTGTCACAATACAATCTAACAAAATTGTTTTAAATGATGTTCAAACAACTAAGTGCTACTGGAACTATCTCATGGAGACAAAACAAAAACTTTTTTGGCCAACTCAGCAGATTAATAAATATCAGATCAATTGATTCATAACAGGAGACAGTGCATAGCAACAAGGAAAAGACAGTTTGTAAAACTTTGTGGGATAAATTAGATCTTCATTTTTTTAAAAAAGTGCTAATATTTATCACCTACCTCACACCATAAAAAATTTCAATTGGAGATCAAAATGTGAAAATATCAAAACTTTTAGAAGTAATCATAGGATCATATTTTCATTATCTTGGTGAGTGCAAAGCTTCTTTAAAGATATCAGAAAATAATAACTACCATAGGAAAAAAATAGAAAAATTGGACCTCATTAAAATTAAGAGCTTGAGTTTATCAAGTGCATTATTTAGAGAATGAAAAGAAAGCTACAGTGCAGACGATTATATATATGACAAAGGACTCATCAAGAATTTTTAAAGAATTTCTGTAAATCAAATTTGAAAGAAAAAAACACCAAATGCAACAGAGAAATGGGGAAAAAACTGAAATAGCTCTTTACAAAAGAGTCTATATGAATGAAGAAAACATGATGGTTTTCCACCTCATTAGTCACTAGGTAAGTGCGAATTAAAATCATAGTGATATCACGGTAGACACCCACAAAAATTATTAAAATATATCTACTGACAAACGTTGCCAAGGATGTGGAACACCTAGAACTCCCATGCACTACTGGTGGGGGAATAAATTGATAAAAGCACTTTGGAAAACATTATATAGCTACAATCATTAAAGCAAGTTCTTGGTCATATCTAAAAGGCTGATCATACATTACATTATGAATTAAGCATCATGCTAAGTGAAATAAGGTATGATATCATACGGTATGATCTCACCTTTAACAGGAACCTAATCAACAAAACAAACAAACAAGCATAATACAACCAAAGACACTGAAATGGAGAATAGTCTGAAAGTCACCAGAGGGGAAAGGGGAGGGAATTTCAGGGGAAAAGGGGAAGGGTTTACAGGAACAAGTATAAAGGACACATGGACAAAACCTATGGGGGGTGGAAATAAGAGGGAGGTGGGGAGGGCTGGGGTGGTGAGCTGGGGTGGGAGTAAAAGACAGAAAACTGTACAAGAACAACAATTAAAATAAAAATAAATAAATAAATAAATAAATAAATAAATAATTCTAGCTGTGACTGTATACCCCCTAAAATATGTTTATCAAAAAACTTGTAATATAACCTAAGACATTGAAATTGAGAACAGGCTGAAAGTCACCAGAGGGGAGAGGGGAGGGAATTTCAGGGGAAAAGGGGAAGCGTTTACAGGAACAAGTATAAAGGACACATGGACAAAAAATATGGGGGGCGGAAATGGGAGGGAGGTGGGGAGGGCTGGGGTGGTCGACTGGGGTGGGAGTAAAAGACAGAAAACTGTACAAGATTAACAATTAAAATAAAAATAACAATAATATTGAAAAAAAATCTTGTACAAATATATTCATAAAGAGTGTTATTTCTAAGAGCTCCAAACTAGAAAACACCAAAAAGTCCAACAGTAGAATGGACAAAAAAAAATTATAGTGTATTGATACAATCAAATAGTATGTAGCAATAAAAATTAACACACTATTGTGGCACCCACCAACATATTTAAATTGTCACACACATAATTTTAAGCATAAACAGGTAAATAAAAGAGTATACTTAGTATAATTCTATTTATAGAAAGTTCAAAAATAGATTCCACTAATTTATGGTGCTATCAGTTGGTGTAGTAGTTAACTTTGGGAAGAGATGACTGGGAAAAGACAGGGAGGAGACAATTTCTTGATCTGAGTACTGCGTAGTGTATCAATCTGCACATGTGTCCAGCTCTGAACACTCCTCTGTGTATGTTATCACTGTTATTCAGAGAAGTTTCATAATTTCTGCCAGTGTATATTATTTGAGGCAAAGGAATGCATTAGATGAACATATATAGCCCTTCTTGTATTCTACCTTAGTCCTCACCAATGGTGATTGTGATGGACAGGCACACAGAGTCCATCCCCGATTCTTTCTCGTATTCCTCACTCTTCCTCCAAAACGAAGAAGCTCAAAATAAATGGCATGAACCAGCTGTTTTATGTATTTAGGTTATAACAGGCACAGCCTAGACTACAGCTGTTATTGTTTCCTAATCCCCCAGGTATATTACTTGTAACAGTGACAGTGGTGGCACAACAGAGATTTTTGTACATGCAAACGTGGCTTCCCAAGCCCAGAAATGACAGCAGCTCCCCTGGCTGCTTGGTTCTGCATCATAGATTTGAGAGTCATTGATGAAAGGTCAATTTCAAGTCTATTTCTCCATTTTTCTCAGCCATTGTAAGCTTTTTCATGTCTTGTAGTAATTTCCTCCTGTATAAACTGCCTAGAGGTGGATCAATTCTCTACAACTAATTCCTGATTGACAAGAAAAGAACACAGCATTCTGTACAAGGATCAAATGTTTAACTAAATGGAAAACAACATTTAGCCTGTTCTGTAATTAGAGTTTAGTCCTGGCTCTCTTATCTGTGATTGTATGGACTAGTAACTGAAAATTCACTTAGTCAGTTCAATATCATCACCCTACTTTTGAAAACTTTCAAATGATAAGCTTTATCTTTATTAAGCCCAATAGTATCCTCAAAATAATTATAAATATCCAGGTTTGCCTGAGAAACACACCAATTAGGTGTCATTGTGTGCTACTAAACAGCAAGCTGTATTTTACCTTCTCCCACTTGTTCATCATGCCTGGTCATTCATTTGCCCTGTGCTAGTGAACCAACAGGTACAAGGACCTAGACATGATTTACTCCCATTAAAGATTAGAGTAGAAGTACAAAAGTTGTAATGCTTCCTCACACAAATGTGCACACACATATATATACAGAATCAAACATGAATTATTGAACAACATGTCAATTTCTTTAGTTAAAGGGGTAGAGAATCATTTCCTTAAAAATAACAAAAGAAGGTATTGGTGACTTAGTTTTCCCTCATGGATTTATGCCATATTTAACACTATTTTTTGCAATATAATGACTTTTAAGCGATATTGGGTATGCATGCCCCTTGATGGATTGTTTCTTAATTCACTATTTCACAACTAGTATAATGTTTTGTTGAGCACCTACTAAGTATAAAGAATGTTGGGCACTATGGTAGACATCACTACATAAAAAAGTGATTCTATCCTCAAAGAGCCTATAATATTGTGGGAAAGGCAGACATAACTATTTATATTTAGTTACAAAAATCACACTATGGTTTGTTATTGTACATTGTGGTCAATATTATAAATAAATTGTTATATAGGTATAAAAGAGGGAGATTACAAAATGAGAGTATTGGAGAGTTAAGACAGATATTTTGTTTGAATTGAATAATATTGAATAAAATACCTTTCAAAAATAAACACCATGGAGAAATATTATTTTTATTGTTGTTCAAGTACAGTTGTCTCCATTTTCCTCCCATCACTTCCTCCTGCCCCACCTCCCTGCCTCCTATCAATGATCCTACTCCTTTTGGCTTTGTCCATGTGTCCTTTATACATATTCCTTGATGACCCTTCCCCTATTTTCCCCCATTATTCCTCTCCACTCTGCCCTCTGGTCATTGTCAATTTGTTCTTTATTTCAATGTCTCTGGTTATATTTTGCTTGCTTGTTTGTTTTGTTGACTAGGTTCTACTTATAGGTGAGATCATACGGTATTTGTCTTTCACCACCTGGCTTATTTCACTTAGCATAATACTCTCCAGTTCCATCCATGCTTTTGCAAAGTGTAGGAGCTCCGTCTTTCTTTCTGCTGTATAGTATTCCATTGTGTAAATATACCATGGCTTTTTGATCCACTCATTTACTGATGGACACTTGGGATTCTTCCAACACTTTGCTATTATAAATTGTGCTGCTATGAACATTGGGGTTCAATGGTTCTTTGAATTCCCCATTTAAAAAATTGGCAAAGGACCTGTACAGACATTTCTCCAAGGAGGACATATAGAGGGCCCAGAGACATATGAAAGGATGTTCAATATAACTAGCCATCAGAGAGATGCAAACCACTATGAGATACTACTTCACACCAGTCAGAATGGCCATCATAATCAAATCAACAAGTGGTGGAAAGGTTGTTGAAAAAAAGGAACGCTAGGACACTGTTGGTGGGATTGCAGAATGGTGCAGCCACTGTGGCAAACAGTGTGGAATTTCCTCAGAAAACTAAAAATGGAACTGCCTTTTGACCTGGCAATTCTACTGCTGAAGAAATATTATTAAAAGACAATTAGGTTCATGGAACATCCTAAGTCTCTGTTCCTTGCCCATGCTAATAGGGTGGACAGTGGTGAAAGGAAGGATGTTTGAGGCAAGATTATGGAAGATCATGAATGCCAGGCTAACAATTTTAAATGTTATTATCTAGCTATTTGGAGGCCACTTAAACAAGGTACTTAGATGTCAGGGTGTTAGAAAGAACATTCTGGAAATGATGTGAAAACTGTCTTGACCAATTGAAACAATGGAGCTGAGAGCCCTCTACATTACTAGTGGCTAGATTTGCATGGGAATGGGTGGTGGTAATAGTAATGGGGAGGAGCAACCTACATAAGAGAGACGTATAGGTAAATTAGTAATAATGGGACTAGTTATAGGTGAAGGAGCAGTGGAAAACTTGAATGTGGTGTATCACTCCCTCAATGTGGTAGACAGAACAACGTTACCTGTGAGACATCCATGTCCTAGCCCCCAGTACCTATAAATAGCTGAATATAAATGGCAAAAGAGACTTTGCACATGTGGTTAAATTGAAAATTTTAGGATGTGGAGAGCTTTTCCTGGGTTATCTGCATGGACCATGTAACTACAATGGTCTTATAAGATTGAGGCAGGAGGGACAGAGTGAGGAGATGGAGATATGACCATGGAACCCACTGTTGAGGTGATGCAAATTGTAGATGAGGAAGAAGGCATAAGTCAGAAAATGTCAGCAGCTTATAGAAGCTCGGAAAAGTGAAAAAATGGATCCTCCTGATTCTACGCTGAAGTTTCCAGATGAATTCCAGTACTGCCTTCAAGTTAATTTTAGATTGATCTTGGCTTGCATTTCTATGATGTCCTCTAAGCCTGATATCCTTCATTCTGCTTCCATTGAAATATCCCAGGATGTCTTGTCCACAGATCTCAATGGAATGAGGTCTTGTCAGATACTTACTCTAGTATTACCTGACTTTCTAACATCATTCACTGCCACTTTTCAAAACTAGAGCTAGCATGTGTAACAGAATCCTGGATACATTTATTCTCCTTGCTATGGACAGATATTTTAACTGCTATTTTCATCAAAATATTTTAAAACTTTTGAATTCACAAAAAATCTATTAGGAAATAAAATTTCAAGATTAGAACATGACTGCCTATCTTCCTCTGCCTCCTTGCATCTGGTACAAGTATGTACTCAACAAGTATTTGTGGAGTAGAGTAACGCAGTATAGAATTCTATTAACTCTCACTGTCTTAATTTGTATGGTAAACAATTGTTTGGAGTATAATTAAAATTGGTAACAAACAACCTAAGAATAACATCTATCAACATGATTTCTGGAATACCGATTGTGTACCATCATCCATTTAAACACAAACATATTTCTATAAGCTTCCCACAGATCTCAGTAACTCTCTCACAAATACTTTCTGGTTACCCATGACTCTATTCTTTCAACAATCCTTCCACAACACTCAGTCACATAGCTTCAGGGAAGAGTGGCCCAACTCTTGAGTAAAGACGTGTTTTTTAATACACTGTCACTTTCTCAGAACCACACATATACTATCAGAGCACCTATTTTTGGTTACATTTTTTCATGTTATTTTTCAATTAATGCCTGTATTCCCCGCTAAAATAAAAGTCATGTGATTACATAATCTAAATGCATAATGTGAATGCATAAAGTGTATGTGCTGAACATATAAAAAAGTTAAATTAATTTAATTTCAATGAGTAATCATAGGTAGAATCCTAAATTTTATAATGAATCAGGTTAATCTGATCCAGGTAGGAACCTAGGTATATTACTAGAAACACATACCATCCACTGACCCCCACTGGAATATAGTAAAAGCAAAACATAGAATTTTTTCTCATTGAATCAAGGTCGGGTAGTTAAAAGCTGGTATTTTAGATCATTTTCTGTTATGTTATTTTCCTACAAACATTTCACTTGATAGTCTTTCAAGTTGGAAACAAAAGCTTTCTAAAATTGAATAATTACTTTCTCATGCTATATTCGTGTTCATATTTTGTGAGCCTACTAACAACTCATTTAAATATTTATTGTGCAGTCCAGGTGGGCTTTCTAAAGCTTTCCAAGATGTGATTTAAAGATAACACAAGATACAGTGTTCACACAACTAAAGGGGACAGTTTGGGAAATAAAATTGAGACTCTCTTCCACTCATAGCTCCTGTTTCTATATGCAAGCTCATTTAGATAAACATCTGAAATAGTTTTTTAACAGTAAGAGAATTGTGAATTTCATTTACATGTTACCTGTTCACATACTGCTATGTTAGTGATGACCAATGCAGAGTTTATTCAAATGGTTGTCCTTGAACACATGTGAGAGGTCAGAGACTATCCAGATGGTTTAAGGCCATTAACAGAGACAAATACACACAAAATGAGGATGGGAGCAGGATCTCTGAAATGCCCTTGGCTATGCAATGCTAAATTATACCTTAAAACTTAGTCTATTCAACTTAGCAGGCTGAAGTAGCTTATCAACGCGATAATTATAATTAAATATGAACAGAAAAATAATTAGGAGAACAGGACTGCTGTGGATTCTTCTCTGTAGACAGGCTGAAATGAATAAAATTAATACATATTAAGATATTTTATGTTGGAAATGGTTAGAAATTTTAGAATAACAATTATGATAGAATCATCAGAAACCAAAATATGCTGAATGTGATCGATAAATAGAAATTTATATTTAGCTAGTATGTTTTAAAAGTCCATGAAGAATCACACATGTAAGTATTAATCTTTGTCTATTTTAAATATTATATGTTTTATTTAATTAAAGTTCCTGGAGTGACATTGGCTAATAGTTCATAAATTTTAAGTGTACAATTCTATACAGCATCTGTACATTGCATTGTATGCCTACCACACAAGATCTAGTCTTCTTCCACCACTATTTACCCCCCATTTACCCTCTCTACCTATCTCCATCTCCTTTTCCCCTCTGTTAATCACCATACTGTTGTCTGTGTCTACAAATTATTTTACATAGTCCTTGCTCCTTTTTCACCAGACCCCAAGCCCTACTCCCCTCTGACATCTGTCAGTCTGTTCTCTGTATCTATGAGTCTGTTTCTATTTTGTTTATTTATTTTGTTCATTAAGTTCCATTTATAAGTGAAAATACATGGTATTTATCTTTCTCTGACTGGCTTATTTTACTTAGCATAATACCATCTAGGTCTATCCATGCTATTGTAAAAGTTAAGGCTTCCTTCTTTTTTTACAGCTGAGTAACATTTTATTATATAAATGTACCACATTCAAGATTAACTTAATTGTATATGCTTTACTCTTCTTTTTTTTAATTGTTTTAGCAATCATTAAATATTTTAAATGATATTATATGATATTAAATGATGATCATATTATATGATATTAAGTGATATTATATGATATTAAATGATGATCATATTATATGATATTATATGATATTAAATGATATTATATGATATTATATGATATTAAAATATTTAAATATTTTAAATGATATTAGATTAAATGATATTATATCTTATCAAATGCTTTTTCTTTTTTCACATCATTTGATAAAACTATATGATCTTTATTCTTTGTTTAATTAATGTGGTGCATTATATTGATAGATTAGCATATGTTGAACAATCCTTGTCCCCTTGAAATAAACACCATTTTGACCATTTGACATGTATTTTTTTAATGTATTGTTGTATTTGGTTTGCTAGTATTTTGTCTAGAATTTCTGCATCCATGTTCATAGAGATATTGGTCTATAGTTTTCTTTTCTAATGTTATCCTTGTCAACATTTTGTATCAGGGTTATGTTAACCTCATAAAATGCATTAGGAAGTATTGCCTCAAACGTTCTCCAAATTCAAACTCAATGGTGAAAAACTGAAAGCTTTTCCTCTAAAATCAGGAACAAGACAAGGATGCTCACTCTCACCTCTCTTATTTAATATAGTTCTGAGAGTGCTAGACAGAGCAACTTCACAAAAGAAAGACATAAAAGGCATCCAAATTGGGAAAGAAGAAGTAAAAATGTCACCTTTTTGCAGATGGCATTATTCTGTACATAGGAAATCCTAAAGACCAGCAAAAAACTAGAGGAATAGTAAAAGCAATAAACAAATACAGTAAAGTTGCAGGGCCCAAAATCAATGTATAAAATTTCACTGTTTCCCTAAATGCTAACAATAAAACTTCAGAAAGAGAAATGATAAAAAAATTCCTTTTGGAATTGCAAACAAAAGAATAAAATATCTAGGAATAAACTCAACAAAGGATGTGAAGGATACATATACTGGAAACTACAAAGCATTTTAAAAGAGATTGAAAAAGTCAAAATGACATGGATTGGAAGAATCAACATAGTTAAAATGGTCATATTACCCAAAGCAATATACAAATTTAATGCAAACTCTATCAAAATCCCAATGGCATTTTCTAAAGAAATAGAACAAAAAATGTTAGATTTGTATAGAACCACAAAAGACCCCAAGTAGCCAAAGCAATCCTGAGAATAAAGAACATAGCCAGAGGTGTCACACTATCTTCAAATTATACTACAAAGCTATGATAATCAAAACAGCATGGTGTTGGCAAGAAAACAGACACATAGATCAGTACAACAAAGTTGAGAGCCCAGAAATAAAACCACAGGTATATAGTCAAATAATTCTTAAAGGAGTAAAAAACACACAATGGAGAACAGACATCTTTAATAAATGGTGCTGAGAGAATTGAAAAGTCACATGCAGAAAATGAAACTAGGTTATAGTTTGTTCCCTTGAAACAAAATTAATTCAAAATGGATCAAAGACCTAAACATAAGATCTGAAACAATAAAGTACATAGAAGAAAACATAGATGCTAAACTTATGGACTTTGATAGAGAACAATTTGACTCCAAAGGCAAGGGAAGTAAAGGCAGAAATTAATAAATGACACTTTATCAAACTGCAAAGCTTCTGCACACAAAAACAAACTGACAAAAAATAAAAAGGTAACAAACAGAATGGGAGATATTTACAAACAACAGCTTCAATAATGGGTAAATATCCAAAATATATAAAGAAGTCATACAACTCAAAACCAAACAAGCAATCTAATTTAAAAAAATTGACAGAGGGCCTTAAAACACACTTCTCCTAAACACAAATACAAATGGTCAATAGATATATGAAAAAATGTTTAACTTCACTAGTTATTAGAAAAATGCAAATCAAAATTACAGTGAAATACCACATCACACCTGTTAGAATGACCATTATCAACAACACAAGTAATGACAAGTGCTGGAGAGATTACAAAGAAAAAGGAACTCTCATTCACTGCTGGTGTAAATGCCGACTGGTACAACTACTACGGAAAACAGTATAGTGGATCCTCAAAAATTTAAGAATAGAGTTACCATATGACCCAGCAATCCCTCTTCTGGGTATCTACCACCCAAAATTGAAAACACTATTCACAAAGATACGTGCACCCCAATATTTATTGCAGCATTATTTACAGTGGTCAAGACATGGAGAAAACCAAAATGTCTTTTGATAGGAGGGAAGATGGCAGCACAGTAGGAGGGAGCAGATTTCACTTCCCCCTAAACATGGGAAAAAAACCTAGCCATTCTATAGAGGAACAGAGCAGACAGCCAACAGTACCACAGCATATATGAAAATAGGAGATCAAAATCTGTAGCAGACATTGAAAAACCAGAGGGTAAGGAGAGTTCTTCAGGACAATAAGAGCCCAGGGATCAGCGCGGAGACCAGGGCAGCTGAAGCCCTGGCCCGGTGCTTGCCAGGTCTGCCACAGGGCTCTAGGGAGGGAGCCAAATCAACCGCTCACTCCCTGGCCAAACAAGGGTTGAGCAGCAATGGTAGAGACCTAGTTGCTTGAAGTCACAGAGAGAGAAGTTAAGGTCTGAGTGGCAAACATGCTGGGGCTGTGAGCACTCACACATAGCCCTGGGTGGAGTGCATGCAGGAGCCCGTGCAACCAGAGGTGCCACAGCCAGAGGAGGGGGTTTTGTGGAAGCCCATCCCAGGAATCTGGGGAGTGCAAGTGATCCATGGGAAACACAAAACTCATGCCTGTGAACTTAGGGGGAGCATTCGTACCACAGAAACCCAGAACCCACACTCGAAAACCCACGCTACATAGGAGAACTGGAACTCACACCTGTAAATCCTGGGGTGCACACAATCCATGGGAAACCTGAGGCTCACCCCCCCCATGAACCCAGGGTGAGCACGCAAAATGCAGGAAACATGTGGAGCCCACTCTCGTAAACTCCAGCAGTGCGAATGCTCCATAGAAAACCTGGAACTCACACCCCACTGCACCAAGGGCAGTGCACACACACCATAGGAGACCCGGAGTTCACACCCATAAACACCAGGGAGTGCTGGATCCCTGGGAGACCCAAGTTCACACCCATAAACTAAGGGAAACCACGTGCTCCACAGAAGGCCCAGAGCCCACACACGAGGTCCTGCGTGGGGAGGCACCAGGCTAGCCCTGGGGAGAATAGTCCAAAGCTGGCTGAGATCTCAAGAGGGAGAAAAGTGATACAGTCATCCCTCGGCCTTTGCAGCCGGGGGCGGGGGGAGTGCCAGAAAAACAGGCTTGGCATGTTTGAAAAGAGCAAGAGTTGTTATTTGTTTGTTTGTCTGCTTGCTGGCTTTTTAATACTTTTTTAAATTATTTTTTATTATTTTTATCTTTTTTACCCCTCAACTCCTTTTGCTTCTTTTTACTTCTTTCCTGTTTTATTCCATCTTCCTTTCTTTCCAATTTTCTCTCTTCTTCCTTCCTCTTTTTTCATTTTTCCCACTTTTCTCTTTTTAAATACCCATGAGTGAGAAACAAACAAACAAATTTGGAACTGTGAAAAAACCAGGGTTGATCCCAAAGAGGGAGCATCCCAACAGATGAGATAGTGGAAGCTGTGAACACCAGGATACCTGAAGGAGACTGCACCACTGAATCTCACAGGTATTCTACCACAGGAGTTCATACCATAAACCCAGAGGGCCAGAACAGATCAATAAAGAAGCTGACGCTTACCAGAAGAGTCTCACAAACAGTGGGAAGACAAAGAAACAATCCCCAAATGAAAGGCAAGGAGGAAGCCCCACAAAGAATGCTAAATGAAACAGAAGCAACTCAAGTATCAGATATTGAGTTCAAAGAAATGGTTGTCAGGAAGCTCCATGAGCTCTCAATGAGCTACCAGAAACTACAAGGAAGTTACAATGAACTCACTGAAAACTGTATCAACATGAAAAAGGAAATAGAAACTATCAACAAGGGCCAAGAGGAAATAAAGAATACAATTTCTGAACTGAAGAACACAATAGAAGGAATGAAAAGCAGAATCAATGAAGCAGAAGATCCAATCAGCAAGTTGGGGGACAAAGTAGGAAAAAACACCCAGAAAGAGCAAGAAAAGGAAAAGAGGCACAGAAAGAATGAAGAGGGATTAAGAAAAATGCAAGACAATATGAAACATAATAATATCCGTATAATAAGGATACCAGAAGGAGAAGAAGAAAAGCAAGGGATAGAAATCCTATTTGAAAAAGTAGTGATAGAAAGCTTCCATAATTTCATGAGAGAAAAAGTCACAGAAATCCAGGAAACACAGAGAATCCCAATCAAGAGGAACCCAAAGAGGCTGACTTCAGGACACATCATGATTAAAATGGCAAAATTCCAAGACAAAGAGAAAATCTTAAAGACAGCAAAGGAGGAAAAGGATGAAACATACAAGGGAGCCCCAATAAAGTTAGCAGCTGACTTCTCAATGGAAACATTCAAAGCCAGAAGAGAATGGCAAGACATACTCCAAGTAATGAGAACCAAATGCCTGCAACCAAGACTACTTTACCCAGCAAGGCTTTTAATCAACATAGAAGGCCAAATAAGTAGCTTCCCAGGAAAAGAGGTTTAAAAAAATACACCTCTACCAAACCAGTTCTGCAAGAGATACTAAAAGGACTACTTTAAGGAAAGGAAGGAAAAGAGAGAGAGACAGAGGGAGAGAGAAAGAGAGAGAGGGAGAGAGAAAGAGAGGAAAACATGTATGAAAATGGCAATGAATAAGTACCAATCAATAATAACCTTAAATGTAAATGAATTAAATGCTCCAATCAAAAGACATAGATCTGACTCTGAGTTTCAGTTATGGTGTCTCAAAACTGGAGATAATACTTGTATTATAATTAGAGCAAAGATTAGAGAAAAATGTATGTAAATACCTAGCATTCAGAATATCTGAAGAAAATGATACCAATAAATACCATTAGTCTACATGAATGGAGTAATTTAACAATAAAACAAATGGGATCTCATCAAAATAAAAAGCTTCTGCATGGCCAAGGAAAACAGTATTAAAATAAAAAGAGAACCAACTGTATGGGAAAACATATTTGCCAATGATATCTCAGATAAGGGTTTAATCTCCAAAATACACAAAGACCTTACACGACTCCACTCTAAGAAGACAAGCAACCCAATTAAAAAATGGGCAAAGGACTTGGGCAGACACCTCTCCAAGGAGGACATACAGAGGATCCAGAGACACATGAAAAGATGCTCAATATCGCTAGCTATCAGAGAGATGCAAATTAAAACCACAATGAGATACCACTTGACACCAGTCAGAATGGCCCTCATAAACAAAGCAACAAACAGCAAGTGTTGGAGAGGTTGTGGAGAAAAGGGGACACTAGTGCACTGCTGGTGGGAGTGCAGACTGGTACAACCACTATGGAAAACGGTATGGAATTTTCTAAAAAAACTAAAAATGGATATACCTTTTGACCCAGCAATTCCATTGCTAGGACTATATCCTAAGAACCCTGAAACACCATTCCAAAAGAAACTATGCATCCCTATGTTTATAGCAGTACAATTTACAATAGTCAAGTGTTGGAAGCAACCTAGATGCCCATCAGTAAATGAATGGATCAAAAAACTGTGGTACATTTATACAATGGAATTCTATGCAGCAGAAAGAAAGAAGGAGCTCATACCCTATGCAACAGCATGGATGGAACTTGAGAGCATCATGCTAAGTGAAGTAAGCCAGGCAGTGAAAGATAAATACCATATGATCTCACCTTTAACAGGAACCTAATCAACAAAACAAACAAACAAGCATAATATAACCAAAGACATGGAAATTGGGAACATGCTGAAAGTCACCAGAGGGGAGAGGGGAGGGAATTTCAGGGGAAAAGGGGAAGGATTTACAGGAACAAGTATAAAGGACACATGGACAAAAACTATGGGGGGGGGGTGGAAATGGGAGGGAGGTGGGGAGGGCTGGGGTGGCGGGTTCGGGTGAGAATAAAAGACAGAAAACTGTACAAGATCAACAATGAAAATAAAAATTAAAAAAAATCATAAGTTAAAAAAAAAAGACATAGAAGATCTGAATGGATAAGAAAGCATGAACCACACATATGCTGCCTAAAAGACACCCACCTCAGGGCAAAAGACCTACACAGACTCAAAGAGAAGGGCTGGAAACAAATTTTTCAGGCAAATGGAGAGAAAAAAAATGGAGTAGCAATACTCATAGCAGAGAAAAAAGACTTCAAAAGAAGAGCAATAAAGATACACCCAGAGGGTAACTTCATAGTACTCAAGGGTAGAATCCACGAAAAAAGGCATAAGCATTGTAAATATATATGCATCCAATATAGGAGCACCTACATACATCAAGAACATCTTAGAGGACTTCAAAAAAAATATTGACAGCAACATAATTATAGTAGGGGATTTTAACGCCCCACTGACAAAAATGGACAGATTTGCCAAACACAATATCAACAAAGATATTGTGGCATTGAACAATACTCTAGATGAATTGTACTTAACTGATATATATAGAGCCCTTCATCCCAAAGTAACTAAATAAACATTTTTTTTCGAATGCACATGGAACATTTTCAAAGATAGACCACATGATAGGACCCAAAACAGGCCGCAACAAATTCAAGAAAATTGAAATCATACCAAGCATTTTCTCTGACCAGAAGGGACTGAAACTAGAAGCCAACACCAAAGGGAAAAACCCAAAACCCTCAAAATCATAGAGATTGAATAGCATGCTATTAAACAATGAATGGGTCAAGAATGAAATTAGGGAAGAAATCAAAAAGTTTCTGGACAAACAAAAATGAATTAACAATGAACCAAAACTTACGAGACACAGCAAAGGCAGTCCTGAGAAGGAAGTTCATAGCAATACAGGCCTATCTAAAAAAGATAGAAACGTTTCAAACAAACAACTTAACCCTACCCCTATAGAAACTTGAGGAACAACAATAAAGACAGTCCAGAGAGAGTAGAAAGAAGGAAATAACCAAGATTAGAGCAGAATTCAATGACATAAAGACTAAAAGCAAAATTCTAAGGATCAATGAATTCATGAGCTGGATCTTTGAAAAGATAAACAAAATTGACAAGTCTTTAAGCAGGCTCATCAAGAAAAAAAGAGAGAGAACACAATTAACGCAAGCAGAAATGAAAGAGGAGAGATTACAACTGACACCGCAGAAATACAAAGAATTGTTAGAAATTACTATGAGGAAGTGTATGCCAAGAAATTTGAAAACCTAGGTGAAATGGACAAGTTTCTTTGAAAAATATAATCTCCCAATACTCAGTAAAGAAGGAGCAGAAAGCCTGAACAGACCAATAACAGCAGATGAAATTGAAGCAGTAATGAAAAAACTCCCAACACACAAAAGCCCTGGACCAGATGGTTTCACAGGAAAATTCTACAAAGCATTTAAGGAAGAGCTATCCTCTGTCTGTCAAAGACTATTCCAAAACATCCAAAATGTTGGAAGACTCCTAAACTCTTTTTATGGAGCCAGCATCACCCTAATCCCAGAACCAGATAAGGACACAACAAAGAAGAAAAGTGCAGGCCAATATCACTGATAAACATAGACACTCAAATCTTCAACAAAATATTGGCAAACCACATCCAACAATACATTAAACAGATCATACACCATGACCAAGTGGGATTCATTCCAGGGATGCAATGATAGTTTAACATTCACAAATCAGTAAATGTAATACATCATAAACAAAAGCAAAGACAAAAATTACATGATCATATCAATAGATACAGGAAAAGCATTTGATGAGGTACAACACCCATTTATGATAATAACACTCAGCGAAGTGGGAATAGAGGGAGCATTCCTCAACATAATAAAGGCCATATATTAGAGACCTACAGCCAACATCATACTCAATAGGCAAAAACTAAAATCTTTTCCACTAAGATCAGGAACAAGACAAGGATGTTGACTTTCACCACCTCTATTCAATACAGTATTGGAAATCTTAGCCACAGATATTAGACAGGAAAAGGAAATAAAAGGCATCCAAATTGGAAAGGAGGAAACCCACCTGTCATTGTTTTCAGATGACATGATAGTGTACATAGAAAATCCTATGGACTCGGCCAAAAAGCTGCTTGACCTTATAAATGAATTTGGCCAAAGAGCCAGATACAAAGTCCATATCCAGAAATCAAAGGCATTTTTGTATACCAACAATGAAACAGCAGAAGGAGAAGTCAAGAAAAAAAATTCCACTCACTATAGCAAAAAGAAAAATAAAATACCTAGGAATAAAACTAACCAAGGAGGCAAAAGACCTGTATGCAGAAAACTACACAACACTGAAGAAAGAAATCAAGGAAGACACAAACAAATGGAAACATAATCCATGTTCATGGATTGGAAGAAATAACATCATCAAAATGTCCATACTACTCAAAGCAATTTACAGATTCAATGCAATACCTATTAAAGTATCAATGGCATATTTCACCAACACAGAACAAACACTTCAAAAATTTATATTGAACCATAAACGAGTCCAAATAGCTGCAGCAATTTTCAGAAAGAAGAGGAAATTAGGAGGGATCACAATACCTGATACCAAACTGTATTACAAGGCCACTGTAATCAAAACAGCCTGGTACTGGCATAAAAACAGGCATGTGGACCAGTGGAATAGAACAGAGAGCCCAGAAATAAGCCCAAGTCTCTACGGTCAAGTAATGTTCAACAAAGGGGACAGCAACATAAAATGGAGTAAAAATAGCCTCTTCGACAAGTGGTGTTGGGAGATCTGGACAGCTATGTGCAAAAAAATGAAACTTGGGCACAAACTTACACCATACACAAAAATAAATTCTTGGTGGATAAAACATTTAAATATAAACCGTGAGACCATTTAAGTCCTAGAGGAGAACATAGGCAGGAAAATCTCAGCTATTTCATGCAGCAACATTTTTACTGATGTGTCCCCTAAAGCAAGAGACACAAAGGAAAGAATAAACAAATGGGATCTCATCAAAATAAAAAGCTTCTGCATGGGTAAATAGTATTAAAATAAAAAGAGAACCAACTGAATGAGAAAACATATTTGCCAATGATATCTCAGACAAGGGTTTAATCTCCAAAATATATAAAGAACTCACAATACTGCACTGTAAGAAGAGAAGCAGCCCAATTAAAAAATGGTCAAAGGACTTGAGCAGACACTTCTCCAAGGAGGACATACTGAGGATCCAGAGACACACGAAAAGATGCTCAGTATCACTGGCTATCAGAGAGATGCAAATTAAAATCACAATGAGATACCACTTAACCCTAGTCAGAATGGCCATCACAAACAAAGCAACAACAACAAGTGTTGGAGAGGTTATGGAGAAAAAGGGACCCTAGTGCACTGTTGCTGAGATTGCAGACTGGTACAACCACTATGGAAAACAGTATGAAATTTTCTAAGAAAGCTATAAATGGATCTGCCTTTTGATCCAGCAATTCCACTGCTAGGATTATATCCTAAGAACTCCGAAACACCAATCCAAAAGAACCTATGCACCCCTATGTTCATAGCAGCACAATTTGCAATAGCCAAGTGTTGGAAGCAACCTAGGTGACCATCAGTAAATGAATGTATCAAAAAACCACAGTACATTTACACAATGGAATTCTTTGCAGCAGAAAGAAAGAAAGAGCTCCTACCCTTTGAGATAGCATGGATAGAACTGGAGAGCATCATGCTAAGTGAAATAAGCCAGGTGGTGAAAGACAAGTACCATATGATCTCACCTTTAACAGGAACCTAATCAACAAAACAGACAAGCATAATATAACCAAAGGCACTGAAATTGAAAACAGGCTGACAGATACCAGAGGGGAGAGGGCAGGGAATTTCAGAGGAAAAGGGGAAGGGTTTAGAGCAACAAATATAAAGAACACATGGACAAAAACGAAGGGGGATGGAAATGGGAGGGAGGTGGGGAGGGCTGCGGCGGTGGGCTGGGATGGGAGTAAAAGTCTGAAAACTGTATAGGAACAACAATTAAAATTAAAAAATTATAAAATGCAAAAAACGTTCTTTTGATAGAGCATTGGATAAAGAAGTGGTACATATATACAGTGGAATACAACACAGTCATAAGAAAAGATGAAATACTGCAATGTGTGACAACATGGATGAATCTTGAGAATATTGTACTAGGCAAAATACATCACTCAAATAAAGCTAAGAATCATATGTGTGATACAAAACTGAAACTCACAGACACAGACAACAGCATGGTAGTTACCAGAGGCATGGGGGTGCGGGTGGGGTGTGGAGTGGACCTTATATATGGTGATGGAAGATGGTTTGACTTTGAGTGGTGAGAACACAATGTGATGTAAAGATTATGTATCATATAAATGTACACTTGAACCTATAATAGGACCCTGTGAACCAATGTCACTCCAATAAATTTAATAAAATAAAATAGACCTAGCCAATGGATGTGATTAAAAAATATATAAGATCATTATCTTAACACATGCAAATTTATCCAGATATGAATGTGAAAATAATATTGCCAAGAAGATAAAACTAAGTCTGAATAATCAAAATTAGTTCAACACAAAGGAAATATAAAAGTAAGATAAGATGGAAAGGAAACTGTACAAAGAAAGGGAAGCAGCAAAAGGGAGAATTCCCCAAAACAATGACCATCAGCTCAGTGAAATACAATCCATTATAAATTCGTTATAGAAGAGAAACATTTCAACTGTGATGAATATTTGTAAGTATTAAACATTTCAAAAATGATGATTTCTCCTTTTTGCAATTCCTTTTTTCTTGTTCCAGTACAATTGTCTCCATTTCCCCCCACTACACTCCCCCAACCCACCCACCCCCTTCTCCTACCCTCAATCCTACTCCCCTTTGGCTTTGTCCATGGGTCCTTTATACATGTTCCTTGACAACCCTTCCCTTTCTTTCTCCCATTATCCCCCTTCTCCCTCCCCTCTGGTTACTATCAGTTTGTTCTTTATTTCCATGTCTCTGGTTATATTTTGCTTGCTTGTTTGTTTTGTTGATTAGGTTCCACTAATAGGTGAGATCATATAGTATTTGTCTTTCAACACCTGGCTTATTTCACTTAGCATAATGCTCTCCAGTTCCATCTTGAAATAATGATTTCAAAGACTTCTTTGAGGCCAGAGAACTAGAGAAAGTCCAAAGAAATGAACAATGAATTAGTATGAGCCAACTATAGTTTACAAAAATTAGAAAAGTCTTTTGGAAATAAATAAAAACATTTAATTAACCAATTATAGGGGGAAAATCCAGAATGATGCTTCCTTTCTTAATTTGAACCAATATTACAAATGAAGACTTGGACCAAACATTAAAAACTTTTGTTTCATCAGATTTAAAAAAGAACAATCATCAGTACACTAATAAAGTTAGGTACTAGATGAAATGGCAAGAAAATGTTTATCT
Organism: Glossophaga mutica; assembly: GCA_039655065.1. Classification (NCBI taxonomy): domain Eukaryota; kingdom Metazoa; phylum Chordata; class Mammalia; order Chiroptera; family Phyllostomidae; genus Glossophaga; species Glossophaga mutica. The sequence goes on along the minus strand of CM077309.1, from coordinate 75,076,782 downwards.
TTTAAAATAAAATATCTTCCATTTCAATATTAATTTGGTATGTTAATATGACAGCCATTGAATATTTTAATAAATAACTATTTTTATAGTGCCCACTAGCAGGAGAGCACTTGACTTTGGCAAATAAATGTGGGCACAGTTCCAGAGGCATTTGACAAGACAGCAGCTCAACATAGACATGCAAAAATTATAGATATATTTTTAATTATTGAAGAGATTGATTGGCGATTATGCTGGAATTTAAAATTATTTGGTTGTTATCCCTGAAAATACCTGAGGAAAGGACTTTTGTCAGGAATTTATAGATGTTGTACTAGCAAGGAGTTGTTTTAATAAAGAAGACATAATTTGTATCTGAGAGGAGAAAAGGCAGAGTGACCACAGGGACAGCTGGCCTGATAGCAAAAGAAGGTTCACTCTGTCCATTCATCATCAGAGAATGACATTAGAGAATGGTTAATTTGGGTCATGTTCTGTCCAACCTGAGAAAAACTGCCCAAAGGAAAGTTCAGATATCACTTGGATCACTTAAAGAAATCATTTCAGGAGTAATGTGTTCAGAGGGAAAATCTCTGAGATAACTCTTGAGACCCCTTGCACTGAGCCTCTGGTAGAGTGCCTGGTTCAAATTGATTGCTTGAGGTCCTGCCCCTACCGGCCTTTCAGTCCCATCCAGCAAATGTGTTAAGAGCTGTGTGTTGGATTTCAGACATCAAGACATGAAGAATGAGGACAACATACCTTCTTTATACTTGTTTAGTTTTAACTTTCTATTGTTTCATTATGTTTCTAAAATGTAAATATTACATGGTTCAAGATAAATATTTCTACACAGTCTATGTTCTATGTCTTGATATAATTCTTTTAAAATGACCCAAATCAATACAAGTTACAATTTTTAATTCTCACCTACATATATGTTTTTTTTTTGACTTTTAGAGAAAGGGGAATGAGAGTGAGAAACATTGATTGTTTGTCTCCCATACACATCCTGACCAGAGATTGAACCCACAACTTTTTGGGTGCTCCAACCAACTGAACCACCCAGTCAGAGAAAGATTATAATTTTTTAATCAGATAAGACTTTCAGAACTCTGAATGGGCTAATTATTTGATACTCTTAGGTAGTCTTTAAATATTTTACTGTTTTATTTGGAGTAGAGGACAAGGATCAGGGCATGGGGAGAGGCAGGTTAGGTGACATGTTACCCCTGCTGCAGAGCTGCATGGAGCTCTGTGGTCCCAAGAGGTTTGTTTGCTATAGTTCTAAACTTGAATGTCCAAAAAAAAAAAAAAACAAAAAAACAAACTTAAAAGACTTGTCCCTTGTACATCCTGAGGCCCCTCAACCTCCTGTGGAATGTCATGTCATGCTGGCTATGGAGAAGGGTCAGCATTTTCAAGTAGGTGTGTTCTCTTGCTCCCTGTGAGACTTTTGTCAGAAGCTTTTATCTCTCAGCCTTACTTGATATAAATGTAAAATGAGGACAATGATACTAAAATGAGGATGATGATAATCATTCATCCATCCATAATAGGATGGCTTTCAGTGTTTAATGAGTAATAGTTTTAGGTTTTATGGTTTATTAGGTTATGACGTAGGTAACTTATTAAGGAGATTTTGCTTACTGGTTGTGACTTTGGTTCAGTAAATTTAAAATACACCTTTACATCTGTGAATATACATAATATTCAAATCAGTGAACTCATTCAAATTAACCTTAGGACCCAAAGATAGAAAGAAAATAACAAGTATTTGGTTTAAGTAAGAAAATAACTTCTGTCGATGAGTGTGAATTTGACCATTGTCTGAAATCACTGAAAAATAAACTGTGTGTGGTCTTTATAATTTAAATGTTTTTGTGATCCAAGATGGTGGAGGAGTAAGTGGAAACTACACTGACCTCCTCCTAGGACAAATCTGGAATTACTACTGAATTATAGAAAAATCATCCTGAATAACCAACTGGACACCAGCTGGAGAGAAGTTTTATAACCGTGGACAGCTGGAAGAAACCACTTCGGCACAACGTGAATGGCAGGGAGCATGGAGGAGATAAAAGAGTGCTGGCTGTGCTTCCATGGGTGGCAGCTGAAGTCCTGCAGGGATATTTCAGGGACCGGGAGATTCCTCTTGAGAAGTTTGGGATCTAAACCTCAAGCTGGACTCCTCAGCCTACAGTAGCTGAGTTGGAAAGAAATCCAGATAACATCCGGCTGTGAAAAGCAATAGGGTGCCTGTCTGTGAGGGGAAGATGACTGGAAGATGCAGAGGGCCTCTTAAAGGGCCAACACACAAAATATCACTTACAGCCACTTACCCTGGGCTCCTGCAGATGGAAGGCAGAGTGGACCAGAGATGCTTAGGAATGTCTGGGGGTTTTGTCTTTGGGGACAGAACTGAAAAAATAGCTATGAAGAACCCTATGCTGATTCATTACCCATACTGCAGGAGCCATCTTTCTCAGGCCAAGCACTCCACTCAACAGCCATCACCCTGAGGTGAAGCAATAGCCCTGATCACAGAAATTATTCTTCCTGAGCCTGTGGTGCTTAAACTGAACTGCAGATCACAGCTTGATTAGATTAACAGAAAATCATTTTTTAAGCAGCTGATTTGTTTAGCATTTAAGGCAGAAAATACAAAGAAGCAGCCAAAATGGGAGACAAAGAGGAACAGGTCCCAAATGAAAAAAATAAGAGAAATCTCTAGAAGAACTAGATGAAATGGATGCAAGCAATTTATCAGATAGAGAGTTTACAGTAATGATTATACAGATACTCATCAACATAAAAAAGACATAGAAACCATAAAAAAAAAGACTGTTCAGAAATAAGGAATGTGATATCTGAGGTAAATAATACACTAGAAGAATAAAAAGTAGGTTAGATGAACTAGAGGATAGAATAAGTGATTTCAAAGACAAGGTAGGAAAAACACCATGGCAGAGCAGCAAAAAGAAAAAAAGAACTTAAAAAATGAAGAAAGCTTAAGAAACATTTTGGATAACATGAAATGTAACAACATCGTGGGAATGTCATCATGGAAATATGAAAAGAAGAAAAGAGTGAGCAAGGATCAAGGACCTCTTTGAAGAAATGACAGAAAACACCCCTAATCCATTGAAGGAAAATGTCACACAAGTCCTGGAAGCTCAGAGAGTCCTTAACAACTTGGACCTACCTAAATATATCAGAATTAAAACAGCAAAGCTTAAAGACAAGGAGAGAATACTAAAACACACAAAAGCAGGCAATTACCTACAAGGGAGCATCAATTAGACCACCATGTGATTACTCAACAGATATTTCAGGCCAGAAGGGAGTGGCATGAAATATTCAATGTGATGAAAAGCAAGGACATGCAACCAAGGCTAATTTACCTAGTGAAGCTATCATTTAAAATTGAAGGAAAAATAAGGAGCTTCTCAGACAAGAAAAAGCGAAAGGAGTCTGTTAACATCAGACCACTACTGCAACATAGGTTAAAGGGCTTGCTTTAAGAAGAAAAAAAGAGAGAAAGAAAGAAAAAAAAAACAGAGGAAAATAGTCTAACAATAAAATGGCACTACATATCTATCTATCAATAATCACCTTAAATGTAAATGTCTTAAATGCTCCAACCAAAAGACAGAGGGTAGCTGCATGGATAAGAAAATAAGACCCATATATATGCTGCTCCAAGAGATCCACCTTAGATTAAAAGATACACAGACTAAAAATAAAGGGATGGGAAAAGATATTTCATGCAAATGAAAAATTTAAAAAGCTGGGGTAGCAGTACTTATATCCAACATAATAGACTTTAAAATTAAGATATAATAAAGACAAAGAAGGATACTACATAATGGTAAAGGAAACAATTCAACAAGAGGCCATAACCCTGGTAAATATGTATACACCCACCCAATAAATTAAATAAATAAATATTTATATACCCAACATAAGTGCACCTAAATAAGTAAAGCGAATCATAAAAGGAGAGAAATACAGAAACACAGTCATAGTTGGGTATTTTAACACCCCATTGACTTCAATGTATAGATCTTCCAGGCATAAATGACACACTAGAGCAAATGGATTTAATTGGTATCTTCAGAGCATTTCAACCCAAAGTAGAAGAATATACATACTTTTCAAGTGCATGTGGAACATTTTCTAGGATAGGTAGGCCACATGTTGGGACACGAAACAAGTCTCAATAAATTTAAGAAGATTGAAATCATATCAAGCATCTCTGACCACAATGCTATGAAACTAAAAATGAATCATAAGAACACTGAAAAACACATGAAGACATGGGAGCTACATAACATGTTATTAAAAACTGAATGGATCAATGACAAGATCAAGGAGGAAATCAAAAGATACCTTGAAACAAATGAAAATGAAGATACAACAATCCAAAATCTGTGAGACACTGGTAAAGTAATTTTAAGAGGGAAATCCATAGCATTAACAGGCCTATCCCCAAAAAACAAGAAAAGGGTCGAAGAAACTGTCTAACTTCACTTAAAGGAACTTGAAAACAAACAACCAACAAAGCCTAAAGTGAGTAAAAGGAAGGGAATAATCAAGATCAGAGCAGAAATAAACAAAATAGAGTCTAAAAATGATACAAAAAGCAAATGAATCCAAGAGCTTCTTCTTTGAAAAGAAAAACAAGACTGACAAACATTTAACCACACTCATCAAAAAAATAAAGAAAAGACACAAATAAATAAAAACACAAATAAAAGAGGAGAAATATCAACTGACACCAAAGAAATACAAAGGATTATAAGAAAATATTATGAACAATTATATGCCAACAAACTGGACAACCTGGACAAAATAGATGTTTTCCTAGAAACATACAGACTTCCAAAATAAATCAGGAAGAATCAGAAAATCTGAATAGACAGATTACACCTAGTGAAATTGAAGCAGTAATTAAAAAAAAAAAACAAAAAAAAAAAAAAACAATCCTCCCAACAAACAAAAGCCCTTGACCAGATGGCTTCACAGGTGAATTTTAACAAATATTCTTAGAACTAAAATTTCTCTTTCTCAAACTATTTCATAAAATTCAAGAGGAGGGAAGGTTCCCAAACTAATTTTATGAAACCAGTATCATACTAATTACAAAACCAGACAACCATTCTACAAAGAAAGAAAAAAATAGGCCAATATTGCTGATGAACAAAGATGCTAAAATCTTCAACAAAATATTAGCAAACTGAATAAAGAAATGCATCAAAAAGACAATATACCATGATGAAGTGGGATTTATTCTGGGAATGAAAGGTAGGTACAACATTTGCAAATTAATACATGAGATTCATGTCATAAACAAAATGAAAGATAAAAACCACATGATCATATCAATAGATGAAGAAAAAACTTTTAATATAATCCAGCACTCATTTATGATCAAGAGTTCAGCAAAGTGGGAATAGAGGGAACATATCTAAACATAATAGAGGCCATATATGACAAACACACTGCCAGCATCATGCTCAAGGGGTATCAACTATAAGTTTTCCCTTAAGGTCAGGAACAAGACAAGGACATATGCTTTCACCTCCCTTATTCAACATATTACTGGAAGTCCTAACTATAGCAATCAGATAAGAAGAAGAAATAAAGGCATCCAAATTAGAAAGGAAGAAATAAAACTTTTTATTTGCAGATGACATGGTACCATATATAGAGAACCCCAAAGATTCTACCAAGAAACTACTAGAAGTGATAAGTGAATTCAGCAGTGTAGCCGGATACAAAATTAATATCCATAAATCTGTTGCATTTTATATGCCAATGACAAACTAACAGAAAGGGAAATTAAGGAAACAATCCCGTCCACATTGCTTCAAAAAGAATAAAATACCTAGAAATAACCCTAACCAAGGATGCAAAAGAACTGTACTTGGAAAATTATAAGAAACTGAAGAAAGAAATCAAAGATACAAGTAAATGGAAGCACACATACCCTGTTCATGGATAGGAAGAATTAACATCATTAAAATGTCCATATTACCAAAACATTCTATACATTCAATGCAACTCCCACCAAGATTCCAATACATATTTCACAGAAGTAGAACAAATATTTCAAAAACTTATATGGAACCACAAAAGGCCACGCAGAGCAACAGTGACCCTGAGAAAGAAGAACAAAGTTGGAGGAATCACATTATCTAATATCAAACTATACTACAAGGCCATAGTAATCAAAACACAATTGTACTGGCATAAAAACAAATGCATAGATGAATGAAACAGAATAGACAGCCCAGAAATAAACCCACACCTTTATAGTCAAATTAATGTTTGACAGAGGAAGCAAGCACATACAATGGGCTAACTGTAGTTTATTCAATAAATGGTGTTGGGAAAATTGGACAGATAATGCAGAAAAATGAAACTAGACCACCTTCTTACCCCACACACAAGAAATAAATTCAAAGACTTAAATGTTAGACCCAAAACCTTAAAAATCCTAAAACAAAACATAGGCAGCAAAATCTTGTATATTGCTCATAGAAATGTTTTACTGGATATATCAGCCCAGGCAAGGGAAACCAAGGAAAAAATAAACAACTGGGACTTTATCAAACTAAAATATTTTTGCACAACAAAGGAAAACATCAACAAAATAAAAAGACAACCCACACTCTGGGAGAACATGTTCTCTGATATATCTGATAAGAGTTTAATATCCAAAATTTATAAAATACTTATAAAACTCAACCCCCCAAAAACAAACAACTCAATCAAAAAATGGACAAAGGACCTGAATAACATTTCTCCAAAGACGACATACTAATGGCCAATAGACATACAGAAATATACTCAAAGTCACTAACCATCAGAGAAATGCAAATTAAAACCACAATGAGATATCATCTCACACCTGTCAGAATGGCTATCATCAATAAATCAATAACAACATGTGCCAGTAAGGTTGTAAAGAAAGGGCAACCCTTCTGTACTGTTGGTGGGAATGCAGACTCATGCTTCAAAAATTAAAATTGGATCTGCTTTTTGACCCAGCAATCCCACTTCTGGGAATATATCCAAAGGAACCCAAAGCACTAATTCGAAAAAACATAAACACCCTTATGTTCATTGCAGTGTTATGTACATTTGCCAAAATATGGAAGCAGCCTAAGTGTCCATCAGTAAATGAGTGGATGAAATAACCATGGGACAGTTACACAATGGAATTCTATTCGGCTGAAAAAAAGAAGAAAAATTTACCTTTTGTGATGGCATGGATGCATCTAGAGAATATTAGGCTACATGAAATAAGCCAGTCAGAGAAAGACAAACACCATGTTATTTCACTCATATATGGAATCTAATGAACAAACTAAACTAATAAACAAAACAGAGACAGACTTATAGATGGAGAGGAAATGAAAGCTAGTTAGTGAGATGGGTGGGGGTGGAGGGATTGAACAAAAAGGAAAAGGACTCATTGACATGGACAACAGTGTGGTGACTGCTAGGAAAGGGGGGTATAAGGGGACTGAATAGTAATGGAAAAAATACAGTAAATATTAAATTTAAAAAAATTTAAAAATCAACTTTGCAAAAAAAGATTGTTTGTAAAAAGTCATTTATTTGGAAAAAATATCCACTGACAGCCTACTTTGTGCCTACAGATATCTGACCTTAGACAGACATCTCTGAGGGAAAGATAGCCCAATTCTCAGAAATTTTATGTTTTGATAGGCAGAGGCAGACAAAGAAAAGCCAACAAGTGAATACAGACTATTTCAGGCGATTATAAAGCACTGTGGAAAAAAATAAAGCAGGGAGGGGCTTGTGGAATGTGAGGTATATTATGTGTTAATCATAAAAGTCCTACTTATTTGATTTATTGAATTATTTTAATCTCAGTAGAGAAAATGCAAGGAAAATTCTTGTCATGCTTTACATTGTATGTGGATAAATACAGATACTGACAATGACTTACAATAAGATACAAGCACAGTGGTAAGACCTACTATTACTAAACAGTGTGGCTCATTCATCCCCAGTCAATGAAATTAGATAGACATCCTGCTGAAAACTTGTTGAACTATTCTTAATATTTGTGATCATGAAATGTAGTGATTACTTAAGTGTAAAAATATTCTTGACATTGAAAAAATTCTAGTAAGAAGGCTTGTGGAGATAATCTCTTCTGCTGTCAATAAATGACTTGAGTTTGTTTCACCAAAAACAATGTTGGCCATCAAATATGTCTTTTGTGTTTAGCTACAGGGTGAAAATTCATGCATAATCAGGAAGCCTTAGTATAAATCCTTCTGTATCTTAACTAAGAACTGTATTTCAGACACCATAATTGCCCATAAAGCAGATTTGAAATCATGCACTTTTGGAGTATATGGGTGGTACGTGTCACTCTTCAAGTGGAAAGGACAAGACACAAAGACAGAACTTCTACACAGTCCAATGGAGGTGATCCAAATACTGGGAAAATGGAGTGCTGAGGACTCCAATGAGGCAGCAGGTGCAGATGAGCCTCCCCTAGGAGGGGTAAAGTGCCCAGAACAGGCTAGGCACTCCCTGAGCTTGAGAACACACTATGCAACCCACCCGGACAGGCCTGGGGTATCTTGAAACATATCATTCCTGCTTTGCCTGAGAAGCAGTCAGTCTAGAGAAAGAGATAATACTATCAAGCAGAATGAAAGAAGGAGCTTGTATCCTTTGCAACAGCATGGATGGAACTGGAAAGCATTATGCTAAGTGAAATAATCCAGGTGGTGAAAGACAAATACCATATGATCTCACCTATAAATGGAACCTAATCAACAAAATAAACAAGCAAGCAAAATATAACCAGAGGCATTGAAATTAAGAACAAACTGACAATAACTAGAGGGGAGGTGAGAGGGGATAATGGGAGGAAAAGGGGGAAGAGTTTTCAGAAACATCCCTAAAGGACACATGGACAAAACCAATAGCAGGTAGGATCAAGGGTGGGATGTGGGGATGACTGGCATGGGGGGAATGGTGGGAGGGAAATGGAGAAAAATGTACTTGAGCAACAATAAAAAAAGTTAAAAAGAACTAAAAGTGATAATTGGTTTGATAAGTCAACATGCAAAGCAGTGGGAGCTCAGAGACAGAAAGAATTGAGCAGATTTTCAAAATAAAACAAAAATTTAAATATTCTAGAGTGGCTGCAAGACATAGGAACCCAAAGGATGTTTTGTAATATCTGGAAATATCAAACAAGGGCATTTAAATTTTAGATTTGGATTTTCCCAGTTTTCATGTTCTTGTTAAATATATAAATTTGGTCTCAGTTCAACATTGTTTCAAGCATAGCACTTGAATGGTGCAGATTTTGTTAGAAAATCTCACTTATGTCAGTTGGTGAAGGAAATGCCATTTTCCTCCAGCAGATTTGCATTATATATAGTGGTGACAGGCAGTGATGTCTCCCCCGTAATTTTATGAGAATGGTATTACCCTGGCTTTCACTGTGTGATCACTGGTACCTCTGTCAGTGAGCAACAGTCATACTGCAAAGCAAAAGCCCAACCCAGCTCTTTGTCTGTGTGGGCAAAGCAATTACTCCTTATAAAGTCGGATTTTTTCAGAATGACCATGTACAGAAGCAAACGCAGACATCAGAGATGTAAGTAAATTCTGACCCAACTTTTTCATGAGACAGTGGTGGGGGAAACATACTTGATTTGTTAGGAGACTAACCATGACTTCTTCAGAAATTTCCTAGGAGTAGAAAAGATATTGTAGTTTTTATCACACTAGCTTTTATCTTTATCCTTGTTACATGCTGGAAAGATGTTGGGCGAGAGAAGGGAGAATTCACTTGTTACTATGGAAACCCCTGGAAAGGTTTACAAAATCAACAGAGAAACTGTTCAAATGCAATTTCAGTCCAGCGCTGCATCCTTCATTCAGGCATGATCACTAAGTAGTTCTCTATCCCCTTCTCTCTCTCTCTCTCTCTCTCTCTCTCTCTCTCTCTCTCTCTCTCTCTCTCTCTCTCTCTCTCTCTCTCTCTCTCTCTCTCTCGTCAGATTTTATAGGAGTGATAGATTTTGTCTCCTGGAAGTCTATTGAAAGGTTTGGGAAGTGAGCTGAAAACTTCTATTTATTCATCCAATTTCAATTATAACTCTCAGAGGAAACAAAACACTTCAGAATGATGGGAGACTGTTCATTATGAACAATAGGCTGAATATTTTACAGGATATTATTCATTGTCAAACTTCTTGGTCCAGGGCATATTTGTACCATAATTCACAACAGGCACCATTTCAAAAGGTTAAAAGGAGTCAGATGTAATCTACTCTAAAGGAACTGATTCTGACAGAAGTATCACAGTTATTCTGGCTGAAAGTCCAGAACAAAGATGCTTATGGGACTGGAAGGCATTCAGATCTACCTGAAAATCAGAGTTTTATAATAATAGTTTTATGGTAAAGCACTGTGCCTGTTAAGAAGAGCTCTCTAACAACATCTCTCTCTAGCAAGCCTGGCTGTTTATCACTTAATCTTCTGTGGTGTTTAAAGTAAATGTTGCCTATTGAGCCCAGTGGTCCTGTGATGACTGTTTACTGTCTTAGGTAACTACAACTTGCCCCATTGTCAAAGTCGACATTCTTTGTATTCGACCTGAAGTCTTTAGGCGTTATCAAATATTTAAAACACAGAAAGACCATCAGCAGCAATTACTCTATCAAGGCCAAACAACAATAGAAACCTAGTATTTTTTTAGTGTGATAATGTATTCTTTCATCCATCGTCACCTACAACCTGAACTAACATTTCTCTTGTTGACGGAAGTTTTATGTGCCACAGAGAGCTCTGAGGGCTGAGAGTGCCTTATGGATTTCAATGCCTTATTCCTTTTCTTTCTTGTGTTTGAGGAAAAAATGTATGATAGCAGTTACTTTTTCTTACAAAAACAATCGGTGCAAAACCAACAAGGTTATTGCTGACTATTTCCTTGTGATTTCCTTCTACAAGAATGAATCTAAGTGATGCCCCTTTTCTCCCATGACTTATATGCCCCTCATTTTTTTCCGTGTGAATAATCATCACTTTAATGCACATAGCAAATGACAGATTCACAGAAAAACTGTGCTAAGTCTCTCTCCCTAAAGTGTGCTTACTAAAATCTGAGATTAAGCAGCAGGAAGAAATGATGAATTACATGAGGCAAGTCAGAGGATGTATAATTATACAGCTAGAGCACAGGAGGGTGTACTAAATGGTTTAGTTTTTTTAAAAAAATCCAATGTGTTACTTATGTTTAACTGTATCAATTAGCTGTATTATACTGCATTAACTGTTCTATATTCTGAGCATATAAAATATTGGACAGCAGAAATGTAATAAAATTAAAATATGAAGAAAGCTTAGCAACAAAAGTAAATGGAAACCTTAAATAAATGTCTATCTTACACTAACAATATTTGCAAAATTGAAATTAATACAACTTTTTGCTATCCAATGGATATATAACATCTGAATTATCCCCTCACTAAACCCAGAGCGTTTCCATTTTAAATCATATATTTTATGTGTGTTTGCTCATGTAAAGGCACAAACTATTCTAGAGGCAATTTTAATCCAATTGCAGCAATAATTGCACATTTAAAATCTCAATGTAATATGGGAAAGAAGGAAAGTATTCTTAAGATTTCTTTAAAATTAAAAAAGTACATAAATAAACTTTTCAATATTCTCACTCTATAAAGATTTAATATGATAATGTCTAGTAAAAATAACACAACTTTCTTTGAGACAACCTGACAAGAGAATAGCAAAGGTGTCTGGAGCTCTGCCAGAGATTTAAAGAGGGGCAAAACAAATACACTTATAAAGAGATTTTAAAATATAAACTGCACTAAACCTCTGAAAATTCATGAGGGACTTTTAAATCCATTCCTCCTGTTGAGGTTGGTTATTTATAATTCCCTGAGGAGAAAGAGAGGGGAGGTTGGAGCAATTGCTGTGGAAAATGAGACAGCCTCCGTGTTCATTCAGATAGCAGAACTTTCTAGTGTGTAACAGCATAATGACTGTCAATTAGATACAGAACAGGGCGAGCAGTTGGTGGGCATTAAAAAATATTTGCCTGTGCCAGACATTGTTTTTACCAGAGCCAAATAGGTAGAAACCACTTTAAGAAACTTTAATATATGGAAACCTGTTTTAACAAATTAGATTGAGGTGGAGTCATCATTTGTATAACTTTCTTTAAAAGTTTAAGTATGGAATTTTTCACATATATTACATCATTCTGTTTATTAAAATGTGCAGCTTGTGTTTACACTTTCAAAAACTCATGTTATGTATAAAATAAGGTGTACCTGTAACTTCCCTTGCTGAAATTCCAGATGACCTAGAGAAAACATGTTTCTTTTTTAAGAACAAACTGACATTAACCAGAGGGGAAGTAGGATGGGATAATGGGGGCAAAAAGGGGAAAGGTTTTCAGGAACAACTATAAAGGACACATGGACAAAACCAAAGGGGGGTAGTATCAAGTGTAGGAAGTGGAGATGTCTGGAGTTGGGAGGGGTGGGGGAAAAATGGAGACAATTGTACTTGAACAACAATTTAAAAAGTTAAAAAATACATAGAGAAAAATTCTTAAAGATGAGTATGTTTTTTAAATATATACTTGGAGAAGCATTAGAGTAGGATCCATATGATATTAGATAGAGATTTTTGAAAATGCTGCGATCCCCATACCACAGCAAAGAAAACAGTGTAATTCTAATTCTAGGTGTGTAATATTTTATCTTACTTTACTAAATAGCAGCAGATATTGCTTTCTGATTGCTAATGATACTTTTAGGTGACCTTATCCATCTTATTATGGGAATACTTGATGAGATCACTTCAGTAACCTGAATACCAATCATTGGTCTCTCCCGGTAATCTTGGCCAATGTCTGTTATCTCTGTTGGTTGCAATGTTTTCCTCCATAACTTCAGTGGACAATGTACAGATGTTTTCTAAAATGTCTTCATCTCTAACCCTCAACATTTCCACAACATAGTTTTCATTATATGAGTCTTTTCCTCAAAGACATTGTATGGTTCTCATCGCATAGACTAGGGCTCTGGGCCCATGTGCTCACATGCACGTGGCCATGGGATTACCGCAGAAGGTCCTACAATCCATAAGAACATTAATCATGGCCTGTATAATGGTGAAAAATATATTTATATATATATATATATATATACCCATATGTATCGCACACATATATAAACATATACTAATGTTGCTTCTAGAGTGATATGTTTAATTAATAAAACATATTTTAAATTTTTTACTAAATTTGTAAAAATGTGCCATATATTTTACATTTTATTTAAAATAATACATCGCAGTAGATATAATTGTGTTTAAATGTTTAAATACATTATTCTCATATTCCCAAATATTGAGAATCACTGAACTGGAAAATTAAATACAAGCATGACATTATCACACAGACATTTGCATCATCATCACTCACTGCATACTGCCTTCCTGATCTCCCCTAGTTTTAGGCTCATCAGACTATGCAATTGTCCCTGGCTTTGCTCACATGCCTCTTGTTAAAGGACAGCCTCACCAACATCTTCATGTAAAGAAATCATTTCACTCAAAAGCCACATCCTTCTTAAAGGTCTCTCCAATTTCCAAGCCAAATTTCTCTTTCTCTTCTCTCTTTTCAGATAATTATATTTTGCTTACACTTCCTATGCTTCTCTCTTGTACATTGAAATTTATGTGTTGATTCCATTCTTAGCTCTATTTTTTTCACGTGAGGTACAGTTTATTCTTGTTTGAAGTGTCTTCAGAGCATAATCCAATGGCTTGCCCATAAAAATCCATACCTGTTTAATGAAGTTTAGTCACTTAAATAAATAGTTATTGATCACCTATTATATTACTTTCCAGACACCGCTCTTATGCTATGACTGTAGCAATGTACAAACCAAAGTTCTATTAGGGAAAGGAAAATGAAATGTAAATATGAGTAAATGTATAATATGCCATGTGATGCTAAGTACTATGGAGAAAATCAAAGCAAGATAGAGGGAAAGACAATTTGGGAAGGTACAGTGGGGAGCTGCTCTTTTCTATAAGAAAAATAGGAAAAGCCTCTGTGATTAAGGTGACATTTGATCAGATACTTGCAAAAAATGAGGTAGGAAGGTCTGCTTCTTCCTAAATAGGTCAAGGCATAAACGGTGTGTGCAAAGTCCCTGGGGTTCTTGGGATATTGGAGAACAACAGAGGAGTCAACAGGCAGAGTTATTGAAAAGATATGACATTGTAAACCACCAGGCCATTAGATGGGTAGAGTAAGACATAGAATTAAATGGGACAATACATTTATTTGTAACCAAATTCAGATATAATATGTATTTATTAACCTTTTAAAAATTATTGTTGTTCAATTGCAGTTGTCCTCATTCCCCTCCATATTACTCCCCCCTGCCTTACCCACCCACCCACCTTCCACTTTCAATCTTCTCCACTGTTGTCTTTGTCCATGGGACTTTGCCAATGTTCCTTGACTTGACCCTTCCACTTCTTTCCCCCATTATCCCTCTCCCTGCTCCCCTGTTACTGTCAATTCATTATTTATTTCCATGTCTCTGATTCTATTTTGCTTGCTTGTTTGTTTTGTTGATTGGGTTCTTCTAAATGACTATTAAATAGTTTTATTAAAATGAAAATAATAAAAATAAAGTTTTAAAATAAGTACAGTTTATATTAGTCAAGGCACCCAATATTAACTGAAGGAGAATTGAACTATGGTCATCCAGACACAGAAAAATATTACCTGAACAAGAACACTTTCTGATTTATCTTCTTATCAATATTTTTATATTCTTGATATATTAACCCTCTCTCTTACTAAAAATCTTGCTATGGAAAATCAAATAAATTCATAGTTTGATGGAGTTGTTTTATGGCTTCTTAAGGCATTGGCAGGAAGAAATTCCTAATTGGTACAGAATTGATATGTTAGTGGTCAAGCTGAATAATTGGTTTGATGTTCTGGAATTGATGGAATATGGGCTGCCTTGATTGTCACATACATCTTTATTACTACATTCTGTTTTATATAAATCTTAATTGAAGCATTTTTAAAAATTTTTTTAATCAATATTTTTTTAATTGTTGATATTGTACAGTTTTCTGTCTTTTACCCTGCCCCCAGCCCTCCCCACCTTCCTCCCATTTCCACCCCCCATAGTTTTTGTCCATGTGTCCTTTATACTTGTTGCTCTAAACCGTTCCTCTTTTCCCCTGAAATTCCCTCCCCTACCCCTCTGGTCACTGTCAGACTGTTCTCAAATTCAGTGCCTTTGTTTATATTATGCTTGTTTGTTTGTTTTGTTGATTAGATTCCTGTTAAAGGTGAGATCCTATGGTATTTGTCTTTCACTGCCTGGCTTATTTTGCTTAGCATGATGCTCTCCAGTTCCATCCATGCTGTCGCAAAGGGTAGGAGCTCCTTCTTTCTTTATGCTGCATAGAATTTCATTGTGTATAGCCAAGTGCTGGAAGCAACCTAGGTACCCATCAGTTAATACATTTTTTGAAATTAATAAAAATAGGATAGCAAATATAAAAATGGATTATCATTCAAAACAAATATTTATGTTGATAACACATGTAATTGTGCAGATGAAAGTAAGCATCACTCTTCATTCCCTAATTAGATCACATCTCAAATGTTGATATTATTTATTACAAAGCCAGTTGAAGAGCCATATGATCTAGGTTAAAAATATTTTTTAGGCCCTGGCTGGTGTAGCTCAGTGGATTGAGCACAACAGGCCTGTGAACCAAAGCATCGTCGGTGTGATTTCCAGTCAGGGCACATACCTGGGTTGCAGGACATATCCCCAGTATGGGGTGTGCTAGAGGCAACCATACATTGATGTTTCACTCCCTCTCTTTCTCCCTCCCTTCCCCATCTCTCTAAAATAAATAAATAAAATATTTAAAAATATATATATATTTTTAAATTTACACTAAACAAATAATCTGAGGCTTAACAGGTAAGGTTCTCTAGAGGACACTATTAAATTCAATCCTTGATTTTTAAATTATTAATGCCTGTTGAGAACTATGGTCTGACATCTGAAATTTCTTCAGGCTTTCTTCCCTCAAATTCCTTATATGAAATCTATAACTGGTATAGACTGAGAACTTATAATGTTGTACTTACCTCCATGTACTCAAGTCTGCACAGATGGAATCAGGAGGTCTGGTTGAGCATGCTTAATGGAACCATAGTTGCAGTTTGGGAGCAGAGATGTACAAAGGCTAGCTGACGAAACCCTTGGTACATATCAATCTGCCTCTCCTTCTGTATCATGTGCTTTGCTTTTACAGGCTCCAGCCTGGGTATCCTGAAAGAATACTTTTATTTTCTCTATATTCTCTCTCTCAATCTCTCCCTCTCCACCCGCCTCTTGCTCTCACTCTCACTCTTATCCTTCCATGTATTTTTTCTATTTCACAGTGACCCCAATAGTCAAAGTTCACTTTTGTAGAAGGTGATCATTTGTATATTTTCTTTGAACTAGGCTCTCATCCACCACCTGCTTGTTTAGTTTTTCTCTTATGAGAATCTGTGATGCACATTTATCTAGACCTACACAGAAACCTTGGTGTTGACCCTGCCCCTCGAGGCTACCCAAGTTGTTCAGATTAATGTTCTCTACAGAAAGGCATTTACTTCTCAAAGAATGTTACAGTTAAAAATGTTAGGGGTTTGTATTTATTGAGAACACATGATACATGTGAAGCAACTATACTCTTAGCAGAATAAGATTGGTGTTAAAGTAGATATCAATGTATATTTTAAAATCCTGCCACGTGTGCAGAGATTTTTACATGATGATAAGACAAGAAGGCTATTCAAACACTCTGATAAAGAGGGGAAACATCCAAAGGAGTCTTTGTGGAGTCTAACATAACCTTCCTTGAGAAGCTTAGAAAGCAACTTTCTTAAAAGCCCTGGTCTGGTGTAATTATGTTTTTGAATAGTCTATCTATTTGGTTAAGCTATATTAAATTGTCATTTTTGTAAGTGAAAATTAGTAGTTTCATATTATTAAATCTAAATACCAGCTATCACTAAACTCAGCCGAAAAAGGGGAGTAGGTAAATGAAAAGTCATCACATGAACACTAGTTGGCATTAAAACTCAAGGCCTTATACAATTTTTTTTATCGATTTAACTGTTTATTGAACATTATTAAGCTTCAGAGCTCTTGACAATGATGCTAAAATGTGGTATTACCTATAGCATATTTTATTTTATACTTTCACTATCAGTATATGAGATTTCATTTTATTTCACACTAAACAAAGTCAAGGGCATTTATAGTTAAACTAAGGATGAGTACTCGGTGCACTAAAAGAACATAGGTAAGGATATGTCTTTGCTGCTGTTCTTTTGGGTGTGTAAGGTTAAACCTACCACAAAGGAATAAAAAGTATGTATTGAAACTTGTCTGCTTAGATTAATTAGATGACTTTTCTTTTGCAAGTAATCCATCTAATTAGTCTTTAACATCATCAAAATGTTAGAAATTGTTTACATTACAACAAACTTAAATGGTTATTATAAAAATTTAAATTCTAAGTACCTATTAATAATGACCTTAAATGTAAATGAATTAAATGCTCCAATCAAAAGACATAGGGTAGCTGAATGGATAAGAAAATATGACCTGCATATATGCTGCCTACAAGAGATCCAATTATGAACAAAAACCTACACAGACTGAAAGTGGAGGATTGGAAAAAATTACTCCAATCAAATTGACAGGGAAAAAAAGCCAAGATAGCAGTACTTATATCAAACAAAATAAACTTCCAAACAAAAGCCATAAAAATGACATGGAAAGACACTTCATAATACTCAAGGGAAGAATCCATCAAGAATACATATATATTGTAAACATATATTCACCCAACATAGGAGCACCCAAAAGTACAAGGAAAATCTTGGAGGACTTCAAGAATGATATAGGGAGTAATACACTTATACTAGGGGATTTTAAAACCCCACATCAGCAATGGATAGATCTCCCAAACAAAATATCAACAAGAATATTGTGCAAATGAACAACCGATTAGTTCAAATGGACTTATCTGATATATACAGAACCTTTCATCTCAAAGAAATAAAAAACACATTATTTTGAAATGCACATGATAAGTCAAAAACAAGCATAAACAAATTTAAGAAAATTGAAATCATATCAAGTATGTTCTTGGACCACAAGGGCCTGAGACTAGAAATAAACCTCAAGGAAAAAAATTCAAAAACATTCAAACACATAGAGACTGAATAGTATTAAACTATCAAACGATGAAGATTTAGAATGAGATCAAAGAAAAAATTAAAAAGTTTCTGGAAACAAATGAAAATGAACACACAAGAGTCCAAAGCCTGTGGGACACAGCAAAGGCAGTCCTAAAAAGGAAGTTCAATACAGGCCTACCGAAAAAAGATAGAATCATTTCAAATGAACAACCTAACCCTACATCTACAAGAATTGGAGGAACAGCAACAAAGTCCAGAGCAAGTAGAATAAAGAAAACAATAAAGATCAGAGCAGAATTAAATGGCATAGAGACTAAAAGAAAAATTCAAAGGGTCAATAAATCCAGGAGTTGGTTCTTTGAAAAGATAAACAAAATATACAAACTTTTATGCAGATTCATCAAGAAAAAAAGGGAGAGGACCCAAATAAATAAAATCAGAAATGAAAGAAGAAAAATTACAGCTGATACCACAGAACTACAAAGTATTGTAAGAAATTACTATGAACAACTACATGCCAAGAAATTTGAAAACATGGGTGAACTGGGCAAATTTCTAGAAAAATATAATTTTCCAAAACTGAATGAAGAAGAAGCAGAAAGCCTAAACAGACCAATAACAGCTGGTGATATCAAAATAGTAACCAAAAAACTCCTGGCACATGAAAGCCTTGGACCAGGCAGTTTCACAGGAGAATTCTAGAAAACATTTAAGGGAGAGATAACACCTATCTTTCTCAGACTATTAAAAAAAAAAAAAAAATCCAGGATAAGAGAAGACTCCCAAAACCTTTTTTAAATTTTTTAAAAATTTTATTTATTTATTTATTTATGTTTTTCAAGTACACTTGTCTCCATTTTCACCCCACCACACCACCAACCCCAACCATCTTCATCTCCCATCCTCACACCCATCCCCTTTAGTTTCATCCATGCCTCCTTTATACATGTATCTTGATACCCTCTGTTAACCCCTATTATCCTTGTCTTCCCTCCTTCTTGGTTACTATCAGTTTGTTCTTTATTTCAATATCTCTGGTTGTATTTTGCTTGCTTGTATATTTTATTGATTAGGTTCCACTTATAAGTGAGATCATATGGTATTTGTCCCTCACTGCCTGGCTTGTTTCACTTAGCACAATACTTTGCAGTTCCATCCATGCTGTCCGAAAGGGTAGGAGATCCTTCTATCTCTTTGCTGTGTAGTGTTCCATAAACTTTTTTATAAGGCAAGGATCATCCTAATTCCAAAACCAGATAAAAACACAACAAAGAAAGAAAACTACAGGCCAATATTGCTGATGAACACAGACACTGAAACCCTCAACAAAATATTGGCAAACCACATCCAGCAGTACATTAAAAAGATAATATACCATGATCAAGTGGGATTCATCCCAGGGATGAAAAGATGGTATAATATTTGCAATCAATGAATGTAATACATCACATAAACAAATGGAAAGACAAAAATCACATAAGAATATCAATAAATGCAGAAAAAGCATTTGATAAGGTACCCATTTATGATAAAAACACTCAGCAAAGTGGGAATAGAGGGAGCATTCTTCAACATGATAAAGACCACATATGAAAAACCTACCCCCGTTATCATACCCAATGGACAAAATCTAAAAGCTTTCCACAGATCAGGAAAAAGGCAAGGATATACTCCTTCACCACTTCTATTCAATATTATATTGGAAGTTCTAGCCACAGCGGCCTATACAAGAAAAAGAAATAAAAGGTATCTAAATCAGAAATGAGGAAATAATCCTGTCATTGTTTGCAAATGACATGATAATGTACATAGAAAACCCTATTGACTCCACCAAAAAGTACTCTACCTAATAAGTGGATCTGGCAAAGTAGTAGGATATGAAGTCAATATTCAGAAATCAAAGGCATTTTGTACACCAACAATGAAAGATAAGAAATGGAAATCAGGGAAAAATCCCATTTGCTATAGTAACAAGAAAAATAAAGTACCTAGGAATAAACCTTACCAATGAGGTAAAAGACCTGTGCTTAGAAAACTCTACACAATATTGAAGAAAGAAATTAAGGAAGACACAAATAAATGAAAGCACATACCATGTTCATGGATTGGAAGAATTAACATCATCAAAATGTCCATACTACCCAAACCAATCTATGCATTCAACTCAATTCCTATTAAAATACCAATGACATATTTCACAGATATAGAACAAATATTTCAGAAATTTATATGAAAACATAAATGACCCTGAATACCTGAAGCAGTTTTGAGAAAGAAGAACAAAGTAGGAAGGATCACAATACCTGACATCAAACTATATTACAAGGATGCTATAATTAAAACAGTCATGTACTGGCATAAAAACAGATACATAGATCAATGGAACAAAATAGAGCCCAGAAATAAACACATGTTTCTATGGTCAATTAATATTTGACAAATGGGCAGAAGCACAAAATGGAGTAAAAATAACCTCTTCAACAAATGTCATTGGGATATCTGGGCAGCTACATGCAAAAAAATGAAACTCAACCACCAACTTACACCATGCACAAAAATAAACTCAAGATGGATAAAAGACTTTAATATAAGACTCAACACTATAAAAGTCATAGAGGAGAACATAGGCAGGAAATCTAAGATATTCCATACAGCAATATTTTCACATATATGTCCCCTAGAGCCAGGGACACAAAGTAAAGAATAAACAAATGAGTCTTCTCAAATTAAAAAGTTTCTGTATGGCTAAAGAAAACATCAGCAAAATAAAAAGGGAACCAACTGTATGGGAAAACATATTTTCCTCATACCTCAGACAAGGATTTGCTCTCCAAAATATATAAAGAACACACACAACTCCACTCCAGAAGACAAACAATCCAGTTTAAAAAAAAAAAGGCATAGGACCTGAACAAATACTTCTTTAAGAAAAACATATAGGCAGACTAGACACATATGAAAGGATGCTCAGCATCCCTAGCCATCAAAGAGATGCAAATTAAAACCACAGTGAAATACCACTTCACACTGGTCAGAATGGCCATCATAAACAAATCAACAAACAAATATTGGTGAGGTTGTGGGGAAAAGGGACCCCTAGTACACTGCTGGTGGGATTGCAAACTGGTGCAGACACTGTGGAAAACAGTATGGAATATCCTCAGAAAACTAAAAATGCAACTGCCTTTTGACCCAACAATTCCACTGCTGGGATACCGTAAGAATGCTGAAACACCAATTCAAAGGAACCTATGCACCCCAGTGTTCATGCTAGCACAATTTACAATAGCCAAGTGTTGGAAGCAACCTAAGTGCCCATCAGTGAATGTGTGAATCAAAAAACTATGGTATATTTACACAATGGAATACTATGTAGCAGAAAGAAAGAAAGAGCTCCTACCCTTCCCAACAGCATGGATGAAACTGGAAAGCATTGTGCTAAGTGAAATAATCCAGGTGGTGAAAGACAAATGTTATATGATCTCACCTATAAGTGGAACCTAATCAACAAAACAAACAAGCAAGCAAAACAGAACCAGAGATATTGAAATAAAGAGCAACCTGACAGTAATCAGAGGGGAGGGATGAGGATGATAATGGGTGAAGGAGAGGGGTCATAATGGAACATGTATGAAGAAACCATGGACAAAGCCAAAGTGGGGAAGGATATATGGTGGGAGTGGGGGTGGGTGGGACAGGGAAAGTGGTGGTGGGGAAATGGAGAAACGTGTATTTCAACAATAAAAAACATGCAAAAAAAAGAAAAAAATTGAATTCTAATTTTACATGATTTTGTTATTGGAATTTTGGTTTCATCCAAATGGAAATCGGACACCTGTAAATTAATAGGAAATAATATGAATTAATAGGAAAACAAAAATGATAAAAATAACATTTGATATTTCTTGAAATCTACTATCTATCAAGTACTGTTTTAAATATTTTGTTATACACGACTAATTTAATTTATGTAACACATCAATATCCATACATATAAAAGTAATAATCTAGTTATCTATGTCACTTTTTATTGCAATTTCAAAATGTTATTTATAATTTTTATCTAATTTATAGGAAATTGAATAGAAAATTAATTTAAAATATATATATTTGCCTGGCTGAAATAATCAATTTATATGTTCCTTGAGGAAACTATTAACTTTGTTATAAGGGCTTGGTGATGATGAACTCCTTTAACTTTAAGGGATTTATCTAAGAAATAGGAGATCAAAAACTATCAACAATAAAATGGCAATGAACTCATGACTACCAACAACTGAACCTAAAAATCAAAAACTAAGCAAAAAACTAGAATAGGAACAGAATTATAGAAATGGAGCTCATTAGAGGGTTATCAATGGGAGTGTTAGAGGAGAATGTGGGGAAATGTACAGGAAATAAGAAGTATAAATGATAGGCATAAAATAGACAGGGGTAGGTTAATTATAGTATAAGAAATAGAAAAGCCAAATAACTTATATGTATGACCCATGGACATGAACTAAGTGGAAGGAATGCTGGAAGGTGGGAGGGGTCAAGGATGGAAGGAGGATGAAGGGGAGGAAAAAATTTGGACAACTCTAATAGCATAATAAATAAAATATACTTTAAAAATTAACTTTAAAGGTCAAAATATATTGTTTGACTAACATGTTGTTTGACCCTATTCTCTGAATCATATAAAAACAGAAAAAAATCCAGAGGAAAAGTTTTACATACATGTATGCAAGTGAAATATTCACCTATGAAAGCATTTGCCTGGTATGCTATTTTTATGTAAAAAGAAAGTTTCCAGAACTTCAAAAAGCAAAGTGCTCTGTGGTGATTTAATAGATCATAGTGAGTTGTGATCCCCTTCTTGGTCTTTAACAGCTAAATTGTGTGGCATAAACTGATTCATTCTCCTTGTCATAGCTATTGATTTTCTTGGCATTATTTTCTGAATTGCACTCTCATTCTGACAATGGAATTTCTGACATCTTCAGTTATATAAAGCTATGTTATATATGCATTAATGTTGTCTCAAGGTCTTAACAGTTTCTTATCATTGACATTATGTTATCTCTAGAACTTCATTTGTGTTGAAAATAAAGATAAAATCCACATCTGTTTCTTTAAACTCCTTATAGAGAGTGTGGCGTGTATTTTTGAAATGTTTCATGCCTTAGGCTGATTATCATTGGAAAATGTTATAAGTATACTTTATATTATATGATTTTTGACTCCTAGTAAACTTGAAACAGCCATAGATGAACAGCTGGATGTATTCAATATTTCCTTAAACTAACACACATTATTCTTCAGATTGCTAGTATCTGTCTTCTTAATAGGCCCCACAGGCAATGGGAATCTTGACTTTGAAGTCCTCTGCTGTGGATGTCTACTTTCTACCTTTTCTTTTCCTTCCATATTTGAACAGCATCTTTCAATGCAAGTTTGTTTTTGAATTTACAGCACATAGTCATAACTTATCCTTTACCCTATACTCTCAGAGTGTAATATTTTTGTTATTTTATTTTTATGATCATTACATGTAACATAAAATAATATATCAAACATTTGATGCTTGTAAATGCACACAGGATACCTGGAACATCTAGTTCTAGCTAATTAATAGCCTCAGTAATTAATGAGGGGATAGTTTATAATTAAATAATTCACTTACACAAAATCAGAAAACATTTATTTTTAATTGAGGCACAAGAATTGTTTATTTGCTTTTTTTTTCTCTTTTGGCTTTGTTAAGGTAAGAGAAAAATGGTCATTTGAATTTTGTTAAGTGGTCCTAAAATTTTTCTCAGCACTGATTTCGTCCTCTCAGAGCTATGTATATGAAACTGGTCTTTTTCTAATGATCATTTCTAACATAGATGATGCACTCAAATATGATTAATGGGCATAGAATCTTCCTAAAAGGCTGTAGCAGTGATGCTCCATGAAGGTTTCTACAGTGTGTTTATTTATTCACTATTTAGACAGAAAAATTTTTCATATTATTTTTCCAGAACTCAAGCTAGATTTCAAGAGAGAATTCTATTTGAACAGACATGAAGAATTAATTTGAAATGAAGGAAAAACAAATCATTTAAAATCTACTTTATTTTTTTTAATAAGTATTTTTTAATTGTTGATATTGTACAGTTTTCTGTCTTTTACCCCGCCCCAGCCCACCACCCCAGCCCTCCCCACCTTCCTCCCATTTCCACCCCCCCATAGTTTTTGTCCATGAGTCCTTTATACTTGTTGCTCTAAACCGTTCCCCTTTTCCCCTGAAATTCCCTCCCCTCCCACTCTGGACACTGTCAGACTGTTCTCAAATTCAGTGTCTTTGTTTATATTATGCTTGTTTGTTTGTTTTGTTGATTAGCTTCCTGTTAAAGGTGAGATCATATGGTATTTGTCTTTCATTGCCTGGCTTATTTCGCTTAGCATGATACTCTCCAATTCCTTCCATGCTGTCGCAAAGGGTAGGAGCTCCTTCTTTCTTTCTGCTGCATAGAATTCCATTGTGTAAATGTACCACAGTTTTTTGATCCATTCATTAACTGATGAAAATATTCTTTATGCAGAGGCCCCTCCGGTCGCCAGGCCACCTCCGGTCGGTTGCAGAGGCCCAGTCAGAATGACCTTCATAAACAAAGCAACAAACAGCAAGTGTTGGAGAGGTTGTGGAGAAAAGGGGACCCTAGTGCACTGTTGGTGGGATTGCAGATTGGTACAACCACTATGGAAAACAGTATGGACTTTTCTAAGAAAACTAAAAATAGACATACCTTTTGACCCAGCAATTCCACTGCTTGGATTATATCCTAAGAATCCTGAAACACCAATCCAAAAGAATCTATGCACTCCTATGTTCATAGCAGCACAATTTACAATAGCCAAGTGCTGGAAGCAACCTAGGTGCCCATCAGTTAATGAATGGATCAAAAAACTGTGGTACATTTACACAATGGAATTCTATGCAGCAGAAAGAAAGAAGGAGCTCCTACCCTTTGCGACAGCATGGAAGGAATTGGAGAGTATCATGCTAAGTGAAATAAGCCAGGCAGTGAAAGACAAATACCATATGATCTCACCTTTAACAGGAAGCTAATCAACAAAACAAACAAACAAACAAGCATAATATAAACAAAGACACTGAATTTGAGAACAGTCTGACAGTGTCCAGAGTGGGAGGGGAGGGAATTTCAGGGGAAAAGGGGAACGATTTAGAGCAACAAGTATAAAGGACTCATGGACAAAAACTATGGGGGGAGGAAATGGGAGGGAAGTGGGGAGGGCTGGGGTGGTGGGCTGGGGCGGGGTAAAAGACAGAAAACTGTACAATATCAACAATTAAAAAATACTGATTTAAAAAAAAATAAAATAAAAAATGGAAAAAAAAATTCTTTATGTTCCTGGCCAGTATGGCTCAGTTGATTAGAGTATCATCCTACAGACTGAAAGGTTGTGGGTTCGATTTCTAGTCAGGAACACATACCCAGGTTGTAAATTTAATCCCTGGTCAGAGCACATATGAGAGGCAAACAATTGATGTTTCTCTTTCATCTTTCTCTCTCTCTCTCTCACTCTCTCTCTCTCTTTACCTTACTCTCTTTCTTAAAAAGCAACAGGAAAAACAAATGTCTTCAGCTGAGGATAAATATGTACATACAGGGTCTGGCAGAAAAGAAAGGCCTGATTGAGTGTGGTTGGTAGGAGGATAATAATATGGGTATAATAATTTATAGTTTTAATTTGAACATTTCACCCAAAATTTGATATGGTGTGCTTGAGTGTGACATTGTTATGTTACAGAATTACATGCTTATGATTATGTAATATAGATTTTGTAGTAAAGAGGGGAGTTATCTGTGCCAAATCCTATATATTCTTTGTCACTTTGATATTTAAGAAAGAAAGAAATAATCAAGCACAGAAATAAGATATAAAAAACAGTGTCATGCAACGAAATATAGAAATGATCCCTAAAACCACAATGAGATATCACCTCACACTGGTCAGAATGACCATCATAACCAAATCAACAAATAACAAGTGCTGGCGAGGTTGTGGAGAAAAGGGAACCCTGGTACATTGTTGGTGGGAATGCAGACTAATGCAGCCACTGTGGAAAACAGTATGAAATTTCCTCAGAAAACTAAAAATGGAACTGCCTTTTGATCCAGCAATTCCACTGCTGGGATTATATCTTTACAATCCTGAAACACCAATTTGAAAGACCTATGCACCCCAATGTTCATAGCAACACAATTTATAATAGCCGAGTGTTTGAAGCAACCTAAGCACCCATCAGTAAATTAGTTGATAAAAAAAAAAAAAAAAAAAAAAAAAAAAAACTATGGTGCATCTACACAATGGAATACTACCTAGCAGAAAGAAAGAAGGAGTTCCTACCCTTTGCAACAGCATAGATGGATCTCGAGAGCATTATGCTCAGTGAAATAAACCAGGTAGTGAAAGACAAATATTATATGATCTTACCTATAAGTGGAACCTAATCAACAAAACAAACAAGCAAGCAAAACATAACCAGAGACGTTGAAATAAAGAATAAACTGACAGTAACCAGAGACGGGGACAGGAGGAGGATAATAGGGGGAAAAAAGGGAAGGATCATCAAGGAACATACATAAAGGACCCATGGACAAAACCAAAGACAGGTAGGATTGAGGTGGGAGATGGAGATGGGTGGTGTGAGGGAGAGTGGTGAGGGGAAAATTGATACAACTGTACTTGAAAAAAATATTAAAAAATAAACATAAATATGAGTAGAAGAAAAGAAGAAATTGGGTCATGCAGATCATAGATGTTTGTTTCTAAGACTTTCTTTTGGATCTATGGAAATAGGCCTATAACAACTGGAACCATGTGAAGTTAACCAGTTCTCTTATATCAAAAACCATTTGTCCATCAGGTTAATGGCAACCTAAGTTGGTTTTTGTCTTATGGAAACAATCATCTCAAATTTTATTTGTTTGTGGAGGCTACTAATCATTAATAATACCATTTCTCCTCAATTACTACTGACAGGAATTAAATCAACAGTTGTAGTAATTTACCATATACTTTAAGCACAAGGAAGTAAGTCTTACCTTGTTTATTGGGGGTTAAAGGAGCAAGTGGCTTGGGGATTGAAATTCTCAGTAAGTTACTTGCATTATTAATTTTACTCATGTTAACTTAAAAATATTTGCTGTAGTATTGTTTCCAAGAACATAATCTAAATATTGTCATTCATTGTCATTTAACTGCCAAATATCCTGATAAACTAATAAATCTAGAGGTAATCTTAGTTGATAAGTAAGCATCATCCCTTTGTGTTATTGAGTAACAGTTTTATTGGTTATTCCTTTGAGTTATTCTGGGTCAATTCCTACACTGGTATTAATGGAAATCCTTAATATTATTTATCCATCTAATTAGTTGTCATAGTGAACAAATTTTCCATCATTGTACAAAAAAACATATTAGTAAACACTGACTAATTTTATGACTTTAAAAAGATTTAGAAGACATTTCTTAGTTGGGTATTATCTTACTTTGCAAATTCATTTTCTGCCATTCCACTTTCTGTATTCCAGTTTAGTGTATGATGCTGAATTTCCTTTCTGTTCTCCATCATTATCCCCTTAGGTTACTTTTGGAGGTGTCCGACCTTTTGCAGTCTCTGCACCACACTGGAAAAAGAAGAGTTGTATTAGTCCAAACATTAAGTATATTGTGTCATATAGTCACACAAAAACGATCTCATAAAGTTTTAAGTAAATTTATGATTTTATGTTGGGCCACATTCACAGCCATCCTGGGCTGTATGGGGCCCATGGGCCACAGGTTGGACACCCCTCTTTCTCATCCCTCAGGTGCCAGCTAAGATAATCACCTCTTACAGGTTGATTTCTCTAAGCTCCTAGTGGCTAGTAGAGTTTATCTTTCTATATAGTCCTTTGTACCCTATGAGTGTCTTGTATGTGAATTATAATGCATTCAGTTATTTGGCTATACCCCCAGAAGACAGATCCCTGTGTGTGTTCCCAGTGTGGTCTGGCACTAGGATGTTCTTGATCCACAGTTGCTGAAGGTTGAAAGGAATAATCATTACTTATGAACATTTATCAGCAACTAGAAATTGCAGCCACTTGCCCCAAATAAACATTAGATGTAGTCTATTGATAAGATATCTTTTGCCTTTTTATATTCACAAGTCTCTATAGGTGATGTTCACCTGCTAAGGTCTTTTTGTTCTCAGCTTTTAGGATTATATTGTCTACTAATACCTCTATTTTCCTTATTTCATAAGAAGCATTAAAAATAATTTTAATACATTTATACTATGTGCTGAGTAATTGAACACTCTTTAGCAAAAATTTAAGGTACACTTAGAAAGTAACATGAAATGCATAGTATGGCTTTCTCCCAAAGACTCCTGTTGCAATAATCATTGAGCAACCAGGCTGGTTTCTAGTTACCTTAAAGCTTCCAGATACTGTGTCATTATGTTTTAAGAACTGCAGACATGCTGATAACACATTCAGAATTAAAACTTGTCTCTCTACATGATCAGTGTCTCCCCAATCCAGGATTGGCTTTGTTACTAGGTTTCATTATTACTTAAACAAATTTTGTATTGGCTAGTAGAATAAACTGTTTCTCTGAAGATTTGTAGCTATTAATCTCAGCAGGAACTCAGTGATTGATTTTTTTCAGACTTCAACATCACAAAGACATAGACTAGAAAGAGTAACTTGAACCAAGTGCAGGACATGCTGGTTGAATCTATGAAAATTAAGACTTCATGACATATATAATAAATCAGTGTCACTAATTTATTATGCCACTTTTAAGTTTTGGGAAATAATTAGAATGATCATATAAAGTAGCTTCACTGCCTAACTTCTCTTCTTTCATTCTTTATTCTTGCTATCTAGTAATAGTATCAACTGGAAATTCTTGAATGGTAGCTAGAAGTGAGCTCATTTCCAAAGCATTTAAAGTCATTGCAGGTGACAGCTGTCTTATGAGCTTTTAGTGTCTCTAAAATGTATGTACAATCTGTGCCAATAATGAATACCATACATTAAATTGACCTGAATGGATACAGTACAAACTTTTTTTTTCATATTGGCAAGTTTCTGACATAAAAGCTCAGAATAAAATGAAAAGTTGTTAGAATACTGCAAAGAAATGGAAAGGATCCCCATGCAACACTTTTTTTAGTATAATGGAGCTTTTCAAGAATTTTTATGAAGAAGTTGTTTTATCTCCTAGACTTGGTAATTGAAAAAGTTAAAACTCTTAGAGGAGCAATAAAGAACTTAATAATGAACTAAATGCAAAATATTATGCACTTGGTAAGTTTATTTCAGACTTCTTTCCTGAGTTGGTTGGAGCACCAAGCTAATGCATCCAAGGTCATAGGTGTGAGCTCTGTGGGGCACAAGTGGTTTACTCTCATTCTAGATCAGGGAACACTGTGGTCACCCTGACCACTCGTCCTTCAAAGAAGGACCTGGACCTTAGATAACAGCGAATGAAAGAGGGAAGACAGACCAGACTAGGGCCAGTATTCAGTCACCACAGCTACAGTGTCTCAAAGTGAATATATTGCTGTTCTAAGTAAATATATGTATTATATGTTACATATAATGTGTCATATTGTCTGTGTCACCTTTAGATACAAAAAAGAAGATACCTGTATTTGAATAAACTACTATTTGTTTTCATTTTAATTTGTGAGAGTGGTAAAATTCAGCCAGTTTAGCTTTCTTTTTAATCAAATGTCAAGTTTACACACTTGGAATTTCAGAGAATACAAAATATCTCCAATTTCAAAATAGCTTGTTTCAAAGAGGGATGTAAAGGTAGTTTCAATTTTCCTTTTTAATCTTTTCATTTTAGCAGGCATACATTAAATTTTAGAAACTTTAAAGGACACTGAACTAGTAAAGTATGTTGCCCTTCCCAGAGGAAGCTGAATGTGATTAAATTTCTGTGAGATATGTTACTTTTGAGTAGGTTTCTGCAACACATATACTAAGAAATATTACTTTCTTAACCAGGAGAAAATCTAAGGTTTGTTTCATTCTCATGGGTTCAGGGACTGATTTCAGTAGAACTCATAGGAAATTTTTAATTTTATCTAGCTGGGACAACAGTGTACCATGGCATTTTTTTTTAAATTATTAAGCATATGTCTTACACTCCTACTAACAGTGTAAACCACAAACTATGGGTTTATTTCAAGCTTGGGCATAAAGTTATCATGTGCATCACACTTAATTACAGTGTTTAATAAACTTAGATTCAGTTGGACAGAATGGTTAGAACTTCCATTTGATTCTATGCTCCATTTTTTTGGTAAACATAACCTAATAATGATGTGGAGTCAAGCAAAAAGAATGCAGGTCTATGCAGGTTAGCTTCCACATTTGGTAGAAAAAGGCAGGGCTTGTTTCATGCACACCAGATACTGATCAATGTGCCTTCCCACCTTCCTTCTTTGGGGGACTGCACTGTTTCATTTTTAGAATAATAATGATAATGTTGTTATGAAAAAGCTAAGGTTTAATAGAAATCCACATGACAATATTCTTATATTTTAATAATTAATATCAAATTTCAAGTAGTTCATTTTTTTAGAATATTCTATCTTCCTGTTTTCAGCCTCTGTCTCTACCCACCCTCCCCACATCACCCTTTCCTATATTCTTTTTCATTGTCTGTCATCTCTATTAAAGTGTGTACCATATTGTGAATCTTATTTCTTTCTTTGCATAGATGTCTCCAGTAAACTATGAAAATTAACACTACATCGTTGTATCACCTTACCTGGCTCTGTTCCTAGCTCATGGTAGGCACTCAATGAGCTTTTGATAAGTGAGTAAATGAATAAATTCAATAATATTGTTGAGTCTGTGGCTTTAGTTGTTTATCTTCTATTTTTTTATATTTCTTTTTTTAAAGATTTTTATTTATTTATCTTTAGAGGGGAAGGGTAGGAGAGCAAAATATCAATGTATGGTTGCCTCTTGTGTGTCCCCTGCTGGGAACTGGCCTGCAACCCAGGCATGTGCCCTGACTGGGAATCGAACCTAGATCCTTTGGTTCACAGGCCCGTGCTCAATCCACTGAGCTACACCAGCCAGGGCAGTTTATCTTCTATTTTTATTATATTTTTAACTTATTCTGATTCATTTCAGTAACATGGATGTATTAACACATACATTTATCTTTCTGATAAAGTTGCCCCACAATATTCTTGGTAATGTCTAAAAATGGACATGGCTACAAAGGTTTAAACCTACACTCTTCTGTGGGTTGGCAATCTAATGACTGTTGCAAGCACATAATTTAAACTTCACATTATCTTTCAGTGACCATATAAAAGGCAGTTTTCATATTTCAATTAAAAATAATTCATTATCACTTGTTCACCTCTTTAGATTGCTAAGCACATTTGTTAAAGGCATTCAGCTAGTCATCCATTTATGTGTTTTCTAGGAAAAATTTCCAAGTCACTTGAATTACTGCTCCTGTTGCTGGAAAACTGTAAAAGTAACACCTTTGACATACATTTTAGATCCATTTTCTAGATCTCTTTTGACTCAAAGCATTAGGGTTTTCTGGAGGGTTCTCAAAGAATTTGTTTTGTTCTCATCTCCATTCCTTGACAAATATTTTTAAAGGCAAGCCAAAAATAAACAAAAAAACCTTCCTCCTCCATATTTTATCAACACAACAACCAAAATTCTCAATTATTCCTTTGGATTTTATTTCTTCATTTCCCCCTACACTATGTACATTAAGTAGTTTCACAAGTCCTCTACTTCCCTGGAATTTGTGCTTGGAAGTTCACTGGATGAATTTCAAATCAATAGTATATAATTAAACTCTAAGTTGAACTCTATATATTTGATAATGCTTAATTAATCTTCCCCAATGGAACACTTTAATGCTATTTTCATAACTGGAAAAGCATTGTGAGATTTAAGAATATTTTATTTTGCAATCATCTATTAATTATGAAGCATAGCTTCATTCATTTTTTTCTTGATGAGCAATCAACCTATTGTTTATCATGCTCTAAATTTTATGGCAGTTAAAATGGTTATATGTATTTATAATATTCTATGACTTATAGATTTAAAGAATGGTAGTGGTTTTAGTAGATCTTAGGCAGTGGGGAAATCATAGACTATTACAATTATATATATATTATAATATGTAATTATATGTATAAGAATATGTATAAGAATATTATAATAGTCTATGATTTATAATTCTGTAAATTTCTTTTACATAATTATATATAATTCTATATATTTATATAATTCTATAAATTATAATATTTGTATATATTCTTATACATATAATTATATATTATAATATATAATTATAATAGTCTATGATTTTCCCACTGCCTAAGATCTACTAAAACCACTACCATTTTTTAATTATCTGAGTACCAATGTTATTAAACTATGTTTTGTCAAAAAATGTAATTTTCATCTTTCAGGAAGTGGCTTAAGCACAGTTTTTTTTTCCTTCTATATGTGACATAATGCCAAGGTCATTAATTAATATATGAAGACATATTGTCATGACAGAGACCAGCCAAGAATGGACGTAGGCCACAGTTGTTTCTCTTCCCATCACTGTAGAAATGTGATTAGTGATAATGGTAGTTAATTATTTCAAACTATAAATCCAATCAATCTAGTCAGTTTATCAAGGAGAAAGGATAGTATTAAACAAGAATTTTGACAAAATTGGAATGAACTACTAAAATACATTAATTAGTTTGATGCATGTGTTAAGCAAAGCCATGTTTGTCATACATATCCTTTAGTAGATAATATATCTGTTCACACATAAAAGAATGTTCCCTTAAAAATCATGATTTTCCATTCCTTTAATAACAATTTTTGTATTCACTATGTTCTAGTTTGTTGTTAATATTATGCAAAATATGTCTATGAGTCCTTAATTTAGAAATATGAATTACTCTGAGAGATAATAAAGTTGCCAAACCCAGCTATGTGAAACTCATAACGAATAACACAAATTTCTATGTACTCTGTTGATAAACTTTAGAAATGATGAAAAACATAATCTAGTTGTAAACAACCTGCATTAGTATATTTTATGTTTTTATCCTGGATGCATATAGGAGTAGCAAACACACTTAATAATATTGAGCAATCATAGCTTGAAGTCTTCAGTCTCCTTTAAATTTAAAATGAGTATTATGAAAATAATTATGCTTCACAAGCACATAGGTTTATATTTTAATTGGATATAGAACAATAAAATATGAACAGCTTACAAAAATTTTTTTTTTAATTTTTATTTTCATTGTTGATCTTGTACAGTTTTCTGTCTTTTATTCTCACCCGAACCCGCCACCCTAACCCTCCCCACCTCCCTCCCATTTCCACCCCCCCCATAGTTTTTGTCCATGTGTCCTTTATACTTGTTCCTGTAAATCCTTCCCCTTTTCCCCTGAAATTCCCTCCCCTCTCCCCTCTGGTGACTTCGGAACCTAATCAACAAAACAAACAAACAAGCATAATATAACCAAAGACATGGAAATTGGGAACAAGCTTACAAAAATTTTAAAACACCTAAAATATTTACTATAAAAGTAAACCCAGATATGAAAAATGGTCTTAGAAAAACTTAAATATATAAAATCAAGAAATCCTTAAGTGACCATCATTTTCAATAACTACATAAATAGATGAGCTGCTCACTGGTAACGTGACTGAGATTACACTTATGTAACTATGTTTGGAATTTCAGTCCTTTGTAACATCTTTCCTACAGATAATGGTTAAAAAATAGGGAAAGTTCAAAAGAGGTGTTTTAGTTACTGCTTAGCAGTTTATTTGATTGTGGACTATAACGAATGGATAATCGCTAATCTAAAATCATTAGAGGTCTATTTAGACTTTTGAAAGACAAAAATAGCTGTAAGCCATATCAACCAACAAGATGTACAAAACAGAAATTGGCTTAATTCCACATTTGAAAACAAAACATGTACCATATATAAAATACCAAAAAAATAGATGTATAAAGAATTGACTTTCACCCTCGTTAGTGTGGCTCAGTGGATTGAACACCAGCCTGCAAAACAAAAGGTTGCCTGTTTGATTCCCTTTCAGGATATGTGCCTGGGTTGCAGGCCAGGTCCTCAACTGGGAACAAGCAAAAGGCAACCAATTGATGTTTCTCTCTCACATTAATGTTTCTCTCCCTCTCTCCCTCCCTTCTCCTCTCTCTGAAAAAAATAAATAAAATATTTTTTAAATAATCTACTTTCTTAATCATGGTATAAGATAGCCAATTTCAAAAATGTTCTATATTTTTATCCTCTTATCAGATGTTCCCCGAGTACTTTTTTATAGCTCCAATCCAAATCCTCTCAGCTTTTATGTGATAAAAGCATTAAATTCATTCATCTGTTTAACAAACATTTATTCAATGAGAAATGCATTTTGCTGGGCCTTGTAGGGGTTCTAAATGCATGAGATGATGTCCATTCTCAAGAAGTTTACACAAACACAATATAAACTGGTGTAGGACATTCCCTCACAGTCCTGAGGAAATAATATTATTTTGCCTCAGTATTAGAGCTTGAAGTACAGGAAGACTGTGCTCATTGCATGTAGGAAGGAGGGTATAGAATGAAACAGAAAAGCAGATTTGTGATGGAAGTGTAACTAAACATGGATTGCCTCCGTGCACAACCACAGCAAAAAATTACCACTAACCTACAAAACAATTGTTACCAAGAATCATCAGAATATTTATCTGTGTGGACGGCCAACAACCAAAAAATTTAAAAAGATACATTTATTCATACAGGTAGGAGGGGAGGAGATGTGAAGATGTAGAGACATGGAGACACAGAATGGTGGTCCCACACCCACATGTGGTGGGTAAAATTCAGGAGGGATACCTCAGGGGTGAGGGATTTCAGCCCGACCCCAGAACACCCAACCCAGGGCTCCAGTGCCAGGAAGGTAACTCTGCATAACTTCCTGCTATAAAAACTAGTGGGAATTGGGGCAGCAAAAGAAACAAGGATTCTCAAGTATCTCTTCTTAAAGGGCCCATAATGGACTTAGGACTTAATGCATACTCACTCCCTCTGGTCTTCATCACCAGAGCTGTAGCTGGAAGGGCACCAGTGGCACACAGGAAGAAACTGAGATGTCTGGCATCAGGGCAAGTGCCAAAGTACAGCTTCCTCCTGGGGGGAAAAAAAAACACCAGAGGCCAGGAAGTAGCCATTGTCTCCTTTCTGAGCCCTCCCCTACACAGAGCCACAGAGCAGTGACACCATATCAGAGACTCCATCAACCTGGTTGACATGGGTTACCCTTCTCTGAGATTACCTAAGAATCCAGTGCATCTAATTTATAGGTATGCTTTTCTACAATAGGCCACACTACTAAGACAGGGAGTCAAAGCAGCTCTACCTAATACATACAAACAAACACAGAGAGGCTGCCAAAATGAGAAGACAAAGAAATATGGTGCAAATGAAAGAACAAAACTCCATAAAAAGAACTAAACAAAGATGGAGATAAGCAATCTATTAGATACAGAGTTCAAAACACTGGTTATTACGATGCTCAAGGAACCACTTGGGTACTTCAACAGCATAAAAAAGACCTGGCAGAAATGAAGATTACACTAAGTGAAATGAAGAAAAAATTACAGAAAACAATAGTGACGTGGATGAAGCTCAGAATCAAATCAATGATTTGGAACATTAGGAAGAAAAAAACATTCAATCAGAACAGCAAGAATAAAAAAGAAACCCCCAAAAATGAAAATAGGCTAAAGAGCCTCTAGGACAATTTCAAATATACCAACATTCAAATAATACAGGTGTGAGAAGAAGAAGATAAAGGGCAAGAAATTGAAAACTTATTTGAAAAAAATAATGAAAGAAAACTTTCCTAACTTGGTGAAGGAAATGGACGTACAAGTCCAGGAAGCACAGGGAGTCCCAAACAAGATGGATCCAACAAGGACCCCACCAAGACACATCATAATTAAAATGCCAAAATTTAAAGATAAAGAGAGAATCTTAAAAGTAGCAACAGAAAAGCTGAGAGTTACCATAAGATTGTCAGCTGATTTCTCAAAAGAAGCTGCTTGCAGGCTAGAAGGGACTGGCAAGAAGTATTCAAAGTGATGAAAAGCAAGGACCTACAGCCTAGACTATGCTATCCAGCAAAACTATCATTTATAATGGAAAGGCAGATAAAGTGCTTCCCAGACAAGGTAAAGCTAAAGGAGTTCATCATCACCAAGCCATTGTTATATGATATGTTAAAGGGACTTATTTAAGAAAAAGAAGATCAAAATGATGAACCTAATCAACAAAACAAACAAGCAGCAAAATATAACCAGAGACATTGAAATAAAGAGCTGACAGTAACCAGAGGGGAGGTGAGAGGAGAGATTGGGAATATTGGGGGAAGGGTTGTCAAAGAACATGTATAAATGACACATGAACAAAGACAAAGGTGGGTAGGATCAAGGGTGGGAAGGGGAGATGGCTGGGGTAGGGGGAGTGGTAGGGGGATAAATAGAGACAACTGTACTTGAATGACAATAAAAAAACTATGAACATTAAAGTGGCAATAAATTCACAACTGTCAGCAACTAAATCTAAATAACAAACTAAACAAACACGCAGAACAAATTCATAGAAATGGAGATCATTTGGAGGGTTATCAGTTGGGCAGTGGAAGGAGAAATAGGGAAAAAAGGTGCAGGGATTAAGAAGCATAATTGGTAGATACAAAATAGACAGGGGGATGTTAAGAATAGCATAGAAAATGCAGTAGCCAAAGAACTTATATGTATGATCCATGAACATGAACTAAGGGGACAGATTGCTAAAAGGAATGGGGGTTACCAGGTGAGGGAGAGACAAAAAGAGAAAAATTGGGACAACTCTATTAGAGTAATCAAAATATATTTAAAAAATAAAATATTTTAAGGTTTAAGTAGTGACTAAAAAGGGGTAAGATGTAATTTACTTGACAAGTCTAATTTAATAATCATAATTTTAAAATGTTTATTTTAATAAATTAATACACTTTCTAGGCTGGTCCTTTTGGGGCCAAGAGTAAGATATGAATTTGGGGAAAAGTCAGAATGACCAATAAAAATGGAAACTGTGGCCCACCATACTACTAAGTGACTTTTTTGACATAGTGATGCTACTGGTATCAAGGAAACAGATGTTGTGAAGAGAGTTCAGAGGAACCACTAGCTTTGGTTTAGAAAGCAAATCTAAGGCAATAAACCAGAATTGCACTGAGCTTTGGTCCTGGCATTTGTATATTATTTGTGTCAGACCTCAGGAGTTAGTTATTAAAAACTGAATTTATTGGGGTGACATTGTTTATTATAATTATATGTTTCAAGTATACGGTTCTACAACCCATCATCTGTATATTGTAGTGTGTTCATCACCCCACGTCACCTTTTAGGTGATGGAAGGAGATAAAGGGGGATAAGTTCCCCCTTTACACTCTTTTTCCTCTCCATTCCCCTTCCCATCTGGTAACCACCACTCTGCTGTCTGTGTCTATGAGTTTGTTTTGTTCATTTGTTTCTTTCTGTTTTGTATCCCACATATGAGTGAAATCAATGGTTCTTGTCCTTCTCTGTCTGACTTATTTTGCATATCACGAATTCGGACCCTAGCTGGCAGGGTCCATGGGTTGTGGCCACAATAAGAAGTCCTACAGAGAAAAAGGGATGGCATGGCCACTCTCTAAGTGAGAGAGAGGGCCCAACCTCTGCCTGGACAAGCTTTTATTGTTTTTCTGGGTACATTACATAGAGGAAGTTCCTCATTTACTATGCACAGGTTCGCTGTAGGTGATTACCTTTTATAGATAACAAAGGAAAGAATGTTGCTAATACTTCAAAGAGAAGGATGTTGCAGACCAAAGAGAAAAGTGGTTGAACTGGTTACACTCCGTACTTGGGAGTTTTAGCACAGATTTTAGGAAGTTAAAGATATACAGAAAACATTTGCTGCCTCAATTCAGGGTGAGGGAGTTTTAGCACAAGCAAGCCTCATAGCAGACTAGGTACAATGCAGGCCTGACTCCCCATGGGAAAACTTATTCATGGGCCTGGCTCCTGTGTGCTAGACCTTGCTTCCCACTGGCTTTTCCAAGTGGAAGCTGGGCTACATTACCACACCACATAGAACGGTTCCCTATATAGCATGATACTCTCAAGATCCACCCATGTTGTCACAGATGCCAGTTCATCTTTTCTTATGGCTGAGTAATATTCCCTTGTACTTGTGTACCATATCTTCTTTATAGAATATACTTTCTCATTCACCTATCTCATCCAAAAATGTCCTCATGTCATCAAATTAAGAAATTCACCTAGCCTAACTGTAGCATTCCCTTCTATTCTGACAGCCATGGTTTTATCCCCGCTCTGTCTACCACATCATGTAGAGTTGATCCCACAATGCTTTGTGTGAAGGTATGTCATGAAAAAAAAAAGTGACTAGTGTTAAAACTTGAAACAGAGTGATGAAATCAGTTTTAAAGATGCAGCAAGTAGGAAAATGATACAGTGACATTTACAAGAAAAAAAAAACTAAAATTTAGCCTGAGCTTTAAAGTGCTGGCCTTGAAATTGAGTGGTCCAAAGTTTGAATCCTTCTGTACCCTGCTAGCCTGTTTGCTCATTTGTATATTAGTAATGGCAACAGGGTTCCATCATATAATGGTTTTGTTAAATGAGAAAATATCTGTAAAACCTTTAGTCCTGTGCACAGCCACGTCGACCAGCTAAAAAATGGAAGTCAGCACAGAAACCCCTGGTCTGGACATTCAGCCACATGCAAGAGATGTGAATGATGAGCCTGCACATCAAATATCACCCACCTCTGGATTAAATCAACAGCTAACCACTGTTAGCTGTTGCTGCAAAATCAATGTGAGTTTTGATGTATATACAAAGGGCTTTTTTGTGTGTGTTTAGTTCAAAATAAATGCCATTATTTTATTTGGGGACATTGTTGCAAATAAGTCTTACTCTTTTTGTTGGAACTGCATGATTTATAAATACAAACTGTAACATGCAATTTCTGTACAGTCTTTTTTAATCAGCCAGTGAGCAGCCAAATGTATCCCTGCCTATCTTGGAATCTGTTTCATTGTTAATTCCATTTTCTGTTCCCATTGTGCATATCACCACATAATCTAAATATCTGACAAACCAATTCAAAATGAAAAATTACTCATCTTTAAAAAATAATAATTAGCTAAAGGAACAAATTTGCTTATAGTTTCTGTTTTTTATTAGTTTGACCCTAAGAGAATATTTATGACAACAATGACTTTTTCTTTCATTTTTAAGATATTGCCTCATAAAAGTCTTTCACTGACTATTTCTTTATTGAAAAGTGCATAATATAACAGTTATATTTGAGGTATTGTGGATATAAATATCAAGATTCCAGAGCAAAAAGGTTTATGTCATTCACTACATGTATATAAATGGAATTTTACAAGCAATGTATTTAGTCCTGGAATGTCAAAATGCATTCTGTTGTTTTGTGATATTCTGCTCTTATCAGCCACTAAAGACATGTTGATGATTCTGATTAGAATAATCTGATCAGAGTCCCTGTATTTTGGCTGTCCAACCTGCAAATACTGCTGTCTTTGAAATAGGGGAAATGATGCATGAGGGTTTCATTAGCATGAATATTGAAGGTACAGATAAATGTAAAAACATGAATGCTTTGGAAGTACTATAGTATAGTACTAGTTATACCAAGGTACCCAGGAATAAACATGGAAAGAGCCAACATTAAATAATTAATTTTAAATAAAACACATGGGCTTAGAGAAGACTAATGTAAATATGCCGTTGTATGTGTCATGGCTTAAAACACAATATAATGTACAAATGTGCAATCATATATATATATATATATATATATATATATATATATATATATATATATATATAAAACATCCCATTTTTCAGGAAGTTCAGTGACATTTTTACTGCCCACTAAAGGGAAGAAGCAAAGTTTCACTTGTCATATTGATGGACTGCCCATCAACACGTCAGACATTCCCCAGTGCTAAGAGGAACAATGACCCTCCAAAATTAGCCTGGATGTCAGCAGCCTGGATAATGAATTCTTTGTATTTTTTCCTGTGATGCTATTGCAAGTTCTTCACCTGTATCAGTGTCTGCCACAAAGGCATCATGCAATTATTTTTTTTTTAAATCAGTATTTTTTAATTGTTGATATTGTACAGTTTTCTGTCTTTTACCCCACCCCAGCCCACCACCCCAGCCCTCCCCACCTTCCTCCCATTTCCACCCCCCATAGTTTTTGTCCATGAGTCCTTTATACTTGTTGCTCTAAACCGTTCCCCTTTTCCCCTGAAATTCCCTCCCCTCCCACTCTGGACACTGTCAGACTGTTCTCAAATTCAGTGTATTTGTTTATATTATGCTTGTTTGTTTGTTTTGTTGGTGATGGAAGGAATTGGAGAGGTGTCATGCAATTAAATTAATGAAGGACAGAGGAGAGAGATCTTGTCCAACTCATAATGCAGTTTCTTGAGTTGAAAATGAGTGCAACTTACACATGAAGAACTTTTTAAATCCCTATCAATATATTCTACAAATTCTACCATCCATGGCTCCTAAAATAAAAAAAGAACCCAGTTGTGCTATGTATCAGTCACCCTTTACCCCAACAGGGGTTTCTCAAGTGCCATCTCCCAAGTAAACCTCAGCGCATCTGCACTTGTTCATCTAAACAGGTTAGCCTCTAACCTGGTTGTACCTTAACATTCCACTTCTTTTCTTAGGTTGATGTGCTTGACTGGAACACTGACATTATAACCTTTTTATCAGGACTTCACACAATGAGGTTCTCTCCAGCCATTATTTAAGCTTTGGGTTGAATTTGAATCAACCTTCCTTAAAAAAAGGATGATGCTGTCCAACTAAGAATAAAAACCTTGCTCCTTTGCTCAAGATCCAAACACAGAATGAGAAAATATACATTCAGGGGTGTTATTCAGGATGTTGCAATTTTATTTCTGACCTTGCTTCTTGGAGATGAGCTTTTCAGTCAGGCCCCAAACAGCACAAAGTCAAACAGTATTTCCTAAAATGTTCTTCCAAAACTGCAATACTCAAATGCTATTTATAGACAGACATTCCTAGCAATGTGAGAGACATGGAAGGCAGATTTGAGACCAGTTCATTTTAATTGAATGGGGAACAAACAAGTACAATAATTAGCACACTATTCCAAATTGTTTTTTCTCAGTGCAGTAAATATGCTCATATACTGGGAAGAGTTAGTGTTCTTTCCAAACAAGCCTAAATTCTACATTAGCACAAAAAGTATGTGTTAAGTATCTTGACGACCAGCTCTGCACAAGGTGTTTGTTACAGTAGCCAAACTACTGCATCTTTTATGATAAGAAGATAACATAAAAGTCCATCATCTCTTCTTAGCAAGTATAATTTGGGCAATTACTTAAAGCAAGCAAAAGGACAGTACAAGACACGATTACAGAGCAGTGGAAATTTAAGTAATATTTCTCTATTATAGAAAGTAAGAGATTAAAAAAGCTTTGTGAGACTGTTTAAATGTGGACTAAACATGCAAAGTGTGTACGAATAGCTTAGATTTTCATATCACCTACTATCTCTGAATGTTATTAGATAATTGTGTTTGTTTTCATGGTACTATAATTCCCTCAGATGAAAACTTAGAGGTCCATTCTCAGGAAGTTTACAATTGAATATGATTGTTGACTCAAAATTTTATGTCTTCTAAAAAATACTCAACCATTTTACTGTATTTTAGTGCCTACAGTTGTAAGCTTTTCACAAAATGTTTAGAGCAATTATTGTTGTTCATGTTATCTACTTCATGACAAACATCAAATATCCCTTCACCAACCCCTAATATGAAAGTATTTTTGAAATAGTTCATTTTTTTCCTCCAAATTTTGAAAGACAGAGAGATCCTAAAATTAGTACTGAAATAAGACTACATTCATGGAGTACTTAGTGGCCAGGTTCTGTACAAGGGCAATTTCATTTTACAGATGAGGAAATTGTGGCTTAAAGAGGTTAAGAGACCCAAGATAGCAGAGGACTAAGTGGAAGCTACACTAACTTCCTCCCAGGACCAATCTGGAATTACAACTAAATTGTAGAAAAATCATTCTGAATAATCAACTTAACACTAGCTGGAGAGAATCCTTACAACCACAGACAGACAGAAGAAGCCACATCACCACAGCATGACTGGTAGGGAGTGCAGAGGGGGCAAAAGAGGGCTGGCTGGGATCCTACAGACAACAGCTGAAGTCCTGCAAGAATTTTCAGAGGCTGGGGGGTTGTCTCTGAGAAGTGTAAGGTCTAAATACCAATCTGAGCTCCCAAGCCTACAGTACAAAAACTGGGAAAGGATAACATCCAGTTGTGAAAAGCATTAGGGTTTCTGTCTGCCAGGGAGAGAAGATTGGAGACACAGAGACATAAAGGGCCAATGCATAAAATTCCTTTTGCAGCCACTTACCCTGGGCCCCAGCAGAATGAGGTCAGAGTAGACTAGAAACACTTGAGGAGAGTCCAGGGATGATGGCTCTGGGAAGAGAGCCTAAGGAACAGTTGCCAGATTTCCTGTGCTGAGTCATTCCCCATACCAGAGAAGCCACCTTTCTTAGCCAGAGAAAGGTGTTATTAGCCTGAGAGGAAGCAATAGGCATACTTATAGGAATTACTCTGCTATACACTGTGGTGCTTAAGAACGGCTGCTGAAGAGAAGAGCTGGAAGATATTCACTGATTACCTCTACAAAAGGTCTACAGGCAAAAGCAGATTGTTGGGAGCTCTGAGATTTCAGCTGGCATGTCCCTGGGCTTTGTGGTCGTAAAA
This sequence comes from Glossophaga mutica, assembly GCA_039655065.1. Taxonomy (NCBI): domain Eukaryota; kingdom Metazoa; phylum Chordata; class Mammalia; order Chiroptera; family Phyllostomidae; genus Glossophaga; species Glossophaga mutica. The sequence continues at coordinate 75,033,449 of CM077309.1, read as the reverse complement.
GCCAGTCTTAGTGTGCAGCCTCATGCCTTCTGAATATGCCCAGGCCCAGCAGAGGGGAGGCAGATGTTATGGATCAGGATAGCTCCAAAAAGGAGCTATAAGCCTGGGAGTCATAGGCAGGTGTGACTTAGGTGTGCAGCAGAGTCTTGCAGATCTACCTAATGCATAGAAACAAATAAAGCAGCCAAAATGTGAAGACAAAGACACAGACACCAAATGAAAGAACAAGAGAATTTTCTAGAGGAAGTGCTGGATGCGATGGAGGCAAGCAATTTATCAGTTAGTTTAGAGTAATGATTATAAGAATATTCAAGAGCATGAAAAAATACGTAGAAACCGTAAAAAAAGACTGCTCATATATTGTGGAGATTAAACCCTTGTCTGAGGTATCATTGGCAAACATGTTTTCCCATACAGTTGGTTCTCTTTTTATTTTAATACTGTTTTCTTTAGACGTGCAGAAGCTTTTTATTTTGATGGAATCCCATTTGTTTTTTCTTTCCTTTATGTCTCTTGCTTTAGGGGACCTATCAGTAAAAATGTTGCTGCGTGAAATATCTGAGATTTTCCTGCCTATGTTATCCTCTAGGATTTTAATGGTGTCACGGCTTATATTTAAGTCTTTTATCCACCATGAATTTATTTTTGTGTATGGCGTAAGTTGGTGCTCGAGTTTCATTTTTATGCACGTAGCTGTCCAGTTCTCCAAACACCACTGGTTGAAGAGGCTATTTTTGCTCCAGTTTATGTTGATGCCCCCTTTGTCGAATATTAATTGACCGTAGAGACTTGGGTTTATTTCTGGGTTCTCCGTTCTGTTCCACTGGTCCATGTGCCTGTTTTTATGTCGATACCAGGCTGTTTTGATTACAGTGACCTTGTAATACAGTTTGCTACCAGGTATTGTGATCCCTCCTACTTTGCTCTTCTTTCTCAAAATTGATGCAGCTATTCTGGGTTATTTATGGTTCCATATAAATTTTTGAAGTGTTTGATCTCCAAAATATATAAAGAACTTACATGACTCCACTCTAAGAAAGCAAACAACCCAATTAAAAATGGGTAAAGGAGATGGGCAGACACTTCTCCAAGGAGGACATACAGAGGTTCCAGAGACACATGAAAAGATGCTCAATATCACTAGCTATCAGAGAGATGCAAATTAAAACCACAATGAGATACCACTTGACACCAGTCAGAATGGCCCTCATAAACAAAGCAACAAACAGCAAGTGTTGGAGAGGTTGTGGAGAAAAGGGGACCCTAGTGCACTGTTGGGAGTGCAGACTGGTACAACCAGTATGGAAAACACTATGGAATTTTCTAAGAAAACTAAAAATGGATATACCTTTTGACCCAGCAATTCCACTGCTTGGATTATATCCTAAGAACCTTGAAACACCAGTCAAAAGAACCTATGCACCCCTATGTTCATAGCAGCACAATTTACAATAGCCAAGTGTTGGAAGCAACCTAGGTGGCCATCAGTAAATGAATGGATCAGGAAACTGTGGTACATTACACAATTGAATTCTATGCAGCAGAAAGAAAGAAGGAGCTCCTACCCTTTGCAACAGCATGGATGCAACTTGAGAGCATCATGCTAAGTGAAATAAGCCAGGCAGTGAAAGACAAATACCATATAATCTCACCTTTAACAGGAACCTAATCAACAAAACAAACAAACAAGCATAATATGGAAGTTGTGAACACCAGAATACCTGTAGGAGACTACACCACTGAATCTCACAGGTATTCCACCACAGAAGTTCACACCATAAACCCAGGTAGCCAGAAGAGATCAATTTAAGAAGCTGAGGTTTACAATAAGAGTCTCACAAACAACGAGAAGACAAAGAAACAATCCCCAAATGAAAGAAAAGGAGGAAGCCCCAGAAAGAAGCCTAAATGAAACAGAGGCAACTCAACTATCAGATAAGGAGTTCAAAGAAATGGTTGTCAGGAAGCTCCATGAGCTCTCAATGAGCTACCAGAAACTACAGGGAAGCTACGATGAACTCACTGAAAACTATATCAACATAAAAAAGTAAATAGAAACTATCAAAAAGGGCCAAGAGGAAATGAAGAATGCAATTTCTGAGCTGAAGAACACAGTAGAAGGAATGAAAAGCAGAATCGAAGAAGCAGAGGATCGAATCAGTGAGTTGGAGGACAAAGTAGAAAAAAGCAGCCAGAAAGAGCAAGAAAAGGAAAAGAGGCTCAGAAAGAATGAAGAGGGGTTAAGAGAAATGCAGGACAACATGAAACATAATAATATCCATATAATAGGAATACCAGAAGGAGAAGAAGAAGAGCAAGGGGTAGAAAACCTATTTGAAAAAGTAATGAAGGAAAACTTCCCTAATTTGATGAGAGAAAAAGTCACACAAATCCAGGAAACACAGAGGGTCCCAATCAAGAGGAACCCAAACAGGCCCACTTCAAGACACATCATCATTGAAATGGCAAAATTCCAAGACAAAGAGAGAATCTTAAAGGAAGCTAGGGAGAAACAGGAAGTAACATACACGGGAGCCCCAGTAAGGTTAGCAGCTGACTTCTCAATGGAAACGCTTCAAGCCAGAAGACAATGGCAATAAATATTCCAAGTAATGAGAACCAAAGGCCTGCAACCAAGACTACTTTATCCAGCAAGGCTTTCAATCAAGATAGAAGGACAAATAAGAACCTTCCCAGACAAAAGAAGTCTAAAAGAATACACCTCTACCAAACAAGTACTGCAAGAGATACTAAAGGGACTGCTTTAAAGAAAGAAAGGAAGAGAGAGAGAGAGGAACACAGGTATGAAAATGGCAATGAATCAGTACCTATCAATAGTAACCTTAAATGTAAATGGATTAAATGCTCCAATCAAAAGACATAGAATAGCTGAATGCATAAGAAAGGATGACCCACAAATATGCAGCCTACAAGAGACCCACCTCAGGACAAAGGACCTACACAGACTCAAAGTGAAAGGCTGGAAACAAATTTTCCAAGCAAACAGACAGGAAAAAAAGGCCGAGATAGCAATACTCATATCAGACAAAATTGACTTCAAAAGAAGAGTTATAAAGAGAGACCCAGAAGGTCACTTCACAATACTAAAGGGAAGAATCCACCAAGAAGACATAAACATTGTAAATATATATGCACCCAACATAGGAGCACCTAAATATATCAAGAAAATCTTAGAAGACTTCAAGAAAGATATTGACAGCAACACAATCATAGTAGGGGATTTTAACACCCCACTGTCAAAAATGGACAGATCTTCCAAACAAAATATCAACAAACATATTGTGGCATTGAACAGTACTCTAGATGAATTGGACTTAGCTGATATATATAGAGCCCTTCATCCCAAGGAAACTAAATACACATTTTTTTCAAATGCACATGGAACATTTTCAAAGATAGACAACATGATAGGACACAAAACAAGTCTCAAGAAATTCAGGAAAATTGAAATCATACCAAGAATTTTCTCCGACCACAAGAGAATAAAACTAGAAACAGACTTGATGAGGAAAATCCCCAAATCATCAAAATCATGGAGATTGAATAGCATGCTATTAAACAATGAATGGGTCAAGAATGAAATTAGGGAGGAAATCAAAAAGTTTCTGGAAAAAAATGAAAATGAACTCACAACAACTCAAAACTTATGGGACACAATGAAGGCAGTCCTCAGAGGGAAGTTCATAGCAATACAGGCCTACCTAAAGAAGACAGAAACATTTCTAACAAATGACTTAACCCGACACCTACAAGAACTCGAGGAATAACAACAAAGACAGCCCAGGGCAAGTAGAAGGAAGGAAATAACCAAGATCAGAGCAGAATTAAATGACATAGAGGCTAAAAGCACAATCCTAAGGATCAATGAATCCAGGAGCTGGTTCTTTGAAAAGATAAACAAAATCGACCAGCGTTTAAGCAGGCTCATCAAGAAAAAAAGAGAGAGGACTCAAATAAACACAATCAGAAATGAAAGAGGAGAGATTACGACTGACACCACAGAAATACAAAGAATTGTAAGAAATTACTATGAAGAACTAAATGTATGCCAAGAAATTTGAAAATCCAGGTGAAATGGACAAGTTTCTAGAAAAATATAATCTTCCAAAACTCAATGAAGAAGAAACAAAAAGCCTGAACAGACAAATAACAGCTGATGAAATTGAAGCAGTAATCGAAAAACTTCCAACACACAAAAGCCCTGGACTAGATGGTTTCACAGGAGAATTCTACAAAACATTTAAGGAAGAGCTAACCCCTATCCTTCACAGACTATTCCAAAAAATCCAAAATGTTGGAAGACTCCCAAACTCTTTTTATGAAGCCAGCATCATCCTAATGCCAAAACCAGATAAAGACACAACAAAGAAAGAAAACTTCAGGCCAATATCACTGATGAGCATAGATGCTACAATCCTCAACAAAATATTGGCAAACTGCATCCAACAATACATTAAAAAGATCATACACCATGACCAAGTGGGATTCAACCCAGGGATGCAAGGATGGTTCAACATTCGCAAATCAGTAAATGTAATACATCACATAAACAAAAGCAAAGACAAAAATCACATGATCATATCAATAGATGCAGAAAAAGCTTTTGATAAAGTACAACACCCATTTATGATAAAAACACTCAGCAAAGTGGGAATAGAGAGAGCATTCCTCAACATAATAAAGGCCATATATGAGAGACCAACATCATACTCAATGGGCAAAAACTGAAATCTTTCCCACTAAGATCAGGAACAAGTCAAGGCTGTCCACTTTCACCACTTCTATTCAATATAGTATTGGAAGTCTTAGCCACAGCAATTAGACAAGAAAAGGAAATAAAAGGCATCCAAATTGGAAAGGAGGAAACAAAATTATCATTGTTTGCAGATGACATGATAGTGTACATAGAATATCCTATAGACTCGGCCAAAAAGCTGCTCGACATAATAAATGAGTTTGGCCAAACAGCTGGATACAAAGTCAATATCCAAAAATCAAAGGCATTTTTGTATAGCAACAGTGAAACAGGAGAAGAGGAACTCAAGAAAAAAAATCCCATTCGATATAGCAAAAAGAAAAATAAAATACCTAGGAATAAACCTAACCAAGGAGGTAAAAGACCTATATGCAGAAAACTACACAACAATGAATAAAGAAATCAAGGAAGACACAAATGGAAGCATATACCGTGTTCATGGATCGGAAGAATTAATATCATCAAAATGTCCATACTACCCAAAGCAATTTACAGATTCAATGCAATACCTATTAAAGTTCCAATGGCATATTTCACAGACATAGAACAAACAATTCAAAAATTTATATGGAATCATAAACGACCCCGGATAGTGGCAGTAATTTTGAGAAAGAAGAGCAAAGTAGGAGGGATCACAATACCTGATACCAAACTGTATTACAAAGCCACTGTAATCAAAACAGCCTGGTACTTGCAGAAGAACAGACACATGGACCAGTGGAATAGAACAGAGAGCCCAGAAATAAACCCAAGTCTCTACAGTCAATTAATATTAGACAAAGGTGGCAGCAACATAAACGGGAGCAAAAATAGTCTCTTCAACAGGTGGTGCTGGGAGAACTGGACAGCTACATGCAAAAATATGAAACTCGAGCACCAACTTACATCATACACAAAAATAAATTCAAGGTGGATAAAAGATTTAAATATAACCCATGACGCCATTAAAATTCTAGAGGATAACATAGGCAGGAAAATCTCAGATATTTCAGACAGCAATATTTTTACTGATACATCCCCTAGAGCAAGGGACATAAAGGAAAGAATAAACAAACGGGATCTCATCAAAATAAAAAGCTTCTGCACAGCTAAAGAAAACAGTATTAAAATAAAAAGAGAACCAACTGTACAGGAAAACATATTTACCAATGATACCTCAGACAAGGGATTAATCTCCAAAGTATATAAAGAACTTACATGACTCTATTCTAAGAAGACAAGCAACCCAATTAAAAAATAGGCAAAGGATTTGAACAGACAGTTCTCCAAGGAGGACATACAGACGATCCAGAGACACATGAAAAGATGCTCGATGTCTCTAGCTATCAGAGAGATGCAAATTAAAACTACAATGAGATACCACTTGACACCAGTCAGAATGGCCTTCATAAACAAAGCAACAAACAGCAAGTGTTGGAGAGGTTGGGGAGAAAAGGGGACCTTAGTGCACTGTTGGTGGGATTTCAGACTGGTGTAACCACTATGGACAACAGTATGGAATTTTCTAAGAAAACTAAAAATGGACATACCTTTTGACCCAGCAATTCCACTGCTTGGATTATATCCTAAGAACCCTGAAACACCAATCCAAAAGAACCTATGCACCCCTATGTTCATAGCAGCACAATTTACAATAGCCAAGTGCTGGAAGCAACCTAGGTGCCCATCAGTTAATGAATGGATCAAAAAACTGTGGCACATTTACTCAATGGAATTCTATGCAGCAGAAAGAAAGAAGGATCTCCTACCCTTTGCGACAGCATGGATGGAATTGGAGAGCATCATGCTAAGAGAAATAAGCCAGGCAGTGAAAGACAAATACCATATGGTCTCACCTTTAAGAGAAACCTAATCAACAAAACAAACAAACAAGCATAATATAAACAAAGACACTGAAATTGAGAACAGTCTGACAGTGACCAGAGTGGGAGGGGAGGGAATTTCAGGGGAAAAGCGGAATGGTTTAGTGCAACAAGTATAAAGGACTCATGGACAAAAACTATGGGGGGTCGAAATGGGAGGAAGGTGGGGAGGGCTAGGGTGGTGGGCTGGGGGAGGGGTAAAAGAGAGAAAACTGTACAATATCAACAATTAAAAAATACTGATTAAAGGAGACTTCCGGCCAAGATGGAGGCGTAGGTGGACACACTGTGCCTCCTCTCACAACCAAAATTAAGGACAACAAATATTTAGAAACAAGAAAACAACCAGAACTTATAGAAAACTGAACTGTACGGAAGTCCAACAACCATTCATCCAGACCGGTAAGAGGGGCAGAGTCGCGGCAGGAGAAAGTGGAGGTGCGGACCCAGGAATGCAAGCAGCAGTGGCTGGCAGTTCCCAGGTGCACAGGCGGCGGCTGGCGGTCCCCGGGCCTACAGGCAGCAGCTGGCGGACCCCGGGCACTGGGGGGCAACTGTGCAGACCCAGTGAGGCCGCACAAGGCAGCTGGCTGACTGACCAGGTGGTCTCATATTCGAGCGCGCAGACGGTCCAGGCGGAGGGGAAGTGGCGGAGGGGACTGAATCCAGGAGAGAGCGGAGCAGGCGCCATTGCTCCCTCTCAGGCCCCACCCCCAGATACAGGGTCACAATCCAGCGACTGGGCTGCCCTGCACTGGGGAGCGCCAGAGGCTCCACCCCTCATACGTAATAGCCGCGACCAGACTAAAACCAAAACAACAACAACAAAAAAAAAACCACCAAAAATGGCTCAAACCGGAAAACAAATAAAAGCCCCAGAGCCAATTCCTCTAAGCAGTGAAGAGATAGCCAACCTGTCAGATGCACAGTTCAAAGCACTGGTCATCAAAATGCTCACAGAATTGGTTGATTTTGCTCACAAACTAGATGAAAAAATGCAGGCTACAATCCGTGAAATGAAGGAAGATGCATGGGGAACTGATAGAGATGGAAGGAAAACTGGGACTCAAATCAATGGAGTGGACCAGAAGGAAGAAACTAACAACCAAACAGAAAACGAGGAAGAAACAAGAGTTCAAAAAAATGAGGAGAGGCTTAGAAACCTCCGGGACGTCGTTAAACGTCCCAACATCCGAATTATAGGGGTCCCAGAAGGGGAAGAAGAACAGCAACAAGTGGAAAACTTATTTGAACAAATAATCAAGGAGAACTTCCCCAATCTGGCAAAGGAAATAGACTACCAGGCCGTCCAGGAAGCTCAGAGAGTCCCAAAGAAGTTGGACCCAAGGAGGAACACACCAAGGCACATTGTAATTACATTAGCCAAGATTAAAATGAAGCAGAGAATTCTAGAAGCAGCAAGGGATAAGGGGACAGTCACCTACAAGGGAGTTCCCATCAGACTGTCAGCTGATTTCTCAAAAGAGACCTTACAGGCAAGAAGGGGCTGGAAAGAAATATTTGAGATCTTGAAAAGCAGGGACCTACATCCAAAATTGCTCTATCCAGCAAAGCTTTCATTTAGAATGGAAGGGAAGATAAAGTGCTTCTCAGATAAGGTCAAGTTGAAGGAGTTCATCATCACCAAGCCCTTATTATATGAAATGTTAAAGGGACTTATCTAAGAAAAAGAAGATAAAACTATGACAGTGAAAAGACAACAAACTCATAGCTATCAAGAACCACACCTAAAACAGAAGCAAACTAAGCAAACAGCTAGAACAGGAACAGAACCACAGAAATGGAGAGCATATGGAGGGTTAGCAACAGGGGCGTGGGAGGAGGAGAGAGGGGGAAAAGGTACAGAGAATGAGTTGCATAGATAGTGGGTAGAAAATAGACAGGGGGAGGGCAAGAATAGTGTGGGAAATGTAGAAGCTAGAAAACTTATGACCCATGGACATGAACTAAAGGGGGGAATGTGGGTGGGAGCGGGGTGGAGGGGAATGATGGGAGAGAAATGGGACAACTGTAATAGCATAATCAATAAAATATATTAAAAAAAATCAAAAAAAAATACTGATTAAAAATAAAATAAAATAAATGAAAAAAACAAACATAATATAACCAAAGACACTGAAATTGAGAACAGGCTGACAGCGACTAGAGGGGAGAGGGGAGAGAATTACAGGGGAAAAGAGGAAGGGTTTACAAGAACAAGTATAAAGGACACATAGACAAAAACTATGAGGGGTGGAAATGGGAGGGAGGTGGGGAGGGCTGGGGTAGTGGGCTGGAGTGGGAGTAAAAGACAGAAAACTGTACAAGATCAACAATTAAAATAAAAATTAATAAATAAAAAATGAATAAATGAATCAGTAAAATATAAAAATAAAAAAGACAGCTCAGAAATAAAGAATGCAGTATTTGAGATAAATAATACACTGCAAAGAATAAACAATAGATGAAGAAGATGATTGAATCAGTGGTTTAGAAGACAAGGTATAAGAAAGCACCCAGGCACAGCAGTAGAAAGAAGAATTTTTAAAAGAGGTGAAGAGCTTAAAAAGTATTTTGGACAACATGGAATGTAACAACATCTGCATTGTGGAAATTAAATAACAAGAAGAGAGCAAGCAAGGGATCAAGGACCTATTTCAAGAAATAATGACTAAACACTTCCCTCATCTGATGAAGTATAAAGATACAGAAGTATAGGAAGCTCAGAGAGACCCAAACAATTTGGACCCAAAGAGGTCTACATGGAGACCTATCACAGTTAAAATGAGAAGGCTTAAAGACAAGGAGAGAAGCCACAGGAGAAAAGCAGTAAAAAAGGTTGGTGCTACCTACAAGGGAGCACCAATTAGACCTTTTCCTGATTTCTCAACAGAAACATTTCAAGCCAGAAGAAACTGGCATGAAATATTCAAGGTGATGAAAACCAAGGACCTACAACCAAGGCTACTTTACCCAGTGAGACTACCATTTAAAATTGAAGTAGAAATAAAGAGCTCCCCAGACAAGAAAAAGCTAAAGGAGTTCTTAACACAAAACCAGTATTGCAACAAATGTTAAGGGGATTGCTTTAAGAAGAAGAAGAGAAAGGAGGCAGGGGGAACAGAGGAAAATACTCTAATAATGAAATGGCACAAAATACACATCTATCAATAAACACATTAGAGATGGTGATAAGGTAGGTGGGAGCTGAACCCACTTGTTTGTGCACTGAACTGGAACACCTAGCTAACCTTCTGAAGAACTGAGTGAACAGCCAACGGAATCCCAGCTTATATGAAGTTTGGAAGCCAATGATTGCAGAGGACATTAAACAAACTAGCAAAGCAAGCAAAATATAACCAGAGACATTGAAATAAAGAACAAACTGGCAATAAGCAGAGGGGAGGGGAGAGAGGATAACTGGGGGGAGGAGGAAAGGAATATGTGTAAAGGACCCATGGACAAAGCCAAAGCAGGGTAGGATCGAAGGTGGGAAGTGGGGATGTCTAAGGTGGGGAAGAGTGGAGAAAGGAAAATGTAGACAACTGTACTTGAACAACAATAAAAAAGAAAGAAAGAAAGAAAAGTTAGTGAGATTGTGTAGGCCAAAGAAGGTCCCTGGGACATGCCCCAGGAATATGGCTACTGTGGTCCCTGGGCCTGGCACAAGGGACCACAGCTGCTGCAGGAGCTTTGGAAGAGAGCAGGATCGGCAATTTTAACTTTGCAGCTCCCTCCCCTCACAGAACAGGATTGCCCATCCAGCACCAGGAGTGACCTGGATGCCTTAAGTCATTGGGGGGATAAAGATGCAGTGGGAGATCCACAGCAGCCATGTTGCCCAACTGGGAATGGGGTAGCCAACTGAGACAGTACCAGAAAAATTGGGGAGCTGGGTGATGCTTGGAGATGGGAGAAGAGTTGGGCAATGACAGACCCTGATCCAGATAGTCTTGGGACTGGTCAGAGAGTTTGGCTGTATGAAAAGAGCAGGATGGTGCAAACAAGGAGAACTCACTAAAAAAAAAAAAAAAAAAAAAAAAGCTCTCAGCCACAGTACAAGGAACCCTGGTATACCTCTGCTGGGTCAGCAAAAAGGGAGGAGGGATGCGAGTTGTTCCTACTCGGTGCACCTCATGGACTAATCAAAGGGGTAGCATAATGAGGTGGATTAAAGGTGCCAGCCTGGCACGTATGGACAGTGGGACCATGCAATGCTGTGAGGGATTGGGCTGGACACTGGATACCTATGAATATTGCAGCCCAAATGCAGCCACCAACTCAGAACCACAGAAAAGAAGAAAACAATGAAGTTCAGTCCCCCTCTGTCAGCAGCATCCAAGAAGACCAGCAGAACCCACTTGGGGGTGTTTAAAGTCAACAGGATACTTTTTTTTCCCAAGTGTAAAATAATACGCTGGAGCTGTAAAAGAAAGATTCAGAGAGACATCAGAAGGTTAACTCCAACAACTGATACAAAATTCACTTTGGTATCCTACAGAACTTGCATTTTATTTTTCACTTTTCTATTTTAATTTTTTATTATTTTTATTATTGTTTTATTTTTTATTTCTTTTCCTTCCATGTAGTTTTCTTTGATTTCATTGTCTGACTGGTTTTCTTTATTCTCTCTCATACTGCATTTTAATTTCCTTCATATCATTCGTATTCCATTAACACACTACTCTTGGTCTGTTAATTTTTTTCTCCATAAATTAGTTTACTGTTGTTTAATTACAGTTGTCTGCATTTTCTCCCCACCACTCCCCCCAACCCTAGCCAAACTCACCTCCCCCTCTTGCTTCCACCCTCCCCTTGGTTTTCTCCATGTGTCCTTTATAGTAGTTCCTGAAAACACTTCTCTCCCCAGTGTTCCTTCCTCCCTCCCCTCTGGCTATTGTTAGGTTGTTCTTAATTTCAATGTATCTGGTAATATTTTGTTTGCTTTTTTCTTTTGTTGATTAGATTCCAGTTAAAGATGATATCATGTGGTATTTGTCTTTCACTGCCTGGCTTATTTCACTTAGCATCATGCTCTCCAGTTCCATTCACGCTGTCACAAAGAGTATAAGCTCCTTCATTCTCTCTGTAGTATAGAAATCCATTGTGTAAATGTACCATAGATTTTTGAGCCACTCATTTGCTAATAGGAACTGAGGTTGCTTTCAGCACTTGGCTATTGTAATTTGTGCTTCTATGAACATTGGGGTGCATAGGTTCTTTTGGATTGGTGTTTCAGGGCTCTTAGGGTATAATGCCAGAAGTGGAATTTCTGGGTCAAAAGGCAATTCCACTTTTAGTTTTCTGAGGAAATTCCATACTCTTTTCCATAGTAGCTGCACAAGTATCCATTCCCACCAACAGTGCAATAGGGTTACCTTTTCTCCACATCTTCTCCAACACTTGTTTGTGATTTGTTTATGATGGCCATTCTGACCAGTGTAAGATGGTATCCCATTGTGGTTTTAATTTGCAACTCTCTGATGGCTAGTGATGCTGAGCATCTTTTCACCTGTCTCTGGGCCCTCTGTATGTCCTCCTTGTAGAAGTGTCTGTTCAAGACTTATGCCCATTTTTTAATTGGGTTCCTTGTCTTCTTAGCGTGGAGTCGTGTGAGTACTTTATACATTTTGGAGATCAAACCCTTGTCTGAGTTAGCATTTGAAAATATTTTCCCGTACGGTTGGTTCTCTTTTTATTTTAATACTGTTTTCTTTAGCCATGCAGAATCTTTTTAATTTGATGAAGTCCCATTTCTTTATTCTTTCCTTTATGTTCCCTTGCTTTAGGGAACATATCACTAAAGATGTCCGTGCATGGAATGTCTGAGATTTTCCTGCCGATGTTTTCCTCTAGGACTTTTATGGCGTCATAACTTATTTTTAAGTATTTCATCCACCTTGAATATATTTTTGTGTATGGTGATTTTCATTTTTTTTGCATGTAGCTATGTAGCATTCCCAACACCATTTGTTGAAGAGGATATTTTTACTCTGTTTTATGCTTCTTCCTCCTTTGTCAAATATTGATTGACCATAGAGACTTGGGTTCATTTCTGGGCTCTCTATTCTGTTCCATTAGTCTATGTGCCTGTTTTTATGCGAGTACCAGGCTGTTTTGATTACAGTGGCCTCATAATACAGTTTGATATCAGGTATTATGATCCCTCTTGCTTTGTTGTTTCTCAAAATTGGTGCAGCTATTCAGGGTCATTTATGGTTCCATGTAAATTTCTGAAATACTTGTTCTATATCTGTGAAATATGCTATTGGTTCTTTATTTAGGATTGTGTTGAATCTATAAATCACTTTGGAGAGTATGGACATTTTGATGATGTTAATTCTTCCAATCCATGAGCATGGTACATGCTTCTATTTGTTTGTGTCTTCCTCAATTTCTTTCTTCAGTGTTGTATAGTTTTCTGAGTACAGGTCTTTTACCTCCTTGGCTAGGTTTGTTCCTAAGTACTTTATTTTTCTCGATGCTATGTCAAATGAGAATTTTTTCCTGATTTTTGTTTCCGATATTTCATTATTGATGTACAAAAATGCCTTTGATTTCTGAATATTGACTTTGTTTCCACTGTTCTGCCAAATTCACTTATTAGGTCGAGTAGTTTTTTGGTGGAGTCTATAGGATTTTCTATGTACACTATCATGTCATCCACAAACGATGACAGTTGACTTCCTCCTTTCCAATTTGGAGGCCTCTTATTTTTTTCTTTTCTGATTGCTGTGGCTAGGACTTCCAGTACTGCATTGAATAGGAGTAGTGAAAGCAGGCATCTGTGTCCTGTTCCTGATCTTAATGGGAAAGCTCTAAGTTTTTATCCATTGAGTATGATCTTGGCTGTATTTCAATCATATATGGCTTTCATTATGTTGAGGAATACTCCCTCTATTCCCACTTTCCTGAGTGTTTTATCATAAATGGTTACTGTACCTTATCAAATGCTTTTTTTGCATCTATTGATAGGATCATATGATTTTTGTGTTTCGTTCTGTTTATGTGGTGTATTATGTTTATTGATTTGTGAATATTGTACCATCTTCGCGTCCCTGGGATGAATCCCACTTGGTCATGATATATTATCTTTTTAATGTATTGCTGGATGCAGTTTGCCAATATTTTGTTGAGGATTTTAGCATCTATGTTCGTCAGCAATATTGGTCTGAAGTTTTCTTTCTTTGTTATGTCTTTATCTGGTTTTGAGATTAGGATGATGCTGGCTTCATAAAAAGAGTTTTGGAATCTTCCATCTTCTTCAATTTTTTGGAATAGTCTGTGAAGGATGGGGGTTAGCTCTTCCTTAAATGCTTTGAGGAATTCTCCTCTGAAACTGCCCAGTCCAGGGCTTTTGTGTGTTGGGAGTATTTTGATTTCTGCTTCAGTTTTGTCAGTTATTATAGGTTTGTTCATGCTTTATGCTTCATCTTTATTCAGTTTTGGAAAATTTTATTTTTCTATAAATTTATCCACATCACCTAGGTTTTCAACTTTCCTAGCATATAGTTTTTCCTAGTAATTTCTTATAATTAGTATTTCTGTGGTATCAATTATAATCTTTCCTCTTTCATTTCTTATTGTGTTTATTTGGGTCCTCTCTCTCTGTTTTCCTTGATGAGCCTGCTTAAAGGCTTGTCGATATTGTTTATCTTTTCAAAGAACCAGCTCCAAGATTCCTTGATCCTATAAGTTTCTATGTCATTAATTCTGCTTTGTTCTTGGTTATTTCCTTCCTTCTACTTGCCCTGGGCTCTTTGTTGTTGTTCCTTGAGTTCTTGTAGGCATAAGCTTAGATTGTTTATTTGAAATGTTTCCATCTTTTTTTGGTAGGCCTGTATCACTATGAACTTTCCTCTCAGGACTGCCTTCACTGTGTCCCATAACTTTTGAATTGTAGTGAGTTCTTCTTCTTTTTTTTTTATTTCAAGAAACTTTTTTTATTTCTTCCTTGATCTCATTATTAACCCATTCATTGTTCAATAGCATGCTATTCAATCTCCATGAGTTTGAGTGTTTTTCCCCCCCTTCGGTTTGGTTTCCAGTTTCAGTCCCATGTGGTCAGAGAAAATGCTTGATATGATTTCAATTTTTCTGAATTTGTTGAGGCTTGTTTTATGTCCTGTTATGTGGTCTATCTTTAAAAATGTTCCATATGCAGTTGATACAATGTGTATTTTGCTTGTTTTGGATAAAAAGCTCTCTACATATCAGTTAAGTTCATTTCATCTAGGGCATTTTTCAATGCCACAGTATCTTTGTTGGTATTTTGTTTGGAAGATCTGTCCATTTTGGACAATAGGGTGTTAAAATCTTCTACTATGGTTGTGTTGCTCTGAATATCTTTCTTGAAGTCCTCCAAGATTTTCTCTATGTATTTGGATACTCCTGTGTTGGGTGCATATATATGTACAATGTTTATGCCTTCTTGATGGATTGTTCCCTTGAGTATTATGAAGTAACTCTCTGGGTCTCCTTTTATAGTCCTTGTTTTGAAGTCTATTTTGTCCAATATGAGTATTGCTACCCAGGATTTTTTTCCCTGTCCATTAGCTTGGAATATTTGTTTCTAGCTCTTCACTTTCAGTTTGTGTAGATCTTCACATTGAGGTGGATGTTTTGTAGACAACATATGTGTGGGCCATGTGTTTTTTCACTCCACTATTCCATGTCTTTTGATTGGACCATTTAATCCATTTATATTTAAAGTTATTATTAATAGGTACTTTTTCATTGCCATTTTCTCATACCTGTGTTCCTCTCGCTTTCACTGTTTTCTTCCTATTTTTTAATATTTCCACTGCCTATTGGGCATCATACATATTTATTACAATATTATTGACTATACTCCTGATGCTGTACTTTACATCACCATGACTGTTGTGAAATCACCAACTTGTACTTCTCAATCCATTCACCTTTTTTTATTTAAATAGTTGTTATTGTACAATTTTCTGCCTTTTATTCCCATCCCAGCCCACTGGCCCAGCTTCCCCACCTCCCTCCCATTTCCACACACCCCTAGTTTTTCTCCATGTGTCCATTATACTTGTTGCTCTAAACCCTTCCCCTCTTCGCCTGAAATTCTCTCCCCTTTCCTCTCTGGTGACTGTCAGCCTGTTCTCAATTTCAGTATCTTTGGTTACATTATGCTTGTTTGTTTGTTTTCTTGATTAGGTTCTGTTAAAGGTGAGATCATATGGTATTTGTCTTTCACTGCCTGGCTTATTTCACTTAGCATGATGCTCTCCAGTTCCATTCATTATGCTTGTTGTGAAGGGTAGGAGCTCCTTCTTTCTTTCTGCTGCATAGAATTCTATTGCGTAAATGTACCATGGTTTTTTGATCCATTCATTTACTGATGGGCATTTAGGTTGCTTCCAAAACTTAGCTATTGTAAACTGTGCTGCTATGAACATTGTGGTGCATAGGATCTTTTGGATTGGTGTTTCAGGGTTCTTAGGATATGATCCAAGAAGTGGAATTGCTGGGTCAAAACATAGGTTCATTTTTAGTTTTCTTAGAAAATTCCATATTGTTTTCCATACTGGTTGTACCAGTCTGCAATCCCATCAAAAGTGCACTAGGGTCCCCTTTTCTCCACAACCTGTCCAAAACTTGCTCTTTGCTGCTTTGTTTATGATGGCCATTCTGACTGGTGTGAAGTGGTATCTCATTGTGGTTTGAATTTGCATCTCTCTGATAGCTAGTGATATTGAGCATCTTTTGATGTGTCTCTGGATCCTATGTATGTCTTCCTTGGAGAAGTGTCTGCTCATGTCCTTTGCCCATTTTTTAATTTGGTTGCTTGTCTACTTAGAGTAGAGTTGTGTAAGTTCTTTATATATTTTGGAGATTAAACCCTTGACTGAGGTATCATTGGCAAATATGTTTCCCCATAGGGTTGGTTCTCTTTTTATTTTAATACTGTTTTCTTTAGTCTTGCAGAAGAAGCTTTTTATTTTGATGAGATCCCATTTGTTTATTCTTTCCTTTATGTCCCTTGCTTTAGGGGACCTATCAGTAAAAATGTTGTTGCTACATGAAATATCTCAGATTTTCCTGGTTATGTTCTCCTCTAGGACTTTAATGGTGTCATGGCTTGTATTTAAACCTATTATCCACCTTGAATTTATTTTTGTGTATTGTGTAAGTTGGTGCTTGAGTTTCATTTTTTTGCACATAGATGTCCAGTTCTCCCAACACCACTTGTTGAAGAGGCTATTTTTACTCCATTTTATGTTGCTGCCCCCTTTGTTGAATATTAATTGACTGTAGAGACTTGGGCTTATTTCTGGGCTCTCTGTTCTGTTCCACAGGTCCCTGTCCCTGTTTTTATGCCAGTACCAGGCTGTTTTGATTACAGTGGCCTTGTAATACAGTTTGGTATCAGGTATTGTGATCTCTCCTACTTTGCTCTTCTTTCTCAAGAATGCTGCAGCTATTCAGAGTCGTTTATGGTCCCATATGAATTTTGGAAGTGTTTTTCCCATGCATTGAAATATGCAATTTAATAGGTAGTGCTTTGAATTTGTAAATTGCTTTGTGTAGTATGGACATTTTGATTATATTCATTCTTCCAATCCATGAAAACAGTATGTGTTTCTATTTGTGTCTTCCTTGATTTCTTTCTTCAGTGTTGTATAGTTTTCTGCATACAGGTCTTTTACCTCCTTGGTTAGGTTTACTGCTAGGCATTTTATTTTTATTTTTGCCATATTGATTGTGATTTTTTTCTTGATTTCTGCTTCTGCTGTTTCATTGTTGGTATACAAAAATGCCTTAGATTTCTGGATATTGACTTTATATTTAGCTGTTTGCCCAAATTCACTTATTAGGTTGAGCACCTTTCTGGCTAAGTCTATAGAATTTTCTATAGACAATATAGACAATATCATGCCATCTGCAAACAATGGTAGTTTTGTTTCCTCCTTTCCAATTTGGATGCCTTTTATTTCCTTTTCTTGTCTAATCGCTGTGGCTAAGACTTCCAATACTATATTGAATAGAAGAGGTGGAAGTGGACAACCTTGTCTTGTTCCTTATGTTAGTGGAAAAGATTTATTTTTTTGTCCATTGAGTATGATGTTGGCTGTAGGTCTCTCATATATGGCCTTTATTATGTTGAGGAATTGCTCCCTCTACTCCCACTTTCCTGAGGGTTTTTATCATAAATGGGTGTTATACCTTATCAAATGCTTTTTCCGCATCTGTTGATATGATCATGTGATTTTTGTCTTTGCTTTTGTTTATGTGATGAATTACATTTACTGATTTGCAAATGTTGAACCATCCTTGCATCCCTGGGATGATTCCCACTTGGTCATGTTGAATGATCTATTTTTTTTAATTTTTAAATATATGTTATTGATTATGCTATTACAGTTGTCCAATTTCTCCCCCATGATTCCCCTCCACCCTGCACACCCCCTCCCACCCACATCCCCCCCTTTAGTTAATGTCCATGTGTCATAAGTTCTTTAACTTCTACATTTTCCACACTATTCTTCCCCTCCCCCTGTCTATTTTTTACCCATCTATGCTACTTATTCTCTGTAACTTTTACCCCTCTCCCCTCCTCCCACTCCCCTGTTGCTTACCCTCCATATGATATTCATTTCTGTGGTTCTGTTCCTGTTCTAGTTGTTTGCTTTTGTTTTAGGTGTAGTTGTTAATACCTGTGAGTTTGCTGTCTTTGTACTGTCATGTTTTTTATCTTCTTTTTCTTAGATAAGTTCTTTTAACATTTCATATAAGGGCTTGGTATGAGGAACTCCTTTAACTTGACCTTATCTCGGAAGAACTTTATCTTCCCTTCCATTCTGTATGGCAGCTTTGCTGGATACAGGAATCTTGGATGTAGGTCCTTGCCTTTCAACCCTTCAAATACTTCTTTCCAGCCCCTTCTTGCCTAGAAGGTCTCTTTTGAGAAATCAGCTGACAGTCTGATGGGAACTCCTTTGGAGGTGACTGTCCCTTTATCACTTGCTGCTTGGAGAATTCTCTCTGTCATTTTAATCTTGGCTAATGTAATTATAATGTGTCTTGGCATGTTCCTCCTTGGGTCCAACTTCTTTGGGACTCTCTGAGCTTCCTGGACTTCCTGGTAGTCTATTTCCTTTGCCATATTGGGGAAGTTCTCCTTTATTATTTGTCCAAATAAGTTTTCCACTTGCTGCTCTTTTTCTTTCCTTCTTGTACCCCTAAAATTCGGATGTGGGGATGCTTATAGATGTCCTGGAGGTTCTTAAGCCTCACCTCATTTTTTTGAATTCTTGTTTCTTTCTTGTTTTCTGTATGTTTTTTTCTCTTCCTTCTGGTTCATTCCATTGATTTCATTCCCAGTTTTCCCCTATCTCTATTGGCTCCCCATGTGTTTTCATTCATTTCACTTATTGTAGCCTGCATTTTTTCATCTAATTTGTAAGCAAAATCAACCAATTCTGTGAGCATCCTGAACACCAGGTCTTTGAACTATGCATCTGATAGGTTGGCTATCTCTTCATCACTTAGAGGAATTGGCCCTGGGGCTTTGATTTATTCTCTGGTTTGAGCCATTTTGGGTTTTTTTTGTTTGGTTGGTTGGTTGGTTTTTGTTGTTGTTGTTGTTGTTGTTGTCCCAGCTGTTATGTAGTGGGGGATGGAGCCTTAGTTGTTCCCCAGGGCAGGCCACCCAGTCACTGAGTTGTGATGCTGTATGTGGGGGTAGGGTCTGAGAGGGAACAGTTGCCCTTGTTCTGCTCTCTCTGGGATTCCAGTCCCTTCCCCTGTTTCCCCTTTGCCTGGATTATCTGTGTGCAAATGTGGGACCACCTGGTCAGCCAGCTGCCTCACTGGGTCTGCACAGTTTCCACCCCATGCTCAGGATCTACTAGCCACCGCCTGTTTTCCTGTGGTCTGCTAGCCATAGTATGCATGCCTGGGAACTTACAGATGCTGCCTGTATGCCCAGGTCCCCACCTCCACTTTTTCCTAGTGTGACCCTGCCCCTCTTACCGGTCTGGATGAATGGTTGTTGGACTTCCATACAGTTCAATTATGTATCAGTTCTGGATGTTTTCTTGTTTCTAAATATTTTTGTCCTTAATTTTGGTTGTGAGAGCAGGCACAGTGTGTCCACCTACACCTCCATCTTTGCCATAAGTCCTGATCTTTTTAATGTATTGTTGGATGTGATTTGCCAATATTTTGTTGAGGATTTTAGCATCTATGTTCATCAGAAATGTTGGCCTGAAGTTTTCTTTCTTTGTTGCGTCTTTACCTGTTTTGGGGTATTAGGATGATGCTGGCTTCATAAAAAGAGTTTGGGAATCCTCCATCATTTTGGATTTTTTCAAATAGTCTGTGAAGGAAAGGAGTTAGCTCTTCCTTAAATGCTTTGTAGAATTCTCCTGTGAAATCATCTGGTCCAGGGCTTTTGTGTGTTGGGAGTTTTTTATTCCCACTTCAATTTTGTCTGCTGTTATTGGTCTGTTCAGGCTTTCTCCTTCTTCTTCATTCACTTTTGGAAGATTATATTTTTTCCTAGAAAGTTGTCCATTTCACCTAGGCTTTCAAATTTCTTGGCATACAGTTCTTCATAGTAATTTCTTACAATTCTTTGTATTTCTGTGGTGTCGCTTGTAATCTCTCCGCTTTCATTTCTGATTGTGTTTATTTGAGTCTCTCCTTTTTTTTTTCTTGATGAGCCTGCTTAAAGGCTTATTGATTTTGTTTATCTTTTGAAAGAACCAGCTCCTGGATTCATTGATACTTAGAATTGTGTTTTTAGGCTCTATGTTATTTAATTCTGCTCTGATCTTGATTATTTCTTTCCTTCTACTTGCTCTGGGCTGTTTTTGCTGTTGTTCCTCAAGTTCTTGTAGGTGTAGGGTTAAGTTGTTTGTTTGAAATGTTTCTATCTTTTTTAGATAGGCCTGTATCTCTATGAACTACACTCTCAGGACTGCCTTTGCTGTGTCCCACAAGTTTTGGTTCATTGTGAGTTCATTTTTGTTTGTCCAGAAACTTTTTGATTTCCTCCCTAATTTCATTCTTGACCCACTCATTGTTTAATAGCATGCTATTCAATCTCCATGATTTTGAGGGTTTTGGGTTTTCCCCTTGGTGTTGGTTTCTAGTTTCAGTCCCTTGTGGTCAGAGAAAATGCTTGGTATGATTTCAATTTTCTTGAATTTTTGAGGCCTGTTTTGTGTCCTATGATGTGGTCTATCTTTGAAAATGTTCCATGTGCATTTGAAAAGAATGTGTATTTAGTTACTTTGGGATGAAGAGCTCTATATATATCAGTTAAGTCCAATTCATCTAGAGTATTGTTCGATGCCACAATATCTTTGTTGATATTTTGTTTTGAAGGTCTGTGCATTTTTGACAGTGGGGTGTTAAATTCCCCTACTATAAAATTGCATTGTTTTCAATATCTTTCTTGAAGTTCTCTAAGCTTTTCTTAATGTATTTAGGTGCTCCTCCATTGGGTGCAAATATATTTACAATGTTTATGTGTTCTTGGTATATTCTTCCCTTGAGTTTTATGAAGTGACCTTCTGGGTCTCTCTTTATGGCCCTTTTTTTGAGGTCTATTTTGTCTGATATGAGTATTGCTATCCCAGCTTTTTTTTTTTTTTTTCCTGTCCATTTCCTCGGAAAATTTGTCCCCAACCCTTCACTTTGCGTCTGTGTAGGTCTTTTGTCCTGAGGTGGGTCTCTTGTACGCAGCATATGTGTGGGTCATACTTTCTTATCCATTCAGATCTTCTATGCCTTTTGAATGGAGCATTTAATCCATTTACATTTTACATAATTATTGATAGACAATGATTCTTTGATATTTTCATACTTGTGCTCCTCTCTCCCTCTCCCTCTCCCCCCCCTCCCCCCCTCCCTCCCTCCCTCCCTCCCTCCCTCTCTCTCTCTCTCCCTCTCCCTCTCTCTCCCTCTCTTCCTTTCCTTAATCAAATCTCTTTAATATCTCTTGCAGAGCTGGTTTGGTAGAGTTGTATTCTTTTAGACTTCTCTTGTCTTGGAAGCTCCTTATTTGGCCTTCTATCTTGATTGAAAGCCTTGCTGGGTAAAGTACTCTTGGTTGCAGGCCTTTGGTTCTCATCGCTTGGAATATTTCTTGCCATTCTCTTCTGGCTTGGAGCGTTTTCATTGACAAGTCAGCTGCTAATCTTATCGGGGCCTGTTGTATGTTACTTCATTTTTCTCCCTTGCTACCTTTAAGATTCTCTCTTTCTCTTGGAATTTTGCCATTTTAATTATAATGTGTCTTGAAGTGGGCCTGTTTGGGTCCCTTTTGATTGGGACTCTCTGTGTTTCCTGGATTTGTGTGGCTTTTTCTCTCACCAAATTAGGGAAGTTTTCCATCATTACTTTTTCAAATTGGTTTTCTATCCCTTGCTCTTCTTCTTCTCCTTCTGGTATCCCTATTATATGGATATTACTATGTTTCATATTGTCTTGCATTTCTCTTAATCTCTCTTCTTTCTTTCTGAGCATTTTTTTCTTTTCTTGCTCTATCTGGATGTTTTTATCTACTTTGTCCTCCAACTCACTCATCCGATCTTCTGCTTCATCGATTCTGCTTTTGATGCCTTCTACTGTGTTGTTCATTCAGAAATTGTATTCTTCATTTCTTCTTGGCCCTTGTTGATAGTTTCTATTTCATTTTTCATGTTGATACAGTTTGCATTGAGTTCATTGTAGCTTGCCTGTAGTTTCTGGTAACTCATTGTGAGCTACTGGATCTTCCCGACAACCATTGCTTTGAACTCAGTATCTGATAGTTGAGTTGCCTCTATTTCATTTAGCATTCTTTCTGGGGCTTCCTTCTTTCCTTTTATTTGGCGATTGTTTCTTTGTCTTCCCATTGTTTGTGAGACTGTTCTTGTTAGCCTCAGCTTCTTAAATTGATCTGTTCCAGCCCCCTGGGTTTATGGTGTGAACTTCTGTGGTAGAATACCCGTCAGTTTCAGTGGTTCAGTCTCCTTTGGGTTTCCTGGTGTTCACAGCTTCCATTGTCTCAGCTCTTGGGGTGCCCACTCTTTGGGCCCAACTCTGTTTTTTTCACAGTTCCAGGTTTTTATTGGTCTCACTTGTGGGTTTTTAAAAAGAGAAAAGAAAAAAATGAAAAAAGAAGAAAAAAAGAGGAATGAAGAAGAAATAAAATTGGAAAGAATTGAAGGAGGATTAGACAAGAAAGCAGTAAAGAGAAGCAAAAGTAATTGAGGGATAAAGAAGATGAAAATAATTAAAAAATAAGAAATATATAATTAAAACAAAACAAAAAACTCCACAAAAAGAAAAAAACAAACCAAAACAAACAAACAACTAAAACAAAACAAAACAAAAAAAAAAAAACCCTCTTGCTATTTTCAACCTGGCCAAACTGGTTTTTCGAGTCTTGCTGGCTGCAACAGGCTGAGGGGTGACTGGTATCGCTTTTCTCCCTGTTGCACACTCAGTCAACTTTGGGCTATTCTCCCCAGTGCCAGCTGTGCACTCTCACCAAGACTAATGGTGTACTCTCCATGCAAGGTCTTGGGTGTGGTTTCTGAGCCTCCTGAAGAGCACGCACTTTCCCAAGTTTATGGGTTTAAGCTGGGATCTCCTATGGATCAGCACTCCTTGTGTTTATTTTTGTGAGCTCTAGGTCTCCTACAGGGTGCATGCACGTACCTGAGTTTACAGGTGTGTGCTCTGCTAGTTACCTGAGTTGTGAGCACCCACTCTAGGATCATGGGTGTTAGCTCTGGGTCTTCCACAAAGTCCCCTCCTCTGGTCTCAAGGCTACCTCCAGTCCCAGGGCCGCCTCCATCCTGGTCCCAGGGCAGCCTCAGGGTGCTCAGCCACCTTTGGTTGGTTGCCTGCCATGTCTGGTTTTCCAATGTCCGCTACAGATTTTGATCTCCTATTTTCATATATGCTGTTGTACTGTAGGCTGTCTGCTCTGTTTCTCTGTAGATCAGTTAGGTTTTTCTCCAGTGTGTAGGGGGAAGTGGAATCTGCCTCCTCCTACCGTGCTGCCATCTTCCTCCTCTTCTTATTTTTAAGGTAAACCCTTTAGTATCTCTTGCAAAGTTGGTTTGGAAAAGGTATATTTTTGAGGCTTCTTTTGTCCAGGAAGCTCCTTATTTGGCCTTCCATTTTAATTGAGAGCCTTGCTGGATAAAGTAGTCTTCATTGCAGGCCTCTGGTTCTCATTACTTGGAATATTTCTTGCCATTCTCTTTTGGATTGGAGCATTTCCATTGAGAAGTCCACTGTTAACTTTATTGGGGCTCCCTTGCATGTTATGTCCTGTTTTTCCGTTGCTGCCTTCAAGATTCTCTCTTTAATTTGCAATTTTGCCATTTTAATTATTATGTGTCTTGAAGTGGGCTTCTTTAGGTTCCTCTTGATTGGAACTCTCTGTGTTTTCTGGATTTGTGTGACTTTTTCTCTCATAAAATTAGGGAAGTTCTCCATCATTACCTTTTCAAACACATTTTCTATTCCTTGACCTTCTTCTCCTCCTTCTGGTATCCCTATTATACAGATATTATGTTTCATATTGTCTTGCATTTCCCTTAACCCCTCTTCATTCTCTCTGAGCCTCTTTCCCTTTTCTTGCTCATTCTATGTATTTTTTGTTCCTACCTTGTCCTTCAGCATGCTTATCTGATCCTCTGCTTCACTGATCCTGCTTTTTATTACTTCTACTGTGTTCTTCAGTTCAAAAATTGTATTCTTCATTTCCTCTTCGTCCTTGTTGACTGTTTCTATTTCCTTTTTCATGTTGATGTAATTTGCAGTGAGTTCATCACAGTTTCCCTGTAGTTTTTGGCAATTCTCTATGAGCTCATTGTACTTCTTGATAGCTATTACTTTGAAATCAATACCTGATAGTTGAGTTGTCTCTATTTCATTTAGCATTCTTTCTGAGGCTTCCTCCTTTCCTTTCATTTGGGGATTGTTTCTTTGTCTTCCTAATTTTTGTGAAACTGTTCGTGTTAGTTTCTGCTTCTTAAATTGATCTGTTCTGACACCCTGAGTTTATAATGTAAACTTCCATGGAAGAATACCTGTGAAATTCAGTGGCGCAGTTTCACTGATCTTCTGAGCTTGCTGCTCTTGGACTGTTGTTTATGTTGGCTCTCTGTATGTCTTTGGTTTTGATGGTTGTTGGGTCTTTTTTTGGTTGGTACTTCCCACCAGCTGGTTAACTGAGGGTCACTCCATCCAGCACTTCTTGTATTGTGTTGTGCAGGTGTGACCAGGTTCTGTTGAAGCTATTCTTATGTGTGTGCAAGGTTTTGAGGATTCTATGTTGCTCTTGTTCAGTTTTTTGTTTTGAGTAATTTATCCACCATTTAGTTATATCTCCAGATATGTCCTGGGTTGAGTTAGTGTGGCTTCCACTCCCTCCTCCACCTTCTTCTGTTGTTATCTGTTGGTGGTTCCTTTGTTGGTGGGTTTCCCCTTCCAGCAGGTATCCTGGTGTTCACAGTTTCCACCTACTCTTTTTTGTGATCAGTTGGAGGGGTAAGGCAAAATGGTTTAAGAAAGCAGAAGCATATTCTATCATATTTAAAGTGCCAACCCATAGAAAAGGGATAGGAGATCCTTTGGCTATGTATAGTGTTAACTGTGATATTTCACTCAACTAGTCACTTTTAAGACAGGGTGGGAAGTAGATAAGATTCTTTTGGGGGAAGGGAAGGATTGTGAATTGTGTCTAGAAAGCAGTGTTTGTGGGGGGTAGGATTATGAGGTAAAGTGAGAATAAAGTATAGAAAATAGGTGTAGTGTGTGAGAGAATAGAGTTAGCTGTGGGGGGCACTGCCCACAGAACCCTCCCCCCCCCCCTTTCATCATGGATGAAAATAAAAACTACCAAGACATGATCTGCTTGGGGAGGAGAGGTGGACAAACTCTCAGAGAAGAATGACCCAGAGCACCTTCCTCACTAGGCTTTTATTGGGTTCAAATACACAGGAATACAGGTTTAACATGTCAAAGAAATCTGAGGGCTTAATCTGAGTCAATGTCTGTCTGGAAAGGGGGTTGCCAAA
Organism: Glossophaga mutica; assembly: GCA_039655065.1. Lineage (NCBI taxonomy): Eukaryota > Metazoa > Chordata > Mammalia > Chiroptera > Phyllostomidae > Glossophaga > Glossophaga mutica. The sequence goes on along the minus strand of CM077309.1, from coordinate 75,007,755 downwards.
CTTTGGGAGACATACTCATTTCTTCCTTGGACCCTTATCATTTAAATGAGTGCACTCTTAGCAAAGCAGGCTTCACAGGACTTTAGGAATTCTTTCTTATGCCCAGGGAACCATCCTGGCCAGCACAGGGCTGCACTGCTTGCCCTCATAGTTTCAGGCTTTAAGCCAATTAGGAAGCAGAAGACATCTCCCAGATGGAAATGAGGACTGGCTATGTTAGAATAGCCAGGGGGTGAGGGTCCATCACATATTCTTTGCTGCAGCCCCCTGAGTCCTTCCATGAGGTCCTCCCAAGTGGCTTAGATTGTGTCTGGCTTAGGTTGCCCCTCCCATGAGGAGTCTTACCCACCATTGACTACTGACCAAGCATTGGGGCCAGAGATGGATGAAGCAGAAGCAGCTCTCCTGCCAGGGAGATAAGCTTTGTCTCCCTAATAGGTCACATCCTCTTGACAGAGCAGACCCAGATGAAGTGAGTCCCTAGGCTCTTACATAGCCCACCATGGGGTGAGGGTTATAACTCCTGAAACCAGGCTTAACAGTCCGCAACAGTTAGCCACAACAGTAATAAAGTTCAGGAAACAGTGAAGTAGTCTAAGACCTGGGAGAGGTGCTGTGTAGTATTTACAATTGTATGGAACAGCAATTATTTACAATAGTAATGGAACGACAATCATATGACAGACCCCATGTGATCTGGATAACAAGAATAGGAAGTATAGGACCTAGAATAGTGTGCTAACAGAACACAAGTGAAGTAAAAGACAGTAAATTAAAAATATGCTATGAATGAGACAACAAGGGAAATGACTCAAACAATGCAATTTAACCAACCAAGCTAAGAAAGGTTAAACAGAAATACAAAAATACTAATAAAATGAAATATGTAAGAATTTTGAAAAATACTAATACAAATATACAATTACTGACATGTTCTCTGGAGTAGCAAAGTGAAATTTGTCTCAGTCTCAGCTGTTGCGGTGACCCCTATTTGGGTCCAACTCTGCTCTTTTCACAATTCTAGGTTTTATTGTCTCACTTGTGGTAATTTTTAAAAAAAGGAGGCAAAAGGAAGAAGACATAAAAAAGAGAGAAAGGAAGAAGGAATAAAAAAGAAGGAAGGAAAGAGAAGAAGGAGTTAAAAGAAAAAAAAATACTTTAAAAGAAAAAATCCTCCTGCTGGCTTCAAACTGGCCAAGCCAGTTCTGCTGGTCTTCCTGTTTGCAGCTGGCTGAGGGGGAATTAGTTTCATTTTTCTCTCTTCCTAAGAGGCACTCTTCACAGTTTCCCAGCCTCCAGCCCAGTTCCTCCATTCACTGCAGGTGCGGGGGCCGGGGGGGCAGCATTTCCCTTCTGCGCCAAACCTAGGGGTGGGGGATGGGGCATTTCCCTTCTGCGCCAAACCTAGGCCTTCAGTCCACCAGTTGCACTGTCCTTGAGGTACATGAATTAGGGGCAATTCACATACTCTTCTTGCTCTTTGCTGTCGTAGATGCTAAGGACTCTCAGTGCCCCTTCAGGCTAATTCAGTGCCCCCACTGTGGTAAGGCTTTCTGGGGTGTGCTGACTCCCTGAGTCCTGCAGTGCTCCTCTGCAGGGGCATCTCTGCTTTCCTCTTAAAGTGCCAGTTGGACCTGTAGTGTAGGGGTGCCACCATGGCTGCTGCTTCAGATGCCACTGCATGCCTCCTGTGCTGTTTCCCTGGGGGTGTAGGATTTGGATGAGAGGTGCCTCTGGGTGGCAGGGTAAGGTGAGCTTCATCCAGGGCCTACAGGTGCAGAGGAATGATCAGCCACCAGCCCCACAAGTTTGGGTTCACACCGTCCCCAGGGCTGCTGGCTTATAAGCAGGGACTTCTGTGGTGCACATTCTCCCCAGGGCTTTAGGTGTGGGTGTGGGGCCTTCCAAGGTGCGCACTCTCCCTGGGGCTTCAGGTGTTAGCGCAGGGTCTTCTGCACCACCAGGGGAGCACCAAATGCCTGAGTGAGGAGAAGGCCCAGTTGGCTGCTTCAGGAAAATTCCACAAACAGCCTCTGTCTCTTTTTTTCAATTTTTATTTTTGTAAAATTCCTCCTGTTCAAGCCTGCTGCTACATACAAGGGCCTGGCCTCTCAAACCACCCAATTCTCCAACCAGACTGGGGACTATCCAGGTGAGGGCCCGTCACGGCCCAATTCTCAACTCTTCCCAGCCGGCACACCCAGCCCCCATGTCTTTGCCACTTTGTCCTTATTCCTCTCCCTGTGACTTCAAGCAACCAGGTCTCTTCTGGTGCTGCTCAAACCTTGTTTGGCAGGGGAGGGAGCAGTTGACCTTGCTCTCTCCCAAGAATCCTGCAGCAGACCCAGCAGGCACCAGGCTTGGGGCTGCTGCCTCCCTGGTCTTAATTTTTATTCTTTTTATTCAGACCATATATTTTTTTGTCATATTATTATTGTTCCAATTCCCACACAACACCCTTCCCTGGTCTTGGTCCATTTCACTATATGCCTGAGCTTTATTATTGTTGTGGTTAATTTCATTCTCTTGCACACTACTCCTAGTTTCTAACCCTTACTCTCACTATATCTCACCATCTAACCTCACATAAGTACTCTGCTTTCTGGAATCAGATCCCATTCTTTTTCCCTTAGAACAAAAGTTTTATCTCTTTTTCACATCTTATAAAAGGTGGCTAGTTGGATGAAATATCATGGTTATTGCTATATTTCTCTAAAGGATTTCCTTTCTGTTTTCTATTTGTTGGTACTGTAAATCTCATGAAATACTGCCCTACTGTCTTAATCCATTTTGCTTTTGCCCTGCCACTGATGACATACAACATAAGGTGGCAGTTGTGAATATGGAGGAAAGAACCCACCAACAAAGGAGCCACCAACAGGTAAAATCCCAGTATAACAAGAGAGCCCACACAAAGAGAAGACATCCTGTATATACTTTATATATACTTCCTGTATATAAACCTGTATATACCATATATATATCTGTATATATATACAGTATATATACCTGTAATAGATATATAACCTGTACATGTGTGTGTATGTGTGTATAATCCCGGTATAACAAGAGAGACTACACAAACAGAAGACAGGGCAACCCTAGAGCATACACAAGTGGATATATATCCATATATACACATATGTGTGTGTGTGTATACACACACACATACATATATACACATATATGAATGAATTGTGTATATACACATACACAAACATATATATACACACATATATACACAATTCATATATATATATATAAGGATGCTCAAGGAATTCACAGACAACTATGAAGAATTGAGTGAGAACTAAAATAGTATGAAAAAGGAAATATAAACTATAAAATACAACCAGGAAGGAATGAAGAATACAATTTGTGAAATAAAAAATACACTAGAAGGAATTACAAGTAGGCTGGATGAAGGAGAGAACCAAATTAGTGAGCTGGAAAACAAGGTAGGAAGAAATACCCAGGTAGAGAAGCTGCATGAAAAAAGACTCAAAAAATATTAAGATAGTTTAAGGGAACTCCAAGATAACAGAAAACACAAAACATTTGACTCATAGTAATACCAGAAGGAGAAGAAAAGTAGCAAGGAATAGAAACTCTGTTTCAAAAAATAATGACAGAAAACTTTCCAAACTTGGAGAGGGGAAAAACCACACAAGTCTAGAAGCACAGAGGGTCCCAATCAAGATGAATGGAAAGAGGTCTATCCATCATAATTAAAATACCAAGTTCTAAAGGCAAAGAAAGAATCTTAAAAGCAGCAAGGGAGAAACAAGAAGCAACATACAAAGGAGCTCCGATAAGACTGGTAGCTGATTTCTCAACATAAACACTACAAGCCAGAAAGGAATGGCAAGAGATATTACAGGTAGTGAAAAGCAAAGGCCTGCAACCAAGACTACTCTATCTAGCAAAGATCTAAATTAAAATGAAAAGCCAAATAAGGAGTTTCCCATATTAAAAAAAAAAAAAAAAGACTGAAAGAATATACTTCCGCCAAACCAGCACTGCAAGATATGCTAAAGGGACTGCTATAAGCAGACAAAGGGAAAAAGTGAGATAGAGAGGAACACAGGTACAAAGGAGGAAAAATGAATAACCTTAGATGTTAATGGATTAAATGCTGCAATCAAAAGACATAGGGTAGCGGAGTGGATAAGAAAATATGACCCACACATATGCTGCTTGAAAGAGACCCATTTAAGAACAAAAGATATATACAGACTGAAATTGAAGTGTTAGAAAAAATATTCCAATGAATGGACAGGATAAAAAAGCTGGGGCACCAATCCTTATAGCAGACAAAATAGACTTCAAAACAAAAGCCATAAGAAGAGACCCAGAAGGACAGTTCCTAATACTCAAGAGAAAAATCCATCAAGAAGACATAAACATCGTAATCATGTATGCACCCAACATAGGAGCACCCAAATATAAGAAGAATCTTGAAGGACTTCAAGGAAGCTATAGACAGCAACACACTTATAATAGGAGAATTTAACCCCCTACAATCAAAAATGGATAGATCTCGTACACAAGGATATTGTGGTATTGAACAATGCCCTAGATCAAATGTGGTATTGAACAATGCCCTAGATCAAATTAGATGACATACAGACTAAAAGAACAATCCAAAAGATTAATAAATGCAAAAGCTGGTTCTTTTAAAAGATACACTAAATGAACAAGCCTTTAGGCAGACCCATTAAGAAGAAAAAGAGAAAGCACCCAAATAAACACAAGCAGAAATGAAAGAGGAGAGATTACAACTGATACCACAAAAATACAAAGGATTATAAGAAATCATTATGAACAATTATGTGCTAAAAAATTTGAAAACCAGGGTGAAATGGATAAATTTCCATTAAAATATAATTTTCCAAAACTGAATGACAAATAAGCAGAAAGCCTGAACAGAAGGAAACCCTTGACAAAATTGAAGCAGTAATCAAAAAATTCCTGGCACACAAAAGCCCCAAACCAGAATGTCAAACAGGAGAATTTTACAAAGCATTTAAAGAAGAGCTAACCCCTATCCTTCTCAGACTATTCAAAAATATTCAAGAAGAAAGAAGAACCCCAAACAACTTTTATAAAGCCAGTGTCTTTCTAATTCCAAACTAAATAAAGACACAAAAAAGAAAGAAAACTATGGGCCAATATAGCTGATGAACATAAACACAGAAATCCTCAACAAAATATTGACAAACTACATCCAGCAAGACATTAAAAAGGTCACAAACCATGATCAAGTGGGATTCATCCCCGGGATGCAAGGATGGTACAATATTCACAAATCAATAAACATAATGTATCACACAAAGAAAAGGAAAAACAAAAATCACATGATCATATCAATAGATGCAGAAAAAGCATTTCTAAGTTACAGCACCCATTTATGATAAAAAAAAAAAAAACTCAGCAAAGTGGGAATAGAGGGAGCATTCCTCAACATAATAAAGGCCATATAAGAGAAACCTACAGCCAGCATCATACTCAATGGGCAAAAACTGAAACCTTTCCCATTAAGATCAGGAACAAGACAAGAATGTCTGCTTTCACCACTTCTATTTATCATTGTATTGGAACTTCTACTCACAGCAATCTGGCAAGAAAGAAAGAAAGGAAAGAAAGGAAGAAAGGAAGAAAGAGAGAGGGGGGGAGAGAGGGAGAGGGAGGGGGGAGAGAGAGGGAGAGGGAGGGGGGAGAGAGAGAAGGAAAGAAGAAAAAGAAGAAAGAAAGAGAAAGAAAGAAAGAAAGAAAGAAAGAAAGAAAGAAAGAAAGAAAGAAAGAAAGAAAGAAAAGAGAGGGAGGGAGGGAGGGAGGGAGGGAGGGAGGGAGGGAGGGAGGGAGGGAGGGAGGGAGGGAGGGAGGTCACCCAAATTGCAGAGGAGGAAGCAAAGCTCTCATTGTTTACAGATGACATGACTGTGTACATAAAAAATCCTATAGACTCCACCAAAAATGTACTTGACCTAATAAATGAATTTGGCAATACAGCAGGCTATGTAGTCAATATTTAGAAACCAAAGGTGTTTTTGTACACCAACAATGAAATATCACAAACAAAAATCATTTTTTGTTGCCATTTTCTATAGCAACAAAAAAAAAGTAGGTAGGAATAAACCTTACGAAAGGTGTATAAGACCTGTACTCAGAAAACTACACAACACTGAAGAAAGAAATTAAGGAAGACACAAATCAATGGAAACATATACCATTTTCATGGATTGGAAGAATTAACATCAACAAACTATCCATAATACACAAAGAAATTTATAGATTCAATGCAATCCTGATTAAAATACTAATGACATATTTCACAGATGTAGAACAAACATTTCAAAAATTTATATGGAAACAAAAAGGACCCCAAACAGCCACAGCAATTTTGAGAAAGAAGAGCAAAGTAGGAGAGATCACAATATCTCATATTACACTACATTACAAGGCCATGGTAATCAAAACAGTCTGATACTGGCATAAAAACGAACACATAGACCAATGGGACACAATAGATTTCCCAGAAAGAAACCCAAGCGTCTGTGGTCAACTAATATTCAACAGAAATTGCAGAAATATAAAATAGAGTAAAAATAGCATCTTCGACAAATGGTGTTGGGAGATCTGGGCAGTTACATACAAAAAAAAAAAAAAAAAAATGAAACTCAACCACAACTTACACCATACACAAGAATAAATTCGCCCTGGCTGGTGTAGCTCAGTGGATTGAGCGCGGGCCTGCGAACCAGAGGATCGCGGTTCGATTCCCAGTCAGGGCACATGCCTGGGTTGCAGGCGAGTTCCCAGCAGGAGACACACGAGAAACAACCCTACATTGATATTTCTCTTCCTCTCCCTTTCTCCTACCCTTCCCCTCTAAAGATAAATAAATAAAATAAAAATCTTAAAAAAAAAATGTTGTTAAAAAAAAAGATTTAAAAAAAAAAAAGAATAAATTCAAGATGTATAAAAGACTTAAATGTAAGTCCCAATAGCATAGAAGTGCTGGAGAAAAACATAGGCAGGAAAATATCAAATATTCCACGCAGCAATATTTTCACTGATATGTCCCCTAGAGGAAGGGACATAAAAGAAAAAATATACAAATGGGACCTGATTAAAATAAAAAGTTTCTGCATGGCTAAAGAAAACAACAATAAAATCAAAAGAGAAGCAATCATATGGAAAAATATTTTTTAAAATGATACCTCGGACCAGAGCTTAATCTCCAAAACATATGAAGAACTCCCACAACTCCACTTCAGGAAGACAGGCAACCCAATTGAAAAATGGGCAAAGGATCTGAACAGACATTTCTCCAAGGAAGACATAGAGTGGGCCCAGTGATATATGAAAGGTTGCTCAACATCACTAGCCATCAGAGAGATGCAAATTCAAAATACAATGAGATAACGATTCACACCAGTCAGAATGGCCATCAACAAATAAGGGACATAAAGGAAAGAATAAACAAATGGGATCTCATCAAAATAAAAAGCTTCTGCATGGCCAAGGAAAACAGTATTAAAATAAAAAGAGAACCGACTGTGTTGGAAAACATATTTACCAATGATACCTCAGATAAGGGTTTAATCTCCAAAATATACAAATAACTTACACAACTCCACTCTAAGAAGACAAGCAACCCAATTAAAAAATGGGCAAGGGACTTGGGAAGACACTTCTCCAAGGAGAGCATACAGAGGATCCAGAGACACATGAAAAGATGCTCGATATCACTAGCTATCAGAGAGATGCAAATTAAAACCACAATGAGATACCACTTGACACCAATCAGAATGGCCATCATCGACAAAGCAACAAACAGCAAGTGTTGAGAGGTTGTGGAGAAAAGGGGACCCTAGTGCACTTTTGGTGGGAGTGTAGACGGATACAACCACTATCAGTGGAATTTTCTAAAAAAAACTAAAAATGAATATACCTTTTGACCCAGCAATTCCACTGCTTGGATTATATCCTAAGAACCCTGAAACACCAGTTCAAAAGAAACTAGGCACCCCTATGTTTATAGCAGCACAATTTACAATAGCCAAGTGCTGGAAGCAACCTAGATGCCCATCAGTAAATGAAAAGATCAAAAAACTGTGATACATTTACACAATGGAATTCTATGCAGCAGAAAGAAAGAAGGAGCTCCTACCCTTTGCAACAGCATGGATGGAACTGGAGAGCATCATGCTAAGCGAAATAAGCCAGGTGGTGAAAGACAAATACCATATGATCTGACCTTTAACAGGAAGCTAATGAACAAAACAAACAAACAAGCATAATATAACCAAAGACACAGAAATTGAGAACAGGCTGAAAGTCACCAGAGGGGAGAGGGGAGGGAATTTCAGGGAAAAAGGGGAAGGGTTTACAGGAACAAGTACAAAGGACACATGGACAAAAACTATGGGGGGTGGAAATGGGAGGGAGGTGGGGAGGGCTGGGGTGGTGGGCTGGGGTGGGAGTAAAAGACAGAAAACTGTACAAGGTCAACAATTAAAATAAAAATTTAAAAAGAAAGAAAGAAAAAAAGTAAGTGCTGGCAAAGAGGAAAGTGGACCCTAGTGCTTCATTGGTGGGAATCAAAACTGGTGCAGCCACTGTGGAAAACAGTATGGAATTTCCCAGAAAACTAAAAATGCAATTTCCTTTTGACCCAGTTATACCACTGATGGAATTATACCCTCAGAATCCTGAAATACCAATTCAAAAGAACCTATTCACCCCATTTTTCATAGCAGCATAATTTACAATAGCCAAGTGTTGGAAGCAACCTAAGTCCCCATCAGTAAATTAGTGGATAAAAATTCTATGGTACATTTTCACAATGGAATACTATGTAGCAGGAATGAGGAGCTCCTACTCTTCATGACAGCATGGATGGAACTGAAAAACATTATGCTAAGTAAAAAAAGCCAGGCATTGTTAGATGAATAACATATGATCTCGCCTATAAATGGAAACAAATTAGCAAGCAAAATATAACCAGAAACATTGAAATAAAGAACAAACTGACACTAACAAGTGGGTAGGGGCATGAGAAATGATGGGGTAAAATAGGAGAAGGGCCATCAATGAACATGTAAAGGACACGTGGACAAAGCTTTAAGTTCAATGGTGGGAGGCAGGGATGGATTGGGCTGGTGGTGTGATGGGGTGAAAATGGAGACAACTGTACTTTTAAATAAATAAATAAATGAATGAATGAATGAATGAATGAATGAATGAATGAAACTAATCACCTTAAATGTAAATGGCTTTCATGTTCTGACCAAAAGACATAGGGTAGTTGAATGGATAAGAAAACAAGACCCAGGTATATACTGCCTACAGGAGACCAATCTCAAATCTAAATATACCTAGAGTAAAAGTAAAGGGATGGAAAAAGGTATTTCATACCAATGGAAAAGAAAAAAAGGCTGAGATAGTAGTACTAATATCCAACAAAACAGACTTTAAAACCAAGGCTATAGTAAGAGACAAAGAAGTACACTACATAATGATAAAGGGAATGATCAAACAAGAGGATATAAGCCTAGTAAACATTTATGTACCCAGTATAGGAGCATCTACATATGTGAAATAAATCTTGATGGACATAAAGGGATAAATAGAAATATAGTCATAGTTGGGGATTTTAACACTCTATTGACTTCAGTGGATAAATCTTCCAGGCAGAAAATCTCATGGAGATAGTAGTCTTAAATGACTGACTAAATCAAATGGATTTAATTGATATCTCCAAAGCATTTCATCCCAAAGCAGCAGAATATACATACTTTTCTAGTGCACATGTATCATTTTCTAGGGCAGAATACATTAGGACACAATAAGTCTCGATTAACTTAAGAAGACTGAAATCATATCAAGCATGTTCTCTGACCACAATGTTATGAAACTAGAAATCAATCACAAGAAGACCACTGAAAAACATGTGAAGACATGGAAGCTAAATAACATTCTATTGAACAATGCATGGGTCAACAATGAGATCAAAAGGAAATCAAGAGATACTGTATAACAAATGAAAATGATGACAAAACAGTCCAAAATCTGTGTAACACTAGGAAAGCAATCCTAAAAGGGAAATTCATAGCATTAGAGGTCTTTCTCAAAAAACATGAAGGAAGAAAGAAAAAGAGGGAGGGAGGGGGAGAGCGTTTGTGCTCAAATAAACAATTTAACTTCACACTTAAAGGAACTTGAGAAAAATCCCAAAGTTAATAGAAGGAAGGAAATAATAAAGATCAGAGCAGAAATAAACAAAATAGAGTCTAAAAATGATACAAAAGATCAATGAATCCAAGAGTTGGATCTTTAAAAAGATAAAAAAACTGACAAACCATTAACCAGGCTCATCAAGAAAAATAGAGAAAGGACACAAATAAATAAACATAGAAATGAAAGAGGAGAAATAACACTGACACCAAAGAAATACAAAAGATTGTAAGAAAATATTATGAACAATTATATGCCAACAAACTGGACAAAATGGACAAATTCCTAGAAACATACATTCTTCCAAAATTAAATCAGGTGTAGTTTAAAGTAAACTAAATCAGAAAATCTGAATAAATAGATTACATGTAATAAAATTGAAGCAGTAATAAAAATACTCCCTACAAACCAAAGCCCTGGATCGGATAGCTTCACAAATGAATTTTACCAAACCTTCCTAGAAGAGCTAACACCTTTCCTTTTCAAACCATTTCATATAATTCAAGAGAAGGAAAAGCTCCCAAACTCATTTTACAAGGCCTGCATTATTCTAAATCCAAAACCAGATAAAGATTCTACAAAGAAAGGAAATCATAGATCCCTGATGAACATGGACACTAAATTCTCAATAAAATATTAGCAAATTCAATACAGCAATGTTCAAAAAGATCATACATCATGATCAAGTGGGATTCATTCTGGGAATGAAAGAATGATATAACATTCACAAATCAATAAATATAATTAACCATATAAACAAAATGAAGAATATAAACCACATAATCATATCAATAGATGCACAAAAAGCATTTTATGAATTACAGCACCCATATATTTAATAAAATCAAGTTCCTATATGATAAAAATTATCAGCAAACTGAGAATAAAGGGAATATACCTATACACAATAAAGACCCTATATGACAAATCCATTGCCAACATCATACTCAAAGGGCAAAAACTATAAGCATTCCACTTAAGACTAGGAACAAGACAGAAATGTCTGCTTTCACCTCTCTCATTCAATATAGCACTGGAAGTGCTAACCACAACAATCAGACAAGAAGAAGAAATGATAGGCAACCAAATTAGAAAAGAAGTAGGAAAACTGTTGTTATTTGCAGATGACATGATACTGTATATAAAGAATTCCAAAACTTGCATTAAAAACTATTAGAACTGTTAAATGAATTCAGAATAGTAACAGGATATAAAATTAATATCCAGAAATCAGTTGCATTTTTATATGTCAATATAAACACGAAATTTTTAAAAATAATCCCATTCATAATTGCTAAAAATAGAATAAAATACCTAGGTATACACCTAACCAAGGATGTAAAAGACCTGTATTTGGAAAATTGTAAGACACTGAAGAAAGAAATAGAAGAGAATACAAATAAGTGGAAGCACAAGGATAAAGGATAGGAAGAATTCCTGCCCTTCAAGGATCATGTTCAAGAATAGGAAGAATTAACATCATGAAAATGTTCATACTGCCTAAAGCAATCTATAGATTCAATACAATTCCTATCCAGATTCCAATGATGTATTTTACAGAAGTATAACAAATATTTCAAAAATTTATATGGAACCACAAAAGGCCCCACATACCAACAGCAATCCTGAGCAAGAAGAAAGTTGGAGGAATCATGCTGCCTTAACATCAGTTTATACTGTAAGGCCATAGTAATCAAAATGGCATCATACTGGCATAAAAATAGACAGACACATTGGAACAGATCAATGGAACAGAATATAGAGCCCCCAAATAAACCTACACCTTTATAGTCAATTAATATTCAACAGAGGAAATAAGCACATACAAAGGGTAATGATAGTTCATTCAATAAATCATGTGGGGAAAATTGGACAAACATGGGCAGAAAAATGAAATTATACTTCCTTCTTACACCATGCACAAGTATAAATTCAAAATGGAGCAAAGACTTATGCATTAGACCTGAAATCATAAATATCATAGAAGAAAAAATAGACAGCAAAATCTTGGGCATTGCTTATAGCAATATTTTATCAATATATCTCCCCAAGCAAGGGAAATAATGGGGAAAAAAGCAAACAGGACTATATATCAAACTAACAAGGTTTTGCATGGCAAAAGAAATCATCAACAAAATAAAAGACAATCCATGGAATGGTAGAATATATTTGCTAATACATCTGATAGTTGGCTAATATCCAAAATTTATAGAATGTACAAAACTCTACACCAAAGAAAATAATGCAAATAAAACATGGGTAGAAAACCTGAATAGACACTTCTCCAAAGAAGACATACAGAAAGCCAAAAGACATATGAAAATGTTGTCAATGTCACTAATCATCAGAGAAATGCAAATAAAAATTTCAGTGAGATATAACCTCACACCTATCACAATGGCTATCATTAATAATTAACAAACAACAAGTGCTGGCAAGGATGTGGAGAAAAAGAATCCTTTTGCACTGTTGATGGGAATGCAGATTGGTGCAGCCACTATGGAAAGCAGTATGGAGATAACTTCAAAAAATTAAAAATGGATCTGTTTTTTGACCCAGTGATCCCACTTCTGGGAATATATGCAAATGAACCCAAAACACCAATTCGAAAGGACATAAGCACCACTATGTTCACTGCAGCATTATTTACAATCGCCAAGATATGAAAAAAGCACAAATATCCATCAGTAAATAAGTGGATAAAACAACTATGGGACTTCTACACAATGGAATACTATACATCTATTGAAAAAAGAAGAAGAGGAAGAAGAGGAAGAAGGAGGAGGAGGAGGAGGAAGAAGGAGAAGGAGAAGAAGGAGGAGGAGGAGGAGGAGGAGGAGGAGAAGAAAATTCAACCCCTTGCAACAGTATGGATGGATCTGGAAAACATGCTAAATGAAATAAGCTAGTCAGAGAAAGGCAAATACCATATGATTTCACTCATATGTGGAATCTTAATGAACAAACTGAACTAACAAGGAAAATGGGGACAGATACATAGATGGAGAACAGGATGACAGCTAGTGGGGGAAGGCAGGTGCGGAAATGGAGGGATTGAACAAAAAGAAAAGAGGACTCATGCACATGGACAACAGTGTGGTGATTGCTGGAGGAGGGGGATATAAAGGGACTAAATGGTAATGGAAAAATACAATAAAGATTAAATGTAAAATAAATAAAATTAAAGAATAGAAATTTGAAAATTTAGTACAAGTCCATTAAAAGGACACAATTTTTATTCTGAAAGTTTAAATTTGTATGTTGCTTCTTCTGTAGTGTTCACTGAGAATTAAGCTCATTGGGCTGTTACACTTGACTAAAAATATTCAAGTCTTAATGCTATGCTTTCCTTTTGTTAGTTACTAAATAATTATCAAATGCTTTTGTTGGCTCATGATCAATTATCAAATGCTTCACATTGTATATATCACTGGAAAGAGAACAGCCTCGGATATTAGTTAACCAATTTAAAGAGGCCATATTTTAGTATGAAAGAAACCAGTACAAATTAAGAGCAAATAGAAACATGTAAAATAAGATAATATAAGTAAAACTTGACAAGTGCTAAGGAAGTGAAGCGTGTGTATATATATATATATATGAAGAGATATGGATTAGAGAAAATTTTTTTGTTGTTCAAGTACAGTTGTCTCCATTTTCACCCCATCACTCCCCCCACCCCAGCCATCCCCACCTCTCATCCTCAACTCTTCCCCCTCTTTTGCTTTGTCCGTGTGTCCTTTATGCATGTTCCTTGATGACTCTTCCCCTTTCCCCTCACTATCCCATCCCACCTCCCTCTGTTTACTGTCAGTTTGTTCTTTATTTCAGTAGCTCTGGTTATATGTTGCTTGCTTGTTTGTTTTGTTGATTAGGTTCCAATTATAGGTGAGATTATATGATATTTGTCTTTCACCACCTGGTTTATTTCACTTAGCATGATGCTGTCCAGATCTATCCATGCTGTAAACAAAGGGAAGGCATTTCTTCTTTCTTTCTGCTGCATAGTATTCCATCCTGTAAATGTACCAAATTTTTTTGATCCACTCATTTACTTATGGCCACATAGGTTGCTTCTGGCACTTAGAAATTTTTCAAGGAGAAATACTTTGATCTATGTCTTGAAGAAAATAATTGCAATTATTAAGCAAGAAAGAGTGATATTTTAGGTAGAGCAAATAGTTTGAGCAAAATCCTGAAGGAAACAATTAGCGATATATTTAGAGATGGACTGAAGTGGTTCACTTGAAGGAAGCTGATGAAACATTGTTAATATTAATGAAAGATCACCTTGGAAAAATGTGGCTGAGGATTATTAGTTGAGTATGATTTAACTGGAATCTTGAAGGTTAAACTTTGATACAAAAGACATTCCAAACTATCTGAGATACCTTTGTAAAAAGAGTAAAATGCTATTCAAAGGGATTGAAATAAACATAGGTAAGACAAACAAGAGGAAATCAAAGTATGAGCCCATGTGTGTATGTTGTGATGGGTTTGAGAGCAGTGGCGTGACCATTAGGAAAGAGTCTTTGTATTAAGCAGGCTTAGTTCCTGCATAAACATGGACAATAAGGAGAGGTGAAGAATGAGTCCAAGAATCATGACGTAATAGAGTGAAAAATTAGGAAGGCAAAGTGGTGCTTGTCCTGATAAGAGAGCATTTAGAAAGGTGTGTTTAAGGAAGGAAGATATCAGATTAATTTTCTACATTTTATTTTGGTATGTGTTATGTCCCTCTGGAAATGGAAGACTTCAAATACTAAATGAAAGATTTTGAAAGGTCCAGATTCATCCATAGGAAGATAGTTTTGAAACCTGAAGCATCAGTTATGTTCTGCAGGATGAAACTCTGAGAAAGAAAGACAAAGGACTAGGGATGGAGGGTTATTGTTAAAAGTCCAGACAAGGACTTATATAACAAAGTACAATTTATTCTAAAAAGAAAGTAAGTGATTTAAAGGAAACATTTTAAGACTTTACTGGTATGCCCATGGCACATTAATGCATTTCCTAACCTGCATTATAACTCCAGCAGCTAAAAAAATTAAACTCTAAAACTGAATTGTATAGTATGTGAGGTTGATGGCTCCATAGAAATGCTGAGAAGCTCCTGTGCTATTCTTTCACAAGCTTAGTAATTGGAAGCTAGCCTAGTCTGAGCTAGATGGTTCAGTGATGACAAATACCTGTAAATACATAGGTGATGAGAGAATTATGTTCCTAATGTAACCAAAGTGCAAAAGGACATCTATTTGGAGTATTATGATAATTCTACACCAATATATTACAGTCTCTGTGGCTTGAAGCATCTTCTAAGAAAAATAAAGAAAGGAATAAGGGAAAGCAAGAAGGAAGAAGGAAGTTTGTTTTTTGTTTTACATTAAGAGGCCATTAGAAAAGAAGGTAGAGTTTGTAAAGCCAAATTGTCCAAAATGGCCATGAGGGAGTAGTTATTCATATGGTTCTGACTCCCCTTCTATGTAGCACTTTAGTTTCATACTCTAGGTGAGACTCAGCAAAGAGCTGGAGAAGAAAAGACATTGTGTCTAGTGTAGCAGGTGGAAAGATGAGGGTGAAAACCCAATGAGCTCCACTGGACATCACATGCTTTGGTCTCCTATGACTATCTCACCACTCCCACCATCTGTACCTCTGGCAATGTTACTCAGAATGCCTTTGTAACCCACAGGAGAAAATGTCACTTTGGAAAAAATGAGTTTGTGCCACAGCACACAGCCCCATCCATAAGCCCTCACTGTCAAAAGGCAAGGTTTATCTTTTACAACCCTCTCCATTGCATATTCTTTTAGCTGGTAGTTGACTAAAATATGGGCCAGTATCACCCAAGGTTTGGAATTTAGACTGACCTATCATTTCCAAGATCTTATAATTTTTTTTTTGTTTTTGTTCTCTTGCACTTGAGCCTGGGATGGGGCAGGGTGTATGGTGGGGAGGGGAGTTGCTGAAGTTAAGGGAAGATAAAGAAGAGGTGAGCCCTGGCTGGTGTAGCTCAGTGGATTGAGCTCGGGCCTGTGAACCAAAGGATCGCGGTTCGATTCCCAGTCAGGGCACATGCCTGGGTTGCAGGCCAGTTCCCAGCATGGGACACATAAGAGGCAACCGTACATTGATATTTCTGTCCTTCTCCCTCTCTCCTACCCTTCCCCTCTAAAGAAAAATAAATAAATAAATATTTTTTAAAAAGTGTGGATTCCCTTAAAAAAAAAAAAAGAAGAAGAAGAGGTGAAAGTTGCAAATGAGAAGTTGATAACCATATAAGGATTATTTTTTAAAGTTCAAAGTTCAAATATCCTTGATAACCTTGTCTATTAAAAATTAGGGAAATCCTGGCAAGGCTGTGGACAGGCGTTAGACTTTAGCCTTATGGATTTAATGGCTAAATTAAACACCTTCATGGGCAACTGGTTAGCATTTTTATATATAATAGAAAAAGATTCTGTCAACAAAAGTAGTTAGTATTCAGATAACACAATATTTCTAAATTTTTGAGACATTTTAAACTACCATTAAATTTTTTTCTTGAGAAATATCTTTAGCAAATAGTACAAGTACAGCATGGGATAAAAGATCGTTAAATGAAAAAAAGTAAGTATTATTATAGTCCATGAAGTTAATTGGAATAAAATATTATTTTAAAAGGTTAATCCTAAGAAGTTAACTATATGCAAAAAGGAAAAAAGGCAGAGGAATTCATCATAGAATTGATTCAAGTTGTTTCTCAAGTTGCTTCAGTCCTCTGCATTCAGTGACATGTGTCATAGGGAGGCTCTAGGGAGTGAGAAAGATCTAGAGAAAATTGGGAAAGGTGGACACCACATCCTCCAAGTCAATGATTCTGATGTGTCCCAGGCATTAAAAGCTAGGAAGTGCAGGTATAGAGGACCATCCCCTATGGAAACCCATCTTTGCAGGATAATATATTACCTATGGGTCTTGTGGGTGCTGGGGAAGCATTGCAAAGAACCAAACTGGACTTCAGCAGTCAGATTAGTATATCCATCAGGCTACTTGTGCACCCAGTTTAAATCAGGAAAGAATAGTGAGCTGTCCTAAATTCTATGTGCTCCTAGAGTGGAAAATCATTTAAGGCAGAGTTAATGCTACTTATTAATCAAGTGAGCTGGTTTACCAGCATTACACTTGGCATTATTCAAACTATTCAGCCCTTTTCTGGTGCCTGATAAAGTTATTTCTCTTTTGATATTTCTTGGCAATCCCACAAAAATAAATTATGGTCACAGTATCTATGAGTTTTAAAAATGTATTCAATAATTTTTGAGGCACATTTGATAGCTGTAACACTTGCTAACTTCAGACAAATTGACTGAGGATTAATGTAATCATTTCTATCAAAAACACTTCACAGCTTTAAAATAACAGTATTCTAAAATAAGAGTGATTCCCCAACATGGGATAAAATTAAATGGAGATGTTTTTTACTCTCTTCTTTTCTCTGCTTCAAAGGTTGTTTTGCAGTTGACTTCTCTTTCTGCCTCCATCATTTGAAACAGAATTTGACCACTGTATCAGAAAAATCAAAGATATTCCAAAGGAAATGTCCTCTTAGCTTTTTTGCTGATTTCTTCCCCTCACCAAGCTAAAAGTGCCTCTTTGGAAACATTGTCAATTTCCACTCAATATTTAAGGATACATTGGTCTAAGAAAAGAGTTCCAATGTTTTGGTCACCAGTTTCATTTATAGTTGGAGATTCCCCAATAGTACTGTCTTAGACATGTTGCAGAAGAATAGTTTGAGGCATAACTGAAGATCTCTGAGCTTATTAAGACAACTGAGAGTATCTGGTCACTTTGAGCAAGTGCTGTAACCCAGAATACCATAACATAGAATGTCTATAAATAAGTATGCATTTTTTAGTTCCTAATCAAAAGAAAATCAGACAGAGGGATATTACTCAGTGTTAAAAAATTCTGACCCATGCAGCTACATAAATGAACTTTTGAAGACATGATGCTCAGTAAAATAGACAAGAAAAATGTTATATAATTCCACTAATAAGAGCTACCAAGAGTATTCAAACTCTTAGAAACAGGATAAGGGTTGTTGGGGCTGGGGGCTGGGGACTGGAGAGTTAGTGTTGAATGGGTATGGAGTTCCATTTGGAAAAAGGAAAAAGTTCTGGGGGTGATGGTGGGGATGATTGCACATCAATGTGAATGTACTTAATGCCACTAAATTACACACTTAGAAATGACTAATATGGTCAATTTTGTTACCTACATTTTATCACAATTTAAAAAGTGAAACTAAAAGGAAATGAGGGTGATAGATACTGAAGAATTGTGAGAAGGATGGAAGACACAGTGGATAACTCCTTTGCTACTGCTCATTATGCAACCCATCATTCTGAGCTCCAAGCTCCAAGACAGCCCTGACCCCACAGATCCTGGTCCCACTCTGGCTAGACAAGAGCAGAGGACAGTGTGAGTCCCACTGTGTGACATCCAGACACAAACCAAGTGCTGCTGGATGGAGCCTGACATTTTCTCGCCATGATAGATCTCAGCCAAGCAAAGCAGGAAACCAGGCTGTGGAGCCCGAAAAAGGTAAACTTAGCCCAGTACACTAAGAGCACCAGCCACTCATCTCAGTAGGGAAGACCAGATTCCATCGATTGTACAGCAGTCTCACTAAACATGCAGCTCAGTCAAGTGTTTTTATGAATCAAATTTTGAGAATTGTTAATTCACACCACACACGATAAGATCAAGGTCATTCAAGGTTTTTAACGAGTGTCACTATCTGTGGTCCAGGACTGTCTTCTGTTTTGCTGATGTTGAAATTGGACAAGGCATCTCCTGTGAGGAAGCAGAGATCTGGGAGAGGTATGAGGTGGCGCCCCAGATTCACACCTTCCATCTACAGAAGAACAGACAAGGGCAGAGGGTGGCATTAGGGCCATTGAAGTACAGGCAGTTTAGTCATTGTTCTTGGTATGAAACTGACTCTGTTCCAGAGGAAGTAATAGAGTGAGAGGAATTAAGCATAGTTGTGTGAATGTTTCTATTTGTGCCTATGAGTTCATTTACAGGAACATTAAGGGACATAGAAAGTCACCCAGGAGAGCTGAGCCAAATAGAAACATAGCCCACCCCTAAAAACATACCACTCCATGCAAACACACACTGATATACCATAAACACACACATTACCCCCAAACACACACACACACACATCTCAAATACACACACCCCTTAAATATCTATCACTTTCTCAGTCAGCAGCCACCTCAGTCCATCCATACCTGATGTTACAACAATTCATATGATTTCTGACCCCACCTCAGCCACCTCATAGTACCTCAAAGGCTGCCTCCTTCAAAGGCCACCTTACACAAATAAGTGTCAGGCCTTCTTTTTTTTTTTTAAGACAGTGTCATATTTACTATAATGCTTATGTATCTCTTAAGTTTCACATGTGTGAAACAGTGCTGCCAGTTTTATTAGGATCTTTTCTTAATGGATCTCTGGTAAAGCTTTGAGTGCTATGCAATTTTTCCAGAAGCTCTATAGTTTGATTGTGTCACATGTCAAGTACAGTGACATCAGGGACACACGTGCTATGACAAAGGAATTCACTCCCCAAGGCTCAGTGGCTCCTTTACTTTAACTCTCCAGTCACTTGCTGGGGAGGCTTCCACTGTTGTGAGAAAACTCACATGGGCTAGGGATGCCTTTCTATACTCTATCCTTCCAGAATCCCAAACAAAACTAGCCAACACCCTGTCATTTTGTCTTTCCCTTCAACCCAGCTATTGGCTCTATAATGTATGTATATCACTATGTACCTCCTACTTCTGTTATGGCATCCACCCTCCCATACCCCTTGGGGATAAACCACTATTTTTTCTATCTTACCTGGCATGAACTTTTCCTCCTATTATTTCTCTTCTATTGGCAACCAGCCTCACGACTAAGGCAGATTCATGGGAAAATAACTACTTCAGATATGGGAGGATGAGTCTGCAGGCATGTCTCAATATTTACTAAGTGTAAAGGAATAGAGGAAATCCTTTTATCTCTGAACAAAATGTGGTATTCGAGATTATTTTCTGGCTGCAGTTTCAAAAATACTACAATAGATATCCAAATGTGAAAGTGGTCTGTTTTTTTCTTTACATTTCTGTATTAGCAAAGAGAATCCTCTCCAAAAGCAATAGATATCTCTCACAGAATGAGGGGCATCACTCAGAAGGAAATGTTAAATTGTAATGTTAATGTTTTCAAAAATATTAGTTCTGTTACAGGTATATGACCTTCTCTTTGGGTTGGCATAGGTACAGTATTTTCTATGAGAAAGAAAAAATATATAAACATTGGAGAACATATAGAACTGTGAGATTTTAATGATGCTTTGAACACACTGAGAAAAATATTACCTTTCCAAAGTTTTGATTCAAGTCAAACAATTTTGCTGAGAGTAGTTTTCTATTGCAGGAAGAACAGAGCAGTTTCTTATCCAGTCATAGCCCAAGCACAGCATTTGGTCAAGAGAAGTGACCAATGCTGTTCCATGAGGACAGTCCTGAGTCCTTTGTGTTTTATCTGACTGTACTACCACACACCACTCTTGTTCTTACAGGTTGTTCTTAGAAAAGTAAATTCTGTTTAGTCTCTTTTAAGAAATGATATTAAAATGGGCTGGTGGTTCCCCAAAAAAGCTCCGCAAGAAATGAACTCAATGCATAAAGCTGAAGGAATATATATAAATCTGTCAGAAGATACCTGAATCTCATACACTCAGCAGCAATACAGTCATTTAAAAAATTAACAAAATGTACTTAATAACCAAAAAGTAAGCTATTCTTCAAGATTTTTAATGTCTAATTTGAGTTTTATTGGTAGATATTTTTTTAAATATTTAATTTAAATTAATAGTTCTTTAATTGAACTTGTACATTCAAGTCTTAATTTTCTAAATAACTTAGGTTCATTCATCTTAGATACACTAAATTCAAATTATACACTTGATAATTATATTAAAATAAGAATAATTACATGTTCTTTGATTAATGTTCAAATTAATTATCTTTTAAGAGATGAAACTTCCTTATAAAGTTAACCACACTTACAGTTAATTATATTTTCTTGAATATTTATGACTGACACTAAATCTATAATTATAGTAACACAAATTCTCTCAATATTTTATTTTATTTTATTTTTATTTTAATTGTTCTTGTACAGTTTTCTGTCTTTTACTGCCATCCCAGCTGACCACCCCAGCCCTACCCACCTCCCTCCCAATTCCACCCCCCCCCATATTTTTTGTCCATGTGTCCTTCATACTTGTTCCTGCAAATCCCTCATCTTTTCCCCTGAAATTCCCTCCCCTCTCCCCTCTGGTGACTTTCAGCCTACTCTCAATTTCCATGTCTTTGGTTATATTATGCCTGTTTGTTTGTTTTGTTGATTAGCTTCCTGTTAAAGGTGAGATCATATGGTATTTGTCTTTCACCGCCTGGCTTATTTCGCTTAGCATGATGCTCTCCAGTTCCATCCATGCTGTTGCAAAGGGTATGAGCTCCTTTTTTCTTTCTGCTGCATAGAACTCCATTGTGTAAATGTACCACAGTTTTTTGATTGAATAGCATGCTATTAAACAATGAATGGGTCAAGAATGAAATTAGGGAGAAAATCAAAATGTTTCTGGAAACAAATGATAATTAACTCACATCAACCCAAAACTTATGGGACACAGCAAAGGCAGTCCACAGAGGGAAGCTTATAGCGATACAGGCCTACCTAAAAAAGACAGAAACATCTCAAACAAACAACCTAACCCTACACCTACAAGAACTCAAGGAACAACAACAAAAACAGCCCAGAGCAAGTAGAAGGAAAGAAATAACCAAGATCAGAGCAGAATTAAATGACATAGAGACTAAAAGCACAATCCTAAAGATCAATGAATCCAGGAGTTGGTTCTTTGAAAAGATCAACAAAATCAACAAGCCTTTAAGCAGGCTCATCAAGAAAAAAAGAGAGAGGACTCAAATAAACACAATCAGAAATGAAAGAGGAGATATTACAACTGAAACCGCAGAAATACAAAGGATTGTAAGAAATTACTATGAAGAACTGTATGCCAGGAAATTTGAAAACCTAGGTGAAATGGACAGGTTTCTAGAAAAATATAACCTTCCAAAACTCAGTGAAGAAGAAACAGAAAGCCTGAACAGACCAATAACAGCTGGTGAAGTTGAATCAGTAATCAAAACACTCCCGACATACAAAAGTCCTGGACCAGATGCCCTGACAGGAGAATTCTACAAAACATTTAAGGAAGAACTAACCCCTATTCTTCACAGACTATTCGAAAACATCCAAAATGATGGAAGACTCCCAAACTCCTTTTATGAAGTTGAGCAGTTTTTGATGGAGCCTATAGAATTTTCTATGTACACTATCATGTCATCTGTAAATAATGGCAGTTTTGCTTCCTTCTTTCCAATTTGGGTGCCTTTTATTTTTTTTTTTCTTGTCTGCTTGCTGTGGCCAGGACTTCCAATACTATGTTGAATAGCAGTGTCAAAAGCAGACATCCTTGTCTTGTTGCTGATCTTAATGGGAAAGCTCTAAGTATTTTCCCATTTGGTATGATGTTGGATGTATATCTCTTGTACATGGCCTTTATTATGCTGAGGAATGCTCCCTCTATTTGAACTTTGCTGAATAGTTTTATCATAAATGGGTGCTGTACCTTTTCAAATGCTTTTTCTGCATCTATTGGTATGATCACGTGATTTTTGTCTTTCCTTTTGTTTATGTGATGTATTATGTGTATTGATTTGCAAATATTGTTCCATCCTCACATCCCTGAAATGAATCGCACTGGAGCATGGTATATGAACTTTTTAATATATTGCTGGATGCGTTTTGCCAATATGTTATTGAGGATTTTAGCATCTATGTTTATCAGCAATATAGGCCTGTAGTTTTCTTTCTTTGTTGTGTCTTTATCTGGTTTTGGGGTTAGGATGATGCTGGCTTCATAAAAAGAGTTTGGGAGTCTTCAATCATTTTGGATTTTTTGGAATAGTCTGTGAAGGATAGGGGTTAGCTTTTCCTCTAATTATTTGTAGAATTCTCCTGTGAAACCATTTGGTCCAGGGCTTTTATATGCCAGGAGTTTTTTGATTACTGCTTCTATTTCATCAGCTGGTATTGGTCTACTTAGGATTTCTGCTTCATCTTGATTCAGTTTTGGAAAATTATATTTTTCTAGAAGATTATCCATTTACCTAGGTTTTCAAATTTCTTGACATATAGTTCTTTCAAATTTCTTGACATATAGTTCTTACTATCCTTTGCATTTTTCTGGTGCCAGTTGTAACCCCTCAGCTTTCTTTTATGATTTTTTAAAATATATTTTTTTGATTATGTTATTACAGTTGTCCCATTTCTCCCCTTGATTCCCCTCCACCCTGCACACCCCCTCTCACCCACATTCCTCCTCTTTAGTTCATGTCCATGTGTCATAAGTTCTTTAGTTTCTACATTTCCCATACTATTCTTGTCCTCCCCCTGTCTATTTTCCACCTACCATCTATGTAACTTTTTCTCTGTACCTTTTCCCCATTTCTTCTCCTCCCAATCCCCTGTCGCTAACCCTCCATATGATCTCCATTTCTGTGGTTCTGTTAATGTTCTAGTTGTTTGCTTAGTTTCTTTTGCTTTTGTTTGAGGTGTGGTTGTTAATGACTGTGAGTTTGCTGTCATTTTACTGTTCATGTTTTTATCTTCTTTTCTTAGATAAGTCCCTTTAACATGTCATATAATAAGGGCTTGGTGATGAGGAACTCCTTTAACTTGACTTTATCTGAGAAGCACTTTATCTTCCCTTCCATTCTAAATGAAAGCTTTGCTGCATAGAGCAATCTTGGATGTAGGTCCTTAACTTTCATGATTTGGACCACTTCTTTCCAGCCCCTTCTTGCCTGGAAGGTCTCTTTTGAGAAATCAGCTGAGTCTGATGAGAACTCCTTTGGAGGTGACTGTCCCCTTATCCCTTGTTGCTTCCAGAATGCTCTCCTTCATTTCAATCTTGGCTAATGTAATGATGATGTGCCTTGGTGTGTTCCTTCTTGAGTCCAACTTCTTTGGGACTCTCTGAGCTTCCTGGACTTCCTGGTAGTCTATTTCCTTTACCAGATTGGGGAAGTTCTCCTTTATTATTTGTTCAAATAAGTTTTCCACTTGTTGTTGTTCTTCTTTCCCTTCTGGTCCCCCTATAATTCAGATGTTGGAATGTTTAAAGATGTCCTGGAGGTTCCTAAGCCTCTCATTTTTTTTGAATTCTTGTTTCTTCCTTGTTTTCTGTTTGGTTGTTTGTTTCTTCCTTCTGGTCCACTCCATTGATTTGAGTCCCAGTTTTCTTCCAATCACTATTGGTTCCCTATGCATTTTCCTTCATTTCACCTAGAGTAGCCTTCATTTTTCCATCTAATTTGCAACCAAAATGAACCAATTCTATGAGCATCCTGATCAACAGTGCTTTGAACTGTGCATCTGGTAGGTTGGCTATCTCTCAATTGCTTAAAAGTATTTGCTCTGGGGCTTTGATCTGTTCTTTTGTTTGGGCCATTTTTTGTTTGTCTTTTCGTGCCTGTTGTTTATGAGGGGCAGAGCCTTAAGTGTTCACCAGGGCAGGGCAACCCACCTGGCTGGCTTGTGATGTTTTTTGTGGGGGCGGGGGGGTGGTGTCAGAGAAGGAACAATGGCGCTTGCTCTGCTCTCTCTTGGATTTCAGTCCCTTCCACTGCTTCTCACAAGCAAATTGGGCCCATCTGGTGCTGATTCCCAGGTAGGTGGCCTTGTGTACATTCTAGGACCCTGGGGGTCTCTCCAACGAACTCTACTGTGAAGCTGGGAGTCTCTCCTGGCAGCTCAATCAATACAGGAGTTTTCAGTAGGTGTTTTTAGGCTTTATTTACCCGAGCTGGGACCTTGGGTTGCACAGTCTGTCTCACTCCCCAGTTTCGTCTGGTTTATCTGTGTGCCATTGTGGGACCGCTCGGTCATCCAGCCTCCTTGCATGCCTCACTGGGTCTGCCTGCTGCCACCCCGTGCTGGAGTCTTCCTTCTATCACCTGTGTGCCCATGGTCCACAAGCCACTGCTTTTTTTCCCTTTTTCTTTTTCTTTCTTTCTTTCTTTTTTTTTTTTTTTTCTGCAACCCCTCTCCACCTGGCTGCCCAATACTGCTCTTGGTACCTGTCTGGATGAATGTGTTTATTTTAACTACTTGGTTGTTGGACTTCCATACAATTCAATTTTCTGTCAGTTCAGGTTGTTTTTTTGTTTCTAAATTTTTGTTGTCCTTATTTTGGTTGTGCGAGGAGGCACAGTGTATCTACCTATGCCTCCCTCTTGGCTGGAAGTCCATTTCTGATATTTTTTTTTTATTTGAGTCCTCTCTCTTTTTTTTTCCTTGATGAATCTGCTTAAAAGCTTTTTGATTTTTTTTTATCTTTTCAAAAAAACAGATTCTGGATTTATAGATCATTAGAATTGTCCCTTCAATCTTTACATCATTCAATTCTGTTCTGATTTTGGTTATTTCCTTCATTCTACTTGCTCTGGGCTGTCTTGACGTTTTTTCTCCAGCTCTTGTAGATGTAGGGTTAGGTTGTTTATATGAAATGTTTCTATCTTTTTTAGGTAGTCCTGTATTGCTATGAACTTCCCTCTTATGACTGCCTTCATTTTTTCCTGTAAGTTTTGGGTTGTTGTGAGTTCATTTTCATTTGTTTCCAGATATTTTCTGATTTCTTCTTTGATATCATTCTTAAACCATTCATTGTTTAATAGCATGTTATTCAATCTCCATTAATTTGATTGTTTTTGAGTTTTTTCCTTGAGGTTAGTTTCAAGTTTCAGGTGCTTGTGGTCAGAGAAAAATGCTTGACATGATTACAATTTTCTTGAATTTGTTGAGACTTGTTTTGTGTCTTATCACATGGTCTATTTTTGAAAATGTCTCATGTGCATTTGAAAAGAATGTGTATTTTGCTTCTTTGGGATGAAATGTTCTATATATGTATATAAGTTAAGTCCATTTGATTTAGGAGATTGTTCAATGCAGCAATATCTTTTGTTGATATTTTGTTTGGAAGATCCATCTGTTTTTGACATTTAGGTGTTAAAATTCCCTACTATAATTGTGTTGCTCTCAATGTCTTTCTTGGAGTCCTCCAGGATTTTTTTATGTATTTGGGTGCTCCTATGTTGGGTGCATATATATTTACAATGTTTATGCCTTCTTGATGTGTTCTTCCCTTGAGTGTTATCATGTTGACTTCTAGGTCTCTTTTTATGGTCCTTGTTTTGAAGTCTATTTTGTCTGATGTGAGTATTGCTAACAAATTTTTTTCCTGCCCATTTGCTCGGAATATATTTTTGCAGCCATTCACTTTCAGTCTGTGTAGGTCTTTTGTTCTGATGTAGGTCTGTTGCAGGCAGCATATATATGGGTAATGATCTCTTATCCATTCAACTAGTCTATGTCTCTTGATTGGAGCATTTAAACAATTTACATTTAAGGTTATTGTTGATAGGTACTTGTTCATTCCCATTTTACTTCCTTCATACCTGTATTCCTCTGTCTCTCATTTTTTCTTCCTTTTCTTAAAGCAGACACGTTAGCATCTTTTGCAGAACTTGTTGGAAGGAGTTGTATTCTTTGAACCTTCTTTTGTCTGGGAAACTTCTTATTTCACCTTCCATTTTAATTGAGAGGCTTGCTAGATAGAGTAGTCTCGGTTATACGCCTTTCTTTTTCATTACTTGGAATAGTCCTTGCCATCCACTTCTGGCTTGGAGTGCTTCTGTTGAGAAGTCAGCTGCTAGCCTCTTTGGGCCTCTCGTATGTTACTTCCTGCTTCTTCCCCTTGTGCCTTCAAGATTCTTTGATTTTCTTGTAATTTTGCCATTTTATTTTTATGTGTGTATGTTTTTTATTGATTCTGCTATTACAGTTTTTCCAATTTCCCCCCTCTATACCCCCTCTGCCCAGCTCCCACCAACCCTCCAGCATTCCTTCCCCCTTAGTTCATGTCCATGGGATGCACATATAAATACTTTGAGTTCTCTGTTTCCTATACCATTTTTATCTCTTCCCACCTATTTTATGTCTACTAATTATGCTATTTCTTCCCTATACCTTTTACCCCATCCCTGATTTCCCCCTCCACACTGAAATCCCTCCATGTGATGTCAATTTCTGTGATTCTGTTCCCATCCTGGTTCTTTGCTTAGTCTTTGTTTTAATTGTTTTTCTTTTCTTTTTGTTTTATTTGTTGATAGTTATGAGTTTGTTGTGATTTTATGTTCATAGTTTTGATCTTATTTTTCTTAGGTAAGTCCCTTTAACATTTCATATAATAATGGCTTGGTGATGAGGAACTCCTTTAACTTGACCTTATCTGGGAAGCACTTTATCTTCCCTTCCATTATAAATGAAAGCTTTGCTGCATAGATTAATCTTGGATGTAGGTCCTTACCTTTCATGATTTCAAATACTTCTTTCCAGCCCATTCTTGCATGTAAGATTTGTTTTTGAGAAATCAGCTGATAGCCTATAGGCACTCCTTTGTAGGTAACTCTACTTTTGCTGCTTTTAGGATTCTCTCTTTATCTTTAATCTTGGGAAACTTAATGATGATGTGCCTTGTTGTGTTCTTTGGATCCAACTTCTTTGTGACTCTCTGGGCATCCTGGACTTCCTGGAAGTCTATTTCCTTCTCCAGACTGGAGAAGTTTTCCTCCATTATTTGTTCAAATAAGTTTTCATTTTCTTTCTCTTGTTCTTCTCCTTCTGGCACCCTTATAATACAGATATTGGAACATTTCAGGTTGTTGCAGAGATTTGTAAGACTCTCTTCACTTTTTTGAATTCTTGTTTCTTCATTTTATTCTGTTTGAATGTTTATTTCTTCATTTTGTTCCAAATCATTGCTTTGAGTCCTGGTTTCCTTCCTGTCACTGTTGGTTCCCTGAATATTTTGCTTTATTTAACTTTGGGTATCCTTCATTTATTCTTTCATTTTTTACTAAGCTCAGTCAGTTCTGTGAGCACTTTGATTACCAAGGCTTTAAATTCTCCATCAGATAGGTTGGCTGTCTCCTCATCGCTTAGTTCTCTTTTTTGAGGTTTTGCTCTGTTCTTTCATTTGGGCCATATTTCTTTGTCTTGGAGCAACTGATAAGTTGTAAGGGGGCAGGGCCTTAGGTATTCATCAGGTGAGGGCAACCCTCTTTGTTTCTGCCTGTGGGGGAGGGTCCAGAGAGGGAACAATGCAGCATGCCTGCTGGGCTCTAGCCCACTTTTCAAGGAACTCTCATCTGAGAATGGGAGTTTCTCCCACTGCGGCAACCACCATAGTCCACAGTCAACTCTGTGTCTCAGTTTTGCCTTCAGCTAGCCCCACCTGCATGGTCTGCCACCTTGCCAAGGTTTGTTTTCAGCCAACCCTTCCCCCTCAGCCCACTACTTCACCGCTGCAAGTTCTTACTGGTATGGTTGTTCTGGCTGACTTTTTCTTTAATTTCTTGGTTGTCGGAGTTCCATGCAGTTTGATTTTATGCCACTTCTGGTTGTTTATTGATTTTAGATTGGTTATTATCCTCCTTTTGGTTGTGCAAGGAACTGAAGGTTTTCTATCTATGCCTCCTCCATCTTGGCTGGGACTCTGGAATTTTGCCATTTAATTATGATGTGTCTTGAAATGGGCCTCTTTGGGTTCCTCTTGATGGGACCCTCTGTACTTCCTGGATTTGTGTGACTTTTTCTCTCATCAAATTAGGGAGGTTTTCCATCATCCCTTTTTCAAACACTTTTTCTATCCCTTGCTCTTCTTCTCCTTCTGGTATCCCAGATGCCAGATATTATACAGATACTATTATGTTTCATGTTATCTTGCAGTTCCCTTACATCTTTTCATTATTTCTGAGTCGTTTTTTCCTTTGTCTCTCTTCCTGTTTTTTATACTTTGTCCTCCAGCTCACTGATTCTATCCGCTGCTTTATCTAACCTCTTCAGTTCAGAAATTGTATTCTTCATTTCCTCTTGGCCCTTGTTGATACTTTCTATTTCCTTTTTCATCTTTATGTATTTTGCTGTGAGTTCATTGTAGTTTCCCTGTAGTTTCTGGTAATTCTTAGTGAGCTCATTGAGCTTCCTTATAACCATTGCTTTGTCCTCAAAGCAATGGTTGACTTGCCTCTATTTCATTTATCATTCTTTCTGATGCTTCCTCTTTTCATTTCATTTTGGGTTTGTTTCATTGCCTTCCCATTGTTAGTGAGACTCTTCTTGTTAGCCTTTGCTTCTTTTTTTTTCCCCTTTTTTAAAATATATTTTATTGATTATGCTATTACAGTTGTCCCATTTCTCCCCCATCATTCCCCTCCACCCTACCCACCCTCTCCCACCCACATTCCCCCCTTTAGTTCATGTCCATGGGTCATAAGTTTTCTAGCTTCTATATTTCCCATACTATTCTTGCCCTCCCCCTGTCTATTTTTTCCCATTATCTATGCTACTCATTCTCTGTACCTTTTCCCCCTCTCTCCTCCTCCCATGCCCCTGTTGCTAACCCTCCATATGATCTCCATTTCTGTGGTTCTGTTCCTGTTCTAGCTGTTTGCTTAGTTTGCTTTTGTTTTAGGTGTGGTTCTTGATAGCTATGAGTTTGTTGTCTTTTCACTGTCATAGTTTTATCTTCTTTTTCTTAGATAAGTCCCTTTAACATTTCATATAATAAGGGCTTGGTGATGATGAACTCCTTGAACTTGACCTTATTTGAGAAGCACTTTATCTGCCCTTCCATTCTAAATGACAGCTTTGCTGGAAAGAGCAATTTTGGATGTAGGTCCCTGCTTTTCAAGATTTCAAATATTTCTTTCCAGCCCCTTCTTGCCTGGAAGGTCTCTTTTGAGAAATCAGCTAACAGTCTGATGGGAACTCCCTTGTAGGTGACTGTCCCCTTATCCCTTGCTGCTTCTAGAATTCTCTGCTTCATTTTAATCTTGGCTAATGTAATTACAATGTGCCTTGGTGTGTTCCTCCTTGGGTCCAACTTCTTTGGGACTCTCTGAGCTTCCTGGACGTCCTGGTAGTCTATTTCCTTTGCCAGATTGGGGAAGTTCTCCTTTATTATTTGTTCAAATAAGTTTTCTACTTGTTGTTCTTCTTCCCCTTCTGGTACCCCTATAATTTGGATGTTGGGACGTTTAAAGATGTCCCGGAGGTTCCTAACCCTCTCCTCATTTTTTCGAATTCTTATTTCTTCCTCGTCTTCTGTTTGGTTGTTAGTTTCTTCCTTCTGGTCCACTCCATTGATTTGAGTCCCAGTTTTCCTTCCATCTCTATCAGTTCCCCATGCATCTTCCTTCATTTCAAAGATTGTAGCCTGCATTTTTTCATCTAGTTTGTGAGCAAAATCAACCAATTCTGTGAGCATTTTGATGACCAGTGCTTTGAACTGTGCATCTGACAGGTTGGCTATCTCTTCACTGCTTAGAGGAATTGGCTCTGGGGCTTTTATTTGTTTTCCGGTTTGAGCCATTTTTGGTGGGGTTTTTTTGTTGTTGTTGTTTTGGTTTTAGTCTGGTCGCGGCTATTACGTAGTGAGGGGGTGGAGCCTTAGGTGTTCCTCAGGGCAGGGCAGCCCAGTCGCTGGGTTGTGACGCTATAGGTGGGGGCGGGGTCTGAGAAGGAGCAATGGCGCCTGCTCCGCTCTCTCCCGGACTCCAGCCATTTCCGCTGCTTCCCCTTCACCTGGACTATCTGCGCACGTGCGCGTGCTGTTACGTAGTGAAGAGTGGAGCCTCTGGCACTCCCCAGTGCGGGGCAGCCCAGTCGCTGGGTTGTGACACTGTATGTGGGGGTGGGGCCCGAGAGGGAGCAATGGCGCCTGCTCCGCTCTCTCCCGTACTCAGTCCCCTCCGCCACCTCCCCTCCGCCTGGACCGTCTGCGCGCTCGAATGTGAGACCACCTGGTCAGTCAGCCAGCCGCCTTGTGCGGCCTCACTGGGTCTGCACAGTTGCCCCCCTGTGCCCGGGGTCAGCCAGCTGCCGCCTGTGGGCCTGGGGACCGCCAGCCGCCGCCTGTGCACCTGGGAACTGCCAGCTGCTGCTGCTTGCATTTCTAGGTCCGCACCTCCACTTTCTCCTGCCGCGATTCCGCCCCTCTTACCGGTCTGAATGAATGGTTGTTGGACTTCCGTACAGTTCAGTTTTCTGTCAGTTCTGGTTGTTTTCTTGTTTCTAAATATTTGTTGTCCTTCATTTTGGTTGTGAGAGGAGGCACAGTGTGTCCGCCTACGCCTCCATCTTGGCCGGAAGTCAGCCTTTGCTTCTTAAATTTATCTATTGTAACTCCCTGGGTTTGTGGTGTGAACTTGTATGATAGGAGACCTGTGATATTCAGTGGTGCAGTCTCCTTGATCTCCTGAACTTGCTGTTCTTGGAATGCTGTTTATGTTGCCTCTTTGCCTGTATTTGGGTTTTGATTGTTGTTTGGTCATTCTTTGGTGAGTCCTTCCCTCCAGCTGGTTGACTGAAGGTCAGTCCACACACCTGTCTTGTATGCTCTTGTGCAGGTGCTGCCAGAAGAAAACCACAAAGCCCAGGGAACAAACCCACATTCCTAAAGATAACTCCTCCCACAATCTCATTATCAACAGCAAATGAATCAGTATTAATAAGGGTGTGAAGAGATTAAGATATTATTAGAAAGGAGAGATATAAGCTGTAGTATATAGTCTAGTGACTTATTATACACAAACTTGCTGGACAAGAAACGAATGTTAAAAAACTATCCAGGAAAGGGAATATGACTAATTATAGAGAAGACCACAGTGGATTTCATCTCTGTCACCTTTAGTATTTACCACTGTTTTTCCTTTTTGGGTCTGCCTCTGGTGGTGTCAGATGTTGACCCCATCTGACCTTAGGCAGCCTGCTCTGAGACTGCCAGACATCTGCTGTCTATAGGTGTCTCCTTCAGTTGTTAATTAGTTACTTTGCACTAGTAGTCAGGCTTAAGCCCCATAGGGTGGGGCAGAATTCTTCCTGCTGTTAGGGTTATTGTTTCCTCTCAGGCTGCTGCTGCTCAGAGGGGTCTGGTCTGGTGAGCAGGATGGCTGCTGTACTATGGGAGATGACTCAGCATCAGCAACCTGGTGGCCACTCTTGCGGGGGACCCTGTCTTGGGTACCAGATGGGGGGGGGGGCTGCGCCTGCAGAGCCCCATCCCTCCGTCAGGGATGAAAATAAAAACTACCAAGACATGACTGCTTGGGGAGGAAAGGGGTCAAACTCTCAGAGGAGAATGACCCAGAGCCCCATCCTCACTAGGCTTTTATTGGGCTCAAATACATGGGGATACAGGTTTAACATGTCAAAGAAATCTGAGGGCTTAATGCGAGCCAGTGTTTGTCAGGAAGGGGGGTTGCCAAACTTTGGGAGACATACTCATTTCCTCCTGGGACAATTGTCACCTAAGGAAGAGCACTCTTAGCAAAGCAGGTTTCACAGGACTTTAGGAATTCATTCTTTTTTTTTTTTAATTTTTTTTTCTTTTAGATTTTATTTATTTTTCTTCAGAGGGGAAGGGAAGGAGAGAGGGAGAGAAACATCAATGTGCGGTTGCCTCTTGTATGTCCCCTGCCGGGAACTGGCCTGGCAACCCAGGCATGTGCCCTGACTGGGAATCGAACCGCGATCCTTCGATTTGCAGGCCCGCGCTCAATCCACTGAGCTACACCAGCCAGGGCAGGAATTCATTCTTATGTCCGGATCACCCAGGAAGCTGTCCTGGCCAGCACAGGGCTGAACTGCTCACCCCCACAGTTTCAGGCTTTAAGCCTACTAGGAAGCAGGAGACATCTCCCAGATGGAAATGAGGACTTGGGCTATGTCAGAATAGCCGGGGAGCGAGGGTCCATCACATCCTCTTTGCTGCAACCCCCCGAGTCCTTCCATGAGGCCTCCCAAGTGGTTGCATCTGGCTTAGGTTGCCCCTCTCATGAGGAGTCTTACCCGTCATTGACTGCCAACCAAGCAATGGGACCAGAGATGGATGAGGCAGAAGCAGCACTCCTGCCAGGGAGATAAGCTTTGTCTCCTTAGTAGGTCACGTCCTTGTGACAGAACAGACCCAGATGAAGTGGGTCCCTTGGGCTCTTACACAGCCCATCACGGGGTGAGGGTTACAACTCCTGAAACCAGGCTGAACGGTCCGCAGCACACTCTCTCAGTTCTCTCCCCTTAGTCTCTGTCTCCTGACTCAAGCATCTCTAGTCCACTCTGCCACTCCTTTGCCAGAGATTTACTTCTGTGGATTTCTCCTTTAGTAATTAATCTAGTCTCTCTGCACTCAGCGGTCAGGCTTATGCACCACAGAACCTGGGCTGAGACTGTTGTGAATATGACTTATGGGTGGGGATGTTATATCACCTCAGGCTGCTGGCACTTGGAGGGGAGCAGTCTTCCTGAGCACAATGGCTGCTGCCATTTGGGGGATGACTCAGAACCATGTTCCCCATGGCTAATCTCCCCACACTCTCCCCAAAGATTCCATCCCCAGTTTATCCTCAGACGTCTCCAGCTCACTCTGCTCCTGCCTTTGCTATAATCCTAGGTAAGTGACAGCAAATGAAAATTTGTGCATTGGCCCTTTAAATAGCTCTTTGCATCTCCAGCCTTCCATCTCTGGCAGAGAATAACTGTGCCACTTTTTGCCGCTGGTTGTTATCTGTGTACTTTTAAAGCTATGGTGTTATAGGCTGGGGATTCCAGCTTAAGGTTTAGAACTCATTCTTGTCAGGGGTGTCTAAACTGCTGCTTAATTATCCCTCTGGTGCTGCCACCTGTGGGTGCCCAGCCAGCCCTCTCAAGTTTCCACCACACTACTTACCAAACAGGTTGTGCCAAAACGGGTTCTTCTGTCTGTCCAAGTTTACAAGGCTGCTCTCTTGCTATTGTTCAGTTCTTTGTTCTGTGTGATTTCTCCACAGTTTAGTTGTAATTCCTGATTGGTCCTAGGAGGAGGTTAGTGTGGCTTCCAACTCACTCCTCTGCCATCTTGCTCTTTCTATAATCTCTTTTAACTACCACAGTAATAAATTGCTATAAAATAATGCTCCTAGAATCTGCATCCTTCCTAAATGCACACACCCAAGATTCTGTCCCTTCATGATATTCATTAGAAGCTAATGGTTGCTGACTCAAATAGCAGACAAAAGCCATTCAATGCCCAATGGAAACAAACATTTCTACCTCTTTTTCCCTCAAGTACATGCAGTTGTCAAGAGCTGTATGGTAATATTTCTACCCTTAACCAGGAAATGGTACTTGGGTGTAGTTGGAGAAATGGCCTCTGGAGTAAGAAGGATCTAGCTTGAGTGTGGTTCCTACCAGAATACTAACTGGGCAGCTTTATGCAAGTTACCATCTCTGTTGTCTAAGGTTTTACACTTGTACATTAAGGAAAGTGATACTGATATTGATATTGAAAAGATGTGCCAGTTAGTTTATAACTCAGAAATGTAATACTTATTTAGTCTTCTCTGTTTTCTAAAATCTAGTATATTTTCATAAAATGGTGCCTATTAACCCCATTATCAACTTTTCATGTTAACTTTTTCCCATAAATGCCTATAAGTCACTAATAAATAATATTTCTTTAGAGTCATATTCTTAACCTCCAACCAATGATTTATACCTCTGAGCCTCTGAAACATCAAGAATTCCTTTTAAAAGCAGATCTATCGTATGGTGCAGCAATTCCACTTCTGCTTATTTATCCCAAGAAAACAAAAAAAAACACTGACTCATAGAGACATTTGCACCAGATTATTTTGAAAATTATTTTTTAATGTATGTGAAATGTGACCAACTGTTAAATGACATAAAAATGCCAGCAACTATTATGATCATCAAAGGTGATGTTAAGAGAGCATTATTCCATTCTAAGCCTTTAAACTAAATTAAAACTTAAATAAGTCTCTTCCCTAAAACCTGTATGCTAGTGTTTAATCCTCAATACTTTCTTTTCAAAACAGTTCAAAAATAAAATCCTTAAAAATAGTCGAAGGAGGGTATTTAAGCATAAATGTGTTTCATATCAGGACTTCTCAAACTTGAATGCACATAGCATTCACCTGAATGTCTTGTTAAAATGCAGATTCTGATTCGTTGAGTCTGGAATGCAGCCTGGATTCTGCATTTCAAACAGATTCCAACATGATCCAAATATTGCTTGTGGGCTGAGCAGACTTTAAGTGGCAGAGTTGTGTACTACTCTCCATATAAAAAACACTTAGCTGCCTTCGACATTTTATTATGTTTATGAATTATAAAATACCTAGTGCTGTAGCTTTGGTGTTTTAAACATTACATTTGAAGTGACTCCAAAAAGGACCTGAGAAAATAAGTCCATATATACACATATGAAAAGATAAATTAGAAAGGGAAGGGAGCAATTAGAAGCAATAGCCAAATCTTGGGGTCTACTTTGCTTCACGGATGGAAATCTGAAATTTCTCAAGGAACCTGATCATCCAGACTCCTTGTTGGCTGAATTTTACTTTCCTTAAGCAGTATTATACCCTCAAGAATGAAATTGAATAGACTGTTGGTATACAAAGAAATTAATAATGTTAAGCCTATGCATTAATAATGAACATATGGCTAAGATTATTTTTCACCAGGTATTTTTGGTTAATTATTATAGCAGTTGTCTTCACTGTTGAGGTCAATAGATCATTAAGTATATTTGTAAAATTGTTAAGCAAGGTCCTAAACATATTTATGATGCTGCTGGTGAATATTTACTCAAATTTTATGTTTAATTCATTTGGTTTCTATGTGTTTTATTTCAACAAAACATGTCCTTCAACTTTTGTAGAGATTTGAGAGATGTTTATGAAATGTAGAAAAACATTATTCAAAAACTTTATTCCAGATAAAATAAAAGACCAAGGATTAGGGGAAAATGTGATACAAATTAAAAGTTTTAGGAATTAATCACACTTGATAGTTACTCCCATTTGGTGTTTGCTTTGTATTTGTGGGAAAGTGTGCTTATGCTCTTGGTTAAATCTCTTTAAACTAGACATTGAGTAAACATGGACCAAAGCCACAGAGTTTTATTCAGTTTTATTGCCAATTACATTTCAAGGCCAATCAAAGGTATTTTGACAATTGGCTAGTGGGAGATTTAATGGGAAAAAATAAAAGCAACAAAAGAAAAGAAACAGGTCTCTGTAGAGCAACAGATAGAGCTGAGGCTTTTGCAGAGTTGGTTGATGGATGTGAATCTATGGTACTACTCATAACCAGCAGCTCATACACTAGGAATGGACCCTTATTATTGTCAAAAGACAAATTTTAACAGGGCAGCTAAGTGTGGACACATGCACGCTTCTTTTTACTTCAGTTTTGATTGGAGAGAAGGCAGTCACAGGCAATGATCAGCTTACCAGATAATTAGTAGGAAGTTCAAGTTTCCACTTTTATTTGTCCTTGCAGACAGAGCCCATGAGCACAGAGTACTTTCTGGTAACAAATGGGAGTCTGGTCAACCAGTGATCTTTACATTAGCAATCTAATAACCAGAGGCCATCCTGCCATAGTGCTGAATCAGAACTAATTTATGAAACTAGGTCCAAATGTTCATTAAAATGGTCACAATTCAGTGACTGCCCAGTAAAATGCGACTACGATTTCAGTCTCATAACTGAATATTTTAACATACCATTAAGGACATATTTCAGATGTTAAAACTAGCTTTGATTCTGCAGAAGGAAAAACAACAAGGTTAGAAAGCCATTTGCTTTTGTACAAAATTGGCACTACTCTCATTCAGCTTCAGGCTCAAAATGCTTCCAATGTTCCCCTTGTAGAGCACAGGGTGAGCTGGGCTTGCATTTGCAAGTCTGATTCATTCTTTCCTTAGGGTAAGAGTGCTTCCAGGAAGCCCTATCTAACCACAGGGCTGTGAACTTACCTAGTCAAGAAATCTCAGGCAGCTCACTTGAGAGTCAAATGGATTTCCCCATTGCTGCCAGAAATTCTCCCACAGCATTCCTTCAATCATATAGCCTCCCATGATGCCAGAACTCCTGGAACTCATGCTGTACATGCTGCTTTCCACAGAGAGGCTAGGTGTGAGTGGAAGAGAAAATGTGACATCCAAATCTAGTTAAGAGCCATGAGACAGCAGGGAATGTTCTAGATTGAGTCTGATGGTGGTATGGTTCCTGTTGTCGCTGGTGCTCAGAATGTCCTCTCCCAGAGCAGGGTTCCCCTCTCTTACTAGTTCAGTGCCTAGCAATTGAACAAGTTCAACAATAAGCAGTTGTTGTGAAATGAGCTAATGACATCATTATGGGAGCCATTTAATTTCTCTGTCTCTCAAACATCTTTATACATGATATGGGAATAATGATCCCCACTCTGTTTATTTCACAGGATTGTTGTGAGGATCTAAACTAATAATAACTGCAAAACACATTTTAATGGTGTGGTGCTTATACTAGTGTAATGTATAGTTTTAAGACTTCATTGTCAAGTTTAACAGTCTGTTTTCTTTATCTCCTGAGTTTTTATTCAATGGAACAGGAATGAATCCCTAAATCTTCCAAATGTGAACAAAAAAACTTTAAATGACTTTTTCCTGGCAATCTCTATGCTATGGCTGAATTATTTACATACTTATTTGATCCTGGGAAAGGAAGCAAAACAGAAAAATTCCAAGAATAATATTTCTTTTCACTAACTCCTTTAGAAATTTTTTCTTTTATTTTTGTGTGCATCTAAAAAATCATATTAGTAATATGGATGCTTTATTATTCCATGATGTAGACATCACTTTTATATCAAGGTTAAATTTCTCTAGACACAACAGATGCTTGCAGGGACCACAAGTGGTAGAGGTGGATAGCAAGTGCTCATTTATTGTAGCAGTGTAAATAATAGGTGATTTAAAAGATTAAATTGACTTTTTAAATGAGGATCTTCCCCCAACAAAATATTTTTAAATGTTTGAATCTGGTTTAATATTAGAATAATAATTTTGGATTAAATTTTATCTTTTTCCATGTATTTTTCATGCTAACTTGAAATATTGGAACCTCAAAATAGATATGTTCCATTCTATAAGCTTCTCAGTTGGTCTGTACATAGACTCATATGTTACATGCCCCTCTTCCCTCCATGTGAAAGTCTGCTGTTTCCGGTCATCACACGAACATAGGCAAAGCTTTAGCTCCCTCTGCTTTGTTCTTGTGCCTGGAAAGGGGTCCAGGCAGTTTCTCCACACAGGTGAACCCAAATAGAAACTCTTCAAGAGACTGCTTTTAATGGTGCTTACCCAGTTTTACCAACCATCTCTACAGAAATGTGATTCTAATACTGAGACTAGAGTCCATCAGCTTGGTATTCTTCCAGAGGTGCTTCTGTATAACACATAAGAATACAACTAGAATTTTGTGGACTATCTCAAAAGAATTTGTGGAGAATGATTTAACCCACATCCTTTGTTGAGGATATCATCAGATTTCTAAATATTAGCATTTTGGTATGAATCTGTCTGAAAATTCAAGAATTTAAGAAATGACACCTCAACTTCTGTACCTTAACATTCTGCTCCAAAGCCCCTATCTCAGGGGTGTCAAACTCATTTTTACCAGGGGCCACATCAGCCTCACAGTTACCTTCAAAGGGCCAAATGTAATTTCAACTCCTTAACAGTTAAGGGGTAGTTACATTTATACTGTCTTAAAATTACTTCAGCCCTTTAAAGGTAACCACAAGGCTGATGTGGCCCCTGGTGAAAATGAGTTCGACACCCCTGCCTTATCTTATCAGAGTGGCATAAAATGGAACTTTGGTCATTCTTCCTGCCTCACCTGTGAGTCACTTACAGACTACCAAACAGTCAAGGAAGAAAGCCTCAGTGGTCTCTGTCACCAACCACATATTATACTGTTAAGAGGCCATTTACTTGTTTTTTATGGTCCCATTAAGGCCAATAACTCTTGAGACATGACAGCCTAAGCTTTGACTTCTAAAGAAACTGGCTCATTCTAAAGACACAATTAAATTTTGTCTTTATAAATTTCAATATAAAGGAAATGCTCCTTCATCACATCCTTGGCAAGACTTTATGTTCACTGATTAACTGAGCTCCCTGCCTGCTGTTCCTTGTCCTTTGACCACAATCAACCCCTTTCACCCTCATCCCTGTCCACTACCATCAAATTTTGGATGATGGCCAGTAAAGCAGTGTGGAACATATTAATTTGCATATTTTAGAATAAAGTTCCATGAACTCAAAGGGAAATCATGTCTTTGAACAGCATTCAATGTTTGTAAGGACATTTCTTGCTAGCTTTTAAAAAAGAAATACATTATATTTTATCTACAAACTTTGGTTATCTTTACTAAGAGTAGCTCAACCATCCTTAATACAGTGTATTGAGTCCACTCCACAAGAACTATAAGTCTTCTCTTTCTTTTCTTGTAAAATAATGTCCCTCACTTCTTTCAAATTTTTCTTTAAGTTTGTCTCCTTTAGATTTTCCTTTTTATCATCCTTTGAAAATGTTAACTGTATTAAATCTAGTGGTTTATGTCATTTCTCCAAATTTTGTCACTCAACTTTCCAATTTCTTATGTTTTACACTTTTTTAAAAGATTAATATTGGTCAATTTTATGCAAATACTCTTTGGTCATGTGTTTAAGCTTCTTGTTTTAGCCTGATAACTTGTCAGAGTTTTAGTTCCTGTAGTAAAGTATGTGTTTCTCTACCTCCCTTCTCTCTTCTCTCCCCTCTTGCTATCCCTCTTCATTTTTAGTTAGCATTCCTCATTTTCTTACCTTGTTCAATATTTTATTTTTTCGACTACTTAAAATCTTCCAATATGTTATGTATTATTCTTAATTATTATGTATGTTGCCTACAAATCTATTTTCCCCTGTAGATGACTTCTACAAGGCTGTGGATCTAACTTGCTCAGTACATAATGTAACTCAAATAGTGCCTGACCTAGAGTAGGTGCTCAATAAATACTTGTTTAATGAATGAATGACATATAACATTGGTACTAATAAATAGCAGGAATAAAAATCAAACTTCATGGTTTACTTTCAAGTGGTTTCATATTTTCTTAACCCATGATATTTCATTTTATGCTTCCAGATATCAACATGGCAGGAGAGCCCAAACCCTACAGACCAAAACCTGGAAACAAGAGGCCCCTTTCTGCACTTTATAGGTGAGTAAGTAAGTACTGTGTTCCAATATGTCATAGTGAAAATGTTGGCCAGTTTTAAAAGGCAATACATATAACCCATAAGGAATCAAAAGAGGAGAAATCTATACTGGCATAAAGTACAACAAAATGCTGGTGGTCAACACATAAATACATCATGCAGCATTGACTAGCATCTTGGATGCCTAACCTTATTGCTTAAACTTCTACAAGATATTTCATTAACAAAATCTAATAAAAATCTCCCATGACTACCTGACAAGTAGGGAGAATGTCAGTATTTGTTGACTATCGCATGTCATGTACTATAGTTTCACACAAGTTGTTTGTTTAATCTAATATTCACAGCAATGCTGTAATGTAGATATTGCAATTCTCATCTTAGAGATCAAGAAACTGTTCTGCAGTTTCTGAGAGATTCCCCTAATCATACTACTGGGAAA
The DNA here is from genome assembly GCA_039655065.1 of Glossophaga mutica. Taxonomy (NCBI): domain Eukaryota; kingdom Metazoa; phylum Chordata; class Mammalia; order Chiroptera; family Phyllostomidae; genus Glossophaga; species Glossophaga mutica. Next base: position 74,966,743 of record CM077309.1, on the reverse strand, counting down.
TGATGGCACCAGTATTGACTCATGCTTTCCAATACCACACCCTGAATTCTATCCACCTGGTCATCAGCCTCATTTGTGGCAGAGTACATGTTCCTTGCACTTCCATTTCCCCCAAACAATACAGTCTTTCACTTTTCCAGAGAGATAGCTTTGATTCCTTTAATGTTTCCTAATATTCATTGGAGTCAATTTAACATTCTCACCCCCCCCACATTTTCCCCTTCTATTTATCAGTGCCCAGTCTTATTATCTCAATACCAGCTGGATAGATTACACTATATTTAGCATCTTTATTGTTCTGTGTATACCTTTCTTAAATAAAATTTGGTCAATTTGGGGAAGAAAATAAAAATAAATTCTTGGCACTTCTTTTTTTTAAAAAAAAAACAGCCATTTTGAAAAAAGTCATGTTTTACTATTAAGCCCTGTGCCCCACTTCATGTACATTTTCCATTGGTTTCTGAGATGTAAGTACTGACTTTGCATCTCTCTCTGCTAAATTCCCTGCTAAATGTAGCCAACTGTCCCAGGCTATTAAGATTTCCTATCATCCAATCGATTCGGGCCTCTCCCAGATTCATATCTTCACTCTATCAGTGCCCACAATCAATGAGCTAATGCAAAGTTTGAACAAGACCACTTTTCCCCTGATATCATTTGGATAAAGGAGAATTGAGTTATGCATGTCACAATTGATTATGTGTGATCACAACCAATACAATACAATGTACACAAAAGAACGTGGAGCTGTATCCTGTTCTCTGAAAATCAGCACTTCTTTTTTTTTTTTCAGCCACTCACAGCCTCATTTCCCAAACTATATGAAACAAAAGGGTCAGGACTAGGTGACTTCTGAGATTTTTTTTATTTTTTTTAATTTTTATTTTAATTGTTGATCTTGTACAGTTTTCTGTCTTTTATTCTCACCCCAACCCACCACTCTAGCCCTCCCCACCTCCCTCCCATTTCCACCCCCCATAGTTTTTGTCCATGTGTCCTTTATACTTGTTCCTGACTTCTGAGATTTTTTATTCCTGCTTGATACCCCAATGCTCTCTAATGAATGACCATCAGAAATCTTAAAAGGTATTTTGGAAATGTACCTCAATTGATCTTATTATTTTATTTATGTAAATTTATTTAATTTTAACTGAGTTTTTTAACATAAAATGGAAAGAAAAAGGAATTAACAAATGCTGATAATTGGCATTGGGCAGTATTGCCGTGAAAGGTAGGAGGTAAAGTCACCAACTAAAGGAAATGTTTATACAGCTGAGAAATGGAAATTATTCTCTGATGAGATTCATTTATAAATAGATGCACAGAGCTGCATCTAATGCAGAACATTTGAAAGGCCAATATTTAAGTTATTAAAAAAATAATCAATGGCTTTCTTTCTTACCAAAGAGTTACCACTACCAATGCAATGATGTTAATTTTCCCTGTTCTTAGAGTAATTTTATTTTCTTATGAGAATAGATGCTTATGAGAAGAAATAAATATCCTTGTAACTGTTATTTCTCTATTACTAAGTTATGTTGAATTGTGAATTCAGAAGAACTGGAACCAGAAGTTCATTTCAATCTGACATATTGTACACAGACCACAATAGTGGGGAAATACATATTAATGCTTTTTTTTAATCTGTTTACACAAATGCTGAGATGCACTGAAATTGCCAACTGGAAACAAAAGGAACAAAGAGGGGAGAGTGTCTCTGAGAAAGCCTTTCACTCATGCTTTCTCATCCTTACATAAACTTAATAAGAACAATATCTCATTTTTGTGTAAACCAACTGCATTTTCATAGTTATTATTTATCTGTTCACCAACAAACTCCAGGTTGGTGTTATGTGCCTGGCTTTACAGATGAAAAAAGTAAGCTTCCAAGAAAAGAAAGGATTTACCTGGAGTCAGGTAACAAGATCAGGAACCGAACTCTGGTGGGCAGCCTTCAAGTCTGGTGGTCTTGCTACTAGCTTACAGCTATCTCCTCACCTGCTATCATATAAACAGCACCAGTTATGAAAAGAAGAGATTCCTGCCAATCAAAACAGTTAATCAGTTATATTTCTGTCTATGACTACATTGTATGTCACATAAGAACATGTGCTACCACCTATTTGTGGTCACCTATTTGTGACCACAGAGCACAGGTTTGAGCTTCAAGTTCTTTATTTAACATAATAGTTGTGTAATTTTCTTGGTAGGGTGAAACTCAGTGTAGGGAATGTGAAGGTGGTAGCAGCTGAAGAGAGGTGCTTTCTGCTTTCCTGTTCTTTGCATCTTTGGGTCTGTTTTACCTATAAAGTGAAAGGGCTGGAATGATGTCATTTGTTCATTCATTCACTCATACAAGACATATTTATTGTATGTTTCTTATAGTCTGGGCACTGTGGTAGCTGATTTTTTTGGCACAGAAAAATGCCCAGGTTGCAGAGGGCAAAGAGAGAAGATAATGAAATAAGAGTAATTAATTTTTATGGTTATTGGCAACCTCTGACTTATTTCTCTGTATCCATTTGCTCAGTTGGGGATGGAAATGGTTTGCCATCAGATTTTCCTCCCCACCTATGTCCATTTCCTCACCATCATCAACCACAAAGCAGTATTGACATGGAATATCCACTGAGATATCACTTGCCTTGTTACTTCTAGTAAGCAAGCTTTTTATTTAGCCCAACGGGCTGTCCTAAGCACTTTCCATGTGCTAAGTTAACATGGTATACAGAGAAGACACAAAATATTTTTAAAACATAGTGCAACTGTAAAATATTTCTTGTCTTATACATGAATTAGGTATATGAGGTCTGTACAGAAAAAGCCCAATCATTCTTAAGAAAACAAGGATGATTTATGGGACATTGATGTAACCTGGCAGCCAGGAAGAGTGGACTGGAATGCACATGAGTGAACAATGATGGCTTCACTGTACTAGTGAGTGGGGGTGGTAGATGCCATTGAGTGTGCATGTGTACTGTGTGACCCTCACATTCAAAATGACTGGGCAGGTAGAACAATGAATCTGCATCAAATTTTGCATTAAGCTTGACCACTCCTCTGCAGAAATTATTCAAATGATTCAGAAGGCTTTCAGGGACAATGCAATGAGTGCAGCACAAATAAAAGTGTGGCATAAACACCTCAAAGATGGTCAAGAATCTATTGAAAGTGATCCATGTTCTGGAAGTCATGCAACAAGCTGAACACCTGAGAATTTATGGGCTGTAATCAACAAAGTTTGGCTACCCAAGTGATTCAGCCCCCTACAGTACAGATTTGGCACCCTGCAACTTCCGGCTTTTCCCAAAATTAAAATCGCCTTTGACAGAGAAGAGATTTCAGACCATTGGTGAGATTCAAGAAAATACAATGGGGCAACTGATGGAGATTCCAACAAAGGATTCTGCAGTGTTTTGAACAGTAGAAGAGATACTGGGAGAACCATGTGAAGTTCCAAGGTGCCTACTTTGAAGAGGACTGAGGCATCATCATCCTATCTACAATGTTTCTTGTATCTTCTTTAATTAATGTTCCTATTTTTTAATAATATACGGATGGATACTTTCTGGACAGATGTTGTACATATAAATAAGGTACATAAATTCATTTCATGCTGTAAGAAAACAAATGAGAGCAGTACTGATTCTACCAACAGAGAAGGGGGTAGGAAGTCTGGAAGCTGTTTGAGCTGGCTTCTGAACAAGCAGGCAGTCACTCAGCAGACAAAGGGGAGAGCACACAAGACAGAGTATGCACAGGGCACAGGCACAGAGACCAGGAAGAGCCTCTTGTGATGGAGCTAAGATAGACCACTTGCAAAGAATGAATAACTGGAACATTATGGTGACCCAGCCTGTCTGGATCCCCGTAGGCCTGCACATCAGATGAAAACAATACAGTTTTTATTTCACAGGCAACAAGGAGACATTTGAATATGGTGAGTGAGTAGAAATGGCATGTAAGATGAGTGAAAGTCACAGACATGTCAAGGTTTCCAGTTTAGGTGGCTGGGGAATGATCACATGGCTCTGATGAAAGAAATAAGAAAGACATGATAAGCAGCAGTCTGTGTTGCAGGGTTGAAGCTGAGGGAAAAGAAATGATTTCTGTCTTGGACATGAATTCATAAAGACAAACAATTCATGAATTATAGTAATTGAAATAAAAATGTCTCTCATTAGAGGCCATTTGTATAGGAAAGATAATTAGTTGTGTACATTCCATAAATATTGGACCTTGTCCTAATGGTGAACAGCAAAACATTCTCTGGATATAATATTGTAACTTTGAATAACTGGCTGCTTCAAATGTGCTGTGTCCATCATACTATGTCTGTGGTGTTCCAAAATGATGATGCTCCCCCAGAAAGTGAGTTTACTGGCATGCTAAGTTCTAATTAGTGCTAAATCATTTCTGAATGAGAATTATGTGATGGTTTTACTTCTGCTTGTAGAGGAGACAGGCCTTTCCTCTCTGATTTGAGAAAAGCTGACAATTGATCAGAGCTGAATAAGATCAGGTTTTCATTCACCCAAGTGCAGACATCCTAGCTCAGAAAGACATAGAAAATGTAGCACTTTACCCCACTCATTGCATGGGTATTACTCAGTATCATTCCCAAATGTGGTCTATGATATTCTATAGATACTTTTCATAGCAACCTTCCCACCCAAGAAAGGTGACCATGGGAATCAAGATTGTCACAAGATAAGCTACAGTATCATCATTTTAAGGTCACCGCAGTTGGTGGTAGTAGCCATAAGTGGGGTTATGTTATAGGAATTTCGGTGATCAAAAAACTTGCAGAACACAGGCAAAGCAAGGTGACTGTTCAGCAAATTCTGGTGATTTGACACTTGATCTTCATAAGTCTTATTATCACTTTTCCTGGTGATTCTGTTACATCATGGGAAAGGAGATCCTCAGGGGACCCGAAATGTCCCCTACAACCTTGAATGGAAATGAAAGTAATAGAAGCTAATTTCAACTAATGCTAAATAGTAAAAATCAATATGGAAGAAAAGTCTCCTGGACACCTCTGCTGCATTAACTTGCTCTGTGTGCTCAGAAATGTTTACCAATTACTTGTTGATTACTTTAAGTACTTTCTTTCTTCTTTTATAATGTCAAGGATAATACACATTCACTTTTAGAAGCTTCATGCTTTCTATTTCAATGTCTCCCTTTGCACTGGTCACAGCTTCATTTCACCTACCCAGTTAGGTGGGCCCACTCAGAAAGCAATCCAGTGGTAGACTCTCGTTTTAAATGGAGTGGGAGGACATCAAGGAAATGTTGCTCCTGTCTCTGCACTACAGCCTGTCCTTCTGAAATGAACATAAGCCTCAACATTGACACACTCACAAAGGTCATTTGAAAGTAGACTGTTTTGAGTTCTTTGTTTATTCTGGATATTAACCCCTTATTTGATGTATCATTGGCAAATATGTTCTTCCATTTGGTTGTCTTTTCATTTTCTTAATGGTTTCCTTTGCTGTGCAAAATTTTTAGTTTGATGTAGTCCTATTTGTTTATTTTTTTTGTTTCCCTTACCCAAGAAGATATATCCAAAAAAATATGACTAAGAGTGATATCAAAGTGTATACTGGATATTATTCTAGGAGTTTTGTGGCTTCGAGTCTTATATTTAAGTTTTTAATCTATTCTGAGTTTATTCTTGTATATGGTGTAAGAAAGTGGTCTAGTTTCATTTTTCTTCATATATCTATACCAATGCCATTTATTGAATGCACTAACTTTACTTCATTGTATGTTGTAAACATTCCTCCTTTGTCATAGACTATTTGCCCATATATGTGTGGGTTTATTTCTGGGCTCCTTATTGTGTTCCATTAATCTATGTGTCTGTTTTTATGCCAACAACATGCTGCTTTTATTACCGTAGCCTTGTAGTAGAGGTTGATATCAGGTAGTGTAACACCTCTAACTTTGTTATTCTTTCTCAAGGTTGCATGTGATTTTCTTAAAGTACGTTGTTGCAGGGTCTGTGTAGCAGACACAGTCTCTTTTTTGCTCCCTATCCAATATTTTCAACCAAATTACAGGTATGGAAAAATGTGATTGCCAATATCTGCAAGAGAAAATACAAACAGCAAGAGTCCACTTCTAACACTCAAAGCTGAATATTTACACATCTAAGTAACTGAGCATTAGTTTCCTTAATTCACACTTCCCAAGAGAATATGAACTCCTGTTAAAGCAGAAAAGGTCCCACTTACTCTTTTTTGGATAGTTTTAATTGTTCAAATGTCTTAAATGAGTATGTTTGGTGGAAAGAGTGTTAGACATGCCTGGCACCTAAAGATAGAAGTTTCCTGAAAGGTGATATATTTAATGAGCCTGGATCTGTTACAGATGTTCCACAAATTTTAGTTATTCTTATTCTGATAATTATTCAAAGAAAAGATCAGTAATAAAATATTTAAAGAAATTATTTTAAACAAGCCTTGGGATATGATAATGTTGCTAAAACTCACACAGTCAACTAAACATGTCAGCAGTTCCTACAATTGCCTAAAGAAGAATTTTTTAAGATTTTATTTATTTATTTTTAGAGAGAGGGGAAGGGAAGGAGAAAGATTGTCAGAAACATCAACATGTGGTTGCCTCTCACATAGCCCCCACTGGGGACCTGACCCACAACCCAGGCATGTGCCCTGACTGGAAAATGAACTGATGACCCTTTGGTTCACAGCCCATGCTCAATCAACTGAGCTACACCAGCCAGGGCTAAAGAAGAAATTTTTTAAAGATTATTTATAGTATGCCACTCATATTTCACATAAACAAATGTAATTTATAAACCTTTTAATTTAATGTGCTTGAAGAGAGAGTTCTGGCCAAGATGGATATGCAGGTAGAAACCCTTCACTTCCTCACACAACCAAAAGGAGGATAAAAACCAATTTAAAATCAATAAACAACCAAAAGTGCCACAAAAATCAACCTGCATGGAACTCCAACAACCAAGGAATTAAAGAAAAAAGTCAACCAAAACAACCAGACTGGTAAGGCAGCAGACCACCAAGCTGACTCAGAAAAACTGCTGCAAGGTGGCAAACTGGGTGGGAGGGGTTGACTGAATGCAAAACTGAGACTCAGAGTTGACCATGGACTATGGCAGTTGCCACAGTGGGAGAAACTCCCAGTCTCACTCTAGAGTCCATTGGAAAGTACACTAGAACCCAGCAGGCATGCTGCAAGGTTCCCTCTCTGGCCCCTCCCCCATAGGCAGTGCCTCAGTGCAACAAAGAGGGTTGCCCTGCCCTGGTGAATACCTAAGGCCCTGCCCCCTTACAACTTATCAGTTGCTTCAAGACAAAGAAATATGGCCCAAATGAAAGAACAGAGCAAAACCTCAAAAAAGAGAACTAAGTGATGAGGAGACAACCAACCTGATGGAGAATTTAAAGCCTTGGTAATCAAAATGCTCACAGAACTGATTGAGCTTGGTCAAAAAATGAAAAAAACAAAAAACAAAAAACAAAAAAAAAACAAATGAAAGATACCCAAAATGAAATAAAGCAAAATATTCAGGAAACCAACAGTGACAGGAAGGAAACCAGGACTCAAAGCAATGATTTGGAACCAAATGAAGAAATAAACATCCAAACAGAACAAAATGAAGAAACAAGAACACAAAAAAAGTGAAGAGAGTCTCATAAACCTCTGGGACACCCTGAAATGTTCCAATATCTGAATTATAGGGGTGCCAGAAGAAGAAGAACAAGAGCAAGAAATTAAAAACTTATTTGGACAAATAATGAAGGAAAACTTCCCCAATCTGTGAAGGAAATAGACTTCCAGGAAGTCCAGGGAGCCCAGAGAGTCCCAAAGATGTTGGACCCAAAGAAGTACACACCAAGGCACATCATAATTACATTAACCAAGATTAAAGATAAGAAGAGAATCTTAAAAACAGCAAGAAGAAAAGAGACAGTTACCTACAAAGGAGTGCCTATAGGCTATCAACTGATTTCTTAAAAGAAACCTTGTAGTCAAGAAGGGGCTGGAAAGAATTATTTGAAGCCATGAAAGGCAAATACCTACATCTAAGATGACTATCCAGCAAAACTGTCATTTAGAATGAAAGGAGAAATAAAGTGCTTCCCAGATAAGGTCAAGTTAAAGGAGTTCACCACTAAGCCATTATTACATGAAATGTTAAAGGGACTTATTGAAGAAAAAGAAGATCAAAACTATGAACAGTAAAATGACAACAAATTCAAATTATCAACAAATGAGCCTAAAAGAAAAGAAAAACAATGAAAACAAAAACTAAGGAAATAATCAGAACAGGAACAGAATCAGAGAAATGGACATCACATGGAGGGATTTTAGTGGGGAGTGGGAGGGGAGGAATAGTGGGGGAAATGTACAGGGAAGAAGGAGCAGGATTGGTAGGCATAAAATAGATGGGGAGAGATAAAACATGGTATAGGAAACAGAGAACTCAAAGAACTTATATGTACAACCTATGGACATGAACTAGGGGAAATGCTGGAGGGTTGGGAGGTGCAGTGTGGAAAGGGAATAAAGGGGAGAAATTGGGAAAGCTAATAGCATAATCAATAAAAAATACTTTAAAAAACTACAATATAATACAAAAATTATATGAGGTTAAAAAAAACAAAAATAAAATGCTTGAAGAAATGCTGACACAGTACACATTAAAGTAGACATGCTGCCCTGGCTGGTGTAGCTCAGTGGATTGAGCGCGGGCCTGCGAACCAGAGGATCGCGGTTCGATTCCCAGTCAGGGCACATGCCTGGGTTGCGGTCCAGTTCCCGGCAGGGGACACACGAGAGGCAACCGTACATTGATATTTCTCTCCCTCTCCTTCTCTCCTACCCTTCCCCTCTAAAAAGATAAATAAATAATAAATTTAAAAAAAAAAATTAAAAAAAAAAAAAAAAAAAAAAAAAAAAAATAAAGTAGACATGCTGCATGTACTTCTCTGTTAGGTTAAAGAATGACCATTTGCAGTCTTCTGTTATGTTTTTATGCACCAATATCCATGAATGCCTTCTTGAATATGAGAAGAGCATGATGGTGATAAAAGAAACTGGATTGTGCCATTCCTTAATGCCAAGTATTAGCAAGCAAATATAACCAGAAATACTGAAATAAAGAACAAACTGACAGTACCAGAGGGAAGGGAGGAGAGGGATAATGGGGGGAAGTATGGTAAGGGCCATCAAGGAACATGTATAAAGGAAACATGAACAAAGCCAAAGTGAGTAGGTTCAAGGGTGGGAGGAGGGGATGGGTAGGGCAAGGGATGTGGTGGGGTGAAAACGGACACAACTATACTTGAACAACAATAAAAAACAAATAAAAATAAAAATCAGAAAGAAGTCTCATGCTTTGATATAGGAAAATAAATATAACCCAGCCCACACATGTTCTCAAGGTAAACAATAGTCAGTCCTCAAAATCAGAGAATTGGACAGCACTATTTACCACACATAATTCACCATAGACTTACCTGGCAATTAGGGTGACCATCTGTTTTAACCAACTGGCAGCTGGCTCTATCCAGAGGAAAGTTAATATCGCATATCTTTAGGACAAATAGTGATTTTGCAACTTGGAGTCAGGTGTCCACCAAAACCAGGCTCTACTCTCTGCTCTTCTTTACAGACTGGGAGATGGGGTGCTGTCTTCCCCAATGCCTGCATTTCAGAGATGGCCTTCAAACCCTGGCTGGTGTGGCTCAGTGGATTGAACACAGCCTGCAAACCAAAGAGATGGCCTCCAGGTTTTAAAGAAAAGACATTCTTGGATCATGAGGGCCTATCTAATCTTTGAAAGGATTTATATTTTTTCAAAGATATGATAAAGTTTTCACAATGCAAATTTTCTAAAGTAAAGAAAAAGGAGGGGAAGGAAATCTCTTTCCTTATTTCTAAGAGAGTATTAAGTTTGAAGTTTTTAGGTTTTTGTCTGAAATTTTTACAGCACGGTGGTATTTAAAGACTGGATTTTTCAAGGACTGGTATTTAAAGAGTGATGGGAAGTTCCTTTTATTAAGCTCCTTCCCAGAGGGAGAGGTTTTGAGCCACCTCACTGATGGCTCCTCTGAAGCACTGGCTCCCTGTCATGTTGCTGTCACACATAGGAGGATGCTTCATGGCCACACTGACTGCTTCTCTTCTAACAACTGGGAAAAACAGAAACAAGAAATGTATCATGATGTAGAAGAATGTCTGAGCCATGCAAAATGTGAGAGGAGAAAAGATGGGTTCAATATCTGTCCTATAGATGGATGTAGTGGATTAATGAGAAACTAAACAGTCATTATTTTATAAAATGTACTAGTTCTATTATCTTTATAACATTGTGTTTCCTGGGTAAATTCAAGTGTGAAAATATTGATCACAATCATAAGCTAAGAGAAAAGACTGAGTTTTAGGAAGATTTTTTTGAAGTTTTAATTATGAGCAAATTAAAAAGTGAAGTTTATAAGTTTGTTATTTGGTGGTGGCTTTAAATATATTGATTAGAAGACAGACTACACATTTTAATAAAAATTATTTAAACTACTTGTTTTCTTTGTAAGAGTAATTTTCTGATTTAGTTATAAGTACTAAAAGGAAAGCAAAATGCCTCACTTTTCAAAGTCTAGATAGATGAGGGAGAAGGAAGCAGCCAAGTCTCACTAGTTTATGTCAGCCATACATGATAAATGCTTCTCCCCAAAATGGGTGGGGTTTTTTGAAGAAATTCATTAATTCTATAAAATTTTCAAAATTCCTCTTTACTGGAATGGTAACATGATTGATAATTTATCCTTGTTGATATTGTTAAAAATCAGAATACTCAGAGTATAAAGGATCTTCCAAACCCTAGTGTTGACGTGTAGTTCATGGATATCTGTGAGATTGAATAAAAGCACAAAGGGCTTATTTGAGTGAAACTAGGTGCTACATCATTTGCACTTCAATATTTGTTTGAAACATCTTCTCTCTGGGAAAATCTCTATTAGAACTACTTGGTCCCAGAAAAAGTTAGTGGTCATCACAGTGAGCTGGATTAGAAATCAGGAAACCTGCATCCACAGTATGGAAGCCAGCTAGTTGACAAACCTCTTTTAAGCAACCAACTTCTTTTGAACCCAGCTTTCTCATAATGACACAAAGGGGTAGAGCTAAGCCACTCCTTAGTGTATTCCCATTTCTAACATTCTGGGATTCTGCTGTTGGCTTTCCAATGCAGAGACTAACCCAAGGGACAGCTGCTTCTTTATTGAGATTACCCTGTTTTTTTCCTTTCAAATTCTATCTAGGATCTGAAAATATTCATATCTTTCCATTTCAAAAAGCAATTCCATTTTTGAAAATGTATCTAAAAAATCCTATTGTAAAAATGTAAAAAAGAAATTGAAAGTATTCTCCAAATGTTCTTTGCAGTTTTATTTATAATACTGAATAATCTAATCTGACCAAAAGGTCATATAGTAGTGGGTATGACACTTCTATTAGATAAAATATTTAAAATAAGGTGTTCATTCTGACATGGGAAGAGTTTTAAGATTTGAATAACCAAAAAAAAAAAAAAAGAAGAAAAATTATATGAACAGCATATAATTATATAGAGAATACATATTATATAAACAGACAACTAAAACTATCTAATAAGTGAAACAAACGTACTGAGAAAAAAATAGAGATCAAACTATTAGCTCTCATTGTCTTTGAACATGGAGAATATGGATAATAATTTCTGTGATTTCAATACCTAGTGCACATTTTATTTAATGAGAATTCTATAACCAAAATAAGAAAAAAGAGAGATTTAAAAGCTAGATTTTTCCTGTTGTAGCCTATAAACATCCCAGAAAAGCACTCACACAGGCGACAATGAGGATTCGTTGTCATTATTGTACAAACCAGCTCAACAGATATAGCCCTTCATCTAAGTGCTACACTCCTTTAGTCACCGTGGTTATTAGAAAAGTTGATTTTCTGAAGGGGCAACTTTATTAACATGAGTCTCTCAGGTCCAGCAGCCCTGTGTGGAGAAGCAGTCACTGTCAGTCACCACACAGCAGGGTCAGGAGCTCAGAGCAGGGAGAGGGGGAGCAGCTGACGTCATCTAATCTTCAAAAATGAAAAAGTCAAAATTCATGAGCCCTTAAGTTGTGCAATAAAATAAGTAATCAGGAAAACAGGGTGATAGCAGGTCTGACTACAGATTAGTAAGTCAGTAATGACAGTGGCACCTGCCTCAGAGTAACTGCCCTCCATTGTATCAAAAGCTCAGTTTTTTTGCCACTGCTGCTTTGAAGGGGCATAATGGACAAGACATGCACATGACTGGAAAAGAGGGACAGGGCTATGTCCTCAACTCTTAACAGTGTTAATCTATGGCTGCAGAACAAGCCATGCTGAGGAGTCCGAGGACAGTAAATGGATCAGAATGTGCTTTTCAAAAAAGTGATACACCAACCAATAGCTCAGTTTTAAATGGAAATAAAGGATGACCCATGAAATACAGAAGTCATGTGTGAAATAGCATTTTGAGTTGGATTGCTGAACAGTTGTTAGAGGCACTTTAAGTCTTTTCTTACTAAAATTGTCCACAACATCAAGTTGAAGACATCATGGTAATTTAGTGAAAATTATAGAATTTCAGTAGCATTGTAACTTCTAATTTCTTTTTTTACCTCTGAAAATATTTTTTTTATTTATGCTTATGTCTTTTTTTATTGAATTTATTGGGGTGACATTGTTCACAAAACCATACTGAAAACTGCCCTTCCCTCATTTTTCTAACTATTTATGATTTCAACTCAATATTGCAAATATCATGTTTAGAGGGATTATATCTATAATGCGATACTAAAGAAACAAAAAGCAAGGAAAATAGTGTTATGTGTAGGTTGAGTACAATGTGGGTAGCCAGGTATTAGTCTGCACTCAGTCTAGTTGGAGAGAGTTGCCATCATAAGGTTGGTCGGTGAGTTCCAGGTGCAGATTCAAAACAAAGCTCTAGGCCTTCAATTTGTGTGAAAAGGTTTGAGAAGGCAGCCAGGGCACCTGGTCAACTGCTCTGCATGACAGATCTTGGGATGGCAACCATTAGAACTTACTAGGAGCTGAGACAACAGAAATCGGTAGAGAGAAAACAACAACAAATTAGTAGAAAGAGAAACGAAGGTCTCTTGGGGCCATCTTGGAGGGTCTGTGGAGGAGCTGGTGACTTAGAGAAGAATTTGTGTCTCAGCAATTCTGAGTGGACTACATAATCTCAAGCCCACAAGGATAACTTAACTTTAAGCTTCTATTAATAGTGCTGGCTCAGGGATAGAGCACACTCAGCCTATATTAGATTCTCTGTGGATCTGGTGAAGAAAATAACAGAGAATCAGTAACTAGTCATTTATCAATTATTAAGCACCCACTGGACATTGTTATGGGCACTGAGGCTACACCAGTTAACAAAATGAATAAGAATTCCTGACCTTGCCTTCAAGTGTGAGGTAAGTGATAATAAACAAAACTAAACAATTAACTTAAGCATCTGTGAGAAGATAGGAGGTGTTAAACAGAGGGACTAGGAAGATGAGGGTGTTGCTATCTTGAATAGGGTGCTCAGTGAAGACCAAGCTGAGAAGATGATACTGAGCCAAGACTTAAAGGAGGTGATGGGCAGGAAGGTAAGGTTTTACCTGGTGGAAAAGCATTCTGGGCAGAGGGACTATGGGCACAAAGGTCCTAAAGCAGAAGCATACCCACATGTTTAATAAAAAGCAGAAGGCCAGTATTTCTGAAGCTGAGTCAGACAAAGCTGGGGAACTGCAAGAAGTGAGCAGGTGATGGTAGAGATGTAATGGGGGTGTCAAACCATGTAAAATCTTATGGACAAACAAAGTACTTCAGATTTTACTAGAGTGAAAGGGAGAGCCTTTGGAAGGTTTTAAGCAAAAGAGTACTGTGGCAGGACATACATTTTAGAGGTCATTTGAGCTCTATGTTGAGAATAGGTTAGGAAAGAACAAGTAGGAACAGGGGAAAGCAGGCAGGAAGTGATGATGAGTCAGGTAGTGGCTGTGAAGAAACCGGTGGTTATGTCATGGATGTGTTTTGAAAATAGAAACAACAAACTTGCTAACAGATTGGATGTGGACTGTGAAAGAAAGAATAGGATTAAGGATATTATCTACTGTTTGATGAAATTTACTGGCTTAAAAATAAACCTTCCTCTTTGTGCTGTCCAGCAGCCTGGGCTGGGTTTGGTTGGGCAGTTCTACTCTGTGGAGTAACCAACATTGTCTCTGTGGTGACACCTCAGGTGCCCCAGTGAGGGCTGCCTGGAACAGCTCTGGAACAAGCATCTCTCTGCGTGGTCTCTCCATGTGGTTAGCTTCAATGTCCTCACAGCACAGTGGTCTCAGACTGATCAGTTTTACATAGTGACTGAACTAAAGAAGGAAGAAGCAGCTACCTGCCATCCGAAAACCTAGGGTGGAAGTTCCACAATGTCACATTTGAGGGCAAGTTACAAGTCTAATCCATGTACAAGATGAGGGGACATGGACTTCACCTCTGGATCAGTGAGGGGAAGGAATTCATTAGAGCTGGACTGTCTACCACAGGTATTTCCAAGGTTTGGGAACCAAGCATATGAATATATGAAGTTGCAATTACATGAGATGAGCAGTACTTGTAGTGAAGATTGGAGCAGGCCAGGTGGAAGGTGGAAATGAGTTCAGCTTTTGAACTTGTGAAAGTCAGGATATCTGTTAGATACATGAGTGGAGACAAGACAAGAGTCGACATAGCCTGGAATTCATGGAGATGATAGGACTGGATATGCTTATTTGAGTCACCAGCATGTGGTTGGTACTCACAGCCACAAGACTGGAGGAGAACAAACTCAAATGGAGTAATTTAAAAGAGAAAGGGAAACAATCCAATGACTGAGCCATAGAACACACTGGTATTCAAAGTCAGAAACTAGCAAAAGTGCCAGAAGACAACTAAAGAGGTAGCTAATGTGAATAATATGAAACCCAGTGACAAAAGTGTTTGCAAGAAGGAGTAATTAATTGGATCCAGTCTCCAAAGTTCATATTAACTAGCAATTTATCTTGATATTGTAAATTGTGGATTTACTCTCAGGATTAGAGACTTTGACAAGATTGTATCTATCAGATTTGGAGTCATGGCTCATTCTCAATGCCTCACAGCTAACTTAGGGAGGAGCCCAGAAGGGAATGGTTCCTAGAATTATAAACCTATGCTCTTGTGAGACACCTGTACCTACAGGGGTATAGGGACACTAACATGCAGCCCCTCACCAGTCTTGTTGAACTATCAACATGCCCTGGAAATGGTAATAAAGAGCAATCCAGGGAGGTGATCAGCATCACACAAGTTTTTCAGCATGTGGCAGTTGAAGTCATTAAATTCTGACTTTTAGTTCCAGGATTTAATTTTTCAAAGATCTGGGTGAGGGCGTTGGGTGTGGGTAAAAGACTTGGGGTCTGAAAGTGGCTGAGGTTACCTAGATAGGAACTTGGGCAGGAGATTAATTTGTTAGTCACATGTGTCACTAGGAAGGGGGCAGCAGTACACTTAAGCAAGACACGTGCAAAAATGAGTTGTTTCCAAGCCTGTGTTAGACATTAACTACCTCTTAGGCTAACTAGTTTTCATGTGTTGCACTAAGAGAATGTGGAGGAGAGTTCCAGCCAAGATGGAGGCGTAGGTAGAAACCCTTTACTTCCTTGCACAACAAAAAGGAGGATAACAACCAATCTAAAATCAATAAACAACCAGAAGTGTCAGAAAGTCAAACTGCATGGAGCTCTGATAACCAAGGAATTAAAGAACAACCAGTGCTCGCTTCGGCAGCACATATACTAAAATTGGAACGATACAGAGAAGATTAGCATGGCCCCTGCGCAAGGATGACACGCAAATCCGTGAAGCGTTCCATATTTTTATCAACAAAACAAACAAACAAGCATAATATAAACAAAGACACTGAAATTGAGAACAGTCTGACAGTGTCCAGAGGGGGAGGGGAGGGAATTTCAGGGGACAAGGGGAACGGTTTAGAGCAACAAGTATAAAGGACTCATGGACAAAAACTATGGGGGATGGAAATGGGAGGAAGGTGGGGAGGGCTGGGGTGGTGGGCTGGGGGCGGGGTAAAAGACAGAAAACTGTACAATATCAACAATTAAAAATACTAATTAAAAAAAAAAAAAAAGAACAACCAGTCAACCAGAACAACCAGATTGGTGTGCCAAGACAAAGCAATATGGCCCAAATGAAAGAACAAAGCAAAGTTTCACAAAGAGAGATAGTGTTGAAGAGACAGCCAACCTATCTGATGGAGAATTTAAAGCCCTGGTAATCAAACTGCTCACAGAACTGATTGAGCTTGGTCAAAAAATGAAAAAACAAATGAAAGATACCCAAAATGAAATAAAGCAAAATATTCAGGGAACCAACAGTGACAGGAAGGAAATCAGGACTCAAAGCAATGATTTGGAACCAAATGAAGAAATAAACATCCAAACAGAACAAAATGAAGAAACAAGAACACAAAAAAGTGAAGAGTCTCACAAACCTCTGGGACAACCTGAAATGTTCCAATATCTGAATTATAGGGGTGCCAGAAGAACAAGAGCAAGAAATTGAAAACTTATTTCAACAAACAGTGAAGGAGAACTTCCCCAATCTGGAGAAGAAAATAGATTCCCAGGTAGTCCAGGAAGCTCAAAGAGTCCCAAAGAAGTTGGATCCAAAGAGGAACACACCAAGGCACATCATCATTAAGTTACCCAAGATTAAATATAAATAAAGAGTCCTAAAAGAAGCAAGAGGAAAGCAGAGATTTACCTACAAAGTTGTGCCCATAAGACTATCAGCTGATTTCTCAAAACTAACCTAATAGGCAAGAAGGGGCTGGAAAGAAGTATTTGAAGTCATGAAAGGCAAGGACCTCCATCCAAGACTACTCTATCCAGCAAAGCTATCATTTAGAATGCAAGGGCAGATAAAGTGCTTCCCAGATAAGGTCAAGTTAAAGGAGTTCATCATCACCAAGCCATTATTATACAAAATGTTAAAGGGACTTATTAAAGAAAAAGATCAAAACTATGAACAGTAAAATGACAGCAAACACAGCTATCAACAAATGAGCCTAAAAGAAAAGAAAAACAATGAAAACAAAAATTAAGCAAACAACTAGAACAGGAAGAGAATCAGAGAAATGAGCATCACATGGAGAGATCTGAATGGGGAGTGGGAGGGGAGGAATAGAGGGGGAAAGGTACAGGGAAGAAGGAGCATAATTAGTAGGAATAAAATAGATGGGGAGAGACAAAAAATGGTATAGGAAATGGAGAACTCAAAGAACTTATATGTGCAACCCATGGACATGAACTAAGGGAGGATCCTGGAGGGTTGGGGAGTGAAGGGTGGAGGGGGGATAAAGGGGAAGAAATTGGGAAAACTCTAATAGCATAATCATTAAAATATACTTTAAAAATTATGGAAAAGAAGAACATGGAGGAGAGAGTGGTTGCACTTGGGACCTAAACAGGTGTGAGTGCGGGGCACTGGTATAAGGTGTGGATGTGGGAGGGGTTGGGTGAAGGAGGTGAGGACAAAAGTCAACTGCTCATCTCAATTTACCAGGGCTGCCCTGTGAATACATATTTTGTGTCATTTAGCACCATTAACACTGCACAACATATTACCACTGGCCATCAGAAGACTGCATAGGATTGTATTGACTCTGATGTGTTATAGTGGGAGGAGGGGGACAATATAAATGTCCTCAGGATTCTTCAGATATCAGGACTGTGGATTGAAATCTGAAATGGGATGACTGACTGATGATGACCTGCTTCCTCTGTCAGCGCTATTGGCAGGTGCCAGGTCTGCACTGGATTTACTAGCTATTAGCCAAGAAGAGCCTGACACAGGGAAAGAAACAGCTGAGCAGCAACTGGCTAGTGTGTCTTAAATTCACTTCCTTTCACTACACAGGGTTGGAACTGAGATGAGCAAAACCACCAATGTACAAATAATTGAATTTAAAAGTTCTTTTTTTGGAAAATCATTTCTTATTTGAATGGAAAGGTGAACAGAGTTGTGTGTGTCCCATTCCATCATGAGGGGTGATGATGTCACTTATGGAGTCTCAGCACAGCAAGAATGACTTTGTCCTCTGCCCTAGCCACCCCTACCCAAGCCATGCCCCTGTGCTGTTACACTAAATCTCTAGTCTTCCTGGGGAATCTGACAGTCCTTAGGTTTTTTTTCTTGCCAGGAGGGTCTTCTCTTTCCTTCATATTCATTCCTCTAGCTGCAATTCATTCCCTGGGAAAGTTAGAAGAGTACATGGGAGATGAGTGCCACAGTGTCCATTTCCAGCATGGGAGATTTGTGACTGTAAAGGTTGGCACCACACTGAGATTCTCTCTGACACCTCAGGTGTAATTCACCCGTTTAACCCGTTACTGGGAGTGAGAAGCTCTGATAGTGGTGACAGGAAATGGAACTTTCCCCGGGGGGCCTGGTGAGAGCTGGAAGAAGGCATTTCAGCTAAAGCACCCTTGGAAAAAATGCATCCCAGGAAATGGAAGGGAAGCTGCTTTTCCTCTAGAGAAATGGAATCTGTTGTGGACAAATCCTTAGCTTTGAGGTGACTCTGATATTCTTTGAATGGCTAATAAATAACATATAGGAAAATGTTCTAAATATACTATAATATTAAGAAACCAAGGTCTTAATCAGACTGCCTGAGACATCATCTTCCTCTATGACTTTGTAGCTTTAAGGTCTTGAAAAAGTTCCTTCTGCCCAGTTTCCTGTCAAAAATAGAGACAAAAATGGCACCAACATCACAGGGTGATTATGAGTATTAAATGTGCTAAAATGCTTAGACTAGTTTGTCAAATTCCTAATATTGACTATTATATGATGATGCGGACACCAGCTAGCAGTGCCTGCATCATTATGGATGAAATAAAAACATACGCATGGACTAACAAGTCCAGTGGAGGAAAAAGGACCACAGCATGGCTTTTCTCTCAAGGGGAGCAAAAGCTGCAGCCTCCGCCATGACAGGCCTTTTTTCTATATCTCCTCACATTACAAGATGGTCCTCACTCACTATGCCAGGTTACAACAAAAGGAGCCAATGCCCCTCATCACATCACAGAAGAAGGATATTAGCAAATGAAAAGGCAAAAGTGGTTGAGCTGGTTACGCTGGTCCCTGCAAGGTTTAGCGTGGATTTTAGGAAGTTACAACAAGCATTTTCAGGGCGAGGGAGTTTTCAGCAAAAAGCAGCTTAGGTGTATTGCAAATCTGATCACCCATGAGAGAACCTATCTGTAGGCGTGGGTCCTGTACATCTCTGAGTGGGAGCTGGGCCCACACCATGCAGAAGGGTCTGCCACATCTCCCCCCTTTTGTTTTAATAGAACTGGTATGATCCCACAAAGCTTCCTGGTCTCCCACACAACCCTGAGAAAATAATTTGCAAATATATCAAAATACATAGAACATTATTATAATCAGCAAGCAACCAGTGATTCCATGGATCCACATTCTCAGATTAAGCTCAAACAATCATCGTCAGGCAGTAATGGTCAAATACATAACATTCAAAGAACTCTGAGGGCCTATTTTGAGTCAGGGTCAAATAGCTAAAGGGCCATAAAGTTTTGGGGGAAACAAACTTGTTTCAGGTTTGGGCCCTTATCATTTAAATTGAGTGTATCAGCAAAGTAGGTTTCATAGGATTTTATGCTTTCTTTCTTAGGCCTGATTTCCCCAGGGAACCTGCCCTTTCCACCACAGGGCAGCACACACCTCCAGCATTGTTTCAGGCTTAGGTGGAGACTTGCAGACAGAATGAGGACTCAGGCTATGTCCGGATAGCTGGGGGCCGAGGGTCCATCACCCTCTTTTTGCTGTGGCCCCCGAGTCCTTCCTGTGGGCCATCCATGTGGTCATGCCTGTCTTAGGCGACCACTCCCTTGAGGGAATCTTACGCGTCATTGGCTAACTGACCAAGCATTGGAGGCCAGATATGGATGAAGCAGATGTGATGCTCCTGCCAGTGAGATAAGCTTTGTCTCCTCAGTGGCTCGGGTCCTCTTGGCAGAACAGACCCAGAAGAAGTGGGTCCCTTGGGCTCTTACTCAGCCTAGCCATGGGGAGTTACAGACTCTGAGACCAGGCAGGGCAGTTCCCATCATCTAATCTCCCCACTTTTTCATTTGTAAATGCTATTGTAGCTGTTAAACCTGTGAAACCTACTATTTACTGTTCCTGAATGCAATCTTAGGAACCATATATATATATACACACAACCTTTATATATATATATATCATAAAGCACAAATAAGGATTAACACAAAGGGAGGATCCAAGGGCTGCTAGGACCCAAACTTGTAAGTTCAGTCCATTGAAACAGTTTTTAGGGTTCAACCATTGAACATTATGGGGCATTGAATGGTTGTTGCTCTCTGCAGGAGGTGCCTGAGCCTCGGCCTCTATCATTGGTGCAGGCTCCATTCTCCTCTGTTGGCAGACCCAGGCCTGTGAGTGACAGTATGAGTGTCCGTTTTCCTTCTTGTACAGGGTCAGCTGGGCCATCTGGTCTGTCAGTCGATTGGTTCTCAGCTCCAGGCAGCAGAGCTTGGTGTCTGTCCCTCTCATGATAAGGCTTTACTCTTTTGGCTGGTAGCCAGACAGGACATGTAGGAATGGAAACACACACACCCTCTTCCCCAAGTTAAATGATCTACAGGGACTTGCCCAGCGCATCTCTATATAAAATCCAAGGATAAGATGACTTTGGCTCCTTCTTCTGAAAATGTTTCTCAATTGGAGTACAAAGCAATTCACCAGAATTTAGAAAATTATGTGTAAACAGGGCTAACATAATCAAATTTTGGGAGGAAGGACTCATGACTCCCCCTTTTTCTGTTTTTTAAGAAGTTTTTTAAAAATATGATGAGCTCATTCTACAATTTTCTGACCAGTTGGATTGTAAAATATTCCTGCTTTATGTTGGATATTCCAGCGTTGAAGAAAAACCTAAGCAGTATGGGCAAGATATACAGGGCCATTATCAGTTTTAATTTGCTGAGGCCATCCTAAATGATTAAAGGTCTCAAGCCAGAGGGCTTGTATATTTTTAGCTTAGCTTGGAAAGACAGGCCCCTTGTTGTTTCTGCAAGCTGCAATGCATTCAGTTTTCAAGGAAAGTGGGAAAGAGGGGGGGTACTCTGAAAAAAAAATATATTTTAGACAAAAAATGGTTGCACGCCAAGGGCCTTTTGTGACTCGACTGATTAACAGTTTCCTTCAGGAGAATAGCCAGTTCTTACCCTAGGAAACAATCAGTGTTTACAGGTATTGAGTTAAAAAAATGGTACTTTGTCTTCTGTGAAAAGGGCTAGTTTTACATGGAAGACAATATATCTATATTTCATTTTTACAATGAAGGTCACGGCTCTGGCATAAACAAGGAGGATTTTTAATATTTTTAAACACATGGCACCCCCTATCCCACTTATAGCATGCTTTAGATTGACAAATTTATGAACACATTCACAACTTTCAGAAACAGTTTTTCCTCTACTGGCAAATACATTTACTACTTTTTTTTTTAATGGTCGCAAGTGCGCTGATGTGTTGGGGCACAGGGAAGGTCTCCTCCAGAGCGCACCCAACCAGGGAGAAAAAGAGGCAAGGAAAACCAATCTCTTCTCTGCACAGCTGCTCAGTCCAGCAAAGAGACCCATGCAGCAACGGGTGATGCTGCAGTGTCCCGTGGGTCACCACCGGGGGCATGTGTCCCCGGGGTGAGGGCGGGGTGCAGCACAACTCGGCCTCAGTGCCAGCCAGCCCCAACGGGGGCGTGAAACCCCACACCACACTAGGCCGGGTACTGCACAAGGCTAACTGCAGCTGGAGTGAACCTCGAGAGAAGGGCCTAGCTAGTATGCATCGTTCCCTTCCCTTCCATACTTCCAAAATGTAAAGATCCCTTATCTGGGAGAAAATTAGCAGCCCCAAGATGCTGCTGAACCTAGAACATTGCTCTTGTTCTTAGAGAGCCTGTTCCTCGTGGTTGAGGAACCACAAAAACCTTCAAAGAAATTTTTTTAATGGGCTGCAAGACGCGGCTTAAAAGAAAGAATTTGCCAAGATGCCTGTAAACTGTCCTGTAACTAGTAGATGTTTTTAAATCTGATTAAAGGGAAAATCTTTGCTCTTTCTCTCAAGCCCAGACCTTGGTTGAGGTTGCCTCCTGGCAAAAGCCTGGGAGAGGAAGCAAAGCTTCTGCTTACTAAAGAAGGTAGCAAGACAGAGAGACCTAGGAAGAAAATCCTATTCCTCCGAATCCAGCACACCCTATGACATTCCCGAAAAGAACTCAGGGTCATCGGCCCTTACCTGGGCTGATGCGCTCATACTCCCACCAAGTTGGTGTGTTGTCCATAATGATGATGACTCATGGCCTCTGAGTCCCTGTTCTGGGGCGCAAGCTGATGTGGACACTGGCTAGCAGTGTCTGCATCATTATGGATGAAATAAAAACATACGCATGGACTAAGGAGTCCAGTGGAGGAAAAAGGACCACAGCATGGCCTTTCTCTCAAGGGGAGCAAAAGCTGCAGCCTCCGCCATGACAGGCCTTTTTTTCTATATCTCCTCACATTACAAGATGGTCCTCACTCACTATGCCAGGTTACAACAAAAGGAGCCAATGCCCCTCATCACATCACAGAAGAAGGATATTAGCAAATGAAAAGGCAAAAGTGGTTGAGCTGGTTACGCTGGTCCCTGCAAGGTTTAGCATGGATTTTAGGAAGTTACAACAAGCATTTTCAGGGCCAGGGAGTTTTCAGCAAAAAGCAGCTTAGGTATATTGCAAATCTGATCACCCACGAGATAACCTATCTGTGGCCTGGGTCCTGTACATCTCTGAGTGGGAGCTGGGCCCACACCACACAGAAGGGTCTGCCACAATATGAGCATTAAATATACAATATGATTTGCACACATTAGCAGATGAACTATGTGCCTAGAAATTTAGCTTCTCCTGCAGACTTTATCCCTCTCTATTCCTTTATAAGTTGGAGCAAATTTCTGTGGCATTCATCAGCCCAGAGTTGGTAAATACACATTCTTGTCCTTTGCTTTCCTATTTGTGAAGCAGACATGGGTTAATTACAGCCCTCTTATACCTGTAGGACTGAGTAGGTTTTAAAATTCTTGTCAACATGTTGTTCCCAGCAGCCAGCATCAATTAGTTAGAAACTGACACAAAAATTAAAAACTTTTTGACCTCTCAGCTTCAGAGCATACAAGCTTTTAAGGAAACGATTGCTCCCATGGTCTCCCAGAGCTCTGTCTTGCCACAAATTTCTCAATGTGGTTGACAGGATACCATAAAAAGCCACAGTTGGGGTAATCCTTGGACATCTATTTTAACACCATACCATTGTATGTAGCCACACCTGGAAAAGGACTCTATCTGCCACAAGAATGCTCTCAGAGTGCCTGATCATGGCGTGAATTAAGCATCTTTTTTTAAAATTACAGTTTACATTCAATATTATTCTGTATTAGTTTCAGATGTACAGCATAGTAGTTAGACAATCGTGTACTTTACAGAGAGTTCCTTTGATATTTCCAGTACTCACCTGACCCCATGCATTTTTTTTAAATAATTTTTTTTCCTTTTAGATTTTATTTATTTATCTTTAGAGGGGAAGGGAAGGAGAGAGGGAGAGAAACATCAATGTGCGGTTGCCTCTTGTATGTCCCCTGACAGGAACTGGCCTGGCAACCCAGGCATGTGCCCTGACTGGGAATCGAACCCCGATCCTTCGGTTCGCAGGCCCGCGCTCAATCCACTGAGCTACACCAGCCAGGGCCATGCATAGTTATTATGATTTTATTTACTCTGTTCCTCATGCTGTACTTTATGAGCCAAGGACTGTTCTGTAACTGAACTCTTGGCCATTGAATCACACTCAGACTTCCTTAGGCAGGTGGGCATATAGTGCCCATACTGGCCAGTGCTGCTCCACACAATGAGCACCAGGGAAACTTGTCCTTCTCAAAGGTTCCTTGCTCCTTACAGTAGAAGCCTGGGTTACTTATGCTTTTTTTTTTTTTTTGGTCTTCAGATGATGAGAGTCAAAAGACAGACTCTAATTTTCACTGGATGTCAAAAAATCCATCTACAATTATCTATGAATAGTCAGTCTGTCCCTAAGACACAAGGAAGACTTTTACTCATTTTAGTCTTTTAGCAATAAATGAATTTTTAAGGATACTGATAGAATTGTGAGATGTTTTAATATGCAAAATGTTCAGTGAAGAAAAACATCTAAAAATCACAAGGGCTTCTCTTTGATCAAAATTATCATCTTTTGGCCACATTTAGTAAGTGACTTGGGGAAAAAGCGTGTTTAAGTCACTAGGTCTTGGAATGATGAAAATGTCATGGGGGTGTGTTTAGACTATAAATAGTTAACAATGAAATGGAAACTAAACTTTATACATCAAAATATGGTTTCTATAATCCTCAAAAAGGCTATTAAGCTTTTTGTGAAACAGGGTGTCGGATATTCCCTATGTAACAAGCAACTGAGTGGCTAAGTGCTAGCCCTCCATGACCTGGACACCATCTCAGGGATGGTTCTATTAAATAATACCTGCAGCTGCTATGAGGACACACTGCAGAAGGAAGGTCACTGGAGAGATGACACTAACAGCCCACATGAAAGATGATAATCATGTGGACTGCAATGATAGGAACTGAGAGGTTGACCAAAAGGACTTTGGCAGTGCAAATGATGGAACTAGGGGAGTCTGCTGCATGTGGGTGTTATTGTCAAGGAGTTAATGAGAAATATTCCACTCTTTCTAGCTTAGTCACCTGAATGGCTAATGATGCCTTTAAGTAGGGGGTAAAGAGAACAATGAGGGAGGTAGGCAAGGAATTTACTTCGGGATATGTTGAGGGGGATATGTAGATACACTTTATAAATGGAGTAATGCCAGAGACGGAAGTTTGGAAACATCCAGAATGTTGAAAAAATATTTGAAATCAGATAAGATCTCTCAATAGAATTACAAAAGAAAGAAGAGAAGACATATGGCAATGTCATTGAGAACATGTAAACAAAACAAGCAAAACAAATTGGTTAGATGTAACGTACTACACAGACATGAGCCCATGAACTTTGGGGCCAGAATACCTAAATTCAAATCCTGTCTCCACCAGTTTTTTGTTTTTGTTTTTGTTTTTGTTTTTGTTTTTGTTTTTGTCTGGGTTTGCCTGTTGCATACTAAAGGACAGAGCTTTAGATATTTGCTGGAGTGGGGCAACCCACATCCCTGCATTGTGGTGCTGTATGTGGGGGAGGGGTACAATGCTGCTTGCTCAGCTCTGGGCTGGCTTTCAGTCACTTCTCCACTACCTACAAGCACATTAGGCCCTTCTGGTGCTAATTCCCAGGTGGGTGTTTTTTTGTACTTTCTGGGTCCCTGTGGGTCTCTCCAGCAAACTCTCCTGTGAGGCTAAAAGTTTCTCCTGTTGCCACAACACCAACAGGTTTTTGTTGCTGGTTTTTTTTTTTTAAATTTTTAATATATTTTATTGATTATGCTATTACATTTGTTTCATTTCTCCCCCATCATTCCTCTCCACCCTGCACACCCCTCCCACCCACATCCCCCCCCCTTTAGTACATGTCCATGTGTCCTAAGTTCTTTAGCTTCTACATTTCCCACACTATTCTTGCCCTCCCCCATCTATTTTCTACCCACCATCTATGCTACTTATTCTCTTTACCTTTTCCCCCTCTCTCCTCCTCCCACTCCCTTGTTGCTAACCCTCCATATGATCTCCATTTCTGTGTTTCTGTTCCTGTTCTAGTTGTTGGCTTAGTTTGCTTTTGTTTTAGGTGTGGTTGTTAATAGCTGTGAGTTTGCTGTCTTTTTACTGTCGTATTTTTATCTTCTTTTTCTTAGATGAGTCCCTTTAACATTTCATATAATAAGGGCTTGGTGATGATGAACTCCTTGAACTTGACCTTATCTGAGAAGCACTTTATCTTCCCTTCCATTCTAAATGACAGCTTTGCTGGATAGAGCAATTTTGGATGTAGGTCCTTGACTTTCATGACTTTGAATACTTCTTTCCAGCCCCTTCTGGCCTGGAAGGTCTCTTTTGAGAAATCAGCTGACAGTCTGCTGGAAACTCCTTTGGAGGTGACTGTTCCCTTATCCCTTGCTGCTTCTAGAATTCTCTCCTTCATTTTCATCTTGACTAATGTAATTATGATGTGCCTTGGGGTGTTCCTCCTTGGGTCCAACTTCTTTGGGACTCTCTGAGCTTCCTGGACTTCCTGGTAGTCTATTTCCTTTGCCAGATTGGGTTATTTATCCTTTATTATTTGTTCAAATAAGTTCTCCACTTGTTGCTCTTCTTCCTCTTCTGGTACCCCTATATTTGGATGTTGGAACATTTAAAGATGTCCTGGAGGTTCCTAAGCCTCTCCACATTTTTTTGAATTCTGATTTCTCCCTTGTTTTCTGTTTGTTTGTTTATTTCTTCCTTTTGGTCCACTCCATTGATTTGAGTCCCAGTTTCCCTCCCATCTCTATTGGCTCCCTGTGCATTTTCTTTCATTTCATTTATTATAGCCTTCATTTTTTCATCTAATTTGTGAGCAAAATCAACCAATTGTGAGCATTCTGATCAACAGTGCTTTGAACTGTGCATCTGGTAGGTTGGCTATCTCTCTGTCGCTTAGATGAATTGGCTCTGGGGCTTTCATTTGTTCTCCCGTTTGAGCCATTTTGGGGTTGTTTTTTCTCTTTCTTTCTTTCTTTCTTTCTTTCTTTCTTTCTTTTTTTTTTTTTTTTGGTCTGGTTGCAGCTGTTATGTAGTGAGGGGTAGAGACTTAGGTGTTCCCCAGGGCAGGGCAGCCCAGTCACTGGGTAGTGACACTGTACGTGGAGGCGGGGTCTGAGAGGGAACAATGGTGCTTGCTCTGCTCTCTCTCAGATTCCAGTCCCTTCTGCCGCCTCTCCTTCACCTGGATTATCTGCACACGAATGTGGGACCACCTGGTCAGTCAGCTGCCTTGCATGGCCTCACTGAGTCTGCACCATTGTCACCCCGAGCCTGGGGTCTGCTAGCCACCTCTTGTGTACCTGGGGTCTGGTAGCCACTGCCTGCATACCCAGGTCCACCAACCTCCACTTTTTCCTGCCGCAACTTCACCCCTCTTACCAGTCTGGATGAATGTTGTTGGCCTTCTGTACAGTTCAATTTTCTATCAGTTATGATTGTTTTCTTGCTTCTAAATCTTTGTTGTCCTTAATTTTGGTTGTGCAAGAGGCACAGTGTGTCCACCTACACCTCCATCTTGGCAGGAAGTCCTCCACCACCTTTTAACTCTGTGACCTTGAGCAAGACACTTCGTATCTTTGGGTATCAGTGTCCTCATCTGTACAATGAAATCCACCTCAGAGAGTATCATGATGCTTAAATAAATCAATGTTTATAAAGCATTTTGAGTAACGCCTGGCTCTCAGTAAATAGAGCTTAGTTTTTCATTGTAGTTAAATACATAATATTATAAATCCTTTAGCCCCAAATATGGATCTTAATTTTGTATTCTATTTTATTTCTCTACTGTGCCTATTTTTTTTGGAAGGCTATGGTTTATTTATGTTATTCTACTCATAATTCTAGCAGATCCTGAATGAAATATTATTAAATCCATTACGTATTAAAAGTAAATTTTAGGAAAGACAAAATCAGTTCTTTTCTTCACAAAACAAATACCTTATTAAAAACTCAAAAAGGTTCTCTCTGGACATATTGCAATGTAATCATCTGTTTCTAAGGCTTAAATTGATGGACAGTTTTCTCTAAAGGGATGTTCCTCCCAGTAGTTTTCTTCTTTTACTTATTCTTTTCACTTTTCAGGACTAAAATGACAAAAGTGAGTTTTTCCTATGTTCCGGCCATTTCAGTTCTTAGAGTTATGACCCATCTTTGGTACAGTTGTGGCCATCCTGGCCAGTTCTATGCCAGGAACCCTTCAGATTGTTCTAAATACATAATTTCATGTTCTTCACAATAGTCCCTCGAGTTGGCTATGATGTTTGCTATATAATAATGAGAAAAATATAAAAATATCTGAATCATGTCAATGCTAAGGAAATTAATGAACCATGGCTGAGCAGTTGATTACAAAGCAGAGCATCATTCAATGTGGGTCACTTTTCACATTTCTGAGGATGAGATATGAGGTAGGATTGCCTGGTGGTGGCTTCCCACTAATATTTTCTGTCCTATGTTACCACTGAAAATGCTTGTGAGCCCTGGCACCTGGGGCTTGTCTTCACTGGATAATTATCTTTTCCTTCTGCTCAGCTCACAGAGCGCCAACAAGCTCCCCAACCTGGGCCTATTAGAAGGCTTAACACAAAACTGTCAGGAGCTTCTTGTCTAAGCAGAGAGGCATGTTTAGTGTTCTTACCAGTTTTTATGGAACTCTCAGTTAACCTTTTAATCCAGGACTCTTGTCCTGACGATATGTCATAGTGATGGAGATAAAAGTAACAGAAGCACAGACAAGATTATCCCCATAAGATAAACGTGTCAAGATTGGCTTTAAGAAGGTGTTAGAGAAACCCAAAAGATAAATATATCATACATAGGGAAAGGAAGAAAAAAACAGTACTTATATAGAAATGTAATGCTAAAGACACCAAGTCAAAGCTAGGCCAAATTTGTTTAAACAATAAGTAGACAAATTTCCTTCAATAAAGTGTTTGGTAAGAGAAGCAATAATGAACAACATGGAAACTTTGGGTTTGTGAAGAGCTTTAGTATGACAACTATAAGTTTGGGCATCATCATATGGTTACTGAAACCATCAAGAAGGGTCGTATTGCCACCCTTCATGGCTAGGCAGGTTCATGGTATTCATGCAGACAGAATAATATCCATGGAGCCATTGGGATGTCTGGCATGCCTTTATTCACAGGTGAGCAAGCCACGCATGGTGCAAGCTATGTGTCTATCTGCATGTCTCATGTCATGACCCTTGCTCCCCAGCATGGCACCCAGCGTGGCACCCACTATGGCACCTATCCCCTTGCATGTCTCTCATCATCATTGACCCCAGCAGGGAGTCTCTACCTGTTTAAGTACTAGAGGGGAACAAAGCTGGCAAGATGCCAGAACATTACATAACATGACATAATTCTGCACATGCGAGCCCACTTCATGTTATGGGAACAGTTTATCAGACCCAGTCTCAAAACTGTGAGAACACTGGTTACGAGGTGCCTCCAAAGCTATAGGAACACTGCTTCCCTTAGCTACACAGACACCTGGGTGAGGAAACCAGACTGCCTCCACTTACCCTATGGGGGTGGTGACATATATGTAAACAAGATATTTTAAGACATGAAGGCTTTTTAAAAATCTTAAACACCAGGATTTAGATAAAATGTCTTCAATATTCGCCTACATTTAATCTATAATCATATGACAAGAAACATGAAAATAAAGTAGCCAATATATAAACTACCAACTGGTCTCCTTAACTATTAATTAGGAAATATTTAGAAGGGAATACTTTTCTGATTGATTTACCTTTGTCAAAGAGTATATAGTTAATTTATGAAAAAGAAAATTCACTGGATGCAATTCTACCTTATTTTATAGTGAGAAAAATAAGCCCTAGAATATTTGTCAAGTGGCTTGCCCAAGATGCCACAACCAAGCAGAGACTTCAGAATTATATTCTCCCTTAAGATATGAGAGCTACAAAAAATACCTGGTTTTTAGGAGACACAAGGAGGCAAGAAGGCCCTCATCTGTGACCTGACTCCTCCTGCCCTGGGTGGTGTTGTTGCCACTAAGTGACCAGGAATATCATGGTGTTTAGATCTTCTTGCTGGAAGACTTACTGAAAATAAATTATTCAATTAATATGTAGCCAGCTGCATTATAAACTTTAATACTCTAATAATTACAAATAGATATATAAAAACTTCTACAAAAAACACTGTAAAAACAGAAAATAAGCAAATATAGAGAGTGTAGAGGATGTTAAGATGGTGGAGAAGTTATTGAAAGTTACACTGAACTCCTCCCAGGACCAAACTGGAATTAAACTAAATTATAGAAAAATTATCCTGAATAACCAACTAAAGAATAACTGAAGAGAAGCCTTATAACCAAGAACAGAGGGAAGAAACCACTTCACCACAGTGAGGTTGTAGAGAGTGCAGAGGAGGTATGAGAGGACTGGCTGGGCTCCTACAGGTGGCAGCTAAAGTGCCAGAGGGATATTTTAGTGGCTGTGGGCAGGGTGCCCCTCAAGCATGGGGTCTAAACCCCAAGCTGAGCTCACCTATAGTACCAGAACTGGGAAAGGAACACTAATAACATCCAGTTGTGAAAAGAAGAGGGGTTTCTGCCTGCCAGGAAGAAAGAGAGATACAGAGAGCCTCCTTAAGGACCAATGCACAAAATCTCATTTGCAGCCACTTACCCTGGCCTCCACCAGAGGGAGGGCAGTGTGGACTAGAGATACATGAGGAAAGTCTGGTTTTGATGGGTCTGGGGACAGAACTGAAGAAACAGCTGCTAGGATCCCTGTGCTGTGTATCCCCCATATTGCAGAAGCCATATTTTTCAGACAGAGAACTCCCTTCTAAATGCCGTCAGCCTGAGTGGAAGCAATATCCCCACCCACAGAAATTCCTCTTATCCCACCCTGTGGACCTTCAGCCAAGCTGCTGAGTAGACCTGTGATTAAGGCTAAGAGCAAAGGCAGATCCTTGGGAGCTCTGAGACTTTACCTGACCCTCCCCCAGGCCTGGTGCTGGTAAAAGGTGGTATTGGTGCACAGCCTGGTTCCTTCTTCATACATGCAGGCCCAGCAGAGGGAACCACAAGTTTTGGATGGCTGATAGTTCCAAACAGGTTGCCCAGGGTGAGTCACAGGCAGCATCTGTCATAGGACTACACTAGAGTCTTTGCAGATATACCTAACACATAGAAACAAGTACAAAGATCCAGCCAAAATGGGAAGACAAACAAACAACCACAAATGAAAGAATAAGAGTCTTCCCCAAAAGAAGAACCAAATGAAATGGAGGCAAGGAATTCATCAGATATATAATTGAGTAATGACTGAAAGTATACTGAAAAAAGACAGAAACAATTAAAAAACAGTCATAAATAAAGACAGCAATATCTGAAGCAGAGGATTGAATCAGTGATCTCAAAGAAAAGGTAGAAAACACACTCAAGCAGAGTAACAAAAAGAAAAAAGAATTCTAGAAAAAGGAGGAGAGCTTAAGAAAGCTTTGGGAGAACATGAAGTGTAACAACATCCACATCATGGGAATATCAGAGAAAGAAGAGAATAAGCAAGGGATCAAGAACCTACTTGAAGAAATAATGACTGAAAACTTCCCTAATCTGGTGAAGGAACAAGATACACAAATCCAAGAAGCTCAGCGAGTACCAAATAAGATAGACCCAACGAGGCCTACACCAAGACACACCATAAATAAACTGGCAAAGCTTGAAAACAAGGAGAGAATCCTAAAAGCAGAAAGAGAAAACTAGATAGTTACCTACAAAGAAGCTCCAATTAGAGTGTCATTTCATTTCTTAACAAAAATATTTCAGGCCAGAAGGGATTGGCAATGAAATATTCAAGGTGATAAAAATCAGGTACATACAACCAAGGATACTTTACCCAGCAAGGCTATCATTTACAATTAAAGGAGAAATAGAGCTTTGGAGACAAGAAAAAGCCAAAGGAGTTTGTTAACACCAAACCAGTGCTGCCACAAATGTTAAAAGGGTTGCTTTAAAACAGGGGTGTCAAACTCATTTTCACTGGGGGCCACATTAGCCTCACAGTTGCCTTCAAAGGGCCAAATGTAATTTCAATTCCTTAACAGTTAAATAGTAGTTACATTTATACAACCTTAAAATTATTTTGGCCATTTGAAGGCAACCATGAGGCGGATATGGCCCCCTGTGAAAATGAGTTTGACATTCCTGCTGTAAGAAGAGGAAGAAGGAGAAGGAGAAGAAGAAGGAAACATTGGTAAATAGTTTAAAAATAAAATGGCTGAAAGTCACCAGAGGGGAGAGGGGAGGGAATTTCAGGGGAAAAGGGGAAGGATTTACAGGAATAAGTATAAAGGACACATGGACAAAAACTATGGGGGGGTGGAAATGGGAGGGAGGTGGGGAGGGCTGGGGTGGCGGGTTCAGGTGAGAATAAAAGACAGAAAACTGTACAAGATCAACAATTAAAATAAAAAAAATTGTTGGGGGAAAAATAAAAAAAAATAAAAAATAAAATGGCAATAAATGCATATCTATCAATAATCACCTTAACTGTAAATGGCTTAAATGTTCCTACCAAAAGACATGGGGTAGGTGAATGAATAAGAAAATAAAATCCACAGAGACCCAACTAAGATAAATGATATTTCATGCAAATTGGAAAAAATTGGGGTAGCAATACTTTTATTTGGCAAAATAGACTTTAAAACCAAGGCTATAGAAAGAGACAAAGGATACTACATAATGATTAAAGGAACAATTCAACATTTGTGGAGCCAACATAGGAGCACCTAAATATGTAAAGCAAATCTTGATGGACATAAAGGCAAAGATCAAGAGGATACAGTTATAGTAAGGAATTTTAAAACCCCAGTGACTTCAATGGATAGATCTTCCAGATAGAAAATCAACAAGGAGTCAGGGTCCTTAAATGACACACTAGATCAGATGGATTTAATTATTATCTTCAGAGCATTTCACCCTAAATTAGCAGAATATACATAATTTTCAAGTCCACATGGAATGTTTTCTAGGATGAACCATGTGTTAAGACACGAAACAAGTCTCAATAAACTTAAGAAAATTGAAACTATATCAAGCATCTTCTCTGAACAGAATGTTATGAAACTAGAAATCAATCACAAGAACACTGAAAAATACATGAAGACATAGAAGGTAAATAACATATTATTACACAATGAGTAGGTCCACAATGAGATCAAGGAAGAAATCAAAAAATACCTTGAAACAAATGAAACAACAACCTAAAACCTGTGGGACACAGGGATAGCACTGCTGAGAGGAAATTTCAAAGCATTACAGACACATAAAAAAATAAAACAAGAGAAAGCTCAAATAAACAATCTAACTTTACCTTAAAGAGACTTGAAAAAGATCAACAAAAAAGCCCAAAGTGAGTAGAAGAAAGGAAATAATAAAGATCAGAACAGAAATAAAGAAAGAAGAGTTTTTTAAAATGATATAAAAGATCACTGAATCCAAGAACTGCTTCTTTGAAAGTGCAAATAAGAATTAGATAATATTACCCTAATGCAGCCTTCAAATGCTACATCCTATAGTAAGTTTCTCTCTTTCTTTTTAGCCTCTCCATTAATAGAGCTAAAATTTGAATTAGTCTAGATTAGGTCTTAATATATTACTGATAGCTTTTTACTGGTGCTAAATTGTGTATTTTTATACCAACAAGTGTCAGATTTATGCAAAAGCAATTTTTAAGTGCATAGCATATTGTTATAGTAAAATATTTTTTAAATATTTTTTCACAGACTTGAGTCAAAGGAGCCTTTCCTATCTGTAGGGTGAGTATATGTCTAAATATTTTAAATCTCAATTCTTTAATCAATTTTAATTCAAGTTAACAAGGTTTACTGATATGGTATTTCAATCATTTAATCCCATATTCAGATTCATAACATATCATTGAATGCATCACTTTTTCAGCAACACTGTAATCTACATTTTATAAAGGCTTAAGTAACATGTACCCTGACCTGTTTTGTGACCTCAGAAATTCAGCTAATGAATGTATAAAAATTGTGTATCCTCAATATACAACAAACAGCATTGACAGTAATTATCTATATTCTCATCATATAAACATATGCTCAGGTTGGTTCTAAAAATTCCTCTGAACTACATCTTTACTGTTTCCTAATCTGTCTACTTATCTTCGCAGTTTTCTTTCAGTGTTCTATACTCAGTGTTTCTTTCCCTGTTTTCTCTAAATATACCTCCGAAATCTCTATCTGTTCTCTCTTTTCTCATTTCACTTTTATTTCTCCACTCTACTCACAATGACAGCCTGTCTGAACACAGAGCTGATGGTATCATCCAAGTCATAATACATGACCTAATAATGATATATTGTTGACAAGAACACATGTACAATTGACAGGCATTTAGAACTAGTTAAGAATGAGCAAAGTTTTTTTTAACAGCTCTATCTAATAATCCTTTGACTATATTAAAATGTCCAGTTAAAGGACTTCTGAATGCTCAGCATTATGGTTGATGTAAAGTTTCAGAAAATGTTGGACGATGTGATGTCTGACTTTGAAGAATTTATGTGGTATTTTATTTAATACTAGGCAGTCTCTGTACTCATGTTTAATAACCAAAAACATAGGTGGGGTTAGATTTTTAAACAATCACATTAATTTTCTTTTATGACTTTGCTTCCGGCCTTTGAATATTTCTGTCACTCATTGAGCACATGGTTCCCTGCCCCCTTCTACTCCTCATAAAAGCATTTTAGAAAGCCATTTGAACTATGGAAAGCAAAATAATTGTTTGGGATACTGGGGAAAAATGAAGCAGGTGATTGATTGGAGTTCATGAAAAATGGAAGGTCAAGTTGATCTGGTCCAAAGAAATTGTTAGAGCATGCTTCTTTCTTTCATTGGTCATCCAATGCTACTGTTAAAAATCTTTAAGCCTGAAGAAATCTTTTTTTATTGTTGTTCAAGTACAGTTGTGTGCCTCCACCCCCCACCACTCTTGCCCCACCCCAGCCATCCCCACCTCCCTTACCTAATTACACCCCACCTTGGTTTTGTCCAAGTGTCCTTTATAGTTGTTCCTGAAAACCCTTCCCCCTCCCTCCCATTATCCCCTCCCTCCTCCCCTCTGGTTACTGTCAGATTGTTCTTTATTTCAATGTCCCTGGTTATATTTTGCTTGCTTGTTTGTTTTATTGATTAGTTTCCACTTAAAGGTGAGATCATATGGCATTTCTCTTTCACTGCCTGGCTTATTTCACTTAGCATAATGCTCTCCAGTTCCATCCATGGAGGAAATCTTTTATTTGGAATGCATGCATAGCCTGCCCTCCAATCAAGGGGGCTGAAATAGCTACTTTTTATGCCTCACCTAGTATGGTTTCTCAGAGGCATTCCCTGCCCTCTAACTACTCTGAAGTCATTTTTTTATTGCACACCCTCAGTAATCTTTGTTTTAAACTTATCGGGATTTAGAACTCAGTAGTAGAGCCCTGAGAGAAAAGTCTCCAAAGAAGAATGATTTATAACTCAGCAAATACTCAAAATGGGAAAACTGACTTGGCAGATGATAATGTGACTTAGATATGACTTAGGTATGACTTAGGTATGATTTAGATATTGGACATAGGTAGGACTTAAAAGTAAATTGGGATGAAACACTCAAATATTTCTGTTGACTGGATATTTTATGTCATAGGGAAATTTCTCCATTCCCCTCCAAGTAAATGATTTTAAATAAAATTGTCCAAAAATATTTATGAATCTTTCTCATGACCCTTTTCAGTAGGGGAACAGGGTAATGGTGACCATAAGAGACACACAGGATCCTACCAGGCAATAGGTAATCTACTGCCAGAACCATTATTCAAAGTTGTGACTTTTACTTAGTTGCTTACCAAAGGGAATAAATGCATGGTGTATAGTCCATGATATCAGTGGGCATGTGAGTATAGAATATTGGGTTCTTCTATGACTTTTCACACCTCCTGTAGATTATTTTAATCCTATGTTGAATAAAAATATATATTAATGAAAAACTCAGTGCTAAATATTCCACACTTCAGTCCATTGCCTGCTAGTGTCTTAAACACTGGTTAATATGTACATTTAGAAATTTCTTTCACCCTCATAGGCTCTGACCCTTACAAACTAACTGTATGAGTTTAGTCAGTTACTTAAACTCCCAAGCTTCTGGTCCTTATTTGTGAAATGGAGATTAATAACAAAAGTCAGATCAAGTATTTAGCACTATTCTTGACACACAGGAATTATTCATAAATGTTAGCTATTATTACTGGTCTAGAGGTGTACTCTTGTGTTGTGCTCCAAAAAATCAATCTGAGAATAAAACCCCATGCTTCTGCAGGCCATGCTTTGAGTTACTGGTAGAAACCAAAAGAAGTTTTTACAAAGCAGAGAAAAAAATAGTTGTTCATGAAATAAGCTATCAAATAAGATAAGCAAAGATATTCCATTTCATATTTCAATAACTAACTCTAATCATTGTTATTTAAATTCTTTGAATGAAAAGAAATATTGATAAATTTTGATGTCCATCTCTTCTTAATGTAAATATGGGAGCAAAATTTTTCCTTGTATAAATGTGCTATGAGAATTACAAAATAACATTTTTAAATGTCACAACATAAACTCAATCTGAACATACCAATAGACAAATTTGTCAAAAACAGTTAAAACACAAGGAAATATTTGCTTATCAAAAAGGTCGGGGAGTATGAAAGGAAATCTCAGATTTCAGACCTTCAACCCTATGTTGATAAAAGGACTTTTATATGCACAAATCAGTGATTAACAAAATGTCATTAGGAAAAATAAAATATAAACTAGTCCAGCATCAATTATGAAGGATCATCCTACAGTCTGATTCTGTTTCTCACGGTGGGTCAATACATGCAGTGTTTTCCAGGGGTAGCTAGCAATTCTGGTACCAGTCAGACCTGGAAACCATTGTCTACATCATGATGCATCCCTCCCATCATTCCCTTACAGCTATTCATAGGTTTATATTTTAAATTATTATAAACATATCTCTTAATATGTGTTACATATATTATTTATTATAAATGTATAATATAAAATACTTTTGTATAAATAAAATGAATTTAATTAAATGATTTAAAAGTGGAAAAATTTTCCCATCTCACCTGACAGTAAAAAGTACCAGCTGAACAGCCTTGAATTTCAGCACAGAGTGTGGGCTTGTGTGCTAGATGAGTATTAAGTGGCTGATACTCTGCTCATCCTCCAACAATTACATTTTAAAGCAATTATAAGAACTCTCCTGGCAAGCACTTTCCCTTATGTGGCATAAGATAGATTCTAATTTTGGAAGCAAGCTGGGTAAAAACAGGCATCAAGTTTACATTTATAGAAGTGAACAAGAATGGAGTAATTGTTCCAGTTAAGATTCTAAATTTGAGTTTGAAACAATTTTCGCATTGGAAAAGCTTTTCACAGTCTTTTAATGAACAATACAAGGGATGGGAGAAGGAAGCTCCTATTCTTTTGCTATCCAAGAGTCACAGTGTAAAAGTACATGTTGGGACAGTACCTGAGTCCTCTTCTAGTACAAGTGGCTGTCACATTGCAAACCCTGAGCCACTTAAAAAATATACTCAAGGCACTAAATGAAAATCTACATGTAAATTATTTCTTCTTACCTCTTTAGCTGAAGTTGACCTTTTTGAAAGAAGACTTTGATATGAATAGGTTGTATTTTGGAACTGCAACTTTGATTCACACAGTTTTTAGTGAATGAATTTTTGCATGAGTGACTTTATTATGAGAATGATTATTTATTGCGTGGATAAAAGCCTTTTTCAGGCTTTTTAACTGTATTAGAATAATTTAAATAATTCAGACTAATTTAAAAATTTTATTGATATAGCCCAGAATATATTCATTTTCAAGCTTGGCTGACAGGCATTCAAAAACACATTCAGAATGCAAATACCTATAATTATATTGATCTCTTTTGAGGCACTGGCTCTGTGAGTGAGCTGATCCTGGCCCAGCAAAGCCTGATCTCCTGATTTCTGAGACCTATCTACTCAGTCCAAACCAGAGGGCATGACTGCTATTTTTATATGATGGAATATTATTCAGCCTTTAAAAGGAAAGAAATCTCACCATTTGTCATGACATGAGTGAACCTGGAGGACATTATAGTAAATGAAATAAGTCAGATGCCAGATACAGAAAGACAAAAACTGCATGATCTCACTCACATATGGAAGCTAAGATATCTCACTCACATATGGAAGCTAAGATAACTGAACTCAGAACCAACGAGTAAGAGTGGTTGCCAGGGAGGTGGGAGAATTGGGAAGATGAAGTTAAGTTACACATTGAAACTTTGAGTTCTAGGAACTACCATACTGCATGGTGACTATCATTAACAGCACTGTATTTTATACTCAAAATTTGCTTTTTTTAAAAAGTAGATCTTAAGTGTTCTCACCCCCCAAAAAAGAACTATGTGAGGTGATGGATAGGTTAATTAGCTTGATTGTGGAAATCACTTCATAATATGTATGTATAGAAAAGCATCACATTGCATATCTTAAATATATACAGTTTTCATTTGTCAAAAAATAAAATCTGTAAAAAAAAAAAAAAAAAGAAAAGGCCTGATAAAATATTTTCTTTAAAAATATCAGACTCATTGAGTGATGGGGTGATATCTTAGAGGTTTTTCAATTGAACTTTCTGGGACCATGGTGACCATAGAACGTGCTGAAATCCACATGTAGTGTCAAAACTAAGGGAAGGGTAACAAGAAACTGTCCCTAAGCTTTCAACACACCCGTCTGCCATTATGCAGTAATAGTGGCCAATTTAATGCCTATTTTTGATGGCGTGGTTTCAATTTCCTCTAAGTCTCCAGGGAAACAGACATAAGAGGACAAAGCCATTTTTCCCTTCTAAAAACCTATTTTCTTCGTTTTTAGACTCAGACAGAGCCACCACAAAATTAATGATTCCTTCAGCAACAGTGCTTGTGTTATTTTTCCAAGGTCCTGCAGGCTGCTTCTCTGGCGAGTGCACAGATTTTCTGTGA
The DNA here is from genome assembly GCA_039655065.1 of Glossophaga mutica. NCBI lineage: Eukaryota > Metazoa > Chordata > Mammalia > Chiroptera > Phyllostomidae > Glossophaga > Glossophaga mutica. The sequence continues at coordinate 74,927,709 of CM077309.1, read as the reverse complement.
TCCAAAGTGGTTATGCTTTCAAGCCTGATGCCACAATTGTCATTTTAATTTATCAACCTGACACTCCATCAGATGCTATAAAAACACATGGAATCTTAAGCCAGACATGTATTGCTGCACCTGTCAGTGGTACTCTTCTGTACCTATCAAGATCATTTAAACTGCACTTCATGGCATTATATAATATCACAATAAATCAGGTAATCAATCATGTATGTGTATATTTCGGCAGCAGGGTCTTGAATGCATGGGTGGCAGGACACATTTCTCAGAAGCAAGAAATCACTGATTCTCAATAATAAAATACTGCAGAGCCATCAAACACAACCTGCCCCAGTCCTTCCAATCTAAAAATGTCTTAGGAGACAGTGGATGATTGTGATGGAAACAACTTTTATTTCTCCTGTGAAATGTTCTCCTCAAGGAACGGAAGTAATTGCTGATTACAACAGGCAGGAAGAATCTTACTCAGAGGGAAGAAAATACATAGCATTGTTAAATAGATTTATCTAAGTTCAGCATGTAAAGAAAACAGCGGTGCAAGACTTTATAGCTGATGATATTTTAAAATAGTGTCATCAGCACTTCCACTACTACTTCATTTATTCATGCAATAAAGTGTCACAATTAAGCCAAATGTCACAGTCCATATCAGTTTTACTTGGAGAATTGAAATCATTACATATCATAAGCAACCTCCCCTCCAAATTGGATGGCATCTCTGATCATCAAAAATTAAGGTATTTAAAAAGCAATTTATCATTTGAGATATAATATATATATACATATATATCTCAAATATATACACATATGTAAATATGGAGAGAGAGAGAGAGAAGAAACACAACTTAGTCATTAAATTAATTCAACCCAGTTATGAATCTGATGTATACAGGCTCCATGTGTATTTAAGATAAAATGGTGTCAAAATTGTAATTTAAATAATATTGGTTAAATAACATAGCTGTACACCTAAACTTTTAGCCATAGCAATCCTCACTACTTAATTATTTTTAAAATAAAAGTCTAATGAGAAGTTCTTTAGAAACTCTGGGGAATTTATGATCACTTTATATCACATAATTGTAAATTAGCCAAACTAATTTATAGATATCTTTTTTCTTTTTTAAAATAACTGCCAATTTATTTTTATTTTAATATATATTTTATTTATTTATTTATTTTTAATTTTTATTTTAATTGTTGATCTTGTACAGTTTTCTGTCTTTTATTCTCATGTCAACCCACCACCCCAGCCCTCCCCACCTCCCTCCCATTTCCAACCCCCACCATAGTTTTTGTCCATGTGTCCTTGATACTTGTTCCTGTAAATCCTTCCCCTTTTCCTCTGAAATTCCCTCCCCTCTCCCCTCTGGTGACTTTTAGCCTGTTCTCAATTTCCATGTCTTTGGTTATATTATGCTTGTTTGTTTGTTTTGTTGATTTTATTGATTATGTTATTATAGGTATCCCATTTTCCCCTCTTTATTCCCCTCCATCCTGCACACCCCCTCCCACCCACATCCCCCTACTTAATTCATTCATGTCCATGGGTCATACATATAGGTACTTTGGATTCTACATTTCCTATACTATTTTTAACCTCTCCCTTTCTATTTTATACCTACCATTTATGCTATTTATTTCCTGTACCTTTTCCCCCATTCCTCCCCTTCCTTCCCCACTGCTAACCCTCAAAGTGATCTTCATTTCTGTGATTCTGCTCCTGCTCTAGTTATTTGCTTAGTTTGTATTTGTTTTGTTTTGTTTTTTTGGGGGGTGGGGGTTTGGTTTTTGATAGTTATGAGTTTGTTGTGATTTTACTGTTTATATTTTTTATCTCCTTCTTTTTCTTAGATAAGTCCCTTTAACATTTCATATAATAAGGGCTCGGTGATGATGAATTCCTTTAACTTGACCTTATCTGGGAAGCATTTCTTCTGCCCTTCCATTCTAAATGATAGCTTTGCTGGATAGAGTCACCTCGGATGTAGGTCCTTGCATTTCATGACTTTGAATACTTCTTTCCAGCCCCATCTTGCCTGTAAGGTCTCTTTTGAGAAAGCAGCTGAAAGTCTTATGGAAACTCCTTTGTAGGTAAGCGTCTCCTTTTCTCTTGCTGCTTTTAAGATTATCTTCTTGACTTCCGGCCAAGATGGAGGCGTAGGCAGACACACTGTGCCTCCTCTCACAACCAAAATTAAGGACAACAAATATTTAGAAACAAGAAAACAACCAGAACTTATAGAAAATTGAACTGTACGGAAGTCCAGCAAGCATTCATCCAGACCGGTAGGAGGGGCGGAGTCGCAGCGGGAGAAGGTGGAGCTGCGGGAGTGCAAGCAGCAGCGGCTGGCAGTTCCCAGGTGCACAGGCGGCGGCTGGCGGTCCCTGGGCCCACAGGCAGCAGCTGGTGGACCCCGGGCACAGGGGGACAACTGTGCAGACCCAGTGAGGCCGCACAAGGCGGCTGGCTGACCAGGTGATCCCACATCCGTGCACGTAGACGGTCCAGGCAGAGGGGAAGTGGCGGAAGGGACTGAATCCAGGAGAGAGCGGAGCAGGCGCCATTGTTCCCTCTCAGACCCCGCCCCCACACACAGCGTCACAACCCATCGACTGGGCTGCCCCGCACTGGGAAGCGCCTGAGGCTCTACCCCTCACTACGTAACAGCACGCGCGCGTGCTCAGATAATCCAGGCGAAGGGGAAGCGGTGGAAGGGACTGGAGTCCAGGAGAGAGCGGAACAGGCGCCATTGTTTCCTCTCGGACCCCGAGCACACCTATAGCGTCACAACCCATCGACTGGGCTGCCCCGCCCTGAGGAACACCTAAGGCTCCACCCCTCACTACGTAATAGCCGCGACCAGACTAAAACCAAAACAAAACAAAACAAAAAACACCAAAAATGGTTCAAACCGGAGAACCAATCAAAGCCCCAGAGCCAATTCTTCTAAGCAGTGAAGAGATAGCCAACCTATCAGATGCACAGTTCAAAGCACTGGTCATCAAAATGCTCACAGAATTGGTTGATTTTGCTCACAAATTAGATGAAAAAATGCAGGCTACAATACGTGAAATGAAGGAAGATGCATGGGGAACTGATAGAGATGGAAGGAAAACTGGGACTCAAATCAATGGAGTGGACCAGAAGGAAGAAACTAACAACCAAACAGAAAACGAGGAAGAAACAAGAATTCAAAAAAATGAGGAGAGGCTTAGGAATCTCCGGGACATCGTTAAATGTCCCAACATCCGAATTATAGGGGTCCCAGAAGGGGAAGAAGAAGAGCAACAAGTGGAAAACTTATTTGAACAAATAATAAAGGAGAACTTCCCCGATCTGGCAAAGGAAATAGACTACCAGGATGTCCAGGAAGCTCAGAGAGTCCCAAAGAAGCTGGACCCAAGGAGGAACACACCAAGGCACATCGTAATTACATTAGCCAAGATTAAAATGAAGCAGAGAATTCTAGAAGCAGTAAGGGATAAGGGGACAGTCACCTACAAAGGAGTTCCCATCAGACTGTCAGCTGATTTCTCAAAAGAGACCTTCCAGGCAAGAAGGGGCTGGAAAGAAGTATTCCAAGTGATGAAAGTCAAGGACCTACAACCAAGATTGCTCTACCCAGCAAAGCTGTCATTTAGAATGGAAGGGAAGATAAAGCGCTTCTCAGATAAGGTCAAGTTCAAGGAGTTCATCATCACCAAGCCCTTATTATATGAAATGTTAAAGGGACTTATCTAAGAAAAAGAAGATACAAATACGACAGTGAAAAGACAGCAAACTCACAGCTATTAAGAACCATACCTAAAACAAAAGCAAACTAAGCAAACAGCTAGAACAGGAGCAGAAACACAGAAATGGAGATCATATGGAGGGTTAGCAACAGGGGCATGGGAGGAGGAGAGAGGGGGAAAAGGTACAGAGAATAAATAGCATAGACGGTGAGTAGAAAATAGACAGGGGGAGGGCAAGAATAGTATGGGAAATGTAGAAGCTAAAGAACTTATGACACATGGACATGAACTAAAGGGGGGAATGTGGGTGGGAGAGGGTGTGTAGGGTGGAGGGGAATGATGGGGGAGAAATGGGACAACTGTAATAGCATAATCAATAAAATATATTTTAAAAAAAGAAAAAAAAAGATTATCTTCTTATCTCTAATCTTGGGTAACTTAATTATGATATGCTTTGGTGTGTGCTTCCTTAGATGCAACTTCTTTGGGACTCTCTAAGCTTCTTGGACTACCTGGAAGTCTATTTCCTAAGCCAGATTAGGGAAGATCTCCATTATGTTCAAACAAGTTTTCAGTTTCTTGCTCTTCCTTTTCTCCTTCTGTCACCCCTATAATTCAGATGTTGGAATGTTTAAAGTTGTCTTGGAGATTCCTAAGCCTCTCTTCATTTTTTGAATTCTTGTTTATTCATTCTGTTCTAGTTGAATGTTTATCTCTTCCTTCTGATCCAAACCATTGATTTGAGTCCTGGTTTCCTTCCCATTCACTATTGGTTCCCTGTACATTTTCCTTTATTTCACTTTTCATAGCCTTCATTTTTTCCTGAATTTTGTGACCATACTCAACCAATTCTGTTGAGCATCCTGATTACCAGTGTTTTCAACTCTGCATCTGAGAGGTTGGTTATCTCTTCGTCACTTAATTGTGTTTTTTTCTGGAGCATGATCTGTTCTTTCATTTGGGCCATTTTTTTTTTTTTTTTGTCTCAGCATACCTGTTACTAGTAAGGGGCGGAGCCTTAGGTATCCCCCAGGTTAAGGCAACTCACACCACTGTGTTGTGGTACCGTATGTGGGGGAGGGGTCGAAGAGGGAACAATGCCACTTGTTCAGCTCTCTGCTGGTTTTCAATCACTGGCCCCACTACCCACAAGAAAATTGGGCCCTTCTGGTGCTGATTCCCAGATGGGAGGTTTTGTATACATTCTAGAACCTTGTGGGTCTCTCTAGAGAACTCTCCTGTGAGGCTGGGAGTTTCTCCCACCTTCTCAACTACCTCATGTTTTTTTCAGTCAGAGGTTTTGAGCTTTTATTTTCCCACACTGAAACCCTGTGTTGTGTGGTCTGTCTTGCTCCCCAGTTGTTTCTCCTGGCTATCCACATGCAACTGTGAGACCTCCCTCTTCTCCAGGCACCACCTTGCCCGTTCTACCAGCTGCTGCCTTGCCACAAGTTCTCTCCATCTGGCTGCCCATCTCCACACCTCCTATTGGTCTGGATGAATATTTCTTCTTTAACTCCTTGGTTGTCATAGTTCCATACAGTTCAATTTTCTGTCAGTTTTGGTTGGTTTTTGTTTCTAAATTTGTTGTTGTCCTTCTTTTGGTTGTGTGAGGAAGCACAGTGTATCTATGTACACCTCCATCTTGGCTGGAAGTCTTAATTTATAGATATCTTTATGTATGAAAATAAATAACTAAACTTGACATAAGTAGAGTCTCACTCATGGGAACTACTCTGAAGTGATGTGTTATGAAATCATATCTAAAGCAATGGAAGATTTGATGGGTGTATTAACTTACACTAGGGCCACTGTTTCCTTTATGACACCAGAGCTGCTTTCAAGAAACATGAGTTTCTTCAGCTGACTTGACACCTGAAGTCTGACTAGTAAAAGGTATATTTATTGAGTGATATACATAGAAATGATGGCCTAGATTATGATATCTTATATGTAGAAATACTGCATGAAGAGAGTGCTGTTGATTCAATTTTAACTAAGATCTTGGTTTCATATACTTTTCAAAGCTGTCCTAAAAACAATCCCTCACTGGAAGTTAGTCTGCAAAATAATGTGTTTTGATTTTCTTTATTTGAAATCAGTTAACCTCAAAGGAAAGAAAATTATGCTTACTTGGAAAGAATAATTTCACCTTATTTTAGCTTCACAAAATGTATCTAACGCTGACTTTCCAATTGAGTCATATTTGATTATCTAAATATTTTCCTGACAATAAAAACAGCACTCTTCTTAGATGGCTCAAAGTATTAATGAGCCTTTATTTTCTGTTGTTTGGTGACTAGAGAAAATAGATATTATAAGTCTTATAACTCTTTTAATACTGGAAAACTGAGGCACAGAGATGTGAGAGAACCTCCATAACAACACATAGCATATTGGTAGCCATTCTGGAATGGAGTCAAGCCTGAGGCTTTTGCCTGAAAAGCTACAATTTTCCTACAGCCATACCACCCTGAAGGCACCCAATCTCATCTTAAAAAGTTGCAATTTCATGCATACTGACAATTTATGTTCTACTTTTTATTTATTAATTGTTTTAGCATAAAATAATATTTATGCCAATCTTTCTGTAATCTTTAAAGTCTCCATGTCAAACTTAAATGATGGTTTTGATAAAAGAGGATATTTTACTGAAATCAAAATATAATTCTTATACTATTTAATTTTAGACAGTCCAATAATATGAAAACAATGCCATCTAAAAATTATAATACATAAATCTATATTTGAAAAACTACTACCTAAGCATTATAATCCTATTCAACTTAAAATTGAACCATGGTAGAATCAATTAAATAACAGAAGTAAGATTTGGGAGAAAAAAATCAAAATTACTTTTATAGAGTGAAGATGCAGGCCTCTGCCTTGCCATAGTGGTGGGTATTTGGGTCCAGAGTTTCTGAAAGATGCATTAAACCTCCATGGGAACACTGATCCTTCAGCCCTCCCAACATGATCTTTCTCCTTTCTGGGGGACCCGGTACCCCAAGGGATCCTCTGATATAGACTGTGTGGGGAACATCAGGTGCAAAATGTCCATTTTGGAAAGGCTTGGACTTGAACAGGACATTAACCAGTCTTTGCCTGATGTGATCATTTTCTTAGCCTGTTCAGCTGTCTCTAGGCCATCCACCTTTCTCTTTCTCTTTTTTTAAAATTTTATTTATTTTTAGAGAGAGGGGAAGGGAGAGTGAAAGAGAAAGAGAGGAACATGTGTGGTTGCCTCTTGCATGCCTCCCGCCAGAAGCCTGGCCTGCAGCCCAGGCATGTGCCCTAACTGGAAATCAAGCCAGCAATCCTTTGGATCGCAGGCCAATGCTCAGTCCACTGAGCCACACCAGTCAAGGTTCCATCTACTTTACTTGAGCTCTTTCCTCATAGAAGAGCATCTTGTTTTGACAGAAGATGGTTCTCTCCAATCCCTTTGCCACGATTTCCTCCACTTTCCAGTAGAGGCTGAGCTTCTTTTGATGGGAGTACTTCATGTATCTATACACCTGGTGACACCTCTTCTCAATTTCCAGGCAGTGCCTTTGCCCCTTGACTGATTATCTCAGAAGCTGCTACGTGTACTTTTGGTGTAATTCTGGCAGCATCTGAAGTTGCAACCAGAGCTTCTGAGTCTCTGTTATACTGCAAAATTTCAGACTCCAGACATTCTTGTTCTGTTTGGAGATGGTCCATTTGTCCCACTACCATGTCATTCATTTTATTTTTATCACAGAGTTTTATAGATGTATTTTCTGTTTTGTACACTTTAATTTATTTTTTCACACACACACTTTTTATTAAGGAGAATACACAAACAGAACAGTGAATATAAGTGTGTGAAGAACTTATAGACAGCATCTGACAGTGCACAGCTCTACAAATATTTCTTTAACTTTTTTGAAAAAATTACTTTATTGTTGTTCAATTACAGTTGTCTGTATTTACCCCCTGCCCCTCTCCCCACCCCAAACATCCCCATATTCCTCCCTTCCACCCACCCCTTGGTTTTGTTGGTATGTCCTTTATAGTTGTTCCTGAAAATACTTCCCCACTTCCCCCCATTATCCCCTCCCACCTCCCCTCTGGTTACTGTCCGATTGTTCTTACTTTCAAAGTCTCTGGTTATATTTTGCTTGCTTGTTTGTTTTGTTGATTAGGTTCCTGTTAAAGGTGAGATTATATGGTATTTGTCCCTCAAAGCCTGGCTTATTTCACTTGGGAAAAATGCTCTCAATTTCCATCCATGCTGTTACAAAGGGTAGGACAGCTTTCTTTCCTTCTACTGTGTAATATTCCATTGTGTAAATATACCAAGGTCTTTTCATCCATTCATTTACTAATGGGCAGTGAGGTTGCTTCGAGCACTTGGTTAGTGTAAATTGTACTGCTATGAACATTGGGGTGCATAGGTTCCTTTGGATTGGTGGTTAAGGGTTCTAAGGATATAATCTCAGCAGTAGAATTGCTGGGTCAAAAGGCAGTTCCATTTTTTATTGTTCTGAGGAAATTCCATACTGTTTTCCACAGTGGCTGTACCAGTGTGCATTCCCACCAATACTGCAGAAGGGTTCCCTTTTCTCCACATCTTTTCTAACTTGTTGTTTGTTGATTTGTTTATGATGGCCACTCTGACTGGTGTGAGGTGGTATCTCATTGTGGTTTTAATTTGCATGTCTCTGATGGCTAGTGATGCTGAACATATTTTCATACTTTCTGGGGCCTCTGTATGTCCTCCTCGGAGAAGTGTCTGTTCAAGTTTTTTGCCCATTTTTTCAATTGAGTTGTTTGTCTTCCTGGAGTGGAGTCAAGTGAGTTCTTTATATATTTTGGAGATCAAACCGTTGTCTGAAGGTATCATTGGCAAATATATTTTTTCCATACAGTTGGTTCTTTTTTCATTTTAATGCTGTTTTCTTTGGCCATGTAAAAGCTTTTTAATTTGATAAGGTCCCATTTGTTTATTCTTTTCTTTATCTCCCTTGCTCTAGGGGACATACCAGTGAAAATTTTGCTGCATGGAATGTCTGATATTTTCATGCCTATATTTTTCTCTAGGACTTTTATGGTGTCATGGCTTATATTTAATCTTTTATCCACCTTGAATTTATTTTTGTGTATGGTGTAAGTTTGTGATTGAGTTTCATTTTTTTGCATGTTGCTTTCCAGATCTTCCAACATGATTTGTTGAAGAGGCTATTTTTACTCCATTTTATGCTTTTTCCCTCTTTGTCAAATATTAATTGACCATGGAGACTTGGGTTTATTTCTGAGCTCTTGGTTGTGATCCATTGCTCTGTGTGTCTGTTCTTATGCCAGTACCAGGCTGTTTTGATTACTGTGACTGTGTAATAAGTTTGATATCAGGTATTATGATCCCTCCTACTTTGTTCTTTCTCAAAATTGTTGCAGCTTTGGTTCCGTATAAATTTTTGAAATGTTTGTTCTATATCTGTGAAATATGTCATCGGTTCTTTAATAGGGATTGTGTTGACTCTAAAAATTGCTTTGGGTAGTATGGACATTTTGATAATTTTGATTCTCCAAACCATGAGCATGGTACATGCATTCATTTGTTTGTGTCTTCCTTGATTTCTTTCTTCAGTGTTGTGTGGTTTCTGGAGTACAAGTCTTTTACATCCTTGGTTAGGTATATTCCTAGGTACTTTATTTTTCTTATTGCTGTATCAAATAGGATTTTTTTCCTGATTTCTGTTTGTGATATTTCATTGCTGGTGTACAAAAATGCCTTTGATTTCTGAGTATTAATTTGTATCCAGATGTTCTGTCAAATTCACTTATTAGGTCAAGTAGTTTTTTGGTGGATTCTATAGGATTTTCTATGTACACTATCATCTGCAAAAATGACAGTTTTGCTCACTGCTTTCCAACTTGGGTGCCTTTTATTTCTTTTTCATATTTGATTGCTGTGGCTAGGACTTCCAATACTATGTTGCATAGCAGTGGTGAAAGTGGACAGCCTTGTCTTGCTCCTGATCTTAGTGGGAAAGCTCTGAGTTTTTGCCCATTGAGTATGATGTTGGCTGTAAGTCTCTAATATATGACCTTTACTACATTTAGGAATGCTCCCTCTTTTCCCACTTTGCTGAGCGGTTTCATCATAAATGGGTGCTGTACCTTATCACATGCTTTCCCCCATCTATTGATATGATCGCGTGATTTTCATTTTTCCTTTTGTTTATGTGATGTATTACATTTATTGATTTGAAAATACTGGACCATCATGCATTCCCTGGGATGAATCCCACTTGGTCATGGTGTATGATCTTTTGAACTATTGCTCGATCCAGTTTGCCAATATTTTGTGGAGGATTTTAGCATCTACGCTCATCAGTGATATTGGCCTGAAGTTTTCTTTCTTTCTTGTGTCTTTATCTGGTTTGGGAATTAGGATGATGCTGGCTTCATAAAAAGAGTTTGGGAGTCATCCATCTTCTTGGATTTTTTTGAGTAGTCTGTGAAGGAAATGAGTTAGTTTGTCCTTAAATGCTTTGTAAAATTTTCCTTGGAAACTCAGATCTGGAGCTTTTGTGTTTGGAGATTCTTTTATTACAGCTTCAATTTTCTCAGCTGTTCTTGGTCTGTTCATGCTTTCTCTTTTTTTCACTCAGTTTTGGAAGATTATATTTTTCTAGAAATTTGTTCATTTCACCTAGGTTTTCAAATTTCAAGACATAGTTCTTCATAGTAATTTCTCATAATCTTTTGTATTTCTGTACTATCAGTTGTAATCTCTCCTCTTTCACTTCTGATTTTTTTTTTAGTCCTCTCTCCTTTTTTCTTGATGTGTCTGCTTAAAGGCTTGCAATTTTGATTATCTTTTCAAAGAACCAGCTCCTGGATTTATTGATCCTTAGTATTGTGTTTTTAGTCTCTATGTCATTTAATTCTGCTCTGCTCTTGGTTGTTTCCTTCCTTCTACTTGCTCCGGGCTGTCTTTGCTGTAGTTCCTCCAATTCTTGTAGGTGCAGGGTTAGGTTGTTTGGGGTTTTTTTTTGTTTTTTTTTTTTTCTGTAGGCCTGTATCTCTATGATCTTCCCTGCCAGGGCTCTCTTTGCTGTATCCCATAAGTTTTGGATTATTGTGAGTTCATTTTCATTTGTTTCCAGAAACTTTTTGATTTCTTCCTTAATCACATTCTTAACCCATTCATTATTTAGTAGCATGCTATTCAAGCTCCATGATTTTTAGTGTTTTTAAGTTTTTTCTTTGAGGTTTGTTTCTAGTTTCAGTAGCTTGTGGGCAGAGAAAATACTTGATATGATTTAAATTTTCTTGAATTTGTTGAGGCTTGTTTTGTGTGCAATCATGTGCTCTGCCTTTGAAAATGTTCCATATGCATTTGAAAAGAAAGTATATTTTGCTTCTTTAGGATGAAAGGCTGTCTATATATATATATATATAATCAGTTAAGTCCATTTGATCTAGAACATTGTTCAATGCCTCAACCTCAATATCTTTGTTGATATTTTGTTTGGAAGATCTATCCATTTTTGACAGTGGGCTGTTGAAATCCTCTACAATAATTGTTTTACTCTCAATATCTTTCTTGAAGTCCTGCAAGAATGTTTTTATGTATTTGGTTGCTCATATGTTGGGTGCATATATATTTATAATGCTATGTCTTCTTGATGGATTCTTCCCTTGAGTATTATGAAATGTCCTTCTGGGTCTTTTTCTATTGCCCTTGTTTTGAAGTCTATTTTGTCTCATATGAGTGTTGCTGCCCTGGCTTCTTTTTCCTGTCTGTTTACTTGGAATATTTTTTTTCAGCCCTTCACTTTCAGTCTGTGTAGGTGTTTTATTCTTAGGTGTGTCTCTTGTAGGCAGCATATGTATGGGTCATGATGTCTTATCCATTCAGCTACTCTATGACTTTTGATTGGAGTATTTAATCTATTTATGTTTAAGGTTATTATTGATAGTTACTTATTCATTGCCATTTTTTTGTACCTATGTTACTCTCTCTTTCACTTTTTCCCCCTTTTCTTAAAGTGGGCCCTTTAGTATCTCTTGCAGAGCTGGTTTGGAAGAGGTGTATTCTTTGAGGATTCTCTTGTCTGGAAACTCCTTATTTCACCTTCCAAATGGAATTAAAATATTCCATTTTAATTCAGATCCTTCCTAAATTGTGTAGGCTTGGTTGTAAGCTGTTGTTTTTCATTACATGGAATATTTCTTGCCCTTCCTTTCTAGCTTGGAGTGTTTCCATTGAGAAGTCAGTTGCTAGTCTTATTGAGGCTCTCTTGTATGTTACCTCCTGTTTTTCCCTTGCTGCCTTTGAGATTCTCTCTTTGTCTTGGAATTTTGCCATTTTAATTATGATGTGTCTTGAAGTGGGCTTCTTTGGGTTCTTCTTGATTGGGACTCTCTGTGTTTCCTGTATTTGTGTGATTTTTTTCTCTCATCAAATTAGGGAAGTTTTCCATCATTACTTTTTCAGATAGGTTTTCTATCCCTTGCTCTTCTTCTTCTCCTTCTGGTATCCCTATTATGTGGATATTATTACATTTCATATTGTCTTGCATTTCGTTTAATGCCTCTTCATTCTTTCTGAGCCTCTTTTCTTTTTCTTGCTCTTTCTGGGTGTTTTTTTCTACTTTGTCCTCCAGCTCACTGATCCGATCTTCTGCTTCATGGATCCTGCTTTTGATTCTTTCTACTGTGTTCTTCAGTTCAGAAATTGTATTCTTCATTTCCTCTTGGCCCTTGTTGATAGTTTCTATTTCCTTTGCATGTCAATATAGTTTGCAGTGAGCTCATTGTAGTTTCCCTGTAGTTTCTGGTAATTCACTGTGAACTCATTGAGCTTCCTTATAACCATTGCTTTGTACTCAATATCTGATACCTCTATTTCATTTAGCATTCTTCCTGAGGCGTCCCCCTTTCTTTTCAGTTGGGGATTGTTTCTTTGTCTTCCCATTGTTCATGAGACTCTTCTTGTTAGCCTCAGCTTCTTAAATTGATATGTTCCGACCCCCTTGGTTTACAATGTGAACTTCTGTGGTTAGAGACCTGTGAGATTCAGTAGTGCCGTCTCCTTGATCTCCTAAACTTGCTACTCTTGGGCTGTCATTTATATTTGCTCTCTGGGTTTCTTTTGTTTTTGATTGTTGTTGGGTCTTTCTTTGGTGGGCCCTTCCCTCCAGCTGGTTAACTGAGGGTCACTCCACCCATAATGTCTTATATTCTGTTGTTAAGGTGTGGACAGTTTGTGTTGAAGCTCTTCTTCTGTCTGTCCAGGGTTTTGAGGCTTTTCTCTCACTATAGTTCACTTGTTTTTTTCTGGGTAATTTCTCCACCTTTTAGTTATAATTCCAGGTTGCTCCTGGGTGGAGATTAGTGTGGCTTCCACTCACTCCTTTACATTCTTCTGTTATTATCTGTTGGTGCATCCTTTATTGGTCAGTTCTCTCTTCCAGCAGGTATGTTGGTGTTCACAACTCCCACTTACTTTTTATGTGATCAGTTGGAGGGGAAAGTCAAAATGGATTAAGACAACAGGAGTGTATTCTATGGGACTTAAAGTAGCAACCCATAGAGAAGAGATAGGAGATCCTTTGGTTAAGTATAATGTTAACTGTGATATTTCACCGAACTATCCACTTTTTTGACAGGGTGGAAAAAAGATAAAACTCTTGTTGTGATGGGAAAGATTGTGAGTTGGATCTAGAAAACTGTGAGTTTAGGGGAGGTCAGATTATGAGATATAGTGAGAATAAGGGATAGAAAATAGGTGTAGTGTGCAACAGAATACAGTTAACTGCAATAGTATTAAAGTTGCAGATGACAGTGAAATGAGCTGAGATGCAGGAGAGATGCTGCATAGCGGTTACAATTATATGGAACAACAACTATTTACAATAGTAATGGAGCAACAATCATACGACAAAATCTATGTGATCTGAATAACAAGAATAGGAAGTACACAACCTAGAATAGTATATTGTTAGAACACAATTGAACTGAAAACAGGAAAATTAAAATTGCACTATGAAAGAGAGAAGGAAAACCAAACAATTCAATTAAACAAACAAAAAGAAGAAAGCTAAACAGAGAGAAGAGGAATAAAAAATACTAATAAAATAAAATAAGTAAAAATAATGAATAATAATAATGATGCAAATAAATAATACTTGCAAGTTCTCTGGAATAGCAAAGTAAAAGTTGTCTGAGTTTCTCAGTTGTTGGGCTGACTCTTCTTTGGGTCTGACTCTGGTCCTTTCACAGCTCAAGGTTTTATTGCCTCACTTGTGAGGAAAAAAGAGAGAGAGAGAAATAAAAAAAGAAAGAAAGAAAGAAAGAAAGAAAGAAAGAAAGAAAGAAAGAAAGAAAGAAGAGAAAAGAAAAGGAAAGGAAAGGAAAGGAAAGGAAAGGAAAGGAAAGGAAAGGAAAGGAAAGGAAAGGAAAGGAAAGGAAAGGAAAAGGAAAAGAAAAGAAAAGAAAGACCTCCTGCTGGCTTTAAACTGGCCAAGGAAGTTCTGCTGATCTTCTTGGCTGCAGTAGGCTGAGGTGGATTGGGTTTTGCTTTTCTCCCTTCTTGTGGTTTTGTGCTGATGGGGGCCAGGTCTGAGCTTCACTCTTCACAGTTGCCCAGCCTCCAGCCCTGTTCCTCGGTTCGCTGCTAGGCCCCCAGTGCCCTTCTGCTCCAGGCCTATGTCTTAAGTCAACCAGTTGTGTTGTCCTTGATGTGCATCAATTAGGGGCAACTCACACACCACCTTCTCACTCTTTGCTGTCCTAGGTGCTAGGGACTCTCAAAGTTTGCTCAGGGTAGTTCAGCTCCCCCACTGAGTTAAGTCTTTCTGAAGATTGCAGACTCCCTGAACCTTGATGCTCTCCTCTGTAGGGGGCACCTTCACCTTCCTCTTTGGAAGCCAGTTCTGGCCCCTCAGGATGAGAGTACCTCAGTGGCAGACAGTACCACTGCAGACAGGGGCACATGCCTCTGGGGCTGCTGCAGTGAGTGCACGGCCTCTGCTGCTGCGGTGGCGGGGATAGTGGGGCACAGCCTTGACAATGGATGGGTCAGACTTGCACCACTTGGGTCAGACTTGGGGCCACAGGCCGGGGTGGGGGCCCTCCACCTCTGAGGCTGGGGGAAGTGCAGAGCCGGGCCATCCCTGAGGCTGTGAGCTGGGAGGTTGGCCAGCTGCTCTGGGAGAATTCCTCTGCAGAAGAATTCCCTAAATAGCCATGGAGAGCCTTTAAAAAAAAATTCCTCCTGTTCAAGCTTGCCACTCCAATCAAGTACCTGGCCTCTCACACATCCCAACTTTCCAACCAAAC
Source organism: Glossophaga mutica (assembly GCA_039655065.1). Classification (NCBI taxonomy): domain Eukaryota; kingdom Metazoa; phylum Chordata; class Mammalia; order Chiroptera; family Phyllostomidae; genus Glossophaga; species Glossophaga mutica. Next base: position 74,912,649 of record CM077309.1, on the reverse strand, counting down.
CGGAGACTATCTGGGTCAGAGTCCATCATGGCCCAACTCTCCTCCCTTATCCAGTTGTCACCTGGCTTCCTAATTTCTCCGGTAATGGCCCAGCCAGCATCCACAGTCTCAGCAGGTGCACACTGCCCCTGTGTGTCTGCCTCTTCATATTTATTCCCCCCAGTGACTTCAAACATTCAGGTTCATCCCGGTGCTGCTCAAACCTCCCTGTTTGGCAAGGGAGGGAGCTGTTGACCTGGCTATCTTCCAAGAATCCTGTGGGCAGCCTGGCAGGTGCCAGACCTGGGGCTACAGCCGCCCTGGTCCCCGTGCTTGTCCCAGGGACTTTATTATCCCAAAGCAATCTCCTTACTATCTGATTTTTTAATGTACTGTACAATTTTGTCCTCTAACCTTCATATATGCTGGGATACTGTTGGCCGTTCACTCTGTTCCTCTGAAGATTGGCTACGTGTTCCACCTGTGCACAGTGGGAAGTAGATTCCACTCCCACCTATCTCACCACCATCTTATTTTTTGTACACTTTTAAATTAGCAGCTTATATTATAGTCTTCATATTGGCTTCTGATGGGGAGGTGGGGTGATGGTCACTTCCCGCATGTCTCTTTTCCTCTGCTTCCAAGGTCCCGGCCTCTACAGGACCTTCTTTCAGGAGCTGGGGCCTCTGGATAGCCTTCAGCAGGATTCCAGCCAGAGAAATGAAGTGGTTCTCTTTCTCAGTCAGTTGTTGTTGCACCACTGCTTTAAGCACTCAGACCTATTCACTCCTACATCCTTCACTTTCATTCTTCACATTCTGAGAAGAGCAGTACTAGACTTTAGAATAAATGAATGAATGTGTATATTCAAGACATCTTTGATTATCTTCTGAAGGTGTTGAACATTGTTCTCAGATGTTTTCAACATGTGTTTTGCATTGGTCACTCGGGATTGGTGTGATTCTAATGTCTCTGGCAGTGACCATATCCCTTGTTGAAGGTGAGCCATTATAGGTCAGTTGTGCTTATTTTTGGCTTTTCTCCAGGAATTCCTCCACGTCAAGTGGTAATATGTTCAAGTTTTTATTCAGTGCCAGCAAACACAGGTTTTGTAACCTGGGAGCACTGGCCACCACCACAGGTTTTGAGGGCTTCTTTGTAGGTTTGTATTGTCAGTCCAGTCTTCTTCCAGACTTTTCCATGGAATTCATTCTAGTCACAATACCTTCTAACCAACTCTGTGCTAGGAAAACCACCAGAGCAACACAGAGCAGGATCTCCCAGGGAAACCCAAGATATCTGAGCCTTGTTTCAAAGTTTCAGACACCACCAGTGGGACATTCCGCAGTTGTACCAGGACCAGCACAGAGATATGTTGGTGGCAAGTAACAGACCCTCCCCAGTTCCACAGGAAACACAGCTCTTCCCCTGATTGCCAGTGTCCTCTGGGCCATGACTGACCACACAAAACTCTGCAGAGTGTTCCATCTCTTACAATGGTTTGCCAGGCAAATGAGGCAACCATTATTAGGAGTGCAGGAGGGGGAGGCCAGCCAGGTCCTAGAAAACAGTGCTTTGTAACTGCTGTGCTCATAGTGCACATAGAAAGTAATATTACCTATGCAGTACCTTTGGGGAGCAGACCGGGTGGATTGCAGCTGGGGGTTCTATGGGTCTGTCCAGCAAACCTAGAGAGTCACAGTGGCTGTGCCACAACCCCTCCTTTGCATGTGAGTATGTCGGAGCAGAGTGGTTAGCCCTCACCTTTGTATCAGGCTCACTCTCCTTATTTCAAGGTTCCTTTTGTCATTGGGAAGGCTGATCTTCTCTATAAAAGTGTCAAGAATCACCTTTCTCTAAGACTCCCTCCTCTGTCCTTGTGTTTGGTCAATGTTCCTGCAGGAGCAGAAGACTGAAGCATCTCTCTAAATGAACTAAGAGACCATTCCATTATGAGGATGCAGAAGAAACCAATCACAACTGACAGGTCTTACAAGTTCTTGGCTTTTGTGTGAAGCCAGTTTACCTTCATTAAACTAAGTATTCCTGGATGAGGGGACTTAGGGACCCAGGCTCCTTCCCAAATGTGGCCCCTCAACCCTCAGTTCATGGCCCCAGGGCTGCCATAGGGACAGTATCTTACCTCCAAGTCATCTTCAGCGTGTGCCTTTGTAGAGGAAGGGCTGGCATTGCTACCTTTTGCTTCTTCAAGCCCCATCCACCTCTCCTAATGTCTCTCTATTGAGTCCAGCACAGAATCTCTTAATGCATCTCTGAGACTCTGCCATGAGCAGCCTGTGGAGGGTTTAAGCAGAAGAGTGACACAATGATCTGATGGATGTATAGAAAGAGTTGGAAAGAGAGATTGGGGAAGGGGTGTCAAAAATGAAGGAAAGGATTTGGAGACCATTGCAGTTAGTGGTCCAGATCTGAGTATGTGGTGTTGGCAAGCCTAAGGAGATGGCCTCATCGTTTGAATCAAGGGGCGAATTCAGGATTACTGGAGGTAAATGTGGTACTTGGTGGCACTCAAATATGTCGTGACTATACAGTTTATGGGCAATATTTCACAACCATGTGATGTTTGCTATAAGAGGAACTCTCCATGCCTTTGTAGCCAGCTCTGCAAAAAAAGAAGGCATTTCTTCCCAGTGCTCAGCCCCATACTGTCTTCCCTGGAGTCCCAGAGACACAGTGGGAGCAGCTCAGAGAAACAATAGGAACAGCTCAGACAAGAAGGTCTGGGAGTCAGGAGGCCAGGAGGGCATAGTGCCGGCCCTATATCTACTGAATTCAGTGGGTGTTGATCTTATCTGCACGTGACAGAAGGTATCCATATCAGCCTGTTAAATGTTTCCTCATTGTTTTTTATGATTGCATAATACTTTCTAATATGAACATTCCAAAATTTTTTTGACCAGTCTCCTACTGACAGACAAGCAGTTTGGCCATATTTGCCACAATTTGATCCAGCTATTCCATTTTTTGAAATTGATCTGACAAATAATCTTACTTCATTGATTTCTCTTTTCTTTGTTCCACATCATATTCAAATGGCTTTGCTGATAATTGGAGTGACTCCCCAACATCATTTTCACTGACTTCATAAATCTGGCATTCTTTTGTAAGATCTGTATTTTCACACCTGGGCTCCTACAGAGGGAGGGCAGAGCTGACTAGAATTGCTTGAGGAGAGACTCGGGTTTGTGGCTCTGGGGAGAAATACGAGGGGTACAGCCTCCAGGACCTTTGAGCTGCATCCCACTCCCACACCCCAGACACCATCTTTCTTCTACTTTATGAACTCTTAAGAGTTCTATATTTATTTCAATCATCATGAATGTCTAAATAATAGCTTTAATTACTCAGGAAAATAATTATGTACATAAAAAGTTATTTACTGCTTTTAGAGACATTGTATATATCTACTTTGTATATAAAAGCGATGGCAAAAGTTTTGAAGCCTCACTTAACTGATTGCTGCCAAATATTAGCAAAAGCCCAGCATTATTTGTGCTTCAAGAGCTTATCAGGGAAAAACAATACATTGAGCAGCTAGCTATATTTTGGCATGCCAGCTAAGGTAGATATTAAGATAAAAATAGCCACCAAATGTTTCACATTTTTAGAAATCTTATTGTTTCTTTGGTAAAAATTTTATTGGGTCACATTCAGAACTCACCATTAGATCTTGAAGGCCATGTTCAGCTTGAAAATGACATGACAGGTTTGACTCATGTCATTTTGGAAACCCTTGATAAGAAACTCTTGAATCTAGTTTCTCCTTCACCTCAGTGAAAAACATATAAAAAATAAAACACTTGAGAAAACATTTCTCCCAGGTATTTGTTAAATTATCATGTCACACTAGCAATGTTTCAATAAAGGGTATGTTACAGCCCAAATGGATATTACAAATTTTAAAAGCCTTTAAAAAATGAAGCTCCCTAGAGAAGTTACTTTAAAAATGTGTTCCTTAGTCCTGGGCCTTTGATTTTCAACATTCATGTCAGTAGGCCCCTGGCAGTATAAGCACTCCATTTTCCATGTAAAACTGCCAAGTCACAGATCAGGAGTCTGCCCCAAGAATCAAAGCATTCAACCCCAACTTCCTTCAGTCTTCAGAATTTAGTTTGGAGCTCTTGGGGAAGAATTGGATAGCACTGCTTCCCTTTGTTCAATGAGCAGCTGTCCAGTTTCATGAAGTGTGTCAATTCATTATTTGAACAAGGGCACCACGAATGTGCATGCAAAATAGTCTATGAAGACAATGATAGCAGCTGCTCTAAACCAGCCAGGAATTATTTGCTGGTACTGCAATTCAGTGGTGAGCTTCCTCCCACGTTATAGAGATCACTACATTGAATTATCACTGCTGGGGAGTTCAGTAAAGGATTTAGACATTGATTTTTGATAAATACACATGAAGGGTGGTGCCAAATTATTTAAATTTAAATATCTAATCTGTTGAAAAATTCTGCAATTCACGTTATTTTTTAGGGCACTGTCAATTGCTTAACATTTAAACTTTCAACAAACAAACCAGGGGTTGAAAACAGGAAGTGAATGCTGTGATGCCCTTTCGTTCTAATCAAGACTTCATTTCCAGGATCTTTATCTTTATTTCAGAATATCAATTATACTTGTATGAGATTTATTCAGTTCAGAATTCTGTTCAGGTCACATCTCCAGGGCAAAGCATGACATCAAGGTGTAAAGGCCAAGGCTGCTCATAGCTCCAGTAAAACAGTGAATTAGGTTTTACCATCTGTGGCTACCGAAGTGCAGAAAGGAGAAACTTCATAGCATTTTGATATTGCTGTGACATCTACATGCGCAATTTTGTATTTTATGAAATTATCAGTCTGAGTTGGATTGGAAATTTTAGACATAAAATCCTGGTCCTTCACCACAATAAACTGAGAAGACTTGGGCATGACCAAGTCACTGCCTTCAAGGACGTTAGCATCTAATGAAGAGGATAAAAACAAATAAGTTGGAATCTGTTATAGAAGGCATTGCTTGGTAACTCTATGTATTGTGTTAAGGAAGACTAATTTTGAAAGGCTATTTTCTGTAATACAAGGCATTATTACTTAATAGCTCTTGGGAGACAAGTTATGAACAAAAGTCATGGGACTATTAACACATGATGAGACATGGTCAGGCAGGTTTGGTTTCTGCTCTGAAGATAGCTGCAGTTTCCACTGGGCTGCACCAAAGGGTATCTTAGAAGAGACACCAGATGACATAACTGAAAAATTAAAAAATGACCACATCAAGGGAGACTAGACAGCCCTGATGATGTTTCAACCACACAAAGCCTTCAACCACACAAAAGCCCTGGACTGGATGGTTTCATAGGAGAATTCTACAAAGCATTTAAGGACAAGCTAACCCACATCCTTCACAGACTATTCCAAAAAATACAAGAAGATGGAAGACTCCCAAGCTCTTTTTATGAAGCCAGGATCATCCTAATCCCAAAACCAGATAAAGACACAACAAAGAAAGAAAACTTCAAGCCAATATCACTGATGAACATAGATGCTAAAATCCTCAACAAAATATTGGCAAACTGCACCCAGCAATAGTTAAAAAGATCATGCACCATGACCAAGTGGGATTCATCCCAGGGGTGCAAGGATGGTACAATATTTGCAAATCAATAAACATATTACAGCACATAAACAAAAGGAAAGACAAAACTCACATGTTCATACCAATAGATGGGTAAAATGTATGTTATAAGGTACAACACCCATTTATGATAAAAACACTCAGCAAAGTGGGAATACAGGGTGCATTCCTCAACATAGTAAAGTCCATATATGACAAACCAACAGCCACCATCATACTCAATGGACAAATCTTACAGCTTTCCCACTAAAATCAGGAACAAGACAAAGATGTCCGCTTTCACCACTGCTATTTAACATAGTATTGGAAGTCCTGGCCACAGCAAGCAGACAAGAAAAAGAAATAATGGGCACCCAAATTGGAACCAAGGAAGCAAAACTGCCATTGTTTACAGATGACATGATAGTGTACATAGAAAATTCTATAGACTCCATGAAAAAACTGCTCAACTTAATAAGTGAATTTGGCAAAACAGTGGGATACAAAGTCAGCAATCAAAGGCATTTTTGTACACTAACAATGAAAGATCAGAAAGAAAAATCAGGAAAAAAATCCCATTTGATACAGCAACAAGAAAAATAAAGTACCTAGGAATCAACCTAACCAAGGAGGTAAAAGACCTATACTAAGAAAACTGCACAACATAGAAGAAAGAAATTAAGAAAGACACAAACACCTCTGGCTGCTTTTGCCCACTGGATTGAGTGCTGTCCTGTGAACCAAAGGGTTGCTGGTTAGATTACCAGTCAGAGCACATGCCTGGGTTACAGGCCAGGTCCCCAGTAGAGGGCATGTGAGAGGGAACCACACATGATGTTTCTCTCCTGCTCTTTCTCCCTCCCTCTCTCTCTCTCTAAAAATAAATAAATATAATCTTAAAAAAAAAGAAAGACACAAAAAAAATGGAAACATATACCATGTTCATGGATCACAAGAATTAATATCATAAGATATCCATACTACCCAAAGCAATTTACAAATTCAATGCAATACTTATTAAAGTACCAATGGCATATTTCACAGACATAGAACAAACACTTCAAAAAATTATATAGAACCATAAATGACCTTGAATAGCCACAGTAATATTGAGAAAGAAGAACAAAGTAGGAGGGATCATAATACTTGATGTCAAACTGTATTACAATGCCACTGTAATCAAAACAGCCTGGTACTGGAATATGAACAGACACATGGACCAGTAGAATAGAACAGAGAGTCCAGAAATAAACCCAAGTCTCTATGGGCAATTGATATTTGACAAAGGGGGCAGAAGCATAAAATGGAGTAAAAATAGCCTCTTCAATAAATGGTGTAGGGAGACCTGGTCAGCTACATGCAAAAAAATGAAACTCGAGCGCCAACTTAAACCATACACAAGATAAATTCAAGGTGGATAAAAGACTTAAATATAAGCTATGACACCATAAAAGTCCTCCAGGAAAACATAGGCAGGAAAATCTCAGATATTCCACTCAGCAATATTTTCACTGATATGTCCCCTAGAGCAAGGGAAACAAAGAAAACAATAAACAAATGGGACCTCATCAAAATAAAAAGCTTTTGCATGGCTAAAGAAAACAGCATTAAAATGAAAAGAGAACCAACTGTATGGAAAAACATATTTGCCAATGATACCTTCAAACAAGGGTTTGATTTTCAAAATATATAAAGAACTCACATGACTCCACTCTAAGAAGAAAAGCAACCCAATTAAAAAATGGGTAAAGTATTTGAACAGACTGTTCTTCAAGAAGGACATACAGAGGGCCCAGAGACATATGAAAAGATGTTCAGTATTGCTAGCCATCAGAGACATGCAAATTAAAACCACAATGAGATACCACTTCAACACCAGTCAGAATGGCCTTCATAAACAAATCAACAAACAACAAGTGTTGGAGAGGTTGTGGAGAGAAGAGATCCCTAGTGCACTGTTGGGGGGATTGCAGACTGGTGCAACCACTATGGAAAACAGTATGGAATTTTCTCAGAAAAACAAAAATGGAACTGCCTTTTGACCCAGCAATTCCACTGCAGGGATTATATCCTAAGAACCCTGAAACACCAATCCAAAAGATATGCACTCCAATATTCATAGCAGCACAAATTACAATAGCCAAGTGCTGGAAGCAACGTAAGTGTCCATTGGTAAATGAATGGATGAAAAAACTATGGTACAATTACACAATGAAATTCTATGCAGCAGAAAGAAAGAAGGAGCTCCTACCCTTTGCCACAACATGGATGAAAATGGAGAGCACTATGCTAAGTGAAATGAGTAAGGCAGTGAAAGACAAATAACTGGAATATAATCAACAAAACAAATAAGCATGCAGAATGTAACCAGAGACATTGAAATTGGGAACAAGCAGCCCTGGCTGGCGTAGCTCAGTGGATTGAGCGCGGGCTGTGAACCAAAGGGTCGCAGGTTCGATTCCCAGTCAGGGCACATGCCTGGGTTGCAGGCCAGGCTCCTAGTGGGGGGCCACGTGAGAGGCAACCACACATTGGTGTTTCTCTCCCTCTCTTTCTCCCTCCCTTACCTTCTCTAAAAATAAATAAATAAAATCTTTAAAAAAAGAAAAAGAAATTGGGAACAAGCTGACAGTAACCAGAAGGGAGAGGGGTGGGGATAATGGGGGAAAAGGGTAAAAGGTTTACAGGAACAGCTATGAAGGAAACATGGACAATAACAAGGTGGGTGGAAACAGGGAAGGGAAGTGGGGAAGGCTGGGGTGATGGGGAGGGGTGAGGGGAAAAAGCAGAAAACTGTACATGAACCACAATGAAAATCAAAGTATTTAAAAAAAGGTAATTAACCCAAACTAAGTGTAAATATTGAAACAGGTAAACTATAAATTAGTGGAATTATAAAAAATATTAACAAATTAGAGGTGTTTTTTAAGACTAATAAAGTTAATAGATCACTAGCAAAACTGATGAAGAATAGGTACAATTAACCTATAAGGAATGAAAAGGGGTTCATCACTACATAACTTTTAGATATTAAAATGATGTTAAGATAATATTAACAATTTTATAACACTAAATTTAAAATTTTCAGTTAAATAAAAAACTTTCAAAATGTTATAATTTTTTTCTGTGTTTATTTTGTTCTTTATTTTTTAAATTTTTTAATCAGTATTTTTTAATTGTTGATATTGTACAGTTTTCTGTCTTTTACCCCCCAGCCCACCACCCCAGCCCTCCCCACCTCCCTCCCATTTCCACCCCCCATAGTTTTTATCCATGTGCCCTTTATACTTGTTCCTGTAAACCCTTCCCCTTTTCCCCTGAAATTCCCTCCCCTCTCCCCTCTCGTGACTGTTAGCCTGTTCTCAATTTCAGTGTCTTTGTTTATATTATGCTTGTTTGTTTGTTTTGTTGATTAGGTTCCTGTTAAAGGTGAGATCATATGGTTTTCATTTTTCACTGCCTAACTTATTTCGCTTATCATGATGCTCTCCAGTTCCATCTATGTTGTTGCAAAGGGTAGGCGCTCCTTCTTTCTTTCTGCTGCATAGAATTTCATTGTGTACATGTACCACAGTTTTTTGATCCATTCATTTACTGATGGGCACCTAGGTTGCTTCCAGCACTTGGCTATTGTAAATTGTGCTGCTATGAACATAGGGGTGCATAGGTTCTTTTGGATGGTGTTTCAGGGTTCTTTGGATATAATCCAAGCATATACGATATGATCTCACCTTTAACAGGAATCTAATCAACAAAACAAACAAACAAGCATAATATAACCAAAGAAACTGAAATTGGGAACAGGCTGACAGTGACCAGAGGGGAGAGGGGAGGGAATTTCAGAGGAAAAGGGGAAGGGTTTATAGGAACAAGTATAAAGGACTCATGGACAAAAACTATGGGGGGTGGAAATGGGAGGGAGCTGGGGAGGGCTGGGGTGGTGGACTGGGGTGGGAGTAAAAGACAGAAAACTGTACAAGATCAACAATTAAAATAAAAAAATTTAAAAAATGGTGCAAGCAACAGACTTGCAAAGAAAGGAAAAAAAGACATATAACATCAATATAATTTATGTTTCAAAAAAAGAAAATAGAAAATTGTGGTTATAGAATAATAATTTAATAATAAATTTTAAAAACCAAGAATATGTATGCTATAGACACAGTATTTAAGATTGCCAAAAGCTTCAAGATATTTTGAATAATAAACATGAAAACAGTTATCATCCAAATTTTAATTTAAATGATTTTACAGTTTTATGTTTAGACAATAGTTTCTTCTTGTTTTGGGACCATATGTATTTTATTTAACTAGTTTTTTTAACTTAAAATATACTATAAGGAATCTCTCAAATTTCACCAAATGCCTCTTTGGCATCTACTGATGAAAATTATATTTTTTTTCCTTTTCTTTCTTTTAGTGCCAGATTATGTTTATAGATGTTCAGACTTCAACTCAATATTAATTTTCTCTCTCTAGTTGAGATTTGCTTATGATGTTGCTCTTTTTCAAATGAGATTAAGGTTGAGTTCATTTCTTTTTCATTTTTCCTCTTTAACAATGAAAGCATGTAAAACTGTAAATTTTTCTGAGTCAGGTTCTCACTGTGTCCCATAGGTTTTAGAATAAGTGTTCTTATCTCTTCCTGGATAATATAAAAGTTCCATTTGATTTCTTCTTCAATCCTGTGTCTATTTGAATGGAGTCAAAGAGACTGGTACTAGTGCCAAAGACAGATGGTGCTAGACTTGGTCACCCCCTTCTAACCAAGCATGAGAAGAGCACCATTTTCCATGTTGACAATGGAATTTGATCTTCATAATTTGATTGTATTAATTCTCTGCTCTATGACATCTATAGCAGATGGTCTTAAGGCTCTTCTTTAGGCACGCATGCCTGTTAGCCATGGTTATGCTAGATAGCATGATGCTTTGCCTCTAATGATTCCCTCTACTGATTCTTATCTGTCCTGAACTGAGCAGCTCAATGTATTATGAATGTATTCTTCTGAGTCTTGGTTGTTTAGTAGCAATATTTTTCCTTGTCATTGGTGCTCTTTGATACTCATTCTGCTTCTGGGGCCACAGTGAACAAATTCAGTGCTTTTTCCACTAGTCAACCTTTTACGTATCTGTACAATCAGCTGCCTTCCTTCCCAAAGCCTCTCTTCTCCAGATCAAACATCTTTATTTAATCCAACCATCTTTGTTATAGGGCCATTGCTTTGAAGCTGCTTGCCATCTTAAGTTCCTTCATCTTCATGCATTCCAGTTGCTTAAAACATGTCTGAAACTTTCCTGAAATACACTAAGCTAAATATTTCCAAGGATACCTCAAAAGTTAAAGCCCAGTAGAATAATTAATGTCCTCTTTAAAGTTAACTAATCTCGCCCTGGCTGGTGTAGCTCAGTGGATTGAGCGCGGGCCTGCGAACCAGAGGATCGCGGTTCGATTCCCAGTCAGGGCACATGCCTGGGTTGCAGGCCAGTTCCCGGCAGGGGACACATGAGAGGCAACCGTACATTGATATTTCTCTCCCTCTCCTTCTCTCCTACCCTTCCCCTCTAAAAGATAAATAAATAATAAATTAAAAAAATAAAGATTTAAAAAAAAAAAAGTTAACTAATCTCCATTAGCTTTATGGTAGTGAAATTTTAGTAGTGAATATTGACAAAAGTGCCTAAATATTTCTTAAATCAATATCTGGTAAGGCACAGACAATATGAGCTATGCTCTGGACCTCAGTAGATCCTGTTGATGCCTTGGTTCTCTCATTTTAAAACTCAGGATAATATTAATACAAAGTCAGGATTTTTAAGACAATTAAATAATTTGATATATGTAAAGAACCTAGAACAATTATTGATAAATGATAAATATTGAGTGTTCACGGTAACATTATTATAATTGTTGTTGTTGTTATTATTATTATCCTTACCCAAGAATAGTTTTCATTGTTTTTAGAGAGAGAGAAGGGAGAGAAGGAGGGAAAGAGAGAAACATTGATGTGAGAGAGAAATATAGATTGATTGCCTCCCATATGCACATGGACTAAGGTTTGTACATGCCCTAGCTGGGGATGTAACCCATAACCTTCCAGTTATGAGCGAATGCTCCAACCAACTGAGCCACACCAGCCAGGGCACAAATATGTAGACTATAAGAATTCTTACACTGGGTTTTATCAGTCAAGGTCCAGTCAGGGGATTAGAGACAGACACCACATCAGTCATTTTAAAAGGAGAACTTAATATGAGGAATTATTAAGTAGTAAAATATAGTTAGCTACTTAAAAAAGGTTAAAGAGACAGCAGAAATATACCAGGATTGAAAATGTAGGAAACCAGCCCTGGCTGGGTGGCTCAGTTGGTTGGAGTGCCATTCTGTACACCAAAAAATTGTGAGTTCAGTTCCCTAGATTGTAAATTCAATCCCCAGTTGGTACACCTACGGGAGGCAAACAATCAATGTTTCTTTCTCATATCGATGTTTCTCTTTCTCTCTCTCTTCCTCACTTCCTCTCTAAAATCAATGAGTATATCCTCAAGTGAGGATTAAAAAAAAAGAAAGGAAAAGAAAAGAAAAAAAGAAAAGAAAGGAAAAGAAAAGAAAGGAAAGGAAAAGAAAAGCAAATGAGGGAACTCTTACTGTCTGTGGCTGAGGTAGAGAACCAAAGAAGGAATAAACCGGGAATGTCTACCTCTTTTCTGTGCTAAGAGTCACAGCCCACTGCAGAGGGTGTGTGGCTGCGCCTCTCTGTGGGGGTAGGGAAGTTTATTGTGGTATTGGTGGGCTGGGGTAATTAGTAGGGACCCTCCTGCTAGGGTGGAAGTGAGCATCTATCCGAGGGTCCTCCACATGGTGCTGACCCCATCCATGCAGGAGGAGCAACAAGAAAAGCGCATAGAACCTGGAAAATAGAAGCCCATCCTCTTCTATGCCTTTCAGTTCCCTCTAGCACCCCCGGCAGACACTAACGGTGCTAACCGGGTTTGCAAGATCCAGTCCCATTATCACAAAGCAAGAACAACAACAACAACAAAAAAGTGGATTTAGAGCTGATAGGCAATAAATTGATATTTACTGGAAGAAAGGTTTAACTCAATGTGGCAGCTGTAATGGTCTAAAATTCTAATACTAATATTCAAGTGTTTGAAAATTCTAGTGATTCTAGTGTAGATACTTTGTTTTCTTACAAAAGTAATAATAATGGTAAATGTTATAGCAGAAAGTTCCGCAAATGTGTAACACTTAAATCAAAAAATGTCTCCTGGGTAACTATACACACTCTGTCTTTTCAGACTTCCCCATCTAGTGAGGTAAGAGGCATAAATGGAAAATTACATATAATATGTTCAGCTAGAAGTGTGCATGAGAAGCAATAAGAATGAGATCTGCACATTTATGACTAAATTTAGCTAATGCAAAGAGATGGATTTTAATGTTTAACAAATGTGTTCTATAGTCAATTAATATTCGACAAAGGGGGCAGCAACATAAAATGGAGCAAAAATAGCCTCTTCAACAAGTGGTGCTGGGAGAACTGGACAGCTACATGCAAAAATATGAAACTCGAGCACCAACTTACACAATACACAAAAATAAATTCAAGACGGATAAAAGAATTAAATATAAGCCATGACACCATTAAAATCCTAGAGGAGAACATAGGCAGGAAAATCTCAGATATTTCACACAGCAACATTTTTACTGATATGTCCCCTAAAACAAGGGACATAAAGGAAAGAATAAACAAATGGGATCTCATCAAAATAAAAAGCTTCTGCACAGCTAAAGAAAACAGTATTAAAATAAAAAGAGAACCAACTGTATGGGAAAACATATTTACCAATGATACCTCAGACAAGGGATTAATCTCCAAAGTATATAAAGAACTTACACGACTCTATTCTAAGAAGACAAGCAACCCAATTAAAAAATGGACAAAGGACTTGGGTAGACACTTCTCCAAGGAGGACATACAGAGGATCCAGAGACACATGAAAAGATGCTCAATATCACTAGCTATCAGAGAGATGCAAATTAAAACTACAATGAGATACCACTTGACACCAGTCAGAATGGCCTTCATAAACAAAGCAACAAACAGCAAGTGTTGGAGAGGTTGTGGAGCAAAGGGGACCCTAGTGCACTGTTGGTGGGAGTGCAGACTGGTACAACCACTATGGAAAGCAGTATAGAATTTTCTAAGAAAACTATAAATGGATCTGCCTTTTGACCCAGCAATTCCACTGCTTGGATTATATCCTAAGAACCCTGAAACACCAATCCAAAAGAACCTATGCACCCCTATGTTCATAGCAGCACAATTTACAATAGCCAAGTGCTGAAAGCAACCTAGGTGCCCATCAGTAAATGAATGGATCAAAAAACGGTGGTACATGTACACAATGAAATTCTATGCAGCAGAAAGAAAGAAGGAGCTCCTACCCTTTGCAACAGCATAGATGGAACTGGAGAGCATCATGATAAGCGAAATAAGCCAGGCAGTGAAAAACGAATACCATACGATCTCACCTTTAACAGGAACCTAATCAACAAAACAAACAAACAAGCATAATATAAACAAAGACACTGAATTTGAGAACAGTCTGACAGTGACCAGAGGAGAGAGGGGAGGAAATTTCAGGGGAAAAGGGGAAGGGCTTATAGGAACAAGTATAAAGGACACATAGACAAAAACTATGGGTGGTGGAAATGGGAGGGAGCTGGGGAGGGCTGGGGTGGTGGGCTAGGGGGGTAAAAGACAGAAAACTGTACAATATCAACAATTAAAAAATACTGATTAAAAATAATAAACAATAAAGTAATTTAAAAAATAAAAAGTAATAAAAATAAACAAATGTGTTCTAGGATTTTGACATAAGTCCTTTTGGAATATTTTACTCTGTAAATTTCAGCATCAAGAAATGAAAGAAAGAAAAGAAAGAAAAGGAAGGAAGGAAGGATGGATTAGACAAATTAGATTAAGTTCAAAGAAGGAAGATAGAAATGATTAATGGAATGGAGAGATTGATTTGCAAAGGAAAAGGCTAACAGAAATAAGTCTATATAGAATAGCTATGTGATGATAGGAACAGCAGACAGGTGACAAGCCTGAGTTCAATACAAATACAAAAATCCAAGAATTATAACACAAACAGTCCCTGGCCAGTGTGGCTCAGTGGATTGAACAATGGCCTGCAAACCAAAGGGTCACTAGTTTGATTCCCCAGTCAGTGCACATGCCTGGGTTGCAGGTCAGGTCCCCACTAGGAGGTGCATGAGAGGTAAGCACACATCGATGTTTCTCTGTCTCTCTTTCTCTCTCCCTTCCCCTCTCTAAAAATAAATAAAATATTTTAAAAAATAACAACATAAATAAAACAGAATAAAAATAAACAATAGCAGAGTAGGTGGAATTTAGTCTAACTCAACATTTTTTAATTGAGGAAGATATGTTAGGCTTTTAAGGATGGATGCATATTCAGCACAAAGAAGATACAACACATTGACAGATACACGTCTTGAGCAAAGTCCCTGAGCAAAGCCCCTAATAGGGAACTTTCTTTTGAGCAACCAGTACAGTTAATGAAAATGTTACAGAAACAGGGCCAAGGGGGTACGATATACTATTACCAAAAGTACCCCCCACTAGGTTAGCATTGTTCGCTGCCAGAAGAAAGGTATCTCTCAAAGCCAGAGATTTGTGAAGAGGAAAGGAAATGTTTATTTAAAGCTATACAGACTTAAAGTAGTAACCCAATGTCTTCATTAAAATATTAAAGTCCTTTAGGATACCCACAGACACACACACACAGCACTTCCTTGTCCTTCTGCCCTAAACTGGGGTACCATATATCAGGAAAAGTAGAGGTCTGTGATCCAGGCTCCTGGCACCATCAGCTGTGTTGCCACCAGGATCTTCAATTAGTCCAAAGCCATGTGGCACCTTCTCATGAACCACCAACAAAACACCTTGCACTCCTCTTCCAGGCAAAGTCTCTCCTACTGCTTAAGCCACATGGCCAAATGGAGCACCCCAAAGCCATGGGGTCCCCACTCTGGCCAAAGCTGCATGGTTCCCCCCATCAAAGCTGCAGGGGTCCCCACTCTGGCAAAACCACATGGTTCTCTCCTTGCATGGCTGCTGAGTCTGGATTTAAATCCCTGGGCCAACCTTCCTCTATCCCCCCCATTTCTGACTCCTCCTACTGTAACAACAACTGCAGCCCCAAGGCAGCAGAACCATCTGCTCCCTCCCCTTTCAGTTTCTGTCTCTGCGAAAGAACCACTACTGCCTCCACGTTCCTGCCAAGACCCGTTGCTGCCCATCCTGTAGGCTGATCCCCGCCCCGGAGCAGATATAAACCCTAGCTCAACCCCCGCTGGGGGCTCAGAATTTGGAGACTGTCTCCTCTGAGCCTGCGCGTGTGAATAAAGGCTGACTCCTCCGTACCCCGAAATGCATCTGACTCTGATTTCCCGCAACATTTGGTTCCCTGACCGGGAAATGAGACCCAGAGGTGCAGGCCGTTTGCCTCTGGTACGGGCAGCCGGGGCCAGCCGGGTGAGCCCAGGAACCGGAAGGAAGCACGTGCCCCGGTGATTTCGTGTCCTGAGGAACTGGGCTCCCCTGGGTCCTGACCACGGACTACCCACGACCCGGGCATTCGGGGAACAGACAAGAGCCATCAGGAGGCGCTGAATCGGTAAGTGCCCCAGGGACCTGGCCCGAGACCAGACCCACCATAACGGTGGAAGGAGAGACTGATCACCTCTCAGGCCTTTTGCCTCAGTTTCAGTCATCAAATTAGGATTCCCTGCTCAGGAGGGAACTGTATAAATTCGGGAGTGAAAGTATTTGAGTGATTGTGTGATCGAATGAATGTGACTCCATGGACCCCGGTCTATGAAGTCTGATTGGACCCTAACCTGCGGTTCTTCGGTCTGGTCTGTCATACAGCATAACAGCTGGGAGCCTAACCTGGATTTTACTCAGTCAGCCTTAGCTAAGACATACCCAAGTTCCCCGCAAGGGGAGAGGCCAGGCGGGCATCTGACTGCGTTCCCCTTTCTTTGTCCACACCGCACTGGGTGGAGGGAAATGGGAACCGGCCCGTCCACTGCTTTGAATTGTATGTTAAATAATTTCGACCGTTTCCACGGTCAGGATCCCGGTATGACTCAAGACTGACTCAAGATTTTTTGCTCTTCGGAGTGGCCTACCTTCAGGGTGGGCTGGCCTCCTGAGGGAACCCTCAACCTCTCTCTTATCAGGGCAGTTCACATAATTGTCTCAGGGAATCCCGGGCACCCAGATCAATATGTCTATATAGATAGGTGGCAGGAGTTAGCGCAGGATATGCCTCGATGGCTGCAGAAATGTGCCTGATGCAATCCACAGCGTTCAGGGGGAACTGGCAGCCACACCCGAGCACAGAGGGCCTGCTGCCCCACCCCCGCCCCCACCAGGGACTCGGTCCTGTATCTTGGTCGTCTGCGCGATCAAGCCTCCCATTCTGGCCGACCTGGATGACCAAGAGCCCCCACTCTGTCCACCTCCATTTGCCGCCGGCCCCCCCGGAAATAAGTCACCCGCCTTAGAAACTCCACCACAGTTGGTTTTGCCACCACTGCCGGCCAAGCCAGCAACTCCTCCAGGGGCGCCGTCACCCATTGCTTCCCCCCTGCAGAAGCGACCCCCGTACCAGATGCCACTCCGCAAGGCGAGCCCCCCCCCAATAGCAGCTGACGGGACCCCCCCAGCCAGGCCTGACCGTTCTCTACTACCAGCCCTTCTCCACCACGGACCTCCTGAACTAGAAACACCACACCCCATCCTATTCTGAGAAGCCCCAGGCCCTCATTGACTTCATGGAGCCGATCATGCAGACTCACAGGCCCACCTGGTATGACTGCCGTCAGCTCCTCCTCACCCTGTTCAACACTGAGGAGAGGAGGAGGAGACCCATAGGTATCTCAAGACCACAGCTCCAGTCAGGACCCTCGACCCCGCTCAATACACCCGGATAGCGGCCCCTGAGACGCAACCAGACTGGGACTATAATTCAGAACAGGGCAGGGTGTCTCTCAACCGAGAGGTGCTCCTCCGAGGCGTCTGAGCAGGTGCCAAGAAGCCGACCAACATGTCCAAGGTGGCAAGCATAACCCAAAAGCCAAATGAATGCCCTGGGGACTTCCTAGAGAGACTTTATGAGGCCTACCGAATCTACACCCCGTTCGACCCAGAAAGCCCAGGCAACCAACGGATGGTCAACACAGCTTTCGTGTCCCAGTCCGCCCCGGACATTCGGAAGACACTCCAAAAGCTTGAGGGGTTCGTGGGCGTGAACGACAGCCAGCTCACTGAAATAGCTAACAAAGTCTACAACAACAGAGAAGAGGCGGAGAGACAGGCACAGGAAAAACTAAAGAAAAAAGCCTCACTCCTGGCTGCGGCCCTCGGACACCCAGTCCAGGGTGCAGGGAAAGGCAATGACAAGAAGAAATGTCATTTCAAAGTAGAACAAGACCAGTGTGCCTACTGCAAGGAGAGAGGGCACTGGAAGAGAGAATGCCCAAACCGGAAAAAGAGAAAGCCAGAGAATGGGCCAGCAGGATCAGCCCCCAATATTCTCAATCTGGCGGGACTAGACTCAGAATGAAGGGGACTGGGCTCTTTAAACTTAGGCCCCCACGAGTCCATGGTCGAAGTTGATATTGGGGGCTAGACTCTTTCATTTATGGTAGACATGGGGGCAGAACATTCCATAGTGACCACCCCCGTGGCACCACCTTCAGGGTGTGAGACTGCCATCATTGGAGCCACAGGCCAACCTACCGGCCCCACATCAAGGGGGGCCACTGGGAATTCAACATACTGGGACACAGCCCTTTGAGGACCTACAAATTGATTTCACTGAAATTAAATCAAGCCGAGGGTGCAAGTACTTACTTGTCCTGGTCTGCACCTTCTCCGGGTGGGTAGAGGCTTTTCCCACCCGGACAGAGAAGGCCCAAAAAGTAACTAAGGTATTCCTCAGAGAAATCATATCCCGGTATGGGCTGCCCCTCACCCTCAGCAGTGACAACGGACCTGCCTTTGTAGCTCAGGTAATACAAGACCTTCCCCGACTCCTCAACCTAACCTGGAAACTACACACGGCCTAAAGGCCCCAGAGCTCAGGCAAAGTAGAGAGGATGAATTGGACACTCAAAGAAACCCTGGCAAAGTTCCATCAAGAGACGGGCTTACCTTGGACAGACCTGCTGCCATTAGTCTTGCTGAAGATTCGGAATGCTCCAAACCCCTCGGGCTATACCCCGTATGAACTAGTTTTCGGGAAGCCTCCTCCCTTAGTTAGGGTAGGAGAACCTCATGACCTCAGACAGAGAGGAGAGATAGGACAGAAGCAGTATCTAGAGCAGTTAGGGAGGGTCCTAGACTCCATCTACCAGGCCAAATTGGGCCAGGAGCCCCTTCCCCGAGGGAGGCCAGCGCACCCCTCCAAGCCAGGTCAATATGTCTGAGTAAAAGACTGGAAGAAAGAGCCACTCCAGCCCACCTGGACAGGACCCCACCTAGTAGTACTAACCACCCTGACCGCCCTTAAAGTTGCAGGTACCACCCCGTGGGTCCATCACACCAGGGCCAAGGTGGCAGCGGATCCAGGGAGAGACACTCCAGTGAAAGTCCCCGCTCTGCGGCTACGGTGACAACCACTTGGGGACGGAAGACCGGACACTTGGAAGATAGAACCTCCCCCGGCCACTAAGGGTCCCTAGCCATTCGGATGATCCTGCAGCTAGCACTAGTGATGCACCTACTGGGGCAGGTCACCACTGACACTCCCCTCCGGACCCTCTATGACTGGAGGTTTTTTGTCCGTGAGACTTACAGGAAAGACAATAATGTCATCACCCATGACGTGGGAACCATGACCTGCCCAGACACAGGGTGCATATCCAATATGTTCCTGACTGTCCCAACAACAGCACTCCACAGTCAGGAAGGGTGGGAGCACGAATTTCCAGCCCTGTGCTTACTCCACACACAGCCCCACAGTTATTGTTACTGGTGGCCGGACAAGTATGGAGGCTGCCCCTACTACCAGTGCAACATACATGAGTGGAACCCCATCCACCAGCTCCGGATACCCATTGATGACCCATCCGATGGGAAAAAGGAGTAAATGGAAAACTATATGCAGCCGCCCATCACGCCGGACCAGTAGGAGATATATATATAGAGAGAGAGAGCACGAGTGCCCAAGAACCCTAAGCTAGTGACCATCTATAACCTGACTAATGCTGTCCGGGACCAGGAACAGGTCCTAGCCACCAGCCTGGCAGAAGGAGAGCTGAACAAGCCCTTCTCATGGCTGACCCTCCTGCAGGAAGGGGCCCGGTTGCTGAATGTAACCATCACTGAGGATACCAAAGACTGCTTCCTGTGCGCCTTTTTGGACCAGCCTCCCATCACAGCCATACCCTTTGGCACTCCCCTGAACACCACTAGTCAGAAAGATAACCCATTCACCCTAACCCATGTTCCTCTCTTCCAGGACAGCAGCAGCACGGGACCGGCCATATGCTACGGGACTGGGCAGAACTGCAATACCACCATTACGATCCCCTCTCAGGGGATCACAAGTCCGCCAGGCACCTATTTCTGGTGCAATGGGACCATAAGCCCGACACCAGCACCCTCTGCTACCCTAGCATCCTGGTGCCACAATTAATGCAATACTGGGAGGGAGAGTTACACACCCTCCTCACCAGAACCCGTGAAAGGAGAGCGGTACTACTGCCAGTCCTAGTAGGATTAGCAGCAACTGCCTCGCTAGTGGGCGCAGGCATGGGAGGGGCCGGAGTAACCATAGCAGTCCAGACGTACCAACTACTGAAAGAAGAGTTAGAAAAGGGTCTCAACGCTGCAGCCCTGTCCCTAGCCTCCCTCCAACCGCAGGTAACCTCCCTGGCAGGAGTAGTCCTGCAAAACTGTAGAGTCTTAGATCTCCTCACTGAGGAGAAAGGGGGACTTGTTTGTTCCTACAAGAACAGTGTTGCTTCTACATCAATGAAAGCAGCATAGTAGAAGAAAACATCAACAAATTACAAGATATAAGGGCCCGGCTCCAAAGCCAGGGCATTGACTGGACAATGGCCCCATGGTGGCAGTCAGCAATCTACTCAGTCCTAGCCCCCATAGTAGGGCCCCTACTAATTCTTTTCCTAGTTATCTCCATAGGACCTTGCCTGTTCTGCACTGCCATCCGGCAGATTGAGAGTGTAGTAACCTGCCAGGCTACCGCGAAGATTCTCTCCCTCCAAGGATACCAGTACTGAAGGCTGCCCTCATGGACTAATGGTGCTACGACTAAAGAGTCAGTCTAGCACCAAAGGGGGGAATGTGACAACAACGGCAGCCCCGAGGCGGCAGAAGCATCTGCTCCCTCCCTTTTCATTTTCTGCCTCCGCTTAAGAACTGCTACTGCCTCCGTGTTCCTGCCAAGGCCCGTTGCTGCCCGTCCTGTAGGCTGATCCCCACCCCGGAGCAGATATAAACCCTAGCTCAACCCCCACTCGGGGTTCAGAATTTGGAGACTGTCTCCTCTGAGCCCGTGCGTGTGAATAAAGGCTGACTCCTCTGTACCCCGAAATGCATCTGACTCTGATTTCCCACAACACTACAATCAGTTATACATGCCAGCATTCCTGTATTATTCTAGGTTTACTGGGCTGCCATCGTGAGTCTGGGCAGGTGTGGCCCCATGTCATGGAGCCAGTCTTCTCCCAGCTCTCATGCAGGTTCTGTAACCTGGGGGAGCTGCCCCCTAGTTACATCTTGGGTGGAAGTCACTTCCATCCCTCTAGCTCAAGGCATAGCCACAGTGATTTAACGTATCCATGAAACCAGTTAAAGGTTATAGATATGTTAAATGACCATGGCAGAGGTTAGCTGCAAAGCTGTTGCTGTACAAAACAGCTCTGCATGTTCCTGCTCCATGTGTCCCTTCCCCCAATTCACACCGGTCGGGGGGAAGCAGTGAGGACATCCTATATATCTTTCTAATATTCCCTAGACACCTTGAGTTCTGGACCCCATTCCAAATCCCTCTTTGCGGCCCCCCTCTTGGCTTCACCCTGTTACAAAAAGACTATGTAGAGAGAGGAGGATCTCTCTCTGAGAGCAAGGAGCTTCTCTGGGCCACAAAGTAGGTGCTGGGAACTACTGAATGTTTAAAGAGTAATCAAACAAAATGTTGAAGAATGTTGGAAGGAGCAGCTGCATTTTAGAGACAAATGAAATTTAAAGAGTCTGAAGGTTAGCTGTAGGCCACAGGAGGTAGTTGGAGAACTGTTGCTGTTCTTTATTTTGACACTTTGTAAAATAATGCTTTTAAGTCATTAGCAGCCCTATATGGTCTGTGGGAGAGAAGGAGACACTTAGAACCAGGAATGCAGAGTGGGAGATAATTTCACTGGTCCAGGCAAGCTGTGTATCTCTAGGGTAGGCCTTCAAAATAACTGGATATTTGGTTCACCTGTTTTCATATTTATAGTTCTCTCATTAAATATGTCAAGATATTTACAAAAAAAAGTTTTCATTCTCATGGTAGCTTTATAAAGTAATCATGAATTGAAGAAGATTATATTGTATATATACATGTATATTTATTTTCATTCATTCTAGACCAGAAGACAGAAATGAAAACTAAACACAGGGTTGTAATTACATGTATAACTATTCTTCCTAAGAGAACATAGCATAGGGAATGGTAACAAATACACCCTATTCAAGGTGATACTTCCAAAATCAGAATCTCTTCATTAACTCATCCAGAAGAGGAAAAAACTCTTTTTTTCTTCTCTTTCTCCCTTGCTCACAGAATTCACTGTTCACATATCTTTCAATCAAAGTAATCATCCTTTAGATGTGTGAGACAATAAACTTGACTCCTAGCATGTAAGAGACCAGAACTCTTAAATGGGCTGTGTGGGTTGTTTTAATCTTTTGAACTTCTCAGTCACTTTATCTTTTTAAACTGTCAGGTCCTGGTTCACAATCGGCCTGGAATTTTACAAATCCTTTAGGCTCCTGCTAGGCACATTCCCCAATCCAAAGGTCCTTGGTAATAAATCAAGTATTTTGTCAAAGAGATTTAGACTAAATAACTTAATTCATTGTTTTTGAATTTTAAATCTATGTATGATTGTGTAGCTACTACACATATACACATATACACACACTCCAAAGTAAATTTATTGATTTATACAAATGAAAATGGACATATTTTTCTACATATTATATTGGTGAAGTTTATAAATTTGTTCAACTATATATACCAAACAAATTTATATATAGTCTGTCTGAAAAATGTCCAACCATTGTTAATAAAATGAGAATGGTTTGAGGGACATTGATATAACCTGGCAGCCAAGGAGAGTGGACTGGAATGCATATGCATGAACAATGATGACTTCACTGACTTCACAGTCAGTGGGGGTGGTAGACACCATTCAGTGAGCAAGTCTATGTGGATGTCACATTCAAAATGACTGAGTGAATAGAGCAATGAATCTGCATCAAATTTTGTGTTAAGCTTGAACATGCCTCAGCAGAAACTATTCCAATGATTCAGAGGACCACAGCTATGGACAACTAGTGATTGGCAGCCTCATCATGACAACACATCTACTCATGCATCACATCTCGTGCATGCATCACATGTTTTGTGAAATCAAATCACCCAGGTGACTAAGACCCCTACAGACTAGATTTGGTGCCCTATGACTTCTGGTTTTTCCAACTAAAATCACCTTTGAAAAGGAAGAGATTTCAGACTGTCAATGAGATTCAGGAGAATATGATGGGGCAGCTGATGGAGATTGGGAGAACTGTGTGAGGTCTCAAGGTACCTACTTTGAAGGGGACTGTGACGTTATTGTCCTATGTACAATATTTCTTAAATCTTCAATAAATGTCTCTATTTTTCATGTTATATGGCTCAATACCTTCTGGACAGACCTTGTATACTCTAAAAGCTGGAAACAGACCTTGTATATTCTAAAAGTTGGAAATGTACACCAAACTTTATGACAAGTTAGAAGCAAAATGTGTAGGTGCATCTGAGGACACTACCTGACCCATGGAGAAGTATACTCTGGATGTACAGTTAGCCCATGTCATCATATCTGCATTCATTTCTCCCATGGGTATGGTGAAGAAGAGCCATACTAAAGAGAGAGAATTAACTCCCTAAATTATATTCACCATGCTTGCTTCACATTATTCTGCTGCTAATGCTTGGCCAGCTAGGAGGACTACC
Organism: Glossophaga mutica; assembly: GCA_039655065.1. Classification (NCBI taxonomy): domain Eukaryota; kingdom Metazoa; phylum Chordata; class Mammalia; order Chiroptera; family Phyllostomidae; genus Glossophaga; species Glossophaga mutica. Next base: position 74,888,716 of record CM077309.1, on the reverse strand, counting down.
TGTTAAACATTCAAAGGGATCAGTTCAAATGCCATCACTGTCATGAAGCCTTGCTTGATCCTTGTGTCTGACCAACCACATCCTATAAGCTCTTCTAGTAGTTTTTAGTTTTATTTTGGCACTTATCAAATTCTGCTTTGAATTATGGTAATATGTGTATTTGTCTGATCCCTTATACTTTGGATGACTTTCCTTGCATTTAGAAGCCATTCTCTGCCAATATTATCAACAATTCCCAGTATTGTGCTTACAATAACTACTCAATAATGGATTATTCAGTTTACTTTAGAGAGCTCAATGTAGTAATTAAGAAGACTCCAGTAACAGTCATTATTGGCACAATATCTGTTAAGAAATCATTAATGTGTTCCCTCCTTGTCCTAAAAAATTTAAAATTCTGTAGATTTTTTAAAATTTTTTATAGATGTTCAAATGCAGTTGTCTCCGTTTTCCCACCACCACTTTCCCCCACCCTACCCACACCCACCTCCCACCCTCAATCCCATATCTCCTTGGCTCCATCCATGAGTCCTTCATACAGGTTCAATTTATGTCCTTTTCCCTTTTTTCCCACATTATTTTCCTCTCCCCTGCCCTCTGGTTACTGTCAGATTGTTGTTGATTTTAATGTCTCTGGCTATATTTTACTTGCCAGTTTGGTTAATTAGGTTCTACTTATAGGTGAGATCCTATGGTATTTGTCTTTCACTGCCTGGCTTACTTCACTTACCATAATGCTCCCCAGTTCCATCCATGTTTTCTCAAAGGGTAGGAGCTCCTTCTTTCTTTCTGCTGCATAGTAATCCATTGTGTAAATGTACCATATTTTATTGATCCACTCATTCCTGATGGCCAGCTAGGCTGCTTCCAATGCTTGGCTATTGTAAATTGTGCTGCTATGAACCAACAATCCAATTAAAAAATAGGCAAAGGATTGGAACAAACACTTCTCCAAAGAGTGCATACAGAGGGTCCAGAGACATATGAAAGGATACTCAGCATCACTAGCCATCAGAGAGGTGCAAATTAAAACTGCCATGAGGATTGAGTGCGGGCCTGCGAACCAAAGGATCGCGGTTCAGGGCACATGCCTGGGTTGCCAGGCCAGTTCCCGGCAGGGGACATACAAGAGGCAACCGTACATTGATGTTTCTCTCCCTCTCTCCTTCCCTTCCCCTCTAAAGATAAATAAATAAAATCTAAAAGGAAAAAAAAAAAGTACTTAAAAAAATCTTAAAAAAAAAAAAAAAACAACTGCAATGAGATACCACTTCACACTGGTCAGAATGGCCATCATAAACAAATCAACAAAACATAAGTGCTGGTGGGATTGTGGAGAAAAGGAAACCCTAGTGCTGTGTTGGTGGTATTGCAAACTGGTGAAGCCTCTGTGGAAAACAGTATGGAATTTCCTCAAGAAAATAAAAATGGAATTGCCTAGGTTATATTTTAATGAAATTTTGTGATGGAAAATAACAAGAAATACCTTCGTGTTAGTATACTCATATGAAGCTGGTTTATGAATTCAAAGAGATTAGAGAAAATTGGTCTCATATATTGCAGAACCCAATGAGTTGTGATTTCTTCTTCTATAAATGGAAAAGTTTAAATGAAATTCCAGGAACATTACTAGGTCTCATTTAACCTTCAGTAATAAAAGAAAATTTGTGTGTGCCCATGTGTATGTGTGACTCAGCAATTACTTTACCAATTCTGATTTCTCATTAAATTTTGAAGGAATCTGAGCAAACAGAATAAAGATATATTGAAAAGAACAATAAAAGTCATGAATGTGTACCAGATTTAAGAATGAAAATACAAAGTATTTATGTTAGATGTTCAAAACTTTTGTTCCACTTTTCCAAAAAGTCAAATATTTGACCCTTGCCATTGAGCTGGCCCCAAGACAACAAAAACTATGATATTTACTGGACTTAGTTATCTCCTGGACAATGCCCCAAACAATCTAATTTACTAAAATTTTGTTTCCAGTAGCCTAATAACCAGATTGGCATACAAAATTATTGCAATGAAATTTGCCAAAGTTTCTCCCTGAAAAACCAAAAGAGATTAGCCCCAAGCAAAACAGCAGCAACCCTTGGCTTATAAAGGGAAAAAGGGATATTTTTAAATATGAAAGACAAGTTTTTTTTTGCAGTAAATTCCTAAGGTACATAAAATACCTTAGAAATTTAAATGTGACTCCTGAAAATGCCATTTTTGATAGCTAATTTTCAGTAGAGGTTTATGCAGAAAGAAAAAGGAGCAATTTTTATGAAAGAGATACAATCCACAGCAGAAAAAAACAAAGACAAATAAATGAATTCAGGAGGACAGCAGGAATTCCCAGGAAAGTATAAGGAATAGGCATTGGATATACCCCAGGGTGTTCTCTCTTCATCTCCTTGGATCTCTTCATTTCCTTGAGAACCCAGCCTGATTTTATAGTTTGTGACCTGAGCCAGCAACATCCTCAGTGTGTCTGCTAAAAGTTCAAACCACTAAGACAAAAGTAGGCTTGTCATGATCACAAAGACGGGTCTGTTTGTTCATTTCATTTCATTCTATTATTAAATTGACAGGTAAAATTGAGTTCATAATGGCAGATGGTGGGGCTCGGAGGTCAAACAATTCTGGAGGCTGAGCTGTCACCTGTTCTTGTAAATATGCCTTAGCAGTCATGATTTTAAAAAAAAGCAGATTGGACAAGTTAATTTAAGTAGCCACAAAGAAATATAAAAACAGATTATTTTTTCTCATGCATTTTTAAATGACCAGAAGGATGTTCAATTATTGAAGTATTTCTTAAAGGTTGAAGACACATGAGTGGAATGAATTATCACTGTCATCCACATTAGGAACACATTAATTGGTTTGTATGTCATAGTTTTTTCTTGCCATTAGGCTGTGTTGTCTGAGGTTATAATTGGAAAAAAGAGTTTAAAAAAATTATAAAGCATGATTACCATTTCTCAATTGTTTGTCAACAGACGAATGGCTATAGAAAATGTGGTACATATACAGTGGAATATTATCCAGCCACAATAAAGAAGAACCTCCTGCCATTTGTGACAACGTGAATGAACCTTGAGAGCATTATGCTAAGTGAATAAGTCAGACTTTACAATCTCACTTACATGTGGAATCAGAAAAAAAATATCTGAGAAGCAGAGTGGAATGGTGCCAATAGTAACTGGGGATGGGGAAGATGGGGAGGCCTTAGTCCAAGGGTACAAAACGTCGTTATTACATGAACATATTCTTGAAAATACTCAAACATAAGATAAAATGATGATTAGTCATGATGAATGTGAGTAAAAGTACCATAACTTCAGACAAACACACACACACACACACACATAGTGTGACATTATTCAGTCATAACAAGAAATGAAATTCTGTTATGTACTATGATATGGATAAACCTTGAAAACATTGTGATAACTGAAATAAGTCAGACAAACAAATATACCGTATGATTTCACTTATTAAGGAACCTAGAATAGGCAAATTCATAAAGACATAAAGTAGAATGGAGGTTATCAGGGGCTGAAGAGAGAAAGTACAGATTTTCTGTTTGGGATGATGAAAAATTCTGGAAGTGGATAGAGGTGATGTTCGCACAACATTATAAATGTACTTAATGGAACTTAATTGTATACTTAAAAAGGGTTAGCCCTGGCCGGCAAGGCTCAGTGGATTGAGCACCAGACTGAGAAGCAAAGGGTTGTTGGTTCAATTCCCAGGTAGGGCACATGCCTGGGTTGTGGGCCAAGTCCCCAGTAGGGGGTGCATGAGAGGCAGCTACACATTGATGTTTCTCTGCCTTTCTTCCTCCCTCCCTTCCCCCTCTCTAAAAATAAATAAATAAAATACTTTTTAAAAATGGTTAAGATGCTAAAATTTATGGTAATTAAAATAAATGACTAAACAGTAAAAAATAATCACTTCCTCATAGAGCAGATATTCTGTTCACAGTGAGATTAAATGTCTAACACCTTGGACATGGTTACACAGTCCCATAAAAAGCTCCAGATGTGAATTCAGAGATTTTTTTCCTCCAGTCTCAGCTCTATCACTTCCTAGTAGTAAAAATTTGAGTAAGTCACTGAGGTCCTTTGTACTTTAGTTTCCAGTTACAGTACCCAATAGAATCATTTTGAGGACAAAATTAAAAGAAAATAATGCATAGAAAGTGATTTATAAACTGTCACAACTATACTAGTGATGGAGGCAATTTGTATTATATATTCCTTTAAGCTGTTTAGTCATGAAAATTGTATCACTAAAATATACTTAGTACTTGCTATTTAAATACTCTATAATAGTTATTATTAGTAAGATTCAGCCAAAGTGGCTTTAAACATTTTTTCTCTATGAAAAGTATTTAATCATAGTTTATAGAATTTTTAAAAATCTAATTTTCTGAGGAAACACATTCCTAGTTACCATTCTTAGAATGAATAGGTCACTAAACTTTTTCATTTATGCTATTTCTATACATGTTGTTCATTGTTCAACCTCATTGTACAAACCTTAGGAAGAAGGGACAACTATATTTTATCTTGTGTAGAAAAAAATGAGCTTCAATTTATTTAATTACAAGTATTTTGTAGAAATTTTATTTATTCATTTTTTTTAGAGAGAGGGGAAGAGAGGGAGAAAGAGAGGCAGAGAAACATGAATGCGTGGTTGCCTCTTGTGCACCCCCTACTGGAGACCTGGCCCACAACCCAGGCATGTGCCCTGACTGGGAATCTAACTGGTGAACCTTTGGTTCATAGGCCAGCACTAAACCCACTGAGCCACACCAGTCAGGGCTAATTACAAGTATTTTAAAAATGTAGTTTGCTGCATGCTCTCATCTTCTATTCCAACCATTTTCAGTCTCTACATTATCAGACACATGACAGTACTTTGATGTGGAATGTTATCCAATGAAACATCATGTAAAACTCTCCAGATACATAATTACATTGAAATATAAGTAGTTGAAAAGTGCCCTCAACTGCTTGGTAGAATATCATTAACTAGCACCAAAATGAATGTGGTTGAAACAAATATTAACTAATTTTGTGTTTCCCCCTTAGTGGTTACGTCTTTGACTATGAATACTACAGAGATGATTTCTACAATCGGTATGTAAATTTTCTTCCTTGTTTCCCTTTTATTTAAATTATCTTTTAAGTATTTTGTACATTTCATTCACAGATGTTCTTGATCGATATGTCTAAAATAATGTTTTATAGTAAAAATAAAAGAAAATACTAAGTTCCCCAACATATGACTTAAACAGATTTTCCTATTTCCATTGTACTCACTAAAGTAAGTGCTTAAGTGCTGGAAACAGCCTAAGTACCCATCAGTGAATGATTAGATCAAAAAAGCGTGCTACATTTCCATAATGGAATACTATGCAGCCAAAAGAAAGGAACTCCTACCTTTCACAACAGCATGAATGGAACTGGAGCAAATTATGCTAAGTTAGATAAACCAGATAGTGAAAAACAAATATTATATGATCTCACCTATAAGTGGAACCTAATGAGCAAAACAAATAAACAAGCAAAATAGAACCAGAGGTATAGCAACAAGGAACAGACTGACAGCGACCAGAGGGGAGAAAGGAGGAGGATAAGGGTGGAAGGAAGGGGAAGGGACTAGTCAAAGAACATATATGAATAACCCATGGACATGGACAACAGGGTGGGGATTGACTGTGGGAGTCAGGGGTGGATTAGGCAGAGGAGGGTAAAGGGTGAAAAGCTGGGACAACTATAATAGAACAACAAAATAATTTTAAAAAATAAAGTAAAACTTGGATGTTTAAGACTTTGGAGGTGCTTAAGCCTAAAATTGGTTGTCTGATGTTTGGATAATATTTCAGAGATTTAATTAACCAATATTATTTTCCAGATCTTTTGTTAACTTAGAATTCCTCAAGATAGTTTTTTAAGCTCAGGAAATGACTTCAACCTTCTAAAATACATCTGTTTTTACATGACACATCGAAAATGCTAAATTGGTTAGATTCAGCAAAATATACTATATACTTGATCTGCGTAGTAGTGTGGGAGCATAAAAGAAAATGATGCAAAGTGATGTTAATAATCAGTGGGAAAAATATAAGACTTTGCATGGTCTTTACAAATGTTTGTTAAAACATTAAAAACTCTCTTATTATAGATTATAAATATGTAGGGAAAAAGTATTAAACTAATGATTATTTAGTACATTATTATTCAAAACATTAAAAATATTTAGATTTAATGTGTTTTATTTTTTTGTAAAAAAATATTTATCCAAAGTAGTTTGAGCAGTGTTTTCTTCTTGTGTAACTTACAGTATGGAGCCAGCATCTGTTTCGTACCTGGTGAGTTGTACACCTCTTAAGAGTGGATCAGCTTGGAGGATTTATCAGTGCTGAGAACTGTGTCCCAATTCTTTAATGGGGAATCCTCTCCCTTTGTCACTTCTTCTGGGATATCTCCCTTAATTTTCATCACATCACAACCACTTTCCTATTTACGTCAATATGTTTGCTTTTGCTAAATTTCTTTAGCTCCACATTTAGAGTTTCAAGTGGAAGCAGGTCAACCACCCTGATATTAGCTATTTGTCCCAAAATTCCATTACATATTTTAATTTCACTGCCAATGGTATACTCTTCAGTTCTTGATGCACTTTCATCTTTGTTGGCTAGTTCCCTCTTTTGGTAATCCATTTTTGTAAAATGTCCCCTGATTCATTATGAGGAGATAGGAGACAATATGATCTGACATATCCTGTCTATGTGACCTGAGTGAGAGATGACAGCAACCCATCACTGACAGCCTTTAAAAGAAGTGATGTGACTGATAGCTGATCATGAGACATCATGATCTGTGGACTGAAAACCTAGCAGCTAAGTTTGGACATTATGAAATTTCTCACAGATAATATATTGTGGAAACTGAAATTTGATTTGTGCTTTTGGGGGACTGGTGTTATTTAATTAACCATTGGTTGAAATTCAGAAATATGCAAAGCAAGAACTCACTGTACATAGATCATTGGGGCCCCCAAAATGATGTATATATCTCTAAAGCCTTAAATTATAAATTTTATTCACTGTTGCTTATCTTTGTATCCATAGGAACCTTCATGAAATATAACACACAATGGAAACCCAGTTTGTGCTATTAAGTCATCTCCTTATATTTAAACAGACTGTGGTTTTCCCCAAAGTCACACAGTTAATGAGTGACAAAACTGCAATCATAACCTATCAATTTAGATTCAACGACCCCCTATGTGAATATGCAGAACAGAGTGGAGTTAAATAACAGGAGGAAGCCTTACCTAAGTGGAAACCACACCCACAATCACACCTTTGTGACCATGATGTCTATTTCACTAAGTATCCCCTCGTAACCAAATATGAATTTTTAAGAATTATTTTGTCAAATCATTTATATTATTTCTATAAAATATATTATTTTATTTTAAATATTAAATACCTTGTAATAACTTGTCCTAAAAAGTGATGTGAAGTTATGACAGCATTAAAATAATTAATTTGCTATTAAGGAGACATAACATTTAGATAGTCTTCAAACTATTTGAAAATTTTAGTGTTTAACAATTTTAAAGACATTTCTAATGTAGCTTTTTTTCAAGTTGCAAAACACTGTCCTAATTGCTATAAATGAAGTTTTCAATCAATATACATTGTCTTTTAGTCTGTCAGGATGAAACTGTTTGAGCATTATAATGTCTTAAGTATTTTCTAATGTGACTTCCTTCCACGTTTAAAGAATTTCCAGTTAAAATGGAGTTTGGTTTAGATGGCAAGAGACCCAAGTTTTGGGCAAGTAGTTAAGTTTTTAGTTGTCTCAACTTTAAAAGGAAGCCAAGATCTGCATTTTTTACTGTGTATAAATAATAGCTCAATAAAATTATTAATTAAATTGATATCATTAGATAGATAAGTAGATAGATATATGGTAATTATAGAGTCTGATGCTTTCAGATAACTCTCTACTACAAAAAATAGCTAACCCTGAACAATTTCTAAATAATGTATTTGTCTTAAATAAAATCTGTTTGGCATGTAAGTGTGCAGAAGTTTGGTGTGGTTGTATTGCTAATAGACTGAGAAGTCTGTGCTCTCATTAGTTTGTCTTCCATTTTTTTTTGCACTTGGCTGAGAAAGACATAAGCACCTGCCATAGTGGGTAGAGTCAGGAATTCCCTGTGAACACAGATTCCCAGAAGGGAGAGGCCAGACAAGAGAAATGGCTCACAAAGTCAGTGCTAGTAGTTTTATCCACAGTGATTCCTCATCAATTATACTCTGCTTATATTTATGGTTATTTTTTTTCTTTTTTTACTGGTTGTGCAAACTTGGACAAGTTATTTAATAACACTAACCCTATCGTCTCACCCATGAAGTGAGCATGAAATTAATTCCTGCCTCATAAGACTGTTGAGGATTAAATGAAGTGACATATGTATAACAATTAGCATTATGCCTGGTATATTTTTAGAGCTCCATCAGTGTTAGCTACTAAGGAAAGTTAGCAATAACCATTGACAATGGTGGTGAATGGATTTCTTATACTGACATTCAAGTAGCAAAGTCCCAGGAATGGAGAAACAAGCTGGCTGGTCAGCTGTCTTTCCCTAACAGTCCATTATAACACACTGGGTCAGTTTTCAGTTTCCTCTTCTGCTCCCAGAGCACTTCAGTTCAATTGACCTGCAGAGAGAGAGGTCTCAGCTATCTCCTTTAACCCCAAGCGTCTTTTTGGGGGGCAGGAAAACAGAAATCACACTGTTATATTTCACGGGTATGATTGTATGTGAAAACTGATTAACTAGGTATGGAGGGACTGAAAAAGCAAAAAGGAAACTGATACAATGGAGTTAGCGACAGTAGGAAGCAGTGAGCTCCTCTATGGCTCATGGAATGGAGAAAGAGGTTGGGATTTTGACAACTTAATGCAGAAAAAGGGACTTTCAGGCTGGCACTGAGTGGGACTTCTGCTCAGCCCATGCTGCTGTGTCTGAGCCCAGAGGAGAATCGCTGCCTCTTCCAGGGGCATGAAGAGACTCTTCTGCCAACCAGTGGGGCAGAATCATGCAAACTTAACTCAGCCACTGGAATGAACTCAGCCACTGGAACTCAGACACTGAACAGCAACCACTCAGCTGCTGAAATGAATGGCTGTTACCAGGGTAAAGAAATAGGGCCAGAGTGATAGTGATAAGAACAGGATGCCAAAGCAAAGAAAAGCAGCAGACAGGAAGCAATACATCCTCTCTTCCTGCTCTAGTTTGCTGTGTCCCCTCAGGTGCCTCATTGGTATATGGTTTGCAGAGTTCCAGCCCAGCTGTGGCTAAAGACACAGCCGCTTGGAAACTAACTTACATCCACCTGGTACTATCACCTGATTTATACCCCATTTGGGGATTCTGATGCACATAATTGAGGATTTCCAACCCTTAAGTAGTTTTAAACACCTAGAAAACTTCTTTACATAAAATTCCATCTTACTGTGGTTGTTCTGATATATTGGCCCAGCAGTAACTTTCAATATCTATCCATAATGTGAAGAATATCATTAAATAAGACTTGAGTGGTTATTCTAAACTTGAATCTTTTTATATCACACAAAGCATTAAGCAGTAATTTACAACATTCAATGACTTTTTTCCTAAAAGGTCAAGTATGGCTCTAAATGAAGGACATTACATGTCATTAAACAAAATATAAATATAAATATTTATATCCTTCTAAGTAAAGCAACAGGAGAGATGTTTGCAAAATTATATTGAATCCCCCTAGGAAATGTTTTCAATTTCTGAGATATTTGCAGTTTTTAAACCAGCCTTTGTTCAATAACATCAGGCAGAACACTGGGCAGTTTAAATTCCAGGAATGAATGAACTGTTAATAGAGAAGAAGAAATACTAGGTGATAGACTATGATTCAAGTGGGCATTGCTCAACTCTAGAACCCTTTGACCTCATATAAGTTAATGGAAGAGAAGCTGCTAGAATTGTGGTTCATGAAAAAATTCCAGGTTGCAATTATTTCAGACCACTGATTGTAGAGCACAGTCTACATTCATGAATATTGAGAAAACATATTAACAAGAGGCGAGGACTATGCCATTATACAAATTTAAATTACCAGCTGGTAGAGTGGTCTTCCACTGAAAACGTTTGGAAACAGCAGTATACCACAGTTGACAAAGGATATGATTTGGAGGCAAAAGACCTGAGTTGCAGGCCTAGGTGTGCATGTGTTGATAGCTTAAATTTGAATGAGTCACATTCTACTTTTTTTGCAAGTTTCCTTCATGGGCAAAATGGCTCAACAATAACTACATTGAAGAATTATGAGACTTAAATAAAATATTTCTTTTATCACTATTTGAATGTATTAACTTTTTAATTACCCAAAGCTGTATATAAACAATAGCAGATAGCAAAATTCACAAAATATAAAAAATATGTTAAGGTCAAAATATTGCAAGAATGATCATTCAAGATTTTGATAAGCTTGTTTTTAATGCAAGTTCAAGAAGTATTCACAAAATACCTGGGAGGTGGGTCCTCGCTGAAAATCTTGGAAGAGTTTAAAGACGAAAAACAAATAGAAATTATTTATTTTCCAGTCTCAAGCAAAGTGATTCTTTAAAACTTGTTTTCTGACTTCCGGCCAAGATGGAGGAGTAGGTGGACACACTGTGCCTCCTCACACAACCAAAATTAAGGACAACAGAGATTTAGAAACAAGAAGACAACCAGAACTGATAGAAAATTGAACTGTACGGAAGGCCAACAACCATTCACCCAGACCAGTAAGAGGGGCAGAATTGCGGCAGGAAAAAGTGGAGGTTGGCGGACCTGGGCATGCAAGTAGCAGCGGCTGGCAGATCCCAGGCGTGCAGGCAGTGACTAGTGGACCCTGGGCACGGGGTGGCAATGGGCAGACCCAGTGAGGCCACACAAGGTGGCTGGCTGACCAGGCAGTGCCACATTCACACGCAGATAATCCAGGCAAAGGGGAAGTAGCGGAAGGGACTGGAATCCGAGAGAGAGCAGAGCAAGCGCCATTGTTCCCTCTTGGACCCCGCCCCCACATACAGTGTCACAACCCAGCTGCTTGGGCTGCCCCGCATTGGGGAACACCTAAGGCTCCACTCCTCGCTACATAACAGCTGCAGCCAGACCAAAAAAAAAAAGGCTCAAACCGGAGAACAGATGAAGGCCCCAGAGCCAATTCCTCTAAGCGATGAAGACATAGCCAACCTATCAGATGCACGGTTCAAAGCCCTGGTGGTCAGGATGCTCACAGAATTGGTTGATTTTGCTCACAAATTAGATGAAAAAATTAAGGCTACAATAAGTGAAATGAAGGAAAATGTGCAGGGAACCAATAGAGATGGGAGGAAAACTGGGACTCAAATCAATGGAGTGGACCAGAAGGAAGAAACCAACAACCAAACAGAAAAGAAGGAAGAAACCAGAATTCAAAAAAATGAGGTGAGGCTTAGGAACTCCAGGACATCTTCAAATGTTCCAACATCCAAATTATAGGGGTAGCAGAAGGGGAAGAAGAAGAGCAACAAGTGGAAAACTTCTTTGAACAAATAAAAAAGGAGAACTTCCCCAATCTGGCAAAGGAAATAGACTACCAGGATGTCCAGGAAGCTCAGAGAGTCCCAAAGAAGTTGGACCCAAGGAGGGACAAACCAAGGCACATCATAATTACATTAGTCAAGATGAAAATGAAGGAGAGAATTCTAGAAGCAGCAAGGGATAAGGGAACAGTCACCTACAGAGGAGTTCCCAGCAGACTGTCAGCTGATTTCTCAAAAGAGACCTTCCAGGCCAGAAGGGGCTGGAAAGAAGTATTCAAAGTCATGAAAGTCAAGGACCTACATCCAAGATTGCTCTATCCAGCAAAGCTGTCATTTAGAACGGAAGGGAAGATAAAGTGCTTCTCAGATAAGCTCAAGTTAAAGGAGTTCTTCATCTCCAAGCCCTTATTATATGAAATGTTAAAGGGACTTATCTAAGAAAAAGAAGATAAAAATAGGACAGTAAAAAGACAGCAAACTCACAGCTATTAACAACCACACCTAAAACAAAAGCAAACTAAGCCAACAACTAGAACAGGAACAGGAACACAGAAATGGAGATCATATGCAGGGTTAGCAACAGGAGAGTGGGAGGAGGAGAGAGGGGGAAAAGGTACAGAGAATGAGTAGCATAGATGGTGGGTAGAAAATAGACAGGGGGAGGGCAAGAATAGTGTGGGAAATGTAGAAGCTAAAGAACTTATGACACATGGATATGAACTAAAGGGGGGAATGTGGGTGGGAGGGGGTGTGCAGGGTGGAGGGGAACAACTGTAAATGGGACAACTGTAATAGCATAATCAATAAAATATATTTAAAAAATAGTTTTCTGATCTGTTGTAACCAAAAACTTATTTGAAGTCAGAGTAGAATTTATAGGAGAATTTATGAAGTTTGAGTAGTTCAAACAGTAGAGAAAGAAGATATACTAAAAGGTTTTTTTATATATAGATTTTAGAAGATATACTAAAATTTATAGATTAGCTTATTTAATGAACCTGCTAGATTGCACTTTCAAGGCCTAGCAGAATGATCCCCTGAAAGAGCTTGTCTTTCACCTCAGCAGCAATGTCTATCCTGGAAGAGATGAGTCAATTGCCATATTTTCTTCTCCCTCAATAGCTTTAGGTTTTGTAGCTCCCGAAAACTGCCCTCATACTTTGGTTGACTGACTTAAGACTTCAACATGTAAATAAGTAATGTAGACCTTGTTCATGGCAGAAATGAGGGGTAGACTTAGTTGACCCTTTTGATTCTCAAGCCCCTATAGAGGGATGGTGTTCATAGTCCTCGTCAGCCATCCTGTCCACACTGAGAAGTGGGCTGTGGGGCGGGGGGATACCCACACCTCTTCTTTGAGAATAATTCTTTGGTTCTAATGGTTTTAGGTAATTGGGAGAGGATGGCACCTCCATTGAATTCTCTCGTTTCATTTCTTTTCCTTTCTAGATATCTCTTAGTTTTTCCACAGTATGTTTCCAAATTGTTTTTGAACATTTTAGCCTTCATATAGTGTACATTCCTCACACTAAGTTCTCTTTTAAATGTGGTTTATGCTACTTCTTTTTCCACAGCTGAATGAATATTTGAAAACCTGCCTATCTCAATTGTTATTGTATTCCATACCTTATTCTCCAAAAACAATTATTCCATTTTATCTATAAATGTAAATATGTAATTTTATGTAAGAACCTATTATAAAATGCTCTTAAAATTTATCTTCCTATCTTAGTTCTCTCATTTCTAACTTTTATACTGGATTATTTCTATTGACCGTTTTAAAGAAATTATGAGAATATAACCTGCATAACAGTGTCATGGTAAATATGTAACAATCATCATTCTAAAGTGATAATACTATTTTATGCATAATGCATAACATAATAACACATGTGGTTCATGGGCATATAGTTTTGAATAAATGAGTAAATATATACTCATATTTTTCCTCTGAACTTTTATACTTCTCAAATGTGCTAAAGCATGCAAAAACTTGTGTATGCATATAAATAATAGGCAGCTTTTGAATCTATGAATTGCATTTTTATACAAATTAGTAAATATACTTTTATTCCTTTCATTATTTAATGGAAATGTTTTAATTGCAGTACATATCATTTTTCACTATTTAATGAAATATTCTAAGAGTTTTATTGGTATATTTACTTGTTAGAAAAATTTTCAATAACAAACCATACAAATATCTCTAGTTTTCATTAGCACATCTAACAGATGGTCAGAATAATAAAAAGATTTCCTGATGAATACTCCCACAAATACCTCAGTCAACAGTTTTGTCTCATGCTAGATCATTCCAGTCAAACTCAGTCCCCTTTTTCTACAGGGAAGCATTCCCTTTCTTAAAAATGCCTAGAGCAGGGGTATCAAACTCATTTTCACCGGGGGCCATATCAGCCTCTCCACGTTGCCTTCAAAGGGCCAAATGTAATTTCAACTCCTTAACAGTTAAGGAGTAGTTAGTTACATTTATACAGTCCTAAAATTATTTTGGCCCTTTGAAGAGAACCATGAGGCTGATGTGGTCCCTGGTGAAAATGAGTTTGACACCTTTGGCCTAGAGAGAGGTATGCATTTTATTGATTCATCTCTCACAACTGTTTTCTTTAAGCTCATCTTACTTCTCATTTACTTTCATTCTGAGCTATTTTCCTTGTTTAATTATATTTTATTGATTATGCTATTACAGTTTTCCCAATTTTCCCCTCTTTGCTCTGCTCCACCCAGTACCCCCCACTCCCTCAGGCAATCTCCACACCATTGTTCATGTCCATAGGTCATGCATATGAGTTCTTTGGCTACTCCATTTTTTATTCTGTACTTTACATCCCCACGGCTATTCTTTAACTACCTATTTATACTTCTTAATCTTCTCACCTCTTTGGCCATTCCCCCACACCCTTTCCCATCTACCAACAACCAAAATGCTCTCTGTATCCATTATTCTGTCTCTGTTCTTCTTGTTTCCTTAGTTTGTTTTTTTAGATTCAACTGTTGATAGACATGCATTTATTACTATTTTATGGTTCATGCTTTTGATCTACATTTTCTTAAATAAGTACCCTTAACATTTCATATAATAATGGTTTAGTGATGATTAATTCCTTTAGTTTTTTCTTGTCTGGGAAGCTCTTTATCTGCCCTTCAGTTCTAAATGATAGCTTTGCTGGGTAGAGCAATCTTGGCTATAGGTCCCCATTTTTCATGACTTTGAATATTTCTTTCCAATCCCTTCTAGCCTGCAAAGTTTCTTTTGAGAAATCAGCTGACAGTCTTATTTGAACTCCCCTGTAGATAACTAGCTTCTTTTCTCTTGCTGCTTTTAAGATTCTCTCTTTTTTTCTTTAACCTTTGGCTTTTTAATTATGATATGTTTTATGATACACCTCACATATATCTATGATGTGAGGGCCTGTTTGCATCCATCTTGTTTGGGACTTTCTGTACTTCCTGGACTTACATGTCTATTTCCTTCACTAAATTAAGGAATTTTTCTTTCTTATTTTTTCCAAATAGATTTCCAATTTCTTACTCTTTCTCTTCTCCTTCTGGCACCCCTATGATGAGAATGTTGGAATGCTTAAAGTTATCCCAGAGGCTGCTTACACTATTGTCTTATTTGGGGGAGATTCTCTTTTCTCCTTGCTTTTCTGATTGGTTGTTTTTTGCTTCCTTATTTTGAAATCGTTGATTTGATTCTCAGCTTCATCCACTCTACCATTGTTTCCCTGTAAATTGTTCTTTATTTTAATTAGTGTACCCTTTGTTTCTGACTAGATCTTTTTTATGCTGCTGAGGTCCTCACTAATTTTCTTGAACATCCTTGTAACTAGTGATTTGAATGCTGCATCTGGTAGATTGCTTTTATTCCTTTTGTTTTGCTCTTTTTCTGGAGTTTTGTTCTGTTCTTTCATTTGGGCAATATTTCTTTGTTTCCTGATTTTGGCAGCCTTCCTGTGTTTATTTCTATGTATTAGGTGGAGTTGCTATGACTCCCTGTCTTGGTAGTGTGGCCTAATATAGTAGGTGTCCTGTAGGATCTAGTAGCATAGCCTCCCGTATCACTCAAGCTGGGAACTTGAGGTGCACCCTTTGTGTGGGCTGAATACACCCTCCTCTTATAGTTGAGATTGACATTGTTGGAATGTCAATGGGATGAATTTACCCAGGCCTGTCAGGTTCAAGGACTTGCTGTGACCACTGACCACCAACCTCTGCCCTCCATGGAGAATTGGCTATGCAGGGCAGGGTGGTGGTGCTCAGACATGGTCTATAGCTGTCCACTGCGTGTGCAGGCTCGGAGGTTTCCCAGATGGTGCAGACTAAGGTCCACTCCCACTTGTGTTCTACCAAGGGCTGCCCTATATGAGCTTTAAAACAGTATGAGATGGCTGCTACTTGTACTGGGCTTGAAGGTTCCCAAGAGAAGTCAAGGTGTCAATCTAGGCTGGCTGCTGCTATTGCCAGGTTGGGGCCACTTAGCAAGAGGTACAAGTACTGAGGCCTTATTGATACCAGCTGCTGCTTGTTTGACAGGATTTCGAAAGTTGTGAAGCATAAACCAAGACCAGCCATTTATATGGAAAAGTCCCTGTTAACCATTTAAGTGTGCTCATAATTTGGGTGGAAGAGAGTCTCTGGGGATCTCCAGGGTAGAGCAAAGAGTGTTAGTCAGGTTAATAGAATCTTGTGTTGTGATCCACCAAGGCCAAACAGGTTCATGGTATTCGTGCAGATGGAAAATATCCATGGAGCCGTTGGGATGTCTGATATGCCTTTATTCACGGGTGGGTGAGCCATGCACACTGGAAGCTGGGTGTCTATCTGCATGTTTCATGTCATAGCCCCTGCTCCCCAGCATGGCACCTGTCCCCTTGTATGTCTCTCATCATCATTGCCTCCAGCAGGGAGTCCCTACCTGTTTAAATACTAGAGGGGGATAAAGCTGGCAAGATGCCAGAAATTATATAACATAACATAATTCTGTACATGCAAGTCCACTTCATGTTATGGGAACAGTTTATTGGACCCAGTCTCAAGGCTATGAGAACACTAGTTATTAGGCCCCTCCAAGGCTATGGGAACATTGTTTTCCTTAGCCACCCAGACACCTGAATGAGGAAGCCAGACTACCTCCACTTATCTACAAGTCTCAAATATGGTACCCCCTGCTAGCTCTGTGTCTCGGAGGAGAAGACTCAGGAAAGGGACAATGGTCTCTGCCCACCTCTTTCTCTGGGAGAAAACTGTCCCCCAGCTCTTACCCCAGTGCCAGACACTTCGGTTCCTCTATATATGCCCCCTGTGCCTCGTAAGCTGCTACCCTGGTGCTAGAGCTCAGAGGGAACAGGTTTGTTTGTATGCTCTTTAAGAACAACTATGTGAGAATCCAGCATTTTCCTCTACCAACACAATCCACACTGGATTTTGCAGCCAGAAATTATGTGGATTTATCTCCCTGGCACTGGATCTCTGGGCCAGGGGACATGGTGAGGGGCTGGGACCCTTCACTACCGAAATATCCCTCCTGAATTTTTAACCACCACATGCAGATGTAGGACTTTCCCCATCCCATGTTTCCACCTCCTTCCTGCCATTCTGGATGGATGTGATTTCCTCAATTCTGTAGTTGTCAGATTTCCATTCAACTCGAACTGTGATGGTTCTGAATGATGGTTCTTCTGTATTTTAGTTGCAGTTCTGATGTGGTTGTGCATGGAGGTGAGCTGTGTTTACATATGCCACCATCCTGAATGGAAGTTCCTAAGCTATTTGCTGATTGGACAAAACTTTTCTTTGTTCCTGATTTTCTGTGATCTTTTCCTCTTTTCACACTAGTGTGCTGCTAGGTGTCTGATATGTAAATGGAAGATTTCTGTTTCTAAGAAGGGTAAATTGGTGAAACCAAGAAAACAAATTATGCCGATACAAGATCAGTATAATCTGAATAAATCACATGGTGTGTATATGGGCTTTCGTACATGACAAATGAGTTCATATTGGTGAGTAAGATACTAGTGTCCACAAAGCATAGACTATATTTTTATTTCTTTTGAAAAATGAATCTTTCAACAAATACCCATTTCTAAATATTATAGAACACCAATAACAAAAACATTTATTAAAATTTTCTACAAGGCCATCCTCTTAATCACTTCCCATATTCGATGGAACACTGAGGCATAAACAGATCTTATTACATCTGTGTTTGGTGCAGGTTATTTGATTACCATAGCCGTATGCCTCCACCTCCCCGTGCAGTCATCCCACTGAAGCGCCCCAGGGTAGCTGTCACAACAACACGCCGGGGAAAAGGAGTCTTTTCCATGAAAGGGGGATCGAGATCTACCATCAGCAGGTCCTCTTCATCAGGCTCTAAATGTAAGTAATCTACTTTATTTTCTATTAAAGAAGGTTGGAGATAAGAATCATTACATGAATGCCTATATTCAATAGTTAACCAAACAATTATGGAATGTCTGCTGTGTATAAAATACTAGAGAAATGTGAAATGGATAATAAATGGTATCTGCTTCCTACCACAATATATGGGGAAGGGGAGGAAACAGATACAAATATGACTGATGACAACCCAGGGCCAATTTGAAAACTGTTTTATCTGAGCAAATAATGAGCTGTTGACTCACTTAGCTTGTGACATATTAAAGTCCCAGAATAGAACATACCAATTTTAGTGAATAAATTATTTCGCTTCTAAATAAAATACATATATTACTTTTCATAGAAACAATATGCCAAATTAGTGCAGGTATGAGTATTTGAAAATGCATTAGGATAGTTAATATAGGCAAACTGCATAGGAGAGATTTTAAAAGCATTTGCCATGCTATTCTAAAATTATTTTGAGAGTTATGTGCCTGAAAATATTTTATTGTCATAAAAATAAAATAATATTTACATAATTTTACATTATTAAAAAGGAGGACACAAAATGTCTAACTAAACACACTTCTAAATTTTTACATAGACTGATTCAGGAAAAATTCTAGTTTGTTATTAGAATATTATTCCTAAGGAAAGGAAAGAAAAAATATCCTGCCTTCTTTGAGATTACATTCTAGCAAAGAAGAGACAGACAATAAGCAAACAAATTAAAATATGAGATAGTATAGGGTAGATCATCACTATGTCCAAGAATAAAGTATAATAAAGCAACAGATAAAGTTGGGAGAATGCTACATCATAGAAGAGACTGTGACAACCTCTTGGACCTGATGATATGTGAGCAGAGACCTCAGGAAAGTATATGAGTATGAGAGTGCTCTGAAGCTATCAGAGCAGAGCATTCTGGGAAGAAATAATGATGAACAGACATGTTAAATTGGCATAGTCATGGAACAGCGAAGGATCCAGTGAGGTGCAACAGAGCCAAGAAGGAAAGTGTAGCTGATAACTAGCGCAAAGAGACAGAAGGAGACAAGATTCAGTGCAGCATGGGAGGCCCTTGTAGGGACTTTGTGGTTACTCTGCATCCCAACCCTTTAAGACATGTAAGGCAAACACTGTTATCCCAATTATTGATAAGTAAACACAGAGAGGTCACACGGCTAGTAAATGGTAGAGCTAAGACTTCAACCAGGACCTCTTACTTCTTATACTATATGCTATGTCTACTATAGAACAGTGCCCTTTACCTTTCATTACTATCAGAAGTGCCAAGACAGAATCACTGCTGAAATACTTTGTTTTTACATGAAAATGTCCAAAAAAGTAGATCAGGAAGCAGAAAAGCACTGATACTTTGATAACTCTGACAACAAATTAGTTTGCTCAGCATGTGACTAAGAATTTGACTTAGCTACTATCACCTAAATAGCAAATTAAATAGATTTGCAAACCTTTATGTACTTATCTACCCATTTATCTATCTTCTCTGTGAGTAGATAAATAAGAATTCTCTTTCTGAGTTAGTAATAAAAGAAAATGGTTTCAGAAACAATCCCTAACCAGTGTTATATTCTCTCAGATTACTGTCAAAAGCAAAGAAAGGTCTTGAATTTGGTTCTTGCTGTGGAAAAATGAACATTGAATTGCCATCTAGGTTTACAGAACATTTTCTTCTACCATGGTAATATTAACTTAATTTCAAACAGAAATATCAAATGTCTGTGGATTCTTTGCCATGTGGTCACTTTTAAGACAAAGTTTTTCAATAGAAACATTAATGGCCCATTGGCCACAGCAATTTTTCATTGTGTAAGAGTATTCTTCGCTTTACAAGACACTTATATTCCTGATCTCCACATCCAAATGCCAATGGCAAGCATCAGCCTCTGTAACAAATAGAAATAAATTCTTACTGTGGAAATGTTCCCTAAGAAACCTTTTTCAGCAAGTGCAGCTCAACTGTGTAGAATCAGCTGCATGGTAACCTTATACTGTCCACCCCAGCATGTAGAAAAGACTGGTGTCGTCAGTTCTGATGTCAGAGAAAGACCTTTAAAGAAAGGGTGATTCAAAATGTCATCTGAAAGGAGTATGGGTGGGGTGGAGTATGGTGAAGAAGAGAACCAAGCATGGAGGGAGACTTCACAGCCTAGGTAACATTTGAGCTGAATGTTTAAGAATTAAAGTGCATGTACTAGGAAGAATGAGAGAGTGGAGCAGAACAACAAAAAACACAGAAACAAAAGTTTGGACACTGAAAACATGACACAGAAAAGGAGTTATGAGTTATGTGGCCAGAGCCATAGAGGAGGAGGCAAGGGGAAAAGATTGGGAGCCAACTGAGAAATAAAACAGTATTCTCAGATCCTCACACTCATAATTTTTAAATTGCAAAATTCATAATCTTGAATAATTATCTAACTGCCCAATCTCCCCACTTGTCTACATCAGGGGACTGATACACAATAATTGTACAACAGCAACTCAATTAAAAGTATTCAGTATTATTCTTAGTAAGAGAAACACTCTTCACTCTCAATAGCTAATGCTGTCAAGATTTAATTGAGTTTTAATGTACGTTAAAAAAAAGGTGTTCTAGGGGAGGGAGAAGATGGCAGCGTGGTAGGAGGGAGCAGACCCTATTCCCCCTCTACACACGGGAGAAAAACCGGGCCAATCTATGAAAGACCAGAACAGATAAGGAACAGTAACACAGCATATTGGAGAATAAGAGGTCGGAAATTGTAGCGGACACGGAAAAACAAGCGGTAAGGAGAGCTCTTCGGAACAATAAGAGCCCAGGGTTCCAGCGCGCGGAGAGCAGGGCGGCTGAGGCCCCGGCCTGGCGCTCCGCCAAGCCTGCCCCAGGGCCCTGGGGAGGGAGCTGGGTCAGCCGCTGAACCGGCTGGGAGATCTCAGGGGCCACCTCGCGACTGCAGCCCGAGCAAAAGTGGGTGCCCCGCGAGGGAGCAAAAGTGGGTGCCCCGCACCAGGTCACTGTGCGACTTTGAACCGAGTTTTCGTGGCCGGCGGGCGACTACGAAAGCACAGGCGCCCCAACAGAGACAGAGGCGCGGGCGAAGTGAGACAACTGCATGAAAATAGACACCCTCAAGGGACCGCACACGGTCGAGGGCTAGTGGACACTCGTGAAAACATAGGCGCAGGCCGCTGGAGACAGCTGTGGAGCCAGAGGGGCCAGTTCACGGGCAGGTGCGCAAACGCGGACAGCTCAGGCCCAAGGTGCAGGCGCCGGATAGCAGCTGGAACGCAGGCCCCTCTCAGAAGCAAATGCAGGCAGCTGTGCCCGAACACTGAAAGCCTCCCAGGGACAAAGGCAGGCGGCTGTGCACGTCTGGAGAACCTAGCACACACCCATAAACTCGGAGAAGTGCGCACACACCAGGAGGCTCAGATCACACGCTGAAAACCCTGTAGGGAGAGGTGCCCACTAACGCTGGGATACATAGCAAAGTGAGGACTGAGTTCTGAACACAGAGAAAAGCAATAAGATCACCCCTCGGCCATTGCAGCCAGCAAGACCTGAAAAACCGGCTGGCAAGTTTGAAAACAACAAGAGGCTGTTTTTTTTGTTTTGTTTTTTCATTTTTTTAATTTTATTTTCTTAATATATTTTTATTTTTTAAATATTTTGTTGTGCTTTGCTTGTTCTTTTTTTTTTTTTCCCTTTGGCTGCTTATATTTGTGTGGGGGTGTCTGTGTGTGTGTCTCTTTTTCGTTTTGCCAGTTTGTTAGTGTCTTTGTTAGTAAGCCTGTCTATCTATATGAGTTTTTAACTACTCCTTCTTCATTGTTTATATCTTCTTCTTTACTCTCCAACTCCTTTTGCCTCCCTTGAATTCCTTCTTCTCTTATCCCCTCTTCCTTTCTTTTCAATTTTATCTCTTCTACCTTCCTCTTGTTTCCTTTCTTCTTTTTTTCATTCCCCCCCTCTTCTTTTTGTAAATACCCATGAGTGAGACAAAACAAACAAACAAGCAAGCCTGAAACTGTGGGGAAAAAAAAACAAAAACAAAAACCAGAGTTGGCCCCCAAAAGAGGGTATTCCAGCTGATGAGACAGTGAAAGCAGTGGACAACAGGATATCCGAAGGAGAATCCACCACTGAATCTCACAGATATTCTACCACAGAAGGTCATACCACAAACCCAGGGAGCCAGAACAGATCAATTTAAGAAGCTGAGGCTAACAACAAGAGTCTTACAAACAATGGGAAGACAAAAGAACAATCCCCAAACAAAAGGAAAGGAGGAAGCTCAAGAAAGAATGCTAAATGAAACAGAGGCAACTCAACTATCAGATATCGAGTTCAAAGCAATGGTTGTCAGGAAGCTCCATGAGCTCTCAATGAGCTACCATAAACTACAGGGAAGTTATGATGAACTCACGGCAAACTATATCAACATGAAAAAGGAGATAGAAACTATCAACAAGGGCCAAGAGGAAATGAAGAACACAATCTCTGAACTGAAGAACACAGTAGAAGGAATGAAAAGCAGAATCGATGAAGCAGAAGATCGGATCAGCGAGTTGGAGGACAAAATAGAAAAAAACACTCAGAATGAGCAAGATAAGGAAAAGAGGCTTAGAAAGAATGAAGAGGGTTTAAGAGAAATGCAAGACAACATGAAACAGAATAATATTAGTATAATAGGGATACCAGAAGGAGAAGAACAAGAACAAGGGATAGAAAACCTGTTTGAAAAAGTAATGATGGAAAATTCCCTCATTTGGTGAGAGAAAAAGCCACACAAATCCAGGAAACACAGAGAGTCCCAATCAAAAGGAACCCACACAGGCCCACTTCAAGACACATCATAATTAAAATGGCAAAATTCCAAGACAAAGAGAGAATCTTAAAAGCAGCAAGGGAGAAAACGGAAGTAACATACAAGGGGGACTCAATTAGGTTAGCATCTGACTTCTCAATGGAAACGCTCCAAGCCAGAAGAGAATGGCAAGAAATATTCCAAGCAATGAGAACCAAAGGCCTGCAACCCAGACTACTTTACCCAGCAAGGCTTTCAATCAAGATAGAAGGCCAAATAAGGAGCTTCCCAAACAAAACAAGTCTAAAAGAATACACCTCTACCAAACCAATGCTGCAAGAGATACTAAAGGGACTGCTTTAAGGGAAGAAAGGAAAAGACAGAGAGAGAAAAAGAGAGAAAAACACAGGTACATAAATGGCAATGAATAAATACCTATCAATAATAACCTTAAATGTAAATGGATTAAATGCTCCAATCAAAAGACATAGAATAGCTGAATGGATAAGAAAGCATGACCCACACATATGCTGCCTACAAGAAACCCACCTCAGGACAAAAGACATACACAGGCTCAAAGTGAAGGGCTGGAAACAAATTTTCCAAGCAAATGGTCAGGAAAAAAAAGCTGGGGTAGCAATACTCATATCAGACAAAATAGACTTCAAAAGAAGGGCCATAAAGAGAGACCCAGAAGGTCACTTCATAATACTCAAGGGAAGAATCCACCAAGAAGACATAAATATTGTAAATATATATGCACACAACGGAGGAGCACCTAAATACATCAAGAAAATTTTAGAGGACTTCAAGAAAGATATTGACAGCAACACAATTATAGTAGGTGATTTTAACACCCCACTGTCAAAAATGGACAGATCTTCCAAACAAAATATCAACAAAGATATCGTGGCATTGAACAACACTCTAGAGGAAATGGACTTAACTGATATATATAGAGCCCTTCATCCCAAAGAAGCTAAATACACTTTCTTTTCAAATGCACATGGAACATTTCCAAAGATAGACCACATGATAGGACACAAATCAAGCCTCAACAAATTCAAGAAAATTGAAATCGTACCAAGCATTTTCTCTGACCACAAGGGACTGAAACTAGAAACCAACCCCAAGGAGAAAAACCCAAAACCCTCAAAATGATGGCGATTGAATAGCATGCTATTAAACAATGAATGGGTCAAGAATGAAATTAGGGAGGAAATCAAAAAGTTTCTGGAAACAAACGATAATGAACTCACATCGACCCAAAACTTATGGGACACAGCAAAGGCAGTCCACAGAGGGAAGCTTATAGCGATACAGGCCTATCTAAAAAAGACAGAAACATCTCAAACAAACAACCTAACCCTTCGCCTACAAGAACTCGAGGAACAACAACAAAGACAGCCCAGGGCAAGTAGAAGGAAAGAAATAACCAAGATAAGAGCAGAATTAAATGACATAGAGACTAAAAGCACAATCCTAAAGATCAATGAATCCAGGAGTTGGTTCTTTGAAAAGATCAACAAAATCGACAAGCCTTTAAGCAGGCTCATCAAGAAAAAAAGAGAGAGGACTCAAATAAACACAATCAGAAATGAAAGAGGAGATATTACAACCGACACCACAGAAATACAAAGGATTGTAAGAAATTACTATGAAGAAGTGTATGCCAAGAAATTTGAAAACCTAGGTGAAATGGACAGGTTTCTAGAAAAATATAACCTTCCAAAACTCAATGAAAAAGAAACAGAAAGCCTGAACAGACCAATAACACCCGGTGAAATTGAATCAGTAATCAAAACACTCCCAACACACAAAAGTCCTGGACCAGATGGCTTCACAGGAGAATTCTACAAAACATTTAAGGAAGAGCTAACCCCTATTCTCCACAGACTATTCCAAAAAACCCAAAAAAATGGAAGACTCCCAAACTCTTTTTATGAAGCCAGCATCATCCTAATCCCAAAACCAGATAAAGATACAACAAAGAAGGAGAACTTCAGGCCAATATCGCTGATGAACATAGATGCTAATATCCTCAACAAAATATTGGCAAACCGCATCCAACAACACATTAAAAAGATCATACACAACGACCAAGTGGGATTCATCCCAGGGATGCAAGCATGGTTCAACATTCGCAAATCAGTAAATGTAATTCATCACATAAACAAAAGCAAAGACAAAAATCACATGATCATATCAATAGATGCGGAAAAAGCATTTGTTAAGGTACAGCACCCATTTATGATTAAAACACTCAGCAAAGTGGGAATAGAGGGAGCATTCCTCAACATAATAAAAGCCATATATGAGAGACCTACAGCCAACATCATACTCAATGGGCAAAGACTAAATTCTTTTCCACTAAGATCAGGAACAAGACAAGGCTGTCCACTTTCACCACTTCTATTCAATATAGTATTGGAAGTCTTAGCCACAGCGGTTAGACAAGAAAAGGAAATAAAAGGCATCCAAATTGGAAAGGAGGAAACAAAACTATCATTGTTTGCAGATGACATGATAGTGTACATAGAAAATCCTATAGACTCGGCCAAAAAGCTGCTTGACGTAATAAATGAATTTGGCCAAATAGCTCGATACAAAGTCAATATCCAAAAATCAAAGGCATTTTTGTATACCAACAGTGAAACAGCAGAAGCAGAAATCAAGAAAAAAATCGCATTCGATATAGCAAAAAGAAAAATAAAATACCTAGGAATAAACCTAACCAAGGAGGTAAAAGACCTGTATGCAGAAAACTACACAACACTGAAGAAAGAAATCAAGGAAGACACAAACAAATGGAAGCATATACCATGTTCATGGATCGGAAGAATTATTATTATCAAAATGTCCATATTACCCAAAGCAATTTACAGATTCAATGCAATACCTATTAAAGTTCCAATGGCATATTTCACAGACATAGAACAAACACTTCAAAAATTTATATGGAATCATAAACGACCCCGGATAGCAGCAGCAATTTTGAGAAAGAAGAGCAAAGTAGGAGGGATCACAATACCTGATACCAAACTGTATTACAAAGCCACTGTAATCAAAACAGCCTGGTACTGGCACAAGAACAGACACGTGGACCAGTGGAATAGAACAGAGAGCACAGAAATAAACCCAAGTCTCTACAGTCAATTAATATTCGACAAAGGGGGCAGCAACATAAAATGAAGCAAAAATAGCCTCTTCAATAAGTGGTGCTGGAAAAACTGGATGGCTACATGCAAAAAAATGAAACTTGAGCACCAACTTACACCATACAAAAAAATAAATTCAAGGTGGATAAAAGATTTAAATATAAGCCATGACACCATTAAAATTCTAGAGGATAATATAGGCAGGAAAATCTCAGATATTTCATGCAGCAATATTTTCACTGATACGTCCCCTAGAGCAAGGGACATAAAGGAAAGAATAAACAAATGGGATCTCATCAAAATAAAAAGCTTCTGCACAGCTAAAGAAAACAGTATTAAAATAAAAAGAGAACCAACTGTATGGGAAAACATATTTGGAAATGATACCTCAGACAAGGGATTAATCTCCAAAATATATAAAGAACTTACAAGACTCTACTCTAAGAAGACAAGCAACCCAATTAAAAAATGGTCAAAGGATTTGAACAGACACTTCTCCAAGGAGGACATACAGAGGATCCAGAGACACATGAAAAATGCTCGATATCTCTAGCTATCAGAGAGATGCAAATTAAAACTACAATGAGATACCACTTGACACCAGTCAGAATGGCCTTCATAAACAAAGCAACAAACAGCAAGTGTTGGAGAGGTTGTGGAGCAAAGGGGACCCTAGTGCACTGTTGGTGGGATTGCAGATTGGTACAACCACTATGGAAAACAGTATGGACTTTTCTAAGAAAACAAAAAATGGAAATACCTTTTGACCCAGCAATTCCACTGCTTGGATTATATCCTAAGAATCCTGAAACACCAATCCAGAAGAATCTATGCACCCCTATGTTCATAGCAGCACAATTTACAATAGCCAAGTGCTGGAAGCAACCTAGGTGCCCATCAGTTACTGAATGGATCAAAAAACTGTGGTACATTTACACAATGGAATTCTATGCAGCAGAAAGAAAGAAGGAGCTCCTACCCTTTGCGACAGCATGGAAGGAATTGGAGAGTATCATGCTAAGCGAAATAAGCCAGGCAGTGAAAGACAAATACCATATGATCTCACCTTTAACAGGAAGCTAATCAACAAAACAAACAAACAAGCATAATATAAACAAAGACACTGAATTTGAGAACAGTCTGACAGTGTCCAGAGGGGGAGGGGAGGGAATTTCAGGGGAAAAGGGGAACGGTTTAGAGCAACAAGTATAAAGTAATGGGAGGAAGGTGGGGAGGGCTGGGGTGGTGGGCTGGGGCGGGGTAAAAGACAGAAAACTGTACAATATCAACAATTAAAAAATACTGATTAAAAAAAATAAAATAAAGAAAAAACAAAACAAAACCAAAAAAAAAAAAGACCTGTATGCAGAAAACTACACAACACTGAAGAAGGAAATCAAGGAAGGCACAAATAAATGGAAACACATACCGTGTTCATGTATCGGAAGAATTAACATCATCAAAATGTCCATACTTCCCAAAGCAATCTACAGATTCAATGCAATACCTATTAAAGTACCAATGGCATATTTCACAGATATAGAACAAACTCTTCAAAAATTTATATGGAACCATAAACGACCCAGAATAGCGGCAGCAATCTTGAGAAAGAAGAGCAAAACAGGAGGGATCACAATACCTGATAGCAAAATGTATTACAAGGCCACTGTAATCAAAACAGCCTGGTACTGGCATAAAAACAGGCACGTGGACCAGTGGAATAGAATAGAAAGCCCAGAAATAAACCCTAGTCTCTATAGTCAATTAATATTCGACAAAGGGGGAAGCAACATAAAATGGAGTAAAAATAGCCTCTTCAACAAGTGGTGTTGGGAGAACTGGACAGCTTCGTGCAAGAAAATGAAACTCGAGCACCAACTTACACCATACACAAAAATAAATTCAAGATGGATAAAAGACTTAAACATAAGCCGTAACACCATTAAAGTCCTAGAAGAGAACATAGGCAGGAAAATCTCAGATATTACATGCAGCAACATTTTTAATGATATGTCCCCTAAAGCAAGGAACATAAAGGAAAGAATAAACAAATGGGATCTCATCAAAATAAAAAGCTTCTGCATGGCCAAGGAAAACAGTATTAAAATAAAAAGAGAACTGACTGTGTGGGAAAACATATTTGCCAATGATATCTCAGATAAGGGTTTAATCTCCAAAATATATAAAGAACTTACATGACTCCACTCTAAGAAGACAAGCAACCCAATTAAAAAAATGGATTAAGGACTTGGGCAGACACCTCTCCAAGGAGGACATACAGAGGATCCAGAGACACATGAAAAGATGCTCAATATCACTAGCTATCAGAGAGATGCAAATTAAAACCACAATGAGATACCACTTGACACCAGTCAGAATGGCCCTCATAAACAAACAACAAACAGCAAGTGTTGGAGAGGTTGTGGAGAAAAGGGGACACTAGTGCACTGCTGGTGGGAGTGCAGACTGGCACAACCACTATGGAAAACGGTATGGAATTTTCTAAAAAAACTAAAAATGGATATACCTTTTGACCCAGCAATTCCATTGCTAGGACTATATCCTAAGAACCCTGAAACACCATTCCAAAAGAAACTATGCATCCCTATGTTTATAGCAGCACAATTTACAATAGCCAAGTGTTGGAAGCAACCTAGATGCCCATCAGTAAATGAATGGATCAAAAAACTGTGGTACATTTATACAATGGAATTCTATGCAGCAGAAAGAAAGAAAGAGCTCATACCCTATGCAACAGCATGGATGTAACTTGAGAGCATCATGCTAAGAGAAGTAAGCCAGACAGTGAAAGATAAATACCATATGATCTCACCTTTTTTTTTTTTAAAGATTTTATTTGTTTATTTTTAGAGAGGGGAAGGGAGGGAGGGAGAGAGAGAAACATCAATGTATGGTTGCCTCTTGCATGGCTCCCACTGGGGACCTGGCCCACAACCCAGGCATGTGCCCTGACCGGGAATCGAACCTGCAACACTTTGGTTCGCAGCCCTCACTCAATCCACTGAGCTACGCCAGCCAGGGCTGATCTCACCTTTAACAGGAACCTAATCAACAATACAAACAAACAAGCATAATATAACCAAAGACATGGAAATTGGGAACATGCTGAAAGTCACCAGAGGGGAGAGGGGAGGGAATTTCAGGGGAAAAGAGGAAGGATTTACAGGAACAAGTATAAAGGACACATGGACAAAAACTATGGGGGGTGGTAATGGGAGGGAGGTGGGGAGGGCTGGGGTGGTGGGTTCGGGTGAGAATAAAAGACAGAAAACTGTACAAGATCAACAATTAAAATAAAAATTAAAAAAAAAAAAATAAGGTGTTCTAGTTGATGTGACGTGTCTTTAAACACCAGGAGTATGGATTTTGAATAGTTGAGGCAGAATTGGGAAAAAGTGCAAAATGGTGTTTGCCAAAGGAAGGTGTTCTTTTCTTATTGTTTTGTCATAGTGCTTATAATAATGGAAAGGAATATTTCCACACTAATTTTCTTTCTGCATTCCTGTTTGCTTATCTAACTTTGTATTACATAGTCAGCTCCACTTTAGTGCCCAGCATGTACACAAAGCTTTTAATCACATTTGTTGGTCTGTTTGAAATTGGCATGCAGTGACCATAGCTATATACATATACCTACAGATTTTGTGGTATTTGCTAAGTCTTTTCTGTGTTCAAGATGCTGAGCTAAGTCCTACTAAGAATGGAGCAGGAGACTTCTGGCCAAGATGGAGGTGTAGATAGATGCACATTGCCTGCTTGCACAATTAAAAGAAGGACAACAACAAATTAAAAACAGAAAATAGCCGGAACTTCCAGAAAAATCTAACTGTATGGAAGTCCAACAACCAAGGAGTTAAAGAAGCAACACTCAAACCAGTAGGAGAGGCAGAGACAGGCAGCCAGTTTAGAGTACTGGAGGCCAGGTGGCAGCTGGTGGAGTGGGCAGTCCCAAATTTGTGTGTGGATAAACCCAGAGGAACAACTGGAGAGCAAAACAGACTGCACAACCCAGGGTTCCAGTGTGGGGAAACAAAGCCTTAAAACCTCTGACTGAAAAAAACTGTGGGGGTTGAGGCGGCAGGAGAAACTCCCATCCTCACAGGAGAGTTCCTTGGAGAAACCCACCGGGTCCTAGAATGTACACAAATCCACTGACTGGGGAATCAGCACCAGAAGGGCCCAATTTGCTTGTGGGTAGTGGAGGAAGTGACTAAAAGTCAGCGGAAAGCTGAACAAGCTGCATTATTTCCTCTCGGACCCCCTCCCCGACATGTAGCACCACAGCACAGTGAAGTGGGTTGCACTGCCCTGGGGAATACTTAAGGTTCCACCCCTTACTAAGTAATAGGCATACCAAGACAAAAAATATGGCCCAAATGAAAGAATAGATCAAAGCTCCAGAAAAAAATACAACTAGGAGATGAAGAGATAGCCAACTTCTCAGAGGCAGAGTTCAAAACACTGGTAATCAGGATGCTCAACAGAATTGGTTGAGTATGATCACAAAATAGAGAAAAAGGTGAAGATTATGAAGAGTGAAATAAAGGGAACCAACAGTGAAGGGAAGGAAATAGGGACTCAAATCAACAATTTAGAGCAGAAGGAAGAAATGATAATTTAACCAGAACAGAATGAAAAAACAAGAATTCAAAAAAAAAAAAAAAAAAAAAGAGGAGAACTTTAGGAACCTCCAGGACAATTTTAAATATTCCAACATGTGAAACATAGGGGTTCCAGAAGGAGAAGAGGAAGAGCTAGAAATTGAAAAACGCGTGAAGGAGAATTTCCCAATCTGGCAAAGGAAATAGACTTCCAGAAAGTTCACGAAGCTCAGAGAGTCCCAAAGAAGTCGGACTCAAGGAAGCACATACCAAAGCACATGATAATTACATTAGCCAAGATTAAAGATAAACAGAGAATCTTAAAAGCAGCAAGAGAAAAGGAGACACTTACCTACAAAGGAGCTCCCATAAGACTATCAGCTGATTTCTCAAAAGAAACCTTGCAGGCCAGAAGGGACTGTGAAGAAATATTCGAAATCATAAAAGGCTAAGACCTACATCAAAGATGACTCTATCCAGCAAAGCTATCATTTAGAATGGAAAGGGCAGATAAAGTGCTTGCCAGCTAAGGTCAATTTAAAGGAGTTCATCATAACTAAGCTTTTATTATATGAAATATTAAAAGGACTTAAATAAGGAAAAGAAGATGCTCAAAACTATGAACAGTAAAGTGACAACATGCGGGGGACCCTGTCCTGGGTGCCAGATGTGGTGGGGCTCCGCCTGCAGAGCCCCATCCCTCCGTCACGAATGAAAGTAAAAACTACCAAGACATCTTCTGCTTGGGGAGGAAAGGGGTCAAACTCTCAGAGGAGAATGACCCAGAGCCCCATCCTCACTAGGCTTTTATTGGGCTCAAATACACTGGAATACAGGTTTAACATGTCAAAGAAATCTGAGGGCTTAATCTGAGCTAGTGTTTGTCAGGAAAGGGGGCTGCCAAACTTTCGGATACATACTCATTTCCTCCTGGGACACTTATAACCTAAGGAAGAGCACTCTTAGCAAAGCAGGTTTCACAGGACTTTAGGAATTCATTCTTATGCCCAATCACCCAGGAAACTGTCCAGGCCAGCACAGGGCTGCACCGCTCACCCCGACAGTTTCAGGCTTTAAGACAATTAGGAAGCAGGAGACATCTCCCAGATGGAAATGAGGACTCGGGCTATGTCAGAATAGCCGGGGGGTGAGGGTCCATCACATCCACTGTGCTGAAACCCCCCGAGTCCTTCCATGAGGCCTCCCAAGTGTTTGTGTCTGGCTTAGGTTGCCCCTCCCATGAGGAGTCTTACCCGTCATTGACTGCCAACCAAGGAATGGGGCCAGAGATGGATGAGGCAAAAGTAGTGCTCCTGCCAGGGAAATAAGCTTTGTCTCCTTAGTAGGTCACGTCCTTGTGACAGAACAGACCCAGATGAAGTGGGTCCCTTGGGCTCTTACACAGCCCACCATGGGGTGAGGGTTACAACTCCTGAAACCAGGCTGAACGGTCCACAACAACAACAAACTCACAACTATCAGCAACTGAACCTAAAAAAAAAAAAAAAAAAGCAAAAATGAATTAAGCAAACAATAGAACAGGAACATATTCTCAGAAATAGAGATCACATGGAAGGTTATTGGTGGGGAGGGGGAAAGGAAGGAGGAAGGAAAAGGTACAGGGAATAAGAAGCATAAATGGTAGGTACAAAATAGACAGGGAGGTTAAGAATAGTGTAGGAAATGGAGAATCCAAAGAACTTATACGTATGACCCACGGACATGAACTAAAGTGGGGGAATGATGATGGGAGATGGATACAGGATGGATGGGAATAAAGGGGAGAAAACAATGAGACAACTATAACAGCATAATCAATAAAATATATTAAAAATAAATATAGTAATTAAAAAAATCTTCTGCTTCTACCCTTTATTGGCACTGATAATGTTGTGGGCCTGGTGCTAATTGCTTTACGTGCATTACCTCAGTAAATTCTTACAACAAGAATGGAAGTTGTAGATGATGAACCAAAATCTGAGCTGCTACAAGTGATTCCCCTAGGGGCATAGATGTGTAGTAGAGTCTATCAGGTTCCACATACTTATTGGGTAGCACTAACTTTTCTGTTCAAGTGAAGAGTTTGCTTTGAAAAGAAATGGAATACATATCTGGGATTATCCTTTGGAGCAGACTGTGAATACTAGTTTAGAGAGTTAGGTTTGTGCATGTGTGAGTGTTTCTGGTATTTTTCCTATAAAATTTGGGACATTTGGAGTTTTCAGCAGGAAAGGCTTATCACATGTACATATTATCTGAGGGCCCCATACAAGAGGCTTGGCAGATGGAAATCAGAAGCCCAATGATGAGTGCAATTAAAATACACAAGAAATAAGAAAAGAAAAGAATAAAAACAGACAGTGGTGCTTTGGACCCAAGATTCATCTGAATTCTAAACTGACTTGTTTGCTTTTTTTTTTTTTTTTGAAAAATTACAGAAATCAAAGTTGCAAGCATTTTTAAAATTCTAAGCTGAGAAATGTGTCATAAGGTATCTGTCAATTTTGATGGAGTTGGTAAAAACCAACAGGGAATTACTGTCATCCACCAAGCAGTAGAGAAATTGTTAACAGGGGTCAAAAAAGTAGGAAAAAAAGCAGAGAAGAGTTAGAGAGAAAGCACATAGAAACAGAGATGGCCCATCCTAGGGATCCCTTCTGGAATCCAGGCACAAGAGCAGAACCCTCCAGGCTATTTGAGCAGTTGCTGCTAGTCATTCCAAGAAAGGAACCAGGTAACCTACACAGGGCTGCAGATTGATTCACCATGCCGTAGTAAGGGCCAGGACAGAGAGCCAAAACCTGTGTGGTTACATCCTTGTTTGTCTCTAAGCTCAAAGAGTATTAACTAAGTAGACTTCAACTTCATAGTGATCAAGCTTTGATCACAGGTGTTCCTATAGTGCTGGACATGAGTCTATACAAAGGAAACCTTAACTCCCCAGACACTTAGAAGTTCTTACTTGGAGAGTCCTGATTTCTCATTGGTTTTTAATGTAGTTTCTATAAAACTGGGCATTTGTGGCTTATTTGTTTACAGTTTTTAAGGAGATAAACTAAAATTAGTCCTGGACTGAGGAGTGGCTCCACTTACTAAGACATCTATTCTGTTACTTTCCAGCCATAGCCTCATTTCTCCTGCACTGAAAGCTAATGCCATAAGATAAAATATCTTCTATTAAATTTGATAGATTTAAGTAAAACTACATGATGTGCTTTCATCAAAGGGAATGGAAATAATTCTTCAAAGAAGAATCAGTTTGCAATTGTAACAGATGATGTTTTTCAAATTTAGCTGCAATTCAACAATGACACTTTTATGTCTGAAATAATTGATTTAAGGAGCAATTCTCTACTTTAAACTATGTTCTGTTTTAGGTTGGGTTTTCTAGAATAAGAACACTTCATGAGGCCCCTGATTCTTGCAGTTTTTATTTTGTAGACTATTTTACAAGTAAAATTGATTTTTTATGAAAATTTTGTGATTTTATAACAGAAAAGGATGTTTTATTTTTATATTGGAAAAAAAAACTGTTCTTCCTTTGAGCAATTAGTTTATGTTAATGCATAATTTATCATGTATGTTATATGTTGTATCTTAGTTGACAAATAACTCTATTTCAAGCAAATACAGATTGCACTTAGTTTTTGTTATTTACAATAAATTTCCTGAAGACTAAAGAATCAAGCTAAACACTTGGTTTCTTCCAAAATTTCTGGGGAATATACAAGCTGAGATCTTTATAAAATTGAAAGGAAAAGTGACAGAGAAGAATAGTTGCTGACATCAAGTTCTGTGCCCCAGACCTTGAGCACAGCTCTCTGCTGAGGCACAGACATCCCAAAACCCACCTAAAAAGTGCTCATGGGAAGGTGTAGCTGGTTCGTAATGACAAGTTTAAGATTTTTAGGCTCTGGTTATTGTGGGTTCATGACATTTCCAAAGGTTCTCATCAAAGTAAGAAAATAAGGATGGTGCAGTAAATTTTCCATAAACATTAATATATTTCATTTACTGGAGTTTGGTAAATATGAAATTATCCTTTTCTTAAACCCTTTTCTTTATAATTATAGTTGATAGTAGAATGTTTGCTAAGATTGTTATTTTACATTCTTACTTGGCAAAATGAAAAACTGTCAATCTTCTGCTTGTCCCATTTTTTTATTTTTCAAACCACAGTAAACAGCAAAAGCCTGGAATGGGAACCATTACTGTAAAAATATTAATGGGAACTTCAGTGAATTTTCTCTCCCTCTAGCATCAGGGATTAAAAAAACATAGGCAAAAATCCACTACCTGGTTTTTTGTATCTTTGTTTCATTTTAGGAGGTCAGGTAGCAAGGGTTCTGTGAGCTGGAGAAACTTCTCTAGCATCTAACACATTGTAGAATGTAAATGTGTTATCACTGTAGAAGATAAATGTGGTATCTTGATTTCAATCAATCAGCAAAGAACTGAATTAAAAAGATCACTGACTACTAAAATACACATTACAGTATAGTCCTAAAAGTAGCACTAATACACCTGTTATGTTTTAATCCTCCCTCAATCTGAATCCATTTTAGTTACTCAACTATTGGCCAAAACTGAATTAACACAGTTATTTTATAAAACATTTCTAGATCCCACCCTGGCTGGTGTGGCTCAGTGGACTGAGTGCTGGCCTGTTAACTGAAACGTCACCAGTTTGATTCCTAGTCAGGGTGCATGCCTGGGTTGTGGGTCGGGTCCCCATTTAGGGGAGCATGAGAGGCAACCACACACATCAATGTTCACAAATGGATGTTTCTCTCATTTTCTTTCTCCCTCCCTTCTCCTCTCTCTAAAAAATAAATAGATAAAGTCTTTTAAAAATATTTCTAGATCCCTCTATCCCTTTGCATAAACTTTGCATAAACTTTGGTGCTTACATCACAGAGAAACACTGTTTGTAATCAAGTTACTGGCATTCTAGAATAAACTGAAAGTAATGAGGACCTGATAAGACCTGAAAAGTACCATTTGAGGTGTGACACCATCTTGAGAAAACACAGGGTGAATTGGAGATGTACGCTGAGTGTGGTACCTTTGAATTTCTGTTGCTTTCTGTCCCTTTTCCCCTTTCCAGTGAAATCAGATGAGTTACAGACAATCAAGAAAGAATTAACGCAGATCAAAACTAAAATTGACTCCTTGCTAGGGCGACTGGAGAAGATTGAAAAGCAGCAGAAGGCAGAGGCAGGTAAGTGAACAGGGTGTGGCCACAGATGTGTCAGAATAAAACCAGAGACACTGTCAATCACAGAGACAGGTAGAGTCAGGGGCACTGGCAGGACTTAATAGAGTTTAATACAAATCCACCACAAAGTCTATAAGCCTATGGTTGCAACAATGGGATATGATCTTTCACTTTTCAGAGAACATGTGCTAATTTGTTTAAAATTTATATATTACCAAAAGGAAAAGTAAAAATGTACGCTGATGTTAATAGGTAATAGCTGGATCTTAACTGGAAGTTGATATCTCAATATCAAATAATCTTTATGAAAATAAAGTCAATTCATGAAATAATGCTAGCGGTTACAAATAAAATTCTATGTAATTAAATTAACTGCAGCAAAATTTAACAGATTTCACAACCATGATTAGGAAGCTCAATTCCCATCACTGCAACCCTGCAAAATTTTAGGACCCAGTTTAGAATCTCACCACCCACAATGTCCCTGTTTCCCTGGCCACCCCTAGCCAAGTCACTGCTTACATGTTTTACCACATCATTCTCCTCTGAATTATCAACCCTCACCTCAATTTATAGTTGTCTTCTCATACGATTCAAATGCCCTTTTCCTATGTCTACAGATATTGTTTAGAATCACAGAATATAAGAACTGGGATAAACCTGGAGGTGAACCAGTACCCAAGCTGACATTTTGTTTTGCAGCCTTAGATCCTCTGAGGCTCCTTAGAGATGAGAGGAGGTTACAGGGCACAGGAGGTGGATGAACTTGTGTCCCTCCAGTGTAGCCTTTGCTCCTAACTGGGTAGCGCCACCTCCATCTGTTCTATCCACTGGGATTCAACATACAACTTCATTTGTAAAAAGTTCCACTTAAAAAATGAATAATACAGTTTTGAAAGCCATTGTTGCAATCTAGCCACCTCACTTTCCCAAGAGAAAACAAAGTTCAAGGAAGCAAACAGATTTTTCCATTACCACATAACCAGTTAATGATAGACTTGGTCTCCAGCCCAGGTCTTGTGGGTAAATCCACTTTCCTTTCCCATTTGTAGTGTCAATCTCAGATGCTACCAGGACCTTGTCCCAGGATTGCACTACCATGAGACTACCTGGGAAGTCCTCCCTAGGGAGAACCTGCTGGGATGTGGGCCCTGAGCTATGACACAGAGGAGCCAGCCTTC
The DNA here is from genome assembly GCA_039655065.1 of Glossophaga mutica. Classification (NCBI taxonomy): domain Eukaryota; kingdom Metazoa; phylum Chordata; class Mammalia; order Chiroptera; family Phyllostomidae; genus Glossophaga; species Glossophaga mutica. The sequence goes on along the minus strand of CM077309.1, from coordinate 74,851,688 downwards.
TGTCGACTGTGTTGAGGGATGAGGACAAAGCAGACCTTCTGTGATGAGGCACATGGGGCCTATGAGAGATAGGAATAAACTGGGTTCAAATGCCTCCCTCCACTGCCTGAGGCTCACTCAAATCAGCACAATGACTGTGCCTCACACTGTGAGAAATGACAAGGCATCCTATGGAAGTTCTGTCTCACAGTCACACACTGGGTAAAGACTACAGTGGGAGAGACCGGGGATTGGTGGTGACACAGACATGTCCAGGCAAATGAGAGTTTCCTGTCAGGCAGGTTCCTGCCACTTGTCTACCCAGCACATGGCAGAGTCTCCCTGACTTGTTTTGAGTTCATATTGATGACAAACGAGAGAGGAAATAGAATCATGTTTATTAAAAATTTCTATTTTAAATATATTTTCTACTGAGAAAGATACACTGCCTATACTTCTTACTAGAGAAATGTAGGCTTTAGGAAGTTTGTCACGTGTTGTCTGTGGCAGTAATCAAAGCATTTCTGGAACCAAAATATCCTGTGATGTTCCTTGAATCAATTTTGTCCTTTGAGGAACTTCTGTGAAATTTGTGGCTATGTAAAACTACCCTCATAGAAAGGACACTGATAAGCAATTTCCACTTCAGTTTAAAGGATTGTGGGAATTCATTTAAATATAAATCACCTCAAAAAGAAAATGTGATACTTTAGTCCATCTTTTTAGACCATCTGCTTTCCTGCAATGAATAATACCTTCCACATCTCTTCTTGGGAGATCTTCTGTAAACATAACACTAAAATTCAAAGCTTGCATTTCCTTTTCACAAGAGGCTGTCACCGTATTTTTGGACATGTTCAAACTTTCCTGATCATGAAACAGTTATTTTTTAAAAATGAAAGGCTTTGTCCTGTAATACTAACATTGTCTTACTTACACATGTTAGGAAGAAAGTGAAATTATTTAATTGGTAATTTATTTCTCTTAATTGCCTCCTGAACAGTATTTCATATTTGTGGAGTTAAGATAACCATTATATATATATAAACACATTATATATATGTTATATATGTGTTATGTGTAATATATATAACATATATATTATACATAACACATTATAGATATAACACAATGGTTATATATATAACCATTTTATATATATATATATATATATAGATAGATAGATATTTACAATGTATATTTATATACATTATTTAAAATATATATTTATATATACACATATATATTTATTTATTTATAAAAAGAAATCATGGTTGTATGAAAGAATCAAGCCTACATTATGGAAGCTGGAGACAAATGTAATAAAATTCTTTAAAAGACTCAATCTCCCTATTAAATTTAAGGGGCACTCATTTTCATGTTTATTTGGTTGCAATCTAATTATTTGGTAGCTAACATTGACTTTTATTATTACTGTTATATTTATCTCTCATTCCCGATTTACTCTTACTCATTTAATAATGAAAGTTTTCGGCATAAAGTAGTTGCAGGAAGGAGATTGTGGGGCAAGCCACCCAACACAGACCTTTCCTGGAGTTCAAGTTTCAGAGTGCCAGCTTTTCTTCTGTTTTGTTGGAAGTGAATTCCTAAGCTAGCAGGAGAAATTATAATGAAGTATAATTATAATATTTTGGATTCTCTGTACTTTAAACTGCTTCCAGTAGATATTAGTGTGGTATTCAGTTTCTTAATTTGGGATTGGAAACTTCCCAAGAAAAAATATCATGTTTTCTCTTTCTTTCTAACTCTCCCCCTACCATCTACTACATCCTAGGCAGGACCGAGCAAGTCTTTGACATCTCTTGAGGTCTCAAGGCCTTCCTGTGTAAGCTAGAGGAATGCGTTATAGAGTCAAATGTATTCCCAACTGTTAAATTATAATTAGTGTGAATCCACTATGATTTTGTTATTTCTTCCATTGGATAATTCAAATAACAACTTTGGATTGTAGTGACTATTTATTGAAAACAACAAATACAAATAACACTTAACATCAGGTTACCCTATAATTGTAGCTAGGTGATTTTTTGTAAAAGAACCATATGTAAATTGCCAAATTTTTGTGGTTTACACAGTGATGTTAAACAACCCAAAATAGTGAAAGGAGAGAAAAGGAAAACTAAAGACCTAGTATTGTACAGTGGACACAATTAATTATTCCACCGGTGACCACATTTTTTTTTTTTTTAAATCACCTTTCAGGCATACAGTCTTTGCTATTAAAAGGCGATTAGACATTATTTAGTTCCATTTTATTCTCAGAGGTATGCCTAATATATGGCCAGTCAATCTCTCTTGGACAATTCCAATGATAATAGATAATGTTAATGTTAATGTTAATATTAATGTTAATGTTAATGTTAGACCTAATCATTAGAGAAGTTACCAGAGTCCTGTTGGACAGATTCATCCTGCCATATGCTTGGTAAAAGGTACAGAATTGATACAATTGTCTGAGACATCAAGTACATTGATGCCCAAGAATGGAATATTATAAATAAATGTTGAAATATATTGTTTCTTTAGAAACATTGGACTTTCAATACTGCTACTTATTTTGTATATGGTGTACACTTTTCAGTTCACTAATATCTTTATGCCTCCAGTGGATGCATTGATATCATTTGCTTGGTCACACCTGTGTCTCAGATACCTGTGGTAGGTTTTCTTTTCTGAGCTAAAGATATTTTGATTTCACTTGGTTCAGTTATCATTTTCATGTCCCTGGAAACCAAACTTAATATCTAATCTGTTGTAAATGAAATAGCCAGTTAAATATTTAATAATAGCTATAACATCCTTACCTTTCCACAACCTTAGAACAGAGTCAATATAATTAATTGGCCCACAGATTGTCAACTTAGCTGTATTCAAATTTTGCCTACGACATCTTCTTTTCTCCAGATAAATCTCAGTAATTCCTTCAATTGCTTCTCAGTAATTGTGTTTTGCATCTTGAACCACTGTCATCTCTCTTCTCTGGCCATTCTGTAGTTTGCCAACCACAGATTGTGGCTCTCATAGCGGAAGACCCAACTCCAGTGTGACCTGGCTGCTGCCTATAATGCAACTATGTTTCTGTTCTGATACCTTACCACCATTTACAGTTTGGACCAATTGTTGATGCTTCTAGTTAGAGATGTTGGAGTAATCACATATATTGCGCTCTGCTCCCTTCTGAAAATGAATTAAAATTATGATGGGATTTCTAAAAAGAAAACCCCTCATTTTAAGGAGAATGGACACAAAACTAAAGAAGCCAGACAGCAGATGGGGAAGTGGACCTGACTTGGAACATCTGAAAAATCCATGTCTCATCTTAGTCACTGAACTCCCCAAAATTTTAGCAATGAAGGCATCATATTCCTCAAGAACTGCGAGAGAAGTCCTGGCTGGTGAAGCTCAATTGATTGAGCACTGACCTGCGAATCAAAGGGTTAATTCCTAGTCAGGGCACATGCCTAGGTTGAGGGCCAGGTCCCCAGTAGGTGGCACATGAAATGCAACCACACATTGATGTTTCTCTTCCTCTTCCCTTCCCTTCCCCCTCTCTAAAAAATAAATAAATAAAAACTTAAAAAACAAAGAACAAAGAGAAAAAATGGCAGAAAGTCTGTTGAGGAAATAGATTCTAGTATTGTCCTTGCATCTGTTCCTGACCCAGTAGAAGGCTGATGAAGTATCTTTTAGACCATTATTGCAGAAATTCCAAGTGTTTTCTCCCTCTTATGAGCCAGATTGTGGGCAGGCACTAGAAGAGGTCTTAATTGGGAATATGAGCAACCTGAGAAAAAAAATTTAAAGATGCTGGCAAGGATGCCACCCAAGGAAATGGTTGACCAGGTCGCCCATGCTTACAACGCTGCCAGTCAATACTTTCATAACCCACTGTAACCATGCACTGACGAGAATCATCAGACAGGAGAAAATATATAACATAAAAAGCAAATACCAACAAATAACAAATAAATTGGAAGAAACCAAGATTGTGCAAGAAGAATTTTTTTTAAATAAAACCCATTGACTAATACCCTCTGAGGGAAAGAGAAGAGAGATCACATTCATGAAACAAGTACATGAAACATAAACTGAGTGTTCAGAAGACAGGTAAAAAAGCTTTTCAGAAATTGACACATGATGGAATAAATAAATAACTCAACACAAGACTGAAAGATAAATTGGGGAAATTCTCCCAGAAAATGTAGAAGAAAACAGAAGTGGAAAATAGAAGGCAGGCAAGTCAGGACTGTGTGACAGACAACTGACTTCTCAGCCTCCTAAGTATAATGTCAATGGATAGTGTACACGACTGATTAAGAAGTAACAACATATCCTTGGCCAGTGTGGTTCAGTTGGTTGGAGCATGATCCCGTACCCAAAAGGTTGCAGGGTCAATTGCTGGTCAGGGCACACACCTAGGTTGTGGGTTTGGTCCCCAGTCCAGGTGTGTATGATCCCAGGTCTGGTGAATACGGAAGGCAACAAATTGGTGTTTCTCTCACACATCCATGTTTCTTTCTCTTCCTTCCTTTCTCCTTTTCTCTGTTTCTAAAAAAGCAATAAAAAATGTCCTCAGGTAAGAATTTAAAAAAAAGAATTAGCAATATAAACACAGTATATAGAATTATAAGAGCATATATTTAAAAGAATCAGCTGCATGGAAAGAATTTAAGGAGCTTAAAATGGTGCGCAGGTAGGAACAGGAGTGTTATTTTTTTATAACAACTCTCACAGAAATATTGAACTGTAAAAATTAAATGTTTCAAAGAAACTAAATTTGCAGGTGGGGTAGGGAAGAGATTAATTTGTCTTTAGTAACTGGATCAATATTTTTCCAACTGCTATGGAGAGCTTCCTATAGTTATTCCTCAGATAACTGTAAAGGAAAAATTGAACTGGACTTGTTAAAAAGTGACAAGGAAGGCTTGATTCAAAACTATTGCATAGAGGTCAAGACTATTGTGATTGGGATAGAACTTGAACTCCACTCCACTAATACAAAAGGCAGGAAAAATTGTAAACACTGGAGAAAGCTAATGGAAAAGTATTGGAGAATATCAGTGAGGAGGTTAGTCAACAGGCCCAGGGCATTTGTGTTTGCTAAGTGACTCATGGAAGTTAGGCTTCTACTGTCCCACTGATACTGGAGGCAGTGTCCTTTCTCAATAGTTTCAATTTCAAAGGGATGGTTTCCGAGTTTTGAGAAAACATGTCTGAATTATAAAAGATCTACATCTCAAAGGAGCAGAGAAAGAATTTGCAATAGCAAATTCTCTAAAGTAAATGCTCAAAGAAAAAGGCTGTCAGGACCTACAGTCATGAAGAAAACTACCAAAAGTTTAGTCAGACTGAGGGCAACATTAAGGCCCTTGGGAGTAACTCTAACACAGTCTTAAAAATTGGACTCTTTTTTCCTCATTTTCTCATCTAAATATAATCTTGTCTGTGTCCTGCCTCTGTCACATCAGAATGACTTAAACCCTGCCAATCAAACTGCCAACCTCAACACTTCAATTTCTTCTATAGCCAACATTACCACTTCTTAAGCCTTTGGTTTCTCTTTACTCCACTGCTGTTTTTCTCAAAGCTACTGCCAGTACTCAAACCCTCATTAACTTTCACTGGCTCTGTTGCACCTTTTTTCAACAACTTTATTGAGGTGTGTTTTACGAAGTGTAAATTTTACCTCTTTCGAGAGTACAATTCAGTGACTTAGTAGTTTTACCAAGTGGTATAATCATCACCACAAGTCAGTTAGCATATTTTCACCCCCAAAGCATAACTAGGTGTCTCCACTGCTCATTGCTCCTTTGATTCCTAATTTGCATTCCTCTTGGAAGACACTTCTGAAGTCTTAGGAACCAAACAGAATAGGCTCCATCTAGTCCCAAATTTTCTAGCTGCATGACATTTGGAAAGGGCCTTATAAAAGTTATTAAAATGGGAAAAATTAATGTATAATCTTTTAAATTAAAGCAATATCTCAGTAATTTTTTGAATGATTTACACTGAATTTGTGGTGACCTCAACAATCCAAGACACTTTGTGTGCATAAGTTGGAGAACATTTTCTCCTAGAATAAGCTTAGGTAATTGATATGTTACTCTATGTAACTTTCCTGATGCTCATTTATGTTCTTGCTAACAAACCAGCCATAATAAGTGGCATCTTTCTAAATGGCATTATTGAGTGAAATTCAGATTATATACAGGTGCTGTATTGTAGAATTTTTTAAAATATAGTTGATACTGGTATGCAAAATCAATGGTTCTGGGATAGTAGCTTGGTTTCGATGAATAAATGTGACTGTTTTTGTATCAACATTCCTTCTAACCATCTGCCAACTGCAATTTAGCTAGCAATTAAGCCAGTATGTCAAAAAAATGTAATTGCCAATCAACCAAATTTCAGAGTTATATTAATGATAATAGCTATGCAGCAAACTGAATTTTATAAAGATGTTTTGAACATAAATTCCAATAATTCTAACTTGTTTTCTAAATCATATGTAGCTTTTGAAATAGAAATGAGACATGCAGAAAAAAAAGTCCATCATGAAGACCGAAATTTAAGATCACATTCTCACCCTTCATGGCTTTTTTAGAGCCTGAGGCATTTTCCATTACACAAAGTATTTACCCGTAACTTTGTTTTCTTTCCTTTTTTTAAATGATTGGTTGATTTTTAGAGAGTGTGGAAGGGAGGGAGGTAGAGAGAGAAAAACATCAATTTGTTGTTCTACTTATTTACACAATCATGGCCAGGGATCAAACCCACAACCTTGGTGTATCAGAATGATGCTCTAACCAACTGAGCTACCTGGACAGAGCGCTAATCACTTTCACATCTTCCATTTTGACCGTTATTGTTCAGCTCTAACAAGTGCCCCTAACTAAACCAACCAATTCATTCTTGAATTTAAAATGGTATTATTACAGAAGTGAGCCAAAATAATTTCAATGTCTCAAATTAGACCAACATTAATTGGAAATTTCCACTTTCACACTTACTAACTGTGTGACCACAGACACCTTACTGGATAGAAATATGCCTCAGTTCCTGCATCCATAAAGTAATAAAAAAGCCTACCCTGCAAGATGTTGCAAGGCCTAAAGGTAGTGAATTTTGCACAGTCGAATTTTGTATGCACTTGCTAACTTGCAACCATAACAAACCTTTTTTCTATTGAAATCCATAATTTACGATTTTCTTCTAGAACATTCTCAGACCCCATATTTAACTTTGATTTAGTGGTATGCAGCTGTGCTATAGAATGCTGCAAGGAGGTTTCTTTTAACTTCCCTTTGGATTCAATAATCACTTCAAGTCTATGAAAATAAATTGACACGTAGACATTAATATTTTAGTTTCACAACAATTCATGAATATATTCAGCAAATATTTAATTTGAATGTAAGAGTCTGATTTAGCCACCAGGAATGTAAAGATAAATAAATCTGTTTCTGCCCCCACAAAGCTTCACTAATACAGACATAAATGTGTGCACATACACAAAATATATTCACACTCATACAATAAAAGTAAAAGTGAAAGTAGAAAAAATATTACGATAATAAAATATTATGATAAATATTAAGATAAAGAAATTGTTGTGAAGTTAAGAATAAACTAAAAACTATTATTTATAGTGGAAGTAAAGTTAGATAATTACTCATAAAAAAGAGAAAATTTACTTTTTTCTTTTTAGTTGAGCAAGATAATTACTGGATCAAACGTGCCTGTGTAACTGAACCAGCTATTTAATAAACTTTCAGTTTAATAAACATGTGTGATTTTGTTCATGGAACCTATTTGCTCAGTGGTACAGCATTTCCCATTGAGGCGATGACACAAATCTACAAATCCACATGTTAGTAAAGCAAAGGCTGACTATGTTTCTGTTAAGCTTTTATTGACTGATCATTGTAATTAAAGATTTTTTTCTCAATCCAGATAATGTCTTCCATGCATTTAGCTGTCAAGTTAATGAATGGGTGAATGAGAATGAGTTACAGGATTTTTGTTGCAATGAAGTTACATTAAAACACAACCACTTTTGAAATACGCTATCAGAAAATTTTCATATAGGCTATATATTAATAAAAAAAGAGAGTAACTGGAAACACTGTATCTGTCTAAACAGATATTAAGGGGCTATCTAAAAGCCCAAGTTGTCTTTGGAATATACAATTCTTTTATTTTATTTTAATTGTTGTTCAAGTACAGTGTTCTCCCTTTAACTCCCAAACCATTCCACCCCACCAGCCCTCACCACCTCACTCCCATTTCCACCCATCCTTGTTATTGTTTATATGTCCTCCATACTTTTGGGGGACCCTGTCCTGGGCGCCAGATGTGGGGGGGGGGGCTCTGCCTGCAGAGCCCCATCCCTTTCTCACAGATGAAAATAAAAACTACCAAGACATGAATGCTTGGGGAGGAAAGGGGTCAAACTCTCAGAGGAGAAAGACCCAGAGCCTCCTCCTCACTAGGCTTTTATTGGGCTCAAATACACGGGAATACAGGTTTGTCAGGGACAAGGATCAAACAATGGTTAACATTTCAAAGAAATCTGAGGGCTTAATCTGAGTCAGTGTTTGTCAGGAAAGGGGGTTGCCAAACTTTGGGAGACATGCTCATTTCCTCCTGGGACAAAAATCACCTAAGGGAGAGCACTCTTAGCAAAACAGGTTTCACAGGGCTTTAGGAATTCTTTCTTATGTGCGGATCACCCAGGGAGCCGCCCTGACCAGGACAGGGCTGCACCGCTCACCCCCACAGTTTCAGGCTGTAAGCCAATTAGGAAGCAGGAGACATCTCCCAGATGGAAATGAGGACTCAGGCTATGTCAGAATAGCCGGGGGGCGAGGGTCCATCACATCCTCTTTGCTGCAGCCCCCCAAGTCCTTCCATGAGGCCTCCCAAGTGGTTGTGTCTGGCTTAGGTTGCCCCTCCCATGAGGAGTCTTACCCGTCATTGACTGCCAACCAAGTATTGGGGCCAGAGATGGATGAGGCAGAAGCAGCACTCCTGCCAGGGAGATAAGCTTTGTCTCCTTAGTAGGTCACGTCCTTGTGACAGAACAGACCCAGATGAATTGGGTCCCTTGGCTCTTACACAGCCCACCATGGGATGATGGTTACAGCTCCTGAAACCAGGCTGAATGGTCCACAACACATACTTGTTCCTACAAATGCTTCCACTTTTCCCCTGAAATTCTCCCCTCTACCCTCTGGTTACTGTCAGCCTGTTCTCTATTTCAGTATATTTGGTTATATTTTGCTTGCTTATTTGTTTTGTTGATTAGGCTCCTGTTAAAGGTGAGATCATATGGTATTTGTCATTCACTACCTGGTTTATTTCGCTTAGCATGATGTTCTGCAGTTCCATACATGCTGTTGCGAAGGATAGGAGCTCCGTCTTTCTTTCTGCTGCATAGAATTCCATTGTGTTAATATACCACAGTTTTTTGATCCATTCATTTACTGATGGGCACCTAGGTTGCTTCCAACAGTTGGCTATTGTAAATTGTGCTGCTATGAATATAGGGGTGAATAAGTACTTTTGGATTGGTGTTTCAGAGTTCTTAGGATATCATCCTACGGGGCCCCTGTCCTGGGCGCCAGATGTGGCGGGGGGGGGGCTCCGCCAACAGAGCCCCATTCCTCCGTCATGGATGAAAATAAAAACTACCAAGACATGATCTGCTTGGGGAGGAGAGGTGGCCAAACTCTCAGAGGAAAATGACCCAGAGCCCCTTCCTCACTGGGCTTTTATTGGGTTCCAATACACCGGAATACAGGTTTAACATGCCAAAGAAATCTTAGGGCTTAATTTGAGTCAATGTCTGTCCGGAAAGGGGTTTGCAAAACTTTGGGAGACATACCCATTTCCTCCTGGGACCCTTATCATTTAAATGAGAGCACTCTTAGCAAACAAAGCAGGTTTCACAGGACTTTAGGGATTCTTTCTAATGCCTGATTGCCCCCGGGGGAACCGTCCTCACCAACACAGGGCTGCACCGCTTGCCCTCATAGTTTCAGGCTTTAAGCCAATTAGGAAGCAGAAGACATCTCCCAGCTGGAAATGAGGACTCGGGCTCTGTCAGAATAGCCGGGGGGCGAGGGTTCACAACCCCTCTTTGCTGCAGCCCCCTGAGTCCTTCCATGAGGGCCTCCCAAGTGGTTGTGTCTGGCTTAGGTTGCCCCTCCCATGAGGAGTCTTACCCATCATTGACTATCAACCAAGTATTGGGGCCAGAGATGGATGAGGCAGAAGCAGTGCTCCTGCCAGGGAAATAAGCTTTGTCTTCTTAGTAGCTCACGTCCTCTTGACAGAACAGACCCAGATGAACTGGGTCCCTTGGCTCTTACACAGACCACCATGGGGTGAGGGTTACAACTCCTGAAACCAGGCTGAACGGTCCGCAACATCATCCTAGTAGTGGAATCGCTGGGTCAAAAGGTAGATTCATTTTTAGTTTTTTTAGAAAATTCCATACTGTTTTCCATAGTGGTTGTACCACTCTGCACTCCCACCAACAGTACACTAAGGCACCCTGTTCTCCAAAAACTCTCCAATACCTGTTGTTTGTTGCTTTGTTTATGATGGCCATTCTGACTGGTGTCAAGTGGTATCTCATTGTGGTTTTATTTTGCATCTTTCTGATAACCAGTGATGCTGAGCACCTTTTCATGTGTCTCTGAATCCTCTATATGTCCTCCTCAGAGTAGTGTCTGTTCAAGTCCTTTGCTCATTTTTAATTGGGTTACTTGTCTTCTTAGAGTGGAGTCCTATAAGTTCTTTATGTATTTTGGAGATTAAACACTTTTCTGAAGGTATCATTGGCAAATATGTTTTCCCATATGGTTGGTTCTCTTTTTATTTTAATACTGTTTTCTTTATCTGTGCAGAAGCTTTTTATTTTGATGAAATGCCATTTGTTTATTTTTTCCTTCAAGTCCCTTGCTCTAGGGGAAATATCAGTAAAAATGTTGCTGCATGAAATATCTGACATTTTCCTGCTATGTTATCCTCTAGGACTTTAATGGTTATCCACCTTGAATTTATTTTTGTGTATGGTGTAAGCTGGTGCTCGAGTTTCATTTTTCTGCATGTAGCTGTCCAGTTCTCCCAGCACCACTTGTTGAAGAGGCTATTTATACTCCATTTTATGTTGCTGCCCACTTTGTCAAATATTAATTGACTATAGAGACTTGGGTTTATTTCTGGGCTCTCTGTTCTGTTCCACTGGTCCATGTGCTTGTTTTTATGCCAGTACCAGGCTGTTTTGATTACAGTGGCCTTGTAATACAGTTTGGTATCAGGTATTGTGATCTCCCGTACTTTGATTTTCTTTCTCTAAATTGCAGCAGTTATTCAGTGTGGTTTATGGTTCCATATAAATTTTTGAAGTGTTTGTTCTATGTCTGTGACATATGCCATTGGTACTTTAATAGTTATTGCATTGGATCTGTAAATTTCTTTGGGTAGTATGGACATTTTGATGATATTAATTCTTCCGATACATGAAAACAGTATGTGTTTCCATTTGTTTGTGTCTTCCTTGATTTCTTTCTTCAGTGTTGTGTAGTTTTATGTATACAGGTCTTTTACCTCCTTGGTTAGGTTTATTCCTAGGTATTTTATTTTTCTTTTTGCTATATCAAATGGGATTTTTTTTCTTGATTTCTGCTTCTGCTATCTCATTGTTGGTATACAAGAATGCCTTTGACTTCTGGATATTGACTTTGTATCCCATTGTTTTGCCAAATTCATTTATTAGGTTGAGCAGTTTTTTGGTGGAGTCTATAGGATTTTCTATTTACACTGTCATCTCATCTGCAAACAATGATGGTTTTGTTACCTCCTTTTCCATTTGGATGCCATTTATTTCCTTTTCTTCTCTAATCACTGTGGCTACAACTTCCAATATTATGTTGAATAAAAGTGGTGAAAGTGGACAACCTTGTCTTGTTCCTGATCTTAGTGGAAAAGATTTTAGTTTTTGCCTGTTGAGTATGATGTTGGCTGTAGGTCTCTCATATATGGCCTTTATTATATTTAGGAATGTTCCCTCTATTCCCACCTTGCTGAGTGTTTTTATTAAAAATGGGTGTTTTACCTTATCAAATGCTTTTTCCACATCTATTGATATGATCATGAGACTTTTGTCTTTGTTTTTGTTTATGTGATGTATTACATTTATTGATTTGCAAATATTGAACCATCCTTGCATCCCTGGGATGAAAATCCCACTTGGTCATGGTGTATGATCTTTTTAATGTATTGTTAGATGTGGTTTGCCAATATTTTGTTGAGGATTTTAGCATCCATGTTCATCCGTGAAATTGGCCTGAAGTTTTCTTTCTTTGTTGTATCTTTATCTGGATTTGGGATTAGGATAATACTGGCTTCATAAAAAGAGTTTGGGAGTCTTCCATCATTTTGAATTCTTTGGAGTAGTCTGTGAAGGATAAGGGTTAGCTCTTTCTTAAATGCTTTGTAGAATTCTTCTGTGTAACTATGTGATCCAGGGCTTTTGTTTGTTGGGAGTATTTTGATTACTGCTTCAATTTCATCTGCTATTATTGGTCTGTTCACCTTTCTGCTGCTTCTTCATTGAGTTTTGGAAGATTATATTTTTCTAAAAATTTGTCCATTTCATCTACGTTTTCAAATTTCCTGGAATACAGTTCTTTATAGCAATTTCTAACAATATTTTGCATTTCTGTGGTATCAGTTGTAATCTCTTCTCTTTCATTTATGGTTGTGTTTATTTGGGTCCTCTCTCTTTTTATATTGGTGAGCCTGCTTAAAAGCTTATCAGTTTTGTTTATCTTTTAAAAGAACCAGCTCCTGGATTCATTGATCCTTAGAATTGTGCTTTTAGTCTCTATGTCATTTAATTCTGTTCAATTCTCATTTATTTCCTTCTTTCTAGTTGCTCTGGGATGTCTTTGTTGTTGTTCCTCGAGTTCTTTTAAGTATAGGGTAAGTTTGTTTGTTTGCAATGTTTCTATCTTTTTTCGTAGGCCTGTATCACTATGAACTTTCCTCTCAGGACTGCCTTCAATGTATCTCATAAGTTTTGGGTTGTTTTGAGTTCATTTGTTTCCAGAAACTTTTTTATTTCTTCCATAATTTCATTCTTGACCCATTCATTGTTTAATAGCATGCTATTCAATCTCCATGATTTTGAGGGTTTTGGGTTTTTACCCTTGGGTTTGGTTTCTAGTTTCAGTCCCTTTGTGGTTGGAGAAAATGCTTGTATAATTTTAATTCTTGAATTTGTTGAGGCTTATTTTCTGTCCTATCATGTAGTCTATCTTTGAAAATGTCCATGTGCATTTGAAAAGAATGTGCATTTAGCTTCTTTGGGATGAAGGGCACTATATATATCAGTTAAGTCCATTTCATCTACAGCATTGTTCAATGCTACAATATCTTTGTTGATATTTTGTTTGGAAGATCTGTCCATTTTTGACAGTGGGGTGTTAAAATCCACTGCTATAATTGTGTTGCTGTCAATATCTTTCTTGAAGTCCTCTAAAATTTTCTTGATGTATTTAGGTGCTCCTCCATTGGGTGCATATATATTTACAATGTTTATGTCTTCTTGGTGGATTCTTCCCTTGAGTATTATGAAGTGACCTTCTGGGTCTCTCTTCCTGTCCGTTTGCTTGGAAAATTTGTTTCCAGCCCTTCACTTTGAGTCTGTGTAGGTCTTTTGTCCTGAGGTGGGTCTCTTGTAGGCAGCATATGTGTGGGTCATGCTTTCTTATCCATTCAGCTATTCTATGTCTTTTGATTGGAGCATTTAATCCATTTACTTTTAAGGTTATTATTCATAGGTATTTATTCATTGCCATTTTCATACCTGTGTTCCTCTCTCTCTCTCTCTCTCTCTCTCATTTCCTTCCTTTCCTTAAAGCAGTACCTTTAGCATCTCTTGCAGACCTGGTTTGGTAGAGGTGTATTCTTTTTGACTTCTTTTGTCTGGGAAGCTCCTTATCAGGCCTTCTATCTTGATTGAGAGCCTTGCTGGGTAAAGTAGCCTTGGTTGCAGGCCTTTGGTTCTCATTACTTGGAATATTTCTTGCCATTCTCTTCTGGCTTGGAGCATTTCCATTGAAAAGTCAGTTGCTAGCCTTATTGGGGCTCCCTTGTATGTTAATTCCTGTTTCTCCCTTGCTCTCTTTAAGATTCTCTCTTTGTCTTGGAATTTTGCCATTTTAATTATGATGTGTCTTGAAGTGGGCCTCTTCGGGTTCCTCTTGATTGTGACTGTGTCCATTTCCTGGATTTGTGTGACTTTTTCTCTCATCAAATTAGGGAAGTTTTCCATCATTACTTTTTCAGATAGGTTTTCTATCCCTTGTTCTTCTTCTTCTCCTTCTGGTATCCCTATTATTATGTTTCATGTTTTTCTGCATTTCCCGTAATCCCTCTTCATTCTTTCTGAGCCTCTTTTCCTTTCTGTGCTCTTTCCGGGTGTTTTTTTTCTACCTTGTCATATAGCTCACTGATCTGATCTTCTGCTTCACCAAGCCAGCTTTTCATTCCTTCTACTGTGTTCTTCAGTTCAGATATTCTTCATTTTCTCTTGGCCCTTGTTGATAGTTTCTATTTCCTTTTTCATGTTGATATAGTTTGCAGTGAGTACATAGTAGTTTCCCTGCAGTTTCTGGTAATTCACTGAGAGCTCATTGAGCTTCCTGATAACCATTTGTTTGAACTCAATATCGGATAGCTGACTTACCTCTTTTTCATTTAGCATTCTTTCTGAGGCTTCCTCCTTTCATTTCATTTGGGGAATGTTTCTTTGTCTTCCCATTGTTTGTGAGACTGTTCTTGTAAGTCTCAGCTCCTTAAATTAATCTGTTCTGACTCCCTGGGTTTATGGTGTGAACTTGTATGGTAGAATACCTGTGATATTCAGTGGTGCATTCTCCTTGATCTCCTGAGGTCACTGGTCTTGGGCTGTCGTTAATGTTCGCTCTCTGTCTTTGGGCTTTGATTGTTGTTGGAGCTATCTTTGGTGGGTCCTTCCCACCAGCTGGTTAACTGAGTGTCACTCTGTCCACCACCTCTTGAAATTTGTGCTGGTGTGGGCAGGTTGTGTTGAAGCTGGTTCTTCCATGTGTACAAGGTTTTGAGTATTCTCTCTTGCTCTTGTTCAGTTGTTTATTCTGGGTGATTTCCTCACTATTTAGTTTTATTTCCTGCTAGGTCCTGGATTGAGGTTAGTGTGGCTTCCACTCCTTTTTTCTCCTTCTTCTGTGGTTATCTGTTGGTGGTTCTTTTGTTGGTGGGTTCCTCTTCCAGTAGATATACTGGTATTCACAGTTTCTAACTACCCATCTGATTTTTCAATGTCCCCTACAATTTTTGGTCTCCTATCTTTATATATGCTAGGGTACTGTTGGCTGTTTGCTCTGTTCCTCCGTAGATTGGCTAGGTTTTATTCCTGTGTGTAAGGTAAAGTGGAATCCAGAATATATGGTTCTTGATGATCAATAGTGATGAATTATTTTGACATGAACAATTTATCTGGACAAGTAATCAATATACATTTAACTCAAAAACTATTTAGAGCCTTTTATGATAATGTGTGCATGTTGCCTTTATAGTTTCAAAAACATTCACCTCTGTTCTTCGTTTGAGAATATTGCAGTTTTCTGAAGGATTTCTTATATTCATCTTTTAAAGAAGAAAACTACAGTTAACAGGGCTACTAATTAACAAACATATTTATCTCAAATCCTATACCCTCTTTAATATCTTATATTATCCCTTCTCTGTATAAAGCATTCAGTGAAGGCTATAGAGCACATCAAAATATGTCTGAAATTGACTTGTAGTTTTCATTTCACAAAAGACCGACACCTATATCATCCCCTGTGAAGGCAATAGCTCAGGTTTCAAGGAAACTTCAACACTAATGAGAAAACAAAAGACAACGTTATAACTAATTACAAGAGCATTTGATCTGTGCTTCAGTTGATCAAAGGAGGAGAGAGTGCATTCAGCTAGCAAGATCAGCAAAGTTAGCTTGAACCCCAGAGATAACTGAAACAATTCATACTCAAAGGTAAATGAGAACTATGCATCTTTAAGGTCTAGTCCCAATAGGTTCTCTGAAAACCTGCTATGCTGCTTTGGCTACAGATTTTTCTAGAGGGAAAAAAAGAACATTGCTTTCAACTTCAAAAAAAAAATGATGGTTCTCAGAAAAATATTTCCGAAACTACTGGAGTAGAAATGGGTGTGTAGACCAAGTGAATTTTCAATATAATATCAATTTTAAGCAAGAGTACATTTATGTTAGTAAATAAACTAAAATTGAGAAAATTGGGCTTTAAGAAGAGTTGTAAGGTTTGGAACAGTTTTCAATATACAGTTCACCCTTGAACAATGCAGGGAGTAGAGGTACTAACCACCGCCCATGCAGTCAAAAATCCACTGGTGGCTTTTGACTCATCAAAAACAACTATATACCTAGCTCAATTAGTTGGAGCATTGTCTGGTTTACCAAAAAGTTGTGGGTTCCATTTCCAGTCAGGGGATATACCTACGTTGTGGGTTTGGTCCCCAGTCAGGAGGCAACCAATTGCTATTTCTCACATCAATGTTTCTCTCTCTCTCTCTCAAATCAATAAACATATCTTTGCATGAGGATTAAAAAACTGTAGCTATAGTAATAACCTACTGTTGACTGAAGTCTTACCTATAACACAAATGGTTAACATATATTTTGCATGTTATATGTATTACATACAGTATTCTTACAATAGAATAAGCTACAGAAAATGCTATTAAGAAAATTATAAGTAAGATAAAGTACATTTATAGTATTGTATGTGTTTATTTTGAAAATCCACCTAAAAGTGGAACCACACATTTCAAACACATATCGTTCAAGGCTCAACTGTATCGAATAATTGTCTGATGCCGAACCTCCACATCTCTCTCTTTCTTGAAATATCAACCCCTGGACTTGAGAACCAGGGCATTTGAACAAGCAGCATGATCACCTTGAGTGGCTAGAAATGAGGGTGTCAGGTAATAAGTACAAAAAATACTCTTAGGAAAAAGAGTGGAGGGCCAAACCAGAGTATCCAAACTATTGTGCAGTCCAAAAGACAAACAATGGCAGAGGTAAGAGGGTGGAGCAAAAGGTGTGATTAATAGCAGAGGATTCCAAAGTTTTCAGTGCTCAAACCAGTCTGTCCACCACAGCTCTTTCTCAGGGGGTGCTAGTCATAGGTCTGTAGGTCAGCCAGCAGAAATTAAAGGCCTAAAATTGCAAAGGGCAGTGTGATATGTGGAAGGGAGATAAGATGAATGAAACCTAGAAATTTTGTCTGGGAGATTTTGTTTGTTTGTTTGTTTGCTTGCTTTATATTAAAATATATTTGACACATAACATGGTATAAATTTAAGGTTTTTTGCTTAAATCCTCCACTTCTAATCACTCCCTCTTACTATCTATTATCTGCTCTCTTTCTTTTTAGTGGCTGAATAATTAAGTTTTAGTCTCTTAGCAAGTTTAATGACTATAATACAATATTGTCTTTATTCACTATATTGTGTATTAGGTCTCTAGAGCTTATTTACTACTTGTTGCAAATTTGTAAGCTTAAACAACATCTATCCTATCTTCTCCCTCACCTCCAGGCCCCTGGAAATGGCCATTTTACTCTCTGTTTTTTACAAGTTTGGCTTTTTAGATTCCACATATAAGTAATATCCAGTACTTGTCTTTCTTTCTGACTTACTTCATTTAGTATAATGTGCTCAAGATCGATAGCAATTAAACATAGGATATTTGGGGTCTGTATCTTTTGCTTAATTTGCCTTTCTTTTAATCCAGGTACCTGGGTCATCTTCTCTAGATTAAACCATTTTTTAATTTAGCTTCCTATTTCCCTATTTAATTTGGATGATAATTTTTCTAGATTCAGAAAAAAATCCTGGTTAAGTTTTATAATAACCACTTTAGATTACTTTCTCTGCTTCATATGTTTGAGCACTTATTGTTCGCAAATCACTATACTAGGCACTTTGATTTACTACTCTAACCCTGAAAGTTATGCAGTAGTAATCCTAATTGTAAGGATGAGAAAACTTAGCCTCATGGAAAGTTCACATTTCACTGCATAGCATTACAAAGATGGAAAAAGAGGAGGCTCAGTGTTGAACTCAGGCCCTCTAATATCAGAATTTTACTCTCAATCTCTGCAGTGACCAACATCTACCAACAGAATTTAGACTAAAATTTCAAAGGATTGTCCACATAGGCATGTTATCTGAAAAATACATACTTGCCTTTTTAAATTTTTTTCTTCAGTGAGATTTTGTCCTTTTCACGTACATTTGAACTTGTCACTGAGCTTTCTCATCCTCTTTTCTCAAATGAACAAGTTCAGTGTTTTACATGATTTTTTCTCTCCCTTCTCTTTCTTTGGTGTATTTTCTCCTCAAAGAGAAATATTCTTATTAGAAAGCACTATATACACAATGGGACACAAGTAAGTTTACAGTTGTTCATATATAAAATAATACAATACAATAATTAATAAGTAATCATACAAGAATAAGCTAAACTTTTTTCTCCCATCCTGTATAGCTAGAAAGATCAATGTATCTTTGTACATTTTTACTTCTTTATCTACTAGTATCATCTGGATTCCCCATTTTTTCTAATTCAATTAAAATAATTAAGCATACTTGTGAAATAGATATATAATAATATACATGACTGAATAAATTTGACTGAAATATAATATGACCTTATCTTCCTCACACCCTTTACAGTACACAGAGTTTACTCTCTTGTAGATTGTTTCGGTTTTTTTTTTTCATGATTTATCCAAATGGATCATGAGCAACCCAAGGTAGTAGTCATTTGCTTTTTCCCCCCACCAGAAGCTCAGAAGAAGCAATTGGAAGAAAGTATAAAGCTGATCCAAGATGAATGTGTGTCAGAGAATGCAGATCACTCTACAGAGGAGCCTGCTGAAGGAGGGCCAGATGTGGATGGAGAAGAGATGACTGATGGGATAGAGGAGGACTTCGATGAAGATGGGGGTCATGAGCTGGTAGGAACAAAATATTTGGTGTCCACACCTTTTGTGAATAGCGCAAGCATGTCAGCAGCTTATTCATTTTAGAAGAAAGATTAAATATTTGGGGCTAATTTCTTTCTTCTATGGATTTATTTAAGGCAACATCACTACAGTGCTTTGCACATAATAAGTGCTCAATACATCTTTGCTAACTTAAAATACAATGGAGTAAATAAAAAATGGGAATATTGTATATGAGATTAGGTATACTTTAACTTTCAAGTGGAAGATTTAGTTCCCAAATGCTCTATCATGAAAGGAATCTTGTGTTTGTAGAATTACATGTGAACTTACATGGATGTAAAATCCAGGCAATACGACCATTTACAGGAAGTTACCTGGTGCCTTGATTCATCTAACAGTATCATTTGCTGTAAATGTCGTCTGTGTTTGTTGCATGGCCAGCAGTCCTTCCTGTACTCTGCTCATTAACATGGCCCTGTGGTATCTGGCCAAGTCACATTTTCTGTGTCTGTGCTGCTGAATAACCAGTATTTATGAGTTGGGGAATTAGCTGAGGCTTTATTTTTTACGTGTTTTATTCTCCCAATGTTGCATCATTATACTGCTCACTTCCAGATGTCCTTTTCTCTATAACACATTGGGAACTTGGTAAATATATGCTGATGAGGCTGCTTGTTCTCATATTTTATCAACCATGAAATTAAACATTCTCTCCTAAGTGACTGACTAATAACAATGATGAGAAGGCAGGCATATGTGTATGTGCATCTGCCAACTCTCAAATATCAATGGAAGAATCATTGAACTTGACTTATCCCAGGTAATATCAGATCCTAGTTTGTTATGATAGCTATTATCACTTACTAATTTTGTCATGGTAGTTGTTGCTTTGTCATGATAACCACCCTATTAGAAGTTTAACTTACATAACTATACAAAAGCGACTCCCCCCTCCACAAAAAGGAACTATGTTCTGGAGTGCAGGTCCTTTGTGGTACAGGCTTACCCTGCTAGGTGAGTGTTCTAACAACCCATCTGTATTGTTGTACCAACTGGCATTGTTGTGAGGGGCTGCATTCATTCAACTTCAGCTAATTTTTTTTGTTTTGTTTTTTCCTTTTTTATTTATTTATTTTTAATCAGTATTTTTTTAATTGTTGATATTGTACAGTTTTCTGTCTTTTACCCCGCCCCCAGCCCACCAGCCCAGCCCTCCCCACCTTCCTCCCATTTCCACGCCCCATAGTTTTTGTCCATGTGTCTTTTATACTTGTTGCTCTAAACCGTTCCCCTTTTCCCCTGAAATTCCCTCCCCTCCCCCTCTGGTCACTGTCAGACTGTTCTCAAATTCAGTGTCATTGTTTATATTATACTTGTTTGTTTTGTTTTGTTGATTAGCTTCCTGTTAAAGGTGAGATCATATGGTATTTGTCTTTCACTGCCTGGCTTATTTTGTTTAGCATGATGCTCTCCAATTCCATCCACGCTGTCACAAAGGGTAGGAGCTCCTTCTTTCTTTCTGCTGCATAGAATTCCATTGTGTAAATGTACTACAGTTTTTTGATCCATTCATTTACTGATGGGCACCTAGGTTGCTTCCAACACTTGGCTATTGTAAGTTGTGCTGCTATGAACATAGGGGTGCACAGGTTCTTTTGGATTGGTGTTTCAGGGTTCTTAGGATATAATCCAAGCAGTGGAATTGCTGGGTCAAAAGGTATGTCCATTTTTAGTTTTCTGAGAAAATTCCATACTTTTTTCCATAGTGGTTGTACCAGTCTGCAATCCCACCAACAATGAACTAGGGTCCCCCTTTCTCCACAACCTCTCCAACACTTGCTGTTGCTTTGTTTATGAAGGCCATTCTGACTGGTGTCAGGTGGTATCTCATTGTAGTTTTAATTTGCATCTCTCTGCTAGCTAGAGATATCGAGCATCTTTTCATGTGTCTCTGGATCCTCTGTATGTCCTCCTTGGAGAAGTGTCTGTTCAAATCTTTTGCCCATTTTTTAATTGGGTTGCTTGTCTTCTTAGAGTGGAATTGTGTAAGTTCTTTATATACTTTGGAGATTAATCCCTTGTCTGAGGTATCATTGGTAAATATGTTTTCCCATACAGTTGGTTCTCTTTTTATTTTAATACTGTTTTCTTTAGCTGTGCAGAAGCTTTTTATTTTGATGAGATCCCAGTTGTTTATTCTTTCCTTTATGTCCCTTGCTTTAGGGGACATATCAGTAAAAATATTGCTGCGTGAAATATCTGAGATTTTCCTGCCTATGTTATCCTCTAGGATTTTAATGGTGTCATGGCTTATATTTAAATCTTTTATCCAGTAAATTTTTTAAGACAACACATTTGCCCATTTTATAACGGGTGATTTATGAGCACACTTGCCCATACTACACTGAGTGTTCAGCAGTTTTTGACCAAAAACATGACCCCCTTGTCCCACCCTCCCTATTCATCAGATCCCACTCCAAATGACTACCTTTTGTTTCCCCAGATGAAAAACATA
Source organism: Glossophaga mutica (assembly GCA_039655065.1). NCBI lineage: Eukaryota > Metazoa > Chordata > Mammalia > Chiroptera > Phyllostomidae > Glossophaga > Glossophaga mutica. The sequence goes on along the minus strand of CM077309.1, from coordinate 74,830,079 downwards.
CTCAAAAGGAAACATTTTGCCAATGTGGAAGAGGTGAAACAAAAAACAGCAGAAACACTAAAAGGCATCAAAATTTATGAGTTTAAAAACTCTTTTGAGCAGTGGAAAAAATGTCCCAGTCGGTGTATTACATCAAATGGGGAGTACTCTGAAGGTGACTGAAGTTTAAACATGTAAAAATAAATACACAATTTTTTATAAATAAATTTTAGAGATTTTGGAGTCTCCCTTTGCATTCCAACATTGATTTTTACATTCCAACTCTGTTTAAATTGCACAGTACCTTCATTTAAACTTTTCCAATATGAGCTTTTAAGAACCACCCTTATTTCTACAAAAGTCTGCATCAGTCTGAAGGATTTAAGTTCCTTTCTTAGAATTGCTTTGATTATAGGAATCTGTTGAAAAGGGACTAGAATGAATGAAGGACTAAGTTTCTCAGCTTCTCCTTAAGCAGGACTTTAATTCCACAACATAGGTTTTTTTCAATCTGTTTTAATCAGACTTGTGTTGTTGCCATTGCATTGTGGCTGCTCTCACTGAAGTATCTACAGGCCTCCATGTTGCCATTTCCAATAGTTACCTCTCTGTTCTTACTTTAATTTATTTGTCAGCAGAATTTGGCTGAGAATTGGTTACAAGTTGTTCATTCTCAATTTCCTCTGCTAGAAACTTTCCCTCTAGACTGGCTTTGTCCTGAGCCACCTCCTCCTTTGGCCTCCTTTCCCAAGGTGACCTCATCAAATACCAGACCATTAAATATTATTTATAGGCCAAAGATTCCTACATCTAGATTTCTACTTCTGATCTCTTCCTGGAATTCTAGACTCAAGCATTTAAATGTCCATTTCCTCATAGATTTCCAATAAACATCTGAAATGTAACATGCCAGAAATAGTCTTGATTTTTCCCAGCCAACTTATTCCTTCCCCATCTTCCTCATGTGAAAATATCATCATCCATGCAGTGATTAACACCAAAAAAGACTAGGATTACCTCTGTTTCTCTCCACCTTCCCCATTAATTCTACCTCCAAATCACAACCCAAAGCTAGCCTCCTTTTCACGTCAGTCATGCAATCCATTCTCCACACAAGAAGGATAAAAAATCTTTATAAAATATACATCTGAAAATACTACTCCCTTGCTTGAAAATCTACAGTGCTTTTATCACACTTAAAATCAAAACCCACTAGTGCATGAATGTAAGTGATGATGACACTGGGAGGAAGACACTGACAGAAAGAAAACATGGTGAAGATGATAGTATATGTCTGACCAAAGATCACTGTGGGAATGAATGTCTAGGAAGCACAGCTTGGCACAGACTTGACATTTCAGTAAAAATTTTCCTTGGTGTTTTTTTGGAGAACATTTGTATCTTTTATGTATGCTTTGTTTTATTGTGCCATCTAACTTCATTCACTTAACTTTGTTAGCCCTGATGTTTCTATACCTATTCAAGTACAGTGTAATTAGGTTATAGTAATACTACTAATAAAAATTTCCCAGGTTCATATGAACTCTGCGTAGTTTTAGTGCCTTTCCCACTGCCTCCACCCACAGGCTTCCCCAGAAAGTATCTCAGCTTTATCAGGAACAGGGCTCAAAACATGTTCCCCTTCTGCCCCTGGAGGGCACCATCTTGCCACAGTCTTGGCTGCTGCTCTTTGCCCATATGACTGGCTCTTCTTCTGCTACTCAGGGAAGTAGCACCCACATGGTGCACCTGGGGCAGGGTCACTTCAAATCCCTTCAGGCCTGAGTGTGAAACCACACCAGGGTCCAGATGAAAGCTGGGAGAATGAAACCCCTTTCCCCAGCTCCAACCTGGATATGGCACCCAGAGCCCAGAGTGACACAGCCTGAAAGCTCAACCTATAAATCCACCATTAGAAAAACCAGCCACTAGAGCTTCCGCCTCAATATTTGCAGGACCTCCCAGCTTTTGCCCTGTTTCTCTGCACAATGGTCCCCAAAGAGTAGCCAGTGTGGTCCTTAAACCTGAAGCCAGGCCACATCATTCTCTTTAAAACTCAATAGCTGCCCACCTCACTCAGAATAGATACTCAGCCCCACAGTGGTCTCCAAAACCTTGCTCCCTCTCTGATCTTTTCTGCTCCCTGTCTGATCTGGCTTTGAGTCCTCACTCACCTAGGGGCAGCCCAATGGCCTCCGTGCTCACTGTTCAGCTTCTGCCTCAGGGCCTATTCTCTTGCTGTATCCCTGAATGTGCAGAATGGGAAGGTGAAGTCCACCTCATAAAGGGCCTTATGCTTCATTAAATGTTTTAAGTTAATCCAATAAATTTCATGTAAGTAAATTGGGAATCGCCTGGACATAAGAGAGAATGAGGATGCAATGCAACCTAGATGGGTGAGGCAAGTTTTTTGTTTTGTTTTGTTTTGTTTTTTGGACTAAAAAGAAGTAGGATTTTTAGATTTAGGAAATAAAAATAAAGAACACCCAGTGAAATATGCATTTCATATCAACAATAAATACTTTCTTCTTTTAAATGTAAGAACTAGACCTTCTTTTTTTTATTTTTATTTTTTTTTTACTTTTTCCTTTACCATTTATCCCCTTTATATTCCCCTCCCCTCCCCACAATCACCACACTGTTGTCCATGTTCATGAGTCCTTTTTCTTTTCTGCTCAATCCCTCCAACCCCTAACCTATCCCCCAGACCTGTCAGCCTGCTTTCTATCTATGAATCTATCTCTATTTTGCTTGTTAGTTCAGTTAGTTCATTAGATTCCACATATGAGTGAAATTGTATGGTATTTGTCTTTTTCTGACTGGCTTATTTCACTTAGCATAATGTTCTCCAGGTCCATCCATGTCTTCACAAAGGGTAAAATTTTCTTCTTTTTTATGGCTGAGTTGTATTCCATTGCGTAAATGTCCCATAGTTTTATCCACTCATCTACTGATGGACACTTGGGCTGCTTCCATATCTTGGCAATTATAAATAATGGTGCAGTGAACATAGGTGTATTTTCATTCTTTCAAATTAGCATTTCAGGTTCTTTCATATAAGTTCCCAGAAGTGGGATCATTGGGTCATAAAACAGTTCTATTTTTAATTTTTTGAAGTATCTCTATGCTGCTTTCCACAGTGTCTACACCAATTTGCATTACCACCAACAGTGCAAAAATGTTCCCTTTTCTCCACATCCTCACCATCACTTGTTTGTTGATTTAGTTATGATAGCCATTCTGACTGGTGTGAAGTGATATCATAACTTGTAAAACTTAACATCAAAAAACAACAATTTAATTAAACAATGAACAAGGACCTGAATACACACTTCTCCAAAGAGGGCATACAGATGGCCAATAGACATATGAAAAGATGTTCAACATCACTAATCACCAGAGAAATGCAAATTAAAACCACAATGAGGATTACTTTTTAATATAATCATGTCCCAAATATTACAAGACATACTGCTAAGAAAAAAAATTGTAATCTCTCTGAAACTCAAATTCAACTTGGTCTTTCTTTAATATATCTGGTAACTCTCCACAGAAATACATTAGAATACTGGTCTTGAACAAAATTTTTAACTTCTTCCAGACTCTGTGTTGTCATCTGTGAAACTGGAATGAATACGCACCTCACAGGGATCTTGGAAGGACTAAATGAACTTCACTAAATAAAGACTCTGACACAATGTGAACAAATAATTTACAGCCATTATTATCATTATTCTGATTATCATCACCTCATTTTGCAAATGAAGCTTTCAATAAGGTATTACATTTCCAGCAACATAATCTTTGTATGGAATTTTGTATCTTTAGGGTCTCTAGAGGTTCAAGTTTGTTAAGAAGCACTTTCTATTTAATGAAAAATTCCTCAGGAAACAAATGTAATATTCATCCTGTTAATTTCTTTTCTTTTTATACTTGCTGACTTAGTCAATTCAAAAGAATTCCTTTTCAAGTTCTCTTCTTTTTTTTCAGAGAAAATTATTCTTTTTAAAAAATATATTTTATTGATTGTGCCATTACAGTTGTCCCATTTCTCCCCATCATTTCCCTCCACCCTGCACACTCCCTCCCACCCACATCCCTCCCCCCTTTAGTTCATGTCCATGTGTCATAAGTTCTGTAGCTTCTACATTTCCCACACTATTCTTGCCCTCCCCTGATCTATTTTCTACCCACCATCTATGCTACTTATTCTCTGTACCTTTTCCCTCTCTCTCCTCCTCCCACTCCCCTGTTGCTAACCCTCCATGTGATCTCCATTTCTGTGATTCTGTTCCTGTTCTAGTTGTTTGCTTTTGTTTTAAGTGTGGTTGTTAATAGCTGTGAGTTTGCTGCCTTTTCACTGTCATATTTTTATCTTCTTTTTCTTAGATAAGTCCCTTTAACATTTCATATAATAAGGGCTTGGTTATGATGAACTCCTTTAACTTGACCTTATCTGAGAAGCACTTTATCTGCCCTTCCATTCTAAATGAAAGCTTTGCTGGATAGAGCAGTTTTGGATGTAGGTCTTTGACTTTCAAGATTTCAAATACTTCTTTCCAGCTCCTTCTGGCCTGTAAAGTTTCTTTTGAGAAGTCAGCTGACAGTCTGATGGGAACTCCTTTGTAGGTGACTGTCTCCTTATCCCTTGCTGCTTCTAGAATTCTCTCCTTCATTTCAATCTTGGCTAATGTAATGATGATGTGCCTTGGTGTGTTTCTTCTTGAGTCCAACTTCTTTGGGACTCTCTGAGCTTCCCGGACTTCCTGGTAGTCTTTTTCCTTTGCCAGATTGGGGAAGTTCTTCTTTGTTATTTGTTCAAAGAAGTTTTCCACTTGTTGCTCTTCTTCTTCCCCTTCTGCTACCCCTATAATTCGGATATTGGGATGTATAAAGATGTCCCAGAGGTTCCTAAGCCTCTCCTCATTTTTTTGAATTCTGTTTTTTTTTTTCCTTGTTTTCTGTTTCGTTGTTTGTTTCTTCCTTCTGGTCCACTCCATTGATTTGAGTCCCAGTTTTCCTCCCATCTCTATTGGTTTCCCATGCGTTTTCCTTCATTTCACGTATTGTAGCCTGCATTTTTTTCATCTAATTTGTGAGCAAAATCAACCAATTCTGTGAGCATCCTGACCACCAGGGCTTTGAACTGTGCATCTGATAGGTTGGCTATCTCTTGGTCACTTAGATGAATTGGCTCTGGGGCTTTGATTTGTTCTCCAGTTTGAGCCATTTTTGATGCTTTTTTTTTATTTTAATTTTTTGATCTGGTTGCAGCTGTTACGTAGTGAGGAGTGGAGCCTTAGGTGTTCCCCAGGGTGGGGCTGCCTAGTGGCTGAGTTGCAACACTCTATGTGGGGGCAGGGTCTGAGAGGCAACAATGGCGCTTGCTCCACTCTCTCTGGGATTCCAGTTCCTTCCAACACTTCCCCTTTGCCTGGATTATCTGTGTGCTAGTGTGGGACCACCTGGTCAGCCAGCCACCTTGTGCGGCCTCACTGGGTCTGCACAGTTGCCACCCCGGGCCTGCGGTCCACTAGCTGCCGCCTGTGCACCTGGGGTCTGCCAGCTGCTACTGCCTGCATGTCTGGGTCCGCACCTCCACTTTTTCCTACCACGACTCCACCCCTCTTACCAGTGTGGATGAATGGTTGTTGGACTTCCATATAGTTCAATTTTCCTATCAGTTCTGATTGTTTTCTTGTTTCTAAATCTTTGTTGTCCTTAATTTTGGTTGTGAGAGGAGGCACAGTGTGTCCACCTACACCTTCATCTTGGCTGGAAGTCTCGAGTTTTCTTCTTATGACTTAAAAAAAGGATAATGCTAATGTAGCCCGTGATAATAAATGGCTTTAATTTTAGTTTTTACTATATAGATATGCTCTCTTGCTCATGTTAGTAACATGAGCTGCCAACTTAGTAACAGATGGTCAGTTGTGGTTTTAAAGAATCTGAGCATGTAAGAAGCCTTATGTATCCCACTTTCTATAGTCATTGAGCAACTCATTCATTAAAACAGGCAAAAGTAATTTTAATAAAATAATGGGAACTCAGTAATGTGCCAGATGTTTAGTCTCTAAAGACTCAAAGATCAAGTAGTTTCTGATTTTATAGAATTTTTACTGGGTAGGAGAGGGAATGCTAAAGCCAGAATACAGAAACAGATATTATTAACAAAACTGTGAAAAGTGCAATTATCACATGAAACATGACAACACTGTGTGGAAAGTAAAATGACAGAAGCTGAACAGACTATTCAAAGATTGTGGCATTCGAGCTGGTTCTTAAAGAATGAAGAAGCATCTGTGAGAAAAACAAAGGGTTAAGTGACATCACCAACAGATAATAAAACACTCCGGTAAGGAAGGTTCAAAGGAACTTGGTATCTGTTGAGACGGTGGCTGGCTACTATGGCTGAAGCAGTAGTTCTCAGGGGCTGGTCTCAGTGTAAGACGGTCCAGCCAGGGGGCCCCCAAAAGAAGGATTTGTAATGCTGTCCAGAACTCAGGGTGTCCAGGAAATATTAAAAATATGAGATGTCCTCATCCCCACAAGTCTGAGCTGAGGGATGGGATACATGGAACAAGGCCATTGAGTTGTTTTGTATTGCAACAGTTTTGCAGATAACTTCTAGAATGGTCATTTAACATATCGATAACGTCTAACTGGTTTCATAGATATGTTAAATAGCTGTGGCCATGCTTTGAGCTGGGGGATGGGAGTGACTTCCACCCAAGATGTAACTGGGAGGCAACTCCCCCTGGTTACAACACCTGAGTGAAAGCTTGGAGATGATTGGCTCCAAGCCATGGTGCCACGCCTGCCCAGATTCATTATGGCAGCCCAGTAAAGCTGGAAGGATATGGGAGTGCTGGCAAGTGTAGCCAATTGTGGGAGGAGTTGGAAATGGGGCTGCAGAGGAAGATTGGCACAGGGATTTAAACCCAGATGCGGCAGCCATTGAGAGGAGAACCATGCGCTTTTGGCAGAGTGGGGATCCCCTGTAGCCTCAATGAAGAAGAACCATGCGGCTTTGGCCAGAGTGGGGACCCCTACAGCCATGTGAGGGAGAATCACCATGAGGCTTTAGCAAAGAACCACCACTCAGCTTTAGCAGAGAATCACCAGCACTGCTTTAGCAAAGAATTACCACATGGCTTTCTATTTCTTTTCCTAAAATACAGTACCTCAGACTGGGCAAAGAGGGGAAGGAAGTACTGTCTGTGTTTGTGGGTGTTTTAAGGGACTTTGGGATTTTGATGAAGACATTAAGTCATTACTCTTAAGTCTGTATAACTTGAATAAATAATTCCTTTCTTTTCACCAATCTCTAACATGGAGAGCTATAATTCTCTGGTGAAGGGAAAGGTGAACCTAGTACAGGAAGACCCCAGAAGAAGGTCCATTCATTGTGGACCCCACAAATAACATTGTGGGACCCCCTTCCCTGGCGGCCAATCAGGGAAAATCATGGGTGACCACATGTGCTATAGCTTTAAAGTAATACAACTACTTGTACATGCGCAGTAAAAGACCACCAAAACTAGACAAGAAGGATATGCCCTATAAGAATAGAGTCCCTCCAGCCCATGAGGTCAATCTCTTCTTGGAGTTGGCCTGCTCCCATGTTCTCTGCTATAAACTCTGGGTGTTTGGTTCAATTCTTTGTCCCAATCACCAAGAACCTGGTTACCTGTGCCCACCTGTGACATCAGGACCAGCAGCATCCCATCAGTGGACTCTTGTTGGAAATGCAAATTCTCAGGAAAAAAAACAAAGTCTCAGAATCTACCCCAGACTCACTGAATCAGAAACTGTGAGAATATACATCAGCAATCTGTTTTAACAAGCCACCCCAGTGATGCTGTGTTTCCTGGTGATTCTGTAGCCTACTAAAGTTTAAGTACCACCACTGGACTAAAGTAACAGGGTTTTCAAACCCAGATGTACAGAGAATCAGGAAGGTGCTTTTTCATGAAAGGGTGTTTTGAGCTATAACAATAAAATTAGAATCCTTGGTTGTGGGGCCCAAGCAAAAGCCCAAAGATTTTTTTCATGTAAAACCAGGATTGAGAAGTCTGGAGACAGAGGTCATGATGCATGAAGAAGAAGCACAAATGGATACTTCACCAAAAGAGTGAGCACAGGAAATCCCACTCAAAATCATTAGTCTTCAGGAAAATAGGAATTTAAATACAATAAGGTAATACCTCACACCCTCCAGAATGGCCAAAGTTGACTGACATGAGCAAATGTGGCAGAGATGTGGAGCGCTGAAACTCTCCACACTATTGGTGGGCGGATGCAATGCTACAACCACTCAGAAATGTCTGGCAATGTCTTATAAAACCAGACATGATGAGCCAGCAGTTCAACTCTAAAGTCTTCAAGAGAAATGAAAATATATGTCTAGAAAGTATTTGTATAAGAATGCTTTAGCTGCTTTACTCCTGGTATCAAAAACTGGAAACAGTTCACCAGTTGGGAAAGGGATATGCAGTGTGTTTTTATTTGTACAAAAGACACAACTCATTCGTAAAAGGGAACATACCACTTGTGGGGGGGGGGGCTTCGCCCACACACCACCACCCCCACCCCCCGACCCTGGCTGCCACAGATGAGAATAAGTCTACAAAGACATGATCTGTTTGGGGAAGAAAGGTGGCCGATCTCTCAAAGGAGAAGAGCCAAGAGCCTCTTCCTCAATGGGCTTTTATTAGGTTTGTTTTGCACATGAATACAGGTAAAGCTCATTAATCATTATCAGGCAGTAAGGATCAAACAATAGACAACATACAAAGAACTCTGAGGGCCCATTTTGAGTCAGGGTCAGATAGCTAAAGGGCCATAAAACTTTGAAGAACAAACTCACTTCTTGCTTGGGCCCTTATCATTTAATTGAGAGCATTCTAAACAAAGCAGGTTTTACAGGATTTTACATATTCTTTCTTAGGCCTGATGCCCTAGGGAACCTGCCCTTTCCATCACAAAGCAGCACCCACCACCAGCATTGTTCCAAGCTTAAGTCAGGCAGGGGGAGTAAGGCAGCCAAGAGATTAGACTTTTTGCAGACAGAATGAGGACTGAGGTTATGTCAAAGCCAAGGGGTGAGGATCCATCACCCACTTTTGCTGTAGTCTCCCAAGTCCTTCCCTGGGGCTTCCTTGTGATCGTGCATGTCTTAGGTTGTCCCCTCTTGGGAAATCTTACCCGTCATTGGCTAACCGATCAAGCATTGGGGGCCAGGCAGGGTGAAGAAAAAAGGAGCAGAAGTGGCATCCCTGCCAGGGATATAAGCTTTGTCTCCTGAGTGGCTTATGGTCCCAAGATCACTCACTCAGCCTTAGCCATGGGAGATTACAGCTTCTGAAACCAGGCAAGGCAGTTCCCAACAACCACTGAGCCATGTAACAGCGTGGAATGATCTCAACAGTGTGCTCGCAAAAGGAGGACAATATGGTATCATTGCATCTAAATGAACAGAGGCTGCCTGGAGTGTGAGAGTGATGGGCAGGGATTAATCTTCCTGAAATTCTCTTTCTCATCTTGGTGAGCATCCACATTGATTTTAATACCCATCTCTAATCCTACACCCTTCTAGAAACATCCCTGATATCTTCATAACTCACACAAACTCCTATGAGCACACTCACTTCCTTGTTGCTACTACTTTTCATAAATGTCTACCTCACAAAAAACATATAAAACAGAAAGCCACAAGTAAACAAATAAATACATTGACACAGACAACAGTATGGTGGTTGCCAAAAGGAAAGGGGGTGGGAAGAGTGTTAAGGGAGCCAAACATAGTAATGAAGGGGGTTAGAGTTTGGGTGGTGAGTGCATGATGTCATGTACAGATGATGTATTTTATAATTGTACACTTGAAAAGGATGTCTCTCTCTCCAGCTACACTAAGAACCTCCCGCAGGCTGGATGACCTCTTGGTTTGGGATCCTTCATGCAAAACACAGTTTCCCACATATGGTCAGGCATAGGGGATAAAGGAGAGTGATTACCTGGTTGGCTTTAAATACTGTATTATACCTGCAGGCACACACTGGTCCTTCTGCCTTGAATACCCTCCCCACTCATTATTTTGTCTGACTGGTCAATACATTTTATGTCCTCAATACCACAGTCACTCATCATCAATTCATCCCTGAATAAGGTCTCCAACCTGTCCTGGTCACTTTGGGTTTGTTTCTCTCTTTAGACCACACTCTGTACATATTTCATCATACTTAACTTGCTTTATTGTAATTAGTGATTTGCCTTCTTTCTTGCTCAATGGTTTATGAATTTCTCAGAGCTAATTTTATTTGGCGTTTTTTCCTTAGCATGGTATTTAGCACATGTTAATAAATATTTGTTAAAGAAAGAGAGGAAAATGTGCTCAGTCCCTCTTCATTTTTAAGCACATTTTATTGTGTATTGTAATCAGATCATGTTCTAAATATTACTTTTGTATTCATGCCCACTGTGACTTAGAGGATTCTTATACAAAGCAGAGAAGCAAAGAGCTTTTGTTGTAACTTCACCAGGTCACTCAAGCAGCAGCTTGCATCTTAGAGGCCCTGACAAGAAGGAAGAGGCTTAAATCAGCGCATCCAAGTCCACACAGCAGAACTGACTCTGTTGTGTAGTTGGTTTTACATCATTACCTCCCATGAGTAATACAAATGCAAATTTAAAGCCATCTGAATTTAGTTAGCAAAGCTAGAACACTGAGTTATAAAACAAACTAGAAAATAAGCCTCTCTCTCACTTGTGAGCTACAATTTTTAAGCCCAAATAGTTCAGAGGAAGCTGTAAGTCACGATGTCATAAGAAAATAAATTTCAGAGAATTCAGAATTAAAGAATGTCCAGATACATATGGCAGAGCAGGCAAAAGAACAATGTGGTCATTAGAAAATGGACTCTAGACCTAAGGGCTTTTTTTGAAATGTTAAAGGTATTGTGGTTGCCATGTAATTTCCAAAATGCTGTAATAATGTTAAAAAGTAGATAATATACAGTATAGATTCAAACAAAATAAAATATTTCTACCACCCCACAATTTCTATATAGAGAGAAACGAAAGAGGAAGAGAATAGAAATGTTCTGAAGTCCTTTGCAAATAAAACAGTCCAAAAATAATCGTTAAATACACTTAAAAAGAGGAAAATGAGCTACTTTTCTAGAAATGATAGAGGTAAATAGAACAATCTGAAGTGTTAATAAGGTCAGATTTCAGAAATCTAGCTATGAAAATTGTTGGAGAAATAAAGCAATTCTGCCAACACAAAAAGCCTTTTCCAGACAAAATAGAAGAGAATATAATATTCTATAAAATACTGTATATAAATACAATTTGAGTAAACATTCACAAATTTACATGAGTATAAGATAGCATCAAAGTGACTACACTAATTTTTTTATTATATTTTATTGATTATGCTGTTACAGTTGTCCCAATTTTTCCCCTTTGCCCCACTCCACCCAGCACCCCACACTCCTTCCGGTAATTCCCACATTTTTGTTCATGTCCATGGATCATGGATATAAGTTCTTTGACCACTCCATTTCCTATTCTGTACTTTACATCCTCATGAATATTCTGTAACTACCTAATTGTACTTCTTAATCCCCTTGCCTCTTCAGCCATTCTCCTGAATTCCCTCCTATCTCACAATCATCAAAACATTTTTCACATCCATGATTCTGTCTTTATTTTCCTTGTTTGCTTAGTTTGTTTTTTTTTAGATTCAATTATTGATAGGCACATTTTATTGTTCACAATTTTTATCTTCTTTTTCTTAAATAAATCCCTTTAACATTTCATATAATAATGGTTTAGTGATGATAAATTTCTTCATCACTAAAGAAATTAGCTTTTTCTTCTCTGAGAACCTCTTTATCTGCCCTTCAATTCTAAATGATAGCTCTGCTGGGTAGAGCAGTCTTAGCTGTAGGTCCCTGTTTTTCATGACTTTGAATATTTCTTGCCAATTCCTTCTAGCCTGCAAAGTTCCTTTTGAGAAATGAGCTGACAGTGTTATTTGAACTCCTGTGTAGGTAAATAACCACTTTTTGCTTGCTGCTTTTAAGATTCTTTCTTTATCTGTAATATTTGGCATTTTAATTTTGATATGTTTTGATGTAGACCTGTTTGCATCCCCCTTATTTGGGACTCTCTGTGCTTCCTGGACTTGCATGTCTATTTCCTTCACTAAATTAAGGAATTTTTCTTTCTTATTTTTTCCAAATTGATTTCCAATTTCTTGCTCTTTCTCTTCTCCCTTTGGTACTCCTATGGTGAAAATGTTGGTATGCTTGAAGTTGCCTGCCAGGGCCCCTGTCCTGGGCGCCAGATGCCGGGGGAGGCGGGGGCTCCACCCACAGAGCCCCATCCCTCCATCATGGATGAAAATAAAAACTACCAAGACATGACTGATTGGGGAGGAAAGGTGGTCAAACTCTTAGAGGAGAATGACCCAGAGCCCTTTTCTCACTGGGCTTTTATTGGGCTCAAATACATGGGAATACAGGTATGTCAGGCGACAAGGATCAAACAATGGTTAACATTTCAAAGAAATCTGAGGGCTTAATCTGAGTCAATGTTTGTCAGGAAAGGGGGTTGTAAAACTTTGGGAGACATACTCATTTCTTCCTGGGACACTTATCACTTAAGTGAGAGCACTCTTAGCAAAGCAGGTTTCACAGGACTTTAGGAATTCTTTCTTATGCCCGATCACCCAGGGAACCATCCTGGCTGGCACAGGGCTGCACCACTCCCCGCCCCACCCCCCCACAGTTTCAGGCTTTAAGCTGATTAGGAAGCAGGAGACATCTCCCAGATGAGGACTCAGGCTATGTCAGAATAGCCGGGGGGCGAGGGTCCATCACATCCTCTTTGCTGCAGCCCCCCGAGTCCTTCCATGAGGGCCTCCCAAGTGGTCACATCTGGCTTAGGTTGCCCCTCCCATGAGGAGTCTTACCCATCATTGACTGCCAACCAAGCACTGGGGCCAGAGATGGATGAGGCAGAAGCAGCACTCCTGCCAGGGAGATAAGCATTGTCTCCTTAGTAGGTCATGTCCTCTTGACAGAACAGACCCAGATGAAGTGGGTCCCTTGGGCTCTTACACAGCCCACCATGGGGTGAGGGTTACAACTCCTGAAACCAGGCTGAACGGTCCGCAACAGTTGCCCTAGAGGCTCCTTATGCTATCCTCATTTCTTTGGATTCTTTTTTTTCCTTGCTGTTCTGATTAGTTGTTTTTTCTTCCTTATTTTAAAATCATTGATTTGATTCTGTGCTTCATTCACTCTACTATTGATTCTCTGTAAATTGTTCCTCATTTCATTTAGTGTATCCTTTATTTACGACTGGGTCTTTTTTATGAAGTCCTCACTAATTTCCTTGAGCATCCTTATAACCAGTGCTTTGAACTCTGCATCTGATAAATTGCTTCTGTCCATTTTGTTTAGTTATTTTTCTGGAGTTTTGAACTGTTTTTTCACTTGGGCAATTTTTCTTTGTCTTCTCATTTTGGTGGCCCCCTTGTGTTTGTTTCTATGTATTAGGTAGAGCTACTATGACCCCCTGTATTGGTAGCATGGTCTAATATAGTAGGTGTCCAGTGGCACAGCCTCCCTTATCACCCAAGCTGGGTACTCAAGGTGAGCCTTCTGTGTGGGCTGAGTACACACTCCTCTTGTCGTTGAGCCTTGGTTGCTGTTGGCAGGTCAATGGGAGGGATTTGCCCAAACCAGTCAGCTGCACAGACCAGCTTTGACAACTGACCACCAACCTCTGCCCTCTGTAGAGGATCAGCTGTGCAGGGACCATGACTTACTTAAACATAACCCTGGAGACCACTGAGTCTGACTTTTGAGTGTGTCTCTGGTGGACTTTGTTGAGTGGTGGTGCTCTGAAATTGTCCATAGCTTTCCACTGGATGCACAGGCTCTGGGGTTTTGTGGATGGTGCTGGCTAAGGTCAGCCACTGCCTGAGTTCTGTCTGGGGCCACTTGGCATAAGCTATAAAGTAATCTGCAGATGGGTGCTACTTCTGTTTGTCTTGTAGTTACCCAAGCAAGGCTGGGATATAAACGAAGGCCAGCTGCTAGCATTTGGCCTGGAGCAACTTAGCAAGAGGTTCAGGGACTGTAGGCTTGCTGAGGCCAGCTACTGGTTGTTTGAGAGGATTTAGGAAGACCTGAAGGATGAACCAAGACCATCCATTTATATGGAAAAGTCACTACTAACAGCTTGGATGGGCCTATAAGTTGGGTGGGGTGGAGCCTCAAAGAATCACCAATATGGGGTAAATAATGTGAGATGGGTAATGGAGTCTCAGATGTGGCACCTACCTGCTGGCTCTGTGGCTCTGTGGGGTGAGGGCTCATAAAAAGAACCATGATCTTTGCCTACAGTTCTATCTGGGAGAAAGCTGTCCCCTGGCCCCTTCCCTGATGCCAGACACTTCAGCTCCTCTCTGTATGCCACTGGTTCCTTTCTAGCTGCTACCCCATTGCTGGAGCTCAGAGGGAGTGAATCTGAGTTAAGTTCACGTGTGGGCCCTTTAAGAGCAACTGCTTGGGATTCCAGCAATATCTTCCACCAACTCATCTTAATCCCTGCCACTTTTTACAGGAAGACGTTATGGGAACTTTTCTTCCTTGCACTGAAGCCCTGGGATGGAGGGCCTGGTGTGGGGCTGGGACCCTTTGCTTCTGAGAGATCCCTCCCAATTTTTAGGCATCATACATCTTAGCATCTTTACCCCTTCTACCAGTCTGGATGCATGTGATTTCTTCTTTAATTCCATAATTGTCAAACTTCCATTCTACTCAATTTCTGATGGTTCTGAATGATGGTTTTTCTATAGTTTTGTTGTAATTTTGATGCGGTTGTGTGAGGAGGTGAGCTGCATTTACCTATGCCTTCCTCTTGAGCTAAAGGGGCTACAATGTTAATATTACAGAAAAATTGGACTAAGTGGAGTTAAACAGGCAGGAAGATTTTAGTCAGGATTAGCGATAGAAATCATGACTTGTAATGGAGTATCAGGTTAAACTCGATTTCCACTGAAACGAAGCACAGCTATTTTTTAAGCACTGGGGTGAGCAGGGTGAAAAGGAATGAAAGATGTTAGAGGAGAAAGTGGTCACATTGACTGAGCCACCTTCATAGCCACTGACATTAACAGACTATGTTTGTTAATTGTCAGTTATCTAAATTGGGATTCTATTCTCCCAAAGAGATGTGGAGCTAGGAAGCTCTATCTTCTTTTTTAATTAAATTTATTGAGGTGACATTGGTTAATAAGATTATATCAGTTTTTAGTGTATAATTCTATGATACATCATTGTGTGCCCACCACCCAAAGTCAAATCTTTTTCTGTCAACATATATTTGACCCATTTACCCTTTATTACCCTCATCTCTCTTCCTTCTGGTTACACTATAAGTTGTCTTTTTTTTCATCTTATTTGTTCATTTGTTGCTTTGAGCTTTATGTCCCACATATGAGTGTAATCATGCAGTTCTTAATTATTCCTGTCTGACTTATTTTGCTTAGCATAACATTCTCAAGATCCATCCATGTTGTAGCAAATGGTAGTATTTCATTTTTTTCTTATGGCTGAGTAATATTCCATTGTATAGAGGATGGGGCAAAAGTAGGTTTTCAGTTTTTTATGTGAAAAATAATACAATAATTAATAAATAATTATACAAGAATAAACTCTATTTTTGTATACTCACAACTATAAATCTACTTTTGCCCCACCCTATATATGTATCACATTTTCTTTATCCATTCATCAATTGAACGACACTTTGGTTGTTTCTATGTCTTGACCACCGTGAATAATGCTGCAATGAACGTATTTCAAAAAGATGGCTCCTAGATCCTTAAGAAAGCAATACCTGAGTTATAAAACTGGCAAAAGGCAGGGAGAAGATTTACATCTAAAAGGGGCAGAGAAACAATTTACAATTTCAAGTTCTCTAAAGTCAATGTCTGAGAAAATGGAGGTTGGAAGCCTATAATCAGGGAGAAACTAGTCTAATGTTTAGTCACACCGAGGATAACTTAAGGCGATCTTGGTTTTCAGGACAGAATCTCACACATTTTATACAGCAAAGCAGACCAATTATTTCCCCAGAGACAAAAAAAAAAAAAAAAAAAAAAAAAAAAAAAACTGATGCTCACATTCTTCTGTACAATTCCTAAGATATCTCAGAACTACATGGTTACATATGTTGAATTAAAAACAAATATGGACTTAGTCAGAAGATGCTTTAGTCAAAGGATTATTGCAAGGGAGGATGGGACTCTTGCAACTCAAAACATTGACGTTAGGATCTATAAGCATTTCAACAGTTGGGCTAAAAAGGCTTTTCATTATATAGAGAGGTGTAAACAAACCTAGAATGAACTGGACATGGGGAAGTGGAGTGAACAGATTCCATATTAGATAGTAGCCCAACTCATGTTTGACTCTGGTTCCAGCCTGTTTTCCAGAAGGGGCCCTTCCAGAGGGTTGTACATGGGCCAAGGATGGTGAGGGGGCCAAGGTCTTGGATAGAGAGAAGCTTCACCAAAGATTGGTGAACGAGCATTTTATTCTCTTTAATCAACAGGGATAAGACAATTAATCTAATAATTTATGTGACCAAGAATGGGAACTTGGAGGTCTGTGTTTAACCATGTGAGTCTTACCTGAGCCATATGGGGAAGGATGGTTCTTCACAGTACATCATTTCCCAGAATAAAATGGGTGGAATAGGGGTGAACCTTATTCTTCACTTTTTTTTTTTCAAGATCAAAGGACAGGTAAAAGTCAACATTATCATATATCAGAGAGATTTATTTGACCCACAATCTTAAGCCTATTCTCTCTACACCATAAACATTGGTAAATCAAAAGTGAGAGGAAGGACCCAGATTCACTAGCTCTCCGAAGAGATACTCTAAGGAAAGGAGCATGGGGAAATTGTTCTCTGCCTTTTTTTCCATGAAGAAAAGCCTTCTCATTTACCCTTAAAATTGCAAATGTTCTCTGTGACTATGAGTCTGTTTCTATTTTGTTTGTTAGTTTATTTTATTTATTAGACAGGAAAGGCATTGGGGGCTGGGTGATAAAAGCAAAGGAAAAAAATAACTCATTAACCAGAGGGAAATGAGGTTGGGGGGAGGTAGAAGTGGGTAAATGGAAGATAAATGTTGGTGGAAAGATTTGATGTGGTGAACACATAATATAATATACAGATTATCTATTATAGAGTTGTACACCTGAAACCTATATAATTTAATTAAGCAATGCCAACCCAATAAATTCAATAAAATAAATATTTTACAAAGTGAAGATTTAAGTTTAACAATTCAGTTCAAAGAAGAGTTATACGGGTTTTAGATTCAGATAAACAAGTCTTTTAATAGCTGTAGGACCGTAAGGCAAATCACTGAGTTTCAGAAGCTAACTTCCACACATGTTGAAGGAAGTTTTTGCAGGTTATTATAAGATGATTAAATAAGACCATGTTTATAAAAAACCTCTACTATAAATTTATGTGAATGGCAAACTTAACCTCTCTTCTCGAGAAACAAAATTTAGTGAAAATTCCAGTTGTAGAAAATTTTAATAACTTGGAAAGGAAAACAATTAAATGATTTGGTTACACTATTTTTACATATTCTTGTGAAGTTCATTGTCTTAAAATTCCAGCATATTCTATGAGCAATGTTATCTCACACCTCAACATACTCTTCTGAGATAATCTCTGTTGACCTGAAGCATAGGGGTTTGTAGGCTAACAGAACCATTTAAAACTTGTAGGAAAAGTTACATTGATTTCAGTTTGGGAGCAACTTTCATGGGGAAACTAGAAAGAAATTAACTGGTCAAGATGTAAAAGAGGGAACATAATTATCCCGTTTACAGAGAAGAATTTGTCTATCATTTATTTCACCATACAAAATCAGACTTAACAAAGTTTAGATTTTTGCATTTTAGTCTTTGGATATCACTCAGTCCTTACTCCCAACCCTCACCATTGCAGCGCTGATCCTCTCACATTGATCTGAGACCAGATTATTGACGAGGAGGGATTCCCATCCAACTAACTGATCAAACACATATACATTTTATTATAAGTTCTATGGTGTATAGCTGTCATATTCTGGCTGCCCAAGAGGTAACTGCCAATGTTCCCTTAGGGCTGAGGAAGATGTTAGATACTAATATTGTAATGTGCAGTTTTTAAAATAGCCCAGACATATGGATTATTTAGAACACCTATTTTTGTGCAGGTAGATAAACCCCAAACCTAAGTCTGATATTGTCTAGCCAAACAACATTAAACCAGTAAACTCTTCTTATATTCTGAGAGGCAAAAACATATTTCTCTGCTTGTAAATTATTCCCAAACCCCAAACGGCAAGAGCTATTGGACAGAGGGTATCCATGATATTAAAGAGTTTTGTGCGACAGTAACAATTTAACCTATATATGTGTTTTTCCATTCATGACATTTTTTTCAGGCAGCCAACAAATACTTATTAAATGATTATTGAGCTCAGATAATATTCTAAACAGTAGTGAAAGGTTGTGAATAAAAAAGAAAAATCCTATGTTTGGGGTGGAGGATGTTTCACTCTCAGATGGAAGCTTAAATTCTAGTTAGAGACTTATATTCTAAAACCCAGCCTTCAATACGAACAAATTCCATCAAGATAACACAATGACTTGGTATTAATTTCATTTATACTTGATTATTCATTGTTAAATACCTTCACTATTTTTTAATTATTTTATTGTTCAATTACAGTTGTCTATATCTACCCACCACCACTCAACCCCACCCCAGCCAAAGCCACCTCCCTCCCCTGCTTCCACCCCATCCCTTGGTTTTGTCCATGTGTCCTTTGTAGTTGTTCCTGAAAACCCTCTCCCCATTATTCTCTCCTACCTCCATTCTGGTTACTGTCAGATTGTTCTTAATTTTAATGTCTCTGGTTATATTTTGCTTGCTTTTTTCTTTTGTTGATTAGGTTCCAGTTAAAGATTAAATAATATGGTATTTGTCTTTTACTGCCTGGCTTATTTCACTTAGCATAATGCTCTATAGTTCTATCCATGCTGTCGCAAAGGGCAGGAGCTCCTTGTTTCTCTCTGCTGCATAGTATTCCATTGTGTAAATGTACCACAGTTTTTTGATCCACTAATTGATTGATGGGTGCTTAGGTTGCTTCCAGCACTATTACTTAAATTTGAATTTGCCAAAAATTAAAAATTCACTGGAGAAGATGATATGATGGATATTTTAAATAAACAGCTTAAGGGTATATCAGAATGTTTTTTAAAAAACTGATACACACAGTATAGCAGCAGTATGGTGATTACCACAGGGAAAGGAGGGTGGGGGTTGGTAAATGGTGATGCAGAGAGACTTGACTTATGGTCATGACCACACAATACAACATACAGATGATGTATTAAAGAATTGTACACTTTATGTACATAGAAAACCCTATAGACTCCACCAAAAAACTACTTAACCTAAGAAGCAAATTTGTCAAAACATCAGAGTTCAGAGTCAACATTCGGAAATCAAGAGTGTTTTTATATACCAACAATGAAAGATCAGAATTAGAAATCAGGGGGAAAATCCCATTAGCTATAACAACAAGAAAAATAAAGTACCTAGGAATAAACCTTACCAAGGAGGTGAAAGACCTATATGCAAAAAACTACACAACACTGAAGAAGAAATTAAGGAAGACACAAATAAATGGAAGCATATACTGTGTTCATGGATTGGACGAATTAACATCATCAAAATGTTCATATTACCCAAAAGCTATTTAGAGATTCAATGCAATCCCTATTAAAATATCAATGACACAGAATATCAATTTCACAGATATAGAACAAACATTTTAGAAATTTGTATGGAATGAACCAGAATAGCAGTACCAATTTTGAGAAAGATGAACAAAGTAGGAAGGTCACATTACCTGATATCAAATTATACTACAAGGCCACTGTAATCAAAACAGTATGGTACTGGCATAAGACCAGACACAGAGACCAATAGAACAGAATAGAGAACCCAGAAATAAACCCAAGTCTCTATGGTCAATTAATATTTGGCAAAGTGAGCAGGAACATAAAATGGAGTAAAATAGCCTCTTCAACAAATGGTGTTGGGAAAGCTGGACAGCTACATGCAAAAAAAAAAAAAGAAAAGAAAAAAAAAAGAAACCGATCACTTTAGACAAAAATAAATTCAAGGTGGATAAAAGACTTAAATATAAGTCATGACACCATAAAAACCCTAGAGG
This sequence comes from Glossophaga mutica, assembly GCA_039655065.1. NCBI lineage: Eukaryota > Metazoa > Chordata > Mammalia > Chiroptera > Phyllostomidae > Glossophaga > Glossophaga mutica. Next base: position 74,809,762 of record CM077309.1, on the reverse strand, counting down.
AGAACATAGGCAGGAAAATCTCAGATTCCACACAGCAATATTTTCACTAATGTGTCCCCTAGAGCAAGGGACATAAGAGAAAGAATAAACAAAAGGATCTCATCAACATAAAAAGCTTCTGCACAGCTAAAGAAAACATTAGCAAAATGAAAAAGGAATCAAACCTATGGGAAAACACATTTGCCAATGATACCTTCAGACAAGGGTTTGATCTCCAAAATATACAAAGAACTCACACGACTCCACTCAGGGAAGACAAACAATCCAATTAAAAACTGGGCAAAGTACATGAACAGACAATTCTCCAAGGAGGACATACAGAGGGTCCAGAGACATATGAAAAGATGCCCAGCATCACTAGCCATCAGAGGGATGCAAATTAAAACCACAATGAGACACCACTTCACACCAGTCAGAATGGCCATTATAAACAAATTAGCACACAATAAGTGCTGGTGGGGTTGTGGAGAAAAGGGAACCGTAGTGTACTGTTGGTGGGAATGTGAACTGGTGCAGCATCTGTGGAAAATAGTATGGAATTTCCTCAAAAACCTAAAAATGGAACAGGCTTTAGACCAATGTATCCCACTGCTGGGATTATACCTTAAGAATCTTGAAACACCAATTCAGAAGAACCTATGCACTCCAATGTTCATAGCAGCACAATTTATAATATCAAGTGCTGGAAGCAATCTAAGTGCCCATCAGTAAATGAATGGATCAAAAAACTGTGGTACATTTACACAATGGAATTCTATGCAGCAGAAAGAAAAAAGGAGCTCCTACCCTTCACAACAGCATGGATGGAACTGGAAAGCATTATGCTAAGCGAAATAAGCCAGACAGCGAAAGAGAAATACCATATGTTCTCACCTGTAAGTGGAACCTAGTCAACAAAACAAACAAGCAAGCAAAATACAACCAGAGACATTGAAATAAAGAACAAACTGGCAGTTTCCAGAGAGGAGGGAGAAGAGGGATAATAGGGGATGGACCATTAAGGAACATGTCTAAAACACGCATGGACAAAGCCAAAGGAGGTAGGTTTGAGGGTATGAGGTGGGGATGGGGCAGGGGATGTTGTGGGGTAAAAATGGAGACAACTGTACTTGAACAACAACAAGAACAACAAAAACTTTTTGAAAAAAAAAAGAATTGTACACTTGAAACCTTTATAATTTTATTAACTAATGTCACCCCGATAAATTCAATAAAAATTTTTGAAAGAATATAATCACACGTTAAATTTTGTTAATGTCTAGATTTAAGGAAACTAGTATTAAAACAATATGTAATGTTCAAAAAATGCTAACATTCGCATGATACTTTTAAGAAGTAAAATTGGTTTGAGAAAATAATGTAAAGCACCAGGGAACCAAAAGAATTTTATTTCCAGCCCTGACTGGTGTAGCTCAGTGGATTGAGCGCGGGCCTGTGAACCAAAGGAGCGCGGTTCGATTCCCAGTCAGGGCACATGCCTGGGTTGCCAGGCCAGTTCCCGGCAGGGGACATACAAGAGGCAACCGCACATTGATGTTTCTCTCCCTCTCTCCTTCCCTTCCCCTCTAAAGATAAATAAATAAAATCTAAAAGAAAAAAAATTAAAAAAAAAAAGAATTTTATTTCCACAAGAAAATAATTCTGAAATATGTGAACACATATGTTTATGGGTATGCTTAGCAAAACTCATTACATATTATTGTAAATGTTTCCATTTTTCTTATAGCCATTTTTGAGAAATAATTCACCAATTGTCTAGCAAGTGTAGATTTGCTTCATTTGACTTTAAAGAGATCATTTTAACTAGCTTCCTCCAGTTTATGGGGAAATGCAAATATTCTACAAATTGCATTGGGTAAAAGGGCATTTTTTAAAAAAATGGCACTATAACCATGGAAATATCATTTGGAACCATAAAAATTTAACCACACTTTGTCTATATTCCCTTGCTGGTTTCTAATGCTGCCTTTGTGTCAGAGGCTTGTTATGTCCATATTCCATTAAGTTCTCTGGTGCTTTCTCCTATCTACTGTTTTTAAATGGACAATTGTGTGTCAGCAAAAACTCCAGACCCAGAGATCAGGTGAACATGCTCCCCACATTAGTTTAACCAGATAAAAATCAGTGTCTTACACCTTTATTACCTGTCTTTATATTCAAAGAATTCTCGTAGAAGTTATTTCCTTCATCCTGTTAAGTTGTGTTGGGTCCCTAACAGAATACTGATATAGTCCTTGAATTTTCTGATACAAATATTATATGAATACTAAATTTATTTTTAAATATCATCATTTTCCTTTTAGAGCTTCATGATAGTCATACTTCCTACTTTCTATAATACTGAATCTATAAAAACTCTAGAAACTTTAGTTACACAGGTTTTTTTCTGAATCTAAAATGTTGGGTACAGCAAAATTCCGTATGGCATGATAACAGCTGTTTCTCAGATATATCAGGCGATTCATTAATCTAAAGTGTTATAACATATTAAAATAACTCGGGATGATTTTACAACATTGTATTTACTGGATAGATTAATACTGTTTTTAGGGAAGGGTTACTTATTATAGACAATGACCTCCCCCGATTGCCTTTTCCAGAGGGCATTGAATTTAGTGTCCTAAGCATTTTATCTGACAAATTACTAGCATTTTTTTAAGTTCTGTTTTTTTTAATTCTTCAAATATAGTTGATTCATTACCCAGTATAATATTTTATTGATTATTTTTCTAGTTACTTTAAAAAATATTAAATATGATTAACCTTAAAAGCTCCTCAGAATATAAATAAATAAATAAATAAATAAATAAATAAATAAAAGACTCTCCTCATTTAATGAATATTAGTAGAAGAAATATGTACTTGAATAACAATAAAAAAAGAAATCTGTGTTTGAGCAAGCTAAGAAAGTTATTAACAATAGTACTTCTGTTGGAACTAATGTCATACCTGCTCACTGCACTGAATCTAATAATCTGTGACAGAGAAATGGCAGAAGGTAGGAAAGCATTTCATTAATCAGAAACTGAAAGAAAGGAAAAAGTGGCTTGATTTTTTCAATTTTATTCATAGATTCACAGATTCACAGTGGAAAAGAGAATAATTGTCTAAATGGTGCTGACCTTTTACAATCCCTTCCCATATTTTGGAAGTTAATTTTTAAAAAAAAGCATTTTCCTAGAATGGTACAAAGGTTTATATAGGTAGTGTTCAAGCTACAAAGAGGCTTCTTAATTCATTCAACTGCTCTGTGAGCCTTTGTCTCCCAAACAGCCAGGAACTGTGTCTGCTGCTCCCCTGCATTAAACCTCAAACAGGTGCAGACCAGGTGCCCAGCAGCCATACTCTACTCAGGATCTTCCGTCATAAACCTTGGCTGTCTCTATAGTGGCTCTGAATATGGAACAACCAAAAACTCTAATATAGTCTGAGAGGAAATGACAGTTCAGGCCTTTGGAAAGGTGATAAGAATTCTTATTCAGCAGAACCAGATAAGTATTCTGGATCCCATTTCCATGTTTGATATTCTCTCTCTTGCCTCATTTTTAGGAATACATTTTTCTTTCTCTTTCTTTCTTTCTCTTTCTTTCTTTCTTTCTTTCTTTCTTTCTTTCTTTCTTTCTTTCTATTTTAATTGTTGTTCTTGTACAGTTTGCTGTCTTCTACTCCCACCCTGGCCCACCGCCACAGCCCTACCCATCACCCTCCCATTTCCACCCCCAAACTTTCTCTCCACCTCTCTTTTATATTTGTTGCTCTAATCCCTTCACCTTTTCCCCTGAAATGCCTTCCCCTCTCCCCTCTAATGACTGTCAGCCTGTTCTCAATTTCAATGTCTTTGGTTATATTTTGCTTGTTTGTTTGTTTTGTTGATTAGATTCCTGTTAAAGATGAGATCATATGGTATTTGTCTTTCACTGCCTGGCTTATTTTGCTTAGCATAATGTTCTCCAATTCCATCCATGCTGTTGCAAAGGGTAGGAGCTCCTTCTTTCTTTCTGCTGCATAGAATTCCATTGTGTAAATGTACCACAGTTTTTTTGATCCATTCGTTTACTGATGGATGGAAGCAACCTAGGTTGCTTCCAACACTTGGCTATTGTAAATTGTGCTGCTATAAACATAGGGGTGCATAGGTTTTTTGGATTGGTGTTTCAGGGTTCTTAGGATATAGTCCTAGCAGTGGAATTCCTGGGTCAAAAGGTAGATCCATTTTTAGTTTTCTTAGAAAATTCCGTACTGCCTTCCATAGTGGTTGTACCAGTCTGCAATCCCACCAACAGTGCAGTAGTGTCCCCTTTGCTCCACAACCTCTCCAACATTTGCTGTTTGTTGCTTTGTTTATGATGGCCATTCTCACTGGTGTCAAGTGGTATCTCATTGAGGTTTCAATTTGCATCTCTCTGATAACTAGCGATATCAAGAATTTTTTCATGTCTCTGTGGATCCTCTGTATGTCCTCCTTGGAGCAGTGTCTGCCCAAGTCCTTTGCCCATTTTTTAATTGGGTTGCCTGTCTTCTTAGAGTGGAGTCTTGTAAGTTCTTTGTATATTTTGGAGATTAAACCCTTATCTAAGGTATCATTGTCAAATATGTTTTCCCACACAGTTGGTTCTCTTTTTAATACTGTTTTCCTTGCCCATGCAGAAGCTTTTTATTTTGATGAGATCCCATTTGTTTTTTCTTTCCTTTATGTCCCTTGCTTTAGGGGACATATGCCTAAAAATGTTGCTGTGTGGAATATCTGAGATTTCCCTGCCTATGTACTCCTCTAGGACTTTAATGGTGTTACGGCTTATGTTTAAATCTTTTATCCACCTTGAATTTATTTTTGTGTATGGTGTAAGTTGGTGCTCAAGTTTCATCTTCTTGCACGTAGCTGTCCAGCTCTCCCAAAACCACTTGTTGAAGAGGCTATTTTTACTCCATTTTATGTTGCTGCCCCCTTTGTCGAATATTAATTGACTGTAGAGACTTGGGTTTATTTCTGGACTCTCTGTTCTATTCCACTGGTCCATGTGCCTGTTTTTATGCCAGTACCAGTCTGTTTTGATGACAGTGGCCTTGTAATACATTTTGGTATCAGGTACTGTGATCCCTCTTACTTTGCTCTTCTTTCTCAAGATTGCTGCTGCTATTCTGGGTCATTTATGGTTCCATATAAATTTTTGAAGTGTTTGTTCTATGTCTGTGAAATATGCCATTGGTACTTTAATAGGTATTGCATTGGATCTGTAGATTGCTTTGGGAAGTATGGACATTTTGATGATGTTAATTCTTCTGATCCATGAACACGGTATGTGTTTCCATTTGTTTGTGTCTTCCTTGATTTCTTTCTTCAGTGTTGTGTAGTTTTCTGCATACAGGACCTTTACCTCCTTGGTTAGGTTTATTCCTAGGTATTTTATTTATTTATTTATTTTTTTTGCTATGTCGAATGGAATTTTTTTTCTTGATTTCTGCTTCTGCTGTTTCATTGTTGGTATACAAAAATGCCTTTGATTTCTGGATATTGACTTTGTATCAGGCTGTTTGGCCAAATTCATTTATTAGCTCAAGCAGTTTTTGGGCCGAGTCTATAGGATTTTCTGTGTACACTATCATGTCATCTGCAAACAATGATAGTTTTGTTTCCTCCTTTACAAGTTGGATGCCTTTTATTTCCTTTTCTTGTCTAATTGCTGTGCCTAAGACTTCCAATACTATATTGAATAGAAGTGGTGAAAGTGGGCAACCTTGTCTTGTTCCTGATCTTAGTGGAAAAGATTTTAGTTTTTGCCTGTTGAGTATGATGTTGGCTGTAGGTCTCTCATATATGGCCTTTATTATGTTGAGGAATCTTCCCTCTATTTCCACTTTGGTGAGTGTTTTGATCAAAAATGGTTGCTGTACCTTATCAAATACTTTTTCTGCATCTATTGGTATGATCATGTGATTTTCGTCTTTGCTTTTGTTTATGTGATGTATTACATTTACTGATTTGCGAATGTTGAACCATGCTTGCATCCCTGGGATGAATCCCACTTGATCATGGTGTATGATCTTTTTAATGTATTGTTGGATGCGGTTTGCCAATATTTTGTTGAGGATTTTAGCATCTATCTTCATCAGTGATACTGGCCTGAAGTTCTCCTTCTTTGTTGTGTCTTTAATGGTTTTGGGATTAGGATGATGCTGGCTTCATAAAAAGAGTTTGGGAGTCTTACATATTTTGGATTTTTTCGAATAGTCTGTGAAGGATAGGGGTTAGCTCTTCCTTAAATGCTTTATAGAATTCTCCTGTGAAACCATCTAGTCCAGGGCTTTTGTATGTCGGGAGTTTTTTGATCACTGTTTCAATTTCATCAGCTGTTATTGGTCTGTTCAGGCTTTCTGTTTCTTCTTCATTGAGTTTTGGAAGATTATATTTTTCTAGAAACTTGTCCATTTCACCTGGATTTTCAAATTTCTTGGCATACAGTTCGTCCTTCATAGTAATTTCTTACAATCCTTTGTATTTCTGTGGTGTCAGTTGTAACCTCTCCTCTTTCATTTCTGATTGTGTTTATTTGAGTCATCTCTCTTCTTTTCTTGATGAGCCTGCTTAAAGGCTTGTCGATTTTGTTGATCTTTTCAAAGAACCAGCTCCTGGATTCATTGATCTTTAGAATTGTGCTTTTAGTCTCTATGTCATTTAATTCTGCTCTGATCTTGGTTATTTCCTTCCTTCTACTTGCTCTGGGCTGTCTTTGTTGTTGATCCTTGTGTTCTGGTAGGCGTAAGGTTAGGTTGTTTGTATGAGATGTTTCTATCTTTTTAGGTGGGCCTGTATTGCTATAAACTTCCCTCTGAAGACTGTCTTTGCTGTGCCCCATAAGTTTTGGGTCCATGTGAGTTCATTTTCATTTGTTTCCAGAAAGGTTTTGATTTTCTCCCTAATTTCATTCTTGACTCATTCATTGTTTAGTAGCATGCTATTCAATCTCCATGATTTTGAGAGTTTTGGGATTTCCCCTTGGGGTTGGTTTCTAGTTTCAGTCCCTTGTGGTCAGAGAAAATGCTTGGTATGATTTCAATTTTCTTGAATTTGTTGAGGCTTGTTTTGTGTGTTATCATGTGCTCTATCTTTGAAAATGTTCTATGTGCATTTAAAAAGAATGTGTATTTAGTTTCTTTGGGATGAAGGGCTCTATATATATCGGTTAAGTTCATTTCCTCTAGAGTGTTTTTCCATGACGCAATATCTTTTTTGATATTTTGTTTGGAAGATCTGTCCATTTTTAACAGTGGGGTGTTAAAATCCACTGCTATAATTGTGTTGCTGTCAATATCTTTCTTGAAGTCCTCTAAGGTTTTCTTGATGTATTTAGGTGCTCCTCTGTTGGGTGCATATATATTTACAATGATTATGTCTTCTTGGTGGATTCTTCCCTTGAGTATTATGAAGTAACCTTCTGGGTCTCTCTTTATGGCTCTTCTTTTGAAGTCTATTTTGTCTGATATGAGTATTGCTACCCTGGCTTTTTTTTCCCCGTCCATTTGCCTGGAAAATTTGTTTCCAGCCCTTCACTTTGAGTCTGTGTAGGTCTTTTGTCCTGAGATGGGTCTCTTGTAGGCAGCATATGTGTGGCTCATGCTTTCTTATCCATTCAGCTATTCTATGTCTTTTGATTGGAGCATTTAATCCATTTACATTTAAGGTTATTATTGATAGGCATTTATTCATTGCCATTTTCGTACCTATGTCCACCCCCCCTTTTCCTTCCTTTCCTTAAAGCAGTCTCTTCAGTATTTCTTGCAGAATTGGTTTGGTAGAGGTGAATTCTTTTATGCTTCTTTTGTCTGAAAAATTTCTTATTTGGCCTTCTATCTTGATTGAAAGCCTTGCTGGATAAAGTAGTCTTGGTTGCAGGCCTTTGGTTCCAATTACTTAGAATATTTCTTTCCATTGTCTTCTAGTTTGGAGCATTTCCATTGAGAAGTCAGCTGCTAAGTTTATTGGGGCTCCCTTGTATGTTACTTCTTGTTTCTTCCTTGCTGCCTTTAAGATTTTCTCTTTGTCTTGGAATTTTGCCATTTTAATTATGATGTGCCTTGAAGTGGTCCTCTTTGGGTTCCTCTTGATTGGTACTCTCTGTGTTTCCTGGATTTGTGTGACTTTTTCTCTCATCAAATTAGGGAAGTTTTCCATCATTACTTTTTCAGATAGGTTTTCTATCCCTTGCTCTTCTTCTCCTTCTGGTATCCCTATTATATGGATATTACTACCTTTCATGTTGTCTTGCATTTCTCTTAGTCCCTCATCATTCTTTCTGAGTCTCTTTTCCTTTTCTTGCTCTTTCTGGATTTTTTTCTATTTTGTCCTCCAACTCGCTGATCTGATCTTCTTCTTCATTGATTCTGCTTTTCATTCCTTCTACTGTGTTCTTTAGTTCAGAAATTGTATTCTTCATTTGCTCTTGGCCTTTGTTGATAGTTTCTATTTCCTTTTTCATGTTGATATAGCTTGCAGTGAGTTCATCATAGCTTCCCTGTAGTTTCTGGTAGCTCATTGAGAGCTCATGGAGCTTCCTAACAACCATTGCTTTGAACTCAATATCTGATAGTTGAGTTGCCTCTGTCTCATTTATCATTCTTTCTGGAGCTTCCTCCTTTCCTTTCATTTGGGGATTGTTTCTTTGTCTTCCCATTGTTTGTAAGACTCTTGTTGTTAGCCTCAACTTCTTAAATTGATCTGTTCTGGCTCTCTGGGTTTGTTGTGTGACCTTCTGTGGTAGAATACCTGTGAAATTCAATGGTGGATTCTCCTTCGAATATCCTGTTGTTCACAGCTTCCACTGTCTCATATGCTGGGATACCCTCTTTTTGGGACCAACTCTGGTTTTTTCTAAGTTCCAGGTTTGTTTGTTTGTTTGTTTGTTTTTCTCACTCATGGGTATTTAAAAAGAGTACAGAGGGGAAAAATGAAAGAAGAAGAAAGAAGAAAAAAGAGGAAGGTAAAAGAGATAAAATTGGAAAGAAAGGAAGAGGGATTAAAACAAGAAAGACGTAAAGAGAGGCAAAAGGAATTGGGGAGTAAAAAAGAAGATAAAAATAATAAAGAAATAATAATTAAAAACAATTATATAAACAAACAGACACATAAAACAAAAACAAACAAACAAAACAAAGACAAAAAACAAACAAAAAAGAGAAAACAAATAAACAACAACAAAAAAAAACACCAAAGAAAAACTCTTGCTGTTTTCAAACTTGCTGAGCTGGTTTTTCTGGTCTTTCTGAGTGCGGTGGCCAAAGGGTGATGGTATTGCTTTTCTCTGTGTTCATCCTTCAGTCATCATTGTGCTACTGTCCCCAGAGTTAGTCCAGCATCTCTTTGCACAGAGCTTCTGGCATGTGTTCTGAGCCTCCTGGTGTGCGCGCACTTCCCCGAGTTTATGGGTGTGAGCTCAGGTCTGTGGTCCATCTGCCTTGGCCCCTGCGCAGCTTTCTGTGGTGGCTCAAGGCCTCCAATCCCCCAGCCATCTCACGCCTGCGCTTATGGCCCCGAGCTGTCTGCATTCACACGCGCTCGAGTGCAGTGGCGACTATGGCCCCACAGCTATCTCCAGTGGCCAGCGCCTATGCTCTCAAGCGTGCCTATGATCCCGAGACCATGTGCATTCACATGTAGGTGCCTATTTTCATGCAACCGTCTCAGTTCACATGCGCCTCTGTCTGCAGTCACGTGGTGACTGTGATCGCTCAGCCCGCAGTCGAGGGGCAACCACTATCACTCAGCCTGCAGTCGCACAGTGGGGACCAGGATAGCTCAGCCCGTTTCAGCTGTTGACCCAGCTCCTTCCCTAGAGCTCTGGGGCAGGACTGGCAAGCTCCAGGCCGGGGCCTCAGATGTCCTGGTCTGTGTGCTGATCCCTGGGCTCCTATTGTTCTGAAGTACTCTCCTTACCGACTGGTTTTTCAATGTCCACTACAATTTCGTTCTCCTATTCTCAAATATGCTGTGTTATTGTTCCTTGTCTGCTCTGTTCTCCCGTATATTGGCCAGGTTTTTCTCCTATGTGAAGGGAGAAGTGGAATCTGCTCCCTCCAACCACGCCGCCATCTTCCTCTCTCCAGGAATACATTTTCATAATGATAGGTAACGATTTCTAAAAGCAGACAGCTAGCCTGGGGTCTGTGGGTCTGTCTACTGGAAGTAACAGCTCCCCCTGCCATTTAAAGTGGGTGAAATGGATTAAGTGGTGGAATTGGTTTGGGCCTTTGTTGTCTCAGAAATATGGAAAAATTGTTTATCTTTAAAAAGGCAGAACAGTTATCTGCTACTTAAAAAGAAAGGCAGAAAGCTGAGAAAGTAGGATACAACAAGATACAACACACACACACACACACACCACATGGAAAGACAGAAGAGACTTTGATTTCACTCTAAGACAAAAACTATACTTCTTCCATTTCCACTACCTTCCAAGAATAATGCAGTTTTTTAATGTACATTATTTCATTTATTGCCTAGCTGCCTTTGGAAGTAGGTATTTTACAAATATCTGATTTTGGAAAGCTTAACATCCCTCAGGTCATGCTGCTAATAAAAAGCAAAATCTAGGGTCTATATGATCCCAGAACCATTACATAGTTTCACATTAGTGTTTATAAATTTTATTAATTTTAATTTGTGTTGTACCCGTATGATTTTTGCTGTATCTATACCACTGGTAGTACTTTTAGCCTAGATGTTTACATTAAATTGACTTTTTTTTACTTAAATGTTTTTAGAACTAAACTTTAGTTTATCCCAATAAATGAAAAACCAAGTATGCCTTTGGATAAGTAGGTGGTATAGTTAAAATTAATATAGGCCCTGGCTGGCGTAGCTCAGTGGATTGAGCGCGGGCTGTGAACCGAAGGGTCGCAGGTTCGATTCCCAGTCAGGGCACATGCCTGGGTTGAAGGCCAGGCCCCTAGTGGGGGCCACGTGAGAGGCAACCACACACTGATGTTTCTCTCCCTCTCTTTCTCCCTCTCTTCCCCTCTCTAAAAATAAATAAATAAAATTAAAAAAATTAATATAAAGAAAAGGCAAAACTTTTTAAAATATAGCTTGGTAGTTTTTATGACAAAAAAAAAAAACAAACAGTTTCCATCATCTATCTGTCTGTATCTCTCAGAACTTGCATAAACAGAAACTCTCTAATGCCATCAGAGCCTTGAGAAGGCTCTCCCTGTCCAGTGTTCTGAATGCAGCTTCCACATGACAACATCCTGGCCTTCCAGCAGTGTGTTCACCACTTTGGGAACTCAGAGCCCCATCATGCTGACCTGCACCTCATGCTTGATGCAGTGGTAACTCCAAATGACATTCTGTTGGAGTGTCACCCTTCTGCAGTCATTGCCTTGCATACCTTTGTATTTGAAGTTGGCAGAAACTCTGCATGCAAATTGACTTATTAGCTCATGTTAGGAAAGTGTCAAATTTTATAGAACTTGAGACCTCAGAATTAATAAGAATGCAAGTGCATTTTCATGCCCAGACAATTTTAGGGGTCAAATGCCCTTTGGTCCCCATTGGCTGGAAGCTGCGAAGCCCTCACCTGGCCTCTCTTTAGGACCTGTGCTAAGGAAATACCAAATTATTGTCATCAAAATAGCACATTGCCTTCTCAGATCTCCTCATTTTCTGTAGAGAAAGTCAGTGATACAACAAAAACACTTGAAAATGAGACAGATATAAATATTTTACACATATTTGTTTCTGTAGAATACGAAGAAGCTACCAGCCTGATGCCCAAGTGCTCCTGGATGTTCATAAATATCTTTTAGAGGCCTGTTAGTGTTACCTTTACACAGATGTGAAGTTTCAGCATTCCTAGGGATGTCATATATCTACCCAAAGGAAATGGGAATAAATGACTACAGAAATGCTGACATATATAATAGATTTTTGCATAAACTTTCTGTGTATAACACAGAAGTAGAGTGAGCATTAGCTGCTGAAATATAATACAATCCAGGCAAAAATGATTTTGAGAGTTTAGGTGTGATGTGAATTACTTTAAACAAAATAGGATACAATATCAATAGTACAGAGGTAATGAGTGTCAACACTGCACAGCTGTAGCCCTGTTAGTATTGGCCACTACGTGACTTGAACAAGTGATTTACCTCTTTCCCTGTTTGCTTATCTGTAAATGGAGATAGTAATAGCACCGTCCTCCTCATGTCGGTGTGAGCAATAAATGAGATAAAGCATTTAAAGTTCTTAAAAGAGTGCTTGGCATATACTAAGCCCTCAGTACATGTTAATTTTTAACCAAATAAATCAAACCTAAAAAACAGTAAAACAGTGACAAGAGTTCTTAAAGATGCCAGGTATAGTCAGGAGAAAATTTCAGTACTGATGCTAAATAAAGATGTTTTTCATTGAACTATCTCTGCAAACATAAAATGAGTATATACTAGAAGTTAATTAGGTCGAAAAAGTTCAGCCATATCATTGATTTTTTCCCTCTGTGAGGTATGGTGTTTTCTTAAGGTCTGTAAAATGATAAAATTTTCTATTCCCTTTCCTAGCCCAAATGGGCCTTGCCAATGAGATAATTATACTAAAAAATTCAATAACTGTTAGCAGTTATTATTGCTTTATAGATCTGAAGGCATTTATACACCTGTAGGTTAAAAAAATGAAATAGAAATCCAGTTACAAAACAACATTGTCCATCACCCCCTAAAAATAAGTCCATAAAGTTCATTTAAAATGTATTAAGGCTATATGCACATATACAAGCAAGTATTTACAATTATTCTTTGTGACCCAGAAGCTAATTCCCCATGCTCTTACACTTGCCTATATTGTTAGCAGCAAAATAAATCTCCAAAATAGTGTCCTAGGTGCCCTCCCTGTCAACGTCCTAAAACTCGTCTACCAAAACCCCCTTTGACCAAATGAAACTCCAAAGGCCCATAAGTCAATTGAAACTTTCTGTTCAAACCTTCCTCAGAACTATTTCCCACCAAGGATCCAGGTGTCCTAGAGGCAGGCCATCTCCCTCCATACCTGTGTGTCTGTTCTGTGATGTTTTATTTCTAATTAAGTATTTATTTTAATATGGTCTTCAAGTCAGAGCAGGAGAGTGCAGCTCTGGACTGTACATGTAACCACTTTCAACAATACCCTGGGCAAGAAGCTATCTTTCCTTGTGCTTTGACTTCTCTGCATTACGATGAGTGTGTATAAAATGCTGTAACAATAATGTGTAGTTTTGGAAGTACAGTTCAGATGTAGGACATATTATACTTATGTGCCCAGTATACCACACAGTGTTTACTCAGCTAACCCCACCAGGTGTAGGTGATACAACAGAAACCAGGCAGACACGGTGTCCACAAAGTCACATCAATGAACAGATGATGTTTCAAAGCATTCTGTTCAGGCCCTTAAAGTGTGACTTACTAGAGGAATCTGATTACAAAGGAAAAATCTCTTCAAATGAAAAGTTTGTTTTCTGATTTGGGGACAGATTTGTTCACAGAAATCCTCTAGGAGAGAACTCAGCTTATGTTAAATGATTTCATCGATGTATTGAATTAAAATGCTCCAAGCTCCTATTTATCATGATTCATACAAGAATCATCATGTAACTGATACCATTTCTGAATTGTATTTTCTCTTACCATAGACAAAGGAAAACATAGACTAGTGAACTGGTATTCAAAATATATTTGTTTTTATTGAATTTATTGGGATGATATTGATTAATAAAACCATATAGGTTTCAAGTGTACAACTCAATAATACATCATCTGCATACTGCATACTGCACTCACCACTCAAGTTAGGTCTCTTCCATCACCATTTATCTCCCTTTTGACCTCTTGCCCCTCCCACCAGCCCCCTTTCCCTTTGGCAATCACAACATTGTTGTCTGCATCTGTTTTGTTGTTTCATTTTGTTTTGCTTAATTCCTTTGCTTTTTTCACATAGCCCAAATCCCCTCTCCTCTGACAGCTGTCGGTCTATTCTATGTGTCTATGAGTCTGTTTCTCTTTTGTTTATTCATTTTTTCTTTAGATTCCACATGTAAGTGGAATCATATGGTTTTTGTCTTTGTCTTATTTTAGCTAGCATAGTACCCTTCAGATCCATTCATGCTATTGCAAAGGGTGAGATTTCTTTCTTTCTTAATGTTGAATAGTACTCCATTGTGTAAATGTACCACAGCTTTTTTATTCACTCATTTACTGTTGGACACTTGGGCTGCTTCCAAATCATGGCTTTTGTGACTAATAAAACTGCTATTAACAGAGAGGTGTATACATTCTTTTGAATTAGTGTTTCAGGTTTCTTCAGATATATTTCCAAAAGTGGAATTGCTGGGTCATAAGGCAGTTCCATTTTTAATTTTTTAAGAAACTTCCATACTGTTTTCCACAGTGGCTGGACTAGTCTGCATTCCCACAAACAATGGACTAGGGTTCCATTTTCTCCACATCCTCACCAACACTCGTTGTTTGTTGATTTATTGATAATAGCCATTCTTACAGGTGTCAGGTAGTCTTATTATGGTTTTAATTTTCATTTCTCTGATGATTAGTGCTGCTGGGCATCTTTTCCTATGTCTATTGGCAATCTGTATGTCCTCTTTGGAAAAGTGTCTATTCAAGTCCTCTGCCTATTTTTTAAATTGGATTGTTTGTTTTCTTGCTGTTGAGGTATATAGTTCTTTATAAATTTTGGAAATAAACCCCTTATTAGATGTATCATTGGTGAATATGTTCTTCCATTCAGTGGGTTGTCCTTTTATTATGTTGATGGTTTCCTGTGTTATTTGAAGACTTTTTAGTTTGATGTAGTACTATTCGTTTATTTTTTCTTTTGTCTCCCTTGCCTAAGGAGATACATAAGAAAAACTATTGCTATGAGAAATGTCCAAGATCTTACTGCCTGTGTTTTCTTCTAGGATTTTTATGGTTCAAGTCTTACATTTAAGTTATTGATCCATTTTGAGTTTATTCTTGTGTATGATGTAAGGAGCTGTTCTAGTTTCATGTTTTTTAATGTATTTATCCATTTTTTCCCAACACTGTTTATTTAATAGATTGTTTTTACCCCATGGTATGTTCTTAGCTCCGTTGTCAAATACTAAATGATCATAAAGACATTGATTTACTTCTGGACTCTCTATTCTGCTCCAGTGATCTATATGCCTGTTTTTATACTAATACCATGCTGTTTTGATTACTATGGCCTCATAGTACAGTTTGATAGCAGATAATACCTCTAGCTTTATTCTTCTTTCTCAGGATTACTAAGGCTATTCAGTGGTTTCATATAAATTTTTGGAATATTTGTCCTAGTTCTGTGAGATATGCCATTGGTATTTTAGTAGGCATTGTGTTGACTGTATAGATTGTTTTGGATAGTATGAACATTTTAATAATGTTACTTCTTCCATTCCATGAACATAGTATGTGCTTCAACTTATTTGACTCTTTCTCAGTTTCTTTCTTCAATGTCCTATATTTTTTCAAGTATAGGTCTTTTGCCTCGATTAAATTTATTCCTAGTTACCTTTTTTATTTCATTTTTTTGCAATTGTAAATGGGATTATTTTTTAGTTTCTCTTTCTGATAGTACATTATTAGTGTATAAAAATGCCACCAATTTCTGAATATTAATTTTGTATTCTGTTATTACTGAATTCATTTATGAGCTCTAGTAGTTTTTCGGTGGAGTCTTTTAGTGTTTTCTGTATACAGTATCATGTCATCTGCAAATAATAACAGTTTTACTTATTCCTTTCTAATTTGAATGCCTTTTATTTCTTTTATTTTTTTGTATGATTTCTGTGACTTGGACTACCAGTACTATGTTGAATAAGAGTGCTAAAAACAGACATCCCTATCTTGTTCCTTATCTTAAGGGAAACACTTTTAGTTTTTGCCCACTGAGTATGGTATTGGCTGTGATTTTATCATATATGGCCTTTATTATGTTGAGGTATGTTCCCTCTATTCCCACTTTGCCCATAATATATTTCAAAATGTTTATTTGAAAAAGTTACCATCAAAGGATATGACAGAATTGGTCATATGTAAGACAGAGGACATCTAATTTTCAATTTCTTAGGCATCTGTTACAATTCTGGAATTCTTTTTAATAATCATGAAAATCTAAGGAAGTATAAGACTCTGAAATCTCTTTTAAATAATCCAGGATTCTTTTATATCCAGAATGATTTGAGTGCTTACAATTTTTGATAATATGCCAAAGCATTAAACCTTGATACTTTTTGAAATTAATAATATTTTTGAAATATACTGATAAAAAAAGGATATATTAATAGAATAATAGCATACTCATTTCTTGACTATTTTACTTGCACTTTCAGATTAATTTCACTCAATTTTAAAGTTGAACCTATTTTATTATATTCTAATTTTTGATTGATATACACACTAAATTTAATTAAGTTAAATGAGAATTATTAAATAGCCATGACCACCTCTCCTAAGCTATTCTGAATGATGAAGAATTACTTGTAAAATTTCCAAGTGCTTTTAAAATTAAACCTCTAAATCAATTCCAAATCATATTTTACTGATAGATATAAAATGATTTTTTTTAAATTTTTATTTTCATTGTTGATCTTGTACAGTTTTCTGTCTTTTATTCTCACCCGAACCCGCCACCCTAACCCTCCCCACCTCCCTCCCATTTCCACCCCCCCCCCTTAGTTTTTGTCCATGTGTCCTTTATACTTGTTCCTGTAAATCCTTCCCCTTTTCCCCTGAAATTCCCTCCCCTCTCCCCTCTGGTGACTTTCAGCATGTTCCCAATTTCCATGTCTTTGGTTATATTATGCTTGTTTGTTTGTTTTGTTGATTAGGTTCCTGTTAAAGGTGAGATCATATGGTATTTATCTTTCACTGCCTTGCTTACTTCGCTTAGCATGATGCTCTCAAGTTTTTTTAAAGTGTTTCTTTTGTTGGTGGCAAAACCAATTATCCAAAGAACTGCAGAAAGCAGTAAGATGGATAAAATTTTAAAGTTTATAATAATCTTAGCATTAATCATCATTTGGCTTCTAGTGCTGGAATTAACTTAAGCAACTTGAATTATTATCTGAAAATTACCATTATCATTTCCAGCACTAAGAGTAAGTAAAGATTGCTAGACATTATGCAGGGTTGGGCAAAAATAGGTTTCCAGTTGTTCACATGGAAAATAATACAATAATTAATAAACAACAATACAAGAATAAACGGTTTCAGGTACTGACAACTGTAAACCTACTTTTGCCCCACCCTGTAAATTAGCATAACAAAGCAGAAATAAATGCTTGATAAAACATGTTATGCACCAAATGAAATTACTATAATTTATCAATTCAACTAGTCAGCTGTGATGGGCAGTGAGCCCAAAACCCTCAAACATGGTCATAATTATCTTCAAAAACTATCAGGGAATGGTTTGGGGAAAAAATCTAAAAATGTTAACATATGTATAACAGTACATGCCAGTTCTGATCATCATAAAATTGACCAATGTGATTCAATTTTTTCAGTATTAAATGAATTAAGTTTTTATACAGACATTTTAAATAAAATTATGTAACATACTTTAAATAATTTTACTCTAAAGTTATTTTTTTCTTAATCAAATGCATTTTCAAAACATAAAAGGTATCTTTTAGGTAGATGCTTAGAACAAATTTAATTAAAATGGTTTTGAATTAGTTCAAGATAGTACTTTTAAAAAGATTCAGTCACTTCTACCCTGGACAGGTGGTTTAGTTGTTTTCGGTGTCATCCTACCCAACAAAAGATTATGGGTTCAATCCCTGTTCAGGGAACATGCCTAGATTGCAGGTTCCATCCCTGGTCAGGGCATGTACAGGAGGCAGGCAACCAATTGATGTGTCTCTCACATTGATGTTTCTCTATCTATCTATCTTTCTATCTCTATCTCTCACCAACAAAAATATATCCTTGGGCAAGGATTAAAAAAATCTAGGGCCCTGGCTGGTGTAGCTCAGTGGATTGAGTGCGGGCCTGCGAACCAAAGGATCGCGGTTCGATTCCCAGTCAGGGCACATGCCTGGGTTGCAGGCCAGTTCCCAGCAGGGGACACACAAGAAGGCAACCATACATTGATATTTCTCTCCCTCTCTCTCTTTCCTACCCTTCTCCTCTAAAGATAAATAAATAAATAAATAAATAAATAAATAAATAAATAAATAAATAAAAACACGCTTAAAAAAAAAATCTAGGCAGTTCCACTACACATCAGGGAAGGGCAAGTGATAAGTCATGTGCAAGTCTTCGCAGTTCCCCAGTAATTCCACATCTCTTCTCCCACTCATCATCAGGCACCTATGTAACTGATGTATTAAAATTTCCCATCCCAGATGAGTTTATCTGTGTTAGAGTTACTGCTGGGTCCAGTTTGCCTCCCTACTGTTCTCGTTGCCACAACTGGTCAAAGAGAATATTAGGAAAAACACTTGTCTTCAATAAAGCAGCCTGGATTGGAGTTAGTCTTGGCACTCTATGATACAAGAAGTAATGAATAACCTGAGGATTATTCTTGCACAACCACCTGCCTCATTGGTTTGCAATGAAAATATACATATAAAGTATTTTATAAACTTCCACACACTATATCAACAGGAGTTATTGTGATGACTATCACCCTGCCCACAGTCTTAGCCCAGATTCTAAGAATAACTGAAACCCAATCTAAACTTAGAGCCAATTAAGGGAGCCTCAGCTAAAAAATTCAGTTGCCTTGAACTCTGAGACCTTCTTGCTGTTTCACTTGCTGCAAGCTTATTACAATTATTGTAGGTTTATTCTAATAACTGGGTCCTGCTTTATTATTGAGAACAAATGGGATCCCTTCCAAAATACAAATAAATAAATCAAAATAATAAAGTTTTATTCTTCAGAGTCCTGCTTCCATGTTTATAGGAGACCATTATGCACGACATGGGCCCAGCTCCCACTTGGAAACACTAATGGAAAGTGAGGTCTGATTCACAGGACCCACAGTCATGGATAGGCTCTCCCATGGGGAATCAGGCCTGCATTGTACCTAGGCCACTTTGAGACTTGCTTTTTCCTAAAACTCCTTCACCTTGAATTGAGGCAGCAAAATTTTACTGCACGTCCTTAAAGTAACTTCCTAAAGTCTATACTAAATCTTCCAAGGATGAGTGTAACCAGTTCAGTAACTTTTCCCTTTGCATCTGCAAATATCCTTCATCTGTGATGTGATTAGCTGCATCCTCTCCTTTGTTTTCTGTAAAAGGTAACCACCTAAAGCAAACCTGTGCATAGTAAATGAGAACCTTCCTCAACATAATGTGCCCAGGAAAGCAATAAAGGCTTGTCAAGGCAAGGGTGGGCACGCTCCCCTCTTGAGAGAATGGCCATGCTGTCCCTTTTCTTCCCCAGGACTCTGTAGTCTGTGTAAATTTATCCTATCTTACCCATAATGCCACAGACCCCACAAGCTGGGGTCTTCATCAATGTTCTAATAGCAATCCACTTCCCCTGGACTTGATGACTGCCTTCATCTCTCTCTTACCATCTTAGGAACTTTGACCTGAATTCATGTCCCAAAGACAGGATGCTCCTGATACCTCCATTCTTCCCAAATTCTGCTAGGCTGCCCACCTTGTCTCCACACTCTCTAGAGCTCTCTAGGTTTTGACTCAATTTATATAATTCAGACATTTGGCAGTTTTTAGACTCAGGGTAGCAAATTATTTTCTAACCATGACTATCTACAAATGGAGCCTTGTGTGGTCAAATTCTGTGTCCCTAGACATAACCAAGCCACAGCTTCCATTATTTTCTAGTTAAATCTCAAAGACCCAGAATCCTTTAGCCTCTCAGTGCCATGCTCTTTTTATGCTCTGGTCACTTAGATCTTGATTTTTAGAGTTAAAATCTTAGTAAACACTTGACGGGCTCTTTTCCAAGTATGTGGCAAGTTACTACACTTCTGTCTTCTTTCTGACCCCTCCCCGCATACCCCAAATGGCCATCAAAGCCACCAAGAACTATACAACAAAGCTGTTGCCTTCATTTGTCACCATTCCAGTAAGTCACTAGCTAGCCATCTTGGTTTTCATTCTATTACGGTTTTGGTGATGTGATTCTTTTAGTCTAAACATAGAATGCAGTTTTGATTCCAAGAACTTATTAATGGAAGGTAAGCTGTAAGTTATAATGCAGGGCAGCAACATAAAATCTGTATGTTATTTATAAATTTGAATTGAATTGTGTCTTATTTGTAATGATTTTTTAAAAGACAAATGTATTCACATTGTTTATAATGAGTGGATGGCTAAACAATTACTCAGTAAACATAATCAGTAGTGTAAAACTTAATAAACAGAAATATCATGTAAATTGGCATTGGGAGAGCCTGTAGGGGAAGATGTCATGCCCTACTTATATCAGAGCACAACTTGAAGAACTCTGTTGTAATAACCCTCCCAACTTCTCTTTTCCCTCTGTAGAAGTTTCCTCTCTTTTTTCCCTCAGGATTCTTATCTGGTTTACCATCAGAATGCATGAGCCTAATTGCAATTATTTGTTTTTCCCAAATAAACCTATTTTGCTGGAGGAATTTCTGGCTGTCCATGTGTTTAAGGTCAACAGTGGTAACAATGAATACAGATAATTCTTGCTGATAAGGTTCTGTTTTTCTATAAAATGTTCTACAACCTGTATTAACCACATATTTTGTTTCACATTTTTTGCTCTTATAAATAGATGGTACATCATAAAAATACAGGCTATCTATACTTTTAAAATTACTAATTGGTTATAAATCTCAGAAAAAAAGAACATAACATTTCTGATGTTAAGGTAGTCACAAGACTTCTTTAAAATATGATTTTTTTGGTAGAGCTGTAAATATGGTGTGTTTATTCCTTATTCTGTTGCATCTGTTGTACTTCAAATATGTTAATGTATGAGGTTTGAAATTAAATGTGTTTTCCCTGTGGATTAATACTATTCTTTTTATCTTTATCAAATAGAAGTAAATCACTTGGTTCAGTACAATCTAGGTTCAGTGAGTGGCTCATATTTTGTT
The DNA here is from genome assembly GCA_039655065.1 of Glossophaga mutica. Classification (NCBI taxonomy): domain Eukaryota; kingdom Metazoa; phylum Chordata; class Mammalia; order Chiroptera; family Phyllostomidae; genus Glossophaga; species Glossophaga mutica. The sequence continues at coordinate 74,788,674 of CM077309.1, read as the reverse complement.
GTTTTTCAGAAATGGGAGAGATTGAGAGTTAAAAAAACATTCATTATCAGGAAATTTTGTTTTAAAAGCATTGAGGCTCCTATACAACCAGCAGATAAATTACACACTATACAAGAGAAGGAAAGCACAATTAGCTTCACATTATACAAAACCAATGAGCACCTTAAATGACTGCCATTCTTAAGAAACAGGCAGCAAGAATGTCACAGTTGTCCCCTTTGGTCTGAGCATTAGAAGCAAACAGCAAGCCATTCCCTGGACTAGACGTTCTATGGAAAGCTTGGTGAGCATATTTGCCAATTTTCAGGTAAGTAAAATTATAGTCATAACTTGTAGCCATATGATTAGCAGCACCTACTAGACAATGCATAATACATGAAGCTTTTATTTTCTATTCCCAATGCAAAAAATTGTCTGAAGCTTTAGGCAAGGAAATAATACTACAATAAATTATTTTCAAACCACCATTCTCCTTCCTAGGAGAGTGATTTTATGTAATCATTTATAATCAAGGAGCAAAGGTAGGGAGGGGTAAGAGAAATCATCCTGGGTTAATGGAATATGCACGAAAACAACTGTAGATTGTTGTTTTCTTTTTAACAGGATGGGTATTTGCCAAACAGTCTTTTGAGATGATCGGAGTGGTGGAAGACTATACTAAATCGATATCACTTGACATGATTTAACTTGAAGAAACACAATGATAGTAAACTTTACCTACACAATAGGCATAGTATTTCAAGCATCTTCCATCTGTACAGAAAGCAATCTACTGAAGCCTTGGAGAAAGAGCGCATTTGCACAATAACAAGCCTTAGATCTGTCCTGCACACAGGCATCATCAAACAAAACCCAAAAGTCACAAGATCTGATGTTTACATGTTCACATCATTCTACAGGTTAAATTTAATTTGCTAAGGTATTCATTTTCATATTGATCATGAATATTTTGGGGTCTGTGCATACAGGAAATGTATAAAACTTCCTTTATGCTACACAAAATGTAGCACACTACTTTTTTATGTAAGTTCAAACTTTTGTGCTCTAAAGACTAATCAGCACTTCTCATGTACATGGACAGACCCTGGAATTCATCCCATGAAGAACACATTTGAATAACATTTCATTTTTAAAAATGCACACATGTCATCAGAAAGTGCAAGGTCTGTCCAGAAGTTATCCAACAATGTAATATGAAAAAAATATAGACATTTATTGAACAAGATACAAGAAACATTGTACATAGGACAATGACACCTTAGGTCCCTTCAAAGTACTTACCTTGGGACCTCACACAGTTCTCCCAGTCTCCATCAGCTGCCCCATCATATTTTCCTGAATCTCATCAAAGGGCTGAAATCTCTTCCTTTGAAAAGGTGATTTTATTTGGGGGGAAAAAACAGAAGTCCCAGGGCACCAAATCTAGGCTGTAGTGGGGCTAAGTCACCTAGGTGATTTGATGTTTTGTCAAAAAAGTCTGCGTAAGTGGTGATGCATGAGCACACGTGTATCTCATGATGAAGCTGCCAATCACTAGTTGCCCACAGCTGCATTCATCTGAATTACCCAAATAGCTTCTACTGAGAAATGTTTAAGCTTAACACAAAATTTGATGCAGATTTGTTGCTCTACTTGCTCAATCATTTTGAATGTGACTGCCACACAGTACACATGCCCACTCAATAGTGATATCTACTGCCGCCACTGACTAGTACAGTGAATTCATCATTGTTCATATATATGCATTCTGTCCACTCTCCTTGGATGCCAGGTTATATTGATGTTGCACAAACTGTTCTCATCATGTTAACAATGGCTGCACTTTTTCCAGACAGACTTCATATATAGCATAATATCAAAGTGGGGAGGATGAGAGGAAGGAGAGAAAAACAGAGTGACAGAGAACATCAAAATACCAAACTGTACTCAGCATTACCCATGAAAGTTTCTTATCTGTGGGGGGCCCCTGTCCTGGGTGCCAGATGTGGGGGGGATTCCACCCACAGAGCCCCATCCCTCTGACACGGATGGAAATAAAACTACCAAGACATGATCTACTTGGGGAGGAGAGGTGGACAAACCCTCAGAGGAGAATGATCCAGAGCCCCTTCTTCACTAGGCTTTTATTGGTTTCAAATACACAGGAATACAGGTTTAACATTTCAAAGAAATCTGAGGGCTTAATCTGAGTCAGTGTCTGTCAGGAAAGGGGGTTGCAAAACTTTGGGAGACATACTCATTTCCTCCTTGGACCCTTATCATTTAAATGAGAGCACTCTTAGCAAAGCAGGTTTCACAGGACTTTATGAATTCTTTCTTATGCCTGATCACCCAGGGAACCATTCTGGCTGGCACAGGGCTGCACCACTCCCTGTCATAGTTTCAGGCTTTAAGCCCCTTAGGCTCAGGAAGCAGAAGACATCTCCCAGATGGAAATGGGGACTTGGGCTATGTCATAATAGCTGGAGGGCAAGGGTCCATCACCCCTCTTTGCTGTAGCCCCCCAGTCCTTCCATGAGGGCTCTCAAGTGGTCATGTCTGGCTTAGGTTGCCCCTCCCATGAGGAGTCTTACCCGTCATTGACTGCCAACCAAGCATTGGGGCCAGAGATGGATGAGGCAGAAGCAGTGTTCCTGCCAGGGAGATAAGCTTTGTCTCCTTAGTAGCTCACGTCCTCTTGACAGAACAGACCCAGATAAAGTGGGTCCCTTGGGCTCTTACTCAGCCCACCATGGGGTGAGGGTTACAACTCCTGAAACCAGGCTGAACAGTCTGCAACATCTATCTAAGGATGTAAGTTTTTTAATGCTTGTGACTGGAGAAAAAATTATTAATGATATTTATTCCATTTATTTTTAATTGCTTGATTTGTGAAAATTTGAAAATCAAAATTGTTAGGCATTTATTATTAGGATTCTATTTATAAGTATAGCACATTTACAAAGTACTTCTAGGAGTACTTTGAAAAATGATTGTCCCAAATCAGTTCATTTAATACATTCAACCATTGTAAATGACATTTGTAAATTTTATATTGTGTTTTTAAGTACTTCATTTGTCTGATTTAACAAAATTATTCTGGGAATAGAATAATTCTTAAAATCCAATAAGTTAAATGTATCAACATAATGACCAAAATTTTCTTAGACTTTCCAATATCATGCACAAACATAAGATTTGGACATAAGACTTCAAATCATAAAACTGAAATCCTGCCTGACTGGTGTGGCACAGTGGGTTTGACATTAGTCCCACAGACTAATAGGTTGCTGGTTCAATTCCTGGTCAGGGCACTTGCTTGGGTTATGGGCCAGGTTCCTTGTCTGAGGGTTATTGGGAAACAGTTGATCAATGTTCGTCTCCCTCTCTTTCTCCCTCCCTTCCCCTCTTTTATTTATTAAAAATAAATAAAAATAAAATGTTTTTAAAAGTTTTTTTAAATGTTTTTAAATCTTATGTCTCAATCAATATTTTTCTTGTAAAGCCTATTTTGGGGGGTTTTGGGGGGAAGCTTATTGAGGTGACATTGGTTAATAAATTATATAAGTTTCTGGTGTACAGTTTTATTACATATCATCTGTATATTGTTGTGTGCCTACCACCCAAAGTCTAGTCTCCTTCCATCATCATAAATTTGGCCCCCTTTACTCTCTGCATCCTCCCCTTACCCCTTTCTCTTTGGTAACTACCATGTTGTTGTCTGTGTCTATGAACATTTTTTGTCTGTCCTGTTTATTAATTTTTTGTTCACTGTATATGAGTGAAATCATATGGTTCTTGACTTTTTCTTTCTGACATATTTCATGTTGCATGATATTCTCAAGGTGTATTCATGTTGTTATAAATAGCAGGATTTAATCTTTTTTATGTGTGAGCAGTATTCCATTGTGTATACATACCATATCTTCTCTATCCAATCATCTATTGAATGATACTTCAGTGGTTTCCATGTCCTGGCCATCATGAATAATGATGCAATGAATATAAACATACATATATTTTTGCAAATAAATGTTTTCAAACTTTGGAGGTGGATACCTGGAAGATGAGTTGCTGAGTCATACAGTAACTCATTCTTAACTTCTTGAGGAGCCACAATGCTGTTTTCCATAGTGGCTATACCAGCTTATATTTCCAACCACAGCAGATGAGAGTTTTGTTTTCTCTGCAACCATCCAACATTTGTTATTATTTGACTTGTTCATAATAGCCATTCTAACAGGTGTGAGATATTAGCTCACTGTAGTTTTGATTTGTATTTCCCTAATGAGTACTAAAGTTGAGCATTTTTTCATATATCTGTTGGGCATTTGTATGTCTTCTTGAGAGAAGTGTCTGTTCAGGTCCTCTGCCCATTTCTTAATTGTATATTTTTGTTGTTAAGTTGTATGAGTTTTTTATATATTTTGGATAATAACTACTTATCATAGCTGTTGTTTACAAATATTTTATCCTATTCAGTTGATTGCCTTTTTGTTTTGCTAATGATTTATTTTGCTGTGCAGAAGTTTCTGGCTTAATATAGTCTTATTCATTTATCTTTGCTTTTACTTCTCTTGTCTTTCAAATGAAATTCATCAAATCCTAAGACCAATGTCTATAAATTTAGATTCAGCGTTTTCTTCTAGGTTCCATATTTAGGTCTTTGATTCATTTTGACTTAATTTTTGTGTATGGTGATAAATAGCAATATAGTTTTATTATTTTGCATATGGCTTTCTAATTTTCCCAGCACCATTTATTGATGAGGCTTTCTTTTCTCCATTGTATGTTTTTGGCTCCTTCATCAAAAATTATTTTCCCCATATACATGTGTATTTATTTCTAGGCTCTAAATTCTGTTCATTGGTCTGTGTGTCTGTTTTCATATCAATATCATAATAAAGTCTATATATCACAAACCCTTAGCTAATGTCATACTCAATGGTAAGAAAACTGGGAGTTTTCCTCTGAGATTAGGAACAAGACACTCTCACCACTGTTATTCAACACAGTACTGGAAGTCCTGGCCAAGCAATCAGGCAAGAGAAAGAAGTAAAAGGCATCCAAATTGGAAACGAGAAAGTGAAATTGTTGCTTTTTGCAGACAACATGATTCTTTATATAGAAAACCCTAAAGACTCCACACACACACAAAATACCTATTGGAAATAATAAACAAACACAGTAAACTTTCAGGATACAAGATTAATGTACAAAAACCCATTGTGTTTCTATATACTAAAAATGAAATTTCAGAAAAAGAAATGAAAGAAACAATTCCTTTTGCATTTTCAACAAAAAGAATAAAATACCTAGGAACAAACTTAACGAAGTGAAGGACATATACGCTGAAAACTAATAAACATTTAAAGAAATTGAAGAAGATGCAAAGAAATGGAAAGATATTCTGTGTTAATGGACTGGAAGAATCAACATAGTTATAATGGGCATATTAATCAAAGCAGCATACAGATTTAATGCAATCCCCATCAAAGTTACAATGGCATTTTAAAAATTTGTATGAAATCACAACAGATACTGAATAGACATGTCAATGTCTAGCCAATCAAGTTTTAATTGCGTATTCTAAACTGAAGTCACAAGACTGCTACATGAATAGGCTAAATTCTCTTAAGTAATACAAGTATTTATGGTATATCACATGTTCACAGATTGTTTTTCTTAACACAAAAATATTTGTACTCTGGTTTCTCTTTTTATAAATATTTTACATTCAATCCTAAATCTTACTAGAATTAAAGGAGATAAATCCCAATTAACTAAAATTAGAGACGTATATATTCTTAATCATGAAAGCTGCACACCCATGAGGACAACACTATCCAGTTACACAGAATTCCTTTCAACCTGAGATCTTGGCCAAACATGAGACCTGGAGCTGCAGACATCCAGAACAATCCTTACCACTCCAACTTCAATACTAGTGTTTTTCATCATCTATATATCACAGGCTTCAGTATAGCAATAAAAGGTCAAGTTACCTAATTATCTGATAATTCATACAAGCCAGTAATGGCTGACAGTCTTCAACCATCAGGTGGGCCTGGAAAACTTCCTTCCAAGAAATAAAGAGCCCACATGGCCTATGCTGCTCTTACCACCTTGTATGAAAGTATTGTTCCCTGTTTTGAGATAAATGAGTGTTCCTTTGCTCTGCTTAATTGTGTATGTAAGGGGCCCTCAAACATGCTCCCAGCTTTCAGTGTTTCAAACCCCATGAGGGTCAGGGAATGGTCCTTCTGCAGCAAGAGGGAGCTATACATTGGCCAAATACCCTGCATGCCTGTGGGGAACTAACTAGCTGTGAGGGACCAGCACACAGTATTGGAGCTGTGAGCATTGTTCCACCCAATGCTTGATCTTGTTATGTTTACCTTGAGAACTCTGACACCAAAATACAATATTTGGGGTCCTCCCTTGAGATTGACAACCAGGGTACCATATTCTTCCCTCCAGACTGATAACTGATGCAAGATTTTAGTCTCAACAGCAACTCCAGTCTCCACTGATTCTTTGATTTGTGTGTCTTTGACTCTTAAGACATAAACATAGATTTCCAACTGAACTCCTGAAGTCCTTTGAAGTTGATGGAATAATGTGTACTTATTTTTTTACCTAAATAGAAAAACCTGGAACTTGATAGGACCCTAAGATCCAAAATGCCTTTCCCCACTACTGAAATCTTGCATTGTTTCATTTTTGTCTTCATCTTCAATACTTCAATTCAATTCTGAAACCAATTGAATTTTGGCTCCTATATGGTGTTCCTAGCTTGTGGTTGTTGCATCATGAGCCCTTCATAGCCCTTCCTGTTTCTAGCTTTTTTTGTTTGCTACCAAGATTCTGTTGCTCATATCTGGACCTTTATTGGCATTTTATTGCAAATGCATAGGTCTGGGGATGCAATGTTCAAAGCCTCTTAGAGGGAAAGTACTCTATGGTCACTCTTGTTAGGAACAGCAAAGATTCTTGAACAACATACAGTTCTTTCCCTAAGCTTAGAATTTCAAGATTTTTGCTCTGGTTTGGACAGGAGCCCAAGCTAAAATATAATTGCTGATTGTAGGCATTAAATTAGCTAGACTTTTAAAAAATCATAGCATGCTATAAATATAAACGATCTTAGTATTGCCTTCAACAAAGGATCTAAAACCTAGAGTTCTCTAAAGATCTAAATCTTCTTTTACCCTTCTCCTGATGCAGTCTTGAAATCTAACCTACACATATGCATGCTACCAACAATGAAACACAAATTTCTATAGTTTAAAATACTTTTTTCTTTTCTCAGTTTCTACAGGTAAAGTGATCTGAATTGAATGATGCAAACACAAAAGAGAAACTCTGACAACCCCCAGAAATGGGAAAGGAGGTTCCTTACTGGATAGCAGCATCTTTGGCTCAAGTTATATAAATACCCAGAAAAATAACAAGAATGGTATTATTCAATCTTAGAAATTTTATTTCTTCTATGTTCTAAGCTGTATAATTGTCAGGTTTTTATGGTTTAGATTGTAAATGTGTGTTTCCCTTTGCTAATTATGGTTGGAGCTTTTTTTGTCTTAAAAGTCTTAAAATGTGAAAGATATTATGAATGATAAGGGAGACACTATAAACAAATGTATATTTGTAAAAGCTATTTTTATGACTAGCATGTTTTACCATTGATCATATACAAAGTCAGGTGATATTGCAATTCTATGTTTAAAGCTTATTTCCAACGACATTACTTAAAAGAAAAGATACATCATATGCTAGTTTTTGTAATTTATTTTTAATTTATAGTTTAAACAACTCCAGATCATAAGGATAAAATACTTGAAAAGGTTATATTTCTGCCCTCTATAAGCACCATTTTTATTAATAAAGAATACAAATATTTCAGGTGTGATTCAAGAGTTATAGGATTGTCAGTTTGACCTGTGATTAAATTAAATATTCTCTGATTTACTGAACTATATTGACCCTATTGTTACTGGATACTTCATTTGCTGTGGGAGATCCCATGAACAGATTTTCATATCAGTGCAGGTGAGAAAGTAAAAGATGGTTTTGTCTTTGGATCCAAACTTTTAAATTAGTGCAGACATCCCTTCACTCCATCTCCTGTGCCAAGGAGCTCTCCATCCTTGAGCACTGCAAGTGTTTTCCAGAAGCTCCTAGCTGTTATCTTGTGCTATGGGAATGAAAGACCTCAACTTCACAGACCATAGGAGAATTCAGTGTATGATTTTTTTAGCTTTAGTTCTTTAAAAAAAAATTATTTTAATTGTTGTTCTTGTACAGTTTTCTGTCTTTTACTCCCATCCCAGCCCACTGCCCCACCCCTTCCCACCTCCCTCCCATTTCCACGCCCCCTAGTTTTTGTCCATGTGTCCTTTATACTTGTTCCTGTAAAGCCTTCCCCTTTTCCCCTGAAATTCCCTCCCCTCTCCCCTCTGGTGACTATCAGCCTGTTCTCAATTTCAGTATCTTTGGTTATATTATGCTTGTTTGTTTGTTTGTTTTGTTGATTAGGTTCCTGTTAAAGGTGAGACCATATGGTATTTTTTATTTTACTTTTTTCGATGTTCAAGTACAGTTGTCTCCATTTTCCACCTCCACTTTCCCCCTCCCTACCCATGCCCACCTCTCACCTTCAATCCCACCCCACCTTAGCTCTGTCCATGGGTCCCTCGTACAGGTTCATTTACGTCCCTTTCCCTTCTTTCCCACATTATTTCCCTCTCCCCTCCCCTCTGATTACTGTCACTTTGTTGTTGATTTCAATGTCTCTGGCTATATTTTGCCTGCCAGTTTGTTTTGTTAATTAGGTTCTACTTATAGGTGAGATCATATGGTATTTGTCTTTTACTGCCTGGTGTACGTCACTTAGCATAATGCTCCCCAGTTCCATCCATGTTGTTACAAAGGGTAGGAGCTCCTTCTTTCTTTCTGCTGTGTAGTATTCCATTGTGTAAATGTACCATATTTTATTGATCCATCCCTTTACTGATGAGCACTTAGGTTGTTTCCAACACTTGGCTATTGTAAATTGTGCTGCTATGAACATTGGGGTGCATAGGTTCTTCTGAATTGGTGTTTCAAGATTCTTAAGGTATAATCCCAGCAGTGGGATACATTGGTCTAAAGCCTGTTCCATTTTTAGGTTTTTGAGGAAATTCCATACTATTTTCCACAGAGGCTACACCAGTTCGCATTCCCACCAGCAGTACACTAGGTTTCCCTTTTCTCCACAACCCCACCAGCATTTATTGTGTGTTAATTTGTTTATGATGGCTATGCTGACTGGTGTGAAGTGGTATCTCATTGTGGTTTTAATTTTCATCTCTCTGATGGTAGTGATGCTGAGCATCCTTTCATATGTCTCTGGGCCCTCTGTATGTCCTCCTTGGAGAAGCGTCTGTTGATGTCCTTTGCCCATTTTTTAACCGGATTGTTTGTCGTCCCTGGGTACAGTCGTGTGAGTGCTTTATGTATTTTGGAGATCAAACCCTTGTCTGAGATATCATTGGCAAATATATTTTCCCATACAGTTGGTTGCCTTTTCATTTTGCTAATATTTTCTTTAGCCATGCAGAAGCTTTTTATTTTGATGATGTCCCATTTGTTTATTCTTTCTTTTATGTCCCTTGCTCTACAGGAAATATCAGTGAAAAATATTGCTGCATGGAATATCTGAGATTTTCTTGCCTATCTTCTCCTCTAGGGTTTTTATGGTGTCATGACTTATATTTAAGTCTTTTATACATCTTGAGTTTATTTTTGTGTATGATGTAAGTTGGTGGTGGAGTTTCATTTTTTTGCATGTAACTGTCCGGCTCTCCCCACACCATTTGTTGAAGAGGCTATTTAGATTCCATTTTATGTTTCTGTCCCCTTTGTCAAATATTGATTGACCACAGAGACTTGGGTTTATTTCTGGACTCTCTATTTTGTTCCTTTGATCTATGTGTCTGTTTATGCCAGTACCAGAATGTTTTGATTAGCGTATAATTACTTAATAAATTGTTTCTTTTCAAACAAAGCTGGTGTGTATCTTTCTTTTGGGGTGCCCTTAGTTTTAATGTTCAGTTTGGGTTATTTTTAAGTCACTGTAATGCCAGCATATTAGTGTAGTAATGAAAGTAGCATAAGTTTACTAAAATGTATATGTCCGATATGCCCACATGCTTCATAGAGTGACTTGTGAAACATGTGAATTTACCATGGGATAGAAAGCCAGGTGGTGGACCTCAGTCCTTGGTGGAAGTCATAGTCTGGTTTACACTTCTTCTACAAGGCCTGTTTTTTTAATAGAAATAAAGAAATTTTAAGAAAACTATTCTGGATAGAAAGCAAAACTATGCCCACATAGGTATTTATGTCCAACCCAAACTCTACCACTAAATTTGCAAGTTTCTCATTAAAGAGCAGAGAGAAGATATGTAATATCACCAAGATACTTCGTTGGATTGAGGCCTCCTTTTTATCAAAAAATATTGAGTGTAAAATAATGTTGATATGTTTTACTTTTGTACTTTAATCTCTTTTAAGCTAATTTAAAATCTTTTTCTGTGTCTTTCAAATATAAATAATGAAAATTATACAATTTCATCCAATAAAGGTTATTAAAAAACTGAAATAGTAAAAACATTCATTAGAAATTTGCACACTAGAATTTAGAGCCTTGATTCTAGGAGTTCCCCTCTGGGGAAATGTGAAAACCATAATGTGTACATTGTTTTTGGCTATAGTGAAGACACAAGAATTTGTGACTGTTATGACTGAATTCTGAAGATGAAGAGCACTTGCATGTGTTCCTACAAGAGAATAAAATCAGCTGAGTGATTTCTTAGTTTGCTGCCAAACAAATACATGTGCCCAAGATGACCTGGTGCTCCAGAGAAGTGTGTCACGGGTACTGAGCATTAACAAATACATAGGTGGATACTTTTCCCAACATGGTACTTGTCTGTCCTCATAGTAATCAATAAATGATGTAACAATTATAATATGACATTATTATAAATTTAGAGTATAATACTTTCCCAGACATTCATTAACTGTTCTCAAAATGAAATATATAATTAAAATATGTAAAATCAGTCTCCGTTATTGAAATTCACTTTCTCCTATCAGGCCTTGAATTTGGACATGGTGGGTCTTTCCCTGTAGAGTTACCAATTCCTAACTTCAGAATTCTTTTTGATGACAAAGGTGGAATGATATATATGCCAGAGTAACAGAATATAGATTGTTTGGGATTGCAATCCTTGAAGGTTTAGTTTAATAATCTAAAAGGAAGCTTTTAAGAGATGAGGAGGGAAGCATGGACTTCTAAAAATGCAATTAGTCCTATAAAACAAAATACAATTAGTCCCATAAAACAAAAATGCTAAGGGAAAGCAAAGGGGTATTACTCACTGTCTTCAGTTCAAAAAAAAAAAAAAAAAATGTGGGAAAACAGGTCACCACTTGGGAAGTCTGGTAAACTGGTCACTAGTGACAATGTAAAGGAAAAAATACCAATTTGCTTACATCATCTTCAACAAAATAGTTTTCAAACACACAATAAATTTAGATAGAAATGAAGCAGAAGATAAAGAGGGAACTATTTTAAATGGCTTAAAGTTCAGAGAACAGGAATTAGAAATGCAAATGCCAATAGATAAGAAATATAAATTTGAGAGCCATGCCTGAAATAAATTAGTGGACACTCAATGCATCTGTGTAGATGAGGAGACCTCCAGCTCTCCATTCCAGGGACTGTCTGACTCAGAAACTCAGACCTAAACTGGCTTTTAAAGATAAAGTAGACATCCAGAGTTTCAAATGAGATATCCTACTTTGTTTTGTTTTAATATGAATCTCTAGTTGAATGAAACCATATCTGTGATTTAGATCTAAGATTTAATACTTGTAAAACTTACAAAGTAAACTTACAGTAATGAGAAGCAGCAAATTCAGGATTACCTCTGGTGAGATAAGAGACAATAGAATAGGGGTATTCAATAACACTCATAATATTTAATTTATTAGTAAAATATTTAAATCAAATGTTTTGAATCAAACAAATAGCTAACAAGTTTTGGTAAACCTGAGGATAGGTTACTTTGAAATTTTCCTGTCTCTCCAAAATAGGGAAACCTGAAGTTGTGATAGGAAAATTCTGCTCAAAAGCACTACACCCAGCTAACCTGCACTAATGTGTGAAGGCACCAGATATATAAAGACTTAGACCATAAACTATTCATACTGAAATCCTAAAAACATTCTGAAACAGCTTACCTGAAATATTATACCACATGATTAAAAACAAAATGCAAGAAACATTTTTAGAAAAAAAAATATCTAATGAAGACCACTCAATTTAATGAGAGTTGCATATACATAATTATTACAATGATATTTATAAAGTGGAATATAAAATAGCAAACAGAAACATTCTTTAAAATTAAAGTGGTATATAAAATTAAACAGAAACATTCTTTATAGCTAAATATAATTGCAGCTAACAACCTGCTTTTACAATTTCAGACTGAGTTAATACAATTGATTAAGAGAAGACGAGAGAAGGAAACATGTTAAACGTATCCTTTTGTGGACAACAAAAGGGTCACATACTGAACCTGACAAGCTCAGGGGAGGCTTGCATGACAGGTTTGACAAACTCAGAGACCTACAGTAACCACATAGGATGGTCTGAAATTAAAACTTCCTAACTAAAAGTGAGTTGTGGTGGGTAGTCATGTCCTAGGTCAGTGTCTTCCTTGGCAAAGATCAATCTTTACTTTAACTGAGTCTCTCATCTCTTTGCATCTACAATAACATACATTTGAAATCAGAGTAATCTCCTTCTCAATACCCCTCAAGGTACAACCTCCCACCAGAACATGAGATGATGGAACCCCTTATTGATATCTTGTTCCCTGCATACCTTCTCTATCTGCTTTCTTTTTTTATTTTTAATTTTTTTATTTTAATTGTTGATCTATGTGCTTTCAATGTTAATTTTTTCCTTTTTTTAATATATTTTATTGATTATGCTATTACAGTTGTCCCATTTCTCCCCCATCATTCCCCTCCACCCTACACACCCTCTCCCACCCACATTCCCCCCTTTAGTTCATGTCCATGTGTCATAAGTTCTTTAGTTTCTACACTTCCCATACTATTCTTGCCCTCCCCCTGTCTATTTTCTACCCACTATCTATGCTACTCATTCTCTGTATCTTTCCCCCCCTCTCTCCTCCTCCCACGCCCCTGTTGCTAACCCTCCATATGATCTCCATTTCTGTGGTTCTGTTCTAGCTGTTTGCTTAATTTGCTTTTGTTTTAGGTGTGGTTCTTAATAGCTGTGAGTTTGCTGTCTTTTCACTGTCATATTTTTATCTTCTTTTTCTTAGATAAGTCCCTTTAACATTTCATATAATAAGAGCTGGGTTATGATGAACTCCTTGAACTTGACCTTATCTGAGAAGCGCTTTATCTGTCCTTCCATTCTAAATGACAGCTTTGCTGGATAGAGCAATTTTGGATGTAGGTCCCTGCTTTTCAAGATTTCAAATATTTCTTTCCAGCCCCTTCTTGCCTGGAAGGTCTCTTTTGAGAAATCAGCTGACAGTCTGATGGGAACTCCCTTGTAGGTGACTGTCCCCTTATCCCTTGTTGCTTCTAGAATTCTCTGCTTCATTTTAATCTTGGCTAATGTAATTACAATGTGCCTTGGTGTGTTCCTCCTTGGGTCCAACTTCTTTGGGACTCTCTGAGCTTCCTGGACTTCCTGGAAGTCTATTTCCTTTGCCAGATTGGGGAAGTTCTCCTTGATTATTTGTTCAAATAAGTTTTCCACTTGTTGCTCTTCTTCTTCCCCTTCTGGGACCCCTATAATTCAGATGTTGGGACGTTTAATGATGTCCCAGAGGTTCCTAAGCCTCTCCTCATTTTTTTGAATTCTTGTTTCTTCCTCGTCTTCTGTTTGGTTGTTAGTTTCTTCCTTCCGGTCCACTCCATTGATTTGAGTCCCAGTTTTCCTTCCATCTCTATCAGTTCCCCATGCATCTTCCTTCATTTCACGTATTGTAGCCTGCATTTTTTCATCTAGTTTGTGAGCAAAATCAACCAATTCTGTGAGCATTTTGATGACCAGGGCTTTGAACTGTGCATCTGATAGGTTGCCTATCTCTTCACTGCTTAGAGGAATTGACTCTGGGGCTTTTATTTGTTTTCCGGTTTGAGCCATTTTTGGTGGGGTTTTTTTTGTTTTGTTTAGTTTTGGTTTTAGTCTGGTCACGGCTGTTACGTAGTTAGGAGTGGAGCCTCTGGCGCTCTCCAGTGCGGGCAGCCCAGTTGCTGGGTTGTGACACTGTATGTGGGGGTGGGGTCTGAGAGGGAACAATGGCGCCTGCTCCGCTCTCTCCTGGATTCAGTCCCTTCTGCCACTTCCCCTTTGCCTGGACCGTCTGCACGTTGGAATGTGGGACCACCTGGTCAGCCAGCCGCCTTGTGTGGCCTCACTGGTTCTGCACAGTTGCCCCCCTGTGCCCGGGGTCCACCAGCTGCTGCCTGTGGGCCCAGGGACCGCCAGCCACCGCCTGTGCACCTGGGAAATGCAAGCCGCTGCTCCCTGCTTTCCAGGTCCGTACCTCCACTTTCTCCTGCCGCGACTCCGCCCCCTTACCGGTCTGGATGAATGGTTGTTGGACTTTCGTACAGTTCAATTTTCTATAAGTTCTGGTTGTTTTCTTGTTTCTTAATATTTGTTGTCCTTACCCTGGCTGGTGTAGCTCAGTGGATTGAGCGCGGGCCTGCGAACCGAAGGATCGAGGTTCGATTCCCAGTCAGGGCACATGCCTGGGTTGCCAGGCCAGTTCCCAGCAGGGGACACATGAGAGGCAACCGTACATTGATATTTCTCTCCCTCTCCCCTTCTCTCCTACCCTTCCCCTCTAAAAAAGATAAATAAATAATAAATTTAAAAAAAAATAAATAAAACATTTAAAAAAAAAATATTTGTTGTCCTTAATTTTGGTTGTTAGAGGAGGCACAGTGTGTCCACCTATGCCTCCATCTTGACCGGAAGTCCGAAGAGCTCAATGTTAATTTTTAACTATCCTAAACCCACCAATGTAAAAGAAGTGTTTGCCTATTTTTTTCACTTTTTATTCAACTCCACAGATTTCCCCGCTTTGCTTTCTCCCACCTCCCTTACCTACCAATCCCTTACCAATGGATTTCGTATAACCCCTTTACCCCTCCTCCTTTAATTACACTGTAAAAAATTAGGTGCAAACTCTGTTCTCTGGAGCATTTCCTCAGTCTCTAGAGATTTTTTACAGCAATTGTCATCAATTTGGCTCAAGTAAACTAATACAATTTTCTACAGGTTTGGACATTTCTTATGTCAACACTGTCTAAGTCCATTCACCTAACAAACAGTGACTGAGCACATAGTGTGTGTCAGGCACTCCTCTTGGTCCTTAGGATACATCAGTGAACAAAAGAGATGAAACCCTCCACCCAGCTAAAGTTAAAAATCTTGATATTTTTCTACATAATCCTATAGAAACATTGTTAGTGTGATTCTTTAACAATGGTGATACAATCCTGAGGCTAACAGAAACTGGTGAAGTGACAATTCTGCTTTCTCCCCTTTAGAAAAAAACCTATGATCATCAGCCCCACAGGTGTTAACAACCCTTCAGCATCAGGACCCAAACAAATGCCCAGTGCATTGGCACCAATACAATAAGGCTGAGTTCGGTAAAGCAGAGCAGGAACTTTATTCTTTGATCAAGGAATGGAGAAGAGTTAGCTCATACTCTCACTTCATAGGCTGAAGCAATGGTGATTTAATTCTTTCAGGTGTTAGTCATTCTTGTGTTGTGCTTGGCCCTTTTGCTCGGAGTACTCTTGGTACACAATGCTCCATCTCCACCTTGGTCATTTTACTTGGCTGACGCGGACACCAGCCCGCAGTGTCTGCGGTGTTATGGGTGAGATATGAAACAAATTCACATGGACTACTGAGTCCTGTGGGAGGAAAAGGGACAGCACAGCTACTCTCTCAAGAGGAGAGTGCCCGACCTTTGCCTTAACAGGTTTTTCTTGGGTTTCAATTTGCACAGGAATACAGGTAAAGTTTATTAATCATTGTCAGGCAGCAGGGATCGAACAGTAGATAGCATACAAAGAACAAGGAGGGCCTATTCTGAGTCAGGGTCTGTTAGCCAAAGGGCTATAAAACTTTGAGAAACAAACTCACTTCCTGCTCAGACCCTTATCATTTAATTGAGAGCATTCTTAGCAAGGCAGGTTTCACAGGATTTTATATATTCTTTCTTAGGCCTGATTGCCCTAGGGAACCTGCCGTTTCCAGGACAGGGCAGCACTGCCCTCTGTCATTGTTTTAGGTTTAAATCAGGCAGGGGAAGTAAGACAGCCAAGAGATTAGGAGACTTCTTGCAGATGGAATGAGGATTCAGGCTATGTCAAAGCTGAGGGGTAAGGGTCCATCACCTGCTTTTGCTATAGCCCCCCAAGTCCTTCCCTGGGGCGTCCCCATGATTCTGCCTATCTTAGGTTGTCCCCTCCTTTGGGAATCTTACCCATTATTGGCTAACTGATCAAGCATTGAGGACCAGGCAGGGTAAGGTAAAAGGAGCAGAAGTGGCACTCCTGCCAGGGAGATAAGCTTTGTCTCCTTAGTGGCTTAGGGTCCAAACGTCGCTCACTCAGCCTTAGCCATGGGGGGTTACAGCTCCTGAAACCAGGCAGGGCAGTTCCCAGTGCTTGGCCTTCTTCATTTTGGATCAGAAACCCTTTTCATTTCCTGTAAGCAAGCATAGCTGGTGGCATTAAGTTTTGAGAAATGTTAGGGTCTTTTAGATAATAGCCCAGTAACAACTGCAATGAGGATTAAAGAGGAAGTGGCATGGCCATCATTGCAACTACATTCACTCTGAGTAACCATCTTTTTCTGATATATTCTGTACCCTTTGGCCAGATTGGGATTATACAACAATGTGTTTGTGTCATCTGAAATCCTGCAACAAATAAATAGCTAGTAAACACAACACTGCAAATTAAAGTAACACTGAAATTCTATTTTACAACTATAAAATAGGAAATATTAAAGAATAATAATATTCAGTTGTGGCTAGGAGTCAGTGGGGGTTAAAGTCTTAAATTCTTATGTTTAAACAGTCGCATAAAATGCTAGTGGAAGCAATAATTGGCAAACTTTCTGGAAATAAATTTGATAATATATCACAATATGTTTCAAGAACATTAACAAATTATGTAACTATTAAAATTATAATTATGTAGAACTTCTAATGAAATAGTGTAAAGTTTAGGAAAAAAGAAGGATAAAAATTATATATACAGAATTCCTTCACCCATGAAAAGAAAAAGAATTGTGGAATTATAACTGTTTTTTTCCTCCATCTTTACACTTTTCCGCACTTTGAATATATTCAGGTTTTGGTCGCTGGAATGTGGTATTGTTCACGGAAATGGGTGAGTCAAGAAGAGATTGGGAGATAATGTATTTGGATTTGGACATGTAGGGTATAGGAGACTATCAACACATCCAATATGAAAATCTCATCATTAAGTGGGCTAAATATTATGAAAGTAACCAGAACTCAAAGTGCTGTTTTAGAAGTAATCCACAGAGACATCATGAAAAGCTGAAGGAATGAACAAAACCACCAATAATTGGGAACAGAGAGGACCAAGGGCCTAGAACCTCTTCAAAATTTACTAGAAGGAATGGAAAAGATAGAGAAGTTGGTGACCAAAATACAAACATGTACCCACAATATCCATACCACATGTATTAGTGGAAAAAGTTGGTTTCACTGAATTGGAAACCATTTTATTGAACTAGAGATCGTCATCTTATAACAATCCATATAATTTGGGTAAGTGATCTATCAAGAAAAATAACCAGCAGACTTCAACAGTTTGCTATTAATTGTTGCAAGTATTCTTAAATGTTTTAGATGAAGCCCTCCTTGTATTGGAGACATCACAAACAATGTTACCATTTCACACAGATTACAGTGCACCACCTTCCTGACAAGTCACACCTTTTCTAGGATGACCCATCTTTGACTCTCAAATCTCAGCCTCAATCCCCACTTTCTAATTTCTCTTTGGAAACCAATCAACATTTAGTGTAATTTTTTTCTTTTATTTTTAATATATTTTATTAATTATACTATTACAGTTGTCCCATTTTTTCTCCCCTTTATTCCCCTCTGGCCTGTACTCCCCTCCCACCAACATTCCTCCACCTTAGTTATGTACATGGGTCATACATACAAGTTCTTTGGCTTCTCCATTTCCCATACTATTCTCAACCTCTACCTGTCTATTTTGTACCTACAATTTATGCTTTTTACTCCCTGTATCATTTTCCCCATTCTTCCCCCAACCCCTCCCACTGGTAACTCTCCATGTGATTTCCATTTCTGTGGTTCTGTTCCCGTTCTAGTTGTTTGCTTAATTTGTTTTTGTTTTTGTTTTTGTTTTTTTTTGGGGGGGGTTCAGTTGTTGATAGTTGTGAGCTTTTTGTAATTTTATTGTTCATATATTTTATCTTTTTTTCCCTGGATAGGTCCCTTAAACATTTCATATAATAAGGGCTTGGTGATAATTAATGCCTTTAACTTGATTTTATCTAAGAAGCACTTTATCTGTCCTTCCATTCTAAATGATAGCTTTGCTGGAGAGAATAATCTTGGATGTAGGTCCTTGCCTTTCATGACTTTGAATACTTCTTTCCAGCTCCTTCTTGCCTGTAAGTTTTCTTCTGAGAATTCAGCTGACAGTCTTATGGGCACTCCTTTGTAGGCAACTGTCTCCTTTCTTCTTGCTGTTTTTAAGATCTTCTTCTTATCTTTAATCTTAGCTAATGTAATTATGATATGCCTTGTGTGCTTCCTTGGGTCCAACTTCTTTGGGACTCTCTGAGCTTCCTGGACTTCCTGGAAGTTTGTTTCTTTTGTCATTTTGGGAAAATTCTCCTTCATTATATTTTCAATTAAGTTTTCAATTTCTTGCTCTTCTTCTCCTTTTGGCACCCCTATGATTTGGATGTTGGAACATTTAAAGTTATCCCAGAGGTTCCTAAGCCTCTCCTTATTTATTTTTATTTATTTTTTTAATTCTTCTTTCTTCATTCTGTTCTCTTTGAATGTTTATTTCTTCTTTCTGCTCCAGACTGTTGATTTGAGTCCCAGTTTTCTTCCCATCACTGTTGGTTCTCTATGTATTTTCCTTTATTTCACTTTTCATAGCCTTCACTTTTCCTCTATTTTGTGAGCATACTCAACCATTTCTGTGAGCATCTTGATTTCCAGTGTTTTGAACTGTGCATCTGATAGGTTGGTTATCTCTTCATAGCTTAGTTGTATTTTTGTGGAGCTCGGACCTGTTTCTTCATTTGGGCCACAGTTTTTCTTCTTGACACATCTGTTATGTAGTAAGAGGTGGAGTCTTAGGTATTCACCAGGGTGAGACAACCCCCTGGCTGCGTTGTGGTGCTATCTGTGGGAAAGAAGTCCAAGAAGGAACAATGGCACTTGTTCAGCTCTCCACCAGCTTTAGTCACTTTCACCACTATCCACAAGTAAATTTGGCTCCTCTGGTGCTGATTCCCATGTAGGGGTGTTTGTATACATTTTAGGACCCTGTGGGACTCTCCAACAAACTCTCCTCTGAGGCTGGGAGTTTCTCCCACCACCTCAACTCCCATAGGGTTTTTCAGTCAGAGGTTTTGAGGCTTTATTTCTCCACGCTGGAACACTGGGTTGATCAGTCTTTCTAGCTTCCCAGTTATTCCTTCTGGTTTATCTGCATGCAAATATGAGACCTCCCTCTCTATCAGCCTCTGCCCCAACCTTGCCAGCCCCAGTCCTCCAGCCACTGCCTTGCCACCAGTCCTCTCCACCCTAGCTGTTCATCTCCACCCCTACTATTGGTCTGGATGAATGTTTCTTCTTTAACTACTTGGTTGTCAGACTTCTACACAGTTCAATTTTCTGGAGGTTCTAGTTATTTCTTTAATTTATTGTTGTCCTTTTGGTTGTGCAAGGAGGCAAAGTGTATATACTTATGCCTTCATCTTGGCTGGAAGTCCACTTAGTGTAATCTTGAGTAGAAAAAAGACCATATTCACTGGTGTTCAGGGCTAAATTAAAGGGTGAGAGAAGAGGTCAAGACAATAAAGCAAAAATTCATAAAATATGCTAAGCTGATTTATCAGAAATGGAAGAAAGTTTAAGTTTTGTTTACCATGACCTCTCTGGAAAAAGAACTGGATGCACTAACAGCATTAATATAGGATGGGATGTCATCCTAGTACTTTAGATCTTCTCTTCTGCTCAAGAAAGATTCAAACGAGGCTTCAATCTCCAGATATCCTTCTCTTCTTCCTTCATTTACTTTCATATACACACATGCAGAAGTCTTTAATGATTATCTATTAGAAAATGTCCAAATTTTTAGCTGGTCACAGGTACATGACCAGATTATGTACCTCCTAGAGGGTCTAGTCTATAGGTGAAACTAGCCCAATGAGCAACATAGTTTCCTGCCTATTTTGTCCATTAATGATACGCCAGATAACCTGAAATCTGCTCAAAATGTGAGTGCTACCTGCAACTCTTCCCAGGCCTGGTAAGCTAACACCAAACTCCTCTGCAAATTGTGACCAACAGCTGCTCACAGGTTTCACAGTCTTTTGACTCCTTGCTGTATAGCATTACTACTATTGGAGCCAGAAGAATTTTAAAAATTTAGAAACAGCAGGCCATCCAGAGAGCTTTGGTTCTCTCAGCTTTTCTCCTCTGCAGTGACCTCCAGACAAACAAAGAAAGCATCTCCATGTGATCAGCTTGGCTGTCAATTTTCTGTTCCAGTGAAAGAAGTTTTGATGTAAAAATCCTCCCAGAGTCATAATTCCCCTTCATGCATTGTGTTCTGTTTACATTATTTTTAGATATCTTAAAAATTCTAGTTTCAGCCTTACACTTGGGAGAAAGTATTAATAACTTTGTAATGATTTTCATCATTCCGTGCTAAGGCTGAAAGCACCTACTCTTTACAGACAAATGAAAAAAATCTTGGGGCCATCATCTTTTGACAATTCATCCTGTCTATGCAGAACACTGGCTTTCTCTTCTCTTTCCTGAAAATTTTTTTTTTTTTTGCTAAGGCATTAAATTCCTTCTTGACAACTGTAGGATTCAAAGCAATTCAAATAAGATTAGTTCACTGTAGTTATTATAAAATCGTTATCTTCTAAATAGTGTTAAAACCATGATAAAACTCCCAGAACCCAAATGAATTTTTACTGACTTTTATTCATTTTGATACTTTTTACCTTGTCTGACTGGCAACATCATGTAAGTTACTCAACCCAGCATCAAAGAGGCCTATATTATTTCACCACATTTTCAGTTTACCAATGTGCAGCCTTCTCCATTAAATAGAACACAGATTCTTGCTACCTGAATATCTCAAATACACACATGTCACTATATCACTTTCCTTGTTTAAGAAAAAATATTGCAATTTAAAATCTCATTGGCTTGCCATTACCTAAATCCTACATTAAAGGTAATGACCCATTCCTCCAGAATTCCAGAATGCTAAATTCCTCCAGAATTTAAGATTCAAAATATCTGGAATCAACATATACACCTGGGCTTCTCTTTTCCTACTTCCATGTTGCTAGCAAAGACCAAAACATGATAACCTCTCTTTCATTTCAGAATGAAAAAAATATTTTAAATATTCATATAATAGCCATTATAACTTATACACTATCTGGCTAGAAAACTACATTCTGCTCTGGCAGCCATCAATGCTCATTTTTATTTAATAAAACTACATTTGTGCACATACATCTATATACATCCCATTTCACTAGGACCTAAGGTGGGCACTGTTGATCATTGTTTATTCATTCACGAAACTTGGATCTCAAGGACCAGGAGCCTCTCCTGGTTAGGCTTGCATGTGTACTCACTGGTTTGCAGCAGGTCCAGGGATGCGGTTTCAACTTTTTTAGTAGGACTTATGCTCATCTTTTTCTTTATACCAAGTGTAAGCCCAGCCTATATATGGGACTTCACTTCAAGGTCACCTTTTACACCTGATTCAAACCATGCACAGAGACCCAAACCCAATGACTGAGACATGAATTAACAAACACCTATCAATAATTGTAACATTGTAATTATGAAAAATGTTTCTGACACTCAGATGTTTTAAACTCTAGATTTTATTGTATCGTTAATGTCATCAGTAAAGCTC
Source organism: Glossophaga mutica (assembly GCA_039655065.1). Classification (NCBI taxonomy): domain Eukaryota; kingdom Metazoa; phylum Chordata; class Mammalia; order Chiroptera; family Phyllostomidae; genus Glossophaga; species Glossophaga mutica. The sequence goes on along the minus strand of CM077309.1, from coordinate 74,766,363 downwards.
ATAGATCACATGCAATGAATGAGATTAGACTCTTTCATCACATAATCAACAAAAGTTCAGTCCTTCCAAGAGTTTGCAGAGCTGGCAAATAGTAAACTTCCTCTTTCTCATAGGCCAATTAAATTGTCATTTTCATTTTTATTTGTAATTTTTAAATCATTTTAATATATTTTATTGGTTATGCTATGACAGTTGTCCCAATATTCTCCCTTGCCCTGCTGCATCCAGTACCCACATTCTCTCCAACAATCCCCCCTTAGTTCATGTCCATGGGTTGCGCATATAACTTCTTTGGCTCCTCCATTTCCTGCACTATTTTAACATCTCCATATCTATTTTCTACCTACCAAATATGCTTCTTAATCCCTGTATCTTTTCTTCCATTCTCCTCCACCCTCTTTCCCATCCCAGCTGATAACCCTCCAAATGATCTCTATATCTATGATTCTATTCCTGTTATGGCTCTTTGCTTAGTTTGTTTTTTAGATTCAGTTGTTGATAGTTGTGAATTTACTGACATTTTAATGTCCATAGTTTTTATCTGGTTTTTAAAAATAAGTCCTTTTAACATTTAATGTGATAATGGCTTCGTGATGATGAACACCTTTAGCTTTACCTTATCTGGGAAGCATTTTATCTGCCCTTCCATTCTAAATGACAGCTTTACTGGGATAGAGTAATCTGGGGTGTAGGTCCTGGTTTTCATCACTTTGAATGCTCCTTCTAGCCTGCAAAGTTTCTTTTGAGAAATCAGTTGACAATCTTATAGAAATTCTTTTGTAGGTAACTCTATGCTTTTCTCTTGCTGCTTTAATTTTTTTTCTCTTTATATCTTTAACCTTTGGCATTTTAATTATGATGTGCTGTGTTGTGGTCATTTTTAGGCCCAACTTGCTTGGGACTCTCTGTGCTTCCTGGACTTGCATATCTATTTCCTTCACCAAATTAGGGAAGTTTTCTTTCATTATTTTTTTCAAATAAGTTTTCCATTTCTTGTTCTTCCTATACTCCCCCCAACATCCCTGTGATTCAGATGTTGGTACTTTTGGAAATGTCCCAGAGGCTCTTTATGCCATCTTTATTGTTGTTGTTGTTTTTAATTCTTTTTTCTTCTTGTTCTGCTTGAATGATTATTTCTTTCTTATGTTCCAAATCATTGATTTGATTCTTGGCATCATCCCCTCTGTTGTTGGCTCCTTGTAGACTTTTTTCTATTTCATTTAATGTAACTTACATTTCTGCCTCGGTCTTTTTTAAGCTGTTGCCATACTCAGTTAGTTCTTTGAGCATCCTGATAATCAATGTTTTCAACTCTGTATCTGTTGGTTGGTTATCTCTGTTTTGTTTAGTTATTTTTCTATTCTTCTGTTTTCTTTTGTTCTTTCACTTGAGCCATATTTTTTGTCTCCTGAATTTGGAAGGCTCTCTGTGTTTGTTTCTGTGTATAAGATAGAGCTGCTTTGACTCCCTGCCTTAGTACCATAGCCTGTTGTAGAAAAGGCACCTGTAAATTGTATGGGGCAGAGCCTTAGGTAATCACCAGGGCAGGTCAACCCACTTCACTGTCTTGTTGTACTTTGTGTGGGGAGGACTCAGAGAGGGGACAATGCCACTGCCCGGCTTCTGGAGGTTTTCCCAGCACTCGCCCTGTTTCCAGTCACTTCACTTACTCCCTGTATGTGACTGGTGCCCTTCCAGCTGTTGCCCTGTTGCTGAATCCCAGAGGGGGTGGGCCTCTGTAAGTTCTAAGTCCATATGGGCCCTTTAAGCAGAGTATTCTGAAAATCTAGCATGTTCTTCTGCTATCCTAACCTCCGCTGGTTTTTACAGTCAGAAGTTATGGGAATTTGTCTTCGTGGCACTGGAACCCTGGACTGTGTGGTCTCGCTTAGAACTGAGATCCTTCCCTCCTGATTTTTTAATCACCACATGTAAATGAGGGACCACCCATTCCACCATCCGTCTATGCCACATTGTATCTCCATGCTTCTCCACCCATCTCCACATCTCTTCCCCTCTGACCCATCTGGATGAATATGGCTTCTTTAAACACTTGGTTCTTGGACTTCCACAGCTCAATTTTCTGGTGGTCCTGGGTGTTATTTGTTTTGAGGTCTGACTGTAATTTTTTCTGTAGTTGTGCAGGGAAGCAAAGGATGTTTCCTATACCTCCATCTTAGCCAGAAGTCTATGTGTAATTTAAATAGAGCAGTGAGGCTGTGCCCATGAACATTTGTTGAATATCTATTTGATGTAGATCCCTACATAATGGACCAATACTGAAGCAGTTCAAAGCATAGTTCAAGCTATAGCCTAAAAGAAAAGATAAAATAAGTAAAGACTATTTCAGTTCCTATTCCAGAAAAAGGGCTTCTTTCTATGTCTGAAGTATGCAACAACCAAGGATATCAGTGTTTGATGACCTGAAATCAATATATCAACAAAGAAATTCAGTTTCTACCTTAAAGAAAAAGGCTAGACAAAAAGGATAAGGACCAACTGAATGTTCACTTCTGAAAGCCCCACATTTGCATGGAAGACCTCACAATTCAGGAGGCCTGAGGATGGCTCCATTAAAAAACATTTTTCTAACTTTTGTTACCTCCCAGGATTCCTGAATGACAGTTTCAGCAGGTGTTAGGGCACACTTCAGTAAAATGCTGTTACTCCTTGGAAGGCTCCATCTGGAGGCAGGTGATTCAAATACAGGTGGCCTGTGAGGCCCTGACTGACAAGTGGGTAAAACTGTGAAGCAAAATGCTATGTAACGTGCTTATTTTTGATGGCTTAACAAAGCAGTCATCATGTACAAGGTTCTGTTTTCCTTTGTTGAGAGTACATCTGTCTGAGCTCCAAGCTGTGGACCAGTGTATATTCTGAGAGTAGTGACTGGCCTCCAGTCATTGTATTTTGTTTATTATGTGGACAAGGAAAAAAAAAGCGTTCTCTGGAACCCACAGGGGTATCTGATCATAAATTTCTAAATGGGCAGATAATGGTGTGTTGTCCTGGGCATAAACCTTCTTAGTAAAAGGTTTATCTTTGCCTTAAGCAAGCCCCACCCACTGTTTCTGTGCATCTAGGTTAACACACCTTTGGAATAAACTGTAATCACCCACAAGAGAGCACATAATCTTGTGATCTAGCCTGTAATTCAATCCTGCTTTGCTTTCTACCACCCTTATGTAATCTATCTTAAGTTCTCTCCTTAATTTCAAATTCATAAAAGCTGGTGCAAAATTGTTATTCTCTGGGGCATTTGAGCTCTTGCTCCCTAGCATGTGTTGTTAGTTTGGCTCAAACTCTTATAAAAAAATCTCTATGGGTTTGAACATTGCTTATGTCACAATTGGTTTCAAAAAGCAGCTTCTCCTATAGCAACACAAGCTTAACAGTGCGATAAGAGAAAGCAGAGATATCTGAAAAGGTATGTGTTCTCATAGTGTTACCAAACTAAAGGAGTTGGTTTGCATGAGCACATAAACGTGCAATCATATGTAAACAGGACTTTGCAGCAAAGAAAGTGAAGGTTTATTTAAGGAATGGCAGCAAGCCTGGAGACAAAGGTGAGCTCATGCTCTAAAACAGGGGTGTCAAATTCACTTTCACCGGAGGCCATATTAGCTTTGCAGTTGCCTCCAAAGGGCTGAATGTAATTTCAACTCCTTAACAGTTAAGTAGTTGCATTTATACAGTCCTAAAATTATTTCATCCCTTTGAAGGCAACCACAAGGCTGATGTGGCCCCCGGTGAAAATGAGTTTGACACCCATGCTCTAAAACCTAGCTTCCTGAGGGCCCACACAAAAACAGATTGTATATGGAATAATGATTAATCGTGGTGGCTAAGGGGATTGGGATTGTGGGCTCTACTGACTGGTTGGACCCAGGGTAAGGATAGTTGATGGTTATTTCAGGTCCTCCTGTCAGTCATGGCATTGTTCTTTCCAGTTTCACGAGAGTGTGGTCAAATGCTTGTCTGCTTTCATGGGCCTGGGGCTGAAACACAACTGAGGTCAAGCTGTTATCTCTAGTTTGACCAAAACTCTGTTTCTTTGATCAACAGACCTGATGCTTTGTTCTTAAGATTGTTTTGATGCTGACCAGAATCTGATGTCCTAAGTTCTTAATGGTTAAGAGTATGTGGATGGACAAAAAAGAGAAAAGGACATGTTAAAGAAATGGAGTTTCTTTAACAGAGTTAATGGAGTTTCTTAAACAGAGATTTAATCTTCTTCATGAAGATTAAACAGAGTAATCTTCCTTTATTTCGGACCTGGAATAAAGTTACCTGGAGCAACTGGGTGGGAGGGCTGCAGCCCAAGTTGGGTGGTGGCGCCAGCACCCAGAAAGCTCTACTCCAGGTGCTCTGATGGGGTATAGAGGTGGTGGTGGAGCCCAGGGCAGTGGCTGGAGCCACAGAGGAAGAGGTGGCTGTGACTGCAGGACAACCCAAGGGGATGCAGCAGCAGGCTGGAGGAACAGCGTCTTGAGCCCCTTTCATCCCTCAGCCAACAAGTGAACCCATGCAGGTGACTAGCGCTTAGATGTGGGTGGATCTTTTAGGTGCTGGAGTAAATTGAAATAAGATTGATGGGAAGCCAAACGCCTACTTCTTAGAACTGTGGAAACAGTTGCAAGCTGACCAATGTTTCCTGCAGCCCCAGAAGAAGAAGGAGGGAAAAGAAAAACCCTGGGATGTGACCCAAGCGTCCTATCCTGTCCACCTGGAGGATCACCTGGCTATGCCAACCTCCTGAGAAGAGGGAGGAGATATCCATTGGAAATTTGAATAGGGGGAGGGCCGAGGAACCCATCTGCAGGGGATAAACAAGGACTGGAGGCTGCATGTAGAATTGGCTATCCATGGATCCCCTACAAATGTCCAGCAGGTCCTGGCTATAGTAGATGCCAGAGCAGAGTCTATGCTCCTGTATGGAAACCCTGAGAAGTTTCCAGGGCCTGAGGCCTCTATTGATGGTTACAGGGCGCATGGTATAAAGATGAAGGCCATGCAGTTCTCTTTGGGTATTGGACATTTGCTCTCCCTATAAATATACTGTTTATGTGTCCCTCATTCCTGACTATCCTAGGCATTGATGTGCTCCAAGAATTATGGCTGCAAACCACTGTGAGGGAATTCTGCTTGAGAGTGCAAGTGGTAAAAGATACTTTGCAGGGGCATTCTGAGCAGCTTTCCATTCACCATGGTGGGTACTGCCACAGGTGCCATCCCTACAACAGTGACATCAGTGAAGCAGTACTGGCTGCCTGAAGGCCACAAGGATGTCTGAGCTACTATAGAAGAAATAAAAGGTAGCCCCTTCTGTGAAAAGCAGGCACCTATTCCCTCAGATGCATGGTATACTGAAGAGTCCAGCAGGGGCCAGCCTACCATGTGGACTGCTGTAGCAATCCAACCAGAAACAGATACAATCTGGTTAGATACTGGAGTAGGTATGAGTAGCCAGTTGGCAGAACTGTGAGCTGCGTGATTCATGGCTACAAATGAAGCACCATCCCTGACTATTTGCACAGATAGTTGGGTGGTATAGACAGCCACTTGGACATGGCCATGAGAAATAAAGCCCCCCCCCCATATGCATTGGGTGGCTCTTGTTGCCCCTTGGAGAGAAGGTATGAGGAGAAACTTGCAAACAGTACCCTGGGTGATTGGGACATGGCTCCTCTATGGTAAGTGGAGACAATCTGGCTTCCTCACCCAGGTGTCTGGGTAACTAACGGAAGCAGTGTTCCCGTAACGTTGAATGGGCCTGATAAGTAGTGTTCTCATAGCCTTGAGACTGGGTCTAATAAACTGTTCCCATATCATGAAGTGGGCTCTCATGCACAGAATTATTTATGTTATGTTATGTAATGTTATGTAATGTTATGTTATGTTATGTTATGTTATGTTATGTTATGTTATGTTATGTTATATAATGTTCTGGCATTTTTCCAGCTTTGTCCCCCTCGAGTACTTAAACAAGTAGGGGCTTCTCACTAGAGAGAGACATGTGCAAGGGGACAGGTGCCACAATGGGTGCCATGCTGGGGAGCAAGGACTATGACATGTGCCATGCAGAGACATGCAGATGGACATGCAGTTTGCAGTGTGCGTGGCTCACCTATCCATGAATAAACGCATGTCAGACATCCCAATGGCTCTGAGAATATTTTTCCATCTGTACAAATACCATCAACCTTTCTCAACGTGAACGATTGCAACACAACCCCCAATCTTAAAGGTGACATATCCAGGACCAGCAGACCATGAAATGCTTCTCTGTGGCACCTTTGTGATATCCTTATGGACCATTCTGAGTTCTCCACTGTTGTAAGTAGATGCTGGCCCCCCAGTTGAGGCACAAAAGGTATGGTATTCACACCCAGAAAGGCTCCCTCTGTCGGCCACTCTTACCGGCTGACTAGAAACTTGCTTGAATGTTGCCTGAGAGTTGTGACTTGCCATTGTTAGTTTTAATAACTGCTTTGTCTCTTCACCCCTAGGGTGCAAATTAAGACTTTAGTGGACTAGGTACATAACCAATCAGCATGCTGGGTCTACACTGAACTCCCCTGAGCACATCTGCCAGCCTCCCATGGTGCATCTCTCCAGCTTCGGTCTCAAATTGCACTTAGTTATAGCACCAGTGGAACAGTGCACATGCCTTGTGACCTGGACTGGTATCTATGCTGGGGCAGAGCAGCAGAATGACAGCCCTGGCTGTTAGTCAGCTACTGCATATGGGATGACTCAGGTTGGCTCAGGGCTGAGGCCATGGATTTGGCTGGACCATCCCCCCTTCTGTATTGAGAACCACAAAGAAAAAGCCCAAATGTGCTAGACTCCAAGAGGTCTGAATCAGAAGCATACTCTTAAGCATGACTGGTAGGTATGTCACAACACATGGACTGCAGTTCTTACTGAGGCCCTTTGGGTATGTGGCTCACATGGGTGGCCTTACTTACCCAGAAATTGAACTGGCCATTGTAGCTGGTGGAGAGGCCTTGCTATTTTGGGGGACAGTGCCTGTCTCCCAGTTACTTGTTGTTGAAGTCTGTACTGCTATGTGGTATATGGGTGCAGAGCTCTGCCATCCTTGCCAAGGGACCCTCATGGAATACACCCGCATGTAGATTGTATGGTGAGGAACCCTGAAAAAGGTGGATTGTAGAGAATATGAAGTCAGTCAGGCTTCTTTACCCAGATGTTCGGGTTACCCAGATGTCCGGGAGACTGTGGCTTGACAGTGTTCATGTGGCCTTGAGTAAGGGTACGCATGCATAGAATGAAGCTCTGTTATATAACTGAAGGTCAGTATTGGCACTTTGCTGGCTTTGTGTGCCCTTAGTATATAAGGGAGTTGGGACTTCCCTCAGGGTAACTTGCAGCTTGTGGCACACATGGATCTCCCCACCCTAGAGTAAAGGCATGTCAGACATCCCAATGGCTCCGTGAATTTTCTTCCATCTGCCCAAATTCCATTTGAACCTGCCCACCCTTGAACAGTTGCAAGACAAAAGAGATCAAGGAAGGATGTTGAAAACTGCTGTATGTGCAGACCAGCACAGTCCATTCTGATAAGGACCTCAAATCTGGTCAAGCAATGGTCTTGTGTGTGTTATCCTGGTTTTCATCTTCATAGTTTTACATCATCCTGATTTTGTGTAGGTCAACAAATCTCCCAGATCTGGGATGACTGAAAGTCAGAGTCTGTATCTTTTGCAGTGAGTTCCTAGAATGTTTATGCAAAAATGCTGTTTATTTGCAAGCTACATATTAGTCGGTGTCAACATTTACTGAAACAATGTCAAAAGAAAGGTGGGGTGGGTTACAATTCCCCATTGTTACATTCATATGAAGGTCTAAAGCAATAGCATTTCCAGGGAACTATGCAAACATAAGGGTAGTTTAAATTTGTTCCCTGTGGTAATTCCATGCTTGTCTCCAGAGAAGCCCTGGTCAAAAGGATAAATGGTGATAAGAGGAGACTAAACTTTGGGTGTTGAGCACACAATGCAATGCACAGATGATATATTGTAGACTTGTACACTTGAAACCTATATAATTTTATTGACCAATGTAACCCCAATAAATTAAATTAAAAAAAAGAAAGGAGGAAGTTTTGCTAACTAGTGCGTAAACTAGTTGTTTTATCTGAAATTCCTGAGGCACTCTGTATTAGCTTGTCTACATTAATTATCAAAAATGGATAAAGTCCTGCTTCTTGCCATGATAGAGTAGCAGGGGTTGGAACAAGAAAATCTGACAAAATATATAAAACAATAGCTTGAAAGATGTTGGACATAGCTAAATAAAGACAGTGATCATTGAGATACAGGAAACAAGTAGAGTGAGCCCTACAATCGCTCCAACTTAGTCTTTGGAGATAGTTTCTAGGTGGTGGCAGTGAGGGAGTACCCAGGAAGACCCCTGAGCTAGTCTTCTTGAATTGAAGTCATTAGAGCTAGGAGTTCTGGAAAGTCAAAATGGCTATCATTTACAGAGCTATGTACAGCAGATACAAGAGCTACACACAGAGAGGACATAAAAGATTACCAGAGGCTCTTCCTCAAGTGCTGGGTCAGAAGCTGATCAGCATTTGTGTATGAGGGACCTACCTGAACTTGAAGAAACACAAAAAAATGGAATAGTGCCTGGAAATATGCTAGTGCTACTAACAGCACCGATATCAAACAATTACAGTGGGGAACTTTGTAATCCACTGGATATTGGTTACAGTATTAAAAAGGATCTTGCATCAGCAGTGGGGAAAAATTACCCCGGGACTCAATGCTAGTCTGGTGGCACTTAACAAACATTATAAGAAGACTCAGAAGATCAAACTGTTTTCTGATATTAAATCAAAAATCATCAGTCATAAAAAGTACATAAGATGTCCAGCCAAGATGGAGGCATAGGTAGACACACTGTGCTTCCACGCACAACTAAAAGAAAGACAACAAATTTAAAAACAACAACAACAACAAAACAACCAAAACTTACAGAAAATTTAACTGTATGAAAGTCTGACAATCAAGGATTTAAAGAAGAAACATTCATCCAAATCAGTAGGAGGGGCGAAGACAAGCAGTGAGGGTGGAAGGGACTTGCAGCAAGGTGGTGCATGGAGGACCATGGTGGGCAAGGCAGCAGCTGATGTAGTGGGTGATCTACATTTCCATGCAGATAAACCAGGAGAAACAACTGGATCGCAAGAAAAACCATGCAACCCAGGGTTCTAGTGCTTGGAAATAAAGCCTCAAAACCTCTGACTGATAAAACCTGTGAGGGTTGAGGCAGCGGGAGAAACTCCCAGCATCACAGGAAAGTTCATTGGAGAGACCAACAGAGTCCTAGAACATACACAAACACTCCCACATGGGAATCAGAACCAGAAGGGCCCAATTTGCTTATGGGTAGTAGTGGAAGCGACTAAAAGCTGGCAGAGAGCTGAGCAAGTGCCATTGTTACCTCTCCCCCACATGTAGCACCACAACACAGCAAGGGGGTTGCCCTGGCCTGGTGAATATCTAAGGCTCAGCCTCTTACTATGTAGCAGGCTCGCTGAGGCAAAAAAAAAAAAAAAAAAAAAGGCCCAAATGAAAGAACAGATCAAAGCTCCTGAAAAAATATAACTAAGAGACAAAGAGATACCCAACCTATCAGACACACAGTTGAAAACACTAGTAATCAGGATACTCACAGAAATGGTTGAGTATGGTCACAAAATAGAGGAAAAAGTGAAGGCTATGAAAAGTGAAATACAGGAAAATGTACAGGGAACCAACAGTGGTCCTAGGAAACTGGGACTCAAATCAACAGCTTAGAACAGAAGGAAGAAATAAACAGTCAACCAGAACAGAATGAAGAAACAAGAATCAAAAAACTGAGGAGAGACTCAGGAACCTCCAGGACATCTTTAAACATTCCGACATCTGAATCATAGGGGTGCCAGAAGGAGAAGAGGAAAGTAAGAAATTGAAAACTTATTTGAAAACATAATGAAGAAGAACTTCCCCAATCTGGCAAAGGAAATAGACTTTCAGGAAGTCCTGGAAGCTCAGAGAGTCCCAAAGAAGTGGGACCCAAGGAAGAACACACAAAGGCACATCATTATTACATTAGCTAAGATGAAAGATAAGGAGAGAATCTTAAAAGCAGCAAGAGAAAAGGAGACAGTAACCTACAAAGGAGTGCTCATAAGACTGTCAGTTGATTTCTCAAAAGAAATCTTGCAGCCAAGAAGGGGCTGGGACGAAGCACTCCAAGGCATGAAAGGCAAGCACCTACATTCAAGATTACTCTATCCAGCAAAGCTTACATTTAGAATGGAAGGGTAGATAAAGTGCTTCCCTGATAAAGTCAAGTTAAAGGAATTCATCATCACCCAGCCCTTATGAAATGTTAAAGGGACTCAGCTAAGAAAAAGATAAAAAATATGAACAGTAAAATGACAACAAATTCACAACTATTAACAACCAAACCTAAAAAAAATCAACTAAGAAAACATCTAGAACAGGAACAGAATCACATAAATGGTGATTATGTGGAGGGTTATCGGTGGAGGAGAGGTGAGGGGGTAGAAAGAGAGAGAAGGTACAGGGAATAAGAAGCATAAATTGTAGGTACAAAATAGACAGGGAGAGGATAAGAAGAGTATGGGAAATGGGGAAGCCAAAGAAATTATATATATGATCCATGAACATCATCTAAAGGGGGGCAATGCAGGTGGGAGGAGGTGTTCAGGGCAGAGGGGAACGAAAAGGGGAAAATGTGGCAACTGTGATAGTATAATCAATAAAATACATTTTAAAAAATACAGAAGATATAACCCATAAACAAATGAAGAAAAACAAATCAAATAAAATAGAACCAAAAAATGAATTAGATGACAGAATTATCAGACAAGAATATCATAATAGTTATTTTATTCCCTATATTCAAGAAGGTAGAAGAAATTTGAATGTGCTAAGTTGAGACATGAAAGATATTTTTAAATGCCCAACTCAAACTTCTAGAAATGAAAAAATACATCTGAAATGAAAAAGACACTGATGAGATTAACAGTAAATTAGGTATTGTTAAAGAGAAGATTAGTGAATTTGAATACATATCAATTAAAAATCTCCAGCATTTTCATATATTTTTAAAGGCTATATTATTATTTTGTACCTGGTTTAACCAGTTATGCAGTCTGGTTGTAGTTACGTGACCAGGGGCTTTAGGTGTACAAGTGTGTTGTAAATGTTACCATGACCCCATGATAAATTCATGTGTTGGCTCCCCTGGGATGAAGCATTATTACTCTCTTTTGTGGTTTATAATCTGGAAGCCCTTTCTTGTGTAAAGGAAAAGCCCTGTGAGCTGTGCCTGGGAGTTTCACTCCCTCTGATATTTCCTGTGTTATCTTTCTCCTGCTGTGCCATATCCTTCATCTTTATTAAAGTCTTGCATGAATATACCCTGCATAGTTTTGTGTTCAGTTGTAACACTGTGTAACTGAAGAAAATACACAGTTTTTTGAGGAAAGGGAAGTAGATTGAGGTATACAATAATTATTTAAGGTAGGGTGACAAAAAGATAGAAGCAGATTGTACTTTTGTGTTTCTTGTGTGGGAATAGAAGGAAATGGGAGAGAGGTGACATGGTGAGGAGGACAGGAATATGGACCCTCAGGTCAGAACTGTCCATTTACTTGCTGTGTGACCTGAGCAATTTGCCTGACTCTTCTGTACCTTAATTTCTTCATCAGTGTCTGGAAGATCTGGCAAATAGTAAACACTATATAAATATGTTATTAATTTGGTTTCAGTCCTATTCATAGGCTCACTGACATCTAAAAAATCCTTATCTTATTAATTATACTAATTAATTTTATTTTTATGATTTGGGTTAAATATTAAAAAAACTAAAAACAAAACAAGAAAATGATACAAGAAAGACTGTATGTCACAATGAATACAGTGTCTTTTATCTCCGAATCTTTCACTTTTATAGTTGTCTTCTTTCCCATAAACATCAATTTTTTTAATATATTTTATTGATTATGCTATTACAGTTGTCCCATTTCTCCCCCATCATTCCCCTCCACCCTACACACCCACATTCCCCCCTTTAGTTCATGTCCATGTGTCATAAGTTCTTTAGCTTCTACATTTCCCACAGTATTCTTGCCCTCCCTCTGTCTATTTTCTACCCACTATCTATGCTACTCATTCTCTGTACCTTTTCCCCCTCTGTCCTCCTCCCACACCCCTGTTGCTAACTCTCCATATGATCTCCATTTCTGTGGTTCTGTTACTGTTCTAGCTATTTGCTTAGTTTGCTTTTGTTTTAGGTGTGGTTCTTAATAGCTGTGAGTTTGCTGTCTTTTCACTGTCATATTTTTATCTTCTTTTTCTTAGATAAGTCCCTTTAACATTTCATATAATAAGGGCTTGGTGATGATGAACTCCTTCAACTTGACCTTATCTGAGAAGCACTTTATCTTCCCTTCCATTCTAAATGACAGCTTTGCTGGATAGAGCAATTTTGGATGTAGGTCCCTGCTTTTCAAGATTTCAAATATTTCTTTCCAGCCCCTTCTTGCCTGGAAGGTCTCTTTTGAGAAATCAGCTGACAGTCTGATGGGAACTCCTTTGTAGGTGACTGTCCCCTTCTCCCTTGCTGCTTCTAGAATTCTCTCCTTCATTTTAATCTTGGCTAATGTAATTACGATGTGCCTTGGAGTGTTCCTCCTTGGGTCCAACTTCTTTGGGACTCTATGAGCTTCCTGGACATCCTGGTAGTCTATTTCCTTTGCCAGATTGGGGAAGTTCTCCTTGATTATTTGTTCAAATAAGTTTTCCACTTGTTGCTCTTCTTCTTCCCCTTCTGGGACCCCTATAATTCAGATGTTGGGACGTCTAACGATGTCCCGGAGGTTCCTAAGCCTCTCCTCATTTTTTTGAATTCTTGTTTCTTCCTCGTTTTCTGTTTGGTTGTTAGTTTCTTCCTTCTGGTCCACTCCATTGATTTGAGTCCCAGTTTTCCTTCCATCTCTATCGGTTCCCCATGCGTCTTCCTTCATTTCACGTATTGTAGCCTGCATTTTTTCATCTAATTTGTGAGCAAAATCAACCAATTCTGTGAGCATTTTGATGACCAGTGCTTTGAACTGTGCATCTGATAGGTTGGCTATCTCTTCACGGCTTAGAGAAATTGACTCTGGGGTTTTCATTTTTTCTCCGGTTTGAGCCATTTTTGGTGGTTTTTTTGTTTTGTTTTGTTTTGGTTTGGTTTGGTTTTAGTCTGGTCGCGGCTATTACGTAGTGAGGGATGGAGCCTTAGGTGTTCCTCAGGGCGGGGCAGCCCAGTGGCTGGGTTGTGACACTATAGGTGGGGGCGGGGTCTGAGAGGGAACAATGGCACCTGCTCCACTCTCTCCTGGATTCAGTCCTTTCCGCCACTTCCCCTCTGCCTGGACCGTCTGCGTGCGCGAATGTGGGACCACTTGGTCAGCCAGCCACCTTGTGCGGCCTCACTGGGTCTGCACAGTTGCCCCCCTGTGCCCGAGGACCGCCAGCCACCGCCTGTGTACCTGGGAACTGCTAGCCGCTGCTGCTTGCGTTCCTGGGTCCGCACCTCCAGTTTTTCCTGCCGCAATTCCACCCCTCTTACCGGTCTGGATGAATGGTTGTTGGACTTCCGTACAGTTCAATTTTTCTATCAGTTCTGATTGTTTTATTGTTTCTAAATCTTTGTTGTCCTTAATTTTGGTTGTGAGAGGAGGCACAGTGTGTCCGCCTATGCCTCCATCTTGGCCGGAAGTTATACCACAGTTTTTTAATCCACTCATTTACTGATGGACACTTGGGCTGTTTTCAGCACTTGGCTATTGTAAATAACACTGCCATGAACATTAGAGTGCATAAGTTCTTTTGAATTGGTGATTCAGGATTCTTAGAGTATAGAACCATCAGTGGGATCACTAGATCTAAAGGCAGTTCCATTTTTATTTTGTTGAGGAAATTCCATACTGTCTCCCACAGTGGCTGCACCAGTTTACATTCCCACCAACCAAAGTAGGGTTCCCCTTTCTCCACAGCCTCACCAGCACAGGTTATTTGTTGTCTTCTTAATGATGGCCATTCTGACCAGTGTAAAGTGGTATTTCATTGTGGTTTTAATTTGCATGTCTAATGGCTAATGATGTTGAGCACTTTTTCCATGGGCCCACTGTATGTACTCCTTGGAGAAATGTTTTTTCAGGTCCTTTGCCCACTTTTTAATTAGATTGCTTCTCTTCCTAGTGTAGAGATTTTCTGAGTTCTTTATATGTTTTGGAGATCAAACCCTTGCTCCAGTTATCAATGGCAAATATATTTTCCCATGTGGTTGGTTCCCTTTCCATTTTCTTGATGTTTTCTTTAGTTGTGCAGAAAATTTTGAATATGATGTAGTTCCATGCTCATTCTCTCCTTTACATCCCTTGCCCTAGGGGATGTATTGGTGTAAATATTGCAGCATGGAATATCTGAAATTTTCCTATCTGTGTTCTCCTAGGACTTTAATGGTGTCATGACTTATACTTAAGTCTTTTATCCATTTCAAATTTATTTTTGTGCACAGCTTAAGTTGGTGGCTGAGTTTCATTTTTTTTTTTTTTTTTGCATGTAACTGTCCAGATCTCTAAACACCACTTGCTAAAGAGGCTATTTTTACTCAATTTTATGCTTCTTCCTCTTTGTCAAATATTAATTGACCATAGAGACTCAGGAATATTTCTGGGATCTCTATTCCATTGGTCTGTGTGTCTGTTCTTATGCCAGTACCAGACGGCTTTGATTAAAGTGATCTTTTAATAAAGCTCGATATCAAAGACTGTAATCCCTCCTACTTTGTTTTTCTTTTTCAAAATTGCTGTGGCTATTCAGGGTCATTTATGGTTCCATATCATTTTTGAAATGTTTGTTCTGTATCTGTGAAATATGTCATTGATATTTTAATAGGGATTGCATTGAATCTATAAATTGCTTTGGATAGTATGGGTATTTTGGTGATGTTAATTCTTCCAATCCATGAACTTGGTATAATGCTTCCATTTATTTTTGTCTTCTTTAATTTTCTCCTTCACTATTGTGTAGTTTTTTTAGTACAGGTCTTTTTACCTCTTTGATTAGGTTTTTCCTATGTACTTTATTTCACTTCCTGCTATAGAAAGTGGATTTTTCCCCCTGATTTCTGATTCTGATATTTTGTTGGTGGTGAACAAAAATGCCTTTTACTTCTAAATATTGACTCTGTATCCTGGCATTTTGCCAAATTCACTTATTAGGTCAGGGAGTTTTCTGGTGGAGTCCGTAGGGTTTTCTATGTACACTATCATGTCATCTGCAAACAATGACAGAATTACTTCTTCCTTTCCAATTTGTATGCCTTTTATTTCTTTTTCTTTTCTGATCACTGTAGATAGAACTTCCAATACTATGTTGAATACAAGTGGTGAAAGTGGACGCCCTTATCTTGTTCCTGATCTTAATGAGAAAGTTTTAGTTTTTATTCCTTTAAGTATGTTGTTGGCTGTAGGTTTCTCATACATGGCTTTTATTATGTTAAGGTATGCTCCTTCTATTTCCACTTTGGTGAGTATTTTTATCATAAATGTGTGCTGTACTTTTCAAATGCTTTTCCCACATCAATTGAAATGATCATGCAATTTTTGTCTTTTGTTTATTTTATGTATTAATGTTTATTGATTTGCAAATATTTTTAATATATTTTATTGTTTATGCTATTATGGTTGTCCCATTTTCCCTCTTTGTTTCCCTCTGCCCTGCACTCCCCTTTTCACCCCCATTCTCCTCCTTTAGTTCATGTCCATTGGTCATACATATAAGTTCTATGGCTTCTTCTTATACTATTCTTTACCTCCCCCTGTCTATTTCCTACCTACCATTTATACTACTTATAATCTGTACCTTTTCCCCCTCTCGCCCCCTTTCAGTCCTTCACTGATAACCCTCCATGTGATCTTCATTTCTGTGATTCTGTTCCTGTTCTTGTTGATTGCTTAGTTTGTTTTTGTTTTAGGTGTGGTTGTTAATTACTGTGAGTTTTTTGTCATTTTACTGTTCTTTTGTTTGATCTTCTTTTTCTTAGATAAGTCTCTTGAACTTTCCATATAATAAGGGCTGGGTGATGAACAACTTTAACTTGACCTTATTGGGGAAGCACTTTATCTGCCCTTCCATTCTAAATGTAAGCTTTGCTGGATAGAGTAATCTTGAATGTAGGTGCTTGCCATTCATGACTTGGAATACTTGTTTCAAGCCCCTTCTTGCCTGCAAGGTTTCTTTTGAGAAGTCAGCTGACAGTCTTATGGGTACTTCTTTGTAGGCAACTGTCTCCTTTTCTCTTGTTGCTTTTAAGACCCACTCCTTATCTTTCATGTTGGTTAATGTAATGATGTGCCTTGGTGTGTTCCTCCTTGGGTCCAACTTCTTTGGGTCTTACTGAGCTTCCTGGACCTCCTGGAACTCTATTTCCTTTCCCAGATTGAGGAAGTTCTCCTTCATTATTTTTTCAAATAAGTTTATTGCTCTTCCTCTTCACCTGGCACTCTATGTTTCAGATGTTGGAACATTTAAAGTTGTCCCAGCAGTTCCTAAGCCTCTCCTCATTTTTTTGATTCTTGTTTCTTCATTCTGTTCTGGTTGAATGATTCTTTCTTTCTTCTGGTCCACACCATTGAGTTGATCCCAGTTTCCTTCCCATCACTGTTGGTTCCCTGTACATTTTTCTTTATTTCACTTAGTATAGCCTTCATTTTCTCATCTAATTTGTGACCATATTCAACCAATTCTGTTAGCATCCTCAATTACCAGTGTTTTGAATTGTGCACCTGATAGGTTGGATATCTCTTTGTTGCTTAGTTTTATTTTTTTCTGGAGCTTTGATCTGTTCTCTCATTTGGACCTACTTTCTTTCTTTCTTTCTTTCCTTCTTTCTTTCTTTCTTTCTTTTCTTTTTTTTTTTTTTTTTTTTTTTTTTTTTTTTTTTTTTTTTTTGTATCAGTGCGCCTGTTATGTAGTAAGTGTTCACCAGGGCAGGGCAACCCACATGACTGCATTGTGATACTATATGTGGGCAAGGAGTCCAAGAGGGAACAGTGACACTTACTCTGCTCTCTGCCAGTTTTCAGACACTTCCCCTGCTACCCACAATCAAATTGGGCCCTTCTGGTGATGATTCCTGGGTGAATGGGTTTGTGTACATTCTAGGACCCTGTGGATCTTTCCAATGAACTCTCCTGGTAGGCTGGGAGTTTCTCCCACTGCTGCCTCAACCCCCATAGGCATTTTCAATCAGTGGTCTGAGATTTTATTTCCACATATTGGAACCGTGGATTGCAAGGTCTGTCTCACTCTCCAGTTGTTCCTCATGGTTTATCTGCATGGGAATGTGGGACCACCTATTCTTCAATCTTCTGCCTCACTGGTCTGCCAGTGAGGTGCCTTGCCACCCCAGTCCTCTAGCTGCTGGCTTGCTGTAAGTCTTCTGCCCAACTGCCCATCTCTGCCCCTTCTGCTGGTCTGGATGAATGTTTCTTCTTTAACTCCTTGGTTGTCGGACCCATACAGTTCAATTTTCTGTCAGTTCTGTTTTTTTTTTTATTTTTAAATTTGTTATTGGCCTTCTTTTGGTTGTGTGAGGAGGCACAGTGTGTCTACCTATGCCTGAATCTTGGCTGGAAGTCCCTGATTTGCAACTATTGTGCCATCCACACATCGTTGGGGAGAATCCCACTTGATCATGGTGCATGATATTTTTAATGCATTACTGGATTCAATTTGACAATATTTTATTGAGGATTTTAGTACCTATGTTCATAAGCAATATTGGCCTATAGTGTTCTTTTTTTTTTTTTTTAAGGTTTTATTTATTTTCAGAGAGAGGGAAAGAGAGGGAGAAAGAAAGGAGAGAAACATCAATGTGTGGTTGACTCTCATATACCCCCTACTGGAGACCTGGCCTACAACCCAGGCATGTGCCCTGAGAATCATATAGGCAAACTTTTGGTTTGTAGACCATAGTTCAATCCACTGAGCAACACCAACCAGGGCTGGCTTGTAGTTTTCTTTCTTTGTTATGTTTTGAAATTTGGATAATACAGGCCTCATGAAAAGACTATTGGAGTCTTTGGCCTTCCTGCATTTTTTGAAATAGTTTCAGAAAGATAGGTGTCGGCTCTTCTCTAACTGTTTGGTATTATTTTGCTGTGATTCCACCTGATTGAGGGCTTTTGTGTGCTGGGAGTTTTTTGATTACTGCTTCAATTTGACTTGCTGTTATAAATCTATTCAGGCTTCTCCTTCTTCTTAATTCAGTTTTGGAAGATTATGTGTTTCCTGAAATTTTTACATTCACTCAGTTTTTCAAATTTCTTGGCATACAGTTGTTCATAGTAATTTCTTATGATCCTTTGTATTTATCTGGTATTAGATATAATTTCACCTCTTTTGTTTTGATATTATTTATTTTGATCATCTCTCTTTTTTCTTGATGAGTCTGGTTAAATGGTTGTCCATTTTGTTTATCTTTTCAAAGAACCAGCTCCTGGATTTATTGACTGTTTGGATTGTTCTTTTACTGTCTATGTTATTTAATTCTGCTCTGCTCTTGATTACTTCCATCCTTCTACTCACTCTGTTTGTTTCTTGTTGTTCCTCCAGTTCTAGTAGATGTCTGGTTTGGTTGTTTATTTGAAATATTTATATCTTTTGTATGTGGGCCTGTGTCACTATGAACTACCCTTTCGGGACTGCCTTTGCTGTGTTCCATAGGTTTTGAACTGTTGTGTGTTCCTTTTCATCTTTTTTTCTAGGAAGTTTTTAATTTCTTCCTTGATATCATTATTTACCACTCATTGTTAAATAACAAGTTATTCAGTCTCCATATATTTGACTGTTTTTGAGTTTTTTCCTTGAGGTTGGTTTCTGGTTTCAACCATTGTGGTCTGAGAAAATGCTTGATATAATTTCAGTTTTCTTGAATTTGTTGAGGCTTGTTTTGTGTCCTATCATGTGGTCTATCTTTGAAAAATGTTCCATGTGCATTTGAAAATAATGTATCTAATGCTTCTCTGGGGTGAAAGGTTCTCTACATATCAGTTAAACCCATTCTTTCAGTGTCACAAAGTCTTGTTAATTCTTTGTTTGGAAGATCTGTTCATTGATGACAGTGGGAAGTAAAATCCCCTACTAAAAGTGTGCTGCTGTCTGTATCTTTCTTGAAGTCCTCCAGGATTTTCCTTGTGTATTTGGGTGCTGCTATGTTGGGTGCATATTTGTTTACAATGTTTGTAGCTTCCTGGTTGATTCTTCCCTCTTGAATTATGAAATGGACTTCTTCATCTCTTCTTATGGCCTTTGTTTTGAAATCTATTTTGTCTAATTATTGCTACCCTGGTTTTTTTTTTTTTTAACTGTCTGTTTGCTTGGAATATTTTTTCCAACCCTTCACTTTCAGTCTGTGTAGGTCTTTTTTTCTCATGTGGGTCTTTTGTAGGCAGCATACGTGCAGGTCATATTTTCTTATTCATTCAGCTACCCTATGTCTTTTGATTGCAGCATTTAATCCATTAACATTTAAAGTTGTTATTGATCAGTAGTTATTCTTTTTTCCCCTTTGTACCTGTTTTCCACTTTCTCACCCTCTTTTTCTTTATTTTCTTAAAGCAGTCCCTTTAGCATATCTTGTAATTCTGGTTTAGTGGATGTGTGTTCTTTTAACTATCTTTTGTCTGGGAAACTCCTTATTTCACCATTTGTTTTAATTGAGAGGCTTGCTGGGTAGATTACTCTTGGTTGCAGGCCTTTGCTTTTCATTACTTAGAATATTTCTTGCCATTCCTTTCTGGCTTGTAGTGCTTCTGTTGAGAAACTAGCTGCTAGCCTTATTGGATCTCTCTTGTATGTTACATCCTCTTTCTCTCTTGCTGTTTTAAAATTCTCTCTTTGTCTTAAAATTTGGCCTTTTGATTATGATGTATCTTGGAGTAGGTCTCTTTGGGTTCATCTTGATTGGGATCCTCAGTGCTTTCTGAACTTACATGGCTTTTCCCTTCTCCAAGTTAGGGAATTTTTCTGTCATTATTTTTTCAAACAGGTTTTCTATCTCTTGCTCCTTTTCTTCTCCTACTCATATTCCAGTGATAAGAATGTTGTTAAGTTCCATGTTTTCCTGGCATTCCCTTAATCTATCTTCATACTTTTTGAGTGTTTTTTCATGGTGTTGCTCTACCTGGGTATTTCTTTCTACCTTGTCTGCCAGCTCACTAATTTGGTCCTCTGCTTCATGCAGCCTGCTTGTAATTTCTTTTAGTGTATTTTTAGTTCAGATATTGTTTTATTTGTTTCTTCCTGGTTCTTGTTCATAGCTTCTATTTCCTTCTTCCTGCTGTTGTAGTTCCCATTCAGTTCCCTGTAGTTGTCACTGAGTTCCTTGAGCATCCTTATAACCACTTTTTTGAATTCTATGTCTGATAGATTGCTTGTCTCAATTTCCTTTAGCTCCGTTACTGGGGATTCTTCCATTCCTTTTGACTGAGTGTTCTTTCTTTGTCTCCCCACTTTAGGTGCCTCCTTTTGTTTGTTTCTGCATCTCAGGATACTCTGCTTTGCCTGCCTATCTTCATGGGGTGGACTTCTATGGTAGAAATTCTGTGGGACTCCATGGTTCAGTCCCTTTGATCTCCTTGTCTAGATGCTCTATGGTTGCCCCTTCTTCCATTTATGTGGGCTCTCCTGTTGTACTTGGATTTTACTTGTTGGTTGCTTCTTTTCTGGTGGGTTCTCTCCTCTAGTGGTCTTAGCAGTAGCACAACTCCTACCTTATCTTGTATCCTGTTATACAGGTGTTGCATTATCACCAGACAACCAAACCTACACCAGCAAAAAGTACCTCCCTACCACATCAGCAATCTCAATTGTAATTGAGCAAAGATTAATAAAACTTAAGAGAGATTATGGATATTATAGGCTATGACAAAGGTAATATGAGATGACTAAACAAGGGGAAAATATTATTGAGTGGTAAGAGGGAGGGAAATTGAAAAAATGGGATAACACTGAAGCAAAGAAAGGGAGAGAACAAAATTTTAAATGTAAGTAAAACACAAAACATCATGGGAACAATGAGGTAAAAAAAGAGAAGAGAATACTATGAGGTTTCAAGTCAAATTGAAAAGCTATTAGGCCAACAAGGTCAAAATTGAAAAAAAAAAAAAAAAACCCTCAGCAGGGTTGATAGCAACAACAGCTGAATGAAGTTTAATAAAGGTGGTATGGGAATAGGAATATTGTGCAAAAGCAAAAAGTGAATATGAGATGTCTACTGTAAAGAAAAATGATTTTTGAGAGGATGGGGGAAGCAAACTAGTAAGAGGAAGGAGTAAATCCCAGGTTGAGAGAGGGACTGAAATGAAATAAAATTCCTCACTCAATTGATCAGGGGCAGGGGGAAGGTGAACTGGAGTAAGACAAGGGGAGAGTATTCTATGGGATTTAAAATACAAACAAATGGTGAACAAATAGGAGTTCCATTGAAGAAGTATAGTAATAACCATGGTATTTTGCCCAAATAGCCACTGTTTATAAAAGGTGGAAAAGAAATAATACTTTATAAGAGGGGAAATAGAATGTGAGCTGATTTAAGAAAGAAAAGTGCTTATGCAAAGTTAGATGGAAGAGAAATAGTGAGTGTAAGTGATAGGAACATGGCATAGTGTGAGAAAAAATAAAGTTTACAACAACAATAATAAAGCTCAGGAAGATGACAAAATGGATTAACACCAGGGAAGGGTATTCTGTGGGTACTATTTGGAATAACAATAATATGATAAAACGATATATAATTGGAATAAAAAGAATAAAAAGTAAAAGACCAAGAGTAGAGAGTTATTTGGAATATGAGTGAAGTGAAAGAAGAAAAATTAAAATACAATATGAAAGGGAAAAAACAAACAAATGAACAAAAAAACTAAAAAAAATAGAAAATTTAAAAAACACAAGTTATGGTGGAGAGCAAGGTAAAATTTGTCTCAGCTGTTGGTATTCACCTTCTGACTCATTCGTGGATCTGTCTCTGGTTTTCTCACAGCTCCAGGTCTTTCCATCTTACTCTTGGAAAAACAAAACAAAACTCCCAGATGCTTAAGACCACCCAGCCAGTGTTGCAGGTCTTCCTGGCTCCTGCACTCAGTAGAGAGTTGGGCTCTGTTTTACCTTTTGGATGGTTTCACAGCTAAGGGGGCTCAGTCTTGGCTACAATAATCACATGTGCCCATTTTCCAGCCCAGTGCCCTCAGAGCACTGTGAGGCCCACACTCTCTACTCTGCTCAGTTGCACTGGGCTGGCACCCTTGTTTTGCACCCCTTTGATCAATCCATGAGGTGCACTAAGTGGGAGAAAATTACATCCACAATCCTACTTCCTTTTTGGCCCAGAAGCAGTACATATGAGGTTTGTCCCTGCCCAGTGCACTTCAGTTCCCCTTTTGAAAAAAGTCTCTGTGGGCACTGCTGCCACTCCGAGCCACTGCCCAGCTTTTCACACAGTCCAACTCTGGCAAGTCCAGAGTCTATCTCAGTCATGACCAGTCATGGCCCACTTCTCCTAGCTCCAGGTGCTTCCAGGGTCACCCCCCACCCACTCTCTGGCACTGCCCCAGCCTGAGACAGCCACCCCAGACTAAGTGCACCACCAGCTGTGTGTGTGCTTGCTCTTTTTTCCCTCCCCCCCATGACTTTACCTATGTTCAAGTCTGTCCTGGCACAGGTCTGGGATGTTCCCCAGCTAGGAAGGCAGGGAACCGCTGTGGTGCTATCATTTATCCAGCTCTCCTCCTATATAGTCTCTACAGCAGCCACTGTTTCTGGCACCATGCTTGGGGACTTTCCCTGTCAGCTGAGAACAATCTCCTTACTGCCTATTTTGAAGCATCCTTTGCACAGTTTGGCTTCCAACTTCATATCAGGTAAGATTCTGTTGACTGTTTACTTCATTTGTGGGACGATGAGCTAAGTGTCTCAGTTGTGTGCAGGAGCATGTGGCCTCAGCTCCCATCTACTTCATGCCATCTTCTATGTCCCCACTGAAATTATTTAAAGAGAAGTGATGGTATAGAAGAATTTTTTGTAATCCATATAACTTTTAAAAACAAGCTTCTACAAAACAAAAATGAAAAGATCAACAGTTTATATAAGAAAGGTTAAAGCATAAGAATAGAACATTCATAGAAAAAAATAGAATGTCTGCTAAATCTATTTTAAAAATAGAAATTAAACAATATGAAATTGCTACTTCTAACTAATCATACTGAAAAAAAGAGTATTTTAAGTTTGACAGTATCATGTCTCTTGATGTTAGGAGTGAATAGTAGTTACTGTGGTTGAAGTGGAAATTAGCAAACTTCTGTGGAGAACATTTACTCAATATGTAATAAAATTTCAGATTTACACGTATTAGAACCCAGTGATTCAGGCCCCTCATTGTTGTGTGCTGTTAGAAAACATTCAAATAGCATGGTTTGCAGTGCCAACTTGACCTCCTATTATTTCAAATATAAAAGCTAATCTATACCAAAAATGGCAATCCTTAGGAGACATCTTAAAAGTGAAGCTCATCTTTTAAACATTTGAAAAACTCTTTTGGAAAAATTTAAATTAAATTTTAAATTGCATGAAGATACACTACAGATGAAATAGGAACCACTTGACAAGCCCTAACTTCTTATTAACCTGTAAATCAAGTCATATATCAGTTGACAAATGCAGAATCTGTTGACAGTGAAGTCAGACATTTCAAACTCCCAAAGCAAGAAAAGGCCTTCCCTCTTTTAAAGAAATGATATTGTCTTGAGGAAAAGGCATCAAGGACACTCTGACCTCCCACAATGGTAGTAGTAGCTGCAAAGAGCAGAGGGTTCTGAGGGGTGGCACCTCTTTAGAAGTGACGGTAAAATGATTTGTTTAAAGATCCAGGAAACAATGTTTTTTTCTTTAAGTTGCTGTCACCAATTGAATATTGTCACTATAAAATACTGCCTCAAATCAGCTCCAAAATGTGAAGTAATTCAGGGAGAAAAATGCATTTTGAAGTACTTAGCTTCCTATAAAGGTGACCTATAGATAACTACTTAATGATTATTCATTGGAATTAAATAGCAGTACAAGAAGACACAGAGGAACCAAATTTCTCACCAAGATGGTTGGAAAAAAATATTAGGAAGTCCAATCTCTTTTGTCTATATCTAAAGTAGAGTTTCATGAGCAAGAAAAAATAGATTCCACTTTTTTTCTCCTGTAAATATGACCAATTCACTGCAGTTAATGATCTAATTATAATACAATGTCTTCTTTTAAAAAGAAGAAATTTCAATTATTTATATGCTTTTCTACATGGCTAACACCATAGTATAGAAAATTTTAAATTTATCAGGATATTATACAGTCACTTTCAAAGATGAAAGACTATAGCCCCCTAGATAGTAGAAATAAAATAACTGAGAATTAAATAACCCATATGTATATTAAAAGATTTTGTAAAAATGAAGCCTGCCATAGAGCAGAAGAAATGTCCTCATTTTAAAATCCTCAGGTCTTTATTTTTCAGAAGAACCTCAATTATAAACTTATCTTTTTTAGTGACCAATAACCATATTGAGAGTATTTTCTTTGGTATTTTTATGACTTGCCTATCTGTATTTCCACTTCCAAGAATAGAAATCTACAATACAACCTTTTCCATAATAAGCCCAAAACAATTGACACTGTTCTATCAAAACATAAGTAAAAAACTTTCAATTTTAGATGAAATGTAAAATAGAAACCCTTTGTTAGCATAAACAAAATACTTAGATGATAACCTTGATGTCTCTCCAATTTATTAAATTAGGTCATTAGAGACTATAAATTGACAAGAGGAAACTCTGCCTGTTGCCCCATACAAAGTAAACTGACCACCTTTCCAACTATCTAGTTCCTTGCATTAAAAGGAAGAGTCACTGATATGCATTCCTAAAATATAAATGTTTTAAAATCTTATTATTCTATAAAGGATTACTTTTTTCTATAGTGTTCTTACTTATTATTTTGGTTATGGAACTAGATATTCACAACCTAAGCACCACTCTGTGTGTGTGGGGGGGGGGCGGGTGGAGGAAACAATGGTGAACTGGAGTGTGGACAGGAAATGTGACAGCATCCCTCTACACCCTTCTGGAACAGCTGCCCTTAGAAATACGACCAGAAATAGCATTGGTCCTCGGAGTGGCCATTGTTCTAAAACTTTACCCCTGAAATTTTTTGGAGGACACACGTGCTTGGTATTCAAGCATCATTCATAGATAGTGGACCATCATTAATGCTGGAAAGTTGCTTATGTGCCCAGCTTCCTGATAACTGACATGAATGGATCCCTGTCCCCAAAGCGCTTGTTAGGAGAAGAGCACCTCCTGTCAAAGGCTGACATAATTGGTCTGCTTTCACATTAACAAACCAACAGATAACTGATAAACCAGCTAGAAAAACAAGTCAGTGAAATTTGGAGGGAAGATGATCTTTTATTTTATCATTCTTGCTAAAGTACATTTGTCTGCATTTTCCCCCCACCACTCACCCTGGTCCCAGCCATCCCCACCTCTCTCCCCTGATTTTTCATCCCCACTTGATTTTCTCTATGTGTCCTTTATAGTTGTACCTGAAAACCCTTCCCCTTTTACCCCCCATTATCCCCTCCCACCTCCTCTCTGATTACTGTCTGTTTGTTCTTAATTTTAATGTCTCTGTTTATATTTTACTTGCTTGTTAGTTTTGTTGATTAGGTTCCAATTATAGGTGAGATCATATGGCATTTGTCTTTCATGACCTGGCTTATTTCACTTAGCATAATGCTCTCTAGTTCCATCCATGCTGTCACAAAAGGTAGGAGCTCCTTCTTTCTTTTTGCTGCATAGTATTCCATTGTGTAAATGTGCCATCGTTTTTTGATCCATTCATTTACTGATGGGCACTTAGGTTGCTTCCAGCACTTGATTATGGTAAATTGTGCTGCTATGAGCATTGGGGTACATAGATTCTTTTGGATTACTGTTTCGATGTAATCCCAGCATTGGAATTACTGGGTCAAAAGGCAGTTGCATTGTTAGTTTTCTGAGGAAATTCCATACTGTTTTCCACAGTGGCAGCACCAGTCTGCAATCGCACCAACAGTGCACTAGGGTTTCCTTTTCTCCACATCCTCTCCAACACTTATTGTTTGTTGATTTGTTTATGAAGGCCATTCTGACCAGTGTGAAATGGTATCTCATTGTGGTTTTAATTTCCATCTCTCTGATGGCTAGTGATGCTGAGCATCTTTTCATATGTCTCTGGGCCATTTCTCTAATCCTCATTGGAGAGTTGTCTGTTCAGGTCCTTTGCCCATTTTTCAATTGGGTTTTTTGTCTTCCTGGAGTGGAGTCAAGAGAGTTCTTTATATATCTTGGATATTGAACCCTTGCCCAAGGTATCATTGGCAAACATGTTTTCCCATGTGGTTGGTTGTCCTTTCATTTTAATGCTCTTTGCTTTAGCTGTGCAAAAGGTTTTTATTTTGATGAGATTTCATTCGTTTATTTTTTTCCTTTATGTCCTTTGCTCTAGGGGACAAATCAGTGAAAATATTCCTATGTGGAATATCTGCAATTTTCCTGTATTTGTTCTCCTGTAGGACTTTAATAATGTCACTACTTATAATAATTAAGTCTTTTACCCACCTTGAGTTTATTTTTGTGTATGGTGTAAGTGGATGATCAAGTTAATTTTTTTTGCATGTAGCTGTCCAGATCTCCCAACACCATTTACTAAAGATGCTATTTTTACTCAGTTTTCTGCTTCTGCAACTTTGTCAAATATTAACTGACAATAGAGACTTGGGAATATTTCTGGGATCTCTATTGTCTTCCACTGATCTATGTGTCTATTCTTACAGTACCAGGCTGTTTTGATTACAGTGGCTATGTATTACAGTTTGATATCAGGTATTGTGAGGCCTCCTGGTTTGTTCTTCTTTGTCAAAATTGCTCCGGCCATTCAGGGTCCTTTATGATTCCATATAAATTTTCAAAATGTTAGTTCTATATCTGTGAAATATGCCATTGGTACTTTAATAGAAATTGCATTGAATCTATAAATTGCTTTGAGTAGTATGGCCATTTTGGTGATGTTAATTTTTCCAATCCATGAACATGGTATACGTTTCCATTTGTTTGTGTCTTCCTTAATTTCTTTCTTCAGTGTTGTGTAGTTTCTGAGTACAGGTCTTTTACAGTCTTGGTTAGGTTTATGCCTAAGTACTTTATTTTTCCTGTTGCTATATCAAATGGGATTTTTTCTGATTTCTGTTTCTGATATTTAATTGTTGGTATACAAAAATGTCTTCAATTTCTGAATATTGATTTTGTATCCCATTATTTTGCCAAATTCACTTATTAGGTTGAGTAGTTTTTTGGTCTAGTCCATAGGGTTTTCTATATACACTATCATGTCATCCACAAACAATGACAGTTTTACTTCCTCCTGTCCAATTTGGATGACTTTTAATTCTTCTTCTTGTCTGATTGCTGTGTCTAGGACTTCCAATACTATGTTGAATAAAAGTGGTGAAACCAGACATCCTTGTTTTGTTCCTGATCTTAGTGGCAAAGTTTTTAGTTTGTGTCCATTGGGTATGATGTTGGCTGTAGGTTTTTCATATGTGGCCTTTATTATGTTGCGGTATGCTCTCTCTACCCCAACACTGCTGATTTTTTTATCATAAATGGGTGCTGTACCTTATCAAATGCTTTTTCCACATCTATTTATATAATCATATGATGTTTGTCTTTGCTTTTGTTTATGTGAAGTATTACATATGAATATTGTATCATCATTGCATCCCTGGGATGATCCCACTTGACCATGGTGTATGATCTTTTTAATGTATGGCTGAATATGGTCTCCCAGTACTTTGTTGAGCATTTTAGCATCTATGTTCATCAGCAATATTAGTTGTAGTTTTCTTTCTTTGTTGTGTCTTTATCTGGTTTTGGGATTAAGATGATGCTGGCTTCATGAAAAGAGTTTGGGAGTCTTCTATCATTTTGGATTTTTTGGAATAGTCTGTGAAGAATAGGGGTTAGCTCTTCCTTAAATGATTTCTAGAATTCTCCTGTGAAACCATCTGGTCCAGGGCTTTTGTGTGTCGGGAATTTTTTGATTACTGCTTCAATTTCATCTACTGTTATTGGGCTGTTCAGGCTTTCTGCTTCTTCATTGAGTTTTGGAAGATTATATTTTTCTAGAAATTTGTCCATTTCATCTAGGTTTTCAAATTTCTTGGCATACAGTTCTTCATAGTAATTACTTACAGTCCTTTGTATTTGTGTGGTATCAGTTGTAATCTCTCCTCTTTCATTTCTGATTGTGTTTATTTGGTCCTGTCTCTTTTTTCTTGATGAGCCTGCTTAAAGGCTCATTGGTTTTGTTTATCTTTTCAAAGAACCAGCTCCTGGATTCATTGATCCTTAGAATTGTGCTTTTAGTCTCTATGTCATTTAATTCTTCTCTGATATTGGTTATTTCCTTCCTTCTACTTCCTATGGGCTGTCTTTGTTGTTCCTGGAGTTCTTGTAGGTGTAGGTTTAGGTTGTTTTTTTCAAATGTTTCTATCTTTTTTATATAGGCTTGTATTGTTATACATTTTACTCTCAGCACTGCCTTCACTGTTCTCCATAAGTTTTGGATTGTTCTGAGTTCATTGTTGTTTCTTTCCAGAAAAATTTTTATTTCTTCCTTTATCTCATTATTAACCCATTCATTGTTTAGTAGCTTGCTATTCAATCTCCATAAGTTTGAGTGTTTTTCAGTTTCTTCCTTGAGTTTGGTTTCCAGCTTCAGTTCCTTGTGATCTGAGAACATGCTTGATATGGTTGCAATTTTTTTTTAATTTTTTGAGGCTCATTTCTGTCCTATCATGTGGTCTATCATTAAAAATATTCCATGTACACTTGTAAAATATGTTTACTTTGCTTCTTTGGTATGAAAAGATCTAGATATATCAGATAAGTCCATTTACTCTAGGACATTGTTCAGTACTGCAATATCTTTGTTGATATTTCATTTGGAAGATCTATACATTTTTGACAATGGGGTATTAAAACCCCCTACTATAATTCTGTTGCTGTCGATATTTTTCTTGAAGTCTTCCAAGATTTTCTTTATATATTTGAGTGCTCCTCTGTTGGGTACATATATATTTATAATGTTTATGTCTTCTGGATGGATTCTTCCCTTGAATATGAACTGACCTTCTGAATCTCTTTTTATGGCCCTTGTTTTGCAGTCTATTTTGTGTGATGTAAGTATTGCTACCCTGGCTTTTTTTTCCTGTCCATTTGTTTGGAATATTTTTTTCCAAAACTTAACTTTTAGTCTGTGTAGGTCTTTTGTTCTGTGGTGGGTCTCTTGTAAGTAGCATATATGTGGGTCATGTTTTCTTATCCATTCAGCTACTCTATGTCTTTTGATAGGAGCATTTAATCCATGTACATTTAAGGTTATTATTAACAGGTACTTATTTTTGCCATTTTACTTCCTTTGTTCCTGTGTTCCTTTCCCTCTCATTCTTTTTCTTCCTTTTCTTAAAGCAGTCCCTTTAGCATGTCTTACAGTGCTGATTTGGTGGAGGTGTATTCTTTGAGTTTCTTTGTCAAAGAAACTTATCTGGCTTTTCATTTTAATTGAGAGCCTTGCTGGTTAGAGTAATACTGGTTTCAGGCATTTGTTTTTCATTACTTGGAATATTTCTTGTCATTCCCTTCTGGCTTGGAATGTTTCCATTGAGAAGTCAGCTGCTTTCCTTATCGGAGCACCCTTGTATATTACTTCCTGTTTCTCTCTTGCTGCCTTTAAGATTCTCTCTTTGTCTTGGAATTTTGCTATTTTAATTATGATGTGTCTTGGAGTGGGACTCTTTGAGTTCCTCTTGACTGGGATCTTCTGTGCTTCCTGGATTTGTGTGACTTTTTCCCTCATCAAATTAGGGAAGTTTTCCATCGTTATTTTTTCAAACAGGTTTTCTATCCCTTACTCTTCTTTTTCTCCTTCTGGTATCCCTATTATGTGGATATTATTATGTTTCATGTTGTTCTGAAGTTTCTTTAATGCCTGTTCATTCTTTCTGAGTCTTTTTTTCCTTTTTTTACCCTTCTTGGGTGTTTTTTCTACCTTGTCCTCCAGCTCACTGACTCTATCCACTGCTTCAACTAACCTGTTTTTGATTCCTTCTATTGTGCTCTTCAATTCTTCAATTCAGAAATTGTATTCTTCATTTCCTCTTAGCTCTTGTTGATAGTTTCTAGTTCCTTATTCATGTTAATATAGTTTGCAGTGATATCATCTTACTTTCCCTATAATTTTTTGGTAATTCTCAGTGAGCTCATTCAGCTTCCTTATAAACATTGCTTTGTACTCAGTATCTGATAGTTGAGTTGACTCTATTTCATTTAGCATTCTTCCTGAGGCTTCCTCCTTTCCTTTCATTTGGGTTTGTTTGTCTTCCCATTGTTTGTGAGACCCTTCTTATTAGCCTTTGCTTCTTAAATTGATCTGTTGTGGGTTTGTGGTGTGAACTTCTTTTTTAAAATATACTTTATTGATTATGCTATTACAGTTGTCCCATTTCTTCCCCATCATTCCCCTCCACCCTGCACACCCCCTCCCACCCACATTCCCCACCTTTAGTTCATGTCCATGTGTCATAAGTTCTTTAGCTTCTACATTTCCCATACTATTCTTGCCCTCCCCCTGTTTGTTTTCTACCCACCATTTATGCTACTTATTCTCTGTACCTTTCCCCCTTCTCTCCTCCTTCCACTCCCCTGTTGCTAACCCTCCATATGATCTCCATTTCTGTGTTTCTGTTCCTGTTCTATTTGTTGGCTTAGTTTGCTTTTGTTTTAGGTGTGGTTGTTAATAGCTGTGAGTTTGCTGTCTTTTTATTGTCCTATTTTTTATCTTCTTTTCCTTAGATAAGTCCCTTTAACATTTCATATAATAGGGGCTTGGTGATGACGAACTCCTTGAACTTGACCTTATCTGAGAAGCACTTTATTTTCCTTCCCTTCCATTCTAAATGACAGCTTTGCTGGATAGAGCAATTTTGGATGTAGGTCCCTGCCTTTCAAGACTTCAAATACTTCTTTCCAGCCCCGTCTTGCCTGGAAGGTCTCTTTTGAGAAATCAGCTGAGAGTCTTATGGGAACACCTTTGCAGGTAACTCTCTCCTTTTCTCTTGCTGCTTCTGAGATTCTCTCCTTATTTTTAATCTCGGCTAGTATAACTATGATGTGCCTTGGCGTGTTCCTCCTTGGGTCCAACTTCTTTGGGACTCTCTGAGCTTCCTGGACTTCCTAGAAGTCTATCCTTTGCCAGATTGGAGAAATTCTCCTTTATTATTTGTTCAAATAAGTTTTTCACTTGTTGCTTTTCTTCTTCCCCTTCTGGTACCCCTATAATTCGGATGTTGGGACATTTAAAGATGTCCTGGATGTTCCTAAGCCTCTCTTCATTTTTTGAATTCTTGTTTCTTCCTTCTTTTCTGTTTGATTGTTTGTTTCTTCCTTCTGGTCCACTCCATTGATTTGAGTCCCAGTTTTTCTCCCATCTCTATTAGTTCCCCATGAATTTTCTTTCATTTCACGTATTGTAGCCTTCATGTATTCATCTAATTTGTGGCAAAATCAACCAATTCTGTGAGCATCATGATAACCAGGGCTTTGAACTGTGCATCTGGTAGGTTGGCTATCTCTTCATGGCTTAGAGGAATTGGCTCTGAGGATTTGATTTTTTCTCCAGTTTGAGCCATTTTTGGTGGGGGTTATTATGTTTGTTTGTTTGTTTGTTTGTTTGTTTGTTTGTTTGTTTTGGGGGTTCTGGTCACTGCTGTTATGTAGTAAGGGATGTATCCTTAGGTGTTCCCCAGGGTATGGCAACCCACATTGCTGAGTTGTGACACTGTATGTGGAGGTAGGGTCTGAGAGGCAACAATGGTGCTTGCTCCACTCTCTCTTGGATTCCAGTCCCTTCCACCACTTCCCTTTCACCTAGATTATCTGTGTGTGAATGTGGGACCACCTGGTCAGCCAGCTGCCTTGTGTGGCCTCACTGGGTCTGCACAGTTGCCACCCCAAGCCCAGGGTCCACTAGCTGCCGCCTATGTGCCTGGGGTCTGCTAGCCACCGCCTGCACTCCTGGAAACTGCCACCTGCTGCTGCCTACACGCCCAGGTCCACACCTCCACTTTTTCCTGCTGCAACTCCACCCCTCTTACCAGTCTAGATGAATGGTTGTTGGACTTCCGTACAGTTCAATTTTCTCTCAGTTCTGGTTGTCTTCTTGTTTCTAAATATTTGTTGTCCTTAATTTTGGTTGTGAGAGAAGGCACAGTGTGTCCACCTATGCCTCCATCTTGGCCGGAAGTCTGTGGTGTGAACTTCTATGGTAGGAGACCTGTGAGGTTCAATGGTGAAGTCTCCTTGATCTCCTGAACTTGCTGCTCTTAGGATGTCATGTACGTTGGCTCTCTGGATGTATTTGAGTTTTGACTGTTGTTGGGTTTTTTTAGCGGGTCCTTCCCTCCAGCTCATTGACTGAGGGTCACTCTGCCCACCACATCACGTATGCTGTTGTGCCAGTTTGGACAGGTTGTGTTGAAGCTTATTCTTCTCTCTGTCTGAGATTTTGAGGTTTCTCTCTCACTATTGTTCAGTTGTTTGGTCTGGGTAATTTCTCCACCATTTAGTTGTAGTTCCACATTAGTCCTGTGTGGAGGTTAATGTGGCTTCCACTCACTCATCCTCCATCTTCCTTCATTATCTCTTGGTGGTTCCTTTGTTGGTGGGTCTCTTTTACAGCAGGTATATTAGTATTCAAAGCTTTCACCTACTCTTTTATGTGATTAGTTGGAGGGGGAAGGCAAAATGGATTAAGACAGCATCAATGTATTGTATGGGATTTAATGTACCAATGTGTAGTAGAAAGATAGGAGATCCTTTGGATAAGTATAGTATTAACCATGATATTTCACCTAACTAGCCACTTTTTATAAAGGGTGGAAAAGACATAAGGCTCTTGTTACAGGGGGGAAGAATTGTGAGCTGAATCCAGAAAACAGAGTGCTTGTGGGAGGTTAGATTATGAGATACAGAGAGATTAAAGGATAGAAAATGGGTTTAGTGTGCAAGAGAATAGAGTTATCCATAACAGTAATCAAGCTCCGGAAGATAGTGAAATGGGCTAAGATCATTGTGGGGTGCTGTGTAGTATCACAATTATATAGAACAACAATCATCTACAGTAATACTGGAACAACAATAATATGACAGGAATGATATGATCTGAATAACAAGAATAGGAAGTACACAACCTAGAGTAGTGTGGTATTGGAACACAAGTGAAGTGAAAGAAGGAAAATTAAATTACAATTTGAAAAAGAGAATAAGGAAAACCAAGCAATGCAACTAAACAAGTAAAATGAAGAAAGCTAAACAGAAAGGAAAAATAGAAAAATACCAATAAAATAAAAGAAGTAAAAATAATAATAATACAAATAAACAATAACATGCAAGTTCTGAGGAATAGCAAACTGAAATTTGTCTCAGTTTCTCAGCTGTTGGGGTTATCTTTGAGTTCCCTCTTTGGGTCTATCTGTGGACCTTTCATATCTCTAGGTCTTATTGTCTCACTTATGGGAAAAAGAGAAAAGACAAAAACAAGCTTCCTGCTAACTTTAAACTC